>CANTUS010000013.1:15815825-18314151 GCA_947683365.1 Euphorbia pulcherrima | reverse complement strand
GGGTCTTCCTCAGGATCTTGCTCGGGATCTTCCTCAAGATTTTCCTCTATTACATTCCCTACTTCATTTACTCATGCCTCAACTCCTGCGATAGCTATACGAAGGTCAGAGATCATGCCTTGCATACTAGCAAATGTCTCCTCTACATGGGCACCACATGCTGTAATATTTGTACGGACCCCTTCAAACGGGTCACGCAACTCAATGTTCACTTCAATTTTGTGGTTCATTTTTTATGCCATATCTGTACAAAGTTCAGCGAATGTGTCTTATGCTACCTCATCTAGGTTAATGCCAAGATACCTTTGCTGGTCCTTGTGATTATTCTAGGATTGTTTAGGATCACATAACTCTTGATTTCCTAGGTGTGCCATCCCAGAAGAGCTTCCCAATCGGAAAAGATTTATCCCAACATAGTTAGGACTCATGTAATCTTGGGGAGTATACATGGGGGGCTGAGGAGGAGGAAAATCCTACCAGCCTTTATTGCATTGATCTGCTTGAGGCACCAACCACCAGCAAAGCGCATTTAGGTGTGACTGAGAAGCCATAAAGTAATGGAGGAAAGATCTCTCTATATAGTACCAGTTCAAACGTCCTTCTAGTGGCATTGCATTGTACCAGTCAATGGCTGGACCTTCTAGGAAATGGGGGAATTGAGGTGCAACTCCCGTCATAGAAATCTCTTATCCATGCATAAATTAGAAAAATTCTTCTACATGCTCATTCGGGTTAGAATCTCCTCAGAATATGAGGTATGGTGGCACTTGATATTAGTCTAGCCCTTCTCTCCTTATTCTTAAGACATATTGATCGTCCATGTAGATGATGTCCATATTATCGAAAATCATATTGTCCCCCATCCTGGGTCATGTTAGAAGTTATCCGTCACGTGAATACCGTACTCATCAGCCTCCATATGGACATTGATGGCATTTACTGCAGCTTCAAAGTTTGGTAGGGGATTAGTTTGCGTGCTTGATTTCTTCTCCAGCTCTTTCATCCTCCTATCGGCTATTATCTCCTATAAATCCTTCAGTAGTCGGGTGCATTCATTATTTTGATTCCCCTTGGTCACATGATAGGTATAAAAGTTATCTCTGTCTGCTATAGCAGGTGGAACGAATAGTTTGATGCTCTAAAGATGGTCAGACTTTCTTAGTTTGGTGAATATATATGATAGTGATTCTACCCATGGGGAGATAGATTGATGAGTTTGCACCTGAGTGGCTGCTATAACTATAGATGGAGCTTTTGAGGACTCAAAGCTGCCTTATTTGGAAGACCTACCCTTTTCCCAATATCTATGTTTAGTGTAAGCCTGTTGTTCTTGCTCCTTCATATGGTCTTCTTCCTCATACTTTTCTAGTCTTTAGCATAGTCTACCACATCATTAAAGGCATCGAACCTTTTCATCTTCATATCATCCCAGTACATCTAGCCAAATCCTTCGACAAGCTTTACTATTAAGGCCCTTTAGTCACGTGCCCTAGTCACAAGTACGCTAACAACCATCCATCTCAGGTAGTATTCTTTAAAGGATTCATCCGAGTGTTGCTTGACCCTTTTGAGATCTTGTAGTGTAGTTTTGACTTTCAGATTGAAAGCATAATTCTCTAGAAATGCACAACATAGCTTCTTCTAATCAGATTTTACGTCTATTGGCATCCTCATGTACCATTCAAAAGCTGGTCAACCACCCAGAGTAGCTTGAAATAGATTGACTATATGAACCTTAGGGATGTTCATACTAGTCATGATCCAAAGATAACTCTCTATATGAGCATGAGGAGGCCCAGTACTAGTATATAGGGCTATGTAAGGGATCACAAAGTTAGCAGCAGGGCTTTTAATTCCTTTGGTGAGAACCGGTCAATGTCTACATACTCCTCGACGGTGGGAGCAAGGGACTTATCTTTTATCAGGGATAACTTTTCCATGTCTGCCATCTTTGCCTTCAACGCCGCTATCTCCACCTCTTATTCTTGGGCTTTCTGAGCATCAGAAGCGCTAAACCTTTCCCAAATATCACAGAATTTTAGAACGTCCATAATCCTTCTCAGGGACTGTCCAACTACATCATCATCTACCATTATGGTTTCAAGTTCTGGATTGAAGAAAAATTCGGCCAGAGATTCAACTGGTGGTAGGGGCTAACTTTTGGGCTGCCCGTAATACGTCTTAACCACCTTCTCTCTCACTTCTAACCTAAAAATGCAAGAGATCAAGTGTTAGTAAGTGTATTGGGTGTGGCTCTTACCCTTACTTATCTTAGTCATCAAAATGAATCGGTGAATAAATGAATGAATAGGTGAATGAATGAATGGATGAACACATACAAATAGTAGGGAGTTGGGTGTATGCCAATTATTCATAGGCCAATCGGCAAGGGCAGCTTGTAATATTCAAGGAATACCACAGACACGTGGCTCGAAGACCATGGTTTAAATCTGGCTTGACTCTTTGGTTGGGGTGAATTGACTCACTGGTCACTTGAGGGTTGACTCGATGGTCAAAGGTGAGTTGACTCGCTGGTCACTCGATGGCTGACTCTAGTCTAAGGTGAGTTGACTCACTGGTCACTCGATGGCTGACTCTATGGTCAAAGGTGACTTGACTCATTGGCCACTTGAAGGTTGACTGGATGGTCAAAGGTGAGTTGATTCGCTAGTCACTTGGGGCTTGATTCGATGGTCTAAGGTGAGTTGACTTACTAATCACTAAGGGGTTGACTCGATGGTCTACGTTAAGTTGACTCATTGGTCACTCCGGGGTTAACTCAATGGTCTAAGGTGAGTTGACTCACTGATCACTCAGGGGTTAACTCGGTGGCCTAAGGTGAGTTAACTCATTGGTCACTCAAAGGTTGACTCAATGGTCAAAGATGAGTTGACTCATTGGTCACCCGGGGGTTGGCTCAATGGTCTAAGGTGAGTTGGCTCGCTGGTCACTTCGAGGTTGACTCGATGGTCTAAGATGAGTTGACTCGTTGGTCACTCAAAGCTTGACTCGATGGTCAATGGTGAGATGACTCGCTAGTCACTCGGGGGCTTGTGTATTTTAGCTTATAGGCTAAGCCTAGGTAGATTTATTGGTCTTGGTTTATTTTAGCTCATGAGTTGAGCCTAGGTAGACTCACTAGTCTTGATTTATTTCGATTTATGAGTTGAGCCTACGTAGACTCACTGGTCTTTGTTTTATTTCGGCTCATGAGTTGAGCCTAGGTTGACTCACTGGACTTGGTTTTTTTGGCTCATGAGTTGAGCCTAGGTGGACTCATTGGTCTTGGTTGTACTAGGTTCCTTATGGCTAGGATAATAAAATGAGATGCCACACACGAATGTTATGGCTGCATAAAGATGTGGTTTGTTTACACACAACCATGATGCTTATGATATCCATTTTTAGTTTATTTAAATTTAATAAACCTACATAAGTAGCAATCGGTAAGATCGCGCCTACCGCCCTTTAAACTCCAATGGGTTACTTTGCTTTAAAGCCAATTGGGGACTTAGCGATGTATGCTCACTTACCCTCAAGGTTTTTGGGTAAACCTATGGGGAAGCGCCTATGGTTCATCTATGTATGGGTTTCAGTCTTAGGATTGGATGGAATTGGGTACCATGTGCCTTTGTGTATCGAGTCCTTGTGGCCCTAAGCGAACCAAAGGAAACTTTTCCACATATAATATACTCGGGTAGTCTTGGCCTTAAGCGAGTAAGGCCCTCATACATTACGCAAGGGGTGTGATCAGATCCATACCCCTCAAGCCTTAAGCGAACTTGGAGATGCTTCATGAAAAGACACCTAAATTGGTTTTGGGGTAAAGAATGAAGATGCTAAGCAATCCTAAAGTTTGTGTAATGCTGAAATTACCACATATTCCATTATTCCAAAATTTAATTTGAATAATATTTTAATTATTATGTCAAAAAAGAATTTTTATATAAACCGGGATTTATAAAAACAATTTCCCCACAGAATCACCATTGCGAGCGGGCGAGGTTTTAAGTGGGAGGAATACACGCGGGGTGCGTTGCGTGAAGCGCATCTAGTTCGGTTTGAGAAAATCCGATTTGCTTAAATGTAGTGACTTTATATAAGCCAAAAATGTGATTATATTGAGAAATATATTTGCACATTTTATTAAGAAAAGATATTTTTAAAAAAAAGAATTTTTTCTTTATTTAAAAAAAAAATAGAGTCGCCACCCGGTTCAGCTCCACCAGGAATTATGGTATACTGATCCAAAATGGGATTTTTATACCAAAAATAAAGTGAGATTCTGAGTTCGGACACAACAGTTACTCATATTGTTCAAATTATTTGGATTAATTTTGGAATTTGTGATAATTTATGCATTATAATGGCTTTATTTAAGAAATAAATTCAAAAAATAAAACGGGCATTATAACGACATAAATAATAGATATTTGCTACCGAAATTTTGGCAGAGTAACGACGGCAATTGGGTTTTGGCCAGGAAACTTGGATAGAGTTTCCTCACATTCGGGATGTTTGTCCGCACCTGCAAGCTTATTTACAGATATTATAGTTTAAGTGCTACCAGTGGCTCACTTAACCGGAGAAATGGAATGCAATGTGCAATAATAAAAGCAACAAAAATGAATTTTAAAGTTGGGCTTACAGCCAATTACCCGCAGTTTAGCTTTTCGTCTGTCTAGGATGACTTGAGAGCCGGTGCAGGACCGAAGTTGTCAGAAAGTGTGGTTTGCTTGGAAAATAGGTTTAACCGAAGTTATGGCTATAATCTTGGATTATTCCTAAAGGGAATATGGGGATTTTTGAGAAATTGGGCTGTTTTAGACCAAAGATCACTATGAGATCTTGATATAAAAAGATGGGAAATGAGTTTATACCGAATGTCGGTGATAAAGCTCGAGTTTAGGAGTGTTTTAACAGAGTTTCGGGGCTTTTAGGACTCCTCGAACAATAGGGGACGAAATAGTTTTTCTTTCCTTTTTTTTGTCTATTTGAAATGAGGAGTGAACTCCTCTATTTATAGAGGGATGCTAATTAACCAGCGGGCTAGTTACCTATCTGATAAGATCTTACTTTAATTCTGTAAATCCTTACCATATCTTGATAAGATTTGATTTTTTACTGCACATAGGTAATTAGCCAGCGGGATGATTTCCTGTGTTTGACCAAATTTTGACTTTTTGATTTTTCAGTAGAAAATGTTAAATTGAAGCTTCCCTGAAATGTAGATTTTTGAATTTTGGATTTTGGATGACAATTCGGTCCTTTTTAGCTCTTTTGTCTGATCACTAAATGAAATAGGCATAACTCCTCATCGGGCCAGAACGAAGCTGTGCTAACAGGTATCGATTTTGACATTCTGCAACTTTCTCTATTTTTTAAAATTCGCTCAAACGATGGGTTTCTATAGCATAGAGCTGAGGCAATTTTTGAAACATTTGGGTGAGTAAGACTGGAAGAAGCTAAAATCATTCAGTTTATGGAATATCAGGTACTATATTGACGACTCTGTGAATTCTAGACATCATAGGGCAATTTATGCATTATGGGATCCAATCGATCGGGTGTTTCATTTGGGTAGTATAGAACTGTGTCCAATGTTTGAAGAATTCAGTGTTATCTGAAATATCCCTTCTCCACGATGAGTAAAGATAGCAATTCCTCAATTCACCTTCGGTTTAGAGAAGGATTTAGATTGAATTTTTGGGCTCGTATCTTCAGGGGGTTTTTTATCTCATGCCCCAAACTTGGCTGGATTCCAGATTCGCTTGGTGTTTGAATGGTGTCAAAATGCTTCTAAGGTTCACCCGACTTGGCCTTCCATAGTTGCTATACTAATACCGAGTGAATACATACAAGGGCTAGGCGAGATTGTGGCGCCTTTTCGATTGATTTCTTTGATATCACATATGGCTAAGAGGCTTCCCCGATAACTTTTGTCTTAGCCGAGAACCTTATTCACTTGGATGCTACTTGTGGGGACCAAAGCCTAATAGGGACCACTTCACGCTATTACAAGTAACTTATCGCGATGGGTTTGCTATTTTCCCAATTTGCAGATATTGATAAATGCTTTCTCGTTGGTATAGATCTTTAGAAATGGGCTCTCAAGAAACCGCCACAGGGGAGCATCAAGAAGTATAACCCATCTAATTTCGTAGAGCGTAATTTTACTACCTCAGGCCACCAAATGCTATCATTAGCAGAGTGGGCCGCCATTCTATGGGCTTATGCTGAATCCCTGATTTGCTGGGATTACCCTTGGTGGAAAATTCCAGACGTCGATGTTGCCAGACGGAGTACAGTTGCTTGGGTTATAGATGGTTATATCGTATTCTCCGTCTAGATTGTGCAGACAATATGGACAAGTTTAGAAGATCCCTATTGAGCTCTATAAGACTGTGCTAGCTTAATACCCTCTCAGTTGGCCGAAACATTTTGATGAGAGGTGAGCAAAATGCATGAAGTATGCTCGATTGAAGTACGATGCTGAGAGGATTATAACGACTGATGAGTTGTACAAGGGTTGGATAGCTAAAATTCAAACTCTGCCTACTAGGAAAAAGTGACTGCGGCTAGCATTGGTTTGTACTATTTTTCCAGAGTCAACGGACCTATTCTTCCTAAGGCGAAGAAAAGACGTGTAGCCTGACATTTGATGTGATCATGTTAGACTTTTGATACAACATTTCAATTTTCAGTTCTAATTTTTGCATAGGGAGTTTACATTGTGTCCTTGACCTATCGAACTGCATATGTCCTAATTTTTTCCTGGACTGCCCTTTTCGAGTTTTCAATCCAGCAAACTAATTTGCCGACTTTTGAATAGACCTTGCTTTTTTTAGTCTATCAGATATTTTTTGCCTTTTTTGGAAATATATACATATATATTTTTTATTTTCATTTTTTTATTTATATTGAGTCTAAACATGGGATGAGATATGAGTAGAGAAATGGAACATATGCTAACTAGCAAATCAATCACTTTCACGTCAAAATACATTTATTATTGCATTCATACGAGAATTTTAGCAAGAATGACACTTTTATTGAATGAGCTCAAATTGGTTACAAATGCTGGTAACAATTTCAAATAATATGTTTCCCATTGCTAACTATATTTTACAGTTTTATAGATAGCGACGCTCAACTGTTTAGTCCTAATTTTTGCTCGAACCCCTCATGAAGGTCCAACGGACTTTACTAGCCTTAACTTTTGCATGACTCGCCCTTTTTGGGTTTTCGAATCATTAGGCTGCCTTAATTTTTTCCCAATCCTCCCTTTTCGGGTTTTCAAATTAGCGGGCTTATTCTTCATTTTGTCATTTATTTATTATTTACACGTGATAACGCTTGAGTTTGTCTTGGTTGATAGGATTCACGAACTCATTGCCATCCATATCCATGATCTTGATTGCACCTTTACTAAGGACCTTTTTAATGAAATACGGACCTTCCCAATTAGGACAAAATTTTCCCCTAGTATCACTTTTCTCAACTGTTTGAGGACTAAGTCTCCTGCTTTCAGCGGTTGTTTCGGCTGCCTGACTCGGTTGTTATAAGCTCGAGCCATACACTGTTGGTACATCTGTCCGTGATCCAAAGCTTTCAATCATGCCTCGTCTATCATATTAATTTTTTCAAATTTGCCTCGGACCTAATACGTTTCTTCTAATTGAGGTTCTGAGGTGACCCTGAGCAACTTGACTTTGATTTCTACTGGTAGAACGGCTTCCATCCCATACACTAGAGAGAATGGAGTCAGACTTGTCTGAGTACGCACACCTGTCCTATGTCCCCAGACTGCAAAAGGAAGTTTGTCGGCCCAATCTTAGTATATGACAACCATTTTGGACTTGATTTTCTTGATTTCCTTATTGACTGCTTCAACCGCTCCATTGGCCTATGGTCGGTAAGGAGATGATCTATGATGCTCTATTCTATATTTCTCAATCAAATCTGCCATTTCTGCTTGGAACTGAACCCCATTATTGGAAACAACATGGTGAGGAATCCCGTATCGAGCAAAATTTTAGCGCTCAATGAACTTGGCCATCTTCTTAGTGGTAATATTGGTGTAGGATTCGGCCTCTACCCACTTTAAGAAGTAATCGATCGCCATGACTATGTATTGATGACCATTTGTAGAGGATGGTTGAATCTCGCCAATTATATCTATCCCCCAATCTGAGAATGGCCAAGGAGTAGACAAATTTTGGAGTTCAGTAGGTGGTAAGTGCGAGATTTCTCCATGAATCTTACATTCATGACATTTCTTTACTTCAGATATGCAATCGGCCATCATATTAGTCCAACAGTAACCCTACCACTATATCTTCTTTATTAAGGCCACCCCATTCATAAGTGGCCCACAATCACCTGAATGCATGTCCCTCATGATGCAAGTAGCTTCTTCACTAGTTAAACACTTAAGAAGTAACCCATTACCTGCTCTTTTGAATAGAACCCCATCAACCATACTAAATTCGACTGCCAATTTCCTTAATGTCGTACGATCTGCCTGAGATGCACTATTACAGTAATGGCCATTTCTGAAGAACTAGACTATGTCAAAATACTAGGGGTCTTCTTTAATCTGTCGTACTATCATTATTGATTGGTCGAAGAAAGATGTCTTGGAGGATTGCATAACCAATGGTATCATCGGTCTTTCTTGAGGTTTTTGCCACATGGAAGCTAATGTCACTAATGAGTCTTCCATCTGATTTTCATCCCTCAGTACGTGCTAATACAAGCATTGTCTAAACTTTGCTGTTAGATCCCAAATTGTTTCAAGATAAAGGCAAAGCGACTTTTCTTTGATTTCCCAGTCACTTATGACTTAACGAATCACTAGAGCCGAATCTCCTACTACTGATACATCGGTTGCCCCTACTGAGAGGAGTGCTTCTAATTTGAAAAGGTGAGCCTCATATTTTGCCCTATTATTGGTGACTGAGAATTCTAGGCGTTTGGACAATGGGATTATCTTGTTATGAGGAGTGACGATGATAAAACCAAGCCTAGTGCTTCATTTATTGACTATGCCATCAAAATACATGGTCCATGAGGGTTTTGCCTCTTCTACCATAGCTAATTGTTTGTCAAGAAATTCTAGGTTCTCGACATAATCAGAGTCAATCAGCCTACCTGCTAAGAATTCTACCACATCACGCCCTTTGATGACCTTCTTTGTGATATATTAAATAACAAACTCAGACAATAATACCAACCATCTTGACAACTTCCCGGCCAAAGTAGGTGATTCACACAAGTACTTCATGGGGTCAATCTTTGACACAACCTAGATTCGATAAGACTAAAAGTAGTGTCTTAGCTTTTTGGTTAGCCTCACAATAGTAGCATAGGTTTTTTCCACTATAGTGTAGCGACTCTCATACTCTAACAACTTCTTGCTGAGGTAACAGATTGCATGCTCTCTCTTATCCTCGTGCTCTTGGAATAACATTGCACCTACTATCGTTTCCTCAATAGCCAAATATGAGGTCAAGGTTTTCCCTTATATCGGTGGTTGAAGTACCGGTGGGTTCACAAGGTAAGCCTTGTGTCTGTCGAAGGCTATTTAGCATTGATCATTCCATACTACTGGCTTATGCTTTCCTGATAATTTTAACATGGGCTCGCAAACTGTAGCAATTCAAGATATGATCCTACTAATATACTGTAAATAACCCAAGAATGATTGAACTTTCTTAGTTTTTAGTGTAGGCATTTCACAGATAGCCTTGATTTTATCGGGATCCATTTCAATACCTTGCTGACTGATGGTGTGCCCCAGTAATTTCTCGGATGTAACTCCAAACACACACTTCTTCGGATTCAATGGGAGATTATACTACTTGATTTTAGCAAGAAACTTATCCAAGATAGTTGGATGCTCTTCTCAAGTCGACGGCTTCACTAACCTGTCATTGATATGGACTTCAACTTCTTTGTGGATTATGTCATGTACAAGGTAGTAGCGATTCTCTAGTATGTTGCCCCTGCATTTTTTAATTCAAACAACTTAATGAAGGCCGTCTTGACCTTGTCGTAAATATCCATGAGAATTTAATTGTAACCCGAATACCCATCCCTAAAAGGTACATGGTGGCCCTAGTTACACTGTCAACAAAAACATCTATGTGTGGTAACGAGAAATCATCTTTAGGTGTGCTTTGTTGAGATCTCAATAATCAACGCAAACCCTGACTCTTCCATCTTTCTTTGCTATCGGAACAACATTTGCTACCCAAGTCGGATATTCAACCACTTCTAAGAACTTGGCTTCAATCTATTTGGATATGTTGGCTTTGACCTTTTAAATCCATTCACATCTGAACCGACAGAGTTTCTGTTTAACTAGCCTGAAATTAGGATCAGTTAGCATTATTTGGTTGGCTATCTCACGATCGACACCTGGCATATCATCGTAGGACCAAGCGAACGCTATCACATACTTTTTTAAGACTTTTATTAATTTGTTTTTCTCTATGGGAGACATATTATTTGCAATATAAGCCAATTTGGGATTATCATTTGTACCCAAGTTAAGTTCATGCATAGAAGTATCATGCGTGCTAAAAACATTTTATGAATATTCAAATAAATGCACAGTGTCGTTGGGAGAGACATCAAACAAATAAGCAAAATGATTATTTTTTATTGATAAATTAGTCTCATAGGCTTTATTGTTCACATAAAAAAATCAGAAATAGAAATAAGAAAATCTTTGTATTCTTCCTAGACGATTGGTTCTCCTTCTTCTCCTGCGTCAATTCCTTCAGGTGGAACAAGGACATATTCAGGTATATTTGCATGTCCTTCTGAAATCCCAGAGTGAGCTATAATGAATGAATAGAAAGATTTACCCTCATTAATCTCCTCATTATTAGCATCATAACCTACATTGTCAAAGACAAGATCTCCAATCAGCTCATCCATAACTATACGTGTGTCCTGTGGTGGTAGCTCTTCATCCCATTGGGCATCATCCTATGGTTCTTTTAATGGTGGGGGAGCAAAAAAGTAGGATAGGAAAGCTTTGCTCAGATCTCCCCTGAAAAGGCTTCGGGCCTGGGGAAGGTTTCCATGCCATTCTAATGCTCTGCCACCAAGTGTCATAGCGAATTAGCCAGGCCAACGAGTAACATGTAAATTAAAGATCTTCATGAACCTTATGTACTTTTCAAGGTGTGCCTCTATGGAAGAAGACCCATCAAAATAGAAACCCTTAGGAATATGGATGATTTTGGATGGAGGGCTGACCAATTCATATTTTTGAGCTTCTTCATTTGCTAACAGAACACGTTCCCACATCTCATCTTCAGGTGACTTTGGCAACTGCTGACATTCTTGATCTAATTTTTCCTTGTAAGATATGCAAGCTTAGAGGAATCAATTTCCTTTAGGGGCTGGACATGTGATTTTTCCCCTTACTTATGAGCCCTTTTATAATGGTCAGGAGTGTATTACAATTTTTAGTACGGTGCCCTATGGCAACATGATAAGCATAGAAATTGCTAGCTTTATCTGCCCTCGAAGTAACGTAGGGTGAAGACCCGTTTAAGATCCCAACCTTTCTTAGCTTTTAGAGAAGGATGGAAAGGTCATCCTTCCATAGAGAAATACCATGGTCATCCCCCTACTTCATAGCGTACTTTTCAAGGGTCAGTGCTTCTTCATATATTTCGCTGAATTCACTAAAGCTTCAAGACATAAGTTCCTTTCTGATTTTAGGCAAGGTTCTATTGATCAAGATGTCGATCAGGATCTTCTTTGAGTATACTGGACTCACTAGGACCTTCAAATCCATCCACCTCTTGTAGTACCTGCAGAATTCCTCATTCTCATTCTGCTTGTAAGAAACTAGATCACCAATGTTAATTCGAGTCTTAAGGTTATATGAAAAATGGTCCCGAAAATCCCTCGCCAATTTCGACCAATTACCCCTTACTTCTTTAGGCTGAACCTGATACCATTCAGCAGCTAGCCAGTCTAAGGTACCGGGAAATATAGTCGTTAGCTGCTTTTCAGTCAAACCTTTCAACTTCATGAAATTCTCATAGCATGTCAAGTGGAAAATCCGGAGATTCACTCCCAAAGTATAGTGATGGAACAAACATGACAAAACTTACAGGGAGAGGCTTGAAATCATCTTCAGCATTTCCTTGCACATAGGAAACCTCAATGCTAACAATAGCTTCTTTCACCATCTTCTGCACCATATCTTCAAGAGTACCCTTGAACTGATCAGACTTTAGCACCTCGATAAAGGCTGAGCGGATCTCTTCAACAAGAGCACTGGTTTTGGTAGGGGAAGCCATTTGAGTTGGAGCTTAACTTGATTCTGAGGTAATTAGGACCAACCAATCTTCAATCCTCTTCCAAACTAAGAGAGAACCAAGGTGGAATTAGCCATGCACGGGTTTGTACATGGATAAATGAATGGGATGAAGAACCTGGTTAAAGTGAATGTATGCAAATATGGCTATCAAAAGATAGTTAATGCTATGTAATGTGACCTGGATAAGACTCATGTGTGCAATGTTCTTATAAAAGAAAAACTCATTAGTAAAATAAGTAAACAAGGCCTCCCCCAAGACTTTTATGAAGGAAAAAGGTGACACAACCCTAAATTCTAGGATAGACATGGTTATGATGAAACAACATTATCTGACCGTGGTTTGGGCAAATGTGGTGGGTGTTGGGTGTAACATCGATAAGACATTACAATGCTGGTAAAGGTTTGCTTGGGTCTGAGGACCCAAGCTTGACATAAGGTTGACTAGGGTAATGCATAATGTGATGCATTCCGAGGACATATTGATGAAAGATGAGACATCATCGTGATATCTCTATGCACGGATAGGATGACTTTTAGTGAGACATTAATGGGATATCTCTGGAGACAAATGATATAACAATGTGGATAAATGCATGGTGACACTAGGGTCTATGTAAGCACAGTCCATCCCAGGCCTGATGATGTCCAAGACCTTTTTAGGAGTTGGCAAGCCAGTACTGACCAAGGCCAAGTTTCACCCAAACTACAAACCCCTCCCAGGGAACAGGATTCTGACATCTAAAGCTTGAGTGTCGATCGACACTAATTACACCCTAAATTGTGTCAATCAATGCTATCCTACTATGATGATTGACGCTACCATGTGTTAGTTTCTCCACTAACTCATCAATCCTACAACCATGACTCATCAAAGCTATCACTGCCTGGATTGCATCAATCATCGCTTCCATATTATGTCAAACAATGCTCATAAGGGAATCTAGACTTGATGACTCAGAGAAGCTATTCAGACATCTATTGTGTCGATCGACACTGCCATATGTGTTGATCGACGCTCCCAAAATTTCTATAAAATGAAATTGCTCCCAGCATTTCCAAAAAAAGCAATCAATGGAAATAGCAAACATAAGCAAAATTCGAGCAGTCCCCTCCTTAAAATCTCTCATAGTATCGAGCCTATACCAAAAATATCCTAAAACTATACCAAGGTATAGATGCCCTCCTTTAAAATAGCTTTTAGATAAAAAGCTACCAACTCATTCCCAAAAACTCAAATAAACCCACTACAAAATTCCTCGAGGTTATCTCCATAGAAATCTTGAAGGAATCCAAAGCAAACACGGTTCCTGTAACCAACAAAAGGTAACTGAGGGTCAAAGTGTCATTTGCAATCATGCATTCTTAACCACCTCATGAGGTAATCCAAGTCATGTCAGGCCCACGTTCCAAGGGCTAGGCCTGCAAAGGTTGTATCTCCCTAACTCATTTCTTTTGCTTATTAAAAGAACTAAAGATTTTTCATAATAAAAATATAATTTATCCAAATTCAAATGGCAAGTAACTATTTTATCTAAAACCAGAATCTCTCTTTTATCGGTATAGGAATCCTGCTCAGATTAGCTATACCACCAATTTCCCGAAAAAGCTGATCCCGGTGGCGACTCTAATATTGTATAAAACAGGGACCCTGCTCCAGCAATAAAAAGGCTAATCCCTAAAGGAGTCCTCGATCCCTTTTGTCTAGTTGGAAATGCCAAGTATGTTCACACATACAACAAGCCTCGTGCTCTAGCGGTGACTCCCTGCATTAAAACCCGGGAGTCCCACGCTGGCCATGCCAATCCAATTAATGACCTGAAAGGGTCAACTTGAGAAAAGTTTGCCTGCTCATAGTTGCGACTGTGCTGGGAACTCACTCTTTTTATAATTGATTTTTCCCAAAATCAATTGAAGAAGAAACAATGAAAGTCATTTGAATTTGGAATTATTAGGTTTTACTGCATAGCATCTGCATATATTTGTGCCAAAAACCCCGGTGTTCTCAGTGACGTATCTCTAGAACTTGGCTTGTGTTCGTGTAAGGGCTCGAAGTTGGGACACACCAACCATACGTAGTATAATATAATCTAGTCGGCTTGATTAAGGCCACTAGGTTTGAGTATATTAAACATGGAAAATGGGCTCCTGAACTCGATTAGGGTTCTTGGGGTCAAGTACATAATGCACGGTTACCATTAACTGTAGCCCTACTGGACTTAGCCCAGCATATAGCTAAGACAACCCTAGAAACTTTCCCTAAGAATACCAATGATTTTGTTAAAATCCCAAAAAAGAGTATGTCCTCACCTACCCCAGGCTGGTAATAGAGGAAACCTAGGAAAGATACTCATAGTAATAAGGATGGAAGGGAGAGTTTAAAAGTACATGTCGGCCTACTCAAATGTTGCATCACGCATGAACCGCTAACCATGATTTGTGTGCAGTCATAGAATGAAATAATCATACCATGCAAATACAACATCTTGCATACCCTTGGTATTAAGTGATACAACCCTAGAAAAGCTGCTCCTGGAGTGCACCATCGCGCATACCCTTGGAATTAAGTGATATGACCCTAGAAAAGCCACTCCCAGAGCGCACCATCATGTATACCCTTGGTGTTAAGCGATATGACCCTAGAAAAGCATCTTCCAGAGTGCACCATCATGCATACCCTTCGTATTAAGTGATACGACCCTAGAAAAGCCGCTCCTAGAGCGGTCCATCATGCATACCCTTGGAATTAAGCGATATAACCCTAGAAAAGCTGCTCCAAGAGCATACCATTATGCATACCCTTGGTATTAAGCGATACGACCCTAGAAAAGCCGCTTGCATAGTTCACCATCTCGCATACCCTTGGCATTAAGCGATACGATCATAGAAAAGCGCTCCTAGAGTGCACCATCGTGCTTACCCTTAGTATTAAGCAATACAATCGTAGAAAAGCCGATCCTAGTGTGAAATGTAATACACGCTCCTAGTATTAAGCGATACACAAAAAATAACACCACCCCACATTGTATGAAATATGCATACATCGCATAAAGACGCATGCAGCATATAAACCATGCTAGAAACGCCCATAGGCTTGTGCATCATATGCATGATCATGTACTCATCTATTTTTGTTTTAGCTCGCCAAGAGTTGCCTATGCTGGCACCCAAAAAGAAATAGCCTCAAGGAAGAGCCCCTAAGGAAGCAGATTCCAATGACCCCACTTTCACAAAACAAAGCGATGAAATGGCCGACAACCATAAGGCAACCCTCGAAGCCATACAGGACATGATCCTTTTTGAGGATTTCGTCAAGGAATTTGAACTCGTCATCAGTAACATGAGGGCCACTAAAATTTTGGGTTTCGATAAAGTCAGAGAGATTGATATAAAATTCTCTAATTTTGAAGAAATGCTCCCCTTGCTGAAATGAATTACGGGACCCTCCAACACCAAATACACGGATCCAAAAAAGTTTGAGCTCTCCATTCCAGAGCCAATACCTACTAATTTTGTCATGCCCTACATCCTGTCATTCAACGGCACAAGCTCCCCTAAAGCCCACATTGAGGGATACCTGGCATTATGATGAGTATGAGGATTCCGAAAGTCTATCGGGTAAACTTGTTTTAGACAACATTGTGAGGTCCGGCTATCGATTGGTATATGAGGATGTCCAGCCAAGTAAAGTCGAGCTGGAAATTGCTCATTACCGCCTTCATTAAGAATTATGCCTACAACTTCAGAGTAGAAACAACCTTGTAGGATTTAGAGAGGGTCTGACAGGGTCCGACATACATCGGTCACGGTTCAATCACTGGTGGACGGTGCCCGGAAGATGGATACCCTAGTTACCAAACTGGTGGAGGGGTGTAATCCCAAATTTCATGAAGAAATGAAAATGAAGAAATTCCACACTTTCGATGACAAGTATGATGAGGAAGAGCACATCAAGCAAGAAGAGGCAGCCTATTATACAAAAAATAAACTGTATGATAGGGTAGCTCCGCCAAAATCCTACCTGTCAAAGCCTTCCTATACCAAGAGGAAAGAAAAAAGAACTGACACTGTTAGTGCTACAGTCACTTTGGTACCACCTCAACTAGTCTCACCATGGACTGAGTCACTATCTCAGATATTCACGAAGCTAAGAAAATCTGGGGGCATGAAAAGCTTGAAACCCTTTGAACCACCATCCCCGGCTGATAGAGATAACTTTTATGCATATCACATGGTAAAAGGGCAAAGAACTAATGAATGTGTTTTACTACTATGTTATCTACAAAAGATGATCCAAGAAGGGAATTTAGAGGAGCCAGAACGGAAGTCGAGTACCCAAAATAACCCACTTTCGAGCTTCGAATCCCATGTCAATGCTATCCTTCTCCATGAGGACAATAACGGTGGGAGAAACAACACCCAGTTTGATCCTAGCTTTAGGACAAATGATATTGAGTGGCAACTCATATAAATAGATAGGGTTGACACCTATGTAAAAGAGTTATCTGAGTCAGGAAACTCATGGCTTTGGCGATGGAAAGACTGGTACGAAAGGGGCACCGATGCAGTCACTTTTTAGAGCAATTCAACCATCTCCTGGCAAAATATGATGTCCCACCCTACAATATGGTCACCGCATTTCCCATACTTCTCACAGGGGATGCAATGGGCTGGTACCTTTCCATGTCGCCTAGACAATTATGGGACTGGGTAGAGCTAGAACACCAGTTCTTAGAAACCTTCCCTAGCGACAGACTCAGAATACTCTAAGAGTCCCTTGATGCTGGCAATCAGGCAATTTATCTTATAGAATACAAAGACGTTACCATACTCGAGTGGTGGCAATCAAGCAATGCTACAGTATGACTGGCAGACTTAAGGGTTGTCGGCCTCATAAGTATTGAAGATGATAGGATTAAGAAAGGACCTGATCTGGTTAGCCTCCTTGATTCATTCTGACAGCTTAGTAGCACCACGGCCCTACCTTTGCAAGCCACATTCCTTGATGATAAGGTTTTTGGTTGGTACAATAGGCTGCCAATCACACGTTATTGGGATCTTTCTGCTGTAAATATAAGCCCAGCATGTACCTTTGCAAGTTGTGACTCTTTAAACCTGGTAATAAGCCGGGAGTCGGTAATTAAAATACAACAACATCTCAGCCCTAAGAAGATGAAGCTGAGTCAGATCTTTGTGAGATGCTATTCATCAATGCCATTTGGCTTGACAAAGAAGAAGAATGGGGATTGAATAACCAATTCAAGGATCCCTGCTTTAACGATAATCCTATATTTAATAAGATGCATATGATTGAGAGAGTCTCAGCCTATGAAGATGAGCTTAGGGCGCGCAGAATCCTTAATATAGCCAATTAGGAGGGGAATAAAATCAGGTTTATTGGGGACTCTGACCCAATCAAATGAGGTGGTTCCTCCAACCTTTAGAATTATACGACATAAGTGTGCTAGGGACACCAACCCTATTTCCCACATTCTTGGTCGGTCAAGCCCAAGCTTGGTATTTCAGAATCTTGCCCCATAGGCAATGGGACTGGACACTAATATGTCAGAATTTCATATAGGCATTCCCTGCTCACATGATGTTCTTTAGAAATGACGATGGATCCTACTCTTGGGTCCTTCCACCCTTCCCTGAGTGCATACATTTTGGACCTATACATGAAAGATATGTAAGCATGCCTAAAGATGGAACGATATACATGATCTGTCGCACCACAATCACCACACTCATGAGTTATGAGGGAATGTCAAATCTGCATGAATTTAGAGAGTATACTCCCCACCAGAACCCTCACTTTGAGGTAAGGGAAAGTAGCAGGAATCCCAATGAAACCAGTCCTTCAAATAAAGAGCCACCTCAGTATACCCGTCTCAGCCCGAAGGTGACTTGAGCAATAGAGAGTCCACCTACTTTTCGAGGGTGTATGCCCAATCGACCCCATACCCTGTGAGACGAACAAAGTTTAGGGGCGCCTCAAGTAACAGTGAATTAGCCCTAGGACTAGAAGACATGGCATACCCTAACTTCATGCGAAGTAGACCAACATCATATGGCATGACTACTCATGTAATTGCGGCGGTGTGACAGTCTTGATTATCTAAGTGCATACATCAGGATAATACCCGCTAATCCTCCACTATTGGCACTAGAGCTGGTACACTTTTGGGATCCGCCACCGAAAAGGATTACAGACCATCAACCATTGCCTAACCCTGAGTCCTCGCTCTCTCAATTCATAAGAGAAGAGTTACGGGGAATCAAGGATGGACCACCTACAGAAATCAAAGCGATCGAGCCTGGACACCTTATTGAAAGACTAGTTCTCTAAAGAATCCAATAAGAGAACAGGAGACCCCCGCGGCAGAGGAGACATCAGCCTGATGCAACAATTAATCCAATGACATTTACAAGTATCCAAGATGACCAAAGATTCTACAGAAATGGCCCATGAATCTGCAATCGCTGGGAAGATACCTACAGGACCATGCTCTTCACTGAGTTGCCACTAGAACTCAGATATGAT
Organism: Euphorbia pulcherrima; assembly: GCA_947683365.1. Lineage (NCBI taxonomy): Eukaryota > Viridiplantae > Streptophyta > Magnoliopsida > Malpighiales > Euphorbiaceae > Euphorbia > Euphorbia pulcherrima. Next base: position 18,295,261 of record CANTUS010000013.1, on the reverse strand, counting down.
AGGAGTGGGCATCCTCGGATCTACCGCGCAATATTCACCAAAGTAATGAATTCAAGGGATGAACATTATCACCGTTGGCTGAAAATCTTTGGCACCACTCTTGAAGGGAGAGCATTGCTATAGTACAACTGGACTTGGAATAATCCGGCCACGCACCACAATTGCTTCTTTTGGGGCATCCTAAGTCAAGCCTTTCTCTATCTCTTCACCATGGAAGAGCTCGATGAGGGAATAAGGGGAGACCCACCCAGGATGGAGCCGTACCCTAGAGATGGGCCTTCAACCTAGGCATACCTGTTCTTCACAACGGTACCCCATCCAGAAATTGTAGAAATACTAGAAGAGTTTGTCCTGGCTTGCTCCGATGTTGTTAACATGATCAGGGGGATTGAACATCAAGCACACATGATAGATGAAATCCTCTGACCAAACCCTACTATAGCATTACTAACGGATGTACACTATAGGCCAAAAGGCACGAAAGCCCTGGCCCCACCCATTGATAAGCCTATATGGCTAAAAGACGTCCCCCTTGGAGAAGATTTTGATGAGTTCGCAGTGTTTGAGCATGAGGGTTCTCCCCAAGAATGACAGGAGCGCATCAATCATGTTACCAGGAGTGGGAGAATATATAAGCCTCAGGTCCAAGTTAATCCAAGCCCTACACGGATTCCACCGGCAAATAACCCAACGAAGGGAGTCGGCGTTTTAGTAATCGAACAATTAATAAGCACCCCTATGAAGATTAGTATTTGGGATCTTTTATGGGGATCCCAGATACATAGGAGGGATATCATGCAAAAGTTGATTGAAATGGAGGCACCATCACTAGCTTCACCAGCAGAATTGTGTGCTCTGATTGGACGTCAGATCCCCACCGAATCTCCCGACATTATCTTCTCTGAGGCACACCTGCCAAAGGATAGGCTACGCCATAATTCAGCTTTGTACTTGAAAATTGAAAGACTAGATTGAGTAATGCCCTGTGTCATGGTGGACGATGGCTCTACACTCAACATCTACCCTCGAAAGGTCCTACCAATCCTGGGGTTGAATGAAGGGACATTTATCAAAGCATATGATAACTCGAAGAGGTCCATCCTAGGGGCTTTTGAGAAAATAATGATGGCAGGGGAAGTTGAGTCCCTCACAACTTTCACCATCATCGATAACCAGTTCACTTTCTCCTTACTACTCAGTCAACCATGGTTTCATGCACTGGGAGACGTCCCTTCCACCTTGCACCAAAAGGTGAAAATCCCCTACAAGGGAAAGATAGTAACCCTCGAGGCCGACAAGGAATCCATTGTAGCTGCCATATGCATGACCCTGGAATACTTAGGCGGATTTCTAACAGCCACCATAGGGAAGGATGCGAAACTAATCCAATGGCTCGAATGGGTAAAAAACTACATGGATTAGTGCTTAACTCCAAGAGGTGTCCTCGGAGCACAAGAACAAGGCCCCCCAGAATTCAAATTTGCAATAGGCTCCCATAGCCCTTTAGGGCTCGATTACAAGGGCAGGAGCCGTTGAAAGGCATGGTCTAGAAGGCACCAGATGTCAGAAATCTTAATTTTTCCTGGAGAAACCCTATACCAAGGCAAGCCCGAGCCTATCAAAAATGAAGAAGGAGAAGTGCCCAGTTTTGAGATATTCTCAAATGTCACATACTTCGAAGGCTCCACTTGCTCGACCAATTATGAGCAACAAACTGAGAAAAGGAGGGAATGGGCATAATAACTGTTGAACTGGCCAAACTCATGATCAAGGGGAAGTCCAAGATCAAAGACACGATCGCCAACAGCAGTGCAGAGATTCCAAGTAAGGAAACTACCGTCCTAGAAGTCGATAATGATGCTTCAGTTTCTGATGTCTTTAAGCTTAACAACTTGTATTGTGAGAGTGACAATGACAATGACAATAAAATGAACGACTTCGCTTATTTGTGTGATGCTTTCAATTTCATGCATTCACTTTACCATATGCCAAACATTTTTAGTATTCATGACACTCTTACAAAAGAAATAAATTTGGGAACTGAAGATAACCCCAAGATGATATCAATTTCTAATGACCTCAGTCTCGAACTTGAGAAGGAATTAGTAAGAGTACTCAAATCGAATGGGAAAGCATTTGCCTGGTCCTATAATGGCATGCCCGAAGTTGATAGGACCATTGCAAAACACTACATCCCCAACGACCTGAAAATTTGGCCGGTTAAACAAAAGCTGCAAAGATTAAAACATGAGTGGGCCGAAAAGGTCAAGAAAGACCTAACCAAACAAATTAAAGCTAAGTTCTTGGAAGTTATAGAATACCCAAAATGGTTAGCCAATATAGTGCCAATTGCAAAGAAGGATGAGAGTGTCCGAGCCTGTGTCAACTTCCACGATCTCAACAAGGCATCACCAAAGGACGACTTCCTTTTACCTCACATATATGTACTAATCGAAGCACAGCCAGGGCAGCCATGTATTACTTCATGGATAGCTTCTTGGGATGCAACCAAATATTGATGAATGTTATCAACAATTTAAGACAGCCTTCATCACAGAATAGGAGGTCTACTGCTACAAGGTCATGTCGTTCGAACACAAGAACGTAGGGGCAACCTATCAAAGGGTAGTCACCACTTTACTCCATGACTTGATCCACAAAGAGGTCGAAGTATACGTGGATGATATGCTAGTAAAATTACTAACCCCCAAAGAGCACCCGGCTAAGCTTAATCACTTCCTTACCTAGGTAGAAAAATATAATCTACGATATAACCCAAAGAAATGTGTCTGTGGACTGACCTCGGGAAATTGCTAGGTTACATCATTAGCGAATGAGGCATATAAATCGATCTCGACATGGTGAAGGCAATCCGCGATATACCTCCGCCTAAGACTGAAAAGGAAGTCTGAAGTTTTCTTGGATCCTTATAGTACATCAGCAGGTTTATCATAAGATTCACCACTATCTGTTAACCCATATTCAAACTCCTCAAGAAATAGCAACTGGTCATCTAGAATCTGCAATGCCAATAAGCCTTCAAAAAGATCAAGGCATACTTGTCTAACCCGTTGGTACTAAAGCCACCTACATTGGGCAGACCTCTTACCCTGTACCTAGCCATTGAAGAAACCTGAGCACGAGGACAAGAAAGAACATGCCATTTATTACCTCAGCATGAAACTTTTAGAGTACGAAACCTCTATAGTTGAGAAAACTTGTGCCGCCATAGTATGGTTAACCAAGAAACTCAGACATTACTTTCAGTCCTATAAAATCCAGATTGTTGCAAAGGTAGATCCTATGAAATACCTTTATCAAGCACCCTCCATGGCCGGGAAATTATCCCGATGGTTATTAATCTTATTGGAGTTCAACATCGAATACGTCACCAGAAAAGTGATCAAAGCAGAATTTTTGGCGAACCAACCTTTGGAATCTAATTACATTAAGAACCTTGAGTTCCTGAATGAATAGCTAGCCATGATAGTAAATGAACCTCGGAGGTGGACCATGTTCTTTGACAGGGCGGTGAATCGCATGGGAGCCGATCTAGGAGTCATAATTATATCCCCTAAAAGAGGATTGATCCAACTTTCCAAAAGGTTAGAGTTCCCAATAACTAATAATGGTACTGAATATGAGGCATGTCTATTTAGCCTGAGCTTGCGACTTACATTAGGGCCAGAAGAAGCAGAAGTTATAGGAGACTCCGTTCTCATCATCAAGCAAGTAATAGGTGACTAGGAAGTCAAGGAAGAATCACTTTGACCGTACCTTGAACCTATATAGATGAAGGCATCCCTCTTCGGGAAAATGCAAATTCTGACATGTGTTGAGGGAGGAAAATCAAATGGCAGACTCACTAGCCACCTTAGCCTCCATATGGAAAAACCTCGAACAATAATGCATCAAATCAATTATAGTGGAAGTTGCACATACTCCGCACTATCTTGCTTCGGTCATGCAAATCTCCACCGAATAAGAGCTCTGGTACGGTGACATATTTGAATACCTCAAAAGTGGGACCTTTCCTATAGAAGCTACAGATGCCAACAAGACCACCCTACGAAAGTTGGCATTTCATTTTAGGCTCACTAAGGGGAAATTATTTTGGATATCCTCCAATGGAATCCTCCTCAAGTGCTTGGGACAAATGGAAGCTAACAAGGTCATGAGAGAAATACACACAGGAACATGTGGTCCTCATATGAACGGAGTAATGCTAAGAAGGTACGACGAATGGATTACTTCTGGTTAACCATGATAGATGACTGCACGAGCCTAGTTAAGAAATTCCATGAATGCCAAATTCATGGTAACATCATTCACTTGCAACCAATCGAGCTGCAACACCTAGCCACGCCCTGGCCTTTCTCTACCTGGGGTATCAACATTATGGGAGAAATCAGACCATCATCAACCAACAGCCACAAGTTCATCATAGTAGTTATGGGCTACTTCTCGAAATGGGTTGAAGCTAAATCCTATGCTGGAATCACTGCCAAAAAGATGGCAAAATTCATTTAAAAGCACATCTTTGCACGATACGGTATACCTCATCATGTGGTATCCGATAATAGAGTACAATTCTAGGGGGAAACCACAGACCTACTGGAACGACACAACATCGAACATTATCAATCATCGCCCTATCACCCTCAAGCCAATGGAGCGGTGGAAGCGGCCAATAAATCCATGAAGAAGATTCTGTCCAAAATGGTAGTCACCCATCGAAATTAGGTCGATCATCTCCCTTACGCCCTTTGGGGCTATCGAACCAGCATACAAACCTGACAGAGTAGACGTTGTTCTCTTTGGTATATGGGATGGAAGCAATTCTTTGTATGGAAATTGAAGTTAGGTCACTCCGTGTGGCACTAGAGCCAAAATTACTACGAGTGGGCCAGATCTCGTTACGAAATACTTAACACCATCGATGAAAGGCACCCAGATGCCCTTGATAGTCTGAGAACGTACCAACAACAAATGGCCCAAGCCTACAATAACCGAATAAGGAAGATCAATATGCCCCTTAAAGCTGGTGACCTCGTGTTAAAATAGGTCAAAGGCACTCATACCGACCTAAGAGGCAAATTTCATCCAAATTGGGAAGGTCCATACGTTGTAAAATGAGTTCTTAGTAAAGGAGCCATAAAAATTATGGATATGGATGGAAAGGAGTTCAAAAATCCTATCAATCGGGACAAGCTTAAAGCATATTACATTTGAGAGATCGATTTGAGCCAAAAGAAAATCACGTCCAAAAGTCACCATCCCACACTCTATGTTTTCTTTTATGAAGTCGTGAGCATTAAATGTGAAGGTTATAAGATGAAATGAAATACATTACATTCATGCCTGAAACAAAGGCAAGGCTTTATTATAAAAGCTCAAAAACATAACTTAGTGGGTAGGACTTGCCACGTGATGACTGTAACAGCGAGAAATTGCCAATCTATCCACTCCAGCAGGAGCTACCTTGATGGCAGAGAGCCACCCTAAATAGGTCTCATCAAGCAACTTGTTAAAGGGCAGCTCATAGTTCATGACAATCAACGTGCTACTCTCCCACTTGGTATGAACATGGGCTGGCCACAAAGGCCCCCAGGGCCTCACAGGCGGAGAATGAATATATTCAGACACAAACTGAGGACGACCGTATTGCCGCCTTATGCATTTATAAAGTAGAAAGATATTTTCTCCAAGCCCAGCAACTGAATGCCTTGGGGAACAGTCTGGGTGGTCACCTGATCAATTTTCCACAAGGGACAGGTCCACCTAATGTCCCATTTAGTTAGCCTCTACAAAAAAATACAACCATTCGAGCGAGGATTGATTCCAACGATACCCGAGTTGCACTCTTCGACCCCATAAGTCCTTAGGGGCATAAGAATCTGGCGATCTAGCTAGTACTCTAATGACCTTCAAACGCTCCATCAGCTATATCTATCATGGTATAAACCCGTCAGTGTACCATTGCCAGTAAAAAGTCCATGACAATAACAATAAGATGGTTAATATGCCTGAAGGAGGAGACTACTTCCTCTCATTATTACATCCTCATCTTGTTGAATAGAGTCCATGTAAATGAAGGTCTTAGCTAGGACCACGGCTATGGGTGATGATCCCTCTAGAGTTTTTTGGATCATGGAGACCAACATAGGGCTGTAGATCCCGTTGTCAGACTCACACAGAAAACCTCTTATCAATAGTATGACCATGAGAGGAACCCAATCTAGTGACTAGATGGAGTGGAAGAACATATTTCTAAATCCACTCTTAAAATCAATCCGAGTTGCTCGGGGTTGGTAGAAATGATTCTATTTCTCCGATGATCATAAAGTCTTATGAAATACACATCATGCTACTCTATAGTGACATCGTAATCAGGCACCACAATGTCCTGGTTGCAAGAAATGTCCAGTATGTCACAGAACTCTTCATAAAGCGGACACAACTCTTGGTTGTTGAAGCAGAAAATGTGGTCAAGTGGATCCCACAAACTTATTGTGCTTTACAAAAGTGCGTCATCCAAAGTGACATTGTAATAGTGTCACATGTTAAAAAGGCACCAAGCCTAGAGCAGATTCTAATCAGTTGGACTCAGTGTCCTGAGATGGTCTATCTTAAACCTATCCATGTCGATTTGATCATCACTCAATGAAGGCACTGATAGATCGTAAGATCAATACCAACTGCACAAGAAAAGGCTCATTTTTGGTGAAAAAGCAACAAAATAATGAGGTTAGCATGTCAAGATAGTAAAATAAATCATCCATCCAAAAGTAGACAGGGCCTCAAAGGACCCACCAATCCGCAAAAAGGAAATAATAGAAGGGCAAAAACGCGCCCAATCCAACCATTAAATGTACTGGATAAAATTCCTAGATAGGGCCAGAATAAAAAATTATACGCCAAACCAAGACCTAAGTATCATATCCTAATTCGCCCGAATAGAGGGGGGCTTTAAAGTCTGCTCGCCCCCTCACGGTACATCACTACTATCTCCAACTCCCTCTTGGGTCCCTGGACCTAGTAAGGTCTGAAATGGATGCATAAGTGGAGGAACAAGCACAGACGATGAGGTCAATGGAAATGGAGAAGGCATCCCTATGAAGCCAGCCTGGGCCGAATAACCGAGCATGTAACCCTACACTCCATAACCAGACAGATGTTGGGCATATGCCACCAGATGAGCCTACTCATACTGGCTATAGCCTGAAGGCCCTATCGGTGGAGGTGCCCTATAACCGGCTCTAAGTTGGTCCACTTCCGCATTTAGTGCTCGAATCCTACCCTGTAAATACCTCGCGCATGTATAAGCACTCATCCGTACGTATCTACTAAAAAAGGGATAAACAAACTTGTCCGATTTTACTGCCATCGCAAAGTTATTCCCCAGCATGATATTCTGGAAGTCAAAAAGTAGATGTCCATCCCTCTTGCTATCTTCTCTAAGCACCTGACTAGAAAATTAAATCACATTTAGCACAAGCTAAGGGTAATAACAATATATCTAATAAAATCACATGGGTCACATGGCGAGGCGTGAAAGTCATGTCCACCCCGGTTGAGTCATTCGCACCAAAGGGAGGAAAGTAGAGTGATAGGTTGGGTTGGTAAATGTGTAACCCGAAGAGAACCTAATAATCTTGATGCCTTGTAATGTGGGATGGGGCATCGCTCGATGCATGTGGACCCCTTGCCCTTTTGCCCTGCTAAACGGAAGGGGATTAGCACTCAAAATATAAATAAATAAATGAATAAAAAAGAAGAGAGTGAATATTTACACACCCGTGAGATGCGTTGTGGTCCTCCAAAGGCCAGCCAAGGAAACACTTGGTCACGAAGTCATGATACAGGTTGGCCTTGCCAAGTAACTCCACAGTCTCACCACCCCCTTTCAGAATGTCAAGATTTGCGGCCTACTCAACCTAGAATAACCACCTTGGGAGCTCGGGCGGTACTAGTTTCTCCTCTGGAGGTGTGTCACATTAAATCATCCTTTCCCCTAAATACCACCCAAGGGAGGAAGGACTTTCCAGGATTAGCCGCTTCAGCACCAACTCTCCAGTAGCCGCCATTATCTTGTTCCAGCATGAAGCATCCCCCCATAGAACATGAATGATCTGCGAATGTATACCTTATTAGTAAACACTATATGGAAGAGATAAAATCCGAAATATTACAAAACTTACCTCACTAAAAGTAAGATTCCTAATCCTCCTTTCAGCTTCGATAGAATCTAGGTTCCTCCATGCCACCAACCAAGCTAGGAGACGGGGAAAGTAAGAGATGTCTTTTTGGACCTTGGCCTTCTTCAACCAAGGGAGAACTCCTTTCCCAAAACCCCAAATCTTCAAGTAAAGGAAACAAAATTCAATAAGTAACACAAACGTATATGTAAAATATTTCTCAATAAACTACCTCAAGGACGAGTTTCAAAGATTTCAGCTCTAAAGTATACTTCCTCATACAGTGATCCAGGGCCAAGTACAGCTATCCTAGTGCAGCTCTACCCTAAGCCATCTCCGTGAACTTCCCCAAATTCACCAAAGTGCCTAAAAGATTCAAGTTAAGGGCTGAATTGCTGATATGAAACAACGAGTTGGTCAGGGTAGGGGCCTTATTCCCTGGGGATGACCAAAAAGTATACAAGTCATTGGCAGGAATTTCCTTGCCAGCACTAGTAAACCCCAATAATTTTAGCATGAGTGCAGGATCATAGTTGCCCATGTTTATAGCACAACTGAAGTGAATAATCTTCCTGCCAAAACTCAAACCAGTGATGGCAGCAAAGTCCAGCAGTGTAAATAAAAAGTGTGGGTCAAATCCGACCATCGCTTCAAAATCGACTGTAAGACTATTCGAGAATACTGAATGAGCTTCACCCAACTGAATCTTTTAATAAATGCACTAAATCCCAGTCCTCTAAAATCCTCTTCACATTAGGAGAAAGGACTCCCCACCAAGTGACAAGATCCAAGAAGTTACCCTCACCCCGGTGGTTGACTTTCTGCAAAAGCAAACACAAATAGAGACCAAATCAAAAGATTGCTTATAGTAACTAAGCATCTAGGAATTTCCTACCCAAAATTGTGCTTATAGTTATTAAGGACAATTTACCAACATTTACAGAAAATTCCACTTATAGTTACTAAGCAAAAATCCATTAAGCTACCTAAAAATCGCACGTTATAGTTATTAAGGATAAAATCGTTGTCAAAGTCACACTTATAGCCATTAAGCACAAATGTCCAAAGGAAGCTTATAGTTACTAAGCTATGATCAAGTAAGGGAACTCTTAAGGTATCATAAGGCTTATAGTCATTAAGCTACCCTAAAAAGTTCCTGAATTTTCCAAAAACAGTAGCAGCATATGCACAACATGATATCATAGATTATTTCACGAACTACAGAAAAGCTCCAAAACACTCAAAATCGCGAAAAATAGGCTTTCAGAAACATAAGTGTTGATCGACACTAAGGAGTGTCGATCGACGCAATTTGAAGAACAAGAAGCATCGATCGATGCTAAGACTAAAATCCTAAAGTTATATAATGTCATGCAGATAGTTCACAGTGATACAGAACCAACAGTAATATCAACATAGCGTAAATCATTATAAAACTCTAAGAAGCATGCCAAACTTCAAAAAAGGAAAAAGAGCATCAAGGAACTTACCAAAACCCAGGGAGAGGTGACACTCGGGCTTGAGAATGAGAGGAATAGGAGTACTTCTACCCATGCCATGAAATATCTACCTCACATGAAGCCCGTAATTATCTTCCATACCTAAATGGGATTTAGACCATCTCCCCGTGAATATCTACCTCTATCACCGATGTAGGAGCACGAACATAGTCTCTGGATGTCACGATTTGTGTCCACATTATAACAGATAAAAAAGCATAACGATCGAAAGAAAAGAAAGTCTAAAAAGCCCCAACACTGTGTCTATTTTTTGAGAGAAAACACAGAATGGAGAAGTTTCAATATGAAGAGTGTACTGTTTGAAGAAAAATTGCAAAATTTATAGGATTCCCCATTGCATAGATCGACGCAATCCATAAGTGTCGATCGACACAATCCTTGACATGCATTTTAATGTCTGCAATTGCTAGACTTCAAACATTCAAAATTCAAAGGGTTACGTCGATCGATGCAACGCCTATGTATAAATTGACCCATATTTAAAAATGACCATTTTTTGCCTTTCCAGGATAAAATTGCAGTGCCAATTGAGTCGTAATTCTAAAAATTGCATTTTCCATCATGAAAATAATTTTTTAAAAATACTGGTGGACCCGATACAAAGTTTCAAAATGATAGACCGTGGGAATCCAAATGATTTTCCTAAAATGTTTTCAAAACCCGTCAATCATTAATTAATTGAAGGGCAAAAATATTTTTTTCAAAAATTTGGTCGATCAAATAATGTTGACTAAATTCCTACAAAATCTCACGCACTTTTTACTCACCGCACTCGCTTTGTGAATGCAAAAACTTTACCTCCATGGTATAAGTTGTTATACGCGAGGGGCAGCCTGTGAGCACGGTCCATCCCAGGCCTGATGATGTCCAAGACCTTTATAGGAGATGGCAAGCTAGTACTAATAAAGGACCATGTTTCACCCAAGCTTTAAACCCCTTTGAGGGAACAGGATTTTGACATCCTAAGCTTCAGTGTTGATCTACACTAATTACACCCCAAATTGCGTCGATCGATGCTATCCTACTATGACGATCGATGCTGCCACGTGTCAGTTTCTCTGTTAACTCATCAAGCCTACAACCATGACTCGATAAAGCTATCACAACTTGGATTGCGTCGATCGATGCTTCCATATTATGTCGATTAAAGCTCATAGGGGAATCTAAACTTGATGACTCAGCGAAGCTATTCTGACATCTATTGTGTCGATCGACACTGTCATATGTGTCGATCGACGCTACCAAAATTTCTATAAAAGGAAATCGCTCCCAGCATTTCCAAAAAAAAGTAATCAATGGAAATAGCAAGCACAAGCAAAATTGGAGCAGTCCCCTACTTAAAATCCCTTATAGTATCGAGCCTATACTAAAATATCCCAAAATTGTACCAAGGTATAGACGCCCTTCCTTAAAATAGCTTTGAGCTAAAAAGTAACCCACTCATTCCCAAACACTCAAATAAAACCACTACAAAATTCCTCGAGGTTATCTCCATAGAAATCTTGAAGGAATCCAAAGCAAACACGGTCTTAGTTAGTATCGAGCCTTTCAGTCATCTGCAACCCATGAAAGGTAACTGAGGGTCAAAGTGTCATTTTAAATCATGCATTCTTAAATATCTTATGAGGTAATCCAAGTCATGCCAGGCCCATGTTCTAAGGTCTAGGCCCTCAAAGGACGTATCTCCCTAAATCATTTCTTTTGCTTATTGAAATAACAAAAGATTTTTCATAATAAAAATTTGATTTGTCCAAATTCAAATGGCAAGTAACTATTTCATCCGGAACTAGAATCTCTCTTTTATCGGTACAGGAATCCTGCTCGGATCAGCTATACCACCAATTTCTCGAAAGAGCTGATCTGGGTGGTGACTCTAATATTGTATAAAATAAGGACCCTACTCCTGTAAGAAAAAGGCTAATCCCCAAAGGATTCCTCGACCCCTTTTTTCTAGTTGGAAATGCAAAGTATGTTCACAAATACAACAAGCACCGTGCTTTAGCGGTGACTCCCCACATTATAACCCGAGAGTCCCACGTTGGCCGTGCCAATCCAAACGACGAACCCAAAGGGTCAACCTGAGAAAAGTTTGCCCGCTCATAGTCTAGGTAAGATGTTAACATAACATCTCAAGGGGCGATAATGGTTTAGGCGAGACCTTGATGTGGTGCCTCTAAAATGATGATTGGGAGATGCATGTAATTTGGTCATGGGTAAGGATTGAATGAGACATCTATGAGGTATCTCTGGAAAAAAGATGATAATATGCAGAGGTAAAAAAGGACAATGAAGATGACATCTCTAAAAATAGACGGCATAACGACGTATCATGGATATAGGACTAAAAGGTGATATCGGTGGGATATCATCTCAAAAGGGGTTTCCATGAATCTAGCAATTACTATATAAGACACCTTGTGAAAAGACTTAGGGGAAATGAATAAAGCTCATGAGATAGACTTGAGAGTGATCATAAGATAAAACATAGCGAATGATATGGCAGCATTTATCATGGCAACATTTAGCATGGCATACTTATAGCACAATAATGGGGGCTAGTTAACACATAGGTGGCAATCGTTCTTCCAACCTTGTACCTCCCATCTCCTTATTACTCTATGCAAAGGGTAAAGATTCTAAATCTAGTTTTGGCTCTAAAAACTTTGAAATCCATACGGGAAAACAAAGCGAGACCTAAACTATTAAATGTGACAGGGTAGTCCAAAAGGGAAATTACTAGGCTACTACATGCAAGCTTATAGTCGATTTATTGATGAAGACGGTTCCAATGACATTACGGCACCCTTATTCCTGTGAAGAATATTGACGATAGCGTCATGAGTGGCTACCCGCTAGGTGACCCTAAGTCATATAAAGAATCATAGGTGAATCTTTGATAAAGTAACAAAATCAATAACAAGGGTGATCTAGCCGTAAAATGCAAAAGAATCTAACTACTACTATGAGCACTGGAGGTTAACGATCCTTCTCACAAAATGAGGCGGAGAGCTATATGATGCATTCTCTTGCAGGTGTTATCCATCAGAGGTGTTCCTACTACTGTAGAGTTGATTTTAGCCAAAGTTTGGAGACCTAGTCTGCCCTTAGGGACTCGTACGGGTACTGCCTGGTGGTACGGATCCATTGGCGGACCTATATGGGTCGTCCATTCCGTATGCCTGGGAGGACCCGTACGAGTGGGACCCCACCTATATGGGTCCTCTTCTTTCCTAAACAGGCTCTTTTGGAAGGGAATCCTTTCCTATTTCAGGAAAAGGCAGTTCATGAATGCAGTTTATTGCGTTCAGACCTCCTTTTCCCTATAAATAGGGCCCTTTTCTTGACATTTTAACACACAACTCATATACAAAAATAATTAGTATACTATACACAAATTCTAGCAGTTTCTATAGGTATAGAAAGGGTATAGTGGAGGTATTGGAAGTATAAAATAGGGAGAAAACCCATCTTTTGAGGTTTTGTCCACATTCTATTCATTCTTAGCTTTGTTTATTAGGATTTAGGGGAGGTTCTATCCACATAAACACTCTTCTAATAGTCATGTTTCATCTACTTTGGCTGGACTCTCTTAACAGCAAAGGGATCGCCTCAAAGTGGATTTACGCCGCAAAGGGGAATTCATTTTTATTTTGTTTTATAACTTAGAACAAATGTATAGGTTCTCTTGCAATTCCCCCATTTCCGACGGTTGTAATTTTTACTGCCCCATTTATTGCTTGTGCTTTTATTGTAACCTGTAAACGCATGTAACGAGTGTGAAAGAGTGTAGAAAAATAGGATATCTATGATAATTCCCCAAATGTGGAAAATAAAAATGGTTTTACGCCGTGAATGTAATTTTGAATCAACTAAATGAGAAATAAGTGACTAATTTGATACCCGAATCTCTGATCCAATAGGTATGAGTCTCCCGCCCAATGGGAACTATACCAAAACTCTTTGCCAAGTAGACAACTTGGGTGGCGACTCTATCATTTGTATTAAGATTTAGGTCTTGATTCTTTTATTCATTAAAATTGGCAATTTATGCAAACTTGAACAAAAGAGGTTTTGTCACACCTGAATCCAACCAAACCCCAGTGTGCCCCGCCTCTCACATTGGTGCCAAGGGAGACCCAAAAGTCATCGACACCTCACAATGGCGACTCTGCTAGGGAATTAACCTTTTAACTTACAAAATTTTATTTTTCTTTAAACGCTTAAAAGATTAAGATGAGCACCGAAATCATTTACTCGATTCAACCAGTTTTCTTTTTCATCATTTGGGAAAATTATCACACTCTATTCTTATCTCTTTAGTTAAATGTGCTCTTCTTCTAGCACTAGGTTACGGTGCTTAATTATTTCTATAAAACTTAATAAAGTGTCACCCATGCCCGCTAGGAATTGGGGACACTCTACTGGGTGGAGCACTCATTGCCATCTCCCTCGAAAAGAGGCTTAATACAATGGGAACCTTCTACATCAAACTTCTGATATGTCCCTATGCCATTCTTATTGAAAGCCTTAGAATTTTACCTTCTAGGTACCCATTTCTATGTGAGATTAGATTAAGGAAGAATACTCTCAGAATTGGTGGGAGAAAAAAGGAAGGAATTGATCGCTTTGCATGTGTTGTGTTACATTTCCCCGTAATTAACATGACCATGCATTGTTGTAATTTGTCCATGCATAATGCATCCCATGCATGTACTAACCTTTTAGTTATCACCTCAGCCAAAGCTCAAAGGGTTAAACTTAGTAACATTCTCAAGTCTGTTTGACTCGAATTCCTCCTCCTCCTCCTCTTCCATTTCAGTTAAGGGTTGCTCCACCTCTAAGTATTTTATTCAGTGGTCAGTTTGGTCTGATTGATCTTGATTCTGCCTATTATCTAGACTAAATGTATCATATCCTAACTCTAGAGGGCCAAATTGATGTTGAGGTTGAGAATGTTGCTACCGATGAGGAGGTAAATGTATCAAGGGCTGAGGTAAGGTCGAAGATTGCAAATGCCATCTCGTAGTACTTGGGAAGTGATCAGTTCTTAGACCGAATTAATGATAAGATGTCAGATTCAATCGTGGCAATTTTGGCCGAAGAGAGAATGGTTAATGCTTTTTATAGTGCACCTGTCAGTTCTCCAGCAGTGAATGCAATGATTAGTGAGCAAGTATCAAGAGTTGGTCACAATCCATTCACTCAGTTTTAGTTGCCACCTGTTCAAACTAGCAAGGATTCTTCTAGTGAGTTTGGTCAGTTAGGTTTTGTTGCTCCATTTGGTTCAGTTAGCTAGTCATTCTGTTAGTGGGTAAAGTTGTTCCACCAACCGTTAGCCTGCTCGCTCAGCCTAGCCAATGGTTTGTACCGCCTCCATTTTAATTTGGGGCATCTAGCCTAATCCCTAATTTTGTGGTCACGCATAAGGGGATGACCTTCCCTCCATCAACAGGTTTACCCTTGGGTACGATGACTCAATCAGAGGGATCATCCTTGTCTATAGAATTGTGTCATATACTTCAGAAATTGCTTACTACCAATCCTAACTCTCAGCCATCATCACTATCAGTCTAAACTGCTAGAGAGGAGGATTGGGTCCCTAAAAACTTTAGTATGCCTAGAATAGCAAAGTATAAGGGAATTGGTCTGCCTCAATCCCATATCACCACCTATTAGAGGGTTATGAGAATTAAAAAGTAAAGTGATAAAGTCCTAGCTGAAATGTTCCCTTGCACCCTGGAAGGTCCTGCTATCAAGTGGTACAAAACTCTATCATATAAGGTGATCGAAAATTGAAAGCTTTATGTGAGGCTGTCATTGAGCAGTATGGTTTCAATGCCACCATTAAAACTACCATACAGAATTTGGAGGCAATCGAGTAGGCCCCCAATGAGAAATTTCAAGCCCTATTTCAAAAGATGGATGGCCACTCAAGTTTTATTGCAAGATAGACTAAGCCTCCCTGAGATGATTATAAAGTTGATGGATGGTGCCCTCCCTATTTATCGTAAGGTTCTTGGTATTGATAAATTCTCTAGCTATATTGAGGTCTTCGAAAAAGCTCAAAAATGGGAATGAATCGAGGAATTGGAGAAGGCAAGTGTCCCTGCCAAACCTTGGTTCAAAAAGAGTGACCCTTCAGCCCCAGCCTAAGCTTCTAAGCCAAAGTTTGGCTCCAATCCAAAAGTAGCGGTAGTGCAAGCAAAAGTGGCTACAGTCTGCACCATCGAAGATGGCATTTCCTCTTGGAAAGCATGTCTACCTGCCTTCTTCACTAAGTTGAGGGCACTTGGTCTTCTTCAGAGTATCAAGGCCTATATCCCACCAAAACCTAAAGATAAGGATTAGTTTTATGCTTATCATATCAGTAATGGTCATTACATTAGTGCCGATAGAGATCTACTTGAGGCCATTCATAGTTTGATTAAGGAAAAGAAGATACACGAGCCAAAGCTTAAGCCCAGCACCATGAATAACCCCCTGCCAAATTTTGAGAAATAGGTTGCAGCTGTTGATTCGGGGTTGATCACCTACCATGTCTTTAATATGATCTCACAAGCTAATCCTATGGTTCACACAGTGATGGCTTTACATAACGAACCGATCCTTATTGACATCGATGCATATGAGTTAGAAGGAACTCATGATGAGGAGGCTATATTGGTTCAACCAGAACCAATTGATATTGATGCTTATGTGTTAGAGAATGATGAGCTCGAAGGGCCAACCATTTTTATGGAAACTCCTGAGGGGAGACATTATGTAAAAAATATGGTGTTGCATGTTACCCAAAATGCAAAGGTTCCTCCCGATCTTCTCCCAAAAAGAAGAAGGGGCAGAGATGTAGATATCGAGGTGATTCCAAATATCAATTAGGGTCCAACCTTTATGCCTACTATTGAGACTCAAACCCCAGTTGGTGCTGAAAAGAAAGATTTAAAAGTCACCCCTCTCATTTAGCAGTTGCAAGTTACCCCCACCAAGTACAGCGTTTGGCAACTTCTCATTCGCTCTAAAGATCATTGCAGGGTAATAGAAAAGTTATTAAGCATGGAGGCTACACCATCCACTACTTTGGTGGAACTATTCTCAATTATTAGAGGATCTCCTACCAGTCAAGTTGAACCCATTATGTTTTATCCATTGGACCTCCCAACTGAAGGAAACAAGCATAACAAGGCACTTTTCATTAAGGTGCAAATCTTCGTTCGTTCTATCCCATGTGTTATGGTGGATGATGGTTCCGCCGTTAATCTCTGCCCTATAAAAATCCTTCCACACTTAAGGCTAGATGAATCCATGTTGGAGAAGTCCAATACTGTTATAAGGGTATATGATGATATAAAGAGAAGTGTCATTGGGGTGTTTGAAGCTAAAGTTACAGTTAGGGGAGTGAATTTGAAGGTCCAATTCACTATCCTTGACATTCCTGTCACGTACTCATTATTGTTGGGTCGACCTTAGCTCCATGCATTAGGAGTCATCCCTTTCATAATCCATTAAAAAGTTAAGCTCATGCACAATGGTAGGCTAGTGACCATTGAAGCTAATGAACCATCTATCATAGTAATTATGACAGCCGATGAAAAGGAAACCAGGGTGGCTGTAGCTCACCAGGGTATAAAGTTTTTTGTTAATAGGTATATATCTCTTAAAATCAAAAAGATTATGATAAATCAGGGTCATATGAAAGGAAAAGGCTCGAAAAGAATCTGCAGGGAATGCTGGAACCTATTTTGCCTCTTCCATGGCCATTCAGACTTGGTTTGGGGAATCACCCATGTGTTAAGAAGAGTGAACCCCAGTCCTGTCTCATGATAGGGTATGAGATCAAGCAAAAGATATTCATAGGTAAGGAAGAACCTATCAAAGTAAGGGGCAATAAAGTCCCTAGTTTTGAGATCTTCAACGATGTATATCATTTCAAGAAAGGCTACATAATTGAAACCTGAGTTTCTGTGGAAGTATGTGGGAATGCTAAAGAAGATGAAATGAATGAATAAATCAAGTCCATCACTAAGGCACTAGCAGTACTTATGAGGAAGAATTGGAAGGGAAGTGAGAAGGAAAATCCCATCAGTAAGGCTGTCAAAAACTTAGCAAGAGGAGTGGCCGAAGAAGCACATGCAAACCTGCACACTGGAGCTACTACTTCAGCTATCAGTATTGCCAAAGTTGATCAACAAGGCCCTCCACCTGTGGAGGATGATTCAAAAGATGTAATTTTTAATGTTGCTAATATTTTTGATGCAAGCAATGCCGCTTATAGGGCATATTATCAATAACTTGTAACATCAGTACCTTTTAAACCATGTCATAAATAAATTGACGCATCTCTCATTCACATTTCACTCGAGTATTCCATTCTAATGACACCATGCACTCATAACAACAACATTCTTAAAAACATCATCACATTCATTAATGAAGTTGACTTTGAATACATAGCAATGGTATAAATTTCCAATGGTTAAAACCTATCACCAAATAAAAGAGAGATAATAAAGGTGCTTAGCAAATATGATAACAGTGAATTTTGGTCCATCTTTCTTCATAAAGGGGGAAAAGGGTACAAGGGTACGCATCATCAAGAAAGAAGACCAAGAAGTCTCATTAGAGCATGAATAGTGGGCTGGCTTTGGTTAGGAAAAATGGTAGGAACATCTTGGGTTAGGAAAAGGTGCCCAAAATCCTTCAGAAACCCTAAAGGGAAACTGATCATTAATGCCAATAAATCAATCAAGAGGATCTTGTCAAGGATAGTTGCTACCTACAAGGACTGGGCTGATAAACTTTCTTTTTCAATTTGGCAGTATAGAACTAGTATAAGAACTACCACTGATTAAACACCTTTCTCCTTGGTATATGGAATGGAAGTTCTATTACCGATTGAAACAGAAGTAAGATCCCTAAGAGTGGCGCTTGAAGCTTAGTTAAAAGAGTCAGATTGGGCAAGAAATAAGCAATTAAATGCAATAGATGAAAAGTGACTCAAAGACCTTGACCATCTACAGATGTATCAATAGCGCATGGCTCGAGCTTACAACAACAGAGTTAGATACCCGAAACAACCTCTCAAAGTGGGTGATCTGGTTCTCAAGTAGCTACGCTAGGTCAACACTAACGCTAGGGGAAAGTTCAAGCCTAATTAGGAAGGACCGTTTATAGTTAAGAAAGTCCATAACAAAGGAGGAATCAAGCTCATGGATATCGATGGAAATGAGTTCGTGAATCTAGTAAATAAAGATAGGCTTAAGCGTTATCATGTCTAGGTCAAAAGAATAAAATCATAAAAAACAACACAAAGAATAAAAGAAACAAAAGAATAAATCACTCGACAAGTGGTCCTTTAATACTTGGGCAAAAATTAGGTTGCAGCCCGTTGATCAGGTATTCCGCAAATCGGTCAGGCAAAAATTAGGGCACTCCAATGTAAATAAAGCCCGCTAAGTTGAAAACTCGAAAAGGGTGGCTTAGGCAAAAGTTAGGGCAAGAGAAAAAATGTCAGTTGCTTTCTAGAGGATCTGTAAAAGACCAGTAAGAAGTAGGAGTTAACCATTAGAAATTGTTAATAATGCCTATGTACTCAAATTAATCTCATCAATGAACTTGTTATGATTTTGCTAAGAATCTTGGTCTTATGAATGCATGCATGTCTTTAGGTGAAATAATTGTAGGTGTGTGAACATCAATTTTTATCTACATGCTGTGCATCATTCCTTTCACTATACATGTAATCCTACATAGATAAAAGTACAAAAGAAATCAGGCATATGCAAAATCCAGAAAAAGTCTGCTGGATTGAGTCATCAAGCATAATTCAGGCAAACATTAAGATAGTTTGCTGGATTAAAACCCGAAAGGGCAGTCCAGGAAAAAGTTAAGACGAATTAAAAGGAAAACAAAAAGCTTCTGGGGTTGAAATCCCAAAAGGGTGGTCTCAACAAAAATTGAGGGAAAGAAAAAATAAAGAAAAAGCATGCTAGATTGAAAACCAGAAAGGGTAGTCCAGGCAAAAATTAAGGCAAAAAAGAAAGAAAAAGGTTGCTAGATTGAAAATCCAAAAGGGCGACTAGGTAAAAGTTAAAGCTAAAAAGAAAAATTCTGCTAGATTGAGCCGTCAAGGATAGTTCAGGCAAAAACTAGGACAAAAAGAAAGAAAAATAAATGTTCGATAGGTCATTTCAGATCGAATGGCCTATGTAAATGTTAGAACATCACTCGGTCCCCTCACTACGAAATCACTGGATAGAAGTAATTCGGGCTCACAAAGTAGCGATACTCAATAATCTCAGTTCAGAAAAAGAAAAGTAGCATGCATAAAAACGTTAAAAGTACCAGTCCAAGTTTACACTCGAAATAAGCCAAGCATAGCCCAAAAGGTAAAAAGGTTAGAAAGTAATCATAATCTAAGCTGTCGGGGGATCCTGTCCCTGGTGACCCTCTAGATTCTGATCCAGCGTATCTACTAGTAGATAATCCATATCTACAGTCATATGATCCTCAACTTCACCGATACCAATAGTTGGCTGGGCAGGGGCCCTAGTCTCAAATGTCCCTGCAACAACCCTAGCAGCATCAGGTCCTCAGTATGCTATTCTCCACCCGTCTAAGTCACTCAATATGTAGAAAGATTGTCCTTAGACTCATCATTAGAAGGATCCAACATCTATCTATCCTTAGTCTTCCTCGCTAGTTGGCCCCTCAGCATCTCAATCTCGACCCCCGCTCGCGCAGTCTCTACCCCTAGCCTGGATGGCCTCAATAGTGGCTACCCACAACTGCTCCTCTAAGAATCTGGCTCTCTCCTCAGAAGCATCCAAGTATCGAGCAGACTTGCTGTGATCTATGGCCAGTAGAGTCTACAATAGAATCATAAGATCAGTACACGTACATGAATGTCATTGCATGCATCATGCATAGTTTGCTAAAAATTACAGGTAAAGGAAACTTACCGAGGCTAGCGCATCCTGGGTAAGTAGCAAATTTTACATGGAGAAGTAGCCCCAAGCAGTCCTCTCAGCCTAAAAAATGGTCACCTAAAAGAGAAAGTCACATCAGAATAGGACATTCTAAGCGGTCACTCTAATGGACAAGGTTAAAAGTAAGGGATTCCTTACGTGGGTAGAGCTAGGTGGAGTAAAACTAATGGGTTGGACCAACTCCTCGAGCTCCTTAATAGCTCACTTTCTCTAATGGTCGAGGAGCCGAAAGAAGGTATCTAACTCTGCTCGGAGGACCCCCTCTCTCACAGACCAAGAAGCGCGAGACCGCTTCACCAGCGGCTTATAGGAAGCAATAGTAGCAGTGGCAGGTCTCTTCCATATGGAAGTAGAAGGCTATAGCAATAAAAGAGTGCACTCAGGGTCATAATTGATTTCAGGAAACAATAAGGTATTTGCAAAGGTTAAGTTAAGAAAATACCTGAGAAGAAGGGGTAGCAGACCTAGTCGAGCCCTCGGTGCCCCGAACTATAGATGGACCCCCACAGTCACCCCTCAGTCCATCCTCATCATTGTCATTATCATCATCATTATCATCATCATCATCCTCACTATCACCCCAGTAGAACTTGAGAGGTATGTGCTCGTGGTGAATCCTATCGCAAGGATGAAGAAGCGAGGAATCGATGAACTCGGTATAGGAGCCTTCTACAGGTAGCATGCGAGCCCCTGCGCCTAATAGGTACAATGCCTGGTCAGTACCTAGCATTAGATGTGACTAGAAGATGCCCACTGGGATTGGGGGAGGGATCAGTCTCTCTACCATAGCACTGGTCCTCTACCCTCAGACCCGCTCATCAAAATACCACTAGAAGGAGAGTGGTGACTTTAGGACAAAGTGACGGTCATCCACGCTGGCCCGCATCTACTTAATAGCCCCATGGATATCTAATCTCCCCCACAGGCCTCGAATGACTTGCACAAAACAAATGTGATGTAAGTATCGCAACCTCATAAATATAGTTTCTTATCATGGCTTGGTGAAATGTAAAATGCGGGTTTAATAGGGAAAAAGTTTACCCGATCTGAGCTCAGCTGGTATAGGAACTCCCTGTACTGTACTATGGTCAAGGGCTGATCTTGCCAAAGCCCCATCCACCTGGAAATAATGTGCGATGTCTCAGGCTATATAGGCAAACCCAGCCTAAGGATAAATTGGTGCTCAAAGGCCCAAATCTGCAAGATAAAATAAGGATTAGTCAGAGCACAAGTTGAATGAAATGTTAAAGCATAAAAGATCAGCTCGGGATTTACCACTAGAATCAAGTGGCAAATCTTGAGCTCAGACTGCTCACCCCAAACTCCGACGTCCAATCTATAATATAACTATGCTAGAATGTCCCAGCACCAGTTCTTTCCTGGCACAGTGGCAAGATCCTCTATAGCAGAGAGCAAACTAAAATTGAGGTTGCTCGAATAGACCGAGAAAAAGACGGTAGTAAGGAAAGTTAGCAGGAAAGACCGGGCATACTAATCTCTCCTATTCCCTACAACGAGACTCAGCTGCCTGATCTAGTAAGTATGCAGATCCCCGTACTTGAGCTTGTTCATCCCTCCCGGACGGAGCCCAAGTAATCTCTCAATATGGGTCTTCACCTCAAACTAGGAATGCAACCTATCAGCATAAACATCAAAGTGGACAATATCCCCGCTCCACTCAAATCCTATCATGCCAAACACATCAGAGGGAGTGATAGTGACCTCCCCAATTGGTAGATGGAAAGTATGGGTCATCTCCGACCACCTCTCTACCAAGGCTGAAATGGTATCCGGGGCCAGCATCTACGGAGCCTGAGGGATGGCCCCGATAATGTCGCCGAAGCTGAAAGAACAAATGCGGGCTAGTAACTCAGTGTCCCCCATGGTACGGATCTCCTTGTACTATTTCCTGTAGAAGCTTAGGGCTCTTACAGTCTTATACTAAAACTGCAAAGATAAAATTATAGCTCAATAGGGTTGGGATATAGCGGACAAGTGATAAATCAGAAAAGAGTTGCAAAAATCAAAGAAATCAACATTCTATCCCTAAGGACAGGACCCTTACGGATCTGCCCCACCCATATGGGTCCATAAGTGGCTCCTGTATCAAGATTAGGACCCGTACGGTTCCTTGGTCACCTATACGGCTCCGCAGTAAATAGTCCCCACGCGAAAAATCTCCTAAAAAATCCAAAATCATCCAAAAGCAACCAAAGCCCATCCAAAACTATCCTAAAAGCATCCTAGACTAAAGTTATATGCATTAAGCTCTATTCCAAGGTCTAAAACATCCTAATCCATGCCAAAATTCGATAAATTATCTAAGAATTTGAAAATGGAAAATGGAGAATCAAGCAAAATTACCTGGACTTTAGAACCATGAGTATTAGGAGAGGGGATCAAAGGCACTTCAAAGGTAGAAGTGAGTCCCAGAAATGAGTCCTTGAGAAAAGCATACCCGACCAAAACTAGGCAATCTCAAAGACCCAAATCACCCATCGGGGGTAAATCCTTGCATCTAACAGTGAAGCAGACAGTCTGTAGGATCTTCTCATACATTTTGATCGGTTCTAGGAAGAAAATCGCTGGAGAATGCAAAATGGAAAGATTTTGTATAAGGCGGGATACAAGGCATTTAAATAGCCTTTTAAAACCCGTAAAGGGGACCCCGTATAGGTCCCACCACACCTCTATGGGTTCTAAATCTCAAGGACTTCACCCGTATGGGTCCTAGCTCACCCGTACAGACCTTCTCTTGCCATCTAGGGGCAAATTATGAACCAGTATTTTAGAAAGCACAAGAAATTTATCAAGTCTAAGTTTGGTGCCAACCCCACTTCTCTTCAACCTGATATTTTAGTTACATTTAGGGCAAGCCCCCTAGCTCACCTTGATCCTTGATTGAAGGGGAAAAAATATTTTTGTTTTCACAAAAGTCAATCAAGAATCAAGGTAAGCCATTCTCAAATTGGTCACTAACAAAGATCATTTTTTCGTGTAGGTCCATCTTAGCATAGGAATTCTTGTCTTGCAAACAAATCTTACCAGGAAAGACTTCCCCAGCAGAAGAGGTTTTTCTAAAAGATATTACTTTAGTCCCCAGCAGTGGAGTCAACCAAGGGGCATCCCCCTATCTCCCAGTAGTGGAATCAGCCAATCCAGGCACATCCCCCCATCTCCTAGCAGTAGAATCAGCCATGGGGCATCTCCCCCATCTCTCAGTAGTGGAATTAGCCAGGGGCATCCCCTCATATCTCAGTAGTAGAATTAGCCAATCCAGGGGCATCTCCCCATTTCCCAGTAGTGGAATCAGCAAGGGGCATATCCCCATCTTCAAGAGTCCTAGGGGCACCCACCCTAGGGGCATTCCCTAGTAGTGAAATCAGCCAATGCAGGGGCATCGCCCCATTCCCCAGTAGTGGAATCAGGAAGGGGCATATTGCCATCATCAAGAGCCCTAGGGGCACCTACCTTAAGGGCATTCCCCAGTAGCAAAACCAGCGAGGGGCATTCCAGCCCTAAAGTAATCGGGCCAAACCCAACATTTCTCACACTTAGTTTTTAGTTTATTTCAGGGGCTAACCCCTATCCATACATCTTTATTTTTAATTGAAGGGGCAAAAATATTTTGTTTTCACAAAATTCAATTAAGAATAAAGATGTGTCTTCTTAGACAATGACTTACTCGGTGTTTGATTGTTATCTCTTTTCTAGTGATTCGAATTCCTCAACATGAGAGTCATCCGCTTTAAGAAAGAAATATATCAGTCAGGAGAGTCATCCGCCTTAGGAAAGGGATACACCATCAGTTAGAAGAGTCATCCACCTTAAGAAAGGGATACATCAGTCAGGAGAGTCATCCGCCTTAGGAAAGAGATACACCTTCAATCAAGAGAGTCATCTGCCTTTGGAAAGGGATACATCATCAGTCAAGAGAGTCGATCTACCTTAGGAAAGGGATACACCACTAGCAGGAAAGTCGATTTTCCTCAAGAAAGGGATACATCAGTCAGGAAAGCGATCTGCCTTAGGAAAGGGTTACACCATCAGCCAAGAGAGTCAATCTGCCTTAAGAAAGAGATAGATACACCTACCCCAGTGGAGCCACTAGAATTAAACAGTAGCAAAGGAAAGTCATCTGCCTCAGGAAAGGTATACGCATTGATAAGGAAAGTCATGTACCCCAGGAAAGGGATATGCATTGGCAAAGGAAAGTCATCCGCCTTAGGAAAGGGATACGCATCAGCAAAGGAAAGTCATCCGCCTTGGGAAAGGGACACCCAAGAAAGAAGTTTGCCTCAAGAAAGGAACTCACCCATATCATCACCTCAGATATAATTTCTAAACCCTCGCTCACAATGTGATATCATACAGATCCATATCTGCAGTGATCCCACGAGGGGCAGTCAATGAGAACTAGATTTTAACGATCCTCCTCACAAAACGATGATGAGAGCTATATGATACATTCTCTTGTAGGTGTTATCCATCAGAGGTGTTCCTACTACTTCAGAGTTAAATTTGGTCAAAGTTTAGAGACCTAGTCTGCCCCCTTACGGGTACCGCCTGGTAGTGTAGATCTATTAGCAGACCCATATGGGTCATTCCTTTCATATGCCTAGGGGGACCTATATGGGTGGAGCCCCACCCATAAGGGTCCTCTTATTGCCTAAACGGGCTCTTTTAGAAGGGAATCCTTTCCTATTTCGGGAAAAGGCAGGTCATGAATGCGATTTATTGCATTCAGACCTCCTTTCCCCTATTAATAGGGCCCTTTTCTTCACATTTTAACACACAACTCATATACAAAAATAATTAGTATACTATACAGAAATTCTAATAGCTTCTATAGGTATGTAATGGAGGTATAGGAGGTATAAAATAGGGAGAAAACCCATCTTTTATGGTTTTATCCATAGTTTATTCATTCCTAGCTTCGTTTATTAGGATTTACGGGAGGTTCTATCCACACAAACACTCACCTAAATAGTCATGTTTCATCTACTTTGGCTAGACTCTCTCAACAGCAAAGGTATCGCCTCAAAGTAGATTCACACCATAAAGGGGAATTTATTTTTATTTTGGTTTAAAACTTACAATAAATGTATAGGTTCTCTTGTAATTCCCCCATATCCCCCAGTTGTAATTTTTATTGCCCCATTTATTGCTTGTGATTTATTGTAATCTGTAAACGCATGTAACGAGTGTGAAAGAGTGTAAAAAAATAGGATATTTGTGATAATTCCCCAAATGATGAAAACGAGAATGGTTTTACGCCGTGAATGTAATTTTGAATCAACTAAATGAGAAATAAGTGACTCATCCGATACCCGAATCTCTGATCTAATAGGTATGAGTCTCCCACCCAATGAGAATAGTACCAAAACTCTTTACTAAGTAGAAAACTTAAGTGGTGACTCTATCATTTGTATCGAGATTTGGGTCTCGATTCTTTTATTCATTGAAGTTGGCTATTTATGCAAACTTGAACTAAAGAGGTTTTATAACGCCTAAATCCAACCAACCCCCAATGGGCCCTGCCTCTCACACAGGCGCTAAGGGAGACCCACACGTCATCGACACCTCATAACTGCAATGAACACGATGCATAAAAAACAATATTGGGTTAATTTGGCTAAATAAATTTTTCGATATTCATCAAATCTTTTAAGCGGTTTTAAAGAAAAGATCCCTAGCAGAGTCACCACTGTGAGAGGATGATGTTTTCGAGCATGGGCGAATCGCTTTTGATTTTTTAGGTCAATTAGGGTCAACCAAAGCAACTTTCCTTTTCGGGACAATCGAGCATTAATTATAGGCAACCGAGGCAAATTGGTAACTCGGCCGAGGGCTTTACAATAGAAATTGTAGAAGAGAATGTAAAACAATTTATAAAAATGAATTTTCAAAATAATATCAAAAAGATTCGTGGATTTGAATCCCTAATTTAAAATATTGAGTCGCCACCTGGATCAGCTCCTCTAGGAAATTCTGGTATGTCACTGTCCCAAGAGCAAAACTATACCTCAATTTAGAGATTTGGGTCAGAATGAGTTACTTTTATTTAGCCAATTTAAATTGAAACAACCAAATTGCTTATTAAATGTCAAACATATTACCTATATTCATTTTGAGAAATTAGATGAGAAAAAGAGCTATTCTAATCAAAACAAACCACCTCAATGTGGTCATGGCATCATTTTGTGGCAGCTACCGCATATTAATAACACATAATACAAAATAAATTGATTCTGAATGATTATCCGGCATATAAAAGGTTAAAATAGGAATATTGTATTTTGGCCCGGAATAAATAGTTTTAGTCTCTGTGCGTTTGTATATAAGGTCAGAGGGGGGTCTTTTTGTGAAATATATAGACTTTAAAAAGTCTTATGTAGCGTGTTTGATATGATCCAGATGTAGTGGATCCGGATGATGTAGATATTAAATAAAATACAATTAAAGTAAAGGTAGGGCAAGTAAGATCAAACATGAAGAGATTTATTTCGGTTCAGCCCTGCATACTCCAGTCCCCAGAGTTTCCTCCTCCGAACTTTGTCCACTGGTGGATTCCTTTCAATGGGCAGGAATCAAGCCATACAGTTGTCTCCGGAGATTTATTCTCCTCCAGATGTAGGATATACCACTAAAAGCTCCAACTTTTGGCTAAGTAATTTGTTCTTGTCACTGAAGATCTCCTTCACCAGATGTAGGATATACCACTAAAATCACCAACTTCTAGCTGAGTGCTCTTGAGCTTGTCTCTGGACTGTGACACCTTTTTCGGATGTAGAATATACCACTAGAAGCACCAACTCTTAGTTGAGTCCTTTTTCTTTAGTGAGATGTACCACTTAAATTCTACCCAAGTCTAAGTTAAGTCGCATAGGGATATACCACTAAAAGCACTAACTTTCAGCTGAGTCCTGATCCCAATACTCACCCAAGTATGAGATTCTTTTCATTTTGTTTTCTCAAAGGGTAGTTAAATTCCTAAAGTTTCTAACCTTACTTGGGAATTCTTATAAATAGATATGGAATTGTTTAGTTCTTGAAGGGACTATGGTAACTGATTGAGTAGTGGATTTTTAAGAAGTTACAAACTCTAGAATCAATCAGCATCCTCTTAACTTGTGAAGCTTAACTTTCATAGGCCCCGATAAAAATATAGTTGTTATTTTTCATTGGGATGTTCTTGAATCTTCACCGTTGATTAGATATATGGTGGCACTTCTTGAGCCATTGATCTTTCTGTTAGACCCATTGAATGATCCGTAGAATTGATGGGTGTTGATAGACAAAAGTTGTTAGTAGGCATTATTTTGGCTATCTATGTATTGCCAAAATTTGTGCAACTTTATCAGATGTTTGAGCTCCATACACCATTCTATTAGTCTAAGTAAAAAGGTTATTACATTTTCTCTCTCTCTCTCTCTATGTCCATCTTTTATTCTTTTCTAGAATGCGTGCTAGTTGTCACTTTTTCTTATTCCAGGGTGAAAAGAAGACTTTGACTTAAGACTAATATTGGAGGGAAATATGTTTTTGAATTATTTCCCTTTGTCTTGAGGATTGAGTCTTTCGGATGTCTTCGGATTGATCGGATACTCTTCAATCAGTTAGCTTCTTCGGATGTTGCCTTCTTAAGCTTGGGAGATTGCTATCTTCTATTCTTGAGACCACATGCTTATTTTCTTGGACTTAGTGACTTTTATCCATTTAA
Source organism: Euphorbia pulcherrima (assembly GCA_947683365.1). Taxonomy (NCBI): domain Eukaryota; kingdom Viridiplantae; phylum Streptophyta; class Magnoliopsida; order Malpighiales; family Euphorbiaceae; genus Euphorbia; species Euphorbia pulcherrima. The sequence goes on along the minus strand of CANTUS010000013.1, from coordinate 18,266,838 downwards.
TGCTAAGTCTAGATGCGATCCTTTTGTGCTTTATGGTTTGTTTCCTTTAAACCATAATCTGGATGGTCTATTTGAGCTTTGGAGTTTTGTTTCTTCTAGACCCTTGATCAGGACAATTATTCTTGATTTTATCAAGGACTTCCAGATAGTTGATTTGGACTTTGGATTTTGTTTCCTTTCAAAACTGTGATCCAGATTCAGTATTTTTAATTCTTTACAATTGCTTCCGAATGCTTGATTTCCAATAATCTCTCCCATTTTGATGGAAACAAAAACCTAAGGACATAAGTATGCAAAAGGGATATATGACTTAGTATGATTGTTGATGCTTAGTCATTTACATGATTTTCTCCCCCATAATGCTAGCATCCTAACTCCCCCAATATTTTTACATATTTAGCTTCTAAGATTTTGAGGTACAATTAATGATTATATTTAGAAGCAGTTTTGAATGATGATTTCACTATATAACTTCTACTATTAATAATAGTTAACACCAATGAAGTGCAACATTTCAATTACAGAAGGTAATAAATGAAATGAAATACATAGCTAGCTATTGTAAATACATTAAGTGAATCTAGCTATGATTGCGGCTTTTTGCCCTTCTTTACTTTTGCTCTAGCTGCTTTCTATTTGCTCTTCTCTCCCTTTTTGTTGGCATCAATTGGGGGGACAATTTCAATCACTCTCCTCCTATTCCATTGTATTTCCCATGCCTAGAAGAGGAGTGTGTAATCCGGATTCCCAGCCAGCTTTCGCTCCATAATTTTATCTATAATTGAAGGTACAATGTAGATAGGCTTGAGAGATTTCTAGAGTTCAGCATGAGATCTTATGAGATAAGGATGATGCTTAAGAGCATATTCTCTGTCTTCTTCTTCAAAGTAGGGGAGCATTCCTCTGATAAGGGATAACATGCATTTATAACCCTATAGCTTGTTTTGCCATGTGTTGAACCAGTTACTGGAAGAATGGGAGTAGCAAGCTTTTGTGTATATATTTGGATGAAGCTAATTTAGATGCAGTAGTTAAGCTTAATTTTGATGGTGAGTATCCAAGATGTTGAATTTCATCTGCTATGGTTTTGGCGCTACTGTGAATTCCTTCATTTAGATACCGAAGCTCAACATTGAACATATCTCTCTAGTTGGCAAGAGTTTTCCCCATTGAATAGAGGCCTATTTGACAATCAGTGCCTAAGTCTTCTGAAGCTATTTCTATAATGGATGGTATCTCATTCTTGCGGAATTTAGTCAGTTGTTCACTGAGTGCCTTTTACTCTATGTTAATAGATATGATTGCAAAAGAGATAGGTTCTGTGCTCTAAGTAAGAGTATATAGAATGGATTTCAGCAGGTTTTCAAATTTTTGATCCATGTACTCTTTTTGCCCATTTAAGGAGGAGGTTACATGATAAAGAATGGTACCTTTTCTTAACTCAAATTCGGATGATGCTTGTAATGCACATTACTTAGCTTCTACAATCCCATTAGATATCTTTTCCAAAGCCAAAGGGACTTTGGATATAGCTTTTTCAACCATACTATCAGTGTTTTGGGAATTGCACATTTTCTATTCAATATCTATCTACTTCCTTCTCACTTCTTCCAGCTTAGATCTCAATTCCTAGGAGATTGATAGATTTTGAGTGAAGGAATCAATCTTTCCCAGTCTTGCATAGATGTCCCGGAGGATTGGCTCAATTTTTGAACTTTTCCCATTCTTATCCTCAGTAGCTACTTCTTGTATTAATGCCAAGCCATTTTTAATTTTTAAGCCTTTGTAGTTGAGGTGTTTGGAGTTCTTGATCTTGTTCGAAGTTTAAAGCTTGGAGTAGATGAGCTTTCATCCTCATCTTCTTCCTCATTCTCATCCCCATCCTCTTCCTCATCCTCATCTTTCTTAGCACTATCATTAGATTCTTCTTCATTATTGTCATCCCTTTCTTCTACTCTATTCTCTAGATCATCATCATGATTGTTATCTTTTCTCTATTCTTCTTCATCATTTTCCCTTTCTCCTTATTCCTCTGGATCCTCTAGAATGACATCATCCTTTAAGTTAGCCAATATGGAATTCTCTTTGGATCTCATATCAGTTCCCTCCTCTAGAACATTTAGTTCCAAGCTAGGCTTAACTTCCTTGAATGCAATAGGAGATACAATCATATACAAGTTGCCCTAATCTTCTTCAAGTTTAGTTTTAGTAGAGACAGTGTTTAAACCAATGTTTACCTCTTCAGTTTGTTGTGCCGAATTGATAGTAGCTGGTTGAGCTTGATCCTTAGGAGAGTTGGCACTGTCCTCAACTTCCTTTCCTTCACCTTTTTAGGACTTTCTGAATTTTCATCTTCTGGATTAAGATTAGATTCCAGAAGGTTTGGTTGAAGGTTGGAACTTTCTAGATCAGAGGTACTGCTAGATTGACTGCTTCGGATGAGCTTTCGAGTTCTTCTAGAGTTGAAATAGACTCATGATCCTTTTGGTTTACCTGGATATCTTTCATCATCTTATTAAATTCCAGATCCTCCAGAAGCTGTGTTTGTTCAATACTTTCCATTGCCCTTTTTGCCTTCATTGCCTTAGAGAAGGTTAGTCCCTTTTTGATTAATTTTCTCTTGGGAGCAGCTTCTTCAGCCTCATCAAAGGTTCGAGTAGCACCCCTATTTCTTCCTACTTTAGCTGTAGTAGCTTTTGTCGGTCTTTTATTGGGTTTCTCCGGAGACTATTCTAGAATATAAGAAAGAGTCATATCATCTTCATCTTCTTCTTCCACTGCCTCATCCACTGTAGGCTCTAAATTGATTTTCTTTTGAGCTTTGGGCCTAGTATTTCTTGGCCTTTTTACTACTAGAGCTTTTTCAACTCTGCTTCTGGATTTCCTTACTCTGCTCTTCTCCTACTTTTCTCTCTTTTGCCTTAGAGCTTTCTCTTCATCCCAAACTTTATCCAATGAAAAATTTTAAAATTTTTTCTCATAGATGGTCTTTCCTTCAACTGTCTCTTCTTTAGTGAGGTGAATCTCATTAGTAGTGAGAATTTTGGTAATCAAGCCTCCATGTAAGTGCTTGTGCTGCCTGATGTAGTGAATGAGTAATACAGGCATATGCAGAAGCCTACTCTCCACCTAGTGTTGGAAAACATAGTGCTGGAATGAAGAAGCCTCTCTAGATCAAGATAAACTTGGCCAGGATAAATTGCAGCAACCTAGGTGTTTATGGCCAATAAGTAGAGAATTTGTCTCCAAAATATTATTCTGGAAGATATAGTTTAGGATCGTATTCCACAGTTTGTTCATTGACATCTGTCCTCAAATAGTATCTCTTCATTCTTGATGTTGAAATGTTTGACAAAAAATTCCAGAGTAAGGGTGATTTCCTTTCCCTTTACTATTGTCCTTAGTGCATCACAGTAAGTGTGAGTTTCGAGATTTATGTAGAATTCCTTCACCAAAATAGGGTAAGTGGGATTTTTATATTGGAGGAAGACTTCTAGATTTTTAGTTTTGAGGAGTTTGGCATATGGGTCTGTGGAAATTAGAAAGCTATCTCCAAGATAATCCGAAGGGGTGATTGTGTCATAACTTACACACTGGATAGGAATGAATTCCTTATCAAGGTCTTCCACCTTGAAAATATTCATTTGAGGAGGGGTTGATTTATCTTGGGTATTTGTGATTTGAGAGTTCAGAGATATTTGACAATCTAAGGTTTTTTGATAAAATCTATAGAGTAACAATAGATTGTTGCTCGCATAAGGAAGAAGAGAAATTTGGGGCTTTTTATAGGATTTTCAAGGTGAGGGTATTTTGGTAATCTAAAGGCAATTAAAACTAACTGGATTGATGACTTGGTAGTTAACTTTGAGGAGAGAAGTTAATGGCGTGTAAACCAGAGAATGGGAACGGTTTATTTAATTTCCAAATGTTGGATTTTATCGCCCAATAACTACACAATAAATGTTTGAAATTCAAAAGTGTACTGTTACTCACAGTTACTTTTCAGTGCCTTTAATACCATTTGTCATATATGTTTGCTGAGCTAGCAAGATTCTTCTTCTGGACTAAGAAGTTTTGCGTATCTCCTTTTCTTCTTTGACTTTCTCTTTCGGAGTTAGCTTTTAGAGTAAATCTTACTTTTCCTCTTCTGGAACCCCTTTTAATTTTGGCTTTAACACTTCAATATCCATTTTGAGCTGGTTGACTTAGCATAGTGAGCCACTAAAATTCTTCAGAGAATCTTCCAAAGCTTGTGAACATGATCCGGATGTTTTGAGTCTTTAATCTGGATGATTGCTTTATCGTAAATCTCCTCTTAAATGGCTTCTTAGAAAATGCTTATTCTTGAGGGTTGATCTAGCTTTTCTGGTATTGTCATCATCTTGCTTTCATCTTCTTATCTTATGATTGCAAAGATTATTTGGTGCCTATTGTTGCTCTGGAGACATTACTGGATCATTTTTATAAGATTTCTCTCTTTGTTGAATTACATCTTCCGGATTGTGACTTTTTTCCTCATCTGTTAGTGTAATGTAAGTATTTCACCATATATCACCTTCCTTGATCATCTAGTATCAATTTGGTAGGTTTGTTTATCTTTTTATGAATTCAAGATATACCGGCAAAACAGATTAAGTGATTTTGGGTCCCCAATCAGACTTGGGTCTTCTCGGGTTAGTCACCTTTTTAGGTTGTGGATGAGTGTTATGATTATTTTTGAATCTACATACTTTAGCTGTTTGATTACTCTTACCACAAAAGGTCCATTCGAAGCTATGTGTGCCTTGTTATGGCTTCCTTCTTTGCCTGACTTGTTGGTGATGATAGACCTTTACATCTTTTTCTTCGTGGATATCAAGGTATCTCCATTCTTGAGATGGTTTTCTCATATACCCTTTTCCTTTATGATTTGCTGCATGTTTTCCCCTTAGGATGGTTTAATGTTATTTCTTCTTCTTTATTGTGAAGGTTCTGAATTTCTTCTTTGATTATTGGGTTTTGGTTTTCTTTTGGATTCTTCCTTTATCAAAGCTAGCTCCCTATCTAGCCCAAATTAGTTGACGCTTATCATTTGTACTTGATTTTTCAAGTGGTTTACTTCAGCAGCATCAATATGCTTTGCACCCCTTATTAGATTGATGTCATGGGCTATAGCTCCATTTGCTTTAGTGAGCTCCATTGATTGTTTTTGAAGAGATTTGACAGCTTTTGCATTCTTCCTTACATTGTTGATCATAATTCCCAAAGCCCTAGCAAGTTTAAGGTTAAAAAAAGAGTTAGAGTGAGAGTTTACCTTAGTACTGACTGACTCTGATTCTGATTCTGATTCTTTTGATAGCTTAGGGATTTATTGAGTTGTTTTTCTTCTGGATGATTCTACTTCCGGCTCTATTAGTTTAATGAAAGCACAATTAGCAGTTTCTTCTTCTTCTATTGAAGATGAGCTACAACTTTCCTCACTATTGCTCCATGTAGCCACCATTGCCTTATTTTTGAAGTTTTTATTCTTTTTGAGCTTAGGACAGCTTGTTTTCAAGTGTCCCTTTTCTCCGCATTCATAGTAGGCAATGTTTTTCTCCGGATCCTTCTTTTCTTTTCCTTCTTTCCAGTTTTTAGAGTCAGGTTTTCTAAAGCCTCTTCTTGACTTTTTCCTTCCTCTTTCAAGGATTTCTTTAAATCCCTGGTTATCATTGCCATATTATCATTTCTGCACGAAGATGACTTTGATTCTCCTTCTGATTTGAAGGCTTCTTTTCCGGATGACTTTGCATTTAATGTAATTGGTTTATTTTTCTCCTTCGGCTTCTTCTCTTGTTGGCTATATCTTTCCAAGGATAGTTTTTGAGTTAAGTGATTTCCAATGTGCTCATTATATCCATAATATCTCAACTCATGAGCTTCCTCAATGGCAGTCTTCTTGTTGTCCCATTCTTTGGTGAGGCCCTAGAGAATTTTCTTTACCATCTCCTCCTTTGTGACTTCCTTTCCTAGCCTTTTCCTTTCATTTACTAGATTTTTATATCTAGTGTTCATGCTGTAAATGGATTCTTTGGGTTCCATCTTTAAAGCTTCAAGCTTTGCTGAAGTAGATCATTTTTGGCTTCTTTGATTTTGCTTGTCCCTTCATAAGTTACATATAGCTTTTGTCAGATTTCTTAAGTAGTTTCATAGCCTGAGACCCGGTTAAATTTTGCTGCACTCAAAGAACAATGGACCATGTTAATAGCATTTGCGCTTTCATGCAATCTTTTATAATCATTTTCATCCCATTGGCTTGATGGTTTTCTAATTGTTACACCTTCCACCTCAATGGTTGGAATATAAGGGCCATCTTCTATGGCCTCCCATGCATGCATGCTTTGAGCTTGAATGAAATTCTTCATCTAATTTTTCTAGAATGTGTAGTGTTCACTGGTGAAGAGTGGAGGACGGGTACTAGACATAACCTTCGGAAGAAGCTGTGAGTTATTAAAACTCATTTTGATTTATGGATCAAAATATAGACCTTTAGCTCAAAATTGTTAGATCTCTAGTTATAAGCACCTGCTCTAATACCATTTGTTGGTCCCTGTGTGAATGTATATAAGTTCAGAGTGGGGTTGAATGACCCTTTTTGCGAAATTTATAGACTTTAAAAAGTCTTATGTAGCGTGTTTAATATGATACGGATATAATAGATCTAGAAGGTGTAGATATTAATTAAAATGCAATCAAAGTGAAGGCAAGTTAAGTGAGATCAAACATGCAAGATTTATCCTAGTTCAGTCCTGCCTACTCTAATCCCCCAAGTTTCCTCCTGTGAGCTTTGTCCACTAGTCGATTCCTTTCAACAGGCAGGATTTAAGCCTTATAGTTATCTCCTAAGATTTATTCTCCACCGGATGTAGGATATACTACCAAAAGCACTAACTTCTGGCTGAGTCCTTTCTTATTGTCTCTGAAGATCTCCTTCTCCAGATGTACGATATACAACCAAAAACATCAACTTCAAGCTGAGTCCTCTTGAGCTTATCTCCGAATAATGACCCCTGTTTCGGATGTAGGATATACCACTCGAAGCACCAACTCCTAGAAGAGTCCTTTTTCTTTAGTGAGATGTACCACTTAAACTCTACCTAAGTCTAAGCTAAGCCTCACAGGGATATACCACTAAAAGCACTAACTTCTTGCTGAGTTCCGATCTCAATACTCACCCAAGTATGAGATTCTTTTCACTTTGTTTTCCCAAAGGGTAGGTTTTGAATTTATTAACTTTGTAACCTTACTTGGGAATTCTTACAAATAGATATGGAATTGTTTGGTTCTTGGAGGGATTATGGTAACTGATTTAGTAGTGGATTTTTAAGATGTTACAAACTCTAGAATCAATCAGCATCATCTTAACTTGTGAAGCTTGACTTTTATAGGCTCGGATAAAAAATATAGCTATTATTTTCCTTTGGGATATTCTTGAATCTTCACCAGTTATTAGATATGAGGTTGCACTTCTAGAGCCTTTGATCTGTCAATTAGACCCATTAAATGATCCATTAAATTGATGGTTTTGACGGACAAAAGTTATCAATAGGCATTATTTTTCCTTTTGTGTATTGCCAAAATTTATGTAACTTTATCAGATGTTTGAGTTCCACACGCCATTCTATTGGTCTAGCTAAAAATGTTGTCACCTTTTCTCTCTCTCCATGTTAGTCTTTTCTTCTTTGCGTGCTAGCTATCACTTTTCCTTATTCCAAGGTGAAAAGGAGACTTTAACTTAAGACCAATATTGGAGGGAAATATATTTTTGAATTACTTCCCTTTGTCTTGAGGATTGAGTCTTCCGGATGTCTTCAGATTGATATAGATACTCTTAAATCAGTTAGCTTCTCTGGATGCTGCCTTCTTAAGCTTAGGAGATTGCTATCTTTTGTTCTTGAGATCTGATGCTTATTTCCTTGGACTTAGTGACTTGTTTCAATTTAATCCTAAGTCCAGATGCAACACTTTTATGCTTTATGGTTTATTTCCTTCAAACCATAATCTGGATGGTCTATTTGAGCATTGGAGTTTTGTTTCTTCTAGACCCTTGATTAGGATTCATTCTTCTTGATTCTATCAAGGACTTCCAGATAGTTGATTTGGACTTTGGATTTTATTTTCTTTCAAAACTGTGATCCTGATGCAGTCTTCTTGATTCTTTGCAATTGCTTCCAGATGCTTGATTTCTAACAAATAGCAAAATTGATGTCAAAGATCACAGTGCCGTTCTTCTAGCATAATGGCACTGTGATAGATTTAGCAATTAAGAAGATGATAGAATCGCAAATATGGCACACAAGAAGAAATGGGAAGAGAGGTATAGAAAAGTGTACCAGGGGTTGCAAGCTAATCCCTCAAATAAAATTACCGCAAAGAGCACTTACCCGCTCAAATAAAACAAACAAAATTGACAGACAATGGAAAGTAGCGGTAAAAAGAAAGTGATGTATAGTTAAAAAATAAAAAATGAAGCATGGAATAAATGAGGATGAGATGTGAATCAATTCTAACATAAAAATGGAGCATCAATTAATTACATAATTGAAAATGGAAGTGAAATATAGATTATTTACATTTTGGGATATGAATCAATTATGTTATGGAAAAGAAATATAAACCATTTATATTATGGAAATGAAATATAATTTATTTAAATTATAGAAATGGAATATAAACAATTTATATTACGGAATATAAATAATTTATAAGATGGAATATAAATGACTCATATTATGGAAGTGAAATATAAGTAATTTATATTATGAATTCATTGGATCATTGTTGGTGATGAAATGTGAAATGAAGATGAGATAGAAATAAAGTGGATTGATTTATAATCTAGTTCAATTGTAACAAGTTTAATTTAATCAATGTAGCATAAATTGAAACTTAATAAATTAAAGCAAGAAATAAATTAAAATTATTATTTTAGTCTCAGATTGTATACCTTTTTGTTGTGAATCCATTGTTAGATTTGAAATTAAATGAGAATAGCCTCGTGAAGAGTGATTGAATTTGGAAAAGATGCGTTAAAATCGGTAAAGAATAACTAGGCGAAAATAAATTCCCCTCTTTATTCTAAACTTGCTAAAAACTCAGAATTGACTTGGACAGAACTTCAATAATAACTTTCCTAGAGCTAATTCCACATAATAGATTTGATAGATGTGAATTGTATCTAAAAAACTGATTTTAGGCCTCTATTTATAGTGAAAAAGGAGAGGTAAAATCGGATAGAATAATTAATTCTCGAACTGAATGGGAAAATTGAATTAATTTAGAATTATATTTTGCCTAAAAAGTCGATACCAGTATCATTTTTAGGGATGTCGTTACCAGTTTAGTTAATTTTAAATAGGAAATTTTGAATTGAGGCGGTCAAAACTAACTAGGAAATAATAGATAGCATTACCGTTACAAGTGATAACGGTACCGTTGTCTACTAAAGATGGTACCGCTATCAAATAACAGGGTACACCTTATGACTATTTTTAGGGTTTTTGACAGGGGTGTGAGGGACTGAATGTATTTTCTCAGGGCAAATTCCCATAAATCAATTTCAAACTTAACATATTAGGATATGATAAAGTATAAAGCCAATCTTTCATCATCGACTAGGGGATGAGAAAATTTCGTGCTCAAAGTTGACCTCTGGTTCTGACTGGATTTTGGACATTGTCCAAAATAACTTCTAATGGATAATTCCTGTGAGTCTAGATTTCTCTTTAAAGATCTTCATGTTATTTTGGAGCTTGTTCTACATCAGATTCAACTCCTTAATTTCTCCTTGTTCATCATTGAAATCAATTTCACCATTTGGGGGATTTACTGGAGGTTGATCTGTGTTGAAGTTGATTTCTTCATCTTCTTCTTTATATTTCTTCACTTGAGAGATTTCCTGAATCTCCTCCAGTTCTATATCATCCTGAACTATGTCATTCGGATCTTTACTTCTTTTACCTGCATGGTTAGTCTCATCGAAATCTACATGTATTGACTCTATCACAGTTTGAGTTCTTTTGTTACATACCCTATAAGCTTTACTATATATTGAGTAGCAAAGGAATATAGCTTCATCAACTTTTGGATCAAATTTTCCTAGTTGCTCTCTATCATTTAGGATGAAACATTTACATCTAAATGCTCTAAAATAGCATATTTTAGGTTTCTTTCCCTTTCATATTTTATATGGGGTCTAGTTCATGTTCTTTCTAATAAGAGCTCTATTTGGAATGTAACATGCAGTATTTACACCTTCTCCCCATATTTAAGTAGGTTGTTCTCACTTTGCACTGTTCGAGCCATTTTAACTATGGTTCTGTTCTTCCTTTCTACAAACCCATTTTGTTGACGTGTATGAGGAGCAGAGAAGTTGTGATCAATGCCTTTGGAGTCACATTTTTCAACAAATTGCCAATTTTTTAATTCTCTTCCATTATAACTCTGGATGCGTGCATTGCTTATGCCTTGTTCTAGATCTATTCTAATGAATATTTTGGAGAAATGTTTAAAGGCAACATCCTTGCTAGCTAGCAAAGCTACCCAGGTATAGCAAGTATAGTCATCCACTATAACCATGGTGTATTCTCTTTTACCTAAGCTCATTGGTTTAATTGGACCAAAGAGATCAATATGGAGTAGTTCAAGAACTCTTCCGATTAGTATATAAGGAATGGAAGGGAAACTCTTTCTAGTTTGTTTACCTAGTTGACATACAGTGCATATTTGATCCTTATTAAAAGCAACCTTAAGCAAACCTCAACTAGTCCCTTTGTGGCTAGTTTAGGTAGGAGGTTCATGCTAACTTGTCCCAACCTAGGAGGTTCATGCTAACATGTCCCAAGCACCGGTCCCATAGCCATTATTCTTCTTCTTTAGACACTAAGCACATATTATTCTTTTTCTCATTTTTAATGTTAACAGAATAAACATTATTTGCTCTTGGTGCCTGAAGAATGAGTTGATTGGATGTACGGTCAATGATTTAGCAACGTTCGGAGTCAAAGATCACCTATCTCCCTATATCACAAAGTTGAGCAACATTGAGTAGGCTGAATTCCAGTTCATCAACTAGAGAGACATCTTCTATCTTTAATTCAGATCCGATGGTTCCATGCCCAATGATCTTTCCTTTTTTATTTCCTCTAAAGCTTACTTTTCCACCCTTCTTTCTGGTCAATGTGATGAAGGCTCTTTCATCAGAAGTCATGTGCCTTGAACATCCACTATCAATGTACCAGGTTTGTTGATCTTCTGTGGACTTTAGGCATACCTCTATACTCGTGTGAGCGGATGACATTTCGGACGATTTTGAAGTAGGCCGGATGACCGACCTCTAAAAATATATATAAGTATGATGGTGATAGAAAATGGTTTGCATATTTTAATGCCCAAAATACATGAGAGCGAAATCCCGTATTTAAGATAGAGTCGCCACCCATTTCAGCTCAATCGGTAAATTTAGGTACGATTTTCTCACAGGGTGGTAGACCATATCTTAAATAGAGATTTTGAGTTTGGATGATTCTATCTATTCTACATTGGCCAATTTAAAATTATCATTCTTTCTTATTCAGTTTTAATCCACCCTATTTAGTGTTTCCAATTTACATGTTGTGTTAGCTCGTTTTAGCAAGCATTCAAAAGCGGTAAATAAATTATTATAGCCATCCCTAATAAAGTGTGGAAATTAAAAGAATAATTACAAGGCTTTTAAATCCTACACATTTTTCTAAAATGAAAAATAAAATACTCGAAGGCCTAACAGACATCTATCCTAAATCTGCTTGTACATAAAGGTTACCACAAATACGGCACATAAACAGGATATATCACATATAGCATGCATAATTAGTAGACAAAACAAGACTCAAATTAGATTGTTAGCGTGATAATGGCACAAATTTTGGAGCCCGATTAGATGGCAAAAAATGGTTCTTGAATGGTGTTATGAAAAATCTCATTTAACATTTAGACTTGATTGTTATTTTAACCGGTTTATTAGTGAAAATGCTGAATGTTATGGGATAAGGACTATTTTTAGGGTAATCTGGGTTACCCGTCGTTGTACTATTCATCCTAGCTTTGGAATTTAAATTAGGTCGGAAAAAAAGGAAATAACATTTTATGTCCAGAATGTCAAGCCACCACTAGCGATTTCATTCATACAGGCCTACAAACTGACATTCTTGGTACCACAAAGAAAGGATCCCTCAAGAAAATAAAACTGTTGGTGACAAGAGTACCCATTGGCGATATCATTGATGTCATTAGCGACATGAATGATATCGCCGGCGGCTTCACCTATCACTGGCGGCTTCACCTGACATTGGCAGCTTCACTTTCTTATAGTAACAATAGTTAACAGTCAAATAATGATCGAAAACCTAAAACTAAGCACAAAACACCAAGTAATCACAACAAACAACAAGATTAAATGCAAAAGAGCTTATGAGACTCAGGATTTCACCTCAGGGTCGTGAATCCACCTCTTTGTGATCTAATCACACCTCCAGGGAGCTCAAAATGGTGATTTGGGTAGCGAACTAAAGATTTAAGTCTCTAAATCCTAGTAGATTGATTTCAAACCTAAGTTTTACTGATTTTAAGCTAATTTCTAAGAGAATCAATATAGAAAACCAAGAAAAGATGGAATGATTCCTCTTTTCTTACCTTATCTTCACCTTATCTCACTAGAATTTACTCTCTAATTCAAGTTATCAATAACCAACCCTTTGTTTCAGCTAGAAATGGCCTTTTTATAGGAAAAAATCCAAAAGAGCTTACTTTTCTCAATTTTTCGGTGGGTTTCGAGCGAAGGCATGAAATAAAGTTGTCTACTTGCCAAAGTTAGACCGCCAGCAGCATGGATGATATTGCTGGCGGTATCACTAAAGCCGGTGGTGGATTTATGACCCTGCACAAGTCTAAAAAGGAGGTATGGCCTAGCTTAAAAAGTGGATTAAGGGTCAAATCTGCCCAAAAAGGTCCTTAAGTGGGATTTTTGAAGTAATTAGGGATATTTTCAATTTTTTTAGGATATTTAGGACTAATTTTATTTTTAGGTGTAAATCATTGGTTCGAGCTTCCTTCGAACTTCAGACACATAGTCGGACACGTTGAACTAAATTTTTTTAGAAATAATAATTTTAAAAGAATTTTAAAAGAGGTTTAAAAATACGAATATATGTCATCACCATCTGGCGAGAGGGACTGCAAAATCTCATGCTCGCAGGCTGCCCCTTCGGGGGTCACAGCCGATACAAGTTAGTATGGCCCTACAAAAAGAGCAAGGGTTTAGAAATCGTACTTGATAGATGGTGTATTGGACTCGAAGGATGACGGGTACACTAACTCCAAATCAATCTTCAATCGACGTTCGGTAGGTGGAGACCCAAAGGATGACGAGTACATTGACTCCATCATAACCTTCTGTTGACTTTCAATGGGCGATGACCCAAAGGATGACATGTACATTGACTACATTATAACCTTTTGTTGACATTCAATGGGTGCTTACCCAAAGGGTGATGTGTACACTGACTACATCACAAACTTTTGCTGGCAGGTAGGGACCCAAAAAATGATGGGTACACTAACTCCATTATGACCTTCTATTGACTTTCAATGCGCGATGACCCAAAGGATGACATGTACACTAACTACATCACGACCTTCCAGTTGTTCTGAAAGGGCATTGACCTAAAGGATGACGTTTACGCTGACTCTATCACACCTATAATTGATTCTGAATAGGCGCTTGTTGGAAACAATGATTCGAAACAACAAATAATCTGGATCAGGTTTGAAGTAAACAAAACACCTAAGTACAAAAAGACCTAAGTCACTTATCCGAACATATAACCAAAAGATCCAAAGTCCAAGACAAGTGAAGACAATTTCCTAAGCATGAATGGAAGCATCCGGTTAAAGTTTGGAAAGGAAACAAACTTTGAACTGCCCAAAACAGCATCTAGAAGAACTAATTGCATTAGCATTCAGAAGAAGAAGACAGGTCTGGAGATATTAAGTCTGAAGACATCTGAAAGACTCAAATATCTAGACAAAGGGAATAATTTGAAAATTACATTCCCTCCATCTTTTTGGTCCGCATGTCAAAGATCCTTTTTCCTAAAGCAAGACAAAAATGACAGCTAGCACATTTAAAAAAAAAAGACAAAGGACTGACACAAGAAAGACAAAAAGGTAACAACCTTTTTTACCTAGGCCAATGAGAAAGGTGTGTGGAACTCACACCAAAAAGGTAATGCCGTAAAAGTTGGTGAGTCACTAAAATACAAGGAAAACGATCACCAATAACTTTTAAGCCTCAATCCCAAGGATTCAAATTGGTTAAAATCTCTGTCAAACAGATTGATCAATGGTTTAAAAAGTGCCACATATTACCTAATCAATGGTGAAGATTCAATTACAGCTCAACAACCCATAATGAATACATTTATGATGGAAGCCTATAAAAGGAAAGCTTCACAAGTTGAGAAGGTGCTGGTTGATTTTCAGAAACCATACATAAGAGAATTCGCTAAAAGCAATCAGTTACTTAATCCCTCTAAGAACCAAAGCATTCAAAATCCATTTGTAAGAATTTCCAAGTGAAGTTATAAACTTGAGGAAGTCCAAAACCAAAACCTTTGAGAAAACCAAAGTGTAAAAGATCTCCTACTTGGGTGAGGAATGAGATTGGGATATAGCTTGAAGTAGGTGCTTTGAGTGGGATCTCCTTGTAGGACTCATCTTAGGTTTGGGTAGAAATCTAAGTGGTATATCCTGCTAAAGATAAAAGGACTCAGCTAGGAGTTGGTGCTTCTAGTGGTATATCCTACATCCAAAAGGGGGTACCATCTGGAGATAAATTGTAAGGCTTGATTCCTGCCAGTTGGAAAGGAATCAACTAGTGGAAAAGCTCAGAGGAAGGAAACTCTAGGGACTGGAGTAGGTGGGGCCAAACTAGGATAAAATCCTTGTATTTGATTTTCTAACTCTTTACTTGTTGGCATCATATTTTATATCTGCATCATCCGGATTCAAAACCTCTGGAACATAATCAAACACTCTACACAAAAACTTTTTAAAGTGTTAATTCCACAAAAAAGGGTCATTCACCCCCCTATGACCTTATTTAGACCCTCATAGGGACCAACAAGCGATATCAAAGCAAGTGCTCAGAACTAGAGGTCTAACAATCTCGAACGAAAGGTATAAATTTTGATCCAAGTATCAAAATGAGTTTCCAAAACTCACAACTCCTTCCCGAGTGTATGTCCATTACCCGTCCTCCACTCTTCACCGGTGAACACTACACATTCTAGAAAAACTGGATGAAGAACTTCATTCAAGCACAAAGCATGCAAGTATGGTTGGTTATTAACGATCACCCATATAAGTCTACTCACGAGGTAGAGGGTATCACTACCCGTAAGCCCTCAAGTTTATGGGATGCGAATGATTTTAAAAAAATTGTGTGAAAATGTAAATGCTATTAACAGGCTTCATTGTGCTCTTAGTGTGGTAGAATTTAACAGGATATTCGAATGTGAGACTGCACAGGAGATTTGGCAGAAGCTGGAAGTAACCTATGAAGGAACCAATAAAGTGAGATAAGCCAAGCTTGATTTGCTCCAAGAAAATCTTGAATCCTTCAAGATAGAGCCAAAAGAGACAATCAGCAGCATGAACACTAGATACACCAATCTAGTGAATGAGATAAAAAGGCTCAAAAAGGAAATCTATGAAGTAGAGATGGAAAAGAAAGTGCTCCGGAGTCTTACCAAGGAATGGGACAACAAGAAGACTACAATTGAAGAAGCTCATGACTTAAACTTCTATAGTTATGATGGGCTCATTAGTAATCTCTTAACTCAAAAGTTATCCTTGGAGATATATAGCTAACAAGAGAGAAAACTGGAAGAAAAGAAGAAGGCCATTGCACTTAAAGCAGACTCTGCCGGATCAACCTCTTCCAGATCAAAAAAGCTGCCAAAAGAGAGAAGGATAGAAGGAGATCTAGAAGATTTGAATCAAGAAAGAAAAGGATAGGAGATCTAGGAGATTTGAATCAAGAAATCCTAAGCAAGGCACCTCAAGAAGGGATAAGCCAAGAAAGGCTCCTGAAGAAAAAAAAAGATCCGAAAAAAGATGCTGCCTGTTTTAAATGTGGAGAAAAAGGGAACTTCAAAACCAATTGCCCCAAGCGAAAAAGAGAGAAGAAATATAAGAAGAAATCTATAGTGGCCACATGGAGTAACAGTGAAGAAAATAGCAGCTCATCCTCAACAGAAGAACAGGAGATTGCTCATTGCGTGTTCATGGCACTGACATATCAAGAAGCAAAGCAATTCAGAAGAAAGCCGTCTGAGTAAGATATTGAGCAAATTGGGGATTCAGAATGAGAGATAGTTAATACTGAGGTAAACTCTTATTCTAATTCTATTTCTAACCTTGATCTTGCTAGAGCTTTAAAGGTGGTAATCCACAATCTCAGAAAGAACACCAAAGTCATGAAATCCATACAACGACAAGTTCTAGAGCTAGCTAAAGATGCTAAAGCAATGTCACAAGACATTAACCAGATGAGAGCCACAAAGCATATGGATGTGGTGGAAGAGAATTCCCTGAGAAGTCAAGTTCATATCTTAAGTGCTAACTTGACAGTGCTAGATAGGGAGCTAACCCTAATAAAGGAGGCATCTTGAAGGAAACTAGATCCTCCATAAAGAAGAAAAAATCAAAAGAATCATGTGATCCTAAATCTCAAGGAAAGAAAATTAAGCAAGCAACCTCAAGTACATAGATTCACAGCTGCTCAAAAGGGAAAAGCTAAGGTTGTATCAAATGAGCAACCTGCCAAGCAAAGAAAGAACTACAAAGAAGAAGTTGCACCTCCAACCAGCTTTCGGATACATTCTAGATAGACCAGTATACAAGAGGCTAGATACATTGGGAATTATGGAAAGGAGGATCTAAAGAAGATCTAGAAGAAGCAGGAGCAAAGTATACCCATCTCAAGGTACAGGTTTTGTGGGAAAAACTAAGGTTGAAAGTAGGACTTATTGGGGCGGGGATTGCATTCCCCATCCCCATCCCCATTAAGGTTTCGGGGAGAAAATTATCCCCATCCCCATTTTCTATTGGGAATTATTGGGTATTCCCCAATTCCCCATTTCAAAGTTCCATTCAATAAAAAAATTATTTTAGAACTTTAAAAGAAAAATAAAAGATCAAACCAAATTTATTTCAATATTTCAATACTAAAATTTTAATACTTATATCCAACATTAAATAAATAATAATAATAATAAATAACCTATATATCCAACATTAAGTAAATAATTCATATTAACAAATGCTTATTATAAAAAATATTATAAATTATTTGATATTTAGGGGAATATTCGGGGATTCCCTAAATGGAATTATCGAGGTCGGGTTCGGGGAATTTTCAAGGTAGGGAATTCATTCCCCATCCCCATCCCCATCCCCATTAAGGATTCGAGGATGAAAATTTCCTATCCCCACCCCACGGGGAATCTTATTGGGGATTCCACGTCCCTATAGGTGCGGATCCCTACCCCATTTTCATCCCTAGGAAAAACAACCATATTACTAAATTATGTAGATTAAAAAATTGTTATTATGATGTTTATCCATGGCCTGAAATGGTTGATAACCCGAGAGGACCCAAATCTGATTAGTTATCCAAACCCACTTGATCTGTTTTGCAGGTATGCCTTAGATCCACAGAAGATCAACATACATGGTACATTGATAGTGGATGCTCAAGGCACATGACTGGTGATGAGGAAGTCTTCATCACCTTAATCTGGAAGAAAGGTGGAAAAGTAAGCTTTGGAGATAATAAAAAAGGATAGATCATTGGCCATGGAACCATTGGATCTGAAATACAGATAGAAGATGTCTCCTTAGTTGATGGACTGAAGTTCAACTTGCTAAGTGTAGCACAACTTTGTGACAAAGGTAGAAAAGTCACCTTTAACTCCGGAGGATGCTCAATCTATGATAGTAAGTCAAGTCAACTCATTCTTTACGCACCTAGAGTTAACAATGTTTATTGTGTGAACTCTAAAAATGATAAAAAAAAATTAATATATTCTTGGTGTCTAAAGAAGAAGAATCATGGCCATGGCATCGGAGGTTGGGACATGTTAGCATGAATCTCCTGTCCAAATTAGCCACAAAGGAATTGGTAGTGGGTTTGCCTAAGGTAGCTTTTGATAAGGATCACACATGCACTGCATGCCAATTAGGTAAAGAAAATAAAAAGAGCTTCCCTTCCATCTCATACATACCTTCCAAGAGAGTTCTTGAACTCTTGCACATTGATCTCTATAGTCCAATCAAACCATTGAGTTTAGGTAGAAGAGAATACACCATGGTCATTGTGGATGATTATTCTTACTGTACCTTGGTGGCTTTGCTAGCTAGAAAATATGAAGCCTTTGACCAATTCTAAAAAATATTCATCCGGATAGAAGTAGAATAGGGTATAAGCATTACACGCATCCGTAGTGATAATGGTGGTGAGTTAAAAAATAAGCACTTTGCTGAATTTTGTGACTCCAAGGGCATTGAACATAATTTCCCTGTCCCTCACACTCCTCAATAGAATGGAGTTATTGAGAGGAAAAATAGAACCATAGTTGAGATGGCTAGAACAATGCTAAGTGAGAATTGTTTGCCAAAGTATTTCTGGGCTGAGGCCGTAAACACAGCATGCTATATTTTGAATAGAGCTCTCATTAGAAAGACCTTAGAAAAGGCACTCCTATGAAATCTGGAAGGGAAGGAAACCCAAAATTGGGTATTTCAAAGCCTTTGGATGTAAATGCTTCATCCTAAATGATAGAGAGAAACTAGGAAAATTTGATCCTAAATCTAATGAAGCGGTTTCCCTTGGCTACTCAACACATAGCAAAGCTTACAGAGTCTATAACAAATGAACTCAAACTGTGGTAGAGTCTATATATGTAGATTGTGATGAGACTAACCATGCAGGCAAAAGAAGTTCCACTCCGGAAGATCTAATTCCGTAAGCTGAAAACTCTGGAGAAAAGAAGGAAGCCCATATTCAAGATTCCTTCCAAATTAAGAATTACAAAGAAGAATATGAGGGGATATCTTTTGATCTAGAGGTACTACAAGTTGATCTCAACCCACATGATATAAACTTCAATGATAACCAAGGAGAGGAAGTTGAGGCAAAAGTAGAACAACCCCCAATCCAGCATGAAGACTTACCAAGAGAAGTCTGACCTCGCAGGGTTCATCCCGTTGTAGCCATTTTGGATAATGTCCAAAATCCAGTCAGAACCAAAGGATAACTCAATAAGATGATGAGCCATACTGCCTTTGTCTCTCTCATTGAGCTAAAGAAATTTTAAGATGCTGAAGTAGATGAAAGCTAGATGATGGCTATGCAAGAAGAACTAGATCAATTCACTAGAAATTATGTTTGGGATCTAGTGTCACAACCAAAAGGAAAGTCAAACATTGGCACCAAATGGGTATTCCAGAACAAGCTAGATGAATCCAGAGTAGTGGTGAGAAACAAGGTAAGATTGGTTGCCCAAGGCTATAATCAACAGGAAGGGATTGATTTTGAAGAAACATTTACCCCTGTAGCAAGATTAGAGGCAGTCCGGATTTTATGTGCTTTTGCATCATTCATGGGGTTCACATTATTCCAAATGGATGTCAAAAGTGCATTCCCAATAGAGCTATCCAGGAAGAGTTCTATGTGAAGCAGCCACCTGGATTTGAAGACCAAAGCATCCAGATCATGTATACAAACTGAAGAAGGCTCTCTATGGACTAAAGCAAGAACCAAGAGCTTGGTATGAGAGACTCACTACATTCCTTATATCCAATGGATATATCCGGGGCAAAGCAGATACAACTCTTTTCATAAAAAGAGAAGAAGGATGACATAGTTCTTGTCCAAATTTATGTTGATGATATCATCTTTGGAGCAACAGATGAAAAGATGTGGGAAGAATTCAGCGCTCAAATGCAAAAGGAAATTGAGATGTCCATGATGAGAGAACTTAACTTCTTCCTTTGTTTACAAATCAATCAGAGTTCGGATGGGATTTTTATAAACCAATCCAAGTACACCAAGGAGATTCTCTAGAAGTTTAAAATGGACAAAAGCAAACCAATGTACACTCGAATGGGTTCAGATATAGTCCTATCCAAGGATTGTGAAGGAGAAGATGTTGATCAAAAGCTCTATAGAGGTATGACTGGATCACTTCTATACTTGACAGCTAGCAGACCTGACATACACTATGCAGTTTTCTACTGTGCAAGATATCAAGCCAATCCTAAGGATTTACATCTAAAGGTAGTAAAGAGAATCCTTAGATATCTCCTAGAAACCTATGAAGTTGGGTTACGGTGTCCTAGTAATGGAGAATTCACACTCCAAGGCTTCACTAATGTAGATTATGGCAGAGACGCTCTTGAGAGAGAGAGTACATCCGGAGGATGTCATTTTCTTTGAGATTGATTGGTATCATGGTACAGCAAAAAAAACATCAGTTGTTTTATCAACCATAGAAGCTGAATATATGGCTGCAGGAAGTTGTGTAGCTTAACTCATATGGAACAAGCAATAATTGGAAGATTATGGAGTTCAATCGGGATGTATTGAAGTGGTGTGTGACAACAAAGTGCCATTGAAGTGTCAAAGAATCCAGTACTTCATAGCAGGATGAAACATGTTAACATTAGGCATCATTTCATCCGGATCATATGATGAAGAATGATGTTGCATTGGTGTATAATCAAACCAATGAGGAAAGAGTAGATATCTTTACCAAGCCATTGAGTAAAGATAAATTCAACAAGCTAACTGAGTCAATTAGAATGACTAATCCAATTTAAAGGAAAATCCAGAAGACAATTTGGATTAGTCTGAAGTCCTATGAGTCAAGGAATTCGGAAAAGGAGAAGAAATTATGTTGACTCTGGATCCAGATCAAAGATTGCCAGCTCAGCAGAATTAGAGGACAAATGGCAGTAAAGGCACTGAAAAGTAACTGTACACGTTTTGAATTTCAAACGTCTATTAGGTGTTACATACGGTAAAATTAAATGGCCATTTTAAAGATAAACCTTTCCCATTCTCCGATTCTAACATGATTTGCTTCTCTCTTAAATTTTGTCTACCATGTCATCAATTCGGATAACTTTAACTGCATCCGGATTACCATAATACCCTCACTTTGGAAATTCTATATAAACCCCCCAAATTTTCCTTTCTTCCTCATGTGAGCAACTCACTACTGTTACTCTACAAAAATCCATTCTCAAACCCTAATTGCTTCAAAACCTCTCAAATGGCAGCCAAAATGTTGAACAACAAAATCCAAATGCTTCCTCAAAGGAACATCTTTGAAGAATCTGCTCTCAAAGATGAAGTCTTCATACCCATAAACATAAAACCCACCGACTCAGTAGTTCACACTGACTACTACTTGGTAGATAATTTTCTTTTTGAAACTGACCCCTACTCCAAACTCATTGAAGATTAACATCTAAGTGATTTCCTCAACATCAACTACTCGACTTATCCGAATCTGGTAAGGCAATTCTACTCAAATCTGAGAGCACACTCCTATCATGATGCTCTCAGAACCAAGGTTCAAGGAAAGGAAATCACTATCGCACCGACATTCTTTGAGAAGTTCCTAAATATGAAGAATGACGGTGTTTAGCTAAGGAACGATGGGGATGAACTGCTTGTAAAGTATCACCCCAAGATGTGGCTTCAACCAATTTATTTTGGAGATAAATTCTCAACCTACTTTCTGGAAGTACCATGATTTCTCCAACATGCTCTTGCCAAGCTATCCTAATCCGGAAGGGCTCTCTAACCACTGTATCATCCTTCCAACATTGTGTAATTCAATATTGGGTGGAGAGCAGAGTGGTAAACATGTCGGTACTAATCATCCACTATCTAAGACAGCACATGAACTCCCATGGTTCCTTGATCACAAGAATTCTTGTGGCAAATAAAGTGAATGTCTCTGAATTCCATCCAGTCCAAGGGAAAGAAATTCTTAAGAAAAACTTCAAGAAACTAACCTTTGGGGAAACCTAGAATGAGGCAAAGGCCATCAAGCAAAGGGATGATAAGAAGAGCAAGGCTAGGAAAGTAGTGGATCCGATTGAAGAAGCTCCAGTTCCTAAAAAGGCTAGAGCCACCAAACCCAAAGCAAAACCGTAACTTGCTTTGGTTCTGATGGAAGACATTGATGATGATACCCAAACCCTCACTGAACTCTTAAAGAAAATTCCTGAGAATCCAAGCCAAGGGGAGGTTGATAAAAGCAGCAAATAAAAAGAGGAAACTGCAAAAATCCCAAAGGTTGTAGTGGAGGATGAGGAGATAAAAGAAGAAGCTTTGGAACCCAAGAGGCGGTAGTTCACTAGAAAAGGCTGCATATTTGATGAGGTTGTGGCAGCCAATAAAAGAAAAGCAAAGAAGCCAACAGAAAGCATTATAGATGAGGGAGCTACAAAGAGGGCTAAAGAGGCAGAATTGACTAAGGCTAGGAAAACTAAGGGCAAGCATGTACCCGGATCTACAGAGGAAGTCACTCTAGATGACCCTCAGTATAAGATCATAAAAGAAGCCATGAAAGATAATAATCAGATCAACAAGCTTATAATAAAAGGACCAGGAGGCTCTTCTAGTGCCCAAGACACTCTTGTTGATCCAATAGATATAGCAACCATTGTTCAGGATCCAAAAGCTGTCCTTTTTTCCTTCATTCCCAGAATCGGACCACTTCCGAAGAATCTACTTAATTCAAAAGGTGAGATCACCAATGAAGTAAGACCTAAAAAGGCAAGTCAAGAGGATGTTGAGGACTGCTAACATGCCTGAGGAAGTAGTTAAAAGTCCTGTAAAGGCATATAAAGGGGATACCGAGGACATTGCTAGTCTTCTGGGGGTTGTGGAAGTAGAAGAAGTAAGAAAAGAAGCAGACACTCAGAATCAAGCGCTAGCAAATGAGGTAATCCCTGACACAATTTTCTTTGATATTAATGCTGATGCTACTGCTGCTGTTGAAACAGCAGATAAAAATAAGGGCAACTTAGACATTGAAATTCAAAACATATCTAAGGACAACCAGCCTATTGCGAAACACATTATTTTGGAGGAGGGACATGGTCTGGGACCTAACGAGAACACTTCTAAAGTGGACTCTAAGGGTGAGACCATTCCAGAGGGAAGGTTGGAAGAAGGGAAAGAAGAGGAAGATGAGGAGTCCTCTGAAGAAGAAGAGACAAGTAAAGAAGACTCATCTGGATCAGATAAAACTGGAAGTAGCTCAGGATTTGAGACCTCCTCTTTTAATAGTCCAATCAAAAAGCCAACTGCTAGTATAAATCAAACCAGAGTCAAAAAGATTACGACAGCGCTAAAAATACTACAGGATGCTACCCATGAGGAACGTGAGGAAAGTTATATCAAGCAGTATCTCCGGAATATATGTAAGCAACTCAAATCTGTGGAGAAAGTGTTAAATCAAAAATCCTCATCTCTCGACTTGAAAGCAGAACTAAGCGAAATAAAGGCGAGTGTTCAGGAGATTGAGAAGAAAGTGGGGGAGTTTCCCACTACTGATCTAGTGGAAGAGGTTTCCCTTACAAAAGTGACTCTAGTGCTAGACCAGATCAACACTACCATTGCAGGAGCTAATCGTTCTGTAGATCAGGCTAATATAGCAGCTACAAATAATTGCACTACCCTTACAGACAAAATTACCTCCTCATCAACTGATCTATCCATAGAGCTGAAG
Source organism: Euphorbia pulcherrima (assembly GCA_947683365.1). Lineage (NCBI taxonomy): Eukaryota > Viridiplantae > Streptophyta > Magnoliopsida > Malpighiales > Euphorbiaceae > Euphorbia > Euphorbia pulcherrima. The sequence goes on along the minus strand of CANTUS010000013.1, from coordinate 18,242,968 downwards.
GAGTATATAGATTCCAAGTTTGAAAACTTGTCAAAATTCGTGGCTGAATAAAATGTTAACTCCAATATCACTAGCCTAAATGAAAAGCAACAGGCTACACTAGATCAACTCACAAAGTTCATTAATGATGAAATGCCCAAACTTCTTGCCAAATAGATGGAAGATATTGCTCAAGAGTTTGTAGGCCAAATGAATGGATAGGACACAGTCCTCAATAATCTCAAGGAGGCTCTTCATAAAGACATCATGACTGTCGATAATAGTGTTCATAACTACCGTAGAGACAAGGGTAAGGAATTTGAAAAATTAAAGTCCAAATTCTAACTTATCCATCTCCGGATCTTCCTCACCATCTATTCTAGAAAGCCAACTCCATCCTGTCCTTCAAGATCTCATCCAACATACTGGGGATACTAGGTTTTTCGGACATAAAGGAATTGCAACCCTTCTAAAAGCTCTCTTCCCCTACTTTGATGAGAAGGATTGCGAACATGTCCTACAAATGCCTCCTAATCTCATAAATTCCTACACCCAACTCTGAAAGGTCTTTCGGCCCCTGCATCTAGCTCCAGTCACTAGGGATACAATCATAGACTGCAGAAGGAAAGGAAATTTGGATTATTCTATTTACTCCAAGGCTTGGCAGGAGAGTTGGGATGGTAAAACCTACATAGTGATCGACCCTCAAGCTGATGAAAACAAAAAGGGGAGAATAGTAAGGGGGCAGACAAAGATGATGTAGAAAAGGAGAAGAAAGGAGGAGCATTTGGAAAGAAATAATTTTGTAATAGATATAGCTATGTATAAATTATAAAAATTGTAATAGCTAGAATTATTTTTCACTTATGTATTTCTGTATCATGTAATCCTGGACTTCATTGATGTTAACTATTGTTAACAGCAGAAGTATAAATAGTGAAAAAATTACTACAAAAAATTACTTCTAAAGTACAATATGCAATTGTACTAGAAAAACATTAGAAGCTAGAATTGAAAAATGTTGAGGGAGTTTTAGGATGCTAAAATTATGGAGGAGTAAAAATTGTAAATGACTAAGTATCAAGAATCATACTTAGATCATAAAGACCCTTTTCCTTATGCTTAGATAACTTAGGTTTTTGTTTCCATCAAATGAGGGAGATTGTTTGAAACAATGATCCGGAACAACAAATAATTCGGATTAGATTTGAAGTAAACAAAAGACCTAAGTACAAAAAGACATAATTCACATATCCGGACATATAACCAAAACATCCAATGTCCAAGGCAAGTGAAGACAATTTCCTAGCATGAATGGAAGCATTCAGTTAAAGTTTAGAAAGGAAACAAACTTTGAACCACCCAAAATAGCATTCGGAAGAACTGATTACATTAGCATCTGGAAGAAGAAGACATATCTGGAGATATTAAGTTTGAAGACATCCGGAAGACTTAAATATCTAGACAAAGGAAATAATTTGAAAATTACATTCCCTCCATTTTTTGGTTTGCAAGTCAAAGATCCTTTTCCCTAAAGCAAGACAAAAATGACAGGTAGCACTTTTCAAAAAAAAGGACAAAGGACTGACACAGGGAGAAAAAGGTGACAACCTTTTTACCTAGGCCAACGAGAAAGGCGCATGGAACTCATACCAAAAGGTAATGGCGTAAAAGTTAGTGAGTCACTAAAATACAAGGAAAATGATCACTAACAACTTTTTAGCATCAATCCCAAGGATTCAAATGGGTCCAAATCTCTTTCTAACGGATTGATCAATGGTTTCGGAAGCACCACATATTACCTGATCAACGGTGAAGATTCAATTATAGCTCAATAACCCACAATGGCTACATTTATGATGAAAGCCTATAAAAGGGAAGCTTCACAAGTTGAGAAGGTGCTGGTTGATTTTGATAAAGTATACACAAGAGAATTTGCTAAAAGCAATCAGTTACTTAATCCCTCCAAGAACCAAATCATTCAAAATTTGTTTGTAAGGATTCCAAAGTGGAGTTATAAACTTAAGGAAGTCCAAAACCAAAACCTTTGAGAAAACCAAAGTGTAAAAGATCTCCTACTTGGGTCAGTAGTGAGATTGGGATATAGCTTGAAGTAGGTGCTTTTGAGTGGGATCTCCCTATAGGTCTCAGTTTAGGTTTGGGAAGAAATCTAAGTGGTATATCCTGCTAAAGACAAAAAGACTCAGCTAAGAGTTGGTGCTTTTAGTGGTATATCCTACATGCGGAAGGGGGTACCATCTGGAGATAAATTATGAGGCTTGATTCTTACTAGTTGGAAAGGAATCCACTAGTGGAAAAGCTAGGAGGAAGGAAACTCCAGGGACTAAAGTAGGTGGGGCTGAACTAGGATAAAATCCTTTGATTTTCTAACTCTTTACTTATTTGCATCATATTTTATATCTGCATCATCCGGATTCATAACCTCCAGGACATAATCAAACATGCTACACAAAGACTTTTTAAAGTTTATTAGTTCTGCGAAAAAGGGTCATTCACCCCCTCTGGCCTTATTTAGATCCTCATAGGGACCAATAGCATTGATCCAAAGGATGACATGTACACTTACTATGGCATGGCTTTCTGATGATTTTTTGCGGTTGATGACCAAAGGGATGATGCGTAAACTGACTACATCATGGCTTTATGATCTTTGATGAGCGATGACCTAAGCAATGATGCATACACTAACTATGTAATGGCTTTCTGCTTGCTCCTTGCGGTCATACCTGCAATGAGCGATAACTAAATTGGGATTAGATAGGCTTTTAAATAACATTTTTACTACTTGATCAATTTTGTGAAACAAGAGAAATTTTGCCCCTTCGATCAACAGCAAAAATGTGATAATTAAAGACATAAGGGTCTTAGAAGTCCTAGAGTTTCGAGGGCTTATGTTGACATCCCATTAAATTGTCGAAAAGGCTTCTAAAGCTGTCTCGAAAGACTTAATACCATTGGTAGCTTGACTGATACTGCCAGCAGCTTGAGGTGACTCATGGCATCTTTGACCGAACAAAGAAATTAAAAAATTTCTACTATAAATGTTAAAATCACTGGCAATTTGAGTGATACTATCGACGGCTTGACTGATAGCGCGGGTGGTATCGAGTGACAGTTTTGGATTTATTCAAACCCCTCGATTTTTGCGCGGGTGTTTAATACGAATTAAAACTCCTCTTCTTCCCATTTTGAATGGCAGTAGCCAAAATAACTCTTCCTCTCCACCAAATTTCATCTATTTTCTTCGTCATTTATTTCCAATGTTGAAGGTGTTCAAATGCAAAATCGTTGGTATGAAGCCTAGCAAATTGTCCTCTTCCTCCATCCAAGGGTTGAAAATCTTCCTAGCTCACGTAGTCTATGGCTTGAAGGATTTCAAAATCATGTTCGGGTTGACAATTTGACCCTATAAAAGGATGAGCACATCTCTTTTTTCCAGGTAATCATGCAAAACTCGATTCCTTTTATTTCGTTTATTAAAACTTTGGTCCTAGACTCAAAATATGTCATGATAGAGATCAAAAATAGGATATATAAATTGAAATTACATGTTATAGGGTCATTTTTCCTGATTTTATGCCCTAGAATTGATTAATTATGCTTTATTGATTTTGGTTTGATTTTGGGCAAATCTATGATTCTGTTGCTAGCAACATCATCTATGTCGCTAACATCTTCCGGCCTTTACAAAAGATTCCAAACCTTGCCATTGATATGGCTGATGTTGCCTGTGATATCACTGCTTAAGCAGTGACATCAGTAAGGTTCCAACATCTTTAAGACATGGAAAAAAGTAGATTACTTATCTGGTTGACTTTCTTCTTGATTTTCTTTTTTCAACCGCACCAACTCACTTATATAGGGGGAGTAGGGACCATTGGTGAGTGGTGTAAGCATATCGATGCAAAAGATCCCAATCTTCCAGCAGTTATTGATGCCATGGGTTTTGAGGACTTGGGCAGGCTTTTGCCTATGAGGATGCCAAAGCTATCTTATTCAGCTTTAACTGCCCTAACTAAGAAGTGGTTGGAGACCACTCATAATTTCACCTTTCAATCGATAAGGTGACCATCACTCCCTTGGATATGGTGGCAATGATTGGGCTTTCATGGACTGATGAGGCTATCCACTTTAATATCTACATGGAGAAGTACTACATCAAGGGGCCGGTGGTAAGGAGAGTGACAAAGCTTTCTGGTTTGAAGCCCATCAAGGGGCGATTGTCTTATGGGGAGCTTCAAGAGCACTAGATGGAAGTTAGTGTGGTTCCTAATGCTTAAAGGGATGCCTGTGCATGCTCTTTTGTCATTTCTCTGCTGTGTATGCTCTTTTATCATTTCTCTGCTGTCTGTGTTATTTCTCCCAGTTTCTGGCAGTAAGATCAACTACGGGCTGATTACACCCTTAAGGATGTCAAGAAGATCAAGGAGAAAAATTGGCCTAGGGCCATTCTCGCTCAGATGTACTATAGATTAGATGTGGGGGCTGGGAAAAAAGGAAAAGGTCCTTCGACTGAGTCATTTGCTTCTTTAGGCACGCCTTTTAAATAGTGCTTTGTTACTTTCTTTTTGGTTTTTCCCTTTTGTTTTTTATTTGATTTTTTTTGGATTGATTGGATATCAATTATTTAGGCTTAGGCTTTCGTGCACTAGATTCTCCCTCCAATGAAATTCAGGACAAAAGTGCTAGCAAATTCGCACTTTCTAGCTCGATGGTGTGGGAGTGTTGGGAGATTCGATAGATACCCCACTGCTTATAGAGAGGTGCTGAGGAGCTTGTAGATCGGCTCGGTATATAATTTAGGCTCTTACCCCTATCTCGTACTCAACAAACTATTAGTCGAAAATGCATTTATGAATTTAAGTTGTACTTACATTGGTTTTTTTTATTGTTTGGTCAGGTTATCAGAAACCCTTTCGATAAGGTGCCCAATCGTGCTAAAGTCCTTACGTTCTGAGAGGATGTGGATGACCGCAGGTTTGTGATGGAGTGCCCCCTATCTTTAGAGTGGTACATGGGGCAGAGAGTGCACAGTTGGAGAGATGCCATGCCTCCTGCTAGACTAGTGCCCCTGACACCTCCTACGGGCCTCTGGTGGCCCTACTTGACTATTACTGATGAGGTTGGTAAGGCTGATTTTCTCAAGAGCAATGGTTGTGTGGAGGAGTGTATCCCCAACCCTTATAATGGTTACATGTCTTGCCTACCCCCTATGTGCCCTCGCCTTCATTCTAGCGACATGATCTCCTTCCATACAAAAAAGAAGAGAAAGGAGCTAAAAAGACAAGCTGGCGAAGCTGAAAATAGGTAGAGGATGAAGAAGGCAATGGTAAGCATGATGACGAGGGGGGATAAGGTAGGCGGGGAGGTGCCGATGGCCCCTGAGGATCCTTATTCTTCTGATGCAAGGACGTTCTCTTTCACATGTTTTTTCTTATTAAACCTAAGATTATTGCTCATGCTTGACTTTTTGTGCTTCTTTTCCATTTGTGTCTATCAGGTACCTGATAGGAAGAGGACCAGGCCCGAGACAAGTGGAGTGCAAGGTCGGGGTAGACCCAAGATGTCAGCATAGTAGAGGGCCCCCTCTTGATAACTTTTGAGAATTCCTTTCAGCTTTTGGGTTATAGAGGTGACTTTTAGATAAGAGACATAACCCCGAGCAGCCACTCAACGAACTTAATGCCACTGAATGCTACTGTGAGGTGTTAATAACTTGTGGGTCTCCCTTGGGGCCTTGGTGAGAGGTAGGGCCCACTGGGGTTGGTTGGATTTAGGCATGATGAAACCCTTTTTAGTTCAAGTTTGCATAATTAGCCAATTTTAATGAATAATAGAATCGATACCCAAATCTTGATACAAATGATAGAGTCGCCACCCAAGTCATCTATGATGGGAACTGATAGTCAGATTGTACATGCATAATAGGCATGGCAGAAATTCAAAATTTTTTCCTTATCCCCTGGAACTCCAGTTAGTTGCATATAAATTAAATAAAGCCTTAACTAAAAATTCTCTACCTAGGTTACCATGCAAAAGGGCTAGGCATACCATAATTCTAAATTATATCCTAGCAAGTATATTTTATGCTAAGCATGTTATAACTCTAAGCTATAACCTAAGCATAAAATAAACTAAGCATGCAAAACAACCTAAGCATATTATTAAGTCTAAAAACGCTTAAAGAAAAAGACCGAATAATAAAAGAGAAACAAAAGGAACTTACCAGTTGAAGCGTGCTTTAGCAGAACCCTCTTGCACAATCCTCCAAGCGTAGGATAGCCTCTATGAGTATCCACACGAACCCCACCAACCAAAACCTCCCCAGGAGGAAGAACTAAGAAGCATCGAGTAGTTGCTAGACCACTCTAGAAGCCTCACTTGAAAATATAAACTAGAGGTGCCCGAATAAATTCAGGCTCCTAAAAAATAACTTGCTCAATTACCCAAGAGATTATTCTTTTCGAATATTGCTTAGGGTTTATGCTCTGAGCTATGGTGCACTGAGAAAGGGAGGACTAGGTGCCTATTTATAGGCTTGGGGAAGCAAAAGTGCTTCCCCACTTCCGATGTGGGATTGGGCAAAATTTGCCCAATCCCCATATCGGTCAACACGCAGACCCCCATAGGTCCGCGGGTTAACTAGTGTGTAGCGTGCTTAGAATGATGCACTCTTGGCCTACCTTATCCCACAAGCTGGGCTTGTGGACTGGTCTGCACTAGTCACACCCAGCGCTGCCCAGCAGCTCTAGTGTGACCAGCGTGTGGGCTTAGCCAAGTGCCAAGCCTACAGCCCTTTTTCCCACCACTTGGGGCCCCAAACTTTGGGCCCCATTCCCATAGGGTCCTACCCTATTATACCGATTGAAAAATTCCTTTTAGTCCCCTTTTTTCAATTATTTATTTTTCGACCTTAATGAATTAGTTACCGGTCAAAATAAATTTCTTATTCCAACCAAAATTGATCTAATCAACTACAACTTATTTTATGACTCTAATTAATTAGTTACTGGTCAAAATAAATTCCTTGGTCTATCCAAAATTGATCTAATCAATTTTAACCAATTAAATAATAATCCAATTATTATTTATATTATATTTTCATAATAGAATAAATCTATTAGTTCTTTACTTAGTCTGATGAAGGTCCAATGTGCGTGAGCTTATAGGATCTCGAAGTATTAGGCTGTTAAGGCTTAACCAACCCTTGTTCTAATAGAACCATTGGCTCAGGGTTCTAGATCGTTAATAGAACCCGATGACTGTAAAAGACTGTTGTACTCCTCTAGTAAGGGTTTACCATCCCCCATTACTCGGAACGTCATTTATGCTTATGTCTTAATCCCGATTAATGCAATAGCTATGCAGTGTGATAAATTCCTTCCATTCTTTAATATTAGTACCATCTGGTTTAGAGGATTCGGTTAAAGTGTTAACCCACTGATAGCCAGGTTGCTCCACGCAATCCCAATAGTTTACTTGTTTCTGAAGTATATTGCCTTTTACCATAGTGTGTTTGACTAGAAACCATTTCTATCAAACACATACTCTGATCAGAGGTTTATGGCATTCATTACTTCAACAAGTGGCCAGTTATAACTCTTTAATATATTCAGAGTGATGGATTCTTTCCTACTACTCAACTTACCAATGTGTTGCCATCACTGTACTTGTAATCACCCGTAACAACCTAAATTAATGAGTGCATAGTAATGACCCAAAGTATAGCAATAGTACCACACAAGATAACTAGCATCTCAAGTATGAGGACATTCGCAAAGCTTATTGCATGAATAAACACTAACACATTGATATATATACCAAGTGTTTACCTTACTACGGTCTCCAATATATCTCCTAGATATATCCATGTGGCAAACATAAGGCACCACCTTCAGTCCTTATAAGATTGACTGCTTGGACCCTTTCCAAGAAAGTTGATCACATGCTAGTCTTTCCGCTTCATCAATATCCTTTCTTGATGAAACTATGACTAGGGATTGTTTAGACATAAACATAATTGCACATAAAGGATATGTCAAGGACTTTTATATGCATACATCAATGAATATATTTAACCAGCTATAATATATATACACAAAAACAAATTGATATAAACAAAAGAATAAATGCCTTTATTGATTAAACAATATTTGTACTTATTACATAATTAAGATATATTGCCCTAATTGCCTTAAGGGCATACATCATATCCAACAAACTCCCACTTGCACTAAGGCCAATTAGCCATATGTCTTATTCCATATGCTTTAACATATTGGTCATGCTTGACTTGAGTCAATGGCTTTGTCAGACCATCCACAAGGTTCTGATCAGTGGGTACATATTCTAATCTTATTATCTTAGCATTAACAATCTCCTTGATTATATGATACTTTTTGGATACATGTCTGTTTTTCTAATGAGACCGTGGTTCCTTTGCTTGAGCTATGGCACCATTGTTATCATAATACAAAGTAATTGGATCAACAACCTCAAGCACCACACTGAGATCAATAATAAATCCCTTTAACTATACAGCTTCTTTTGCTGCTTCACATGCAGCAATGTATTCAGATTCCATGGTTGAATCAGCAGTAGTTTCTTGGTTGGAACACTTCCAGTATACCGCCCCTTCATTTAACATATACAAAAAACCTGACTAAGACTTAAAGTCATCCTTGTCAGATTGAAAACTCGCTTCAGTGTAACCTATGAATTTGAGGTCACCTTCTCCATAAATCAAGAACTTATCCTTAGTCCTTCTCAAGTACTTAAGAATTGCCTTGACGGCTATCCAATGCTTTTCATTTGGATCTGACTGATATCTGCTCGTAAAGCTCAAAGAATGAGATACATCTGGCCTAGTACATATCATATCATACATGATGGATCCTATTGCGGATGCATAGGGTGTATCCTTCATGTGCATTCTCTCCTGAGCAGTCTTCGGACACTCAGCCGTAGACAGGTTAATCCGCTTTGTCATTGGGAGGCAACCTTTCTTAGAATGCTCAAGGTTGAACCTATTCAATACCTTGTCTATATATGTACTTTGAGAAAGACCTAACAGCCTCTTGAATCTATCTCTATAGATCTTTATACCTAGTATAAATGCTGCTTCACCAAGGTCTTTCATGGAGAACTTTCTTGACAGCCACACTTTAATGTTTTAAAGAAGAGAAATGTTGCTTCCTATTAGCAGAATGTCATCAACATATAATACTATAAAAACAACTGCACTCCCACTAACCTTCTTATAAACATAATGCTCATTAGCATTTGGGCAGAAATCCAGTTCCCTGATTGTCTAATCAAACCTTATATTCCAACTCATGGATGTCTACTTAAGTCCATAAATGGATCTTTGTAGCTTGCATACCTTGGAGCCATTCTAAGATGTAAAACCCTCAAGTTGTGTCATATACACATCATAGTCTAAGTCCCCATTTAGGAACACTGTTTTAACATCCATCTGCCAGATCTCATAATCGTAATGAGCAATAATGGCAAGGAGTATCCTAATGGATTTAAGCATTGCTATCGGTGAGAAAGTTTCATCATAGTCTATACCTTCATGTTGACTATAACCTTTTGCAACCAACCTTGCCTTATAGGTAATTACATTACCGTCCATGTCAATATTCTTCTTAAAGACCCGCTAGCACCCAATAGGTCTAACCTCTTACGGTGCATCAACCAAATTCTAAACTTGGTTCTCATACATGGAATCCATTTCTGATTTTATGGCTTTTAGCCATTTTATTAGAATCTAAGCTCTTCATTGCCTCATCATACGTCCTTAGTTCATTATCCTCTATGAGATACAGTTCCTTATCATCAGTAATGATAAAACCATACCTATCAGGACCTTTATGAACACAACTTGATCTTTATAACGATTGTGTTTCAACATGTTGTTCTTAGATCACAAGTTCCTCTATATTCAGGATGGGGTCAATTAGTTGATTGTCTATTTCTTACTCTTGAACCTCTAGTTCAAAATTGCTCCCACTTACTTTTACAAGTAAGTGTTCCTTTTCCAAAAAGTGAGCATTCCGAGATACAAATAACTTTTGTGCTTTGGGTTGGTAAAACAAGTATCCAACGGTTTCCTTTAGATATCCGATGCACAGATATTTGTCAGATTTGGCGTTTTAACTTATTTGATGATATCCTCTTTACCATAGCAGGATAGCCCCATACTCTCAAGTGATTTAGAGATGATTTCTTATTACACCACCTTTCGTAAGGTGTAAAATCAACTGATTTAGAGGGCACTCTGTTTAATTAACAAACTGTGCTCTCCCGTGCATATCCCTAAAAGGATTTACTAAGATTTGCATGGTTCATCATGGACCGAACCATATCTAATAGTCTGATTCCTCCTTTTTGACATTCCGTTGTGTTGGGGTGTATAAAGAGGGGTCCATAACTATCCCATTTTCCTTTTGATAATCCTGAAACTCCTGACTTAAGTATTATTCACCTCGATCTGATCGAAGTGTTTTAATACTTTTCTCAAGATGTTTCTCTACTTCAGCTCTGAATAGTTTAAACTTTTCAAAACTTTTAGACTTGTGTTTCATCAAGTACAAATAACCATATCATGAGTAATCATCAATAAAGGTTATGAAGTAGGAGTATCCTCCTAGTGCCTAAACACTCATTGAACCACACTCATCAGTATGTATACCAATGTACTTGTGGCAGGTTCACCCTTTCCCTGAAAGGGTAACTTTGTAATTTTTCCTCCTAAACAAGGTTCACAATAACCATAAGACTCCAAGTCTATTGGGCCCAAGTCTCCATGCTTATGTATCTTGGTTAAGTGATCCTTGTTTATATGGCCTAAATGACAAGGCCATAAGTAGAAGGAATTCTCATTATCTAATTTAACTTTCTTTCCATTGCTTATATTAAAAACTTCAGTTTTAGTATCAAGAATATAAATGCCATCTTTCAACATTCCAGATCCATAAAGAACATTATTTAAACGAATCTGACAATTATTATTCAAAAATAAAATCTTAAATCCTTTTGCCGCTAAGCACGCAACAGACACAATATTCTTAGTAACACTAGGAATGTAGTAAAAATTATTCAAGACTGAAACAAGTCCACTTAGCAAAATAAGATTAAAACTTCCTAAGGCTAATGTAGTAACTCTGGCTCCATTCCCCACACATAGGCCCACCTCCCCTTTTATAAGTCTTCTACTATTCCTTAGTTCCTACACAAAAGTACAAATATGAGAACCACAACTAGTATCTAATACCCAAGTGGATTCACGTGGAAAAGTAGTAAAGTTTTCAATTACAAACATACCTGAAGTAGATGCCTCTGCAGGTTCTTCTTCAAATGCTCATAAGTAGGAGCTTTGCAGTTCTTGTTCCAATGGTACATTATATTGGTCATAGACATACTTACATGTCCTCTTCTTCTTTTTAAACCCTTTAACTACTCCTTTGGTGACAGAATCCTCCAGGCCATTTTTTGGAGAAGGTTTGTTTGTAGACTCTCTTGACACTTCTTTGCTTTTCGCATCGAATTTTCTCAACGCATCAACCATTTCCAGGAAAGTACAGTCGTGAACTTTGAAGTAATTTTCCTTTACAAAATCAGCGTAGCTGATAGGTAAAGAATCCAACAGGATATCCAATCCTAAGGATTGACCGACTGTAGATCCTAACGATTCTAATTTCTCCAAGAAATCTCTAATCTTGTTGACGTGTGCTACAACACTTGTCCCTTCCTTCATCTTAGAGTTTGAAAGTTCACTGGTTAATTTGAACCTTTCATACCTTTCCTTTTCAGGCAAACTCTTTAGATGGGTCAACATGGTTTGCAGACTCTTGTGATTGCACTGTGAATGTATCTCAGGATTCATAGTATCCAACAGCAAGTGTAAGACATAAACCGAATCCTTAATATATTTCAACCATGCATCCTTAATAATAGCCGGTGCATCAGTGCTAGGAATTTTTGTGAATGGACATTAGAGAATGTATGCTAATTCATAATCCTTAAGGATATCCCTTACATCCTTGATCCATTCATGGTAGTTAATTGCTGTTAAAGGTTGGATGTATTTAAAACGGATTTTCAAAATAGAGTTCATATTCAACCTAAGATATAAGAAAAGAAAAGAGTTTAGATATTAGTTTAAGTGCATGCATTTAATATAAGGACTTTTAATTAAATACATTTTCCTACTTTTTTCTTCGAAAATTACAATAGCCCATTATATTGAATTCGGGAATTTTGGCCTAGCTAAACTTCCTAGTAGGTAGCATCTATAACTAGTCTATCATAAACCCCAATTTTATGAGCCAAGTCACAATAGTAAGTTATAGTTGGAATACCATTCCATTTGCATCGCATGCAATTGCTAATTCATTCAAGTTCCCTATTCTCAAGGGACATGTGCTCTTATGTTAGCATCTCCTTCAATATGTCTCAGATCTGGGCGTAGCTCCCAATTTTATAGTGGACTACCCTAGCTCTGTTAAGGCATACCCTACCCCAAACTTTACAACCAATCAATGTGGACTAGAAGGAATCCTTTGCATAGCACTCTGATAGCCTAAACAGACCGTATTATAAATTTGAGTAAGGAAGACTACAACTTGCCTTAATATAATTACTTTGGGATTTTATTGGTGACATGTGTCTCACCCAATCTAGGGTTTTATCAGATGGACAAAATTATAATAACTTGTATTATTCAGGGAATTTTAGAATTAATTTATAAGGTCTAACCTTTGGTGGGTTCTTCTCGTTATTATAATTATTCCATCAACCTAAATTATATGCAAAATAATTAACACTTTTATTTGTTATATTTATATTGCATTTACTTTAAGCTTTTATTCAATAAATTTAATTTTTTTACTTTGTTATAGAAACATATACAAACACCATCTTATATACTAGAAATAAATTAGTTCATATTAATCCACCGATTGGTCAATTTAAATTTCACCGATATAGGTTCCGAAGTAGGAGATGTGCCCTATTAGGAGTAGACACCAAGTCCAATCCTTAGCCAGAACAAATATGGGCACAAACCTGAAGACCAATGGATTCTCTTGAACTAACAAATTTTGTTCTTCCAATTCATGTAAATTGGAAGCATCTATAACCCATGTAATTGAAAGAAATTATTGACACCTGTATAATTTGAGTAAGTTGAGCAGGGTTATTCAAAATTATTCATAACCATTTTCTAACCTTGAAATGAAAGGCAATAGTTCATATAAATTGTTCCAAACAATTAAATAAACAAATCATTTCATATAGAAAATAATATTTAGTTCGCTTCTAACTTAATTGTGCACTAAATAGGAAGGCTCTGATACCACTGTTGGGAACTGACAGTCAGATTGAACATGCATAATAGGCATGGTGGAAATTCTAAATTTTGTCCCTATCCCCAGGAGCTCCTATTAGTTACATATAAATTAAATAAAGCCTTAAATAAAAATCCCCTACCTAGGTTAGTATGCAAAAAGGCTAGGCATACCATAATTCCAAATTATATTCTAGCATGTATATTTTATACTAAGCATGTTATAACTCTAAGCTATAACCTAAGCATGTCATAACTCTAAGCTATAACCTAAGCATAAAATAAACTCAGCATGCAAAACAACATAAGCATATTAGTAAGTCTAAAAATGCTTAAAAAAGACCTAATAATAAAAGAGAAAGAAAAGGAACTTACCAGTTGAAGCGTGCTTTAGCAGATGCCTCTTGCACAAGCCTCCAAGCGTAGGATAGCCTCTATGAGTATCCACACGAAACCCACCGACCAAAACCTCCCTGGGAGGAAGAACTAAGAAGCCTCGAGTAGTTGCTAGACCACTCCAGAAGCCTCACCAGAAAATATAAACTAGAGGCTCCCGAATAAATTCAGGCTCCTCAAAAATAACTTGCTCAAGTACCTTAGAGATTATTCTTTTAAAATCTCGCTTAGGATTTATGCTCTAAGCTATGGTGCACTGAGAAAGGAAGGATTGGGTGCCCATTTATAGGCTTAGGGAAGCAAAAGTGCTTCCCCACTTCCATTGTGGGATTGGGCAAAATTTGCCCAATCCCCATATGGGTCAACACACGAACCCCCATGGGTTCGCAGGTTGACCCGCGTGCAACGTGCATAGCATGCTGCATGCTGGGCAGCCAAGGCAGGCCATCATGGCCTACCTTGTCCCATAAGCCGGGCTTGTGGGCTGGACTGCGCTGGTCACACCCAGCGCTGCCCAGCACCGCTGGTGTGACAAACGTATGGGCTTGGCTAAGTGCCAACTCCACCGCCCCTTTTGCTACCACTTGGGGCCCTAAAGCTTTGGGCCCCATTCCCATAGGGTCCTACCCTATTGTACCGATTGGAAAATTCCTTTTAGTCCCCTTTTTTCAATTATTTATTTTTCAACCCTAATGAATTAGTTACCAGTCAAAATAAATTTTTTGGTCCAACCAAAATTGATCTAATCAATTATAATTTATTTTATGACTCTAATTTATTAGTTACCGGTCAAAAAAATTCCTTGGTCTATCCAAAATTGATCTAATCAATTTTAATGAATTCAATAATAATCCAAGTAGTATTTATATTATATTTTCATAATAGAATAAATCTATTAGTTCTTTACTTAATCTGATGAAAGTCTAATGTATGTGAACTTATAGGATCCCAAGTATTGAGCTGCTAAGGCTAAACCAACCCTTGTTCTAATAGAACCATTGGCTCGGGGTTCTAGACCGTTAATAGAACCCGATTACCTTAAACGACTATAGTACACCTCTAGCAAGGGTCTACCATCCCCCATTACTCGGAACGTCATTTATGGTTATAACTTAATCCCGGTTAATGCAATAGTTATCTAGTGCAATAAATTCCTTCCATTCTTTAAAATTAGTACCATCTGGTTTATAGGGTTCGGTTAAAGTGTTAACCCACTAATAGCGAGGTTGCTCCAAGCTATCCTAGTAGTTTACTTGTTACCAAAGTATATTGCCCTTTACCATAGTGTGTTTGACCAGAAACCATTTTTAACAAACACATACTCTGATCAGAGGTTTATGCAATCATCACTTCAACTAGTGGCCAGGTACAACTCCTTAATATATCCAGAGCAATGGATTCTTTCCGACTACTCAGCTTACCAACGTGTTTTCATCACTATACCCGTAATCACCCGTAACACCCTAAATTAATGAGTGGATAGTAATGACCCAAAGTATAGCAATAGTACCACACAAGATAACTAGAATCTTAAGAATGAGGACATTCACAAATCTTATTGCATGAAGATAAATACTAACACATTGATATGTATACCAAGTGTTTATCTTACTGTTGTCTCCAATATATCTCCCAGATATATCCATGTGTCAAACTTAAGGCACCACCATCAGAACTTAGGAGATTGACTGCTTGGACCCTTTCCAAGAAAGTTGACCACATGCTAGTCTTTTTGCTTCATCAATATCCTTTCTTGATGAAACTACGACTAGGGATAGTTTAGAAATAATCATAATTGCACATGAAGCAGGTTCCACCAGATATAGTCCAACTATAATTTCTCTGACTTCATGCTATGATATGTCAAGGACTTTTGTATACATACATTATTGAATATATTTAACCTACTATAATATATATACATAGAAAAACATTGATATAAACAAAAGAAGAAATGCCTTTATTGATTAAACAAATGTTCGTACTTATTACATAATTAAGATATATCACCCTAATTGCCTTAAGGGTATACATCATATCCAACAGTCTACTTGGGAAAGAGTTTTGGTAAGGTTCCCATTGGGCGAGAGACTCATACCTTTTGGATCAGAGATTTGGGTATTGGATGAGTCACTTAGTTCTCATTTAGTTAATTCAAAATTACATTCACCGCGTAAGACCGTTTTGTTTTCATCATTTGGGGAATTATCACATAAATCTATTTTTCTACACTCTTTCATGCATGTAATAGTTTATAATAAAACATAAGCAGTAAAAAGGAAATAAAATTACAATTGGGGGAACATGGGGGAATTGCAAGAGAATCTATACATTTGTTTTAAGTTATAAAACAAAATAAAACTAAATTCCCCTGCATCCACAAAGATTAGCACAGTTTATAGCATCTCATAAGTCAGCATTTTATTAGGAAAAATGTGATTATGTTAGCATGGCGGTTTTACTATCGATAGTGCCCGGATGGCTTCTAGGATTGAAAAGAAATAACTAGTCTTCACCGTATTTTGTTGTAAAAAAACATTTTAACTTTTATGGGTAGATTTACCAGATTATTAGTGAAAATGATCACATGGCAAATGGTGAGTTGATTGATTTTAACTAGTTAAAAGAGAATTATGGGTTCTGACTAGGGTACAGAACCAATACTGGTAGGGTGGGACCCATATGGCTATTGGGGAGGACCGATATGGCTATAGGGGACCCATACGGGTCCTGTCTGGTCTCGGGCAGAAACTCAGTTTAATTTAACAAGCAAATTTATGGAGGAGTGATGAAAAAAATGGGATTTCCATCCATGTGAGTATGGCACACCAATTTAATATCCCTAAGGACATCAGGTGCCAGCAAGGCTCATATAGGTTAGGACCAGACCCAAAATAGGAATAAAAGAGCAAAAAGAATTGAATAGATGGAGAGCGATAAATAAATAATTGAGATGTGAGTCTCTTTGAAACTCAGGAGCGTTACCTTTACGCTATGAATCCACTTTAGAGCGATTCCAATGCTGAATGGAAACTTTGTCAAAGTAGATGGTGAAATGATGAATTTTGAATTGTTTTAGGTGAGTGTTTGTGTGGATAGAACCTCCCCCAATCCTAAATATTAAGCAAGAACGGAATAAAATGTGGACAAAACCAATATGGGATGGTTTTCCCCCTATTTTATAACTTCTATACCTCTTCTATACCGTAGCTATACCAATAGAAACTGCTAGAATTATATTTTCCCATAGTAGTATTTGCTTTCTCTTATGTTTTCTCAAATTATGCTCCCTAATTATAAATGTTGTGAGTTAAAGAGGTGAGGAAAGGCCTCTATTTATAGGGGAAAAATAGGTCTGAACGAATTAAATGGCTGATTTTATTTGTTTCTAGCAAATTATATTCATTTATGGCTAATTATATTCATTTATGGCTAATTATATTCATCCATGGCAGATTAAATTCGTTTATGGTAGATTTGGGGCATTAAAATTGACTATTTACGCATTTAGGGGGCTAGTACGGGTGGCCTAGACCCTTACGGGTCCCGTTACTAATTTGGGCAATTTTGGAAGTTTTTGGACCGGTATGGATTGGTTGGACCCATACGGGTCTGATCGATTGACCCATGTGGATTTGTATGGACTGGTATGGATCCAGGTTGACTCGTGTGGATCGGTATGGACCGGGCTAATCGGTTTTACCCGAAACTTCCTAAAATAGGCTAAAATCGACCTTTTTTTTACCATTTTAGACCTTTTAGGGATTAGGCACCAGTTTTATGAGGTATATGTTAGGAAACAATGATTCGGATCCTAAATTGAACTAAAATATCCGGATCAAGTTTGAAAGAAGCAAAAACTTAAACTCCTAAATCTAAATGGAAACATCCGGACAAGATCTAGCTACAAGGTCATTCATTGAAGACATCAAGTACCTAAGCATATACTAGAATCATCAGGATAAAGTTTGGGAAGGAAACAAACTTTAATCCTTCAAGATTACATCCGGAGGAACTGATTACACTAGCTTCGGAAGGAGATAGATCCAGAGATAATGAGTCTGAAGACATCCAGAAGACGCATGCTTAAAGATAATGGGAAAAGTTTCAAAAATAACTTTTCCCTCCACCTTTTGGTCTACAAAGTCAAAGATCCTTTCCCCATATACAAGATAAAAGAGACAGCTTACACTTTTTAGAAAAAGGACAAAAGGACTTACACCAGACAGAAAAAGTTAACAACTTTTTTCACCTAGACTAATAAGGAGGCACGTGGAGCTCACACCAAAAGGTTACTCGTATAAAAGTTGGTGTGTCACTAAAATACAAGGAAAATGATCACTGACATCCTTTCAGTCTCAATTCTTAGGATTCAAATGGGTCAAATTACTGTCTAATGGATTGATCAACGGCTCTGGAAACACCACATTCAACCTGATCAAGGGTGAAGATTAAATTCAAGCCCAACAACCCACAGTGGCTATATTTATGACAGAAGCCTATAAAAGGGAAGCTTCACACATTAAGAAGGTTGGTTGGTTGACTTGATATAGCAATTAACAAAGAGAATTTGCAAGAAGCAATCGGAAATTCATCCCTCCAAGAATCAAACAATTTCAAATCAGTTTGTAAGGATTCCAAAGTGAGTTATAAACTTAAGGAAATCCAAAAACCACAACCTTTTACAAAAAATAGAGTGTAAAAGATATCCTTCTTGGGTGAGTAGTGAGATTGGGATATAGCTTGAAGTAGCTGCTTTGAGTGGGATCTTCCTATAGGATTCAGCTTAGATTCGGGGTAGAAGCCTAAATGGTATATCCTACTAAAGGCAAAAAGGTCTCAACTAGGAGTTGTTGCTTCTAGTGGTATATCCTACATTCGGATGGGGTTACCATCTGGAGACAACCTATAAGGCTTGGTTCCTTCTAGTTGGAAAGGAATCCATTAGTGGATAAGCTCAGAGGAAGGAAACTCCAGGGACTGGATGTAGGCGGGGCCGAACTAGTAAAAATCACTGTGTTTGATTTTCTTTCCTTTACTTACTGCATTATATTGTCATACTTGCATTATCTGGATCCATCATCGGATCATATTTAAACACACTACACTTATACTTGTTAAAGTCTCTTAATTCCATGAAAAAGGGTCATTCACCCCCCCCCCCCTTTGAACTTATATAGACCCTCACAAGGACCAACAAGTGGTTTAGAGCAAGTGCTCAAAACTAGAGATCTAACAATCTCGAGTTAAAGGTCCAAAATTTTGATTCAAATATCAAAATGAGTTTCCAAAACTCACAACTCCTTCCCGAGGGTATGTCCATTACCCCGTCCTCCACTCTTCATCAATGAATGCTACATGTTCTGGAAAAATTGGATGAAGAACTTCATTCAAGCACAAAGCATGCAAGCATGGTTGGTTATCTAGGATGGCCCATATTAGCCTACTCATAAAGTAGAGGGTATGATCACCCGAAAGCCATCACGCTTATGGGATGAGAATGATTTTAAAAATTTGCTTGAAAACGCAAATGCTATTAACATGCTTCATTATGATCTTAGTGCAACAAAATTCAATAGGATATTGAATGTGAGACTGCAAAGGAGATCTGGGAGAAGCTAGAGGTGACATATGAAGGAACAAGTAAAGTGAAAGAAGCAAACATTGATCTACTCCAGTAAAAACTCAAATCCTTCAAGATGGAGCCAAAAGAATCCATCAGTAGCATGAACACTAGATATACCAATCCAGTGAATGAGATGAAAAGGCTCAGAAAGGAAGTCTCTGAAGTAGAAATGGTGAAAAAGGAAGTCTCTGAAAAGAAGAAAGCTATTGCACTAAAGGCAGAATCCACTGGATCAGCTTCATCCGGAGAAGAAGAGCAAGTCACTGAGTCACTAAGCACCAAAGAACAACTTTCTCTATTAACTAGACATCTCAATAGGTTCATACAAAAGAAAGATAGAAGGAAATCAAGAAAGTATGAATCCTAGAAACCAAGAGAAGGCACATCCAGAAGAGACAGGCCCAGAAAGAATCCGGATGAAAAGAAGGATCCGAAAAAAAAAGCTGCCTGTTTTGAGTGTGGAGAGAAAGGCCATTTTAGAATAAAATGCCCAAGCTTAAAAGAACCAAGAAGTTTAAAAAGAAGGCAATGGTGGCTACCTGGAGCAATAGTGAGGAAAGTGGCAGTTCATCTTCAATAGAAGAAGAAGAAGAAGAAGAGACTACCAACTGTGCATTCATGGCACTAATTGATCCGAAAGCAGAGCAATCCGGGAAGAATGCCTCTAAGCAAGATACAATGCAAATTGAAGAATCAAAACTAGAAATAGCAAACACTGAGGTAAACTCTTATTCTAACTCTGCTTCTAGTTTTGACCTTGCTAGAGCTCTATCTATTGTGATTAAGAGTGTGAAGAAGAATGCAAAAGCAATCAAGTCTTTAAGAATACAAGTGCTAGAGATTGCATAAGATAATGGAGCCTTGGCATAAGATGTCAAGCTGATAAGAACAGCAAAGCGCATTGATGAAGTTAAGGAGAACTACCTAAAGAATCAAGTGCAAATGCTAAGTGCCAATCTGACTAGGCTAGATAGAGAAATAGCACTAATAAAGGAGGCATCCGGATGGAAATGAAATTCTCCACAAAGAAGCAGATATCCAGGGAAGGCTACATCAAAAAATCCACATCATACTGCTAAAGGAAATCCAAAAGACTCTAACCAAAAGGTAAAAGAGGTCAGGAGGCAACCACAAGCCCAAAGATATACTGATGCTCAAAAGGGAAAGGGTAAGGTGGTTTACACCCAATAACCTACCAAACAAAGAAGAAATTGTGCAGCAGAAGTTGCATCCTCAACCAACTTCTGGATACACACCGGACTAACTACAAGTATACAAGAAGCCGAATATAGAGGAAACTATGGGAAGGAAGATCTTGAAAGGATCAAAAAGAAGCAGGAACAGAATAGATTATGGGAAAACAATCGTATTAATAAATTATGTAGATTAAAAAATGGTTATTATGATGTTAATCCTTGGCCTGAGATGGTTATTAACCGAGAGGACCCAAATCTAATTGGGTACCCAAACCCATTTGATCTGTTTTATAGGTATGCCATAGATCTATAGTAGATCAACACACTTAGTACATTGATAGTGGATGCTTAAGGCACATGACAGGGGATGAGAAGGCCTTCATCAAATTAACTCGGAAGAAGGGAGGCAAAGTAAGCTTTGGAGACAATAAAAAAGGACAGAGCATTGGACATGGAACCATTGGATCTGAATTAAAAATTAAAGATGTCTCACTGTTTGATGGACTGAAGTTCAACTTACTAAGTGTAGCCCAACTCTGTGACAAAGGAAGATAAGTCGCATTTGATTCTGGAGGCTGCTCAATTTATAATAGTAAGTCAAATCAACTTATACTTTATGCACCTAAAGTAAATAATGTCTATTATGTTAACATTAAAAATGAGAAAAAGAATATCTGCTTGGTGTCTAAAGAAGAAGAATCATGGCTATGGCATCGGAGGTTGGGACATGTTAGCATGAACCTTCTGTCCAAACTAGCCAAAAAGGAATTAGTAGTGGGTTTGCCTAAGGTTGCTTTTAATAAGGATCATCTATGCACTGCATGCCAATTAGGTAAACAACATAAGAAAAGTTTCCCTTCCATTTCCTATATTCCCTCAAGAAGAGTACTTGAACTCTTGCATATAGATATCTTTGGTCCAATTAAACCCTTGAGTTTAGTTAAAAGAGAATACACCATGGTCATTATGGACGATTATTCTCGATATACCTGGGTTCTCTTGCTAGCAAGCAAAGATGAGGCCTTTGACCAATTCTCAAAAACATTCATCCGGATAGAAGTAGAACAGGGCATAAGCATTGCACGCATCCGGAGTAATAATGGTTGTGAGTTCAAAAATAGGCATTTTGCTAAATTTTGTGACTCGAAGGGCATTGAACATAACTTCTCTACCCCTCACACCCCTCAACAAAATGGAGTTGTTGAGAGAAATAATAGGACCACAGTTGAGATGGCTAGAACAATGCTAAGTGCAAATTGTTTGACAAAATGTTTCTAGGTTAGGCTATAAACACAGCATGTTACATCTTAAATAGAGCTCTCATTAGAAAGACCATAGAAAAGACACATATGAAATCTGGAAGGGAAGAAAACCCAAAATTGGGTACTTTAAGGCATTTAGGATGTAATGCTACATCGTAAATGATAGAGAGCAACTAGGAAAATTTGATCCTAATTCTGATGAAGTAATTTTCCTCGGCTACTCAACACACAGTAAGCCATACAAAGTCTTCAATAAACAAACCCAAACTGTGGTAGAGTCTATTCATGTAGATTTTGATGTGACTATCCATGCAAGGAAAAGAAGTTCAACTCTGGAAGATCCAATTTTGGAAGCTGAAAAACCCAGAGAAAAGAAGGAAGAAGAAATTCCTGATTCATTCCAAATCAAGAAGTATAAAGAAGAAGATGAAGGAATATCCTTTGATCCAAAAGTACAACAAGGTAATCTCAACCCACAAGAGATTAACTTCAATGAAGGTCAAGAAGAAGCAGCTGAGGTAGAAGTGGAACAAGCTCCAATCCAACGTGAAGGATTACAAAGGGAAATTCGGACTCATAGAGATCATTCAATGAATAATATCTGGATGATGTTCAGAATCTAGTAAGAACCAGAGATCAACTTAACAGGATAATGAGTCAAGCTGCCTTTATCTTATTAATTGAGCCAAAGAAATTCCAGGATGCAGAAGGTGATGAAAGTTGGATGATGGCCATGTAAGAAGAACTCGATCAGTTCTCCAAAAATGATGTCTATGATCTAGTACCACCTCTTAAAGGAAAATCAATCATTGGCACTAAGTGGGTAATCTGGAACAAACTTGATGAGTTCGAAGTTATGGTAAGAAACAAGGTAAGATTGGTTGCCCAAGGATACAACTAGCAAGAAGGAATTGATTTTGAAGAAACCTTTGCACCATTAGCAAGGTTGGAGGCAATTCGGATCCTATGCTTTTTGCTTCATTCATGGGGTTCACACTATATCAAATGGATATCAAAAGTGCATTTCTAAATGGTTTTATCCAAGAAGAAGTCTATGTTAAGCAAACCTCCGGATCTGAAGACGTAAAGCATCCAGATCATGTGTACATATTGTAGAAGGCTCTCTATAGATTAAAGCAGGCACTTAGAGCTTGGTATGAAAGATTAACCTCATTCCTTATATCCAAGGGATATATCAGAGGCAAGGCAGATGCCACACTCTTCATCAAGAGGAAGAAGGATGATGTTATCCTAGTCCAAATTTATATGGATGATATCATTTTTAGAGCTATTGATGATAAAATGTGCAAGGAGTTCAACTCTCAAATGCAAAAAGAATTTGAGATATCCATGATGGAAGAACTCAATTTCTTCCTTGGTTTACAAATCAAGCAAAGTCCGGTTGGGATTTTTGTTAACTAGTCAAAGTATACCAAGGAGATCTTGAAGAAGTTTGAAATGGACAAGAGCAAGCCTATGTCCACTCTAATGGGATCAGATACAGTCCTATCCAAGGATTGTGAAGGAGAAGATGTTGATTAAAAGCTCTATAGAGGGGT
Organism: Euphorbia pulcherrima; assembly: GCA_947683365.1. Classification (NCBI taxonomy): domain Eukaryota; kingdom Viridiplantae; phylum Streptophyta; class Magnoliopsida; order Malpighiales; family Euphorbiaceae; genus Euphorbia; species Euphorbia pulcherrima. Next base: position 18,219,578 of record CANTUS010000013.1, on the reverse strand, counting down.
GATTGGTTCTCTCCTATACTTGACAACCAGCAGGCCTGACATACACTATACAGTTTGCTACTTTACTAGATATCAAGCCAATCCTCAGGATTCTCATCTCAAGGCAGTAAAGAGGATTCTTAGATACCTCCTAGGAACCACTAAGTAGTGTTATGATATCCTAATAATGGAGATTTCACACTCCAAGGATTCACTAATGCAGATTATGGAAGAGATACTCTTGAGATAAAGAGTACATCCGGAGGCTGCCATTTCCTTGGAGATTGCTTAGTATCATTGTACAGTAAGAAGCAAACTTCAGTTGCTTTATCTACTATAGAAGCAGAATATATGGTAGCTGGAAGTTGTGTGGCTCAACTTTTTTAGATCAAGCAACAACTAGAAGGTTATGGAGTTTAATCCGGATGTGTGCATGTTATGTGAGATAGCAAAAGTGCCATTGATGTGTCAAAGAATCTAGTACTCCACAGCAGGATGAAACACTTAAACATAAGGCATCATTTAATTTAAGATCATGTGATGAAGAAGGATGTTGCATTGGTATACATTCTAACCAATGAGCAAAGAGCTGACATCTTTACCAAGCCACTGAGTAAAGATCATTTGGGGAAGCTAAGGGAGTCAATTGGAATGTCTAAACTAATTTGAAGCTAAACCGAAAGACATTCCAAAATTAATCTGGATCCTGAGGAGGACAATTAATCTAAAACAGAAGAAGCATTGAAGGAAAATTCATTGAGGAGAAAGGTGCCACGTTAGCAGACAAGAATGACAAATGACAGTAAAGAAACTTAAAGGTAACTGTTACTTTTTGAATCTCAAATGATTATTGGCTATCACTCGAGCGAGTGAAAATCCAGCCAATTCAAAAATAAACCATTGCCATTCTCTGATTTTAATGCCATTTACCTCTCTCCTCCAAAACAAACTGCCATATCCTCAATCCAGTTAACTTTAACTACATTCGGATTACTAAAATACCCTTTCCTTGAAAAATCTATATAAACCCCTCTAAAATTACACTTCTTCTTCATGCAACCAACTAAGTACTGTTACTCTACAATTTTCAAAACTCAGAACCATAAATTCTTTTAAAACCCTCTCAAATGCTTGTAATTATGACAGAAGAAGGACCTAAACTACTTCCTACCCAAAACATCTTCTTAGAATCTGATGTGAAAGATAAAAACTTCATCCCTATAAACTATAAACCCTCTGATTCTATTATCTGCACTGATTTTCTGGGCGATAACTTCCTCTTTGAAACTAATTCCTGCACCAGGCTAATTACGGATCAGAACTTGATAGACTTTTCCAAGATAAATTACCTAACATACCCAGATTTAGTCCGGGAGTTTTATGACAATTTGAGAGCCAACGAGCACTTTGATGCCATGCAAACTAAGGTTCAAGGGAAAGAGATCACTATCACTCCGAATTTCTTTGAGAACTCCCTTAATATGAAGAATAGTAGAGTTTTGATGAGAACAAATGGAGATGAGAAAAAGGTGAAGTACGATTCAAAAATATGGGTCCCTTCTAGATACTTTGGGGATAAGTTTTCTACCTACTGGCCGCAAGTACCAAGGTATCTCTAATACGTGCTTGCCAAGCTAGTGCTAATCCGGAAGGGATCATTAATAAATGTCTCCATTTTCCAACACTATGTACTCCAGTACTAGGCAGAATGTAGAGAGGTTAATAAGCTAGTGCTGATAATTCATTACTTGAAGTAGTATAGAAACTCTCACGGGGCACTAATCACCCGGATTCTTCAAGCGCACGAGTTTGATCTCTCTGGATTTAAAGGAGTGAATGGAAAGGAAATCTTGGAGAAGAACTTTAAGAAATTGAGCTTTGGGGAAACATGGAATGAAGAGAAGGCCAAAAAGCTCAGAGATGAGAAGAAGTGCAGAGCAAGGAAAGCTACCAATCCGGATACAACTGCTCTTGATCCCAAGAAATCACGAACCTCCAAGCCTAAGGCAAGGAAGGAACTAGCCTTAGTTCTAGCTGGGGATGTCAAAGAGGATGCCTTATCCTTAACTCAGATATTGGCCAAATCCATGGAGACCTTAAGTCAAGAGGCTGATTGATCAAAGTAGCTAATAAAATGAAAAAGCCTGTATGTGAACCAGAGCCAAAAGAGACCATCGCAGTGGCTATTGCTACTATAAGAAAGGATACCAAAAAGGGCACAAAAGAAAGGTAATAGAAATGCTAGTAAAAGATCATGGATCTGAGGAGGAAGAAACAGAGGATGAAGCTCCAATTCCCCGAAAGCAATTCACCCTGAAAGGGGTGTACATTCGATGAGGCTATAAAGGCCCAAAAAGCTCAAACTCATAAAAAGAAGAAGACCAAAAAGCCTGCGGGCATAATTATTGATGAGGAAGTAGCCAAGAGGGTAGTAGTAGAGGAGTTGCCTAAGGCAAAAGTCTTCAAGGGAAAATATGTGCCCGGGTCAAATGAAGACATCCTTCCGGAGGATCCTCAGTATGAGGAAATGATGGCATCTGTTGCTGATAATTACCATATCAATAATAAGATATTAGAAGGGCCCGATGGCTCTTCTGGCACTTAAATCATCCAAATTGACTCAGTGGATATGGCAAAAATCTCTCAGGATCCGAAAGCAGCAAATTTTCATTTCTTACCTAGATCCGGACCCCTTCCGGAGAACTTTCTTAATCCAGAAGCTAAAATCCTAACCATAATAAGTCTTGTAAAGGCATATAATAAGGACATTGAGGACATTTCCAATGCACCTGGGGGAGCGATTCCAGGTCCTACTAAGGCATTAGAAGGGGTAGTTGAGGACATTACCAGCCATCCGAGGGTTGGAGAGGTTGAGGAAGGAAGAAAGGAAGTGGCTGATTTAAACAAAATGTCATCCACTGAGGTAATCCCTAACTCAGTATCTTTTGATATCAATGCCAATATTGCTACTAGTACTGAAATAGCAGCTGAATAAAGGGACAACTTAGATACACATTCCCTAATTGCATCTAAGGATCACGAGTCTGACCCAAAACATAAAGTTTTAGAGGAGGGCCTTAGTATCAGATCTAATGAGAATGCTTTTAAAGTTGACTCAAAGGGTGAGGCTAGTCTGGAGGAATGGTTGGAGGAAGAAGAAGAAGAAGAAGAAGATAAGAGTGGCTCTTTCAGCTCATCCAGAGATGATTCTTCCGGCTCGTCCAAAGATGATTCCTCAAGTTCATCCGGAGACAAAATCCTTTCTACTGCTAGTCCTATCATAATTCTAGCTATTAACACTAAGTAAGCAAAGGTTATAGCGACACTTAAATTGCTAAAAGATGCCACTCAAGAGGAGACTGAGGAAGGGTATATCTAGCAGAGTCTCAGGAATATATGCAAACACTTACAAACTATGGAGAAAATACTTATCGAAGAATTCCAGCCTCTGACCATACAAAATGAATTTAAAGAAATAGAAGATGGCAGAGAAAGTGGAGGTATTTCCCTCTCCAGGCACACTGGCAGAAGCATCCTTATCTCAAGTCAAACCTATACTTGAGAAACTCAACTCAAATATAGTGGAAGAAAATCGGATTGCCAGTCAACTAAACATGAGTACAACTAATAACTGTGCGACTGTTCTGGATAAAATCACCTATTCCTCCTCCGAGCTATGAATTGAAATCAGGGAGTATTTTGATACCAAGTTTGAAAACTTCTCAAAATCCATGGTTGAAAGAGATCTAGAGCCTGTAATCAAAAAATTGGGAGTAGACCAACAAGTAGTACAAGAAATGCTTGTGGACTTTCTGGATGAATCTCTCCCTAAGATCCGAGAAAACATGCTAGATGATATGGGTGAAGAGATGGGAAGTTGCCTAGCCAAAATAGAAAAGATAATAAATGACTAGAAAGCCTCCGTTATAAAAGAAATATTGCTTCAAACAGAATCTATCCATAACATCCAAAGAGGAATTAGTGAAGAAATAAATCTCCTTCAAAGTGGAATCAATAATCTATCCTTATCCGGACCCTCTTCTGGCCCAACAATTCCGGAAAGCCAACTCCTTCCAATCTTTCACAATTTAATTCAAGTAATTGGGGATTCCGGTATCTTCAGACAAAAAGGGGTGACAACACTGCTAAAGGCACTCTTTCCCTACTTTGACAAGAAAGATCAAGAGTTTGTACTCCACATCCATCCTGCTATCAAACATACATATACTCAACTAAAGAAAGCAATCCGGCCCTATTACCTCACTCCAACAACTATTGATCATATTATTGATGAGAGGAGCAAAGGTAATGTTCGCTACTCCATTTACTCTAAGGCTTGGTAAGAAGCCTGGGATAACAGAACCTACATGGTAATCGATCACCAAGTTGAAAACAAAAAGGGGGAGAAAAGTTAGCAAAGTCAACAAGGGGAAGGGACCAGAAAAGGCAACGAAAATGAGGGAGAACCATCTGGTGGGAATTAGACTATCTATAATTTTGTAATAATTTTTGTAATAGCTAGATTCACTATTATGTATCTCTGTAATCTGTAATCCAAAGCTTCATTGATGTTAACCATTATTAATAGTAGAAGTACATCAATAGTGAAAATCTAATTCTTAAAAATTGCTTCTAAAGTACAATCTGTTATTGTACTATAAAAACATTAAAAGCTAGAATTGAAAAATATTGGGGGAGTTGGGATACTAGAATTATGGGGGAGTAAAACTTGTAAATGACTAAGAATCAAGAATCATACTTACACATATATACTCCATTCCCTTATGCTTAGTTTTTATTTCCATCAAATGGGGGAGATTGTTGGGAACCAATGATCCGAATCATAAATTGAACTAAAATATCCGGATCAAGTTTGAAAGAAATAAAAACTTAAACTCCTAAATCCAAATGGAAACATCCGGACAAGATCCAGCTGTAAGGTCATCCATTAAAGACATCAAGTACCTAAGCATATAATAGAATCATCAGGTTAAAGTTTAGAAAGGAAACAAACTTTAATCCTTCAAGATCAGCATCTGGAAGAACTGATTGCACTAGCTCCGGAAAAAGATAAATCTAAAGATAACGAGTCTGAAGACATCCGGAAGACTCATGCTTGAAGATAATGGGAAAAGTTTCAAAAATAACTTTTCCCTCCACCTTTTGGTCTACAAAGTCATAGATCCTTTCCCTATATGCAAGATAAAAGAGACAGCTTGTACTTTTCAGAAAAAGGACAAAAATACTAACACCGGATAGAAAAAGTTAACAACTTTTTTCACCTAGACCAATAAGGAGGCACGTGGAGCTCACACTAAAAGGTTACTTGTATAAAAGTTAGTATATCACTAAAATACAAGGAAAATGATAACTGACATCATTTCAGCCTCAATCTTAAGTATTCAAACGGGTCCAATTACTGTCTAACGGATTAATCAAGGGCTCTAGAAGTGCACATTTAACCTAATCAAGGGTAAAGATTAAATTCAAGCTCAACAACCCACAATGGCTACATTTATGATAGAAGCCTATAAAAGGGAAGCTTTACATAGTGAGAAGGTTGGCTGGTTGACTTTAGATAGCAATTAACAAAGAGAATTTGCAAGAAGCAATCAGAAATTCATCCCTCCAAGAATCAAATAATTCCAAATCAGTTTGCAAGGATTCCTAAGTGAGTTATAAACTTAAGGAAATCCAAAAACCAAAACCTTTGACAAAAACTAGTGTGTAAAAGATCTCCTACTTGGGTGAGTAGTGAGATTGGGATATAGCTTGAAGTAGGTGCTTTGAGTGGGATCTTCCTATAGTGCTCAGCTTAGATTCGGGTTAAAAGCCTAAGTGGTATAACCTACTAAAGACAAAAAGGACTCAGCTAGAAGTTGGTCTTTCTAGTGGTATATCCTACATCCAGAAGGGGTTACCATCTGGAGACAACCTGTAAGGCTTGGTTCTTGCCAGTTGGAAAGGAATCCACTAGTGAATAAGCTCAGAGGAAGGAAACTCTGAGGACTAGATATAGGCAGGGCCAAACTAGTATAAATCACTGTGTTTGATTTTCTTTCCTTTATTTGCTGCATTATATTGTCATACTTACATTATCCGGATCCATCATCTGGATCATATTTAAAAATGCTACACTTAGACTTGTTAAAGTCTATTAATTCCATGAAAAAGGGTCATTAACCCCTACCCTCTGACCTTATATAGACCCTCACAGGGACCAATAGTATCGGTTTGATAAAGCTTGACCAAACGGCATTGAAACTACTCCAAGTAGATAACACATGTAGAAGGATGCATTATATAGCTCTCATCATTATTTCGTGAGAAGGATCATTAAAATCCAGTGCTCATAGATTACCCCTTATAGGATCATTGCAAATATGGATCTGTATAATCTCATGATGTGAGCGAGGGTTTAGAAATTATACCTGAGGTGATGCCATGGGCGAGTTCCTTTCTTGAGGCGGACAACTTTCCTTTGCTGATGCATATCCCTTTCTTGAGGCAGATAACTTTCCTTTATCGGTATGTAACCCTTTCTTGAGGCTGATGCATTTCCTTTGCCAATGTGTATCCCTTTCTTGAGGTGGATTACTTTCCTTTGCTAATGCGTATCCCTTTCTTGAGGTGGATGACTTTCCTTTGCTGATGTGTATCCTTTTTTTGAGGTGAATGACTTTCCTTTGCTGATGCATATCCCTTTCTTAAGGTGGATGACTTTCCTTTACTACTGTACATCCGTAGTGACTCTACTAAGGACGGTGTGTGCATCCCTTTCTTAAGGAGGATCGACTTTCCTGGCTAATGTATCCCTTTCCTAAGGCAGATGACTCTCCTGATTGATGGTGTATTCCTTTCCTAAGATGAATTGACTTTCTTGACTAATGTATCACTTTCCTAAGGCAGATGACTCTCCTCTTGGGGATTTCAATTGACCTATAAAAAGACAACAATCAAATGTTGAGTTAGTCATTGTCTATGCAAACACATCTTTATTCTTGATTGACTTTATAATGAACAAAAATTTTTGCCCCTTCAATTAAGAATAAAGATGTATGAATAGGGGGTTAGCCCCTGAATAAACTGTAAACTTAGTGCAATAAATGTCGGGTTTGGCTCGATCGCTTTGGAATAGAATGCCCCTTGGAAAGGTGCTTCTCAAAAAATGCCCCTAAGAGGGCTCAATAATGGGGGTGCCCCTTAGTTGACTGATTCCACTGCTGGGAAATGGGGGGATGCCCCTTGGTTCATGGAGGGATGCCCTTTGGCTGACTCCTCTGCTAGGGAGTAGAGTAATGTTCTTTGGTGAACTCTTTTCTGCTGGGGAATTATTTCCTTACAAGACTCACTTATTGGGGAAAATTTCCTGTACCCAAGTGGACCTGTATATAAAAATTATCCATCTTAGTAGTCAATTCCAAAAATGGATTAACTTGATTCTAGATTGACTTTTGTGAAAACTAAAATTTTTGTCCCTTCAATCAAGGATCAAGGTGAGCTAGGGATTTTACCCCTAATTTAACTATAATGATTGAGTGAAGAGATGTTGGTTTGGTCCCAACTTGACTTGGTGTGCCCCTAGCTTGCCCCTTCTACTAGACGGCACTCCCTCTTGGTAAGAAATCCAGTTTAAAAATGGAAGTGAGTGTCCCTATGCTTGCTGAGGATAGGCTTGAGTTGAGCCTGAGTCTGACTAGTTTGCCCCTATAAAGGTCTTTATAATGTTTTGATACAGGTGGGTTCCTTTCTTGAGGTGAACTCCTTTCCTTGGTGTTCTTTTCTTTAGGTGAACATCTCTCCTTTACTATACGTATCCTATTCTTAAGGCGAATGACTTTCCTTAAACTGATGCTGGTGCATCCCTTTCCTAAGGTGGATGACTTCTCCTCGTATCCCTTTCTTAAGGTGGATTGACTTTCCTGGTTGATATTGCATCCCTTTCTTAAGGCGGATGATTCTTCTACTGATGGTGTATCCCTTTCTTATGGTAGATGACTCTTCTGCTACTGGTGTATCACTTTCCTAAGGTGGATGACTCTCTTGCTACTGATGTATCCCTTTCTTAAGGTGGATGACTCTCCTGCTAGTGGTTTTGAGCTACCCGCTAAAAAGACAATAAAAATGTTGCATTAGTTACTGTTTGAAATGACACATCTTAATTCTTGATTGACTTTGTGGTAAATAAAAAAAATTTCTACTTCAATCAAGAATGAATATCTGTGGATGGGGGTTAGCCCCTGAATAAACCGTAAACTATATTTAGAAATGTTGGGTTTGGCTCAACATGAATGGGGGTGCCCCTGGGGAGCTGACTGCTGAGGAGATAGCTCTTGAATGGCTAGTCTATTTGGACTGCTGGGGGAAAACTACACGAGGATTGAATATGTGTGGATGGGGGTTAGCCCCTGAATAAACCGTAAACTATGTTTAGAAATGTTGGGTTTAGCTCAACATGAATTGGGGTGCCCCTGGGGAACTTATTGCTGAGGAGATAGCTCTTGAATAGCTAGTCTATTTGGACTACTGGGGGCAAACTGCATGAGGGTAATTTTAATTGTTTGGAGGAATGTGTTCCTAGGACATCCCAGCTGTTGGGGAGTATCCTTGGAAACCATCTTGAGAAAGCTTGACTAGTTGGGGGGTGCCCTTAGAAATTTGCCACTGGGAGGCTTTGGGGTTGATGCCCCTCAAGTATTCTTCTGAATGAGGGAATGGTTTTCTAATTGCCTAGCCATCAGGGACAAGGATTGATTCTTTGTGGGGATAGGGGGAATGCCCCTTGAATGTATTGTTTGTTCAAACTATTCTGACGTGGTTGCTCTGCTAGAAAAAGTGACCCTTTGGTTGGCATTCAGGTTTTATCTTGTCTGGCCTACAGGGGAAAAATAAGTCTTATCAAAATATGACCTGGAATGGTACATCTTAATTCTTGATTGACTTTGTGACAAATAAAAAATTTTTGCCCTTCAGTCAAGTATTAATACATACCGGGGTTCTTCCCCTAATTAACTGTAAAGAGTGAGTGAAGAAATGTTGGGTTGGTCCCAATCTTGCTTTGGCATGCCCTTGGAGTGGCCTGACTACTGGGGAAAATAGCCTATGAGTGGCTTAACTAGTTCGAAGCAAGTCTCCTATATGACTTGGATTGCTAGTGGGTGCCCCCTAGAAAGAGGAACTTAGTTATCGGGGGGCCCTAGGAATTACCTTGGGTGGCTTGACCGGTTGGAGGGATGCCCCTTGGATGGTTTGCTTATTAGGGAATTGATCCCTCTAATGGTTTGGTTGCTGGGAATGCTTCTTGGGAAGATGCCCCTTGGCTGGTGCCCCTCGGATGGCGCCTTTGTTGGGTATGTACTTTGAACGATGCCCCTTAGGTGGCAGTGTGGCTGGAGGACTTCCTTCTTTTCCTATAGATATCTCTCCTTGGGTTCCTGCACATGATAAAGGAACTGGTTAGTAAGGCTTTGAGATACACAGGGTTGGGACTTGCCCCGATTGAAAGAAAAGACTAAGCTTAGTGATGTTGGGTTAGCCCCAACTCAAACCGGGGTGTTCCTAGTATTCCCCTTCTACTAGCTGGCATTACTAGGGAGTTCCCCTAGGGTGCTTGATAATGGGGGGGATACCCCTCAATTATGCCACTTTGGGGAGTTCCTCTAGGGTGGGTTCCCCTAGGGTGTTAGATGATAGGGGATGCCCCTCGATGGTATCCACTTCTGAGGAATGGAGGTATGCCGCCCATTTGACTTCTTCGCTGGCAAGGTATCTTCCTCAATGATTTTTCTGCTGGGGATTTCTTTTAGGATAACATTTCCTTAGTTTGGGCAAGAATCTCTTGTATTGCGGGGATTGTTGTTCCTTGATTCTTTAATAGCTTGGGGATCCTCCCCTTTAATGAACCTGCACATGAAAAGTTATTCACATTAGCAATTTCTTTGACATGGCTTACCTTAATTCTTAATTGAGTATGTGTAGAAAAAAAATTTTGCCCTTTCAATCAAGGATCAAGGTGAGTTAGAGGTTTAGCCCCTAATTAGCTGAAACAATGGGGTTTAAGAAGTGGGGTTTTCCCCAATTTGGATCTGATGTGTCCCTACTACTGAGGAGTTCTAGTTTTGCTTGGAAAACTATTCTACCCTAGAGTTGAGACTTGTATGGTAGGGGATCCACCGGAGAGGACCTGTACGGGTGGTGAATTTGATGGGAAGGGACTCGTACACCTAATACTGACTCGTATGGCTAAAGAAACTATTGGATGGGATACATACACCTGTTGGGGACCCGTATGGATAAGGATGGGTTTAAGTGGAACCCGAGTTTGATTAGTGTGCCCCTATAATGGCATTTGTGACATTGTTGTGCTTCTCCCTTGTGAGAACTTAGTCTTGAATCTGAAAAGAGGACTCATAAGCCTTTCCCGAACCTGCATAAGTATGGATGGATAGTGTACATCTAAATGAGGCTTATGCTTCTTCTTGGTGTTGGATCTGATGTTAGTTCAGGATACCCTCGTGGTAAGTTCAAACCTGCAAAACTCAAAGCTAAACTATGCATGATGTATGAACATTTACATATGTGTACTGATCACCTAGTTTTCATTGCAGACCCTATTTACTATAGAGTATTCCGCTCAAGATTTGGACGCCTCTAAGGAGCGAGCTGGGTTTCTAGAGGAGTAGTTGCGAGTAGCCACTGTTGAGGGCGATCGGGTTAGGCCACTAGAGAAGGAGTTGAAGAGGGGTAGAGCAGAGATTGCTTAAGTGAGGGCCGAGGTTGAGGAGTTGTAGGACCAGTTGGCCCAGATGGTCGAGGGTAAGCAGATACCTGAGCCATTCAATTCTTCTTTGGAGGAGGATAGTTTGGATTGTCGGGTGGTGCAGGTGGCCACTCTGGTGGCAGGAGATAAGCAGGAGGTAGAGCAGCGATTAGAGGAGATCAGTATTGTCGTTGTGAGTATAGAAGGAGCTTTGGAGACCAGGGTTCTTGATCTCCCTACTGCAGATACTGGTGGGGTAGAGGATCATGTGATGATAGACATGGATGTCCTGCTGGCGGATGTACTAGACCAGACTCAGGAGGAGCACAAGGGATAGGACCTCCCAGTAGCTTAGATTAGGTTGTGCTTTTCTTACTTGTCGGGGTCCTTGATTGATCCTTTGCCTCAAGGATATTTTTTTCTTGTCCTTCATTAATAAAGGCTCAAATTGATGGTGAATTAACTAGTAACCAAACTTTTAAAGCTCTAGATTACTGAAAGACTAGCCCAATTGAGACCGAGGAGTACTACTAAGATTTGGATGAGATCCGTATGTGTTTTTTGTAGGCTTGTACAGGTTTATATGGATTCCTACTGATGATTTGATTGGATGACATTAATTCTTTGCACATTATGGGGGTGCGTCTTTGAGGTGTCTAAACTGTAACATGGTGCAAGCTGGACAATGCTAGTGGAAGCATTTAGCACTTTTAAATTGAGTTCTAACTTTTGCATAGATTGCTTGATGTGATGCGATCTATTGAATTAATTTTGTATTTTTCTTTCTTTCTTGTCTTAACTTTTTCCTGTACCGCCCTTTCGAGTTTTCAATCCAGCAGACTTTCTTTCTTTTTCTTTGCCTTAATTTTTGCCTGGATCGCCCTTTTGGTTTTCGATCCAGCAGTCTTTTCTTTCTTGTCTTAACTTTTGCCTGAACTATCCTTGATGGCTAAGTTCAGTAGACTTCCATGTCTTAGTAGTGTCCATACTGTAGCATGGTGCAAGTTGGATGATGCTAATGGAAGCACTTGGCACTTTGGATAATGTGTGCTATCGAGTAGCTTCATAGTGGGAAAACTGAACTTGAGAGATCTCGACTGTGAAACATTGCTATTACAAATGATGCTTAAAGAATAAAAGCAAGTGCAAAATACTGGCATTTTTTAATTGAGTTCTAACTTTTGCACAGACCGCTTGATGTGATGCGATCTATCGAACTGATTTCGTATTTTTCTTTTGTCTTATTTTTCACCTGAACTATCCTTGGCAGCTCAGTTTAGCAGACTTCTTCCGACTTTCGCATAAGCCTTATTTTTTTCTTTATGGCCTATTGGTATTTTGTCTTTTGTTGAATGCTACGCGTAGTACAGATAATAACAAAGAGCACAAAATGTATTAAAAACTGTTGTTCACACACTTGAGATCATTTCATCTAAAGGCATGCATGCATTCATAAGACCAGGAATCTTATCAAATCATAACATGTTCATTAATGAAATTAAATTTGAGTGCATAGGCAATGGTAATAGTTTCCAATGGTTAACCCTTACCCGCCTTTTGGTCCTTTTACAGATTTTCCAGAAAGCAACTGACATTTTTCTCTCGATGCCCTAAATTTTGCCTAAGCCGACCTTTTTGAGTTTTCAACTTAGAGGGCTTTATTTTTGTGTTGGGATATCCTAACTTTTGCCTGATCAGTTTGTGGAATACCGATCAGTAAGTTGCACCCTAATTTTTGCCCGAGTAGTAAAGGACCACTTGTCAGGTGATTTATTTTTTTTTTTGGCGTGCTACTTTTTTATGATTTATTTCTTTTAACCTAGACATGATAGTGCTTAAGCCTGTCTTGATTAATTGGATTCACGAACTCATTTCTATCCACATCTTTGAGTTTACTTCCTCCCTTACCCAGGATTTTCTCAACCATGAACGACCCTTCCCAATTAGGCCTGAACTTGCCCCTGGTATCAATGTTAACTTGGTGTAGCTATTTGAGAATCAGATCTCCCGCTTTGAGGGGTTGCTTTGGGTAAGCTTGGGCCATTTAGAGTTGGAATGAACATGTTCCTCTCTTTTGTGAAAGAAAGAGGTCATGTTACTATAGGGAAGGTTCTCCTTTTCGTGAAAGAAGGAGATCATGTTATTATGTAGGTGAGGGGTCTTTATGTAGGGTGAGGGGTCTTCTTTCTTTTGAACAAATGGAGAAAGAATTTTTGGAGGATATTTTGATGAGAATATAGGTCCAAGGGAGGTACCTACATTGATAAGAAATGCCCATTTGTTGGATGTGATGGCTTACCCTTTTGAAGGTTTTAGAAGAGCATTGGATTTAAGCTTTCCTTGATTTTGCATTTGTGTTGTAAGGTTTTTTCCTTCAACGGTGCTTTTGATGTGGATTATGTCTTCCTCCTTTTTTTGGGCCTTTGGTTTTCTTTCTTAGTGATGTGTATCTCCCCCCTATGGAAAAAGATGAGCTAAGACCCAAGGCTATCATGTTTACTAAGCACCTTTCATCTCTCTTTTTTTTTGTGGTAAGTTTTAACCATTCAAACCTTATGCCATTGTGATGTACTCAAGTTCAATTTCTTTAGTAAACATGATGAAATTTGTAAGAATGTTGATTTTATGAGTGCACCGTATCTTTAAAAATGGAATGCTAAAACATAATGTGAACGCATCAATTTATTTATGATGTGCTTTATAAGTGGCATTGTGTTGCACTAATACACTAGCAAAGTTAAAAGGTTACCTCATCCTCAAAATCATCATCCTGATGTGGAGGGTCTTCATCTTCAATCTCGGTAGGATCCATCAATGAATCAGTAGTCTCCCAATCCTGAGCTTCTACTTGTATTGGCACTAGCCCCCTTTCTGCTTCATCAATGTACTCCAATTACTTAAATATTCCCCACTTTTTAGCATTTTCGGGGATCCAATCTTCCCCTCTTATGGCTTAGACCGAAGGTGAATGTTGTTGAGCATTTGTAGTCACACTAAAGGGTAGACCTGTTGGATGATGGAAGGTTGTCCCCTCATGCGTGGCTATGTAGTTAGGACCTTAGGTAGATCCCCTAAACTGAAAACTAGTGGCACAAAACCTTGGCTAGGCTGAATAGGCAGGCTGACGAAACTATCGAGCCTACTGACTAAAAAGGATTTGCTAAACTGACCATCCGGACCAACTGAATCCAACTGTTTGAACTAACTGGACTATGGACTACTAGGAGATGGAGGCAGAGATTCAACCCGTAATTGAACTGAACTCGAATGCGAACCAAATGAACTTGAGATTGTTGTAAAGCTTTAATTCTTTCTCAGGTTAGAATAAAACGATCAATACATGCATTGGTTCGATTATACGTGAGGCATGTACAATGATTCATGGTGAGGTTAATATAAAGATAGAGTGCATCTAAGATAGAGTGTAATAATTTTCCCAAATGAAGAAAAAGAAAGCGGGTTGAATTAACTAAATGATTTTCGGTGCTCATCTTAATCTTTTAAGCTTTTAAACAGAACCAAAATTTTCCAAGTTAAAAGATTATAATTCCCAGCAGAGTCACCACTGTGAGGTGTCGATGACGTATCGGTCTCCCTTGGCGCGTTGGTTAGAGGCGGGGCCCATTAGGGGTTGGTTGGATTTAGGCGTGATGAAACCTTTTTTAGTTTAAGTTTGCACAATTAGCCAATTTTAATGAAAAAAAGAATCAAGACCTAAATCTCGATACAAATCATAGAGTCGCCACCAAGTTATCTACTTAGGAAAGAGTTTTGGTACGGTTCCCATTGGGCAGAAGACTCATACCTTTTAGATCAAATATTCGGGTATTGGATGAGTCACTTATTTCTCATTTAGCTAATTCAAAATTACATTCGCTGTGTAACACCATTTTGTTTTCATCATTTGGAAAATTATCACAAAAATCTATTTTTCTACACTCTTTCATGCATGCAACAATTTATAATAAAGCATAAGTAGTAAAAAGGGGAATAAAATTACAATAGGGGGAATAGCACAGTTTATAGCATCTTATAAGTCAGCATTTTATTGGTAAAGATGTGATTATGTTAGTGTGGCGGTTTTATGATCGATAGTGCTTGGACGGCTTCTAGGATCGAAAAGAAATAAGTGGTCTTCAACGTATTTTGTTGTAAAAACACAATTTAACTTTTGTGGGTTGATTTACTAGATTATTAGTGAAAATTATCGCATGGAAAATGGTGAGTTAATTGATTTTAACTAGTTAAAAGAGAATTTTGGGTTCTGCCTAGGGGCCAGTACCTGTACGGGTGGGGTGGGCCCGTACGGCTACTGGGGAGGACCGGTACGATTATGGGGGACCCGTACGGGTCCTGTCTGGTCCCGGGTAGAAACTCAGTTTAATTTAACAAGCAAATTTATGAAGGAGTGACAAAATAAAAATGGGATTTCCTTCCGTATGAGTATGGCACACCAGTTTAATACCCCAAAGCACATCAGGTGCCATCAAGGCTCATATGGGTTAGGACTAGACCCAAAATAGGAATAAAAGAGCAGACAGAATTGAATAGATGGAGAGCGATAAATAAATAATTGAGATGTGAGTCTCTTTAAAACTCAAGAGTGTTACCTTTGTGCTGTGAATCCACTTTAGAGCGATTCCAATGCCGAATGGAAACTTTTTCAAAGTAGATTGTGTAATGATGAATTTAGAATTGTTTTAGGTGAGTGTTTGTGTGGATAGAACCTCCCCCAATCATAAATATGAAGCTAGAAAGGAATAAAATGTGGGCAAAACCAATGTGGAATGGTTTTGCCCAGTATTTTATAACTTATATACCTCTTCTATACCCTAGCTATACCTATAGAAACTGCTAGAATTATATTTCCCTATAATAGTATTTGCTTTCTCTTATATTTTCTCAAATTGTGCTCCCTAATTGTATATGTTGTGTTTTAAAGAGGTGAGGAAAGGCCCCTATTTATAGGGGGGAAATTAGGCTTGAACGCATTAAATGGCTAATTTTATTTATTTATGGCAAATTATATTCGCTTATGGCTAATTATATTCATTTATGGCAGATCATATTCATTTATGGCTGATTATATTCATTTATGGCAGATTTTGGGCATTCAAACCGACTGTTTGGGCATCTGGGGGACCGGTACGGGTAGCCTGGACCCGTACGGGTCCCGTTACTACAAAAATGGGCAATTATGGAAGTTTTCGAACTGGTACGAATCGGTTGGACCCGTACGGGTCCAAGGGACCTATATGAGTCTAACCGATCGACCTGTATAGATCTGTAAGGACTGGTATGGATCCATACGGATCAGTATAGATCCATACAGACCGATACAGATTAGTTTTGTCCAAAACTTCCTGAAACTACTTGAAATCTACCGGTTTTAACTTATTTTGACCGTTTTAGACCTTTTAGGGCTTATGCGCTAGTTTTCTGAGGTTTAGGTTTGACAAAGCTTGGCCAAACTACATTGAAACAACACCAAGTAGATAACACCTGTAGAAGGATGCATTATAGAGCTCTCATCATTGTTTCATGAGAAGGATCGTTAAAATCCAGTGCTCACAGCTACCTATGTAAGTCTTGTAAAAATACTAATTTACTCCCTTTATGCATGCAATTTTTCTTTTGGGATCACCCTTTGATTGCCTTTTTTTTATATTTCAAGTTTTGCGAGGGAGGCGAAGCAACTGGCAGGGAATGCCTTTGCTCTTAGGGACACCCTTATCTCCCAGACTTTATTTGCTCAGGTATATTTCTTGTATGAAATGCTAAAACTTAAGATAGACAATGCATGAATGTTATGAATGGCATGGATGGTCATTTGTTTTTTTTTGTTTTGTAGGAGTTCATGGCACTGTCACTCTCTGATGCTAACCAGGCCCAGGAGAGATACCAGGAGGAGGTGGCAAAAAATCAAGAACTTTGGTGTTGAGTCAGTGAGTTGGAGCAACTAAAGGATGCTATATTACACGAGAGGAGGAGTAAGCATAACATGGATCACGCATCTCAAGCCGAGACTAGCCATAAGGGGAAGAAGGTGGCAGCTGGCCGGTGTCCTACCCATAAGCCTGAAGATTCATTGAGCATCCTGATGATTGAGAGGAGAGCTGAGGATGAGGATATAAGTCAATATTTTATGGATGACATGGAGATCTCATCTCACCCAACTGGCGGTGATGATCAATCTTAGATCGATTTATAGTTGATTTTTTTTGTTTTGGATTTATGGTTTGTACCTCTAATACATTAGGGTTTAGGATATTTGGTTTTGTTTGGTTTATGGATTGATTAGGCTTAGGATTTGATACATTTGCACCTTCGGGCTTTCGGATTTTGAATAAATGGATTTTTGGCTTGAATTATGTTTGGGGGACATATTGCAGATTTTTTTATAGGTTGTAAACAGGCTTGAATTGATGAAAATAGGTGTGGAATTTATTAGAGCTAATGTCATACCGCCTGCGGCATCATTGATGTCGCCACCCACATGAAAAGTTTGATTTGCTAAATAATATAGACAACATTGCCTGGAATTGATACTGCCGATGGCTTCATCAGATACCGCCACTGACTTCACTGATACCGCCGGTGGCTTCAGCAATATCACTGGTGGCTTCACTTCCAGAATTGCATATTTTGGCCATTTTTCTAGATTCAGCCATGGTAATCCACAACCAGTAGCTATAGAGTTTCTTGAAAACCTTGGGAAATGCAGATTGGCAGAAGTTATAGAAATTCAAGCTTTGGGGATTTTGCTACATGAATTTTTAGGACCACATGGACCACGTGTTCCACCTCTCATCCTTTGAGTTGTGCCCTTGTTTGAGGAGTTTCATGCCATACTAGGGATCCCATGTCCCAAGCACATGCACCTAGCGATCCTGGAGCTCATATTCTGTGCGAAGGATACTCTGAAAGGACTGTGGAATCTGGATTCAGTGGACCCCTTTATTTCTCGCATACTAGGGCAGCTAGGAGTTTAGCTTAGTGCGGTATTGGACTAGTTTAGGGGATCCCCTAGGAGTCATATCACTTGGCCATTCATGGTTGCATTGCTGCTTATATCTGAGTTTGTGTGCGGCATAGGGCCCCATTTAGGCTAGTATCCATTATTGCGCCTATATCCGCAGGGGCTTCCTCCATTGCTGTGGGACTAGCTGAGACATTACCAAACATGGACATTGCTTCTATCGATTTGACCCTCATTTATGACCACTTTACCTTGCTACAGGTAACATCCTTATGGGCTGAAGCTATTTATCAAGATCCATACTAATTCTGAATCATTTCATAGGTATGGCTCATAGAAAAAGTCAATCTAAAGCTAGAGCCTCGGGGAAATTCGATAAGGTATTTGCAAGTCCACCTTAAAGAGAGAGGGCTCATTAGAGAGGATTTTGATCGGTTGACTACTGATAACTGGGTATCAATTATGAGAGGGTATGATGCATCATAGATACAATAGGTTAGCCCATAGTGAAGGATTTGAGATGTGGTCATTGAGTCTTAGGGATCGTGCGGTCAGTTGCTAAGCCTATGGACGATTACTTTCTATACCCCATATCGGCTTTGTCGTCAGTATGGCCGATGATAAAGGGTTCCATGCAAGCTACCCGAAGAGCACAATGGGTTCTTCAATGCTAATTGGGTGACTCGCATTTAGGAGAAGTGGGCAAGGGAGGTTATCTTTGAGACTCTGGATTATGACCACGTGGAGACTACCGATACTGATGGACACTATAGTGGATGGCTTGCTGAGACCATATGCTTTCCGACTCGAGCTAAGTGATTGTGGGCCCGCTTGGAGGGGGAGCGAGCTGAGTTAGGATTTGAGCCCTTTTCTAATGCCACTTTGCGGAGGATTTTGAGGTTCTACAATGACACATGGAGCTTGTTGTGAGATGCACTTTTATCAGTCCTATCTTTTGCATAGGTTGCCCGGGGTGGTGGACCTATCAAACTTACTTTGTTATTTTATTTGCCTCTAACTTTTGCATAGATTGCCCCTGAGGGTTTTCAATATATCAAACCTTATCTAAACTATTACCTGGATCGCCCATTTCGGGTTCTCAATCCAGCAGACTTATTCTGACTTTTGGATAGACCTTGCTCTTTTCAGTTTATCAGAATTATTTATCTTTTATTTATTGCTTTTCTTTATTTTGTTGCGCATTGACTAAAATAATGTGAATTCTATATTCTGTTTACTTAAGTTGTTTCAACCATATGAATCTAAACATTTGTATAAACATAAGCATCCAGAATTCAATAAAAAGATACTTTTATTAGATGAAGCAAATTAAAGTACATAATGTTGGTAACCATTTCCCCCAACCTGACTCCCGATGCCAACTAGCGTATACTAGTTTTCTAGTAGGCACTCTCTCTTTCCTCACTTATGTAACTTTTGCCTAGACCACCCCTTTCGGGTTTTCAGTCTAGTGGGCTACTATAAATGACACCCTAACTTTTGCCTGGCTAATTTGCAGAATACTGATCATCGGGTATCACCATAATTTTTACCTAATCAGTAGAGGACCGAAAGGCGGGTGATTTATATATAAACTTTTTGTGTGCTACTTTTTCTGATTTATTTCTTTTAGCTAGACGTGGTAACGCTTAAGCCTGTATTGGATTACAGGGTTCACAAACTAATTTGCATCCATGTACATAATCTTGACTGCCCCTTTACTAAGCATCCTTTTGATCACATACGGTCGTTCCCAATTAGGTCTGAACTTACCCCTCACATCGATGGTGGAAGGTTTCAACTACTTAAGGACTAGGTCTCCGATTTTTAGCGGGAACTTTGGGTTTCTAACCTTGTTCTTGTAAGCTCGAACTATACATTGTTGATACATTTGGAGATTATCTAGAGCCTTAAGCCTATGTCCATCCATCATATTTAGCTATTCAAACCTCGCCTTAGTCCATTCGGATTCCTCTAGCTTGGCTTCTAGTGCGACCCTTAGTGAACTTACTTGAGTCTCAATCGGTAGAACCACTTCCATTCCATAGACCAAGGAAAATGGGGTTTGATCGATTGGGGTTCAGATACTCGTACGATAACCCCAAATGGCGAAAGCCAACTTATGGACCCAATCTCTTTAGCAAGCTATCATCTTGGATAGGATCTTCTTTACTGATTTATTTGATGCTTCAACAGCACCATTGGCTTGCGGTTTGTATGGAGAAGATTTGTAACGCTCAATCCCATACTTTTCAATTAATTTAGCGGTTGCCCCTAGGAATTGTACCCCATTATCTGAAACTATATGATGCAAAAGTCCATACCGAGTGAACATGTGCTTTTCTATAAATTTGGCCATCTTCTTGCCGGTGACATTGGTGTAGGATTCGGCCTCTACCTATTTAGAGAAATAGTCTACAACTACCACAATGAACTTATGCCTGTTTATCGATAAAGGGAAAATTTCACTGATTGTGTCTATCCCTCAGGCTGAGAATGGCCAAGGAGAAGATAAGTGATGGAGCTCAATGGGTGGTAGGTGTTGCATATACCATAAATCTGGCATTGGTTGCACTGTTTGACTTATGCAATACAACCAGTCATTAAGGTGAGCCAGAAATATATCAACTATTGTATCATATGAGGACCACAATAACCGATATGGACCTGATCAATCACCCATTAAGCTTTTGTCTCAGTTAACCAATAAAGCAACAAACCCTCGTTGGTTTGCTTTAAGAGATCATTATCGACTATACAGAATTGGACAGCCTGCCACTGTAGAGTGGTATGGTCCGAGTTAGATGAATCCAGAGGATACTATCCATGTTGGAGGAAAAGATGATGTCGGAATACCAACAAGGCTCGGTGGAGAGGGCGAGGACCTACTAAACATGCCTAGCATAGTAGAGGAGCTTTGTGGATAATAGAACTAATGGACGGATCGATTGTTGTTGAGGTCCTTCATAAAATGAAGCCAAGGTGGCAAGAGAGTCAGCCATTGGTTCTTGTCTCAGGGTACGTGACGATACAAACAAGATTAGAACTTCTCGAATCTATGTAAGGGCGAAGAGATTCCTCCTTGATTTCCAAGTCACCAACAACCTAACGGATGACAAGAGTGGAGTCCCCGATGACAAATACAGTTTTGGCTCCAACCTGGAGGAGAGCTTCAAGACCAAACAAGCAAGCTTCATACTCGGCGCCATTATTAGTGACAGCAAACTCTAAGCTTTTGGATAATGGAATGATTTCATTATCTGGTGTGACTATGAGCACTTCAAGGCCTGCTCCTTGTCAATTCATAGTACCATTAAAATACATAGTCCACACAAGCTCAGAGATGGTGATGGCAGTGAGCTGTTCATCAGGAAAGTCTAAGTTCTTGATATAATCGGAGTCAAGAGCTTGACTGGCCGAAAATTGAGCAACTGTGTGCCCCTTGATAACCTTCTTTATTACATATTTAATATCAAACTTTGAAAGAAGCAATAACCATCTAGAGAGTCTGCTAGATAGGGTAGGTGATTGACAAAGTTATTTCATCGAGTTGATCTTAGCCACTACCTGAACTTAGTAGTATTAAAAGTAGTGGCACAACTTCTTTGTGATCCAAACCATGGTAGTGCAAGTTTTCTATATAATCGAGTATCAGGTTTCATAATCCAACAACTTCTTACTTAAGTTGTATACCGCGTGTTCCCTCTTATTGTCATATTCTTGGACAAGCATTGCCCCTACGGAAGACTCCTCAATGGCCAAATACAAGATCAAGGGTTTCCTGGGGGTGGGTGGTCTTAGAATGGGTCAACCAGGTAGGCCTTGATTTTGTCAAATGCCACTTAGCATTGGTATTTCCATACAACTGATTGTTGCTTCCTTAATAGCTTGAAGATAGGTTCGCATACGGTAGTGAGACGGGCAATGAACCGACTAACATACTGTGAGGAGCCTAGAAATGATTGAACTTCTTTTTCTATTTTTAGCAGAGGCACATCCCTGATAGCTTTGGCCTTATCGGGATCCATTTGATTCCTTTCTATCTGACCATATGTCCCAGTAACTTACCTGAAGTGACCCCAAACACACATTTCTTTGGATTCAGTCAAAGATTATACTTCTTAATATGAGTCATGAATCTATCGAGAATAACAGGGTGCTCTTCTCGGGTATTAGACTTCACGATCATATCATCAACATATACTTCTACCTCTTTATGGATGATGTCATACAAGAGAGCAGTCACAGCACATTGGTAAGTAGCGCCGGCATTTTTCAACCCAAATGATATAACTTTGTACCAGTAAACCCCTTATTTGATGATGAAAGTTGTCTTAACCTTGTCAATAACATCCATCAAGATTTGATTGTACCCCAAGAACCCATCCATAAATGAGTACATGGCTGCCCTGGCGGCACTGTCGATTAGGATATCGATATAGGGAAGCGAGAACTTATCCTTAGGTGAAGATCTATTGAGATCCCGAAAGTCACCACAAACTCAGACCCTACCATCCTTTTTTAAAACTGGAATGATGTTGGACAACCATGTCGGGTACTCCACTTCTTCGACGAAATGATCCTCGATTAACCTTGAAACCTCTGCCTTGACTTATTCTACCCATTTTGGCCTTAACTGATGGAGCTTCTTTTGACGGGTTTGAACTTGTGATTGGTTGGGATACTATGTTCAGCAATGAGACAATCGACCCCTGGCATGTCTTTGTATGACCGAGCAAAGGTGTTAACATGTCTTTTAAGCACTTTTATTATCTCATTTTTTCTTTGGGAGTTAAGTTGTAGGAAATGGTTACCATTTTAGGGTTTTCATTAGTACTTAAATTTATTTCATGTAAAGAAGTATCGTGAATATCGAAAACATTATGTGTATGGTTCTATGACTGCATGGATCCATCAGGTAAAACATCAAAAAATTAAGCAAAACGAGAGTCATTCATTGAATTGAAAGCCTTATAGGTGACATTGTTCGCATCAAATACATCAAAAATGTTAAAGATTACATCATCCATATTTTCATCCTCTACAAGCGGAGGGACTTCAGAGGCAACGTGAGCAGCAGGCAGAGCATCCTCTGTAGTCTTCATCAGAAAAGTGTCCAGGTCACGCTCCAAAGCTATCTTCTATTTACGGTGAGTGGTGATTCCTTTGATAGATTGGCTTTCTCAGTAAGGGCCCTGGCAAGCTTTTTCATGATCTTGGTCATGGAGTTCTCTTCCTTGGTCCTCTCACCCCTCCAGCCTTTTCCCATCAAAAAGGCCATAGCCTTAGTCATAGCAACTATGGAGTCTTCAACATCCTCATCTATGGGCCCTTCGTCACTTCCCCCAGGCTCATTCTTGGGGTACATCTTTCTATTTCCCTTAACCTTATCAATAATGATGTTCACAGGCATAATGGGTTCAGCGGTAGGTGTAGCCACAATCCCGAGCTCAGCAAAAATGACCATACAGCCAGCTTCAAAGTCATAAACATCCTTAAAAACCTCAAAACTAGGCAACATCTTCCTATTATGCTCGACAGGCTCAGGTACCCCTTGTAAGGGCTCTTGCCTTGAATTTTGCAAATAGTCACCAAGTGACAGTAGTTGGGGTGGACACGGCCATAGGTCTTCTTAGGTTTATATCCTAAGCCTACAAGGCAGACCATCACCTTTATTTCCAAGGCCTCAATAATCCATTGTTCATGCATTCAACATCCCTTTCCAAGTTCAAACCTAGCTCACTCCATTAGTTTCTTAGTGATAGGGTGAAGATAATAATCCCAAATAGGGGGTCGATCTCTCGGCTTTGTGAATCACAGCAACATGGAGACCTTCATCCAACTTTGCATCGGCTTCCATGATAGCCACAATAGAAGTAGCGTCAGCCTCGATTATCACCAGCTTATTCTCATGTATGAACTTAACCTTCTGATAAAGGGTGAAGGGTATTGCCCCTAGGGTAAAGAGCCAAGGTCAACCAAGCAACAAGTAGTAGGTGACTAGAATGTCAAGCACGGTGAATTGCACTTTGCTTGTAACCCCTCCGGCAGTAACTTCCTCTTTAAAGACCCTAATCACACTGCGCTTTGAGTCATCATAGGCACAAATTATAGTGTTGGATTTTTCTAGCATTTCCTCTAATAGGCCCAAATGAGGAAGGACTTTTAGGGTGCAGAGATTCAAGGCAGAGCTGTCATCCATCATGACACATGGTATGGTCTTGTTAAGTAGTTGGATTTGGATAAATAGATCCCTATTGTGATCCTTACCCTCAAGTGAGAGATCAAAATGATCGAACACAATTTACGGTCCCTACTTCAGAGGAATAGCCTCTCCAACCTTGACACATCTTGACAGCAGAGGTGGTTGGATTGGCTTCTAGGTCGAGCAGTCACTTAATTAAACCCCTATGATGCCCATCTGAATCAATGTCTAGCTGCTAGATGCTATAGCGGGCTTGGGTGCTCTTGAGTTGGGTGATAAGGAGATCAACCTCAAGGCTTGTCATAATAGGCATAGGAGGAGATGGAGGTCTTGCAGTGGTGCCTACCCTCTTAGGGATCGGGTCATTATCTAGATGGAGATAATGGTCCTCGGGATGGTACATACAGGCACTCCTAGTGATGTTAAGGACATTATCGAGTAGGACACTATGAGTGGCTCATGTCTGGAAAGGATAGGGGGGCTCATCAAAATCTGAAGTCAGGTCCAGTAATTCATACCCATCCACATTGAAAGCCTTATCCCGATCGACTTTAAATAGCTTACTTAGCTCCCTGACCAAAGGTGCACTGGTGTCAACCTTAAACAAATCAGTTCCCACTGCCCTGGCCCCTTTGACCAATCCATCATCCTCATCAGAATAGTCTTCCTTTAGAACAAAGGTATCGATAGTGAAAAGTGCTTCTTTCATGGCTCTCATTCTTTTGACCATGATAGGCTGGGTTTGGCGGTTTTCTTTCTTAGGTGGAGTTAGGTCTACTTCTATGCCCTAAACTGAGTTAACCCCTAGGTTAGCTTGGCTAATTAGATCAAAGACTGAGTTGGACGGAAGACCAGAATTAATGACAGGACTGAGTCTCTTTTCCCTTACCCCTGGGTGAGTAGCTCAAAGACTATGGCTTTAGGTATGCCAGAACTGATCATACCCACCTTATTCCTAAAATTTAGCAGGGGATTATTCATGGTGCTCGATGCCTTATTTGGTTCAGCGATCTTCCCTTCACTTACCAAACATTGGATGGCCGAAAGCAGGGTTTTACAGTTGTTGGTTAGGTGGCCTACTTGAATGTGATACAAATAAAAATTATCCTTATCCTCGAGTTTGGGCGGTTTATATTCATGAAGGGATTGGAGATAACCGGCCTCCCTTAAGTAGTTGAAGACAACTCTGAGTGGCAACTTGTATAGGTTGGCCAAGATAAAAGGAGGACAAGGTGGTTGGACAGCGGCAACCGGGGCTTGAGTGACTGCCTGAACTATAGCAAGGGCTTGAGTGACTACCTAAACTACAGCGAGGGCTTGAGTAACTGCCTAAACTATAGTAGGGGCTTTAGGTTTAGCAGGTGTTGGGACTGCAGCCAGAGTATCACTATTCTTCCGATACTAGAGTTTTTCTCCCTTTTCTACTCGTTCATGCTCGATTTTGCGCTCGATTTTCTCATCCTTCTCATAAACGGCCTTATAAGATAGGAAGGATCCGGTTTCCATCTCCTTTTGAAAAATAAGGAGTGCCCCTTCTAAGAGCATAACGATCATTTCCTCAAGGTTGAGCTTAGACTTCATTAGAACTTGGGTTGCCATCCAACGGTTGAAATACTGCTTGAAAGTTTTACTCGGCAACTAGAGAACTCCTTCAAGGTGTTGGATGGTCATTTCCATCATGGTATTGAAGCCGTAATGTTCAATTAGAGACTCCGAGAGAAGCTTCCAATTGGTGATGATGTGGTGAGGCAGGGTGTGATACCATTCAAGAGCGGGAGCGCGGGAACATCTCGGTGAGTATTTTATCACTCAAATTCTTTACTCGCATTACGCATTCATACATAATGATGTAGAAGCCGGGGCACCTGACCCATCATAATGTGCCATGTTGGGCATGGTGAAGTTATTGGGGACCCAATCCTTGTTTGGAACTGACAGTCACTTTAAACATGTATTACAAGCATGGTGGAAATTCAAAATTTTATCCCTTGTCTCAAGAACTCCAATTAGTAGCATATAAATTAATTAAAGCCTTAACTAAATTAATTCTCTACTTAAGTTGACATTGAGAAAACATGTTAGAATCTCAAGTCAGAAATCATAGAAAGATATGGTGCAAGAAATGAAGAAGATGGGCTAGCTTTTTATAGGGGAAGCAAAGGCTCCCTGAATTTAATGCGGGATTAAATGCAGACTTAATACGGGATTAAATGCAGATTTAATGAGAGATTAAATGCGGGATTAAATGCGAATTTAATATGAGATTAAATTTAATCCTCCTTTCTTTTATTTTGTTTTATAACCCTAATAAAATTAGTTATTGGTCAAAACAAATTATTGGTTTAACCATAAAATGATCTAATCATTTTAATCAAAACTTTAATTTATTTATGACCCTAATAAAATTCGCTACTGGTCAATAAATAAAATCTCTCGTCTAACCAGGTAATAGTTCAACCATCCCTTTAATATTTTCATAATAGATAAAGTATATGAATTCTTTACTCAGTCCAATGAAAGTTAAATGTATGTGACCTTATAAGATCCCGTAATATTGAGCTGTTAAGATTTGACCAATCTTTGTTCTATATGAACTATTGGCTCGAGGTTCTACACCGTAAATAGAACTCAATTACCTTAAATGATTGTAGTATGCCTCTAGCAAGGGTCTACCATCCCCCATTACTCAAAATGTCATTTGTGCTTATGACTTAATGCTGGTTTACGCAATAGTTGTCCAATGTGATGAACTCCTTCCATTCGTTAATCTTAGTACCATCTGGTTTGTTGGATTTGATTAAAGTGTTAACCCATCAATAGCAAGGTTGCTCTAAGCTATCCTAGTTATTTGCTTGTTATCAAAGCATATTACTTTTTACCATAATGTGTTTGACTAGAAACTATTTCTATCTATCATACACTCTGATCAGAGGTTTATAGTAATCATCAATTCAACAAGTGGCCAGGTAAAAACTCCTTAATATATCCGGAGTGATGGATTCTTTCCAACTACATAGTTTACCAATGTATTGTCATCACTATACCTATAATCACCTATGGCACCCTAAATTAATGAGTGAATAGGTATGACCCAAAGTATAGCAATAGTACCACACAAGGTAACTAATATCTTAAGTATGAGGATATTTGCAAAGCTATTGTATGAAGATAAACACTAAAACATTGATATATATACCAAGTGTTTATCTTACTGTAGTCTCCAATATATCTTCCAAATATATCCACGTGTCAAACTCAAGGCACCACCTTTAGTCTTAGGAGGTTAACTGCTTGGACCCTTTCTAAGAGAGTTGACCACATGCTAGTCTTACTACTCCATCAATATCCTTTCTTGATGAAACTATGACTAAGGATAGTTTAGACATAATCATAATTACACATGAAGCAGGTCTCACTACACATAGTCCCACTATAATATCCCTCACTTCATGTTATATATTATGTCAAGGACCTTTATACATAGATATCAATGAATATATATTTTAACCAGTCACAATATATATGATCACATCGATATACACAAAATATTAAATGCCTTTATTAATTAAACAAATTGTTCATACCAATACATAATTAAGATATATCGCCCTAATTGTCTTAAGGGCATACATCATATCTAAAAATCCTTGCCTTGCTCAGGTTCCTTGGCAGTCATTAGTTGGTGGATATAGGCTTGAATCCCAAGTGTCACACCCAGAGGTTGCATGACCTGGTCGTTGATCGGCTGGCGAGTGAGAGCTTCTGCCTTAAGTGTCATGCCAAGAGATTATGTGACCTAGTCATTGTTTTGGAAGGCCATCATTTGACATACAAAATTTGCTACTTCAGGTATCATGCTTGGAGGTTGCGTGACCTGGTCGCGGTTCAGGATAGGTGGAGATGGTGGAGGTATGTCTAAATGGGGACGGGTAATCAGTTGACTACTAAAAGGATTCTGGGGGTAGGTTGTTCCCCTAGGCTTCATGATGAATTAGAGAAGGCTAAAAGATGGCGAAAGTTGGGCTAATCTGCTGGAGGAAGCCAGATATTAGTGAGTGAACATAGGTGGAACCGAGCTTTGAATAGTTGGTCTTAGATTCTATAGCACAAGGGGGATAACTAGCAAAGGCGCTGAAGTTTTTAGGAAAGCAAAGGCATGGCTGAATTGGAACGAGTTTAGCAGGGTTTAAGTAGTAGTTGATGGGGCTTCTTGAAAGATAGCCTGAACAGGCCTTACCTTAATATGGCCTGAAAATATCTAAGCCAAGCCATTCTAAGTCTGAGCTTGCATATATGATTCAAAAACCCGGTCTGCGTTCTTATCCTCTAGGCCTGCCTAATAAACACCTGAACATGCTCTTGGATGGTGTTGCGGAATATGTCCGATCGAAGGAATTGAGCTATAGCGCTACCAAAATCAAAGCTAAGGGGTGGCTGGGATCCCTCTCCTTAGGTGGGAGTAGGTCCTGACTACTCCTTGGGTGGAGGGATGTTCTTTTCGTTGTTCGATAAAGACATAGCTAGACGAGAGGAATTTTGACTGAACTCAATCTGCTCTGAATCTCACTCCCCATTAGAATCGGTGTACAAAACTCCTTCAATCTTTGTGGTGACTACCGGGGTGAGAGAACGATAGATTAAATGGTGTTCAAGCCTTCTCCAAACTGGGGTATGATGATAACTTTACATCCTCATAATTAAAATTGCAGGTAGCAGATCAGGTTATGCATGGATTATGTAATTCCATGGATGGTATGAATACTTTTGTTTTTTGGGAGCGATGCATGATATGCTCATGAGGATGGCTGTGATACTAAGGGTAGATGTCATGATGCAAAGTCTTATCCCTCCAACATACGGAGGACATTTGCACCTTTCGTCACATATGGTAAATTGGCATGACTCAATGGAGATGTGATACATATCCTACAGATGTTGCTAAACCCCCTCCAAGAGTGAAGATAGGTAAGGGTAAGTTGATTAAAATTGTTGGCTCTTCAAGCCAATGCATGGATGTCTTGATGGATGAACACGTAGCACATAGCACACAAAACATCCCTCTTCCAACCTTATGACTCCCACATAACACCATTCAAAAATGGATTGAGGTTAACTTCAATGCCAACAAATGGCAAAGAAGTGTGTCTCTTTATTTTATTTACATGTTTTAGGTTCTGAAGGGAAAACAACTATGATGGCTTTACTAGTGCGGCTTGGTATAGGGTTATTAATGTAGAAGGTTCTCGTTTACCTTGATTCCATATTACTCAACCACTCCTCAAATGAGTGCTATCATGGGAGTTTACATGTTGGTTGAAATGAGTGATCCACACACTAGGAATCCTCAATTCCAAATAGTGCATGAGTGATACTTTCGCAACCTTCTCAGCTAAATGGGGCACCCTAACCTTACAAATCTAAACTACACGTGTAAGGATAAAACGTTATAAGAAATAATGAAGTTTAATTTGGCTAATGATTTTAATACATTATCTAAATCTTTTAAACTTATTGAAAATTTTAAGTTTCAAGTTTGAAGAGATAGATCACCAACGGAGTCACTACTGTGAGCGGATAACATTTCAGAGGGCTGTAAAGGGGGCGGGAGAATCACCTCTAAAAATATATATAAGTGTGATGGTGATGGAAAATGGCTTCTCAAAAGATACGAGATTCAAATCCCGTATCTAAGACAGAGCCACCACCCGATTCAGCTCAATCAGGAAATTTAGGTACGATTTTCCCATCGGCCGGTAGACCATACCTTAAACAGAGATTCGAGTTCGGATGATGCTATCTATTCTACATTGGCCAATTTAAAAGTATCATTCTTTCTTATTCGGTTTTAATCCACCCTTTTTTGTGTATTCGATTTATATATTGTGTTCATGCATTTTAACAAGCATTCAAAAGCGGAAAATAAATTATTACAATCATCCCAAATAAAGTACAGAAATTAAAAGAATAATTACAAGGCTTTCAAATCCTATATATTTGTCTAAAATGAAAAATAAAATACCCGAAGGCCTAACATACATCTATCCTAAATCTACCGGCACAGAAAGGTTAGCACAAATACAGCATGTATACAGGATATATCACATATAGCATGCATAATTAGTAGATAAAACAAGACTCAGATTAGATTATTAGTGTGATAATGACATAAATTTATGAGCCCGGTTAGATGGTGAAAAAAATGGTTCTTGAACGGCGTTATGAAAAATCTCATTTTACATTTAGACTTGATTGTTATTTTAACCGATTTATTAGTGAAAATGCTGCATGTTATGGGGCGAGGACTATTTTCAAGGTAATCTGGGTTACAGTTCATTGTACTATTCATCCTAGCTTTGGAATTTAAACTAGGTCAAAAAAAAAGGAAATAAAATCTATTGTCCAAAATGTCAAGCTGCCGCCGGCATGGCTGAAGCCGCTGGCGATATCAGTGATGTCGCCTGCGATTTCACTCATATAGGCCTACAAACTGACATTCTGGGTACCATAAAGAAAGGGTACCATAAGAAAATAAAGCCATTGGTGACAAGAGAAGCCACTGGCGGTATCACTGATGTCGTTGGTGACATGAATGATACCACCTGCAGCTTCACCTGTCGTCGACGGTTTCACTTTCTTGCAGCAGCAGTAGTTAACCGTCGAATAATAGCTAAAAACCTAAAACTAAGCACAAAACACCAAGTAATCACAACAAATAATAAGAATAAATGACAAAGAGCTTATGAGACTCAGGATTTTAACTCAGGGCCGTGAATCCACCTCTTCGTGATCTAATGACACCTATAGGGAGCTCAAAATGATGATTTGGGTAGTGAATTAAAGATTTAAGTCTCTAAATCCTATTAAATTGATTTTAAACCTAAGTTCTACTAATTTTAACTTAATTTCTAAGAGAATCAATAAAGAAAAACCAAGAAAAGATGGAATGGTTCCTCTTTTCTTACCTTTTCTTCACCTTATATCATTAAAACTCACTTATCTCACTAGAATTTTGCTCTCTAATTCAAGTTATCAATTACCAACCCTTTGTTTCATCTAGAAATGGCCTTTCTATAGGCAAAAATCAGAAAGAGCTAACATTTCTCGATTATCCGGCGGGTATCGGCAAAGGCATGGTAAAAAGTTATCTGCCTGCTAATGTCAGACCATCGACGGCATGGATGATACCGCCAGCGGTATCATTGAAGCTGGTGGCAGCTTGATGACCCTACACAGGTCTGAAAAGGAGGTATGGCCTAGCCTAAAAAGTGGATTCAGGGTCAAATCCGTCCAAAAAGGTCTTTAAGAGGGATTTTTGAAGTAATTAGGGATATTTTGAATTTTTTAGGATATTTAGGACTAATTTTATTTTTAGATGTAAATCATCACTTCGAGCTTCCATCGGACGCGTAGTCGGACATGTTGAACTGAATCTTTTCGGAAATAAAAATTCAAAAATAATTTTTAAAGAGGGTTAAAAATACGAATATACGCCATCATGGTCTCGCGAGAGGGACTGCAAAATCCCGTGATCACAACTGGTTCTCTCAGACTCTGATTCTTCATCTTGCTTAGTGATTTGCTAAGTTGTTCCTCTTCCAAAATGATCTGCCTCGGGCTCAGTTAGTGCTATGAATGCACAATCGGCAGTATCTTCTTCTTCTATGGATGATGATTTACTGCTTTCCTCAGTGTTGCTCCATGTGGCCACCATTGCCTTTTTCTTGTACATTTTCTCCTTCTTGAGCTTAAGACATTGTGCTTTGATATGTCCTTTTTCACCACATTCAAAGTAGGCCATTTCCTTCTCTTGTTCTTTCTTATCCTCCAGACTAATTCTGTATTTTCCCTTTTTAGAGGTGCTCACTTTCCTTCTCGTGGAATCAAACCTTTTGGAGGTTCTCCTTGACTTCTTTTCTTCCTTTTTTAGGAATCTATTGAATTTTCTGGCTTGCATAGCCATGTCATCATTTTTACAAGGATATCGTCTTGATTGTTTTTCTATTTTGGAGGAGTCTGCCTTGATAGCAATTCCTTTCTTTTTCTCTTCAGGCTTCTTTTCCTACTGGTTATATCTTTCTAGGGATAGATCTTGAGTCAAGAGGTTTCCAATGAGTTCATTATAACCATAGATTTTTAGGTCATGAGCTTTCTCAGTGGCGGTTTTCTTATTGTCCCACTCCTTGGTGAGACTCCGAAGAATCTTCTTTACCATCTCCTCTTCTATGATCTCCTTTCCCAGTCTCGTCATCTCATTTACCAAATTTGTGACTCCTTAGGTTCCATTTTGAAATTTTTCATTTTTTGTTGAAGGAGATCGATCTTGGCTTCTCAGACCTTGTTGGTTTCTTTATAGGTCACTTCAAGCTTTTCCCAAATTTCTTGAGTTGTTTCGCAGCTAGAGATCCTATTAAATTCTATTGCATTTAAAGCATAATGAATCATATTAATAGCATTTATGTTTTCATGCAATTTCTTATAGTCATTATCATCCCATTGATTAGAGGGTTTTCTTGTTGTGATACTCTTAACCTCATAAGTAGGGATATATGGGCCATCTTTGATGGCCATCCATGCTAACATGCTCTGTGATTGAAGAAATTTTTCATTCAATTTTTCTAGAACGTGTAGTGTTAACTGGTGAAGAGTGGGGGCGGGTTATAGACATACCCTCTGGGAGAATCTGTGAGTTACTACCTTGATAACTTATTTGATTTATAAAATCAAGTTAGGACCTTTAGCTTAAGATTGTTAAGTCTCTAGTTGTGATCACTGGCTCTAATACCACTTATCGGTCCCTTAATGAGTGTATACTAGGATCAGAGGGGGGAGAATGACCCTTTTTATGGAATTATAGACTTTTCAAAAAGTCTTTGTGTAGCGTGAAATATATGATCCGAATTTATGGGTTCCGGATGATGGAGATATTAAATAAAATGCACTTAAAGTAAAAGCTTAAAGTAAAGGAAATCAAACATGGTGATTTTTAAACTGGTTCAACCTCACCTACGTCCAATCCCCAGAGTTTCCTCCTCTGAGCTTAAATCCACTAGTGAGATTTCTTTTAGGGGCAGAAATCAGGCCTTTACAGTTGTCTTCAGAGATTTATTCTCCCCCGAATGTAGGATATACCACCACAACTAACACCTAGCTTGGCTAAGTCCTTTGCAGGTTGTCTCTGTAGATTTTCTCTCTTTCAGAAGTAGGATATACCACCAAAGCTAACACCTAGCTTGGCTAAGTCCTTTTCTCTTTGGGATCTACCATTCAAACTCTTCCTAGTTCAAGCTAAGTCCCCAATCTCAATACTTACCCCAAGTATGAGATTTTACAACTTTAATCTTAACAAAGATTTGGTTTTGAATTCTTCAAGTTTATAATTTTACTTGAGAATTCTTACAAACTGATTTTTGGGTGTTTGGTTCTTGGAGGGATTTTTTTATCACTAATTAAATAGCAAATTTCTCAAGGTAATAGCTTTATTAAATCAACCACCATCTTCTCAACTTGTGAAGCTTCCCTTTTATAGGCTTGGATTATAAATGTAGTCATTAGTTGATCTTGACTCTTCATCGCTGATCAGATAAGTGTTGGCGCAACTGGAGCCATTGATCTATCCATTAGACCCAATAAATGTCCATTTGAATTTGTTAGGATTGGAGCAATGAAGTTGCCAAACATCATTTCTTTGGCCTTTTGTACTCTACAAAATTCTATGTGAATTTTGTCTTCATTTTAACTCCACGCACCTTGCTATTGGTCTATATTAAAAAGGTAGTTACCTTTTTCTCTTTCTGTGTCAGTCTGTTTTGTCCTTTGCTAAAATTATGCAAGATGTCACTTTTGCTTTATCCGAGGCAAAAAGTGAGTTTGACTTCAGACCAATTGCGAGGAAAATTTAATATTTTTTAATATTCCCTTTGTCTTGTGAAATGTTTTTTTCGGATGTCTTCAGACTTCAACTTTGTCAGATGCTCTTTTAGTGTTATTTTTTGGATGTTGTCTTCTTGGACTTAGGAGGTAGTTTTCTTCTAGATCTTTATCCGGATTATATTTTCTTGGACTTAGTATTTTGATTTCTTTAATGCCTTGTCTGGATGCATTCTTCTTGGACTTGGGATTTTGTTTTCTTCAAAACTTTTATTTGGATGCATTCTTCTTTGACTTAGGAATTTTCTTCTGTATCATTGTTTTCCAACAAAAATATTTGTAGCTGACTTAAAAACTTAACGATAATTATTATCAAATCTGAAATTTATAAATTAAGTTTTTACAGATGAATAAGGAGACCTTTTATGCTTTGGGAACTATTGTGTATAAGTTCAAAGAAATCAGCACAAATAAACTTAGATATGACAAGAATATGTTTCTTGCATGGGGGAGGAAGAATTCACTGACCCGAATCATTTTGCTAAGTGCTATTAATGGTTATATTGCTAAGGGATTACATGTATGTAAGACATGTATTTTTTATTACCAATATGAAAGAAGTCTAATTTGTGATCTGTTCTTTACTTCGAGTGGGACCATATACGACGCACTCAAGTCATTTTTTATATAGACTTGCTTCTTTGACGTAGTTAATTATGAGTTTCTTGGAATATGAAGAATGTTTTCTTTTAGTAACCAAGATTCTTTCTGAATGCATTTGGTGTAAAGAAATTCCAAGGGAAAGAGTCCTTAAGGTAGTGATAATAACATAAAATGGAAGCATCTATAAATGATAAACAACAAGGCAAGTGGGTTTAAACCATATAAACATAAATTAAAAAGGTCCAAAGGTAATAAATAGTTAACATCGTAAAGGCGATTTACTAAAATTGCCGAATTAAGTGGAAGTATGCTATGGAGCACTAATTTTAGAATGGTGCATGTATTGAATTCTAATGAGAATTATACATTTGTATCTACCATAATGTTGTTTGTGGAGTCTTATTCCTTGGGGATAATTAATTCCAGTGCAACATATAACATGTGTTAGGATGGAAGTATCTTTGTAAACTTCTGACAACTATCACGAGAGGCATAAGTATCTATATAGACAACAACCGTCAGGTTAGAGTTTTATAGATTGAAACATGTAGATTAGACTTACAAAAGGGCAAATCTAGTATCCACATGATGTGTTGTACTCTAGTATTATTTGTCAAAATTGAATTTGTGATATGGTTTCAATGAATAGTGAGTTTATCATTGAATTTTCCAATTATTTAGTTTCTTCATCCTAAAAGCAGATTCTATGTGTCTAGTTCTTATAAGATTGATGTTATTATAATGAGTGTACATTACTAATTATCAATCAAATAATGTTTGTTTTTTCATTGACTAACTCATCTTTAAAAGGATAATGTTAGTATATCCCATAGGCGATTATGTCACATAAGCCAAGATAAATGAGTTGTCTAGGCATAATGTGATGAATAATTAAAAAATGTTGAATTACCACTATTTGATTTTTTCTATTAAAGGAAATCAAACTTTGTAATCATTTTAAAAATGAAATAGAATATATTATCTTTTGCAACCTATTCATCATTACATATGTGGTTCAATAGACATGAGGGTAAGGCATAGGCCTAATATTTCATCGCATTGATTGATGACCATACGCGTTATGGCATCAACTACTTAATTTTCTATAGTCCTAAAGCGTTTGGCTGTTAAAAGACTTATGAATCTAGTAGCAAATCAATTAGATTTGGTTGTAAAGCATTGAAACCAAAGTGGTAAAGAGAACTTTTTAGTCAAGTTTACAGCTTTTTGTGATGAATAAAAGACTAAACATTAGTTATCAATTCCCTATACTCCATAGTAATGTAGATTTCATGAAAGAAGAATATGCTTCTTCTTGAAATGGTTAGGTATATGTATCAACCAAGTACCCTCGATAGTCTGTTTCTTCCATCCCATATGAGATGATTGGAAGAATTTTTGAGTTTATCCTTTTTACAACTTTTTAGTTGTACCACTTATACCCACATACCTTTCATAAATTAGGCTCACAAGGTAGAAAGAGTGTCTTTATAAAATACTCTGACATATGAAAAGGATATGTTTTGTGGGGGAGAATGTGGAAGGATATATGACATAATTTGAATCACGAGATGTCAATTTCTTAGAAAACGAGTTTTAAAGATAGTACGTATTGGGCAAAATTTTCCTTTCAATAAGACTCTTGAACTTGATATTTTGGATGTAGCTTCAAGTGGGAGTAATTCAAATGAAACGGTTCATAGTCATCAATTTAATTAAAGGGATCTTGTCTATGGGGGAGCCGAGAACCAGACAATGTTATTAATTCAACTGGGAGTTAATGTTATTATTCCAAGTGGGAGTCAATGTTTTTAGCTCAAGTTGGAGCTCAGATCATTATAGTATTTCTGATCCAAATGGGAGAAAGTAAATGAGCTTAATGGAAAGAATTTCGAGTTACACTAAATATATGAGATATATTTATGAAAACTCGAAGCCTAAGTGATCAAAATGGAGATGTCCCACCTTTTAAATTAAGTGTTTGAAGGGAGATCAATAGTTGCATGTGATGGAAGAAGAATTAAGTTGACATACATGAAGGATATAAAGTTATTAAGGGCAAGTGGATTCTCAAGATAAAGTTAAAGCACTCGGTTTATAATTAAGGAATACATTTACTCAAACTGATAAGAATATATTATAAGAATATTTTCTTTTCAATTTCAAGATTTACATTTATTTAGCTTTGGTAGTTATACTTTACCTTAGACTTACATTGAATGAATGTTCAGACTTCTTTTCTCAATGGCGAATTGTCATGAGATATTTATATGGTACAATTTAGACAGGTTGTCCAAATTGTTTGCGAACATAGGGTTTGCATAATTGAATAAGTCAATTTATGATCTCATGTGGTCTTAAGGTTATGGTATTCAATGGTAAATGAGGACCACTGTATATATACCATTTAGTGAAAGATTGGTTATCGAGTAACTTCGATATGTAAGACATGGAGGATTTTTCATATATCCTAGGGATTAAGATCTCAATGGATAGAAAGATAACTAAGTATCTTTGCCTCAAGAATTTTGCACAAAAAGAGTTTAACAAAGATTTTTTATGCATAACTATAAAGCCATAAGTATTCCTATGACTAAGAGTATAGTTTCTTAGTAAAAGCATTTGTCCTAAAACTCCTAAAAAGTGAGAGGATGTGGAAATAGTTCCATCTGATGGAAACCTCATATATGTTATGTCGCAATCTAGACCTAATATTTGTTATGTTGTGGGCATTGCAAGTGAATATTGATCTATTCTAGTAATAGAGAACCGGAACATCGTTAAGAAATTGTAAGATACTTGTGAAGGACTATTGATTTTGCTATGATGTATCAGGCTAATGAAGTAGACCTTATAGGATACTCAGATGCATATTGCTAAGGCCAAAGTTGAATTTGTGTTTTTTCAACCATGGTTCAACAGGTTGTTTAGCTAGAAGGATTAGTGAGTCTTTACACGCTACGTGCTCCAAACAACAATTGGCTATTTTATAAGTAATAGTCAAGCATTGATAACTTATACAATAGACCTGAAATATCATTTAAGGGTATAAGCATATCGAAATCAAGTATCATTTAATCATAGACTTAAGTACACGGGGAGAGGTCAATATGAGGTATTTGTCTATGTATTACATGTTTGCAAATTTTTTGACGAAGCATGTCCCTAAAGATGTATATGTGAAATATATTAAAGGGTTAAATATATGTATATAATGCTTATTCAGGTTACCTTATTTATTATACCTTTTAAATTGTGAACGATATTGTGTTGAAATAAATAAGTTTTATTATATTAGCAATATATATGTTTGTGTGTAATTATATTTTGTACATACATTATTTTCGTTCATAGCATGTCGGACAGAGAAGTAGCCTACTCATATAGGTGTTTACCCTAGTATTACCTCGAGGTTACAGACTAGGATGAGATTAATTTTGAACATATTATGTGTAATTTGGGAACCTGTTCAAAATTGTGAACTGGCTTGTTTAAGTAATAAGAAAAGTTGCATTGTATGGAATAATGTGTACCGATTTCAAGAAGGAATCAATTAAGAACTGTGTAGTTCACATGACGATCGGTCCTTTTCTGTCTTAATCGTTAAAGGTACTTCTTGAAGTAGGATAAGGTTAAATGTTAAGGTGCACTGTAACTGAAACCTTTACATGGTGTTAGTTTATATTTATGAGAATATACATGCACTCCTTTATAAGGGTAAAAGGAAAGAACACCATGGCACAATATCAAAGTGGGAGAGGAGTGAGTCCTCGGGATAATGTGAGCTTAGCGATCATGAGATGAGAAGTTTGTATGTTGTACAAGGATCTCAACTTATCTATTGTGAGACTCAGTCCATTAACTAAAGTGTATTGGACCTTACCCTCATAACTATTGAATTATCTTGAGAAGTAAGGACTACCAAGGAAAATTTGATCAATCACCAAGAGATTATGATAAGATTCGATTTGAGAGAGATTGGTTGGTGGTCTGAACTAGTTCTATATCGAATGGATAACTTAAAAGGAAGATATGGCAAATGAACATTCACTAGAGTTCTATTAGTTTAACGGCTAGCCTGTCATCACATTTGATGTAAGATAATGAACAACAAATTAAGGCTTCTGAGATCCCTAATGATGTGGAAGTGGGTGATTGTTGACCAATAAAGGTTAAAGCATACTCGCAATATATCAATTTAATATTATTAATAGTACTATAGTTTAACCTAAGTGGTTAAGTATCATTTAGAATCATCCTGGCAGACTCCAATGGGTGCAAGATGTTCTGAA
This sequence comes from Euphorbia pulcherrima, assembly GCA_947683365.1. Taxonomy (NCBI): domain Eukaryota; kingdom Viridiplantae; phylum Streptophyta; class Magnoliopsida; order Malpighiales; family Euphorbiaceae; genus Euphorbia; species Euphorbia pulcherrima. The sequence goes on along the minus strand of CANTUS010000013.1, from coordinate 18,180,834 downwards.
TTCAAGATATTAATCTACTTGGTTAAGTACCACTCAGGATAGTCTTGGCAGACCCTAACGGGTGCAAGATAAAGTGTTCCTGATAGTATGCAGGTCACAGGACTTTACAGGATAAAGAAGATATGATGACCTTGTACAGAATATGACCGTCAAGTGCAAGTGGGAGATGTTGGAAATACCCGTTTCGTCGTAAGCGGGTCAAGGGTCAAAGGATCCGATCCAATTTAGGTAATTGGATTTAATTGAAGAATTAAATATTCTAAGGACTTAATTGAAAAGTTATTGAATTTTGAGGACTTAATTTTAAATAATCAAGTGTTAAGGGACTTGATAGCAATTAAACTAAATTCAATTGCCTATATAAAGGCACCAAACATGTATGTTCAAATAAGAAGAAAAATTTGTTTTCTTTTGTTCTAATTTGCAATTTTCAATTCTCTCTCCCAAAAATGGTTTTGAGACTCGTTTGTCAATCATTCTTCGCCGATTTTTTAACATCCGAAGTATTGTGATTTAGTCTTTGACTTTTCATTCATTTCTTCAAGTTATGCAGCGTTCTTCGATCTCGGGCATGAAAAAGGTAAGTATTCAAATTCGTTTGTTTACAATTTCCATCATTTATAAATTAGTATTCCCCTTTTCTAATAATATCTTACATAGGGGTGTTTATAAAATGGGCTCTTTACATAAATAGACAAAAAAATTTGGACTAAAAAACTAATAATAACACAAACATACAAAACAGGGGAAAATATTCCCATGAATATGTTCAAAGCTAATTAAATATCAACAATCTCTTTCACTTTCTCACCTCTATCCCTCTCGCACGATTTCATCTGAAATCAAAATTCAAAAATGAAACTCAAAAACCGTTCACGACAACTGCAAAAATTGTTCAAGTAATCTGCCAACAATGGTTCCATCTACTTTAAACACTAGCATTGATTTTGAAATTCATTCACTGGAGTTCAAAATCTACAATTCTTAGGGAGATTCGAAAACAGAGGTAAGAAAAATGAAACCTAATCTCATTTTTGGTTCTTCTGTTATTGAATTCATGTTAAACGAAAACCTAATTTCATGTTATTAATCAGAATCAAAACAAATCTCTACTTTTTCCATTGTTTACATAAAGTTGTTATTGAGAGGAGTAATTATTTCCCCCCAATTCTGTTTAGTATTATATCTTGCAATTGTGCACACGAAGTGTTTGTAGAAATGCCTGAATTAAGTTTGATTAATGAGTTTTTTATTTATATTAGATGTCTATAGGATTTATATTGGATGTCTGTTGGATTTCTATTGGTTCTTACATATTAATAATTCCATGTCAGGTTCTGTAGTTGAGGGAAGTGTGAATTGGATTATTCTTTTTGTTGAATATGTGGAAGAGCCTTTTCTCCTTCTTTGATACCTAGCATGCAATGGAGACCTAGAAGTCCACTCTAAAATCAAAATGAGTCGGTATCTTATCTATCTTATGCATATGCATTTTATCTCTAGTGCTTGGGGTTAATACAATTAGTAATTGGAGGAATATTAGTGCAGGGAAAAATAGACTATAGTAAAATAATAAAGTCATACAGTAGCATGACACTACAAGCCACTATCTTAGTATCTTAAAGCTTATATTTGTTCAATTCATCAGTATATCTCATAGTTTTTACTGGCGCAATGCGCACTGAGGAGCGAGGCACAAGGCAAGGTGCGCGCTCGAGGGACTTGAGGCGCATTTAGAAAAAAGTGAAATAAATATTAGCTACTACCACAAATAAACCTTCATTTTGCATTGAGGCATAAAAGGCGCATCCAAGGTGCATAAAGGTGCGCCCGAGGTGCACGCCTGATTAACCTTACTTTGCCTAACCCTCCACAAGGAGCTGACCCTTGAGCCTCGAGCGCCTTGTGCCTAAGGCGCTCACGCCCGTAATAACTATGTTATACCTGCCATAAAATGTCAATCTTTCATCTATTCAATCTTAAATGACATTGACTATTAAGCTCTTTTATGTAAAATTAAAGTTTTATAATGAATATTTGATTTATATTGGATGCCTATAGGATTTATAGTGGATGTCTGTTGAATTTCTATCGGTACTTTTATATTATTAATTCCTTGTCAGGTTCTGTAGTTGAGGGAAGTGTGAATTATATTGTTCTTTTTATTGAATAGGAATGTGAGAACATATAAATTGTATCGTCAGGGATACAATTTGATCTATTTGTTTGATTAATGAGTAATTGTTTGGAAACACGGTGTAACTTGTTCTTAAGTCTTTTATAATTATAATTAAAGCAGTATTTAGATAGATTTATTACATCTTCTTCATAAAAAATATCTTATTATAATACTGATATTCTGTTTCAAAATAAATTGCAGCGATTTTAGTAGCTTTATGCTAAGTTTTTTGGACTACATGATTGAGCAGAAACCAATCCTAGATCGGTTTGATGGCCAAATCCACAGAATACGGTTGGCTAACTTTGACCTTATATAGGCATGGAAGGGAATAACTAAAAACAAATTTGAGAGCCACGAGTAATATATCGATGCAATAGACAGTCAATAAAGATAGTTTTGATGATCAATTATGTTTGAATTCTGGAAATCTTGGGTAATTATGGATCTAAGTAGTTGGAATTGATGCCTCTTTGAACATATTTGAAGTTTACAAGATATGAAATTGTCTTCTTTTACCAGAATACAATATCTGTTTCGTAATTCAATGGAAAAAGTATGACACTTTTAGTAGATATCAGACATGTTCAACATATGAAACAGAAAGTTAGAAAAACTTTCAAGAATGATAGCAATACACTGATATCAATAGGGATCATATACAATGCCTATAGAAATCCTTTAGAAAAGCATTATACATCCTATATAAATCTTATAGACTTCAAACATTTTTCAGTAAACAGCAAAAGCATACCACTTAATTCAAACAAAGTAAAAAAAGAAACAGTAACTAAAAATGATCAATATTCAATAAATGGAAAGAAAGATACATCAATGTTCAATTCCTTATTCAAAATTATAGTATACAGAGATCAAAGATCAAATAGCTATTTCAAACTCATAAATAAGACAAAAAAAAGTATTTCTTGCCACGACAAGATCGTTTATTATGACCAATTCTTCCACAAGCATTGCGTTTCACAGAAGATATGGATTTCTCCCATACGGAATGGTACCTTTCTTTTCTCGGTCTGACAACTTTAGGCTTAACATCGGGAGGAAGAACAACATGTTGAACAACATCATCAGGTAAAACCCAATTATGTATTGACAGTAGTAGGTGGCAATTAACTCAGTGGTAGCCTGCCTCTTCTTACCGTTCCTTTCATCAATATCACAAGTGTGCACATCTGAAAATTTCCTCACAATAAAAAAAGGCATTGTTTTGTCTATTGGAAGCTCTAAAAACCAAGGATAGCTTGCAAAAATGCAATTAATCCAAAACTACTTCAGACACGATTTATCAACCATAAAATGGAAACTATTCCTCATGGAATAAAAACTCATAGAATCCTTAAGTATATCCTTGTCCTTAAAAACCTGACCAATCTTAAAAGAGTCAACATTTGGGATCGTAATGACAACTTCAGGAACAAAATTTTCCACTGAATCAGTTTCAACAAAAATATAAAGCTCATTTAATGCAATCTAAGATAAATTTTGTACGTAAAGATCATGATCGTCGCTCAAATCTTCTTGAGCAGCAGAAATCAAAGGATCATAATCAATCTCATCTTCACCAACGTTGACAATACAATTTATACTCTCATCAACTACAAAACCTATGTGTGAAAAAACAAAAAAACATGACTTAATAAAATCAAACCAATAACAAAGGAAACTAAATAGAAATTCAAAAGTGAATTAATAGATACATGACATATAAAGTACAAAACATCTAATAAACACAAACTAAGAACTGTAAAACAGTAAGTAACAAATATATATCTGAAAGAGATCTAATAGAACTAACAACAGAAATAATAAAATGCAAAACAATGAAAGAATAAGTAGGAACAAAAGCTTAAGAATAGATTACCTTCATCATCACCAAAAAAAGAAGATATTGCTGACACACACAGAGGATACTCGGTTATGATCATATTTTGAGCTTTCAATTGAATATATATGTGAGAAGACAGATCATTCTTGACTGTCCAATATATGCCCAATAGAAGTCCAACAGATATTGAATAGATGTCCAATAACAAAAACAAACAGCTTAGCATTTTATCAAACACACGGCGTGCACTTCAATTTCAACAGATAGAATGTTAAAAAAATATAGAATGAACTCTGAATTCTCCATTAAATTGAATGGTTTAGTAGTTACCAACAGCCTAATTAAATTGGATGATTCAGTACTTACCTTTGCGTCAATGGCTTTGGAATCCAAATTACAAATTTAGATATCTTCGATTTCAAAATTAACTGAACAAATTACAAATATGAAAAATTGAAAGGGAAAACTGTGTGCAGGAGTCCAATTGCTACTGTAGTGAATCAAAACATTTATATCATGCATTATAAACAAAGATAATGAAATTCAAAATCTCAAAATCAAAAGAATGAGCTCAAAAATGAAATCAAAAATCAGAAAAGCTTCAATTTAAGATTCAATCGAAAAAAGCAAAATAGGAAACGCAAATTAATAGAAACCCAAAAAAGTGAATGAATTACATATCATGTCGTTTGTTTCCAAATATTTAAGATTAATAGAAAAAGTAGCAACTAATTCATCATGGGAATAAATACTAAAACAGATAGCCAATCTTTACAATCAATCACCAAAATGATTTGTGATCTAACTGAATGTATATCATATATGTTGAGAATCAAATAGAATTGTAACTTTCTTCCATTCAATAAATGTCCAATAGACGTCCTATATATGCCCTATGCACATCCAATAGACATTCAATTTCACACCACAACTTTCTTCAATATTCTATCGAATAGTTGGTGTGCACCTCAGTTTCACACAAAAACAACTTTTATCAACAATCTAAAAACTACCAAAAAGTTCAAATCTATTTCTCTGTAAATAAACTCCTAACATATAGATTTGTCCCACTCCAAATGCTTGCCCGCACCGAAGTAGACATTGAGTTACGCACCAATACTATCATAATAAGCTAGAAATATTTCAATAAGATCAACTCTTAACCTAGATCTAAATTAACTTCCCTACCACTTTTCGATACAGATACATCCCTATCCCAATTTTTCAGATTCATTCCCTAGACACTAGTAACAGTATAAACATCAATAAACCCCACCAATTTAACTTATAAATATTCAGTGTACAATTCAATGTAATAGATGTATAGTAGATTCGAGGAACATACTCAATATAGGCTTTCGCCTTTCACAAGAATTGCATGAGAACAGTATAAACATCAATAACCTCACCAATTCAACTTATAATTCAATTAAGACTGGAGCTCAGAGCGAAGCGTATCGAAGGGGACAAAAGTACGGTATGGAGCTCAGAGATATAGGATTTAGAGTCAAAAGTTGTGGAAAGGAAGAGAGTAAGCTTAAACCAGAGAGGATGGGAGTCGAGGGGGTCAGAGAAGAGGTCCATGGAGGAGATGTCATCAGCGCCGGCAACAAAGGTGGAGGAGAAAGAATTAGAAGCTGTTAATGCTTCTTCTTGAGAGAGAACGTATTAATGTATATAATTAGATAAATAAATATTAATTGAGGAATATCTAATTGACATGGTGAAACTGTAAATATTTTAGAAATAATGAACTTTTTTGACAAATTTCCTTATAAAATTACCGAGCTAATTTGAGCCAAGCCCATAAGACAGACACCCATTTTAAAGCTTCATAATTTACCCATTTTCTTCCTTATCATGTTCCACTAAATTCTTCCTCACTCTCACATTTATAATCACTCTGTAATTTGGAAATCGCACATCGCATTATCTCTCCCAGGTTTCCAAGGTTTAATGTTCTTTTGATTCCTCCATAAAAGCTTACAGAAATTACCTAATCTTCTACATTTACTCTCATATTCCGTTTGATATCTGCTTCTAAGTCATCTAGTTTTCATCGATTTCAATCTTCAATGACAATTATTAAATAAATATTACATGTCTAATAGACATTTATTAAAAGTTTAATATATCTTAAAATTGTCTAATAAATGTCTAACATATTATCTATTAGACATTTATTAATAAGAGGATTAGAAACTGATTTGAATATTACTCCCTCCAATTCCAAAAACTAGTCAATCTAGGCTTTTTACTTTGGTTCCTTTTACTTGTTATTTCAGATATTAATGTAACTTTTATAATTTTTTCCTCTAATTTACCGTTGTATTAATTAGGAAAGAGAGAAGGTTTTGATGAAATTGTATATTGTGTTACATGATACAAGAGCCACATCACCGCGCACTATCAACAGCAGTACAGGCGCCTACTAGCACACTCACCGCACACTCATAGATAATAGCATGCACACCACCAACTGAGGATCACACACTCCAGTTTGATGAGCTATAATTAGGTGGTTACTCACTCAGCAAATTAGTTAGAGCAAGTGGTTGAGTTGTAACAACTTGAAACTAGCAATAATGACTATATAAGTCCATTTTGTATTCATTCTAGAACTAATGAGAATTAAAAATTATTCATTCTCGATCAATTTCTTATATGATATCAAAGCCCTATGGTTCGAAGGATAAATAATCGTTTTCTTCCATTAAGAGAAGAAGAAACTCATGTGAATCCAACTCGAGATACACCAATGGCGAATCTTGTATTCAATCAATAAGATAATCCTGGTGTTGTTCTTATTTTAGCGCTCTTCAATGGAGAGAGTTTTCTCTGATGGGGCAAATCTATAAAGATATCGTTGATTGGGAAAGATAAACTTGATTACATTCAAGATAATGATGAAAGTCCAGCTGTTGGATCTGCTGCTTATCTTACTTAGCAAAAGAATGAATGTATGGTCACCTCTTGGATCTTGAATTCTATGACCAAAGAATATGCGGAGGCTTTCATGTACACAATATATGCTAAAAGTCCATGAAAGGAGCTTGAAGAAAGAATTAGACGGAGCAATGGATCGAGGATCTATCAAATCAAATGGGAAATAAACCTGTTAACACAGGGAAATAACCAGGTAATGGTCTACTATACTCAACTGAAGAAGTTATGGGATGAGTTGGCTTTATTGAGGAAGATTCCTACATATGGAGCTTTAGGAACATGTATTTGTAATGTTACTAAGAGAACTAGTGAACTGAATGATGAGGATAAACTGATTGAGTTTCTAATTGGATTAATTAAGGGTCATAATGTGAAGAGCCAAATATGGCTCATGGATATACTGCCTAGTATCAATAAGGCATATGTTATGGTTTCTAGAATTAAGAAGCAAAAGGAGATCAATGTTGAACAGAAAGTAGAAATAGATAACTTTTCTTCAAGATTTCAACAAAGAAATGGCTATGGGAATAGAATAGGAAATGGTAGATTTATCAAGAAAAGTGGAAGAAAGTGTACACACTATGGATGCACCAATCATTCAAGGGAGACTTGCTTTGAATTGATTGGATACCCGGACTGGTTCCCTAAAGAAATAAGAAAGAACAAAGACCAGGTTCATGCAACAAATGAGTTTGATCATGAACAAGAAAGCTATGAAGAGGAAATAAAGAGTACGAATTCAATGACAACTCAAATGCATAATAAGAACACAGTTTCTAACAATTTTTTCTCACCTCAACAGTTGAACATGCTAGCTCAAGAAATGTGTAAGATAATAAAGGGAAAGGCAGTATTACAGAGCCATTTGTCTCATAGAGCAAGGAGCTCAAAAGAAGACTTTATTGCATTTGCTGGTTTTTCAGGTAAATCTTTACTTAACTGATATTGATAAGAATGAAGAATGGATTATAGTTAGTGGAGCTCCATCCCATATGAGTTCACAGTTAAATCTATTCTCTAATGTTAGATTATCAAGATACCAGCATACAATTATTTGTTAGAAACTAAACTTAACTTTAAATAATAATAATAATAATAATAATAAGAACAAAAAAAAGAAAGAAGACAAATGCATGAAGAATGGATGAAGAGTTGAACACGTATGCATGTCAATATGCATGTCGATATGCATGAATAAAATAAGATAATGAGATCACATGAAATCAGAATAACTGGTGTTAGTATTTGGATGGGATTTGCTATCCAATCATGAGCCACAACATATCTCATCCAAAATCAAATTGAGTGGCAGAAAAAAGACTTGAGTGTGGTAGTTAGGATTTATGGTTTGTAGTAATTTAGAGTGTCGGTAGAAGTGCCCTATAAATAGAGTTTATTGTTTTAGTTTGAAAGCAGAGAATTGAGAAAGAATATAGAGTAAGTTGAGTGAAATAAGCAATAAGTGTAAAGTGAGTTAACTCAGGGAGTGAGAGTGAGTTGTGAGAATAAAAAAATTGTAATTTGTTTTTCAGTTTGTGTAATCCAAAAGAGTGTTTTAATTTCCAACAAAGTGGTACCAGAGCTAGGCTGAAAGCTCGAGTCCTCCTCCCGAAAAGAATTTTTTTTCCCGAGTGCGGAAAAATCAAATTGAAACTGCCCAGGCGTTGCAGTAGCTAAAAAGCCCAGAAAGTGTCGCAGTAGACTGCCAAAAGCATTGCAATACGTCCAGTGTGTCGTAAAAGACTCCAGAAGTGTCGCATTAGACTGCAGAAGTGTCGCAGCAGAGTCCAGAAGTGTCGCGGCAGACTCCAGAAAGTGTCGCATCACACTCCAGAAAGTGTCGCAATAGCTCCTATACGTCTAGAAAAGCTATTTGAGTAAGATGGCGAATAACGTGACATCCTTTCAAGTTCCAACACTTAACAACAACAACTACGACAATTGGAGTATCAAGATGAAGGCTCTTCTCGGTGCCCATGATGTTTGGAATATCGTAGAGAAAGGATTCAAGGAGCCCGAAAATGAAGCCTCTCTCACGCTAGATCAAGCTGCAACTTTGAAGGATTCCTGAAAGAGAGACAAGAAAGCTCTCTTCCTCATCTATCAAGCATTAGATGATGACGGTTTTGAAAAGATTTCAAGTGCAACTTCCGCCAAGCAAGCATGGGAGAAGCTACAAACCTCTTACAAAGGAGCCGAAAAGGTGAAGAAGGTCCGTCTCCAAACACTAAGAGGTGAGTTTGAATCCTTGCACTTGAAACCATCCGAGTCATTCTCCGATTACTTTTCAAGAGTAGCAGTCGTTTCTAATCAATTGAAACGGAACGGTGAGAAGTTAGAAGATGTAAGAATAATAGAGAAGATACTCCGCTCGTTGGATCCCAAATTTGAGCACATCAAGGTGACGATTGAAGAAACCAAAGACTTGGAGGAGATGATGATTGAAGAACTCCAAGGATCACTACAAGCCTATGAAGAAAAGCATAAGAAGAAGCAAGGTATCTCTGAGCAACTCCTCAAGTTACAACTTAAGGATACGGGTGAAGGCCAAGGCAATGGTAGAAACAACCATGGCAGAGGCAGAGGCAGAGGCAGAGGACAAGGCCGCGGATGAGGAGGAAGCCGTGGTCGTGGACGGAGTTGGAATTACAACAACAATTCCAACAACTATGAGAAAGGAGAAAGCTCCACACAAGGTCGTGGAAAAGGAAATTCGAACTTGAGGTATGACAAATCTCAAGTCCGATGCTATAATTGTCAAAAGTTTGGGCATTACGCTTCAGAATGTAGAGCTCGAAATGATCAAGTTGTAGAGAAGGCAAATTTCGTGGAGGAGAAGATTAAGGAGAAAGAAACGCTATTATTGGCATACAACAACAACAGTGATCATCAAGACAACACGTGGTATCTCGACACCGGTGCAAGCAACCATATGTACGGAAAAAGAAGCTTATTCGTGGAGCTGACTGAAGAAGTAACAGGTGATGTCTCATTTGGAGATGACAGCAAGATATCGGTGAAGGGGAAAGGTAACATCCTCTTTTGTGCAAAAGATGGTAGCCACCAATTAATTTCAAATGTCTACTATGTGCCTAATATGAAGTGCAACATTCTAAGTTTGGGCCAACTCTTAGAAAAAGGCTATGATATTCACGTGAAAGATTGTAGTCTTTTAATAAGAGATGGCAAAGGAGATCTGATTGCTAAAGTACAAATGTCAAAGAATAGAATGTTTCCTTTGAACATTCAACACGATGTTGCGAAGTGTTTGAAGGTGTGTTACAAAGACGTATCATGGCTATGGCATCTTCGATTTGGTCATCTCAACTTTGGAGGATTGGAGTTGTTATCCAAGAAGGGAATGGTTAGAGGTTTACCATGTATCAATAATCCTGATCAATTGTGCGAAGGATGTCTACAAAGGAAGCAATTCAGAAGAAGCTTTACAAAGGAGTCAGACTATAGAGCCAAGAAACCGCTCGAGCTCATCCATACCGACGTGTGTGGTCCTATCAAGCCAAGTTCTCTCGCTAATAGTGACTACTTCCTTCTTTTCATTGATGATTACTCAAGAAAAACATGGGTATATTTCTTGAAGCAGAAATCAGAAGTCTTTGGAGTGTTTCAGAAGTTCAAAGCAGCAGTGGAAAAGGAGAGTGGTCATAAAATCAAAGCCATGAGATCTGATCGAGGAGGAGAATTCACATCCAATGAATTCAACGAGTTTTGTGCAGCACATGGAATCCATCGACCCTTAACGGTTCCTAGATCCCCCCAACAAAATGGTGTGGCAGAAAGGAAGAATAGAACAATTCTTGACATGGCATGGAGTATGCTCAAAAGCAAGAAACTACCCAAGCAGTTTTGGGCGGAAGCAGTAGCATGTGCAGTCTACCTATTAAATCGTTCTCCTACAAGAAGTGTGTGGGGAAAGACACCACAAGAAGCATGGAGTGGAAGAAAGCCCGGAATTTCCCATCTTTGAGTCTTCGGGAGTGTAGCTCATGTTCATGTACCAGATGAGAATAGAACCAAGCTTGATGATAAAAGCAAAAGTTTTATTTTCATCGGTTATGACTCAAGCTCAAAAGGCTATAAGCTATACAATCCGAATGAGGAGAAATTTATGATCAGCCGAGATGTGATATTTGATGAAGAAGGAGAATGGAACTTTGATTCTCAAATGGAAGACTTCAATTTTTCTCCATTTGAGGAAGATGAGCCGACAACACTTGAGCAACCAAGACAACTTCAACAAGGCCTCACAACTCCACCAACTTCTCCTATTCATAGAGATGGTTCATCATCATCATCATCATCATCGTCATCTCCATCCTCAACCGAGACTGAAGATGAAAGAGAAGTGCATCGTACGAGAAGTCTTCGAGAACTCTATGAGGTGACTGAACAACTAGACAATCTTACATTATTTTGTCTATTTGTTGACTGCGAGCCAGTGACATTTCAAGAAGCTGCAAAAGAGAAAAAGTGGAGAGGTGCAATGGACGAAGAAATCAAGGCCATTGAGAAGAATGATACATGGGAACTCACTTCACTTCCCAAAGGACACAAGGCGATAGGTGTCAAATGGGTGTACAAAACAAAGCGGAATGCCAAGGGAGAGATCGAAAGACACAAGGCAAGGCTTGTTGCAAAAGGCTATTGTCAAAAGGCTGGAATTGACTACGATGAGGTATTCGCTCCAGTTGCTCGATTGGAAACTGTCAGACTAATAATTTCTTTAGCGGCTCAAAATAAGTGGAGAATTCATCAAATGGATGTAAAATCGGCATTCCTAAATGGAGTTCTTGAAGAGGAAGTTTACATCCAGCAACCACCAGGTTATGAAGTCAAAGGCCATGAAGACAAGGTGTTGAAATTGAAGAAGGCTCTTTATGGGCTAAAACAAGCACCAAGGGCATGGAATAGCAGAATTGACAAGTACTTTCGAGAAAATGGCTTCAACAAATGCCCCTTTGAGCACGCTTTGTACATCAAGATCAAAGATGGAGATATTTTGATCGTGTGCCTCTACGTGGATGATTTGATATTCACTGGAAGCAACCAAAGAATGTTCGATGAATTCAAGAAAGTGATGACGAAGGAGTTTGAGATGACAGACATGGGGCTCATGGCGCACTACCTCGGTATAGAAGTAAAGCAACAAAAGGATGGAATTTTCATTTCACAAGAAAGCTATGCCCAGGAGATCTTGAAAAAGTTCAAGATGGAGAATTGTAAGCCGATAAGCACACCAGTGGAGTACGGGATCAAGATGTCCAAACATGAAGAAGGTGAGAGTGTAGATCCAACACTTTTCAAAAGTTTAGTTGGAAGTCTACGCTATATTACCTGCACGAGGCCAGATATCCTTCATGCAGTTGGGTTAGTTAGCCGCTACATGGAATCACCAACAACTACCCATTTCAAAGCTGCTAAGAGAATTCTTCGCTATTTGAAAGGTACAATCGATTTTGGCTTGTTCTATTCGGTTTCTAATGATTACGAACTTGTTGGATATAGCGACAGCGATTGGGGTGGAGACGTAGATAACCGCAGGAGCACTAGTGGATTTGTGTTTTTCATAGGAGATGCTGCTTTCACATGGATGTCAAAGAAACAACCAATTGTAACTTTATCTACATGTGAAGCTGAATATGTTGCAGCAACCTCGTGTGTTTGTCATGCAATTTGGCTCAGAAACTTATTGAAGGAGATCGGCTTGACCCAAGAAGAGCCGACTGAGATCCGTGTTGACAACAAGTCAGCTATTGCCTTAGCAAAGAATCCTGTATTCCATGATCGAAGCAAGCACATCGACATCCGCTACCATTACATAAGAGAGTGTGTTGCAAGAAAGGAAGTGCAAGTTGAATATGTGAAGACACAAGATCAAGTTGCGGATATCTTTACCAAGCCACTCACAAGCGAGACCTTCATAAGACTGAGGAACTTACTTGGGATGACAAAATTAAGTTTAAGGGAGAGTGTTAGAAACTAAACTTAACTTTAAATAATAATAATAATAATAATAATAATAATAATAATAATAATAATAATAAGAAGAAGAACAAAAAAAAAAGAAAGAAGACAAATGCATGAAGAATGGATGAAGAGTTGAACACGTATGCATGTCAATATGCATGTGGATATGCATGAATAAAATAAGATAATGAGATCACATGAAATCAGAATAACTGGTGTTAGTATTTGGATGGGATTTGCTATCCAATCATGAGCCACAACCTATCTCATCCGAAATCAAATTGAGTCGCAGAAAAAAGACTTGAGTGTGGTAGTTAGGATTTGTGGTTTGTAGTAATTTAGAGTGTCGGTAGAAGTGCCCTATAAATAGAGTTTATTGTTTTAGTTTGAAAGCAGAGAATTGAGAAAGAATATAGAGTAAGTTGAGTGAAATAAGTAGTAAGTGTAAAGTGAGTTAACTCAGTGAGTGAGAGTGAGTTGTGAGAATAAAAGAATTGTAATTTGTTTTTCAGTTTGTGTAATCCAAAAGAGTGTTTTAATTTCCAACATTATTTTGCCAGATGGAACCAGGCAAACTATTAAACACATAAGAGATGTAAAATTACAGAATGGATTAGTGTTGAAGGATGTACTGCATTTAGAGAAATTTCATTTTAACCTTCTATATGTTTGAAAACTATTGACAGATTTCAAAGTTGCACTACTATTTAAGCCTAATATGCGCTATTTACAAGACCTGGCCACACAAAATACAATAGCAGCAGCATAGAAGATTGAGGGGCTCTATAAGATAACTGAGTCATCTCTCAATACTTGTTTTCTTCAAAAACACAGTATTTGTTTGAACAGTAGTGATGTAATAAATGAAACTTGTATATAGCACAAGAGACTTGGCCATTTTTCCGAGGAAACTTTATACCTTATTGATTGTATTGATTACTTTTGCAACAAAGGTGATTGTGAGGTGTGTCATTATGCTAAACAATTTAAATTGCCATTTACTAGAAATTCTATACAGATTTCAAAATGTTTTTAGATGATTCACGTAAACTCATGAGGACCTTACCACATGCATTCTCTGACTGGAGCTAGCAATTTTTGACAATAGTTAATGATTACTCAAGAGCTTTATGGGTGATATTGCTACAGAATGAGGCATAAACCACTATATATGTTTTTTTAAAATGGTAGAGACACAGTTTAGCGCCAAGGTACAGGTCATGAGGAGTGACAATGGAAGGGAATTCATAAACAAAACCTGAAATAAACTATTACAAGAGAATGGCATCATACATTAGAGAAGTTGCCTCTACACACCCCAACAAAATGGAGTAGTGGAGAGAAGGCACATGCAATTGTTAAATATTGCTAGGGCATTACTTTTCAGGCAAATATGCCTAATAAATTTTGGAGGGAAGCAATTCTAATGGCCACTGCAATCATAAATGTTTTACCATGCAAGTTGCTCAAATGGAAAAGTCCACATTCCATTTTATTCGGAGAAGAGCCCTATTACAGCTCTTTTAAGGTGTTTGGTTGTCAATGTTATTACAACAACCCCTCTCCTCACAAAGATAAATTTGAACCTAGAGCTTTTCAAGCCACATTACTAGGGTTTTCAATTGGACAAAAGGGATGGAATCTGGATGCTGTGACCGGGAAAGTAGTGGTCTCCAAAAATTTAAGATTTCAGGAAACCATCTTCTTGTTTGATTAAGACAAACAAGTAAAAGGAAGTGTTGAAGTTACAATGCCAAGGGGTACTGAATTGAAGAACAGCTCAACTGATGTACAGTTCACTAGAACACGAAGAAGAGTCAACAAACCAACATGGCTTCAAGATTATGTTACTTGTGTAACTATGCCTACCACACATTCTGCGTTTTTGAGCAAAATATGCCAGAATGAGCCAACAAGCTATCAAGAGGCTGTAAAGAATCCATAATGAGTTGCAGCAATGAATTTTGAGCTAATGGCATTGGAGAAAAATGGAACCTAGCGAGTCACCACACTGCCAAAAGGAAAGAACACAATATCCTTAAAATTGTTTATGAGATTAAATATAACTCAAATGGGGACATTGAAAGATACAAGACTAGGTTGGTAGCTAGAGGGTACAATCAAAGGTTTAGGATAGATTCCCATGAAAGTTTTAGCCATGTGGCTAGAGGAGTCATAGTGAGACTATTCATTGCTATAGCAGTAGCAAAAAAGGTGGGAATTACATCAAATAGACAGTAATAAATGCCTATTTGCATGGTCACTGAGAAGAAGAAATATATTTAGAACCACCACAAGGGTATCAGAAAGCTTCAGGTAACTAGGTGTGTAGGCTTGTTAAGTCCCTATATGGACTTAAATAGAAAGAGAGACAATGGAATAAGGAATTAAGCATGAAATTGCTTGAGTATGGTTTTAAGAAATCATAGCATGATTAGTATCTTTTCGCTAAGAAAAGTAAAGATAGTTACATTTCTCTGGTGATCTATGTTGATGACATCCTAATCACTAGTTGAGATAGGCACGATAAAATCGTTTCTACACTCTCTTTTCACAATAAAAGATCTCGGGGAGGCCAGTTGCCTTCTTGGTGTAGAGCTCACTAGAACTACTGAAGGCATCTTGATCTCACAGACAAAATATGCAAAGGATATTTTATATGATGCAGGCTTGCTGGAAACAACACCAGTATCTAGCCCAATTTCCCAAGACGTTGATCTTTCAGCAGATGGCAAGGAGATGAGAGACCCTAAAAGATTCACGAAGATTGTTGTCAGGCTTCTGTATTTAGGGTTCATTAGACCAAACCTCTCATATGGCACTCAACAATTGAGTCAACATATACGGAGACCCTATGAACATCATTTCGAAGAAGCATTACATATGCTCAAGTATTTGAGAGGAATCAACCATGGCTTGTTTTATCTAGCATCTACATATTACAAAATTAATAGGTTCTTGTGATGTTGACTAGGAGATGTAAAGGTTTCCAAAAGATCATTGACATCTTAATGCATTTTCTTTGGCAAATCTCTCATATCTTGGAAAACAAAGAAACAATCCACAGTAAGCAGGTCCTCAGCAGAACCAAAGTATAGAAGTATGGGACATACAAGCTGTGATTCAAAATGGATAAGCTATCTATTGTCAGATTTCCTTATTCCTGCAAAATTGCCTGTTAAGCTCTATTGCAACAATCAAGCAGCTATAGCTATAGCTAAGAATCATGTTTTTCACGAGAGAACAAAGCACGTGGAAATAGACTGCCATATTGTTCAAAGTCATGTTGAAATAGGTTTTATTGAAAATCCATATATAGCATCTAAAGAACAGTTGGCTAATCTTTTCACCAAACCAATCTCCTCAGTACAAATGGGCCCAACAATGAACAAAATCGGGTTTATTCAATTTCTCCACAAGTCCACCAAAGTTCCTCTTGAGGGGGGATGTTACAAGATACAAGAGCCACATCACCGCACACTGTCAATAGCAGCACAGGCGCCTACTCGCACACTCACCGTGCACTCGCAGACATTAGCCTGCACACCACCAACAGAGGATCACACACTCCAGACTGATGAGCTGATTGATGAGCTGTAATCAGGCGGTTACTCACTTAGCAATTTAGTGAGAGCAAGTGGTTAAGCTGTAACAACTTCAAACTAGCAATAATGACTATATAAGTTAATTCTGTATTCATTCTGGAATTAATGAGAATTAAACATTGTTCATTCTCTCTCAATTTCTTATACACTGGTAATTAAGAAGAAAGAAACTTTTATTAAGGGTACATTAGTCATTTCTATAGTGTATTAAATTTTTATTGGTTTTGATGAAAAGCCTTAAAGCGACTAGTTTTCGGAACCGAAAGGAGTAATAAACAATGTAAATTGAAGAACTTGGGATTATATTACTAGAAATATTAAAATCATTAAAATTGTGATCCAATGTCCAGTTTTATTGATCATAATTTGAAATTTGTAAAATTCGATATCTGATGCGAATCCAAAACAACAATGACGAAAAATGATTGTTGAGAAACTCGAACTGAAAAACGATTAAGTGCTAGAGTATTGCGATAACTTTTCCAATAGACTGCTACAAAGTAAAAAAATGATCAACAGAATAATGGATGAACAAGAGCTATAAATTCTTATTTAATGATAAACTTCCATCAGCAGGTAGGTAGTGAAAGAAATTTCCCGAAATCAAAGAAGCCAAGATCAATTCATGTCGATTTATTGAGAAATAAAATCAAAACGGAAGCGTACCTTAATCTTGAGTAGAACAGATTGTCGATAAATATAGGATCAAATGGTCTTCCAGAAGATCCAATCGAAGAACCGAAGGAAAGCTTTGTATCTAAAAATAACGAAAGTTCTTTTTGAGGCCAACCACATATTTATAGAAAACTAAATTAGAAAATTTCTATTTTAACCTTGCAATAAAATAAAATTTACTCAACGGCCCTACACTTTCATTCTACAATCGATTTGACACGTTTGTAGTCAGTATATCTGAATTTGACCACAAACTTATTTTGATATTTATTATGACTAACGTACACATTTATTATTACATATTTATCCCATACTCTATAATTTATTTAAAATTCTTATTTTTATTTGAAAATTCAATTTGAATTAGATATAATTTTTGTGAGTTAGATATAATTTTTGGTTGAGTTTAAACTTGACCAATTAGAATTACGGGAAAAAACGTTAAAGGTGTTTTATTAGAATTCTATTTTTTTATAATAAATCCAACAGGTTAAAGTTTTTGAAGGATAAAAAAGAAAGAAAACATAACTTTAAAAAATGAAAGTGCAAAAATTTCTTGTTAGGATAAAATTGCAAATATTTTCCACCAAATGAACCAAATTTGACAATTTTCAAAATGTTGAAGTTTGAAGAACTGAGATTAAAATGTGACCCAGAAAACTTCAAAAAAATGTATAGGAATATATAATTTATTTATACATGTTCAAGAACATAAAATAATGATAAAAAGGTTAAATATAAAACTAAAAGTGTGTGGTCATCTAGTCTCCGGTTGTAACTTTTGTGTAAGCTCATTTGCTATAATTCCGTCACATAAATCTTTCATTTGAGAAAATGAGTATTACGCGTTTGTTTTCTTGACTATAATTTAATATAATTGTTGTTCTTAAAAGTAATATTAGTAAGTATATTAAGTTAATTTATAGTATATAGTGAGTTCAAGTGTCATTTCAACATGGATTAAATGTAAATAATCTTAAATTAACAGTAAATAGGCACTTTAAGGTCTCTTTTTAATAGTTTGGTGCAAAGAAAGTAAAAACTAAACAGAGCAGTCAAAACTAAAACGGGGCAGTTAAAATGGTGGTGGTGAAATACAATGTTAAAAGCACAATCTCAAGTCAAACAAGCACAAACAGTTTCAGAACACACTTTACCATTTATTTTGAGCAGTATTAAGAACATAGGTTTAAGGTATCTTACTTCTAACTTTATCAAGCTTAATTGATCATCCTCACTTGGATTCTATAGAAAATTACCTAGTTTATTTACTAGATTCAGTTCCATGCATTAAGTAAAGCAAGCATTTCACCAAGTTAATGATAAAAACCATTAACATGCAAGCAATTACTTGATCCGTCTCATGCATACATGTGTTAAATGATTATTTCATAGCGTAAATCTCCGATCAGTCTCATTACATCTACTAAACATGAGGTGGCCACCTCATAAGGATTAAGCATGCCAATTAACAACCAACAAATACTTTAAAGCTCAAATAAATGGAAGGGAAGTGAACTTACTCAAGTTTTGCTTGCTGACCGATATTGTTCTATAGTCTACTCACACTTCATAGTTGGATAACCAGCAATCATAAATAAAACCATAGAGAAAGAGAAAAGCTAATTTATATTATAAAGAGAAGTACAAAATATGATATATATTATGATATATAATCTATGCTCCCACTAAACTAAACTACTATCCTATTTATAGTGGGAGGAATGGTAAACTTGGAAATAGAAAATAACTAATTACATAATTAAGGTTAATATAATAAATTATGTGTCTTCATAAAATGGCTTCACTTGCTTTTCTTCTTGGTGACTCATTTTTTGTTAGTAGAATTTGACATACACTTGTCATAGTTAGCTCTCAACTTAGTGATAGGTGTCATTTTTTCACTAATAATTCACCACCTCTTAATTAATTATTTTTCTCTTTTTCACCAAGTGGATAGGTGGCGTCATTCTTTCCGGCCACATCACATTCTATTTCTTCATTTTGCAAGTTTCTTTTACAATTTTTATGGCTGGTTTTAATTCTTTTATCAACAAAAAAACATTTCTTGTTCAGAGAAACCATTCTTCCTGCTCTAGCCTATTTTCTGCTTGCTTTTTACCTTTGACGCAATCATTCTTCCTGATTCTGCCAGCTTTTAAAATTTACATGAAATTAGCTAATTCTCCATTCATTTTCACATTGTTTTAGCTCAACAAACACATAATAAAATAGGTATAATTCATACTTATAAAATATCCCCATACTTGAACATTGCTTGTCCTCAAGCAATTAAATAAAGACAAGAGAGAAAGAAAAGAAGAAAAATGATTTTTGAAAAACATTTTTGAAAACAAGGCAGCAACTTAAGTTTACTTCTGAATCGTCCTACAAGAAGAGATATAATGCAAAGTTTATAGAAACAAGGTATTGAATTCTCATCTAGTAAGTTTGATTCCAGTTTTCAAAACATCTTAGACTTAACAAAAATTAAACTTCATAAGTCAACAACCTATCAATAATAGAACTACTACCCCACCAAGATTTTCCCTCATTGTGTGATTTGATTCCTTCACAAATACACTCATCATTCTTACACATAAACTCTAGACCATATGCTTGAAAATCGGTCTAATCTCCACAACTTGTATTGAACAATCATGCATAATCAGAAGGACTTTATACATGGTTGTAACGTAGTTTAGGGTTAGGGTGTGTCAAAAAGGATAATTAAGGTGAAAAAGAATTACCAAAGAATTAATGATGAGCAAGTAAGCAAACTAACTTGTGCAAAATAATTAGGATGATAAGAGCATAAAGAGGTATCAAGCAATCTGATGAAAGATTAATCACACACACACACATATATATATATATATATATATATATATATATATATATATATATATATATATATATATATATATATATATATATATATATATATATATATATATATATATATATATATATATATATATATATATATATTTCTCTTTCTTTTCTTTTTTTTCATTTTTTTATATATAGCAAAATAGGTTGCATCAAGAAATTGTACAAAATTGAATTACCAACTTGAAAGACTTGGTTGCTTTTCAGACATTTGATTAAGCAAGGAGAAAGCTTGAATGATTACTTGAAAGAAACAAAATTGCACAAGTTTATAAAATTATTGCAATCAGTGAATTGCTTTAAAAGAGTGAATTTCTTTGGTAAATTCTTGGGTGTTTTGGGTCAACATAATATGAAATGGTTAAGGGAAAACTTTTTGTGATTAAAACAAAGAAAGGACTAAGGCTCGAAGGGGTTTATCTACAATGGGGGATAAAATACAAAATGGTGACTATTTGGTCAAAAGATGGTAAAACCTAAATGCCTTAATCATCTTATGTATGTGAACAAGCATATGGTCTCGAAAAGTACTAGCCAAAACAAGTTCTAGCTAATGTTGTATGTGTAAGCTCACTCAACAAGGAAATCATGCAAATATTCATGTATACAATTAAAAAAATTAGGCTCAATTCCTCACAAATTGGGTTAATAATCAAGCTAAGAAGTTGAACTGTGACTTAAAATTTAAGAAATTGAAGAGTGTTTCAACTACTGTATCAATCTTACCAATGAGTTTTTAATACCTCCAAGTTTCATAATCTTTGAACCATACTCTTTGCATGTATTTCAAAAGTTCATCAGATCACTTAAGCTGCCACAAGCTCATTTTAGTCACATTTTGAAAAGTTTTTGAAAAATCATTTGTAAGAAATCGGAACAGAACAAGAGATTGTTGAAGGACAATGCAAGTTCAAACATGTAATGATATCTAAAAAGCACAATTATACAACAATGTACACAAGTACCGCATCCCCATACTTAAATCATGCATTATCCCCAATTCATCAATACTTGAGTAATAACAAAGTATGGAAAAGTAAGGGTATTACCAGTTGGTATTATCAAATGAGTATAGCATGAAAGATCATACCAGAATTAGGATGTGGAAGTTAGAACAAAATTCCTAGTAAAAATTTTGGTTGCTCGAGTAGTTTTGATTGCTCCGAACAAAATTTTGGTTGCTCCAGCAGTCGTTTGTTCCTTCTTTGCAAGTGGTCTGTCACTTTAAGTTGTTGTGAAAAGTTTCAAGAATGAGAATAAAACAAGAACATGCTAGCTCATGTTGCGATCCATATACTTGAATGAAACTATGAGCACCTTCAAAATTAACAAAAGAAAACTATTAACATTCAAAATAAACATATAACTATACTCTAACTATAGTAATACATGATTAAAAAAAGTTGGAGTTTGCCCAACATTTGCTTCAATTGGTGTTTGAAGCGGACACCAAATTCACTGATTGCTCATGGCGGTTGAAGATATTGGGTATCTCAAAAAACTTTTGATTGTGCTTGAGCAAGATAAGGTTTCAGCCTTTGTCCATTGACTTCAAAAGTTTCTCCATCAGATTTAGCAATCTCAATAGCACCATGTGGGAAAACTTTAGTGATTGCTAATAGTCCCATCCATCTCGATTTAAGTTTGCCTAGGAACAACCTTAAATGAGAGTTATACAAAAGTACTTGCTGGTCTTCATGGAATTCCTTCTCTTGAATTCTTCTGTCATGCCATTCCTTTACTTTTTCTTTGTAGTTCATGGCATTTTCAAATGCAAACAATCTGAATTCTTCCAATTCATTTAGATGCAACTTTCTTTGTTCTATAGTAGCTTGCCTATCAAAATTAAGAAAAGTTAGAGCCCATAGAGCTTAAAATTCTAATTCAATAGGTAAGTGACAAGATTTTCCATTAAGCATTCTAAATGGTGACATTCTAATGGGTGTTTTATAGGCTGTACGATAAGCCTATAGAGCATTGTCAAGCTTGCTCGACTAATTTTTCCTAGAGTTACTCACTGTTTTCTCAAGTATTTGCTTAATTTCTCGATTAGAGATTTCAACTTGTCCACTGGTTTGTGGATGATAAGGAGTAGCAAATCTATGTGTGACTCCATATTTTTGTAGCAACTTCTCAAATTGAGAGTTGCAAAAGTGAGTATCTTAGTCACTTTGATTGCTCTAGGCACACCAAATCTAGCAAAAAGCTTTTTCAAGAATCTAACAATAGTTCTTGCATCATTGTTAGGACAAGCAATTGCTTCCATGCATTTGCTTACATAATCCACAGTAACCAAAATATATTTGTTGCCATAAGAACTTGGAAAAGGTCCCATGAAGTTAATTCCCCAAACATAAAAAATGTTCACAAACAACAATATTGTGTAGGGGCATGGCATTTTTGGCAGAGATATTACCTATTCTTTGGCACTCATCAAACTCCCTTATAAACCTTTGAGCATCCTTGAAGATTGTGGGCCAATACAAACCAGATTCTAGCACTTTTGAAGCTATTCTTATTGAACCAAAGTGACCTTCAGCCTACATAGTGTGGCACATCCTTAAAATTGCTTCAGCTTCCTTATGAGAAACACATCTTTGAATGATTTGATCTGCACATAACTTGAACAAAAATGGTTCCTTCCAAAAATAGTGTTTGACATTGGCAAAGAACTTTTTCTTTTGATTGTATGAAAGGTGTAGAGGTTTTTGACCATAAGCAAGATAGTTAGCAAAATCTGCAAACCATGGGAAAGAATTTACAATAAAAATTTGTTCATCTGAAAATGAGTTAGTAACTTCTGGTTACTCCATTTGATTGCTCCCTTCAATTCTGGATAAGTGGTCAACAGCCATGTTTTCAGAGCCTTTCTTGTCCTTAATTTCAATGTCAAACTCTTGCAACAAAAACAACAATCAAATCAGCCTTGGTTTCACGTCCTTCTTTGAAAGCAAGTACTTTAAAGCTGCATGATCTGTAAAAACAGTAACTTTGGAAAGCACAAGGTAAGAACTACATTTGTCAAATGCATACACTATAGCAAGCAATTCATTTTCAGTGGTAGTGTAATTTAATTGAGCTTCTGTAAGTGTTTTACTTGCATAATAAATTGGACGAAAATGTTTGTTTATCCTTTGTCCAAGGACAGCTCCAATGCAAGTATCACTTGCATCATACATGAGTTCAAAGCGTTGGTTCCAATCAGGAGCAATCAAAATAAGAGTATTATTCAATCTATTTTTCAGCTCCTTAAATGCTTTCAAACAATTTGCATCAAATTTAATATTGTCTAATAAAGCTAAAAGTGGTTGTGCAATTTTAGAGAAATATTTAATGAATCTACGATAAAAACATGCATGACCAAGAAAGCTTCAAACTTCTTTGACTGATGTGGGGAAACCTAAGCTTGCAATCACTTCTACTTTGGCTCGATCAACTTCAATACCCTTTTCTGAAATTTTATGGCCAAGAACAATGCCTTCATTGACCATAAAGTGGCATTTCTCCCAATTAAGAACAAGATTTGTCTCCTTACATCAAACTAGGACAGCCTTGAGGTTGCTAAGACAAGATTGGAAAGTTTTCCCATAAACTGAGAAATCATCCACGAATATCTCCACGGTCTTTTCAATCATATCATTGAAAATTGACATCATACACCTTTGGAAGGTTGTTGGAGCATTGCATAAACCAAATGGCATTCTCTGGTAAGCATAAGTACCATAGGGGCAAGTAAAAGTTGTTTTCTCTTGGTCCAAGGGGTGAATTGCAATTTGATTGTACCTTGAATAACCATCAAGAAAGCAATAGAATGCATATCCTAAAAGTCTCTCCAACATTTGATCAATGAATGGAAGAGGGAAGTGACCTTTCCTTGTTGCATTATTAAGCTTGCGGTACTCAATGTAAACTCTCCATCCGGTTACTGTTCTTGTAGGGATAAGTTCATGCTTATCATTTTGGATCATAGTCATTCCACCTTTCTTTGGAACAACTTGAACTGGGTTGGTCCCTACATTATCTGAAATTGGATAGATTATTCCAGCATCAAGAAGCTTGATTACTTCCTTTTTCACCACTTCTTTCATGTGTGGATTTAACCTTCATTGTGGTTGTAAAGTTGGTTTATGATCATCTTCCATCAAGAAATGATGCACATAAATTGAAGGGCTGATCCCTTTTATATCTGAAATGGTCCATGCCATGGCTTCGTGATTTCTCCTAAGAATGTTAAGTAATTGCTCCCTCTACTCTTGGGTAAGTTTGGAAGAGATAATTACTGGATGGTTGCTAGGTGGGTCTAAGTAAGAATATTCCAGATGTGAGGGTAATGATTTAAGTTCTTGAGTGGATGATTGTTCAAGTGATGGTTTGGAAGGTTGTGGATGTGTTTGAATTAAAGGTTCCACATGGTTGCTCCTTGCAGAAATTATAGAGTAGTCATCTACATTATCAACCATGTCTTTATCATCACTTAACTCTTCATCGTGTACCTGCATATAAGATATATTCTCATCAGTAGCATCAATAAAGTAACATGAATCATCACTAGAAGGTGGATACTTCATTGCTTCATTCATTCTAAATACTACTTCTTCATCATGAATCTTTAGAATGAGTTTCCCATTATTCACATTATTTATAGCATGACCAGTAGCAAGAAAAGGTCTCCCTAAAATGATTGGCACATGTAAATCCCCATCCATATCCATCACAACAAAATCAATAGGCAAAATGAACTTTCCTACTTTAACTAAAACATCCTCAATAATGCCTCTAGGATATCTTATAGTCCTATCAGCAAGTTGAATTGAAACTCTAGTAGATTATGTTTCTCCTATCCCAAGTTGTTTATAAACATAGTATGGCATAAGATTAATGCTAGCACCTAAATCACACAATGCATTATCAGTATTAAGATTGCCAGTGGAACAAGGAATTGAGAAACTCCCTGGGTCTTTTAGCTTCTGAGGTAAAGGTTGTTTGCATTGTAGAATCGAGGAGCAATCACGGTTGAGTTGCACCATTGCTATGCTTTCAAGTTTCTTTTTGTTTGCTAAAAGCCCCTTCAAGAATTTCACATACATTAGCATCTGAGAAAGTGCCTCTGCAAAAGGAATATTTATGTGAAGTTTCTTGAAGACTTCAAGCAATTTATCAAATTGTTTTGCCATTTCATGTTGGCTTGTCCTTTGAGGGAAGGGCATTTTTGGTTGATATGCTGGAAGAGGTTGTTCCTTTGGAACACCTTTTGGTTGAGTAACTTTAGATTACTTTGAAATGGAATTAGGTTGCACCTTTGGTTGCTCTGCTTTTGGTTGCTCATTATCCTGTTCTGGTTGCTCCTCTTATGGTTTTGCTTGCTCCCCTGCATTTTCATATTCAATAACAATTTTGTTAGTATCACCACCAACCTTACCACTTCTGAGTGATATTGTTTTGCATTCTTCTCTAGGATTAGGCTCGGTGTTGCTCCTTTATTCTTTAGAGTAGCAATTATTGTAAATTGTTGAAATTGGGTCTCTAAATTTCTGACAGAAGCCTAGGTTTACTTCATAAATTGTGCCATCATATCTTTCATCTCTTCAACATTAGATTTCTTTGTTTGCTAGGAAGATCTTGCTTGCTGGAAATTTTGTTGAGATTATTGTGGTTGCTGGAAATTATTTTTTAGTTGCTGGAATGGTGGTCGGTATGGTTTTTCTGATTGCTGATCCCATGAAAAGTTAGGATGATTTCTCCAACCAGGATTATATGTATTTGAATAGGGATTATTTTCTTTAGTTGTTCCCTATAAAATCACATTGCTCCTAATTAAGAGAGCTTTCACAATCAACATTTCTATGGTTGCCACCATAAAAATCACAAGATAGCTGCATATTTGAGATTGTTGAGATGTTATTCTTAGCAAGTTGTCTCAAGATCAGGTCCACTTTGTCAGATAGTTTGAAAACAGCTTCAAATTCACCATGCTTACTTCTTTCTTCACGAACAAAATGCCATTTATAGCTGGTATTAACCAGCTTCTTAATTAAATCATAAAATTCTGGTTCAAGTTCTTCTGGATCTCCATTTGCTGCGGATTCGATTTGGATTTTGTAGGCATTGGTTACTCCATTATAAAAATTATGCATTTGCATCGACATGGGAAATCCATGATTTGTCTCACGTCTTAGAAGCTCTTTGTATCTTTCCCATGCCTCTAAAAGAGTTTCATCAGGTTGTTGTGAAAAACGAGTGATCTCATTTTGATTGTTTGCCTTGGAGGAAAATATTTTGTCAAGAAAGTTCTGGCCATTTCATCCAATGTTGTTATTGATCCAGGTTGAAGATTTTTGAGCCAACTCTTAGCTTTCCCCCATAATGAGAAAGGAAAAAGCTTGAGTCTTATAACATCATCTGAAATTGCTTGATTTGTGTGAAAAGTATTGCACATAGTAATGAAATCTTGGATATCTGCATTTGGATCTTCTCCTGGTAATCCTCCAAACTGAACAGCAGCTTGGAGCATTTGTATCCTTGGGGCCTTAGTCTCAAAGAGATTGATCCCTTTGTCAGGTCTTACAATGCAAAAAGAGTGTCCCTCGGTCGATGGTTTTGAATACTCTTTAAATGTATGCCTTTGAGGAGGCAAGTTAACCTCGCCCTCTCCTTCTGCATGTTCATTTCCTTTGGGAGGTTGTTACGTACCTCCCTAAGGAGATACTCTGCGATCTGCCATTCTCTGTCTTTGCCTTGCACACCTTGCTGCACCACTCCTTCTCTTGTAAGTTCGTTCTATTTCTGGATCTATAAGAAATTCGGGCAAACTAGCTCGTCGCATGCATGATTGATTGCTCCAAATAGAAAATAACTACACAGGTTGAACAAATAGGTCAAAACTACCGAATTTACAAGAAGATTTAAAATCTTTAACAATTCAATCCCCGGCAACGGCGCGAAAAACTTGGTGTCCCCAAAAGTAACACTAGCAAGTATACTAGGTCAATCTATAGCGTATGGTGAGTCCAAGTATCATTTTCACAGGGATTAAATGTAAATAATCCTAAATTAATAGTAAATAGACAGTCTAAGGTCTCTTTTTAATAGTTTAGTGCAAAGAAAGCATAAACTAAATAGAGCTGTCAAAACTAAAACGGGGTGGTTAAAATGGTGGTGATGAAATACAATGTTAAAGGCACAATCTCAAGTCAAGCAAGCACAAACAGTTTCAGAACACACTTTACCATTTATTTTGAGCAGTATTAAGAACATAGATTTAAGGTATCTTACTTCTAACTTCACCAAACTTAATTGATCATCCTCACTTGGATTCTATGGAAAATTACCTAGTTTATTTACTAGATTAAGTTCCATGCATTAAGTAAAGCAAGCATTTCACTAAGTTAATGATAAAAACCCTTAACATGCAAGCAATTACTTGATCCGTCTCATGCATACATGTGTTAAATGGTAGTTCCATAGTGTAAATCTCCGATCAGTCTCATTACGTCTACTAAATATGAGGTGGCCACCTCATAAGGATTAAGCATGTCAATTAACAACCAACAAACAGTTTTAAAGCTCAAATAAATAGAAGGGAAGTGAACTTACTCAAGTTTTGCTTGCTGATCGAGATTGCTCTATAGTCTACTCACACTTCATAGTTGGATAACCGGCAATCATAAATAAAACCATAGAGAAAGAGAAAAGCTAATTTATGTTATAAATAGAACTACAAAATATGATATATATTATGATATATAATCTATGCTCCCACTAAACTAGACTACTATCCTATGGGAGGAAGGGTAAACTTGGAAATAGAAAATAACGTATTACATAATTAAGGTTAATATAACAAAATTACGTGTCTTCACAAAATGGCTCCACTTGCTTTTCTTCTTAGTGACTCATTTTTTGTTAGTGGAATTTGACATACACTTGTGATAGTTAGCTCCAACTTAGTGATAGGTGTCATTTTTCCATTAATAATCCACCACCTCCGAATTAATTATTTTTTTTTCACCAATTAGGTAGGTGGCGTCTTTCTTTCCAGCCACATCATCTTCTATTTCTTCATTTTGCATGATTCTTTTACAATTTTTATGGCTGGTTTTATTTCTTTTATCAACATAAAAACATTTCTTGTTCAGAGCAACCATTCTGCCTGCTCCTACCTGTTTTCTGCTTGCTTTCTGCCTTTGAAGCAATCATTCTGCCTGATTCTGCCTGCTTTCCAAATTTACACGAAATTAGCTAATTCTCTATTTATTTTCTCATTATTTTAGCTCAACAAACACATAATAAAATAGGTATAATTCATACTTATCAAGTAGTTCAGTTCAGTTCAATAATGCGTAGTTATAAATTTATACTAAAATAACTTCAATTCAACTCAGTTTAATTCAATTTTCAGAAGTTAAAAAAAATAAGACCTAAATAATAATAAAAACATAGACATAGGAAACTTCTCCCATACTAAAAGAGAACAAAATGTTGAAGCATGTTACTTATACCTTGTGTATATCTACCCATCTAGCCTCTATAGTTTGCTAAGTCCATTAATGGTAAAATGGGCAAAAGTCATTCCTTCACGATAATTTTGGGATTGGTTTCCCGAGATTATTACAATTGTTGTCTCATAAAACCTTTCTCACAAAGTTTTACTAGGACAACAACTTTTGACATCGGAAATGAAAAATCAAGCTTACCGTATATTCTTGCTAAAGTTAAATTCTGTGTTAATAAAATAACATAACTTTGCATTTTGTTTCAATGAAAATTATAGTCATCCGTTCCATTTTAACTTTTTAAGGACTAAGATTTTTTTTATCTCGTTCTCTCACGTTTTTTCTCATTAAATTTTATATAAAGTTAATGTGAAGAATTCATTTTCCATTAATCAATATATTTTTCACCAATGGCCATTAATCAATATTTGAAATTTATACATGCTATGTTTCTGTTATAATAAAAAAAAGGATGAACGTCACGGACTTTTTTTTTGTAAGTAAACTTACTTTACCCTTTCATCATCATCATTAAATTAATAAGTTGAAATTTAATCCAATAAAACAAATAATACATCAATTATGTATCTCAATCTAGATCTAAATGAAAAAGAGAATAGGAGAGGGCAACACAATTTATAGTTGAATAAATTAATTTGGGTAAATAATTATAATCTTTCTCAGATTTGTGCTACTACATTATTACCTTACTATATTTTTTCAATATGATTTATACCTCCCTGTATTTTATTTTTATTCAATTATTACCTCCTTATATTAAATTTTTCACTTTTTTATTTAAATAATTAACATTTTTAACAAAATTACCCTTATTTTAATCTTTATATATTATATTTACTTTACAACATATTTTATCATTTGAATAGTTTCAGTCCGTTTCTTTATGTTTCTTACTTTTTTCCTTCTATCTAATTTTTTTTTAAACTGACCCTCTTTAACTATTTTATGGTTTGTGACTCTTTAATCATTGACATGAAAAATATTTGATATCTTTAAATTAAGTGTATGGTTATTAAGATAAAATATTTTAAAATTTAAATATAAATTATTTTTATACTTGTGCAGTAGAAAAATGGATATATCGTTCGAAAAGTTCGTTAAAGTTAGAAATTATTAAGAAATTTGAAGCTTTGTTTTTAGTTTTTATGTTTTGATGAATAGATGGAGGATGACATTCATGAAAAACACAATAAATATTTTAGTTTGATTTTCTATTTTGTTTTCAATGTAAATACAATCTAATATAAATAAGTTTAAATTTTTGTGTTTATATCATACTCCTTCTATCTTTCCTTATTTATCTTCTCACACATTTCATATTTTTTAAGGAATCAATTAATTAAGGTAAAAAAATATTATTTTACCCTTTAATTAATGTTTAGTTTTGTATACTATTATAATTAATAATAATAAGATAAATGATGGTATAATTAAAAAAATAATTTAAAAAATAATTAATTATTTGAGAATGATAAATAAAAAATATTTAAAAGAATGACTAAAATACCTATTTTGAAAAGAGGAAGAAGGTATTTTAAAATGTTTGATAAATTTCATATCAGGGAGTCAAAAATCGCACAGTAGGTAACGAGACTCCATTTTTAAAAAAATAGACAGAGAAAAAAACTACTGTAGAAACAGATTGAAAATTATTAAAAAATAAAATATGTTGTAAATATAAATTAAACAAAGAATTAAATAAGAATTAATTTGTCAAAAATGTCAATTAGTATGGAAAAGTGAAAAAGAAATAGTTGGATACAAATAAATTACTAGAATATATAAATTGTATTAAAAAAATATCAAAAGACTTATTAATGTAAATTTGAGAGAGATTATAATTATTTACTTAATTAATTTTATTTCAGTTTATTAATCTTGATTCAGTGATTAGGACTGAACTTGTGATCTCTAATGTGACGGGTGAATCCCAATTGCCCAAAATTTTAAAAAAAAGCTTAATCACAATTTTTTTCTTGTAAACTACCTTATTTATTAAGGCACGTGTTGATTATTGAGTCATAATTATATCTCATCTCATTATATGGATGAATTAAACCAAACAAGATCAATTAGCATTTTCATTACATTGTTTGATATCATTCCTCCTATTTCCTGCCTCTGTTTGCAGTTTGTATATTGAAATGAATCAAGAAAGTCGTACCTTTGCTTGAACAATATTAAATTAATTGTATATGAGTCTGAATTTCCTACGGTTTCCTTAAGTTGGGAAACAGAATTGACATTGAAATCGGCTGTGCAGGATCTCCTTCTTCTTTTGGTGTGTCCACTCTGCCCTATGAAGCTTGGCTCTTCAGTTATTTTACATGGAAAAGTATTACAAAACCATAGACCGGTAAAGGTGGTTCCTTTAACTCATTTTCTCGGGAAACAACCAGAAAATTCTTGTCCATGGGTTAGAAAAACCAAAAACCTCATCTGAGTCATCTCCGTTCTAACAGGGAGTCCATTATTTTGCAGAAAGTTGAGACCTTTAGTGAACAATGGAGAAGACAACAGAAATTTTAGTTGAGGAGAGAGAAGAGCTAATGGTATCATCAAATACCTTAACAAAACAAATCCTAAGAAAAGCCCATTTCTTGAATCCTACCCATTCTTCAGTTAAACCTCCGTTTCCCAAAAACCTTGTACTTCTTTCTTTCTCTTTGAATCCCAAAGTAGCGGTGACTTTGAAAGGGTGGAGAAACCAAACAGCAGAATGGCAAAAATGGGTTCAACATTTGGAAGGTCTGTATGGTTCTGTGTGGAAAAGGGCTGGAATTTATGAAGCAGTAATGAGTTCTACATTCAAATTTCAAAGAGACAATGATGTAATCGTTGGCCTAGCTGAAAAATGGTGTCTTGATACCAACACATTTGTCTTTCCATGGGGTGAAGCTACTATTACATTACAAGACATGGCTGTTTTAGGAGGGTATTCTGTTTCTGGCTTCCCTGTCTTTTCAGGCTCCATTGAAAGCCAAGAAATTGAGGAAATTAAAGACAAATTGAGAAAAGCTAAAACCGAATTCTACAGAAGGCCATTAGGATCTCTGAAAGCTTGGATAAAGAAGTTTATGGGAAGTGGCAGCAACATAGAGCATGAAGCATTTCTCTCATTGTGGTTAGAAAGGTTTGTTTTTTAATGATTCAAGTCCAGAACTTGAATTTTGTCTCTTTTCCATTGGAATCCATTTAGCCAAAGGGGAAGTTGTTGCTCTTGCTCCTGCTGTTCTTGCTTCCATCTATAGGGTTTTAGGTTTGTTAAAAACCGCAATTTTTTTTCCCAAAATTGTGCCCGTAAATTAGCAATCACCCTTTGCTCTCCACTTAATTTGGTTCAACTTTGGGCTTGGGAGAGATTTCCAGCTTTCCAACCACTTCCAAATTCCATTGATAATGGTAACCCTAGATTAGCTCTTTGGAAAAATGTCAAAGTTAGGAAACATAAAAATGTGAGATCGGGTTTG
Source organism: Euphorbia pulcherrima (assembly GCA_947683365.1). NCBI lineage: Eukaryota > Viridiplantae > Streptophyta > Magnoliopsida > Malpighiales > Euphorbiaceae > Euphorbia > Euphorbia pulcherrima. The sequence goes on along the minus strand of CANTUS010000013.1, from coordinate 18,148,726 downwards.
GATTCAACGGCTACGAAATTTCAATGGCAGCCTTATGGTGTGCACTTGCATGAGTTATACAAGGAGAAAGAGCAATGGCATGAATTGGGATCCAATCAAGATTTATTAGGCTACGCTTTGTGTTTGAGAGCATGTGAGCTTGTGGGTATAAATTGCATTCAGCAATATAACCCTCATAGAGTAGCAATGCAATTTGGACTGGATCAAGACATTCCTTCTGACATCGATCGAACCAATGTCCTTCCAGATGTTGCTTGGTCAAAGTACATTAGGCCATTTGGTCATACCAATGTGTTCATGTCAGGTACCCAAGGAGAAGGATCAAGGATTATATTATGTTTGCTATTATGTTTTATTAATTTTAGCTAATATAGTTGATTATGTAGCTAATTAGGGTGTTTAGTCTTTTATTTCCCTAAGGGGGATTGAAATGATCTGGAATCTGTTTTGCTGTTTTGTTTGCTAGTGCAGCTGTCCTTAGCCAATGGAATATGTCCTATTTAGAGAGGAGAATTGTAATGAATCAATTATCTTATCAATCAAATATATCAGAATTATCCTATTTCAATTCCTTAGTTATTTCCTGCATTTCTATTTACTGCATTCTATTTAGCCCAGTTTTCTTCTTCATTGAACCCTATTTTCTCCTAGCTAATTCTGTAACACCCCGGGTTTGACAGACTGCCCCCACAAACTAACACGAGTCTTTTCAGTGAGCTTTGTCCTCACTCGCTCACTTCCTGAAAATTACTTCCCAGGAGGTCACCCATTCTGAGATTGGTCCAAGTCAAGCACGCTTAACTTTGGAGTTCTCCCGAGTAGGCTCCCGAAAAGAAGGTGCACCTTATTGGTATAGGTAGTACCAATCAAATCTCTTAAGTCTCTCTCAATTGCAATGTCCCATACCATTACAATTTCGAAATCCTTAACCGTTCACAATTCTGCTGTCCCATACCAGCACAATCTCGAAACTCTCTCTTTCAGGTGTGGATTTGGTTCATTCCTGTCCCCTTCGACATCCTTCATGGCCGCTCTTTGCTCAGGTCTTCTACCCCGGCGCCACCCCTCTTAGGACCGGGTCATTACAGTTCATTCCGTTTCATTTCTCTAAGCCTGATATTAGTGTTAGATACTTGAACTGGTGGAACCAAACAGCTTGGATAGGTGAACCAACAGAAAGAGTAATTAATGAGACAGATGTTGCAATAGGCACACCATTAAATGAATTTGAATAGGAAACTGGTACAGAAAACAGGAATGGGAATAGAAATGGAGAAGAAGGCTTGAAGCAGAAATTACATTAAATGAATTGGGAGAAATAGCTGAAACTGAAGCTAGGATTTCGAGCATCCCTGCAGAAAATAGGAATGGAATAAGAAATGGAGAAGAAATCAGTGATCGTAATAGTGAGATACCGAGATTGGCAGTTGAAGAACAAATTCCAGTGACCGAGTTGGGAGAAAAAACTGAATCTGAAGCCAGGATTTCGAGCAGTACCATAGAAAACATGAATGGGATGAGACATGGAGAAGAAGCCAGTGATCATGATAGTGATATACAGGGATTGGCAGTTGAAGGGAAAGCTGAAAGTGAAGGTAGGATTTCGAGCAGCCCTGCAGTAAATAGGAATGGGATTGGAAATGGAGAAGAAACCAATGATGATAATGGCGAGTTACTGGGATTGGGACTTGAAGAACAAATTCCATTAAATGAATTGGGAGAAAAAAAATGATTCTGAAGCAGAAAACATGAATGGGATGAGACAACGAGAAGAAAGCAGTGATTATAATAGTGAGATACCAGGACTAGCACTTGAAGCTCGGATCGCTGCACTTGAGAGACTTGTTGCTAAGCTTAAAGCTAAATCGAGATAGAAGCGGAAAAAAGCTTTTTGCAGGTTTGGAAGAAATTTTTTTCTTAGGAAAATTTCTTCAAATGAATTAATTTCTGAACGCTTGTTAATCATGCTAATTTAACCACATTAGAATACCAAGTATCTAGGTTGTAGAAAAATTATGAAGCATGTACATCAACCGCTAGTTATATGTTATGGTGGTGGTTATGCTAAGCAGGCAACTTAACTGATTTACAAACACACTTGTCTACTTCTTATTGCATTGGAGTGTACTGTTTTTTATGCAGTTGGATGCTGATTTTATTGCTGTTTGTTGATTTTAATCTGCTTGCTCTGCCTATTGTCACATATCTAAGGTGTGAGGAACTATGAAGAAAGAAGAGTAAGAAGAATGAGTTGGGTATTTCGTATTCTTCATATTTCAGTATTCTAGATTAGTTAAAAAGGGTAAATGAGTCTATATTACTTAAACCAATCATTATCTATTAGGAATTTTAATTTGTTATGGTATTCTATCGTATTAGCCAGCTGTCTCTAAGGTAAATGTTACTTATCTATATAAGGAGAGTAATTGTATTTAAATGATTATCAATAAAAAAACTATTATCTATTTCCTCTCTTCTATGTCTCACTCTATTTTCTGAAATATTAAGTTAGGACCTATACCTAACACCTACTTGCTTAGTTTTGTGGTTTTTGTTATCCATCTATTGCATTGCTCTGCCCACTTTTTGACTTCACTGTCATAATCATAATTATCATTTTAGTGCTTATCTGCATTCTTCTTAATTTTTTAATCAATCAAATTTCGAACTAAAGGGAAGAGGAAGACGATTCAGAAGAAACTTTTATTGATTTCTCTCTTTTTCCTTCTTCCTCCTCTTGCCTATAACTATTCGTATTGTTGAGATTCATGTTCTTTATATAATTTTATGAATAACTAACTTTTATAAATTTTCAGGCTTGAGTTGTTTACCCTCTTTCTGTTATTACTTGTTTCTTTCAAACAGGATCAGATATTGATTAAAATAAATACTGTTATTATAATAATAACCTATCATTTATTTCTCATTATAAGCAACTACTTTTCTGATAATAGTATTATATACTCCATGATGGTGAAGGTCCTCGTCTAGTGGTTCAAACTGAACTTATAAAATCTAGAGGTCTAAGGTTTAATATAAGAGTAGCTGAGCAATTTTTTTTTTAATATACTCCAGTTATTGAAATTAAAGATAATATTAGTACAGGCACAACGGAACTAAAATCCAGTTACTGAAATTAAAGATAATATTAGTACAGGCACAACGGAACTAAAATAGTCCACTTCCTTGAAAATGGAATAATTAAACCAAATTGTTCATGAGACTGATATATTTGATCAGACAGGTTAGAACCAACTCCCACAATTCAATTCTATGATTATATAGTTAATTGGGTATATGAAATATGACAAAGTACACTAATTGTTCATGCCACATTATGATTTCGACCAAAAGATATATGATCAACACTGGATTATCGAATTCACCTACCGCTGAACACAATAAAGATGTATGATCAACACTAGATTATCGAATTCACCTACCGATGAACACAATAAAGATGCTGAAGTCATGAAAAGAGAAAAGCCAATCAAAACACCAGACACAATCAATCACACACCATTCTGATCCTTTTTTTCTTCACTTATCATCTAAGTCATGAAAAGAAAGTAACAGCCTACTTAATCTGAGACAGGAACTGTCCCACTCTCTTAAGTCTGTAGTCATCATTTCATAACACTAACAGGGAAGTAAGGTAGCCTGTTATGATCTATAATTTATATTGACTATTATGCATATGATGTCCCCATAATGAAAACCATCCAATTTACAACAATCAGTTCAAATATTCTAAATAAGCACCGGCGAATCAGAACCAACAAGTTATAAATATGAACACAAATAGTACACTGGTCAGCATATTAAATGAATTCACAGAAAGCACATGTCAACATGTAGAAATCCAATGTTAAATCATTCCAGGTAAAGAATATGAGGTAAAAGTAATTGATAAGCAATTTACCAACAGATTTAAGGAGCATCTACCACTTCTCTTCGTTTACAAGCCTCTTGACATAACTTGTATATATCTACCACTTTGCAACAAAAGTTAGCCAAAACATGGCAGCACATGCTCCTGTTGAAATTGGCACTACTGGGACTATTGGATCCCTCATTATGCAAGAAATTAGGTATTTCAGTCAAATTGAATCAGAACAAAGCTCACACAAGTCGGAGTTCCACACTACTCAAACAGCTTCGAAACCTGCAATTGGATCAGTGATGACAACCCCAAAAAGGAAAAAGAAAGGAACCATCAAACTCCTGCCAAGAATGTGTTCTATGGTGGAAGTGTCAGAAAACAAACGACCGGTTGGGATTTCAGGGTTCAATTACAGGAACCTAAAATCCGATGTGAAGAATTTGCAAACTTAGAGAATACTCTGAGATAGCTTCGAAAACTGAGCTTCCTGAGTTTGCTGGTTATAGGACCAGTCCATGCTTTATCCGGGTGACCGCATCTTATGTCCACAACTTCAACAAAGTTTGTTCCTTTCTTGTTAGTTTTGTCTCTACTAGGAGTTCTATCTAGTGTAACATTCTCTGAATGTAGCATTGGGATGCGTTGGGAACCTTTTGAACAGCTTTTCACTTTCCAAGGAGTTTCAAGGCTCCAACTATCCGTAGTTTTGTTGCTGCTGCTGCTTGCTTCATCTAAAGATTTAGGATTTGAAACAGGAACAACTTTAGTTGATGCCTGTGATGTAGTTTTGATGGATACTAGTTCCCTTGTCATCAGAGCGCCGATTTTTCCAGTGGCCCCCACCCTGACGGATCCTCCACCACCCTTGATTTCTTCGAGTTTCTGAATCATGTATACTTAAATTGTCGGTCAAACAACCCAAATTTCCAGCTTCGTCTCTTGGGCCTCGAACAAGTTGCACTTGTCCTCAAAGATTGTTTATAGTACTGTAACCAAATGGGATTTTAAGCCTGTTGTACAACATAAGCTGCATCCATATATAGACACTATCCATTTATCTGAAAGTAGCTTATCATATGCTTCATATTAAGGTCGTCTTCGAAAATTTTCATGAATGTTTGAGTATGTTCATACGTGCACACAACTCAAATTAACTAAGATGGCAGATTTTGCAAGAGAACGTCTATTGCAGAATCTGTGGGAGCTCAACAAAATTGTAAGCATTACCATCTGTACAGATAAACAGAGATCTTAGGCCAGTGGATACATGAATATGACTCTGTCTGAATCAAATGTAGAAAGCTACGGATGAAGACAGATGAAGCAATAACAGTTATTAGTTATATTATAACTCATAAAAAAGGAGGGCAGATATTGTTGAATGCAAGAAATAGGCATAATACCAGATGTAATTGTACAATCTAGCTACTGGGTTGTTGAATACAATCAAATTATTACAGTTGAGAGAAAAAAGAACCCAATTAGCTTCATATAACGAAAACAAATTGCTCCTATTCATGCCATCAATCTGAGGGGGGAAATATACCTAGAACCAGAACCCAGCGTTACAAAAAGGATTCAGAAATAAAACAATACGAAAGTCCGGCAACCATCAAAATTAATCACCGAAAACAATAAATAATTATTAAATCTAGAACAAGAGCATCAAAATATGAGAAAATCATAAAATAAATAGCGTTGAAATTAGAAAAGAAGGAAGAAGGTAATTGAGGATGAGGAGATACCTGGAATCCAACAACTGACAGACAATGAAGGGTTGATTGATGGGTAGATAGCTTTGAAAGAAAGTAAATAATGAAGGAATTTGAACTAAACAGTAGTAAAATGAGACAAAACCCACGAATTCTTTTTGAAATGTTGATGGTAGAATTAGCACGTGTTGGGGAGTGATAATGTAGGCCTACGATAACACCAAGAAATTGTAATCTGGTCAATTACCTCAATAATAAATTGAATTTAGCGGTGGACTGAGCCCAAGTAACGTTTTGGTTTAATTTTGTATAATGTAAGAATTTGGATTCTCAACCATAAGATTAAAGAGATGCCACAAGAACAGACAGAAAAATTAGTTTGGAAATTGTGTAATAAATTATAATCTTTTAAAATAATAAATAATTGAATTTGATGAAATACGGTCACTTTTAGTAGATAATAAATTTTAATATTATGTAGCATAGAAAATAGATACTTAATGTTAATAATTTTAAAAATAAATAATATATTTAAAAAAAAGCTAGAAAAAAGAATTAATTATTTATTAAATTGTCTTTCTTACAACTAACCAACATTTAAATTTTAAATTTAATTTAACTTTTTATTTATTAAATTAATTATTTATGTTAAATTTTAAATAGATAATATTAAATATTTATGGTGTCACTTCATATAAAAAAGAAAATAAAAAAACTAGTATATAACTATTTTTAATTTAATTATCTATTTTCACCTCTATATATATCAAGACTATTACATATGTTGTAATCTCTACTACAAAGTTATTTATCAACCTTATACAATACTTTTTCAGCAACAAAATACTAGTACGAGGCTATAGGATTGACATGGGAGAGTCGGGTAGGCTATTGACCATACCATAGTCACTAAAAATTGAAAAAACTTGCATGTCATTTTTTTTGTTAGTGTCTCATTTCATTAGTCGGAAAAGAGATTAAAAAAAATGAGAGAAATGGCCATTCATGACCGACTACCAATAACTTATTACATTAAAAAATTAATGGTAACTTCAACTACATGTTCAACCGAAACAGTTAGGAATTAATTACTACAGTAAAAGGATGGACTTATAATAAATTAATAATTCTAAGGAACTGAATAGTGATATGGATAAGGAGCTAATGAATCTACTGTACAAATTTTTGTATTAGACTGAGACCATAATTCAATTTAATTTAGTTTAGTTCAGTTTATACTATTTTAATTTAATTTAATTCAGTTCAGCTATGTACGGTTATAAATTTATATTAAAATAAATTTAATACAGTTCAATTTAATTCAATTCAGTTCAATTCAGCTTTTAAAATTTAAAATGAAAATGACCTAACTCAATTAACTTCTGTGTTTGCTCTTGCATCCGTTCGAACTATGTTGACGTTGAAGGCATCAATTTTAAAAATCAAGAATAAAAGCCCCTTTTTTATTTTAAGTTAGTTCTGAATGTAATTGGAGTAAAGTATCGATAAATTAGATAGATAATTAAAAAAAATTTCATGTTTTTTTCCCTTTTGTTTTTTTAATAAGAAAATGCTAGTATTAGGAATGGATCCAAGGACCAACAATTGCAAGAGACAACTATGAATTTTATACAAGTCATTTCTTCCAAATTAGGCCTTGAATTTTTTTTTGACCGAATAATATGTCAATAACATTATGTCGTGTTCTTTTAGACTATAAAATTAATACAGTTTAGTTCAGTTCAGATCAGTTTAATTCAGCTATGCATAGTTATAAATTTACACTTTAATAAGTTCAGTTTAGCTAACTTCAATTCAGTTTAGTTCAGCTTTCAGAAGTTGAAAAGAACATGACCTTAATCAAAAGCAATAACAACTACTATAATCAAAGGTGTACAAGAGTGAATTCAAGTCGCCCTGTCCAAAAATCTACTCTTCTAACTAACAAATGCTCAATATGGTTCGTAGAACTACTCACAAAAGCAATACAAATAGAAGAAAAATTGGTAACACTCTAATACAATAAAATTCATTTCAAAAGATCTACTGAACCTTAAAGAGCTCGAAAACCGATAGAAGGGGGACATCTGATACCATATAAGCCATAATGGCCTAAATCCATAAAGCCCACTAGGTTAAACAAGCTCATTCAGCCGATTAAAGAAAGGCGGTTACAACCAAGGGTTGGATAGTCATTCGACATCCTACAAACTAGGACACGTGGCAGATACCGTTACGATTTGCCCCCTAGATACTACCTATATCACACACATAAAGATATGAGGTAACCAACTTTTACCCTAAGCATCATTACTATTATTCTCTCTTCCATTCACCGGATTATTACTTAGGCATCAAAGAGGTTTTGCTGGAACCCCGACTAAGCCTGTCTGACTGTTTTCTCTCTTATAAGTACCCTCAGCTTGGAACCCATGACATAAAAATGTCTAATAAGTTACTTACAATAGAAAAAAACTAAACCTATAAAAGAAAGAAAAGGTATATGTGTTGTATATACACTTGTAAACACCTTAATGAGTAATCAGTGTTCCAGGTGATTACACGGTATCAGAGCCAAACCCCAAAACCTAGCTAATTTTTTTTCTTGGCCAACAATGAGTAGCCTGCCGCCACCTAACACCACCACTACTCCATTGTTGCTACCTAACACCACCACAATTCCACCTCAAATCACTTATTTTTCTTCCGCCATTCCTACTACATCAATTACACCACCTTTGTTCAATTCTACTGGATCTATGCTCAACCTCAATAATGTTCTTGGCCTTAATAATCTCGGCATCCCATTCACTACACCTCCATCGTCCCAAGTAATCAATGAGTTCTCTCCAGTTATTACTCCTAATCTCAATGGCATGATCAATAACAAACTCACATCTGGAAATTTCATTATTTGGAAAGCTCAATTTCTGAGCTTGCTTCGAGGTTGTCGCCTTGCCCATCACATTGAATCGGCTGCTCCTATACATTCTAAACATCTTTCTAATGGTTCTCCTAATCTAGTGTTTGGAGCATTGGAACAGAAGGATCATCAAGTACTAAGTTGGATCCTAACCACTGTTTCTGAAAGCTTACTTCCCCAAATTATTTCTTGTGCAATAGCGTCTAAAGCTTGGGACAAACTGACCCGAGCATATTCTTGCAGTTCTAGATCTCAAATTCGCAATCTTCTATCTCAACTACTTACCATTCAAAGAGGTACAGATGATATAACCACTTACATGCTCAAAGCTAAAGGTATTAATGACAAATTAGGGTCATTGGGTTATTCTATGAATGAAGATGATTTCATTGATGCTGTTTATACTATTTTAATGGGTCTTGGGGAACAATATGATACTTTTAAACATGTTATGGAAGCTAAACTTGAGTCCATTGGTTTTGATGATATTTTTTACCTTCTTTTGACTGCCGAACGATAACTCAATGGTCGCTCAACCACCCAAACTATTTCACCAACAGCTATGCAAGCTTCTAAATCAAATTATGGTCGTGGTTCTCGTAGCTTCAGTCGTGCGCCAAGGGGTGGCTGAGGGGGCCGTTTTAGTGGCCTTCAGTCTCATGGTGCTCACTATACGCCACAATCCAATTTCTATCGAGCCACTGATCCATCGTATATACTGATCGGCAGCCTAGTTCTTACACACATCAGCCCTTGCCCCCCCCCCCCAAATGTCGAGGATTACTTGCAACATGCTATTTGTCACAATTGTCAAAGTTATGGTCATATCGCTCGCACTTGCCAGTGGCGTAGCTAGGATTTTAACTCAGGTGGGTCACAGTTGCGCCTATATAAAAATTTAATTCAACTCAATATGAATTAAATAGTGTACACTTGTAATGGAAATTAATTTTTTTTATGAAGTCGCACATAATATGAAAAGAAATAGAAGATTTTCAAGGTAAAAAAAAAAAAGCAAAATTAGTATAAAATTACAAAAAATTCTTGAGAAAAATTTACTAAGAGTTGCGGATTTTAACTAGAAATTTTTGTCTAAAGAAATATCTGATTAAGACCAAGAAATAAGTTTTAGATTTAGACTAATAGTTTTATTACTATGACCCTATTATCTTGAACTTATGAGAGTTAAATAAAATAAACTTATTTTAATTTAAATTTTTACTATATACAACTTAACTTATTTTATGTGATTATGAGTTCAAGATAATGAATTATTTAGAATAAATAAAATTTAGCAATATAATACTACATAAGAATGTTTGTATCAAGTATACTATATTTTTTAATTATTACCTAGCATATTTTAAAATTTAATTTAATTATTTAATTAGCATTTAAGAATTTCCCAATTAAAAAATATATTAAAAATAAATAAAAGAAAAGAATGAAATGTAAAGAAAAAAAATAATTTGTGAAATGCAGAAGTTGTAAATATTTTAAAACAGAAAAATTAGATATGAAAGGAAAAGAAAAGGATTTCACAATATAAAAAGGAAAACCATTTTAAAATATAAAAAAGAAAATCAAAAGACAAGATGGAAGGAAAAACAAAATGAAAAGATATGGCATTAAGGAATAAAAAATGAAAGAAAAAGAATAGACATTACATGGAATCGAACACATGACCTAATGCAAAACACAATTGTGCTCAAGCTGCTGGGCACAACCTTAGAAATGTTTTAATAGTTAATGTGATTTATATATGTAGTTACTAAACTGCGCTTTGTACATATTCCACACTTCCGGTGACTGGTGGGGCACGTGCCCCACCAGGCCCCCACCCCCCTCTGCCCCTGGCACTTGCTCTATTGGGAAATAAGGATTCAGAACACAAATAATCTGGATCAGGTTTGAAGTTAACAAAAGACGTAAGTCACTTATCCGGACACATATCCAAAAAATTCAAAGTCCAAGACAAGTAAAGAAAATCACCTAAGCATAAATGAAAGCATCCGGTTAAAGTTTCAAAAGGAAACAAACTTTAGACAGCCCAAAACAACATCTGAAAGAACTGATTGCACAAGCATCCGAAAGAAGACAGATCCGGAGAAATTAAAGTCTGAAGACATCCGGAAGGCTTTAATATCTTAGACAAAGGGAATAATTCAAAAAAATTTGATTCCCTCCATTCTTTTGGTCTCCAAATCAAAGATCCTTTTCCCTAAAGCAAGTGAAAAATGACAGCTAGCACTTTTCAGAAAAAGGACTGACACCAGACAGAGAAAAAGGTAACAACCTTTTTCACCTAGACTAATAAGAAGGCGCGTAGAGCTCACACCAAAAAGCTATTGGCATAAAAGTTGGCAAGACACTAAAATACAAGAAAATCAATCACTGACAACTTTTCAGCTAAATCCCAAGGATTCAAACGGGTTAAAATCTCTGTCTAACGGATTGATTAACGGCTCCGGAAGCGCAACTTTTTACCTGATCAACGGAGAAGGTTTAATTACAGATTACCAACCCACAACAGCTACATTTATGATAGAAGCCTATAAAAGGGAAGCTTCACATGTTGAGAAGGTGCTGGTTGATTTGTGAAAGCAATTAACAAGAGAATTCGCTAAAGCAATCAGAAAACACATCTCTCCAAGAATCAGACATTTCCAAATCAGTTGTAAGGATTCCCAAGTGAAATTATAAACTTGAGGAAGTCCAAAACCAAAACCTTTGAGAAAACCAAAGTGTAAAGAATCTCATACTTGGGTGTGTAGTGAGATTGGGATATAGCTTGAAGTAGGTGCTTTGAGTGGGATCTCCCTGTAGGACTCAGCTTAGATTTGGGTAGAAATCGAAGTGTCATATCCTACTAAAGACAAAAGACTCAGCTATGAATTGGAATTTCTAGTGGTATATCCTACATCCGGAAGGGGCTACCATCCAAAGATAAGCTGTGAGGCTTGATTCCTGCCAGTTGAAAAGGAATCCACTAGTGGAAAAGCTCGAAGGAAGGAATCTCTGGGGACTGGAGTAGGCGGGGCCGAACTAGGATAAAATACTTGTGTTTGATTTTCTTACTCTTTATTTACTTGCATAATTATTTATATACATTTGCATCATCTGAATCTATCCACTGGGTCATAATCAAACATGCTACACTAAAGACTTTTTAAAGTCTATTAATTCCGCAAAGAGGGTCATTCACCCCCCCTCTAACCAAACTTAGACCCTCATATGGACCAACAAGTGGTATCAGAGCAAGTGCTCACACTAGAGATCTAATAATATCGAGCTAAAGGTCCATATATTTTGATTCAAGAACAAAAATGAGTTTCTAAAATTCACAGCTCCTTCCGGAGGGTATGTCTATTACCCGACCTCCACTCTTCACCGATGAACACTACACTTTCTAGAAAAATCGGATGAAGAATTTCATTCAGGCTTAAAGTATGATGGCATGGATGACCATTAAAGATGCTTCATATGAGCCTACTTATGAGATAGATGGTTTAACCACCCGTAAGCCCTCGAGCTTATGGAATGAGAATGATTATAAAAGATTGCGTGAAAACGCGAATGCTATTAACATGCTTCATTGTGCTCTTCGTGCAGCTGAATTTAACAGGATATCCGGATGTGAAACTACACAAGTGATATGGTAGAAGTTGGAAGTGACCTATGAAGGAACAAACAACATCAAAGAAGCCAAAATTGACCTACTACAACAGAAGCTTGAATCCTTCAAAATAGAGCCCAAAAAATCCATCACTAGATACACCAATCTAGTAAATGAGTTGAAGAGGCTAGGGAAGGAAATCTCAGAAGTTGACATGGTCAAGAAAATACTCCGGAGTCTCACCAAGGAATGGGACAACAAGCAGACTATCATTGAGGAAGCTCATGACCTAAACTTCTATAGTTATGATGAGCTCATTGGTAATCTCTTGACTCAAGAATTGTCCCTGGAGAGATACAGCCAACAAGAAAGTAGGCCAGAAGAAAAGAAGAAGGCCATTGCACTTCAGGCAGACTCTACCGGATTAGCCTCTTTCGGATCAGAAAAGCAGCTAAAAGAATCAAAGTATAGTGAAGAAGATATGGCTATACTATCCAAGTACTTTGATAAATTCCTTAAGAAAAAGGATAGAAGAAAATCTAGAAGATTCGAATCAAGAAGGCCTAAGGAAGGCACCTCAAGAAAGGATAAGCCAAGAAAGGCTTCGAAAGAAAAGAAAGATCTGGAGAAGGATGCTGCCTGCTTTGAATGTGGGGAAAAAGGGCATCTCTGAACCAAATGCCCCAAGCTGAGGAAGGAAAAGAAATATAAGAAGAAAGCTATGGTGGCTACTTAGAGCAATAGTGAAGAAAGCAGCAGTTCATCTTCAACAGAAGAAGAAGAGACTGCTCACTGTGCATTAATAGCACTAAAGGATCTAAAAGCAGAACAATCCGGAAGAAAGTCATCCAAGCAAGATATTGAGCAAATTGGGGATTCAGAATTAGAATCAGCAAATACCGAGGTAAACTCTCATTCTAATTCTGTTTCTAACATTGATCTTGCTAGAGCTTTAAAGGTGATCCACAATGTGAGAAAGAACACCAAAGCCATAAAATCCATACAACGACAAATTCTAGAATTGGCTGAAGATGCTGAAGCAATGTCATAAGACATCAATTTGGTGAGGACCACAAAGCATATGGATGTAGTGGAGGAAAACTTCCTGAGAAGTCAAGTTCAGATCTTAAGTGCTAACTTGACAGGGTTAGATAGGGAGCTAACTCTGATGAAGGAAGCATCCGGAAGAAAATCGGGTCCTTCATAACCAAGAGGAAATATAAGATAAACTGCCAAGAAAAATCCAAAGCCTTCCAACCAGAAGGAGAAGGAGGTTAGCAGACAACCTCAAGCTCAAAGATACACTACTGCATAAAAAGGAAAGGCTAAGGCAGTGTACACTCAGCAGCCTGCCAAAAAAAGAAGGAATTATGCAGTAGAAGTTGCGCCTCCAACTAGCTTTTGGATACACACCAGATCAACAACAAGTGTGCATGAAGCTGGATGTAAAGGGAACTATGGGAAGGATGATGTTGAGAAGATCAAGAAGAAGTAAGAGTAGAATAGACCCATCTTAGGGTGCAGGTTTTGTGGCAAAAACAACCATGTTACTAAACTATGCAGATTAAAAAAAATGGTTATTATGATATTTATCCTTGGCCTGAAATGGTTAATAATTAGGTACCCAAACCCACTTGATCTATTTTGTAAGTATGCCTTAGATCCACTGTAGATCAACACACTTGTTACATTAGTAGTGGATGTTCAAGGCACATGACAGGTGATGAGAAGGCCTTCATCACATTAACCCGAAAGAAGGGAGGCAAAGTAAGCTTTGGAGACAACCAAAAAGGTCAGATCATTGGACATGGAATCATTGGATTTGAATTAAAGATAGTAGATGTCTCACTGGTTGATAGACTAAAGTTCAACTTGCTAAGTGTAGCCCATCTCTGCGACAAAGGAAGAAAAGTCACCTTTGATTCTGGAGGGTGCTCAATCTTTGATATACGTGGGTTCTTTTGCTAGCAAGCAAAGATGAAGCCTTTGACCAATTCTCAAAAAATTCATCCGGATAGAAGTAGAGTAGGGCATAAGCATTGGACGCATCCGAAGTGATAATGGTGGTGAGTTCAAAAATAATTATTTTGATGAATTTTGTGACTCCAAGGGCATTGAACATACTTCTCTGTCCCTCATACTCCTCAACAACATGGAGCTGTTAAGAGAAAGAATAGGACCGTAGTTGAGATGGCTAGAATAATGCTAAGTGAGAATTGTTTGCCAAAATATTTTTGGGGTGAGGCCGTAAACACATCATGCTATATTTTGAAGAAAGCTCTCATTAGAATGACCCTAGAAAAGACCCCCCTATAAAATCAGGAAGGGAAGGAAACCCAAAATTGGGTATTTTAAAGCCCTTAATGATAGAGAGCAACTAGGAAAATTTGATCCTAAATTTGATGAAGCAATTTTCCTTGGCTACTCAACGCATAGCAAGGCTTATAGCGTCTTCAACAAAAAAATCCAAACTATGGTAGCGTCTATACATATAGATTTCGATGAGACTAACCATACAGGCAAAAGAAATTCTTCTCCGAAAGATCCAATTCTGAAAGCTGTAAACTCTGGAGAAGAGAAGGAAGCCAAAATTCCTGACTCCTTCCAAGTCAAGAAGTACAAAAAAGAAGATGAAGGAATATCTTTTGATCAAGAAGTACTACAAGTTGATCTTAACCCACATGAAATAAACTTCAATGATGGTCAAGAAGTGGAACAAGCCCCAATCCAGCATGAAGATGTAACAACAGAAGTTTGAACTCACAGGGATCATTCTGTTGCAGCCATTTTAGATAATGTCCAAAATTCGGTCAGAACCAAAGGACAGCTCAATAGGATGATGAGCCATACTGCCTTTATCTCTCTTATTAAGCTAAAGAAATTCCAACATGCAGAAGGAGATGAAAGCTGGATAATGGCCATGCAAGAAGAGCTAGACCTATTCACCAGGAATGATGTATGAGATCTAGTGGCACCTCCAAAAGGAAAGTCAATCATTGGCACAAAAGGGGTATTCTGGAACAACCTGGATGAATCCAGAGTAGTAGTAAAAAACAAGGCAAGATTGGCTGCCCAAGGCTATAATCAACAGGAAGGGATTAACTTTAAAGAAACATTTGCCCCTATAGCAGGATTAAAGGCAATTCGGATTCTATGTGCTTTTGCATCATTCATGGGATTTACATTGTTCCAAATGGATGTCAAAAGTGCATTTCTCAATGGAGTTATCCAGAAAGAAGTCTATGTGAAGCAACCACCTGGATTTGAAGACTCAAAACATCTGGATCATGCCTATAAACTGAAGAAAGCCCACTATGGATTAAAGCAGGCACCTAGAGCTTGGTATGAGAGACTCACTACTTTTCTCATATCCAAGAGATATATCCGGGGCAAAGCAGATTCAACTCTTTTCATCAAGAAAAAGAAGGATGATATCATTCTAGTTCAAATTTATATGGATGATATTATTTTTGGTGCAATAGATGAAAAGATGTGTGAAGAATTCAGCTCTCAAATGCCGAAGGAGTTTGAGATGTCTATGGTGGGAGAACTTAATTTCTTCCTTGGGTTACAGATTAAGCAAAGTCCGGATGGAATTTTCATCAACCAATCCAAATATACCAAGGAGATCCTCAAGAAGTTTGAAATGGACAAGAGTAAGCCAATGTCCACTCCAATGGGTTCAGATACAGTCTTATCCAAGGATTGTGAAGGAGAAGATGTTGATCAGAAGCTTTATAGAGGAATGATTGGCTCACTTCTATACTTGACAGGTAGCAGGCCTGACATAAACTATATAGTCTGCTACTGCAGAAGATATCAAGCCAATCCTAAGGATTCGCATCTAAAGGCAATAAATATGATCCTTAGATACCTCCTAAGAACCACTGAAGTTGGGATATGGTATCCTAGTAATAGAGATTTCACACTTCAAGGCTATACTAATGCAGATTATGACAAAGACACTCTTGAGAGAAAGAGTACATCCTGAGGTTGCCATTTCTTTGGAGATTGCTTAGTATCATGGTACAATAAAAAGCAAACTTCAGTTGCCTTATCAACCACAGAAGTAACATGGCAGTTGGAAGTTGTGTAGCTCAACTCCTATGGATCAAGCAACAACTAGAAGATTATGGAGTTCAATCCGGATGTGTGAATGTAATGTGTGACAACAAGAGTGCAATTGATGTATCAAAGAATCCAATACTCCATAGCAGGATGAAACATGTCAACATAAGGCATCATTTCATCCAGGATCATGTGATGAAGAAGGATGTTGCATTGGTATACATTCCAACCAATGAACAAAGAGCAGACATCTTTACTAAGCCACTAATTAAAGATCAATTTAGCAAGCTAAGAGAGTCAATTGGAATGTCTAACCCAATTTGAAGAAAATCCGGAAGATAGTCTAAAGTTAATTTAGATCTTGATAAGATAAGAAATCTGGAAGAGAAGAAGAATTGAAGAAAACTCTACTCCGGAGGGAATATTGCCACATCAGCAGATAGAAAGGACACATGGTAGTAAAGGCGCTAAAAAGTAACTGTTCCTTTTTAAATTTCAAACGTCTATTGGGAGTTACACATGCGGTAAATTCAACAGTTGGAATTTAAAATAAATCGTTCCTATTCTACGATTGTGAGCATAGGATTTTACAGTCCCTCTCGCGAGACGATGATGACGTATGCCCGATTTTATTCCTCATGATAAAAATTCTTTTTTTTGGAATTTTTATTACCAATATAAAGTTCTCTACGAATTTTATTTTTGGAAAAATTTAGTTCGACGTGTTTGGTAACGCGTCCAGTGTAGCTCAAACCGATGCTTTGCACCTAAAAAATAATTTAGTCCAAAATACCCATTAAAAATCAAAATATAAGCCTAATATCTGAGTTTTTCTGTCAAAATCACCTTTTGTCGGATTTCCTCTCCTTTTCCCTAATTTCGGGCACGAATTGTGCTAGCTTTTCAGACCTGTCAGGAGAGCGAGGCCGTCGGCGGACTCGTTGACACCACCGGCGGTATCATCCATGCCTCCGACGGCATGGCCTTTTGCTGCAGAACAGCTGTATGCCTTTTTGCTCGATATCCGACGTATAATTGATCCAAGGCAATTTTCAAGAGATTTTAGCCTATATAAACAACATTTTCCAGCCATTTCGAGGGTTCCACTCTCCCTCAACTCAAAATTTTAAGTTAATTTTGAGCATTTTAGTGGGATAAAGTTTAGAAAAGGTAAGAAAAGAGGATTCAATTCATCTTTTCTTGGTTTTTCCCTACTGAACTCTCCGATATCTAGGTGCATTTTAAGTTTAGAACTCACTAAAATTAGGATTTAAAGACTAAATCACCCCTTACTTCCTAAAATCATCATTTAAGCTCCCCAGAGGTGTCATACGGATCACGAAGAGGTGGATTCACGGTCCTGAGGTAAAAAATTCTGAGTCTCATAGCTCTTTGGCCTTCATTTTATTTATTTGTTATGTTTTAGTTGCTGTTTGTGCTTAGTTTTAGGTTTTTGGTCGCTTTCCAGCCAAAAATAGTTGCTGCAAGAAATTGATGCCACCAGAGGCATTTAAAGCTGCCGGCGGTATCAACCATGCCGCCAGCGGCATCGTTGATACCACTAGTTGCCTCATTTGCCCCTAGTGGCCCCATTTTTTTACAGGACCATTTCTTTATGGTATCCAGAAAGTCATATAGCCTACCTGTGTAGATGAGATCGCCAGCAGCATCATCCATCCCGTCGGCAACCTCAGTCATACTGCCGGCGACATGGCCTTCTGGTCAACAATTTTATTTTCGTTTATTTTCTAACCTAGTTTAAATTTTCAAAGCTAGGATGTACAGTGCAACGACAAAGGTCCAGAACCTTCTGAAAATAGACCCCACCCCATACTATGCGGCATTTTCACTAATAATCCGGTTAAAATAACAATCGAGTCTAAAACATGGATATAACGGAATTTTCCCGCAAACGCCGTTTAAATCTCATTTTTAGCCATCCAACTGGGCTCCATAAAATGTAAATAAAATATGCCATGTTCACTCTAACCCGGGTCTTGTTTTGTTTACTAACTATGCATGTTATGTGATATACCCTGTACAACGTACCGTATTTGTGCTAACCATTTTGTGCAGATAGATTTAGGTTAGATGAATGCTAGGCCTTCGGATATTTTACTTATTGTATAGAAAAAAGTATAGGATTTGGAAAGCCATGTAATAATTATTTTATTTTCCGCATTTTATTTGGGATGACTGTAATAAGTTATTTATTTACCGCTTTAGATGCTTAATAAATACGATAACAACATATTAATCGAAAACACAATAAATAGGGTGGATTAAAACCGATTAATAAAGAATGAAATCTTTTAACTTAGCCTAATGTATAATAGATAACATCATCCGAACTCGGAATCTCTGTTTTAAGGTACGGTCTAACCACCCGGTGGGAATATCATACCCAAGTTCCCTGGTGGATCTTAATCGGGTGGCGACTCTATTTTAAAATAAGGGATTTCAAGTCTCGTATCCCTTAACATGCAAATTGGACTTAAATTCAACGTCAACATCAATTTTATCAATCCATCTTTTTATCACGCTAAAATGAGGATCAATCCCTCAGCTCAATTCACATCGCTCGTTCTTTCCCCTCGTGCTATGCATCTCACGCGGTCCTTGCGGGAAAAAGGCCATCCACTTACAGTGGCGACTCTGCTGGGGACTAATCTCATTAAACTTGAACTTAAAAATTTTCAGTAAGTTTAAAGGATTTTGATGATGTATTGAAATCATTGGCCAAATTAAAACTTCAGTCTTTTTTATGACGTTTTATCCTAACTCATGTAGATAGTTCGGTAATTTTTAGGTGCCCTATTTTTACCCAAGAAGCTCGCGAAAGTATCACTCATGCCCTGTTTGGAATTGAGGATGCCTAGCGGGTGGATCACTAGTTTTAACCAACACGTAAACTCCTGTGATCGCACCTATTTGGAGAGTGGTTGAGTAACATGGAATCAAGGTAAACCAACCTTCTACATCAACAACCATACCAAAGCCGCACTAGAAAAGCCTTAGCACTTCAATCCTTTATGACTACCAGAATAATGAAAATAAATAGGGACGAACTTCTTTCGCCATTTTTGGTGAAGAGGCTAACCTCCATCCTTCCAAAAAGGCGTTACGTGGGAGTCATAAGGATAGAATAGGGGCACTTTGTGTGCTATATGTTATATGTTATATGCTAATGCATCCCCCATGCATCGACTTCAAGAGCCAAAATCAACTTACCCTTACCAATCTCCATTCATGGAAAAGGTTTGGCAACATCCGTAGGACTTCTTTTGTACTCCCATTGAGTCACGACATATCACTATACATGACTACGGGTACAAACGTCCCACGGATGTTGGAGGGATAAGCCGCCGCATCATCTCTAACCATGTCTATGTGCAATCATTCATACCACGCATCAGTTATTAGACAAAAGATCATTCCTCCCTGTTGAACCAAGCACGAGTTTGGACTGACTCAGTGGATGACTCAGTAGTGCTTAAGTTTTGATCATAATAATTAAGTTCAGTTTGAGATAATTAAATTAAGAATGATGTTAAAATAAATAGTCTATGGTTTAAGGGAGTTAGTAAATTCAAGGGTAGAATTTCAAGTCTCCGCTGACCTAGCAATTTAGTTCAACTCTGAGTGGTTTCTGGGCTAAGTACTTACTTAGTCGCTGACTTAGTAATATTCACTCAGCACTTGATATTTAGATTTTAGTTCAGCTATGTGTGTTTTGTTTTATCTTTCGACTGAGTTACTTTAATTCTGTCAATGCTGCTGACCTTACCTTTTAAGGTAAAAAGGTATCTTTGCTTTTAGTGTTGCTTTTTGTAGGAACATTAATGAGACAAAAACAAAAAGAATTAGCGCCTTGACAAGATAAAGAATTATGAAGAAAATGACAAAGTCTTCCAATGCAAAGCTGCAACAAGTCAACTGCCACTTTGGGTAATTCTGTAGATCTACCAACCTTGTATCGTGCACTCTGCAACATGTCAAAAAACTAGAGGGAATGAGATGAAGACACGTGGCAAGTCAGTGCAAGTTCTCTCTAATGGAAGACTGACATCAAATGACAAAGAATTCAAATTAGAGCTCGAATTTCAATATAATGGATTGAAATGTATTTCACAACGATGCAATTCTATCTCTTAATGGATTGATTTAAAGAAGCTACGGGTGAATTGCTGAGCTGTCAATTTCAGAAGATGCCAAGACAAGTTCAACGACTACTTTCTCAATCCAACTATAAAAGGAGCAAGAAGGCAAGCGTCAGAACTTGGTGATTACACCTGAATTTCCTAGAAGCAAAAACTCTGTCAATTTATAAGCTTTAAAGGAATTCAAGCAAGAAAGCACAACTCAACGAGAATTTGCTTAGAACAAGAGAGAATAGATTAGATCAAATAATTGTAATATTAGATCATTTGTAACTGGATCAACGTTTCTATAAGTTGAATCCAGATCTTGTTTAAATTCTTTATGAGTTGCTGATAGAAGAATAGCAGGAGAGTAATTATAGTTTGGTGGGTATTTACTGTAATTGGGGAATTTGTGAAGGGCTTTTCCGCCTAGGGTAAAGAGTTGAGATTAGTGGATTAAAGCCAAGACACTCATAATCAGGATTGGATGTCAGCATAGGTTATTGAACCAGTATAGAAATCTCTGTATCCTTTACTTAATTTCGTTTTCCAGCTATTTCACTTAGCCAGCTGACCTCACTCAGCGGAGCCTTAATTATCGAGAAAAAGTTCTATAAGTTTTTGAGTGAGTCATTCACCCCCCTCTGACTCATTGAGTGTATATGTAGGGACCAATAAGTGGTATCAGAGTGGTTCTCATTTCATGGATTTCACAATCTTTGAGATAAAGACCATGGCGTACAAAGGAGAATCTAGTGGAAGGGCTCAAGCTTATATTCTGCCTGAAGGCATGTTAGTTACCAGGCCTCCAATGTTCAATGGAGAGCATTATACTTACTAGAAGAACACAATGACTACTTTCATTCAGTCCTAGAGTATGCATGCTTGGATGGCCATTAGAGAAGGTCCATATGTTCCATCACACGTGAAGAATGGAGTTACTATTAATTAGTACTCTACTGAATGGGATAATAATGATTTAGCCAGGCTTAAAGAAAATGCAGCTGCTATCAACAACCTTCATTGTGCTCTTGATGCTACTGAGTTTAATCACATTTCTGAATGTGAGATAGCCAAAGAGATTTAGAAGAAGTTGGAAGTAACTTATGAAGGTACTGACAAAGTGAAAAAGTCCAAGATCAATATCCTTATAAGGGATTATGAGTGGTTTCACATGAAGCCCAAGGAGGATATTTCTAACATGAACACCAGGTTCATGAATATTGTCAATGAGCTTAAAAGACTTGGCAAGACCTTCACAGAAGAAGAGACTGTTAAGAAGATCTTGAGGAGTTTGACTCAAGATTGGGAAGCCAAGAAGAGTGCTATTGAAGAGTCACATGATCTGAAGACCTACAAGTTTGATGAGTTGATTGGAACTCTACTGACTCATGAGATGTCCTTAAAGCAATATAAAGATGAGTCCAAGAAGCACAGGTCCAAAGAGAAAGAAAGCTCAAGCAGAGCTGTTTATTGTGAAAGCTGATAATGATGAAGAAGAAGAAGATTCCTCTGAGTAAGGATATCTAGAGGACAGAAAAGAAGAGATAGCTCTAATGACCAAGAATTTCAGGAGATATCTGGGTAAGAGAAGAACTTTCAAAAGTTCAGAAAGATAGGCAAGTATAAAAAGGGAGCAGTTGAAAATTCACAAAAGGAATTCAACAAAGAGTTTAACAAAGACATCAAATGCTTTGAATGTGGTGAGAAGGGGCATATTCAGTCAAGCTGTCCTAACGCCAAGATGGATAAGTTCAAGAAGAAGAGGAGTAATAAAGCCCTTACTGCTACCTGGAGTGACTCTGAACAAGAACCATCATCCTCAGATGAAGAGGCACATGATTCTGCTAATGTATGTCTCATGGCTAAGGATGATCGAGTTCACTCAAAGTCAGCTGACCAACCAACTACTTCCACTGCCAGACAATCAGCTGACCAAAGCAAAGATAGAGGAAATAACTCTGAGGTAAATTCTGAACCCTCTTTATCTTTAGATGAGCTTGCCATAGTACTTAATGATGTCATTAATGTGACTAAGAAGTCAACTAAATACGTCAAAGTACTTTAGAGGAGGTGTGATGATCTAGAGGATTTAAATTCCTCTACCTCACTTGACATCATATACCTAATGGAAAAAGTTGAGTACCAAAATGGATATAACAGCAAACTCACTAAGAGATTGGATGAGCTAGCTGCTGAACTAACAGCTTTGAAAAAGGTGTGGGTCCCTCCTCAACCTAGCATAAATACTCAGAGTAATCGCACTCACCACTCTGAGAAGATTTCTCAAAAGAGTAAAGTGAGCAGGCCTAATCCTAAGGCCACTTGTAATTTTTATGTTAAGCCAGGACATGCTACAGTCATGTGTAGGCAAAAAAATGGTTACTATGATGAGTATGATTGGTTAAGGATGACCACCACTAACAAGAGAGGACCCAGCCAGAAAAAGGCATGGGTACCTAAGAAAAATTAACTATTTTGTAGGTAAGCCTAAGATCCACTAATGACAGCAGAATGTGGTATTTGGATAGTGGATGCTCGAGGCATATGACAGGTGATGAAAAATTCATCACATTGGAGCGAAGAGGAAATGAAAGTGTCAATTTTGGAGACAACAAGAAAGGAAAGATTGTTGATAAAGGCATAGTGGGAGTCAAGCCTTCAATTGATAATGTGTCTCTAGTGAAAGGCCTAAAGTTCAACTTGCTAAGCGTTCTAAGCTGTGTGACAAAAGCAGGAAAGTAATATTTGACTCAGCGGGCTGCTCAGTCATTGATGGTAACTCTGACCAAACTATTCCTTATGCTCCTAAAATTATTAATGTTTATATGATTGATTTATCCCCTAGCTCTAATAATATATGCTTAGTTTCTAAGGAGGAAAACTCATGGCTATGGCACAAAAGGTTAGGACATATCAATATGACCAATCTGTCCAAATTAGCTAAAAATGAACTTGTAAAGGGATTACCCAATCGAGCCCTTGATAAAGATAAACTCTACTTAGCATGCCAACTTGGGAAACAATTTAGGAAGACCTTTAAATCTATGGCTGATATATCTTCTTCTTGTCCCCTTGATCTTCTACATATGGATTTGTTTGGGCCTGCTGTGCTAACAAGTCTAGGTGGAATGAAATACACCCATGTGGTTGTAGATGATCTGACCAAGTTCACTTAGATTGTCTTGCTATCTAGAAAAGATGAAACATTTGAATCATTCTCTAGGTTGGCTACCCTGATCATGAAAGAAAAAGACCTTAAAATTAATAGAATCCGCAGTGACCATGGAAGAGAATTCGAAAATAGGCAGTTTGAGGAATTCTGTTCCAAGCATGGTATTGACCACAATTTTTCTGCTCCTCATACACCTTAGTAGAATGGGGTTATTGAGAGAAAGAATCACACTATTACGGAGATGGGTCATTCTATGCTGAGTGATAAGAATCTACCAAAGTATTTCTAGGGAGAGGCTGTTAACACAGCTTGCTACATTCTGAACAGGGTTTTAATTCGCCCAGTTTTGAATAAAACTCCTTATGAACTTTGGAAGGGGCGCAACACCAAGGTTAGTCATCTCAAGGCCTTTGGTTGTAGATGCTTCATATTAGAAACTAAAGACCAATTGGCTAAATTTGACCCCAAGGCTGATGAAGCAATCTTTCTGGGTTACTCAACACACAGTAGGGCATATAGAGTGTATGTCAAGAGGACTGACATCTTAGAGGAGTCCATGCATTTAGATTTCGATGAAACTAACAATGCAGGTAGACAAGCCAACGATAATGAAAGAGAAAAGAAACAAGTCAGTGGATCAGTCAGCCAGCCCATCATTATTCCTGATCCAGTACAAGAGAAAGAAGAAAGTGAAGTTGACTTGGACCGATCAATCAACTTTGGTGATGATGTAAATGCTCAACCAATGGCAATAGCTCAGTGAGATGATCTTGATCTACCAAAAGAAGTCAGAGCAAGGAGAGATCACCCAGTTGACAAGATTCTTGATAATGTGTAAAATCCAGTGCTGACTAGAGGTCAGCTGAATAGAATGATGAGTCATTCAACATTTGTATCATTGATTAAACCAAAGAAGTTTGAAGATGATGAGTTTGATGACAACTGGATGATTGCAATGGAAGAAGAGCTAGACCAATTTAGAAGGAATGAAGTTTGGGATTTGGTGGAGAAATCCAAAGGGAAGTCAATCATAAGCACTAAATGGGTTTTCAAGAACAAGCTAGATGAAGCTGGTAATGTTGTCAGAAATAAAGCCAGACTGGTTGCTCAAGGCTATAATCCGTAAAAGGGCATTGATTATAGAGAAACATTTGCACAAGTAGCAAGACTTGAAGCCATAAGAATTCTTTACGCTTTTGTATCCCATATGAACTTCAAGTTATTTCAAATGGATATGAAGAGTGCATTTCTTAATGGTTATATTCAAGAAGAAGACTATGTCAGACAGCCCCCAGGCTCTGAAGACCCTAAATATCCAAATCATGTCTTCAAGCTAAAGAAAGCTCTATATGGACTGAAACAAGCTCCAACAGCTTGGTATGAAAGACTGACTAACTTTTATATCAACAAAGGTTATGTCAGAGGGAAAGCAGATACAACTCTGTTTATCAAGAAGAGGCATCAAGATGTGTTGTTAGTCCAAATATATATGGATGACATCATTTTTAGAGCAATCGATGAAAAGCTATGCAAATATTTCAGCCAGTGGATGAAGAAAGAATTTGAAATGTCAATGATGGGAGAGCTTAACTTCTTTCGTGGTTTGCAAATCAAGCAAGGTGATAATGGGATCTTCATTAGTCAAGCTAAGTATGCCAAGGAAGTACTCAAGAAGTTTGACATGGATAAAGCCAAGCCAATGTCTACACCTATAGCCACTGATACTATTTTGAGTAAAGATGAGAAAGGTAAACTTGTAGAGAGTAAGCTTTACAGAGGTACTATTGGTTTTCTACTTTACTTAACTACTAGTAGGCCTAACATTCAATATGCTGTATGTTATTGTGCAAGATATCAAGCTGACCCCAGAGAATCTCACTCAACTATTGTTAAGAGAATTCTCAGGTATTTGTTAGGCTCTATTGATGCAGGTTTATAGTATCCAAGTAATGCAGACTTCACTTTGAGAGGATACACAGATGCTGACTATGGAAGAGACAAACTTGAAAGTAAAAGTACCACAGGAGGATGTCATTTCCTTGGTGATTGTCTAGTTACATGGTATAGCAAGAAGTAGACTTCTGTGGCTCTGAGTATAGCTGAGGCTGAGTACATGGCTGCAAGAAGTTGTTTAGCACAACTGCCATAGATCAAGTAACAACTGAAGGATTACGGTATAAAGTCGTATTATCTTGAAGTCATGTGTGACAATAAAAGTGCAATTGACCTATCCAAGAATCCAGTTCAACATGGCAGGATGAAGCATGTCAATATTAGACATCATTTCATAAGGGCTTAAGTGCTAAAAGGAGAAGTCAAGTTCACATACATTCCAACTAAAGAACAGTGAGCTGACATATTCACAAAGCCTATTGGAAAGGATCGATTCAACATATTGAGACAGCTGATCGAGATGTCCAATCTAATTTGAAGAAATACATTTCACTCTGACCTATTTTGGAGCTGACAAATTAGGGCATACTCTGAGCTTCACTGAATTAGGTTAAGTATTTCTTTTGCCGCTTGAATTTTAGACATGTCATTAATTGTCACCGGTTATCTTTTAAATTTAAACTTGATAGAAACGGTAGCAAGTTATGAAGCGATCCATATTCAGAGCAGTTATCCCGTGTTTTTCACCTTCATTAATCCTACGGTATACATTATGGATTCTAACCGTTGAATCTTAAGACCATGGATTATGAGTCGTACTCGTAGCTTTTTAGGTTTATGCGAAGAGTTTTTTGCTATTTAAGGAGAAATTGAGAAAAAGGAAAGGTTACTTTACCAAAATTCCTTTCTCTGCAACTTTCTTCCTGAAATTCCTAAAAATCTCTATTTTTCTCAAAGAAAAGTCACTATGACGAGCACATCAGGGAGAAATTTTGATCTATTTATGAGAAATAAGAAGGATACTCACTGGGTTACTACCAGAGATCATATGCTTAGTTGGCGATCAGTATGGACAAGATTGAAGAAATCAGAATTCCGCCAAGAACAAAGTATATTCCATCCTCCTGGTGTTTTATGGAGAAAACACATGTAGATAGACCCACCATAGTAGACATGCTAAGTTTCTGTAATGATAAAATATTTAGAAAGTGGGCACGTCAGCACCACTTAAGAGGATTCTTTGAACTCCCAAACGGTTGCTATAAGTAGATTTCGGACATATTATACCATGGAATTCACTTAGTGGGAGGTCAGAAGGACCTTTTTGTTACCACTATTATGGGGAGGAAAGCTTATGTCACTCCTAATCTGATCGCTGGTTTACTGAGGATGAAAGAAAGAGGGATGAAGCTGCGAGTTATCAATGATGAAGATCATGTTCACATCCCCATTGATTATGAAGTTCCTTACTACTATAGGGATGGTGAAGTTTATTGCTGCTATGTTCACCAAAGAAGGGAAACAAGCACATGAGTTAGTAACCAAGGTGTTGCTGCCAAAGACAGGATCAACGGGGAGTTGTTCCAAGTTTGAGTGAGTGTTTATTCATGCGCTGACCCATAGCATGAGCGTCAACTAGCCCATGGCCATTCTTCACAGATTCTTAAAGGTCAGCAAGCATAAGGTGTATGATCAACTAGTTATGGAGATTTGCAGGGCCTATGAGATTGACATGGAAGGATGGGCTATCAAGAGCAATATTCAGATGAAAGTGATTGAGTCTAGAATCCTTACCAATGCTCACTTTCATGGACTCAAAGCTAATGAGAGGCCTACTAACACTAAGTATATAAAGCTGAAGAGAGGGGAAGTCAGAGTAAAAGACCCCAAGGCCATCATTGAAATGAAGCCTATTTAGCCCTATGAGGGGGACCTGACCCTGGATGCCTTCGTAGAGAAAGAGCTTGAAAGGATCACTAAGCTCAGAGCTGAAAGAGGTGAAGACATGTCAGAGAAGTAAGTAATGAAGAAGGAGGTCAGGAAGGGCTCTAAGAAAGACAAGAAAGGGAGCTCAGTGAGCTCGGTTCCAGCTGCTGTTCTAAAGAAGACAAGATATTCTAAGGAAGTTAGAGAAGACAAGAGGAGAGAGTTGACTCCTCACGAAATTGAAGAAGAGAAAAGGGCAGAGGAGTAGCTAAGAGAAGAAATGCCCTTAAAGAGAGAGAAGGAGGGGAAGGCAGATACTGCTCAGCTAGATACCATGACTACTAAAGGAAAGGAACCTACATCAGTTCTTATTCCTCTAGTAGGTCAGCCAAAGAAGAAATTGATGGTGAAGAGAGGGACATGAGTTGTCCAAGATATAGAAGAAGCTGAGAAAGTCAGAGTTGTTGAAGAAGAAAGAATTAAGAAGAAGCAGGAGGAGATTGAAGCCACTATAAGGAGAAAGGTTGAAGTAGCAACAACAGCAGCTAAGGCTAGCACTGAGCAAATTCTGGAAAAAGTTATAGCTAGCTTAGCTGAGAAGGAAGTGCCAGAAGTTGTTGATGAGATAATTGGAGCTCTGGATGGAGTAGATAATCAGGAAGAGCAGGAGGAGGAAGATGAGGCGATTAAAGTGGAAGCGATTGAATTCAATGTGCTAAACTCTGAGCAACAGGTCACTTTGACTGCTGAGAAAGTAAAGGAGGCTAGGAAGGAGAGAAAGAGGGGTTTCTTGAAGAGAATGAAGGTTGTGATAGATGAGGTTGAAGGAGATTTGGAGGACAAGAAGGAAGAGGAAGTGATAATTGAGCATGGAGCTCAGCTGATTAAGGCTTCTCTAACTCAGGTCAGCGAGTCCTTTGTTGAAGGTGCTATAGAGGAGAAGGAGAAGGAACCTGAAGATTTCTTTACTTTCCCAAACACATCCACCCAAACATCACTCTCACCTACACCAATCTCTGCCTTACCCCTACCAGAAAACCAAACACCATCAACATCCAATTCAAGCTAAATCAACAAACCCTCTGAGCAAAATAACCCAGACATTGACCAAATAACCATCATCCCATATCTTTCCCCCGCAGGATCTCCAGTGCGAGAAGTTTTATATTTGGAAGGACCTCCACCAGTCAGAGGACCTCCAATTATTGAAGAGATTCCTGAACAACCACAATAACCCCAACAACCTCAACCTCAATCCCAATTCAATCCAAATGCTGAGTTATTGGGAGACAAAAGGAGGATGGGACGAGAAAGGTTTCCAAGACTGAGGATAGATGTTGAGATATCAAAATCAGTGATGTCTGAGGAAGTTCTAAGGAAGATTGCAAAGGCTGTGGAACTAGTGCAAGGTTTTATAGAGGCTATTGAGGAGATGAAGGCCCCTGTCAAATCAGTACCTACCCAGTTTTCTTTGGTCAAGGCAATAGTATCCCATACTTTGTCCTTGTTATCTATTATAGGCAGGCAGGCAGCTGGTTTAAAGATGGAAGTTGTAGAGCTCAAAAAGTCAATGGCTAAGATATATAAGAGCAACTGCAAAGTACTAAATGATGAAATGGATTTTTACAATTCAATGATAGATAAATTCAATCCCTTACTTGAGGCTATGTTGAAGGCGCTGGATGGTTATAGCATTCTGAGCAAGGAAAATGATGAGAACACAACTAGTTTGAATGCACTCTGATCTCAGTGGTAACCAAGCATCATGGGTTACACACTGAATTAATGAAAGTGAAGGAAGAGATGCTGGAAGGAGTCAAGAACTCAGAGGGAGCTATGCTTAATGCCTTAAAGAGGCTTAACATTTTAGATGCTCTAAGCAGTGATATTGTGATGGCAGATGTTGAACTGGAGCCTAATCTTCATCAGAAACTTAGTCATATTAGGGACCAAATCAAGCAAGTTCAAGCTCATATCCTCAATGATGGAGAAGCCCTAGATAAGATTCACAATGAAGTTACTACCCATATCAGGAGCACTCCTTTGCTAGAGTGCATTCTCAGAGAAAACAATCAGGCTAAAGCAATAGCTAGTCTCACCCATATATCCAAAGAAGGTTTAAATGCTCAATATCAGGTCAATCTATCTCAATCTTATGCTTTGGTAGGATTATTCGCCTTTCTCAGAGAATAGGAAGCTATATCGCAGGAAATCTATGAGCTGCTAGTGCAGAATTTTTCATCAACTGTCTAGGGTCAGCTAGAAATGTTCGAAGAGTCTCTGAGCTCGTTTTATCATCAGAATCAAGCAATTTTGGATGCAATGGCAATGGGGGAGAAGGATCGCGAGAAGCATGAAAAGGAAGAAAAGGAGAAAGATTAGAGGATTGCTGAATTTTCTTATAACCTCTCTAAGGATCTAGAGCGCATTCAGAGAGAATATCTTCAGATAAGAAAAAGGCAAGGTAAGGAGATAGCATTGCCCAAAGAAAATAAATTCAGATGGGATCGGCAAGTTTATGAGGAAAGAAGAGCCAACTTGGGAGCCCCGCCTATGCCAAAGGATTAGAATAGAAGTTTTGTAATCGCTAGTGCTGAATTGTAAAACTTAGTATAGACTAACTCTTTGTTATCTGTACTCTAGTTATTAATTAATGAAAGATTACAATTTTTGTTCTAAGTTAAGAACTTCTTAACTTCATATATTATTCTGCTATATATATTTGCTATGATCATTTGTAGAAATATATGAGAAGTATTGAGGGATGCTGAACTCAGAAGATTCAAGAATTATGGGGGAGTTAGCATTCACTCTGAGCAGATTGAAGATGTTGAACAAAATTCATATCAAGCATGAGTGTAACGCAACTCTAATCTAGATATCTTATTGATTTAATTCTCACTCAAGTTAATTTCCATTGATCAAAATGGGGGAGATTGTTGAACCAAGCACGAGTTTAGACTGACTCGGTGGATGAATCAGTAGTGCTTAAGTTTTGATCATAACAATTAAGTTCAGTTTGAGATAATTATATCAATAATGATGTTAACATAAATAGTCTATGGTTTAAGGGAGTTAGTAAATTCAAGGGTAGAATTTTGATTCTCCGCTAACCTAGCTATTTAGTTCAACTCTAAGTGGTTTCTGGGCTGAGTACTTACTTAGTTACTGACTTAATAATATTCACTCAGCACTTGATATTTAGATTTTGGTTCAACTGCGTGCATTTTATTTTATCCTTCGGCTGAGTTACTTTAAGTCTGTTAATGTTGCTGACCTTACCTTTTAAGGTAAAAAGGTAACTTTGCTTTTAGTGTTGCTTTTTGCAGGAACATTAATGAGATAAAGACAAAAAGAATTAATACCTTGACAAGACACAGAATTATGAAGAAAATGACAAAGTCTTCCAATGCAAAGCTGCAACAAGTTAATTGCCACTTACGGTAATTCTGCAGATCTACCAACCTTGTATCGCGCACTCTACAACTTGTCAGAAAACCAGAAGGAATGGGATGAAGACACGTAGCAAGTCAACGCGAGTTCTCTCTAACAGAAGACTGGCATCAAACGATAAAGAATTCAAATTAAAGCTCGAATTTCAATCTAACGGATTGAAATGTATTTCATTATGGTGCAATTCTATCTCTTAACAGAGTGATTTAAAGAAGCAACGTGTGAATTGCTGAGCTGTCAATTTCAGAAGATGCCAAGGCAAGTTCAATAATTACTTTCTCAATCCAACTATAAAAGGAGTAAGAAGGCAACCGTTAGAACTTGATGATTACACCTAAATTTCCTAGAAGTAAAAGCTCTATCAATTCATAAGCTTGAAAGGAATTCAAGCAAGAAAGCATAACTCAGTGAGAATCTGCTTAGAACAAGAGAGAATAGATTAGATCAAACAATTGTAATATTAGATCATTTATAACTGGATCAACATTTCTACAAGTTGAATCCAGCCCTTGTTTAAACTCTTTGTGAGTTGGTGATAGAAGAGGGAATTCTAGCCAGCGGATGAGTGATTGCAGTTTTGTGGGTGCTTACTGTAATTGGGGAATTTATAAAAGGCTTCTCTGCCTAGGGTAAAGGAGTAGAGATTAGTGGATTAAAGCGGAGACACTCTCTCGGGACTAGATGAAAGCACAGGTTGCTGAACCAGTATAAAAATCTCTATATCCTTTACTTAATTGCATTTTCCAGCTATTTCACTCAGCCAGCTGACCTCACGCAGGGAGCCTTAATTATTGAGAAAAAGTTCTATAAGTTTTTGAGTGAGTCATTCACCCCCCCCTCTGACTCATTAAGTGTATGCGTAGGGACCAACAATCCCATCCATGGCATCACACAATCCATGCATGATCTGATCTGCTACCTACCATTTCAGCTAGGAGGAGGAAAAATTATCTTCGCACCCTAGTTTGGAAAAGGCTAGAGATCCGTCTGATTCATCATTTTCTCACTCTGGTTATCACCAGGAAGTTGAGGGGGTCCTGTATACCAATTCCAGTGGGGAGTCAGATTCAAATTAGGTTTAGTTAGGTCAAGATTTCTCTCATCTAGCCATGTCTTTTCCGAGCAATGATAGAAACCCTCCTCTGCCTAAGGAGCAAGTCGGCCCTACTCCCACCTCGGGAGCAACATCTCAGCCACCTCTTGGTTTCAATTTTATCAGTGCTATGGCTCAGTTCCTGAATTTGGATACGTTCCAAACTGCCATCCAAACAACTGTCTAAGCAATTGTTAAGCATGCCCTCGAGGATAGGAGTTTTGATCGGGTCTTTGAGTCTGATATGTAAGCCTAGAACGGTTCAACATAGATGTTGGCTGTTCTAGTAGAGATAAGACCTATTGCACCAATTTTTCAACCAACTCCCTCGACTCAGCCAATGGCAACCCCATTTCAGTTTGGGCAAACTTCTGCTTTCCTACCAACCTCGATAACACCGTCAATTGTTCCTTTCAATCCGAGACCCTTTGTTCAGAGCTCGTTTCCTCTAGTATTCACTCCTTAATTTTCAACTTCTTCCAGTTGGCTATTCCAACCCCTGCCATCTTTTACTCCTCCTCAGTTCTTGGTAACTCCTTAGGGTATTGTCTACCCCCAGAATCCTTTTAGCTGCCAGGTGGTCCGTCGTCCTCCACTATCTCTGCCAGTCAACAATAAGGTCATGCAGCCTCCAGGTGTGACAACTAAAGTAGCTGCTTTTGTTCACTAGATGATAGCCTCTCAGATCAATGACCAGGTCACCCATTATCTAAGCATGACACCCGAGACGATAGCTCTCTCTCAGTCGATCAATGACTAGGTCACGCAGCCTTTGGGCGTGATACCAAAAATTCAAGCCTACATAAACCACTTCATACCCGCCAAAGAACCCGAAAGAGATGAGGGTTAGGTCCCTAACAACTTCACCATGCCGAATATGGCACATTATGATGGTTCTAGTCCACCTGCTTCCCATATTATTATGTATGAAAGAGATATACATGTAAAAAAGGTAAGTGATAAAGTGCTTGCTAAAATGTTTCCTTGTTCCCTTCGGGGCCCTACTCTTGAATGGCATCATACTCTGCCCCAGCACATTATCATTGATTGGAAACCTCTTTCTGAGGCTCTAAAAGTGCATTATTATTTCAATACTATGATGGAAACAACCCTCTAACACCTCGAGGGAGTTCGCCAAATGCCCAATAAAACTTTTAAGTAATATTTTAACCGGTTGATGTCGACCCAGGTTTTAATGAAATCTAAGCTAAGTCTCGAGGAGATGAAATCTAACCGGTGGGATCTCTTCCCCTGTTCCATAAAGAAATGGCTACTGATTCATTCCTTTCTTATAAGGCTATTTTCGAAAAAGACAAGAAAATTAAGCATGAGGCAGAGCGTGAAAAGGCATAAAAGGTGGGGAAACCTTGGTTTAGAAAGAACAATGATGCTCAGCCCTCAGCTCCGGCACCTACTAAGCCCAAAGCCCCGACTACAGTTCAGGCAGTTTCTCAAACCCCTGCTGAACCCCTGGCAATCACTCGAGCTCCATGGGAAATCGCCGCAGTCTAGCCTTCTCGTCCTCCTTTTGTTTTAGCTAATCCGTATAAGTTGCCTCTTCGGGTCATTTTTAAGCATTTGAGGGAAGCAGCTTTCATCCAATCCCTTCAAGAGTACAAACCACCTAAACACGAAGATAAGAACAATTTATGTAATTACCACATTCAGGTGGGATACCAAACCAACAATTGCAAGGCCATGCTCTTAGCTATTCAGCGTGTGGTTAATGAAGGAAAGAATGTTGAACCTAATAAAACCCTGAGCACCATTAACAACCCTCTACCGAATTTTAGGGGCAAGGTAAGAATGATCTAGTTGGGCTTACCTAAAGCCATGGTCTTTGATCTCCTTACTTGAGAGCTGGGAAGTAGTAACTCTGTTCTAGTTATGGTTCTGATCTCCTGTCTAACTCGGTTTTTAATCTGATCAATCAAGCCAATCCGAGAGTTAATTCAGTCTGGGGAATGGATGTTTACCTAAATCTGCCTAAGAAGGAGAGCCACAGAACTCAGCCTTTTATGGCTAAGAGGATGAAAGTTGAGAAAAAGCCACTATTCAACGTAGATTCCTTTGTTTCAAAGGATGACTATTCTGATGAAGATGAGGGGGTAGTCGAAGAAGCTAAGGCCATAAGCACCAAACTGTTTAGGGTTGATTCACCTGCCAATGAGAAGCCAAATGAATTATTCAAGGTTGATTAGAATGAGCCTTTTAATATGGATGAGTATGAGTTGCAAGACCCGGATTCAGACTTTAACGAACCGCCGTATCTGTTTAAAACACAAGCCACTCAAAATATCTTGATTGATAATGTTCTCAACATTACTCAGAGTGGCCATGTATACCAACCCGAGGATCATCGTCTCTATCTAGATAAGCACCTAATTCTTAAGAGAATAGGCACCATTGCGAGGCCTCCTTCTCCACCTTCACCTGTTCCGACTAGTCTTGAGGTTGACCCTCTCATTACTCAGCTGAAAAACACCCAAGCTCATTATAGTATCTGGCAGTTGGTAATTGACTATGATAGGCATCACAGGGGATTGATTAAGTGATTGCTTGATTTGAAGCTACTCCGACCACTTTACTTGTTGAGATGTGTGCCAGGGTTGGAGAAGGAATTCCTCTAAGGAAGGGACCTCACATTGTATTTGACCATTTCGATCTTCTGCTTGAGGGTAGGGACCACAACAAGGCCTTGTTCATTCATATTCAGATCCTCGACAAGGTTATCCCCTGTATCATGAAAGATGATGGTTCTGCCCTAAATTTATGCCCCCTGAAAGTCTTTCCTCATTTGGGACTGTCAAAAGAAATGCTTGAGAAATCCAACACTGTTATCAAAGATTATGATGATTCGAAACATAGCATAATTGGGGCCTTTGAGGCAGAAGTCACTATCGAAGGTGTTACGAGCAATGTATGGTTCACTGTGCTTGACATTCCCATTACTTACTCTTTATTGCTCAGCCGACCTTGGCTTCATACCTTGGGCACAGTTCCCTCTACTCTCTATCAGAAAATCAAGCACATTTACAAGGAGAAATTGGTAACTATCGAGGCCGGTCCCACTTCCGTTGTGGCTGTTATAGAAGCTAAGGCTAAATTAAAGGAATGTCTTCAGATTGCTATGGTTAGTGAGACTAAGAAATCACCTCCCATTTGGCATAGTTATCTCCACACCAATATGGGAAAACTAATGAAGAGATCTGGGTATAAGCCTAGCAGAGGTAGTAGGATGTACGAGCAGGGAATTATTAAAGCCTTAGAGCCGAAGGTGCTAGTTTGCAAGGTTAGGTTGGGGTACAACCCCAGAAAAGCATATTGTCGTGCTCGTTCATGTTATTATCGCATGGTGACTGTTTGTGAGATTTAGGGCAAGAGGGCTTATAAGTGAGAGCCCAAACCTGTAGAGTATAATGGAAAAATGTATCCCGGTTATGAGATCATCAAGGATGTCTATGACTTTGAAGTCGGTTGTATGGTTATCTCCGCTGAACCCGAACCCACCAAGCCTGTTGCACCTATCAACGTTGTTTTTGATAAGGCTAAAGGGAAGCCTAAGATGTATCCTAAGAATAAGTCTGGGGGAAGTAATGAAGATTCTATTGATCCAGAGGTCGAAGATGTTGTGGCTACCATGATCAGGGCTATGGAATTTCTGATGAAGAAAGGTTAGAGGGGTGAGAGAATCAGGGAAGAAGATGCCATGATAGAGATTGTAAGGAAGCTCGCCAGGGCCCTAGCCAAGAAAGCCAACCTGTCTAGGGAACCATCCTTCACCGCCGACCAAAAAGCGGTTCTAGAACATGACCTAGACACCATCCTAATGAAGACTACAGAGGAAGCTCCTCCTGTTGCTGCTACCACTTTTGAAGCCCCTCTTCCTATGGAGGAGGATATGGATGATGTAATTTTCAATATTTCTGATGTTTTTTATACGAACAATGTTGCTTATAAGGCTTTTAATGCAATGAATGACTCTCAATTTGCTTACTTGTTTGATGTTTTTCTTGATGGATCCATGCATTCACATAATAATACGCATAACGTTTTTAGCATTAGCGATACATCTCTAAGTGAAATAAACCTGAGTACTAATGATAATCCTAAAGTGGTAACCATTTCCAACAATTTAACTCTAGAGTATAAACATGAGATAATAAAAGTGCTTAAAGATCATGTTAACATTTTTGCCTGGTCGTATGAAGATATGCCTGGGGTTGATCGTCAAATTGCCGACCATAGAATTCCAACCGAACCTAAGTTCTGACCTGTCAATCAAAAGCTCCATCGATTAAGACCAGAATGGGCTGATCAGGTTAAGGCAGAGGTTTTGAGGTTGATTGAAGCTCGATTCATCGAAGTTGTGGAATACCCGACTTGGTTGTCCAATACAGTCCCAGTTTCGAATCGAAGAAATATGGTAGGGTCCGAGTTTGTGTTGACTTCTGAGATCTTAATAAAGCTTCACCCAAGGACAATTTCTCACTTCTTAACATCAATGTTCTGATTGACAGCGCCGCCAGGGCCGCTATGTATTCATTTATGGACGAATTCTCAGGTTATAATCAATTTTTGGTGGATATCATCGACAAGGTTAAAACGGAATTCATTACCGAATGGGGTGTTTATTACTACAAAGTAATGTCGCTTGGGTTAAAGAACGTCGGGGCCACTTATCAGCATGCCATAGCCACCCTTTTGTAAGATATGATCCATAAAGAAGTGGGGTTGTATATGGGCGATATAATTGTGAAGTCTTCCACCTGAGAAGAGCACCCTGCTATTCTTGACAGATTCATGACTCATATCGAGAAGCATAATCTTTGCCTGAATTCAAAGAAGTGCGTGTTTAGGGTTACTTCCAGTAAGTTACTAAACATGTGGTTAATAAGAAAGGAATTGAGATGAATCCCGATAAAGCCAAAGCCATCAGGGATATGCCTCCACCTAAAATAGAAAAAGAAGCTTGATCATTTCTGGGGTCCTTATAGTATGTCAGTCAGTTTATCGCCCGCCTCACTATCGTGTGCGAACCAATCTTTAAGCAGTTGAGAAAGCAATAACTAGTGGTATGGAATGATCAGTGCCAAGTGGTGTTTGACAAAATCAATGCTTATCTTGTTGACCCACACATTCTGAAACACCCCATCCCTGGTAAACCTTTGACCCTTTACCTAGCTATCGAGGAATCTTCTATCGGGGCAATGCTTGTCCAAGAACATGATGATAAATGGGAGCAGGCAATCTACTACTTAAGTAAGAAGTTGTTGAATTATGAAACCCGGTATTCGATTATGGAGAAGACTTGCACCACCATAGTTTGGCTCGCTAAGAAGTTACGCCATTATTTCTAATCCTACCGAGTCCAATCTGTGGGTAAGATTGACCCCATAAAGTATCTTTCTCAATCCCCCACTCCAGCCGGTAAACTATCCCAATGGTTGCTTCTCCTATCCGAGTTCAACATTGAGAATGTGATGAAGAAAGTTATTAAGGGTCGGGCAGTGGCAGAATTCCTGGCTAATCAACCTCTTGACTCTGATTATATTGAAAACCTAGAGTTTCCTGAGCAGCTCACCTTCGACAAAATCCTTGAGCGTGTGTGGACTATGTACTTTGACGAAGCTGTGGACAAATGGGGAGCAGGCCTACAAGTTATTATAGTCACACCGGATAATGAAATCATCCTGTTGTCCAAATGCTTGGAATTTACAGTCATAAATAATGGAGTTGAATACGAAGCTTGACTGTTTGGTTGTGAAGCCCTCCCAAAGGTTAACGCCTACATGGTATCTATAATCAGGGATTTAGTTCTTATAATCCATCAGGTTATCAGGGATTGGGAAATCAAAGAAGAATCTCTTTATTCTTATGTTGAAGTAGTCTGAGGCTTATCCGAGAAGTTCACCTCTTACTTATAACGCCACGTCCCCCAGGATAAGAATCAAATGGTTGACTCTCTAGCCACCTTGGCCTCCTTATGGGAAGGACCTCAATAGCAGCCTATCCGTCCTTTGGTTCTATTGTCAACTAAGCTCCCCTACCATACTCAACCAGTTCAGTAGGTCCTTGCCATCTCCAACAAACCCTGTTGGTACTCCGACATCATCCTATTTCTTCAAACTGGCCAATATCCCCCAAATTCCTCTGAATCAGACTATAACACTCTAAGGCAGCTCGCTGCCCAGTTCTGGATTATTGATAGTGATCTGTTCAAGCGCACTAGTGACAGTTTACTGCTTCATTACTTAATTGAATCAGAGGTTCAGGAAGTCATTAATCAGTTCCATGCCGGTGATTATAGCCCTCATATGAATGGTCTCGCTCTCGCAAAGAAAATTCAACGGTTGGGATATTTTTGGCTCACCCTAACAGCCAATTTCATCGCCTAAGTCAAAAGGTGCCATCAATGCCAGATTTATGAGGATATGCAACATCTACCACCCACTGAGCTCTACCATTTATCTACTCCTTGTCCATTCTCGGCATGGGGGATAGACATAATTGGTGAAATTCATCCCTTGTCAACAAATGGGCATAGATTCATCGTGGTAGCAGTGGATTATTTCTTAAAATGGGTAGAGGCCGAATCCTTCACCAATGTTACCGCCAAGAAGATGGCCAAGTTCATAGAAAAGCATATCTTTGCTCGGTATGGACTTCCACATCACATAGTCTTAGATAACAGGGTATAGTTTCAAGGGGCAACCGCCGATCTGATTGAGAAATATGGGATTGAGCACCATAGATCTTCTCCGTACAAACAGCAAGCAAATGGTGCTGTTGAGGTAGCTAATAAATTGGTAAAGAAGATCATTTCTAAGATGATAGTCAGTTACAAGGATTGGGCAGATAAGCTACCTTTTGTTATTTGGGGATATTACACAAGCATCCGTACCCCGATCGATCAAACTGCGTTCTCCCTAGTCTACGAAATGGAAGCAATTTTGCCAGTTGAAACTCAAGTAACCTCACTGAGAGTCCTTTAGAAGCTAAGCTAAAATAATATAAATGGACTCAGGTAAGGTTTGAATAGCTGAATATGATGGATGAGCAGAGATTAAGGGCCCTAGATAATCTCCAGATGTACCAGTAGCGCATGGCTCGAGCCTATAACAGTCGGGTAAGGCACCAGAATTTCCCCCTGAAAGTTGGTGATCTGGTCCTTAAGCAGCTGAAACCTTCCACCACTGATGCTTGGGGCAAATTCAGCCCTAACTGGGAAGGACCGTATGTGATAAAGAAGATGCTTAAAAAAGGGGAGGTTAAGCTTATGGATATGGACGGGAATGAGTTTGTGATCCCCATAAACTAGGACAGGCTTAAGCATTATCACATCTAATTCGAAAGAAATAAAATAGAAAAAGCAGCACATAAAAAATAGATGAAATAAATCACCCGCCTTTCTATCTTTTACCGATCGGGCAAAAATTAGGGTGACACCCTACAGTCGATATTCTACAAACTGGCCATGCAAAAATTAGGGGACGAGTCAAACCCGCTAGATCAAAAACCCAAAAAGGGTTATCTAGGTAAAAATTAGGGTAAGTAAGCAAAGAGAGAGTGCCTTCTAGAAAACTGATCTAGGCTAGTTGGCACCTGGAGTTAAATCAAGGGAAATGTTAACCAAACATCATGTACTTTGTTTTACATCAATTAATGAAAGTATCTCTTTTGTTAAATTCTGAATGCTTATGTTTATGTAATTTTGTATCCATACGGTCAAAACAGCTCAAGTAAGCCTAATGCAGAGTTCACGTTATTCTAAATTAAGTGCGCAATAGATAAAAATAATTTTGATAGATTGAAAAGGGCAAGATTTATGCAAAATTCAGAATAAGTTTGCTAGATTGAAAACCCAAAAAAGGGCAGTCCGGGCAAAAATTAAGACAAGGTTCGATAGATTGAAAACCCCAAGGGGTAGTCTATGCAAAAATTAGAACCAAATAAAAGACATGTAATAAATAAAGTTTGATAGGTCTGTCACCTTGACTAGCCTATGAAAAAGGTAAAAGGGCTCCCGGCATCATCATAATACCTAGAGATCCGCCACAGGGTGGTAGTGGAAAAGGGCTCGTGTCCCTGCTTAGCTCGCTCTCCCTTAAAATGGGCCCATGATCGCTCAGATCGGGTCACCATACATCTAATCTCAGCATGCCATCCTCTGTAGTGTGTATTAGTCTCAATAGTCTCCATGTGGTTGTAGTCCAGAGTCTCAAATATGGCCTCCCTGGCCCACTTCTCCCGGATATGGTTCACCCATCTAGCTTTGTAAACTCTGATTTGGTTATGCGTAGCTTGATTGGAACTCTCTATTGCTTGTTGTACTGACGGCACAACCGGTAAGGGGTACAGAATGAGGACCTCTCCAGACCTGTCAGCTGAACACGGGATCCCTAGGACTCCATGACCACATCTCGGATCCTCCACCATAGGCTAACCCAATGAATTTCTGAATTTGTATACCCCCTCTGAATAGGCATCCAGCTGTCGAATGTCAGCTGATCAAATTCAACTCGCATAAGCCCCCTCTCACTCAGATTAACGGGTAGGTACTTCTTTGGGTTCCCCCGTGGCGCCTCCTTCAGCATTAGTTTCTCCATCAGCCATACCTGTAAGCCAATTTCAGATAAGGGCAAAAAGAGGTTAATAATTTGTAAAATGGGAAAATGAATACCTGCAGCAGTATAAGATGATCACCGATAAGAGTCAGATCGATAGAGGCAGCATCCATGTTTAGCAGGATATCAACTAGTCCCACAAATATGGGAGAAGCCCCTGTTGACAAAGGACTGATAAGTGAAATCACCTTGAATAGAGTGACCGGGCCTACTCCGCACATAAACTCCACTATAAGTAATAGTGCCACCATAGATGACCAAGCAAGATGAGATCTAAGCGCCCCATGGCACCACTCCAAAACTGTACTGAGCTAAAATCTAGGTTTGTCAGGCAGTCGGGATAGAAATAGGTCTACGGAATCAAAATAACATAACCCTCGAGGCACGCCGTCCATGCCAAAATAAAACTCCGGGAGTGCCAGGGGCATGCACTTGGGGCATGGAACCCCTAATATGGCATGAAACTCTTCAAGCAAGGGGCATAGCTCAAATAAAGAAAATCAGAATACATGGTCCATCTGATCCCAAAAAAGCCAATGTCGCGCGAAGAAATTCGGGACTAACGGGCCACGCTGCGATATATCGTAAGCCTCATAGCTAAAAAAATTTCTAGCTTCTTCCAGTCTGCATTTCCCAAGCTTTACAGGAAGCCCCATAGCTGCTAGTTATGGTTTGCCATTGTTGAATTAGAGAAATCACCGAATTGGATTTCTGGCAAAGTAATGCCGCTGGTGGTATGAGTCAGATCGCCGGCGGTATGGGTTTGCGGGCTATTTTATCTATATTATTTAGCAAGTTAGAATCTCATACAAAGGGCAATATCAGTCATACAGCCGATGGTATTGCCAAATTTTCTGTGAATTTTAGATCTGTTTTAATCAATTTAAACCTGTAAATAACCTGTAAAAACCTTGTAATCTGTTTCCAGAAGATATGCAAGCACAAAATTCAAATCTTATTCAAACTAAAGGCCAGAAGGCGCAAACCATCCAAATATCCAAATGCTAAGCCTAAATAAAACCAAAATCATCCAAAATCCAAAATCAATCATCTAATCCCATTGTATCACAGGCATACAAAAACCAAGACCAATAAAAATGAGCAAAAAGAAAAAGAAATCAGATTAGCGGATGGATCCAGGATTGGTTGCCACCGCTGGGCGGGTGAGATAAAACATCCTCCTCACTGAGAAGATAAGTGCCGACAACATCTTCTTTAGTCCCCGAGATGATCTAAGAACTCACAGGGGCAACTCCATCGCATCGCTTGCCACCTTCTTTCCCCTTCGACTTGCCTCACCCGGGGTAGCACGATCCATTTTATGTTTACTCCTCCTCTCATGTAAAGTGGCATCCAACTGGTTCTCTAGCTCTCTCACTCGGTACCGGAGCGCCGTTATCTCTTCCTCATACCTCTGTTGTGCCTTACTAGCATCCGACAGCGTGAGACCTATAAAGTCCTACAAACTATAACAATAACATTTTATATCATTCATATCATCCATACATGCATTTTATTTTAATACCATGTCATAACAAGGAACATACCTGAGCAAGCAGCGTCTAGGAGACAAGTGTGTGCCTAAGAGCAAAAGTATTTCTCGCCAACCGCTTTTGAAAAGTCCAAAAAGGCAGCCAAAAGAGTTCATA
Source organism: Euphorbia pulcherrima (assembly GCA_947683365.1). NCBI lineage: Eukaryota > Viridiplantae > Streptophyta > Magnoliopsida > Malpighiales > Euphorbiaceae > Euphorbia > Euphorbia pulcherrima. The sequence continues at coordinate 18,106,566 of CANTUS010000013.1, read as the reverse complement.
AAGGGCCTGTCATATGGATTTGTTTGCACGGGACTTACATGGGTGGTGTTTCTGGCATGAAGTTCAGCGAGTGGCTATTAGAAGGTATCTCCCTAGTCCGAAAATTGCTTCTCGAGTTCATCAATAAGAATTGGGTCTCTAAGGCAGTGGAGAGGCGCCCCTCGATAAAGATAACACCCTTGGGCATGCCGTGGTATTATACCCACTATCCTAAGCCCGGCCTCTCTTTCTAAATGGTACCTAAAAACATAAAAAGCAAGGCATAAGCATCTATTTTGACCTAAGCATATGGCATAAATATAATCATAAAAAGAAAGGGTGCAATCTCACATCAGAGGAATGGTGTCCCTCGTGAGCCATTGGAACATCCTGGCTGACCTCGCCCTGCCCCTCAGAATGGCCCTCACCGCCGCTGCTCCCTTTGTCATTATCATCCTCAGTGATAATTCTGCACCTCTGCTTTTTCAGCTCCTCCTCCTTCTTCTTCCTATGGTAGGAAATATCATTGTCATGAATGCAGGGGCATATAGGGAGCAAGCAAGATATGTGGCCATTATAAGGGCTAGGGACTCTCTGTACCACTCGGTCGTTCCCCTCTAAATAATTGGCCTTAATGGCCTCCTCGGTGATAGTCAAATAGGGCCACCAGAGGCCTATAGAAGTATCCGTAGGTATAGGCCTGGTAGCAGGCATAAGCTCTCTCCAGCCTTTAACTCTCTCCCCCATGTACCAGGGTAAGGCTAGGGGGCACTCCATGATAAATCAGCGGTCGTCCACCTCCTGTCAGATAGTAAGAACATCAACTCGGTTGGACACCTCCTCAAAAGGGTCCCGACCAACCTGGCCAATCAATGAAGTAGGAAATCAGTGTAAGAAATTTAAATTTATAAATATATTTTTGTTGATTAATGGTTTTTTGATTGTAACACAGAGCAAAAAGTCAAAGTAGCATACCGAGCTGATCTGTAGGCACCGCAGTGCCTCCCTATATGCGGTGGGGTACTTGCCAAGCCCACCAATGCTCCCGCACCATCGGGCAAGGAAATGGGAAGCCGGTGGTACCATAGTACCGAATTAGTAAGGGGGGAGGATTTGATGTTCGAAAGCCTACACCTGTACAATTTACAACCAATCAGTCGAAAAGATCAACACACCAAGAATAGGCAAAAATGCAGCTAGCCATGATAATAAAGTAATATTCAAAAAGGGCGTACCTAAAGTAAAAAGTGGCTCAATCAAAGGACCTTATCCTTCTTTCGGGCTCCCATATCTAGCCTGTAGTACATCTGTGACAAAAGGGCCTTAGGCCAATTCTTCTCTTTGATGGCCTTAACATCCTCAATAGCTGAAATCAACCCATAGTTGACCTTGCTACCCGAGACTGGGAAGAATAACACAATCAATAAAGAAATAATGAATGAGCGAACATAAGCATCCCTCTTGGTCTCAGGGACCACTCCGACCCCCTTTTAGTACTCATAAAGCTCCCCATAATAATATCTCCCTGCCTTGTGCTTTAACCCAAACAGCTCAATCACTCTCTCACCACCGCCCCCCTGAGGTGGTTCTTCTCCATGTACACATCAAAGTGGATAACATTCTTTATCCATGACTGCCCCGACATCACTACCATATCAGATGGGGTAATAGTAACTCCTTAATCTGGAAATGGAAGGTGTGAGTGGTCTCAGACCACTTCTCAACCAAGGCGGTCAGGGCTAAGTGAGACAGCTTGGGCATTAGTAAAGGCATGGTTCGGGCCAAATCCCTGAATCATGTATCTTCAATTGTAGCCACAAGCTCTAAGTCTTTCTCATCAATATGATTCCCCCACTCTCCGATGGTTCCCATACCTCCGGTGCAGGTAGGGATATGTGGCTGCAAAATCAAAGAAGAGCGGATTAGTTAAGTTATTCAGATTTTATATCTTTTTGCTTTTGGAAAGCTGCTGATGCCGCCGCTGGGGGTAGTGATATCGCCGGCAACATCACTGAAATTGGCGGTGACATAACATGTTTTCGGCCCTTTTAAAGGCTTGAAGCCGCTGGCGACAATAGTGATGTCGTCGGTGGCATCATTTCTACGGGCAAAACCTAGTTTTGCCCAAAATCACACAAAATCTCACCAAATCACCAAAAATTGCAATTAATCGAACCCAAAGCATAAAAATAGTAAAAATCAAACCTATAACATGCAATATCAGTTTCTACACAATCAATTTCATATTTATAACCCCTATCATGGCAAAGTTTTGACCCTGAGGCCGAAATCAAAACTTAACATAAACAAGAAGATTCTAGTTTTGTAGGTTTACCTGGATGTTAGAGATGTGATTCTTCTTGACCGGTATGAGATCGTCTATTAGAGCCGCTATCCGTACCTAAAAAGTCATCGGACTCCTTGAAGCCGTAACCCATGTGAATCATGCAGAGTTTTAGCCCTTCAATGGAGGAATCGGGTAGTTCGTCAGACTTAGAACTGCTAGATTTTTCGCCAAAGATCTTCTTCATGGTTGAAAATCGAAAGAAAAGAGAAAGGCTTGAGTTTGTTTGAAAGAGAATAGAGAGGAAAAGAGGAGTTTTGACTTCTAAAAAAGGAGAAATAGGGAGAAAATAGAGTTTAATGCCGTATTAAACATCCGAGCAGAATTCGAGGAGTTTTAATTAATCTGAAACTGCCCATCCATTCAGCCGGCAGCATCAGCTCAAACCGCCAGCGATAGAGAGTCAAGCCGCCGGTGGCATCACTTACACTAATTTGAATTTTAAATTTCTTTGACCAGTCAAAGATGCCATGTGGCACCCATATCGTCGGCAGTATCGCTCCAGATCGCTGATAACATCAGCCAAGCCGTCAACCTCTCCCTACATTTTTCAGCAAATCGGGTGGAATCCCGGCTCCAGCCCTGACATCCCACCACTTCTGAAACCCTTATGCTTTTAATTATTACATTTTTACTTTTGATCGAAGGGGCAAAAAAAATTTTTGTTTTATAAAATTGATCAAGCAGCAAAAACATCATCTAAAAATTAGTTTAATCTTGTTGACTTGTCACTTGTTGCACGAACGACACACCCTATCTCAAAACCTCAAATTTCAAGTCCGCTTGGCAAATCTCAAAGCTCAAGCCCAACCGAGGGGCAAATCAACCTCAATGCCCAAGTCCGCTTGGCAAATCTCAAAGCTCAAGCCCGACCAAGGGGCAAATCAACCTCAAAGCTCAAGCCTGACTAAGGGGAAAATCAACCTCAAAGCTCAAGCCTGACCAAGAGGCAAATCAACCTCAAATCTCAAGCCCGACCAAGGGGCAAATCAACCTCAAAGCTCCAGCCCGACCAAGGGATAAATCAACCTCAAAGCTCAACCCCGACCAAGGGGCAACTCAACCTCAAAGCTCAAGCCCGATCAAGGGGCAAATCAACCTCAAAGCTCAAGTTTGACCAAGGGGTAAATCAACCTCAAAGATCAAGCCCAACCAAGGGCCAACTCAACCTCAAAGCTCAAGCCCGACCAAGGGGCGAACCAATCTTAAAGCCCAAACCCGACTAAGGGGCAAAGCCGTCATCCATCAGGTACAATTTCCAACCCTTGCTCTTTTATGTGATCATTCTGACATGTGGCAGTAGTGATCCCCCGAGGGGCAGCCTGTGAGCACGGGATTTTACAGTCCCTCTCATGAGACGATGATGACGTATGCCCGATTTTATTTCTCATGATAAAAATTCTTTTTTTAGAATTTTTATTATCGATATAAAGTTCTCTATGAATTTTATTTTTGAAAAAATTTAGTTCGGCTTGTCCGGTAACGCATCTAGTGGTAGCTCAGACCGATGATTTGCACCCAAAAAATAATCTAATCCAAAATACCCATTAAAAATCAAAATATAAGCCCAATATCTGAGTTTTTCCGTCAAAATCACCTTTTGCCGGTTTTCCTCTCCTTTTCCCCTATTTTGGGCACGAATCGTGCTAGCTTTTTAGACCTGTCAGGAGAGCAAGGCCGTCGGCGGCCTGGCTGATACCGCTATGGCCTTCTACTGTAAAATAGCTGTGTGCCTTTTTGCTCTATATCCGACGGATAATTGATCCAAGGCAATTTCCAACGACTTTTAGCCTATATAAACAACATTTTCTAGCCATTTCAAGGGTTCCACTCTTCCTCAACTCAAAATTTCAAGTAAATTTTGAGCATTTTAGCTAGCTTTACTGGGATAAAGTATAGGAAAGGTAAGAAAAGAGGATTCAATTCATCTTTTCTTGGTTTTTCTCTACTAAACTCTCCGATATCTAGGTGCAATTTAAGTTTAGAAATCACTAAAATTAGGATTTAGAGACTAAATCACCTCATACTTCCTACAATCATTAATTGAGCTCCCCAGAGGTGTCATACAGATCACGAAAAGGTGGATTCACGGCCCCGAGGTAAAAAATTCTGAGTCTCATAGCTCTTTGGCCTTCATTTTACTTATTTATTGTGTTTTAGTTATTGTTTGTGCTTAGTTTTAGGTTTTTGGTCGCTTTTTGGCCAAAAACAATAGCTGCAAGAAACTGAAGCCACTTGAGGCATTTAAAGCCGCCGGCGGTATCTAGAAAGTCATGTAGCCTGCCTGTGTAGCTGAGATTGCCAATGGCATCATCCATGCTGCTGGCGGCCTCAGTCATGCCGGCAGCGGCATGGCCTTCTAGACAGTAGTTTCGTTTTCGTTTATTTTTCGACCTAGTTTAAATTTCCAAAGCTAGGATGTACAGTGCAACGACGAAGGTCCAGAACCTTCTAAAAATAGACCCCACCCCATACTATGTGGCATTTTCACTAATAATCCAGTTAAAATAATAATGAAGTCTGAAATATGGATATATTGGAATTTTCCCGCAAAAGCGTTTTAAATCTCATTTTTAGCCATCTAATCGGGCTCCATAAATCATAAATAAAATATGCTATGTTCACGCTAACTCGGGTCTTGTTTTGTTTACTAACTATGCATGTTATGTGATATACCCTATACAACGTACCGTATTTGAGCTAACCGTTTTGTGCAGGTAGATTTAGGTTAGATGAATGCTAGGCCTTCGGGTATTTAACTTATTGTATAGAAAAATGTATAGGATTCAGAAAGTCATGTAATTATTATTTTATTTTTCGCATTTTATTTAGGATAACTTTAATAATTTATTTATTTACTACTTTGGATGCTTGATAAATACGATAATAACATATTAGCTGAAAACATAATAAATAGGGTGGATTACAATCGATTAAGAAAGAATGAAATCTTTTAACTTGGCCTAATGTAAAATAGATAACATTATCCAAACTCAGAATCTCTGTTTTAAGTTACGGTCTAACCACCCAGTGGAAATATCGTATCTAAATTCCCGGTGGAGCTTAACCGGGTGGCGACTCTATTTCAAAATACGGGATTTCAAGTCTTGTATCCCTTAACATGCAAATTGGACTTAAATTCAACATCAACATCAATTTTATTAATCTATCTTTTTATTACACTAGAATGAGGATCAATCCCTTGGTTCGCTTCACAACGCTCGTTATTTCCCCTCGAGCTACGCATCTCACGCGGTCCTTGAGGGAAAAAGGTCATCCGCTCGCATCGGTTAAACGAAATTTACCTCTCTTAAAAACTCACCTGCCATGTTATGAGCGGATGACCTTTTTCTGCCGCCGGACCACATGAGATGCGTGAAAGGGGGAAATAACAGGCGTTGTGAAGCAAGCCGGAGGATAGATCCTCATTTTAGTGTGATAAAAACAATGATGGAAAAAGCAATGTTGAAGTTGAATTTTAGTCCAATTTACGTGTTAAGAGATACGAGACTTGAAATCCCGCATTTTAAGACGGAGTCGCTACCCGGTTTAGCTCTATCGGGAATTTGGGTACGATATTCCCACCAGGTGGTTGGACCGTACCTTAAAACAGAGATTCCAAGTTCGAATGATGTTGCTTACTTTTCATTTATTAAATAAAAAAACATTTACATTTAAATAAGCACGACTTTAGTTGTTATGCGATTTAAAATCCGGTTAATGTTTGGAGTTTTCGGTTTATATAGCCATATATCACACAAAAGCAGTAAGTAAAGCACGAAAATTAATTGTTATATGGCTTTACAAATACCTACACATTTTTCTAATGCGAAAAAATAAATAAAGCGGATAAATAAATAAAAGAGCGAAACCGGGTCTCAATCGAACTTACCAACACGGACCCGGCTCCAAATGAGATAAAATATTCACAAATAATCACAAATAAGGCATAAATAATAAAGGCAGAAAAGAAAACATACTATGGAGGAAAAACATTTTTTTGGAATTTTTAGAGTTAAAAGGCATTTTTTAGGCAGTTAATGACTATTTAATCAATTAAATAATAAAATAAATAAATAAATCAGATTAAAAATTAAATAAAACATTTACATATTATTTATGAATTTTAGGGATTTTTTTAGGTGTAAAATGGGGTTAAAAATGCATTAAAACAATAAAACGGGGCTAAAAAGATAAAATAAAACAAATAGGGACCATTTGGGCCTTTTTTGCCCGTAGGCCGACTCAGTGAGGTGGTAGGCCGCTTGAATGACTAGTAGACCGACTCAGTGAGTCGGCCTTGGCATCACTCAGTCGGCCTTTCGCCCACTGAAGTGGTCAACTGGAAAAAATGTCTAAATAGGCAAGAATCGACATTTTGTGCCCGAAAACCCAAGATTATTGACATTTCAATTCGTTTCCTACGTTATTCCAGTATATTTGGACTTAAAATGTTGAAATAACTTTGATTTTTCAGCTTGGAGGAAAAAACCCAAAAAATCCGGTGAAAAGGTGACTACCCACTTGAGCGACATGTAGGCCGACTGAGCGACGCGGTAGGCCGACTCACTGAGTCAGTCAGCCATGTCACTTCAGGCAGCCTGCTAATCACCGGAGCAGTCAGCCAAAATATCACTGGAAAGTCATAAAAAATGCGAAAACAAGGGCCAAATGCTCGGAAAACCAACCAAAATCACAGCAAAAAGCAATAAATAACTTAAGGAAATAGATTGAAACTCAGAAAATTACCTAAAGGCCGTGAATCTGCTCTTGAGACTCGAATCAACCTTTGGCAAGCTTTTGACGATTTTGTGACAAAAATACCTACGAACTGTGACCAATTTAGCAAGGGATTTAGTGATTTGTGCAAAAAGTCCCTATATCCTATTTAAATCAGTTTTACTTAAGATTTCTACTTGATTTTTAATATTTTAAGCTAAAAGATTAAGCCTAATAAAGCCTAGGAAAGTGGATTATTTGAATTTCCATAGCCTTATGTAGCTTTTTCTTTCTAAAGGCCTAAGAATTCTAAAATCTGAATTTCTCTTTCAAAATGAGCCAAAAGTCCTAAATCTGGGGATTTTTTGGGTTTTTGTAGACCCTATCAAGCACAAAATTTCGTAATTAATCCTCCAAATGTTTTAATTTGACGGAAAAATCACAAAAACCTGACTTACAGGGCAAGAAAAACTCAGAAATCGCAGAGAGAAGGGTCAGTCGTGCCAAGGCCGTGTCAGTCGTCAATAGAAGGTTTCCAAACGTGATTCGACTCCAAAGGGTAGAACGAATGAGCCAAAAAAGGTTAGAGCAAAAAGTCATCATCGTTCTGCGGATCACCGAAAAGCCTATACTCACACATGTCATCAATCTAGCTAAATTAACGGCTTCCAGATTACCAAAATACCCTCACTTTGGAAATCATATAAAAACCTCCCAAAATCCCTATCTTCCTCACGCGATCAACAATCATCTGTTGTTACTCTATAATTTTCAAAACTTAAATCCTAAATTCTTCTAAAGCCTACAATGGCAGCCATAATGACCAGTGAAGGAATCAAAATGCTTCCCCAAAAGAACATCGTTGAAGAATCTGCTCTCAACGATAAAGACTTCACATCTATAAATTTTAAGCCATCGGACTCTATAGTTCCCACGGACTACTTGTGAGACAATTTCTTGTTTGAAATAAACCTTTACTCCAAGCTCATAGAAGATCAACACTTGGGCAATTTCCTCAAGATCAAATGCCCAACCTATTCAGATTTAGTGAGGGAATTCTATTCCAATCTCAAAGTACACTTCTTCCATGACCCTTTGAGAACTCAAGTTTAAGGAAAGGTGATTATAATTACTCCAAAATTTTTTGAAAAATTCATGAATATGAAAAATGATGGGGTCTAACTAAGAGTTGATGGGGATGAACAGTAAGTAAAGTACGAACCCAAGATATGGTTGCATCCTAACTATTTTGGTGATAAATGTTTAACCTACTTTTTGGAAGTGCCAAGGTTTCTCCAGCACGTACTTGCTAAACTAGTCCTAATCCGGAAGGGGTCTCTCACCATAGTGTCCTCTTTCTAGTATAGTGTACTACAACACTAGGTAGAGAGTAGAGTTGTTAACATGCTGGTGATGATCATCCGCTACCTAAGGCAGCATAGAAACTCTCATAGTGCACTGATCACCAAAATCCTCATCGCAAATGAGGTAAATGTCTCCGGATTCTAGGTTATGAATGGAAAGGAAATTATAGAGAAGATTTTTAAGAAGTTAAGCTTCAGGGAGACCTGGAATGAGGAAAAGGCTAAAAAGCTAAGGGAAGAGAAGAAGACAAGAGCTAGAAAGGCTGTGGATCCAGCTGATGCCCCAATTCTAAAAAGGGCTAGAACCACCAAGCCAAAGGCACAAAAATAGCTTACTTTGGTTCCGATAGAGGAAGTTGATGAGGATACCCAAACCGTCATTCAGCTATTAAAGAAGAGCCCGGAGAAGCCTAACCCAAGGGGAAGGTTATTAAAGCTGCAGACAAGAAGAGGAAATCTGAAAAAGCTCCAAAAATTGTGGTGGATGATAAGAAAACAAGGGATGAAGCTCCAGTACCTAAGAAGCAGTTCACAAGAAAAGGGTGTATGTTTGATGAGGTAGTTAAAGCCCAGAAAGCTGAGGAAAAGAAAACAAAGAAACCTGCTGGCATTGTGATTGATAAGGAAGTGACCAAAAGGGAAGAAGAAGAAAATTTGGCTAAGGCCAGAAGAACTAAAGGGAAAAATGTGCCCGGATCCACTGAGGAAGTTCATCCGGATGATCCATAGTACAACATTATCAGAGAAGCTATGAAGGATAATGATAAAATCAATAAGCTCAGAACTGAAGGACTTGGATATTCTTTCGATACTCAAACCATCCTCATAGATCTAGTAGATATGGCAACAATTGCCCAAGATCCGGAAGCTGGTCATTTCCCATTCTAACCTAGATCTAGACCACTTCCAGAAAATTTACTTATTCTAGAAAATGAGATCCCAATTGAAGTAAGTCCTATAAAGGCACCTGGAGAAGGCATTGAGGACACTACTAATGCGCTTGGAGGATAAATTAAAAGTCCTAAAACAGCATTTATAGGGGTGACTGAGGACAATTCCAGTCATCCGGGGATTATGGAGATTGATGAAGGAAGAGAAGAAGCTAATGATCAAAATCAAACGGAAATCAATGAGGTAATTCCTGACACTGTTTCCTTTGAACTAAATGTTAATGCCACTGTTGATGTTAAAATAGCAGTTAATAATGAGGATAACTTAGATACACAAACTCTAAGTGTATTTAAGGAATAGGAGTCCAACCCAGAAGACACCATTCTAGAGGACGGACAAAGTCTGGGTTCCCAAGGGCACACTCCTAGAGTAGACTCTAGAGGTGAGGCTAGTCTGGGGGAACTATTGGAAGAGAAGAAAGGGGAAGAAGAAAAGGAATCTGTTGAAGCAGAATCATCCGGATCTGATGAAACCAGCAGTAGCTCAGGATTTGAGACCCCTCTTGCGAGCCCAATCAAAATACCAACTACTGGTATAAATGAAACTAGAGTCAACAAGATCACAACCGCTCTAAAAATCCTGCAAGAAGCTACCCATGAGGAGCATGAGGAAAGCTATGTAAAATAGAGTCTCTGGAACATCTGCAAGCACCTCAAATTCATTGGAAAGGTACTCCTTGAACAATTCTCACCTTCGGATTTGAAGGAAGAAATTGGGGAGATTAAGGGCAGTGTCAAAAGGATTGAGCAGAAAGTAGAAGATTTTCCAACTGCAGATCTCGTAGCAGAGGTTTCCCTTACAAAGGTAAAACCAATCCTGGAACAAATCAATACCAGCATTGTCGGCGCTAACCGTTCTGCATATCAAGCTAATACAGTAGCCATAAATAAATGTGCTACCTTATTGGATAAGATCACTTCCTCCTCCTCCGAGTTATCAACAGAACTAAAAGAGTATATTGATACCAAGTTTGAAAACTTGTGAAAATTCATCACAGAAAAAGAAGAAAAGGCAGCTCTCCCCAAACTCAATGAAAATTAGCAGGCAATGTTGAATAAGCTGACAAAATTCATGGAGGAAGATCTACCAACGCTACTTGTTAAACAAATAGCCGACATTGGAGAAGAACTTGCCGGATAATTCAATGGCCAGGACGCAATCATTAAAAGAATAAAGGGTGATATTCACAAAGATTTAATGACTGTCAATAATGGTGTTCATAACATCCGGAGGGATCTTGGCAAAGACCTTGAGAACTACAGTCCAGACTGTCAAATTTGTCTATCTCCGGATCCTCCCCCTCTCCATCTATCCTAGAAAGCCAATTACTTCCAGTCTTCTAAGACCTGTCCAGCACATTGGGGACATAGGATTCTTTGGCCATAAAGGCATAAATACTCTTCTTAAGGCACTCTTTCCATATTTTGATGAGAAGGATAGGGATTATGTGCTGAAGATGCATCCCTACATCACCGAATCTTACACCTAACTCCGGAACCTCTTCTGCCCTCTACATCTCTCTCCGGCCACTATGGACCATATTTTAGAGCATAAAAGACAAGGCAACTTGGATTACTCATTCTATTCTAAGGCCTGGCAGGAAAAATGGGACAAAAAGACATATATGGTGATCAACCCCCCGGCTGGAAATAAAAAGGGGTAGAAAAATATAAAGAGGGAGAAAGGCAAGGAAAAGGAAGGAGGAGCATCTGGTGCATCTGAAAGGAATTAGACTAGCTATATCTTATAAAAATTTTGTAATAGCTAGATTTACTCATATATTTCTATATCTTGTAATCCAAAAGCTTCATTGATGTTAACTATTGTTAAAAACAAAAGTATATATAGTAAAAATCTAATTCTCTTAAAAAATTGCTTCTAAATTACAATCTGCTATTGTACTGCAAAAATATTAGAAGCTAGAATTGAAAACTGTTAGGGGAGTTAAGGGATGCTAGAATTATGGGGGAGTAAAAATTGTAAATGACTAAGTATCAAGAATCATACTTAGTTCATAAAAACTCCTTTCCTTATGCTTAGATATCTTAGGTTTTTGTTTCCATCAAATGGGGGAGATTGTTGGGAAACAAGGATCCATAACACAAACAATCCGAATTAGGTTTGAAGTAAACAAAAGACCTAAGTATAAAAAGATCTAAGTCACTTATCCAGATACAACCCAAAATATCTAAAGTCCAAGATAAGTAAAGAAAATCACCTAAGCATAAATGGAAGAATCCGATTAAAGTTTGGAAAGGAACCAAACTTTGAACCACCCAAAATAGCATCCGAAAGAACTAATTGCACAAGCATCCGGAAGAAGACAGATTCGGAGATATTAAAGTCTTAAGACATCCGGAAGGCTTTAATATCTTAGACAAAGGGAATGATTCAAAAAAATTCCATTCCCTCCATTCTTTTGGTCTCCAAGTCAAAGATCCTTTTCCCTAAAGTAAGACAAAAATTACAGCTAGCACTTTTCAAAAAAAGGACTGACATCGAACAGAGAAAAAGGTAACAAACTTTTTCACCTAGACCAATAAGAAGGCGCATAGAGCTCACACCAAAAAGCTACTGGCATAAAAGTTGGCAAGACACTAAAATACAAGAAAAATGATCACTGATAACTTTTCAGCCTTAATCCCAAGGATTCAAATGGGTCAAAATTTCTATCTAACAGATTGATCAACGGCTCCGGAAGTGCCACTTTTTACTTGATCAACGTTGAAGATTTAATTACAGCTTACCAACCCACAATGGCTACATTTATGATAGAAGCCTATAAAAGGGAAGCTTCACATGTTGAGAAGGTGTTGGTTGATTTGTGAAAGCAATTAACAAGAGAATTAGCTAAAACAATCAGAAAACACATCCCTCCAAGAATCAAACATTTACAAATCAGTTGTAAGGATTCCCAAGTGAAATTATAAACTTGAGGAAGTCCAAAACCAAAACCTTTGAGGAAACCAAAGTGTAAAGAATCTCATACTTAAGTGAGTAGTGAGATATGGATATAGCTTGAAGTAGGTTCTTTGAGTGGGATCTCCCTGTAGGACTTAGCTCAGGTTTGGATAGAAATCTAAGTAGTATATCCTACTAAAGATAAAAGGGCTCAGCTAGAAATTGGAATTTCTAGTGGTATATCCTACATCCGGAAGGGGGTACCATCCGGTGATAAGCTGTAAGGCTTGATTCCTGCCAGTTGAAAAGGAATCCACTAGTGGAAGGAAAGAAACTCCGGGGACTGGAGTAGGCAGGGCCGAACCAGTATAAAATACTTGTGTTTGATTTTCTTACTCTTTATTTACTTGCATAATTATTTATATACATTTGCATCATCCAGATCCATCCCTCGGATCATAATCAAACACGCTACACTAAAGACTTTTTAAAGTCTGTTAATTCTGCAAAGAGGGTCATTCACCCCCCCCCCCCTCTGACCAAACTTAGACCCTCATAGGGACCAACATGCTCTTCACCCAAACTCACTAAAAATCCTTCCTCTCACATAGCGACCACCTCTTCCACTCATCAACCTTGGATCATGGATTTTGAAGCCTCACATCACCTTACTTCGGACTTGGGAAATCTTGCTATTCATTATGAGTACACCGGCCCTGAAGAAGTCACTATAGGTAATGGTTCCAAACTTTCTATTTTTCGTGTTGGTTCTTCTAGTTTTACTCTTGGGTCATCTCGGTATGTGTTTCATGATATTCTTTATGTTCCTCATTTGTCTCATAATCTTTTGTCAATTTATGCTCTAACTAACTCTAACCCTACTTCTGTTGAATTTTTTTTTCTAATTCTTTTGTTATTAAGGACTTGGAAATAGGGGAGATCAAGTATAAGGGCCGGAGTAACAACAGACTCTATTCTTTGTGTTTACCGAATTCTAAATTTATGTCTGCTAATGTTGCTTCTATTTCAACTTGGCATGACCTTTTGGGTCATGCTTCTATTCCTCTTGTGAAACAATTTTTAAATTTAAATAAAATAAAATATGCTGCTTCTTCTAATTCATTATATAAGTCATGTTGCGTGTCTAAACATCATACATTACCTTTTGTGCCATCTAATTCTTTTTCTTCTCACCCACTTGAATTAATTTGTGCGGATGTTTGGGGACCTTCTCCCATTCCTTCCATTGATGGGTATCGGTATTATGTTCTTTTTCTTGATCATTATAGCAAATATTCATAGGTATATTTTTTTGAAGCGCATATCTAATGTTTGAGATGTGTTCATACAATTTAAGACCCTTGTGGAAAAAAAATTTTCATGTTCCATTAGAGCTTTTCAATCTGATGGAGGGGGGGGGAGGGGGGGGATTTATTTCATTACGAGATAACTTTAACAAAAATGGCTTGCTCATCGCATCTCTTGCCCACATACACCCGAACAAAATGGCTCGGCTGAACGCAAACACCGACATATTGTTGAACATGGTCTTGCCCTTATGCATCGTGCTTCAATTCCTCATTCTTATTGGACCTACGCCTTTGACACCGCTACCTACCTCATAAACCGTACCCCTATCCATCATAAAAACATGATCACACCTTACCAAACTCTATTTTGTCATCCACTTGACCTCATTTCCCTTCGTACCTTTGGTTGTTTATACTACCCCTGGTTGAAACCATATGCCAAAAATAAATTTGATGCTAAATCCAAACCATGCATATTTTTAGGGTATAGTAAAATCCACAAGGGTTATAGATGTTTTGAACTCATCTCTCATAAACTTTTCATCTCACGTCATATTTTGTTTGATGAACAGGTTTTCCCGTTTTCAAAGCAATCTAATGCGAGACCCTCGAAATCCATCACTCCAAAATCCCGTCCTTTTAATAATACCATTCCCTAATTCATTGCCAATATCACCCCCCTATTATTACTATAACCCAACCACTAAACCCAGCCCTAATCTCACCAACCGTCATAATCCCTCACCATCTCCACCTCAGTCACCATCTCCTAACACCTCATCACAACTAACCCACTCCACCTCACTAGCCTCAATGTCGTCCCTACCACAAAATCCTATAGCCCCCAATCCATCACCGCCACACTCACCCTTACCCATCCAACTCACCGTAGACCTTACCAAATACCTCAATCAGCCTACTTTAGCCCCACACCCACCTAAACAGCCACCTCAACCTTCTAACCAATAGCGTATGACCATACGTACCTTGAAGGGTTCTCTCAAAGCTAGAGTTCCATTTGATTTGCTTTATGTTGTTGACACACCCTCTACTTTTGCCAAAGCGGTAAAAATTCCTCAATGACGCCAGGCTATGGCCGAAGAGTACAATGCTTTGATATCTAATGGCACCTGGTCTCTCATTCCTCCCAATCGGTCACAAAATTTTATTGGTTGCAAATGGGTTTTTCAAACTAAGCAAAAGCCTGACGGTTCGGTTGATCGATGTAAAGCTCGTTTAGTAGCTAAGGGATTTCACCAACATCCTAAAGTTGATTATTTTGAGACTTACAGTCCAGTTATTAAGCCAGCTACAATTCGGCTTCTTCTTGCTTCATCGGTTTCTCTTCATTGGCATGTTACCCAACTAGATATTTCAAATGCTTTTCTTCATGGCAATCTGGATGAACTAGTTTTTATGGAGCAACCGTTTGGCTTCGTCAATCCTCAACATCTCAATTATGTCTGCAAGCTTAATAAGTCATTATATGGACTTAAACAAGCTCATAGGATGTGGCACAAGCGGTTGACCGATACACTCTCTTGGCTTGGTTTTCAAGGGTCCGAATCTGATGTTTCCTTATATTGGCTTCAACACCGCAAATGATATTATTTTTTGTCTCATTTATGTTGATGACATCTTACTCATGGGGAATAATTCCAGCCGTATTTTACTATTATTTCTCAGCTTCGGGTTGAATTTACGATTCGAGTCCTTAGCTCTCTTGCATATCTTCTTGGTGTTCAAGCTTCCTGGCATTCCCAAGGTCTTTTTCTTTGCCAAATAAAATATATTCTAGATCTCCTGAAATAGCAAAATATGCTGGATTGCAAGCCAATTTCCACCCCGATGTGTTCAAAGGCATAATTTATGACTCGCCACGGTGATCCATTTTCAGATGAGACTAATTATCGTTGTGTGATGTAGAGCCTTCAATATTTGTCTCTTACTCGTCCGAATATTGCCTTTGCGGTTAATAAGCTTTCGTAATTTTTGCATGTGCCTACTACTATGCACTGGCAAACATCTTCTTTGGTATCTCAAGGGTATGGCACATCATGGACTTTTCTTTCATAGAGATTCAGCCATTTTCTTACATGGTTTCACTGATGTTGATTGGGCGGGTAATCTTGATGATCAAAAATCACCAACTGGTTATGCCATCTTTCTTGGTCGAAATCTCATTTCTTGGTCCTCTAAGAAGCAAAAATCAGTTTCTCGGTTTTCTATGAAAGCTGAATATTGAGCCCTTGCGACAGGTGCCTCGGAAATTGGTTGGTTACAGATTCTTCTTCGTGAACTTGGTATTGTTCTCTCCAAGTCACCTGCCACGTATCTCACGGCGAATCCGATCTATCATTAACGGAGCAAACATCTTGAAGTTGACTTTCACTTTGTTCGTGATCGTGTCTCTAGGAAGCTCCTTCGTGTTTCATACATTCCAACGCATGATCAAATCGCCGACATCCTTACTAAGCCATTAAACAACGATCGGTTTCATCCTTTCTTGAGCACGTTGAGCATTTGTTCATCCCCTAGCTCAACTTGAGGGAGGGTATTAGAGTATTAATGTTGATAGACTTCTATATTGTATTATATTCCTATTTCTACTATTATTTCCTATTGTATAAAATTCTTCTCATATAGGAATACTTGTATAGGAAGTATGTATTGTACATATACTTGTAAACACCTTAACGAATAATCAGTGTTCCAAGTGTTTACATATTGTTGTTTAAAACATTATCAACATTCAAACTTCACTGATTGAATTAATTATGCTTAAGCAAAGCTTTCCTACAGCTTATAATCTCCGCTAGAAATGAACATCATCCTCCTTGAAGCAAGGTTGACCTTACAACAATCGCTTTACCTGCAAAATCTCTTATTACACAATCATGACCGATAACATTTTCTGAATAACAAATACTGGCATCAAGATTGCATTTCACCGAATTTGACAGGGGAAGCCGCTAACATGGAATAAAGGGAGACGCATAATGACTCGTCTTGTAATTAGCTAAAACACCATTCAGATAAAAATCTCAAGTCATGACAGATCACTTGAAAAGTTATTCTGAATATATTATTTCATACAAAGTTATCTTTTCGTGCCTAAATTGCTCATAGAACACAAGCAACTCTTCCCACTGTTTCATTGTGGTTTCCAAATCACCATACCCACCAATCAATTATGGCTGAGATATTAGAATGTTCTCTCTCTAAAAATGGCATTTCAAATAGGAAATGCAAAAAAGCAACTAATAAGAGAATCAAAACCATTTTCATTTGCATCACCATAGAATAGACAAAAACTATCAACATCAATGTATCTCTTTAATTGAAGGTCCAACATGGACACATTTGTATGGATATACTTCATTTACTTAAAAATGGAAACACATGTATAGATAATGATTCATTTCTCCAAAAAATATTAAATTTTTTATACGTCATCTCCCAACTATTATTAGTTGTCCACTTTTGGAGAGCAGAGAATTCAAATCCATTGCAGTTAGTAAATTAACTTTTGTGAAAATCCTTAATTGCATCAAATTTTTATATACAGATGAATTTGGTTTAACCTATAACCTTTTGTATTCCTCTCCCTACTATTATTCCGGCCATTCTTGGATGGTAATAATAATCAAGCATATTAATTTTTAGGCTTATTACATGTTTAATCCTTTTTAACTTGGCAATTTTTATCGTTTGGCGCTTTCAGGATCGGCCCTAGGGTGGTGCAATGAGTGTCATCGCTAAGAGCCCATAATCAGAAGGGGCTTAGAGTTTTTTAGTTTTTTTAATTTATATATATATATAACAAAAATTTATTAAAAAAATATATAAAACAAAAATTAATTTTGTTGTTTTTCAAAAGAAATCTCTAATTTTTTCCAATGAAACATAATATAATACCATAAATTAATATTTTAAGTGGTTTTACTTATCAAGTTTTTTTAGATACATTTTCCCCAAATGTGATATAATTAAATTTTATCTATATTTGTTATTTAATTAATTTCTCCGTTTTAATAACTGTCGCTTTTGGATGAGAAATTTATTTTTAAATAAGTGTCACTTTTCGGATTACAATATATTTATGTCCATCTTTTTCCCCTTTTGCCCTTATTTATTCCTTTTATTGTAAAAAGTGAAAAGAAAATGAAGAGTTAGCTTTAAGGATATAATAGTATTTTGATTGCCCTATTTAATGAAATATTGGTATGTAAGAAAGTGTCAAAAGCGACAGTTATTAAAAGACGGAGGGAGTATATATATATTTTATTTTATAATTAGGTTTCAAGAATATTGGTTGTAGTAGTAATAGTTTGTTTAACTCCAAAGGTTGAAAGTTCGATCCTTTGAAAAAACATGCTTACCATACATGAGTCGAAATTATGAGAGCAATTATCCTATAATTTTTTGGACTATTTTTTTTATTAAAAGGGTCCATTTAATTTACTTCACATTTTATGTTGCATAGGGTCCGGAAAATGTCAGGGTCGGGCCTGTGCGCTTCCAACTATTTTAAGTCTCTATCATCTCTCTAAACTTGGTAAAAGTGTTCACTACAACCCCCTCAATGTCACGTGTCATCTTGTGATTGGTTTCAGTTTTCAAAGTTGTTAAATTTTTTATTTTCCCCTCTCCAATTAAAAGGTGACACGAGGTACTGAGGGGGCTGGTAAACTTGGCAAAAGTGTTCATTACAACTCCTTAGTGCCATGTGTCACTTTGTGATTAGTTTGGCTTTTCAAATATTTGAAATTTTTTATTTTCTTCTCTTTAAGTAAAAGGTGACACGAGACACTAAAGGAACTGTAATGAATACTTTTATCAAATTTAAAAAATATGTAAAAATATGTAAATTAAATGAAAATTATCAAATTAAGAGAGTTAAATATGTATTTTAATTTTAGTTCCATAATCTAATTGTACTAGACAACTGAATCTAATAAGAGATGGATACTGCCATCTTACCAAATCACACAAATGAGGTTGGTGATCGAATTTGAGTTGAGGCCATAATAGAAGACCCCACCTCACAACAAAACCCCAATTTTAATTCAGTAATGTTATCTAATTTGTAATTTGATTGGTCAAATCCCTAATTACTTAAAATCAAATCAAATCAAATCAAATCAAACCCTACCTTATATTTTGATTTTCAAATTAATTACTTTTTAGTTGTTTCCCTCACTCTCTCACAGATCTCACCTTTCAGCCTTCTTCCCCTTCTCAATACAATCCGATCCCTATGTTTCATCTCCCCTTTTCCTGTCCACATTTCTCTTTCCTCCATTGAAGCTTCTCTCTTTTTCACTGGTTCTCTGTTTCCCCATTCCAAATCCCATTTCCTTTTTCAAATTCCAATTACAATGACTACCCCAGCTCCCAAATCTGCAAAACCCGCAAAACCCTCTAATCAAAATCAATCCACCTCAAGATCTTCTTCTCTTTCTTCCCATTTGGCCATGGTAGAACTCAAGCAACGAATTCTCACTTCTCTTTCTAAACTCGCCGACCGTGATACCCATCAGATCGCCCTCGAAGACCTTCACTCCCTTACCCAATCTATCTCACCTGAGGCCCTCCCTATGCTCCTCAACTCCCTCTACGACTCGCTCTCTGATTCTTCCAATGCCAAACCTTCTGTTAAGAAAGAATCTCTTAATTTACTCTCTTTAACTTGCCAATCTCATCGCGATTTAACCCTGCCGCATTTGACCAAAATTATCTCCCACATTGTTAAGAGGCTTAAGGATTCTGATTCAAGCGTTAAGGATGGGTGTAGAGATGCTATTGGGGCTTTGTCGCGGTTGTATTTGAGAACGAGTAGTGCTGGAGAGGGAGGCGGAGATGGTAATGGAATGGGATCCATGGTGGGGCTATTTGTTAGGCCGCTTTTTGAAGCCATGGGAGAGCAGAATAAAGGTGTTCAATCAGTTGCTGCTATTTGTATGGCGAAAATGGTGGAGTGCGCAGCTGCGGACGCCAATGACGGTGGCGGAAATGGTGGCGCTGTGAGTGTTCCGATAGGGGCGTTCCAGAAATTGTGTTCGAGAATTTGTAAGCTGTTGAATGGACAGAATTTCCAGGCAAAGGCTGCTTTGTTAGGCGTTGTGACAAGTTTGGCGCAGGTTTGAGCATTACAGGTTTTCTTTATTTGATTTCTATAGAGCATTTAGAGAATTAAAGGGAAAATTGGGTTTTCGTTATTTATTTTAACAGTACATAACTAATATGTATACTATTTCTGGTGAATGATAGATTTTAGGATATGGGGTTGTTGCAGGATTGGTAATTTAGTGTTTTTGCCTTTTTTGGGGAATGGTTTATATCGGTTTTGACATTTGGTTTTCATTTGTTTGATGTTCATAATATTATTGGTGGTGACAAAGTTCGAAATTCATTTAGAGAGATGCACTGAAATACAATGTTAGTTGGGGATTTTGATTTTTTGTCCTGCAATGTATGGAGTGCAATATAAAGCGTCTGATAAAAAATAGTTGATAAATGTAATTTATGTGGAAGAAAACTCAACATTGGGATTGATCTCTTGGAGAACTTTAGGTATTGTAGCAGATAATCATAAATATCCTTAGAATTGTAATTGAAACATACTCCATTCTCAGATAATTGATTAGCTTATATATCTTTCTAACTCTAGTTCGTATCTGTACAATCTTGACATCTTAGATTTTCTTTTCCTCAATTATCTGAAAGTCCATATCTCCATTTGTGCAAATAATGTATCATGAGCAAACCAACACCAAAGCTTCTCAAACCAGAAAGACTTATAGAGCAATCTTCTGTATCACTTTCCTCCAAATTTCCATGTGTTCCTGCACATTTTGCCAATGTTGTACTCAAGCAGCAGATTCTGCTTTCTCTATCTAAACTTGCTGATCGTGATACCCACCAGGTTGCTCTTCAAGAACTCCGTTCCATTGCTCAAACCCTGCCATCCAAATCCTTGCCCATGCTCCTCGCTTTGCTCTTTCATTTCTCATCTAACTTCAGCAACAAATGCATTGTTAAAGTTGATTGTTTATACTTGCTCTGTTTCTGCTGTCAAATTCATCATGACTTAAAATTACCCAGTTCAGCCAAAATCATCACCCACATTGTTAAGATGTTGAGAGATTCTGATTCGCGAGTGAGGGATGCATGCTCTGACGTGTTTGGGATTTTATCAAGGTTATATTTGAAAGGGGAAGTAGGAAAGGAAGGTACAGTTCACTTGTTCGTTTGGCCATTATTGAAGGCCTTGCTAGAGCAGAAGAAAGGGGTGCAACTAGGTGCAGCTATGTGTATGAGGCAAGTGATAAAAAGCGCAGCAGGTGAAGACATGCCTGGTAGAACATTTCAACAGCTGTGTCCCTGGGTCTGCAAAATCTTGAATAAGCAGAATTTCTATGCCAAAACTGCAATGCTGGGTGTGGTGGCAAGTTTATCAGAGGTTTGGGCTATATTTTTTTGTGCTGCGACTGTGAATAATTATTGGTGATTGAGAACACTTTATTGTTATTGAATGGTTCGGCAATGCATTGACACTTTTTGAAGTTAGACTTTGACAAGTTATTTTCCTCTTATTTAGCCCTCAATTAGATGTCTATTCTGTCTGACATTATCAAATTACTCAAACTTACTTGATCTAGTTTGCTCAATCTTTTGATGGTTGACATAACCTTGTTTAGATGTGAGTGTATAAGATCTGTATGTAAATTTGTGTTAGCTTTACCATAAATGAATAATTCTAAAGATCTTATTATAGGTTGGAGCAATTGCACCACAAGGGTTGGAGCCATTGTTGCAAAGCATACATGACTGCCTTGGAAGTACAGATTGGGCTACACGAAAGGCTGCAGCTGATGCTTTATATGCCTTAGCTTTGCATTCAAGAAGCTTGATTGCAGATGGGCTTGCTGATTCCACACTGACAGTGCTCGAGGCTTGCCGTTTTGATAAGGTGGCCTATATAAGTTTTATTTTTGTATACTGCATTTCTTTTATGGTTGTTTGGTCTTTTTTTTGTCATATGCTTGTGCACTATTGATGTTCTATCTGGAACAATGGGGCATATATGCATAGGTCTTGTCAGTATCATTCTCTTATTCAATTGGAGAGCCGTACAGAAAAAGAAAAAATAATTTAAAGAAAGCATAACAATATTCGTTGATGATGATGGCAAATTGCATGAATTGTAATCAATGATTTCTTGAAGACCTCCCAAGTATTTTCACAAAATTATCCTGTCATCATGAATTCAGACTTACAAAATAGAAAAAGGAGTGTGACTTAACTTATTTAAAGACTGTTTATACTTTATTCAGAAAATTGTTGCCTATGAAGATCTTAGAACTTGAGAGATAAGATTATGTTACCATCAGAAAATTGTTGCCTATGAAGATCTTAGAACTTGAGAGATAAGATTATGTTACCTTTCACTGCAACCATCAAGTTTTTAATATGTTGAACAGATAAAGCCGGTTAGAGACAGTATGACGGAGGCATTGCAATTATGGAAAAAGATTGCTGGGAAAGGAGAAGATGGTAATTCAGATGATCAAAAGGCTTCCTCCCGTGGTGAGCTTATCAATAACAATAAACAATGTGGTTTTTAATCTTGAACGTTCAAATGTTTGATTTTTTTAATTGATAAAATATTCAGATGGAGATCTTCCTGAACAAGTTGAGGTGTCAGATAAGGTTCAAAATTCAAGCAACAAGAAAACAGAATCATCTAAGAGTTCTTCCCCTACTGTGGATTCTGTTTCAAAGAACAAAGCTGGAAGCATTCCTGACAAAACTGTTGTAATATTGAAGAAGAAAGCACCTGCCTTGACAGATAAACACTTAAATCCAGAATTCTTCCAGAAATTCGAAAAAGTGAAGTCTGGTGACCTGCCAGTAGAAGTTGTTGTTCCTCGTAGATGTATCAACTCCTCAAGTCAGAACAATGATGAAAACCCTGAACATAATGATTTTGAATCAAGGGCAAGGTCAAATGGCGTTGGAAACAGTCAATCAGATGATCCACATGGATCTTTCCAGAAGTCCCGTAACTTAGAGAGAGGAAATGCTGGGAGAGATTTAAGATCTAGAGCGTTTGATGATGATAGGCTTGAACTAAATCATAGAGAATCATCTGGCAGTCGTGCAGGTTTCTCCAAGTCTGATGGCCAAGCTGAAGGACCCTTCGGAAACAGCAAAGCAAGTTGGTTGGCAATTCAGAGACAACTATTGCAGCTTGAGAGACAGCAAACACATCTCACTAATATGCTGCAGGTATGCATATGTTCTATAATAACAAAGGGCAAATACATCTTTATCTACCTGAACAGTGAACTTCGTCCAAATGGCCTATTGCCCCCTGAACTTTCAAAAGGTTCTCTTAGCCCTCTAAACTTGGCAAAAGTGCACCGATTTGCTCCATGAATGCCACATGTCAGCTTCTGATTGGTTTGATTTTCAAAGATGTTATTTTCTTATTTTTTTTCTCTCCAGCCAACATGTGGCGTTTAGGGGCAAACTGGTGCACTTTTGCTAAATTCAGGGGGCTAACAAAAAGTTTGAAAAGTTTAGGGGGGCAGTAGGCCATTTGTGCCTAGTTAAGGCGGGTAGAGATGTATTTAGCCAATAACAAAATTATCGTCAATCGTCATTCATGCATTACTTATACTAATAAATGCTGCAATTGTAGGACTTCATGGGTGGGTCTCACGATAGCATGGTGACTTTGGAAAATAGAGTGAGAGGTCTTGAGAGAATCGTTGAAGACATGGCACGTGACTTGTCAATATCATCAGGTCGCCGAGGTAATAGTTTCCCTATGGGTTTTGAGGGATCCAATAGAACAAATTTAGGGAAGTATAATGGCTTCTCTGACTATAGTGCTAAGTACAACGCACGTGTTCCTTTTGGGGAACGGTATGCCCAATCTGATGCCTCTGCATCAGGCATGAGAGGAAGGGGTGCTCATTGGAGACCCGATATGTCTGATGCTTGGGATTTTTCCACTTATGGGCCGTCAAGAAATGGGCGGAGAGCTCCAGCTGGCGGATCGCCAAAATCAGACCCTGAAAGTGATCAGGTTGGTAGCAGGAGAGGCTGGGATAAAGGCGTTGGACCTGTTAGGCTTGGCGAAGGGCCTTCTGCTAGGAGTGTCTGGCAAGCTTCTAAGGATGAAGCTACTTTGGAAGCCATTCGGGTGGCTGGGGAAGACAATGGATCGTCTCGTACAGCAAGAGTGGCAATCCCTGAGTTGACAGCCGAAGCTATGGGAGACGATAATGGTGGGGGGCAAGAGCGTGATCCTGTATGGACTTCTTGGAGTAATGCAATGGATGCACTCAAAATGGGTGATTTAGATACGGCTTTTGCCGAAGTTGTATCTACAGGGGATGATTTCCTGATTGTAAAGCTTATGGACAGAACAGGTCCTGTGATTGACCAGCTTTCAAACGAGACAGCTTGCGAAGTCTTGAATGCTGTTGGGCAGTTTCTACTGGAGCAGAACTTATTCGACATATGTTTGTTATGGATCCATCAGGTATGGGTTAGCTACATCATACTCATAGTTGTTGAGGCGCGCCTCACGAAGAGAGCGACCCTCGGCGCCTCACCATACTACAGGCGAGGTGGTGTCCCTAAGGCGTATGCCTCGGTGCACCTTGGTTCGCCTTGGGCACCTCACTGACACCTTTATTTTTCAGGGTTTTTACTTATATATGTGTTTTCCATCTATTTGTAAGAGTTTTAATTACAATTCAAGGCTAGATATTCCTAATTCATGACCTATTAAGGCAGATTAATTCATAGTTGTTGAAGGTGCAATCCTCGGCGCCTCTCCATACTACAGGCGAGGTGTTGTCCCTAAGTTGTGCGCCTCAGTGCGCCTTGGTTCCCCCGGCGCGCATGGTCACTTTTATTTTTCAGGGTTTTAACTTTCTTTAAAATGTGATTTCCACCTACTTTTAAGAAGTTTAGTAACAATTCAAGGCTAGATATTCCTAATTCAATTCCTATTAAGGTAGATTAATCCAAGGCCAGATATTCCTAATGCAATATG
Organism: Euphorbia pulcherrima; assembly: GCA_947683365.1. NCBI lineage: Eukaryota > Viridiplantae > Streptophyta > Magnoliopsida > Malpighiales > Euphorbiaceae > Euphorbia > Euphorbia pulcherrima. The sequence continues at coordinate 18,081,921 of CANTUS010000013.1, read as the reverse complement.
TAAATTTTACATCCATATGTACATCCTCTTAGCTCATTTTTTGGTTTTGTTATTGCATTTAACTTCACTATTTTAGCAAGTATTTTTGCAAATTTTTTTGCGCCTCGTACCTCAGGTGCGTGCTTCGCCTTCAAGCACACTTGGCCCCTTGGTGCCTCTAACAACTATGATCACTTGAAGTTCTTTTTAATCTCGCATGTATTCTGTATAATGTATTTGATTGAACTGGGTGTTGGTGTTCAGCTGGTAGAGATAGTTATGGAAAACGGAGCAAATGTACTAGGGATTCCAATGGAATTGAAGAAGGAGCTGCTGCTGAATTTACACGAAGCATCTACGATGATGGACCCACCTGAAGAGTGGGAAGGGGCAGCACCTGACCAACTGTTGATACAGCTGGCAGAAGCCTGGGGAATTGAGTTGCAACAGTTCGATAAGTAGTCTCAACTGTTTTCTGAATTTTGTATGTTAGGTAATGTAAATGGATAACAGAGTTTGTAAACAGTATGCAAAGTTGGTACTCTGGATTTTATACGTGGATTTAACACAGCTGGCATTTGCTTCTATTCCTCTAATGGACCTCTTCTTTGCTTTTCTGGTTAATTAGAGAATGATCATGTTTTAAAATCTACTTCAGGAAAAGTTAAAATGCTGATATCCATTTTAAAATTCTTTGTACATCAGGAAATGTCTTTTTTTTGTTTATTTCGAATTTTTTAAGTTTCTCTAACAGTTTGATAGGTATTAATTTTTTTTTAATCAAAGTTTGTCTAAACAATATTTTATAGTCGATATTCTTGATTTTGAAAGTAAACAGATTTGAGTATTTGAATTTACGGAAGAAAATGTAAACAGAACTCAAAAAATAAATGAACTTGTTTCAATCGGTACCAAAACAGTTCTGCTGCTGTTTTACTAAATAAAAGAACTTGTTCCAATGTTGTCTTTACGAGATAACGGCATATGAAGTACATTAATACGTTTGTAATAATTTAGCTTCTGATAAGTGATATTTGAACCAAATCTTAGTTAAGTTGGAACAATAAATTTATATTGAAAATATGATTTTTTTTTCTTGTGGTGTGTTTTCTTTATATGCATGCATTATTAGGTTGCTCTACGGTTATGATAAATGAAATTGTATATTTTGACATAAATGGGAAACAAGAGAAAAAGAAACGGAAAAATTGTATATTTTGACATAAATGTCTTAATATAAAAAGAAAAAAGAAGAGGTACCATAAGGCTGCGTAAAACTTGTTACATTTTCCAATTAATCAAAAACATCAATCAAACTTGAGTGAGTTCAGAATCACTTGTATAATCTGCAGGCAATTCATCCCCATTGTTCCCATTCATATAATCTTCTTCCTCTCCATTCTTCACCGATAAAAATTCGAGTGCTGTAACAACATCACTCATCAATGGCCGAGTTTCCGCTTCCTCTTGCAGGCACATTGCTGCTATTGCCAGTGCCTGATACAACCCCTTTTTCGGATATTTCCCTTCCAACAATGGATCTGCCATTAATGTGAACTTTCTTCTGTCTTTAAACAAAGGTGTCGCCTGCATTGTAGGATTCGAACGTTAGTCCCTTAAACGCTATGATACCATATAGAATATGTTTGGCTAGGGGAGAGCATTGGTCGGTTCAGTCCAAGAACCGAACCGAACCAAATAAACCAAAAACCGAATAACAAGAAAATTAGGAACCTAATACCAAACCTAATTAAATTCGGTTCGGTCCAGACCGAACCTAAATATTTAGGTTCGGTTCGGTTTAGTATGGAACCAAATTTCCTTTTCATGTTAAAGATGTAATTATTATTTGAACTACTTATTATGAAATTTGATAACTTGCTAACTCAAAATTGATATATTGATAGTAAAATATAGTATCAAAACTAATTCAATCAAAATTCAATTAGTAAGTTTATTTGTATCTTATTAAATATAACAAATAATAAAAATCAATCAAAATTATTTATTAAATTTTAATATGGAATTCTCTATATTTTTTCATATAATACTTATAATATTAATACTTGAAAAAATATAAATAAAAAATTTTAATGTTCACTATTAGTTAGGCTTCTAGTATGAAATTCCTTACATTTTTTTTTGCATATATTTATATATTATCCTAATTAGGTTCGGTTCTCGGTTTTTTTGATTTTTTTCCTTAGAACCGAGAACCGAACCGAATACCAAATAAGAAAAATATTAGAACCAAGTACCGAACCTAATAAGTTAGGTCCGGTCCGGTTAGGTTCGGTTCAATTCGGTTCTTAGGTTCGGTTCGATTATTTAGGTTTCTTGCACTCCTCTATGTTTGGCTTAATGCATAAACTTGTCCAAAACAACTTATTGCCCTGAACTTTTAAATTGATCCCGCAGCTCCCTCAACTTTCAAAAAGTGCACCACTATGCTCCTTGATCGCCATGTTTCAGTTTCTGATTGGACTGAGAAAATCCGAAAAATGACATATTTGAAAAGTCAAACCAACCAGAAGCTTACATGTGGCGTTCAGGTGCACTTTTTTAAAAGTTGAGTGAGCCACGAGTTAACTAGTAACTTTTTTTGGGACAAGTTCAGATACCAATAAATGCATTAAACCAGTTAGTTTTAATAATTTGGAGTATATTATGGAAGTTATTTACATACCCAAACAACTAGATTCTGTTCTTCTGTGGGTCTTCTATTATCGATAACTCGTCTACCCGTGATTAGCTCCAAGAACACTACTCCAAAGCTATAAACATCAGATTTTGCTGTCAATTGGCCTGTCAATGCATACTCAGGAGCACAATACCCGTAAGTTCCCATCACTCTGGTAGAAACATGAGTCTTATCCCCGGTTGGACCAAGTTTTGCCAGCCCAAAATCCGATAGTTTCGGGTTGAAATTCTTGTCCAACAACACGTTTGATGCCTTGAAATCACGGTATATTACAGGAGGAGTCGCTGTTTCGTGCAAGTACTCGAGTCCTCTTGCTGCACCTTCCGCTATTTTCATCCTTGTTTTCCAATCCAACCCTGTTTTCTCTGGTGCTAAATCTGAAAACAGGAAATCCATTCAACATTTTGGAATCTAAAGAAACCGAAACCGAAACCGAAATCAAAATTTACATACCGAGAAGGTGATCTTCAAGAGAGCCATTAGGCATGTATTCATACACTAAAATTCTTTGATCACCTTCGGCACAATATCCAACTAGATTGACAAGATTAACATGGTGAAGAAGACTTAACATCAAAACCTCCACAAGAAATTCTCGGTTTCCCTGAAAACCATTTCGGTCGAGTTGCTTCACAGCAACAACCTAAAAGAACATTAACATACTTAAACCATCAGAATCATTTTAAGATAAAACAGAAAAAATGAATAGAATACTGCAACAATATTACATCATCTGTTTTTACAAGCTCGCCCTTGTACACCCTCCCGAAACCCCCTTCGCCTATCAGATTATCATGGGAGAAGTTTTTGGTTGCTGTACATAATTCGCGGAATGTGAAAACCTCGGCCGATATATTTCCTTTTCCTATTTTGGTTATTGCTTCCGCTATGTACCTTCTTTTGCTCTCATCTGCATTTTTGAACACAAATTTCATTATATTCTATTCTATTCTAATTCCGAATCAAAATGCAGAATTAAATGAAAAAGTACCGCTTTTGAAGGAAATATTAGCGAAAGCTGCAAAATTTTTGGCATCATCATAATCCTTGAGGCTTTTCTTCAGAGATTTTTTGATGAGTTTTTTATCGGACATGCAACAAGGAAAGCAGTTCATCTTGCCTCCTTGTAGAAAACGGGTTTTATTATCTATCCGCGGCTAAAAAACCTCAACCCGGGAAGGCATTTTCCTGGTTTTCCTTCTTTCAGGAGAAACAAGAAAAACTGTTTGTCTTCTTTTTCCTTTCACCTTTGTTCTGCAACAGTTCTCTCTATGAATGGAACGTTATGACTTAGTCAAATTCGCTAATTTTAGTTATGATTTAAGATTTAATTAGGTAAAAAGGATATATGTCTGTTCCATAAATAAAGGCTTTTGAGTCGTTATTTAGCAGAGATTGCCGTTTATTATTCGTATTAATTTCCACTTTACAGCCTAGACAATGTGGCTTTTACCTCGTTAAGGAAAAACAGCTATTAAAATGCTGTTTAGTTACCATATTAATGTGAACTGAGTCACGAGATAAAGCCAAAGCATCCAGCTAAACAGTGGCGTTTCAAGACATTTATTTCTCAGAGTCCGCTTTCATTTGGTATGGTAAAAATATAAAATCACTTGTATGATATTGTAGTTATTTACATGGTATAGTTTTTTCATGGTTTATAATATATGGTTTTAGGAATAATGATATGATTTACTAGAGCATATAGATTTTACTTTTAACAAGCAATCAATTTTAGATGTCCAAACTCATACGGACCATCCTAAAGTTGGCACAAACCGGCTGTTGCCACCAGTGTTTCAAAAAACGCTAGGCGCTAGTCGGGCGGACATGGCTCTAAAGGGCATAGGTGGGGCCTGAGCGGGGACTAGGCGGTGGCCTAGGCAGATTTGTATTTTTTTACTTTTTTCTTACTTATACATAAAAGTATAATTTCAACTAAAAAATAAATTATCAAATATTGAAAAACATAATTTAGAGCATGTTTTCAAATTGGAAATGAAACTTTTATTGTGAGAACACTTTTATGTACTTTCATTTTACAAACTAAGCTATTTTTAGTAGGTTAAAAATATCAAACCATAATTATTATAGATATCGATATCTTAAAAAATTGAATTTAGGCATCGTCTAGGCGGAAAAAATCGGATTAGGACTTGCGTAGGCGGCAATAAATGGGTTAGGGGCCTGACAGTGCCATGAGAACGGAAAGTCGGGTGACAAGCTCCAAAATAGGGTATACGCGGGGATTTTTAAAATAGAGGTTGCCACCTCCAACTTGCAAACTTGACACTTTGCCCCTGAAATTGACTTTTCTGTATAACACAACACTAAAAACGCTGACATGACGCTGACAAGACAATGTTGAAAATTTTAAGCGAGTTAAATGAGATTTGTTGACTGAAAAGTAATTAATTTTGATAAAAGTAAATATTTTTTTCCTTCTTTCCCTCCATCTTCCTCCTTCACTCTTTCTGGTCTAACTTGTTTCCTTTCCAGGTCCAACAATTTGGTTTCTTGCTATCATCTACTTCATTTCAGGGTTCCCGGAGCCTACGTTTCATGGTACCGTCCTCTATATCATGCAATGAGGTATTACCATGGCAATTGCTTTCAGTTATTTCATTGGCTTGAAGATGTGGATTTATTTCTCTAATGACTGGACGATGTTGTTTGGAATGATAGAGATAGCATAATAGGAATTCTAGTAAGGCATTATCTACAATGTATATAGTTTTTTTTCCCAGGAAATGCTTGGTGTTATTTGTATGCCTGAAATATTAAATTCCTTTCGTATTTCATCCGTTGACATATTAAAGAATGCAGAATTGCATGTTTTTGCTGATATAGTCACACTGAACTGTTGCTCTATTAATATTCTGATGCTTTTAGTAATACATGTCTTCTTGTGTCTATGCATTTTTACAAACATATTGCCAAATCTAATATACTACTCCCTCCATTCCTTTATGTAAGTCGTTTAAGCAATGTGCACACTAATTAAGGAGTAATTAACTATGAATGTCAAATATCAAAATTAGTATATGCATAATGAAGTCTCTGTCATATTAAATACTCTCCTCAAGTCTCTTTGCTACAATCAATAACAATGACTTACGTAAACCATGCATTCCATATTCCACTTAATTACACCTCCCTAAATAGTCCATTTTCTACATTTGATTTTGTGTTCAAATTGGAAATTGAGTTTTTATAGTTGTCACCTTGGAAGTTGTTGTGGAGTAAATATGGGTAAATCAGGAACAAATGAGATTAAAATTCCTTGAAGGGTGAGAATGACAATCAAAAAGGGAAATGAGAAAACGACTTACGTAAAGGAACGGTAAAGGAACAGAGGGAGTAATATTTTTTGACAAAATGGTATTCCAACAACGTTTGCAGGACTGATAGTGCTTTAAAATTTGGGTGGTTTTTCATCACTAACAGTGCAAGCTCATCCATTTTCTTCCACTAAGAATATTTTCCACAAATTTCCCTCTTGATCCATTGGTCCCTTCAGCAGGTCCATATCGGGTTTCGTGTCTTTGCAACTGTTACTCCTATTATTTTCAAGGGGAAGTCTCTTGCTTGAGTATTCATTTTATCTTAATCATTGAGAGATGCCAATAACCCTGCTGGGTACTTTTACCAACCCATTACAACAAATTTCGAAATCTTAATTTAGATTATGTTCCTCGAAATTCACAATTGGATTAAAAAACAAACATCAATCGAGTGAAATTGAAGAAACCCTATGAATTGGGGGTAACATAGATAGAACAAATTTCAGAATCCTAAGTCAGATTCTCTGCTCCTCCAACTTTACAATTGGATAAAAAATCAAACATCAATCGAACAAAACTGAAGAAACCCTAGAAATTAAGGGAAAATAGAGGCAATAGAGGAAGAAACCATTGAGATCGGAGCCAAGAACAGGAAGGCGACCTTCACGAGCATAAAATTCAATGCAGCACAGGTTTGTTTTTGATTTTTTTGTCACGAAAATTTGGGGAAGATAGTATAATTGAAGACAAATTTGTATGTAGGGATTTAAATGTAATAGTTTTAGGGATTTGTTTTGAAACTTTTACGCCTATGATATATGTCTAAATACGATTTGTTGGACTTTTTCAACATTTTCAACTTTTTTCAGTATCTATGCCATGTCAACGCGAGTGTGGTGCACTCTTCTGCATGAGACTGGGCAAGTCCGTTTTTGGTGTTATGTTATAAAAAAAGCCAATCAAGTTTGTAAGTTAAGGGTAGCAATAACTGGTTTGTGCCAACTTTAGGGGTCCGTATGGGTTTGGCCATTTTAGATCATATATATGAACTTTTTTCTCCTTTTATGTCATTAAAAAGGTAATCAATCGTATATTAGCACCATAGTTTTCCAAGAAAAAAAGTATGCCTAGGCAAGGAATCCTTTGAACTTGATTCTAAATGCTCATTTGCCCCCCGAAGTTTCAACTATTCCATATAACCCTGAACTTGTTTAAAGTGCACATCCTAACCCCTTGAATCTCACGTGTTAATCAAATCAACTAGCAGTTGACACGTGACGTTTAGGAGTAAGCCGGCCATTTTTTCCAAGTTCAAGAGAGTAACTGAAACTTTTGAAATTTCAGGGGAAAAATGAGCATTTAGGACCAAGTTCATGAGTCCCGATGTAATAGGCCAAAAAAGTAAGAAGCGCATAAATAACCATTAACAAAAAAATGGAAAGCAAAAAGCACAAAACTAGGGTAGGCAGAGGAAGCAGATTCAAATAAAAAAAGAGCAGATCAACATCCACTTGCATTACATGTAAATACATCAGAATGATAACTAACCATTATGTTGTGAGGAAGAAGCTGCTTTTGAATTTTTGTTTAGTTAATTGCTTAATGTTACCGTTAGTTTAAACTATGCGTTTTGTATTGCGTATTGTTCTTGTCTTTTCTATTTTCGCTTTTACAGAGCTGGAGGTGAGAGAAGGAATGTTGAATGATTGTATATCTCTCGGGATTGCCGAGAGCGAGGTCATGCACTTTTTGTGAAAAGTAATAGAATCTTCTCTCTTTCCCCTGAAATACTCTATTCTCTTCTTCCTCCGGTTACTTTTCTGTTATTGTTCCCTTTTTCGATATCATCTGGTATTAGAGCGTAATCCTGGCATCGCCGAAAGCTTCGTCGAAAATGGAAATGGCAGATTTGAAGAAAGTTGAAGAGGCAATTCTGCAGAAAGTTCAAGAAATGATGGATGAGAAGCAGGCTCAGGTATCTGCTGAAATGGCGGAGATTAAGCTATCCCTGCAAGGCTTAACTAATGCCTTGACTGAAACTCTTAAGCTTAAAGGGCAAGAGCGTGCTCTAAACAATCTCAACCACAAGGAAGATGGAGGCTCAAGCTATTAGATGGCTACACGATTCACTAAGGTTGATTTTCCAACCTTTGATGGAACCGAGCTCAAAGGGTGGCTGTTTAAGAGTGAGAGCTTCTTCAGGGTAGATCGCACTCCAAATGATGCCAAGGTGAACCTGGCTTCCATGCATTTCTCCGGGAAGGCATTGGAATGGCATTAATCTTACCTGAAGATTAAGGGGACAGATGAACTCTCTTCTTGGGAGGATTATGTAGCTGCCTTGAAATCCAGATTTAGAGATCGCGTTCATGAGGATCCAATGGCTGATTTAAAGGTCTTAACCCAGGTTGGTGAACTTCTGGAGTACATAGAGGCATTTGATTCTTGTGCTCGCCAAACATATCTCACAGAGGGAAACCTGTCGAGCTATTTCATTACTGGCTTACGCGATGAAATTAGGTATCCAGTTTTGATTCAAGGACCAAAAACCTTGCAACAAGCATATGCACTCTCTCGAATGCACGACGCTTACCTCACTTCTTTGAAAACTGGGAAGTTTGCAGGGATTAAGGAAAATTTTGGATCCTAACAGCAGCAAACTAGCAGTTCAGCAGCCAAACAGGCTCCAATTCTTCATATAGGAAATACCAAGGCTCAAGGTTTGATTGGTTAGAACCAAAAGCCTCAACAGCATAAGGGCATCTTAGGAGCCCCTCTAAGGGATAAGAAGTTAACTAATGCGGAGATTGCAGATAAGAGGGCTAAGAACCTCTGCTTTTGGTGCGATGAGAAGTATAGCGCAGGGCACCAATGCACCAAAAAGTATATGCATGCTATATGGGTGCAGGAATGCATTGATGAGGAAGATTTTGTGGAGGAAAAAGCTGAGGAACCAGATCCAGGCCTAATAATATCCTTGTGTGCCATGGGGATGATTTAAGCACTTGGAAAACAAACCATGAAATTGTTAGGCAAACACAAAGGTAGATCTCTGCACATATTGGTTGATTCTGGCAGCACTTATAGTGTGCTAGATTATTCAGTTGTAAGGGGATTGAGTTGTAAGTTGAGGGAAATTCAACCATTGCAAATCACTGTTGCGAATGGTGAAACCATTATATTATTTGCAATTTGCTCTGTGAAGGGTTCTGTTGGCAGATGTAGGGGAGGGAGTATGTTGGTGATTTCCTGGTAATGACTCTAGGTGGATGTGAAATGGTGCTACAGGTGCATTGGTTAGCTACCTTGGGTAACATCATCTGGAATTTCAAGGAACTCACTATGCAGTTTGAGCTTGGCCAAGATAAGCATCATTTACAAGGGCTTACTACTGCAACTTTGCGATTTGCAAATGAGCAGAGTATGTTAAAATTGCTTCAACATGGGCATCAGGCTTATTCAGTCTAAATAAAAGTTACACCTACTGTGAATGCTGAAGAGCAGGGGATTCCTGATGAGTTAGGGCTCTTATTGGAAGAGTTTGGTGGAGTGTTCCACAAACCATCAACTCTACCACCTTCAAGGAGCCAAGATCATAGGATACCATTGATTAAGGGGCTGGACCAGTGAATGTCAGACCTTATAAGCATTCTGTAATGCAAAAGGCTATGGTGGAGGGCATGGTCAAGGAGTTACTGGATTCTGGAACCATTCAGCATAGTGTCAGCCCCTATTCCTCACTAGTGGTGTTAGTTAAGAAGAAGGACAATTCCTGGTGCATGTGTATAGATTATAGAGAATTAAATAGCAAAATAGTAAAGGACAAGTTCCCAATCCTTGTAATTGAAGAACTCTTTGATGAGTTGCATGGAGCCACTATATTTAACAAGATTGACTTATCAGGTAAGAATGCACCCTGCTGACATACATAAGATTGCATTTCGAACGCATGAAGGGCACTATGAATTTGTTGGAATGCCATTTGGGTTAACCAATGCCCCATCCACTTTCCAGAGCCTAATGAATGAGGTGCTCAGGCCTTTTCTCAGAAAATTTGTGCTTGTATTTTTCGATGATATCCTTGTTTACAGTTGTGATATGAACACTCACAAGAAGCACCTCTGGGAAGTATTCCTCAAGTTGCAAGAACACCAGTTGTATTCAAAGAGGGGGAAATGTGTTTTTGGGGCTGAAAGAGTCGATTACTTGGGCCATGTGATCCAAAAAGGGGGTGTGGTAACAGATTCCCAAAAGATTGCAGCTGTAGCAGGTTAGCCAATTCCAGCTAACACTAAATAGTTGAGGAGATTCCTGGGGTTAGCTGGGTACTATAGAAGGTTCATTAGGAATTATGGAGTGATTAGCAAGCCATTGACAGAATTGCTCAAGAAGGAAGGGTTTAATTGGAATGATAAGGCCACTGTAGCTTTTGAGGAGCTCAAATTAGCACTAATCCGGGCATCAGTGCTAGCTCTCCCTGCTCCCTACAAGCAATTCATTATAGAGATTGATGCCTGTGACATAGGGATTGGAGCAGTCCTACAACAAGAAGGACACCTCATTGCTTTTGTGAGTAAGGCATTTGTTGGGAACTAACAGTCAGATTGAACATGCATAAGAGGCATGGCGGAAATTCAAAATTTTGTCCCAGTCCCCAGGAACTCCTATTAGTTGCATATAAATTAAATAAAGCCTTAACTAAACAATTCTCTATCTAGGTTAGCATGCTTAAGGAAAGGCATACCATAATTCCAAATTATATCCTAGCATATTTATTTTATACTAAGCATGTTATAACTCTAAGTTATAACCTAAGCATAAAATAAACTAAGCATGCAAAAATAACCTAAGCATAATTATTAAGTCTAAAAATACTTAAAGAAAAAGACTTAATAACTAAAAGAGAAAGAAAAAGAACTTACCAGTTGAAGCGTGCTTTTGCAGAACCTTTTTGCACATGCCTCCAATCGTAGGATAGCCTCTATCAGTATCCACACGAACCCCATAAACAAAACCTCCCCAGGAGGAAGAACTAAGAAGCCTCGAGTAGTTGCTAGACCACTCTAGAAGCCTCACCCAAAAAATATAAACTAGCGGTGCCCGAACAAATTCAGGCTCCACAAAAATAACTTGCTCAATTACCCGAGAGATTAATTATCTCGCTTAGGATTTATGCTTTGAGCTTGGTACAATTTGAAAGAAAAGAGGATAGCCTATATATAGGCTTGGGGGAGCAAAATTTCTCCCCCTTATTCGATGTGGGATCCCATGTCCACACAGCGTGTACACGCTGTGTGCCGCAATTCAATATGGGCTGCGCATGTGCAGCCTATTTTCATGGGCTGCTGCGAGCAATGCCCAGCATTGCTCGCACACCTTTTGGTGTACTCCCGTGTACTCGAGCCTGTACACAATACTTTTATACTCTCGGTACTATAGAAGGTTAGCTGGGTACTATAGAAGGTTCATTAGGAATTATAGAGTGATTAGCAAGCCATTGACGGAATTGCTCAAGAAGGAAGGGTTTAATTGGAATGATAAGGCCACTGTAGCTTTTGAGGAGCTCAAATTAGCCCTAATCCGGGCACCAGTGCTAGCTCTCCCTTCTCCCTACAAGCAATTCATTATGGAGACTGATGCCTGTGACGTAGGGATTGGAGCAGTCCTACAACTAGAGGGACACCTCATTGCTTTTGTGAGTAAGGCATTTGTTGGGAACTGACAGTCAGATTGAACATGCATAAGAGGCATGGCGGAAATTCAAAATTTTATCCCTGTCCCCAGGAACTCCTATTAGTTGCATACAAATTAAATAAAGCCTTAACTAAGTAATTCTCTACCTAGGTTAGCATGCTTAAGGAATGGCATACCATAATTCTAAATTATATCCTAGCATATTTATTTTATACTAAGCATGTTATAACTCTAAGTTATAACCTAAGCATAAAATAAACTAAGCATGCAAAAATAATCTAAGCATAATTATTAAGTCTAAAAATACTTAAAGAAAAAGACTTAATAATTAAAAGAGAAAGAAAAAGAACTTACCAGTTGAAGCGTGCTTTTACAGAACCTTTTTGCACATGCCTCCAATCATAGGATAACCTCTATTAGTATCCACACGAACCCCACAAACAAAACCTCCCCAAGAGGAAGAACTAAGAAGCCTCGAGTAGTTGCTAGACCGCTCCAGAAGCCTCACCCAAAAAATATAAACTAGCGGTGCCCGAATAAATTCAGGCTCCACAAAAATAACTTGCTCAATTACCCAAGAGATTAATTATCTCGCTTAGGATTTATGCTTTGAGCTTGGTACAATTTGAAAGGAAAGAGGATAGCCTATAGAGCAAAATTGCTCCCCCTTATTCGATATGGGATGGGAGTAAAATTACTCCCATCCCATGTGCACACAGCGTGTATACGCTGTGTGCCATAATTCAATATGGGTTGCGCATGTGCAGCCCACTTTCATGGGCTATTGCGAGCAATGCCCAGCATTGCTCGCACACCTTTCGGTGTACTCCAGCATACTCGAGCCTGTACAAAATACTTTTATACTGTCGGTACTATAGAAGGTTAGCTAGGTACAATAGAAGGTTCATTAGGAATTATAGAGTGATTAGCAAGCCATTGACAGAATTGCTCAAGAAGGAAGGGTTTAATTGGAATGATAAGGCCACTGTAGCTTTTGAGGAGCTCAAATTAGCACTTATCCGGGCACTAGTGCTAGCTCTCCCTTCTCCCTACAAGCAATTCATTATGGAGACTGATGCCTGTGACATAGGGATTGGAGCAGTCCTACAACGAGAGGGACACCTCATTGCTTTTGTGAGTAAGGCATTTGTTCAGAACTGACAGTCAGATTGAACATGCCTAAGAGGCATGGCGGAAATTCAAAATTTTGTCCCTGTCCCAAGGAACTCCTATTAGTTGCATATATAAATACAGCCTTAAATAAATAATTCTCTACTTAGGTTAGCATGCTTAAGGAATGGCATACCATAATTCCAAATTATATCCTAGCATATTTATTTTATACTAAGCATGTTATAACTCTAAGTTATAACCTAAGCATAAAATAAACTAAGCATGCAAAAATAGCCTAAGCATAATTATTAAGTCTAAAAATACTTAAAGAAAAAGACTTAATAATTAAAAGAGAAAGAAAAAGAACTTACCAGTTGAAGCGTGCTTTTGCAGAACCTTTTTGCACATGCCTCCAATCGTAGGATAGCCTCTATTAGTATCCACACGAACCCCATAAACAAAACCTCCCCAGGAGGAAGAACTAAGAAGCCTCGAGTAGTTGCTAGACCACTCCAGAAGCCTCACCCAAAAAATATAAACTAGCGGTGCCCGAATAAATTCAGGCTCCACAAAAATAACTTGCTCAATTACCCGAGAGATTAATTATCTCGCTTAGTATTTATGCTTTGAGCTTGGTACAATTTGAAAGGAAAGAGGATAGCCTATATATAGGCTTGGGGGAGCAAAATTGCCCCCCCTTATTCAATGTGGGATGGGAGTAATTAATTACTCCCATCCCATGTGCACATAGCATGTACACGCTGTGTGCCATAATTCAATATGGGCTGCGCATGTGCAGCCCATTTTCATGGGCTGTTGCGAGCAATGCCCAGCATTGCTCGCACACCTTTTGATGTACTCCAGCGTACTCGAGCCTGTACAAAATACTTTTATACTCTCGGTACTATAGAAGGTTAGCTGGGTACTATAGAAGGTTCATTATGAATTATGGAGTGATTAGCAAGCCATTGACAGAATTGCTCAAGAAGGAAGGGTTTAATTGGAATGATAAGGCCACTGTAGCTTTTGAGGAGCTCAAATTAGCACTTATCCGGGCACTAGTGCTAGCTCTCCTTTCTCCCTACAAGCAATTCATTATGGAGACTGATGCCTGTGACATAGGGATTGGAGCAGTCCTACAACGAGAGGGACACCTCATTGCTTTTGTGAGTAAGGCATTTGTTCGGAACTGACAGTCAGATTGAACATGCCTAAGAGGCATGGCGGAAATTCAAAATTTTGTCCCTGTCCCCAGGAACTCCTATTAGTTGCATATATAAATAAAGCCTTAAATAAATAATTCTCTACTTAGGTTAGCATGCTTAAGGAATGGCATACCATAATTCCAAATTATATCCTAGCATATTTATTTTATACTAAGCATGTTATAACTCTAAGTTATAACCTAAGCATAAAATAAACTAAGCATGCAAAAATAACCTAAGCATAATTATTAAGTCTAAAAATACTTAAAGAAAAAGACTTAATAATTAAAAGAGAAAGAAAAAGAACTTACCAGTTGAAGCGTGCTTTTGCAGAACCTTTTTGCACATGCCTCCAATCGTAGGATAGCCTCTATTAGTATCCACACGAACCCCAAAAACAAAACCTCCCCAGGAGGAAGAACTAAGAAGCCTCGAGTAGTTGCTAGACCACTCCAGAAGCCTCACCCAAAAAATATAAACTAGCGGTGCCCGAATAAATTCAGGCTCCACAAAAATAACTTGCTCAATTACCCGAGAGATTAATTATCTCGCTTAGTATTTATGCTTTGAGCTTGGTACAATTTGAAAGGAAAGAGGATAGCCTAAATATAGGCTTGGGGGAGCAAAATTGCCCCCCCTTATTCGATGTGGGATGGGAGTAATTAATTACTCCCATCCCATGTGCACATAGCATGTACACGCTGTGTGCCATAATTCAATATGGGCTGCGCATGTGCAGCCCATTTTCATGGGCTGTTGCGAGCAATGCCCAGCATTGCTCGCACACCTTTTGATGTACTCCAGCGTACTCGAGCCTGTACAAAATACTTTTATACTCTCGGTACTATAGAAGGTTAGCTGGGTACTATAGAAGGTTCATTATGAATTATGGAGTGATTAGCAAGCCATTGACAGAATTGCTCAAGAAGGGAGGGTTTAATTGGAATGATAAGGCCACTGTAGCTTTTAAGGAGCTCAAATTAGCACTAATCCGGGCACTAGTGCTAGCTCTCCCTTCTCCCTACAAGCAATTCAGTATGGAGACTGATGCCTGTGACATAGGGATTGGAGCAATCCTACAACAAGAGGGACACCTCATTGCTTTTGTGAGTAAGGCATTTGTTGGGAACTGACAGTCAGATTAAACATGCATAAGAGGCATGACGAAAATTCAAAATTTTGTCCCTGTCCCCAGGAACTCCTATTAGTTGCATATAAATTAAATAAAGCCTTAACTAAATAATTCTCTACCTAGGTTAGCATGCTTAAGGAATGACATACCATAATTCCAAATTATATCCTAGCATATTTATTTTATACTAAGCATGTTATAACTCTAAGTTATAACCTAAGCATAAAATAAACTAAGCATGCAAAAATAACCTAAGCATAATTATTAAGTCTAAAAACACTTAAAGAAAAAGACTTAATAATTAAAAGAGAAAGAAAAAGAACTTACCAGTTGAAGCGTGCTTTTGCAGAACCTTTTTGCACTTGCCTCCAATCGTAGGATAACCTCTATCAGTATCCACACGAACCCCACAAACAAAACCTCCTAAGGAGGAAGAACTATGAAGCCTCGAGCAGTTGCTAGACCACTCAAGAAGCCTCACCCAAAAAATATAAACTACCGGTGCCCAAATAAATTCAGGCTCCACAAAAATAACTTGCTCAATTACCCGAGAGATTAATTATCTCGCTGAGGATTTATGCTTTGAGCTTGGTACAATTTGAAAGGAAAGAGGATAGCCTATATATAGGCTTGGGGGAGCAAAATTGCTCCCCCTTATTTGATGTGGGATCCCATGTGCACACAGCGTGTACATGCTGTGTGCCACAATTTAATATGGGTTGCGCATGTGCAGCCCATTTTCATGGGCTGCTGCGAGCAATGCCCAGCATTGCTCGCACACCTTTCGGTGTACTCCTGCGTACTTGAGCCTGTACAAAATACTTTTATACTCTCGGTCCAATTAAACTCGCTAATGCAAAATTCCCCTTTTAATCCTTTTTTCAAATATTTATTTTCTGACCCTAATAAATTAGTCACCATTCAAAATAAATTTCTTAGTCTAACCAAAATTGATCTAATCAATTATAATTTATTTATGACTCTAATTAATTAGTTACTGGTCAAAATAAGTACTTTGGTTCATCCAAAATTGATCTAATCAATTTTAACCAATCAAATAATAATCCAATTATTATTTACGTTATATATTTTGTAATAGAATAAATCTATTAGTTCTTTACTTAGTCCGATGAAGGTCCAATGTGTGTGACCTTATAGGATCCCGAAGTATTGAGCTGTTAAGGCTTAACCGACCCTTGTTCTAATGGAACAATTGGCTCGATGCTCTAGACCGTGAATAGAACTCAATTACCTTAAATGACTGTAGTACGCCTCTAGTAAGGGTCTACCATCCCCCATTACTCAAAATGTCATTTATGCTTATGACTTAATCCCGGCTAATGCAATAGTTATCCAGTGCGATAAATTCCTTCCATTCTTTAATATTAGTACCATCTGATTTATTGGGTTCGGTTAAAGTGTTAACCCACTAATAGCAAGGTTGCTCCAAGCTATCCCAGTTATTTACTTGTTACCGAAGTATATTGCCTTTTACCATAGTGTGTTTGACTAGAAACCATTTCTATCAAACAAATACTCTAATCAGAGGTTTATGGCAATCATCACTTCAACAAGTGGCCAGGTACAACTCCTTAATATATCCGGAGCGATGGATTCTTTCCGATTACTCAGCCTACCAATGTGCTATCATCACGATACCCGTAATCACCTGTAGCACCCTAAATTAATGAGTGCATAGTAATGACCTAAAGTATACCAAAAGTAACACACAAGGCAACTAGCATCTCAAGTATGAGGACATTCGCAAAGCTTATTGCATGAAGATAAACACTAACACATTGATATTTATACCAAGTGTTTATCTTGCTGCGGTCTCCAATATATCTCCTAAATATATCCATGTGTCAAGCTTAAGGCACCACTTCAGTCTTTAGGAGATTAACTGCTTGGACCCTTTCCAAGAAAGTTGACCACATACTAGTCTTTCCATTTCATCAATAACCTTTCTTGATGAAACTGTGACTAGGGATAGTTTAGACATAATCATAATTGCACATGAAGCAGGTTCCACCAAATATAGTCCAACTATAATTTCTCTGACTTCATGCCATGATATGTCAAGGACTTTTACATACATACATCAATGAATAGATTTTAACTAGCTATAATATATATGTATAGAAACATATTGATATAAACAAAAGAACAAATGCCTTTGTTGATTAAATAAATTATTCGTACTATTACATAATTATGATATATCGCCCTAATTGCCTTAAGGGCATCCATCATATCTAACAAACTCCAACTTGCACTAAGGCCAATTAGCCATATGTTTTAATCCATATGCTTTAATATGCTGGTCATGTTTAACTTGAGTCAATGGCTTTGTCAGACCATCCGCGAGGTTCTTATCAGTGGGTACATATTCTAATCTTATTATCTTAGCATCAACAATCTCCCTGATTATATGATACTTTCTGGATACGTGTCTATATTTCTGATGAGACCGGGGTTCCTTTGCCTGAGCTATGGCACCATTGTTATCACAATATAAAGTAATTAGATCAACAGCCTCAGGCACCACACCGAGATCACCAATAAATCCCTTTAACCAAACAGCTTCTTTTACTGCTTCG
The DNA here is from genome assembly GCA_947683365.1 of Euphorbia pulcherrima. NCBI lineage: Eukaryota > Viridiplantae > Streptophyta > Magnoliopsida > Malpighiales > Euphorbiaceae > Euphorbia > Euphorbia pulcherrima. Next base: position 18,064,213 of record CANTUS010000013.1, on the reverse strand, counting down.
CATGCAGCAATGTATTCAGATTCTATGGTTGAATCAGCAGTAGTTTCTTGCTTGGAACTCTTCCAGCATACTGCCCCTCCATTTAACACATAAACAAAAACTGACTGAGACTTAAAGTCATCCTTGTCAGATTGAAAACTCTTGTCAGTGTAACCTTTGATAGTGAGGTCACCTTCTCCATAAATTAAGAACTCATCCTTAGTCCTTCTCAAGTACTTAAGAATTGCCTTGACGGCCATCCAGTGCTTTTCACCTGGTTCTAATTGATATTTGCTCGTAAAGCTCATAGCCTGAGAGACATCCGGCCTATTATATATCATAGCATACATGATAGATCCTATCACGGATGCATAGGGTATATCCTTCATGCACATTCTCTCCTAAGTTGTCTTCGGACACTTAGCCTTAGATAGGTTAATCCCCTTTGTCATCGGGAGATAACCTTTCTTAGAATGCTCAAGGTTATACCTATTCAATACCTTGTCTATATATGTACTTTGAGAAAGACCTAACAACCTCTTGGATCTATCCCTGTAGATCTTTATACCTAGTATAAATGCTACTTCACCAAGGTCTTTCATGGAGAACTTTCTTGACAACCATACTTTAATGTTTTGAAGAAGAGAAATGTCGTTTCTTATTAGCAGAATGTCATTAACATACAATACTAGAAAAACTACTGCACTCCCACTAACCTTCTTGTAAACGCAAGGCTCATTTGCATTTGGGCAGAAATCCAGTTCCCGGATTATCTGATCAAACCTTATATTACAACTCCTGGATGCCTGCTTAAGTCCATAAATGGATCTTTGTAGCTTGCATACCTTTGAGCCATTCTGAGATGTAAAACCCTCAGGTTGTGTCATATACACATCCCGGTCTAAATCCCCATTTAGGAATGCTATTTTTACATCCATCTGCCAGATCTCATAATCGTAATGAGTAGCAATGGCAAGGAGTATCCTTATGGATTTGAGCATGTCTATCGGTGAGAAGGTTTCATCATAGTCAATACCTTCCCGTTGACTATAACCTTTCGTAACTAACCTTGCTTTATAGGTAATTACATTACCGGCCATGTTTGTCTTCTTCTTGAAGACCCATTTGCACCCAATTGGTCTAACCTCTTGCGGTACATCAACCAAATTCCAGACTTGGTTCTCGTTCATGGAATCCATTTTTGATTTCATGGCCTTTTGCCATTTATTAGAATCTGAGCTTTTCATTGACTCATCATATGTCCTTGGTTTATCATCCTCCATAAGATATAGTTTCTTATCATTAGTGATGATAAACCCATATCTATCGGGACCCTTATGAACACGACCTGATCTTCGCAATGATTGTGTTTCGACATATTGTTCTTGGATCACACTCTCTTGTGTATCTAGAATAGGGTCAATCAGTTGATTGTCTGTCTCTTTCTCTTGAACTTCCAGTTCAATATTGCTCCCACTGACTTTTGCAAGTAAGTGTTCCTTTTCTAAAAAGTGAGCATTCTAAGATACAAATACCTTTTGTGCTTCGGGTTGGTAAAATAGGTATCCAATTATTTCCTTTGGATATCCAATGAACAGACATTTATTAGCCTTGACATTTAGCTTATCTAACGCTATCCTCTTTACCATAGCAGGACAACCCCATACTCTTGAGTGACTTAGAGATGGCTTTTTGTTACACCATCTTTCATAAGGTGTAAAATCAACTGATTTAGAGGGCACTCTATTTAAGAGATAAACCGCGCTCTCCATTGCATATCCCCAAAAGGATTTACTAAGAACTACATGGCTCATCATGGACCTGACCATATCTAATAAAGTCTGATTCCTCCTTTCTGACACTCCATTGTGTTGGGGTGTATAAGGAGGGGTCCACTGGGGAACTATCCCGTTTTCCTTTAGATAATCTTGAAACTCCTGACTTAAGTATTCTCCACCTCGATCCGATCGAAGTGTTTTAATACTTTTCTCAAGTTGTTTCTTTACTTCAGCTCTAAATAGTTTGAATTTTTCAAAACTTTCAGACTTGTGCTTCATCAAGTACAAATAACTGTATCGTGAGTAATCATCAATAAAGGTTATGAAGTAGGAGTATCCTCCTAGTGCCTAAACACTCATTGGACCATATACATCAGTATGTATAAGTTCCAATGTACTTGTGGCCCTCTTACCCTTTCCTTGAAAGGGTAACTTTGTCATTTTTCCTTTTAAAAGGTTCACAATCACCATAAGACTCTAAGTCTATTGGGCCCAAGTCTCCAGGCTTATGTAACTTGGTTAAGCGATCTTTGTTTATATGGCCTAAACGGCAATGCCATAAGTAGAAGGAATTCTCATTATCTAATTTAACTTTCTTCACATTGTTTATATTGAAAACTTCTGTTTTAGTATCAAGAACATAAATGCCACTTTTCAACATTCCATAACCATAAAGAATATTATTCAAATGAATCTGACAATTATTATTCGAAAATAAAATTTTAAATCCTTCTACTGCTAAACATGTAACATATACAATATTCTTAGTAACACTTGGAATGTAGTAACAATTATTCAAAACTAAAACAAGTCCACTTGGCAAAACAAGACTAAAGCTCCCTACGGCTAATGCAGCAACTCTGCCTCCATTTCCCACGCGTAGGTCCATCTCCCCTTTTGCAAGTTTTCTACAGTTCCTTAGTCCCTCCACAGAAGTACAAATATGAGAACCACAACCAGTATCCAATATCCAAGTGGATTCTCGCAAAAAAGTAGCAAAGTTTTCAATTACAAACATACCTGAAGTAGATGTCTCTGTAGGCTTCTTCTTCAAATGCTCAGAAGCAGGAGCTTTGCAATCCCTCTTCCAATGTACCGGTTTCCCACATTGGAAGCAGACATACTTAGATGCCTTCTTTTCATTCTTCTTCTTACTGATTCTTTTCTTGGCACCCAGTGCCTGCTTCTTCTTCTTAGAAGCCTTGCCTTTTTCAACCAATAGTAGATGTTTCTGATCCTTCTAGATCTGAGGTTCTACTATTTTCAGCATGTTGATTAATTTAGGGATAGTAGAATTAATCTTGTTCACGTGATAGTTAGTCACGAAGCCTAAGTAACTATCTGTCAAGGACATTAACACAAGGTCAATGCTCAAGTCATGATTCATCTCGAATCGCAATCGATTCAGCTTCTCAAGGTATCCCAAGAGTTTCAATAAATGCTGAGAGGCAGAGGTGCTAGCCTGCATCTTGGTTCCGAAAAGGAGCTTGGAGGTCTCATACCTCTCTGTCCTCTCCCTCTTCGAAAAGAGTTCTTCAAGATGGAGAACCATATCCTCCAAGGGCATGTTCTCATGTTGTTTCTAAAGCTCAGGATTCATGGACCCCAACATAATACACGTGGCAGCCTCACGATCTTTCCTGTACTTTAACCAGGCATCATGTTCCATATGATCCTCAACATCAGGTTCTACATGGAAAATTTCACTTAGGACATAGGCAATTCCCTCGGATCTGAGAACTATTCTCACTGCTCGGAACCAATCAGAAAAGTTCGAGCCATTCAATTTGGTGTCAAGTAACATACAGAGATTAAAATTGGAAGCCATTTTCAACCTAAGATATAAGAAAACAACAGTGTTTAGATATTAGTTTAAATACATGTATTTAATATGAGGACTTTTAATTAAATACATTTTTTACTATTTTCTTCGAAATTTACAATAGCCCATTCTATTGAATTCGTGAATTTTAGCCTAGCTAAATTTCATAGTAGGTAGCATATATAACTAGTCTATTACAACCCCCAATTTTATGAGTCGAGTCATAATAGTAAGTCATAGTTGGAATCCCATTCCATTTGCATCGCATGCAATTGCTAATTCATTCAAGTTCCCTAATCCCAAGGGATGTGTGCTCTTATATTAGCATTTCTTTGAATATGTCTCAGATCTAGGCCTAGCCCCCAATTTTATGGTGGACTACCCTAGCTCTGTTAAGGCAGACCCTATCTCAAACTTTACAACCAATCAATGTGGACTAGAAGGAACGCTTTACGTAGCACTTTGATAGCCCAAAATGATCGTATTATAAATTTGAGTAAGGAACACTATAACTAGCCCTAATATATTTACTTTGGGATTTTATTGGTGTTAAACGTCTCGACCAATCTAGGATTTTATCAGATGGACAAAATTATAATAACTTGTATTAATTCAGGGAATTTTAGAATTAATTTATAAGGTCTAACCTTAAGTGGGTTTAGCTCTTTATTATAATTATTCCATCAACCTAGATTATATGCAAAATAATTAACATTTTTTTTTGTTATATTTATATTGCATTTCCTTTAAGCTTTTATTCAATAATTTTAATTTTTTTACTTTGTTATAGAAACATATATAACCACCATCTTATATACTAGAAATAAATTAGTTCATATTAATCCCCCGGTTGGTCAATTCAAATTGCACCAATATAGGTTCCTAGGTAGGAGAGGTGCCGTATGAGAAGTAGACACCAAGTCTAATTCTTAGCCAGAACAAGTACGGGCACAAACTTGAAGATCAATGGATTCTCTTGAACTAATAAATTTCGTTCTTCCAATTCATGTAAATTAGGAGCATCTATAACCCATGTAATTTAAATAAATTATTGACACTTGTATAAATTGAGTAAGTTGACCAGACTTATTCAAAATTATTTATAACCATTTTCTAACCTTGAAATGAAAGGCACAAGTTTATATATATTGTTCCAAATAATTAAATAAATAAATCATTTTATTTAGAAAATAATATTTAGTTTACTTCTAACTTAATTATACACTAAATAACCTGGCTCTGATACCACTGTTGGGAACTAACAGTCAGATTGAACATGCATAAGAGGCATGGCGGATATTCAAAATTCTGTACCTGTCCCCAGAAACTCCTGTTAGTTGCATATAAATTAAATAAAGCCTTAACTAAATAATTCTCTACCTAGGTTAGCATGCTTAAGGACTAGGCATACCATAATTCCAAATTATATCCTAGCATATTTATTTTATACTTAGCATGTTATAACTCTAAGTTATAACCTAAGCATAAAATAAACTAAGCATGCAAAAATAACCTAAGCATAATTATTAAGTCTCAAAATACTTAAAGAAAAAGACTTAATAATTAAAAGAGATAGAAAAAGAACTTACCAGTTGAAGCGTGCTTTCGCAGAACCTTTTTGCACATGCCTCCAATCTTAGGATAGCCTCTATCAGTATCCACACGAACCCCACCAACCAAAACCTCCCCAGGAGGAAGAACTAAAAAGCCTCGAGTAGTTGCTAGACCACTCAAGAAGCCTCACCCAAAAAATATAAACTAGCGGTGCCCGAATAAATTCAGGCTCCACAAAAATAACTTGCTCAATTATCGGAGAGATTAATTATCTCGCTTAAGATTTATGCTTTGAGCTTGGTACAATTTGAAAGGAAAGAGGATAGCCTATATATAGGCTTGGGGGAGCAAAATTGCTCCCCCTTATTCGATGTGGGATGGGAGTAATTAATTACTCCCATCCTATGTGCATACAGCGTGTACACGCTGTGTGCCACAATTCAATATGGGCTGCGCATGTGCAGCCCATTTTTATGGGCTGCCGCGCGCAATGCCCAGCATTGCTCGCATACCTTTCGGTGTACTCCCTCACACTCAAGCCTGTATAAAATACTTTTATACTCTCGGTCCAATTAAACTCACCAATGCAAAATTCCCTTTTTAATCCTTTTTCAAATATTTATTTTCTGACCATAATAAATTAGTCACCAGTCAAAATAAATTTCTTGGTCCAACCAAAATTGATCTAATCAATTATAATTTATTTATGACTCTAATTAATTAGTTACCGGTCAAAATAAATACTTTGGTTTATCCAAAATTGATCTAATCAATTTTAACCAATCAAATAATAATCCACTTATTATTTAAGTTATATATTTTGTAATAGAATAAATCTATTAGTTCTTTACTTAATCCGATGAAGGTCCATTGTGTGTGATCTTATAGGATCCCGAAGTATTGAGCTGTTAAGGCTTAACCAACCCTTGTTCTAATGGAACCATTGGCTCGATGCTCTAGACCGTGAATAGAACTCGATTACCTTAAACGACTGTAGTACGCCTCTAGCAAGGGTCTACCATCCCCCATTACTCAGAACGTCATTTATGCTTATGACTTAATCCCGGTTAATGCAATAGTTATCCAGTGCGATAAATTCCTTCCATTCTTTAATATTAGTACCATCTGGTTTATTGGGTTCGGTTAAAGTGTTAACCCACTAATAGCAAGGTTGCTCCAAGCTATCCCAGTTATTTACTTGTTACGGAAGTATATTGCCTTTTACCATAGTGTGTTGGACTAGAAACCATTTCTATCAAACACATACTCCAATCAGAGGTTTATGGCAATCATCACTTTAACAAGTGGCCATGTACAACTCCTTAATATATTCGGAGCGATGGATTCTTTCCGACTACCCAGCCTATCAACGTGCTGTCATCACTATACCCGTAATCACCCGTAGCACCCTAAATTAATGAGTGCATAGTAATGACCCAAAGTATAGTAAAAGTACGACACAAGGCAACTAGCATCTCAAGTATGAGGACATTCGCAAAGCTTATTGCATGAAGATAAGCACTAACACATTGATATTTATACCAAGTGTTTATCTTGCTGCGGTCTCCAATATATCTCCCAAATATATCCATGTGTCAAGCTTAAGGCACCATCCTTTTGGAGATTAACTGCTTGGACCCTTTCCAAGAAAGTTGACCACATGCTAGTCTTTCCGTTTCATCAATATCCTTTCTTGATGAAATTATGACCAGGGATAGTTTAGACATAATCATAATTGCACATGAAGCAGGTTCCACCAAATATAGTCCAACTATAATTTCTCTGACTTCATGCTATGATATGTTAAGGACTTTTGTATACATACATCAATGAATAGATTTTAACTAGCTATAATATGTATGTATAGAAACACATTGATATAAACAAAAGAACAAATGCCTTTATTGATTAAATAAATTATTCATACTATTACATAATTAAGATATATCGCCCTAATTGCCTTAAGGGCATCCATCATATCCAACAGCATTGGCAACACGGCACCTAGGTATGTCTTTTTATGAGAAGGAGCTCCTTGCCATTGTGTATGCAGTCAAGAAATGGCATCATTACTTGTGTTGCAGGAAGTTTTTGATCAAAACAGAACACAAAAGTCTGAAGTTCATGCTTGAGTAGAGGATTACCACCACCAAACAACAAAAATACATGGCTAGGCTCTTTGGCTATGACTTTGATATACTTTCAAGAAGGGCAAGGGTAATGTGGTGGCATATGCCGTCTCTAGGTTGCCTGTGGCAGAATTGGCAGCCTTAACAATTTCCACCCCCACGCAAAGCTTGTTACCTGAGATAGAGGCTAGTTGGCAACATGATGAGGGATTGAAGGCAATTATTCACGCAATTCAGCATGGCGTGGATAAAGGGGTTTATAGTTGGCAAGGGGGGCTGTTGAGGAGGAAGGGAAGACTGGTTGTGGGTAGGAATCAACAACTCAAGGTCAAATTAATTGGGCTGATGCGTGACACACCCATTGGGGGGGCATTCAGGTGTCCAGGCCACTAATAAGAGGCTGCAATTGTCCTTTTGGTGGTAGAAAATGGAAAGAGATGTTAGGAATTACATTAGGCAATGCTCTGTATGCCAAACTTGTAAACATGATCCTAACAAACCAGCAGGCTTACTCCAACCACTCCCAATACCTGATGGCCTGTGGACTGATATAAGTATGGATTTCATAGAGGGACTTCCAAAGTCCAATGGGAAAGAGGTAATTATGGTGGTGGTGGATCGATTGAGTAAGTATGCCCATTTTGTGAGTCTTAGCCATCCCTACACAGCTCAAACTATAGCTACCTTGTTTCTCAATCACATTTTCAAACTTCATGGTCTACCAAATACCATAGTTAGTGATCGGGATCCAACTTTCTACAGTAACTTTTAGAGTGAGCTCTTCAAGTTACAAGGGGTGGAGTTAGTGAAATCATTAGCTTATCACCTGCAAACTGATGGGCAGACAGAGGTGGTGAATAGGTGCCTAGAGATCTATCTTAAGTGCATGACCCATGAGCACCCCAAGAAGTGGGAGAGCTGGCTCCCTTTAGCAGAATGGTGGTATAACACCAATTACTACAATTCAATTGATACTACTCCATCTGAGGCAGTTTATGGGATTCCCCCTCCATTACATGTGCCTTATGTGCCTGGTGATTCGAAGGTTGAGGCAGTCGATCAGATGTTGCAAGATAGGGAAGAGGCCTTTCGAGTCCTTAAGCACCAATTACAGCGAGCTCAACACCGCATGAAACATCAAGCGGATAAACATAGGAGTGACAAGGAGTTTTCCATTGGTGACTGGGTGTACACTAAACTCCAGCCCTACAGGGAACACAACGTGAATCGTAGGGGAAACCAAAAGCTATCACAACTGTTCTACGGTCCCTATCAAATTGAAGACAAGATTGGATTGGTGGCCTATAGGGTGAAATTGCCAGCTGGATCGGAAATTCATCCAGTCTTTCATATTTCCCAATTGCGAGACAAGATTCCAAATGCAGCAGGAACTTCCACTCAATTACCTATACCCCAAATTGAGCCACCAAGACCTATGGCCATACTCGATAGGAGGATGGTTAAAAGAGGCAATAGGGCAGCCACCAAGGTTCTGGTTTAGTGGAGGGATCAAACAGTGGATGAAGCCACCTGTGAATTCGCTTTTGATTTGCAGAAGAGGTTCCCTGCATTTGATCTAGAAGGGGGCTTTTAAGGCGGAAGGAATGTTGTGAGGAAGAAGCTGCTTTTGAATTTTTGTTTAGTTAATTGCTTAATGTTACCGTTAGTTTAAACGATGCGTTTTGTATTGCGTATTGTTCTTGTCTTTTCTATTTATACTTTTACTGAGCTGGAGGTGAGAGAAGGAATGTTGAATGATTGTATATCTCTCGGGATTGCCGAGAGCGAGGTCATGTACTTTTTGTGAAAAGCAATAGAATCTTCTCTCTTTCCCCTGAAATACTCTGTTCTCTTCTTCCTCCGGTCAATTTTCTGTTATTGTTCCCTTTTCCGATATCACATTACGACTACCAGTAGCCGCGTAGATTAGTGTATATGTAAAACCGTTAAGTTGCTTGATTAGCATAAACACATACCCGCTATGCTAATCTACTTAAATTAGTATGATTAACTAACAACCGAAACTAGTTTATTCGTAACCCTTAAAAGCTTTTTCCGCTTCTATCATGATTTAGCTTTTACCTTAGCAACAAGTTTCTCAAGTGCAGCAATCCGAGCTTCAAGTGCTAGTCCCGGTATCTCACTACTATAATCACTGCTTTCTTCTCCTTGCCTCATCCCATTCATGTTTTCTGCAACACTGCTCGGAATCCTAGCTTCAGAATCAGTTTTTTCTCCCAACTCATTTATTGGAATTTGTTCTTCAAGTCCCATTCCCAGTCTCTCACCATTATCATCATTGGTTTCTTTTCCATTCCTAATCCCATTCCTATTTTCTACAGGGCTGCTGGAAATCCTACCTTCACTTTCGGCTTTCTCTTCAAATGTTAATCCCTGTATATTGCTATTGTGATCACTGGCTTCTTCTCCATTTCTAATCCCATCAATATTCTCTGAGGGGCTGCCAGAACTCCTAGCTTCAGTATCAGCTTCAAGTGTCGATCTCGGTATTTCACTATTATGATCACTGATTTCACTTCCATTTATAATCTCATTCCTGTTTTCTCCAGGGCTGCTGGAAATCCTAGTTTCAGTATCAGCTTTATCTCCCAACTCATTTAATGTAATCTGTGCTTCAGTATCAATTTCCTCTTCAAATTCATTTGATGGTGTACCTGTCCAAGCCTGAGGAACCCTTTTCGATCTTGTTCTCGAGCTTCTTTTTCTTCTTACAAGATTGGAAATTGGATCCTCAAACCTCTCAGGTGAATCTACGGTTGTTCGGTTCCGCCAATCCAAGTATCTAACACTAACATCGGGCTTAGAGAAATGAAATGGAATAAACACTTTGGTACCACCAAATGGCCTAATGTACTTAACCAAGCTACATCCTGAACAACATTGGTTCAATCGATATCACAAGGAATGTCTTGATCCAATCCAAACTGCATAGCTACTCTATGAGGGTTATATTGCTAAACACAATTTAAACCCACAAGCTCAGACACTCTCAAACACAAAGCATAGGCTACTAATTCTTGATTGGATCCTAAATCATGCCATTGTTCTTTCTTGCTATAAAACTTATGCAAGTGCAAACCATGTAAACCAGTTGAATAAGGCTGCCAATGAAAATTATTACGGCTGAATCCAAATCTGATCTAACATTTTTATCTTTCCTAATTTTAAGATTTTTCCAAAGAGCTAATCTAGGGTCACCATTATCAATGGAATTTGGAATTGGCTGGAAAGCTGGAAATCTCTCCCAAGCCCAAAGCTGAACCAAATGAAGTGGAGAGCAAAGGGTAATTGATAATTTATTGCCACAATTCTCATGGGAATACAAAATTGCGGTTCTTAACAACCCTAAATCCCTATAAATGGAAGCCAAAACAGCAGGAGCTAGAGCAACAATCTCCCCTTTAGCTAAATGGATTGCAATGGAAAAGAGACAAGATTCAAGTTCTGCACTCGAATCATTAAAAACAAACCTTTCTAACCACAATGAGAGAAATGCTTCATGCTCTATGTCGCTGCCACTTCCCATAAACTTCTTTATCCAAGCTTTCAGAGATCCTAATGGCCTTCTGTAGAATTCGGTTTTAGCTTTTCTCAATCTGTCTTTAATTTCCTCAATTTCTGGGCTTTCAGTGGAGCCTGAAAAAACAGGGAATCCAGAAACAGAATACCCTCCTAAAACCACCATGTCTTGTAATGTAATAGTAGCTTCTCCCCATGGAAAGACAAATGTGTTAGTATCAAGACACCATTTCTCAGCTAGGCCAATGATTACATCATTGTCTCTTTGAAATTTGAATGTAGAACTCATTACAGCTTCATAAATTCCTGCTCTTTTCCACACAGAACCATAAAAAACCTTCCAAATATTGAACCCATGTTTGCCATTCAGCTGATTGGTTTCTCCACCCTTTTAAAGTCACTACCACTGTTTTACTCTCCGAGTTGGGATTCAAAGAGGATGAGAGAAGTGTAGGGTTTTAGGGAAATGGAGGTTTAGTTGAAGAAGTAGGATTCAAGAAATGGGCTGTTCTTAGAATCTGTTTTGTTGAGGTATTTGATGATACCATCAGCTCCTCCCTCTCCTCTACTAAACTTTCTGTTGTTTCCTCCATTGCTTACTAAGAAGGTCTCAACTTGCTGCATAATAGTGGGTGTTTTATTGGAATGGAGATGTGGGTTTTGGTTTTTCTGGTTGTTTCCTGGGAAAATGAGGAAAAGGAACCACCTTTACCTTTCCATGCAAATGACTGCAGAGTCAAGCTTCATAGGGCAAAGTAGACACACCAAAAGAAGAAAAAATTTGAATGTCCATTCTGTTTTCCAGTTTAAGGAAAACGTACAAACCAAGGAAGAAATTCAGAATCGGATGCTGCCAACTTGGACAAAAGAGGATTTATATCATTTAATGTAATGGAAATTTTAAGTCATATAAAATTTGAACAGTAATCACATGATCATGTTTGGTTTAATTCACCCGTATAAAAAGTCTTCGATTAATATAATGAGGTGAGTTACAATTATGACTCAATTAATAACACATGCCTTTGTAAATAAGCGAGTTCAGGAAATTAAATTCGTGATACAATACAATCTAACTGTTTGTTTATTAGATTTAGTTGGAATATTGTGTTGATGTATTATTTCTTTTTATTGAATTTTTTTTTACAAAAAATATGATTTTTTATTTAAAGTTTATTTAACTCAGTTATAATTAGACCTATTCAATTCACCTCACTAGTACAAAATACATCTATAGCGTCGCACTTTTACGGACGGTTAAAGCTAAAACCGTCCGAAAATAGTTTTTAAAAAACTCGGAAATTTTTTGGTTGATCAATACGGACGATTGTTAATTAAAAACCGTCCGTAAAGGTGCTTTGGAGTAATATGTGTGGGAAAAATGAGAATTTTATGTTACTTTTAAAAAAATATTTTGTAATATTTTTATTGAGAAAAATATCTTGTGGTCAAAATTTTAATGGTGAAAGTTACAATCTTTATTTCCTCCATAAAAGCGAGTTTAATTCTCCAACGGTTACACTTGTTTAATGTTTTGTAACTGCCGTCGGTTACGGTTTTAATAGTTTTTTTATTTATTGTTTTATAAGATTGTTTTATTACCTATAAAAAGGTTGGTGGGTTTTTCCATATGAGATGAGAACGGAACCGAATTTTTATACTTGTCTTCCTCCCAAAATTTCTGGATATGATAAGCATTTCTGATTCCTGTATCCAAACTCAAATCGAGTTTGAAGGAGTTTTTTAATACTGGAATGAACTACGAAGTATCCTTTAAGGACAGCGTCTCCGACGTGACTCAACTAATCCTAATACTTAAAAGTTTGTTCTTGATGTTTCAGTGGTGTTCTAAGTGGTTAAGATCATTATTTACAGCTTTTGAAGACCATTTTTCAGTTTCAGCAGAAAGTGTTGTCTATTCTGAGTAAAGCGTTGCCTAGGTTGTGCATTCTGATCTATTGCAACAGATTCTGAACAATATAGCGTTGCCTTTAGTCCAGTTTCAAAGCTAATGCAACATTTTCTAAAAAGAATTGCCTTTAATCCAATTTGCCTCCAAATCAGTCCGGATCAGTTTTATCCGGAAGTGTCGCCTTCGGAAGTGTTGCCTCCGGATCTATTGCAACAGATATGGAACATTGAGGTGTTGCCTCAGATCCAGTGTCTGAGTTTCTGCAACTATGTTCAGAAAAGTGTCGCCTATGTCCGGAAGCAACTCCGAAAGTAAGTTTTAAAGATCAAATTAAAGCAAATTTTCCAACAGTCTTAAAGGATAATTCCATAATGAAAAATTATGCTACTCCATGGGGATCCAATTCTTTAGAGACCATGAGGATAGTTGTTCCTCCACTAACTATTCTATTGTAAGCTAAGTCTTTTCTTGAAAAAATTGAGATATTCAGTGGTGGGAATTTCACATGGTGAAGCTAAAGAGATTTGTGAATCTTTGATTTTCAAATTCAATAATATGGATATTGGTGAGCAAAAGTTTGTCATTGGGCTAGAAGATGTTGATTGGAAGGAGATCGGAATAACTAAGGGAAGGAGATAATCTCAAAGGCAAACATTTGTGGAGTACAATCCTTACTAAGGAATAAGGTACGGATTTCTCTATGGTTAATTTATAAAGCTCAAAAGTAATAAAACCTTCAATAATATAAAAGGGGAAATTTTATACATGTGATCACCATGCTCCTAAATGGAGGAAAAGAGTTGTGAAATGTGACAAACCTACTCAACTTAATTATAGTTAAGTAGATGATATTATTTTATAGTCATTTCACAAGTAAACATGATCATTGATGTGAATGAGTGGGTTATTGACTATGGAGTGATGAGACACAATTGCGAGAGTAAATAAAAATTCTCCATACTCATAGACACCCAAGTTAAAAGTGGAAAATTAAGGTTCTCCTCAAGCTCACATCTTTAGCACATAATGAGGTGCTACTTGTTCCCAATGATTAAACCGAATCAGTTTTAGCGAGCCTTTTAGGCAAAAATGGAGTGAAGGTAACTTTTGAGCCCGACAAGGTTTTAATAACCAAAGATAGTGTGTTGTCGGAATGAGCTATATGAACCATAGAATTTTCTTTGATGTTTTTGAGATTATCAATTTATATGTTTGCTCTTCTTTGCCTATTTATGTTCAATCAATATATTTATTTGTTGAGAAATAAATAAGGTTTTGATATGTTTTATATGGATCAATATGTTTTAAATTAAGTTGTTTTGAGACATCTTGATTTCATGTTTATTGGAGTTTGTTGATATCCAATTTGTGATAACACTTATGTTTTATATTTGCTGAAAGTTTCAGCTTTGAACACCCTTGGTTGTTTATGAGTTTTCTTAAAATTTACAACTCTGTTTTGAGTGATTCCTATTTCTATGGTTTTATGAGACATATATGAAGATATGTTTAGAAGGAATGTTTTTCAAATTCTTTCTTTTAGTGGATTGAAATATTTTTTGAAGTTGAGATAAGAATCTCGGTTTTCTGGAATTTCAGCTTTGAGCGCAGCTGATTATTTGTGGCATAACTTTAGTTATACAAATCGGTTTTATATGTTTTTAGTGGCGTTGGAAACTTAAGACATATATTTTTTATGAGTAAAAGAAATTTTTGTTAAATAACTTCGTTTACATGTTCAAAATTTGAGTTGAAGTTGACTCTTGAAATCTAGAACTGAGCAGATTTCAGGTTCACAAAATTATTAGTAACTATGTGTGTTTAAATGAATATATTTTGGTGCGTTTACCTTGAAATTTGATGGTTTATAATTTCTAGTAAACTTGAGACACATGAGAACATGTTGTGAGTTATTATTAAGTATATATGTGAGTTTCATATATAATATGTTAGATATATACTTGAGATATTTGTTGGTAAAGCTATTTGTTAAGTGTTCTATACAAATAGAATTTCACATGAGAAACCGATAAGACACCATATGAGAAATAAGAGGATTATCATCCTAATTTGAAATATTCAAAAGTGTGGGGGTGTCTTATTAAGGTTATTATTCTTGAACCTATATAAAGAGAGATAGGTACAAAGTTTGTATGCTTCTATGTTCTTAAGTTATGTTGAACATAATGATGTGCTTGGAAATAACATTTTTGAGACAAAGAACACAAATTCCTTGTACATGTTTTCAATAAAAGCTAGAGAGGTTTCCATTTTTAAGTATTGCTCCGGATGTTGACCCAGTTGCACCTACTTTTCAAATTGAGTTTGAAAATGATATTTTAAGGATAGGCAAGGGAACTTTGAAAATAGAGTTTCATAAAAGCATTGCCTTATCAATTCATCCGGATTTGCTTCCGGACCCTATTTACTTCCGGACTTAGTTTGGTTCCGAACCCAGTTCTCTTTCGGATCTGTCTTGGTTCCATTCAGATCAGTTCTGTCATCCAGATCAACCAGGATTAATTTTGCTTCCGGATCCATTATCTCCAGAATTCAGCATACTTTACAAACATTGAGTTCACCACTTAGGTGTTAAAATTGCCTTTCAAAATAAAGTTTTTATATGGTGCAACTTGAGGGGTATGAAGAGTCTGGACATGGATGGAAAGATGATTAAGTACTTGTGTGTTTTATTGACAAGCACCTAAATAATGAATTGAGAAGTTTAATCATTTGAGGTGGATATATGTGTGTTTATACTAAAATGATTAATGATATATGTGTGATTATATGTGGATGATATGACTATCTTTACTCCGAGTATTGATGTTGTCAATAGAATAAAGATAATCTTATTATCAATATTTGTTATGAAAGACATAAGAGAAGCCAATGTGATATTGGGTATGTGAATCATAAGGATGAATGAGAGTGTCTTGTTAACATAAGAACACTATGTTGAGAAACTTCTTAAGAAATTTGAATTTTATAATGTAAATCATGTGCGTATCCCTTATGATTCCAATACTCAAGGGAAGATAATCGTGATCTAGTGGCTAAATCTAAGTATGCATTTGTACTTGATGAGCTTCACACATTGAGACATAGGAAATGCTATGTGAGCAAGTATACACATAATCTAATAATTGATTATAGAGAAGTCATATTGAGGCTTGAGAAATATTTGAGAGGAACCATTAAATATGGTATTCTATATAATGAATTTTCCATTTGTTCTTGAGAGGAACAATTATGTTGAATGAATCAATGATTCATATGAGAAGAAATTCATTAGTTAATTTCCCATTGTTCTTGAGGGGAACAATTACGTTGAATGAATTTTTAATTCATATGGGAATAATTTCATTAGTGGTTATGTTCTCACATTTGGTGGTAGAACAATAACATGAAAACCAACTAAGCAAGCTATGTTAAGAGTTAGTTGCTTGAGAGTTGGAATATACAATGAGACTAAGTGGTTGGGAAAACTTTCTTGGTAAGTGTTATAACACATGCAATGTATTGAGATTGCAAAATATATTGAGAATGCCAAGATGCAATATATATTTTGAGAAACAAGACCTATAACGGCAGTATACGTATACGTTTGATACATATTATTGAGATGGAATTTTATCCATTTGAGTCTAGAGTGATTCTGATAAAATCATCTGACTAACATTTGAGAAATAAATTTTGAAAAAGAAATTTATTTTTGATACATCAGAGAGGATGAGATTTAAGCCAATTTGAAATTAATGAAGGGTGGGAACCCAACCTACATGAGTGGAGATCCCACGAAATAGGTTCATATGGGTACTAACAAGCCTTCCGTTAGTTCTGCTAGCACTATAAATATTGTCTACAATCCTAGATGTGAGAAAAGTGCTATGTTGCATATCTTGAGAGGTTGAGTCAAAAGGACTCTTAATGCGATTCCATAGCTCTTATGAGTAGTGTATAAAGTGCAATATACACTTGATGATATCACCTATGTGAGTGTGAAGTAGGGCCGCTTCTATGAGATATAATATTGGCAATATCTCTAGAGTACTCATCAAAGGCCAGGCACGCGCAGGGCTTATTTGCGCAAAACCGCGATGAACATAAATGTACTTGGTATAATGCGATATGGTAAAATCCCTATCTTACAATAGCGCTTATTTGGTTCATAGAAACTATATGTTTCACCAAATATTCCGTAAGTTAAATTCTATCTATCAAGTTCTGGTTCATAATCCACAAGACACCAGTTCCATCCATTATATGTCAAACTCGAGATATCCAGAAAATTCTTTTTATTTAAACTTCTTTTGAAAGTTGTAGGGGATTGTTGGAAAAATGAGAATATTATGTTACTTTCAAAAGAATATTTTGTGATATTTTTGTTGAGAAAAATATCTTGTGGTCAAAATTTTAGTGGTGGAAGTTACAATCTTTATTTCCTCCATAAAAGCGAGTTTAAGTGAGTTTAATTCTCCAACGGTTACATTTGTTTAATGTTTTGTAACTGCAGTCGGTTACAGTTTTAATAACTTTTTATTTATTGTTTTATAACACTGTTTTATTACCTATAAAAAGGTTGGTGGGTTTTTCCACATGAGATGAGAACGAAACCAAATTTTTATACTTGTCTTCCTCCCAAAATTTCTCGATATGATAAGCATTTCTGATTCTTGTATCAAAACTCAAATCGAGTTTGAAGGAGTTGTTTAATCGGGACTATGAAGTATCCTTTAAGGAAAGCGTTTCCTACGTGACTCAACTCATCCTAACACTTAAAAGTTTGTTCTTGATGTTTCAGTGGTGTTCCAAGTGGTTAAGATCATTATTTACAGCTTTTGAATATCATTTTTCAGTTTCAGCAAAATGTGTTGCCTATCCTGAGTAAAGCGTCGCCTAAGTTGTGCATCCGGATCTACTGCAACAGATTTTGAACAATAAAGCGTTGCATTTGGTCCAATTTCAAAGCTAATGCAACAGTTTCTAAAGACCGTTGCATTTAATTCAATTTGCCTCCGAATCAATCCAGATCAGTCCGGATCAGTTCTTATCCGGAAGTGTCGCCTCCAGAAGTGTTGCCTTCATATCTATTGTAACAGATTTAGAGCAATGAAGTGTTGCCTCAAATCCAGTGTCTGAGTTTCTGCAACTATTTTCAGAAAAGTTGCCTCTATCCGGAAGCAACTCCAGAACTAATTTTTAAAGATCAAATTAAAGCAAATTTTCCAACAATACGGACGGTTATTTAAAAACAACTGTCCGTATTACTCCAACCTATTTGCTATTATTTCATAAACACGGACGGGTCTTAATTAATGACCGTCCGTATTGCTTATGCTTCATTTTAAAAATATCCCCTCACTCTCCTGTTTCAAAATCGCAAACTCACTTCTCTCTCAAAATTGTAAGCCCTCGCATCGTCACCTACGCTGTCTCTTTTTCTATCGCCGCCTCCGTGCCTTCTTCTTCCACCCCCAATCTCTCTAGGGTTTAAGTTCATAATCAGACTAAAATTTTGCCATTTCCTTTGCCGTCCTGTTGCCAGTCCTCTGTCGTCGGCCAGCCGAGCAACTTCTCCCCCGACTTTCGTCAGCCATTGCTCGAAACCAGTGCAACTCCTTCCATCTGTGCTATCTCTAATTCCCTCCCTTATCGATCCAATTCTGTGGTTGATCTTAGTCTCCGGTCACTTGGTTCCGGCAGGTAATCTATTATCTATGCTTTGTTATTTCAACTTTGAAGCCTTCCTTCCACCACACACCGCCCCTGCCTTTGATTTTGGGCATTTTATGTTTCGTATGCATTAGGAGAATTAGGGTTATGATCTGATTCCTTTCTGAATATATTTTTGTGATAATTTTGATATATGTTTTCTAGGTTTCGCCAAGTTTTCTTGCTAAATATTTTCTTTCATTTTCGCCTTCAATTCCTTCCCTAATCAGTTTGCAAACTACAGATATTCTATGTGGCCTTTTGGTTACAACTTTTTTTTGTTATTGTTAGACAAACTTGTTGAAATTTGGATTCCTTACCATTTATTATATTATAATCTTTAATACATAAACAAAATGCCCTTATTTTATTTTTCATTAAGCTCTGTCTATAGTATATTACTTCATTGCTTACCTGGTCATTTGCTAATTACATCTGTTATTGTACAAAGATAACAGTTGCAAGTGAATTGATATTAGACTTTAAATTTTAACTATTTGAATACTTATGCTTTTAGGCTCTGATTCGGTTGCTCATTCATTTTTTGGAGTATTACCAATTATATGGATACATTTCTGGTAATTTTCTAAGTTTTGAGATATTTTCTAATAACTATTGTTCAATGCATCTAATTTCTATTATTCTCTCATTTTCACCTACCATATTTCCAATTCTAGTGACCTTAACCAGTTTTTGTAAACTAGTAAAATTCTAATTCGTCTTTCACACATATAAAACTAAGCAGGAGACGATTCCTTGAAGGGTTGAAGAAAATTCAGGCTTATGCAGCTAAAATTTTGGGGATATAGAGTGTAGTCACTTGATATTTATCGACCAAACATTACAATGCCGCTAAATAATCCAAATCTGAGGTCAAGCTTTTTCAACTAAAGTAAGTTTCTTCAATTATTTTCTGATTTAGGATCTTCAATCGTGGCTTATTCAATCATCGTTTCTTTTATCCGTAAGGGAAAACATAATAGGTGAATTTTCTTGGCTGATAAAATGTTATTTATTTGGAGTTTATTTAGGTATTGGTTTATTCTTTGAAATCTTCTTTGACTATACTAACTTGAGCTTGTTTAATTGTGCTTTTAGCTTCTGCATTTAGTAAATTATCATAACTAAATAAAGGCTATACTCTTGTAGTTAGCATCATACCATGAATATAGGATTGGTTAACTTTTCTCCACCACTAACTGTTTTTGACGTTTGTGTTACCATCATATCATGAATATAGAATTCACTCTTTTTTTTATTGAAATTGCTTATGGCATCTTTTAAGCACCTGAATTGCTTGGATATGGTTTGAAGTGCTAGTGTTGTGTATGTTTTTGCTGAACCAATTCCTGCTGCTTGTTCAAATGATGATATCACTATTTGCATCTGGTGATGATACTGCTTGTACCTTTGCTCCACCTTAATTCACATTTTTTAATGTTGGAAAATTTGCTTTAATTTGCTCTTTAAAGCTTAGTTCCAGAGTAGCTTCCTGACAGGCGACACTTGTCTGAAAATAGTTGCAGAAACTCAGACACTGGATCTGAAGCAACACTTCATTGTTCTGAATCCGTTGCAATAGATCAGGAGGTAACACTTATAGAGGTGACACTTCCCGATAAAAACTGATCCGGACTGATCCGGAGGCAAACTGATCCGGATTGATCGGGAGGCAAATTATATTAAATGCAACCTTTTTATAAAATGTTGCAGAAGCTTTGAAGCTGGACCAAAGCCAATGGTTTATTGTTCAGAATCTGTTGCAGTAAATCCGAATGCATAACTTAGGCAACGCTTTACTCAGAATAGGCAACACTTTCTGCTGAAACTGAAAAATGATCTTCAAAAGCTGTAAATAATGATCTTAACCACTTGGAACACCACTGAAACATTAAGAACAAACTTTTAAGTGTTAGGATGAGTTGAGTCACGTAGGAGACGTTGTCCTTAAAGGATACTTTATAGTTCCTTCTAGGATTAAACAACTCCTTCTAATTCGATTTGAGTTTGGGTACATGAATCAGAAATGCTTATCATATCCAGAAATTTTGGGACATAGAAAAGTATAAAATTCGGTTTCGTCCTTCATGGAAAAACCCACCAATCTTTTTATAGGTAGTAAAATAGTGTTATAAAACAATAAATAAAAAGCTATTAAAACCGTAACCGACGGCAGTTACAAAACATTAAACAAATGTAAGCGTTGGAGAATTAAACTCACTTTTATGGAGGAAATAAAGATTGTAACTTCCACCATTAAAATTTTGGCCACAAGATATTTTTCTCAACAAAAATATCACAAAATATTCTTTTGAAAGTAACATAATATTCTCATTTTTCCAATAATCCCCCACAACTTTCAAAAGAAGTTTGAATAAAAAGAATTTTCTGGATATCTCGAGTTTGCCATATAATGCATGGAACTAGTGTCTTGTGGACTATAAACCAGAACTTGATAGATAAAATTTAACTTACGGAATATTCGATGAAACATATAGTTTCTATGAACCAAATAAGCGCTATTGTAAGATAGAGATTTTACCATATCACATTATACCAAGTACATTTGTGTTCATTGTAGTTTTGCTCAAAAGGCCGTGCGCGCGCCTGCTCTTTGATGAGTGCTCTAGAGATATTGCCAATATTATATCTCATAGAAGCAGCCCCACTTCATACTCACATAGGTGATATCATCAAGTGTATATTGCACTTTATATACCACTCATAAGAGCTATGAAATCTCATTGAGAGTCCTTTTGACTCAACATCTCAAGATATGCAACGTAGCACTTTTCCCACATCTAGGATTGGAGACAATATTTATAGTGCTAGCAGAACTAACGGAAGGCTTGTTAGTACCCATATGAACCTATTCCGTGGGATCTCCACTCATGTAGGTTGGGTTCCCACCCTTAATTAATTTCAAATTGGCTTAAGTCCCATCCTCTCTAATGTATCAAAGATAAATTTCTTTTTCAAAATTTATTTCTCAAATGTTAGTCAGATGATTTGATCAGAATCACTCTAGACTCAAATAGATAAAATTTCATCTTAATAATATGTCTCAAATGTATACGTATACTTTTGCCATTATAGGTCTTATTTCTCAAAATATATATTGCATCTTGACATTCTCAATATATTTTTCAATCTCAATACATTGCATGTGTTATAACACTTTCTAAGAAAGTTTTCCCAACCACTTAGTCTCATTGTATATTCTAACTCTCAAGCAACTAACTCTTAACATAGCTTGCTTAGTTGGTTTCCATGTTATTGTTCTACCACTAAATGTGAGAACATAACCACTAATGAAATTACTCCCATATGAATTAAAAATTCACTCGACGTCATTGTTCCCCTCAAGAACAATGGAAAATTCACTAATGAATTTCTTCTCATATGAATCAAAGATTCACTTAACATCATTGTTCCTCTCAAGAACAAATGGGAAATTCATTATATAGAATACCATATTTAATGGTTCCTCTCAAATATTTCTCAAGCCTCAATATGGCTTCTTTGTAATCAATGATTAGATTATGTGTATACTTGCTCACATAGCATTTGCTATGTCTCAATGTGTGAAACTCATCAAGTACAAATGCATACTTGGATTTAGCCATGATTATCTTCCCTTAAGTGTTGGAATCATAAGGGATACTCACATGATTTACATCATAAAATTCAAACTTCTTAAGAAGTTTCTCAATATAATGTTCTTGTGTTACAAGACACTCTCATTCATCCTTATGATTCACATACCCAATATCACATTGGCTTCTCTTATGTCTTTCATAACAAATATTGATAATAAGATTATCTTTATTCTATTGACAACATCAATACTCGGAGTAAAGATAGTCATATAATCCACATATAATCACACATATATCATTAATCATTTTAGTATAAACACACATATATCCACCTCAAATGATCAAACTTCTCAATTCATTATTTAGGTGCTTGTCAATAAAACACACAAGTACTTAATCATCTTTCCATCCATGTCGAGGCTCTTCAAATATATAAATGTAGGGGTTGGCTAAAATATTTATTTCTTTACCCTCTACTTTTATAAATAACTGTTTGATAAGCTTTTAAACTTTCTTTTTTAATGTCATACGTTCCTCCCTTTCCTTCTTTACCATCTACTTTTATAAATAACTGTTTGGTCAGCTTTTAGAGTTTTTTGTTCATCTCATTTTATCTTTGAAACACCATCCATTGTGATATATTTTTTTCCAAACTCTCTTGGTAAAATGCTGGTAAAATGCTGGTATTTTGCTGATAAAATGTTGGTAAAATGCTGGTATTTTACTGGTATGGGGTGGTTTTTGTTTGATTTCTTTCATAAAATGCATGTTTATTAGTTTATTTCTTCACACCTAATATTGTGCTGGTATTTTGCTGATATCTTGCTGGTAAAATACATGTTTTTATGAAAGAAATCATACAAAAACTAGTTTATACTAGCAAAATACTAGGTGTGATGAAATAAACTAATAAACATGCATTTTATGAAAGAAATCAAACAAAAACAATCTCATACCAGCAAAATACCATTTATGAAAAATTGAAACCAAACATAAACATGTTTTTATGAAAGAAATCATACAATAACCAGTTTATACCAGCAAAACCAGAAAAATACCAGCATTTTACCAGCAAAAATACCAGCATTTTACCAGCAAAAATACCAGCATTTTACCAGCAAAATACCAGCATTTTACCAGCAAAATACCAGCATTTTACCAGCAAAATACCAGCATTTTACCAGCATGTTTTTATGAAAGAAATTATACAATAACCAGTTTATACCAGCATTTTACCAATATTTTACCAGCAAAATACCAGGTGATGAAAAGTTTGGAAAAAAATATATCACAATAGATGGCGTTTCGAAGATAAAAATGAGATGAACAAAAAATTCTAGAGTGACATGTCAAAAAAATAAACGGTTTGAGAGATACATGTAAAATAAGAAAAGAAAAGAAAATAAAACATGTCCTGCGCATGAGTTGTTGGAGAGGAAGGTATTTATGTTGTTGAGGCTTGTGGAACGTATTTATATTGTTGAAGGTTGTGGAATTAGACACTTGTGTTATTGACCAAACTTTTAATGGAAATTATTTTTAGGCTTTAGTACAGTTAGGTACTTTTTCCTTTAATAAAATATATATTTATATATTTATTAATTACCAAAATATATATAATTATACTTTTTAAATAATATTTATGTATTTAATAATTATTTATTAATAAATGGGCGGGCCGGGTCAGGGTTGAGAATGAAGTTCTAAACTCAGACCCGACCTGACTCGAACCATGTGTATTATTAATGCGTGCTGGGTTGGACCTGAATATAGTAAATCTTTTGTCAACCCAATCAGGCCCTGCTAAATTCGACCAGCTCGCCTATTAAACTAGTCTAGTTATAATGGAACACATCCATTCAGTGTATAATTTTCAAATATTAATTAATAAGATTATGATTGTTTGTATAAAAGTTAGATGAAAGTTAGATGATAAACATATCGAGAGAGTCGGGGAAATAGATACAAAAATCATAGCAAGGATAACTAAAATGTTCTCAAAATATGTGGCAAATATATTAATATAATATTATTTGGGGTTTAATATTATTTGAAATTTAGTCACGGTTTATTCTCTTCACTCCTCTTTACAATATAATTCATTAGTTTCGAATCTCACACCTTGTCGGTTTATATACATATACCTTCTTTATACTTTGTTTATACATTTTTTTAACCTCTTTTAGCATTTTAGAAAATAAAATACATTGCTTACATACATGATCTTGTTATATAGTTTTTATACCTATGCTATATTTTTTTTATATCATTTTCGACACTTTAAAAAAACAAGACAATGTATGGTTAGGCCCTGTCTAAGAAGAATTTTTCTAAATGTTGCGCATATCTACTGATGGAGGAGGTATAAGGCATAGCAATTGATATATTGCCGTCTCAGTACAATCGATCGATATTTTTACATAGATGTCTTCTCCCAAGACACTGAGTTTTATAGCACTTACAGTAAATTATATTCAATCCATGGGAGTTGGCTCATTTAGTAAAATTATTGTACTTTAAAGTGCTGGCACTACAAAAGTATTAATTCTGAGCCTAATACTAAAAAAGAGTGTGCTTGAAAATTATTTGATGAAATTTGTTGTAGGTTACAAAAAAAAGGCCGTTACCTCAGATCAAGAAAAATACTAATAAATTTTTTTGTCGTATCTAAATAATTTCTTTATTACGTAGGAATTAAATAAATTATATGTTTTTTAGTATTTGTTTATTTTAAATGTCTATATTTTTTTATCATATTATATTATATTATATTTGAAGATGGTTAGTCTACAATAAGTTTAGTGCATCCATCGGAATTCTGACAAGTTCTCCCCCTCTTAATTGAGAGTTTGTTAACTTTTGTTTATGCTAATCTTAGTCTATATTTTTTTCCTTCTATTTAAATTTTTTTTTTATTATTTAATAAAATTTGAGTCCATTTTTTCGAACTCAGCTTTAATAAAAAAATATATTTATGGATACTAATATAAATAAGGTTAATTTTTTTATAAAATAATCATTATTTTACTTTTATTATTATTAAATTAAACTCTATCATTTATCTAATGGCGATGAATTTCAATGTAAATGGATGACTTTATTATTACGAACATAAAGAGTGCCTAAATTTTCTATGGAAAAAGGTGGAATATATGGAGATCGAGATGTGTGGCTTATTTTAATCCAAACAAATAAGCAAATTAATAACTTGAAATTCATGTACAAAGCACTGGTCAATTACCTACCAACTCCTTAAAGTGTCCCGTTAGTCTACTTTTTTCTTGAAAAATAAACGAATTAATTGACAACATGATATTTTAGTCCAACACATATATATGGATTTCAAAGAAACACCATAATATATTTGTTTACATATAGCTTCATTAAAAAAATATTATTATAATATATTTACATATAGCTTCATTAAACAAATTATAACTATAGTAAAACTCGAAGACAAATACAAGTATCATAAAAGTATCAGTAAAAAATTACATTATATACACGGAAAAAACAAGTCATTGTGGTCAACATCAGAGTCGATTTGGTTGACCATTGGAGGCGTATATATACTTAATTAGATATTTAATTAAGTTTTTGTTTGTTTCCATATTGGTAATTAGATTGACTTTTTCGTGTTCCATTGATATAATGTAAATAACTGGCCACCAAGCCTTGGAGATCCAATTCCATATTCATATATAACTAAGATAAGGTTTAATTTAGGTGCAGTGAAGTTTCAAAATTATTTTCTGCCTAATATTATTTAACATGGAGACATTTCATCAATCCCTTGCCACCCTTGCTTTACTTTGTGTGAGCTACCATTCAAAATCTTTTTTCCGTTTTCTTGTCTTGATTAATTTTCATGTGTCGTTTGATTTGTAGAATAAAAAAGATTATGATAGAATAGAGTATGGATTCCTTCGAGGTTATACATATTATATTTTCCAGCTCGTTCCGTGACAAAATGACACCGTAGTGTGATTAACTAATTAGATAAAGTTTTCATGTTTCATGTGTGATTGCAGCTTGTTATAAGAGGAAGTAATGCAGTTTCTTTACCAGCGGCACAAGTTTATTGGAATTCCCACTTACCAAACACTCCCATGCCCTCACCTTTACTCCAACTTGTACATATTGGTTAGTAAACAAAAAAAACACACAAAGCTAAATAAATATGATTTTATGTTGTATATATTCTGAATTTAGGGCCACATGCATCAAGAGAGGATGTCATCCTCAACTTTCGTTTGCTCTAGTTAACGAAACCTTTACGTTAATAATTTGATATATGGACACAATCAGATTCAAGAATCAGAAGTGATTTCTTAAATGAGAGTTTATTAGCTCCTAGCAGAGGCAGAAGGGTAACCTATAAACTTGGGTACTGGCCTGAAGCTAAAACATTCAACAAAAACCAGACATTTGATATAACTGTTTTCTTCTTACGTGATGATCTTCGTCCTTACAAAAGGATGAACACTATCTTCCCTAAATCATCCGACGGTATCAATTTCTTGCCAAACAAAGCAGCCAAAACAATACTCTTTTCCAGCTCCAAATTTCTAGAAATTCTGAACTACACTTCAATAAAATCAACATCAAAGGAAGCCCAAGTTATGAAATAGACAATCAAAGAATGCGAGGCTCCAGGCATCAAAGGAGAAGACAAATACTGTGCTACTTCGTTAGAAGCCCTAGTCGATTACGTTGTTTTGAGGCTCGGAAAAAGGGTTCAGACGCTATATAATGAAGTAGAAAAAGAGAAAAAAACAGCAGATTTATACAATCCAAAATGGGATTAAAATGATGGGAGGACACCATAATATAGTGTGTCATAAAGAGAGGTATGCGTATGCTGTATATTATTGCCATAATATAGAAAAAACAAATGTTTATAAGGTTCCAATGAGAGGTGAAGATGGTTCTAAAGCTAATGCAGCTGTTGTGTGTCATTTGGATACATCGGATTGGAATCCACGCCATTTTGCTTTCCAAGTTCTTAATGTTAAGCCTGGAGGGCCTCCAGTTTGTCACTTTTTAAATAGTGACACCATTGTTTTTCTTCCTAATTGAGAAGAAGAATCTTAATTAAGGCATAAAGACTCTACAGCTGGCTTGGTTCGCCCAATTCCTCTTATATGAATAGAATTAAAAAGTAAATGGAAAGATGTCAAATTTAATAGAATATATATCTAGAATCCGTCAACTTACGGAATATTTATTCCAAGTTTGTATATATATCATGAAATAGCTATTCCTTGTTGAAAGAAAGGAATAGCTTTTCCATGCTAGAAACTAAGAAAAGCTATTGAGTGTGTTGACGGATTCTAAACATATACTCTACTAAATTTGACATCTTTCATTCATTTTTAATTTTATTTAACGGAATAGGAATTCCGCGGACCAAAGTATTTGTAATCATTTTCTTTCCTTTTAATAATATTTGTGTTTGAAGTTTTAGATTCTAGTTGGTATGTCTAGCTTTTTTTTTTTGCTTATTTCTGTATTTTGATTTAAAAATATATTTGATTATAGAATACTAAAAGAAGTAAATATTTTAAAAATACTTTTTCTTGATTAATGTTTTTGCCCTTTATTTAGAAATCCTTTAGAATTCAATATTAAATGGGAAACCTTTTATTCGTAATAAAAGGATAAACGAATGGAGTTGGTGCATAGTTGACAAAGGATAGCCACCTTTTGCCCTTGCCAATTTTTTCTACAAAAAGAAAAAGTAAAGAAAAGAAAAGTCGATAATTGAAAATTCGAGGTGCTAATTGCTTAATTTTGAACCAAACAAATAGAAGCAAGCAAATTGTGACTGGTTTTGACTACTTGATATTTTTGTTGAATCACTCCAAAGTTTATATTGATTACATTTAACACTTGCTCACTTCTGCTAGCTATAAACTTTGACGGATTAGGTAAGTTTATTTATTTATTTATTTAAAGATTGAATACAGGAAGCGGTCTCTATTTATTAAAAGGAAAAAGAAACTTTGACAGATGAGGTAAGTTGATTCATAAAAGATTTGGCAAAATGGCTATAAATTTTGGGAATTATTTATTTGCTAACTTTTGAAATCAAATACACCAATTCGAAAAAAAATTCTACATATATCTTTTTACAAAACAGTCAAGCACATATTTTTTAAGTTTACCGTAATAATAATAAAGCCAAAAATAGTATTCATGGCAATTGTAATAAATAAAAAATACAATAACAATAATAATAATTTATAAAGATAATTTTAATTATTATGATAATTAATAATTACTTTTTTTAAGCTGGGGCTGGTAATTCGGACCTGAATATTATTAAAAAGAAATGAAAAAGCGTACAAAAATAAAAAAAAAGAGAAAGAAAATGATGAAGCTTACAAGAAGCTAAAGACAAGAAAATGTTTACAAGAAGAAAAATCATACAACGAAACAAAGCTGGAAAAAAGCTTTGGGTGATGATTCTTTCTAAGATCTGGCTTTCCCTTCTCAACGGTAGCCATCACCATGTGCGGACGACAAACGATTGAGTCTTCCCTTGATTCCTTTCACCGATATGATGTACAATTTTTTGCTCAAATGTTGTCGGCGCAAGTTGCGCCACTAATAGACCCAACGACATCTGAAACTTATTCCCGACAGATCCACGCCTCGGGGGGCTTGAGTAAGCTTGAAAACAAACCCATAGGAATGGTTTCTTGGAGAGAAGGGAGACCTTCTCTCGATATGAGCGGGTTTCCTAGAGGAAAGGGAGGGTCTATCAAGTTACTTTTACTCCTTCAATTAATAATTACTTCAGTTAAAATAAATTTTATTATGGCATGAGGTAGATGAGGAAGAGTCTATCCCATGGAATCAAAGAAAATAATAGTATTTGTGGCCAATCGAGAACAAACTAAGCGTGAGGGCAAGTCATCATGACAACACTCTCCTTAGTAGGGAGTTTTTCTATTACGGTTGTTTGACTTTATTGTTTTGTTCTTTTTCTTTCTTTTTTTATTTTTTTATTTATTTACTTTTCTTTTAATAATATTTGAGCCCAATTCTCCATTCTCCTCCTTCAATTAAAGAAAATTTCATTATAATATATAATATATATAAAGTATTGTTAATATATATTAATATTTTAAATTATTTTTATTTTTATTTATATTATTAATTATTTTTCAAATTTAATATTGTTCAACTTTAGTATTTTTATTCAGTTTAGTACATCCACTTATCAGTTAAAAAGAACAACGGTGCATTAATTCAGTAATTGACATTAATTCAGTAATTCCACATAATTGTAATAAATTTAAAAAATTTTCATGTAGAATGTTCTTTCCATGTTTTGCTCCATGAAATGAAAACATTTTACAGATATTAAAAAACAAATTCTTACAAAAAAAATGAGTAGGTGGACTCTCATAATTGGTGGACTCACAAACTTCATAACCAAGTTAAAACAGTACCACCAAGCATCTGGCTCCACTGTAACAAAAAGAAAATCTGAAAATTGCAGGATTC
Source organism: Euphorbia pulcherrima (assembly GCA_947683365.1). Lineage (NCBI taxonomy): Eukaryota > Viridiplantae > Streptophyta > Magnoliopsida > Malpighiales > Euphorbiaceae > Euphorbia > Euphorbia pulcherrima. The sequence goes on along the minus strand of CANTUS010000013.1, from coordinate 18,034,670 downwards.
ACTCCAAAACAATGCTATATTTTCAGATTCACAACTTAAACTAGACAAACAACAAGCAAAATGCCTCATGAATCCGACCCCTGAAGTTGTTTATTATATTCAAGCATGGAGGACACGCCAAACACCATTTTTGAGTCACGGAAAGAGCTTATGGTTTCACCCTCCTCTCCTGAAAATCAAACCCTCAGAACTGCCCACTTCTGGGGTGAAGCTTCTATTACGCTCAAGGATATGTTCATTGCTGCTTTCTCTGTTTTAGGGTTTCCAGTTTATGAACCTGTTGAATCAGAAGCATTGATAGAAACTCAACAGAAATTGGTCCAAGCAAAACGGGAATTTCAAAGAACTGCTAATCAGAAGGCATCACACCCGAGATGGTTACAGAAATTCAAAAATAGTGGAAGCGAAATCGAGCATGAAGCATTTCTTTCGCTCTGGCTATTAAGGTTCGTTTTGCCTAACTCTTCAAATGCTATCTTTGAGTTCATTTTTCCCACAGCAATTCACCTGGCTAGAGGTACTAAGATTGCTTTAGCCCCTACTGTTCTTGCAACCATTTTCAGAGATTTGAGCTTAATCAAACAAAACATTGTTGCTTTAACTTCATCAGCTAATAATAACAGAAAATTATCTGTTAATAATCTGTCGCCATTTGAATTAGTTTTAGTCTGGGCTTGGGAGAGATGTGTGAAGTTGAGTCCACTGCCAAATGTGATTAAAATCGGGGAACACAGACTTGCTCGATGGAACAACCTCAAATGCGACACTAGGAATGTTAGGTTAGTTTTAGACTCATCAAAGGAGAGTTTTTGTTGGCGGCCATATGCTAAAACATTGGAGAACTGGGATATGCCCAACTTTTACAAGGAGAAAGAAATGTGTGCGCCAGTGAATTCGGGTTTCGATGAAGAAATGTTGTCATTTATCCGATGTTGGAGGGTTTCTCATCTTGTTGGATTTGACTGTACTGTACAATACTTTCCCCATAGAGTAGCAAGGCAATTTGGATTTGATCAAGATGTTCCAGGTTGTGTTGTGGGATTGAAAACCAGCTGCGAGGATGCTTGGAATTGGTACACGAGACCAGTTACTGATGTCGAGTGTCATGTTTCTTCCAGAATGTTTGAAGCTCGTGTTACAAAACGGTACTTGGATTGGTGGATAAGTTTGGGACTTTATGAGTTTAATTCAAGCCATGATGAGCGTTTGGGACAAAAAAGGAGACCGAAGTTTGACAGCAATCTTCACGAAATGAAGGGAATGTATTGAAAGAAATAAGAAAATCGAAACGAACGAGACTTGGAGAATTTCAGCTGAAATGGATAGCCTTTTAGTTCCTCCAGGATTTCCTCCAAAGTGCTATAGATTAGAATCGCGAGATTTTTCCTAAGAAGACAACCCGACAGTTGCTGAAATTCTGAAATCGAAACAAAAATGGAAGAGGGTTTTAGGTGAATCTGAGCATTCATTACCAATTGCCGAAATTCTGGAGGATGATAACCAGCCAATCTCGGCGCTTCTTAAACATAACAAAAATCAATCATCTCCCAAAGAAACAAGAATGGAAGAAAATGTTGGATAACAATTAAAAAAAAATAAATAAGTATTTGAGTTCGATTTTTCTCTATTCAATTTGGGTGTGTTGGAATATCCGTCGCATCGAGTTTTTTGGTCCTCACCTTCAACCAAACCATAAAAACAATTCGTAGAAATCATATAGAAGATTATGAAAATTATAAACAAAGTTTAAAATAACGGAGACACCGATAAGCTTAGTTATGTCGAACGACATTGTCCTTAAAGAATACATGTAGTTTCTTTAAGGATTAAACAACCCCTTTAATCGGTTAATTGGATCAGAAACAGAAATGTAATATCATATCCAAAATAATAGAGCAAATAGAAGAGCAAGATAATATGAAAGATGGTTGTCACAACTCAAAAAGAACAAAATTTTTAGATGAAAGCAGGAATAATATGTGGGAGACTCAAAAAATGACGGAGAAGATCTGTTTATATATATATAAATAATTAGCCGTTCCCAACGTTAAAATCTTCTTGTTGCACAAATAAAGCACAATCTAAATAACTTTGAACAAAACTGATTTGACCAAATCAGAAGCCGTTAATTTGAATATGGCCATTTGATTGATCTTTGACTAAATCAAATGAGCTGTTATAAAATTAAAACTCATTAATTTATGAAATTAATAGGAAACCACAAGTGGTAAAATCATAATTAGAAAAATATTTTTGAAATTACGTAAAATTTCTAACAATCCCTTGTAAATTTTAAAAGATTTTTTGATAAAATAGTTTTTCTGGATATTTCAGGTTTGATATATAATATATGGTATTGATATTTTTTTGACTATGAATCAATATTTGATAGATAAAACTTAACTTACGGAATATTCGGTGAAACATATAGTTTCTATTCACCGAATAAGCACTATTGTAAGAAAGAAATTTTATCATATCGCATTATACCAGGGTACATTTCTGTTCAACGCCGTGGTGCACCATAATAGGCCATGCGTGTGCCTGGTCTCTCATAAGTGCTCTAGAGACAACGCCAATATCTCATAGAAGCGGCTCCACTTCACACTTACGTAGGTGATTTTCATGAAGTGTATATTGCACTTTATACACCACTCATAAGAACTATGCAATTCATGAAGAGTTCTTTAACTCAACCTCTCAAAATATGCAACATAGCACTTTCTCACATCTAGGATTGAGACACTAATTTTAGTGCTACCAGAACTAACAAAAACTTCTTATTACCCATATGAACCTGCTTCATGGGATCTCCAATCACATAGGTTAGGTTCCCATCTTTGCTAATTTCAAATGGCTTAAGTCTCATCCTCTCTGATATTTTTGAAATATTTCTCAAAAATTTAGTCAGATGATTTGATCAGAATCATTCTAAACTCACATTGTTAATGAATATAATTCCACATTTTAGTAATCACAACATGCTGTCTCAAATAAATGTATATATCTTCTTTTCGAGATAGATTTTGTCGTTTTGACAATCACAATCACTATCACCAAAGGTGGTGGTTTTACTCCGAAAGAAATTTTTGCTAAGAAATTTTTTTAAATACTTAGCCTCAATATATGTCAACTCTCAAGAAACTAACTATACTATAGTTTGTTTAGTTGACATTCATATTATTAATCCACCAGTAAGAGTGAACAAAATCACTAACATAATATGTCTCATTTGAATCAACGATTCAATTATCATCATTGTACGCTTCTAGTACAATAAATATCCACAATATAGAATATCATAATTTAGGGTAACTCATATTTCTTTAATTGAATATTGTAATCATAAAGGATATACACAAACTTCTAAAGAAGTTTCTCAATATAGTGTTCTAAGACACTCTCATTCATCCTTACGATTCTCAAACCAAAAGATATTATATACTCTCCTCCACTTCATATTCATTTCATATTTCCAACATACATTGTGAGCAAAGCTCTCTCTACATACATAAGTATAGTTGTTGGAAATTCACTAAAAACTTTTTACTCTAGTCTCTATATTTTCTCTACTTCAAAAAAATATAATTTTCCCTCTTCTTTTCTCTATATAGAAGAAAACCATATATTCCCTCTTATATAAAAATAAATAAGAGTAAACTTTGAAAATGAAATAAAAGCTTACTATAACACTTCATAAAAATATAGAATATATAGTCGAAAGTTTTGCATTTCTCATAACTGGAAATTAAAACTTTATTAAAACCCCACACTTTTAAAAATTTTGTATACAAAGGGAGAACCCTCTTCTAACTCATATGGTGGTTCCATTTTCTAATATGAATAGATAGACAACAAAATCTTTCTATAAAATATTCAAAATATATTTTTCCAATACAAGAAATTACCTTACAATAAGGCTTTTAAAAACATAAACATTAAAACTCGAAAAATTTCTTTACCTCAAATCTGAAAAGAATATGTTTATCAAAACACCCCCACATTTAAAATCATTTGATAAATAAAATAATATTTAACTCATGATCCAAAAATAATAGAGTTAGTATTACACTCACTTTATCACCATGATCACCGCCCATCTATTGGAACAAAACTACTGTCGTAATGTCATTATTGAGCACAAGGCCCCAAAAACTCAAAGTTGCAAATGCGGAATAGCAACAATAAGTATCAACAAGAAATGACAAGAATCAACCAAATATGCAAAGAGAATAAACAAGCCACACAACACCAAAGTTTTTACGTGGAAACCTCTCCGATGTGAAGAGTAAAACCACGGGACCGATAACGGAGTCCACCCCTACTTCTCTTATTGATAAGTTAAGGGAAAAGAACTCAACAATGTCTTACAAGAGTTTCCAACCCACCAACAATACCACAATACAAGAAGAAGCCAAATAAAATGAAGAAAATACACAACACCTCAAGTGAGCAAACATTCCTCCATATTCTGCCGGCAACGAAATCTGATCCAACGGTCCGATTACAAAACCCGACGGTCAAAAGAAAGAGTTCAATGTACGAAACATTTTGGCAAAATTGCACGGCAATTGACAGTCTGATCTCCGGTGATCGACGATGGAATACAGCTGGTCGGAATAGAAAGAAGCTGGAAATTTTGCTCTCCTTCTCTTCTTTTCTCTCTCCAAAAATGGCTGCACCCTCTCATGAAAAAACCCTTGCCCTAGCAAAAAAAAGAATCTTAAATATGCCTCCACATCTTGGGCTCTTGGGCCAAGACTTTACCTTGCACTAATTTGGGCTAGAACCCCAACAATCTCCCCCTCGAGCCCAAATCGAGGAAGATAGGCCAACATTAACATCATCAAAATGACATCCCGGAGAGCTTGCAACAAAGCTCCAACTTGCTTCCGGGAACAATCTTTATCAATATGTCCGCTCCATTCTTATCGGTGTGGACTTTCCTCAATACCAACTCTTTCTCCTCGATCACATCTCGCAGCCAATGATATCTAACGTCAATGTGCTTCGTTCGAGAATGATACATGGTATTCTTGCTTAGATCCATAGCACTCTGACTATCACATAATACGACATACTCGCTTTGCTTCAAACTCAACTCCTGAAGGAATCTCTTTAGCCAAATCAGCTCTTTACATGCTTCCACAGTTGCTACATACTCTGCTTCTGTAGTAGATAATGCTACACACTTTTAAAGTTTAAACTGCCAGGAAATAGCTCCCCCTGCAAATGTAAACACAAAACCTGAGGTAGACTTTCTTCCATCCAAATCACCAACCATGTCAGCATCTGTATACCCTTCAAGAATCGATTTTCCACCTCCAAAACACAAACTAAGCTTTGAGGTACCACGCAAGTATCTGAATATCCACTTCACTGCTTCCTAGTGAACTTTACCCGGATTGGACAAAAATCGACTGACAAATCCAACAACTTGGGCAATATCTGGCCTAGTACAAACCATAGCATACATCAAAGAACCAATAGTAGAGGAATAAGGAATAGACAACATCCTTTCTTTCTCCTCCTGCGTTTTCGGACAAGTTCTTTTGCTCAACCTGAAATGAGCGGCTAATGGTTGACTAACTGCTTGGCATCTTTCATATTGAACCTTTCAAGCACCCGTTTAATATAGTTTTCTTGTGACAACCATAACTTGCCAGCCTTTCTATCATGAACTATCTCCATGCCCAAAATCTGCTTAGCTAGACCCAAATCTTTCATTGCAAATGATTCTGACAAACTCTTCTTCAAATCATAAATCATATCTGCATCTTGTCCAACAATTAACATATCATCTACATACAACAGAAGAATGATGAATTTATCATTTTAGAACTGTCTGAAATACATACAAAGATTGGCCAATGTCCTCTTATAACCATTGGTTGTCATGAAAGAATCAAACTTTTGATACCACTGCCTTGGTGCCTGCTTCAGCCCATAAAGACTCTTCTTTAGTTTGCAAACAAACTTTGCCTTTCCCTTTTCCTCAAATCCTTCTGGTTGCTCCATATAGATATCCTTTTGGAAATCACTATGCAAGAAAGTTGTTTTCACATCAAGCTGCTCTAACTCCAAGTCAAGACTCGCAACTAAACCCAAAACGGTTCTGATAGAAGTCATCTTCACAACTGGGGAGAAAATCTCATCAAAATCAATCCCCTTTTTCTGATTGCATCCCTTGACCACCAATCTAGCTTTTCGCTTCACACCATGATTGGAATTTTTCTTGTTCTTAAAAATCCACCTATTTTTTAAGACTTTCTTATCTTTTGGACGCTTCACCAACTCATAAGTCTCATTCTTCCTCAAAGAATCCATCTCTTCTTTCATAGCATTCAACCAAGACCCTTTGTCTTCACTGGAAAATGCTTCCTGAAAGCTTTCAGGTTCTCCATCTTCTGTGACAAGAATGAATTCTGAGCTTGGATATCTTGTAGATGACCTTATTTCTCTAGATGATCTTTGAACTTGTGCTTGTTCATCTTATGGGGCTGAAGGCTCTCGCCGCTCATGAACCTCTTCATCTTGAGCATCATAAAACTGAACATTCTCATCATCATGCATATCAGCATTAACAAGTTCTGGTGTATCATCAACACCAATCGGTTGTTCCTTAACATAGTCAGATCTCGCTTCAACATTCTCACCTGTTGGTTGCTCAACACAAGAAGGACTAGACACAAGAGGAACATCAGTAGTATCAAAAGAAGATTCTGTGGTAGAATTATACCTTTTACTCAGAAACTCAGCACCTCTCTCGTGCTCAAAGAATACTACATCCCTGCTTAACACTACTTCCTTCTTCTCTAAATTATAGACTCTATAGCCATACTCTTCATTACTATAGCCAATAAAAAATGCATGGTTTAGTCTTGGAATAAAGCTTTGATCGCTCAGCTTTCGGCATATGCATAAATGCCTTACATCTAAAGACTCTTAAATGTGTATAAGTGGGATTGCTACCCCTCCATGCCCTTTATGGAATGTCAAGACCAAGAGGAACAAATGGAGAGCGATTAATTAAATAAGTCACTGTGTTTACTGCTTCAGCCTAGAATGTATTAGGAAGATTAGACATTCTTAGCAAACACCTCACCCTCTCCATAATGGTTCTATTCATCCTTTCAGCTACACTATTGTGTTGTGGAGTACCTGGAACTATCCTCACATGTCTAATGCCATGCTGTGAATAATAAACCTTAAATGCATTAGAGGTATACTCACCACCATTGTCTGATCGGAGACATTTTAACTTTCCACCAGTCTCTCTTTCCACCATGGCATGAAACTTCTGAAAAGTCTCAAACACTTGACTTTTCTGCTTCAACAAGTAGACCCAAGTCTTACGAGTTGCATCATCAATAAATGTGATAAAATACCTATTGCCACCAATAGACTCCACATCTAACGGACCACAAACATCGGAGTGAACCAACTCCAATTTACCTTCCTTCTTTGTAGATTTTCCCGCAAATGAAGCCCTATTTTATTTTCCTGCCAAACAATGCTCATAAGGGTCAATGGAAATAGATTTATCCACAGGAATGAGGGATTTACTTGTTAGGTGCTTTATCCCTTTATCCGTCATATGTCCCAATCTTTGATGCCACAAGTTGGGAGAATTCTTCTCTTCAGCTGGATATATATCACCATAATATACTCTAAAGTATATCTTATACAACGAGCAACATAACTTGCCTCGAGCAACTGTCATTGAACCCTTGGACAACTTCCATTTGCCATCACCGAAGGTATGACTGAAACCTTCATGATCAAGAACACTTGCTGGTAATAAATTTAAGCGCAAATCAGGAATATGGCGCACATTCTTCAATGTCATCGTACACCCAACATCAGTCTTTACACGGATATCACCCATACCAATAATCCTTGCTGAGCTCTCATTTCCCATTCTGACACTACCAAAGTCGCCAGCTCTGTATTTCTAAAAATATTTCTTCCGCAGAACACAATGATAAGAAGCTCCAATATCAGCAAGCCACTCTGAAGCTGAATCATCAACCTGACGACACTCACTAACTGCACAAAGCAAACTGGTATCCTCAACAGTCTTCACTATGGTTGCTGCAGTACCACTGTCATCTCCTCCTAATTGGGAATCTAATTTCTTCTTTTATTCACGCTTCCATTTGAAACAATTCTTCTTGATATGACCAGGCTTATCACAATAATGGCATGTTCTAGTCTCCTTTCCCTCTCTGGACTTGGACCTGCCCCTTGAGTTACCACGCCCCTTTGGACCTCTACTCTTGTCTCGTCCTTTATTCTCAACAATAAAGGCCTGTGAATTTTCAACTCCCATCTCCTTTCTTCTTAACTCTTTATTAAACATACTTTCTTTAATCACGTTTAATAAAAGAACACCATCCGGAGTCGAGTTACTAATAGTCACCACAAGAGCTTCCCAAATATCGGGCAAAGAACTCAACAAGAACAAAGCCTGCAACTCATCATCAAGAACAATCTTTATAGTGGTAAGTTTGTTGATAACATCTTAAAAGTCACTGAGATGCTTAGCCACTGACTTCCCACTTTTCAACTTCAAGTTAACAAGCTTCCGAATCAACGAAGCCTTGTTGTGAGCGGTCTTCCTCTCATAAAGACCTTCTAGTTTCTTCCACAACTCAAACGGGTCGGACTCTTTAGAAACATGATTGTAGATGCTTATATCAATCTACTGTCTAATAGTCCCCAAAGTCTTCCTCTTCAACTTCTCCCATTCTTTATCTTCCATTTTCTCAGGTTTGGCCAGTTTAGAACTACCAAGCTCTGCCGTGCTTATATCTATTGGATCATATAAATCTTTGCAAAATAACATATCCTCCATCATGGGTCGCCATATGGAATAATTGGTTGACGTCAACTTCACCATGTAACTACTACTAATAGACTCCATATTAACCCCGAAACTGATCTTAATAGCTCTGATACCACTTGTTGAGCACAAGGCCCCAAAAACTCAAAGTTGCAAATGCGGAATAGCAACAATAAGTATCAACAAGAAACGATAAGAATCAACCAAATATGCAAAGAGAATAAACAAGCCACGCAACACCAAAGTTTTTACGTGGAAACCTCTCCGATGTGAAGAGTAAAACCATAGGACCGATAACGGAGTCCACCCCTACTTCTCTTATTGATAAGTTGAGGGAAAAGAACTCAACAATGTCTTACAAGAGTTTGCAACCCACCAACGACACCACAATACAAGAAGAAGCCAAATAAAATGAAGAAAATATACAAAACCTCAAGTGAGCAAACATTCCTCCATATTCTGCCCGCAACGAAATCTGATCCAATTCTCCGATTACAAAACCCAACGGTCAAAAGAAAGAGTTGGATGTCCGAAACAGTGTGGCAAAATTGCACCGCAATCTAACGGTTTGATCTTTGGCGATCGGCAATGGAATACAGCTGGTCGGAATAGAAAGAAGTTGGAAATTTTGCTATCCTTCTCTTCTTTTCTCCCTCCAAAAATGGTTGCACCCTCTCATGAAAAAACCCTTGCATCAGCAAAAAAAGAAGCTTAAATATGCCTCCACATCTTGGGCTTTTGGGCCAAGACTTTACCTTGCACTAATTTGGGCTAGAACCCCAATAATCATTGCCCTCATAAAATCTTAATGGCTTGATATGCACTTGCTATGTATCACAAATCCCCCAAATATTGCAAGCTTTATCAACATGCTTCGTCAAAAGCTCCAATTACAGAAGATCTTTGGAATTTATCATCTAGCCCCTCATCCAATCCCATGTCCTTCGACGAGCTCATCACATAGAGTTGTTAAAGAGGTTAGCAACTATAAAATTGAATCCCATATGCACTGCCATTACCCTCGTAAGCCTGTCATCCATAGACATTATAACAATGAATTACAAAATATCCTTTAAGATTGTTGGATAACAATTATAAAAAATAAATAAATAAGTAATTATTTGAGTTCGATTTTTCTCTATTCAATTTGGGTGTGTTGGAATGTCCGCCGCATCGAGTTTTCTGGTAATCACCTTCAACCAAACCATAAAAATAATTTATAGAAATCATATAGAAATATAATGAAAATTATAAACAAAGTTTAAAGTAACGGAGACACCGATAAGCTGAGTCATGTCGAACGACATTGTTCTTAAAGGATACTTGTAGTTCATTCTAGGATTAAATAACCTCTTCAACCGGTTGATTGAATGAGGAACAGAAATGTAATATCATATCCAAAATAATAGAGCAGATAGAAGAGCAAGATAATACGAAAAGATGGTTGCCACAAACTCAAAAAGAACAACTCAATTTTTAGATGAAAATAGGAATAACATGTTGGAGACTCAAAAAATGATGGAGAAGCTCTGTTTATATATATATAAATAATTGGCCTTTCCCAACGTTAAAATCTTCTTGTTGCACAAATAAAGCACAATCTAAATAACTTTGAACAAAACTGATTTGACTAAATCAGAAGCCGTTAATTTGAATATGGCTATTTGATTGATCTTTGACTAAATCAAATGAGCTGTTATAAAATAAAAACTCATTAATATATGAAATTAATAGGAAACCACAAGTGATAAAATCATAGTTAGAAAAATACTTTTGAAATTACGTAAAATTTCCAACAGAAAATGGTATGATGAAGGAAAGCGAAGGAGGCATAGAAGATGTAGAATCTGCAAATGGGAATGGAAAAGACACAGGCCATGATGAAAGTTTTGTAAGAAAAAGGCGACCAAAGTTTGACAGCAATCTTCACGAAATGACAAGGGAACGTATTGAAAGAAATAAGAAAAACGAAATGAACAAGCCTTGGATAATTTCAGCTGAAATGGATAGCCTTTTAGTTCCTCCAAAATGCGGTAGATTAGAATCAGAAGATGTTGAATGTGCAAATGGGAATGGAAAAGACAAAAGTAAGTATTCGTTTGAGACAAGATTAATGGAGATGGAAGAGAGAGTCAGAATAATTGAGAAGAGAGTTGAAGAAAAGAAGAAACGTTTGTCAGATTCCAGAGGGATAGTTGGAGCTAGAAAAGCTTAGCCCGTCTAGTTTTCATTTTTCATTTTCAGTTTTCTTTTCATTGATTAAATTTTTTAATTTTTAATTTTTTAAATATTCAGTTTCTGTTTTTTATTTTTAAAAAATAATTAATATTATAGTTTAAATTTTACTTGTTAAAAATATTATAAGCATAATAATAATATTACAAATTAAAGTAAAACATTCATTTTATATAAAATTTTAACTTTTTCAAATAAAATTTGCTTATAGATTTGCAATAACAACAAAGAAAAACCCTACCCTACCCGAATGTGAACTCGAATATGTGACCTCTAGGATCATAACTTCACGCTCAACCACTAGGCCTTAACCTTTGCCACTTTAAACTAACCAATAATAAAATGATAAAAATTATAATTTGATTCGTAAATGAAGTGTTTAAATTATAAAAACTATTTTTTGTCTACGTTATAATAACTTTTGCCTTTGACATTCTAAAAGCTTGTTCTATCACATTATGCAATTAAAGATGAATGCTTCAAGTTCGCCAATGTGCAGTTTCTCCTAATTCGTATGCTTACACAAGAATCCTTCAATTGGTATTTCTTACTACAAAAAAGAGCTAAGAATTCAAGAATATTAAAGTATGTGTAAGTTTTATTGGTTAAAAAATAATATCAATTAATTTAAAATAAATTTATATAAATTAGATCATATTAAGTGGAAAAAATATGCAATAAAAAGTTACCAAGTAAATAAGAAAAATAACTAAATAAATAAACTAAAAGTATATTAATAAAAAATAATTTTTTATTATTTATAAGTAATTATACAAGTATATATATATATATATATATATATATATATATATATATAAGAAAATAATAAATTAAATCAATAAAGTATTGGATTGGATGTGAACTGAGTTTGAAAAATTTTAGAAAACATAAAAAAGCTGTTTTCTGCTGCAAGATATAATTTAGAAAATTTTGAAAAGTCTTTTTCAGTTTTTTAATTTAAAAAATTCTACAACTAAACAACAGTTTCCATTTCCAGTTTCATTAGAAAAATTTTCTGGAAAATAGGTCCAGTTTTCTACAGCTAAACAGACCCTTAGTGGCTCTCAATTCTCATTCTTGTATTTCATGAACACAACTTTAGTTTATATAGGAAATCTGATTTTTTCTTAATTACTGCAAATTGAGAGAGATTGGTACTTTGTTGTTTGGTTTGCGAAATAGTTCTTCCATGAAATAGAAGAAAAATGAATGAAAAAAGGTGAAAAATGGTAGTGTGTTTGCTTAGAATCCGTCGTCGAATGGAATAATTATTCCTAGCTAACGTGTATCTCATGGAATAACTATTTGATGAGATATATAATAGTTAGAATTTGTTATTCCTTTCCGACGACGGATTCAAGACAAAGACTCCACCATTTTTTACATTTTTTCGTTCATTTTTCTTCTATTACGTGGAATAGCAATTCCATGAACCAAATAAGCCCTTTATGTAGTTATCTATCTATTGAATTACACTAAACTGAAAATTGGATGAATTGCTGAAAGAAATTCTTGACTTTGGAACTTGAAATTTGTTTTCTCAGGGCAAACATGGTTTTTCTGGTATCTTTTTCTCGCTTATTGTTGGTGTTTAGTACTTGTTTTTCAGATCATAGCTGGATTCATTCATTGATAATTCCCTGGCTAGCTTAATAATTGTTTGTAATTATTAATTAAACTCCAGTGTTCAACAAATTAATCTATATGTTCTGCTACTCAGAAACTCGTACTTTATATTCAAAACAATTGTTTTGGTGTGGTAGAAAGATGTACAAATAAATAAAATAGATAGATAGGAGAGAAAAAAATTCAAGATCCATTTAATTGAGTTTGATCTTTTTGAATATGGATACGAACTAAATTTGAGCTTAACAATTTTAAAAAGCGACTTGATTGCTAAGGTTAACGATAAATAGGTTTACTTAACTAAATTGAACCTTACCAAATTTAGAATGTGATTAGATTAATAAATTAACGGATTAACCATGTTCGTTAAATGAATACGTGGTGATAAAAGATATCAGAAACACATTTTCAGAATAACAAATATGTTCAAGAATTTAATAATGCGTTTTGTCTGAACTTTACTATGTCCGAAAAGATTTACAAATAAATATAATATATAGATAGGAAGACAACGAAAAAGATATTCAAAATCCATTCAATTGTGTTTGATCATGATAAATATAAATATGAACTAAATTTGACTTTAACCATTTTAAAAAGCGACTTGATTGACTTGGTTGCTTAGCTTAACAATAAATAGATCTACTTAACTGAACTGAACTTTCTCAAATTTAGAAGGTTACCAGATTAATAAAATAAGTAGATAAACTTGAGATAAAGAAGTGAGATCGATTCACTTAACATATTAACCATTCCTGTTAAGTGAATATGCGGTGATAAAAGAGATCAAAAGCACATTTTTCGGAAAACAAAAAAGTTTAAGAAAGAGAAGAATATTCAAGATCAATTTAGTTGTGTTTATTCATTACAAATTTTAGCTTTACCATTTTAAAAGCGACTTGATTACTCAATTTAACGATAAATAGATCTACTTAAGTAAACTGAACCTTACCAAATTTAAATGATAATCAGATCAATAAAAGTAGATAAGGGAGAGAGAGAAAAATTGAGATCGACTCCGTTAGATCCGGTTTTGTTTAATCATTACTTACTATTTACCTTGATTAAACGTTTTAAAAGGCGGCTTGACTAAATTCTGTTTAATTCAAAAATAGATCTACTTGATTAAATTTTCGATGTTTAGAAAACCGTTGATCAATAAGATTAATGGATAGAAGAAAGAGAAGAAAGGTTCAAATACCATTTTATTGTGTTTCATTATTATTTTTTAAAATAAGATTAATATGTGACACAAATTGTGAGTGAGGGATGTTTGAAAACTCCTGGTAATGTTTCTAGCTTTCTTTGGTGTCCAACGATAGTTTCATTTTTAGCGTTGGTTACAACTTACAACTACTGTTATTGGTATTTCGGAGACAAAAATTATTAGCAACAACATATAGCTACTAGGAACAACCGTAACAACTACGGCAAACAAACTCTCAAACTATTTAAAATATGACAATTCGATTAAGAAATAACTGGAACATTGGTCAAATTTCCAGATCACCTAATAAATGTACCTACCACTTTCTATGAGGGACTAAATATCCATAGTACCAGTGCTGAGATTATTTTCTTGGTTAAATTTATAGAAAAAAATTCAATGTCTTACCTTTTTTACTCAAATAATATTCTTATTTCTTACCATTCAAATGGATCATCTTTCTTTACTCGAAAATACAGAAATGGAATTTAATTTTGTTTTTCTGCACGAACGCAACTACAAAAGCACCTCACCTCAAATTTTTCTCAACCAGTACAGCCTTAAGCTAAAAACTCAATCAACTCCAAAAGATCGAGTCAAATCCTTTTCCTAATCACAATTATCAGTCATGGAGCAATCATCGAACTCCATTGTTGAATCCAGCCAAGAGCTTATGGTTTCCTTAAGAACATCCCATTTCTTAAAACCCTCCTTTGATTCCAATTCTCAACCAATTTCCAGCCTGTCTTCTCCCTCTTTGCCCCCATCATTTGATCCAAAAAAAATGGCCATTGACAGTCAATTTCTATGGCTGGAATAACCCATCAAAGAACTGGAACGAATGGGTTCACAAGATGGCCTCCTTGCATTCCCCAGCCTCGAAAAGAGCTGGGATTTACGATGCGATTTTGAATTCAACCTACCGATTTTACAAAAACGATGAATTGGTTCTTGGTGTTGTTGAGAAATGGTGCCCTGAAACAAATTCATTCATTTTTCTTTGGGGTGAAGCTACTGTTACCCTTGAGGATATGATGATAGCAGGTTACTCAGTTTTAGGCTCTCCGGTTTTTCAACCTCTCGAAACACAGAATTCAAAGGCCATCGAAAAGGAATTGAACCGCGAAAGACTATTAATGAATAAATCTCCAGCAAAAAAGCTGTATCACTGTGCCTGGTTGAAAGTTTTTAAGGATAAAGGCAAAAATATAGAGCATGAAGCTTTTTTTATCAATGTGGCTATCTCGGTTTGTTTTGCCAACAAGTCGAGATGTTATCTGCTCGTGTGTTTTTCCTATTGCCATTAATTTGGCAAGAGGTACTAGGATTGCTTTGGCACCTGCAGTTCTCGCCTCTATTTATCGAGATCTATGCTTGCTGAAAGACAAGATAGTTTCTTTGAGCGCTTTAGATGAAAGTAATGAAAGAGTAACAGCTACAACTTTTGCTCCTTTTCAACTGGTCTTGGTTTGGGTGTGGGAAAGATTTGTAAAGTTAAGCCTTAACCCTAATCTGATCAAGAATGGTGAACCAAGGTTCGCCATGTGGGACAACCTTAAAAGCAACATAGAAAATGTGAGGCGGGCTTTAGACTCGTCTGGAGAGAGCTTTTGCTGGCGGCCGTATGCTAAAACATTGGAAAACTGGGATGTTTCCAAGTTTTATAGGGAGAATGAAATGTGGGTTTCGGCCAATTTGGATTTTTTTTTGAAAAACCCATGGAGGAACATTGTGTTCCACCACAGGAAAAAAGATTGGGGTCGATGAAAATTTCGGGGCGGATGACCCAACTAGGTTGGCACATCCGCTTGCCTACAAAACACCCACCCCTCTTTTCATTAATATATGATTGTTCTGAAAATAAGAACCAAAAATTTGTGTTACAAGAGAAGTAAGCTCGGGTTTGTAAATAAGTCCGAGACCGAAATGCAAAAATTACATTTGTAAGAATTGAAAGGGAACCAACAAAAATTAATACCGGCAAACAGCAGATCTCCTCGGTCGGTCTGGCCTTTGAAGACTTTATTGTTATGTCATTTCCAAAGATTCCAGCATATAATGAACCATAACAAAGTCCCAAAGTCGCAATGGATACCCGGTTTGAAGAAGGAACGCCATAGAAGAAGAAAGTTATATCCCGAGTAAGGCAATACCAATGAAATTCCCAGCCATCGAAATGCGTTCCTCCACAGCCTATAACTCTCCTGGCAGTGGAAAAGACAATGGTCTAAAGATTTTGAGGATGAGCAGAAAGGGCAACTATCATTCTCGATGAGGTTGCATCCCCGATGGAGTAAAAATTCGCGCGTAGGTAGCCGATTATGAAACACAATCTACCTGAAGAATTTAATTTTTGGGAGCATATGAGTATTCCAAATTAGCTTGAAGTTTCTCGAGGGAGATGTCCATTGAGGTTGTTGGTAATATCCATGATAGAAAGATGCTGCCGAATACACATTATGAACTCCAATATCCTAAGTAAAACAATCGGCGTTAGGCAGAAAGGTTGGGTGGTTGGTGGCGTTAGGATCCTGAAACAGAAGCGAGCAAGAAGTCGTAATCAAGGCTTTTAATTCCATGCATTTTTGCAGCCTTGAGAGTCGAAGACTCCTTTTCCAAAATGGTCGAGTTTGTAGGTTGTTAGGAAATAGGAAAGAACATCCTTCTTCAATCGTCGC
Source organism: Euphorbia pulcherrima (assembly GCA_947683365.1). Classification (NCBI taxonomy): domain Eukaryota; kingdom Viridiplantae; phylum Streptophyta; class Magnoliopsida; order Malpighiales; family Euphorbiaceae; genus Euphorbia; species Euphorbia pulcherrima. The sequence goes on along the minus strand of CANTUS010000013.1, from coordinate 18,018,079 downwards.
GAATTTCCTATTGCAGATACCGAATAAATCCGGAAAGAGGAACTTGATAGGGGTAGTTGCTGCCCAATTATCATACCAAAAAGCATCTATTTGACCGTTGCCAACTCGAACACGCGTATGGGAAGAGAAAAAATCCCAATTTGCATCATTGTTAACACAACATTTCAGAATACCACGCCAAGTAGGTGAAACAGCATTAGAATCCAGGGAGATCATCTCATGCCAAGTATTAACTCTATAACATTGAACACAATAGGCATACCAAAGAGAATGGTTGTTGTGTTCTTGAAGTCTCCAAATCCATTTAAGGAGCAAACTAAGATCACGAATGAAAAGACCACCGAGATGCTTTGGTAGATTAATCGTGCTCCAGCTCACTTTGAACATTCCATTGACATTTGAGTCACCTCGCCATAAAAAGTTATGCATTAATCAATTGAGGATTGTGACCAACCACAGAGTTTGGCATGCAAAGGATAGATAATAAGTAAATAGGAAGGGAAGATAATACCGATTTGATAAGAATGGTTCGCCCTGCATAGGAAAGACAACTTCCCTTTCAATTAGCTAATTGATTCTTGAACTTTGCAATTAAAGGGTACCAAGAAGCAATGGGGGGCTGATTTATGCAAAGAGGTACTCCCAGATACTTTATTGGAAATTTTTCCACCCGACAACCAAATTGCGTCGCATATGAAGCTAAAGAGATGTCGTTAACATGAATCCCCATCAGAGCACTCTTGTGGTAATTGATACGTAGTCTGGAAATTAATTTGAAGCATCTTAGTATACGCATGAAGGTAGGAATAACTTCCACATTAGTCGGTAGAAAGCATATAGTGTCATCCGCAAATTGAAGTAATGAAATATCCTGTAAAGATTGCTCAAGTTTAAAATCTGGTAACACACCTTTCCTGATGCTACAGTTGAATAACTGCTTCAAACCTTCCACGGCAAGCAGAAATATGAATGGTGATAAAGGATCTCCTTGTTTCACGCCTCTCTTAATATGGAACGGGGCACATGGCTTTCCATTGATGAGGATAGAAGTGGTTGAGTTTTTCCTGCAATTAGCAAGCCAAGATATCCATTTCCGATCAAAACCCATTTTGTGAAGAACCGAGTCAATGTAAGTCCATGAGATACTGTCGAAGGCTTTATGAAAATCTAATTTAAGTACCAGGCTAGATTTACGCCTAGCATGCAAACTGTGAATAACCTCAGACGCCAAGAAAGAACACAAGGTATCCGAAAGCCGTGAGGTAGAGTGGAATCGGTCAAAAATTCCCAACAATTCAGGCTTTAAATCTTCCCAAAAACGCTTGTAAAAGAAGAAGTTGAAACCATCAGGACCCAGAGCTTTATTCTCACCACACGCACAAATAGACTGCTAAATATCATCCGAAGTGAAGGAGGAGGTCAAGGCAGAATTCTGGTTGACAGTAACGGTGGAAAAATTGAAGTTACGTAGCGAAAAAGGAACCTCAGGGTTGCCCATGAATAGATGCTCATAATAGTTCCGGATTGCGTTGGTAATTGTCGGAATGTCTGATACGATATGCCCCTCAATTTCAAGTTGCATTATTCTATTATTTCGGTACCTGGCAGAAGCAGTACAGTGGAAAAAGGATGTATTATTATCCCCTAATAAAGTCGAGGTAATGCGGGATTGTTGATGGTAGAGTTTTTCCAAGGCTGCTCGGCGTTCTTGGAGAGAATGGGGAAGGTTGTCAAGATCAATGTTCTGCGCCGAGGTGAGAGGGCGGGGGACGTTGCTAGAGGTGAGTGCTAAAATTTCCTATTCCAAGTCAAAAATTGAATTATTTAAACTTCCAAAATTTTCAGAGTACCAAGGACGAATAGCCTTACTCAACATCGACAGTTTGAAGGATATGTCTCTACGTGGATAAGAAGAACAAATTGATTGCCATTTGGAGCGGATGAAAGGCAAAAACTCCGATTTATCCCACCAAAGGTTTAATGATCTGAACGGTTTTAGCCCAACAGCTGTGGCTATGGAGGACTAAAATAAAATAAGGAAATGATCGGATAAGGTTGTGTCTACGGTCGAAATAGATAGATTCGACCAACGATCAATGATATCGCTTGAAATAAAAATCCTGTCAATGCGCGAGAAAGAAAGCCTGTTATGCCACGTGAAATCGCATCCATGTAGAGGTAGATCATAAATCTCGGCTTCTAGCACAAAATTCTGAAATGCGGCCATAGAGGGTTGGGAATGACCCCCAGCTCTTTCTGATCTGTGTAACACTTCGTTAAAATCCCCACATATCAAGACCATTAGTAAATTCCGAATTATCGGAAGAATTTCAGACCATAATGCCAATTCGAATTTAGATGAACATTTATTGTCATTTATTCTATGTATAAGGGTTTCCAAGCTAGTAGGGCTTCAACCGAACTGTATAGTACACTATCTTCCCCATAGAGTAGTGAGACAATTTAGATTTGATCAAGATGTTCCAGGTTGTATTGTTGATTCCAAAAACAGCCTAGTTGAGGCTTGGAGTTATTATATGTGACCATTTACTGATGATGTCAAGTACTGTTACATTCCTTCCCATTTGTTTGAGGGCCATGTTATGAAAAGGTACTTGGATTGGTGGAGCATTTTGGGGCTTGTTGATGATCAGCTAAATTTAAGTCCAGAACATGGCAATAAATGAAAGAAGAAATATGATGAGCTTGAAGAAAGAATTGATAGACTTATAGAGAGGATGGCAGAGAGAAAGAAAGCTACTATTAAAAAATATTTATCTTGATAATTCAATTTAGTTTAGGAATATAAGAGAATAGTGATGTAATAAAAAGAGGTACTATCTATGTAAACTTAAAGTAGTTTCTAACTTCTTTAAGCATTTTACTTACCATATGTTATAACTTTCATCGATTTTTTGTTGATTCAATGACACCGAAATTCTAACCTTAGTATACGTGGTAAAACTAACTTATGAGTGGGAAATGGCGTGATTAAGCTTCCTTTCATATGATTTGCAATACTTCTCCTATCGCCGCACCGGAAAAGTTCTATAAATGAAAAACATGCAAAGTAAAAATATATAGACAAATATGTGATATATATAAAAAAAAAATTAAAAGCCACCAAATTCTCTCTCTTTTCAAATATTTCCTTTCTTTCTCTTATTTTTTTTATGTAAAGGTTGAGTACTGGAACTCGACCTCTATTTATTAAATGGAAAAGGAAAATACAAAAAAAGGAAAGAGAAAAAAAATGAAAAAACAGAAAGAAAGAAAGGAAAATAAAAAGAAAATAAAAACGGAAGTTCTCTTTATGAAAGAGATTAGTATCTCATTTTATGACCACGCTGAACTTGCTCCCTAGTAGCAAGTACCAGTCCTTTCTTTTTCTTGACTAAAAATGGTTTCCAATTAGAACCCGTGCTATTGGAGGCACTATCAACAAGAGAACCCGTTCTATTGGAGGAACTATCAACGGGAGAGTCATTAAGGGATTGTAGAGCCACATTCTGCTCTTCTAGAGCCTTATCATGTTGTAAACATACTTCCAAATTAATCTCATCAATATTAAGACCATCCAATATTTGAAAAGCATTCGCTGTTATAACTATTGCAACATTTTTATTCCTCTCCTCCAAATCTCGCTGTCTCGCTTTGCTACGTTGGAGGAGTGCCAACTTGGGCTGGTTATATAGAACAAGTGCATCCACATTAATATTTTCAGAATCGTCGTTGCTTTCTTCACATTTGTCCGTCCAAGAGATGGTCTTAATATTTTCCCTTGTTAGCAGGCTTTCCTCAACCCGTATTTCTCTATCTTTTGGGACACTCAGAATCTCGCGGAGTCTTATTAAACACCTCATTAGCCTTCGCCTCAATCACCGCCATAGCTGCCGCCTCAATTGCCTCGGTAACCACTATGTCAATTTTAAGGCTGTCTTTAAGATTTATAGTTGATACTACTGAAGAAAGGGCCTTCTTACCTTCCCTCTGACTAGGGTCGTCCGAGTTGAGTCAATCAGTTTTTCCAGGGAAAGTAACATCCTTCGTTGTGGCACTTTGAACCTGCTTGTTCCCTTTAATCCCTATCTTAGTATTGTCAACAGACTTATTATTACCATAGACGGCAACTCTAAGTTTCCTAGATTGCTTACCTTGGGGCTGAATTCTCCTACAGGCAACAACTGTGTACCCTAAAGAGTTGCAGACCGAGCAAAGATCAAGGATGTTTTGATACTCAACCGTCACCCAAAATATTTTCTCCTCCATATCTACACGAATCTGATCCATAACTGGATTTGATAAATCAATATCGACCAAAATTCGAGCGTAATGCCCAAATTCCCTTCAATGGTATTGCGGTCAAAACGAATGGGAACCCCAACACCCTGCGCAACACTAGAGAGAAGTCTGCGGTCCTAAAACTCCCAAGGTAGGTTGAATAGCCGAATCCAAACCTAGGCCGCTATTTTTTTGTGTTTAAAAGGATCAAAACCTGCCTTTTAAACCGAAAATCGCATGATCCCTGGCTTTAGATTAAGATTACCCATAGTCCAAATCTTTTGTAAAGCCTCTGCAGAAGTCATGATTATATGATAAAATCCCCTTCCCAGAGAAATTAATTTCAGTCCATATTCCGATTCCATATGGAATTAAGCTTGGATTTGTTGTCAGCAAGCCGCCATGGAGTATCCCCTTTAATAAGAGTCAATCTCCCAATAACCGAAAATTAGCAGGAGGCAATTTGCTCCTTGTAAAATTCTTGCAGAACATTGATTGCTTTGTATCCATCTTCAGCATCGGAGATAGTGACAGTAGCCTTATTATCGGCCTGTTGAATTGCAGTAGTAGTTAAGAAATCATGACTAACCACAGCGGTATAAGAAAGGGTTTGGGGAAATCGGATTTAGGGTTAGGGTTTGGTTTCTTTGAATCTGATACAAAGGATAGTTTTTTTGTCTTTGCTGTTGCAGTAGTATGAGAGGTCAGACGCATCCATGGTTAAAGAAGAAAGGGCAGAGCCGGAGAGATCTAGAACAGTCAGGAAATTAAGGTTTGAAAGTCGCAAAGGAGAACCCTAGCAGAACCATCATTTTTTTTCTCTTAGAATGAATCTTCGTCTAGTGGCCTTTTTCCTTCTCTTATTAAAATAAAATAAAGACCTGCTAAGTCAGGACCCTCCTAAACCATCAGGTGATGAGGAAAGAGGCCAAGGGCAGTTAATCAGAACTTTGCTTATTCAGACGAGGAATCCCCACACATCTCATGCCCTCGATTTGACTGCAGCAACAGAGGCTGAAGCGCCACCTCCAGGCCCACTTACTAAAGCGAGTAACCCTTATTCATATATTAGATGATTCTTTATTGGATCTAGAATCTCTCGTTCCGTTTGAAAACATTGGATTCGATGCATCTGATCTTTCTTTCTTCTTCAATTTCATTGCCTTGGTTAACTTCTTTACTCGCCATTCCCCTTTAACTTTCAATTAATCTAGATCACTCTTTGAAGTTAGGTAAGAGAACATCATAATGCCTGAATGTCACATGTTAACTTCTAGCTAAAGAGAGAAAAATTAGAAAAATAACATCTTTGAAAAGCCAAACCATTCAGAGCTGACACGTGGCATCTAGAGGCAAATTTGTGCATTTTTCTTAAAGTTGAATATGGTAATTGAACCTTTTGAAAGTTCATGGCATCTAATATTGTGCTGGTATTTTGTTGATATCTTGATGGTAAAATGCATGTTTTTATGAAAGAAATCATACAAAAACTAGTTTATACCAACAAAATACTAAGTGTGATGAAATAAACTAATAAACATGCATTTCATGAAAGAAATCAAACAAAAACAACCTCATACCAGCAAAATACCAGCAATGAAAAATTGAAACCAAACATAAACATGTTTTTATGAAAGAAATCATACAATAACCAGTTTATACCACCAAACCCAGCAAAATACTAGCATTTTACCAGCAAAATACCAGCAAAATACCAGCAAAATACCAACATGTTTTTATGAAAAAAATTATACAATAACCAGTTTATACCAGCATTTTACCAGCAAAATACCAGGTGATGAAAATTTTGGAAAAAAATATATCACAATGGATGACGTTTCGAAGATAAAAATGAGACGAACAAAAAAGTCAAAAGCGGCATGTCAAAAAAATAAACGGTTTGAGAGATAAATGCAAAATAAGAAAAGAAAATACAAAAAAACATGTCCGGCACATGAGTTATTGGAGAGGAAGGTATTTATGTTGTTGATGCTTGTGGAACGTATTTATGTTGTTGAAGCTTGTGGAATTAGACACTTATGTTGTTGACCAAACTTTTAATGTAAATTATTGTTAGGCTTTAGTAGAGTTAGGTACTTTTCCCTTTAATAAAATATGTATTTATTAATTACCAAAATATATATAATTATACTTTTTAAATAATATTTATGTATTTAATAATTATTTATTAATAAATGAACGGGTTGGGTCAGACTTGAGAATGAAGTTTTAAACTCAGACCCGACCTGGCCCGAACCATATTTATTGTTAATGCGTGCTAGGTTGAACCTGTACATAGCAAATCTTTTGTCAACCCAACCAGGCCCTGCCAAATTCCACCAGCTCGCCTATTGAACTGGTCTAGTTATATTGGAACACAACCATTCAGTGTATAATTTTCAAATATTAATTAATAAGATTATGATTCTTTGTATAAAAGTTAGATGAAAGTTAGATAACAAACATATCGAGAGAGCCCCAAACGAATTTTCACGTTTTCAGGCCTTTTCGAAAACATTTTTTTGAAAAAATTTTACACCAAATTTATTTTCTTTATTTTTCGGATATTTCATAATTTTTTGGGATTTTTTGTGTTTTTAAGAAAATGGGCCCCGAAACGTATTTTCGCATTTTCGGGCCCTTCCGGAAACATTTTCTCAAAAATTCTTGCACCAAATTTATTTTCTTTATTTTCCAGATATTTCATAATTTTTTGGGATTTTTCGATTTTTTATGAAACCGGGCCCCGAAACGTATTTTCACATTTTCGGGCCCTTCCGGAAACATTTTCTAAAAAATTCTTGCACCAAATTTATTTTCTTTATTCTCCGGATATTTTATAGTTTTTTGGGATTTTTGGATTTTTTACAAAACCGGGCCCCGTATTTTCACATTTTCAGGCCCTTCTGGAAACATTTTTTGAAAAATTCTTGCACCAAATTTATTTTCTTTATTTTCTGGACATTTCACAATTTTTTGAGATTTTTTGATTTTTTACGAAACCGGGCCCCGAAACGTATTTTCACATTTTCAGGCCATTCCATAAACATTTTCTAAAAATTTTATTCACCAAATTTATTGTCTTTATATAGTAAAAGTTATAGCGACTTAAATGAATTTTATCAAGGTTTTTTTAAAATCAATTGTAGAAGATGGTGGTTTTGATTGAATTAAAATTATAGGGACTTAAAAGAAGTTTTATCATGTTTTGTTTGAAATTTTGTTAGTTTATGCCACATATCGTTATGCCATTGGTTGGACTTTTCCAAATTTTTTGTATTTTTTGGTTGAAATAAAATTACAGGGACTTAAAAGAAGTTTTGTCAAGGATTTTTTTGAAATTTTTTAGTCAACGCCATGTGTCATTCACTCATTGATTTGACTTTTTCAAATATTACACATTGGTAGCGAGTGTAATACACTCTCCAGGCTGCGATTAGGCGAGTGGGATTGAGGTAGTCCGGAGGTCCACTTTTTACAAGTTTAAGTACCTCGTAGGTCCACTTTAAATTTTAGGTATGTCTAAAGCAAAAGTGTACAAATTGGGAGTGTCAGAGAGCATTCGGCCAAATAAAAATATATATGTTATGTCTCCCTTACAACTTCAAACAGACTTCAGTTTTATATTTAAAGAATATATCAACAACACTCTTGTTTCAATAATTTTGGTCATTACCGGAGTGAGAGGTAGATCTACATGCATGGGTTTGGCGGTCATGGCCCCTCTTATCTTTCTTTGTATTTTGAAAAACCTAAAGGGGGAAAATACAATAGTGGTAACTACGTAAGTTTCGCCCGTTACGTAGTCCGAAACTACATGGCCATACAACACAATGTCGGTCACCATAAAAAAACACTATATATATATATATATATATATATAGAAAATACAAAATTCTTGATCTGAGATCAAGAAAGAGTTAATTACAAGAAAGTAATAAACTAGGGCAATTAAAAACATCCGATGCTAAAAATCGTAACTACCGCCTCCTACACTTAAAGACAAACCAACAAAAGTAGATACATGAAATAAGGTGGTCTTCCGAACTCAATACCCCCTCGAACACAATTCTTCGTTTCCATATTGCCCACATGATAAAAATACCACAAGGATGATCCGAAGTCACGGCATGATCTCATGGAGAAATGATTGCGCCAAAGTTGCAAAAACTCATATTCCGTTAAGGGTATAGTCTCAGGTGGTTGAATATGTGTTATCACACTTGAGGCGGGGGCGGACCATGTGTATCAGAGCGTGGGCTAGGCTTTACTTTTTAGCAAATATATGCTGATTAGATATAACATAAAGGTATAGTAGATCTGTGTTTTAAAATTTTGGGGTTAGGGTTGTCAACGGGGCGAGGATTCCCCGAATTTGATAGAGATCCGCCCCGATGGGGATGAGGAATCCCCAATAAGATCCCTATGGGTAAGGATATGAGGAAATTTTTATACTCAAAACCTTAAAGGATATGGATATGGGGAATGCACATTTATACCCAAAAAATCTCTGAACCCGACCTCGATAATTATCCATTGAATATCCCCAATTAACCCCCAAAGAATACCCGAAATATGAAATTAATTGTAATCTTTTATATCAATATTCGATATGTGATGTTGTTGGTGGCCCAAGAGATATAAAGTGCAAGCAACATTCATAATAGTAATTTCACATGCATTAATAAATAAATTATATGATGTATACATTGATATTTCATTAGTCATATTCTCCTTCTATGAACATTTATTTCATATTCGTTTTTCTTCTTTTATTTAATAGTGAAAAACCTTAGTCTTAAATAAGTTTTACAATTATTATTTTTTTAAATTGTGTTTTTCAATCATTTGGTTTAGTCTTGTACTAAAAATTATTTTTATTGTTTGAAACTGTTGGTCCATGTGCTTACGTTAATAAGGGCAGAGGGGGTGAATGACCTTTTTCGGGGAAATATCAGACTTTTAAAAAGTCTTGTGTAGCGTGTTTGAATGTTTTGGATGTTTTGGGTCTGGATAATGCACGTAATATAAATTGGAGTAAATTAAAGGCAGAATAAAGAAAATTCAAACACAAAAGATTTATACTGGTTTGGGCCCGCCTACATCCAGTCCCCAAAGCTTCCTTCCTTTGAGCTTTTTCACTAGTGTGATTTCTTTCCAACTGGTAGAAATCAAGCCTTACAGTTGTCTCCAGATGGTATCCCCTTCCGGATGTAGGATATACCACTAGAAGCACCAACTTCTAGCTGAGTCCTCTTGTGTTTAGCAGGATATACCACTTAGATTTCTACTCAAACCTAAGCTAAGTCCTACAGGGAGATCCCACTCAAAGCACCTACTTTAAGCTGTATCCCAATCTCACAACTCACCCAAGTTAGACATTTTTACACTTCATTTTCTCAAAGGTGTTGGTTTTGGACTTCCTCAAGTTTATAATTTCACTTGGGAATCCTTACAACGGATTTGGAAATAATTGATTCTTTAGAGGGATGTGTTTTCTGAATGTTGTTTGCACATTCTCTTGTTAATTGCTTTCTCAAGTCAACCAGTAATTTCTCGACATGTGAAGCTTCCTTTTATAGGCTTTGATCATAAGTGTAGCCATTGTGGGTTGGTGAGCTATAATTTAATCTTCACCAATGATCAGGTAAGATGTGGAGCTTCCGAAGCCATTGATCAATCCGTTAGATAGAAATTTTGACCCATTTAAATCCTTGGGATTGAGGCTGAAAAGTTATCAGTGATCGTTTTCCTTGTATTTTAGTGATACGCCAACTTTTATTCTGGTGGCTTTTTGGTGTGAGCTCCACGCGCCTTCTTATTGGTCTACGTGAAAAAGGTTGTTACCTTTTTTTCTGTCTGGTGTCAGTCCTTTGTCCTTTTTTCTGAAAAGTGCTAGCCGTCATTTTTGTCTTGCTTTAGGGAAAAGGATCTTTGACTTGGGGACCAAAAGAATGGAGGGAATGAAAATTTTGAATCATTCCCTTTGTCTAAAATATTAAGTCTTCCGGATGTCTTCAGACTTAATATATCCGGACGTGTCTTCTTCTGGATGCTTCTGCAATTAGTTTTTCCGGATGCGGTTTTAGACGATTCCAGGTTTGTTTATTTTCTAAACTTCAACCGGATGCTTTCATTTATACTTAGGTAATTGTCTTGGATCTGTCTTGGACTTTGGATGCTTTGGATATGAGTCCGGATTAGTGACTTAGGTCTTTTGTTTACTTCAAAGTTGATCCGGATTGTTTGTGTTTTGGATCCTTATTTCCCAACAATCTCCCCCATTTGATGAATACAAAAACCTAAGCACAATTAAGCAAAAAGGGAATATGATCTAAGTATGATTTTTGATACTTAGTCATTTACAACATTCACTCCCCCATTATCTAAGCATCCTTACTCCCCTAATATTTTTGCATTTTTGGCTCCTATATTTTTTTAAGTACATTTACAGATTGTACTTGGAAGGATTTTTATATAACTATGTTTACTATATATACTTCTGCTGTTAATAATGGTTAACATCAATGAAGTTCTGAATTACAGATACAGAGTACATATAAGTGAAAATTTTCAAAGCTAGCTATTACAAGACTTTTACATGATATTAATGGCTATCTACACATTTATCTATCTATTTCCATATCATCGCCTCCTTTGCTGGTTGTGCTCTTCTCCCCCTTATTATTTTCATCGGATTGGGGGTCAATCACCATATATGAGCGCTTGTCCCAGCTCTTCTGCCACGCCTCTGAGTAGATAGAATGGTCTACATTTCCTTATGAGCGCTTCTCAAATATTGTTTCAATAGTGGCCTGGAGGAGTTGATAGGGCTTTAGAAAATCCCGGAGCTCTTCATAGGATTTTGTCATGTCCGGAATCATCCTTAGTGCATGGGCTTGATCAACTTTATCAAAATATAGAAACATGCACTTGAGGAGAGTTAAACTACACTTGTACCCCAAGAATCTAGTGTCTCCTATGTGTTTGACAAGATCATTGGCAATTAGAATGAAAAGACTATCTTGGGTTGAGGAGGAGGATCCAGATAAGGAGAGTGATAGATTAGCTATGCTTGACTTTAAGGCTTTAATATCTTGGCAGATATCTCTCCGAACATTGTGGATACTTGTGTTGAGCGTAGTGAGATCCTTGTGGAAAGCCTCTTGAAGAGCTTTAATCAAGTCATTTGTTCCGGATGAATGGCTTCCACTGTCATCACTTATCTCATCTTCCTACTTCTTTAGTAGATTGGGAAGAGCCTCATCAAGGAAATTTGTGAGCATTTCTTGTGCAGCTTGATGCTCATCATTTAGTAGTTTAAGTGCAGAAGTAGTATCCTTTCCACCTTCTATGATAGCTTCCGAAATGAATTTTTTCAAGCTTTCTAACTTGTTATCAATGTACTACTTAAGCTCTGTGGACAGATCCTGTGGAAGGGGAAGTGATCTTGTCCATGATTATAGCGTAGTTATTTGTGGCTATAGTATTAGCCCGATCTGCTGATCTATTTGCTGCTGCAACATTTGATTTAAGTTCATTTAGGACTAGAGTAACTTTGGCTAGAGATACCTCGGCTACCAGATCAACAGTGGGAAAATCCTCTACTTTCTCTTCTATTTTCTGTACACTTCCCTTGAGTGCCCTGATTTCATCTTTTAAGTCCGGAGGAGAGAATTGCGCAACTGATTTCAGGTGTTTGCATATGTTCCAGAGGCTCTGCTTAATGTAGCTTTCCTCATGTTCCTCAAGAGAAGCTTCTTGGAGGATTTTGAGTGTAGTGAAGATCTTTTTAACTCTGGATGGGTTGACACTAGAAGATGGTATTTAGATTGGGCTTGCAAGTGGAGTCTCAGATCCGGAGCTATTGTTGGTCTCATCAGATTCAGATGATTTTGCCTCAACAGATTCCTCTTCTTCTTCTCCCTTCTCTTCTTCCAACCGTTCCCCTGGACCAGCCTTGCCCTTGGAGTCCACTTTGGAAGTGTGCTCTTTAGGGCCCAGACTAGTTTCCTCCTTCGGAACTTTATGTTCTGGGTTAGATTGGTTATCCCCGATGCAGTTTGGGCGTCTGCACCCAAGTTGTCCTGTATCTCAACGACGATATCACCAGCTGGAGTATCATTAGCAGAAGGGATAGGTGGAAGAATGATTACCTGATTGTTGGTTTTAAGATTAATATTAGCTTCCTCATTAGACTCCGATACTTCTCCATCCAGCAGATTGGTACTATCCTTAGTCTCTGCTCCTAATGCTTGTAAGGACTTGCAACTACAATCATTTCTTGTCTCGAAATGGTGGAATTATTCTCACTATTCCCTTCAATTTCCTTTTAAGGACTTTCTTGCTCCACCACTTCCGGATTGACATTCAGCAAGTTATCAGGAAGAGGCCCCGATCTAGGTTGGAAATTTAGTAGGTCCTCATTCTGGTACTTAGCTTCTTTAAGAAGCTCCAGATCCTTTGGTGCTATAAGGATTGATGGGCTATTTGATTTTGCTGCACCGGATGAGCCTTTGGGTCCCTCTTTGCTCAAAAGATTGATCTTTTTATTATCTCGCACAACAGACAACATTTCAATAAATTGAGGATCTTCCGAAAATATATTGTCTTCAAGAGTTGGTCTTTGGGTGTATAGCATAATTTCCTTTCCTTTCCCTGATTCAACTGGAGCGGCGATCATGGGAGTTGGTTCCCTGATGGTTTTATCGGCAGTAGGTTTCATGATTTGGAGTTTGGCTCTTGGTTTCTCCGCCTTCAAAGCTTCTTTGAATGTTAACTGTGAGCATGGGGATTTTACTGTCCCTCTTGTGAGACGATGATGACATATGCCCGATTTAATTGCTCATAATAAAAATTCTTTTTGGAATTTTTATTACTGATATAAAATTCTCTTTGAATTTTATTTTCAAAAAAATTCAGTTCGACGTGTCCGATAACGAGTACGGTGGTAGCTCAAACCGATGATTTTCACCTAAAAAATAATTTAGTCCAAAATACCCATAAAAATAAAAAACCTCCCCCAATATCTGAGTTTTTCCGTCAATATCAACCTTTTCCGGATTTCCTCTCCTTTTCCCCTATTTTGGGCACGAATCGTGCAACTTTTCAGACCTGCTAAAGGAGCGAGGCCGATGGCAGCCTCGGTGATACCGCTGGCGGTATCATCCATGCCGCCAGCAGCATCATTTCTTCTGCAGACAGCTGTATGCACTTCTCGCTCGATATCTGATGGATAATCGATCAAAGGCAATTTCCAACGGATTTTTGCCTATATAATCAGGATTTTCCAGCCATTTCAAGGGTTCCAATCTTCCACCACTCAAGATTTTAAGCAAATTTTGAGCATTCTAGTTAGCTTTAGTAGGATAAAGTTTAGAAAAGGTAAGAAAAGAGGATTCAATTCTTCTTTTCGTGTTTTTTCTCTACTGAACTCTTTGATACTTAAGTGCATTTTAAGTTTAGAAATCATAAAAATTAGGATTTAGAGACTAAATCACCCATTACTTCCCAAAATCATCATTTGAGCTCCCCGGAGGTTTCATACGGATCACAAAGAGGTGGATTCACGACCCTGAGGTAAAAATTCTAAGTCTCATAGGTCTTTGGCTTTCATTTTACTTGTTTGTTGTGCTTTAGTTGCTGTTTGTGCTTAGTTTTGGGTTTTTGGTCGCTTTCCGGCCAAAAATAGTTGCTGCAAAAAACTGAAGTAGCCAGAGGCATTTAAAGCCGCCGGTGGTATCAACCATGCCGCCAGCGGCATCGTTGATACCGCTAGTGGCCTCATTTGTCCCAATGGCCCCATTTTCTTACATGACCCTTTTTTATGGTATCTTGAAATTCATGCAACTTGCCTATATAACTGATATCGCCAGCGGCGTCATTGATGCTGCCGGTAGTCTCAGTCATGCCGCGAGTGGCATGACCTTCTGGACATCAGTTTAGTTTCGTTTACTTTCTGACCTAGTTTAAATTTCCGAAGCTAGGATGTATAGTGCAATAACGAAGGTCCAGAACCTTCTCAAAACAAACCCTACCCCATACCATGTGGAATTTTCATTAATAATTCGATTAAAACAACAATCGAGTCTAAAATATGGATATAATAGAATTTTCCCCCAAACGCTGTTTAAATCTCATTTTTTGCCATCCAACCGGGCCCAATAAATTGTAAATAAAATATGCCATATTCACGCTAACTCGAGTCTTGTTTTGTTCATTAATTATGCATGTTATATGATATACCCCAGACAATGTGCCGTATTTGTGCTAACTGTTCTGTGCAGATAGATTTAGTTTAGATGAATGCTAGGCCTTCGGGTATTTTACTTATTGCATAGAAAAGTATATAGGATTTGGAAAGCCATGTAATCATTATTTTATTTTCCACACTTATTTTTTGGATAATTGTAATAATTATTTATTTACTGCTTTAAATGCTTGATAAACGCGAAAATAATATATGAACCGAAAACACAATAAATATGGTGGATTAAAACCGATTAAGAAAGAATAAAATCTTTTAACTTGGCCTAATGTAAAATAGATAACATCATCCGAACTCAGAATCTCTACTTAAGGCATGGTCTACCACCCGGTAGGAAAATCGTACCAAAATTTCTGATTGAGCTGAACCGGGTGGTAATCATTCCTCTATATAGCTTCTGATCAACATCCTCCCCTTCATAATCCTTGGATAGGACTGTATCTAATCCCATTGGAGGGGACATTGGTTTGCTCTTGTCCATTTCAAACTTCTTTAAAATCTCCTTGGTGTACTTGGATTGATTAATGAAAATCTCATCCGGACTTTGCTTGATTTGTAGACCAAGGAAGAAATTCAGCTCTCCCATTATGGACATCTCAATTTCCTTCTGAATCTGAGAGCTGAATTCCTCACACATCTTCTCATCTGTTGCCCCAAATATGATGTCATCCACATATATTTGGACTAGAATGATATCATCCTTCTTTTTCTTGATGAAAAGAGTTGTATCTGCTTTACCCCAGATATATCCCTTGGATATGAGAAATGTAGTGAGTCTCTCATACCAAGCTCTAGGTGCTTGCTTCAATATATAGAGGGCTTTCTTCAGTTTATAGACATACTCCAAATGCTTTGAGTCTTCAAATCCAGGTGGCTGCTCCACATAGACTTCTTTCTGGATAACTCCATTGAGAAATGCACTCTTTACATCCATTTGGAACAATGTGAATCCCATGAATGATGCAAAAGCACATTGAATCCGGATTGCCTCCAATCTTGCTATAGGGGCAAATGTTTCTTCAAAGTCAATCCATTCCTGTTGATTGTAGCCTTGAGCAACCAATCTTGCCTTTTTTCTTACCACTACTCCGGATTCATCCATCTTGTTCTAGAATACCCATTTAGTGCAAATGATTGACTTTTCTTTTGGAGGTGCCACTAGATCCCATACATCATTCCTTGTGAATTGATCTAGCTCTTCTTGCATAGCCATCATCCATCTTTCATCTCCTTCTGCATTTTGGAATTTCTTTAGCTCAATAAGAGAGATAAAAGCAGCATGGCTCATCATCCGATTGAGTTGACCTCTAGTTCTTGCTGGACTTTGGACATTGTCCAAAATAGCTTTAAATGGATGATCTCTATGAATCCGGACTTCCCTTGATAGATCTTCATGTTGGATTAGAGCTTGTTCCACTTCCACTTTGACTTCTCCTTCTTGACCTTCACCAAAGTCTATCTCATGTGGGTTGAGATCAACTTGTTGCACTTCTGGATTAAACGATATTCCTTCATCTTCTTCTTTGTACTTCTTGATTTGGAAAGAATCAGGAACTTTGGCTTCACTCTTTTCACCAGAATTTTTAGCTTCTAGAATTGAATCTTCTGAAGTGGGACTTCTTTTCCTTGCATGGTTAGTCTCATTAAAATCTACATGTATTGACTCTACCACGGTTTGGGTTCATTTGTTAAAGACTCTGTAAGCCTTGCTATGTGTTGAGTAGCTAAGGAAAATTACTTCATCAGATTTGGGATTAAATTTTCCTAATTGCTCTCTATCATTCAGAATGTAGTACTTACATCCGAATGCTTAGAAGTACCCAATTTTTGTTTTTTTCCCTTCTAAATTTCAAGGGGGTATTTTCTATTGTCTTTCTAATGAGAGCTCTATTAAAAATATAACATGTTGTGTTTACGGCCTCACCCCAGAAATATTTTGGCAAATAATTCTCATTTAGCATTATTCTAGCCATTTCAACTATGATCCTATTTTTTCTCTCAAGTACTCCATTCTGTTGAGGAGTATGAGGGGCAAATAAGTTATGTTCAATCCCCTTGGAGTTATAAAATTCAGCAAAGTTCTTTTTTTTTTAACTCACCACCATTATCACTCCGAATGTATGCAATGCTTATGTCGTGTTCTACTTCTATTCGGATGAATGTTTTTGAGAATTGGTCAAATGCTTCATCTTTGCTTGCTAGCAAGAGAACCCAGGTATAGTGAGAATAATCATCCACAATGACCATGGTGTATTCTCTTCTACCTAAACTCAATGGTTTGATTGGACCAAAGAGATCAATATGCAAGAGCTCAAGCACTCTTATGGAAGGAATGTAAGAGATGGAAGGGAAACTTTTCTTATGCTATTTACTTAATTGACATGTAGTTCATAGATGATCCTTATCAAAAGCAACCTTATGCAAACCCACAACCAATTCCTTTTTGGTTAATTTGGACAGGAGGTTCATGCTAACATGTCCTAACCTTCGGTGCTATAGCCATGATTCTTCTTATTTAGACACCAAGCAGATATTCTTTTTCTCATTTTTAATGTTAACGGAATAGACATTATTTTCTCTAGGTGCATAAAGAATGAGTTGATTAGACTTACTATCATAGATAGAGCAGCCTCCTGAATCAAAGGTGACTTTTCTTCCTTTGTCGTAGAGTTGGGCTACGCTTAGTAGGTTGAACTTTAGTCCATCAACCAGTGAGACATCTTCTATCTTTAATTCAAATCCAATGGTTCCATGTCCAATGATCTAACCCTTTTGATTTTCTCTAAAGCTTACTTTGCCTCCCTTCTTTCGAGTTAATGTGATGAAGGTCTTCTCATCACCTGTCATGTGCCTTGAACATCCACTATCAATGTACCAAGTGTGTTGATATACTACAGATCTAAGGCATACCTACAAAATAGAACAAGTGGGTTTGGGTACCCAATCAAATTTAGGTCCTCTCGGGTTATCAACCATTTCAGGCCAAGTATTAACATCATAATAACCATTTTTAAATCTATATAATTTATTAATATAATTGTTTATAGTTCCTTCTATATCCAGCTTCCTGTACACTTGTAGATGGTCCGGTGTGTATCTGGAAGCTGATTGGGGGTGCAACTTCTGCTCCATAATTACTTCTTTGATTGGTAGGTTGTTGATTGTATACAGCCTTAGCTTTTCCTTTTTATGCAGCAGTATATCTTTGGGCTTGTGGTTGCCTGCTAACCTCCTTCACTTTCTAGTTGGAAGGCTTTGGATTTCCTTTAGCAGCTTGATGTTGATTTCTTTCTGTATTATGCCTTGGATTCCTTCTTGGTTGTGAAGGACCTGATCTTCTTCCGGATGCTTCCTTTGTCAGAGTTAGCTCCCTTTCTAACCCCATCAAGTTAGCACTTAATATCTGCACTTGATTTCTCAGGAAGTTTTCTTCAACCACATCAATGTGCTTGGTGGCTCTTACCAAATTGACATCTTGTGCCAATGCTTCACCATCTTCAACAAGCTCCATCACTTGTCTTCTTAGAGATTTGATGGCTTTTGTGTTCTTCCTCACATTCTTGATCACAATAGCTAAAGCTCTAGCAAGTTCAAGGTTAGAAACAGAATTAGAGTGAGAGTTTACCTCAGTATTAGCGGTTTCTGATTCTGGTTCTTCAATTTATACTGTATATTACTTATAGTTATTTCTTCCGGATTGCTCTACTTCAGGATCAATTAGTGCCATAAATGCATAGTTAGCAGTCTCCTCTTCTTGTTCTGTTGAAGATGAGCTGCTGCTCTCCTCATTGTTGCTCTAGGTGGCCACCATTGGCTTTTTCTTGTGCTTCTTGGTTCTTTTAAGCTTAAGGCATTTTGTTCTAAAGTGGCCTTTCAATCCACATTCAAAACACGCAGCTTCCTTTTCTGGATCCCTCTTTTCTTCTGGATTCTTTCTAGGCCTATCTCTTCTAAATGTGTCTTCTCTTGTTCTTCTAGATTCATATTTTCTGGAATTCCTTCTTTCTTTCTTTTGTAAAATTCTACCAAATTGTTTGGTGAGTAGAGCCATTTGCTCTTTGTTACTTTGAGACTCCTTGAGTTGCTTTTCTTCTCCGGATGAAGCTAATCTGGTGGATTCTGCCTTAAGTGCAATGGCCTTCTTCTTTTCTTCCGGCCTTCTTTCTTGTTGGCTATACCTTTCTAGGGATGATTCTTGAGTTAAGAGATTGCCAATGAGCTAATCATAACTATATAAGTTTAAGTCATGAGCCTCCTCAATGGCAGTCTTCTTGTTGTCCTATTCCTTGGTAAGACTCTGGAGTATTTTCTTGACCATGTCAACCTCTGAAATTTCCTTCCCTAGCCTCTTTAATTCATTTACTAGATTGGTGTATCTAGTATTCATGCTGTTGATATATTCTTTGGGCTCCATCTTGAAGGATTCAATCGTTTACTGAAGTAGATCTATTTTGGCTTCCTTGACCTTATTTGTTCCTTCATAGGTCACTTCCAGCTTCTACTAGATCTCCTGTGCAGTCTCACATCCGGATATTTTGTTGAATTCTACTGCACTAAGAGCACAATGAAGCATGTTAATAGCATTTACATGTTCAAACAATCATTTAAAATCATTCTCATCCCATAAGCTCGAGGGCTTGCTGGTGGTTAGACCATCTACCTTATGAGTAGACTCATATGGACCATTTTTAATGGCCATCCATGCCATCATGCATTGAGCCTGAATGAAATTCTTCATTCGGTTTTTCCAGAACGTATAGTGTTCACCGGTGAAGAGTGGAGGTCGGGTAATAGACATACCCTCTGGAAGGAGCTGTGAGTTTTGGAAACTCATTTTGATTCTTAAATCAAAATATATAGACCCTTAGCTCGAGATTGTTAGATCTCTAGTTTGAGCACTTGCTTGTGCTTATGTTAATAAGGTCAGACGGGGTGAATGACCTTTTTTCGAAAATATTAGACTTTTAAAAAGTCTTGTGTAGCGTGTTTGAATGTTTCGGATGTTTTGGGGTCGGATGATGCACGTAATATAAATAACAGTAAATTAAAGGCAGAGTAAAGAAAACATAAGAGATTTATATTGGTTCGGCCCTGCCTACATCTAGTCTCCAAAGTTTCCTTCCTTTGAGCTTTTCCACTAGTGTGATTTATTTTCAACTAGCAAAAATCAAGCCTTACAGTTGTCTCCGGATGTAGGATATACCACTAGAAGCACTAACTTCTAGTTGAGTCCTCTTGTCTTTAGCAGGGTATACCACTTAGATTTCTACCCAAACCTAAGTTGAGTCCTACATGGAGATCCCACTCAAAGCACCTACTTCAAGTTGTATACCAATCTCACAACTCACCCAAGTTGGAGATTTTTACACTTTGTTTTTTCAAAGGTTTTGGTTTTGGACTTCCTCAAGTTTATAATTTCACTTGAGAATCCTTACAACGGATTTGGAAATAATTGATTCTTGGATGGATGTGTTTTCTGATTGATTTCAGCGAATTCTCTTGTTAATTGCTTTCTCAAGTCAACCAGCACCTTCTCAACATGTGTAGCTTCCCTTTTATAGGCTTTGATCATAAGTGTAGCCATTGTGGGTTGGTGAGCTGTAATTTAATCATCACCGTTGATCTGGTAAGATGTGGAGCTTCCAAAGCCGTTGATCAATCTGTTAGACAGAAATTTGACCCTTTTGAATCCTTGGGATTGAGGCTGAAAAGTTGTCAGTGATCGTTTTCCTTGTATTTTAGTGATACACCAACTTTTATACCTGTGAATTTTTTATGTGAGCTCCACGTCCCTTCTTATTGGTCTAGGTGAAAAAGTTGTTACCTTTTTCTCTGTCCGGTGTCAGTCCTTTGTCTTTTTTCTAAAAAGTGCTAGCTGTCATTTTTGTCTTGCTTTAGGGAAAAGGATCTTTTACTTGGAGACCAAAAGAATGGAGGGAATGGAATTTTTGAATCATTCCCTTTGTCTGAAATATTAAGTCTTCCGGATGTCTTCAGACTTAATATATCTGGACATGTCTTCTTCTGGATGCTTCTGCAATCAGTTTTTCTGGATGCGGTTTTGGACAATTCAAAGTTTGTTTCCTTTCCAAACTTTAACTGGATGCTTTCATTTATGCTTAGGTAATTATCTTGGATTTGTCTTAGACTTTAGATGCTTTGGATATGAGTCCGGATTAGTGACTTAGGTCTTTTCATACTTAGGTATTTTGTTTACTTCAAACTTGATCTAGATTGTTTGTGTTCTAGATCCTTGTTTCCCAACAGAAACCTTGTAAAATATTGCATACTATTTATTCTTAATGGATAATGGGGAATACTCAAGAGGCTCTTACAAAAAACACCCTTTTTTCAAGAAATAATTTGGACCAAAAGATAAAAAATTTCCAACAATAAGCCCCCTCTCCACGTTTTACTGTTATTGAGTTTTTTTTAATTTTCTTTGCTTACTTTTGTATTTATCTTTCAAACCGTTCATTATTTTACATGTCGCTTTAGAATTTTTTATTCGTCTCTTTTTTATTTTCAAAATGACATCCACTGTGACTTTTTCAAACCTTTTCAACTGATAGACACTATTTTAAAAATCCCCGCCTAGTACCACCCAGGCCCCGCCTAGGCACTATTTTTGGGCTTGCTGCCCGACTTTTTATTCCTATGACACTATCAGGCGCTCACCAAATTTATTGCCGCCTAGGCACCGCCTAGTCCAATTTTTTCGCCTAGGCGGCGCCTAAAGTAGATTTTTTATGATACCATTATTTATAATAATCATAGTTTACCAACAAAAAGTATTTTAGTTGGTAAAATTAAAGTATATTAAAGTGTTCTCACAATAAAATTATTATTTTTAGTCTCAAACCGAGAAACAATATGCTCTATGCCACGAATAAGGAACTCCATACAATTTAATTAACAATTAGTGATTTTAAAATATGGTCTAAATTATGTTTTTTGATATTTTGTATTATTGTGATTTACTTTTTAGTTGAATTTATACTTTTATATATATAATAAATAATTAAAATGAAAAATACAAATCCGCTGAGGTCTCGCATAGGTTTTTCCTAGGCCCCGCTCAGGCCCGCCTAGGTGTTTAAGAGCTTCGAGTGCCTGACCAGCGCCCAACACTTTTTAAAACACTGCTGATAGACATGTGGTAGATGTCTAGTAGACATGTTATAATAGTCTGATAGACATGTGGTAGAAGTCCAGCAGATGTGTGAAATCTATTTTTTTTTTCATTAGCCTATTTTCTCTTATGATTTGTATATTGTACTTTCTCTCTATTGGATCTGTTTTTGCGTTCTTTTCTTGATTTAGAAATCGTATCTCGATTCTCTTCTCTTTTTATTATTTGTTTATTTTTCGCCACTAATTTATCATTGTTTAGCTGGTGGTTTGATTTCAAGATTTGCACAAATTAACATAACGATTCCATAAAAATAACCATAAAAAACTAGTATCTACCACATGTCTATCAGACTCCTATCACATGTCTATTAGACATCTACCATAAGTCTACTGGTTTAAAAAATTCGAAAATGTTACAGTGGAAGTCATTTCGAAGATAAAAATAAGACGAATAAAAAATTCTATAGCGGCATGTCGAAAAATTAAACGGTTTGAAAGATAAATGAAAAATAAGAAAGAAATCAAAAGAAAAAATGAGAGAAACAAGTGGATGCGTATGTAAATAGAATTGAAGGGAATGTGTATTTGTAAATACTTTGACTTGATGATAAATTTGTAAATAATTTATCAAGTATGATTATTTTTTATAGTTTGTCAATACTCAATGGGTAATAGGGAAATTTTTTTTACCCAAAACCTTAATAGATATGAGGAATGCATTGTCCGATCCAATAAAACCCGTTCACAACCCTAACCCTCAGTGTGTGCTGATTTTTTAAAGCATTAAATCTCCCAAGGTCAAAACGACTTCGTTTGATAGGGAGGAATTTAAGTGTTTTTAACAGAAATTTGAGCTAGGACGTTTAATCTTGTAGCTACTAAAATCTTAGCTGAAATTGAATAACAATTGAATTCTAATATTCAATTTCTAACCCCATAATAATTATGTAGGTTAGGGTAAATAATTATAATTTCTCTAAAATTTGCACTAATAAACTATTACGTTCTTATATTTTGTCAATATAATTAACACCTCCATATATTTTGTATTCATCCAATTACGACTTCATTCTGTTAAAATTCTCTATTTTTCCATCCAAATAATTAATACTTGGATAAAATTACCCTTTTTCATTCTTTATCTACTTTGATTTTTTTATGTGAACATATTATTCCTTCACTTGAATCATTAATTACATTTTTTTTATAAAAGCGATGAATTATAAAATCCAAGTGGAAAGAATTGTTTCATTTCTTGTTCGTCTTTAAGGAAATAATTTACAAAAAGATCAGATTTACAAAGCAAGAAAATACAAGCTTGTATTATGATATACAATTTGGAAAAAATAATGTTATCTTCTCTAATTAATTTTTTACAACAATAAAAAATCTTGTGAAGACTACAACTTTTGCTAGAAATGTCATGAAATATTCACAACCAGTTAATCGGGATGGAAAGGGGAAGAAGAAGTGAATCTTATATTAGCAATAGTCGTGGGTGAGTTTAATATATGGAAAACAAGTATGTGATGGAAAAATGAATTTATAGGGGGATCATTATTTTTTTTCCTTCTTAGTTGCAATGTAATTAAACTAATATTTTGGCAAATGAACTATCAAGCTTTGGCTCGGTGGCCATCAGATTGTTAGAAAAAAAAACCCAACAAGTATGAGGTTAAAAGTTCAATCCCCACGATCTTTAAATTTGGCAAAAAAAATACCCTTTATTACTAAATAAAATATTTTAGCAACATGTATCTCATTCTTGCATAACACCTTATAAAGTAACAATTTCTTGACCAAATATTACAAAATATTTATTTTCACTCGTAACTCAATTTAATTTTTACTTATATTTTGTCGTTATGAAATTTTGCGTTTATGATTATAAATTACTCCCTTAGTTCTTTCTACGTCACTTTTTCATTGTATTTATATGAAAAGATACATGATATAATAATTTAAGAGAATGAAAAATATATTCATATCATGAAAATAAGATAAATGAATAAATGAAAAATAGTAATTTTATCCAAATATTAGTTATTTGCATAGAAAAGTGAAGAATTGTACTAGAAAGAGGCATTGGATGAAAGCAAAATATAAATAAATGTTAATTATAGTGTAAACTTTAAAAACATATCATGTGGTTTGACTATTTTGTAAAAAGGTCATTGTGAAATTTTTTCTTCCAAATGAGTGCCTGTGGTTTCTAAAGTTAGCAAAAGGAGGATTCTCAAAATTTTGAAATCACCTTTAGAAGGGTAATCTTATCTATTTGAAGTGAAACTTTGCAGCTTTATTTATAAAAATACAATACTTTATAGTTATAAATTTTAAATTTTTTTAAGAAGTACAAATATTTTTATGAATTAAAAATTGACGAAACTTACTCAAATCTTGATAAATAATTCACAAATAATATAGTTGAAATATAGGATTGTTGAATTTATTGGAATAATTGGTGTATCATTAACAAAAAATCTAATTTTCAAAAATATACCCTTGTGGTTAGCCTGTTTTTGCTAAATTTTAAAAATACATGCACCCATTTAAAAAAAAAATTTCACAAAGACCTTTTTATAAAACGATCAAACCACACGGAATGTTTTTTAACTTTGAAAAGTAGAGGGAAAATGTCTTTTTCCTATGGAACAATTAATTTTAATTATTTTAGAGATAACATTGAAAAATTATCAACAACATCAAACATAAATAACTAATCCAAACAACCTCTGAATGGTAAAAGTAAATATAATTAATTTGTGTTTTAAAAGAACATGCACCAAAATTCAAATGGAATGGAGCAATAGACACGAATATTAATCTTCAAAAATTTAATCATTTAATTGTAAATTTTTTACAGATTATTTGAAAATTAATAAATACATGTTTTTTATTCTACCACAGCCCAATTTCAATTTTATAATCAGTCCGATTTAAATATCTTTTTGGGTCCGGTTTATACTTCAAATGGTCTTTGATTTATTAAATACACCTATTTTGTGTCTGACATATTTAATCTTTGTCTATTTCATACCTAACATATTCAATTTTAGTACGATAATTTAACGGATTAACGAGAGTCGACAATTCTATATGCATGATCAACAAAATATATTCAAGTTTCAAACGTTGTTATAGGCATTTCATGTTTTTTGTGTTAAATTAACTAGGTCAGACATATTTAATAGGCAAATGTTACCATCTACCATATAAGCAAAAAAATAAATACATCAAACACCAAAAAGGACATATGAGATATTGGACAGGACCCAAATTGGTCTTGAAGTGTATTAATCTTTTCTTACCTTAAAACTCAATGTCAATCAATATTAGTTTTATACGATTGAACCACAGAACTACAAACATGATGCTTTAAAACAAAATATCAGATGTCAGTATAAACAAAAGCCGTGTAGAGGAAACAAAACAAGTAAACATTACAGTGATAATGGACAAACAACAAACATATTGTTGCAGCAATTATATTCTCAACCTTTTGGACTCCAACAAAGCTTTTCTAGCTGCAAACAGTTTCTCAACCCTTTCGATGGCATCTTTAGCTGCCAAATATGCTGCCTCAACTGAACCATCGCGGATTTTTTGAGTTCCATCGGCACTATCTATTTCATTACCAGTCAAACTCCCTGCTGGAACGTACTTATTAACAGATTCCACATCTTGTTTTTCTCCTTCAGTTTCTTTTACCACTGCATTTTCTTCCAAAATTGCTTCCCGTTGTTCCAAATCTACAGGAGTCTCATTACCTGCAACCGAGGACTGATCGGGATCAGCTTTTCCTTTCTTCTTTTCTTGCTTTTACTGTTTCAGGATTTCGGCAATTGTGAGATTGTCTTCTTCGGTACAATTTCTTGCTTCTGCTCCAAGACTATTAGATTCAGCTGTATTGTCTTTCTTCAAACTTGAACAGCTGGCTGGAGTTGATTGGTTTACATGATCGGCACGAGCCAATAAGAATTGGGTTGACTTCGAGCTTTTCAACGAAGTGCTAGGAGTGATACTACTACAATCAGCTCCTTTTGTTATTTTTAAACTTTCTGCTTGTTTCTTTTTTCCGTTCTTTTCTTTGAACGCTTTTGCAACTATTTCGGAGATGGTTTCGTGTTTATCAGCAGCCCGGCTTGAATTCAGCTGATCAACATTTCCCAAATTGTTCCACCAATCCGGGTACCGTTTCATAACATGAGCCTCGAACGAACAAACGGGAAGGAACATAACACTTGACATCAGTAACTGGTCTAGTGTAATAACTCCAAGCATCCTCAAGACTGGTTTTGGATTTAGCAACACTACCTGGAACATCTTGGTCAAATCCAAACTGTCTCGCTACTCTATGGGGAAGATATAGTTGTATGCAATTCGATTCAAGCCCTACTAGTTTAGAAACCCTTGTACATAGAATAAATGACAGTAAATGTTCATCCAAATCGGAATAAAAAAAACCCACATTTCTTTCTCCCTATAAAACTTGGAAACATCCCAGTTCTCCAATAATTTAGTATAAGGCCGCCAGCAAAAGCTCTCTCCACACGAGTCTAAAACCAGCCTCACATCTTTTATATTGCATCTGAGGTTGTCCCACATCGCCAATCTCGGTTCCCCATTGTTGATCAATTTAGGCTCAGGACTCAACTTCACAAATCTCTCCCACACCCAGACCAAGACTAGTTGAAATGGAGCTGAAGTTGTAACAACTACTCCTTTATCATTCAAAGAAACAATCTTTTCTTTTATCAGGCTTAAATCTCTGTAAATGCTAGCAAGAACAACAGGTGCTAGAGCAAATTCAGTACCCCTAGCCAACCGAATCGCAATTGGAAAGACATATGTAGAGATAACATCTCGATTTGTAGGCAAAACAAACCGAGATAGCCACGTGGATAGAAAAGCTTCGTGCTCAATCTCGCTGCTACTATCCTTGAAAACTTTCAACCAGTCATTATGAAGTGGCTTTTTCGCGGCAGATTTGTTTAGTTTCCGTCTTTCCAAGATTAAAGCTTCCTCAATAGTTTAATTCCTGTGTTTCAAGAGGTTGAAAAACAGGGGAACCTGAAACAAGGTAACCTGCAATCATCATATTCTCAAGTGTAACAGTCGCTTCACCCCAAGGGAAAATGAATGAATTTGTTTCGGGGCACCATTTCTCAGCAAACCCTAAAACCAATTCATCGTTTTTGTAAAATCTGTATGTCGAATTGAAAATTGCATCATAAATACCGGCTTTTTTCCAGGTTGGAGAATGCAAGGAAGCCATTTTATTAACCCATTCTTTCCAATTTCCTGTTGGGTTCATCCACCCATTGAAAATGACAGTAACACGCAAGTGTTTGGGATTAAATGAAGGGGGTGATGAGGGAAGAGAGAGTTGGGAGGTTCCTTTGGAATTGGAGCTTAAAGACGGTTTAAGGAAGTGGGCAGTTCTAAAAAAAGAAATTTCAGGAGAAGTTGGAGAAATCATGAACGCTTCTCGTGATTCAACAATGGTGTTTGGTGAGTTTTCCATGGTTAAAGGAGTGTGCTTTTTGTTCGTGTCTGTGTCCCTATATTTGTGCATAATTGAAGGAAATGCAATTCGCAATTTTTTAAGGAGAAAATAGAAAAGTCTGCAAGACTGTAACGATTGTCCGAGTTTTTCGGCTAGTCTGTGAGAAGCTCTTCCCTTGAAAATTAAGGCGAAATCAAATCTATTTTGGAGATTGTAGTCCAATAGCTTTATATTTTTATAACTTAATCAACAATTTATAAATATGATAAAATGAAATTATTTTATTTAAGATAAATTTTAAAAATATGATACGTAGTTCGTCGTTTTATAAAAAGATTATTATAAACTTTTTTATTTTAAACGGGTAACTGTGATTTTAAAAATTAATAAAAATATGATTTATAAAATTTTGTAACCAACACTTCAATTTTTCTTTTAGAGAACATTATTTTTTTAATTTTGAGAAATAAATGTTAAAAAAACATAAAAATATATATAAAGGTAAGCATAGAAAAACGTGCACAAAATGAATCATGTGTGAAGAGGTATGATTGGGGTTATGGTATCAGGTATTAATATTCTTTTTCAATCTAACGGTTGAGTATTTATAAGGGAACATATAATTAAGATAAAAGAATATATAAATACACTCTTATAAATATTTAACCGTTATAATAATCATTAAATTGAATAAAAATATTAAATATTCGGTATTATATATAATTTCTCCAATGAGCAAAAAAGAAAGGAGAAAATAAAAGAAAACTCAAATATGGTGTTAATTATCAAAAAAAAAGACACGGTGTTTATGTCATGTACAGGTGATGTGTGGTGGATGTGTGGTGGATGAGCCTAAAAGTGGGGATTTTATATTATATTTTGAGAGTATGCTTTCTATTTTTCTATATAGGTGATAATTATCTCGAAAATTGATTTATGCTATTACATTTTATTATTTCATTCATTTGTCAGACACTTATCACTCATGAAGGAAAGTAGGTAGCGTACTCCGAGAGTATGGTGATGTGTTTGGGAAATTGTTAAAATTAATTGATTTTAATTTTTTTGTATTACTCCCTCTTATATATGTTCAATGGGCTTGGTCAGGATCGAGTCCAACATGATCGGATCAACACAAATATTGCTATGTCTAGGTCCGATTATCCGCATGAATACTATATGCCTTGATTTATGTTACAAGGCATTTTATAAATTATTTTTGCATTTTTTTATACTTATTTGATGCATTATTGAAATGAATATGAATTTATTAGTTTTATTTTGCTAGAAAAAGTCAAAGTGATGAAAATATTTGGAGAACATTATAGTTTTCAGACTCAGACCGGCCACCGAATCAGTGAAGGGAGCGGTTCATGGATTTAAGGTTCAACCAGATTAAATCGATGGTCGAACCGGATTCTCTTAAAACATGTGAAAATACTAAACATTTTTTATAATTTGATATTAAACATATAATATAAGGTATACTCCTACAATTATTAATAATATTAAATAAAATATTTTATAATTTAAAGTTATATTTCGAATAAAAATAAAATAATAACTAATATAATCTAGTGAAGGAATGCAAATCGTATTCTATATTGTATTGATTAGATTAAAAAAGTTAATAATTTTGATTTATGATATATAAAAACTACACAATAGAATAATTAAATTTTATATACAATATGTAAAATAAAAAAATTATATAACCATTCAATATAAATTTTAAGTAAAAAACTTAGAGTTAATGTTATTTAAAAAATTTAAATGTTATTTAGTTAAGTAAAACATTACAAATTGTAATTGAAAGAAATATTTCAAATTTGTAGTATATGATATAAAAAAATAAATATATTAATTGTGTTTTCTTACAATCAAATATTATTAAAATAATTTAAAAATTTATAATATATAATATAAAAGTATAAAATGAGAATATATTGTCAATTGTGTCCACTGAAACCGAATCGAATCAGGCACCGGTTCCGGTTGAACCCGATCCAACAGGCTGTTCCGGTCCGGGTTTGAAAATAATGGAGAATAGATAAGAAAGTCTAAGATAAATGAAGAAATTTTGCTTCATCAGATTTAGGATCAAATTTTTCTAGTTGCTCTCTATCATTAAGGATGTAGCATTTACATCCGAATGCTTTGAAATACCCAATTTTGGGTTTTCTTCCCTTCCAAATTTCATATGGGGTTTTTTCTATTGTCTTTCTAATGAGAGCTCTATTCAATATATAGCATGCTGTATTTATGGCCTCACCCCAAAAATATTTTGGCAAACAATTTTCACTAAGCATTGTTCTAGCCATCTCAACTATGGTCCCATTCTTTCTCTCAATAACTCCTTTCTGTTGTGGAGTGTGAGAGGGAGAGAAGTTGTGTTCAATGCCCTTGGAGTCAAAAAAATTACCAAAATGCTTATTTTTGAATTCTCCACCATTATCACTCCGGATGCGTGCAATGCTTATGCCCGGTTCTACTTCTATCCGGATGAATGTTTTAGAGAATTGGTCAAAGGCTTCATCCTTATTTGTTAGTAGGAGAACCCAGAATAATCATCCACAATGACCATGGTGTATTCTCTTCTACCTAAACTCAGTGGCTTGATTGGACCAAAGAGATCAATATGTAAGAGCTCAAGTACTCTTTTGGAGGGAATGTATGAGATGGAAGGGAAATTTTTCTTATGTTGTTTACCTAGTTGGCATGCAATGCACAGATGATCCTTATCAAAAGCAACCTTAGGCAAACCCACTACTAATTCTTTTTTGGCTAGTTTGTACAGGAGGTTCATGCTGACATGTCCTAACCTCCGGTGCCATAGCAACGATTCTTCTTCTTTAGACACCAAGCAGATTTTCTTTTTATCATTTTTAATGTTTACGGAATAGACATTATTTACTCTAGGTGCATAGAGAATGAGTTGATTGGACTTACTATCATAGATTGAGCAGCCTCTAGAATCAAATGTGACTTTTCTTCCTTTGTCACAGAGTTGGGCCACACTTAGCAAGTTGAATTTTAGTCCATCAACCAATGAGACATCTTCTATCTTAAATTCAGATCTAATGGTTCCATGGCCAATGATCTATCCCTTTTGATTTTCTCCAAAGCTTACTTTGCCTCCCTTTTTCTGGGTTAATGTGATGAAGGCCTTCTCATCACCTGTCATGTGCCTTGAGCATCCACTATCAATATTCCAAGTGTGTTGATCTACTATGGATCTAAGGCATACCTACAAAACAGATCAAGTGGGTTTGGTTACCCAATCAGATTTGGGTCCTCTCGGGTTAATAACCATCTCAGGCCAAGGATAAACATCATAATAACCATTCTTTAATCTACATGATTTAGTAATATGATTATTTTTTCCACAAAACCTGCACCCCAAAATGGGTATGTTTTGCTTTTGCTTCTCGCTGATCTTCTCCAGATCCTTCCTCCTATAGTTGCCTTTATACCCAGCTTCTTGCACACTGATGGATGGTCTGGTATAAATCCAAAAGTTGGATAGAGGTGCGACTTCAGCTCTACAATTTCATCTTTGTTTAATAGGCTTTTGGTTGTAGGCTACCTTAGCCTTTCCCTTTTGAGCAGCAGTATATCTTTGAGCTTGTGGCTGCCTGCTAACTTCCTTCATTCTTTGATTAGGGGTCTTTTGGAATCTGTTCTGAGCCGGATGATGATTATCTCTTCTTGGAGCTTTTGTCTCTGGCCTCTTCCTAGATATTTCCTTTAATAGATTGATTTCTCTCTCTAGTCCCATTATATTTACATTTAGGATCTGGACTTGATTCCTCAGGAAGTTCTCCTCCACAACATCAATATGTTTGGTTGCTCTAACCAAATTGATGTCTTGTGCCATTACTTTAGTAACTTCTGCTAACTCCATTACTGCTCTTTTAAGGGACTTGATTGCTTTTGTATTCTTCTTTGCACCCTTAATTCCAATAGATAAGGCTCTAGCAAGGTCAAGATTAGAAGCAGAATTAGAACAAGAATTTACCTCAGTGTTTACTGTATCTGATTTTGATTCTTCGATTTGCACTATTTTTTGCTTGGAGGCATTTCTTCCGGATTGCTCTACTTCCGGATCAGTCAGAGCTATAAACGCACAATTTATAGTCTCTTATTCTTCTGTTGAAGATGAGCTGCTGGTTTCTTCACTGTTGCTCCAAGTAGCAACCATTGCCTTCTTTTTGAACTTCTTGGTTCTCTTAAGCTTAGGGCATTTTATTCTGAAATGACCTTTCTCACCACATTTAAAACATGCAGCTTCTTTCTTTGGATCCTTCTTTTCCTCCAGGTTTCTTCTAGGCCTATCTCTTCTGGAAGTTCCTTCTCTTGGTTTTTGGGATTCATACTTTCTTGATTTTCTTTTATCTTTCTTTTGCATGAATCAGTTGAGTCTTCTGTTTAGTAGAGCAAGTTGATCTTTGGTGCTCAATGATTCATTGATTTGCTCTTCCTCTTTGGATGAAGCTAATCCGGTGGATTCTGCCTTACGTGTAATGTCCTTCTTTTTCTCCTCAGGCTTCTTTTCTTGTTGGCTATATCTCTCCGAGGACAACTCTTGGGTTAGAAGATTACCAATGAGTTCATCATAACTGTAAAAGTTTAAGTCATGAGCTTCCTCAATGGCAGTCTTTTTATTATCCCATTCCTTGGTGAGACTCCAGAGCACTTTCTTGACCATTTCTACTTCTGGAATCTCCTTTCCCTGCCTCTTCATCTTACTCACTAGATTGGTGTATCTAGTGTTCATGCTACTAATTGATTCTTTAGGCTCCATTTTGAAGGATTCAAACTCTTGTTGGAGTAGATCAAGCTTAGCTTCTCTTACTTTGGTGGGTCCTTCATAGGTTACCTCCAACTTCTCCCAAATCTCTTTTGCAGTCTCGCCTCCAAATATCCTATTGAATTTAGCTGCACTAAGAGCACAATGAAGCATATTAATAGCATTTGTGTTTCACGCAACTTTTTAAAATCATTCTCATCCCACATGCTTGATGGCTTTCGGGTAGTCATACCCTCTACTTCATAAGTAGGCTCATATGGGCCATCTTTAATAACTAACCATGCTTACATACTTTATGACTAGATAAAGTTCTTCATCTGATTTTTCTAGAATGTGTAGTGTTCAATGGTGAAGAGTGGAGGACGGGTAACAGACATACCCTCGGGAAGGAGTTATGAGTTTTGGAAACCCATTTTGATATGTGAATCAAAATATATGGACCTTTAGCTCGAGATTGTTAGATCTCTAGTTTGAGCACTTGCTCTGATACCACTTGTTGGTCCCTGTAAGGGTCTTTATAAGATCAGAGGGGGTGAATGACCCTTTTTCGTGGAATATAAAGACTTTAAAAAGTCTTAGTGTAGTGTATTTGATTATGAATCGGATGATGGATCTAGATGATGCATTTATGACAATATAATGCAAAAGATAAAAGTTAAAGAAATCAAATATAGAAGATTTTTATCCTGGTTCGGCCCCGCCTACTCCAGTCCTCAGAGTTTCCTTCCTCTAAGGTTTTCCACTAATGGATTCCTTTACAACTGGTAGGAGTCAAGCCTTACAATTTATCTCCAGATGGTAACCCATTTCGGATGTAGGATATACCGCTAGAAGCACCAGCTCCTGGCTGAGTCCTTTAGTCTTTAGTAGGATATACCACTTAGACTTCTACCCCGAATCTAAGCTGAGTCCTACAGGGAGTTCTCACTCAAAGTACCGACTTTAAGTTGTATCCCAATCTCACAACTCGCCCAAGTTGGAGATTCTTACACTCTTGTTTTTCACAAAGGTTTTGGTTTTTGGATTTCCTTAAGTTTATAGTTCACTTAGGAATCCTTACAACAGATGTGGAATTTAATTGATTCTTAGAGGGATTATATTAACTGATTGAATGAGTATGCTTTATTACTTGCTTTTGTAAATCAACCAGCAAGCCTTCTCAAATGGTGAAGAGCTCCTTTTATAGGCTTCAATCATAAATATAGCCATTATGGGTTATTGAACTTGAAATAAATCTTCACCCTTGATTAGGTTATATGTGGCACTTCCAGAGCCGTTAATCAATCTGCTAGACTATAATTTAACCCATTTGAAATCTTGGGATTGAGGCTAAAAAGTTGTCAGTGATCATTTTACTTGGCATTTTGTGATGCACTAACTTTTACACAATTTGCTTTTTGATATGAGCTCCACGCGCCTCCTTATTGGTCTAGGTGAAAAAGGTTTTCAGGTTTTTCAGTCCGGTGTCAGTCCTTTTATCCTTTCTGTGAAAAATACAAGCTGTCATTTTGTCTTTATCTTAGGGAAAGGATCTTTGACTTCATAGACCAAAAGGTAGAGGGAAAGTTATATTTGAAACTTTTCCCTTTGTGTGATATAGGAGTCTTCCGGATATCTTCAGACTCTATATCTCCGGATGTGCCTTCTTTCGGTGCAACTTTAATCAGTTCTTTCGGATGCTAGTTATATTAGTTAATAGTTGGTTTCCTTTCCAAACTTTAACTGGATAATTCCTTTTTTGCTTAGGTACTTGTCTTGACTTGAGTGCTTTGTTTAGGACTTGGTAATGTCTTAATTTTTCGGATGATATAGGTTCAGTTCTTTGGTGTTATGGGTCCTGTTGCTTTAGATTATCCGGATAAGTCTTATACTTAGGTTTTGTTTACTTCAAACCTGACCTGGATATTAGTGTTCCGGATCATTGTTTCCAACACTTCCCTTTGCCAATGCGTATCCCTGGTGACTGCACTAGGGAAGATGCGTGTATCCTTTTCTTAAGGCAGATCAACATTCCTTATCGATATTGTTGTATCCTTTTCTTAAGGTGGATCAACTTTCTTCATATCCTTTTCTTAAGGTGGGTCAACTTTCCTGGCTGATGGTGGTGTATCCATTTCATAAGGCGAATGACTTTCCTCGTATCCTTTTCTTAAAGTAGATCGAATTTCCTGACTGATGAATCCCTTTCCTAAGGCAGATGACTCTCTTGACTGATGATGGTGTATCCCTTTCTTAAGGAGGATGACTTTCCTTGTATCCCTTTCTTAAGGTAGATCAACTTTCCTGACTTATGATGGTGTATCCCTTTCCTAAGGCAGATGACTCTCCTACCGGAGAATTTGAATAACATGTTAAGAGGCAATAAAAACATTGAGTTAGTTACTGCTTGAGATGACATATCTTGATTCTTGATTGACTTTATGGTGAGAAAATTTTTTTGCCCCTTCAATCAAGAATGAAGATGTGTGGATCAGGGTTGGTCCCTGAATAATCTATAAATTGAGTTTGAGAGATGTTGGTTTGGCCAGCTATTTTGGGATGGAATGCCCCTTGATTGGTTCTACTACTAAAGATTACTCTAGGGTGAGTTCCCCTAGAGTGTTTGATGACGGGGGGATGCCCCCTGACTGTTTTCGTCATTGGGGAATGGGGGGTGCCCCTCGATTGACTTCCTTACTAGGGAGGTGTCTTTCTAGATGATTCGTCTGCTGGTGACTTCTTCTAGGTTAGTCTTCCTCAGTTCAGGCCAGAAACTCTTGTTCTTCAGGGATGGTTGCCCCTTGGTGTTTTGATCGGTTGGGGATGGACCTACATATGAAAAATTATTTATGTAGTAATGAACCTGAAATAGCTTACCTTGATCCTTGATTGATTTTATGGCAAATAAAAATTTTCACCCCTTCGATCAAGGATTAAGGTGAGCAAGGGGTTTTACCCTTGAATTATTTAAAACAAGGAGTCTGAGAGAATTGGGGTTGGCCCCTAATTTGGACTAGATATGCCTCTGCTGTTAAAAAAAATTCTGTCATTGCTTGAAAACTATCCCTTAATGGCTAAAGGGGACCTCTATGGGTGGGATGGGACCCGTACGGATGCCATATTCTAAAAATGAGACCCGTATGGGTGGAGGGGGACCTGTACAGGTCCAAGTCGGGGTCTTTTAAAAACGACACCTCCTCCTCTTCCCGCTTTACACCAAATTCTCCTATACTATAAATTTCAGTGATTCTTGCTCAAATCTAGATTAAAGACATATATAAAAAGATTGCCCAAGCTATCAGTTTCACTTTGAAATGTGATGATTTGCCCCAGGTAGGTAATTTAGAGTTCTAGGAATGTCTAGTTTCCATTGGATACGCTTTACGGGAGGATGACTCATTCCTTGATCTTATAACCTCTTTTGATGTGCCATTGATCCCTTCCCATTTGACTCATGCCTCCTAACTCTAGGTATTTTGTCCGATTTCTCCATTTTCTCATTTTTGCAATTTCTCAAATTTCTCAATTTTTCGCATGATTTAGGGTGTTTTAGGACTTAGAATAAAGCCTAATGCATGTAGATTTAGCCTAGGAGGATTTTAGGATAGGTTTGGATGAGCTTCGGTTGAAATTTGGACAATTTTGGATTATTTGGGAAGTTAAGTGCAGGGGGCTATTCACAGGGGACCTGTACGGGTGGGGTAGGACCTGTATGGGTGGGGGTGGACCCATCCGCTCCTAGGAAAAAATGTCCAGAACTTTGAATTTGCCCACTTTCTTCTAATTTTTGACTGCTCTACTATATTCTAACCCTGTTAAACTATGTTCTTGTCTTTATAGTTTTAGTATGAGACTGCGGAAGCCCTAAGCTTCTGCAGAATGTGGTATGAGGAGAGTCGTACTGTGGGGGACACCGAGCTACTAGCCCGTATAGACTTGTTCAGGTTTAGTGACTTCATCAGGGCCATCCCTCAGGCTTTGAAGATGCTAGCCCTCGGTGCTATCTCAGGTCTGGCAGAGAGGTGGTCAGAGATGACTCATACCTTTCATCTACCGATTAGGGAGGTTATAGTGGCTCCCTCAGATATGTGTGTGCTGACCGACTTGGACTAGAGTGGGGATATTATCCATTTCGACGTTTATGCCGATGGCTGGCATTCTAGGGCTGAGGTGAAGGCCTACGTAGAGAGATTACTTAGGATTTATCCTGGGGGAGCGGATAAGCTTAAGTATAGGGAGCTCTATGATTATTGATTCGAGCAGTCGAGCCCTATTACTGCTGGAAGGAGGGATCGGTATGCTCGATCCTTCTTGCTGACCTTCCTCACCCTCAATTACAGACTGCTATCAGTTGTGGAGGATCTTACTGCTGTGCCAAGAAAGAACTGGTGCCGAGCTATCCTAGTGCAGATATACTATGGGCTGGATGTTGGTGTTCGAGGCCAGTAGTCCGAGCTCAAGATTTGCCATCTAATCCTTCTGGTAACCTTTGAACTTTATGCTTTATGCTATCATTTGAACTGCCTTGCAACTCCCTTTGATACTTCTTGTAGATTTAGGCCTTTGAACATAGGTTTGTTCCTAAGCCTGGCTTGCCTAGACAGTCAAAGATGCTTTACATCATCTCGAGGTGGATGTCACCCTGGTAATAAAAGGCCAGGAACACAGTGGAGAACAAGGAGTTGATTGGGTAAACTTTTCTAGCTTCACATCTATACTTTACACTTCAACAAACTGTTAGTGAAAACTGTATTTATAGAATTTGGATACTTATAGCACATTTACTGTTTATAGGTCATTTAGTTACCATGGGAGAGGATGGTCATTTGTGATGATATCGAGAGGATGCGGGCTGGAGTGGATGATCGCCGCTTTGTCCAGGAGTCACCACTCTCCTATGAGTGGTACTTTAGAGAGAGGATCCACGACTGGTGGACGAGTGCTGTAATGGAGAGGCCAATCCCTCCCCCAATCCGAGTGGGGGTTTTTTTGGCCATATTTAATGCCTGAGACAGATCAAGGGTTATACCTACTAGGCGAGGGGGCCCGAGTGATATCGGTGGTGGGTTCTTATGCCTCATTTATTGACTATTCAATTCTTCCTCCATGTGAGAGGATCCACCATGGCGATCTCCCACTTGAGTTCTATTGGGGAGAAAATGACAGTGATGATGATGGTGAGGGCGGACCGAGGGGTGATCATGGAGGTCCTTTTGTTCGTCGGACCAAGGGTGCTACTCGGCCTGCTGTTTCTTCCACTCGGGTAAAACCTTTGACTCAACCTTGTAAATCTCTTCATGTTTTTACTGTCATTTGCTTGAACTGAGGATCTAACAGTTTGCCAATTGTAATGTAGACTCCCGCCCCTAAGAGGAAGAAGGCCACCACTGCCACTACTCCTTATGAGCCTGCTGTCTCCATTCCTGATGAGCCAGTTAATCCAGAGCCACCTACCAAGCGGTCTAGGGCTACCACAGATTTTAGGGAGGGAGTCCTCCATACCGATTTAGACTCCTCCTTCCGACTCCTCGATCATTCCGGGAAATGAGCTTTACACAAGCTTGAGGAGTCGATCCATACCATTAGGTTTGCTTCTCCTAGCACAAGTCACGTAAGGCTTCTTACTTTTAATGATCAACCCATATATTTGTTACTTGTATGGATTGTCTTTTAAGCTAGTTTGGTTGATTCTTTCAGGTATCCGTAGTTGAGGCTGAGAGGATTGCTCGGAGATTCTTCTCAGTCCAAGATCTGATGGCACAGGATGCTCTTGTCGCGGTAACTTTCATTTTCCTATCAAAATTAACAAATAAACTATGCATGCATGTTGTGATATATACATATGTGTACTGATCCTTTGGTTTTCTTGCAGACCCTGCATGCTATAAAGCACGACAGGTTAGCCCGGGACTTGGATTTTGCCAAGGATCAGGCTGGCTTCATAGAGGAGCAATTACGACCAGCCACTACAAAGCTAGATAGGATTCCGCACCTAGAGGAAGACTTAGAGAGGGCTAGGAAGGAGATAGCTCAAGCTAGGGCAGTGATGGAGACACTACGAGCACAGGTGGCCAGGATGATTGAGGGCAAGAGAACACCTAAGCTATTTGACAAATCTTCAAAGGATGATCACTCTACATACTGAGTGGCTCTGGTGGTGGCTCAGAGGGATGGAGCTGAGCGGGAGGTAGAGCAGCAGTTGATATAACCAGTGCTACCATTGGGAGTGCTGTAGGGAGGAGGGGTAGAGATTGGGTCCCTGATTTTTTGGCTGCAGGTACTGATAGGAATGGGAATCATGTGATGATAAATATGCGAACCTATTGCCCAATGAGAAGGATGAGACTCAGGAAGTGCCCCAGGGTTAGGACCCTTCGGCAGCTTAGACCAGGATTGCTTTTACTTTCTCCTTTCTGGATATTTGACATTTTTAGCCCTGCATGGCTTGTTTTGATGTGAACCTAGATGCTATTTACAATTGATTTATTTTATGCTTGCTTGAACTTTTCTTTTCTACATTGAGACCATTTAAATATTGCTGCCTGTAGACTCTTATTACCCCTTGGTAGAACTAACGATGAAGCCTATCTTGAACATAGTATGAGCAAGTGGGGACACGTGCTATCATGTTATTTCATAGTGGGAGAACTAAGTTCAAGGGATTCCAACTGTGAGACATGATAATTATAAATGATATTTGATAAATTAAGTTCGATGCTATACTGGTGCTTTTAAATTGAGTTCTAATTTTTGCATAGGCCATTCGGTGTGAGATAACCCATCGAACATTTTATTTTTATTTGTTTTTGTCCTAATTTTTGCCTGAATTGTCCTTGCCGGCTCAAATAAGTGGACCTTTCTTTTTCTCTTCTTTGCCTTAGTTTTTTCCTAGACCGCCCTTTTAGGTTTTCATTCTAGCAGGCTTTTCTTTCTTTTTCCTTCATCTTAACTTTTCCCTGGACTGCCCTTTTGGGTTTTTAATCCAGCAGACTGCGATTTTTGCATAAACCTTATTTCTTTTATGGCTTATCGGTATTTTTATCTTTTGTACGTGTAGTAAGGATAGTAATAGAGGGCACAAAATGTAGAGAAAAATTGATATTCACATACATGCAATTATTTCATCTAAAGACATGCATGCATTCATAAGACTAAGATTCTTAGCAAAATCATAACATGTTCATTGATGAGATTAATTTGAGTACATAGGCAATGGTAACAATTCCAATGGTTAATCCCTACTGCCTACTGGTCCTTTCACAGATTTGCCAAAAAGCAATTGACATTTTTCTCTCGATGCCCTAACTTTTACCTAAGCCGCTTTTTTTGGGTTTTCAGCTTAGCAGGCTTTATTTACGTAGGAGTACCCTAACTTTTGCCTGACCGGTTTGCGAAATACCGATCAACGGGTTGCACCCTAATTTTTGCCTGAGCTGTAGAGGACCACTCACCGAGTGATTCATTCTGGATTTCTTTTATTCACTGTGTTGCTTTTCTGTGATTCAATTCTTTTAACCTAGACATGATAACGCTTAAGCCTATCTTGATTCACTGGATTCACGAATTCATTTCCATCCATAATTATAAGCTTGATTCCTCCTATGCCAAGGATTTTATTAACTACAAATGGTCCTTCCCAATTAGGCCTAAACTTTTCCCTAGCGTTAGTGTTGACTTGGCGTAGTTGCTTGAGTATGAGATTACCCGCCTTGAGGGGTTGCTTTAGGTATCTAACTCTTTTGTTGAAAGCTCGAGCCATGCGCTGTTGGTACATCTGTTGGTGATCAAGTTCTTTGAGTCGCTTCCTATCTATGGCATTCAACTGTTCTTACCTAGCCCTTACCTAATCCGACTCTTTCAATTGAGCTTTGAGTGCTACTCACAGAGATCTTACTTCAATTTTGATAGGAAACACAACTTCCATTCCATATACCAAGGAGAAAGGTGCCTGATCAGTGGGTGTCCTTAAGCTAGTTCTATACCCCCAAACTGCAAATGGAAGTTTATTGGCCCAATCCCTGTAGGTAGCTACTATCTTGGACAAAATCCTCTAGATTGACTTATTATCAGCCTCAACTGACCCATTAGCTTATGGTCTATATGGAGAAGATTTGTGATGCTCGACATTGAACTTCTTAAATAATTCAGATGTGGCCCCTTGAAACTGAACCCCATTATCGGAAACCACATGGTGCAGAACTCTATATCGAGCAAAAATATGCCTCTATATGAACTTGGCCATTTTCTTGGCAGCCACCATGGTTATTGTCGATACCGAAACCATTACTAATGATCAGCTTCCCGTTAGAGATCCTAAGAGATTTGAGTATAGTCTTGTAACCCAAGGTGTACTTTCCATTCTTCGTAACCAGAGCCAGCCTACTGTTGATGCTCTTATGAGTCTTTTTGTTCTTCTTTCTTGATGATGTGACCCCTTTTCCCCCTCGTGAAGAAAGATGGACCAAGACTTATCATTATCATGATTGCTAAGCACTTTTATATCTCTTCTTAGGTGATAAGCTTTAACCATTAGGTTTTTATGCCATTACGATATACTCAAGTTCAACTTCATCTAATAAATATGATGATATTCTAAGAATATTGTTGTTATGAGTGTGTGATGTCTATAAAGCTAAATACTCAAGCAAAAATGTGAATGGAAAATGCATTAATTAATCCATGATATGTATCATAAGCGGCATTTTTGGCATAAAAAATATTTGCAACATTAAAAATTACATCATTTGAATCATCCTCCACATGCGGAGGGCCTTATTGGTCAGCCTTGGCAACACTAGTAGTTGAACTGGTAGTCATAGTGTGTAGGTTTGCATGAGTTTCTTTAGCCACTGCTCTTGCTAAGTTCTTGATGGATTTGGTTATAGGATTGCCCTTCTCACCCCCTTCCAATTCTTCTACATGAGTACGGCCAGGGCATTGGTGATATCTTAAACTGCTTCATTTATCTCATCTCCTTCAGTATTCCGACATACTTCCATAGAAATCGAGGTCTCAATCATGCAACCATTCTTGAAGTCATACACATCATTAAAGATCTCAAAACTAGGGACCTTCCTTCCCCCTATCTTGACAGGTTCCTCCTCACCAGTGAACACCTTCTTCTTAACCTCAGCCCCTATCGTAAGGCATGAAGTTTAGATTTCTTAGCACCTGGGCAATTTCCTAAACCAAGTCTGAATGGCCATAGCACAGGAATGATGGGTTCCAGCATGCCCTAAAGATGATTATTCCCAAGCCTTTTTCCTTTCATGTAACCTTGCTTCATCATTATTTTCTCGACCTTAAGGGATATGCATCCCCTAACTTTCCACTTTATACCCTGGTGAGAAATAGCTACCCTAGATTCCTTCTCCTCAGCTTCCATGTACGCTATGACTGATGGTTCATCGACCTCAATGGTCACTAGCTTGCTATTGTGGATGAGCTTGAATTTTTGGTGGACCGTGGAAGGGATGGTCCCCAATGCATGAAGCCAAGGATAGTGAATAAGACTTTGGACTTCACTTCCCCAGCCGTAACCTCAACTTTAAAGACTCCAATCACACTTATCTTTGTGTCGTCATATGCCCTTATAACAATATTGGATTTCGCCAACCTCGACTTATCTAGTCCCAAGTAAGGAAGGATCTTGGAAAGGCAAAGGTTGCGGGCAGAACCATTATCCACCATAATACATGGGATAGAACGATTAAAGATTTGTACCCTGATAAAAAGTGCCTTGTTATGGATGTTCCCTTCAACTGGAAGATCTAAGGGATAAAACATAATAGGTTCAACCTAACTAGGAGAAGATCCCCCAATAACTTAAAATACCTCAACTAGGTAAGTGGATGGTGTAGCCTACATGCTCATCAATTTTTATATCAAACCCCTGCGATGATCCTTAGAGTCAATGAGAAGCTGCCAAATATTGTACTTGGCAGGGCTAACTTGCGACTATTGGATAAGGGGGTTGATCTTAAAGTCCAGCCTCTCACTGTTAGGTGGGACTCGAGTTTTAATGATTGTTGTAATGGCTAGATTCTCCTCCACACTTGGGATAACATAAATGTTGACATCCCTACCTCTCCTTCTCTTTAGGAGGGCTTTAGGAATCACTCTCCCACTTTGGGTAACGTACAACACCCCATCCTTCATATAGCTCATTCCTTCAGAGATTTCCACCAACAAAGATGGCTCTTCGAGGTCATCATTCTCCAATACATGAGCATCAATATCAATTAGTCCATATTGGACAAACATAGCCTCCTCATCATAAGCCCCTTCTAAATTGTACTCATCATTATCAATAGGGATAGGTTCATCTGGTAAAGCCACTACCGAGTGAACCATAACATTGGCTTGTGTGATCATATTGAAAACATGATGGGATGATAGTCCTGACTCAATGGGCGCAACCTGCTTCTCAAAATTTGGTTGGGGGTTATTCATGGTGCTTGGCTTAAGCTCAGGTTCTTGGATCTTTTTCTCCCTAATCAGGACATGAATAGCCTTAAGTAAATCCCTGCAAGCACAGGTGCAATGACCCTTGCTAACATAGTAAGCATAAAATAGATCTCTATCCTTAGGCCTAGGCGGAACATAGGGTTTGACATTTTAGAGAAGGCCAAGTGCCCTCAACTTGCTGAATATGGCAGACAAGGTTGCCTTCCAAGGAGAAATACCATCTTCAATGGTATGAACTGCAACATTTTCTGCTTGCACAGTTGCGTTTTAGGATCCA
This sequence comes from Euphorbia pulcherrima, assembly GCA_947683365.1. Lineage (NCBI taxonomy): Eukaryota > Viridiplantae > Streptophyta > Magnoliopsida > Malpighiales > Euphorbiaceae > Euphorbia > Euphorbia pulcherrima. Next base: position 17,975,355 of record CANTUS010000013.1, on the reverse strand, counting down.
AACTACACCTTAGCTTAGAGGCCTGGACTGGGGCTGACGGGGTCATTCTTCTTAAACCAAGGTTTAGCCGACACACTCGCCTTCTCCAATTCCTCAATCCTCTCCCATTTTTTTAGCCTTCTCAAAGACCTCAATATAGCTCGAGAACTTATTCCTACCAAGAACCTTACGATATGTAGGCAAAGCTCCATCTATCAACTTTACGATCATCTCAGGGAGACTAAGGCGATCCTTCAATAAGATTTGGATGGCCATCCATCTCTCAAAGTAGGGTTTGAACTTCTCATAGGGTGCTTGTTTGATAGCCCCCAAGTTTTGTATAGTGGTTTTGATAGTGGCTTTGAAACCATACTACTCATTGAAAGCCTCAGATAAAGCCTTCAAATCTCTAGTTACTCCATCAGACAAAGTATTGTACCACTCAATAGCAGAGCGCTCCACAGTGCAAGGGAACATCTCAGAGAGGACTTTATCAGTTAGCTTTCTTATCCTTACAATCCTCTAATAGGTAGTGATATGCGCTTAAGGTGGACTAGTTCCCTTAAACTTTGCTATGCTATGCATACTAAAGTTTTCAAGGACCTAATACTCCTCCCTAATGGCTTGAATAGACAGTGCTGAGGGTTGAATACTTGAAAGGTAGCAAGCAGCCTCTGTAATAGATCACATAATTCCACAGATAAAGACGATCCATCCGACTGAGTAATCGCACCTAAGGGTAAACCTGCTGACTAATGTAAAGTTATTCCCTTAGGTGTGACTACAAAATTAGGGGCTGGACCAGAGGCCCTAAACTGAAATGCTGGTGGAATGAACCCCTAGTTAGACTGAGCAAACTGGCTAACGGCTGGAGGAACTATCATACCCACTAACTATAATGGCTGGCTAACTAAACCAAATGGACCAACTGAACCTAACTAACCAAACTGACTAAAAGATTCTCCCCGTACTTGAAGAGGTGGTAACTGCGACTGAGTGAATGGATTGTGAGTAACCTTTAAAAGGGGAGGTTGCTAACTAACCACTGCATGCACCGCTGGAGCCCTGATGACTCCAACCTGAGAGACATTAGCCATTCTCTCCTTGACTAAGATTGCCCTATTGGAAGCCAACATATTATCATTCACTCGGTTGAGGAACTAATCACTTCCTAGATACTGTGAGACAACATTTGCAATCTCCAGCCTAATATCGACCCTTGATACATTCGCATCCACACCTGTAATAATATCCTCAACCTTCATATCTATCGGGACCTCTAGAGTCAAGATACGAGACATTCTTTAAATTGGTGGTTAGCTTCGAGATCAGAAGGACCAAACTGACTGCTTGACCCATTATCCAGAGAAGGAGGCGGAGGTGTATTCTCAACCCTTAACTAAACCCGAGGTGGCAAAGGTAGGACTGGGATATGAACCAAATAGACTTGAGGTCATTGCTAAGCTTTGACTCTAGCTCAGGTAGTAACCAAAAGATAAGTACATGCATGGGATGGGGTATGCAGACTGAATTTACAATAATGCATGGTGGGGTTAATTATATAGGAAATACAACATAGCACACGCAAAACATGTCCTCCAACCTTATTCCTCCTGCCGATTCTAAAGGTATTTTCCTTTGGTTACCACAAGGATAATAAGGGCGACCTAGTCTAATCTCACCAAAAAAAGGTACCTAGAAGGGTAAAATTCTATGGCTTTCGATAAGAATGGCACAGGGACATAGCAGAAGTTGATGTAGTAGGTTCCCATCGCATCAAGCCTCTTTTAGAGGGAGATAACTATGAGTGCTCCACCCACTAGAGTGTCCTCAATTCCTGCTGGGCATGAGTGACACTTTTGTAAGTTTCGCAGAAAAAATAGGGCACCCTAACCTAGCACTAGAAGAAGAGTGCATTTAATTCTAGAGAGAAGGAGGTGAGAAGATAGAGTGTAATAATTTTCCCAAATGATGAAAGAGAAAATGGGTTGAATTAAGTAAATGATTTTTAGTGCTCATCTTAATCTTTTACGCTTTTAAAATAAGCCAACATTTTGTAACTTAAAAGATTATCTCCCCAGTAGAGTCACCACAGTGATGTGAGGAGGATATGTGGATCTCCATTGGCACCTTGCGGCGGGGTTCACTAGGGCGGCTTATTGATTTAGGCATGGTGAAACCATTTAGTTCAAGTTTGCACATTTCAATCAATTTTAATGAATAAATGAATTGAGAACTAAATCTCGATACAAATGATATAGTCGCCACTGAAGTTTTCTACTTAGGAAAGAGTTTTGGTATGGTTCCCACTAGGCGGGAGACTCATACCTTTTGGATCATAGATTCGAGTATTAGACTAGTCACTTATTTCTTATTTAGTTAATTCAAAATTACATTCGCTGCATAAAACCGTTTCCTTTTCATCATTTAGAGAATCATTATAGAAATCCTATTTTTCTACACTCTGTCACACTCGATTCATGCATTCAACAATTTATACTAATTTATAGGCAATAAATAGGGGGATAAAAATTACAATCAGGGGAAAATTGGGGAATTGCAAAAGAACCTATACATTTGTCTAAGTTATAAAAGAAAATAAAATAAATTCCCCTGCATCCACAAAGATTAGCACAGTTTATGGCATATCATAAGTCAGCATTTTGTTAGGAAAAATGAGATTATATTAGCGTGGCGGTTTTGCGATCGATAGTGCCTGAGTCTTCAGCATATTTTGTTGTGAAAACACATTTTAGCTTTTATGGGTTTATTTTCTAGATTATTAGTGTAACTGATCATATGGCAAATGGTGATGTTGATTTATTTTACTGATTAAAAAGGGAACTGTGGGTTCTGCTTGGGGGCCAATACCCGTACGGGTGGGGTGGGACCTATACGGGTATGGGGAGACCCGTACGGGTCCTATCTGGTCTCGGGCATAACTTCAGTTCGATAAAGACATAAAATTTATATAGATGGAGTAGAATATGAGAAATAATAATAAAGTAAATGAGATGTGAGTCTCTTTGAAACTTAGGAGCGTACCTTTATGACGTGAATCCAATTTGAAGCAATCCTTATGCCGAGAGAAAGTCTAGCCAAAGTAGATGATGAAATGATGGTTTTAGGACTGTTTAGGTGAGTATTTGTGTGGACAGAATCTCCCCCAAACCCTAATAAACGTAGCTAGAAATAAATAAAATGTGGATAAAACCTCAAGGAATGGGTTTTCTCCCTATTTTATACCTACTATACCTCAACTATACCCTTGCTAATGCTTATAAAAATTGCTGGATTTTCATATACTATATAGTCTAGTTTCTTTTTTAATTGCCTCCCCTTAAAATGAGGTAAAAAGCCTCTATTTATAGGGGAAATCGGGTCTGAATGCAATAAATTGCATTCATGACCGATTTCCTCCTAAAATGGCATGGATCACCTGCCATAATGCCTTTTTAGGCAAGTACGGGACCTGTATAGGTCCAGGTGGGACCCCTTACGGGTCTTTCCTAGGTGTGGGGGGTTTGACCTATACGGGTCAACCGCTGGACCTGTACTACTGGGTATGACCTGTACGGGTCCCTAAGGATAGATTAGGTCTCTAAACTTGGCCAAACTTCTCTCTACAATAGTAGGGACACCTCTAATGGACAACACCTGTAAAGAAAAGCATTATCTAGCTCTCATCATCATTTCATGAGAAGGATCGTTAAAATCCAGTGCTCACAAGTGTCCTGCTTTATAATGTCCTTAACATCACTAGGAGTGGCCGCATGTACCAACCTAAGGACCGTTATCTCCATCTGGATAAGGACCCAATCCCTAAGAGGAAGGAATCACTACGAGATCTCCCTCTCCTCCTATGCCTGTTCTGACAAGCCTTGAGGTTGATCCCCTTACCACCTAACTCAAGAACACCCGGTCCCACTATAGCATCTAGCAACTGGTCATTAATTTAGATAGGCATCACAGTGGTCTAATCAAGTGACTACTCGACCTAGAAGCCACTCCAACCACCTCCATTTTAAAATGTGTGCCAAGGTTGGAGAGGCTATTCCTCGAAAGAAGGGACCACAGATTGTGATTGATCATTTTGATCTCCCACTTAAGAGTAAAGATCAAACCATGGAACTATTTATTCGAATCCATTTGCTTAACAATACCATACCCTATATCATGGTGGATGACTACTCCGCCTTGAATCTCTGCCCCTTGAAAGTCCTTCCTCATTTGGGCCTGTCAGAAGAAATGCTGGAGAAATCCAACACTGTAATTCATGCTTATGATGACTTAAAGTGCAGTGTGATTGGGGTCTTTGAAGTAGAAGTTACTGCCGGAAGGGTTACAAGCAAAGTACATTTTATCATTCTTGACATTCCAATCACCTACTCCTTGTTGCTTGGTCGACCTTAGCTCCACTCCCTTAGGGAAGTGCCCTCCACCCTCCATTAGAAGGTGAAGTTCAAACACGAGAATGGGCTAGTGACAATTGAGGTTGACGCCGCTTCTATTATGGCTGTCATGGAAGCCGAAGCTAAGTTGGATGAAGATCTCCACATTTTTATGATTTATAAAGATGAAAGCTCGACCCCTATTTGGCATGACTATCTCCACTCAGTCGTAGGGAAATTGATGAAGCAAGTTAGGTTCAAGCCTAGAAAGGGTTGTGGAATGCATGAACAGAGGATTATCAAGGCCTTAGAACTTAAGGTGCTGGTCCACCTTACAGGATTAGGATACAAACCTAAGAAGATCTATTGTCTTGTCCACCCGAACTACTATCGCATGGTTACTATTTGTGAAATTCAAGGCAAGAGGCCTTACAAAGGAGAACCTGAGCCTATCAAGCATAATAGGAATATGTGCCTTGGTTTTGAGATCTTTAAAGATGTTTATGACTTTGAAGATGATTATATGGTCATTTCTGCTGAACTTGAGACTGTGGCTACACCTACCGCTAAACCCGTTGCACCTATGAATGTCATTACTGATAAGGTTAAGGGAAAGGGGAAGATGTAATCTGAAAATGAGGTTAGGGGAGGTGACGCAGAACTTGTGGATAGGGTTATTGAAGATGCCATGGCGGGTATGACAAAGGCTATGGCCTTTCTAATCGGAAAAGGCTGGAAGGGCGAGAGGACTGAGGAAGAGGACTTCATGACCGAGATCATGAAGAAGCTCGCTAGGGCCCTGACTGAGAAAGCCAATCTATTGAAGGAATCACCACTTACTTCCTAATATAAGATTGCTCTAGAATGTGACCTGGACGCCATTCTGATGAAGAATACAGAGGATGCTCCACCTGCTGCTCATATCGCCACTGAAGTCCCTCCGCCTGTGGAGGATGCAAACATGAATGATGTCATCTTTAACATTTATGATGTGTTTGATGCAAACAATGTCGCTTATAAGGCTTTCAATTCAATGAATGACTCTTATTTCACTTACTTGTTTGATGCTTAACCTGATGGATCCATGCATTCATATAACCATACGCATAATGTTTTCAGTATTCATGATACTTCTTTACATAAAATAAATTTAAGTACTGATGAAAAACCCAAAATGGTAATCATTTCCAACAACTTAACTCTTGAAGAAAAAAGTGAGATAATAAAAGTGCTTAAAAGACATGTTAATGCTTTCGCTTGGTCATACGAAGACATGCCAGGGGTCGATCACCACATTGCTGAACATAGAATCCCAACCGATCCTAAGTTCAAATCCGTCAAATAGAAGCTCCGTCAGTTAAGGCCAGAATGGCCAGAATAAGTTAAGGCATAGGTTTTAAGGTTAATTAAGGCTTGTTTTGTCAAAGTAGTGGAGTACTCGACATGGTTGTCCAACATCGTTCCAGTTTTAAAAAAGGATGGTAAGGTCCAAGTTTGTGTTGATTTTTGGGATCTCAATAAAGCTTTGCCTAAGGATGACTTCCCACTTCCCCACATCGATGTCCTAAATGATAGCGCCGCTAGAGTAGCTATGTACTCGTTCATGGATGGGTTCTTAGGGTACAATTAAATCCTAATAGATGTTATTGATAAGGTTAAGATAGCTTAAATCACTGAATGAGGGGTTTACTGCTATAAAGTTATGCCATTTGGGTTGAAAAATGTCGGGGCTACCTACCAAAGCATTGTGACTGCTCTCTTGCATGACATGATCCATAAGGAGGTGGAGGCGTATATGGATGATATGATCGTAAACTCTGCTACCCGAGAAGTGCACCCCGCCATTCTCGATAAATTTATGACTCATATTGAGAAGTATAATCTCTACCTGACTTTGAAGTAATGTGTGTTTGGGGTCACTTCAGGTAAATTACTAGGACATATGGTCAGCCAGAAAGGAATCAAAATAGATCCTGATAAGGCCAAAGCTATTATCAGAAATATGCCTCCCCTAAAAATAGAAAAAGCAGTCCAATCTTTTCTACGCTCCTTACAGTATGTCAGTCGGTTCATTGCCCGTCTCACTACCATGTGCGACCCTATCTTTAAGATATTAAGGAAGCAGCAACCAATTGTATAGAATGACCAATGCCAAGTGGAGTTTGACAGAATCAAGGCATACCCGGTTGACCCACTCGTTCTAAAACCACCGACCCCCAGGAAACCCTTGATCCTATATTAGGGCATTGAGGAGTCTTCCGTAGGGGCAATGCTTGTCTAAGAGCACGATGATAAGAGGGAAAACAAGGTTTACTACTTAAGCAAGAAGTTATTAGATTATGAAACCCAATACTCGATTTTGGAGAAAACTTGCACCACTATGGTTTGGCCCATAAAGAAGTTGCACCACTACTCTCAATCCTACCGAGTTCAGGAAGTGGCTAAGATCGACCCAATGAAATATATTTATCAGTCATCTACTCTGGCTGGCAAACTCTCTCACTAGTTATTGCTTCTTTTGGAGTTTGATATTGAATATGTAATGAAAAAGGTTATCAAGGGGCGCGCTAGTGCCGAATTTTTGGCCAATGAAGCTCTTGACTCTGATTATGTTGAGAACTTGGAGTTTTCTGATGAATAGCTCACTGATGTCACCACCCCCGAGCATATGTGGACTATGTATTTCGACGGTGCTGTGAGTCGATGAGGAGTAGGCCTTGGAGTCATCATAGTCACACCGAATTATGAAATCATTCTATTATCCAAATGCTTGAAGTTTGCTATCATTAATAATGATGTCGAGTATGAAGCTTGCTTGTTTGGTCTCAAAGCTCTCCTCTAGGTTGGAGCCAAAATTGTGTCTGCAACCGGGGATTCAGTTCTTATGATCCATTAGGTTATTGGTGAATAGGAAATCAAGAAGGAATCTCTTGGCCTTACGTAGATGCCATCCGAAGCTTATTCAAGAAGTTCCAATCTTGTTTATACCGCCATGTACACCAGGATGAGAACCAAATGGCTTACTCTCTTGCCACCCTAGCTTCATTATAGGAGGGACCTCAACAACAACCTATCCATCCTTTGGTTCTATTGTCAACCAAACTCCCCTACCATGCACAACGTGTTCAACAGGTCCTTACCATTTCTACCGAGCCCTGTTGGTACTCCGACATCTTCCTGTTTCTCCAACATGGAAAATACCCTCTGAAATCTCTGACTCGGATTGTACAACTCTATGGCGGCTCATAGTCCAATTTTGTATAGTCGATAATGATCTCTTCAAGCGCACCAGCGAGGGTTTACTACTATGTTACTTAATAGAGACAGAAGCTCAGCAGGTGATTGATCAGGTCCATACCGGTGACTGTGGCCCTTACATGAATGGTCTTGCTCTCTCATAGAACATAAAGCGATTGGGATATTTTTGGCTCACCTTAATGACTGATTTCATCGCCCAAGTAAAATGGTGCCACCAATATGGGGATATGCAACACCTACCACCCATTAAGCTCCATCACTTATATACTTCTTGGCCATTCTCGGAGTGGGGAATAGACATAATCGGTGAAATTCGCCTTCATTGACAAACGGGCACAAGTTGATGCGGAACCCCAGCCTGTTTAGAGACTAAAATGCCAAGAATTAAGACCCCCGATCTAAAGAACCCTAATTCAACCTGTGAATTAAAATGCTTATGATAAATTGATTAAAAAGCCTTACTTTGGATATCCAAATGCAATTAAAGGACTTAAGACCCCCAATCTAAAGAACCCTAATTCAACCTATGAATTAAAATGCTTATGATAGATTGATTGAAGAAACAGCAAGAATAAGAATCAAAGAACTTGTTTAGATCCCTATTCTTAATGCAATAATAAGAACCAAGATAACATCTCTCTTACAAGAAAACATTTTCATTAAAGAAATGATAATATTATTGTGATGTGTCCTTTCAATACGAAGTTAGAAGCTTATTTATAGGCTTTCTCATTAGCCTTACAAAGGAAATGAAGTTAATGTTTAGCCTATCTAGGAAAATAAGTAAGGATAATATCCTAAAGAAATAAACAATTAAGTCTAAAATTAGCATAATTCCATTAATAAAGTTAGGCTGATTTTAATGACTTTAATTAACCATAAATGTGCTTATTAATAACCTATGTGGCCTATTTAATATTCTAGTTCTAAAAACCTTATTTTTCCTAAACAAAATTAAATGTCTAATTAAAAACAAGAAAATTAAATATCTTGTTCATAATGGTCATTCTTCCAAATCTGGTTGATAACATTTCTTTTTTGTTGCATTACTTCATCATTTTCTTTAATGAATATTTGAAATGCTTTTTTCAACTCATTGGCCTTTGCTCTAGTAATTGGGCCTTGGGCCATAGCTAGCTCATCCACTTTGGCGCTCTTAATGGTGCTTATATCATCCCCTCCCTCTTGAAAATGATTCATCCTCGAATCTAAATCAAAATCAAAAGGAGATAAATCAAAAACATTGAAAGTAGCACTACCACCATACTTACCTAGCAGGTCAAATTTATATGCATTGTTATTGATTCGTTCCAGCACTTGAAATGATCCCACCCCTTGCGGATCAAGCTTTGATTTCCGTTGATTAGGAAACCTCTCTTTGCTCATATGGATCCAAACTTGTTCACCTGGTTCAAATGTGACGTTTTTTCGCCCCTTGTTAGCTTATTTTGCATACATGAGATTTTTCTTCTCAATATGTTCACATGCTTTGAGATGTATTGATTTCACCAAATTAGCCTTTGTTTTTCCATCTAAATTTGTCAATTCATTCAAAGGTAGAGGCATCAAATCTAACACAATTAATGGGTTGAAACCATATACAATCTCTAAAGGAGAATAAGATGTAGAAGAATGAATAGCACGATTATAAGCAAACTCAACATATGGCAAACATTCTTCCCATGTTTTTAAATTCTTTCCAACAGCAGCATGAAGCATAGTTCCCAAAGTTCTGTTAACAACTTCTATTTGGCCATTAGTTTATGGATGGCAAGTAGTAGAAAACAACAATTTAGTTCCCAATTTTCCCCACAAAACATGCCAAAAATGACTAAGGAACTTAGAATCTCGATCAGAAACAATAGTCCTAGGTATACCATGTAATCGGACTACTTATTTATAAAACAAATCAGCTATGTTTATTGCATCATCAGTTTTATGGCAAGCAATAAAATGAGCTATTTTGCTAAATCTATCCACAATAACAAACACACTATCTCGGCCTCGTTTCATCTTAGGCAAGCCTATAACAAAGTCCATAGATGTATCGGTCCAAGGTTCATTAGATACAGGTAAAGGAGTATACAAACCGTGTGGTTTAGACTTAGCTTATTTACATGCAAAACATTGACCGCACACTTTCTCAACATATTTTCACATATTAGGCCAATAAAAATGTTCACTAAGCATATCTAAAATCTTTTGTACACCAAAATATCCTATCAACCCTCCAGAATATGATTCCCTAACAAGCAATTCACGTATTGAACAAACATGTATGCATATTTGTTTTCCTCTAAAAAGAAACCCATCATGCAAATAAAACTTGTTAAAAGCTCCATGTTCACATGCCTTAAACGTATCACTAAAATCAGTGTCATTTGCATACAATTCTTTTAAATGCTCAAATCCTAATAATTTAGAGCTAAGCATAGAAATTAATCCAAGTCACCTAGATAACGCATCAACCATAACATTCTCTTTCCCTTCCTTATATTTGATTACATATGGAAAATTTTCAAGGAATTCAACCCACTTACCATGACGCTTATTCAACTTACCTTTTCCCTTTAAATGCTTAAGAGATTGATGGTCAATATAGATAACAAGCTCCTTCGGCAATAGGTAGTGTCCCCAAACTTCAAGAGCTCTAATGAGGGAGTAGAATTCCTTGTCATAGGTGAAAGAGTTCAAATGTGCTCCACCTAACTTTTGACTAAAATATGCAATTGGTTGACCCTCCTGCATCAAAACAACAACAATACCAATTCTCGAAGCATCACATTCAATTTCAAAAGTCTTATCAAAATCAGGTAATCTTAAAATAGGGGCAGATGTGAGTTTGTCTTTCAAAGTGTTAAATACATGTTCTTGTTCTTTTCCCCAATAAAAACCAACAGACTTTTTAATCATCTCATTAAGAGGTGAAACAATGGTACTCAAATCTTTAACAAACCTCCTATAGAAGCTTGCCAAACCATGGAAAGATCTTACCTCACTTGCATTTTTAGGTGTCGGCCACCCTTTAAAGGCTCTTAGCTTTTCATCATCAGCTTCAACTCCTCGTGAACTAACAACAAACACTAAAAAGATGACACGATTAGTACAAAAAGCACATTTCTTAAGATTAACATATCATTCATGTTCATGTAACTTTTGCAAAGTCAGTCTAATATACCTAATGTAATCATCCATATTTCGGATATATATCAATATATCATCAAAATACACTACCACTAATTTTCCTAGATAATCATGCAAAACATGGTTTATTAGTATCATAAATGTGCTAGGGTTGATAGCTAAGCCAAAAGGCATCACCAACCATTCATAAAAACCATATTTTGTTTTAAAGGTAGTTTTCCACTCATCACCTAATTTCATCCTAATTTGATGATAGCCACTTTTTAAATCAATTTTAGTAAAGAAAATAGATCCAGAAAGTTCCTCAAGCATATAATCTAATCTAGGAATAAGATGGCGATACTTTATAGTGATTTTGTTGATGGCACGATAATCAACACACATTCGCATTAATCCATCCTTCGTAGGATCTGATAAGACAAGAACTGTGCATGGACTTAAACACTCTTGGATGTGTCCCTTTGCCAATAACTCATCAACTTGCCGTTGTAACTCCTTTGTTTCCTCCGAGTTAGTACGGTAAGCTGGTCGATTTGGAAATTAATCTCCAGGAACCAAATCAATTGGATGTTCAATCCTATAAATAGGTGGTAATCCATATGGTGTTTCATCAAGAAAGACATCATTAAACTCCTACAACAACTTAGAAAAGGAACTAGGCAATATTCATTAGCAGTGTTAGTTTCAGTCATACAATTTGAACGAAACCGCAATAAAACAATAGCTCTCTTTCTTATTTACCTCATCTCTCACTAAATTTTTCTCTCCTGCACATATCTCATTTTTATCCTCACTAGTACAGTCACTCCCCATTGTGCCAAATTATTTTTCTTTTTTCCAAAGGCCTCTTTTCTCTCATTATTTTTCTTTTCCTCACTTTCCTTAACCAATTTTACAGATTGTTGTAGTTTAATTTGATCCTCATAAACATCTTTAGGAGACAAAGGTACAAGAGTATGTTTTACATCATTATGCATAATTGAAATTCTATTTGTGAGACCACATTGCAAAAATTGCCTATTAAATTGCCAAGGTCATCCTAACAATAAATGACTAGCTTGCATCGAAATTACATCAAAGACAGCCTTATCAACATATCTCCCAGTATAAAATGCAATACTAACCCTCTTCGTTACTTTCAATTCACCAATGTCATTAAGCCATTGTAGCCTATAAGGTTGAGGGTGACTCATTATTTTACGTCCTAATTTATCAATCAAAATAGTACTAGCACAATTAGTTTGACTACCCCCATCAACTATTAGACTACACAATTTCCCCTTTACCAAACGAGTATGAAATATGTTTTCTCTTTGTTCAAGTCCTTCTTTAATAGACATATTTAAAGCACGCATAATAACTAAGGACTCTCCTTGAATGGGATACTCTAAACATTCATCATCATAACACTATTCTGAAGATGGCATTTCAGGTTCAAATTAAATTTTAGACATAATCTCATCTCCCACAATTATCATAGCACGCTTATTAACACATTCATTAGCATAATGTCCATGCCCTTTACATTTATGACATTGGATATCCCTTGTTTGCTTTTTAGGGGCTAATTTATCATTTGCTTTAAGCATCTTTTTAGTAGGAATCATACCTTGTGAAACTAATTTTTTTTATCAAACTTCTTGGAATCAAACTTGGTATTCCATTTAGAACCCCATTGAGAGTTTAGATTTTGGGCATCCTTTTGAGTTCCCCATCTTCACCTCTTTCGTTATCTTTCAACCTTAATTGCCACACTTATCATGTCTTACAAATCAACAGCTAGTTGCAATTCGACTACATCCGCAATCTCTATGTTTAATCCTCCAAGAAACCAAGCAATGGTTTGGTCTTCATCCTTAACAATATTGGCTTTAATCATGATCAGCTCCATTTCTTTGGCATAGTCATCTATGGTGTTTGATCCTTGGGTCAATTGTTGCAATTGATGGTGTAATTCTCTATGGGAGTATGTTGGAACATACTTCTTTCTCATGATCCTCTTCATTTCTACCCAAGATTGGATTGGCAATTCTCCATTTCTCCGCCTACTTTTCTCTAACTCATGCCACCATATTAGTGCATAATTAAAATATTCAAGGTACGCAAGTTTTACCTTTTTGTCATTTGAGTTTTTATGACAAGAAAATACCTTCCCCATCTTCCTCTCCCATTCAAGGTAAGCATCAACATCAGCCTTACCGGAGAATCTTTGATGGAATTCATGTTGTTGTCAACTTGTGAGATTCAGATATTTCTCCTTCGTTTAAATGGTTCATGATATTGTTCTTCCTCTTCTTCTTGCCAATTTTATGCTCTACTCTCCTCTCTATGGTTATTTCTTGAACTAGTTTCCAAAGACTCTAGCCGAGTGTTTATTTGTTTCAAACTCTTCATTACTACATGTAGCACATCATTTTGTTCATTAGTTTTACTTGTTTTAGACATGGTATATATAAAAAATTATCACTTCTCACGTGTTTACTCTCAAGCACTCTCACTTGGTTCAAACAATTGCACTTCAGAAAATTAACACAAAACAAGTAACAACGACAAAAGATTGGAAGCAAATACTAGAAGCAAATTGACCAAAATGAATAAAGGATATCAATACATAAGAGAAAGAATTTTATGTATTATATATGTAAGAATGTTCAACAATGGGCAGTATATTGAACATAGTGTATGAGAAGCAAAAAAGAAAAGAACGACACCAAATCACAAACTATGATTGAAAAATAACTAGACAGATGTGGTTAAATAAGAGATTCTCCCTAAGCATGCAAACTTAGGTTAATTGAATGTAATGTAGACTCAACAAAGATAAAACAAAGCAACAAAAAAAAAAAGAGTCAAAACAACAAGTAAAAAGTATAAACTGTTTAAGAAACCATAACCCAAAATTTACTTTCTTTCATTTAAATTTCCAAATCCTTAAGTATATATGTTAACAAATAAGACTCAAAATTGTTATTTCAAAATTAGATCAATTAATATCACATAGGTTTAAATATGAACTTTTTTTCTTTTTCTACTACTAGTGTAGTGCCCTTGCGATGCACAAATAGGTTATTTGTATTAAGTATATCAATGATAAGTTTATTTTGTAATATATATATGATAAAAATAGAAAATATTAATGGTAGAAAATATGTTATATCGTGTATCAAATTAATTCCGAAAAACCTCTTTATATACAACATTTACAGCTTCATCTCTTAATTGTCCATCATCATCACAGACCGGAATTTTCAAATCTTCTCTTTTTGTCGCTCACGATAGAGCTATATTAAGTTGTCCATATGTGAACACATGTCTTCTAAAAAATAATCTCACATGAGAAATGGATTGTCCTTGAATTTCGTCTTGCAAAACCGTTTCAATAGTAAATATTGAATTTAGTTTATTGCATTCTGGAATGGTTCAAAGGAGAAGAACACGTAATTTGAGGGTCCATCGCATCTTAATCATATATAAAATCCGTCTTCAGTTGCACCCTAATTGGATTGATATCATCCACCAAATTTTGTTTCTGCTTCAACATAATGAACACTACACTTTTCTACAATTATCTTATGATTTCTTGTCAAAATTTGATGAGGAAAAAGGAGTCACACTAATTCTTAAATTAGAAGGAGTAAGTACTGTTACGAAATTCAAATTTTATATTAAATAGGATTATAACATACAGAATTAAATAAAATCAAGAACAACAAATTAATTTTAAATGAATAGATTTAGGGGATATATTAGTTGACCTAATAATATAAAATATTATATTATAAGAGTAAGTACCATCATAAAATTCAATTTTTTTTCTTAAACAAGTTTATAATTTATACATTTTTGGAGTTATGTTATGATTCACTATCAAATATTTGATGAGGAAAAAAGAGTCACATTAATTTTTAAATAAGATTATAATCAACAAATTTTATTTAGTTATTATTTATAGTAAAAGTGAAATGTTAACTATTTCGATGAGTTTTCCTTATATATGTCTGTTTGTATATTATTTTAAAGGTCAATTAATCATTGATTACTATAACAATTTTGCAATATAATTCTTATCAGCAATTATAAAATATTTTATTGTATAATTACTGCTTTAATTGGTTGTACATTTACTTTGATTTATTTCTATAATAATGGTATTTAAAATTGGTTAATATTCATAATAATCAAAACAATACCAAAATACAAATTTGTTGATTATAATCCTATTTATATAAAAATAACATATTTTAAACTTTAATTAGCAAATAATTAATTACACGGATTTTCGATAGATATAATTTATAATTTATTCTTAAATAGGTTTATAATTTAGAATTAATGTGATTCCATAAGAATTAATGTGACTCATTTTTCCTCATAAAATATTATTATTATTATTATTATTATTTTATTGTTTTTGATGTTTTAATTTTATAATCATCAGAATTGTATTTTGATATTGTTATGATTCGTATGAATATTAACTAATTTCAAATACTCATCAAATATTTTTTTATTATTATTATTATTATTGTTGTTGTTATTATTATTTTTATTATTTTAATTTATTTCAATTTTACATTTTGATATTTTTATGATTAGTATAAATATTAACCAATTTTAAATACCATTATTATAGTAATATAAATTAGAATAATATGGTAGTAGAATAAAACAAATTTAATAATAAAATTAAAATATTTCTTTTGAAAGGTATAGGGGTAAAAAGGTCTTTTAAGACTTATTTGCTTATATATATATATATATATATATATATATATATATATATATATATATATATATATATATATATATATAATTTCTTTCTTTCTTTTTCTTTTTTTTATTTTTTTCTTTTCTTTCTTTTTGTTTTCTATTTTTTGAACAACAATAACAACTTAACACTGAACACCAATAATTGTTAGAATGATTAAACGTGAAATAAAAATACAAAAAAAATAAAGGATAGTTAAGAGTGATTAAAACCGAATCTAGCTCTGATAACTAAATGATGCGGAACCCCAGCCTATTTAGAGACTAAAATGTCACATATTAAGACTACCAATCTAAAGAACCGTAATTCAATCTGTGAATTAAAACGCCTTACTTTGGATATCCGAATGCAATGAAAGGACTTAAGACCCCCAATCTAAAGAAACCTAATTCAACCTATAAATTAAAACTCTTATAATAGATTGATTGAAGAAGCAGAAAGAATAAGAATCAAAGAACTTGTTTTGAGTCATATTCTTAATACAATAATAAGAACCAAGATAACCTCTCAAGCTCTTACAAGAAAACAATTTCATAAAAGAAATGATAATATTATTCTGATGTGTCCTTTCAATATGAAATTTCAAGCTTATATGGAGGCTTTCTTATTAGCCTTACAAAGGAAATGAAGTTAATGTTCAGCCTATCTAGGAAAATAAGTAAGGATAATATCCTAAAGAAATAAACAATTAAGTCTAAAATTAGCATAATTCCATTAATAAAATTATGTTGATTTTAATGACTTTAATTAACCATAAATGTGCTTATTATTAACCCATGTGGCCTATTTAATATTCTGGTTCTAAAAACCTTATTTTGTCCTAAACAAAATTAAATGTCTAATGTAAAATAAGAAAATAAAATATCTTGTTCATAATGGCCATTCTTTCAAATCTGGTTGATAGCATTTCCTTTTTCTTGCATTGCTTCATCATTTTCTTTAGTGAATATTTAAAGTGCTTGTTTCAACTCATTGGCCTTTGCACTAGTAATTGGGCCTTGGGCCATAGCTAGCTCATCCACTTTGGTGCACTTAATGGTGCTTATATCACAAGTTCATTATGGTGGCTATAGACTATTTCTCTAAATGGGTAGAGGCCAAATCCTACACCAATGTCACCGCCAAGAAGATGGCCAAATTCATAGAAAAACATATATTTGCTCGTTGTAGGCTTCCACATCACATAGTTTCAAACAATGGGGTACAATTGCAAGGGGGCTACCGCTGAATTGATTGAAAAGTATGGGATTGAACACCACAGATCTTCTCCATACAAACTGCAAGCCAATGGCACTCTTGAAGCCGCGAATAAATAGTGAAGAAGATCCTCTCCAAGATGATAACCGGCTATAGGGATTGGGGCGATAAGTTGGCTTTCACCATTTAGGGTTATCTCATGAGTATCCGAACCCTAAGTGGTCAAACCCCATTATCCTCGGTCTACGAAATGGAAGCGATTTTACCGATTGAGATTCAAGTAGGTTCGCTAAGGGTTGCACTAGAAGCTAAGCTAGAGGAATTCGAATGGACTAGGACGAACAACTGAACATGATGGACGAACAGAGGCTAAAGGCTCTAGATAATCTCTAAATGTATCAATAATGTATAGCTTGAGTTTACAATAGCAGGGTTATACACCAGAAGTTCCCGCTAAAAATTGGAGACCTAGTCCTTAAGCAGTAGAAACCTTCCACCACCGATGCTAGGGGCAAGTTCATGCCTAATTGGGAAGAACGGTATGTGATAAAAAAAGTTGCTTATCAAAGGGGCAGTCAAGATTATGGACATGGATGGGAATGAGTTTGTGAACCTTGTGAACCAAGATAGGCTTATACGTTACCATGTCTAACTAAAATAAATAAATAAAAAAAGCAGCACAAAAAATATATATATAATAAATCACCAACCTTTTAGTCCTCTTTCGATCAGGAAAAAATTAGGGGACACCAGATTGTTGGTACTCTATAAACCAGTGATGCAAAAGTTAGGGCATATGATAGCCCACTAGATTGAAAACCCAAAAAGGGCAATCTAGGCGAAATTCAGGGTAAGCAAGGAAAGAGTGAGTGCCTGCTAGAAAACTTACATAAGCTAGTTAGCACTGGGAGTCAAGTTGAGTGAAATGGTTACCAACATCATGAACTTAAATTTGCATCATCTAATAAAAGTATCTTTTTACTGAATCCTAAATGCTTATGTTTATGCAAATGTTTGCATTCATACGGTCAAAACAACTTAAGTAAGTAAAGTGCAGAATTCATGTCATTTTAGTCAATGCGCAACAAAATAAAGAAAAGCAATAAATAAAAGACAAATAATTCTAATAGGCTGAAAAGAGCAAGGTCTATACAAAAGTCAGAATAAGTCTGCTGGATTGAAAAATAGAAAGGGCGATCCAGGCAAAAGTTAAGATAAGGTTCGATAGATTGAAAACCCCTAGGGGCAGTCTATGAAAAAGTCAGAGCCAAATGAAATAGCAAAATAAGTTCGATAGGTCCACCACCCCAGGTGACCTATGCAAAAGATAGAACTAATAAAAGTGCATCTCACATCAAGCTCTCTTCATCATCATAAAAACTTGAAATCCTATGCAAAGTGGTCGTGGAATAGGGCTCAAATCCTTACTTGGATTACTTTGCCTCCAAGCAGGCCTACGATCGCTCAGCTCGAGTATGCAGGCATCTGGTCTCGATAAGCCATCCCCTATAGTGTCCATTAGTATCGGTAGTCTCCACGTAGTCATAATCTAGAGTCTTAAAGATATCCTCCATTGCCCACTTCTCCCGAATGTGAGTCAACCAATCATCATTAACGAAGCCGTTATGCTCCTCGGGTAGGTTACATGGAGCCCCCTTTCGTCAGCCATATTGATGGTGAAGCCTGTATGGGGTATAGAAATAATCCTCTATAGGCCCAAAAGCTGGATGCAAGATCCCCAGGACTCAACGACCACATCTCGAATCCTCCACCATGGGCTAACCCACTGTATCCATGACACGTCATACCCTCTTATAATCGATACCTAGCTATCAGTAGTAAATCGGTCAAAATCCTCCCGAATGAGCCCTCTCTACTTAAGGTAGACAGGTAAATACCTCATCGGATTTCCTCATGGCTCCCACTTGAGCTTGAATTTTTCTATGAGTCACACTTACAAAATGATTCAGAATTAGTATGGACCTTGATAAATGGCTTGAGCCCATAAGGATGTTACCTATAGTAGGGTAAAATGGTCGCCGATGAGGGTAAGATCGGTAGAAGCAGCGTCCATGTTCAGTAATGTCTCAGCTAGTCCCATAACTATTAACATGTACGTGAGCATTTTTTGAATTTCTTTGACCATTCCAAGATGCCATGTGGTACCTCATGTCGCCAGCGGCATCAGTCAAGCCGCCGATGGCATCAAGCCTTCCAAAGCTGTTTCGAAAGCTTTTTCAACCATTCAACGTGATTTTGACGCAAGCCATTGATGCTCCAAGACTTCTAAGACCTTATATTTTTAATTATCATGTTTTTACTATTGATCAAGGGGCAAAAATATTTTTATTTCACAAAATCGATCAAGTAGTAAAAATGTTATTTAAAAGCCTATCTAATCCCGTTTTACTCATCGCTCATTACAGGTACAACTGCAAGGGGCAATCAGAATATAGTCATCCTATAGGTCAACACTAATTAAAAATAAACCAGAGGTCTATGATGTAGTCAGTGTATATGTCATCCTTTGGGTCAGCACCCGTTGAAGGTCAACAGAGGTCCATGATGTAGTCAGTGTACACGTCATCTTATGGGTCAGCACCCGTTAAAATTCAACATATAGTCATGATGTAGTCAGTGTACACATCATCCTTTGGGTCAGATCACATTGAAGGTTAGTAGAAGGTCATGATGCTGTTAGTGCACACGTCATCCTTTGGTTCAGCATCAGTTGAAGGTCAATAAAAGGTCATGATGTAGTTAGTGTACACGTCATCCTTTGGGTCAGCACCCGTTGAAGGTCAACAAAAGGTGGTGATGTAGTCAATATACACGTCATCCTTTGGGTCGGCATCGGTTGAAGGTCAATAGAAGGTCGTGATGTAGTCAATATACACGTCATCCTATGGGTCAGCACCCATTGAAGGTCAACAAAAGGTCATGATGTAGTCAGTGTATAAGTCATCCTTTGGGCCAATACCCATTGAAGGTCAATAGAAGGTCATGATGTAGTTAGTGTACACGTCACCCTTTGGGTCAACACCCGTTGAAAATCAACAGAAGTTCATGATGTAGTCAGTGTACACATCATCCTTTGGGTCAATGTGAGCGGGCAGATGTTTTGTGGGTTGCACGTGGGGTGCGGTGCGCTAGGGTGCGTATGGTTCGGTTTGGGAAAATCTGGTTTGCTTAAATGCAATGACTTTGTATAAGCCGAAAATGTGATTATATTGAGAAATATATTTGCACATTTTATTGAGAAAGGATATTTTAAAATAAAGCATTTTTACTTTATTTAAAAAGAAAATAGAGTCCCCACCCGGTTTAGCTCCACTAGGAATTGTAGTATATTGTCCCGAATTGGGATTTGTATACCAAAAAGAAAGTGAGATTCTGAGTTAGGACATGATAGGTACTCATACTGTTCAAATCGTTTGGATTAATTTGGAATTTTGGAATTTATTGTTATTTCTGCATTACAATGGCTTAATTTAAGAATTAAATTTAAGAAATAAAAAGGGATTATAGCGGCTTAATAAATAGATATTTTCTACCAAAATTTTGACAGAGTAACGACCGTGTTTGGGTTTTGGCCCGAAAACTCGGATAGAGTTTCCTCACATTCTGGGTGTTTTGCCTGTACCTGCAAGCTTGTTTGAACTAATTATAATATAAGTGGCTTCAGTGGCTTACTTAACCAGATAAATGAAAATCCAATGTGCAATAATAAAGTAATAAAAATAAAATTTAGTGAATTTTAAAGTTGGGCATAGAGCCAATTATCCTCAGTTACATTTTTGTCTGTTCAGGATAACTTGAGAGCCGGTGCAGGACTAAAGTTGTCAGAGAGTGAGATTTGGTTAAAAAATAGATTTAACCCAATTTATAGCTATAATCTTGGATTATTTCTAAAAGAAAATGCGAGGTTTTTGAGAAATTGGGTCATTTTTAGATCGAAGATCACTGTGAGATCTTGATCTAAAAAGACAAAAAATGAGCTTATACTAGATATCAGTGATAGAGCTCAGATTTAGAAGTGTTTTGGCAGAGTTTCGGGGCTTTTAGGACTCCCGGAATGAGAAGTGGCGTAATGGGGTTTTTTTCTCGCTTTTGATCAGTGAAAATAAGGGGGAAAGCTCTCTTATTTATAGAAGGGTGGTAATTAGCCGGCGGACTAATTACATAGGTAATTAGCTGGCGGGCTAGTTACCTATGTGATAAAATCTTGCTTTAAATCCCGTAAATCTCAGTTAGATACAATTTTTTTTTTACTGTTTATAGATAATTACCCACCCGGCTAATTACCTAAGTCCATATTTTGACTGAAATGACCCAATTAGCAAAACTAGTGGCCTTTGTCCACTAACCCCACCTTATTTTGGCCAAATTCGATCATTTAAGCCCTCAAAATGGCATTTTTTGTGTTTTAAGGACAATTTTACTATTTGACAGTTCGACTGTTTTGATTATTCGGAAATGGATTTCAAGCATTTCAAGGATGCAACGTGGAATATTATGACGAATGGGACTTTTTGGGATTTTTGGATTTTTTATAAAAATTCGCTCCTTCTTGTCTCCCTTGTCTAATCGCTGATTGAAATAGGTATTATTCCTCATCGGTCCAAGCGGACCGTGCTAACAGTCAGCGCCCATTCAGAATCAACTAGAGGTCGTAATGGAGTCAGTGCACCCGTCATCCTTTGGGTCCCCAACTACTGAACGTCGATGAAAGACCATGATGGAATCAATGTACCTGTCATCCTTTGAGTCTGACGCATCATCTATCAAGTACAATTTCTAAACCCTTGCTCTTTTCGTGGGGCCATACTGACTTGTGTCAGCCGTGACCCCATAAGCGGTAGCATATGAGCATGGGATTTTGTTGTCCCTCTCACTAAATGATGATGTCGTATATTCGTATTTTCAATCCTCGTTAAATTTTTTTTGAATTTTATTTACCGTAAAATTAAGTTTGTCGTGTTTGACTATGCGTCCGGTGCAAGCTCGAACCGATGATTTACACCCAAAAATAAATTTAGTTCTAAATATCCTAAAAAATTCAAATATCTCTAATTACTTCAAAAATCCCGCTTGAAGACTTTTTTGGGCGGATCAGACCCTTAATCCACTTTTTAGGCTAGGCCATACCTCTTTTTCAGACCTATGCAGGGTCATGAAGCCACCACCGGCTTCAGTGATACCACCGGCAGTATCATCCATGCTGCCGTCGGTCTGACTTTTGCAGGCAAATAGCTTTTGTCCATGCCTTTGCTTATACCCGCCAGATAATCGAGAAAGTTAGCTCTTTCGGCTTTTTGCCTATAAAGAGGCCATTTCTAGATGAAAGAGAGGGGGCTAACAACTCATAACTTGAATTAGAGAGAAAATTCTAGTGAGATAGTGAGTTTTAGTGAGATAAGGTGAACAAAAGGTAAGAAAAGAGGAATCACTCCACCTTTTCTTGGTTTTTCTTTACTGATTCTTTTAGAAATTAACTTAAAATCAGTAGAATTTAGGTTTAAAATTAATCGAATAGGATTTAGAGACTTAAATCTTTAGTTCACTACCCAAATTGTCATTTCTAGCTTCCCAAAGGTGTCATTGGATTGAGAAGAGGTGCATTCCCCAAGGTAAAATCCTGAGTCTCATAAGCTCTTTAGCATTTATTCTTGTTGTTTGTTGTGATTACTTGGTGTTTTGTTCTTAGTTTTAGGTTTTTGGTCATTATTCGACCGTTAACTACTGCTGCTGCTGCAAGAAGGTGAAATCACCGGCGATATGTGAAGCCGCCGGTGGTATCATTCATATCGCCAACGACATCAATGATACCTCCAGTGGCTTCTCTTGTCACCAACGGCTTTATTTTCTTATGGGACCTTTTCTTTATGGTACTAGAATGTCAATTTGTGGGCCTATATGAATGAAATTGCCGGTGACATTAGTGATATCACCAACGGCTTCACCCATGCCACCGGTGGCTTCACATTGATAGCAGATTTATTTTCTTGTTATTCCAACCTAGTTTAAATTCTGAAGTTAGGATGAACAGTATAATGATGGGTAACCCAAATTACCCTGAAAATAGTCCTCACCCCATAACATGCGGCGTTTTCACTAATAAACTAGTTAAAATAACAATCGAGTCTAAATGTAAAATGAGGTTTCCCGTAACGCCGTTCAAAAACCATTTTAGCTATCCAACCGGGCTCTAAAATTTATGCCATTATTACGCTAACAATCTAATTCAAGCCTTGTTTTGTCTACTAATTATGCGTGCTATATATGATACATCCCGTATACGTGCCATATATGTGCTAACCTTTTTATGAAGGTAGATTTAAGATAGATGCTTGTTAGGCCTTCGGGTATTTTATATTCTATTTTAGACAAATGTATAGGATTTGAAAGCCATGTAATTATTCTTTTAATTTCAGCACTTTATTTGGGATGACTGTAATAATTTATTTCTCGCTTTTTAATGCTTGCAAAATAACGTGCTAACACAACACATAAATTGAAAATACTAAATAGGGTGGATTAAAACCGAATAAGAAAGAACGATACTTTTAAATTGGCCAATGTAGAATAGATAGCATCATCCGAACTCAAAATCTCTATTCAATGTATGGTCTACCGCCTGGTGGGAAAATTGTACCTAAATTTCCCGATTGAGCTAAACTGAGTGGTGACTCTATCTTAAATATGGGATTTTAATCTCGTATCTTTTTAGCATTAAAATATGCAAAACCATTTTCTACCATCACACCATGCTTATCATTTTTAGAGGTCGATACTGTGGCCCAGTTTGCAGCTGTCCAAAATGTCGTCCGCTCACACTCACAACATGTTCTCATGTGTCTTAAATTTACTAGGAACTATAAACCATCAAATTCCAAGGTAAACATACCAAATATCTCATTTAGACAAATATGGTTAACGATTTTGTAAACTTGAAATCTGCGTAGTACCAAATTTCATTAGTCCACTTTGATTCAAATTTTGAACATATAAACAAAGTTATTTAGCAAAACTTAATTTTAAACAAAGTAAATATGCTTCTTAAGTTTCCAACACCACTGAAAACATGTAAAAACGTTTGTATATCTCAAGTTATGTCACAAAGAATCAACTATGTCTAAAGTTGATGTTGGTTGCCAAATTAGCATGTCTAGGAAGTATACTAGGTCGTGGTTAGTAGCATAAGGCAAGTACAAGTGTCATTTCCTCAAGGAACAAGGGAGTTACTAAATCAGGTTGTAAATCAGTGAGTTTTAGGGTCACACAATTAAAAGAGTTGATTAAAATTAAAATAAAGCTAAAATTAAAATTTATAAAGAAAATAGACTGTTTGATTGCTTTAATTTGATTACTATAAACAATATTATAAGGGAGCAGGCAAGACTAGCAGTCAGACATGCACAGTTTTAACTTCTCTCTTTTATTTCTTATCTTTTTAAGCCTCAAGATCTAGATTCACTTAAGGTTTTCTAGACTCAACCACAACTTTTTGCCTATACTTCTTTGAAGTTTAACTCCGGGAACCTCAACTTGCAAGTTATTCCTCAAGCATTAAGAACAAAGTAAGCTTCCTATTATATTTTAACATGAATTTTCTAGCATTTCGAGTCAACAACCATTTTTTCCAGAAATGTGTTGTGTTTAGTTTTCGCGTTAAAATTTCCTTGTTACACTGAGTATAAGTTTAGCCAAACTTAATACAATTTAGCACAACACATAACAATATTTTTCTAACAAATTTAGGGATAAAAGAAAGAGAGTTTAGACTAAGTTTGACCTGTCTTCGTTGCTAGCTTTGCCCACCACAGGTTTAGTTAGCCATAAACTTAACAAAACACAAAGAAAAAATAATAAATATAAAAATGATTAGCTGAATATTAAGACTGAATATATTACAGAAGATGAGAGATAGAATGAAGCCAATATCAAGCTTGCCCAAAATAATGGCCAATGGCCGAATTTAGGGTGGTGAATGGAAAAGTCTAGATTCACCACTTGCCAAAAAATAAAATAACCTAAGATATTATGCTTACGTCAGCTGACAAAAGAAGAGTTTCTAGAAGATAAGGACTTTTCCTAATGAGTCTTGTCCAAGTGGCTATTTAAATAATAATTAAAAGAGCCCACTGACTCCACTAGCGAGGTGTCTTCAGCAAGTTGCAAGAGTCTTCTAGAAGCTCCAACAAAAGTATTTTTCTTGGCCTTTCACTCTGCCACGTCCTCTTGAGCACCTCCTCCTTCCACTGTCTCCTCAATCTACTTACTTTAACTGCTCTCTTGCATGCTCAGGTGCATATCCTAGTTGCTTGCCTCTACTTTTTCCTTGCTTTCCACATAGTCTACAGCCTTTAAGATATATCTGCAAAATTTATAGAAGCACCAATAAATCTCTAATATTTACTTCAGATAGGCTATTTTCAAGGCTAAATTACCAATATTTTCATGGTATAAATTGTACTTATCAAATTTCCCCACACTTAAGAATTTGTTTATCCTCAAGAAAAGATAGAATAAAGAACAGTTACAAAGAGAAGAAAAGATAACAAAATGAGAGTGGTAATCAACATTTATCTTTTTCCTTAAGAAAGCAAAAGACTCTATTTAAAATGCAAGAATTGAAGGTAAGAGATGAATACCCCCACACTTAACAAGAAACTTGTTCTCAAAAACATGCCAAAACTACAAATTAAAGCTGTTTTAACAATAAACCTTTTCTATAATGAACCAACTTCCTCACCAATAGATTTCACCCAATTTGCTCATTTTTTTGAGGGTGAGTTTTGAGAAATCACTCAGCAGCTTATACGCAACATTCAAAAGTCCATAGGCTTGATTATCGGTCTCATCTCTACCAATCAAAATATTTATTAAAAGGACTTTTGTCTGAGTTGTAATGTTGGCTAAGGGTAGGGTGTGTCAAGTGAAGGCTTTTCCTGTGTAAAGTGATTCTACCAAGGAAGCATTAGAGAGAACACAACAAGTATATGTTGGTTCACTAATTCATGTATTCAAAGATAACTTTTAGATTTAAGGGTAATCAAATGAAGAATAGAGCAACAAAAATTTCAGAATCAAAGGGATTTTGTAGTAAGAGGATAGCATAATAAAACATTGATCAAGGAGGTTTATGATGGGTGTCGAGACCATAAAAAATAATCCCTGCAAAATAAAATTGAGATAGTGGTAAGCAGGGGTTGATCCCACTAGGAACAGAAACTGAATATAATAACTTTGAATGACCTTATTGTGACATGAGCAAGTCTCAATGATAATGACTGAGTTATAAATACTAAAAACTAAAGCAAGGAAATAAAAGAAAGCATAAAGACTAAATTGACTCCTAATGATAATAGAGTTACTTAACCAAAGGAGGAAAAACAAACTTTATAGTGATCATGGGACCAAAGATGAACCACACTGAGTCCCAGACTTAGTTATACTGATGTTCCATATCGTTCAACACCAATAATCCTTCCTTACTTTGTACAGCAACTGGACTTAATGCCACAATCACCTTCTTACTCACCATGACTCCTGACGTTGTGCCGAAGAGCTCATCGGAAAGTAGCATTACCTTCTAGGAAGAGTCAAGTCCCAATAAATAGGTAGTGAAGCACTCCTAACAGGCGTTGGATTAATGGCTCTCACGATCCTAGTGAGACCACCATTACTTCATCCTTTAACAAAGATAATTACAGATGTAAGATCAGGACTAAATATAGATCACAAAGACTTACCAATTAGTTGGCCAAACCAACATTAAGACAAAGAGTTTATGTACCGAGATCGATGAATAGGTTCTGATGCAAGTTTCAGTCCTCACACCATAATAGTTAAGTCTCTTTACTTCATGGCTAAGTCACAGCGATAACTAGCAACTCATGGTAAAATTAAAATGCAAATAAAATATAAAGTGACTGAAAGTAAATTGCATAAAAGTAAAAGACTAGAAATAAGAACAAAAATCGAATTAAACTAAAGCGAAGAACAAAATATGAAATAATAAAGTAAATCTAAATCTAATTAGCTCTCTCTACTTTTCTCTACTCTAATTGTAATCTCTATGTGAATGTAAGATTGATTATATTGATAGAATGATTTGAATGTGTTCTTCCAATGGTATTTATAGACTTTTCCACCTCCTCAATTCTTTCCTTCTCCAATTAGAATTATGACTCATTATTACTCCTTTCTTGAATAAGCTTTCTTCCTTATTAGTCTCCTTCCTTAATTAGAATTCCTTCTTATTTAGCTCTTTAGGAAGTCTCTTTGAATGAAAAGGACTCCTTCTTAGAATTGTAAAAGGAATTAATCAACACAATTCACGCCACTTTCTCAATTAGGCTCTGGTCAAATTTAGCATCTTTGAGTTTTGATTTCTGCTCTAGAATGTTACCATATCATCGGGACCTCGTCAATTGTGGTGAACACACCATGACCTCAGTGACTGGTAACTTTTTAGCAAGTCTTCCTCTTTTCATTTCTTCTTATGTTCTAGAAGGCTTCTAGGTCATCGGAACAAGACTAGTCTCGGTGCATCCATAGGGAGTCTCCTTAATTGCTTGTTTTTTGCCCAAAAATGCATCTTTTCTCCAAATTGCCTTGAAAACCTGAAAGGATAGAAAAGGAAGTAATATCGTCCAAAGGGACTAATAAAATGCTCATAATGATAGGAAAATAAGCATAAATACATGCTGGAAATACAACCCATCAGTTTAGTTCGAATTTTTAGAAGATTTTTGTTTGGTAACTCTTTTCTCCTTGTTTCTTTTTCTTTTCTTCTTTCCTCTTTTCTGTCTTTGTATTCTTTTTTATCAATTTTCTTTCCTTTTTCTTTATACTGATGAAGAACATAGCCTGGAATGTGTTTGAAGAGAGCCCACAAAGTTTTCCTTGAATAGATGTGTGTTGAAAACAACCCAAAATATTGTGAAAACTTGATGTTTTGTGAAATTTCCTTAGTAAAATTAAGGGCGAAAAGAAAAGGTAAATAAAGTGAAAAGGGTTATGGGTGTTAGTTATTGTGTGTATGAAATAAAAAATTAATAGGCTCAAAGGGGCTCACTAGGGAATATATTGTATTAAGGGTGACTTTTTGGTTGAAAAAGTGTGTAATCCTAGTGCCTTTATCATGTTATTAAGTGTTAGTGAATGTGGTCTTGACAAGTACTATATCCAAGTTCTCCAATATCAAGTTCTAGCTTAAGTATGCATGTGTAAGCCCTCTCAAAAAGAATTAAAACAGTGAATTTATTGCGAGAGAAATGACTTCAGAATTTTAATAATTTATGCAAGAAGGATTTAGAAATTAAAGCACTATTATGACAAAAGATGCTTGAAAGTTTGAGAGCATAAAGAAGAACTGGATTAGTGATTAAGTTGAAAGATTTTGAAACTTTTTGGCTCAATTCCTCACTAAATATAGGTTAACTTTCAGTTGGTTCATTCTAGTTGAGTTCATTGAAAAAAAGTTCACCTTTGTAGTTTTTACATGCTTAAATGATCAATTTTACTTGCTAATTATAAGTTTATCATCACTAACCTAATTTAAGCATTTTATATTGACTATTTATTCTCAAAAGGGTCAATGTTTCCATGTTAATTCCCTACAAACATATTTAAAACTTTTTCAAAAGAGAAGTAAGATAAAAACATATATATACAATTTAAAAGAGAAGTGAAGCTGAAAAACAGTAGTTACAACTAAAAATAGACACAAAAGCTAAAAACAGAAACACATTGCTTAAGTTCAAGCAAAATTTTTTTAGTGGGGCGATTGTAAGGGCAAAATAATCCATTAAATACCAGTAATCAACAAAAATATAGTAATCAACATATTAACAGCAATCAAAATTTCCAGC
The DNA here is from genome assembly GCA_947683365.1 of Euphorbia pulcherrima. Taxonomy (NCBI): domain Eukaryota; kingdom Viridiplantae; phylum Streptophyta; class Magnoliopsida; order Malpighiales; family Euphorbiaceae; genus Euphorbia; species Euphorbia pulcherrima. Next base: position 17,946,739 of record CANTUS010000013.1, on the reverse strand, counting down.
AGCAATCAAAAATTAACAATAGCAGTCAATAGTAGTAATTAAGCATTTAGCAGTTAAGATGTAAAACTACCCCCACACTTAAACACTACTTTGTCCCTAAAGCATGGCATGCAAATCATCATAAAAGCAGTAAGTGCAAGATATTATTGGAAATCGGGGATTACTTGGATATTTCTGAAGTCGCAAAAACGTTGTCAGATTGAAATTTATTTGATCGGTTTACCAAACTTTCAATCGGATAAAATTAGAAAAAGAAACAAGAACAATAATTTTATTTGCACTAAAATTTCAACCCAATTTTTCTGTGTTTTGCCAATATTGTTTTGGTGAAATAAATAGCCAAAATGTCAACAGATATGCTGTTTGGGGTACCAGCCATGTCCAAAAGACATTTATTTTGAGATTCAGTTCCGTCTAACAGACAAACTGTTTCGATCAAAAATTCATTTTTTGATGAATTTTTCCAAAGGATGTGTGGGTTCAGCTCCACCCCAGCCCGGGGTGCTGCCCCAGGACCCTACTAAGGGTTGCTACCCCTCCGACCCTGTCGAGGTGCGGTGTCCCTAGACCCCACCAGGGGCTGCCGCCCCTTGGACCCCGCACCCGGAGGCGCTGCCCTCGGACCCCCCAAATTGCAAACAGAACCTGAATAAAGTGTGCACTCCGCACTCTTTAGACTTGTTTGATGAAATGTCTCGATTGCATTGGTCAAACTAGTTGATCCAATTAGACTAAAATATTAACAATCCTCCCCCATTTTAGTGTAATCCTTGATTAACTATAAAAAAATCACAACAAACAACAAACTTATGCATAAATGAAATATCATGACGATTGAATTTAATCTTAGTATATTATACATTCCAAATATTCAAATACCAAGGTGTCACTATGGATTGAACCTTAGTTATTCATTATGAATACATGAAGATAATATAAACATAAGTCAAAATTCTAAAAGTTCTAACCTGACACTATCTTTTACTAGCCTTGTGTCCTTATCCTTCATGAGCATATCAAAGCCAAGTCCAAGTTTCTTGAAGCTGCTAAACTTCATGCTCACGTAGGTAGCTCCTTTACTGTTGCGCCTGCATATGCAATTTTTCAAAAGAAGTATTAAGAAGATAAACTTCAACCTCCTCTATCTTGCAAGTCTGAACACATACCTTGGGATGGTGTTACTAATGTGTTCCAATCTCCAAATGTTAAGTTTTCCATATTGAATTCTACATCTAATGTCATATTAGATGGGAATTGAGTATCTCAACATGAGAGATTTCAGATGGACTTTAATCCTATCCCCATAGCCGATTTGTGCACAAGATCTCTTCTTAACCCTTTGGTTAAATGATCGGCTAAATTTTGATCAGTTTTTACAAACTCTAGTGATATGACACCTTGCATGATGTGTTCCCGAATCATGCTATGTCTAACACTTAAATGTCTAGACCTACCCTTATATACTTATCTATAAGCATTGGCCAATGCAGCTTCACTATCACACCTAATAGATATAGGCGATATTGGTTTTGGCCATAATAGAATATCATAAACGAGATCTCTCAGCCATTTAGCTTCTTTACCAGGTTCTGCTAATGCAACAAATTCAGATTCCATTGTTGAATCAGCGATACAAGTCTGTTTCTTCAACTCCCAAGAGATAGAGCCACCACCAAGAAGGGATACCCATCCACTTGTGGAAGAACTATCTTCTTCATTAGATATATAACTTGCATCTGAATAGCCCTCAAAAGCTAAAGAAAATCCGGTATAAGTCAAACCATAATCCTTGGTTCCTTTTAAGTACTTGAATACTCGGCTTAAAGCTTGCCAATGATGTGAACTAGGGTTACTAATATACCTATTAAGTTTTCCAATAGCAAAGGCTATATCAGGCCTAGTGCTAATCATGGCATACATAAGACTGCCAATGGCTCTCGAGTATTCAAGTTGAGATACTATAACACCTTTATTAGGAAGAAGATTAATACAAGGATCTAATGGAGTGCTAACTGGAGAACAATCCTTGAAATTGAATTTATTCAAAATCTTCTTAATATAATAAGATTGGGAAATTGAAATAGCATTGTTCTTCTACTTAATTATTATACCAAGAATCATCTCAGCCTCCCCCAAATCCTTCATTTCAAAACTAGATGACAAGCGTTTGATTAACTTGATTTTGGTCAGTACCAAAAATCAACATGTCATCTACGTATAAGCAAATCATAACTCCTTTACCAGAAAGATCAAACTTGCTATACACACATTTGTCTGCTTGGTTGATATGAAAACCGTTAGATAAAACCACATCATCAAATTTTTGATGCCAACCTTTGGGTACTTGTTTCAATCTATATAAGGATTTCTTCAACTTACATACCTTGTTTTCATAACCTAACACAACAAACCCTTCTAGTTGTTTCATATAGATTTCCCCATCTAATTCACCATTTAGGAATGTAGTTTTAACATCCATTTGATGAATTACAAGGTTGTGTATAGCTGCTAGGGCTATTAACAACCTAGTAGTAGAAGTCCTCGCAACAGGAGCAGAAGTATCAAAGAAGTCAATTCCTTCTTTTTGCCTAAAGCCTTGGATAACCAATCTGGCTTTATACTTATCTATGGTACCATCCACTTTCATTTTCCTTTTGAAGATCCACCTCTTTCCTATTGGTTTACATTCGGGTGGTAAATCAGCCAATTCCCATGTATTATTGTGCATGATAGAGTCCATCTCATCCCAGATTGCTTCTTTCCAGAATGCAACATCTCTTGAAGCCATAGCTTCATTAAACATTTTTGGATCCTCTTTAATAATAAAACAACATTGATACTGATTCTCAACCTCATCCCTCGAACCTTCAACTAAATAAAGATGAAAGTCATCTCTAAAAGATTTAGTTTTTCTAACTCTAGTACTTTTCCTAGATGGTCCAGGCAAGGAAACATTTCCACCAGATAAACTTTCAAAATGAACAGAGTTCTCACTATATGAGTTTTGAATCACGTCTCTTGGTCTAGATATAGATGTAAATCTATCTTCATAAAAAACAACATCTCTTGACTCTACAACCGAGTTTATAGATACATAGTCATTAGATTCTATTACATAGAACCTATATGCATGGGAATGCTCTGCATACCCAATGAAGCTACAATCTATACCTCTTTCAGCCAAGTTTTGTCTTTTCAGTTTAGTGATTCTTACCACTACTCTACAACCCCAAACTCTTAGAAAACTCAACTTTGGTGGCTTTTTAAACCAACATTCATAAAGGGTAATTTTATTCCTTTTATTAGGAATTCTATTTAATAAATAACATGCTGTTAGCATAGCCTTACCCCAAAATCCTTCACTCAAACCTGAATAGGACAACAAAGAATTAACCATTTCTTTCAAGGTTCTATTCTTCCTTTCAGCCATACTATTTTGTTGTGGTGTGTAGAGAGCTATGGTTTGATGTATTATACCAGTAGATTGAAAATATACTGGATCACAATACTCACCACCCCTATCAGTGCATAAACTTTTAATGAAATTGCTTTGATGTAACTCTACCTCTTGTTTATAGATTTTAAATTTATCAAGAGCCTCATCCTTTGCATGTAATAGATAAACATAACAATATCTAGATACATCATCAATAAAAGTAATAACATACTTTTTATTTCCTATTGAAGGCGTAGAGTGAAAATCGCATAAGTCACTATGTATTAGATCCAATACATTAGTCACTCGGTTAACATTCTTGAAAGGTTTTCTGGTTATCTTTGTCAACATACAAGTTTTACATTTCTAACGGTTTAAATCAATGACAGGTATAAGGCTCATTTTAGACATATCTTTTAATCTTTTATAATGTACATGTCCTAGTCTAGCATGTCATAATTCTGATTTATTCAAATTTTTACTATCACTAGAGGAAAGCATAAAAGAAGATTGATCACTAAAAGAAACTTTAATATTTAACATAAACATACCATTACATAGATATCTAAATCCTACAAAAGTACCATGTTTTGACAATATATACTTGCCACTTTCATACACTTGTTTATACCTACAGTTATTCAATACAACACCAGACAACAGATTCTTTCGAATCCTAGGAACATGCAATACATTACTTAAACAAATACATTTTCCAGAAGTAAAGACAATATCCACTTTTCCAAGTCCTTTGATTAGTTCAGTCACAACATTTCCCATCTTTAATATAGATCCATCTTTGATTGGTTGAAAATCTTTAAACCAACGAAGATCCTTACAAATATGACTTATTGCACCCGAATCAATCCACCAAGCAACATCATCATCCTGTAGATAAAATGCTTCAGATATCAAAGACACATAATTCTGATTAGAAGTTGCTTTTCAGAATCCTTAGATCCACTCGAACCAGAATTGTTCTTCCCTTTACTAAATCGACAATCCTTCTTAAAATGACCAGGTTTGCCACACTTCTAACATGCCACGTTAGGCTTCTTGTTGGAGAACTTATTGTTATTTCCTTTAAACTTTCATTTACTACCTTTGTCACTTTTTGGGTTCTTAGAAAATCCACCTTCTTTGACCATATTTATAGAAATAGTACCAACTTGGTTCTTGCTCTTAGGATTATTCTCATTCTCTTGAGCCCTTAAGGATTCTTCGATCCTAAGATGACTGCCAAGTTGAACCAGAGTCAACTCTTCTTTATTATGTTTCAATGTATGCTTGAAATCTCTCCAAGATCGTGGCAGTTTATCAATGATACTAGAAATAGAAATGGATTCGTCCATCTTCATATCATGTTGAACAAATTGTCCCAGAATCCTTAGCAATTTATTATATTATTCCATGATAGGTATAGTATCAACCATCCTGTAATTGATAAAATTACTGACCAAAAACTTCTTGCTAGAAGCATCCTCTGCCATACACTTTGATTCTAGAGAATCCTATAGTTCTTTTGCAGATTTAATGTTTTGATATATATCGAATAGAGAATCAGACATACCATTTGGAATGTGCCCACGACAGATGTAATCATCATTCTTCCATTTGCAGCGCTTCCTTGTCTATTCCACAGTTTCATTCTCTATAATTTCTAGCATGGGAGAACTCAGAACATAAACCACTTTCAGTGTTGTCAATAGAATATGCATCTTTTTCTGCCATCTTTAAAAATCTTGACCCTCAAACTTATCCAGTTTTGCAAACTTATTGGACATCTCCTTAATAGTTTCAACATTCGACATATTCAGAAAAAATAAATTTCAATCTTTGTTGGAAATCGGGGATTAGTTGGATATTTCTAAAGTCACGAAAACGCTGTCAGATTGAAATTTATTTGGTTGATTTACCAAACTTTCAATCGGATAAAACCAGGAAAGGAATCAAGAACAAGAATTTTATTTACAGTGAAATTTCAACCGAATATTTCTGTGTTTTGCCAATATCATTCTGGTGAAATAAATAGCCAAAACATCAACAGACATGCTGTTTGGGGTAGCAACCATGTCCAAAAGACATGTTTATTCCGGGATTCAATTGTGTCCAATAGACACACTATTTCAGTTAAAAATTCATTTTCTGATGAATTTTTCCAAATGATGAGTGGGTTCAGCTCAACCCCAGCCCGGGACGCTGCCCTAGGTCCCCGCTAGGGGCTGCCGCCCCTCAGACCCTACCGAGGGGCGGTGCCCCTACCCCGCCAGAGGCTACCACCCTTTGGACACCGCACCCTGGGGCACTGCCCCCGGACCCCCCAAATCGTAAAGACAACCCAAATAAGTGTGCACTCCGCACTCTCCAGACTTGTTCGGTGAAATGTCATGATCGCATCGGTCAAACTAGTTGATCCAATTATACTAAAATATTAACAGATATTACCTCAAAATGGCATTTTTATATAAAAGTAAAGAGCAAAGGTTAGAAAGTTACTCTTCTTGGCTAGGAGGGTTTTGTCCCACATTCTTTTCTAGAGTTTCCTTACTCTTGGAGTGATGTTTAGATCCGTGGGTGGATGAGGTTGATGGAACACATTCCTGGCTGAATTTTCCTCCCATTTCTCCAGTGGGTGTGCTCTTGATGTATTCTGGAAGGGATAAATCTAGGTTGTCATCTTCCAATCTCCTGATTATTCTATCCACTTCCATTTTGAAGGCAAGATAGTCTTCTTTTGCCTCCCATAGCTCTTCCACTACGCCTAGTAACTCTTTGAAGCTCATATTCTAGCATCTTTCTAAAAACTCAGCATTTTCAACCACCTTCTTTCCTTTCTTAGTAGTAAGAGTTTTGGTCATGATTCTCCTCCTTTTCGAGATTAGGGTGGTTTTGCTTTCTTGAACCTTCCTCCTCTTCTTCGCCTTTTTCCTCATCTCCTCTTTCTTATTTTATCATGCTTGCTTAGCCCAATAGACATGCTATAACAACCAGTCCTTGCCATCTTTTTTACAAACTCCAAACTTCCATAAATTGTAGAGCTCAATGACCTTAGGCAAACAGACATGAGTGAGGCCATTGGTTGAGAAAGTTGGGATTGGAGACTAGGCTATATTTATGACAAAGGACCCAATCATGATCTTCTTGTTGGTTTTTCTTGTTAATTTGAGGATGTAATTGGCAAAGAAACTCCATGGTGAGTTCCTTGAAGGTTGGATCAGGGGTAGCTACAAACTCAAATAGTTCGCTGGCTTTGAGGAATGTTTCAACTCCTCAGGCATCCCCAAGGTCTTCAATACATCCCAATCAATAATCCTGGAGGGGAGAAATTCATTATTTTTAAAAAGGTTGTACCGATCCATTTCATACCCTTCCTGAATATTTGGATTTTCTATAAAATTGAAACTGAAATCACTGTAGAGAGTCCACCGAAAATTGAAGTGGATGGCAGAGTGGACTTTTCTGGTGTGGATTTAGATGATTTTTTGGTGTTAACCAAGGTTTCATACTTGATTTTTAGAGAGAAAATGGTAAGGGTTTGAAGGTGAAAAGTAGTATGAAGGGGTGGGTGGTTTTCATCTGAGAAAATTGGAGAGAAAGAAATTTTGAATGAAATTAAAAGTGTGAGAAAAACTTTTGGATTTCTTTTGTTTTAGAAAACTATAGTATTTAGTGGAAAGAGAGGGATGAGAGGTGGGTTAATGTATGTAGGAGAGAGAAAAAGGGCTAGGTTCATAGGTAATGATTATGAGTTAGTGGGTACATGCATGGGTGAGAGAAATATTTAACCCAATCCCATTTTACTCTTCCCTATATTTTTACCAACTACCACACGACACTTTTCTTTTCTTCATCTACTAAACTTCCCGTAAAAATATAATTTTAATTTTTAGGGATTAAATAATTGGGGTAGTCAAAGTTGGAGCAATCAGATTGAGCCTTCCAAATGCAAGGCAAAAAATTTCAATTCTTCCAATTTTGCGAAGTTAGTGAGTCATCCAAGATGTCTAGAATGGCAAGAGTAGAAGGATGATTTATGAATGAATTACTAAGTGTATGCCACAACATGAAGATAAGATCTTGGTGTTGTAACTCACACTTAGTCCATGAGCTCCTATAAAAAAATTAGATAGATACTTAAAAATAAAAGTAAAACATAAGTATTTACAAAGTTTAGAGAATGAGCTTGTGCTCAACAAAATTGCTCCAATTGGTGTTTGGAGTAGACACCATTGTTTTGGGTTTGTTATAGGGAGGGTGTAATTGCAGCTCCTCCACAACAACTTTTGCCTCTGCATTTGTCAAGAATGGTTTGAGTCTATGACCATTGACCTTGTAAACTTGTCCTACATTGTTCATGATTTCTATAGCTCCATGAGGGAAAATGTTTTGGATGGTGTATGGACCAGACCATCTTGACTTAAGTTTGCCCGGGAATAGTTTAAATCTTGAATTAAATAAGAGTACTTGCTTCTCGGAGTAAAATTCCTTCTTCTAAATCCTTTGATCACGCTATTTCTTGGTCTTTTCTTTGTAGTTCATGACATTTTCATAGCTGAACAACCTGTACTCCTTTAATCCATTTAGTTACAATTTCTTATGCTCCCCTGTTGCATTCCTGTCAAAATTAAGCAAGGTTAGTGCTCACAAAGCTTTAAATTCTAACTCAATGGGTAAATGGCAAGCTTTTTCGAGGAGCAATCTAAATGGGGACATTACAATGGGGGTTTTAAGTGCTGTTTTGTAAGCCTATAGTGCATCATCAAGTTTGATTGCCTAATCTTTTCTCGAGTTATTAACAGTTTTCTCTAAAATTCTTTTGATTTCCCTATTTGAAATTTCTGCTTGCCCACTTGTTTGTGGGTGATAGGGAGTTGCAATTTTATGAGTAACACCATATTTATTTAGCAATTTTTCAAACTGGTTGTTGCAAAAATATGTCCCTTTATCATTTATGATTGCTCTAGGCACCCCAAAGAGGGTTAAAAGCTTTTTCAAAAACTTGACAACTATACTAACATCATTATTGGGCTAGCAATGGCTTTAATCAACAACTATACTTGACACCTATTTACTAATATAATCAACAACTAAGAGTATGTATTTATTACCATGTGAGTTTGGAAATGGGCCCATGAAGTCAATGCCCCAAACATAAAAGATTTCACATACCACAATGTTGTTTAGGGGCATAACATTTCTAGTAGAGATGTTACCTATTCTTTGGCACTCATTGCATTCTACAATAAACCTTTGGCAGTCCTTAAAGATAGTTGTCTAGTAAAAGCCACATTCAAGAACTTATGGAAAATGTTTAGAATGGTTGGAACTTCTTCTTTAGGAACACATCTCCTTACAATTTGATCTGCACACAATTTAAAAAGGAAAAGTTCCTCCTAAAAATAATATTTCAAGGTAGCAAAGAACTTTTTCTTTTGTTGGTAAGACAAATGAGAAAGTTTAACACCACATGTAAGATAATTGGCAAAGTCAGCAAACCAAGGGAAAGATCTAACCGAGAAAAGTTGTTCATCATGAAATGTATCAATGATTTCTAGTTGCTCCACTTAATTTCTCTCTAGAATTTTGGATAAATGATCAGCTGCTATATTTTTTGAGTGCTTTTTATCTTGTATCTCCAAATCAAATTGTTGAAGAAGTAATAGACACCTGATTAGCCTTGGTTTTGCATCCTTTTTGGCTAATAAGTACTTCAAGGCCGCGTGATCAGTGAAGATTGTAACTTTTGATAGCACCAAGTATGATCTAAACTTATCAAAGGCATAAACCACAGTAAGCAACTCTTTTTCAGTCACAGTGTAATTTTGTTATGTTTCAGTGAGAGTTTTGCTTGCTTAATAGATAGTCTAAAAATGCTTGTCACATCTTTGTCCCAAAACTGGTCCAATGCAAATATCACTTACATCACACATGAGTTCAAATGACTGCTCCCAATTTGGACCAATCAGAATGCATGCATTGACAAGTTTTGCCTTTAGATCATTGAATGTCTTCAAACAACCATCATCAAACTTGAATTCAGTGTCCTTGTAGAGAAGAGCTGTCAATGGTCGTGCTATCTTGGAGAAATCCTTTATGAATCTTCTATAGAATCCAATATGCCCAAGAAAGCTTCTGACTTCCTTGACTAATTTTGGGGCAGTAATCTTTTCAATAACCTCCACTTTTGCTTGATCAACTTCAATTCCCTTCTCAGATATCTTGTGGCCAAGAACAATGCCCTCATTCACCATGAAATGGCATTTTTCCCAGTTCAAGACTAGTGCGGTGTTGATGACATGTGGGTCTCCCTTGGCGCCTGTGTGAGAGGCAGGGCCTATTGGGGGTTGGTTGAATTTAGACGTGACAAAACCTTTTTAGTTCAAGTTTGCACAAATAACTATTTTAATGGATAAAAGAATCGAGATCCAAATCTCGATACAAATGATAGAGTCGCCACCCAAGTTGTCAACTTGGGAAAGAGTTTTGGTACGGTTCCCTCTAGGCAGGAGACTCATACCTATTGGATCAGAGATTCGGATATCAGATGAGTCACTTATTTCTCCTTTAGTTGATTCAAAATTACATTCACTGTGTAAAACCATTGTTGTTTTCATCATTTGGGGAATTATCACAGAAATCTTATTTTTCTACACTCTTTGACACTCGTTACATGTGTTTATAGACTACAATAAAGCACAAGCAATAAACGGGGGAATAAAAATTACAACCGGGGAAAAATGGGGGAAATTGTAAGAGAACCTATACATTTGTTCTAAGTTATAAGATAAAATGAAAACAAATTCCCCTGCATCCATAGATGTCGACACATTTTTATAGCATATCATAACTCAGAATTTCATTAGGAAAAATGTGATTATGTTAGCGTGGCAGTTTTATGATCGATATTGCCCGAGTGGCTTCTAGGATCGGAGAGAAATAATGAATCTTCAACGTATTTTGTTATGAAAACACATTTTAACGTTTGTGGGTTGATTTACCAGATTATTACTGAAAATGGCCGCATGGTAAATGGTGAGTGGGATTGATTTTTAACCAATTTAAAATGAATTCTAGGTTCTGCCTAGGGGGCTGGCACCCGTACGGGTGGGTGGGACTCGTACGGGTACTAGGGAGGATCGGTACGAGTATAGGGGCCCCGTACGGGTCCTATGTGGTCTTAGGTAGAAAATTAGTTTGAGTCAGGCAGATTAATGGAGGAGAAATAAAATAAAAATATGATTTCCTTCTATATGAGTATGGCACACCGATTTAATATCGTTGAGGATGTATGGTGCCAACAAGGCTCATATGGGTTAGGACTAGATCCAAAATAAGAAAAAGAACCAATATAATAAAAGAGGCAAAGAATAATAATGAAATAACTGAGATGTGAGTCTCTTTGAAACTCAAGAGCGTTACCTTTACAGCGTGAATCCATATTGAGGTGATCCCTTTGCTGTTAAGAGAGTCTAGCCAAAGTAGATGAAATAGAACTATTTAGGCGAGTGTTTGTGTGGACAGAACCTCCTTTAAATCCTAATAAACAAAGCTTAGAATGAATAAAATGTTGTCAAAACCTTAAAAGATGGGGTTTCTCCCTATTTTATACCTCCACTATAAACTTTCTATACCCATAGCAACTGCTAGAATTTGTGTATAGTGGACTAACTATTTTTGCATATGAGTTGTGGATTATAAAATATGAACAAAAGGGTCTATTTATAGGGGAAAGGAGGTCTGAACGCAATAAATCATGTTCGTGACCTGCCTTTTCTTGAAATAGGAAAGGATTCCCTTCCAAAAGAGCTTGTTAAGGCAACAAGAGGATCCATATGGGTGAGGCCCCACCTGTACGGGTCCCCCCGAGGTGTATGGATGGACTGACCCATATGGGTCTGCCAGTCGATCCGTACCACTAGGCAGCACCCCGTACGAGTCTCTTAGGGCAGACTAGGTCTCCAAACTTTGGCCAAAATCAACTCTGGAGCAGTTGGAACACCTCTAATGGATAACACCTACAAGATATTGTATCATATAGCTCTCATAATAACACCTACAAAATATTGTATCATATTACCAAAAAAATCATATAGCTCTCATCATAGTTTTGTGATAAGGACCATTAAAATCCAATGCTCACAAACTGCCCCTCATGGGATCACTACATATTTCGATCTATATGATCTCACGATGAGAGCGAGGGTTTAGAAATCATACCTGAGGTTATAATATGGGTGATTTCCTTTCTTGGGGCAAACTTCCTGGATGCCCTTTGCTTAAGGTGGACGAATTTCCTTTACCGATGTGCATCCCTTTCCTAAGGCGGATGACGTTCCTTGCCAATGCATATCCCTTTCCAAAGGCATATGACTTTCCTTCCTAATGCATATCCCTTTCCTGAGGCATATGACTTTCTTTTGCTATTGTGCATCCCTAGTGACTCAACTAGGGAAGGTGTGTATATCCCTTTCCTGAGGTAGATCGACTCTCCTAGCTGATGGTGTATCCCTTTTTGAGGCGAATGAACTTTCCTCTACTTCGCGTATCTCTGGCGACTTGTCTAAGGAAGATATGTGTATCCCTTTCTTAAGCCTAATGACTTTTTCTCGTATCCCTTTCTTAAGGCGGATCGACTTTCCTAACTGATGATGTATCCCTTTCCTAAGGTGGATCGACTTTCGTAACTAATGGTGTATCCCTTTCCTATGGTAGATTGAGTTTTCTAACTAATGGTGTATCTCTTTCGTAAGGTGGATGACTCTCCTGCTGGTGGTGTATCCCTTTCCTAAGGCGAATGACTCTCCTATTGGTGGTGTATCCCTTTCTTAAGGCAGATGGCTCTCCTGCTGGTGGTGTATCTCTTTCCTAAGGTGGATCAACTTTCCTGACTAATGGTGTATCCCTTTCCTAAGGCGAATGACTCTCCTGCTGGTGGTGTATCCCTTTCCTAAGGCGTAAGATTCTCCTGCTGGGGAATTTTAATAACCTAAAAAGAGACAACAATCAAACACCAAGTTAGCATTGTCTAAGCAAACACATCTTTATTCTTAAATGAATTTTGTGAAAACATAAATATTTTTGCTCCTTCAGTTAAGAATAAAGATGTGTGGAGGGGGGTTAAACCCATAAATAAACTGAAAACTAAGTGAGAGAAATGTCAGGCTTGGCCCAATTGCTGCTGGTTCTGCTGTTGTGGAATGCCCCTAGGGTGGATGCCCCTAGGGTTTTTGATGATGGAGGTATGCCCCTTGACTAATCCCACTACCGAGGAATGGGGGGATGCCCCTAGATTAGCTGATTCCACTGCTGGGAGATGGGGGGATGCCCTTTAGTTGACTTCGCTATAGGGAGATGGGGGAATGACCCTTGGTTGACTCCATTGCTAAGAGATGGGGGAGTGCCCCTTGGTTGACTCTGCTGCTGGGAGATGGGTGAGTGCCCCTTAGTTGACTCCGCTACTGGGAGGTAGGGGAATGCACCTTGGCTGACTCCACTGCTTGGGAGTAAAGTAATTTTATTTGGTAAAACTTCTTCTACTAGGGAAGTCTTTCTTAGTAGGATTTGTTTGCTAGGGAAGAATTCCTGTGCTCGAGTGGACTGGATTGGGCAGCCGAGTCCTGTTGCATTGGATAGGAGAGATCAGTACGCTTGATCTTTCTAGCTGACATTTCTTTCCACCGTCTTCTTTCCAGTTTATTCGAGCAACCTCAATTATGGTTTGATGTCCGCTTTGGAGGATCTTGCTGCTTTTTCCTGCAAGAACTGGTGCCAGACCATTCTAGCATAACTATATTATGGATTGGACATCGGAGTCTGAGGTGAGCAGTCTGAGCTCAAGATCTGCTACCTGATACTATTGATAAATCCAGGGCTGATCTTTTGTACTTTAACCTTTCATTCAACTTGTGCTATGACTAATTCTTATTTTGCCTTGCAGATTTGGCTTTTGAGCACCGGTTTATCCCTAGGCCGGGCTTTCCCTTGTAACCTGAGACACCACACATCATTTCCAAATGGATAGGGCTTTGCAGGGTCAGCCCTTGACCACAGTGTAGTACAGAGAATTCCTTCGCCAGCTGCGGTCAGATTAAGTAAACTTCTTCCCCACTAAACTTGCATTTTACATTTTAATAAACCATTAGTAGAAACTGTATTTACGAGGTTGTGATACTCATAATGCATTTTTTTGTGCAGGTCATCCGAGACCCCGTAGGAGAGATTGGATATGCATAGGGCTATTGAGCAGATGCGGGCTGGCATGGATGACCACCATTTTATATTGGAGTCACCACTCTCTTATGAGCAGTACTTCGGTGTATGGGTCTGAGGGTGGAGGACTAGTGCCATGGTAGAGAGACCAATTCCTCCCTCGATCCCAATGGGCGTCTTCTAGCCTCACCTCATGGCGGCCACTAACTAGGGGTTGTACTTATTGGGTGAGGGGGCTCCTATGCTGAGTTCATCGATTCCTCGCTTCTTCCTCCTTGAGAGAGGATTCACCATGAGGATGTCCCTCTCAAGTTCCACTAGAGAAAGAGTGAGGATGATGATGATGATAATGACGATGAGGATAGACCCAGGGGTGACCGTAGGGGTCCATCCATAGTTTGGGGTATCGAGGGTTTGGCTAGGTCTTCTACCCCTTCTTCTTAAGTATTTTCTTAACTTAACCCTTGTGAATACTTTGTTGTTTCTTGAAATTGATCATGATCCTTATCCTGATCCTTTATTGATACAGTCTTCCGCTTCCACGCGGAAGAGACCTACCACTATCATTGCTGCTACCCCTGAGCCGTTGGCGAAGCGGTCTCCACTTTGAGGTCCGTGAGAGAGGGAGTCCTCTGATCTGAGCTAGATACTTTCTTCTAACTCCTCGATCATTCAGGGAAGTGAGCTATCAAGGAGCTCGAGGAGTCGGTCCAGCCTATCGGTTTCACTCCTTCTAGCTCTACTCATGTAAGGAATCCCTTGCTTTTAACCTTGTCCATTACAATGAGTACTTAGAATATCCTATCCTAATGTGAACTTTTCCTTTTAGGTGACCATCTCTAAGGCTAAGAGGATTGCCAGGGGCTACTTCTTATTGCGAGATCTGCTATTGGCCTAAGATGCATTAGCCTCGGTAAGTTTCCTTTACCTGTAAAATTTAACAAACTATGGGTGATGCATGCTATGACATTTATGTATGTGTATAGATCTTATGGTCCAATTATAGACTCTGCTGGCCATGGAGCACAACAAGTTCTCCCAGGACTTGGACTCTTCTGAGGAGAGAGCCAAATTCTTAGAGGAGCAGCTGCAGGCAGCCACTACTGAGGCTGACCGGGCTAGGGTTATGACTGCTCGGGCGAGGGCCGAGATTGAGATGCTAAGGAGCCAACTGGTAGGGATGACTAAGGATAGGTAGATGCCACATCCATGTGATTTTAAGTCTAAGGATGATCTTTCTTCATACTGTGTGACTTAGACGGGTGGAGATCAGCATGCTAAGGGAGTTAATGCTGCTAGGGCCGCCGCAGGGAGATAAGATATTAGGGCCCCTTCCCAGCTATCTGCTAGTACCGGTGAAGCCGAGGATCACATGACTATAGATGTGGATTATCTATTGGCGAATACAGAAGATTAGATTCCAGAGGGTTGCCAGGGATAGGATCCCCCAACAACTTAGATTATGATTACTTTTTGAACTTTTAACTCTTTTGGGCCCTATGTTGCTTATTTTGGATGTAATCTTTAGATCAAAACTATTGACTTTAAACTTTATGCATACTGACTTTTATTGAACTGAGAACATTGAGTGTAGCTGCTTTGCGAATCTGTCTTACTTTTATCCCGCGATTTCGTAGTGAGGGGACTAAATGATGTTCTAACTTTTGCATTGGCCATTCGATGTGAGATGAACTATCCTACATTTATTTTTCTTTCCTTTTGTCCTAATTTTTGCCTGAACTGTCCTTCACGGCTCAGTCCAGTGGACTTTCTCTTTTTAGCTTTAACTTTTGCCTAGACCGCCCTTTTAGGTTTTCAACCTAGCAAGCTTTTTCTTTATTTCTTTGCCATAATATTTGCTGGGACTGCCCTTTTGGGTTTTTGACCCCGCAGGCTTTTCTTTCTCTTTTTGTTTTGTCTTAACTTTTGCCTGGATTGCCCTTTTAGGCTTTCAATCCATCAGACTATCTTAATTTTTGCTTGAATTTTCCTTCACGGCTCAATCCAATAGACTTTTCTTTTGCCTTAACTTTTGCCTGAATTTTCCTTGACGGCTCAACCCCTACTGCCTACTGGTCTTTTATAGATTTTCCAGAAAGCAACTGACATTTTTATGTCGATGCCCTAACTTTTCCCTAAGTCGCCCTTTTAGGGCTTTCAACTTAGCGGGCTTTATTTGCATTAGAGTGCCCTAATTTTTGTTGACCAGTTTGTGAAATACTGATCAGCGGGCTGTACCCTAATTTTTGCTCGAGCAGTATAGGATCGCTCACCTGGTGATTTTATTCTTTATTTCTTTTATTCTTTGTGCTGCTTTTTTATGATTAATTCTTTCAACCTAGACATGATAACGCTTAAGCCTATCTTGATTTACTGGATTCATGAACTCATTTCCATCCATATCCATAAGCTTGATTCCTTCTTTGCAAAGGACTTTCTTAACTACAAAAGGTCCTTCCCAATTAGTTATGAACTTGCCCCTATCATCTGTGTTGACCTGGCGTAGCTACTTGAGAACCAAATCACCCCCTTCGAGAGGTTGCTTTGGGAACCTAATTCTGTTATTGTAAGCTTGACCCATGCACTGCTGGTATATCTGGAGGTGGTCAAACGCTTTGAGTTGCTTTTCATCTATTGTATTTAACTATTTATACCTAGCCCTTGCCCAATCTGACTCTTTTAACTGAGCTTTGAGTGCCACTCTTAGAGATCTTACTTCTGTTTCAACCGATAACATAGCTTCCATCCCATATACCAAGGAGAATGGCGTCTGATTAGTGATGGTTCTTATACTGGTTTTATACCCCTAAATCATGAAAGGAAGCTTATCAAACTAGTTGCTATAAGTAGCCACTGTCTTGGACAAAATCTTTTTATTGATTTATTAATGATCAACTTCTTTTTATAGCTTTTGAAGAATTTAGGAATTGCTTAGTAACCCGAGATGCTCTTTCCATTTTTCAAAACCAGAGCCAGCCTACTGTTGGTGCTCCCATGGGTCTTCTTTATCTTCTTTCTTGACGATGCATAGCCTTGTACCGTTTTCCCTTTTGTGAAGAAAGATGGACTACGATTCGCTGTTATCATGTTTGCTAAGCACTTTTATTATCTCTCTTTTATTTGGTGATAGGTTTTAACCATTGGATATTTATACCATTGCAATGTATTCAAAGTCAACTTCATTAATGAATATGATGATGTTTTTAAGAATGTTATTATTATGATTGCATGGTGTCGTTAGAATGGAATGCTTGAGTGAAATGTGAATGATAGATGCATCAATTTATTCCTAACATGCTCTAAAAAGTACCGATGTTATAACTTATCCATGATACGCCTTATAAGCGGTATTGTTTAAATAAAAATATTTGCAACATCAAAAATTACATCATTTGAATCATCCTCCATAGGCAGAGGGCCTTGTTGATAAACATTGATAGCTAAACTGGTAGCACCGGTGTGCAAGTTTGCATGCGTTTCTTCGGCCACTGCTCTTGCTAAGTTTTGACAGCCTTGATGATGGGATTTCCCTTCTCACTTCCCTTCCAATTCTTCCTTGTAAGTACTGCTAGTGCCTTGGTGATGGACTTGATGGCCTTATTCATTTCATCTTCTTCAGCATTCCCACATACTTCCATAGAAACTGAGGTTTCAATTAGGCAGCCTCTCTTGAAATCATATACATCATTGAAGATCTCAAAACCAGGGACCTTCTTGCCCCTTACATTGATAGGTTCTTCCTCACCTATGAATATATTTTGTTTGAATTCAGCCCCTATCATAAGGCAGGACTGAGGCTTGGACTTTTTAGCACTTAGGCGATTCCTTAAACCAAGTCTGAATGCCCATGGAAAAGGTAAAAAAGGTTCTAGAATAGCCTAAATATTCTTTCCAAGCCCTTTACCTTTCACATAACCCTAACTCATCATAATATTCTCGATTTTAAGAGATATGTATCCCTTAATTGAAAACTTCAAAACTTGGTCAGCTACAGCCACCCCAGATTCCTTTTCCTCGGCTTTGATAGTCGCGATAATAGATTATTCATCGACATCAATGGTCACCAGCTTGCCATTGTGGATGAGCTTAACTTTCTGATGGACTATAGAAAGGACGACCCTTAATGCAAGGAGCTAAGGTTGACCCAACAATAATGAGTAGGTGACGGGAATATCGAGGACAGTGAATAAGACTTTAGACTTCACTTGCCCAACTGTAACTTCAGCTTCAAAGCCCCCAATAACACTTCTCTTCGTATCATCATATTCCCTTATAACAGTATTGGACTTTTCCAACATGGATTCATCTAGCCCTAAGTGAGGAAGGATCTTGGCAGGGCAGAGATTAAGGGCGGAACCATCATCCACCCTAACACATGGGATAGAACGATCAAAGATTTGCACTTTAATGAAAAGTGACTTATTATGCTTATTCCCTTTGGTTGGGAGGTCTGATGGATAACACTTTATAGGTTCAACTTGACCGAGAGGAGATCCCCCATTAAACGAAAACACCTCAACCAAAGTAGTAGACGATGTAGCCTCCATGCTTAACAACTTTTCTATCAAACCCTTGCGATGATCTTCAAAGTCAATGAGAAGCTACTAAATGTTGTACTTGGAAGGGGTAAGTTGCAATTGTTGGATAAGAGGGGCGACCTTTAAGTCTTTCTTTTCAGTACCTATCGGGGTTTAAGTCTCAATAGCAGGCGTAAAGGTTGGACCCTAATTGATATTTGAATTGACCTAGATATCTATATCTATGCCCCTTCTTCTTTTTGGGAGAGGATCAGGAGGAACCCTTCCACTTCGGGTAACATACAACACCCCATTTTTTACATAACTTCTCCCCTCAGAAGTTTCCACCAACAAGGTTGGCCCCTCGAATTCATCATTCTCCAACATGTAAGCATCAATATCAATTGTTTCAGGTTAAACCAATATAGCCTCCTTATCATGAGTTCCTTCTAACTCATATGCATCGATTTCAATGGTGATTGGTTTATTCGGTAAAGCCACCACTAAGTGAACCATGGGAATAGCTTGCGAAATCCTATTAAAGACATGATAGGAGGGCAAGCCTAACTCGATAGCTACAACCTGTTTCTCAAAATTTGGCGGGGGGTTATTCATGGTACTGAGCTTAAGCTTGGGTTCATGAATTTCTTTTCCCTAATCAAACCACAAATAGCCTCAAGCAAATCTCTATAGGCACCCATGCGATGACCCTTACTAATGTGATAAGCATAAAACTGATCCCTGTCTTCAGGTTTGGGAGGGAAATAGGACTTGATACTCTGAAGAAAACTAAGTGCCCTCAACTTAGTAAAGATGGCAGGCAGAGATGCTTTCTAAGGGGAAATGTCATCTTCAATGGTGCGAACTATAGCCACTTCTTCTTGCACTACCACTGCTTTAGGATCGGAGCTAGATTTTGGCTTAGAAGCTTGGGCTGGGGCTGAAGAATCATTCTTTTTCAACCAAGGCTTGGCTGGTACACTTGGCTTATCCAATTCCTCGATCCTTTCCTATTTCTCAGATTTTTCAAAGACCTCAACGTAGCTAGAGAATTTATCCATACCAAGAACCTTACGATAAGTAGGCACGGCACCATCCATCAAAATTACAATCATCTCAGGGAGACTCAGTCTATCTTTCAATAAAACTTGAGTGGCCATCCATCTTTTGAAATAGGGCTTAAATTTCTCATTGGAGCCCTACTTGATTGCCTCCAAATTTTGTATGGTAGTTTTAATGGTGGCATTGAAACGACATTGCTTAATGAAAGCTTTAGATAAAGCTTTCCAATTTCCGATCACCTCATCTGATAGAGTATTATACCATTCAATAGCAGGACCTTCCAACGTGCAAGGGAACATTTCGGCTAGGACTTCACCACTTAACTTTCTGATTTTCATAACCTTCTGATAGGTGGTGATGTGAGATTGAGGTGGACCAATTCCCTCATACTTCACTATGCTAGGCATAATAAAGCTTTTATGGACCCAATCCTCCTCTCTAGCGGTTTAGATGGATAATGACAATGGTTAGGAGTTAAGATTGGTAGCAAGTAGTTTCTGAAGTAGATCACGCAATTCCACAAATAAGGATGACCCCTTTAATTGAGTAATCACACCTTAGGGTAAACTTGTTGATTGAGGAAAGGACACCCCCTTAGGCGTGACCTCAAAATTGGGGTCAGGCCAGATGCCCAAAATTGAAATGGAGGCGGTACAAACCCTTAACTAGGCTAAATGAACTGATTGACTGCTGGTAGAACCACTGTACCTACTAACTGGAATGACTGACTAACTAAACCAAATGACAAACAGAACCCAACTGGCTAAACTGATTGGAAGAATTCCAGAGTGTTCGAATAGGTGGCAACTAAAACTGAGTCAATTGATTGTGAGTAACTCTCGACACTTGTTCACTAATCACTTCATTCACTGCTAGAGCACTGACATGTGCGCTATAATGAGCATTGATCATTTTCTCTTTATCCAAGATTTCCCTACTGGAAGCTAACATCTTATCATTCATTCGGTCTAAGAACTGATCACTTCCCAAGTACTGAGAGACAACATTTGCAATCTCCAACCTATCCTTGGCCCTTAATGCATTTACCTCCTCATCAGTAGCAACATTCTAAACCTCAACATCAATCTGGCCCTCTTGAGTCAGGATACGAGACATTTCCTCAGGATAATAGGCAGAAAGATCAACCGAGCTAAACTGACTGCAGGACAAAATACCCGTAGATGGAAGTGGAGCAACCCTTAACTAAGCTGGAAGAGGAGGAGGAGGAGGAAGAACTGAAATTTGAGTCAGATAGACTTGGGAACATTGCCGAGCTTTAACCCTTTGAGATTTGGCTGAGGTGATAACTAAAAGATCAGTACATGCATGAGATGCACTATGCATGCACAAATTACAATGATGTATGGCTGGGTTAATCACAAGGGTATGTAACACAACACATGTAAAGCAATCTATTCCATCCTTATTTCTCTGGCCAAGTCTGAGGGTATTCTTCCTTAGTCTAATCTCACGCAAAAATTAGGGTACCTAGAAGGTAAAATTCTATGGCTTTCGATAAGAATGGTGTAGGGGCATATCAGAAGTTGATGTAGAAGGTTCCCATCACATCAAGCCTCTTTTGAAGGGAGATGACAATGAGTGCTCCACCCACAAGGGTGTCCCCAATTCTTAGTGGGCATAGGCACCCTAACCTAGTGCTAGAAGAAGAGCGCATCTAACTAAAGAGATAATGAGATGAGAAGATAGAATGTGGTAATTTTCCTAAATGATGAAAAGGAAAATGGGTTGAATCAAGTAAATGATTTTCGGTGCTCATCTTAATCTTTTAAGCTTTTAAAATGAACCAAAATTTTGTAAGTTAAATCATTAATTTCTAGCAGAGTCGCTAGTGTGAGGTGATGATGACGTATGGGTCCCCCTTGACACCTGTGTGAGAGGTGGGGCATATCGGGGGTTTGTCGAATTTAGGTATGATAAAACCTTTTTTGTGCATAAATAACCAATTTTAATGAATAAAAGAATCAAGACCCAAATCTCGATACAAATGATAGATTCGCCACCCAAGTTATCTTATTGGAAAAAAGTTTTGGTACGGTTCCTCCTTGGCAGGAGACTCATGCCTATTAGCTCCGAGATTCGGGTAGCGGATGAGTCACTTATTTCTCATTTAGTTGATTCAAAATTACATTCACTGCGTAAAATCATTTTTTTCATTATTTAGGGAATTATCATAAAAATCCTATTTTCTACACTCTTTCACACTCGTTACATGAGTTAACAGATTACAATAAAGCACAAGCAATAAATGGGAGAACAAAAATTGCAACCAGGGGAAAATGGGGGAAATTGCAAGAGAACTTGTACATTTGTTCTGAGTTACAAAAAAAATGAAAATAAATTCCCTTGCATCCATAGATGTCAGCAAAGTTTTATAGCACATCATAAGTAAACATTTCATTAGAAAAAACATAATTATGTTAGTGTGGCAGTTTTACAAATTGATAGTGCTCAGGCGGCTTCTAGGATCGAAGAGAAATAATGAGTCTTCAATGTATTAACTTTTGTGGGTTAATTTACCAGATTATTAGTGAAAATGATTGCATGAAAATTGGTGAGTTGGACTTATTTTTAACCAATTTAAAATGAATTCTAGGTTTTGCCAGGGGGTTTGGCACCCGTACGGGTACCAGGGAGGATCGGTACAGGTATGGGGGACCCGAACGGGTCCTGTCTGGTCCCAGGCAGAAACTCAGTTCAAGTTAGGCAGATTAATGGAGGAGAAATAAAAAAATGGGATTTCCTTCCATATGTGTATGGCACATCGATTTAATATGCTTGAGGATATATGGTGCCAACAAGGCTCACATGGGTTAGGACCAGACCCAAAACAAGAATTAGAACCAATATAATAAAAGAGGCAAATAATGATAATGAAATAACTGAGGTGTGAGTCTCTTTGAAACTCAGGAGCGTTACCTTGGCGGTGTGAATCCACTTTGAGATGATCCCTTTACTGTTGAGAGAGTCTAGCTAAAGTAGATGAAATAGGACTATTTAGGTGAGTGTTTGTGTGGACAGAACCTCCCCTAAATCCTAATAAACTTAGCTAGGAATGAATAAAATGTGGACAAAACCTTAAAAGATGGGTTTTCTCCCTATTTTGTACCTCCTATACCTCCACTATAACCTTTCTATACCTATAGAAACTGCTAGAATTTGTGTATAGTATACTAACTATTTTTCCATATGAGTTGTGTGTAATAAAATGTAAAGAAAAGGGTCTAAATATAGGGGGAAAGGAGGTCTAAACGCAGTAAATTGCGTTCATGGTCTGCCTTTTCCCGGAATAGGAAAGGATTCCCTTCCAAAAGAGCCTGTTCAAGCAATAAGAGGACCTGTACGGGTCCCTCCAAGGAGTATGGAAGGACTGACCCCTACGAGTCTACTAGTGGATCCGTACCAACAAGCAACACCTGTACGGGTCCCTAAGGGTAGACTAGGTCTCCAAACTTCAGCCAAACTCAACTCTGTAGTAGTAAGAACACCTCTAATGGATAACCCCTGTAAGATATTGCTTCATATAGCTCTCATCATAGTTTTGTGAGAAGGACCGTTAAAATCCAGTGCTCACAAGACCAAGTTGGTCTCTTTGCACCGGTTTAAAACAGCTTCAAGGTTGCTTAAGCAAGATTAGAAGGTTGCTCTATAGACTGAGTGATAAGGATTAAGAAGTATTGGTGAAGGAGACCTTCCGGTTACTGAATGAACTACTCCATTATAAGTAAATTCCGCATAGGCAATTGCAAAATCCCATGTCTTAGGCCACTCTTTACAAATACTCCTCAACAAATTTCCCAAGGTGCGATTGACCACTTCCGTATGACCGTCCATCTGAGGGGGAGCTGTTGTACTGAACTTAAGTACTGCCCCATCAATTTCCACAAAGTCCTCCAAAAGTGACTTAGGAACTTGGTGTCCCTATCTGATACAATCCTCTAGGGCACTCCATGCAACCTGACTACCTCCAGGAAGAACAACTTAGCAATGGCTGATGCATCATTTGTCTTTTAGTAGGCAATCTAGGAGAACAGTCAACCACCACAAAGATTGAATCCAACCCTCTTTACGTCCTTGGTAACCTCAACAACAAATCCATAGACAAAACCTCCTAGATGGTACTTGGGAAGGCAGCGGCATGTGTAACCAGGGATTGTGTGAACCACCATTGGCCTTCTAACAAATAAAGCATCTTTTAACAATGGTCGAGACATCCTTCCTCATCTCAAATCAGTAGTAACGGCTGCTAACCACCTGAAACATCTTGTTCCACCTATAATGACTGGCCAAATTTCCCCTATGTAAGTCTAGAATAACTTTCTCCCTGATGGATGTGGTGGGAAGGCACATTTGGTTACCTTTCAAAAGGTATCCATCAAAGAGGTGGTAATCTCCAATGTTCAGCCGTCCTGACGAGCCTTCTAGACTTCCCCAAAATCTTTATCTCCTTCATAATCATCTTTTAATGCTCAAAAGTCTCAACATCAAGAGTGACAGTCTTGAGAAGGTTAATCCGCCGGCTCAAAGCATTAGCCACCCGATTTGCTATTCCAGACTTGTGGACAAGATTGTAAGGAAACTTGTCAATGTAGGCAGACCACCTAGCATGCATAGCACTCCTCAACTGCTTTTGACTACTGAAATACTTGAGTGCTTGGTGATTAGTTTACAAGATAAACTCCTGGCCAATCAAGTAGTGCTCCCAACTCTTGGGAGCTCTCACCACTGCATAGAACTCCTTGTCACAAGTTGTCCATTTCACCCGGGCTTCACTAAACTTCTCACTAACGTAGGCAATTTACCTCTTTTCTTGCATCAACATAGCTCCTACTCCCAACCCACTAGCTTCACACTCATCCTCAAATAACTTCTCAAAATCAGGATAAGTTAACACATGTGCGGTGCTTAGCTTCTCCTTGATCAAAGCAAAACTTGCTTTTTGCTAAGCCCCCTTTGAATCCTCTCCCCTTCTTTAACAATTAAGTTAAAAGAGCCATGATTGTGCTAAAGTTTCAAATGAACCTCTTGTAGAAGGTTGCTAACCTAAGGAAACTCCTTACCTCACCAATATTACAAGGAACCGGCCACTCCCCGATGGCCTTCACTTTCGAGCCGTCCACTCGAATGCCATTACTGTTGACAACATAACCAAGGAAGACTACAGTGCTCAACATAAATTCACACTTCTCGGGGAGGACATACAACTGTTACCTCCTCAAGAGCTCAAACACCTCCTTGACTACAATAAATTTCCCAATGACTAGCTTCAACACTTGATTCATAAATAGTATGAAAGTACTAAGCGCATTGGTAAGACCGAATGGCATCATTATCAAAATTCCAAGGCCTTAGTGAAATAATAATTATTCTTCCGCGCAGAGTGTGTTGCATCATTATCAAAATTCTAAGGCCTTCCCAATAAAATATGACATGCATCCATCTCAACAACATCATAATAAACCTCATCAATATACCTCCCAATTGTGATGGCACATGGCACCTTTGAGTCACCCTTAGCTCGCCAACATTCTTGATCCTGCCAATACTGTACGGTTCCGGATGAGCTTCCCGAATTAGGCTAAAATTCTTCACGGCTTGGTGACTGGTTATATTCTTATGGCTACCTCGATCAATGATTAGGCAACACTTCTCTCATTGCACAAGATATATTGTCTTGAAGAATTGGTTGCGTTATCCTTCCTCAATCCGGTTGGACATCAACAACAGCCTGATGACATAGATCTTATGTTAACCAGCCACACCTCCTCCTTCAAACGGCTCACAATATACCTCCTCATTATCTTCCTCAGACTCTTCCTCCTCACCATCATACATCTCTGCCATATTAACTGTCTTCCTCTTAGGGCACTCATTAGAATGATGGTCATGCTTATTACATCGAAAACACTTGAATAGAGCCGGCGTGGTATAAGGGTTGTTGGGTTTAGGTAGATTAGAGCTTAAGGCAGCATTCCTCCTAGACTCTACAGTAGGTGCCTTTCCCTAAGCTTGTTTACTTCCACTTCCACCTCCTAAATTATCACCTCGTACAGGCAACCTTTGAGAACTCTGGAAGGAACTAGGGTCTATTCTAGCCGTCTGCCGGTAGGTGTCTCGAGGATGGCTCAAATCCATCTCCGCCTTGAGTGATAAATTTTAGGCGTCCTAACCACTTAATATCATCTGCACTCCAATCTTCTCCTTTATGTTTGGCCATAACCCATCAAGATAATGGAATTCTCTTTATACCTCCATCTCAGAAAAATTGGTTCGAGCTAAGAGCCTTAAAAATTCAGTCGTATACTCATGCACACTTCTACCTCCTTTGATAAAATTGATTGTAAGCCTGATAAATGTATTGCTCATAATCATGCATCAAAAACCTTCCCATCAACATCGCCATCATCCTTTTCCAGGATCTTATAGGTTCCCTTCCACTTCTCCTCCTCTACTCATTACACTGCTCCCATTAGACGGATGCTCCTAGTTTCAGTCGGTAGCCCACTAACTTCACCTTCTTGTGATTAGGCACATTGGCGTAATCAAAGAACCTCTTCACCTCTATGAGCTAGTCTAAGAATCCCTCAATATCATGGTCCCCACTATATAAGGGTAAGTCAACCTTGAGTTTGAAAGAGTCATCCTCCCTAAATCTCCTTCCACGCGGCTCCTCCTTAAATCTACCTCCTCAAGGCCTCCATCATGCTCCATCCATATAGTCATCTCTACTATAAATCGAGGCATCCATCTCCCTTCTCTAACATTTAGGCGGGCTCCTTCTTACATAATCAACATATTCCCCCTCACTAGTCTCACCATTATCAGCCCATGGATCACCTTTATGCCTCACTTAGAAAATTGGAATTTTTTATGCACATTGGGTGGGGCAACTTCATCTTTAACCCCACGAACAAGGTTGTTAGCACTGAATTTTAGTGATCCTTCTCACAAAATGATGATGAGAGCTATATGATGTAATTTCTTTTAGGTGTTGTCCATCAGAGGTTTTCCTACTGTTGCAGAGTTGAGTTTGGCTCAAGTTCGAAGACCTAGTCTGCCCCTAGGTATACGTACGGGTTCTATTTAGTGGTACAGGTCCTCTAATAGACCCGTATAGGGATTACCTTTCATACGCATGGAAGGGACCCATACGGGTCCTCTAATTGCTTAATGAGCCACTTTTGGAAGTAATCTCTTACCATGTTTGGAGAAAAGGCAGGTCTTGAATGCGGAATACTGCATTCAGACTGACTCTCACCCTATAAATAGGGCCTTTGCCCCTCATTTTATAACACATATTAGAAGAAAACCAGAGATAAATTATAGCAAAAGTTTTTAGCAATTTCTATAGGTACAGAAAAGGTATAGTGGAGGTATAAAATAGAGAGAAAACCCATTCCTCGAGGTTTTGTCCACATTTTATTCATTCCTAACTTCGTTCATTAGGATTTAGGGGAGGTTCCGTCCGACCAAATAGTCACCTAAATAGTCCTATTTCACCATCTACTTTGGCCAGACTCTCTCAACAGTAAAGGGATCACCTCAAAGTGGATTCACGCCACAAAGGTAACGCTCCTGAGTTTCAAAGAGACACACATTTAAGTTTTATTGTTATTGTTATTTTCTGGCTCTTCTATTATATATACTCTTTCCATTTCTTATTTCGGCTCTAGTTCGAACCCATATGGGCCTTATTGGCACCTTGTATCATTTAGACCAGTGCGCCATACTCATACGGAGGAAAGTCCCTTTTTATTTTATTTTTCTACCACCAATCCATCAATTTGTTAATCTATAAACTACACCGAACAAAGTATCTGCCTGGACCAGACAGGACCCATATAGGTACACCATACCGGTATCGGTCCTTCCTAGAAGCCTTACGGGTCCCACCCACCCATATGGGGTACCGGTCCCAGGCAAAATATAGAACTTATTTTAGATCGGTTAAAAATCAATCCAACTGACCATTTGCCATGCGATCACTTTCACTAATAATCTGTTGAATCAACCCACTAAAGTTAAAATGTGTTTTCGTAAAAAAATACATTGAAGACCAGTCATTTCTCTCTGATCCTAGAAGCCACCTGGGCACTATCGATTGCAAAACCACCACGCTAACATAATCACAATTTTACTAATAAAATACTGACTTATGATGTGCAATAAACTGTGCTAATCTTTGTGCATGCAGGGGAATTTACTTTTATTTTGTTCAATAACTTAGAATAAATGTATAGGTTCTCTTGTAACTCCCCCATTGTTCCCTAGTTGTAATTTTTATTCCCCCATTTATTGCTTGTTCTTTATTGTAATATGTAAACGCATGTAATGAGTGCAAAAGAGTGTAGAAATAGGATTTCTATGATAATTCCCTAAATGATGAAAACAAAAACGATTTTATGCAGTGAATGCAATTTTGAATCAACTAAATGAGAAATAAGTGACTCATTCGATACCCGAATCTCTGATCCAATAGGTATGAGTCTCCTGCCTAAAGGGAACCGTACTAAAACTCTTTCCCAAGTAGACAACTTGGGTGATGACTGTATCATTTGTATCGAGATTTAGGTCTCAATTCTTTTATTCATTAAAATTGGCTTATTGTACAAACTTTAACTAAAAATGTTTTGTCACGCCTAAATCCAACCAACCCCTAGTAGGGCCCGCCTCTCACACTGGCGCCAAGGGATACCCACACATCATCAACACCTCATAATGGCGACTCTACTAGGGATATAATCTTTTAACTTGCAAAATTTTGGGTTGTTTTAAAAGCTTAAAAGATTAAGATGAGCACTGAAAATCATATACTTGATACAACCCATTTTCTTTTTCATTATTTAGGAAAATTATTACACTCTATCTTCTCACCTCCTTCTCTCTTTAGTTAGATGCACTCTTCTTCTAGTGCTAGGTTAAGGTGCCCTATTATTTCTGCGACACTCACAAAAGTGTTCCCCCGTGCCCGCCAGGAGTTGGGGATACTTTAGTGGGTGGAGCACTCATTGCTATCTCCCTCCAAAAGAGGCTTGATACGATGGGAACCTTCTACATCAAACTTTTAATATGTCCCTATGCCATTCTTATCGAAAGCCTTAGAATTTTACCTTCTAGGTACCCTAATTTTTTTTTGAGATTAGACTAAGAAAGAATACCCTTAGACTTGACGGGAAAAATAAGGATGGAATTGATCGCTTCGCATGTGTTGTGTTACATACCTTTATGATTAACCCCACCTTGTATTATGTTAATTTATACATGCATACCATGTCCCATCCATGTACTGATCTTTTGGTTACTACCTCGGCCAAAACCAAGCCTCAAAGAGAAAGAGCTTGGCAATGTTCTCAGGTCCGTTTAATTCCCATTCCGGCTTCTCCACCATCATCTCTTCCTTCAGTTTAGTTAAGGGTTACTCTGTCTCTCTCTACGGGTATTTCATCCAGCAGTCAATTTAGTCTGGTTGATCTTTTTGCCTACCATCCTAAGGAAATGTCTTGCATCTTCACTCTAGACGGGCAGATTGATATTGAGGTTGATAATGTTGCTACTAGTGAGAAGGCAAATGCATCAAGGGCCAAGGTCAGGTCAGAGATCACAAATGCCATCTTACAGTACTTGGGAAGTGATAAGTTCTTAGACCGAATGAATGATAAGATGTTGGCCTCCATCAGGGCAATCGTTGCCGATAAGAGAATGGTCAATGCTTCTCATAGCTCACCCATCAGTGCTCCATCAGTGAATGCAGTGATTAGTTAGAAAGTATCAGGAGTTACTCATAATCAATTCACTCAGTTTTAGTTATAACCTATATAGACTCACGGGGGTTCTTCCAATCAATTTGGTTAGTTGAGTTCTGTGGATCCATTCGATTCCGTCAGCCAATCATTCTAGTCAGTGGGTACAGTGGTTCCACCAGCCGTCAATTAGTTCGCTCAGCCTAGTTAGGGATTTGTACACCTCTATTTCAGTTTGGGGCATCTGGCCTAACCCTTAATTTTATGGTCACACCTAAGGGGGCAACTTTTCCTCAATCACTAGGTTTACCCTTGGGTGTGGTTACTCAATCAGAGGGGTTATCCTTATCTGTGGAATTGCGTGATCTTCTTTAGAAATTGCTAGCCGCCAATCCCAACTCTCAACCATCATCAATATCAGTTTAAAATGCTAGGGAGGAGGACTAGTTCCCTAAAAGCTTTAGTATGCCTAGCATAGCGAAGTATAAGGGGCATGGTCCACCTTAATCCCACATCACCACCTATCACAAGGTTATAAGGATCAGAAAGTTAAGTGATAAAGTCCTAGCTGAAATGTTCCCTTAGACCCTGGAAGGCCTTGCTATTGAATGGTACAATACTCTATCGGATGAGGTGGCCAAAAATTAAAAACCTTTATCTAAAGCTTTCATTGAGCAATATGGTTTCAATGCCACCTTTAAAACTACCATACAAAATTTGGAGGCCATAAAGCAAGCCCCCAATAAGAAATTTAAACCCTATTTTAAAAGATGGATGGCCACTCAGGTTCTGTTGAAAGATAGGCTAAGTCTCCCTTACATGATCGTGAAGCTGATGGATGGTGCCCTACCTGCTTATCGTAAGGTTCTTGGTATGGATAAATTCGCTAGCTATGTTGAGGTCTTTGAAAAAGCTAAGAAATGGGAAAGAATCGAGGAACTAGAGAAGGCGAGTGTACCAGCCAAACCTTGGCTTAAAAAGAATAACCCTTCAGCCCCAGCCCAGGCTTCTAAGCCAAAGTCTGGCTCTAATCCTAAAATAGCAGCAGTGCAAGAAGAAGTGGCTACAGTCCGTACCATCAAAGATGGCATCACCCCTTGGAAAGTATCTTTGCTCACAATCTTTACTAAGTTAAGGGCACTTAGACTTCTTTAGAGTATCAAGACTTATATCCCGCCCAAGCTAAAAGATAGGGATCAGTTTTATGCTTATCATGCTAGTAAGGGGCATCAGACTAGTGCCTATAGAGACCTAATTATGGCTATTTGTGGTTTGATTAGGCACAAGAAGATACAAGAACCTGCACTTAAGCCTAGCACCGTAAATAACCCCCTATAAAATTTTGAGAAACGGGTTTTAACTGTCGAGTTAGGGTTACCCTCCCACCATGTCTTCAATATAATCTTGCATGCTAGTCCTATGGTTCACTCAGTAGTGGCTTTACTTAATAAATCGGTCCCTATTGACATTGATGCAATTGAGTTGGAAGGAATTCATGATGAGGAAGCTATGTTGGTTCAACTAGAGCTAATTGATATCAATCCTTATGTATTGGAAAGTGATGAGCTCGAAGGACCAGCCTTGTTAGTGGAAACTTCCAAAGAGAGAAGTTATATGAAAAACGGAGTGATACATGTTACCTGAAGTGGGAGGATTCCTCCTGACCCTCTTCTAAAAAGAAGAAGGCAGAGATGTGGATATCCAGGTTATTCCAGATATCAATCAGGGTCCAATCTTTATGCCTACTATTAGGACTCAAACTCTAATCGGTACTGAAAAGAAAGTCACCCCTCTCATCTAGCAGTTGTAAGTCACCCCTGCTAAGTATAGCATTTGGCAGCTCATTAACTCTGAAGATTATCGAAAAGGTTTGATAGAAAAATTATTGAGCATGGAGGCTACACCTTCTACCACTCTAGTTGAAGTATTTTCAGTTATTGGGGGATGTTCTCTCGATCAAGTTGAACCCATTAAGTTTTATCCATTAGACCTACCGACTGAAGGGAATAAGCATAACAAGGCACTTTTCATTAAGGTGCAAATCTTTGATTATTCTATCCTATATATTATGGTGGATGATGGTTCGGCCCTCAATCTTTGCCTTGCTAAGATGCTTACTCACTTAGGGCTAGATGAATCCATGTTGGAAAAATTGACTACTATTATAAAGGGATATGATGATATGAAGAGGAGTGTCATTGGGGTATTTGGAGCTGAAGTTACAGTTGGGGGAGTGAAATGCAAAGTCTTATTAATTGTTCTCGACATTCCTGTTACCTACTCGTTATTGATGGGCCGACCTTGGCTCCATGCATTAGGAGCCATCCCTTCCACAGTCCATTAGAAAGTTAAGCTTATCCACAATGGCAAGTTAGCAACCATTAAAGCTGACGAACCATCTATTATAGCAACTATGGAGGCCGAAGAAAAAGAATCTAGGGTGGCTGTAGCTCACTAGGTTACAAAATTTTTTATTCAGAGGTACATATTGCTTAGAATTGAAAAGATCATGATGAAACAAGGGTATGTGAAATGTAAGGGACTCAGAAAGAATATACAGGGTATGCTGGAACCTATTTTACCTCTTTCTTGGCCATTTAGACTTGGTTTGGGGAATCACTCAGGTGCTAGGAAATCTCAACACCAGTCCTACTATTGGTCCCTATAAAGGTCTATTTAAGGTTAGAGGGAGGTGAATGACCCTTTTTATAGAATTAACAGACTTTAAAAAGTCTTGTGTAGCGTGTTTGATGGCTTCCGGATGATGCAGATATGAAATATGATGCATAAATTAAATAAGGAGTTAAAGAAAATCAAACACGATGATTTATACTGGTTCGGCCCCACCTACGTCCAGTCCCCAAAGGTTCCTTCTTTTAAGCTTTTCCACTAGTGTGATTTCTTTCGAACTAGCAAAAATAAAGCCTTACAGTTTGTCTTTAGATTGTGCCCCCTTCCGAATGTAGGGTATACCACTAGAACTACCAACTCCTGGCTGAGTTCTTTTGTCTTTAGCAGGATATACCACGTAGACTTCTACCCCGAATCTAAGCTGAGTCCTATAGGGAGATCACACTCAAAGCACCTACTTCAAGCTTTATCCCAATCTCACTACTCACCTAAGTAGGAGATATTTTACAATTTGGTTTTTAACAAAGATTTTAGTTTTGGACTTCCTTAAGTTTATAACTCACTTAGGAATCCTTACAAACTGATTTTCAGAGGTTTTTTTCTTGGAGGGATTTATGAATCTGATTGCTTTCTTCGAAATTCTTTTATTATATGCTCTTATGAATTCAACCAGCACCTTCTCAACTTGTGAAGCTTCCCTTCTATAGGAATCCATTATAAATGTAGCCGTTGTGGATTGGTAAGCTATAATTAATCTTCACCGTTGATCAGGTAAGATGTGGCGCTTTCAGAGTGGTTGATCTATCTATTACATAGAGATTTTGACCCGCTCGAAATCTTGGGATTGAGGCTGAAAAGATGTTGGTGATGATTTTGCTTGTATTTTAGAGTCCACCAACTTTCATACCATTAGCTTTTTGGTGTGAGCTCCACGCTCCTCCTTATTGGCCTAGGTGAAAAAGGTTGTTTTCTTTTTTTGTCTGGTATCAGTCCTTTTTCCCTTTTTCTAAAAAGTGCGAGCTGTCTCTTTTGTCTTGCTCATGGGGAAAGGATCTTTGACTTTATTAGACCAAAAGGATGGAGGGAAAAGTTATCTTTGAAACTTTTCCCATTATCTTGATATCTGAGTCATCCGAATGCTTTCAGACTTAGTATCTCTGGATCTGTCTTCTTCTGGATGCTTATGCAATTAATTCTTTCAGATGCTGATCACGAAGGTATAAAGTTTGTTTCCTTTCCAAAGTTGATCCTAATGATTCCAGTATATGCTTAGGTACTTGTAATCTTTAATGGATGTCCTTGTAGCTTGATCTTGTCCGGATGCTTCCATTTGGATTTAGGAGATACTTTATTTAAGTTTTTTTTCTTTCAAACATGATTCAAATATTTTAATTTAATTGGGATTCTAGATCATTATTTTCCAACAATCTCCCCCATTTGATGGAAATAAATACCTAAGACAACAAAGCATAAGGAAGGAGTCTATATGAGCTAAGTATGATACTTGATACTTAATCATTTACAAATTTTACTCCCCCATAATCTAAGCATACTGCTCCCCCAATACTTTTGATTTTTTGGCTTCTATATTTTTGAAGTACAATAATAGATTGTACGAAGAAGCATTTTTATGGAAATGTGTTTCACTATATATATACTTTCGCTGTTAACAATGGTTAACATCAATGAAGTTCCAGATTATAGATACAGAGTACATATAAGTGAAAAATTGTCAAAGCTAGCTATTACAAGATTTGTACATGAGATCAATAGCTAACTACACATTTACCTATCTAGCTCCATATCATCTCCTCCTTTGCTTGTTGTGCTCTTCACCCCCTTATTTTTTATATCAGATTGGTGGTCAATCAGCATATATGATCTCTTATCCCAGCTCTTCTACCATGCTTCTGAGTAGATGGAGTAATCTACATTCCCTTGTGAGCGCTTTTCAAAGATGGTCTCAATGGTGACCGGAAGGAGTTGATAAGGCTTCAAAAATGGCCGAAGCTCTTTATAGGACTTTGTAATGTCCGAAATCATTCAAAGTGCATGGGCTTGATCTTCTTTATCAAAATAGGGAAACATACACTTGAGAAGAGTCAACATGCACTTGTACCTAAAAAATGACAACTAGAATAACAAGGCTATCTTGGGTGGAGGAGGAAGATCTGGATGAGGGGAGTGAAAGATTAGCTATACCTGACTTTAAGGCTTCAATATCATTATAGATATCTCTTTGTACATTGTGGATACTGGAGTTGAGTGTAGTGAGATCTTTGTGGAAAGCCTCTTTGAGAGCTTTAATTTAGTCATTAGTTTATAGAGGAATGATGTTCACTGTCATCACTTATGTCATCAACCAGCTTCTTTAAGAGTTCGGGAAGATCCTCATCAAGGAAATGTGTGAGAATTTCTTGTGCAGCTTGATGCTCCTCATTTTGCATATTAAGTGCAGAAGCAATGTCTTTTTCACCTTTGGTAACAACCTCTGGAATGAATTTTAGCAAGCTTTCAAACTTGGTGTCAATGTACTCTTTGATTTCTATTGATAAATTAGTGGATGAGGAGGTGACCTTGTCCAAAATTATAGCATAGTTGTTTATGGCCACTATATGGGCCTGATCTACAGATTTGTTGGCTCTGGCGATGTTTGTGTTTACTTGTTCAAGGATTGGCTTTACCTTGGCAAAGGAGACTTCTACTACTAGATCGATAGTGGGAAAGTTCACCACTTTCTTCATTATCTTCTTAACACCCCCCTTAATTGCCTCAATTTCCTTTTTCAAATTTAGAGTCTGGAATTCTTCAAGAAGTACCTTTTCCACAGTCTTTAAATGTTTACAGATGTTCTAGAGGCTTTGTTTGATGTATCTCTCCTCTCATTCATCATGAGTAGCCTCTCGTAGAATCTTGAGTGCTGTGGATATCTTTTTAGCTCGTGTTGGATTTCCATTTGTAGCAGGAATTCTAATTGGGCTTGCAAGAGGAGTTTCAGATTCAGAGCTACTTCCGGTCTCATCAGATCCAGATGTTTCTTCCTCAACTGATTCTTCTTCTTATTCTTTCCTCTCTTCTTCTAATATATCCTTCGGACTACCCTTATCCTTTGAGTCCACTCTAGGAGTGTTCTCATTGGAGCTCAGACTGTGTCCCTCCTCCAAAACTTTTTATTCCGGGTTGGACTCCTAATCCTTAGATGCAATTGGAGAGTGTGCATCTAAGTTGTCCCTATGTTCAACAGCCATTTCAACACTATTAGTGATGTCAGCATTAATGTCAAATGACACTGAATCAGGGATTACCTCTATAGTTGGCGTTTTGTTCAAATCAGCTGCTTTTATAATCCCTTCCTCAACCTCCACAACCCCCGAATGACTGGTAATGTCCTCATTCATCCCTTCTATTTCTTGTAAAGGACTTGCAAAAATAATCATCTCTTATCGCGGAATGGTGGAATTATCCTCACCATTCCCTCTGATAGCCTTTTCGAGACTTTCCAGCTCTACCACTTCCGGGTTCACTTGCAATAAGTTTTCAAGAAGAGGTTCGGATCTAGTTTAGAAATTCAATAAATCCTTGACCTAGTAATTTACTTCTTTGAAAAGCCCCAGATCCTTTAGTGATATAAGGACTGGTGGGCTTTTTGATGCTGCTGTACCGGATGAGCCTCCGGGTCCCTCCTTTGTCAAAAGATTGATCTTCTGATTGCCTTTTACAAATGACATAATTTCCACAAATTAGGGATCTTCCAGGAATATATTATCTTCCAGTACTGGCTTTTTAGTTAATGGCCTAACTTCAGTGGCTCCTAGGAGGTATCTAAGAATTCTCTTCACTCCCTTGAGATGAGAATCATTATGATTGGCTTGATATCTTTCACATTAACAAATTGCATAGTGTATGTCAAGCCTGCTAGCTGTTAAGTATAGAAGTGAACCAATCATCCCTCTATAGAGCTTCTGATCAACATCTTCTCGTTCACAATCCTTGGATAGAACAGTATCTGAACCCATTGGAGTGGACATTAGTTTACTCTTGTCCATTTCAAACTTCTTCTAGATCTCCTTGGTATACTTTAACTGGTTAATGAAAATCCCATTTGGGCTTTGCTTGATTTGTAATCCAAGGAAGAAATTGAGTTCTCCCATCATGGACATCTCAAATTCTTTCTGCTTTTGAGAGCTAAATTCTTCACACATTCTTTCATCTGTTGCTCCAAATATGATATCATCTATATAGTTTTGGACCAGAATAATATCATTCTTCTTTTTCTTGATGAAGTGGGTTGTATCTGCTTTGCCCTGAATATATCCCTTGGATATGAGAAATGTTGTGAGTCTATCATACCAAGCCCTAGGTGCTTGCTTTAATCCATAAATGGCCTTCTTCAACTTATAGACATGATTCGGATGCTTTGAATCTTTAAATCCAGGTGGCTACTTCACATAGACCTCTTCCTGGATAACTCCATCGAGGAATGCACTTTTGACATCCATTTGGAACAATATGAATCCCATGAATGATGCAAAAGCACATAGAATCTGGATTGCCTCCAGTCTTGCTACAGGGGCAAAGGTTTCTTCAAAATCAATCCCTTCCTGCTGATTGTAGCCTTGGGCAACCAATCTTACCTTATTTCTCACCGTAACTCCAGATTCATCTAGCTTGTTCTGGAATACCCATTTGGTGCCATTGATTGACTTTCCCTTTGGAGGTGCCACTACATCCCACACATCACTGCTGGTGAATTGATCTAGTTCTTCTTGCATTGCCATCATCCAGCTTCCATCTCATTCAGCATCTTGAAATTTCTTTGGCTCAATGAGAGAGACAAAATTAGCATGGCTCATCATCATATTAAGTTATCCTCTGGTTTTGACTGGATTTTGGACATTGTCTAAAATAGCTTCTACCAGATGATTTCTGTGAGTACGGATTTCCCTTTGTAAGCCTTCATATTGAACTGGGACTTGCTCTACTCCAGCCTCATCTTGGTCTCCTTGGTCATCAATGAAGTTTATCTCATGTGGATTGAGATCAATTTGTTATACTTCTAGATCAAAAGATATTCCTTCATCCTCTTCTTTATACTTTTTGATTTGGAAGGAATTAGGAACTTGGATTTCCTTCTTTTCTCTAGAGTTTTTAGCTTTTAGAATTGGATCTTCTAGAGTGGAGCTTTTCTTGCCTGCATGGTTAGTCTCATCAAAATCTACATGTATAGACTCTACCATAGTTTAGGTTCATTTGTTAAAGACTCTATAAGCCTTGCTATGTGTTGAGTAGCCAAGGAAAATTGCTTCATCAGTCATAGAATCAAATTTTCCTAGTTGCTCTCTATCATTAAGGATGTAGCACTTACATCCAAATGGTTTGAAGTACCCAATTTTGGGTTTTCTTTCCTTCCAGATTTCGTAGGCTGTCTTTTCTAAGGTCTTTCTAATGAGAGCTCTATTTAAAATATAACATGTTGTGTTTATGGCCTCTCCTTAGAAATATTTTAGCAAATAATTCTCACTTAACATTGTTCTAGCCATCTCAACTATGGTCATGTTCTTTCTTTCAACAACTCCATTTTATTGAGGGGTGTGAGGGGCAGTGAAGTTATGTTCAATCCCCTTGGAGGGTCAAAATTCATCAAAGTGCTTATTTTTTAACTCACCACCATTATCACTCCGGATGCATGCAATGCTTATGCCCTATTCTACTTCTATCAGGATGAATGTTTGTAAGAATTAGTCAAAGGCTTCATCTTTGCTTGCTAGGAAGAGAACCCAGGTATAGCAAGAATAATCATCCACAATTACCATGGTGTATTCTCTTCTACCTAAACTCAATGGTTTGATTGGACCTATGAGATCAATATGCAAGAGCTCAAGTACTCCCTTGGAAGGAAAGTAGGAGATGGAAGGGAAACTTTTATTATACTATTTACCTATTTGACATGCAGTTTATAGATGATCCTTATTAAAAGCAACCTTAGGCAAATCCACTACCAATTCCTTTTTGTCTAGTTTGGACAAGCGGTTCATGCTAACATATTCCAAACTCCAGTGCCATAGCCATGACTCTTCTTCTTTAGACACTAAGAAGATATTCTTTTTCTTATTTTTAATGTTAACAGAATAGACATTATTTACTCTAGGTGCATAAAGAATGAGTTGATTAGACT
Organism: Euphorbia pulcherrima; assembly: GCA_947683365.1. Taxonomy (NCBI): domain Eukaryota; kingdom Viridiplantae; phylum Streptophyta; class Magnoliopsida; order Malpighiales; family Euphorbiaceae; genus Euphorbia; species Euphorbia pulcherrima. The sequence goes on along the minus strand of CANTUS010000013.1, from coordinate 17,908,951 downwards.
TACTATCATAGATTGACCATCCCCCGGAATCAAATGTGACTTTTCTTCCTTTGTCACAAAGTTAGGCTACACTTAGTAAGTTGAACTTTAGTCCATCAACTAGTGAGACATCTTCTATTTTTAATTCAGATCCAATCGTTCTATGTCCAATGATCTGTCCTTTTTTATTATCTCCAAAGCTCACTTTCCCTCCCTTCTTCCGGGTCAATGTGATGAAGGCGTTCTCATCATCTATCATATGCCTTGAGCATCCACTATCAATGTACCAAGTGTGTTGATCTATTATGGATCTAAGGCATACCTGCAAGATAGATCAGTGGGTTTGGGTACCCAATCAGATTTAGGTCCTCTCGGGTTAATAACCATCTTAGGCCAAGGATTAACATCACAATAACCATTTTTTAATCTACATAATTTAGTAATATGATTATTTTTCCCACAAAACCTACACCTTGAGATGGGTCTGTTACGCTCCTGCTTTTTTTTAATCTTTTTAAGATCTTCCTTCCCATAGTTCCCTTTGTATCCAGCTTTTTGTACACTTGTAGATGGTCCGGTGTGTATCTAAAAGCTGGCTGGAGGTGCAACTTCTACTGCATAATTCTGGCTTAGCTTTTCCTTTTTATGCAGCAGTGTATCTTTGGGCTTGTGGTTGCCTACTAACCTCTCAATTTTTGATTAGAAGGCTTTGGATTTCCTTTGGTAGCTTGATATTGATCTCCTTTGGTAGCTTGATATTGATCTCTTTGAATATTCTAACTTGGATTCCTTCTTAGTTGAGGAGGATTTGATTTCCTTCCAGATGCTTCCTTTATTGAGGTTAACTCCCTATCTAACCCCATCAAGTTAGCACTTAATATCTATACTTGATTTCTTAGTAGTTTTTCTTCAACCACATCAATATGCTTGGTAGTCCTTATCAAATTGTCATCTTGTTCCCATGCTTCATCTTTAGCAAGCTCCATTACTTATCTTCTTAAGGATTTGATTGCTTTTGTGTTCTTCTCCACACTCTTTATCACAATAGCTAAAGCTCTAGCAAGGTCAACGTTAGAACCAAAATTAGAATAAGAGTTTACCTCAGTATTTATTGTTTCTGATTCTGATTCTTCAATTTGTATTGTGTCTTGCTTAGAAATATTCTTTTTGGATTGCTCTACTTTCGAATCAGTCAGTTCTATGAATGCACAATTGACAGTCTCTTCTTCTTTAGTTGAAGATGAGCTACTATTTTCTTCACTATTGCTCCAGGTGGCCACCATTTCCTTCTTCTTGTGCTTCTTGGTTCTTTTAAGCTTAGGGCATTTTATTCTAAAGTCGCCTTTCTCCCCACATTTAAAATAGTCAGCTTCTCTTTTTGGATCCTTATTTTCTTCTAGATTCTTTCTAGGCCTATCACTTCTGGATGTGCCTTCCCTTGGTCTTTGGGATTCATATTTTCTTAACTTCCTCCTTTCTTTCTTTTGTAGGAACTTGTTGAGTTGTCTAGTTAGTAGGGCTAGTTGCTCCTTGGTACTTTAAGGTTCTGTGGCTTACTCTTCTTCTTCGAATGAAGCTGATCCAGTGGATTCTACCTTAAGTGCAATGGATTTCTTCTTCTCTTCAGGCTTCTTCTCCTATTGGCTATTTCTTTCTAGAGATAGCTCTTAAGTCAAGAGGTTGCTAATGAGCTTATCACAACTATAAAAGTTTAGGTCATGAGCTTTCCCAACGACAGTCTTCTTGTCATCCCACTCATCGGTGAGACTCCGGAGTACTTTCTTGACCATATCTACTTTAGGAATTTCTTTTCCAAGCCTCTTCATTTCATTCACTGGATTTATATATCTAGTTTTCATACTACTGATTGATTCTTTTGGCTCCACCTTGAAGGTTTTAAGTTTTTGCTGGAGTAGATCAAGCGTGGCCTCTCTTACTTTATTAGTTCCCTCATAGGTGACTTCCAATTTTTGCTAGATTTCTTGTGCAGTTTCACATCTAAATATCCTGTTAAATTCTATTGCACTAAGAGCACAATGAAGCATGTTAATAGCATTTCATTTTCACGCACTCTCTTATAATCATTTTCATCCGATAAGCTCGAGGGCTTGTGGGTGGTTAAACCATCTACCTCCTGCGTAGGCTCGTATGGACCATCTTTAATGGCCATCCATGCCATCATGCTTTGAGCCTAAATGAAATTCTGCATCCGATTTTTCTAGAATGCATAGTGTTTACCGGTGAAGAGTGGAGGTTGGGTAAGACATACCCTCCGGAAGGAGCTTTGAGTTTTGAAAACTCATTTTATATTACTGAATCAAAATATGTGGACTTTTAGCTCGAGATTGTTAGATCTCTAGTTTGAGCACTGGCTCTGATACCACTTATTGGTCCCCATGAAGGTCTATATATGGTCAGAGGGTGGTGAATGACCCTTTTATAGAATTAACAGAGTTTAAAAAAATTTGTGTAGTATGTTTGATGGCTTCCGGATGTTACGGATCGGGATGATGCAGATATAAAATATGATGCAAAAATTAAATAAAGGAGTTAAAGAAAATCAAACACGATGATTTATATGGGTTCGGCACCGCCTACATCCAGTCCCCAAAGGTTCCTTTCTTTGAGCTTTTCCACTAGTGTGATTTCTTTCCAATTGGCAGAAATCAAGCCTTATAGTTTATCTCCAGATGGTACCCCTTTCCAGATGTAGGATATACCACTAAAAGCTCCAACTCCTTGCTAAGTCCTTTTATCTTTAGTAGGATATACCACTTAGACTTCTACCACGAATCTAAGGTGAGTCCTACAGGGAGATCCCACTCAAAGTACCTACTTCAAACTGTATCCCAATCTCACTACTCACCTAAGTAGGAGATATTTTACACTTTGGTTTTTAACAAAGATTTTAGTTTTGGACTTTTTTAAGTTTGTAACTCACTTAGGAATCCTTACAAACTAATTTTCAGAGGTTTGGTTCTTGGAGGCATATGTGAATCTAATTGCTTTCTTGCAAGTTCTTTTGTTATACGCTTTCATTAATTCAACCAGTACCTTCTCAACTTGTGAAGCTTCCCTTTTATAGGGTTCCATCATAAATGTAGCCGTTATGGGTTGGTAAGCTATAATTAATCTTCACCATTAATCAGGTAAGATGTGGCGCTTTCGGAGCCGTTGATCTATCCATTAGATTGAGATTTTAACCCGTTTGAAATCTTGGAATTGAGGCTGAAAAGATGTGAGTGATTGTTTTCCTTGTATTTTATTATCACACCAACTTTCATACCATTATCTTTTTGGTGTGAGCTCCACGCGCCTCCTTATTGGTCTAGGTGAAAAAGGTTGTTTTCTTTTTCTGTCCGGTGTCAGTGCTTTTGTCCTTTTACTAAAAAGTGTGAGCTGTCTCTTTTGTCTTACTCATGGGGAAAGGATCTTTGACTTTGTTAGACCAAAAGGATGGAGGAAAAAGTTATCTTTGAAACTTTTCCCTTTGTCTTGATATCTGAGTCATCCGGATGCTTTCAGACTTAGTATCTCAAGATCTGTCTTCTTCTGGATCCTTGTGGAATCAGTTCTTTCGGATGATGATCTTGAAGGTATAAAGTTTGTTTCCTTTCAAAACTTTGTCTTAGTGATTCCAGCATATGCTTAGGTACTTGTAATCTTCAATGGATATCCTTGTAGCTTGATCTTATCCGGATGCTTCCATTTGGTTTTAAGATATACTTTGTTTAAGTTTTGGTTTCTTTCGAACTTGATTCAGATATTTTAATTTAATTGGGATTATGGATCATTGTTTTCCAACACCTACCTCATGATAGGGACTGAGGTCAACAAAAAGATATTCACGGGTGAGGAAGAACCTGTTGAGGTATAGGGCAAAAGGGTCCCTGGTTTTGAGATCTTCAATGATGTTTATGATTTCAAGAAAGGTTGCATGATTGAAACCTCAATTTCTGTGGAAGTATGTGGGAATGCTGAAGAAGATGAAATAAAAGAAGCAATCGTTTCCATCACCAAGCCACTAGAAGTACTTGTGAGGAAGAATTAGAAGGGAAGTTGAAAAGGATTTCCCATCAGCAAGGCTGTCAAAGACTTAGTAAGAGCGGTAGCTGAAGAAGCATACGCAAACTTGCCTACGAGAGCTACCACTTCAGCTGCCAGTATTGCTTAGGTTGACTAACAAGGCCCTCCGCCTGTGGAGGATGATTCAAATGATGTAATTTAAAATGTTGCAAATATTTTTGATTCAAACAATGCCACTTATAAGGCATATCATGGATAAGTTGTAACATCAATACTTTTCAGCATGTCATTAATAAATTGATGCATCTTCCATTCACATTTAACTCCAGTATTTCATTCTAATTACACCATGCACTCAAAACAACAACATTCTTAAAATATCATCATATTCATTAATGAAGTTGACTTTAAGTATATCGCAATGATATAAATATCCAATGGTTAAAACCAGCCAAATAAAAGAGAGATAATAAATATGCATGGCAAACATGAAAATGATAAGTCTTAGCTCATCTTTCTTCACGAAAAGGGGCAAAGGGTACAAAAGGTACATATTGCCAAGAAAGAAGATAAAAAAGAGTCATGAGAACATCAACAGCAGGCTGGCCCTGGTTACAAAAAATAGAAAGCATATATTGGGTCATAAAAGATGCCCAAAATCCCTCATAAGCTCTTAAGGGAAGCCCTATCATTGGTAAATCAAGAAGATTATATCCAAAATAGTGGCTACTTACAAAGACTAGGCTAATAAACTTCCATTTCCAATTTAGGGGTATATAACCAGTATAAGAACTCCCACCAATTAGACACCTTTCTCCTTGGTATACGGGATGGAAGTGTTAGAAAAGTCAATAATTACATAAAGGGACCCAAATGAGAACAGGTCCAAAAATGGAGGCAATGAAAGGAAGCAAAATTGGTCCCAATATGTCTAAAAGTTGAAAAATGAATTAGCCAAATGGAAATGCAATCTAACAACTAAAAGTAGATTACGGCAAATTTAATATTTGCTGTACCTTTCCTTGTTTCCTTTCTCCCAAAATTCACTATAAATAGGATGCATTGTAAAGGCAATATGCATCAGAAAATTGAGAGCATTAGATAGCAAAAGAGAGTTAGAAAAATCAGTAGGAAGATCAAAAGCGGGTGTAGAAAAAATTAAGTTCAGTAATTTTTGTGCTTTTGATTACTTCTATTGTTGGTTTTCTTTGAGAGTATTTTTTGCTCTAAATTCTTGGGGAAATTTGGGTGTGAGGTGTGAGTGTTTGTAAACACTATGTTACTTTTCTCTTTCAATAAAGTCTGCAGTAGCTTCGGAGAGGTAGGCGAAATTGGCCAAACTCCGTTATCAAATTAATGTTATTTTTCCACATTTATTTTTTACATTCCCATTAATCTGGATGTAAGGGAAATACCGTGATTTTTTCCCAACAATTGGTATCAGAGCCAAGGTTATTTCTTAGTATGCTATGTGGTTGTAGCTTAGCCTAAACTTCCACATTAGAACAGAATTATTTTGGTAGTCTAGATTTGAGTGGGAGCGATGGCCGCAAATGAAGGAAAGCTGAAAATTAAAAGGTTTGATGGCTCGGACTTTAGCTTTTGAAAAATGCAGATCGAAGATTATCTATATTAGAAAAAGCTGCATTAACCTCTCTCGAGGACAAAACCCGAGGGCATGAAGTATGATGAAAGGAAACTTCTTGACAGACAAGCCCTTAGAGTTATTCGGTTGACATTATCCCGAAATATTGCTTTCAACATAGCCAAGGAAAAAACCATGGCGGGTCTAATGGCGGCTCTTGCTAATGTTTATAAAAAGTCTTCGATTGCTAATAAAGTTCATTTAATGAGGTAACTATTCAATTTATGGATGGCAGAGGGGCATCGGTGGCCCAACATCTGAATGAACTTAATATAGTCACAACCATGATGAGTTCGGTGGAAATTGAATTTGATGATGAAGTTCGAGCTTTAATTCTCTTATCATCTCTACCAAATAGCTCGTATACTACTGCTGTAGCAGTCAGTAGTTCATCGAGCAAAATAAAACTAAAGTTTGACAATGTTCGGGATTCGCTGCTGAGTGAAGAAATTCAGTGAAGAGAATTAGGGGAAGCATCAACCCCTTCAGCTCTAAACACTAAGTCTAGAGGGAGAACTTCAGATAGAAGTTCATATTCTAGCAGATCCAAATCTAAAAGGGGCAAATCTAAATCTAAGAAAGATTTAAAATGTTACAACTGCGGTAATAAGGGTCGCTTTAAGAAGTATTGCGAAGCACCAAAGAAAAATGGTGGAGTAAAGTAATCTGTAAAAGTGGCCGAGGAAGTAGGCGATACTATAATTCTAAGCATCAACAGTCCAATTGAATCTTAGATATTAGATTCAAGGGCATCTTTTCGCGCTACCCTATATCGTGAAATCATGGAGAACTATATCAGTGGTGATTTCAGAAAGGTTCATCTTGCTGATGATAAAACCTTAAAGATCTTAGGAAAGGGTGATATTTAATTAAAGCTGCCAAATAGGACTGCCTGGAAGCTGTGTGACGTAAGACATATTCCTAGTCTTAAAAGGAATTTGATCCTTGCAGGGAAGCTTGATTAAGAAGGTTACAGTACAACCTTCACAGGTTGTGAATGGAAGATTACCAAAGGAGCACTCATTCCTGCTCGTGGTAAGAAGACTGGTGGTCTCTATGTCACCTCAAACATGGAGAACATTATTGCAGTAGCAAATGCTGATTCAGATCTATGGCACCATAGGCTTGGCCATATGAGCGAGAAAGGAATGAAAACACTTTTATCAAAAGGAAAGTTGCCAAAACTGAAAAGTGTTGACTTAAGCCTATATGAAGATTGCAGCTTTTGGAAATAAAAGAAAGTCAGTTTCACAAATATTAGCAAGACACAAAAGGCAGAAAAGTTAGAGTTGGTTCATACCGATGTATGGGGACCTTCTCCAGTTCCATCTCTTGCAGGCTCGTATTACTACATCACCTTCACTGATGATTCAACAAGTAAGGTCCGGGTGTATATTCTGAAGAAGAAATCAGAAGTATTTGATACATTCAGAAAATGGAAAGCCATGGTGGAAAATGAAACTGGCTTAAAAGTCAAACAGTTAAGCTCAGACAATGGAGGAGAGTACGGAGATAAAAGGTTCAGAGATTTCTGCGTAGACAATGGAATCAAGATAGAGAAAATAGTTCTTGTGACTCCTCAGCAGAATGGTGTAGCTGAGCATATGAATAGAAATATGAATGAATATGCTAGAAGTATGAGGATACATGCTGGTTTGCCCAAGATGTTATGGGCTGAAGCTGTCAACACTGCAGCTTACTTGATCGATTGTGGACCTTCAGTACCTTTGGATGGAGAAATACTAGAGGAAGTTTGGAGTCGAAAAGAGATAAACCTTTCACACTTGAGAGTGTTTGGTTGTATTTCTTATATGCATATTGATTCTACTCAAAGAAGCAAACTTGATGCCAAGTCTAACAAGTGTGTCTTTATTAGATATTGTGGTGATGAATTCAGCTATCGATTTTGGGACTATGAGAACCAAAAGATCATCAAAAGCAAGGATGTCATATTCAATGAGAATGTGATGTACAAGGATAGGCTAATACCAGAATCATATAGCTCTAAACTAGAAGCTAAAAGTAAGGAATTCGTTGAGTTGAGGAGATACCTGAAAATGAAGATCAGAATACTCCTGAAGCAGTTGAAGATGAGCCATGAACGTCGAAACTAAGGCACTCTACTAGAACTTCTATACCAACACAACGCTACTCACCTTTCATGTATTACTTGTTGCTAATCGAAAATGGTGAACCAGAGTGCTACCCTGAAGTAATTCAAGTGGAGGATTCGGTCAAGTAGGAGTCTGCCATGAAAGATGAGATGGGCTCACTCGTGTTAAATTAGACATGGGAATTTGCTAAATTACCCAAGGCAAGAAAGCACTCCACAATTAGTGGATTTACAGAATCAAAGAAGAGCATGATGGGAGTAAGCGATACAAAGCAAGGTTGGTGGTAATGGGCTTTCAGCAGAAAGGAGTTGATTATATAGAGATTTTATCTTCAATTGTCAAGCTTACAACAATCAGACTGGTGTTGAAAATATTAGCTACTGAAAACTTACATCTTGAATAGTTAGATGTTAAGACAGTGTTCCTTCATGGTGATTTAGAGGAGGAGATCTACATGAAGCAACAAGAAGGCTTCATTATAGTAGGTAAGGAAAACTCGGTGTGCAGGTTGAAGAAGAGCTTGTATGGCTTAAAACAAGCTCCAGGATAGTGGTATCGCAAGTTTGATAGCTTTATGGATAGCAGCAATTTCACAAGATGCCAAGCAGATCATTATTGTTACATTAAGAAGTTTCACAATAGCTTCATCATTTTGTTGCTATATGTTGATGATATGCTCATTACAGGGTCAGACATGAAAGGGATTCAAAATTAGAAGCTGGAATTGTCAAAACATATTGCAATGAAAGATCTGGGTGCTGCAAAGTAGATTATTTGAATGAGAATCAAGAGAGACATGAAGTCAAGGACTCTGATGTTATCTCAGGCTTAGTACATTAACAAAGTACTTGCCAGATTTAACATACAAGATGCCAAGCAAGTGAGCACGTCTTTAGGTGTTCATTTCAAACTTTTCAAAGAACAGTCACCAAAGATAGAGGAGGAATATGCACGAATGTCAAAGGTGCCGTATGCCTCAGCAATCGGGGAGTCTAATGTATGCCATGGTTTGTACCAGACCGAATGTTGCTCAAGCAGTGGGAGCAATTAGTTGATACATGAATAATCCGGGCAAGATGCACAGAGAAGTAGTAAAATGAATCCTCAGATATCTACATGGTAGCACAAATAAGGCAATATGTTTTCAAGGTAGAGATACGACATTAATAGGCTACGTAGATGCTGACTTAGCAGGAAATGTTGATGTCAGAAAGAGCACTAGAGGGTATGTCTATACTCTAGGAGGTACTGTAGTAAGCTGGGTTTCTCTACTATAAAAGATAGTTGCTCTCTCTACAACTGAAGTAGAGTATATCACTATTATAGAAGCTAGCAAGGAGATGGTTTCGCTACAAGGTTTCTTGGAAGAACTAGGCAAGAAGCAGGAAAACAATGTTTTGTATTGTGATATGATAGAACGAAGCATATACAGTTGCGATATCATTTTATCAGATCACTTCTTGAAGATGGAATTTTGAAACTTGAGAAAATCAGTGGAGCTCAAAATCCAGCAGACATGCTAACAAAGACGGTGATGGTTGATAAACTAAAGTTGTGTTCAGCTTCAGTTAGCTTGCAGCAAAAGTAGATTAATGGAAGAGCTGTTGCAGATTGCACTGTGTGAAGACATATTGAAATCAGTCTTCAAGTGGGAGATTGTTAGAAAAGTCAATAATTATATAAAGGAACCCAAATGAGAACAGGTCCAAAAAGGGAGGCAATGAAAGGTAGCAAAATTGGTCCCAATATGTCTGAAAGTTGAAAAAAGAATTAGGCAAATGGAAATGCAATCTAACAACTAAAAGTAGATTATGAAAAATTTAATATTTGTTGTACCTTTCCTTGTTTCCTTTCTCCCAAAATTCACTATAAATAGGATGCATTGTAAAGGCAATATGGATCAGAAAATTGAGAGCATCAGATAGCGAAAGAGAGTTAGAAAAATCAATAGAGAGGAAGATCAAAAGCGGGTCTAGCAAAAATTAAGTTCAGTAATTTTTGCGCTTTTGATTTCGTCAACTGTGGGTTTTCTTTGAGAGTATTTTTTGCTCTGAATTCTTGGGGATAATTGGGAGTGAGGTGTGAGTGTTTGTAAACACTATGTTACTTTTTTCTTTCAATAAATTCTGCAGCAGCTCCAGAGAGGTAAGCGAAATTGGCTGAACTCCGTTATCAAATTTGTGTTATTTTTTAGCAGTTATTTTTCACATTCCCATTAATCTAGAAGGGAAATACCGTGATTTTTTCCCAACAGGAAGTAGTACTACCAGTCGAAACAGAAGTAAGATCTTTAAGAGCGACACTTAAATCTCAGTTAAGAGAATTAGATTGGGGAAGGTTCAGGTATGAACAGTTGAACGCAATAGATGAAAAGCGGCTCAAAGCACTGGACCACCTACATATGTAACAATAGCTTATGGCTCAAGCTTACAACAACAAAGTTAGATACCCAAAACAACCTCTCGAAATGGGTGATCTGGTTCTCAAGCAGCTACACCAGGCCAACAATAACACAAGGGGCAAGTTCAGGCCTAATTGGGAAGGACCATTCATAATAAAGAAACTTCTGGGAAAAGGAGGAATCAAGCTTATGGATATGGATGGAAATGAGTTCATGAATCCAGTAAATCAAGATAGGCTTAAGCATTATCATGTCTAGGTCAAACTAATTAAATCATAAAAAACAGCATAAATAATAAAAGAAATAAAGAATAAATCACCTGGCAAGCAATCCTCTACTGCTCGGGCAAAAATTAGGGTGCAACTCGCTGATCGGTATTCTGCAAATTAGTCAGGAAAAAATTAGGGCACTCCAAAGCAAATAAAGCCCGCAAAGCTGAAACCCCAAAAAGGGTGGCTTAGGAAAAAGTTACGATATCGAGTGAAAAATGTCTGTTGCTTTCTGGAAAATCTATAAAGGACTAGTAGGAAGTAGAGGTTGACCATTGGAAATTATTACCATTGCCTATGTACTCAAATTAATCTCATCAATGAACGTGTTATGATTTTGCTAAGAATCTTGGTCTTATGAATGCATGCATGTCTTTAGGTTAAATAATCGCTGGTATGTGAACATCAATTTTCCTCTACATGTTATGCATCGTTGTTATTTATTCTTTTCACATGTAATCCAATAGAAATAAAAATCGGGCATATTTAAATTTAGAAAAAGTCTGCTAGATTGAGCCGTCAAGGATAATTCAGGTAAAAATTAAGACAATCTGCTGGATTGAAAACCTGAAAGGGTAGTTCAGGAAAAAGTTAAGAAAGAACAAAAGAAAAAGCCTGTGGGGATTGAAAACATGAAAGGGCGGTCTCGACAAATATTGAGGCAAAAAGTAAAGAAAAGCTTGCTAGGTTGAAAACCTGAAAGGGCGGTCTAGCCAAAAGTTAAAGCCAAAAAGAAAAAGTCCGCTAACAGTTCAGGCAAAAATTAGGACAAAAAAGAAAGAAAAATAAATGTTTGATAGGTCACCTCGCATCAAATGGCCGATGCAAATTTTAGAACATCACTCAGTCACTATAAAATCTTTGGATAAGATGCAGGTTCGCAAAGTAGCAATACTCAATACTCTCAATTCAAGGAAAGTTAGCATGCATAAAAAGTTTAATGTCAAAAGTACCAATTTAAAGTTTACAATCAAAAAAAGCCATGCAAGGCCCAAAAGTACCAACAGTTCAAAAATTAATCATAATCTAAGCTACCGGGGGATCCTATCCTTGGTGACCCTCTTGAGTCTCATCTTGAGTGTCTGCCAGTAGATAATCCACGTCTATAGTCATGTGATCCTTAGCCTTATTAGTATCAGCAGTTAGCTGAGCAGGATCGTAGTCTCCTAAGTACCTGCAGCAGCCCCAACAACATCAACATACTCAACTGACTGATCTCTGCCCCTCTGAGTCACTCGATATGCGAAAAGATCATCCTCGGACTCATCATCTGAAGGAGCCAGCGTCTGCCTATCCTTTATCATCCTAGCCATCTTGCCCCTCAACATCTCAATCTCAGCCTTTACCCGAGCGGTCTAGGCCATAGCATAGTGAGCCTTAGTGGTAGCTGCCCACAGCTGCTCCTTCAAGAACCTGGCTCTCTCCTCTAAAGCATCTAGCTCACGAGGGGAGTTGCTGTGCACTATGGCCAGTAGGGTCTGCAATAGAAATCATTTGATTAGTGCACATATATAAATGTCATAGCATGCATGGATAGTTTGTTAAATTTTGCAAGAAAAAGAAACTTACTAAAGCTAGTGCATCCTGGGCCAGTGGTAGATCTCGCAATGAAAAGTAGCCCTTGGCAATCCTCTCAGGCTCAGAGATAGTCACCTAAAAGGGCAATGTCACATCAGGATGGGATATCCTAAGTAATCACAGTAATGGAGAAATGGTAAGGCAAGGGAGTCCTTACATGAGTAGATCTGGAAGGAGTGAAACCAATAGGCTAGACTAACTCCTTGAGCTCCTTAACAGCTCGCTTCCCCAAATGATTGAGGAGTCGGAAGAAAGTATCTAGCTCAGCTCGGAGGATGCACTCCCTCATAGATCCGAAAGCTTGAGACCACTTCGCTAGAGGGTTAGGGGCAGCAGCAGCAGTAGCATCTGTAGATCTCGTCCACATGGAAGTGAGAGGCTGTAGCAATAAAGAATAAGATTCAGAATCATAGTCAATTTTAGAAAGCAGTAAATTATTCACAATGGCTAAGTTAGAGGCATACTTGAGAAGAAGGGGTAGCAGACCTGGCCGAGCCCCTGATGCTCTAAACTGTAGATGAAACCCCTCGGTCCACCCTCCTCATTGTCGTCATCCTTACCATTGCTCCAGTGAAACTCAAGAGGGACATCCTCTTGGTGGATCCTCTCACAGGGAGGAAGAAGTGATGAATCAATGAACTCATCATAAGAACCCTTCACAGACAGCACGCGAGCCCCCTCGCCCAATAAGAACAACCCCTGGTCGGTCCCTGACATAAGATGAGGCCAGAAGACACCTGCTGGGATCAGGGGGAGGGATCGATCTCTCCACTATAGTACTGGTCCTCCACCCTCAGACCCACTCGCAGAAATACCACTTGGAGGAGAGTGATGACTCCAAGACAAAGCGGCAGTCATCCACATAAGCTTGCATCCGGTTAATAGCCCCATGTGTGACTAATCTCTACTATAGGTCTCGAATAACCTGTACAGAATGAATGCACTGTAAGTATTACACCCTCATAAATACAGTTTCTACTAATGGTTTGTTGAAATGTAAAATGCAGGTTCAGTAGGGAAGAAGTTTACCCGATCTGAACGTAGCTGGCATAGGAATTCCCAGTAATGTGCTGTAGTCAAGGGCTGCCCCTATAAGAGCCCCATCCATCTGGATATAATATGTGGCATCTCGGGCTGCATAGGTAAACCCAGCCTAAGAATCAACCAGTGCTCAAAAGCCCATCTCTTTAAGACAAAGTAAGGATTAGCTGTAATACAGTTCAGACAAAAGGTTAAAGCATAAGAGATTAGTTTGGGATTTATTAATAGTATCAAGTGGCAGCTCTTGAGCTCAAACTACTCACCCCGGACTCCGATGTCCAGCCCATAGTATAGCTGTACTAGAATGGCCAAGCACCAGTTCTTGCCTGGCACAATAGCAAGATCCTCCATAGTAGAGAGCAAGCCATAGTTGAGGTTGCTTAAACACACTAGGAAGAATACGGTGGTAAGAAATGTCAGTAAGAAAAATCGAGCGTATTGGTCCCTCCTATTAGCCGTGGTAGGACTTAGTTGCCTAATCTTATAAGCATGTAGGTCCCCATACTTGAGTTTACTTGTATCGGCCAGACAAAGCCCAAGTAGTCTGGCAGTGTAGGCCTTCACCTCGGGGCCAAGAATGCCATCAGTCGGCATGAACATCAAAATGGACTATGTCCTCGCTCCACTCTAGGCCTGTCATGGTACACACATTTGAGGGAGTGATGGTGACCTCCCCAATAGGCAAGTGAAAAGTATGGGTCATCTCTGACCGCCTCTCTGTTAGAGCTGAAATGGCACCCGGGGCCAACATCTTAAGAGCCTAAGGGATGGCCCTGATAATATCGCTGAAGCCAAAGGAATCAATATAGGTCAGCAACTTCATATCCCCTGAGGCACAAATTTCCTCATACCATTTCCTGCAGAAGCTTAGGGCCCCCATAGTCTTGTATTAAAATTGCAAAGGCAAAATTACAGTTCAGCGGGTTAAAATACAATAGACAAGTCAGAAATAAAAAAAGGATTGCATAAATAAAAGTAACAAAGATTTTGTCCCTAAGGACAAGACCCGTACGGGTCCACAAGTGGCGCTTGTATTCAAAATGGGACCTATACAGGTCCCTTGCAAGCAGTCCCTCTGCGAAAAATCTCCCCTAAAATTGAAATTCATCTCCAAATTCATCCAAAGATCATCCAAAACTATCCTTAAAGCATCCTAGGCTAAAGTTACATGCATCAAGCTCTATTCCAAGGTAAAAAACACCCAAATTCATGTTGAAATCCGAGAAATTTTCAAATATTTGAAAATGGAAAATGGAGAATCAAGCGAAACTACCAGGAGTTTTAAAGCGTGGGTCTCAAGAAAAGGGATCAATGGCACTTCGGAGACGGGAGTGAGCCTAAAAAACAATTCTCCTTCGCGGAAAGCATACCCGATGAAAATTAGGCATTCTCAAAGTCCCGAATCTCCTACCAGGTGCAACTCCTCAAGTCTAAAGGAATAGTGGCCGGCCTGTGGGATCTTCTTGTACATCTTTAGTTGAGTTTAGGAGGAAAATTGCTGAAGTTGCAAAAAGGGAAGTTTCGGTATATGTCGGGATATGAGGGGACTGATTAAACTTTTAAAACCCCCCCCTCCGTCAAGGACCCATACGAGGTCCCACCACACCTGTATGGGTCCTAAAGTTTGAGTACCCCACTCGTACGGGCCCTCTCTTGCCATCTAGGGGTAAATTTTTAAACCAATGTTTCATAAAGTACCGGGAATCCATCCAGTGCAAGCTTGGGGCCAACCTCACTCTTCTTCACCCCCATATTTCAGTTTTATTTGAGACAAGTCCCTATGCTCACCTTGATCCTTGATTGAAGGGGAAATTTTTTTTTCTATTTTCTCAAAAGTCAATCAAGGATTAAGGTAAGCCATTTTTGAGTAAATCACTAACCATGAAGTTTTTATGTACAGGTCCATCCTAGCACAGGAGTCCTTCCCCAGCAAAAGAATCTTACAAGGGAGAGCCTCCCTAGCAAAAGAGGCTTTACTCAAATGATATTACTTCCCTCCCCAGCAGAGGAATCATCAGATCCCAGGGGCACCCTCCCCGCCGACACAGGCGCATCCTCTCATTTCCCAATAGTGGAGTCATTAGATCCCAGAGGTATCTCCCTGCCTACCTAGGGGCATCCCCCCATTTCACAGTAGTAGAATAGTTAGACCGTAGGGTGCCCACCCTAGGGCATTCCCTAGTAGCAAAACAAGCAACATTGGGCCAAACCCGACATTTCTCGCACATAATTATCTCATCCACACATCTTTATTCTTAATTGAAGGGGAAAAAATATTTTTGTTTTCACAAAAGTCAATTAAGAATAAAGAGGTGTCTGCTTAGACAATGACTAACTAGATGTTTGATTATTGTCTCTTTTCAGGTTATTCAAATTCCCCAACAGGAGAGTCGTCCGCCTAAGGAAAGGTATACACCATTAGTCGGGAAAGTCATCGGCCTTAAGAAAGGGATACACCACCAGTCAGGAAAGTCATCTTCCTTAAAAAAGGGATACATTAGTCAGAAGAATCATCCGGCTTAGGAAAGGGATACAATATCAGCTAGGAAAGTCGATCAGCCTTGGAAAAGCGATACATCATGAGATAGGAGAGTCGATCTGCCTTAAAAAAGGGATACACCACATTTCCCAATAAATTCACTAGGGATGCACAGTAGCTAAAGAAAAGTTATCCACCTCAGGAAAGGGATATGTATAGTAGCTATAGGAAAGTCGATCCGCCTTAAGAAAAAGATACATATGCCGAGAAAGTCGATCCACCTTAGGAAAGCGATATACCATCAGCCAAGAGAGTCAATCCGCCTTAAGAAAGGGCTACAACACCTTCCCCAATAAAGTAACTAGGGATTCACAGTAGCAAAAGGAAAGTCATCCACCTCAAGAAAGGGATATGCACAGCAGCAAAAGAAAAGCCATCTGCCTTAGGAAAGGGATACGCATTGGCAAGGAAAGTCATCCACCATAGGAAAAGTATACATATATCTTTCCTAGTAGAGTTACAAGAGATACGCATCAACAAAGGAAAGAAGTTCGCCTCAAGAAAGGGACTAACCCATGTCATCACCTTGGGTATAATTTCTAAACCCTCGCTCATATAGTGAGATCATACAGATCCGTATCTATAGTGATCCTATAAGGGGCAGTCAGTGAGCTTTGGATTTTAGCAATCCTTCTCATAAAATGATGATGAGAGCTATATGATGCGATGTCTTTCAGGTATTGTTCATCAGAGGTGTTCCTACTACAGCAAAGTTGAGTTTGGCTAAAGTCTGGAGACCTAGCCTACCCTTAGGTACCCGTACGGGTTCTATTTAGTGTTACAGATTCACTGATAGACCCATATAGGGATTACCTTCCATGCATGTAGAGGGGATCCATATGGGTAGGGCCCCACCTGTATAGAACCCCTGGTTGCCTAATCAACCTCTTTCGGAAGTAATCTCTTACCATTTTTGGGAAAAGGCAAGTCTTGAATGTAGATTACTGCATTCAGACCTGACTCTCACCCTATAAGTAGGGCCTTTGCCCCTCATTTCATAACACACATTCATATTAGAAGAAAACTATAGATAAATTATAGTAATAGTTCTAGCAATTTTTATCGGTATAGAAAAGGTATAGTAGAGATAACGGAGGTATAGAATAGGGAGAAAACCCATTCCTCAAGGTTTTGTCTACATTTTATTCATTCCTAGCTTCGTTCTTTAGGATTTGGGGGAGGTTCTATCCAACTAAATACTCACCTAAATAGTCCTATTTCACCATCTACTTTGGCCAGACTCTCTCAACAGTAAAGGGATCACCTCAAAGTGGATTCACGC
This sequence comes from Euphorbia pulcherrima, assembly GCA_947683365.1. Taxonomy (NCBI): domain Eukaryota; kingdom Viridiplantae; phylum Streptophyta; class Magnoliopsida; order Malpighiales; family Euphorbiaceae; genus Euphorbia; species Euphorbia pulcherrima. Next base: position 17,892,077 of record CANTUS010000013.1, on the reverse strand, counting down.
TGCAAGGGTAACACTCCTGAGTTTCAAAGAGACTCACATTTTAGTTTTATTATTATTGTTATTTTTTACCTCTTCTATTTTGTTTGCTCTTTCTATTTCTTGTTTCGGGTCTGGTCCTAACCCGTATGAGCCTTATTGGCTCATTGTATTATTTAGACCGATGCACCATACTCATACGGAGGGACATCCCTATTCATTTTATTTTTCTACCACCAATCCATTAATCTGTTCAACTGTAAACTACACCAAACAAAGTTTGTACCTAGACCATACAGGACCCGTACAGGTACACCATACTTGTACCGGTCCTCCTTGGTAGCCGTATGGGTCCCACCCACCTGTATGGGTACTAGCCGTAAGCAGAATCCAGAACTCATTTTAGATCGGTTAAAAATCAATCCAACTCATCATTTACCATGCAATAACTTTCATTAATAATCTGGTAAATCAACCCACTAAAGTTAATATATGTTTTCATAACAAAATACATTGAAGACCAGTCATTTCTCTCCGATCCTAGAAGCCGCCCGGTCACTATCGATCGCAAAACCACCACGCTAACATAATCACATTTTTCCCAATAAAATGCTGACTTATGATGTGCTATAAACTGTGCTAATCTTTGTGGATGCAGGGGAATTTACTTTTATTTTATTTTATAATTTAGAATAAATGTATAGGTTCTCTTGCAATTCCCCCATTTTCCCCCGGTTGTAATTTTTACTCCCCTTTTATTTCTTGTGCTTCAATGTAATATGTAAATGCATGTAACGAGTGTGAAAGAGTGCAGAAATAGGATTTCTTTGATAATTCCCTAAATGATGAAAATGAAAACGGTTTTTACCCGGTGAATGTAATTTTGAATCAACTATATGAGAAATAAGTGACTCATCTGATACCCGAATCTCTGATCCAATAGGTATGAGTAGGGGTGTTAACAAGCCTAGTGGCTCGCAAACAGTTCATGATTTGGCTTGGTCAAAGCTTGGTCAAAGTTTGACTCAACTTGAGATATGAACATGCCAAACCAAGCCTTCTAAGGTTTGGCTCAAAAGCACACAAGCATGTTCATATAATTTTTATAGTTAATAAATTAGTGAAAAACAAATTAATTATATATGATTGGTGAGTAATAATTATTCATTTATGATAATTATTCGTAAAACGATGATTTAAAATAACTTGTTACTTCAATGCAAGAGTGGTGATGAATATGGAATTACATCGGATAGAACATAGAAAGAGATAAAATGAGAGTGATTACGGATCATGCTAAAAATATTATAATGATAGTTTAAATTTTTTAAAATTATGTATTTCTTTAAGCGCCAAGAAATTGCATTATTTTTTTAGAAATGTATTTTCCGATAATTTTTTTTAAAAAAATGTAACAAAATCTCAGGTTACTGTTGCAACCCTTTTTTAAACTAGTGTTGCCAAAAATTAGTTTAAAATTTAATCATCAAAGTTGAAACACTTAGGGGAAACATTTTTATTTTATATTACAATAGTGCATATATGTTAGGGCCCTTTTAAGCTCGTGAGCCCGTGAACTTGAGCCGAGCTTTTCACGAGCCAGAGCTGAGCAACATTTTTCTGAGCTCGACGAGCTTCAAGATGAGCCGAGCTTGGGAAAATATGTTCACGAGTTGAGCCGAGCCCTGCACTATTCAATTTTGGTTTAGATCATTAACACCCCTAGGTATGAGTCTCCTGCCCAGAGGGAACCGTACCAAAACTCTTTCCCAAGTAGACAACTTGGTCGGCAACTCTATCATTTGTATCGAGATTTGAGTCTCGATTCTTTTATTCATTAAAACTGGCTTATTATGCAAACTTTAACTAAAATTTTTTTGTCACACCTAAATCCAACCAACCCCTAGTGGGCCTCACCTCTCACACAGGCTCCAAGGAAGACCCATACGTTATCGACACCTCATAAGGATCATTCTCATGTGGTGGTACTTCATTCTTGGCATCTCCTCCTCCTTGAGGATTTGTTTGATTGGGATGAATAATCCCAAGGAGCTCTTGCCAAAAATCAGCAAAACCGTTGGTAATAGTGTTCCTCAAGTTCGAGTTTCAGTCCGAAACACTTGCCAGAATTCATCCATCTACGTCTCCAACTCCTCTACTCATTCTTGAATGCCTTTTTGTTGCACCATTGTTTCAAGAGGATTTCCAAAGGGAAACTTTGGGCTCTGATACCAACTGATAAGGATTAAGAAGGCTTGGTGAAGGTTTTAACCATAAAACTAGTAAAGAAGAGAATTTGCATGCTGAAACTTGCCAGAAACTCAATTTTTTTATAATGTTTACAAGCTGAACTTGAAGGTATTGAACCCAAATAGAGAGAAATAATCTCAGAGAAATTGTATTGATATTTGAATAATAATCAGCTCTTACAAAAGTGTGGCTTTTATAGCCAAAACAAAGGAAACATGTAAAATGAAATAATACAAGTGAACCAAGTGGACTAATTAAATATTACAAGATAAAGGTGATTGGACCTCTGATAAAAGGAAAATTATGGAAGCTTCTCCACTTGGTATAGACAATCACATCATCCATGTGTTATCTTATCTCTACTATGGTCAGAGATTCCAAATGAGAAGACTGATCTTAATCGAGTCGTCCATGTTGCTCAAGGCGATTTTTACTCAGCGTGTCTTCCTTCTCAACACTTGAAGCTCTCCTATGCTCTATATGAATTGTTGGTCCAGGCAGCCTATCTTCCAGCCAGTCTATATATGCTTTAGATGTTAAGTTGGATGCTTTAGCTAGGACTTACTTTATAGCTGACCTCAATGCTCCAGCCGGATTTGTGCTTCCAGCCGTTCTTAGTGTTCCAGGCGGCTTTATTCCAGGAGGACTTAAGATGTCCCCAACACTGAGAAATCATCCATGAAAATCTCCACTAATTTCTCCACCATATCATGGAAAATTGCCATCATATAGCTTTGAAAAGTGGTTGGAGCATTGCAAAGTCTAAATGGCATCCTACTATAAGCAAAAACACCATAGGGGCACGTAAAAGTTGTCTTCTCTTGGTCTGATGGATGAATGGCAATCTGATTGTACCTTGAATAGCCATCTAGAAAGCAATAGAACTTGTAACCAACCAATCTCTCCAACATTTGGTCAACAAAAAGGAGTGGAAAGTGATCCTTCCCGGTTGTTTCATTAAGTTTTTAGAAATGAATGCAAACTCTCCACCCTATGACTATTCTGGTTGGAATGAGCTTATTTTTCTCATTTTGCACTACCGTGGTTCCTCCTTTCCTGGGTACTACTTGAACTAGACTAGTCAAAGCACTATCCGAGATGGGATAAATGATTCCAATATTATAAAGCTTGATTACTTCATTCCTAACTACCTTCTTCATGTTGGGGTTGAGTATCCTTTGAGGTTGTAGCACTGGTTTGTGATTATCCTCCATTAAGATTCGGTGAACACAAACAGAGGCACTAATCCCCGTTATATTTGCAATTGTCCATGCTAATGCTTCTTTATTCTTTCTTAGCATCTCAAGTATTTGGCCTTTTTGGTCAGGGGTGAGTTTGGAGGAAATAGTTACAGGTAGTTTGTTTGGAGGGTCAAAGAACGCATATTCTAAGTGAGGTGGCAGAGGATTTGGTTCAAGATTGGGAGTTTCTTCAAGTGAGGTTTTGGGAGCCAGGTTTGGTGTATGATTTCGGGGTTCAACATATTGTTTTCGGTACGTGGGTGGTTGACTATAGTTGCTCTAATGTCTGTTTTGCCTGCTCCACAGTTTTACCTTCTCCATAGTTTCTGGAGTAATCAAATCTTCTTCTTTAAAATCATTTTCTTCTAACTCCTGCATTAGAAAAGGGTTCAAATTCATACCAATAGCATCAAGAAAGTAGCATTGATCATCAAAATTAGAAGGACACTTCATTGCCTCATTCATTTTATACTACTTCTTCATCATGTATTTTCAGAATCAATTTTCCATCATTTACATCAATTAAAGGTCTTCCAGTAGCAAGGAATGGTCTACCTAGAATGATGGGCACATGAAAATCTTTGTCCATATCTATTATAAATAAAGTCGACAAGCAAAATAAACTTTCCAACTTTAACTAAAACATCTTCTATAATGCCTCTAGGATACCTAACAAGTCTATTAGCAAGTTATATAGATACTTTAGTTAGTTGGGATTCACCTAAGCCTAATTGCTTATAAATGTCATATGGCATCAGATTGATGCTTGCCCCTAAGTCACAAAGTGTATTATCAATGTTTAAGTTACCAATAAAGCAAGGTACAGAAAAACTCCCTAAATCCTTCAACTTTTTGGGTAGAGGCTGTTTAGTTTGAAGGATAGAAGAGTAATCTCTATTTAATTGCACAATGGCTACATTCTCTAAGTTCTTCTTGTTTTCTAGCAAGTCTTTTAAGTACTTCAAATACATAGGCATTTGTGCAAGTGCTTCTACAAAAGGAATATTAATATGAAGTTTCTTAAAGACTTTTAAAAATTTATCAAATTGCTGAGCCATTACATGTTGTTTTGCTCGTTGAGGATAAGGAATCCTCATCAGCAGTTATGAGTGGATTCTGTTTTGCTTGCTACAAGTCAAAACTGGTGTTTCTTGCTTAAACTTTTCTGCCTGCTCTACTGAATTTTGATCACCTTATGCACTTTGACTTCTAGAATGTTGCTCATTCTCCTTAGTCTTTTTACCTGCATTTACATCAATAACAACAGACTTTTTAGGTTCAAAATTATCACAAGTCTTACCACACCTCAGATTTACTGCTTTGCATTCCTCCCTTGGGTTGGTTTTAGTGTTGCTTGGCATTACTCCTTTGTTTTTGGGAGTCACAATGGTGGTGATCTGCTGGAACTGAGTTTTCAAATTCTTCATGGAAGCTTGAGTTTGCTTCATTAATTACATCATCATTTCCTTCATTTCTCCAATCTCAGACTTTTTTGGTTGTTGATATGGCCCTGCTTGCTGCATATTCCATTATGGTAGCTGAGAGAAATTATTTTGTGGTTGCTAGCAAGGAACTTGATTATTTTGGTTGCTCTAGGAGAAATTAGGATGGTTGCGCTAGCCCGAAATATAGGTATTTGAGAAAAGATTGTTCCTTTGGTTGCTCCCAACATGTTCACATTTGAGAAATGGTGCTTTAGGTTTGAATTTTTGCAGAGTAATAGTGAGATTGTTGCTCGCTTGAAGAAGAGAAGGGATTTTGAGGGCGTTTATATAGAATTTTTAGGGTGAAGGTATAATTGTAATCCAAACTTCAGTGTTTTTGACTTGATTGATGACATGATAGTCGAAATTTTTGGAGAGAGGTGAATTCAGTTTACCCGGAGACTGGGAACGGTTTATTTTTGAATTTACTGCTGTATTTATGGCACGTGTAACAGCCATTGGACTTTTGAAATTCAAAAAGTAAAAGTTACCTTGAAATTCAAGGTAACTTTTACTGCCAAACATCATTATTATCGGCTGACGTGGCAGTCTTCCGGAATACACTACCCCAATTCTTTTCTTCCAAAGTGGGAATTTTATTTCAACATTCGGCATGTTGCAGGGCTATCTTCCGGAGTTTTTCTAAATTAGATTTGACATTCCAATTGATTCTCTTAATTTTCCAAATTGATCCTTACTTAGTGGTTTAGTAAAGATATCAGCTCTTTGTTCATTGGTTGGGACATATACCAGTGCAACATCCTTTTTCATCATATGATCCTAGATGAAGTGATGCCTTATGTTGACATGTTTCATCCGGCTATAAAGCACCGAATTCTTTGACACATCAATAGTACTTTTGTCGTCACATAATACATCCACACGTCCGGATTGCACTCCATAATCTTCAAGTTGTTATTTGATCTATAGGAGTTGAGCAACACAACTTCCAGCTGCTATACATTCAGCTTCAGTAGTGGATAAGGCAATTGAAGTTTGTTTCTTGCTATACATTGATACTAAGCAGTCCCTAAGAAACTGACATCCTCCTGATGTACTTTTTCTCTCAAAAGTATCTCTTCCATAATTTGCATATGTAAACCCCTGGAGAGTAAAGTCTCTATTACTAGGATACCATAACCTAACTTTAGTGGTTCCTAAGAGATATCTCAGTATCCTTTTGATAGCCTTGATATGAGAATCCTTTAGATTAGCTTGATATCTTGCACAGTAGCACACTGCATAGTGTATGTCAGGTCTGTTGGCTGTCAAGTATAGGAGTGAGCCAATCATTCCTCTATATAGCTTTTGATCAACATCTTTTCCTTCACAGTCCTTGGATAAGACTATGTCTGAACTCATGGGAGTAGACATTGGTTTGCTGCTGTCCATTTTAGATTTTTTCAGAATCTCCTTGATGTATTTTAATTGATTGATGAAAACTCCGTCTGGACTTTGTTTGATTTATAGGCCATGAAAGAAGTTGAGCTCTCCCATCATGGACATCTCAAATTCCTTTTGCTTTTGAGAGCTGAATTCTTTTCACATCTTCTCATTAGTGGCTCCAAAAATGATATCATCCACATAGATTTGGACTAGAATAATGTCATTCTTCTTCTTCTTGATTAAGAGTGTGGTATCTGCTCTGCCTCTAGTGTATTCATTGGATATAAGGAATGGGGTCAGTCTTTCATACCAGGCTCTTGGTGCCTGCTTTAATCCATAGAGAACTTTCTTTAGTTTATAGACATGATCCGGATGCTTTGGATCTTCAAATCCGGGTAGTTGCTTGATATTTACTTCTTCCTGAATGATGCCATTTAGAAAATGCACTTTTGACATCCATTTGGTATAATATAAACCCCATGAATGATGCAAAAGCACATAGGATCCGGATTGCTTCCAGTCTTGCTACAGGAGCCAATGTTTCTTTAAAATCAATTCCTTCTTATTGATTGTAGCCTTGAGCAACTAGTCTTGCCTTATTTCTTATTACTGCTCTGGATTCATCAAGTTTATTTCGAAACAACCATTTAGTACCTATAATTGACTTTCCTTTGGGAGAGGGCATAAGATCCCATACATCATTCTTGGTGAATTGATGTAGCTCTTCCTACATCGCCATCATCCAGCTTTCATCTCCTTCAGCATCTTGAAATTTCTTTGGCTCTATGAGAGAGACAAAAGCAGTGTGACTCATCATCCGGTTGAGCTGTCCTCTGGTTCTAACTAGATTTTGAATGTTGTCCAGAATACTCTCAATGGAATGATCTCTGCATGTTCGGATTTCTCTTTCCAAGCCTTCATGAATTTGGACTTGCTCTTCTTCAGCTTGAACTATTTCTTCATTAAAGTCAATTTCCTGTAGATTGTGATTAACTTCATATGCCTTTGGATTATAGGATTTTGCCTCATCTTCCTCTATGTATTTCTTGATTTGAAATGAATCAGGGATTTTTTTTCCTCATCTCTTTAGATGTTTCAGCTTCTGGAGCTTGATCTTTCAGAGTGAAGTTTTTCTTTCCTACAGTGTTAGTTTCATCAAAATCTACATGTACAGACTCTACTACAGATTAGGTTAATTTATTGAAGAATCTGTAAGCCTTACTATATGTTGAGTAGCCTAGGAAAATTGCTTCATCAGATTTAAGATCAAATAGCATTTACATCCCAATGCTTTGAAGTATCCGATTTTCAGTTTTCTTCCCTTCCAGATTTCATATGGGGTCTTTTATATAGTTTTTCTAATGAGAACTCTATTTAAGATCACTCTATTTTATTGAGGATTGTGAGGGGGCAGAGAAGTTGTGTTCAATGCCCTTGGAGTCACAAAAGTTAGCAAAACGCTTATTTTTAAACTCCCCACCATTATCGCTCCGGATGCGTGCAATGTGTATGCCCTGTTCTACTTCTATCTATACGAATGTTTTGGAGAAATGGTCAAATGCTTCATCCTTGCTTGTTAGCAGGAAAACCCAGGCATATCGAGAATAGTCATCTACAATGACCATGGTGTATTCACTTTTACCCAAGCTCAGTGGCTTAATTGGACCAAAAAGATCAATCTGTAAGAGCTCAAGTACTCTTTTGGAAGGGATGAATGATATGGAAGGGAAAATTTTCTTATATTGTTTACCTAATTGACATGCGGTGCATAGATGATCTTTATCAAAAGCAACTTTAGGCAAACCCTCAACTAATTCCTTTTCGGCTAATTTGGACAGGAGATTCATGCTTATATGTCCCAATCTCTGGTGCCAAAGCCATGATTTTCTTCTTTAGACACCAGGCGTATATTCTTTTTATCATTTTAAAGTTTATAGAACAAACATTATTTACTCTAGGTGCATAAAGAATAAGTTAATTTGACGTACTATCATAGATTGAGCAACCTTCGAAGTTAAATGTGACTTTTCTTCCTTTATCACATAATTGAGCCACACTCAGTAGGTTGAATTGTAGTCCATCAACTAGTGAGACATCTTTAATCTTTAGGCCAAATCCAATGGTTCCAAGACCAGTGATCTGTACCTTTTGATTGTCTCCAAAGCTTACTTTGCCTCCCTTCTTCCGGGTTAATGAGATGAAGGCCTTCTCATCACTTGTCATGTGCCTTGAGCATCCACTATCAATATATCAAGTGTGTTGATCTACTGTGGATCTAAGGCATACCTGTAAAATAAATCAAGTGGGTTTAAAGGTACCCAATCAAATTTGGGTCCTCTCGAGTTAATAACCATCTCACACCAAGGATAATCATCATAATAGCCATTTTTTAATCTACATGATTTAGTTATATGGTTATTTTTCCTACAAAACCTGCATCCTAAAATAGACATGTTTTGTATTTGCTTCTTCAAATCCTCCCTTCTATAGTTGTCTTTATACCCAGCTTCGTGCACATCGGTGGATGGTCCGGTATGATTTTGGAAGTTAGTTGGAGGTGCAATTTCAACTTTATGATTTCTTCTTTGCTTGATAGGTAGTTGGTTGTATGCTACCTTAGCCTTTCCCTTCTGAGCAGCAGTAAATCTTTGAGCTTGTGGTTATCTTCTTACCTCATTTGTCCTTTGATGTGAGTTTCTTTGAATCCTATTTTAAGGAGGAGAGGAATTGTCTTTTCCGAGATTCTTTATTTCAGGTTTCTTTCTGGATGCATCCTTTAATAGGTTGACTTCTCTATCTAGTCCCGTCACATTTGCATTCAGAATCTTGACTTGATTTCTCAATAAAATTTCTTCTACCACATCAATATGCTTGGTTCCTCTAACCAAATTGATGTCTTGTACCATCGCCTCAGCATCCTCAGCAAATTCTAGTAATGCTCTTTTTAAGGATTAGATGGCTTCTTTATTCTTCTTTACTCCCTTGATAATAATAGAAAGAGCTTTTCCAAGATCAAAGTTAGAGGCAGAGTTAGAGTAAGAGTTTACCTCAGTGTTTGCTGAATCTGATTTTGATTCTTCAATTTGCACAATTTCTTGTCTAGAGGTGTTCCTTCCGGATTGCTATGCTTCCGGCTCTATTAGAGCCATGAATGCACAGTTAGCGATTTCCTCTTCTTCTATTGAGGATGAGCTACTGCTTTCTTCACTGTTGCTCCAAGTAGTAACAATTGCCTTGTTTTCAAATTTCCTAGCTCTCTTGAGCTTGGGGCATTTTGTTCTGAAGTGGCCTTTTTCGCCACACTTAAAACAAGCAATGTCTTTGTTCGGATCTTTCCTTTCTTCTAGATTCCTTCTGTGCTTACTTCTTTCGAAGGTGCCTTCTCTTAGTCTCCGAGATTCATACCTTTTTTATCTTCTTCTATCCTTCTTTTGTATGAATTGATTTAGCATTTTGGTCAGTAGAGCGAGTTGATCTTTAGTACTCATTAACTCATCTATTTGCTCTTCCTTTCCGGATGAGCTTGATCCGGTGGATTCTGCCTTAAGAGCAATGGCCTTCTTTCACTCCTCAGGTCTCTTTTCTTGTTAACTGTATCTCTCCAAGGACAGTTCTTGAGTTAGAAGATTACAGTTGAGTTCATTATAACAGTGAAAAGTTAAGTCATGAGCTTCCTCAATGGCTGTCTTTTTATTATCCCATTCCTTGGTGAGACTTTAGAGCCCTTTCTTGACCATGTCTACTTTTGGAATCTCCTTACCTAGCCTCTTCATTTCATTTACTAGATTTGTGTATCTAGTGTTCATGCTGCTGATTGATTCTTTAGGCTCCATCTTAAAGGATCAAACTTTTGTTGGAGTAGATCAAGTTTGGCTTCTCTTACTTTGGTAGTTCCTTCATAGGTTACTTCCAGCTTTTCCCATATGTCTTTAGTAGTTTCACATCTAGATATCCTTTTGAATTCCACTGCACTAAGAGCACAATGGAACATATTAATGGCATTTGGTATTTCATGCAATTTTCTAAAGTCATTATCATCCCACATACTTGATGGTTTTCGGGTGGTCATACCTCCTACTTCGTAAGTAGGTTCATATGGAGCATCTTTAATAACTAACCATGCTTGCATACTTTATGACTGGATGAAGTTCTTCATTCAATTTTCCTAGAACATGTAGTGTTCACTGGTGAACAGTGGAGTACGGGTAATAGATATAACCTCAGGAAGAAGTTGCAAGTTGTTGAAACTCATTTTGATTTATGAATCACAATATGTGGACCTTTAGCTCGAGATTATTAGATCTCTAGATTGAGCACTTGCTTTAATACCGTTTGTTAATCCCTGTTAGAGTATTTATAAGGGCAGAGAGGGGTGAATGGCCCATTTTCATGTAATTTATAGACTTTGAAAAAGTCTATATGTAGCGTGTTTGATTATAATCTGGAAGATGGATCTGAATGACAAATGTGATCTGGAAGATGTATCCGTATGATGCAATATGAATGCAAAATAGTAAAAATAAATAAATATCAAACACAAGTATTTTATACTGGTTCGGCCCTACCTACGTCCAGTCCCTAGAATTTCCTTCTTCCGAGCTTGTCTACTAATGGATTCCTTTTCAATTGGCAGGAATTGAGCCTTACAGATTTATCTCCGAATGATGACTTCTTCCGAAAGTAAGATATACCACTAGAAGCACTAACTCCTAGCTGAGTCCTCTCATCTTTAATAGGATATACCACTTAGCCTTCTACCTCGAATCTAAGCTGAGTCCTATAGAAAGATCTCACTCAAAGCACCTACTTCAAGTTCTATCCCAATCTCCCAACTCACCCAAGTTAGAGATTATTACACTTTTAGTTTACAACAAAAGGCTGGTTTTGGAGTTCCTCAAGTTTATAGTTTCACTTGGGAATCCTTAAAAACAAATTTTGAATCAAGGGTTCTTAGAGGGATTATTTTGATTGATTGAATGTGAATTGCTTTGTTACTTGCTTTTGTAAGTCAATCAGTTGCCTTCTCATTTGGTGAAGAGTTCCTTTTATAGGCTTTGATTATAAATGTAGCCGTTTGTGGTTGGTGAGTTTACATTTAATCTTCATCCTTGATCAGGTCATGAGGTGGAGCTTCTGGATCCGTTGATTTATCTATTAGACCATATTTTGATTCATTTTAAATTCTTGGGATTGGTGCTAAAAAGTTGTCAGTTATCATTTTTCTTGTCATTTTATGATGCACCAACTTTTATACCAATTGTCATATGGTGTGAGCTCCACGCGCGCCTTTATTAGTCTAGGACAAAAGTAGTTTAGGCTTTCTCTGTCCTATGTCTACTGCTTTTGACTTTTCTCTGATCAATGCCAGCTCTCTTCAATAAAAAGGTTCTTTGAATACTGTAGACCAAAAGAGGTATAAGGAAAGCTATGTTATACACTTTCCTTAGTTGTTGAATATAGGTCTTTCGGATGTGTCTTCAGGATGCCCTTTTGACCTATATATTCCGAATCTTCCATCCGGAGATGGCTTCAATCAGTTCTTCCGATTGTAAGTCTTTGAGGACGAAAGTTTGTATTTTTCAGACTTTGTCTGGACAATTTTCCTCCATTGCTTAGGTTTCTAATTTTGTTCAATAAGCGATCTTAGCTTTGTCCGAATGCTTCCATTTGGATTTCAAGAGAGTTTCTTACACTTGTTTTTGTTTCTTTCAAACTTGATCCGGATTGATATTAGTTTTTATTATCTGGATCATTGTTTTTCCAACAGCGACGAGTATCCTTATAGATTTAAGCATGGCTACTAGTGAGGAAGTTTCATCATAGTCAATACCTTTGCATTGACTATAACCTTTCTCAACCAACCTTGCCTTATAGGTAAATACATTACCATCCATGTTGGTCTTCTTCTTGAAGACCCATTTACAACCTATAGGTCTAACCTCTTCTGGTGCATCGATCAAGTTCCAGACTTGGTTTTCGTACATGGAATCTATTTTTTATTTCTTGGCTTTGAGCCATTTATCATAATCCGAGCTCTTCACTGCCTCATCATAGCTCCTTGGTTCATCATCTTCCATGAAATATAGTTCCCTATCGTTAGTGATGATAAAACTATATCTCTCAAGACCTTTGTGAAATGACCTGATCTATGCAATGATTGTGTTTTAATAGGTTGTCCTTGGATTACACTTTCCTATATATCTAGAACGGTGTCTACCAGTTCATTGTCCATTTCTTCCTCTTAAACCACAAGTTCAAGATCGCTCCCACTAACTTTTGCTAGTAAGTGTTCCTTTTCCAAAAAGTGAGCATTACGAGATACAAATACCTTTTGTTCCTTGGGTTGGTAAAACAAGTATCCGATAGTATCCTTCGGATATCCAATGAACATAGATTTGTTAGATTTAGCGTCAAGCTTATATGATGCTATCCTCTTCACCATATTAGGACAACCCCATACTCTTAGGTGACTCAGAGATGACTTCTTATTACACCACCTTTCCTAAGGTGTAAAATCAACTGATTTAGAGGGCATCCTATTCAATATATAAACTGCGCTCTCTAGCACATATCCCTAAAAGATTTACTGAGATTTTCTTGCCTCATCATGGACCAAACCATATCTAATAATGTTTTATTCCTCCTTTCAGACACACCATTGTGTTAGGGCATGTAAGAAGGTGTCCACTGGGGTACTATCCCGTTTTCTTTTAGATAATCCTGAAACTCTTGACTTAAGTATTCTCTACCTCGATCTGATTGAAGTGTTTTAATACTTTTCTCAAGTTGTTTCTCCACTTCATTTCTGAATATCCTGAAATTTTAAAAACTTTCAAATTTGTGCTTCATTAAGTACAAATACCCATATCATGAGTAATAATTGATAAAGGTGATGAAGTAAGAGTATGCTCCTAGTGCTTGAACACTCCTTGGACCATATACATTTGTATGTATTACTTTCAGTGTACTTATGGCTCGTCCATCCTTACCTTTAAAGGTTAACTTCATCATTTTACCTTTTAAATAAGGTTTGCAATCACCATAAGACTCCATGTCTACTAGGCCTAAGTCCCCACGCTTGTGTAACTTAGTTAAGTGAGCTTCGTTTATATGCCATAAACGACAGTGCCAAATGTATGAGTATTTCTCATTATCTAACTTTCTCTTAGCATCATTTATATTGCAAATATTTTTGTAATTATGAAATATCATTTGTCATATTCCCATAAAATATCCTTCATAAGTTTGATAATCCCTTTTATCAATTTGGAATAAAATTTCATCTACTGTGAAGTAGGAAACAATATTTTATAATGACAATTGAACACCACTTCATCTGATTACAAATTTAGTCAAATGGAGATTTTAAGTTACTACATCAATAGTAGCCACCAAGCTCTAATGATTTTCCGTAGGTAACACTCTCCTTTTGCCAAACCTCTAATTCTCATTAATATATATACCTTCATATGGAAATACGATTCTAATTAGGTATTCTATACCAATTTGGAATTCCCTTGAGATGTAGAAATTCTCAATATCAAACATCTTAAAGTGGGAGCTCCAAGCCTCGTCTTCTCATGATATGAGACTTTAGCCATTTGGATCTTAGTTCCAATATTTCATATTGAGAATAGTCGCTTGTTTTCACCAAAATAAAATTTTTAGTATTACTTTTACTTTTCTCTTCACTTTGCTCTATACTGCTTCAAAACTGGACACCATGTGTCCCTTTACTTCTTTGAGAGATGAAGCCTTTATCAAAAATATTTTGGTTCAAATTTTCCACCTCGAAAAATCCTTTCTCTAAGATATAAAGACAAAATTTGAAGTCCATAATGTTATGATGCCCCCATAGGAAAGGCAGCACAGATCTTAACATCTAATTTGATGTTTATCCTTTTTTCCTTCTCGCTAATTGCATGAGGTAACATGGATGTTAAAAACCTTCCAGGTGTTCTACCGTTATTTCCTTCATGAATTACCAACACTCGTACATAAAGTAGAACTGATTGTATCATGTTGTTTAGTGTTGGGCTTATACGGTGTAAGGGCCAAGCCTTACGCTATGAGAAACATCCTCCCATTTCTAAATATACCCATAAAGCTAGAGCTAGTCAAAAATTTGTTATCAACAGGAATGTTTTTATTAAAACAAAGATTTCAAGCAAGATGTTAGAAAGAAATATTATTAAGACTTAGTATACATTATATGTATTTAATGTAAGGACTTTCAATTATATACATTTATCCTACCATTTTTCAAAATTTACAATAGCCCATTTTATCAAATACAGGTGCTGGTCCCTATGAAGGTATAGTTAGGGTTAGAGGGGAGTGAATGACAGTTTTTGCAGAATTAATGGACTTTTAAAAGTCTATGAGCGTGTTTCATTTGTTGTAGAATCAATGGATCCAGATGATGCAAAAATGAATGAAATATACTAAAATATAAAAGCAATAAGTAAGGAAATTCAAGCATAGTGATTTATACTGGTTCGACCCTGCCTACTCCAGTCCTTGAGGCTCCTTATCCGAGCTTTTCAATCCACTAGTGAGATTCCTTTGAACAGGCAGGAATCAAGCCTTTACAGTTGTCTTTGGGGATTTCTTCTCCTCGGGATGTAGGATATACCACTAAACCACTAAGCTTGGCTGAGTCCTCTTCTTTAGCCGGATATACCATCAAACTCTTCCCAAGTTCAAGCCAAGTCCTACAGGGACATACCACTTAAACCTTCCTAGTTTAAGCTAATTCCTAATCTCAGTACTCACCCAAGTATGAGATTTTACAAATATCTTATTCAAAGGGGGTTTTTGAACTCCTTAAGTATACATCTTTCACCGTATTCTTGGAGGGATTTTCACAACTGATTAAATAGTGAATTTCTTAATGGATTGCTTTCTTGAATCAACCAGCATCTTCTCAACATGTGAAACTTCCCTTTTATAGGCTCTGGATCATACATGTAGCCATTGTGTACCATTGGTATGATCTTGAATCTTCACTGCTGATCAAATATAAAGTGGCGCTTCTGAAGCCATTGTTTAGTCCGTTAGACCCATTGATTGACCTGTTTGAAAAATGATTGATGCAACAGTGTTGCCAATTGGAGTTTCTATGGCATTCTCTACACTTCCGAATTTTATGCATCTTTGTGAGTTATTTGAGCTCCATGCACCTTAACATTGGTCTAGGTTAAAAAGATTGTTACCATTTTCTCTTTCTAAGTCAGTCTTTTATCCTTTTTTTGGAATGTGTGCAAGCTGTTACTTTTTCATATACTAAGGCAAAAGAGATTTTGACTCGAGACAAATAAGGAGGGAAATATGTTTTTGAATATATTCCCTTTGTCTTGAGAGTTTAGTCTTCCGAATGTCTTCAGACTCGAACTACAATTGGATGCTCTTTGAATCAGTGATTATCTCTGGATGCTATTTTCTTGGATATAAGAGATCTTTTCTTTTGTTCTTGAAACCATATTGATATGTTTTTAGACTTAGTGACTTGTTTCCTTCAAGGCACAATCTAGATGATCATTTTAGACTTGAGCTTTTGTTTCCTTCAAAACCTTGATCCGGATGATGTTTTCTTGTGTTTAGGCAAAGGCTTTGAGATGATTGATTTCCAACAATTTCCCCCATTTTGATAGAACCAAAAACCTTCGGACTTAGGCATATGTTTTAAGGGATTTATGAGTAAAGTACGATTCTTGATACTTAGTCATTTACAATTTTTCTCCCCCATAATTCTAGCATCCTAACTGCCCCAATATTTTTGCATTTTAGCTTCTAAGTTTTTTAAGTACACTTGTTAATTGTACTTAGAAGCAATTTTTAATAAGGATTTTCACTTTATATTACTTATATTGTTAATAATAGTTAATATCAATGAAGTTCAGGATTACAAATACAGAATTATATAAGTGAAAAAAGTTTAGAACTAGCTATTATAGATTTGGAAAATAAAAATAGCTATTTTGAGCAACTATGCTACTCCTTCTCTTTCCCTCATGCTTCACCCTCCTTGGCTTCGTCTTTCTCCCCCTTTTTGTTTGGATCCATTGGGGGATTAATAGCCATATTAGATCACTGATCAAATTTTTGATCCCAGGATCTAGATAGAATTGAGCAATCTTCATTCCCTGCTAGACACTGCTCAATGATTTTGTCTACTATTGTAGGGATGAGATTGAGTGGCTTTACTATTTTCTAGAGATGTGCATATGATTTGGCAAGGTTTGGGTGCATGGAGAGCATGCATTTTATCTTCTTCTTCAAATAATGAGAAAATTGCTTTGAGAAGAGTACGCGAGCATTTGTATCTAAATAAGCCGGTGTCTCCAGTGTGTTGTACCAAGTCTTGAAGAATTGGTAGGAGTTGGATCTTCGGAATAGCAGATGAAGTTCTGAAGGAAGAAGGAGTAGTGACATTGAGGTTATTCATACCAACGTTTAGTACATTTATTTTATCCATTATAGACTTGGTTCCCTTTTGGATGCTTTTGTTCAAGTTCCTGAGTTCAATGTCAAATGTTTTCTGCTAGTTTCCTATTAACTTGTCAACAATGGAGAGTTCAAATTGGCAATCGTTGCTAATATCATCCACAACTTCTAATATCATCCATAACTTTCTCCAGGATTTTGGGAAATTCATCCTTGAGCTGCTCCTTAAAGGCTTTCTGCTCATCATTAAGGGAGGTGAGTCTGGAGGAGGTATCCTTGAGGGATTCAGTGTGAATGCCGGGAATGAATTTTTGTAAGGTTTCAAACTTGTTAGCCAGATACTCTTTAAGCTCAGTTTTTAGATCTGTTGAGGTAAAAGTGACATGCCCTAAGATGTTTGCACATTGATTTTCAACTCTAGTAATAGCTTGAGTTGCAGATCTATTAGCTGTTGCAATTGAAGAAGTTAGTTGGTTTAGGGTAGGAGTGATCTTGGAGATAGATGTTTCTGCTACTTGGTCAGTGATGGGGAATTTGTTCATACTCTCTTCAATATTATTAATCTTTGTCTTAAGTCCTCCCAGCTCATTCTTTAGTTCCGGTTAGATGGATTTTTCTTTGATTAGCTTCTCCACTGATATCAGGTTGTTGCAAATATCCCGGAGCATGGGTTTAAGTTCGTCATCATTTTACCCTACTAGAGTGGTTTGTTCCAATAAACTTAGTGCCATTCTTACCTTTTCAGCTCCTGAGGGTTTTGGATTGGTAATCTTTCTTCTCACCTCAATGTCAGTTGATGATGTTTCCTCAGATCTGGAGCTTTCTATTTTTGATTCAAATTTGGAGCCACTTTCGGATTCCTCTGAGCTGGAGGATTCTTCTCCCTTATCATCTTTACTTTCAGCCCTTTTCACTACATTCTCCTCTCCCTTTGCTTGAGTAACTTTAGTAGCCTTAAGCATATTTCTGCCATGTTCCCGGCTGCTACTTCTGGATTGACCCTTTCCTTCAGAATTACCTCACCCGCAGAGGTAGCTAATGTGTCATCCTCTTTGAAACTCAGATCAGTTCCCTTCTCTAGTGCATTTAGCTCCGGGTTAGGCTCATCTACCTTGGATACACTTAGAGTTGTAGTGGCATCCAAGTTGCCTTGTTTTTTTAGCAAGATCTACATTCTTTAACTCAATTGCTTCCGTAGCTTGTCCCTGGCCAGTGGTTGCTTCATTGGCTTGATCCTCAAGCAAGTTCGCAATGTCCTCAACTTCCTCTACATGTGCCTTTATAGGACTTTCAACCTCTGCTACTTGAACTTTCGGATACTGGAAGGGGTTCTGTATGAGCTTTAAAGTTCAGTCCATTTAGCTCCTCTATAGTATAATCTTCCTAAAGGTGTTAGAGATTAAGACGAGAGATAAGGATGGATTGAGAGGGATCCACTAAAAGAATGGCTAGATTGGATGCTCCGGATGAGCCTTCAAGTCCTTCCAGAGTGAGGACAGGCTCATTAATCTCCCTGTTCTCTTTGATTGCTAGTAGCACATCATCACGTTTCGGATCCTCTGGATGAATTATCATTTGCGTTATCTCCATACCCTTTCCCTTGCTCAACTTTGCCTTAGCCATCATCTATGCTTGAGTGGCTTTAGGAGTTGGTTCATTGATGGATATTCCGGCAGTAGGCCACTTAGGAGCAAACTTTAGCTCTCTTTACTCTTAGAGCCTAGGTGAAAGTTGGCACTTGCTTGATAAATTTCCTTTTGGTCACTAGCTCTTCTTCCTCAGTGGCGCTACTTGAGGCACTCTCTTCTTTGAGAATATCCTTAATGGTGGATTGGGCTCCTTTGTTCCATCTATCCCTTATTACAGCAACGCGACTACAATGTTCTCATTTGCTTCTAGACCACTGACTAGTTTTGCTTTCTTAGCTACAGCTTTGATAAGCCTTCTTCTAGTCTTGGGCTATTCTAGAATCTATTTTAAGATCTGGGTGAGAGTCATTTGATCCTCATCCTCGTCTTCTATGTTTTCCTCCACCACGGGCTCTAGCTGGATCTTTTTCTGGGCCTTGGATGTAGTAGTTATTGCCTTTTTGACAACCAGAGCCTTCTCAACCATACCTCCGGCCTTCCTCTCTTTGCTCTTTTCCTACTTGAGTCTTTTCTATTCCAATGCCTTAGCCTTATCCCACTTTTTACTATAAGTCAGGTTCAAGAAATTCTTTTTTAGAATGCCCCTTCCTTTGACAGAGTCTTCCCCGATTAGGTCAATTCCATTTACTATAAGGATTTTGGTGATAAGAGCTCCATGTGAGTACTTGTGTTGCCGGATGCAGTGGATGAGTAGTACCGACATATTGAGTACTCTACTCTCCAGCTAGTGCTGAATGATGTAGCGTTGGAAGGAAGAAGTAGTTGTGAGAGAGCCTCTCCGAATTAGGATAAATTTAGCTAAAATAAATTAGAGCAGTCTTGGAGTTTCTGGCTAGAGAGTTGAAAACTTATCTACAAAGAACCTCTTTGGAAGCTACAGATTTGGATCATATTTTACTATTTGCTCGTCGCCATCGGTCCTCATCATCACTCCCCCATTCTTCATATTAAAGTGGGTTATGAAGAATTTTGATATGAGATTGATTACTTTCCCTTGTACTATCGTTTGAAGCGCATCGTAGTAAGTATGTGTTTTGAGATTTTTATAAAACTCTTTTACTAGAACGGGGTAGGTTGGGTTTTTAATCTGGAGGAAGACCTCCAGATTTTGTTCTTTCAAAAGTTGGGCATACGGTTCAATGGAGAAGAGAAAATTATCACCCAGGTGATCTGAGGGTGTTATGGTGTCAGAGCTAGTTCGCTTTACACGAATGAAACCTGTATCCACAAGGTTTTCCACTTTGAAGGTGTTCTTTGGAGGAGGAGTGGATTTTGCTTGAGTGTTGGTCATTTGAAAGAATTTGAAGGTTTGGAAATTTTAGGGTTCTAAGGAATTTTTTTATAGAGTAACAGTAGATTGATTACTTACGTGAAGACTGGAAAATTTAGGGCTTTTTATAAAGTTTCCAAGGTGAGGGAAATTGGGTAATTCGTAAGCAGTTAAAACTAACTGGGTTGATGACTTGGCAGTTAACTTTCAGGAGAAAAGTTAATGGCATGTAAACCGGAGAATCAGAATGGTTTAATTCTTGTAACAGTTGTAACTTTCACCCCGCGTGGCTTCACCAATAAACGTTTGAAATTCAAAATGTGTACAGTTACTTTTTCACACTTTTACTTCCATTTGTCATTCTTGTCTGCTTAGCTGTCAATATTTCCTTCCAGATCAATAATTAAACTTCTTTTCTTATTTTCCTTTATTCTTTAACAGTTGGAAACTCAATTAACAGCATTTTTTTCTTCTGGTTTCTTCTTCAGATTGGATTTGATAGTCCAATTGACTCCCTAAGCT
Organism: Euphorbia pulcherrima; assembly: GCA_947683365.1. NCBI lineage: Eukaryota > Viridiplantae > Streptophyta > Magnoliopsida > Malpighiales > Euphorbiaceae > Euphorbia > Euphorbia pulcherrima. The sequence continues at coordinate 17,871,853 of CANTUS010000013.1, read as the reverse complement.
TATTGAATTGATCATTACTTAGTTTGCTCATTGGTTGGGATATATACCAAAATCATAACCTTCTTTATGACATGATCTTTGATGAAATGGTGCCTTATGTTGACATCCTTCATCTTGCTATGTAGCACTGGATTCTTTGGCACATCAATTGCACTTTTGCTATCACGTACCACATCCACACATCCTGCTTGAACTCCATAATCCTCCAACTATTGTGTGATCCATAGGAGTTGAGCAACACAACTTCCAGCAGCCATATATTCTGCTTTTGTGGTTGTAAGAGCCACTGATGTTTGCTTTTTGTTATACCATGACACAAAGCAATCTCCTAGAAAGTGGCAGCCTCCGGATGTGCTTTTCCTTTCAAGCATATCTCTGCCATAATCAACATTTATATACCCTTACAATGTAAAATTGCCATTACTAGGATACCATAGGCCTACTTCAGTAGTTCCTAGAAGATATCTAAGAATCCTTTTTAAAACTTTGAGGTGTGAATCTTTTATTTTGGCTTGATACCTTGCACAGTAGCACACAACATAATGTTTGTATAGTCTACTTATAGTTAGATATACGAGTGATCCAATCATTCCCCAATAGAGCTTCTGATCAACTCCTTCTTCATCACAATCCTTTGAAAGAGCTATTTCTTGACCCATTGGAGTGGACGTTGGCTTGCTTTTGTCCATCTCAAAGTTCTTTAGAATCTCCTTGGTGTACTTGGACTGGTTTATGAAAATCCCATCCGGGCTCTTCTTAATTTGAAGTCTAAGGAAGAATTTGAGTTCTCCCCTCATAGACATCTAAAATTCCTTCTTTATTTGAGAGTTGAATTCTTCACACATATTCTCATCAGTTGCTCCAAAGATAATGTCATAAAAAAAGATTTGAACAAGAATGACATCATCTTTCTTTTTCCTAATGAAGAGGGTTGTATCTGCTTTACCCCAAATGTATCCCTTGGATATGAGAAATGATGTGAGTTACTCACACCAAGCTCTTGGTGCCTGTTTAAACCCATAGAAAGCCTTTTTCAGCTTGTAGACATGCTCCGGGTTCTTTAAGTCTTCAAATCCTAATGGTTGCTTAATATAGACCTCTTCTTGAATGACTTCATTGAGAAAGGCACTCTTGACATCCATTTGGAACTAGCTGAATCCCATATAGGATGCAAAAGAACACAAGATCCTTATTGCTTCCAGTCTTGCTATTGAAGAAAATGTTTCTTCATAATCTATGCCTTCTTGCTGATTGTATCCTCGAGCAACTAGCCGCACCTTGTTTCTCACTACAATTTTTGATTTATCAAGTTTGTTCTAACCCGCTTTGTGCTAATGATAGATTTTCCTTTTGCAAGTGGGACTAGATCCCATACATCATTCCTTGTGAATTGATCTAGCTCTTTTTGCATAGCCATCACCCAACTTTCATCTCCTTCTGCATCTTGAAATTTCTTTCCCTCAATGAGAAAGACAAAGGCAGCATGGCTCATCATCCTATCGACTCGTCCTTTGGTTCCAACTGGATTTTGGACATTGTCTAAAATGGCTTCAATTGGATAGTCCCTATGAGTCTGAATCTCTCTCCAAGGTTCTTCACAAAGTTGTGGAACATGTTCTTCGTTTATATCGACTACTTCTTTTGTTCCTTGTCCATCATTAAAGTTAATTTCTTTAACATAGAGATTTTTTGGTGGTGGATCTTTGTTGAAGTTGATTTGATCATCCTCTTCTTTGTATTCCTTTATTTGAAAAGGATCTTTAACCTTTACTGGTTCTGATTCATCCGGAACTATATCATCCGGATCTTGACTTTTCTTGGCTGTATGGTTAGTGTCATCAAAATCTACATGTATTGACTTTACCACAGTTTGAGTTATTTTGTTATATACTCTGTAAGCTTTGCTATGTACTGAGTGGCCAAGGAAATTGCTTCATCAGATTTAGGATCAAATTTTCCTAGTTGCTCTCTATCATTTAGGATGTAGCATTTATATCCAAAGGCTTTTAAAGTACCCAATTTTGGGTTTCCTTCCTTTCCAGATTTCATATAGGGTTTTGTCTATGGTCTTTCTAATGAGAGCTCTATTTAAAATATAACATGCAGTGTTTACGGCCTCACCCTAGAAGTACTAGGGCAATCTATTCTCATTTAACACTGTTCGAGCGATTTCAACTATGGTTCTGTTTTTCCTTTATACAACCCCATTTTGTTGAGGTGTATTAGGAGCAGAAAAGTTATGCTCAATGCCCTTGGATTCACAAAATTCAGCAACATGCTTAATTTGGAATTCTCCTCCATTATCATTGTGGATGCGTGCAATGCTTATGCCCTGTTCTACTTCTATCCGGATAAATATTTTAGAGAAATGGTTAAAGGCTTCATATTTGCTAGCTAGTAAAGCAACCTAGGTATAGCGAGAATAATCATCAACTATAACTATAGTGTATTCTCTTCTACTTAAGCTCATTGGCTTGATTGGGCCAAAGAGATCAATATGCAAGAGTTCAAGAACTCTTTTGGAAGGTATATAGGATATGGAAGGGAAACTTCTTCTATTTTTTTTACCTAGTTGGCATGCTGTGCATATGTGATCCTTGTCAAGAGTAACCTCAGGAAAACCACAACCAATTCCTTTTTGGCTTGTTTGGACAGGAGGTTCATGCTAACATGTCCCAACCTCCGGTGCCATATCCATAACTCTTCTTCTTTAGACACCAAGGATATGTTCTTTTTCTCAATTTTAATGTTAACAGAATAGACGTTGTTTAATCTAGGTGCATAAAGAATGAGTTGATTTGACTTACTATCAATAATTGAACAGCCTCAGGAGTCAAAGGTAACTTTTCTCCCTTTGTCACAGAGTTGTGCAACATTGAGTCCGTTGAACTTCAGTGCATCAATTAGTAAGACATATCCTATCTTTAATTCAGATCCAATGGTTACATGCCCAATGATTTATCCCTTTAGATTGTCTCCAAAGCTTACTTTTCCACCTTTCTTTTGGGTTAAAGTGATGAAGGCTTTTTCATCACTAGTCATGTGCCTTGAGCATCCACTATCAATGTATAATGTTTGATGATCTTCAGTGGACCTAAGGTATACCTACAAAAAACCAAGTGGGTTTGGGTAACCAATCAAATTTGGGTCCTCTTGGGTTAATAACCATTTTAGGCCATGGATTTACATCATAATAACCATTTTTAAATGTACACATTTTAGTAATATGGTTATTAGCTCCACAGAACCTGCACCCAACAACTGGTTTAGTCTGCTTAAGCTTCTTTTCAATATTTTAAAGATCCTTCTTCCTATAGTCTCCGGAGTATCCTGCTTTGGATATATCCGGACTTGACTGTTCGTTTGGATCCAGTAGTTTACTGGAGGAGCTATCTCCACTCTTTGATTCTTTCTTTGCTTGAGTGGTTGCTGATCATAGACTACTATAGCTTTTCCATTTTGAGTAGTTGTATACCTCTGTGCTTGAGGCTGCCTCTAGACTTTCTTTGGATTTGGAGGTTTCATATTCCTTCTTTGATTTCAGGGACCTTGTTTTCTTCTAGGAGCTGACTTGGGATTTCTTCTGATAGCTTCCTTCATCAAAGTTACTTCTCTATCTAACCCAAACACTTTCGCACTTAGTATTTGGACTTGACTCTTCAGGATGTTTTCTTCAATAGTATCTATATGATTTATGCTTCTTACAAGATCGATATCCTGAGCCATTGCCTCAACATCTTCTGCTAGTTCTATTACTTGTTTTTGAAGGGATTTGATGGCCTTTGTATTCTTCTTTACATGATTGATCACAATCCCTAAAGCACTAGCAAGATCAAGGTAAGAGATAGATTTAGAGTGAGAATTTACCTCTGTACTTGCTGACTCAGACTCTGATTCATCAATTTTCTCAGTGACTTGCTTTGATGTTTTTTCTTTCGGTCTGATTTTCTTTCGGATCAGTCAGTGCCACGAAGGCATAGTTGGCAGTCTCTTTTTCTTCCTCTGTAGAGGATGAGCTGATGCTTTCTTAACTGTTGCTCCAAGTGGCCACCGTAGCCTTGTTTTTGTATCTCTTTTCCTTCTTCAACTTGGCACATTTTGATTTGAAATGTCCCTTCTCTCCATATTCAAAACAAGCTATTTCTTTTTCCGAATCTTTCTTTTCTTCTAGTACCTTTCTGAACTTGTCCTTTTTAAACAAGCTTTGCTTCTTTCTTCTAGAATCTAATTTTCTAGAGATTCTCCTCCCTTCCTTTAGGAATTTGTTGAATTGTTTGGCTAGCGTAGCCATTTCTTCTTTGTGATAAAGCGATTCCCTTGAATGCTTTTCTGCTTTGGAGGAAGCTGATCTGGAGGAATCTACTTTGAGAGCAATTCCTTTCTTCTTCTCTTCAGGCTTCTTTTCTTGCTGACTATATCTTTCCAAAGATAGCTCTTAAGTTAACAGATTACCAATGAGCTCATGATAACTATAGAATTTTAAGTCATGAGCTTCCTCAATGGCAGTCTTCTTGTTATCTCATTCTTTGGTAAGACTCCGGAGGAACTTTTTCACCATTTCTTCCTCAGTAATCTGTTTTCCAAGCCTCTTCATTTTATTAACCAAATTGGTATATCTGGTATTCATGCTACTAATTGACTCCTTCAATTCCATCTTAAAGTTTTTAAGTTTTTGTTGTAGAAGATCAATCCTGGCTTCCTTAACCTTATTGGTTCCCTTATAGGTCACTTCAAGCTTTTACCATATCTCTTGTGCCGTTTTGCATCCAGATATCCTGTTAAATTCTGTTGCACTAAGAGCATAATGAAGCATGTTAATAGCATTTGCATTTTCATGCAATTTTTCATAATCGTTCTCATCTAATTGACTAGAGGGTTTTCTAGCGATAATACCCTCAACTTCATATGTAGGGAAGTAAGGGCTATCTTTAATGTCCATCCATGCAAGCATGCTTTGCACCTGAATGAAGTTCTTCATCCATTTTTTCCAAAACGTGTAGTGTTCACCGGTGAAGAGTGAAGGATGGGTAATGGACATACCCTCCGAAAGAAGCTATGAGTTATTATAACTCATTTTGATTCTTGGATAAAAAATGGAACTTTAGCTCGAGATTATTAGATCTCTAGTTGTGAGCACTTGCTCTGATAGCACTTGTTGATCCCTGTGAAGGTATAGTTAGGGGTCAGTGGGGGGTGAATGACCCTTTTTATGGAATTAATGAACTTTTAAAAGTCTATGTAGCGTGTTTGATTTGTTTCAGAATCAGTGGATCCGGATGATGCAAATATGATGAAATGCACTAAAATATAAAGCAATAAGGAAATTCAAACACAGTGATTTGTACTAGTTTAGCCCCGCCTACTCCAATCCCTAGAGGTCCTTCTCCGAGCTTTTCAATCCACTAGTGAGATTCTTTTCAACTGGCAGGAATCAAGCCTTTACAATTGTCTCTAGAGATTTCTTTTCCTCCGGATGTAGGATATACCACCAAACCACCAAGCTTGGTTGAGTCCTCTTCTTTAGTAGGATATACCACTCAAACTCTTCCCAAGTTCAAGCCAAGTCCCACAGGGATACACCACTTAAACCTTCCTAATTTAAGCTAAGTCACAATCTCAATACTCACCCATTACAAATATCTTTTTCAAAGGGTGGTTTTGAACTCTTCAAGTTTATATCTTTCACTTGAGAGTTCTTACAAACTGATTTCTTTTTGTTTGGTTCTTGGAGGGATTTTCAAAACTGATTGAATAGCAAATTTCTTAATAGATTACTTTCTTGAAGTAACCAGCATCTTCTCAACATATGAAGCTTCCCTTTTATAGGCTCTAGATCATAAAGGTAGCCGTTGTGTACTATTGGTATGATCTTCAATCTTTATTGTTGATTAGATATGAAGTGGCGCTTCGAGAGCCATTGATTAGTCCATTAGACTCATTGATTGACCCGTTTGAATTGTTGGGATTGATGCAACATAGTTGTTGTGAGCGGATGACCTTTTTTGTGTGACCCGCGTGAGAGGCGGGTGTGAAAATAACAAGCGCTGTAAAGCGGGTTAAAGGGATTGATCCTCATTTTAGAGTTGTGATCAACATAGATTGATAAAAGCGATGTTGAAGTTGAATTTTAGTCCAATTTAAGTGTTGAAAGATACGAGACCGGAATTCCATATTTTAAGATAGAGTTGCCACCCAGTTTAGCTCTACCGGGAATTTTGGTATGATAATCCCACCGGGTGGTTAGACCGTACCTTAAGACAGAGATTATGGGTTCGGATGATGTTGCCTATTTTTCATTTAATAAATCAACCATTTATATTTTAATAAAGGTGACTATAGTTCTTATGCTATTTAAATCTTCTTAATTAGAGTTTTTGGTTAAAATAATCCATAAATCATGCCACGAATCATGTGATGAAGCAATAAATAAAGAAAACAAATTAATTATTACATGGCTCTACAAATTCCTACACAATTTTTTAATGCGGGAAAATAAATGAAATAAATAATGAAAGACCGAAACCCGGCCTCAATTGAACTTACCAATACCGAACCAGATCCAAAAATAATAAACCACACACAAAGAATCACAAATAACACACAAATGATCATAGAGCAGAATTGAAATTTAAAAAAGGAGAAAACCATTTTTTAGGAATTTTCCAGGTTAGAAAAACACATTTTCTTTTTTTTGGCATTAAATAATTATCTAAGCAACCTAATAATTGATTAAATAAATTAAACAACCATAAAATTAGATAAAATATTTACAGAATACTTTTAGATTTTTATTTGGGATAAAAAGATTTATTAAGAATTTATTTGGTGAAAAAGTCATTTTTAAGCCATTAAGTAGACATTTAACCAATAAAATAATTAATAAATTGATTCCAGTAGATTAAAAAATATTTTAACAAACTCCAGATTATTTATGAATTTTTGGAAATTTTTCGGATGAAAACCAGGGTCAAAATTACAAGAAAACGATAAATTAGGGCCAAAAAATGCAAAGTATGGACCTTCTGGCATTTTTGCCAGTATGACCGCTGTGGTGGCCATCTGATTGCCGCCATGACCACTGGAGCGGTCAGACCAGAAATGCACCAAACGAACAAAAATCAGTATTTTTACACCCAAAAACTAAAGATTACTGAAATTTTAAGTCGATCCCCACAATATTTTAGTAGATATGGACTTAAAGTGACAAAATAACTTTGATTTTTTGAATCGGGGGAGAAAAAGACCGAAAACGCTGGAAAAGGTGTTCGACCTCATTTGTGGCGATCTGACCGATGCGGTGGTAGCGGTCAGAGCGCCGCCGGTGCGGTTGTCGACTATTTGTTAGTGTTTTGCAAAAATACCGAAGAAAATTGGTAAAAAACCCTAAACCAACCAAAACAACAGCAAAAAGACTTAAATAAATGGTAAACTTAAAAAAAGTACCTTGTGGTTTCACTCATTTGCAAAACTGGGTGTGAGGAATTTTTTTTTCAAAACGGGGTCTGTGATTTAAAAAAATTTGCAAAAGGGGGCCTATGGTTTCAAAATAGTGGTGTTACATTGAATATTTTAAATATTTCAACATTCTAATAATTTAACCTTATTATTTAAAAATGATACATCAGGATTTGAGTAAATTTCGGAATTTTTTCCTATTTTTTAAAGATTGTTATCATAATTTAATTAAAAAATTATTTTCACTATTCAGAATTTTTCACTGTTGTGTATTGTATTTTTAATAACTATCCTCCAAAAATTCGGACAAAAACAAACAAGATTACCCATTTTCGTGATATAATTTAATATTGAGAATCCTTTATTTGTAAATTTTTTGAAACCACATACCCCGTTTTGCAAAAAAAATTCCTCAGACCCCGTTTTGCTAATGAGTAAAACCACAAGACACTTTTTTGAAGTTTACCCATAGATAAATTGATTAAATAGATAAAGGAACTCAGATTTGTTACCTCTAGGCCGTGAATCTGCTCTTTGAGACTCGAATCAACCCTTGGCGAGATCCTTTTTGATGATTTTGACGATTTGGGTAGTGGTTTTGAGGAAAAGTCACTAAAAACCGGTTTAATCAATTTTTAAGCTATGATTTCTAATGGATTTTAGTTTAAATCTGAGATAAAGACCCGAGAAACTAATTTAGAGAAATTCTTTAGCCTTTATCAAGCTTTTTCTCTCTAGGTCTTAAGTTTATCTCACTAAAAATTTGAGTTTTTAATCTGATGAAAATTAGCCAAAAAGTCTTGAAAAAGATTATTTTAAGGGTTTATATAGACTCAATTAGGTATAAATAACCCAATTAGTCCCTCAAATACTCAGATTTTATTATTAAAACAGATAAAATCGAAAAAGACCAAAAAAAGGCAACTGGCGCGGTGACCGCACCCGCAGCAGCCGTCAAAGTTTGACCTTTGTGCAAGTCTCTGAACTCATCATCATGTTGCATTTTCTCTCTCTAAAAGCGGATAATCTCAATTTTTTTGGGAATTTTAACATTTCTGAGGACTAATTGGATTATTTGGAGTGAGAAGGGTCTATATAAACCCGTTAAATCATCTTATTTCAGGACTTTTCCCAATTTGAAAAGAAAAATTGAATTAGATAATTCTTGGGATTTTAGAGTGAGAAAGCAAGAGAAAGAGGTAGAAATCCGATTTAATACACATTAATTCGGGTTCTTAATCATTCTCAAGCCTAATCACTTAGATTTAACGCTTAAATCACATAGAAATCTTAGGTTTAAAATGATTTAAATAGGTTTTTAGTGACTTTTGTCTTGAATACTACTGAAAATTGCCGCTATTTCCCGCCACTGTTTCGTCGGATTTTCATCACAAATTCGTGAAAAAGCTTGCCAAATGTCCGGCTCGAGTCTCAAAACGTGGATTCATGGCCTAGAGGTAACAAAACTGATTTCCAATCTATTTTACTTAATTATTTTGTTGTTTTTGTTGTTGCTTTGGGGTGGTTATCCCCTTTTCTTTGGTACTTTTTGCAAACTACGGCGCAAAGCCATGACCTCAACGACGACGAATTAACCGTGCCCGTCGCCGCGATGACCGTTGCCACTATAGCGGTCATTCCGATGCCGGTGTGGCAAAGTCGCCGCCGGTGAGGTTAAATACCTTTTCGGGTGTTTTTGGGTCCCTTTTGTCTCGAGGTAAAAAAATCAAAGTTATTTCTTCATTTTAAGTTCAATTCTACTGAAATATTGTGGGAATCGACTTATAATTTCAGTAAACTTGAGTTTTTGGGTGTAAAATATTGATTTTTGTCCGTTTTGCACGTTTTTGGTTTGACTGCTCTAGTGGTTATCTGACCGCTACCACGACAGCAGTCAGATGACCACCACAACGGTCATACTGGCAAAATTGTCAAAAGGTCCATATTTTGTATTTTTAGCCATGTTTTATCGTTTTCTTGCATTTTGACCCGAATTTTCACACGAAAAGTTTCCAAAAAATCATAAATAATCTAGAATTAATTAATATAAATTATAATCTGCTGGAATTAATTTATTAATTATTTTATTAATTAAATATTTATTTAATGGCTTGAAAATGACTTTTTCACCAAATAAATGCTTAATAAATTGTTTTGTCCCAAATAAAATCTGAAAATATTATGTAAATATTTTATCTAATTTCAAGGCTATTTTAGTTCATTTAATTAATTATTAGGTTTCTTAGATAATTATTTAATGTCCAAAGAATGTGTTTTTAACTCTAAAAATTTCCAAAAAATGCTTTTTTCCCTTGTTTAAATTTAATTTTCTGCTTTAGATTATTTGTGTAATATTTGTGCATATTTGTGCGTGATTTATTGTTTCTGGAGCAGTTTCGGCATTGGTAAGTTTGATTGAGGTCGATTTTGGTCTCTTAGTATTTATTCATTTCATTTTCCCGCTTTAGAAAAATGTATACAAATTTGTAAAGCCATGTAATAATTAAGTTATTTGCTTTATTTACTACTTTATTCCATGATGCGCTGCAAGATGTATGGATTATACTCACCGAAAACTCTAATTAGGAGGATTTAAATCGCATAAGAACTAAAGTCACCTTTATTAAAATGTAAATGGTTTGATTTATCAAATGAAGAATAGGCAACATCATCCGAACTCGGAATCTCTGTTTTAAGCTACGATCTAACCACCTGGTTGGAATATCGTACCCAAATTCCCGCCAAAGCTAAACCGGGGTGGTGACTATTTCTTAAAATACGGGATTTTGGGTCTCATATCTTTTAACACTTAAATTGGATTAAAATTTAACTTCAACATCGCTTTTATCAATCTATTTTCATCATGCCTCTAAATCGAGGGTTCTTTCTTAGCACACTTCACAATGCCCTGTTATCGCCGCCTCCCGCCTCTTATACGAGTCATGCGGAAAAGGTCTTCCGTACACAGTGATGACTCTACTGGGGAACGAACCTAAAATCTTTGGTTTGATCCCGAGTAGAGTCACCACTATTACCGAACGACCTCTTCCATGCGACCCACGTGAGAGGCAGAGAGCGGGTAAACAAGCATTGTGAAGCGTGCTAAGGGAGGATCCTCGATTTAGAGGCGTGATGTAAATAGATTGATAAAAGTGATGTTGAAGTTGAATTTTAATCCAATTTATGCTTTAAAAGATATGAGACCGAAATCCCATATTTTAAGACAGAGTCGGCACCCGGTTTAGCTCTACTGGGAATTTTGGCACGATACTCCCATCGGGTGGTTAGACCGTACCTTAAGAAAGAGATTCCTGGTTCGGATGATGTTGCCTATTCTTCATTTAATAAATCAAACCATTTACAATTTAATAAAGGTGCTTTAGTTCTTATGCGATTTAAATCCTCCTAATTATAGTTTTCGGTTAAAATAATCCATACATCACATGGCGAATTATGCGATAAAGCAATAAATAAAGCAAATAAGTTAATTATTTCATGGCTTTACAAATTCTTATACATTTTTCTAATGCGGGAAAATAAATAAAATAAATAACGAAAGACTGAAACCGTCAACCGAACTTGCCAATACAAAACTGGCTCCAAAAATAATACGCCACACGCAAATAATCACAAATAACACACAAATGATTATAGGGCAGAAATGAAATTTAAACAAGGAAAAAACCAATTTTTAGGAATTTTCGGGGTTAGAAAACACATTTATTGGACATTAAATAATTATTTAAGCAATATAATAATTAATTAAATGAACTAAAATAGATTTAAAATTAGATAAATTATTTACAAAATATTTTTTGGATTTTTATTTGGGACAAAACAATTTATTAAGCATTTATTTGGTGAAAAAGTCATTTTTAAGTCATTAAATAAACATTTAATCAATAAAATAATTAATAAATTAATTCCAGCACATTTAAAATTATATTAATTAATTCTAAATTATTTATGATTTTTTTGGAAATTTTCTGGGTGAAAATCGGGTCAAAATGTAAGAAAACGATAAAAAGGGCAAAAAATATGAAACATGGACCTTTTTGGCATTTTTGCCTGTATGACCGTTGTGGTGGCCATCTGACCGCTGCCATGGGAGTGGTGGACACTATCGTTGCAGCGATGACCATTGTCGTGGCAGTGATCAGATGACCACCAGAGCGGTCATGCAGAAAAAAGCTAAACGGGCAAAAATCAGATTTTTACACCCGAAAACTCAAGATTACTGAAATTTTAAGTCGATTCCCACAGTATTTCAGTAGATTTGAACTTAAAATCATGAAATAACTTTGATTTTTTGACTTAAGACAAATGGGACCCAAAAACACTAGAATCGGTATTTGACCTCACCATGAATCCACGTTTTGAGACTCGAACCGGACATTTGGAAAGCTATTTTTTGACGAATTTGTGACAAAATAGTGACGGTTTGTGATAGAAATAGTGACCGAAATAGCACGGGATTTTGTGATTTTGTGATAAAAAGTCCCCAACCCCTATTTAAATTCAAATTAAACCTAAGTGTAGATCGATTTTAAGTGTTTAAATCTAAAAGATTGAGCTTAAGAATAATTAGGAACCTGGAATAATATGTATAAACTGGTTTCCACCTTGTTCTTGAGCTTTCTCTCTCTAGAAAGTTATAATTCTAAAAGATGAGATTTAAATGTTCCAATTGGCCCAAAAATCCTAAACCAGGTGATTTTATGAGTTTATATAGACCCTTCTCACTCCAAATAATCCAATTAGTCCTTAGAAATGTTAAAATTCCCAAAAAAATTGAGATTATCTATGTTTAGAGAGAGAAAATGCATGGCGGTTAGTTTAGAGACCCGTGCAGCGGTCAAACTTCAACCGCTGCCGTAGGTGCGGTCACCGCGCTGGTGGCTCGGTCAGCCGCGCCAAGGGCATGGTTTGACCATGTGGCCACGTTGGGGCCTCACATGGTAAGGCCACAATGGGCCATACAATGACCGCTGCCCGATGGCCCGGTTAACCGCTCGGACGGTGGTTCTGGCACCGAATCTGGTGAGGACCAAAAGGGACCAGGGATTTTTTTGACCAAATTAATACTTTTTTTTATTTTGAATTTCATTAATTTTTATTAATTAACCGGTGATGGAAAATAACTCGATTAAAGTCCCAAGTCAATATAAGAGTACTTGCCAAATGCGATTCGACCCCGAAAATTGGGACAATGGGTCCGTAAAAAGGTTAGGGCAAAGAGACATCATCGTTTAGTGGGACACCGAAAAGCCTATGATCACAGGCTGCCCCTAGGAGATTACCACTTGACTTAGTCAAATGTGATCTCACGAAAGAGCAAGGGATAGAAGGTCATACCTAAGGCGTAGATTCTTGAACCGATTGTCTACTGGTGGTTTGGGGATGCACCATCAACGGACCTATCAAGAATAGAGTTCTGACTTAGAAATTTCGATCAGTATCACCTTCTATGGACCAACGAATTTGAGACTTCTAGAATCGGTTGTGTACTGGTGGTTTGGGGACATACCATTAACGGACCTATCTAGCTTGGGAAATCTGTATCGGTTGTCTACTAGTGGTTTAGGCACACACCATGAACGGACCTATTGAGAAGGAGGATCTGAATTAGTTATCTACTGGCAGTCTGGGGACACACCATTAATGGACCTATCGGAAGGGAAGGACTGAATCAGTTGTCTACTGGTGGTTCGGAGATGCACCATCAATAAAACTATCTAGAAGGAACTATAAATTGGTCGTCTATTAGCAGTTAGGGGATGCACCGCCAATGGACCTATAAAGAGGAAAGATACGAATTGGCTGTCTACTAGCGGTTTGGGGATGCAGCATTAACAGACCTATCAGATTTAGGAATTATGAATCAGTTGTCTATTGGCGATCTGGGGGCGCACCTGTTGGTCCATGTGAGGGTCTATATAAGGTTAGAGATGGGTAGATGACCCTTTTTATGGAATTAACAGACTTTAAAAATTCTTGTATAGCATGTTTGATATGATCCGGATATAATGGATCAGGATGATACAAATATGAAATGATGTGCAATAAGTAAAGAGTTAGAAAATCAAACACAGTTATTTATCATGGTTCGGCCCCGCCTACTCCAGTCCCCAGAGTATCCATACTCCGAGCTTTTTCACTAGTGGATTCCTTTCCAACTGGCAAGGATTAAGCCTTACAATTTATCCCCAGAGATTTCTTCTCCTCCGGATGTAGGATATGCCACTAGAAGCACCAACTCCTAGCTAAGTCCTCTTGAGCTTGTCTCTAAATGGTGACTGCTTCCTGATGTAGTATATACTACTTGAAGCACCAACTCTTAGCTGATTCCTTTCACTTTAGTAGGATATACCACTTAGATTCTACCCAAACCTAAGCTGAGTCCTAAAGGGAGATTCCTCTTAAAGTACCAACTCTAAGCTAGTTCCCAATCTCGATACTCACCCAAGTATGAGATCTTTACAACTGATTTTTCTTTTGAAAGGGGTTTGGACTCTTCAAGTTTATAGTTTTTACTTAAGAGTTCTTACAAACTAATTTTGAATGGTTCGATTATTAGAGGGATTATATTACTGATTGCAATAGCTTGAATTCTCTTATAATAGCTTCTGTGAAATCAACCAGCACCTTCTCAACATGTGAAGCTTCCTTTTATAGGCTCAGAGCATTAATGTAGCCACTATGCACTGTTGAGGTTGAATTGAATCTTCACCATTGATCAGGTATTATATGGCGCATTCGGAGCCATTGATTAATCCGTTAGGCACAGATTTTGACCCGTTTGAATTTTTGGGATTGAGGGAATAAGTTGTCAGTGATTGTTTTGTTTGGATTTTAGTGACTCACCAACATTTATGTCATTTGCTTTGATGTGAAATTCATGCTCCATTCTTATTGGTCTATGTGAAAAAGGTTATTACCTTTTTCTCTTTCCCTTATCAGTCCTTTTATCCTTTTTAGGAGTGCGTGCTAGCTGTTATCTTTAAGGCAAAAAGGATCTTTGACTTTAGACCAAAAAGAGAGGGAAAAGGTATGTCTTGATATTTGAGTCTTCTAGATGTCTTCAGATCTAATATATATCCGGATGCTTCTTCAATTAGTTCTTCTTCCGGAAGCTACTTTTGAGAGGTTTAAAGTTTGTGTCCTTTCCAAACTTAAATCGGATGCTTCCAATGTGTGCTTAGGTATTTATAGTCTTCAATGTATGTCCTGATGACTTGTCTTGGACCTTATGCTTTCATTTTAGATTTAAAAGATTACATGCTTTTGTTCTCTTCGTTTTTGTTTTCTTCAAACTTGATCCAGAGTGTTCTTTGACTGGTTCTTCTGGATCATTGTTTCCCAACAATCTCCCCCATTTGATGGAAGCAGAAACCTAAGCACAACTAAGCATAAGTAAATGGGGTTTTATGAGCTAAGTATGATTCATGATACTTATTTATTTACAGATTTACTCCCCCATAATTTTAGCATCCTAACTCCCCCAAAATTTTTGCATTCTAGCTTCTAAGTTTTTTAAGTACAATTATAAATTGTACTCAAAAGTGATTTTTGAGTAGAATATTTTCACTATATATTTCTATTGTAAACAATAGTTAACCTTATGCAGTTCCAGATTACAGGTACAAAAATATATAAGTGATAAATTACAGATCTAGCTATTACAAGATTTTACAATGGGAAATAGCTAAACTGTACTACTCCACTCTTGCATGGGCTCACCTTTATTTTCTTTGCTTGTGCTGCCCTTATCCCTCTTGTTGTTTGCATTAGATTGGGGGTCAATGACCATGTAAGTATTTTGGTCCCAACTCTTCTGCCAAGCTTCTAAATAGACTGAGTAATCAACATTTCCTTCTAGGCACTTTTCAATGATGGTTGCAATAGTAGCCAGAAGGAGATAGACTAGTTTTAGTTGGCCCTAGAGTTTCTTGTAGGACTTGAACATGTCTGGAATCATCTTAAGAATGTGTTGTCTGTCCTTTTTTTTCAAAAAATGGGAAGAGAGCCTTGAGAAGTGCTATTACACATTTATAGCCAAAGAATCTAGTGTCTCCAATGTATTGAACAATATTCTAGAAGACTCGAAGGAGATAGCTTTCCAAAATGACTATTGAAGATCCGAAGGTGGAAGGAGCATTGAGAGATAGATTAGCCATACTTGATTAGAGTTTCTCAATCTCCTAGATTATATCTCTCCGTATATTATGGACACTGGAGTTGAGCGTTATCATATCCTTATTGAAGGCTTCCTTCAGATTATTGATGAGCTTATCTGTTCCGTATAGATGACTCATAAAATCATTACTTATTTCTTCGATCTACTTTTCTAGGAGCTTGGGGAGTCCTTCATCTAGGAAATTGCATAGCATTTCCTGGGCTGCTTGTCGTTCTTCATTTAATAATGTAATCTCGGATGTGATGCCCTTTCCAGATTCAACTATAACATCGGGGATGAATATTTCCAAGCTTTCAAACTTGTTGTCTATATACTCTTTTAGCTCAAGTTTTAGATCGATTAAGGAGGAGGTGATCTGACCCCATGATAGTTGCGCAGTTATTGTCAGCTCCGTTGAGTGCTTGAGTTGTAGAGCGATTTGCTCCTGCAATATTGGAATTCAGCTATTTTATTACCGGAGTGATTTTTGAGAGGGAAGTTTTTGCCACTAGTTCAATTGAAGGAAAGGCTTCCACTCGCTTCTCAATTTTCTACATAAACCCCATTATCTCTCCTAGTTCACCTATCAGGTCCAAAGTTATAGATTTATGCTTTACCATATTCTCCATGGATTTCAGCTATTCACAAATATTCCGGAGACTGCGCTTGATATAACTCTCTTCGTGCTCTTCAATTGTAACCTGTTGTATCATTTTTAGTGCTATACTTATCTTTTCAACTCAACCCTAATTTATACTTATCTTCCACTCGCTTCTCAAGTGTGCTATCAGATGATGAGGTCTCTTCTAACCTAGAGCTGCTTCTGGGTCCCCTGATCTAGAAGATTCTTCTTCACTACTTTCTTTCTCCTTTTGTTCTTCGCTCTTTTCTTCCAACCTATCCTCCTAATTGGCCTCACCCTTAGACTATACTTCAGAAGTGTGGTCAATGGGTCCTAGTCCAGTTCCCCCCTCCAGAGTATTTTGCTCCAGGATAAACTATTTATCTTTAGATATAGTTTGGATTTCTGCACCTAAGTTGTCTAGAGTGTCATTATCATCATCAGGCAGATTATCAGCAACATTATTAGTCAAGGATTACCTCATTGGCCTACTAGGGCTCGATGTGTTCTATTTTTGTCTGCTTTTCAATTACTCCTGTATCCAGAAGACTAGTATTATCCTTAATCTTTCCTTCAGTTGCCTTTCCAGTACTTATAATTCTTACTTCTTCCTCTTGATTCAGAATGATGGTACTATCCTTATCATTCCCTCTAGATGCCTTTGCAGGCATTCCACTTCAATTACCTCAACCACTAGATTTAACAAGTTCCTTAGAAGAGGTTCAGTTCTAGCCTTAAAAACAAATAGATCTTCCTCTAGATATTATTTTTTTTGTAGGAGTGCAAGGTCCGTTGAGGCAATGAGGACAGTTAGACTATTAGTTTATGTCTTGGATGAGCCTCTGGGTCCCTCTTTGGACAGTATATTTTCCTTGAGATTGTCCCAGACTGTGTCTATCATGTCTTCATACTGAGGATCATTTGGATGAATGTTATCCAGAAGGATGGGTTTTCCAACAACCATAATCTCCCTGCCTTTGCTTAAGTCTAACGGCTTTGTAGCTTTATGGGTTGGCTCTTGGATGGTGATACTAGCAGTTGGTTTCTTGATGGCCAATTTTGTCCTTTTTACTTTGAGAGCTTCACTGAAGGTGGATCCCTTCCAGGTAAGCTACTTCTTTGGGATAGGCTCCCCATCTCTTATTTCCTCACTATTAAAGCCATCCTCCTACTCTAGGATATCCTTAACTATCGTCTTCTCCGCTTGCTTCTATCCTCTTTTGACTGTAGCAGCTGTAACTCCAATTTTCTTAGTAGATTCCAGTTCATAAATTGGCTTCATCTTTTTAGCAGCACCGTTAATGTGCCTACCTCTCTTCTTAGGCTTTTCTAGGGTTTTTTTAAATAACTAGGTACGGGTGAGAGCATCTTTATTTACCTTCTCAACCTCTTCCTCAATGAGCTTGAGATTGATTTTTTGTTGAGCCCTAGGTTTGGTAGTTATGGCTTTCTCCTTTCTCTCCTCCCTCTATCTAATGGCTACCCCTTCGTCCCATGTCTCACGAAAAACAAGTTTTCAAAAATTTTCTCCAATATTGTCTTTCCATCTACTGATTTCTTAGTGACATCAATTCCATTTTCAACCAGGATTTTGGTGATGAGGCCCCCATGAGTATATTTGTATTGCCTGATGAAATGGATTAGAAGCACTGGCATGTTGAATACTACACTCTCTGTCCAGTGCTGGAGGATACAGTGTTCAAATAAGGATATTGTGGTGAGAGAGCCCTTTAGGATAAGCACAAATTTTGTCAGTACAAACTGCAGGAATCTGGGAGTCTCTTACCAGCAAGTGGAGAACTTATCTCTAAAATACCTCAGTGGAAGCCATTTCATTGGTTCATACTTTGCTTTTTGTTCATCTCCATCTGTTCTTAGTGCTACCCAATCATTCTTTATATTAAAGTGAGTGATAAAGAACTCTGGAGTCAGAGTTATCTCTTTGCCATATACAGTGGTCCAGAGAGCGTCGTAATAGTTGTAGGCTTTGAGATTATTATAAAATTGTTTTATGAATACAGGATAGGTTTGTGTTATGCATTTTTAGGAAGGTTTCTAACCCTTAGTATCTAAGGAGTTGATTGAAAGGGTCTGTTGAAAATAGATAGTCACCTCCCAGGAAATTAAAAGGAGTGACGGTTTTTAAGGCAATTTTCTTTACGGGGATAAAGTTAGAATCATGAAGATCTTCCACTTTAAAGATATTCTTAGGAGGAGGAGTGGTTTTGATTTGAGCGTTGGTGTTGGCCATTTAGGAAATTTTGAAAAAGAGTTTAGGAATTTAGGGTTTTGAGAAGAATTTTGGAAAGTAACAGTAAGATTGTTGCTCGCGTGAGAAAGAAGAGGAATTTTGGGGTTTTTTTTATAGAATTCCTAAGGTGAGGGTAGTTTGGACACAGTTAAACCTAACTGGATCAATGATGTGGCAGGTAAAAATAAGGAGAGAGGTAAATGACATTTAATCAAAGAATTAGAATGGTTTAAATCTAGCTATTGCATTTTACCATACGTGCAATGCCCAATAAACATTTGAAATTCAAAACGTGTACAGTTACCTTTTCGCGCTTTTACTACCATTTGTCAAGTCTGTCTGTTGAGCTGGCAATATTCCCTTCGAATCTAGTGATTTAAATTTTTCTTCTTTCTTCTTGGATTCCCTGACTTGTAGAATATCAAACTAGCTTTAGAATATCTTCCGAATCCATCTTCAAATTGGATTAGACATTCCAATTGACTCCTTTAGTTTATTGAATTGATCTTTACTTAATGGCTTAGTAAAGATATTTTCCCTTTACTCATTTATTGGTATGTAGACCAATGAAACATCCTTCTTCAATACATGATCCTGAATGAAATGGTGTCTGATGTTGACATGTTTTATCCTGCTATGGAGTAGTGGATTCTTTGACACATAAATTGAACTTTTGTTGTCACACATAACATCTACACATATGGATTGAACTCCATAATCTTCCAATTGTTGCGTGATCCATAAGAGTTGAGCAACATAACTACCAACTACCATATATTTTACTTCTGTAGTTGATAAAGCAACTGAAGTTTGCTTCTTACTACCATGATACCAAGCAATCTCTAAGAAAGTGACATCCTCTGGATGTACTCTTTCTTTCAAGAGTGTCTCTGCTATAGTCTGCATCAATGAAGCCTTGTAAGGTGAAATTTCCATTACTAGGGTACCATAGTCCAACTTTAGTTATTCCCAGCAAGTACTTGAGTACCCTCTTTACAGCTTTAAGATGAGAATCCCTTGGATTGGCTTGATATCTTGCACAGTAGCAAATTGTATAATGTATGGTAGGTCTGCTAGCTATCAAATATAAAAGTGACAATCATTCTTCTTTAGAGCTTCTGATCTACATCTTCTCCTTCACGATCCTTTGAAAGGACTATATCTAATCTTATTGGAGTGGACATAGGCTTGCTCTTGTCCATTTCAACTTTCTTCAGAATCTTCCTGGTATACTTGGACTGATTAATGAAAATCCCATCCAGACTTTGCTTGATTTGTTGACTAAGGAAGAAATTCAGTTCTCCCGTCATGGCCATCTCAAATTCCTTCTACATTTGAGTGTTGAATTCTTCACACATCCTCTCATCTTTTTCTCAAAAGATGATGTCATCTATATAGATTTGGGCTAGAATGACATCACCCTTTGTCTTCTTGATGAAGAGGGTTGTGTCTGCTTTACCCCAGATGTAACCATTGGATATGAGGAAAGAAGTAAGTCTTTCATACCAGGTTCTTCGTGCTTGCTTCAATCCATAGAGGGCTTTCTTCAACTTGTACATATGATCCGGATGTTTTGAGTTTTCAAATCCAGGTGGTTGCTTGACGTAGACTTTTTCTTGGATAACTCCATTTAGAAATGCACTTTTGACATCCATCTGGAATAATGTGAATCCCATGAATGATGCAGAAGCACACATAATCTGGATTGCCTCTAATCTTGCTACCGGTGCAAATGTCTTCTCAAAGTCAATGCCTTCTTGCTGATTATAGCCTTGGGCAACAAATCTTGCCTTATTTCTCACCATAACTCCGGATTCATCTAGCTTATTCTGGAATACCCATTTGGTGCCAATGATTGACTTCCCTTCTAGAAGTGGTATAAGATCCCATAAATCATTTCAGGTGAATTGATCCAGCTCTTCTTGCATTGCCATAATCCAACTTTCATCTCCTTCTGCATCTTAAAATTTCTTTAGCTCAATGAGAGAGATAAAAGTAATATGGCTCATCATATAGTTGAGTTGTCCTCCAGTTTTGATTAGATTTTGAACATTGTTCAATCCTTATACAGATATCTAGTTAGTTTAATATGATATAAGATATTCTATATGTGTAAAATGGGAGATCATTGGCTTCAATTGGATGATTCCTATGAGTCCGGATCTATCTTTGAAGGTCTGCATGCTGAACTAGGGCTTGTTCTTATTTTGCTTCAACTTCCCCTTCTTGATCATCAATAAAATTTATCTCATGTTGATTGAGATTTCCTTGTGGTGCTTCTGAGTTAAAGTTGATTCCTTTATCTTCTTCTTTGTACTTCGTGACTTGAAAGGAATCTGGAATTGGTACTTCCTCCTTTTCTCCAGTATTTTCAGCTTTCAGAGTTAAGTCTTCTGGACTGGAACTTGTTTTCCTTGCATGGTTAGTCTCATTAAAATCTATATGTATTAACTCTACCACAGTTTGTGTTCGTTTGTTATAGACTCTACAACCTTTGCTATGTGTTCAGTAGCTAGTGGAAATTGCTTCATCAGACTTAGGAATAAATTTTCCTAATTGCTCTCTATCATTTAGGATGTAGCATTTACATCCAAAGGCTTTGAAATACCCAATTTTGAGTTTCCTTTCCTTCCAGATTTCATATAGGGTCTTTTCTATGGTTCTTCTTATGAGAGCTTTATTCAAGATGTAACATGCAGTGTTTACGGTCTCAACCCAAAAATATTTAGGCAATCTATTCTGATTTAGCATTGTTTGAACCATTTCAACTATTGATCTATTTTTCCTTTTAACAACCCCATTTTGTTGAGGTGTATGAGGAGTCAGAAAAGTTATGCTCAATGCCCTTGGATTCATAAAATTCAGCAAAATGCTTATTTTTGAATTCTCCTCCACTATCACTCCGAAAACTCAATATTATTAAAATTTTAAGTCAATCCCCATAATGTTTCAGCAGATTTGGACTTAAAGTTATGAAATAACTTTGATTTTTTGAATAAGGGGAGAAAAAGACCGAAAACGCCGAAAAAGGTGTTCGTCCTCACCAGTGGTGATCTAACTGTTGCGATTGCAGTGGTCACCGCTGCCATGGTAGTGGTGACTACTGCAATGGTAGCGGTCAGGGTGCCGCAGGTGCGGTCATCGACTTTTTGTTGGTGTTTTGCAAAACTACCAACGAAAACGGGTGAAAACCCCCAAAACCAACCAAAGCAGCAGCATAAACACTTAAATAAATTGATTAAATAGATAAGGGAACTCAAATTTGTCACCTCTATGCGGTGAATCCGCTATTTGAGACTCGAATCAACACTTTGTGAGATCCTTTTTTATGATTTTGAAGATTTGGGTAGTGTTTTGTGGTAAAGTCACTAAAAACCTATTTAATCAATTTTTAAGCTATGATCTCTAACGGATTTCAGTTTAAATCTAAGAGATTAAACGAGATAAAGACCCAAGAAACTGATTTGGAGAAATTCTTTAGCCTTTATCAAGCTTTCTCTCTCTAGTTCTTAAGTTTATCTCACTAAAAATTTGAGTTTTTAATCTGATGAAAATTAGCCAAAAAGTCTTGAAAAAGATGATTTTAAGGTTTATATAGACTCAATTAGTTGTAAATAATGCAATTAGTCCCTCAAATACTCATATTATACAATAAAAGAACAGATAAAATAAAAAAAGATCAAAAAATGCAAAAAAAAGGGGCTTTACCGCGCTCCTTGGCACAGTCACGCACCCCTGGCATGGTTACTGCACAAGGAGTGCGATAAAGGGGGCTGCTACGCTGCACCCTCTAGCGCGATCATTGATCCCCTGGCGTGGTCATCGCCCAAGGAGCATGACAAAGCGGGCTGCCATGCTACGCCCTCTAGTACGGTCACCGTGCCCTTGGCGTGGTCACCGCATAAGGAGCACGGCAAATGGGGCTGACACAAGGAAACAGGGACAAAAGCTTTAAAAGAGCATAACTTTCACCACGATTATTTGATTTATGCGATTCTTGACATTCCAAAATCACGGAGAGTCTAAAAACTAGAAAAAATAATGGGACTATGACCGAGTTTAAGGGAAAACTGTGAAACAAATTACTACACACGAGAGAAAGTTTACGGTTAATTTTAAAACTCATTTTAGTTATTTTTAATCGCTCAAAGGTCCAAAAATCATCAAAAAGGTACTTTCCAAATGTGATTCGACTCTCAAAGAATAAAACAACTAGTTCATAAAAGGTTAGAGAAAAAATCATCATCGTTCCTCGGGAAACCGAAAAGCCTATGCTCATAGTTATCAGTTGGCATTTCTTTGGCATTTTGTTCACAGCCAAATTTTATGCAGCTTTATCAATTGTTTGAGCTCCACTCGCCATGACATTGGTCCAGGTTAAAAAGGTTGTTACCTTTTTCCCTTTCTAAGTCAGTCTTTTTTCCTTTTTAGTAATGCATGCAGCTTTTTCATATACAAAGGCAAAAGATATTTTGACTTTAAACCAATACGGAGGGAAATATGTTTTTGAATATATTCCCTTTCTATTGAGAGTTAAGTATTTTGGATGTCTTCAGACTCTAACTATAATTGGATGCTCTTTCAATCAGTGATTATCTTTGGATGCTGTCTTTTTTACTAGAGGAGATATTTTCTTCTGTTCTTGAAACCAGATGCATATGTCTTTGGACTTAGTGACTTGTTTCCTTCAAGGCACAATCTATATGTTCTTCTTAGACTTGAGATTTTGTTTCCTTCAAAACCTTAATGTGGATGCTATTTTCTTATATTTAGGCAAAGGATTCCGAATGATTGATTTCCAACATTAGGAAATCTAGCCTAGCTAAATTTCCAAGGAGATAGCATCTACAACTATTCTAATATGGTCTCCAATTTTATGAGTCAAGCCGTATTAGTAAGCAGCAGTTGGAATCTCATTCCATTTGCATCGAATGCAATTGCTAATCCATTCAAGTTCACAGACTTAAGGGACGTGTGCTCTTATTTTAGCATCTCCTTGAATAAGTCTCAGTTCGGCGGTTAGTCCAATTTTCTTGAGTCAAAACTAACTCAGTCCTATTAAGGTAGACCCTATCTTAGTATCTATCACTGGTCGATGTAGACGGAAGGAGCGCTTTGCCCAAAACTTATGGCCAAAAAAGACCATATTATAGATTCGAGTAAGGAAGACTTTAACTTGCCTTAATATATTTACTTTGGGATTTTACTTATTAGTGTTAAACGTCTCACCCAATCAAGGATTTATTATATGGACATATTTATAATAATTTACAATAATTCAGGGAATTTTAGAATTAATAAACATTCTAACCTTAAAGGAGTTCATGCTCTTTCTTATAATCATTCCATCAACCTAGATCTCATGCAAAATTCTTAACATTCTTTATTTGTTATATATTTTTCATAACCATTAAGCTTTTATTCCATAATTTAATATTTACTTTGTTATGGAAATATATATAAGAATCTATCTTGTATACTAGAAATAAATCAATCCATATTTAATCCCTTTGGTCAATTCTACCGGCACCGATATATGTTCCCAGGTAAGAGAGGTGCCTTATGAAAAGTAGACACCAAGTCCAATCCTTGCCAAAACAAACATGGGCACAAACTCAAGGATCATAGATCCTCTTGAACTAATAAATTTCGTTCATTCAATTCGTGTAAATTAAAAGCATCTATAACCCTTGTAACTTATATAATTTATTGAGTTTTGATAATATCTTGAGTAAGTTGAGCAAGACTAATTCTAATTATCAATATACATTTTATAACCTTGAAATGAAACCCTAAGTTCATCTATTGTTCTAAACAATTAATAAACTTTATATAAATTCATATAGAAAATAAAATTCAATTTGCTTTAATTAAATTAAGCACTAAATAGGCAGGCTCCGATATCACTATTAGGAATTGACAGTCACTTTGAATATGCATAACAGACATGGCAGAATTTCAAGATTCTGTCCCTTGTTCCTAGGAACTCCTACTAGTTGCATATAATTAATTAAAGCCTTAACTAAATTAATTCTTTACCTAGGTTATCATGCATAGGCTAAGCATACCATAACTCTAAGTCATATCCTACTAAAAATATTTTACACTAAGCATATTATAACTATAATTTATAACCTATCATAAAATAAACTAAGCATGCATACAATAACCTAAGCATAATTATTAAGTCAAAAAATGCTTTAAAAAAGACCTAATAATTAAAAGAGAAACTTACTAGTTGAAGCGTGCTTTAGAAAAACCTTCTTGCATAAGCCTACAAGTGTTAGATAGCCGCTATGAGTATCCACATGAACCCCACCAACCAAAACCTCCCTTGAAGAAGAACCACAAAGTTTTGAGTAGCTGCTAGGCCACTCAAAAAACCCACCCAAAAATATTAACTAAAAGGTTCCAAAATAAATTAAGAATATCTAAATTGTTCTTCTAAGTTGACTTAAGAAAACGCGTTAGAAACTCAAGTCTGAGCTCAAAGGAAGAATTGGTGCATTGAACTAAAGGGCCAGAGGAGCCTATTTATAGGCTAGGGGGAGCAAAATTGCTCCCCCATTATTAATGTGGAATAGGGTGAAAGTATTGAGCTGTTAAGGCTTAGCCAACTCTTGTTCAATAATAACTTATTGGCTCGAGGTTCTAGATAGAAATTAGAACTCGATGACCTTAAACGACTATAGTACGCCTCTAGCAGGGGTCCACTATCCCCCATTACTCGGAATGCCATTTGTGCTTATGACATAATCCTGGTTAATGCAATAGTTATTCAATGCAATGAACTCCTTACATTCTTTAATATTCATACCATCTAGTTTATTGGGTTTAGTTATAGTGTTAACCCACTAATAGCGAGGTTGCTCCGGTTTGAAAAATAGCATCCAGAAGCATTTGCAAAGAATCAAGAAAACAACATCCGGATCATAGTTTTGAAAGGAAATAAAATCCAAAGTAAAAATCAACTATCCAAAGGACCTTTCTAGAATCAAGAAGAATATATCTTGATCAAAACTTTAGATGGAACAAAACTCCAAAGCTCAAATAGATCATCCTGATTATGGTTTGAAGGAAAAAAAACCATCAAGTACAAAATGATTACATTCGGACTTAGCATCAACTATAAATAAGTCACTATGTCCAAGGAAATATGCATCCGGACTCAAAGACAGAAGAAATCATCCCCTAAGTATAAGAAGGCAGTATCCGGAGAAGTCAACTGATTGAAGTATCATCTAGACAAGAAGAAATCTGAAGACATCCGGAAAAATTCAACTGTCAGAAAAAGGGAAAACATTTGAATAATATGTTTCCATCTAATATTGGTCTTAGTCTAAAACACTAATTGCCTTGGAGATTGAAAAAGTAACACATGGCATGTAATAAAGAAAAATGACAAGAAGACTGAGATGGAGAGAGAGAAAAGGTAACAATCACTTTATAAAGACCAATAACAAGGCATGTGAAGCTCACACAACTGTAAAAGTTGCTTGAATTTTGGCAAAACACAAAATGCGAAACAAACGACTACTTGGATCAATTAATGAGTCTAACAGACATATCAATGGCTCCAAAAGCACCACCTCATATCTTATCAACGGTGAATATTCAAGATCATTCCAATGGAATACAATGATTATACTTATGATTGAAGACTATAAAAGCCAAGCTTTATAAGTTGAGAAGATGCAAATTCATTCAAGAGTTGTAGCAACTTAAGAAATTCACTTCTCAATCAGTTATCTAAATCCCTCCAAGAACCAAATGAGTCCATATATGTTTGTAAGAATTCCCATGTAAGTTATAAACTTGAGGAATTCAAAACCTACCCTTTGAGAAAACAAAGTGTAAAAGATCTCATACTTGGGTGAGTATTGAGATTGGGACTCAGCTTAGAGTTAGTGCTTTAAGTGGCATATCCCTGCAGGACTCAGCTTAGACTTGGGTAGTTTAAGTGGTATATCTTACTAAAGTGAAAGGACTCAACTAGGAGTTGGTGCTTCCAGTGGTATATCCTACATCTGGAATGATTCATCATCTAGAGACAAGTGCAAGAGGATTTAGCCAGAAGTTGGTGCTTTTGGTGGTATATCCTACATCCAGAGAAGAAGCTTCCAGAGACAAGCTCAAGAGGACTTAGCTAAGGTTGGTGCCTTAGTGGTATATCCTACTCCCGAAAGGACTTAGCCACAGTGAAGAACTTGGTGGTGTATCCTGTTCTTCGGAGAAAAATTATAAGGCTTGATTCCTGCCAGTTGAAAAGGAATCCACTAGTGGACAAAGCTCAAAGTAAGGAAACTCTAAGGACTAGAGTAGGCAGGGCCGAACTAGGATAAATCTCTTGTGTTTGATTTCTCTTTCCTTGCCTTTACTTTAATTACATCATAATTAATATCTGCATCATCCGGATCCAGCATATCCAGATCATTTTAAATACGCTACATAGAATTTTTTATATGTCTATACATTCCGTGAAAAAGGGTCATTCACCCCCTTTGATAATAAATATACAAGCATAGGGACCAATAAGTGGTATCAGAGTAAGTGCTCATAACTAGATATCTAACAATCTTGAGCTAAAGGTCCATATTTTGATTCAGAAATCAAAATGAGTTTTAATAACTCACGACGTCTTCCAGAGGGTACGTCCATTACCCATCCTCCACTCTTCATCGGTGAAAGTACACGTCCTGGAAAAACAGGATTAAGAATTTCATTCAAGCTCAAAGCATGCTAGCATGGATGGCCATAGAGGATGGCCCTTATATCCCAACCATTGAGGTGGAAGGCATAACCTGTGTCATAAGTAGGATGATTTGTCTTTATCCAATTTCAATCTCTTAGCATCATTCATATTAAAAATTTCAGCTTTAGTATTTAAAACATATATGCCATCAATCAAAACTCCATTGCCATAAAGAACACTATTTTTACTAATTTCACAATCTTTATTATTATATAAAACTTCAAATCCTTCTACTGCTAAACATGCAACAGAAATAATATTCTTAGTAACACCCGGAATATAATAGCATTTATTTAATTCTAAAACTAGGCCATTTGGCAATTTGAGACTATACATTCCTACAACGGATGCAACAAACCATGCTATATTTCCAAATCGTAGGTCCAACTCTCCTTTAGCCAGCCTTCTACGGTTCCGTAACCCCTGTATAGAAGTACATATATGAGTACCACATCCAGTATCTAATACCCATGTAGACTCATAAGGAACTGAAGTGAAATATTCAATTATGAACATACCTAAAGTAGTTCCCTTTTTAGGGCTCGTCTTCACATGCTCAGAGACAGGTGCCTAGTGTCCTAGTTTTCCACACTGGAAATATACAGCTCCTTTCTTACTTTTCTTCTTCTTACTGATCTTTTTCTCAGCCTTCAGCCCCTTCTTTTTCTGGGTCTTACCCTTCAAAGGTTTGGTTTTCTCAACTAGCAGTACATTTTTCTGGTCCTACATGATCTCAGGTTCTACTGTTTTTAGCATGTTGATCAATTCTGGGATTGTCGTATCAATCTTGTTCATGTAATAATTAGTCACTAACTGTGAATAAATATCAGTGAGCGAAGTCAAAATGAGATCTATGCTTAACTCATGATCCATGAAAAAACCCAATCAACTAAGCTTCTCCACATAGCCAAG
Source organism: Euphorbia pulcherrima (assembly GCA_947683365.1). Taxonomy (NCBI): domain Eukaryota; kingdom Viridiplantae; phylum Streptophyta; class Magnoliopsida; order Malpighiales; family Euphorbiaceae; genus Euphorbia; species Euphorbia pulcherrima. The sequence goes on along the minus strand of CANTUS010000013.1, from coordinate 17,843,685 downwards.
AAGTTTTAAAACATGCTAAGACACTGAAGCACGGGCCTACATCTTAGTACCAAACAAAAGTCTCGAGGTCTCAAACCTCTCAATCCTTCCTTTCTCAGAAAAGAGTTCCTGAAGATGTAGAATCAAGGTATCGACATCCATATTCTCATGTTATTTCTAAAGCTCAGAATTCATGGTTCCCAACATTAAACATGTTGCGGATTCACGATCTTTCCTATTCTTCTTCCACACCTCATGTTCCTCATGATCGCCAGTATCAGGTTCATCAGGAAGGGGCTCATCTAAAACATAAGCCAGGCCTTCGCCTCTGAGGACTATCCTCACCGTCCTGAACTAATCAGTAAAAATGGTACTAACAAATTTATTTTCAAGAATAGCGTGAAAGTTTATGTTTGTAGTCATATTCAACCTAGATATAAGAAAAGAATTATCGCTGAGGACTTAGTTCTTATACATGCATTTAATTTAAGGTCTTTTAATTAAATATATATTCCTACTATTTTATCAAAGTTCAATTCGAAAACATAGTAGCCCCTTTCTATTGTTTTTCAGGAAACATGGTCTAACCATTCTCCTTAGTAGGTAGCATCTATAACTCATTTAAGCTAACCCCCGCTATCATGAGTCAAGCTAACTTAAATAGCTATAGGAGGATCTAATCCTTTTGCATCTAATGCAATTGCTAATCCATTTGAGTTTCAACCAATGGACATGCATAACCAATTTTATGACTCCTCAAATGATGCCTCCAGCCCAGCTTTAGCTCCGATATTATAGACAACTAACCTAGTCCGGTTAACACTTACCCCAAATTCGAATCATGTGAATCGACGATGTTAAAGAAGAAGGAACATTGTGCATGAGCAATTCATTGAATGAAAAGGAATAGAAGCACATATTCGATTTTCTAGGAAGGCTAATTTTGTCTTAATATTTTAATGGGGATGTATTGGTGCAACAGGTCTCGCCTAATCTAGGGCTCATACATGGACATGATTATGAAACTATAACTAATTCCGGGCTAAAAGGTATTAGTAGGTCCAACCTAGGGGTCATGCTCAACTGTTAATTCATGATCATTCTATCATGCCAAGACTCCACATAGCATGTAAAACAAACAAGGGGGTTCATTGTGGAAGTTCTTGCACTTATCTCTATAAGTTTTAATTTAACAATTTAAACTTTCATTTGTAAAACCATATAATGAATCCAATTCATTATACTAGAAATCAACTAATTTAAAAAATCTCTTTGGTAATTAGAATCTAGAACTTATGAGAATTCCCAAGTAGAAGAGACCCTCTTGAAGTAAATGAGCAGCCAAGTCCAATACTTGCCAGCATAAACACGAGCCCTTCTAACTCAGTTAACCATAGACTAATTAAATTAAAGATTTTGTTCTTTTCTAATTTTAGAATTATGTCATGTAATTCAAAAATTAAAGCATTTACAATTTTAAGTAAAACATTGTTATTTTTTAGATAACTACCTTGACTAAGTTTAAGCAACACTTAATCTAATTATCACAACATTTTCTATTGCAAGAGATAAATTCCTAGGCATGGCATAGCATACTCGAATATATTTCACAGAAAATTAGACTTGGCATATTTCTAGTCAATCATACAATCGCATTAGGCAGGCTCTAATACCACTATTGGTCTAGATTAAGGTTTTATCACGTAAAATAGGTGAAGCGAAAATTAAAAATTTAATCTTGTTCCGTGGATCTCTTAAGCATGGCATGATTGATAATAGTGCTAGTCTTAAATTATTCTAGGTCATAAACACTTATTAAAAGGACCTAATAGTAATTTAACCACTTACTAGTTGAAGCATGAATCCCGTAGTCGGTAGAAAGACCCCTCAGCTACATGCACAGACTCAAAAGTAGAAGCCCTCTATAAATACTCCATATGAGCACCACCGACCAAAACTTTCTAGAATGGAAGAACCGATAAATAAGCAAAGAATAGCTAGCTCCTCCCTACTAATTTATTGTAAAAGAAATTCTCTTAGTTTTCTATTCTAAGTAAATACGTCTTTCGACAGATAACTTTTAGAAATCAGTGCAACTAAGAGAATAAGAGAGCAAGAGAGGGGTTATAAAATTCAAGACAAAAATAATAAAGGGGGATGCTTCTATTTATGGTGGTTAGGAATTATTCAAAGGACAATAAAGTCCCTAACCTCAACCAATCAGAAATAAAATAAAAAGGGTAATTAGGTATTTTTAATAAACCTAATAGAGTTAGAACCAAACTCTAATGGGGAGTTTGCTTGGGAAGCAAACTCCCCGTCCTCATCTACAACTACTGGCCAAATGGACAACAGCTCAGGCTGGGCCTATACAAGCTCGCAGGCCCACAGCCCATAGAAGCACAGCCGTTACGGGCTGTGCCGCCCAGTGCCATGTGCTAGCCTATTGGGCTACACACCTTTGCAGCCTATTAGGCTCTGCATGGTGCAACACGCCTATTGGGTCATGTACTAGCGCAGCCTAGTAGACTGCACATTACGCGGCCTTGCTGGGCCACTGTGAGCACTAGATTTCAATGATCCTTCTCATGAAACTATGATGAGAGCTATACGATGCAATATCTTTTAGGTGTTGTCCATCCTAGGTGTTCCTACTACTGCAGAGTTGAGTTTGGCCATAGCACAGTGACCTAAACTGCCCTTATGTACCCATACGGGTGCTGCATAATGGTACAGATCCACCCGCGGGCCCCTATGGGTGACTACCTACTGTACGCCCGGGGGGCGACCCATACGGGGTCCTATGTACCAGTATCGATGGGGGCCCACCCATATAGGTACGGTTGTTTCCTATTTAGGCTTTTTTGGAAGTAGTCTCTTACCATTTTTGGGAAAAGGCAGGTCTTAAACATGATTTATTGCGTTCAGACCTCCTCTCCACTATAAAAAGGGGTCTTCCCTTCACATTTCAAACACTCATTTTTCATGGGAAAAACCCTAGCAATTTCTATAGGTATAGAAAAGGGATAGTGGGGGTGTAGGAGGTATAAAATAGGTAGAAAACCCTTCTTTTAAGGTTTTGTCCACATTTTATTCATTCCTAACTTCATTCATTAGGATTTAGGATAGATTTTGTCCACACAAATACTCATCTAAATAGTCTTATTCCATCTACTTTGGTCGGGATCTCTCAACAGTGAAGGGATCATGACAAAGTGGATTCACGTCGCAAAGGTAACGCTCCTGAGTTTGAAAGAGACTCACATCGCAATTATTTCATTATAATTATTGTTTGTTGCTTCCATCTCAATTTAGCGTGCCATACTCATATGGAAGGAAATCCCCTTTTTTGTTATTTTACCTTTTCTGCCACCAATCTACTGATCTGTAATCTGTAACTTAACTGACCAGATAGGACCCATATGGGTGCTCCACACCCATACCGGTCCTCCTTGGTACCCGTACGGGGTACCCCCCATCCGTGTGGGCACTAGCCCCCCAGGCAGAATCCAGAATCCATATTTTAAATTGGTTAAAATCAATCCAACTCACCATTTGCCTTGCGATCATTTTCACTAATAATTCGGTAAATTAACCCATAAAATTTAAATTGCATTTTCCCAACAAAATACATTCAATTGAAGATTTGTGGTGTGCCATAAACCGTGCTAACGCCTGTGGATGTAGGGTAATTTATTTTCATTTTGTTTTATAACTTAGAATAAATGTATAGGTTCTCTTTGCAATTCCCCCATTTTCCCCGGTTGTAATTTTTATCACCCCATTTATTGTTTATGCTTTATTGTAATATGTAAATGCATGTAAAGAGTGTGAAAGAGTGTAGAAATACGAGTTCTATGCTAATTCCCTAAATGATGAAATCTAAAACGGTTTTATGCAATGAATGTAATTTTGAATCAACTAAATGAGAAATAAGTGACTCATCTGATACCCGGATCTCTAATCCAATTGGTATGAGTCTCCCGTCCTCAGGGAACCACACCAAAACTCTTTCCCAACTAGACAACTTGGGTGGCGACTCTATCAATTGTATCGAGATTTGGGTCTCGATTCTTTTATTTATTAAAATTGGCTTATTGTGCAAACTTTAACTAAAAATGTTTTGTCACGCCTAAATCCAACCAAACCCCCAGTGGGCCCCGCCTCTTTTACAAAGGCGCCAAGGGAGACCCACACGTTATCGACATATCACAGTTGCGACTCCGTCGAGGAGATTAATCTTTTAACTTGTAAAATGTTGGTTTGTTTTAAAAGCTTAAAAGATTAAGATGAGCACCGAAAATCACTGTAAGCATGGGATTTTGCAGTCCCTCTCGTGAGACGATGATGACGTGTACCCGATTTTGATTCCTAAAAATAAAAGTTCTCTTTAGAATTTTTTTTACCAAAATAATATTCCTCACGAATTTTATACTTGGTAGAATCCAGTCCGGTGTGGCCGATAACGCGTCCGGTAGGAGCTTGAATCGATGATTTGTACCTAAATAATGAATATCCATTAAAATATTATTAAAATTCAAAAAGATGCCTTTCCACCCACTATTAAATCACTTTTCACGACTTTTTTGGCTTTTGGGCCCGTTAACTGTTGGTATGTTGGAGACTGATGCCATCAGCGGCATCAGCCATGCCACCGGCGGCTTCACCATACCGTCAGTGACATCAGCCATACCGCTGGCGACATCACCGTGTCACCGATGGCATGGCTCAAAAAGGGTCCCTCCACAGATAGCCTTTCGGCCACTTTCGGCGGAATTGGTCAAAAAGGCCTCAAAAAGCACCCCATTTCACCTATAAAAGGACACCTTGAGCTGCATTTTTAAAAAAAACAAGGAAGGGAAATGGAATGTTAGGATTTTAATATGGGAATAGATTTTAGTAAGATAAGAACTAAATAAAATAGAAAAAAGGATTTCGATCCATTTTTCCTTGCTTTTTTTCTTTGAATTCTTTGATTGTGAGTTTGAAATTAGTAAGTCTTTCAGTTAAAATCAACTTAATTGGATTTAGAAACCAAAAGCACCTAAATTTGCTGCTAAATTGTCATAACAAGCTCCCCGGAGGTGTGTCTTTCAGTTCATTAAGAGGTGGATTCACAGCCTCGAGGTAAAAATCCTGAGTCTCATAGCTCTTTGGCATTAATATTACTTATTTATGTTAATTATCATCGATTTATATTCATTTTTGGGTTTTCGGTCTTCTTTACTGCCACCATTATTGCCGACAAGCTGATATCATCGGTGACATAACTTATGTTGGCGGTGGAATTAGCCATGTCGCTAGCGATATAAGTCATGTCGCCGGTGGCATCAATTGTATCGTCGGTGATATGACTTTCTGGACAACAGTTTTACTTTCATTTGTTCCCGGATTAGCTTATTTTCTAAAACTTGAATATATAATGTAATGATGGAAGTTCAAAACCTCTTACAAACAAACCCCATCCTGTAATGTGTGGGTATTTTCACTCATAATCCAATTAAAACAACGATTGAGCCTAAAATCCGATTAAAAATGGAATTTCCTCAAAAATGCTGTTTGAATCTCATTCTAGCCGTCTAATCCGATTTCATGATACTTTAAATAAAATATGCTATACCAAAGCTAACAATCTTCTGCAGGCAGACGTATATCAGACACTCAGGTATCTTATTCATTGCATAGAAAAATGTGTAGGACTTGGAAGCCTTGTAATAACTTTGTTTTTCGCACTTATTTTTTTTCTTTATGGTTGTAAATATTTTATTCACTGCTTCAATTGCTTTATAAAAGCGAAAACAACAAAATGATTAAAAATACAAATTAATAGGATGGAGTAAACCATTTTAAGAAAGAATAAAGTATCTTAACTTGGCCCAATGAAAAATAGAACATCATCCGAACTCGGAATCTCTACTTGAGGTATGGTCTAACCACCCGATGAGAAAATCGTACCGAAAATTTCTTGGTTGAGCTGAACTGGGTGGCTACTCTGTTTTAAGTACGGGATTTCGATCTCATATCTTTTGAGTATTAAAATATGAAAAATCATTTTCCAAACACTTCACGCGCATCTCCCCATCATTCAAAGAGGCCGGCCTAAAGGCTAGGCCCCGCTATAGCCGCACGAAACGTCGTCTACTTACAGTGGCGACTCTGCTGGGGATTGCTCTTTAAACTTGAACTTTCCTTCACAAAGTTTAAAAGATTATGATGATGTATTGAATTCATTGGCCAAATTAAAACTTCATTATTTTTCTATAACGTTTTGTCCTCCCTCGTATAGATAGTTCGATAATTTTATGTGCCTCATTTTACCCGAGAAACTCATGAAGCATCACTCATGCCCTGTTGGACTTAAGGATGCCTAATGGGTGGATCACTCATTTTAACCAACACGTAAACTCCTACGATCGCGCCCATTTGGGTAGTGGTTGAGTAACATGGAATCAAGGTAAACGAGAACCTTCTACATCAACAACCCTATACCAAAGCGGCGCTAGAGAAAGCCTTAGCACATTATTCCCCTTAGGATTATCCAAAACAAATAAAATAATTGGGACGCGCTTCTTTCACCATTACCGGTGAAGAGGCCAAACTCCATCCTTCCAAAGATGTGTTACGCGAGAGTCATAAGGTTGGAAGAGGGACAATTCACATGCTACGTGTTCTGCGATCATGCACCCCCATGCATCGGCTTTAAGGGCCGAAAATGAATCAACTTATCCTTACCACTTCCACCCATGGAAGAGGTTTAGCAACACATGTAGGACTTCTCTTATACCTCTATTGCATCAGCGTATATCACTATGTATGACGTGAGGTACAAACGTCCCATGTACGTTGGAAGGATAATCCATCACGTCATCTCTAACCAAGTCTATGTGTAGCCATGCCCATCACACATCATTCCTAAGGAACAAAAGGCATGCATACCATGCATACCATTGACCAATCCCTTCATGGTCTGATCCACTGCCTACCATTTCGGCTAGGAGGAGGTGCACTAACCATCGTACCCTGGCTTGGAAAAGGATAGAACATCGCCTGATACGTCATCCTCTGACCCCGGTTGTCACCATAAAAGTTGAAGGAATTCCCCACACTGATTCTAGCGGGGAGTTAGATTCAGAACAAGTTTAGTTGAACCAAAGTCCCTCTCAACCAGCCATGTCTTTCCCAAGAAATGAAAGGACCCCTCCTCCGGAAGAGCCCTTTGGTCCCACTTCCAGCTCGAGAATAGGATCCCAACCACCACCTGGTTTTGACTTTACCAGTGCTATGATGTAATTCCTATACTCGGATGCTTTCCAAGCTTCTATCCAAACTATGGTTTAGGCAGCCGTTAAGCGAGCTCTTAAAGACAGGAATTCCGATCGAGTATCGGCATTCGATATTCAGGCCCCGAATGGTTTGGCACAGATATTGACTAGTCTGGTGGAGGCGAGACCCGTTGCACCTATGTTTCAATTGACCCAACCCATGGCGAGTCCATTCTAGTTTGAGCAAACTTCAGCTTTCTTGTCAACTTCGACCATCCCATTAGTTGTGCCTTTCAACCCAAGACCTTTTGCCCAAAGCTCCACTCCTCCGGTATTCACTCACCAAAGCACAGTTTCTTGGCCACTACCCTCCTTCATGCCTCCGTAGTTCATTGTGACTCCTAAAGGCACCACCTACCCTCAAATTCCGTTTGCCAGCCATCTGACCATTTGCCCTTTGCTACCTCTGACACTCAACGACCAGGTCATGCAACCTCCGGGTGTGACACCTGAGGTAGCCGCTTTTGTTCGGCAAATGATAGCTTCTCAAACCATCAACAACCAGGTCACATATTCTTTGGGCGTGACACTTGAAGCCCTGACTATCTCTCACAAACTTTTCAGTAACCAGGTCACACAGCCTTCAAGCGTGATGCCCGAGATCTAAGCTTACATCAACCGTCTCATCACAGATAAGAAACCTAAGAGGGACGAAGATTGGGTCCCCGACAATTTTACTATACGAAATATGGCTCATTATAATAGCTTAGGAGCACCTGCCTCTCGTATTATAATGTATGAAAGAGTGATGCGCATAAAGAAACTGAGTGATAAGGTGCTTGCTGAAATGTTTCCCTGCTCCTTTCAGGGTCCTACCTTTAAATGGTATCACACTTTGCCATAAGATATTGTAGCCGACTAGACTCTCTTATCCGAGGCATTGAAAGTGCATTATGGTTTCAATACTATGATGGAGATGACCCTCCAGCATCTTGAGAGGGTCCGTCAAATGCCCAATGAAACCTTTAAGCAATACTTTAATAGGTGGATGTCGACTCAGGTATTGATGAAGTGCAAGCTCAGCCTGGAAGAAATGATTATCAAACTCCTCGAAGGGTCTCTCCCCCTATTCTGCAAGGAAATAGCTACAAATTCCTTTCTTTCTTACAAGGCTGTAATTGAGAAAGCAGAGAAAATTAAGCGTAAGGTAGAGCGTGAAAAGGCCGAGAAAGAGAGGAAACTATGGTTTAGGAAGAATGAAGCTCAACCCTCAGCCCTAGCGCCGGCCAAGCCAAAAATACCCCTGCAATTCAAGCCATTTCTGATGCCCCCGCTATCCCCCTCAAAGCTAATTCAGCTCCATCAGCAATTGCCATAATCCAACCTCCTCGTCCCCCTTTTATTTTGACCAACGCTTATAAATTGCCCCTGCGGGTCATTTTCTAGTGCTTGAGGGAAGCAAGTTTCATATAGTCCCTTCAAGAATACAAGCCACCTAGACCTGAAGATAAGAATAACTTCTATAATTATCACGTTCAGGTGGGATACTAAACTAACAACTGCAAAGCCCTGCTCTCAGCGATTCAGCGATTGGTTAGCGAAGGAAAGATTGTTGAACTGGACAAGGCCCGGAGCACTATGAATAATCCTTTACCGAACTTTGGAAGTAAGGTCAGCATGATCAAATCTGGTTTATCTGAAGCCACAGTCTTCGATCTACTTGCTCAGGGACTGGACAATAGCAACTCTATCCTGGTCATCGATTTGGGTCTACCATCTTGCTTGGTTTTTAACCTTATCAGTCAAGCCAACTCGGGAGTCAACTCTATTTAGGGAATGGAAATTGATCCAAACCAACCAAACCAAGGGAGCTGTAGGTCTAAACCATTTATGGCAAAAGAAAGAAAACTGAGGGGAAAGCACTGTTCATCGTGGATTCCTTTGTTTTGAAGGAGAACTATTCTGATGAGGATAGGGAGATAGCTCAAGAGACCAAGGCCATAAGCACCAACTTGTTCAAGGTTGATCACCATGACCTTTTTAGCATGGACAAGTATGAGCTATAAGACCTGGATTCAGACTCCAAAGAGCAATAATACTTGTTTGACACACGAACCACCAAGAACATCTTGCTCGATAATGTCCTCAATATTACCCGAAGTTTGATCAAACGGCTCTTTGATCTGGAAGCTAATTCGACCACCTCAGTTATTGAGATGTGCGCTACAATAGGAGAAGGCATTCCCCCGAGAAAAGGGCCTCAGGTTGTGTTTAACAGTTTTGATCTTACGCTCGAGGGAAGGGATCACAATAGGGCCTTATTCATTCGGATCCAAATTCTCGATAAGGTCATCCTGTGCGTCATGGTGGATGATGGCTCCGCTCTAAACCTATGCCCTCTAAATATCCTTCCTCATCTGGGGCTGTCTGAGGACATGCTTGAAAGGTCCAACACGGTTATTAGAGCTTACGACGATTCAAAGCGTAATGTAATTAGGACTTTTAAGGCAAAATTCACTATCGAAGGTATAGCGAGCAATGTGCGTTTCACCGTACTTGACATTCCTGTTACCTATTCTTTATTGCTTGGCCGACCATGGTTCCATGCTTTGGGTGCAGTCCCTCCACGCTACACTAAAAAATCAAGCTAATTCATGATGACCGAATGGTGACTATAGAGGCCAATCCTGCTTCTATTATGGCTGTTATGGAAGCCGAAGCTAATCTAGAAAAGGGTCTTCAGATTGCCATGATTCGCAAAGCCTAGAAGCCTTCTCCCCTTTGGCACAGCTAACTTCACATAGGTATGGGCAAATTAATGAAGAAATCTGGTTACAAGCCTGGCAGAGGTGGAGGAATACATGAATAGGGAATTATTGAGGCATTGGAGCCAAAGATCCGTATTCATGGAGCTGGATTGGGATATAAGCTTAGAAAAGCCTATCGCCACATCCCTTCTTGCTACTGCCGCATGGTCACTGTTTGTGAGATCCAAGGCAAGAGGCCTTATAGGGGGAGCCTGAGCCAATCGAGTATGGCGAGAAAATGTGGCCCGGCTTTAAGAACTTTAAAGATGTCTATGACTTTGAGACTGGTCACATGATAGTTTCAGCTGAACCCGAGCCTACTGAACCTGATGCGCCTGTCAATGTTATTTCTAATAAGGCTAAAGGGAAAGGTAATATGTATTGTGAGGATGAGCCCGAGAGAAGTAATGAAGAGTCTACTGATTCAGAAATTGAGAATGTTGTGGTAACCATGACAAAAGCTATGGCACTACTGATGAGGAAAGGCTGGAAGGGTACCGGGGAAGAAGACACTATGACAACCATAGTAGAAAAGCTTGTCAGAGCTCTTACCGAAAAGGCTGACCTATCTGAAGGGCCATCACTCAACATTGCCCAAAAGACCGCTCTAGGGTATGACCTAAATGCCATTGTGACAGACGATATAGAGGACACTTCTCCCATCGAAGTTGCTACTGAAGCCCTTCCGCCTATGGAGGAGGATATGGATGATGTAATTTCTAATATTTCTGATGTTTTTTATGCAAAAAAATGCCACTTATAAGGCTTTTAATGCAATGAATAACTCCCATTCTGCTTACTTTTTTGATGTCTTTCCTTGTGGGTCCATGCATTCACATAATAATACGCATAATGTTTTTGGCATTAGTGATATATTATTAAGAGAAATAAACCTAAGTACAGTTGGCAATCCTAAAATGGTAACCATTTCCAAAGATTTGACTCCCGAGGCAAGCTATTAGGACACGTCGTTAGTTAGAAAAGGATTGAAATGGATCCCGATAAAGCCAAAGCCATTAGGGACAAGCCTCCCCCTAAGACAGAAAAGGAGGTCCGATCATTCTTAGGATCCTTGTAGTACGTTAGTCGGTTCATTATTCGCCTCACTACTATTTGTGAACCCATCTTTAAACTGTTAAAGAAATAGCAACCTGTGGAATGGAACGATCACTGCCAAGTAGTGTTTGATAGAATCAAGGCATATCTTGTCGATCCACCTGTCTTGACACCCCCCATCCTAGGGAAACCACTCATCCTTTATCTGGCCATTGAGGAAACTTTCGTCGGGGCCATGCTTGTCTAGGAACATGATGATAAGCACGAACATGCCATCTACTACCTAAGCAAGAAGCTATTAGACTTTGAAACCCAGTATTTGATTGTAGAGATGACATGTACTACCATGGTTTGTCTCACTAAGAAGTTACTACATTATTTCCAATCTTATCGCATCCAAGCTATAGCGAAGATTGATCTAATAAAGTTTTTTTGTCAATCCCCTACTCTGGCTGGCAAATTATCCCGATGGCTGCTTCTCCTGTCTGAGTTTGACATTGAATATGTAACTCGGAAGGTCAATAAGGGGCAGTCGTAGCTGAATTCCTAGCTAATCAACCCCTTAGCTCCGACTATAAGGAAAAATTGGAGTTTCCTGATGAACAGCTTGCCTCTGTTACAACCCTTGATGACGATTGGACAATGTACTTTGACTGTGCTATGAACGGCCGGGGAGCAGGTCTTGGGGTTATCATCGTCACACCCGACAATGAGATAATCCCATTGTCCAAACGTTTAGAATTTGCTATCACCAATAACGGTGCTGAATACGAAGCTTACCTATTCGGCCTCGAGGCTCTTCTTCAGGTTTAGGTACGCCATGTATCCGTCATTAGAGATTCGGCTCTGGATGTCCTTCAAGTCATTGGAGATTAGGAGGTTAAAGAAGAATCTCTCTGTCCTTATGTTGAGGTTGTCCGCAAATTGTCTGAGAAACTTACCTCGGGCTTGTACAGCCATGTCCCTCGAGATGAGAATCAAATGGCAGATGCTCTCGCCACTCTCGCATCCATGTGGGAAGGACCCCAATAGCAACTTATCTGCCCTTTGGTTTTGACGTCCACCAAGATCCCATATCATGTTCAATCGACTCTTTCAGTTCTCGCTATTTCATCTGAACCTTGTTGGTATTCTGACATCGTCCTATTTCTTCAGACCGGCCAATACCCCACAGATTCTTCTGACTCGGACCGTACCACCCTACGGTAGCTCACTATCCAGTTTTGTATTGTGGATAATGATCTATTCAAACACACAAGCAACAACCTACTTCTCTATTGCCTCACTAATTCTGAGGCTCAGAACATAATGACCCAGGTTCATGCCGGTGACTATGGTCCTCATATGAATGGTCTTGCTCTTACAAAGAAAATCCAGCTGCTGGGGTATTTTTGGCTCACTCTCACAGCCGATTGTATCGCCCAAGTCAAACGATGCCACCAATGCCAAGTTTATGGGGATATGCAGCTTCTACCACCTATCGAGCTCCATCACTTATCCACCCCTTGGCCGTTCTTGGCATAGGGGATAGATATAATTGGTGAAATCCATCATTCATCGACAAATGGCCATAAATTCATTGTGGTAGTAGTAGATTACTTTTTGAAATGGGTCAAACCCAAATCTTTCACTAATGTCACCGCCAAGCAGATGGCCAAGTTCATAGAAAAGCACATCTTTGCTCGGTATGGGCTCCCACACCATATATTCTCGGATAATGGAGTTCAATTTCAAGAAGCAACTACTTCTCTAATTGAGAAATATGGGATCGAGCACCATGGATCTTCTCCATACAGACCACAACCCAATGGAGCTATTGAGGCAGCCAATAAATCGGTAAAGACGATTATTTCCAAGATGATAGCCAGTTACAGAGATTGGGCAGATAAGCTACATTTCGCTATCTGGGGATATTGCACCAGCATACGCACCCCGACGGGCCAAACTCTGTTCTCCCTGGTCTACGAGATGGAAGCAGTCTTGCTAGTTGAAACTCAGGTGACCTCATTAAGAGTCGCTCTAGAGGCTAAATTAGAAGAATCTGAATGGACTCAGGTGAGATTTGAAGAGTTGAACATGATGGATGAGCAGAGGTTGAAGGCCCTCGACAACCTCCAGATGTACCAACAACGTATGGCTCGGACATATAACAGTCGGGTAAGATAACAAAAGTTCCCCCTAAAGACCGGTGATCTGGTCCTCAAGTAGTTGAAACACTCTACAACTGATGCGAGGGGTAAATTCAAGCTAAACTGGGAAGGACCATATGTAATAAAGAAGCTGCTTAGCAAAGGGGCAGCTAAACTAATAGTCATGGATGGGAACGAGTTCGTAAATCCCATAAACCACGATAGGCTTAAGCATTATCATGTTTAATTCAAAAGAAACGAATCAGAAAAGCGGGACACCAAAAAATATATATGTGATAATTACCTGCCTTTTAGTTTTTACTGATCAGGCAAAAATTAAGGTAATGCCCGACGATTGGTACCCTGCGAACCAATCGTGCAAAAATTAGGGGATGAGACAAACCGGCTAGATCAAAAACCCGAAAAGGGCAATCTAGGCAAAAGTTAGGGTATGTGGGCAAAGAGCGAGTGCCTTCTAGAAAACTGATCTCGGCTAGTTGGCACTGGGAGTTAAATCAATGGGAATGTCAACCAAACACCATGTACTTTATTTTATCTCAATTAATAAAACTTCTCTTTTATTGAAATCTAAATGCTTATATTTATGTGATCCTGTATTCATAAGATTAAGACAACTTCAGAAAGCCTTGGATAGAGTTCGTTTTACTTTCATTACTGATAGTTCTGACAAAAGTAAGACTCAAATCGAACTTCCCGTATCATCATCAAAGTACCTTGAGATCTGCCTGGGTGTGCTAGTAGGAAAGGGGTCCTCACCCCGTTCCACATGTTCCCCCTTAAAATAGACCCATGACCGCTTCCGATGAGTCGGCAAGTCTCTAATCTCAATAAGCCATCCCCTGTAGTGTGTGTCAGTTTCGATGGTTTCCATATGACCATAATCTAGAATCTCAAATACAGCCTCCCTGGACCACTTCTCTCGAATATAGTTGATCCACCTAGCTTTGTAAACTCCGATTTGGTTGTGGGGCGGTTTGATTGGGACTCTTTGCCTCTTGCCATACTGACGACACAGCCGGCAAGGGGTATAGAATGAAGACTTCTCTAGACCTACCAGTTGAACACATGCTCCTCAGGATTCTACAACCACATCCTGAATTCTCCACCATGGTGTGAGCGAACGGCTGTTTGTGCAGCTGCGGCGCGGGGCCGGGCCCTGTCAGGCGGGCCCGCTTTTCGGTGCGTCGGGGAGACGAGCGTGATGTGGTTGAAAAGAAAATGATTTTGCATATTGTAATGCTTAAAAGATACGAGATCGAAACCCCGTACTTAGAATAGAGTCGCCACCCGGTTCAGCTCAATCGGGAAATTTTCGGTACGATTTTCCCACATGGTGGTTGGACCATACCTTAAGTAGAGATTCCGAGTTCGGATGATGTTATGTACTTTTCATTAGGCCAAGTTAGGATACTTCATTCATTCTTAATCGGTTTAATCCACCCTATTTATTTGTATTTTCAGTTATTTTGTTGTTTTCGCGTTTATCAAGCAATTGAAGCGATAAATAAAATATTTACAAACGTAAAAGAAAGGTAAGTGCGGAAAGTAGAATGGCATATTTTATTTATAATATCATAAAGCCCGATTGGATGGCTAAAACGAGATTTGAATGGCGTTTGGGGGGAAATTCCATTTTTATCCAAATTTTAGATTTGGTCGTTGCTTTAATCAGATTACAAGTGAATATACCACTCATCGCGGGGGGAGTCTATTTTCAGGAGGTTTTGAACCTCCATCGTTGTACTATAGGTCCTAGCTTCAGAAAATAAATTAATTGGGAAACAAACGAAGGCAATACTGCTGTCCAGAAAGCCATACCGCCGTCAGGCATCTGATGCCGCCGATGACATAGGTGATGTCGCTGGCGGCATGGATGATGCCGCCGGCGACATCAATTATGTCATGGGCGACATCAGCATGCAGACAGGCACAGGGCTTTCTGAGTACCATAAAAAAGAGGTTCCGTGAGAAAACGAGGTCTCCGGGGAATGCGATGCTAACGGCGGTATCCACGATGTCTCTCGCGACATGGGTGATACAGTCGGCAACATTATATGTCTCCGGCGACTTCAATTTCTCACAGCAGCAACGGTTTGCAGTTAAAATAACCGAAAACTTAAAGCAAAAATAAATCAATAAAGAATAGTGCAAAACAATAATAATAAAGCCGAAGAGCTATGAGACTCAGGATTTTCACCTCAGGGTAGTGAATCCGACTCTTCGTGAACCGAACAATAACGCCTTCGGGGAGCTTGGAATGATAATTTGATTGTTAATTTAAAGGTTTTAGGTCTCTAAATTCTATTCAGTTGATTTAACCCAAAGACCCACCGATTTAAGCTCACATCAGAGAGTTCGAAGAAGAAAAACCGGGAAAAGTGGATTAGAATCCTTTTTCCTGCCTTTTCTAGTTCTTATCTCACTAAAATCTACTCTCGATTTCAGCTCTTAATTGCCCAACTTAGCTCCTTTCTTCCACAATTTCAGTCCCCCCCTCTAAATGCAGTTTTTGGGTGCCTTTTATAGGCAAATTGGGGTATTTTTCGAGACCTTTTTGACTTATTCCGCCGAAAGTGGCCGACATGCTGTCTGTGGAGAACCCATTTTCGTGCCATATCGCCGGCGACATAATGATGTCGCCGGCGGTATGGTTCATGCCGCCGGCGGTATGGTGATGCCGCCGGCGGCATGAATGATGTCGGTGGCGACATAATTCTCCAGCATACCGACAAATAACGGGTTAAAAAGCCTAAAAAGACGGGAAAAGTGGTTTATTAGTGGAAAAAGGCATCTTTATGGCTCTTAACAATATTTTAATGGACATTATTTAATTTGGGTGTAAATTATCGGTTCAAGCTCCTACCGAACGCGTTATCGGCCACGCCGAACTGGATTCTACCAATTATAAAATTCACAAGGAATATTATTTTGGTAATAAAAATTCTGAAGAGAACTTTTATTTTGAGGTATTGAAATTGGGTACACGTCATCATCGTCTCGCGAGAGGGACTGCAAAATCCCATGCTCACACGTGGACTAACCCACTGAACCTGCGCGTCAGTACACCCCCTTAAAATGGGCATCCAATCATCATATGTCAACTCGTCGAAATTAGCCCGCACAAGCCCTCTCTCCCTCAAGTGGACGGAAAGATACTCTTTTGGGTTTCCTCGTGGCACCTCCCTCAACTTCAGCTTCTCCATCAACCATGCCTATAATTCAAAACTTAGGAAAGGATTAGGGAAGGAAATATGCAGGATCAGAAAGAACAAAAGGTACCTGTAATAATATGAGTTGATCTCCGATAAGTGACGAGTCAACAGAAGCAGCGTCCACATTCAGCAAAACATCGACCAACCCTACAGCCACAGGAGAACCCCCTATCGACATAGGGTTGATGAGCAAAATTAGCCTAAGCGGAGCAATCAGGCTCACTCCGCACATAAACTCCACTACAAGTAGCAATGCCACCATGAATGGCCAAGCAGGATGAGATCGGGGCACTCCACAGCACCACTCTAGAACTGCTCTGAGCTAAAACCCAGATTTATCAGGCAATTGAGACAGAAATGGGTCCACAGAATCCAAATTCTATAACCCTCGAGGAATTCCATCTATGCTAAAGTGAAAGTCCGACAATGCCAGTGAAACGCATTTAGGACACGATGCCCCTAAAATAGCGTGGAATTCTTCGAGCAAGGGGCAAAGCTCTAACGATGAAAATTAGAAAACGTGGTCCATTGGATCCTAAAAAGATAGTGTCGCTCGAAGGAATTTGCGGCTCACAGGCCACACCGCGACATATTGAAACCCCCAAAGCCTGAATTTCTAAAGCCTCTTCTAGTCTGCATTCACCAGACTCTGCAGAAAACCTCGTAGATTTTGATTATAGGTTGCCATGATAAGAATGGATAGAATAGTCGAAATCAGATTGCTGGAAAATTGATGCCGCCGGCGATATTGGTGATGCCACCGATGATTTAACTAATACCGCCGGAGATGTGAATGATGTCGCCGGCGATGTGGACCAATTTGGGCGATATCAAATGATGTCGCCGGCGATATAGACTTTCAGACAGCTCTGTATATATTATTTAGGCTAGATGAGTTTGGGCGATATGGGTCATGCCGCCGGTGACATGAAGTGAATTCTTCGGTGACATCAGAAGCATTTCTTCCATTTCAGACCTACACAAAACCTATAAACAATCCTATACTACATTTCCAATGCCTTTCCAAACAGCGACCCATTCTTATTTAAAATAAAAAGCCCAAAGGCACAAAACATCTAAAAATTTTGAATGTCTAAACCACGAAAGAAACAAAACCCAACAGAAAGAAAAAAAAACCCAATTATTGCAAACCTAATGTATCAAGGGTACAAACAAGCAAATAAAAAAAGCAAAATAAACTAAGCATGCCCGCCACTACCGGCTGGGCAGGATGAAATGTCATCAAGGCTTACAAGCCAATCTCCAACATCGTCCTCATCTTCCACCCTTCCCTCTATCCTCGGCCATGGCAACCGGGCGTCGGCCGGCAAACATCTTGATCCCCCAACGACTGGTACTGCCAGGGTGTGCACGGTCTAGGTTTTGCTTAATTCTTCATTCCTGAATGGTGGCTACCACTGACCCTCAAGGTCACTCATGCGGTACCATAGGTCTGCAGTCTCCTCCTCGTACCGCAGCCAGCCTGCATTAGCATCTGATAAGGAAAGGGCTAAGAAATCCTATAAACTGGAGAAAATATCTACAGTGCATATCATTTATAACATCCATACATGCATCCCATCTTAACATATGCATAAAATACCTGAGCAAGGAGCGACTGGCCGATGAGTGTGTCCCAGAGAACAAAATTGATCTCTACGAGCTACTCCACATTGCTCTGCGCCACCTAGAAAATCTAAAAGGCAAATCATTAGACACCCACATCCAAGGCTAAACAAGAGAATAATTATTAGGCCTTGTGTAAGTAGTATTTTTAGGCACGAAAATTGGAGCTTGCCGGCTCGAGCCAATATTCCTAGGGAGGAATTCACCTCAGGAATTCATCAGCACGAATGTGGTTTCTAACAGATTGACCAGACACCCCTCCATAAAGTTTATGCCCTCCGGCACACTATAGTACCGTGTCCCACTCTAGTTATCCCGGCCTCTCTTCCTCGCGGGTTCCTGAAAAACATGAAAGCCACACGTCAACAATATTCCTAAAAAATTTTAAAATCATACACATAAGCACAATCATACCTCAAAAGAACATTGCTCTCCTTAGGACATTAGCGCACTCCCGTTGGCTATGTCCACGTCCACCTCATCGTCCCCTTCGGGCACGATCGCAACATCCCCTTCAAGCGCCTCATCTTCATCATCATCTTCCTCCTCAAAGTCCATAATCCCTTTGAGGTGCCTTTTCTCATCCTCCAACCATTGTTCATTGCGGTACTCAATCGTAGCATTTTTGTGGATGCGAGGACACACCGGGAGTAGACGCTGCTGAAGCTGCTCATAGAGGCCAGGAACACTAGGGATCACTCAATTATTCCCCTCAATGTAATCAGCCTTGTCCGCCTTAGAAGTGATCACTAAATGAGGCCACCATAAGCCCCTGGGAGGATCAGCAGACACGAGTCTCTCAGCCACCAGGATAGACCTCAAGCCCCAGACGTGCTCACCCAGGTACCACTGCTGGGATAGAGGGCACTCAATCACAAACCAGCGATCATCTACCTCCCTCCTGACCCTTGAAACCTCTGCTAGATTCTCCACCCCATTAAATGGATCCAGGATAAGCTATATCAAAATAACTAATATAAGTCTATAACTGATTTTTGTTTTATCTAAATGTAAAAATAAAGACTAAATCAAAAATTGCATACCGAGCTCAATCGCACGCTCCTCAAGACCTCCCTATATTTCGTAGGGTACTTGGCCTTCCCACCGATGCCCCCGCACCACCGAGCGAGGAAGTGAGAGCCCGGTAGCACAATCTTCTTAAACTCCACCAACAAGAGGATCTGATGCTCGAAGGCCCAAGCCTGCATAAATAATGACCAATTAATTCAAAAAGTGTCATACAATATATGAGAACATGTAGTATCAAGTAAAATACTTCCAAACGAGATGTACCTGGAGTAGCAGGTAGCAAAGGCGAAGGGCTTTCCCCTTCTTCCGGGCTTCCATGTCCAGCCCATGGTACAGTTGAGCCAAGATGGCCCTCGGCCAATTCTTCCTCCTAATACCCGCCACGTCCTCCACAGCAGTTATAAGCACATAATTGATCTTGCTCCCCGAGATTGGGAAGAACATCATGGTAAGTAGAGAAATCACAAAGGATCGGACACAAGCCTCCCTCTCATCCTCAGGCACTACATCCACTCTGGTCCAGTGATGGTGCAACTCAGCATAAGACAGCCGCCCAGAAATAGGCTTCAGACTAAACAACTCCTTCACCCGCCTCACCACAGGCCTCTCAACATGGTACTTATCTATATAAGCATCAAAATGTATGACCTCGTCCATCCAAGGGAGGCCGGTCGTGGCTACAACGTTAGAAGGTGTAATTGTAGCTTCCCCGAAAGAGAAGTGGAAAGTATGGGTGGTCTCAGACCACCTCTTGGCTAGGGCCATTACTACTGAATGAGAAAGCTTAGGCATCAGCATTGGCATTATCCAGGCCAAATCCCTAAATCCTGTCTCATTAATGGCAAGCGCAAGCTCGGGGTCATTCTCCGAAATATGGTGCCACCATTCACTGATGGTGCCCATTCCCCCTCTATAGGTTAGTTCATATGGCTATAAAATTAGAAACAAAATGGATCAGTCATGCTTATTTTTCATTAAAAAAGCTGCTGATATCGCTTCTGCTAAAAGCAATGTCACCGGCGGCATCACTCCGTACCGCCAACTGCATGGATGATGCCGCCGGTGATACCACTTTAAACAGGAGTGACATCAGACTCCCATAGGCCCTTTCGAAAGGATTGATGCTGCCAGTGACATCACTCATATCGTCGGTGACATCTCTTTGAACGGGCAGAACCTGTTTTTCCCTAAAATCACCCCCATCGTGCCAAAACCACAAAAATTGCAATCAATCAAACAATAAGCCCGAAAACGGTAAGAATCAATCCTAAAGCATGAAATATAGTTAATTTATTTCACACTTAAACTACTATAATGGCATGATTTCTAACCTAAAGCCAAATTAAAACGAACCAAAAAAGAAGAGATTCGGGTTTTCTGGGATTACCTGAACGTAGCAAAGGTGCTTCTCCTTCTCTGGGGTTAGATTGGTGATGGGAGAATTGATCCCATAGCCATACATCTTGGCCATCTCCTTCAGGCCATAAGAAGTGGGAACGGAGAGAATTTTTAATCCCTCGACAGAAGAATCGGGCAAGTTCTCCCTAACCTTGGTAGATTTGCCCCTGAGCGCCTTGCTGATTCTCTTCATGATTTGAAAGACGAAAGACTAAATCGTAGCATTTGGAGAAAGAGATGTGAAATAATAAAGGCAATTTTCTGAATAAATAAGGAAGAAGGGAGTTTCAATTCCTTTTAAACTGCCACGTGGAATTCGAGGAGTTTTAATTTATCTGAAACTATTCGTTCATGCCGCCGATGACATCACTCCATGCCGCCAGCGACATCACTGATGTTGTTGGTGACATCGCCCCTTTTAATTTCAAATTTTGAAATTACTTGACCTGTCAAAGCTGCCACGTGGCACTCATGTCACCGGCGGCATCTGTCCATGCCGCCAGCGATATCATTCATGGCTCTGGCGACATCACTTCCCCAATCTAGATTTTACACAAGCTCAACCAAAGGATAATCAACCTTCAAAACACAAAACCCGACCAAAGGACAATATCTCCGCAAAGCATAAGTTCGACCAAAGGGCAACCAATCTCCAAAACACAAAACCCGACCAAGGGACAATTTCTCCGCGAAGCATAAGTCCGACCAAAGGGCAGCCAATCTCCAAAATGCAAAACCCCACCAAGGGACAATTTCTCCATAAAGCACAAGTCCGATCAAAGGACAATCAATCTACAAAACATAAAACCCTACCAAGGGACAATTTCTCTGTGAAGCATAAGTCCGACCAAAGGGCAACCAATCTATAAAACACAAAACCTGACCAAGGGATAATTTTTCTGCAAAGCATAAGTCCAACCAAAGGGTAACCAGTCTACAAAACACAAAATCCAACCAAGGGATAACTCTTCGCAAAGAATAAGTCTGACCAAGGGGCAATCAATCTATGAAACAAAATTCCGACCAAGGGATAATCTCTCCACAAAGTATAAGTCCGACCGAAGGATAAACTCTCCACAAAGCATAAGTCCGACCAAAGGGCATCCTATACATAAAGCTCAAGCCCGACCAAGGGGCAATTTCTCCACAAAGCATAAGCCCGACCAAGGGATAACCTCTCTATAAAGCACAAAGTCCAAGCAAAGGCCAAACCGATCACCCATCAGCTATCAATCCTATCCCTTACTCTATCGTGTAATCATACTGACCTGTGGCAGCAGTGATCCCCCGAGGGGCAGCCTGTGAGCATAGGATTTTATAGTCCCTCTTGCGAGATGATAACATGTACCTGATTTTAATGCCTCAAAATAAAAGTTCTCTTCAGAATTTTTATTACCAAAATAATATTCCTCGCGAATTTTATACTTGGTAGAATCCAGTCCGGTGTGGCCGATAATGCGTCCGGTAGGACCTTGAATCGATGATTTGCACCTAAATAATAAATACCCATTAAAATATTATTAAAAGTCAAAAAGATGCCTTTCCACCCACTATTAATTCACTTTTCATGACTTTTTTCGCTTTTGGGCCCGTTAGCTATCGGCATGCTGGAGACTAATGCCATCGATGGCATCAGCCATACCGCCGGTGGCATCACCATGTTACCGGTGGTATGGCCCGAAAAGGGTCCCTCCACAGACAGCCTTTCGACCACTTTCGGCGGAATTGCTCAAAAAGGCCTCAAAAAGCAACCCATTTCACCTATAAAAGGACACCTTGAGTTGCATTCTGAAAAAAAAACAAGGAAGGGAAATGGAATGTTAGTATTTTAATGTGGGAATAGATTTTAGTGAGATAAGAACTAGATAAAATAGAAAAAAGGATTCCGATCCATTTTTCCTGATTTTTCTTCTTTGAATTCTTTGATTGTGAGTTTGAAATTAGTAAGTCTTTAAGTTAAAATCAACTTAATTGGATTTAGAAACCAAAAGCACCTAAATTTGCTACTAAATTGCCATAACAAGCTCCCCGGAGGTGTTTCTTTCGATTTACGAAGTGGTGGATTCACGGGCTTGAGGTAAAAATCCTAACTCTCACAGCTCTTTGGCATTAATATTACTGATTTGTGTTAATTTACATCGATTTATATTCATTTTTGGGTTTTCGGTCTTCTTTACTGCCACCACTACTGTCGATAAGCTGATATCGCCAGTGACATAACTTATGTCATCGGCGGCATTAGCCATGTCGCTAGTGACATAAGTCATATCGCATGCGGCATCAGTTGTATCATCAGCGATATGACTATCTGGACAGCGGTTTTACTTTCGTTTGTTCCCAGATTAGCTTATTTTCCAAAACTTGAATATATAATGCAATTATGGAAGTTCAAAATCTCTTACAAACAGACCCCAACTTGTAATGTGTGGGTATTTTCACTCATAATCCAGTTAAAATAACGATTGAGCCTAAAATCTGATTAAAAATGGAATTTCCTCGAAAATGCTATTTGAATCTCATTCTAGCCGTCCAATCTGGTTTTATGATACTGTAAATAAAATATGCTATACCCGAGCTAACAATCTTCTGCATGCAGACGTATATCAGACACTCATGTATTTTATTCATTGCATAGAAAAATGTATAGGACTTGGAAGCCTTGTAATAACTTTGTTTTCCGCAGTTATTTTTTTTTCTTTATGGTTGTAAATATTTTATTCACTGCTTCAATTGCTTGATAAACGCAAAAACAACAAAATGATTAAAAATACAAATTAATGGGATGCATTAAACCGTTTTAAGAAAGAATGAAGTATCTTAACTTGGCCCAATGAAAAATAGATAACATCATCCGAACTCGGAATCTCTACTTGAGGTATGGTCCAACCACCCGGTGGGAAAATCGTATCAAAAATTTCCCGGTTTAGCTGAATCGGGTGGTGACTCTATTTTAAGTACGGGATTTCGATCTCGTATCTTTTGAGTATTAAAATATACAAAATCATTTTCCAAACACTTCACGCGCATCTCTCCATCATTCAAAGATGCCGGTCCAAAGGCTAGGCCCCGCTGCCACCGCACGAAACGTCATCCGCTCACAATCATTTAATTGATTCAACCCGCTTTTATTTTCATCATTTGAGAAAATTATCACACTCTATCTTCTCATCTCCTTCTCTCTTTAGTTAAATGCGATCTTCTTCTAGCACTAGGTTAGGGTGCCCAATTATTTCAGCGACACTCAAGAAAGTGTTACCCATGCCTGCCAGGAATTGGGGACACTCTAGTGGGTGGAGCACTTATTGCTATCTCCCTCTAAAAGAGGCTTGATACAACGGGAACCTTCTACATCAACTTTTAATACATACCTACACCATTCTTATCGAAAGCCATAGATTTTTACCCTCTAGGTACCCTGATTCCTGTGTGAGATTAGACTAAGGAAGAATGCCCTCAGACTCGATGGGGAGAAATAAGGACAGAATCGATCGCTTCGCATGTGTTGTGATTAACCCCACCATGCATCGTTATAATTTATGCATGCATACCCCATCCTATGCATGTACAAATCTCTTAGTTTCTACCTCAGTTCAAAACAAGGATAGATAATTCCATCCAGCACTCATACCAGTCACTATCATGGCTTAGCTCGGTAAGCCAGTTCAACCAGCAAACCTAACCCTTCATAGAGTTAGTAGTGGGACTCATTCACTCCATCAAGAGGCTAATCTACATTTTCGCCATAGCAAGGACCTGAGTCAGCTGCGGAATGTCATGGTTATGCCAAAGGGGATAATCCTCCCTTGTTTCATGGGTTTACCCTATAGCATGACCTACAACCAAGTGGTTCACCCTATGACTATAGATGACATCTCACCTTAGGATACTCCTCTTTTGAACCTCTTCAAGAAGTTAAGGAAATACCAGTTGATTGATCATCTCTAATCGTATGTTTCGCCAAAGCTTGAGGAAAGAGGAAGTTTTTGCATATACCATGTCAATTTTGATCACCCAACTAGGTCATGTGAGGATCTCTTCAAAGCCATCACCACACTAATTGACAAAAGAAAAGTCTATGAACATTGAAGAATAGGATATAAGGTAGCCATGATCAACTTGGGGTTAGAAGATAGCAAAGTACGGAAGTGCATCATGGAAACCAAGATGGTAAGAAAAGAACCATCCATGTTTGACCTTATAACTATCAGACAGTGGTGTGGGGAACTTTTCCATGACTACTTTCAGAAGTGGTTAATGTTGGGAAACTATGATCCGGACCACAACTTAAACTAAATTATCCGAATCAGGTTTGAAATAAACAAAAACTTAAACTATATAAATCCCAAATCCAAATGGAAACATTCAGACAAAGATCCAGCTACAAGGTTGTCCCTCGAATACGTCAAATACCTAAGCACATGGAATCATCAGAATTAAACTTTGAAAGGAAACAAGTTTAATCCCTCAAGAACTGCATCAAGAAAAATTGATTGCCTTATCTCCGAAAGAAGGCAGATCAGAGAATATGAGTCTAAAGACATCCGAAAGACTCATGCTTGAAGACAATGGGAAAAGTTTCAAAGATAGCTTTTCCCTCCACCTTTTGGTCTATGAAGTCAAAGATCCTTTCCCCAAGATAAAGATAAAATGACAACTTGCATTTTGCAGAAAAAGGATAAAAGTACTGACACCGGACTAAAAAAGCTAACAACATTTTTCACCTAGACCAATAAGGAGGCGCATGGAGCTCACACCAAAAAGCTAATGGTGTAAAAGTTGGTGCATCGCAAAAAGCTAAGTAAAATGATCACTGACAACTTTTCATCACCAATCCCTAGAATTCAAATGGGTTAAATTACAGTCTAATGGATTGATCAACGATTCTGGAAGCACCATCTATAACCTTATCGAGGGTGAAGATTTAATACAAGTTCAACAACCCACAACGGCTACATTTATGATGGAAACCTATAAAAGGGAAGCTTCACTAAATGAGAAAGTTGGCTATTTGATTGACAAAAGCAAGTAACAAATCACAAGTATTCAATCAGCTTACAATCCCTCCAAGAATCAATTAATTCCAAATCTGTTGTAAGGATTCCTAAGTGAGCTATAAACTTAAGGAAATCCAAAAACCAAAACCTTGGTGAAAACAAGAGTGTGAGGATCTCCAACTAGGGTGAGTTGTGAGATTGGGATACAACTTAAAGTTGGTGCTTTGAGTGGGAACTCCCTGTAGGATTCAACATAAATTCTGGGTAGAAGTCTAACTAGTATATCCTACTAAAAACTAAAGGACTCAGCTAGTAGTCGGTGCTTCTAGTGGTATATCCTACATCTAGAAGTGGTTACCATCCAGAGAAAAATTATAAGGCTTGATTCCTACCATTTGGAAAGGAATCCACTAGTGGAAAAGCTTAGAGGAAGGAAACTTCATGGACTGGAGTAGGCGGGGCCGAACCAGGATGAAAGCCTTCCATGTTTGATTTCTCTAACTTTTATTATTTGCATTATATTATCACAGCTGCATCATCTGGATCCATCATCTGGTTCATAATCAAACATGCTACACTAAGACTTTCTAAAGTCTTTATATTTCGTGAAAAAGGGTCATTCACCCCCCTCTGACCTTATAAAGACCCTCACAGGGGCCAACAAGTGGTATCAGAGCTAGTGCTCAAACTAGAGACTAACAATCTCAAGCTAAAGGTCCATATATTTTAATTCACATATCAAAATGAGTTTCCAAAATAACACCTTCCTGAGGGTATGTTTGTTTCTCGTCCTCCACTCTTCACCGATGGACGCTACATGTTCCAGAAAAATTTGATGATTCATCCAGCCATAAAGTATGCAAGCGTGGTTAGTTATTAAAGATGGTCTATATGAGCCTACTTATGAAGTAGAGGGTATGACTACCCGAAAGCCATCAAGTATGTGGGATGAAAATCACTTTAAAAAATTGTGTGAAAACGCAAACGCTATTAACATGCTTCATTATGCTCTTAGTGCCGCTGAATTTAATAGAATATCTGGATGCAAGACTGCAAAAGAAATTTAGGAGAAGTTAGAGATAACCTATGAAGGAACCACAAAAGTAAGAGAAGCTAAGCTTGATCTACTCAAGCAAAAGTTTGAATCCTTCAAGATGGAGCCTAAAGAATCAATCAGTATCATGAACACTAGACACACCAATCTAGTGAATAAGATGAAGAGGCTGGGAAAGGAGATCTCAAAAGTAGAAATGGTCAAGAAAGTGCTCCAAAGTCTCACTAAGGAATGGGACAACAAAAAGACTACCACTGAGGAAGCTCACGACTTAAAATTTTACAGTTATGATGAACTCATTAGTAATCTTCTAACCTAAAAATTGTCCTCGCACAGATATAGCCAATAAGAAAAAAAGCCTGAGGAGAAGAAGAAGGCCATTGCACTTAAGGCAGAATCCACCGGATCAACTTTATCCAGAGAAGAAGAGCAAATCAATGAATCAATGAGCACCAAAGATCAACTTGCTCTACTAACTAGAAGGCTCAATTGATTCATACAAAAGAAAAATAGAAGGAAATCAAGAAAGTATGTATCCTGAAAATCAAGAGAAGGCATTTCCAGAAGAGACAAGCCTAAAAGGAATCCGAAAGAAAAGAAGGATCCAGAGAAAGAAGCTGTATGTTTTGAATATGGTGAGAAAGGCCTCTTTAGAATAAAGTGTCCTAAGCTTAAAAGAACTAAGAAGTTTAAAAAGAAGGCAATGGTGGCCACCTAAAGCAATAGTGAAGAAAGTAGTAGCTCATCTTCAACAGAAGAAGAGGAGACTACCAAATGTGCATTCATAGCTCTGATTGATCCGAAAGCAGAGCAATCTGAAAGGAATGCCTCCAAGCAAGAAATAGTGCAAATCAAAGAATCAGAATCAGATACAATAAACACTGAGGTAAATTCTTGTTCTAATCTTGAAAGAGCAGTAATGGAGTTGGCAGAAGATGCTGAAGTAATGGCACAAGACATCAATCTGGTTAGAGCAACCAAGCATATTGATGTTGTGGAGGAAAACTTCCTGAGGAATCAAGTCCAGATCCTAAATGCAAATTTAATGGGACTAGATAGAAAATTCAATCTATTAAAAGAAGTATCTAGGAAGAGGCCAGAGACCAAAGCTCCAAGAAGAGATAATCATCCTCCTACTTAGAATAGATTCCAAAAGACTCCTAACCAAAGGATGAAGGAAGTTAGCAGGCAATCACAAGCCCAAAGATATACTGCTCCTCAAAAGGGAAAGGCTAAGGTGGCTTATAACCAATAGCATATCGAACAAATAAGAAATTGTGGAGCACAAGTTGCACCTCCAACCAACTTCCGAATTAACACTAGACTATCCATCAGTGTGCAAAAAGCTGGATATAAAGGCAACTATGGGATGAAGGATTTGAAGAAGATCAGCGAAAAGTAAAATCAAAACATACCTATTTCAGGTGCAGGTTTTGTCAGAAAAATAATCATATTATTAAACCATGTAGATTAAAAAATAGTTATTGTGATGTTTACTCTTGGCCTGAGATGGTTATTAACCCGAGAGGACCCAAATCTGATTGGATACCCAAACCCACTAGATCTATTTTGCAAGTATGCCTTAGATCCATAGTAGATCAACAGACTTGGTATATTAATAGTGGATACTCAAGGCACATGACAGGTGATGAGAAGGCCTTCATCACATTGACCTGGAAGAAGGGAGGTAAAGTAAGCTTTGGAGACAATCAAAAGGGACAAATCATTTGTCATGGAACCATTGGATCTGTATTAAAGATAAAAGATGTCTCACTGGTTGATGGACTGAAATTCAACTTGCTAAGTGTGGCCCAACTCTGTGACAAAGGAAGAAAAGTCACATTTGATTCTGGAGGTTGCTCAATCTATGATAGTAAGTCCAACCAACTCATTCTCTATGGACCTAGGGTAAATAATGTCTATTCTCTAACATTAAAAATGATAAAAAGAATATCTGCTTAGTGTCTAAAGAAAAAGAATCGTGGCTATGGCATCGGAGGTTAGGACATGTCAGCATGAACCTCCTATCCAAACCAGCCAAAAAGGAATTAGTAGTAGGTTTGCCTAAGGTTTCTTTTCATAAGGATCATCTATGCATTGCATGTCAATTAGGTAAACAGCATAAGAAAAGTTTCCCTTCCATCTCATACATTCCTTCAAAAAGACTACTTGAACTCTTGCATATTGATCTCTTTGGTCCAATCAAACCATTGAGTTTAGGTAGAAGAGAATACACCATGGTCATTGTGGATGATTATTCTCGATATATCTGGGTTCTCTTGCTAGCAAGCAAGGATGAAGCCTTTGACCAACTCTCCAAAACATTCATCCGGATAGAAACAGAATAGGGCATAAGCATTGTACGCATCCGAAGTGATAATGGTGGAGAATTCAAAAATAAGCATTTTGCTGATTTTTATGACTCCAAAGGCATTGAACATAACTTCTCTACTCCTCACACTCCTCAACAGAGTGGATTTTTTGAGAGAAAGAATAAGACTATAGTTGAGATGGCTAGAACAATGCCCAATGAAAATTGTTTGCCAAAATACTTTTGGGGAGAAGCCACGAATAGAGCATGTTATATTATAAATAGAGCTCTCATTAGAAAGACCATAGAAAAGATCCCATATGAAATCTTGAAGGGAAGAAAACACAAAATTGGGTATTTCAAAGCATTCAAATGTAAACGCTAATCCTTGATGATAGAGAGCAACTAGGAAAATTTGATCCTAAATTTGATGAAGCAATTTTCCTTGGCTACTCAACACATAGTAAGGCTTACAAAGTCTTCAATAAATGAAGCCAAACTATAGTAGAGTCAATGCATGTAGATTTTAATGAGACTAACATTGCATGAAAGAAAAGCTACACTCCGAAAGATCCTATTCTAGAAGCTGAAAAATCTAGAGAAAAGAAGGAAGTAGGAATTCCTGATTCATTTCAAATTAAGAAGTACAAAGAGGAAGATAAAGCAATATCCTTTGATCCTAAAGTACAACAAGTTAATCTCAACCCACAAGAGATTGATTTTAATGAAGGCTAAGAAGGAGTGGTTGAAGCTGAAGTGGAGCAAGTCCCAGTTCAACATGAAGGCCTAAAAAGGGCAATCTGGACATATAGAGATCATTCCAATGAGAATATTTTGGATGATGTTTGGATTCCAGTAAGAACCAGAGGTCAGCTCAACAGGATGATGAGTCATGCAGCTTTTGTCTCTCTCATAAAGCCAAAGAAATTTTAAGATGCAGAAGGAGATAAAAGCTGGATGATGGCAATGCAGGAAGAGCTAGATCAATTCACTAGAAATAATGTCTTAGATCTAGTACCACCTCCTAAAGGAAAATCAACCATTGGCACCAAGTGGGTGTTCCAGAATAAGCTTGATGAATCCGGAGTGGTCGTGAGAAACAAGGCAGGATTAGTTGCCCAAGGCTATAACTAGCAAGAAGGAATAGATTTTGAAGAAACCTTTGCCCCTGTAGCAAGGCTCAAAGAAATCCGGATTCTGTATGCTTTTGCATCATTCATGAGCTTCACATTATACCAAATGGATGTCAAAAGTGCATTTCTAAATGGTGTTATCCAAGAAGAAGTCTATATTAAGCAACCACCCGGATTTGAAGATCCAAATTATCTGAATAATGTCCACAAGCTAAAGAAGGCTCTCTCGGGATTAAAGCAGGCACCCAGAGCCTGGTATGAGAGGTTAACATCATTCCTTATATCTAAGGGTTATATCAGAGGCAGAGCAGACACCACTCTATTCATCAAAAAGAAGAAAATGATATCATTCTAGTCCAAATTTATGAGGATGATATCATATTTGGAGCTATCAATGAAAGGATGTGTAAAGAGTTTAGCTCTCAAATGTAGAAGGAATTTGTGATGTCCATGATGGGAGAATTAAATTTCTTCCTTGGTCTACAAATCAAGCAATGTCCAGATAGGATTTTCATTAAACAGTCAAAGTACACCAAGGAAATCTTGAAGAAGTTTGAAATGGATAGGAGCAAGCTATGTCCACTCCAATGGGATTAGATACAGTCCTATCCAAGGATTGTGAAGGAGAGGATGTTGATCAAAAGCTCTTTAGAGGGATGATTGGCTCACTCCTATACTTGACAGATAGTAGACCTGACATACACTATGCACTTTGCTACTGTGCAAGGTATCAAGCCAATCCTAAGGATTCTCATCTCAAGGCAGTAAAGAGGATTCTAAGATACCTCCTAGGAACCACTAAAGTTGGGTTATGGTATTTTAATAATGAAGATTTCACACTCCAAGGGTTCACTGATGCAGACTGTGGCAGAGACACTCTTGAGAGAAAGAGTACATCCAGAGGTTGCCATTTCCTTAGAGATTGTTTGGTCTCATGGTACAGCAAGAAGCAAACTTTAGTCGCCTTGTCTACTATAAAACCTGAATATATGGTAGCTGAAAGTTATGTTATTCAACTCCTATTGATCAAACAACAACTTGAAGATTATAGAGTTCAATCTGGATGTGTGAATGTGATGTATGATAACAAAAGTGCTATTAATGTGTCAAAAAATCTAGTACTCCATAGCAGGATGAAGCATGTCAACATAAGACACCATTTCATCCAGGATCATGTGATGAAGAAGGATGTTGCATTGGTATACATTCCAACAAGTGAGCAAAGAGAAGATATCTTTTCTAAAGCCCCTAAGTAAAGATCAATTTGGGAGGCTGAGGGAGTCTATTGGAATGTCCAATCCAATTTAGGACCAATCCGAAAGACAGCTTGAAATCAAGCCGGATCCAAGGCTAAAAACTCAATCCGAAAAAGGAGAAGCATTGGAGAAAATCTATTCAGGAAGCGCGCCATGTCAGTGGACAAGAATGACAAATGGTAGTAAAAGCTCATAAAGGTAACAATTACTTTTTGAGTTTTAAAAGTCCATTCGCTATTACACGCGTGGTAAATTCAACAGTTATTTCAAAAATTAACTGTTCCTATTCTTCGATTAAACTAAATTTACCTCTCTCCTAAAAATCTGACTGCCATGTCATCAATCCATACAAAATAATCGGCGTCCGGATTACCAAACTACCCTCACTTTGAAAATTCTATATAAACCCCTCAAAATCACCCTTCTTCATGCGAGCAACTACTATATTGTTACTCTACAAAAATTGAAACCCAAACCCTAAATTCTTCAACTCTTTTCTAAAATGGCTGCAATTATGACTAAAGATGTAATGCTTCCAACCCAAAACATTTTTGAAGAGTCTGATCTTCAAAATGAAGAATTCATCCCCATAAATTTCAAACCCTCTGACTCCGTACTCCCTACAGACTGTTTAGGGGATAACTTCTTATTTAAGATGGACCCTTACTCCAAGCTCATAGAAGATCAGAATCTCACAGATTTCCCCAAAATTAACTGCCCCACTTATCCTGACTTTAAGGAATTCTATGAGAATCTCAGTGTTCACTCCAAGTTTGATGCACTTCAAACCAAAGTCTAGGGTAAAGAAATTACTATAACCCCAGATTTCTTCAAACAGCACCTAGGTATAAAGAATGAAGGCATTTTGCCAAGGACTAATGTGATGAACAGAAAGTCATGCATAAAGCCAAAGAGTGGTTGCATCCAAACTACTTCAGAGATAAATTCAACACATATTTTTCTCAAGTTCCCAGATATCTCCAGCATGCCATGGCAAAACTAGTACTAATAAGGAAAGGATCTCTCATAACAGTGCCTTCATTTCAATACTGCATGCTCCAACACTGGGTTGAGAGTAGGGTAGTAAATATGCCTATACTAATCATCGACTTCATGAAGTAGCATATCAATTCTCACGGCGCTCTTATCACCCGGATCCTCCTTACAAATAAAATCGACCTTACCGGATTTAAATCCATCACTGGTAAGGAAATATTGGAGAAGAACTTTAAGAAGTTGAACCATGGGGAGAAGTGGAATGAAGAAAAAGCAAAGAAGCTCAGGGATGACAGAAAGAACAAGGCCCAAAAAGCTGGAAACCCGGATGCTATAGCCCCTGCTCCTAAAAAGCATAGGACTAAGGCTCAAAAGAAATTGGTTGTGATTTTGGATGAAGTGGAGGATGAGGATACCCAGACCATCTCCCAGCTGCCCATAAATTCCCCAGAGAAGCCAAAACCAAGAGGAAGGCTAATTAAGATAGCTGATCTATTAAAGAGACTAGTGTGTGATCTGGAGATAAAGGAAACCATTGCAGTAGCTGTTGCTGCAACAAGAAAGGGTTATCAAAAAGGCCAGAAAAGGAAAGCATTGGAATTGCTAAAGGGGGGAGATGGGTCTAATGAAGAGGAAACTGAAGATGAAATGCCTCTACTAAAGAAATAATTTACCCCGGAAGGGTTGTACATTTGATGACACTGTAGAAGCTCAGAAGCACTAGAAGAAGAAAGCAAAGAGGCCAACTGCTATAGTCATTGATGAGGAGGCAGCAAAAAGGGTAGTTGTGGAGGGATTGCCTAAGGCCAAAAGCTCAAAGGGCAAGAATGTGCCCGAATCTAATGAGGATATCCTTCCAAAGGATCCTCAGTATGAAGAGATGATGGCCTCTGTAGTAGAAAACTACCAGCTGAACAATTTAGCCACTAGGGGACCCAGGGGATCTTCTACTCAGCCAATTCTGATTGACTCCAATGCCATGGTGGAGCTGTCCAAAATTCTAGACTTCGGACCATTCAACTTCCTACCCATCAAAGAGCCTCTTCTGGAGAACCTGCTAAGTCCAAAAGCTACAAATCAAGCAGAAATAAGTCCTATAAAGGCAATAGTAGAGGGCATTGAAGACATTACCAATGCGCCTGGGGGATGTATAATAAGTCCTGAAAAGGCACTTGGAGGGATGACTGAGGATAATTCCAGTCATTCGAGGATTGTGGTTAGAAGAAATGAAGAAAAGGAAGCCTCAAGCATCCAAATTCCATCTCCATTAAATGAGGTACTTCCTATCACAGCTACTTTAAATATCAATGCTGATATTACTGCTGTTGATGACACAGTAGTTAAAACAAGGGATAACTTAGATACACATGTCTAAAATGTATCCAAGGAAGGTGTGCCTAACCCGGATAATCTTACTCTAGAGGAGGGACATTATCAAGGATGAGAACACTCCTAGAGTAGACTCAACAGGCGAGGCAAGTCTGATGGATAGGTAGGAAGAGAGGGAAGAAGAACAAGATCTAGTGGAGAGTGACAATCAAACAGATAATGAACCCTCTAGAAGTAGCTTAAGTTCCAAAGATGACACACCAAGCTCCTCTGAAGAAGAATTTCCTCCAAAAGTAAGGCCAATGAGAGTGCCTGCCAATAATACAGTTAAAGCCAAAGCTCTACAGCACTCCATCTTCTCAAAGAAGCTTCCTAAGAGGAAAATAAGGAAGGGTATGTCAAACAAAGCCTTCGGACCATATGCACACATCTTAGAGGGGTTGAAAAAGAGTTGCTCAGATAAGCCAATAATCCAAAAATAAAGAAGGAGGTGGGTAAAATCAAGCAATTCGTAAAGATAATAGAAGAAAAGGTCTTGGATTTCCCTACTCCAGGAGCCATAGCTGAAGCCTCTCTCTCTAATCAAGCCAACTTTGAATGCACTTAAGGAGAATGGTTCTATAGCTAACCGGACCACTGATCAATCCAATACATTGGCTTCAAATAACTTTAGAACTATGCTTGACAAGATCACATCATCCTCCTTTAAGCAAAAATAAGAAATAAAGGCTTATCTGGATTCCAAGTTTGTAAACTTGTCAAAATTCATGGCTGAAAAAGACCTCTCTCCTATAATAAAAGATCTGGGAGTAGATCAGCAAGTCACCCAAGAAACACTGGTGCACTTCATTAAGAAAACTCTTCCCAAAATCCAGGAAAAGATTTTGGATGACATGGGTGATGAACTAGGGAGTCGCCTATACGGACTAGAGAAAATAATAATGGATTGGAAGGCATCCATCACTAAGGAAATCTCTCTTCAAACAAAGTCTATCCATAATATCCAGAAGAGAATAAGTGAAGAAATCATCCTGCTCAAGATCGGAATCAATAATCTCTCCATATCTGGATCCTCTTCCTCTCCTGCTATTCCGAAAAGCCAGCTTCTTTCGATCTACCACAACCTTATACAAGCCATTGGAGATTCCGGCTTCTTCGGATAGAAAGGAATGACAACTCTTCTCAAAGTCCTCTTTCCTTACTATGACCTAAAGGATCAAGAGCTTGTCTTGCACATTCATCCACCCACCAAGCAATCCTATGACAATCTGAAGAAGACCATCTGGCCTTACTATCTCCCTCCTCCTATGGTTGACAAGATTATTGAGGAAAACGTCCAAAGGCAGTGCTGACTATACAATGTATTCAAATGCATGCCAAACAGCTTGGGATAATAAGACTTATATGGTTATAGACCCCCAAGCTAGAAATAAAAAGGGGGAGAAGAGTATACAAGAAATGGATCCAGAAAGGGAAAGGAGAAAGAGGGATAACATCCGGAGGGAATGAGAATTAAACTAACTTATCTTTACTTGCAAAATTTTGTAATAGCTAGATTCACTATTACATATTTCTATAATTTGTAATCTGAACTTCATTAATGTTAACTATTGCTAACAGCAGAAGTATATATAGTGAAAATATCTAATTCCCAAAATGTTGCTTCTAAAGTACAATCTGCATTTGTACTAAAACAAACTTAGAAGCTAGAATTGAAAAATATTGGGGGAGTTAGGATGCTAGAATTATAGGGGAGTAAAATCTATAAATGTCTAAGTATCAAGAATCATACTTAGCACATATATACTCCATTCCTTAGTGCTTAGTTTTTGTTTCCATTAAATGGGGGAGATTGTTAAGAAACTATAATCCGGACCACAAATTAAACTAAATTATCTGAATCAGGATTGAAAGAAACAAAAAATTAAACTATGTAAATCCCAAATCTAAATGGAAACATCCGGAAAAAGATTCAGCTACAAGACTGTCCATCGAATACATTAAATACCTAAGCACATGCAATCATCAAAATAAAGCTTGAAAAGGAAACAAGCTTTAATCCCTCAAGAACTGCATCCAGAAAAACTGATTGCCTTATCTCCAAAAGAAGGCAGATCCAGAGAATATGAGTCTAAAGACATCCGGAAGACTCGTACTTAAAGACAATGGGAAAAGTTTCAAAGATAGCTTTTCCCTCCACCTTTTGGTCTATGAAGTCAAAGATCCTTTCCCCAAGGCAAAGCTAAAATGACAGGTTGCATTTTGCAGAGAAAGGATAAAAGGACTAACACTAGACTGAAAAATATAACAACCTTTTTCACCTAGACCAATAAGGAGGCATGTGGAGCTCACACCAAAAAGCTAATGGTGTAAAAGTTGGTGCATCATAAAAAGCCAAAAAAAAGGATCACTGAAAACTTTTTAGAATCAATCCTTAGAATTCAAACAGGTCAAATTATAGTCTAACGGATTGATCAATGGTTCTAGAAGCGCCATTTATAACCTGATCAAGGGTGAAAATTTATTACAAGTTCAACAACCCATAACGACTACATTTATGATGGAAGCCTATAAAAGGGAAGCTTCACCAAATGAGAAGGTTGGCTGTTTGATTGACAAAAGCAAGTAATAAATCACAAGCATTCAATCATCTTACAATCCCTCCAAGAACCAATTAATTCCAAATCTATTGTAAGGATTCCTAAGTGAGCTATAAACTTAAGGAAATCCAAAAACCAAAACCTTTATGAAAACAAGAGTGTAAGGATCTCTAACTTTAGTGAGTTGTGAGATCGGGATACAACTTAAAGTTGGTGCTTTGAGTGGGAACTCCCTGTAGGACTCAGCTTAAATTCCGGGTAGAAGTCTAGGTGGTATATCCTACTAAATACTAAAGGACTCAGCTTAGTAGCTGGTGCTTCTAGTGGTATATCCTACATCCTGAAGGGGTTACCATTCGGAGATAAATTGTAAGGCTTGATTCTTGCCAGTTGGGAAGGAATCCACTAGTGGAAAAGCTACGAGGAAGGAAACTCTAGGGACTGGAGTAGGCGGGGCCGAACCAGGATAAAGACCTTTTGTGTTTGATTTCTCTAACTTTTATTATTTGCATTATATTATCATAACTGCATCATCCGGATCCATCATCTACTTCATAATCGAACACGCTACACTAAGACTTTCTAAAGTCTTTATATTCCATGAAAAAGGGTCATTCACCCCTCTCTGACTTTATAAAGACCCTCACAGGGACCAATAGTTAACTATAGTGGTAGCCCTTAAAAGAAAACCTCAAGAGAAGGAATTAGTTGACCGATTCATCTTCAGGTTATCTCCTCACCTCCGCAAGATACCATTCGTGAATGCATGCAAAACCATCCCCGAGAGCTATAAAGCAGCTATAAAAGCAGAGAAATGTGCTAAAGGAATGGAAGATAGTGACCCATCAAAGATTGAAGTGGACAAAGCCATTGATACCCTCACCACTTCCATATACACTATCTTATGTCTGAGGGATAAAAAAAGACACCAATTCAGGAAGCCTTGAGGAGCCTGGCACAAGCTACAAGGGAAGTTATAGACGATGTGTTGACTAAAAAGTAGTGAGAAGACCTAGATCGGGACCTAACTCATATTTTGATGAATGACCAAGAAGGCTCTTCGCCTGTGAAGAATGACAATGCAATTATATGTAATGAAAACACTGTAGCCTTCGGGCATCCTAATAATAATGACAATGATTATGCTTACTTGTTTGATGTTTCTCCCAATAGCACCATGCATTCATCTGACCATACGCATAGCATTTTTAGCATTTAAGACGCTTCATTGCATAACATTAATTTGGTTACCAAGGAAAAACTGAAAATGGTAACCATATCCAATGATAACCCCTATCAAAAAAAGAGAGATGATAAAAGTGCTTAGAAAACTTATTAACGCTTTCGTTACGTCCTATAAAGACATGCTTGGGGTAGATTGTCAAATCGTCAAGCATTGCATCCCAACCGATCCACGGTTTAAACCAGTTAAATAAAAGCTAAGAAGGTTGCCTCCTGAATGGGCCAATAAGATCCAAGCCAAAGTTGCAAGGTTATTAGAACCAAGTTCATTGAAGTAATTGAATACACGACATGGTTAGCAAATATTGTCCCGGTCCCTAAGAAAGATGGGAAGGTCAGAATGTATGTCAACTTCCGTAATTTAAACAAGGCATCCCCTAAGGATGACTTTTCGTTACCACACATCGATATACTGGTGGACTGCACCACTAGGGCTGCCAGGGCTGCAATGTACTCATTTTTAGATGGATTCTCTAGGTACAATCAGATCTTGATGGACATCACCGACAAGGTCAAGATAGCCTTCATCACAGAATGGGGGGTGTACGGTTACAAAGTAATTCCCTTTGGGCTGAAGAATGCAGGGGCAACTTATCAGAAGGCGGTGATAGCTTTACTTTATGACATGATTCACAAGGAGGTTGAGGTCTACATAGATGACATGCTAGTAAAATCCAATACAATGGAAGAACACCCTAAGATCTTGGAGAGGTTCTTGACTGAAATTAAGAAATATAAACTGCGCCTGAATCCAAAGAAGTGTGTGTTTAGGGTTACATCGGGTAAACTCTTGGGGCATATTATCAGTCAGTGGGGAATTGAAGTCGACCTTGATAAGGTTAGAGCTATTCAAGAAATGCCTATTCCTAAAACCGAAAGGGAAGTCAGGTCATTCCCTGGATCACTCTAGTACGTGAGTTATTTTATTGCCAAGCTAAGAACCAAGTGTGAACTAATCTTAAGTTGTTAAGTAAGAAGTAGCCGATAGAGTGGGATGAGCAATGGCATATAGCGTTCTAAAAGATAAAGGCTTATCTTATGAACCCCCAGTTTTGAAGTCTCTGATGCCCGGCAAGCCGCTAATTCTTTACCTGGCCATAGAAGAGTCATTTGTAGGGGTAATGTTAGTGCAATAACAAGAGGATAAGAGCGAGCATGCTATCTACTATTTAAGCAAAAAGTTGCTGGAATATGAGATGAAATACATGGTAGTAGAAAAGACCTCCACAACAATGGTGTGGTTAACTAAGAAGTTGAGGCATTACTTCCAATCCTACAAAATTCAAGCGGTTGTGAAGGTTGATCCAATGAAGTATCTTTGCCAATCCCCCACATTGGCAGGGAAACTTTCTCTTTGTCTCCTATTACTGTCTGAGTTTGATATCGAATATATCATGAAAAAAGTCATTAAGGGAAGGGCGATGGCTGAGTTTTTGGTCAGTCAACCTATAGAGTCTAATTATGTTGAGAATCTAGATTTTCCTGATGAACAGGTAGCAGAAGTGAAAGTTGAGAAAGCTGAATGGACCATGTATCTTGATGGAGCTATGAATCGGAAGGGCACCGGTCTTTGGGTAATCATCATCACATTACAAGGTGAGGTCATTCCACTGAACAATTGTTTGGAGTTCCCGATCACTAATAATGGGGCTGAATATGAAGCCTGCCTCTTTGGTCTTGATGCCCTTTTGCAAATAGGGGCAAATGAAATACGGGTACTGGAGGATTTCATGTTAGTAATAAAACATGTCGTAGAAGAGTGGGAGATCAGGGAAGAGTCACTCCGGCCGTATGTGGATGTAGTCTGGGATCTGCCATCTTGGTTTAACCAATGCTTATTCCAATATATACCAAGGGATGAGAATCAAATGGCAGACTCCTTGGCCACCCTAGCCTTTATATGGGGGGGAGAAGGCTCAACCCATCCGCTCGCTTATAGTTGGAACGACTCTTTCCCCATTTCCTGAAAGGGTTTGGGTTATGGTTATGGAGGAGAAAAAAGTCTGTTGGTACGATGATATTAAGAGGATCTTGAAAGAAGGAAAGTGCCTCGAAGGGTCATCATGGTCAGATCACTTAACTCTCAAAAGATTAGCAACTCAATTCAGACTAGTTGGCGAAGATCTCTTCAAAAGGTCAGCTAAGGGCTTATTGTTGAGGTGTTTGACAGAAGAAAAAGCAGAAAGGGTAATGAATTAGGTACATACTGGGCATTGCGGTCCGCAAATAAACATGATAGCTCTAGCAAAAAAAGTTCACAGAATGGGGTACTACTAGACCACAATGAATGCTGATTGCATAAACAAGGTCAGAAAATGTCATGAATGTCAAATTCACGGGGATATACAACATCTCCCTTCATCCGTACTTCATAATTTGTCTACTCCTTGGCATTTTCTCGGTATGGGGGATAGATATAATCGGTGAAATTCGGCTGTCATCAACCAATGGCCATTGATTCACCATAGTCACAATTGATTATTTTTCAAAATGGGTAGAGGTCGAATCTTACACCAACATTACCGCTAAGAATATGCCCAAGTTCATAGAGAGGCATATTTTTGCAAGATATGGAGTACCACACCATGTAGTTTCTGACAACGGCGTTCAATTCCAAGGGGCCACAGTTGAATTGTTTGAAAAATTCAACATTGAGCATCACAAATCTTCTCCATATAGACCACAAGCTAATGGGGTAATTGAGGCTGCCAATAAGTCAATCAAGAAGATTTTGTCCAAAATCATAGCCACTTATAGAGATTGGGTTGATAAACTTCCATTTGTAGTTTGGGGGTACAGAAACAGTGTAAGGACTCCTACCGATCAAACACCTTTCTCCTTAGTACATGGAATGGAAGCCGTGTTGCTGGTTGAAATAGAAGTAAGATCTCTAAGAGTGGCACTAGAATCATAGTTAAACGAATTAGATTAGGCAAAAGCCAGGTATGAAAAGTTGAATGCGATAGATGAAAGGCGACTCAAGGCACTCGACAATCTTCATATGTACCCGAAATGCATGGCTTGGGCTTACAACAACAGAGTCAGATACCTGACACAACCTCTCAAAGAGGGTGATCTGGTTCTCAAGCAGCTACACCAGACCAACACCGATGTTAGGGGCAAGTTTAGACCTAACTAGGCAGGACCATTCACCATGAAGAAAGTCCTTGGTAAAGGGGTAATCAAGCTTATGGATATGGATGGAAATGAGTTTATGAATCCAGTGAATCAAGATAGGCAAAAGCATTATCATGTCTAAGTCAAAAGAATTAAATCATAAAAATGCAGCACAAAGAATAAAATAAAGAATAAAACCCCCGACAAGTGGTCATCTACTGCTTGGGCAAAAAATTAGGGTACAACCAGCTGATCGGTATTCCACAAACCGACCGAGAAAAAGTTAGGGAACTCCAAATAAAGCTCGCTAGGTTGAAAACCTGAAAAGGGCAGCTTAAGCAAAAGTTAAGGCACTGAGAGAAAAATATCTGTTACTTTCTGGAAAATCTTTAAAAGACCAATAGGCCGTAGGGGTCAACCATTGGAAATTGTTACCATTGCCTATATACCTAAATTAATCTCATCAATGAACATGTTCTGATTTTGCTAAGAATCTTGGTCTTATGAATGCGTGCATGTCTTTAGGAGAAATAATGGATGGTATGTGAACATCAATTTTTCTCTACATGTTATGCATCATGATATTCATCTTTACAACAAGTTTACAATTTTTGAAAAAAGCCTGCTGGATTGAAAACCAGAAAGGTGGCCCAGGCAAAAGTTAAGACAAAAAGAGAAAGTCTACCAGGTTGAGCCATCAAGGACAACTCAGGCAAAAACTAAGATAACTTGCGGGATTGAAAACCTAAAAGGCCGGTCCCAGCAAAAATTAAGGCAAAAGTTTGCTATGTTGAAAACCTGAAAGGTCTGCATGAAAATCATAGAATTAGTACACATGTGTAAATATCGTAGCATGCATGCATAGTTTATTGTATTTTGTAGGTAAATAGGAAACTCATTGTAGCTAAGGCATCTTGTGCCATCATCAGATCCCTAGTTGAGAGGGACCTATGCGCAATCCTCTCTGCCTCAGCTAGAAACACCTATGGAAACCCATTTAGTCAGTTCAGAATGTATATCATAACAAAAGTACAAGCTAAAAGTTTGGTATAACAACTCATATGGGTCGCACTGGGGGGAACAAAGCGAATGGTTTAGACTGACTCCTCCAACCCCCGTACAGCATGCTTCCTCGAATGATCGAGGAGGTGAAAGGAAGAATCTAGGTCATTCTGGAGGATGCCCTTCCTGAAGCCTCTAATAGTCTTGGCCCGCTTCCTTGGAGGATCTCGGTCAGTCGGTGCCATAGGGTCTGTGGTGGTAGTAGTGATAGTAGCTCACTTTCACTTATGAGCAGAAGACTACAAATGAAAATCATAGATTATCAGACCAGCGGTTTATATAAGTTGCAATAAAGAAGCAAGATGAGTCAAAAGACATACCCTAGTGGAAGAACCTGTAGGCTTGGAAATGCCCTCTGTGTGACAAGCTAGGAATTATCCCCCGCAGTCATCTCCGGCTCCATCATTGCCACCCTCATCATCATTATCGTCGTCGTCATCCCCGTAGTGAGACTCGAGAGGAGTATCACCCACATGGACCCTCGGGCATGGCTGGAGAAGTGAGGTAAGGATGACGTCAGGATAAGGTCCCTCAATGAAAAGTACTCGAGCCCCCTTACCTAACAGATATAGCCCTTATTCTATCTCCGGCATCAGATGTGGCCAGTAGGCACCCACAGGGACAAGCAGAAGAATAGGCCTCTCCACTATAGAGCTCATCTGCCAGTCATAAACCTGCTCACCTAGGTACCACTTAAAGGTAAGTGGTGACTCCAGAATGAACTGACGGTCATCCACCCCCTATCGCATAACCTCAATCTCGTCATGGATGGCCATGTAAACCCAATGGTCACGAATCTGCATATAATCAGAACGCACTATAAGAACCCTAGCTCCGTAAATATAGTTTATCACTGATAATTTATTAAATTGAAAATGCAGGTTCCACTTTAAAGACATACCCGATGAGAACGCAGCTGGTGGATATACTCTCGATACTCTGCTACAGTCCCAAGTTATTGCTGCCAGGGGCCCATCCACTTGGATATAATATGAGATGTCTCAGGCTGATTATCCAAGCCTGGCCTAAGGATAAATTGGTGCTCGAATGGCCATATCTGTAAAAGAACCAAAAGACAATCACGAGATGGTTTAAATGTATGGATAAAAGTATAAGGGAAGTTTAGTGTTTACAAGGAGTAGATGACTAATCTTTAGCTCAGCCTGTTGACCTCGAACCCTGATGTCTAGTTCGTAGTATAGCTAAGCAAGAATGGCCCAACAATAATTCTTGCCAGGAACAACGGCAAGATCCTCCATGGCAGAGAGCAAACCACAGTTAAGGTTGCTCAAGTATACAGCAAAGAAGACGGTCAATAGAAGACTCAGGAGAAAGGACCTGGCATAATGATCCCTCCTGTTAGAAGCAATCGGCCTTGGTTGTACCCCCCCCAGTAAGTGTGCAGCTCCCTATACTTAAGCTTGTCCTTCCCACTAGGAAGAAGCCCAAGGAGTCACTGTACATAGTCCTTCACCTCGACCCGTGAATGCCAACGGTCAGCATACACGTTGAAGTGAATGATGTCTCCTCTCCAAGCTAAACTAGTCAATGCGCATATGTAAGATGGGGTGATGGTCACCTCTCCAATGGTAAAATGGAAGGTATGGGTAGTCTCTGACCACCGCTCAGCTAGTGCAGCAATGGCATTAGGAGCCAAAGTCTTCGGCCCCTCGGGAATGGCTCGCATAATGTTAGAGAAGCCTAGACCATCGATCCGGGCTATCAGCTCAGTATCCCCATCAGTACGAATCTCTTCATACCACTTCCTACATAAACTCAAAGCCATAATGGTTCTAAAAAGGGAACTGTGAAAACAAAACAGTAATACATCAGAGTTAGAATGTAGTGGTTAAATTAGAATTAGAAAAGAAAGGTACAATTTTTAGAGTCTTATGCATTCTGCCCTGGGCAAGGGAAACCGTACGGATGAGCCTTACCCGTAAGGGTACCTTACCCGCACCCGTATGAGAAATAGGACTCGTATAGGTCCCCCACGTAGGTAGAGGCCCCTGCAAATAATTTCATTAGAGAAAAATTCCTGAATAGCCATTTTTTACCAAAACTCAACCAAACCTCAACAAAAGCTATCCTAAAAGCTCCATAGGCTAAAGTTACATGTATCAGGCTCTATTTCGACAGCTAAAACATCCTAAAAGAATGCCAAATCAAAGAAATTCCAATTTGG
Organism: Euphorbia pulcherrima; assembly: GCA_947683365.1. Taxonomy (NCBI): domain Eukaryota; kingdom Viridiplantae; phylum Streptophyta; class Magnoliopsida; order Malpighiales; family Euphorbiaceae; genus Euphorbia; species Euphorbia pulcherrima. The sequence continues at coordinate 17,799,887 of CANTUS010000013.1, read as the reverse complement.
GAAAAATTAGAAATGGTGAATTAGATCGACTTACTTGGAGTTCAGAGGGATGGGACTCTGGAGAAGGAATTAGAGGGACCTCAGAAGAAGGGTTAAAACTCAGAAAATGGTCCATCTCTCAGAAAGCATAACCAACGGCCACCAAACATCGTCAGAATTCTAAATCACATATCTGGGGCAATTCCTTGCATTTTAGACCAAAACGGCCATCATCAGGAATCTTCTTATACATCTTTAGGTTGATTTGAATGGAAAATTGCTGGAATTCGAGGGAATTAGAATTTTTGGTGAATAGAGGGAATGTGGATTGTTAGTATTTTTAAAACTACCCCTGAAGCACCTGTACCGACGTCACATACCTGTACGGGTTCCATGTCCTTAAAAATTCACCCATACGGCTATGACCTACCCATACGGGTCTCCTCTTGCCACCTAGGGGCAAAATTTGAACCGGTGTTTCATAAAAGCAAAGAAAGCTTCACACTACCAATTCTAGCAAATGGGATCAAATCCAGGGGCATCCCCCCAATTCCCCATAACGAGATCAAATCCAGGGGCATCCCCCCCCACTTCCCAATAATGGGATCAAATCTAGGGGCATCCCCCTACTTCCCAGTAATAGGATCTAATCCAGAGTATCGCCCCACTTCCTAGTAATAGGATCAAATCTAGGGGCGTACCCCCACTTCCAAGTAATAGGATTGAATCTAGGGGCATCCCCTACTTCCCATTAATGGGATCGAATCTAGGGGTCCCTTCACTTCCCAGTAACGGGATCAAATCCAGGGGTATCCCCTCACTTCCCAATAGCGGGATCAAATCCAGGGGCATCCTCCTACCTCTCAGTAACGGGATCACATCTAGGGGCATCCTCTCATTATTCCAGGAGCATCCACCAACCAACCTAGGGGCACTCACCCTAGGGGTATTCCCCAATAGTAAAATAAGTAGTGAACGGGGCCAATCTGGCATTTCCCACACATGATTTTTGATCCATACCTCTTTATTCTTAATTGAAGGGGCAAAAATATTTTTGTTTCCACAAAAGTTAATTAAGAATAAAAAGGTGTCTGCATAGACAACAACTAATTTTGTGTTTAATTATCATTCTTTTTCCAAGTCATTCAAAATTCCCCAACTGGAGAGTTATCCACCTTAAGAAAGGGATACACACTTTCCCTAAGCAGAGTCATTGGGAATATGCACAATGAAAAAATGAAAGTCATCTGCCACAAGAAAAGGATACATGTACCTTCCCTAGTAGAGTTGCGAGGGGTACGCATCAGCAAAGGAAAGAAGTTTGCCTCAAAGGAACTAGCCCATGTCATCACCTGAGGTATGATTTCTAAACCCCGATCATATCGTGAGATCAAGTAGATCTGTATCTGCAATGATCCCATGAGGGTCAGTTTGTGAGCATTGGATTTTAATGATCCTTCTCATGAAAATTGATGAGATCTATACGATGCAATATCTTTTAGGAGTTGTCCATCCAAGGTGTTCCTACTACTGCAGAGTTGAGTTTGGCTATAGTAGAGTGACCTAGACTGACCTTAGGTACCCATATGGGTGTTGCATAGTGATACAAATCCACCCGCAAGCCAGTACGGGTGACTACCTGCCGTACACCTAGGGGGCCCATATGGGTCCCCTGGTACCGGTATAGGTGGGGCCCCACCCATACAGGTACGGTTGTTTCCTATTCAGGCTTTTTCAGAAGTAGTCTCTTACCATTTTAAGGAAAAGGCAGGTCTTAAACGTGATTTATTGTGTTCAGACCTCCTCTCCCCTATAAAAGGGGTCTTCCCTTCACATTTCAAACACTCATTTTTCATCTGAAAATTATACTAAAACTCTAGCAATTTCTATAGGTATAAAAAAGGGATAATCGGGGTATAGGAGGTATAAAATAGGGAGAAAACCCTTCTTATAAGGTTTTTGCCACATTTTCTTCATTCCTAACTTCGTTCATTAGGATTTAGGGAAGATTCTGTCCACATAAATACTCACCTAAATAGACCTATTCCATCTACTTTGGTCGAACTCTATCAATAGTGAAGGGATCACCTTAAAGTGGATTCATATAAAAAAAGGTAACGCTCCTGAGTTTCAAAGAGACTCACATCTCAATGATTTCGTTATAATTATTTTTTGTTGCTTCCACTAAATCTGTGGCTTTCATTTCTTATCTCAGGTCTGGTCCTCACCCCTACGAGCCTTGTTGGCACCATATATCCCCAAGGATATGAATTTAGTTTGCCATACTCATACGGAAGGAAATCCCCTTTTTTGTTATTTTACCTTTTCTGCCACCAATGTACTGATCTGTAATCTGTAACTTAACTGAACCAAGTTTTTGCCTAGGACTATAAAGGACCCGTACGAGTGCTCCACACCCATACCAGTCCTCCCTAGTACCCATATAGATGCCCCCCATCTGTAAGGGTACTAGCCCCCTCAGGCAGAATCCTGAATCTATAGTTTAAATTAGTTAAAATCAATCCAAATCACCATATGTCATGCGATCATTTTCACTAATAATCCGATAAATCAACACACGAAATTTAAAGTTGTGTTTTTATAACAAAATACGTTAAATTATTGATTTATGGTGTGCCATAAACTGTGCTAACGATATGGATGCAGGGGAATATATTTTCATTTTGTTTTATAACTTCAAACAAATGTATAGGTTCTCTTTGCAATTCCTCCATTTTCCCCGGTTGTAGTTTTTATTCCCTCATTTATTGTTTGTGCTTTATTGTAATATGTAAACGCATGTAACGAGTATGAAAGAGTGTAAAAATAGGATTTTTGTGTTAATTTCATAAATGATGAAAACTAAAACAGTTTTACGTGATGAATGTAATTTTGAATCAACTAAATGAGAAATAAGTGACTCATCCGATACCCGAATCTCTTATCCAATAGGTATGAGTCTCCCGTCCAGAGGGAGCCGTACCAAAACTCTTTCCCAAGTAGAAAGGTTGGGTGACGACTCTATCAATTGAATCGGGATTTGGGTCTCGATTCTTTTATTCATTAAAATTTGCTTATTGTGAAAACTTTAACTAAAAATGTTTTATCACGCCTAAATCCAACCAAAACCCTAATAGGCCCTGCCTCTCTCATAAAGGCACCAAGGGAGACTCACACGTCATCGACACCTTATAGCCACACACTAGCGTAGCTCAGAAGATTGTGTTCTAGTGCATAGTTGGCTGTGCATTGAGGCCCACTGTCGCTAAGGCCCCAATAGGGCCTTGAGAAGTGTTGTTCACTCACTACACTGCCTTGGCCCGTACGCAGATTGATTCTTAAATTGTCCAGCAATTTTCTCCCCAATCCACTTGCACCAATTTAAGCAATACCCAGTATTCTTTAACTGTGATGTCTTTTGGTTCTTAATTCTTTATTTATTTTATCCTCCTTATTATTTAACAAGTTCATTAGTCCAAGCAATGAATATTGGTCTAACCAATATGTTATGGTCTAACCATATTTCCTTGCTCTAACGATTCTTTACTTAGCTCGATTATAACTCAAAGTGTGTGACCTTATAGGATCCCATAATATCAAGCCGCCAAAAGTTTAACCTGGCTCTTTTAGGAATTGACCGGCTCGGAGCTCCAGACCGTTATGGACTCCAATTACTTTGATCGATCATAGTGGCACTCTAGCAAAGGCATATGACCCCTCAATATTTGGAACGTCACATACATGTGACTTAATCCTAGTTCTACAATAGTATTAATACAATTCACTGCTTCTATCAACTATTAAGTACCATCTGGTTTCCAGGACTCAATTTAAGTGTTAGTCCACTAGTACCAATAATAGCTACCTTAGTAGTTTAGTCTTGTTGCCCAAGTACACTACTCAACAATTTAATGTATTGATCATGATCCCATCCTATCAACTCATACTTTGACCAGAGGTTTACAAGTGTGTCACTTCTAACAAGTGTCCAAGGTACATCTCCCTTATAGTGCTATAGTGGAGTGATAGATTCCATCTTGACTACTCAGCTTACCAATGGACAAACATCAACTATACCCATCATTATCCTTAGCATCCAATCTCATAGAATGTATATGTATAATCCAAAGTATAGCAACATCTGAACAAGGTAACTAGTATCTCAGGTCTAAGGTTATTTGTATTGCTATTGCAATGAGATGATTAAAATACCAACAAATAATATAGATTACTGAGTGTTGTCTCACAGCGGTCTCTAATGTATTTCCCTGAATACATTCATGTCTTAACCCAAGGTACCACCCTCTAGCAGAGGAGATATGATACTTTGAATCATATACAAGAGGTATAATGACACATGCTAGTCTTTCCTTATTCATCAATGTCCAGTCTTGATGATACTACGACTAGGGATATTTAGATAAATCATAATTGCACACGAACCAGTTGTCACCAACATAGTCTCACTATGCCCTTGCAATATGTGCTATGATTATGTCATGGCCTTTTGCAAACACATCAATGAATATATTCTAAACCAGTCATAATATATTTTCACAGACATTGATATAACAAAAGAATGACTTTATTAATATAACTTTGTTCGTACAAATAAAGCTAACTAAGATATATCGCCCTAATTGCCTCTAGGGCATACATCACATCTAACAATCTCCAACTTGGACTAGAGCCAATTAGCTATGTGGCATAAGCCATAACTATTAATATGCTGGTCATGCTTAATCTATGTCAAAGGCTTGGTCAGACCATCCACTAGGTTCTAATCTGTGGGTACATATTCCATCTGTATATCCTTATCTATTATCATATCTTTAACTATATGATATTTCCTGTGTACATGTCTGTTTCTCTTATGAGACTATGATTCTTTTGCTTGAGTAATAGCCCTAGTGTTATCATAATATATTACTATTGGATCCTCACTATTAGACACCACACCGAGATCACCAATAAATCTCTTTATTTAGACAGCTTGCTTTGTTGCTTCTGAAGTAGCAATGTACTCAGATTTAGTGGTTGAATCGGGAGTCATATCCTATTTGGAACTCTTCCAAACAATCGCCCCTCCATTTAACATAAATAGGTAACCTGACTGTAACTTATAGTCATCTTTATCAGATTAAAAACTCGCATCAGTGAATCCCTTTACTGTAAGATCACCTCCTCCATATACTAAGAACATTTCCTTAGTCCTTCTCAAGTACTTAAGGATATTCTTAATGTCCTTCTAATGCTTCTCACTTGGATTAGATTTAAATCTGCTTGTGATGCTCAACGCATGACATCAGTCCATGTACATACCGTAGCATACATGATAGATCCTATTACAGATGCATAGGGTATTTCATTCATGCGTAATCTGTCCTTTTGTGTCCTCGGACACTTAGATTTAGAAAGGTTAATTCCATGAGGCATTGGAAGATAGCCCTTTCTTGATTGCTCAAGGTTAAACCTAGTCAATACCTTGTTTATATATGTATCTTATGAAAGACCTAGCAGCCTCTTGGATCTATCTCTATAGATCTTTATACCTAGTATAAATGATGCTTCTCCAAGGTCCTTCACAGAAAACTTTCTTAACAACCACGACTTAACCATTTGAAGAAGAGAAATGTCATTTCCTATCAGCAGTATGTCATCAACATATAGCACAAGAAAAATGAGTGCACTACCACTAACTTTCTTTTATACACAAGGCTCATAAGCGTTTAATATAAAATTTAACTCTTTAATCATATCGTCAAACCTTATATTCCAAAATTTGGATGCTTGCTTAAGTCCATAACTGGATCTTTGCAGCTTGCATGCCTTCGAGCCATTCTGGGATGTAAAACCCTCAAGTTGTATCATATATAAATCCCGATCCATGTTTCCATTTAGGAAACTGATTTTCGTATCCATCTGTAAGATCTCATAATCATAATGAGCAGCAATGGCCAAGAGTATCCTTATGGATTTAGGCCTGGCTACTGGTGAAAAGGTTTCGTCATAGTCAATTCCTTCTCTTTGACTATAACCCTTTGCCACCAACCTTGCCTTATAGGTAATTACATTACCATCTAAGTTGGTTTTCTTCTTGAAAACCCATTTGTAACCTATGGGTCTAACCTCATTAGGTGCATCGACCAATTCCTATACTTAGTTTTTATACATGGAATCCATTTCTAATTTCATGGATTTTAACCACTTATCAGAGTTTGAGCACTCCATTACCTCCTTGTAGGTCTTAGGTTCATCATCCTCCATTAGAAATATTTGTTTATCATCCGTGATGAAAAATCCATATCTTTTAAAAGCATTGGTAACCCTACCAGATCTACACAATGGTTGTTATATAATAAGTTGTTCCTCGATCACACTCTATTATGTATCAGGCGTAGGATTTATGAGTTGATCATCTTTTTTGCCTACTTGAACCTCAAATTCAAGGTCAATCCCACTATCTTTTGCAACCATGTGTTCCTTCTCAAGGAACTGAGCGGTCCTAGAAACAAACACCTTTTATTCCTTAGGATCATAAAAGGTATATCCTACTGCCGCTTTATGATAACCTATGAATAAGCATTTGCTAGCCCTAGCTCCCATCTTGTCTGATATCATCCTTTTAACATAGGTAGGACATCCCCAAACTCTCAGGTGAGAAAGAGAGGGTTTCTTACCATACCAGTTTTCGTATGGTGTTGTATCAACTGATTTTAAGGGCACACGGTTTAATATATAAACTGCGCTCTCAAGTGCGTATCCCCAATAGGATTTGCTGAGACTTGCTTGGCTCATCATGAACCAAACCCTATCTAACAAAGTTCTATTCCTCCTCTCAGACACACCAATGTGCTAAGGAGTATAAGGAGGGGTCCATTGGTGTAATATTCCATTATCCCTTAGATAATCTTGAAACTCTTGGCTTAAATATTCTCCACCTTAATCTGACCGTAGTGCCTTAATATTCTTTTCAAGTTGTTTCTCAAATTCATTCTTATAGTCTTTGAAATTTTCAAACCTATCTAGTTTATGCCTTATAAGGTACAAATATTCGTATCGTGGGTAATCATCGATAAAAGATATGAAGTAGATGAATCCTCCATGCGTAGACACATTTATTGGACCACATACATCTGTGTGTATTATTTCCAATGTACTTGTGGCATGTTCTACTTTTCCTTTATAGGGTTTCTTTGTCATTTTGCCTAGTAAACAAGGTTCGGATGCCCCATAGACTCCCAGTCGAGTCACCTCCTTTGTGTAACTTAGTTAAGTGGGCTTCGTTTATATGGCCCAAACGACAATGCCATAAGTAGGATGATTTATCTTTATCTAAATTCAATCTCTTAGCATCATTCATATTAAAAATTTCATCTTTAGTACTTAAAAAATATATGCCATCAATCAAAACTCCATTGCCATAAAAACACTATTCTTTTGAATTTAATATTGTTATTATTAAATAAAACTTTAAATCCTTCTGCTGCTAAACACGCAACAAAAATAATATTCTTAGTAACAACCGGAATATAATGGAATTTATTTAATTCTAAAACTAGGCCACTTGGCGATTTAAGACTATACGTTCCTACAGCTGATGCAGCAACCCGTGCTCTATTTCCAACTCATAGGTCCAACTCTCCTTTAGCCAGCCTTCTATGATTTCGCAACCCCTGTACAGAAGTATAGATATGAGTACCACATCCAATATCTAATACCCATGTAGACTCATAAAGAACTGTAGTGAAATTTTCAATTATGAACATACATGAAGTAGTTCCCTTTTTAGGGCCCTTCTTCACATGCTCAGAGACAGGTGCCTTGCAATCCCTTTTCCAATGTCCTAGTTTTCCACACTAGAAACATGCAGCTCCTTTCTTATTTTTATTCTACTTACTGATCTTTTCCTTAGCCTTCAGTCCCTTCTTTTTATGGGTCTTACCCTTCGAAGGTTTGGTTTTCTCAAGCAGCAGTAGATTTTTCTGATCCTGCTTGATCTTGGGTTCCACTATTTTCAGCATGTTGATCAATTCTGGGATTTTCATATCAATCTTGTTCATGTAATAATTAGTCACAAATTGTGAATAAATATTAGTGAGAGAAGTCAAAATGAGATCTATGCTCAACTCATGATCCATATCAAAACCCAATTGACCAAGCTTCTCGATATAGCCTAGAAGTTTTAAAACATGTTGAGATGCTGAAGCACTAGCCTGCATCTTAGTGCCAAACAAAAGTCTCGAGGTCTTAAACCTCTCATTCCTTGCTTGTTCAGAAAAGAGTTCCTAAATATGGAGAATTATAGTACTGAGATCCATATTCTCATGCTATTTCTGAAGCTCAGGATTCATGGTTCCCAACATTAAACATGTTGCGGTTCATAATTTTTCCTATGCTTCTTCCATGCCTCATATTCCTCATGATTGCTAGCATCTGGTTCATCAGGAAGGGGCTCATCTAAAACATAAGCTAGGCCTTCACCTCTGAGGACTATCCTCACCATCCTGAACCAATCAATAAAATTGGTACCATCCAATTTGTTTTCAAGAATAGCGTGAAAGTTTATGTTTATAGTCATATTCAACCTAGATATAAGAAAAGAATTGTTGCTTTAGACTTAGTTCTTATACATGCATTTAATTTAAGGTCTTTTATCCTACTATTTTATCAAGGTTCAATTCAAAAACATAATACCCCTTTCTATTGTTTTTCAGGAAACATCGTCTAACCATTCTCCTTAGTAGGTAGCATCTATAACTCATTTAAGCTAAACCCCACTATCACGAGTCAAGCTAACTTAAATAGCTATAGGAGGATCTACTCCATTTGCATCTAATGCAATTTCTAATCCATTTGAGTTCTAACCAATGGATGTGCATAACCAATTATATGACTCCTCAAATGATGCCTCCAGCTCGGCATTAGCTCCGATATTACGGACAACTAACCCAGTCCAGTTAAGACTTAACCGTAATTTGAATCATGTGAATAGACGATATTAAAGAAGAATGCACACTGTGAGTGAGCAATTCATTCAATGAAAAGGTCCAGAAACACATATTCGATTATTTAGGAAGGCTAATTTTGTATTAATATTTTAATGGGGATTTATTGGTGCAACTGGTCTCGTTTAATCTCGGACTTATACATGGACATGATTATGAAATTTTAACTAATTCCGGGCTTAAAGGAATTAGTAAGTCCAACCTAGGGGTCATGCTCAACTAGTAATCCATAATCATTCCATCAAGCTAAGACTCCACATAGCATGCAAAACAAACAAGGGGGTTTATTGTTCAAGTTCTTGCACCTATGTCTATAAGTTTTAATTTAACAATTTAAACTTACATTTGTAAAACCATATAATGAAACCAATTCACTATACTAGAAATAAACTAATTTAAAAAATACCTTTGGTAATTAGAATCTAGAATAGATGAGAATTCCCAAGTAGGAGAGGGCCCCTTAAAGTGAATGAGCAGCCAAGTCCAATCCTTGCCAGAAAAAACACAGGCCCTTTTGACTCAGCTAATCATAGACTAATTAAATTTAAGATTTTGTTCTTTTCTAATTTAAGAATTATACCATATAATTTAAAAATTAAAGCAGTTACAATTTTAAGTAAAACATTATTAATTTTTAGATAACTACCGTGACTAAGTTTGAGCAACACTTAATCTAATTATCACAACATTTTCTATTGCAAGAAATAAATTCCTAGGCATGGCATAGCATACTCGAAAATATTTCATAGAAAATCAGACCTAGCATATCTCTAGTCAATCATACAATCACACTAGGTAGGCTCTGATACCACTATTGGTCTAGATTAAGATTTTATCAAGTAAAACAAGTGCAGCAGAAATTAAAAATTTAATCTAGTTCCCTGGATCTCCTAAGCATGGCATGATTGTTAATAGTGCTGGTCTTAAATTATTCTAGGTCATAAACAATTATTAAAAGGACCTAATAATAATTTAACCACTTACCAGTTGAAGCGTGAATCCTATAATTGGAAGAAAGACCCCTCAGCTACGTGCATAGACTCCAAAGTAAAAGCCCTCTTTAAAAAGTCCATACGAGCACCACCGACCAAAACCTTTTAGAAGGGAAGAACCGATAAATAACCAGAGAATAGCTAGCTCCTCCCTACAAATTTATTCTAGAAGAAATTCTCTTAGTTTTCTATTCTAAGTAAATACGTCTTTCGACAGATAACATTTAGGAATCAAAACAACTAAGAGAGTAAGACAGCAAGAGAAGGATTATGTAATTCAGGATGAAAAATAATGAAGGAGAAGGCTTCTATTTATACTGGTTAGGAATTATTCAAAGGATAACAAAGTCCTTAACCTCAACCAATAAGAAATAAAAGAAAAAGAGCAATTAGGTATTTTAATAAACCTAATAAAGTTAGAACCAAGCTCTAATGGGGAGTTTTCTTGGGGAGCAAACTCCCCATCCTCATCTACAACTGCTGGCAGAATGGCCAGCAGCTCAGGCTGGGCCTGTGCAGGCGCGCATGCCCAGAGCCCACAAGGGCTGTGCTGCCCAGCACCATACGCTGGCCTATTGGGCCTCGCACCTATACAACCCATCAGGCACCACATGGCACAGCGTGCCTGCTGAGTCGTGCACCAGTGCAACCCAGCAGGCTATGCATTACCCGGCCTTGCTGGGCTGCACACCAGCGTAGCCTAGCAGGCCGCACTGTAGTGCGTAATGGTCTGCGCATTGTAGCCCACTATCCCCAAGGCCCCAATGTGGGGCTTGAGAAGTGTTGTTCACACACAACATTGCCTTAGCCCGCAATCAGATCAATTCTAAAATTGTCCAGCAATTTTGTCACCAATCCACTTGCACCAATTTAAGCAATACCAAGTATTCTTTAACTGTGTTGTCTTTTAGTTTTAATCCCTTTATTTATTTTATCCTCTTATTATTTTACAAGCTCATTGGCCCAACCAATGAATATTGGTCTAACTATATTTCCTTGCTATTCTAGATTAGACCTAGTGTAACGATTCTTTACTTACCTCGGTCGTAATTCAAAGTGTGTTCCCTTATAGGATCCCGTAATATTGAGCTGTCAAAAGTTTAACCTAGCTTAATTCCTTTAAGGAATTGACCGGCTTGGAGCTCCAAACCGTTATAGACTTCAATTACTTTGATCGGTCATAATAGTACTCTAGCAAAGGCATGTGACCCCTCAATATTTGGAACGTCACGTGCATGTGCCTTAATCCCAGTTCTGTAATAGTATCAATACAATTCACTCCTTCTATCAACAATTAAGTACCATCTATTTTCTAGGACTTGGTTCAAGTGTTAGTCCTCTAGTAGTTGTAATAGCTACCCTAGTAGTTTAGTCTTGCTGCCAAAGTACACTACTTAACCATTTAATGTGTTGATCAGGATCCCATCCTATCAACTCATACTCTGATCAGAGGTTTACGAGTGTCTCACTTCTAACAAGTGGCCAAGGTACATCCCTCTTATATTGCTATAGTGGAGTGATAGATTCCATCTTGACTACTCAGCTTACCAACAGACAGACATTAACTTACCCTTAATTATCCATAGAATCTAATCTCATAGAATGTATAGGTATAACGCAAAGTATAGCAACATCTGAACAAGGTAACTAGTATCTCAAGTCTAAGAATATTTGTATTGCTATTACAATGAGACGATTAAAACACCAATGCATAATATAGATTACCGAATGTTGTCTCATAGCGGTCTCCAATGTATTTCCCTGAATACATTCATGTGTTAACCCAAGGTAAAACCCTCTAGCACTGGAGATATGCTACTTTGAATCATATACAAGAGGTATGATGACACATGCTAGTCTTTCCGTATTCATCAATGTCTAGTCTTGATGATACTACGACTACGGATATTTAGACAAATCATAATTGCACACGAACTAGTTCTCACGAACATAGTCTCAATATGCCCATGCAACACGTGCTATGAATATGTCATGGACTTTTGCAAACACATCAATGAATATATTCTAAACCAGTCATAACATATTTTCATAGTCATTGATATAACAAAAGAATGCCTTTATTAATATAACTTTATTCGTACAAATAAATCTAACTAAGATTTATTGCCCTAATTCCCTCTAGAGCATACATCATATCTAACAATAACAAGGCGCGTGGAGCTCACACAACTGAAAAAGTTGCTTGAATTTTGTCAAAACACAAAATTCCAAACAAATGACTACTGAATACTTTTTCATTAGATCAATTAATGAGTCTAATAGACAGATCAATGGCTCCGAAAGCGCCACCTCATATCTTATCAACGGTGAAGATTCAAGTTCATTCCAATAGAACACAATGGCTATACTTTTGATTGAAGACTATAAAAGCCAAGCTTCATAAGTTGAGAAGATACTGATTGATTTAAGAGCTGTAATAACTTAAGAAATTCACTACTCAATCAGTTACCTAAATCCCTCTAAGAACCAAACAATTCCATATCTGTTTGTAAGAATTCCCAAGTAAGTTACAAACTTGAGGAATTCAAAACCTAACCTTTGAGAAAATAGAGCGTGAAAGATCTCATACTTAGGTGAGTATTGAGATTGGGACTCAGCTTAAAATTTGTGCTTTAAGTAGTATATTCCTATAGGACTCAGCTTAGAGTTGGGTGTTTAAGTGGTATATCCTACTAAAGTGAAAGGACTCAGATAGGAGTTAGTGCTTCTAGTGGTATATCCTACATCCAAAAATAGTCACCATCCGGAGACAAGCGCAAGAGGACTTAGCCAAAAGTTGGTGCTTTTGGTGGTATATCCTACATCCGAAGAAGAAGCTTCTAGAGAAAAGCTCGAGAGGACTTAGCTAAGTGGTATATCTTATTCTCGGAAGGACTCAGCCAGAGTGAAGAACTTGGTGGTATATCCTATTGTCCGAAGATAAATTATAAGCCTTTATTCCTGCCAGTTGAAAAGGAATCCACTAGTGGATAAAGCTCAAAGTTAGGAAACTCTGGGGACTGGAGTAGGCGGGGCCGAACCAGGATAAATCTCTTGTGTTTGATTTCTCTTTCCCTGCCTTTACTTTAATTGCATCATAATTAATATCTGCACCATTCGAATCCAACATATCTGGATCATTTTAAATACACTACATGGACTTTTTTATAAGTCTACACATTCCACAATAAAGGGTCATTTGCCCCCACCCCTTTTGACCCTATGTACATAAGCACGAGGACCAATAGCTCCAAGCTATCCTAGTTATTTACTTATTACCGAAGTATATTGCTTCTACCATAATGTGTTTGACTAGAAACTATTTCTATCCAACTCATACTCTGATCAAAGGATTATAGCAATCATCACTTTAAAAACTGGCCAAGTATAACTCCTAAATATATCCGGAGTGATGGATTCTTTTTGACAACATAACTTACCCACATGTTGTCATTACTATACCCATAATCATCTGTGGCACCCTAAATTAATGAGTGAATAGGTATGACCAAAAGTATAGCAACATTACACACAAGGCAACTAGTATCTCAATTATGAGGATATTCGCAAAGCTACTGCACTAAGATAAACACCAAAACTGTGATATATTTATCAAGTGTTTATCTTATAGCGGTCTTCAGTATATCTTCCAGATATATCCATGTGTCAACTTAAGGCACCACCTTTAGTCTAGGAGATTAACTACTTGGACTCATTCTAAGAAAGTATAACCACATGCTAGCCTATCCACTTCATCAATATCCTTTCTTGATGAAACTACTTGATGAAACTATGACTAGGAATAGTTTAGACATAATCATAACTGCACATGAAACAGATCTCACTAAAAATAGTCCCATTATGATTTGCACTCCATGATATGATATGTTAAAGACTTGTACACAGATATCAATGAATATATTTTTACCAGTCATAATATATATGAACACATCGATATAAATAAAAGATAAATGCATTTATTAATTAAACAAATTATTCGTACCAATACATAATTAAGATATATCGCCTAATTGCCTTAAGGTTATACATCATATCTAATAGTTGGTTGTGAGGTAAATTCATTTTGTCTGAGTTGTTTAGGTAACAAGCATTTTCCTGAAGACCTCAATGATACGAATATTGTTCTTATCGCCAAAAAGAAAGTGCCAACTACAATTTGTGATATTCACCAGTTTCTTTATGCAATGTCCTCTTTAAGATTATGTCAATAATGCTTGCCAATAGAATTCAACCTGTTATGGATTCTATTATTTTATAGCCCCAGAGTGCTTTTATTCCTGGGAGTTTAATCACAAATAATATTCAAAATTGGTTTTGAAGTAGGATAGTATATTAATGGGAAGCGTTTGGGTAAATTGGGTATGTGCTCTTTAAAGATTGACATGTCATAGGCCTATGACAAAGTAGAGTGGAATTTTGTTCAGGCTATGCTATCTAAATTGGGTTTTCCTAATTTTATCACGGATCTCATTATGCTATCTATTTCTTCAGTAACATATACTATTCAGCATAGACTTGGCTATTTTGAAAAGATTATTCCTCAATGTGGTCTTCAACAAGGAGACCCTATTTCTCCTTATTTATTCATTATTTGTGCCGAGGCCTTGTCCGTGATGATTTGGGATAGGATTGCCTCCGGTCTCCTCCATGGATGCAAAATCACGATGCTGCCCCAGTTGTGTCCCATTTACTTTTTTTACAGATGATAGCCTCTTTTTCTTCTTCTTCAAGTCGTCTTTGGAAGAAGAAAATTCACTCAAAATATCTACTACCTTAATGAATTGGCATCGAGACGAAAAAATCAACTTCACCAAATCATTGATCATTTTTAGTCCAAACATTGATGATAATTTGAGAGAGAATATAGCAGCTTGCTCAGGGGTTGATATCGTAGAAGGTCATGGCTTGTATCTTGGGTTACCATCACTTATAGGGAAAAGCAAAGAAATATGCATATGACTACATTGTCGAGAGAGCTAATAAAATGGTTTAGGGATGGAAAAGGAAGCAGTTGTCATAAGGGGGAAAGGAAATCTTGTTGAAATTGGTGGCTCAAGCACTACCTAACTATGCTATACAAGTATTTCTTCTCCCGTCACATACCATTGCTAGCTTGGATGAGATGGGAGAGAGGCTTTGTAAATCCAAAGACAAGGGTGGCCTCAATTTTTGCAGCCTTCATGAGTTTAATAAGGCGTTATTGGCAAAGCAATCGTGGCATATTGTTTTGAGTCCTCATTGGTTGGTGAGTCGTATCTATAAAGCTAAATACTTCCCTAGATGTTCATATTTTAAAGCTAAAATAAAGAATAACGTAAGCTTTTGTTGGAGAAGTCTGTTTGCTACCCAAGAAATTTTGCATCATGGGCTAGGGTGGCGAATTGGTGATGGCAGAAGGGTGCGCATTTGGCACGATAATTGGTTACCGTCATTAGAGTTTCATGCAATTTGCTCTAACCTAGTACCTAATTTTGAAGAGGCCTCTATTCACTCACTTATTTTTTACAATGGCAGGTCTTGGAATCGTGCTCTCCTTGGCTTTCTCTTTGACAGGGGCAGACCAGTAGCTTAAAAACATCCAGCTCCCGTGGCTCTCAAAAACTAATTCTATGTATTGGTAGCTTGACCAAAATGAGATTTTTTCAGTCAAATAAGCAAATTATGCACTGTGTAACCAGTCGACTGGCAGCAGCCTTCCTTCCAATTTTACATCTAACTCATGGCTATAAATTTGGGATTCGTCAGTCCCATCATGCATACAACATTTTCTGTGGAAGGTTGCTACAAGGTCGCTACCTACGTTATGCCGTCTTCGCCAAAGGTATAGGGGTGAGCAAATGTCGGTTTAGTTCAAAAATCAAATAGAGAACCAAATAATGAAAATGTTAGAACCGAATAATTAAATCGAATATATTTCGGTTCGGTCCAAACCGAACCGAATTATTTTGGTTCGGTTCAATTCAGTTTTAGTTTCAACCAAATTAATTTTTTATGTTTAAAATATAAATTTAATATACAAAATGACTAAAAATCAACATAGATATCTTTCAAACCAAATAAATTATTGTTAATTTGAAAAGAAAAAGCTTTATTGTCAAGTATAAAATGTAAATTGAACTAAAAAAATATAAAATAGATAACATAAAATAAATTTTAAAAAAATTAAAGCTAATTCAGTTCGATTTTTGGTTTTTAACCAAAAAAACCGAACCGAACTAAAAACCAAATCAGCGAAAATATATAAACCAAAAATGAAACCAAATAACTTTGGTTCGGTTCATGCCAGTTCAATTTGGTTTCTCAGATTGGTTTGGTTTTTTTGGTTTTTGCTCTCCCCTACAAAGGTATGTAGATGTTGATTTGTCTTTTCCACTTTGTGGTGGCGCGAATGAGGACAATGTCCATGTGTTAATCACTTGTGCATTTCATTATCCTATATAGAATGAATTATTTGCTGAAGGTTGGCCTGTTCATATTGTCAGTATTGTTGAATGGTGGACTTGGGTCTGTACAAAAGAGCAGAATGTTGTATGCAAGGCCGCTTATGATCTATGGGCAATTTGGGCAAGGAGGAATCATTATGTTTAGAATTCTAAATTCCGAGTTCCTTCCCATGTTATAAGATACGGGTTGGGGTTCCTAGAGGAGTGGAGAGCAGCTAATAAAAAGCCAAGGATGTCTGACCGAGTTTGTGCAACTCAGAGTTAGTGCAACCCTCCTATTGGTTGGTTGAAATGTAATTTCAACGCAAGCATTTTTTATAACGGGAACTCTATCGGTCACGGATGTATTTTACGGGACGCCTTAGGGAGAGTGATTGCTACACGGTCTGTAATGATTCAAGGAGGAGTTGATCCTTTCCTAGCCAAAGCGATGAGCTACAGGGAGGCTCTTTGTTAGCTCAAGGACATTGGCTACGATCAAGTTATCGTCGAGTCAAATTCTTCCAATGTGGTCTCGACTATAATAATGACTTGCAATTTCTTTCACCTATTGGTTTTATCTTTTTGAATTGTAAGTCTCTTATTCGTTGTTTTTCATCCATTAGAATAATGTTTGTTAATAGGTCTGCGACTATGGTGCGCAATTGTTAGCTAAATTAGCTAGTTCTTCGATGAGTAAGGGAGTTTAGTTCTGACCCACCTTAGATTAGAGCTGGTATTTGCCTCTATTTATAGGGATTTTATATTATGCACCTGGCTTTTTATACCCTTCTTCAATTCAAGGATTGAGAATTTATTAACAATTAATTAATTATTTTCTCACTCTAATTAAATACTCCATAATAAATTCTCAAACCTTGAATTAAAGAATGTGTAAAAAGTCAGGTGCATAATATAAAATCTTCTAAAAATAATATATGACTTATATATTCTTCAGTAAAAAAAAGTCACTTTTTTAAAATGGTTAAACTCAAATTTAGTTCATATTTGTATTTATCACGATTGAACACATTTGAATGGATCTTGAATATCTTTTACCCTCTCTTCCTATATCTATATATCATATTTGTTTGTAAATCATTTCATACATATTATAGTCCAAACAAAACACATCACATAATTCTTATTTGTTTTCCTGAAAATGCGTTCCTGATATCTTTTATCACCACATATTCACTTAACCAACATGGTTAATCCTATTTATCGTTAACTTTAGCAATCAAGTCACTTTTTAAAATTGCTAAACTCAAATTTAGTTCATATCCATATTCAAACTCAATTAAATGGATCTTGAACTTTTTTTCATCTCTCTTCCTATCTATCTATTTTATTTTTTAAAAAATTTTGCCTCATATGGGCTTACAATAATAATAAAGGAAAACCTTATCCTACCCCGCCCGAATGTGGACTTGAACCTGGGACCCCTAGGATCACAGCTTCAAGGCTCAACCACTAGACCAAGCCTTTGCCACAACCAAACAATTATTTTGAATATAAAGTACGAGTTTCAGGGCTTATAATCATCAATAGTACACAAACAATTTGTTGAACATTGGAGTGTTGGAAACTTCGCTCTTTATCCGGTGGCACTTGTTAGATCTAGAGGCACTGGATAGGCAACGCCTTTCTAGAACTATTGCAGTAGCTCGAAAATTGCACCAAAGGCAACTTTTTCTCTGATTAGAATCTGTTGCACTAGATAGACCAAAGGCAGCGCTTGTTTCTCTGAAGCAGTTGCTTAAAACTGAAATTCTGGGTAGCGGGTTGATGTTTTAGTGGCTGAAATTTAGCAGATGATTTTGAACTCGGAGGCTAATTCTGAGAGACAAAAAATAGCAGAAATCACTGAGTCGAGTAGGAGACTCTATCCTCAAAGGATACTTCATAGTTCCTTCTAGGATTAAACAACTTCTTCAAACTCGATTTGAGTTTGGGTATAGGAATCAGAAATGTGTGTATATATCCAGAAAATAGAGTTAGAACAGATACAAAAGAAAACCCGCTCATCTTTTTATAGTATATCAAAAGAGTTGTTATAAAAAAATAAATAAAAAGCCTTTAAAACTGTAACCGATGGCAGTTACAAACACTTAATTAAAATATAGCCATTGGAGAATTAAACACAACTAAAACTGATTTTATGAAGGAAATAAAGTTTGTAACTTCCACCATTAAAATGTTGACTAAAGATACTTTTTTCAATAAAAAATATCATACAATTATTTCTTTTGAAAGTAACATAAAACTCTTATTTTTCCAACAATCCCCCACAACTTTCAAAAGAAGTTTTAATAAAAAAAGAATTTTCTGGATGTCTCGAGTTTGACATATAATGCATGGTACTGGTGTCTTGTGGACTATGAACCAGAACTTGATAGATAAAAATTAACTTATGGAACATTTGGTAAAACATATAGTTTCTATGTGATTGACTTTTTGTATAGCATTTGAGAGCCATGGAGAGGAACCCTAGCCACACCTACCCCTTCCCCAGCCACCGTCGCCGTCTGCCGGCAATCTCCCAGAACTCAACATTCCCCTCATGCTGTCTAACTCATCGATTCCAAAACCAATCCCGTAACCCCTACACTAACCAATCTGCAAACCCTAATTTGGAAAAAAATTATTTTGAAAATTTCCCCAATAACTATGATGCTGCTGCCATGAAGAGGGTCTTTCACAAGTGGGGAGTGAACGGATGGGTCTATGTTGCTAGGAGAAGGAACTCTAAAAATCTGAACTTCGGTTTTCTAACCCTTGATTGCTCCATTCGAGTGCAAGAAGCGCTGAAACTCTTAAACTATGTGGTGATTGGAGTGGTCAGGCTTAAAGCATTCAAAGCTAGGTATGTTAGCCCTATGGAGCGTCCACAGGATAGACCTAAAATGCAAGCACCCAAGCAGAGGACTGTATTCCATGATTCCTATTGTGATCATCATTCATTTTTTATAGTTATGGCAAGAAAGGACTCAGGAGAGAGTGCGGCTAATGATCCTATCGAGAAGGATCCAAAACCGATGAGATTGGGTGATTCGCAATTGAGGGGTGAGTTGGTAATTCAAACTGCACCATAGAAGTCAAAATCTTGTTTAGCTTAACTTAAGAACATCTCCCATATTTGAAATATTTATGATCTCATGTGTGATCATGGTTTTAAGATCAATTTTGCTACTCCTGTTGGTGGTGATAGTGTGATAATTTCCTTCTTATCAGATGCTGCTTTATCGGAATTTTTAAGGAAGGATTAGGAAGTAATGGAACATTTATTGGCTTTAGTTAGGGCTTTATCGATTGATTTTTCTCCTACGAAATGTATCATGTATCTAGATTTTATAAGAATTCCTCTAGCATTCATATGTGAATCTTTGGTTCGCGAACTTGCGGCCAGCTTTAGGCGGATTATTATGATAGATTGTAATTTAGAAAGGCCAGACTGCTTGGATGTAACCTCTTGCCTTGTATCGGTTCCTTGGGGACTTTTAGCCGAAACTTATCTCTTGTCATGGGATCCGGGGAGGTGACGATTTACACGAACCTTAGGCAAGGTGTCGGGTGTCAACACAGCCAGGGATTTGAATCGAAAGATGAGAGTGAGTCAGAGGAAGCATTTTCTGACGGAAGTAGCCTTGAATCATCGGGGAATGAAGTAGACACAGGAACTAATGAAAGTGTTGGAAGAGCGATAGAGAGCATTGAAACACGGCCAGAAAGCAACCAGAATTCAGTCTAAAATATGAATAATAGGGAAGGATTTGAAAGTGTCCCCTTCAGAGATATGTCAAATTCTTTGGGACTGGACATTGTAAACATGAACAGAATTATCATTCAGGTAAAGGAACGCGAACCGAGTGTGAGTGAGGAATTGATGACATTTCAGATTGGCGAAAAGCTTGAGCTTTTTAATGAACAGAACATGGGTATTATTGTGGAGGCCTTGAAAGGGCAGCGACGATGAGGTGGTTTCGTTAGTCGAGGTTATTAATTCTTTTTAATGCCGTTAAGTTATTTGTGTTGGAATTGTCGAGGGGGCTTGTCAAATGCGGCAAAGTAATTTTTGGTTCAATCTTGTATCCGTAAGTAGTAGCTATAGGTTTTTATTTTGGTGGATACGAAGGTTGCTTCGATTACTGAGCAGGTTGTTAGGAAGTTTTTGGGACACAATGATTTTCAGACGCATTATATTCTGTCTCTAGGATTATCTGGGGGTTTATTGATCTCCTGGAATACTAGCTTACTCCAAGGATCTATTACTGCTTCTGCGGAAAGATTGTGCGTACTCAATGTTATATCTAGCCAATTTAAGGTAAATTTGGTATGTCTTTATGGCCTCCCTAGTTATGTTGAGAGGAATCAGTTATGGATTGATTTGATACCCCATATTTGTGGTTTGGAAAATTTGGTGTTGGGCGGTGATTTTAATGAAGTTTTACATGGTTCTAAGAGAGCTAGAAGTGGGGGAGTGGTCATGAATTTAATGATTAAATTTCAAGAGTTTGTTAATAAGTGTTCGTTATTCAACTTAGAGTTGCACGGTCGAGATTATACTTGGTTTAATAGCCAGTCTTTCTCAAGGATCGATCGGGTGTTGGTTTCGTGTGATGTTCTTGATAAGTGGCCAGGGCAGAATTTGATGACGATAGACTCTACATTGTTGGATCACTTCCCGATTGTCTTTCAATCTCACAATTCTGGTTGGGGAGGTAAAAGAATTTTTTGGTCCTTGAACTGTTGGTGGGATAACGACAAGTTCCTACCTTTCTTGAAATTGAAGTGGCAAGCTATATGCCTGGAAACTTCAGCAGCGATATTGATTTCAAATTATGTCATCTGAGGAAGGCTATTGGACCGTGGCATCAGTCCAATTTTGGTGGATTGGAGGGCATAATTAAGGACCTTGAGGTGCGAGTTATTTTGTTAACTTTTAGTACCGTAGCTAGGCCGATTGGTGGAGATAATATTTTGGAACTTCAGAATGTACGTTCGGCTCTGCTTAGCTATCGGTGACACTTAGAGAAGATCTGACATCAACAATCGAGAGCTAAGTGGACCTTGCTTGGGGATGAGAACACGAGTTTTTTTCATCGTGTGGTGTCAGCTAGGGCCAAGGTTAATCGAATTTCTTAGCTAGAAGTGGACGGGGTTATTTCCTCTGACCCAACGCTAATTAGAGCTACAATTTGGAATTATTACTTAATTTTGTTCTCTAGAAATGCTGAGGTGCCTTTTGATTTGAGTGGATTAGATTTTTAAATGGTGGATGATACAACTAATTTGAGGTTAGTTGAGGCCTTTACAGAGGCTGAAGTGTGGGAGGCGGTGTGTGCTTATCAAGAAGGTAAAGCCCCGAGTCCGGATGGGTTTAATTTTTTCTCCTACAAACGTTTCTAGGGTGAATTGAAATCGAAAGTGTTAGCCGTGTTCAATGAATTGTATATGTTTGCTCGTTTGCCGAACTCTATCAAATCATCCTTTATTGTTTTGATCCCTAAAGTGCCAGGTTCGTCCATACTAGGGAACTATAGATTGATCGCTCTTATCCATGGTATATATAAAATTATCTCGAAAGTGCTTGTGAGGAGGCTTGAAATAGTGATGCCTCATTTGATCTCGGATAATCAGTTCACGTTTGTCAAGGGTCGTAATATACATGAGTGTTCGTTCATTGCCTTGAAAGTGGTGCAATCTATTCACTGGCGTGGCCAATCTTGCTTGGCTCTTAAGCTTGATTTTCATAAAGCTTACAATAGCGTGTATTGGTCATATATTGATGCAGTCCAGAGGAGGATGGGATTTTTTGATAGGTGGATCAAATGGATGGTGACCTGTAGAGAGAACTCCGTGACTTTGGTTCTTATTAATAGGAGTCCTTCGGACCCAATCAGATTGGGAAGGGGGTTAAACAAGGTGATCCAATTTCTCCGTTTCTTTTTGTGCTAGCTGTGGAAGGCTTAAAACATCTATTTGATGCAAGTATTCATAAAGGTCTTTTGCCTGGTTTTTGTATTGATGGGTCGGAGGAGGATATATCAATTCTTCAGTTTGTAGATGACTTGATGTGCTTTTTACCAGTAGATAAGTCTCTTTTACCTGTTTTTATTCGTCTATTACGTTGTTTTGAACTGATTTCGGGATCGCAAATTAATTTTGTTAAGAGCTTTGTATTGGGTATTAACGTGTAGGACTCTATGTTACATCACTATACAGAGATTATAGGTTGCAAAGTTGAGAGTTTCCCTATCACTTATCTCGATGCCCCTCTTAGTACTAGACATGTTTTGGTGTCTTAATGGAATGGGTTAATTGGTAAGTTCCAAAATCGGCTATCAAGTTGGAAAGGTCAATGTTTATCGTATGCAGGTCGGGTGGTTCTCATGAAATCGGTTCTTTCCTCTATCCCGATTTATTTGCTCTCATTGAATAAAATGTTAGTCATGATCAATAACAGGCTAGTGCAATTAATGAGGAATTTTTTGTGGAAAGGTGATGCAAATAATAGAGGAATATGTAGGGTGAGTTGGGAGAAAATTACGTTACTAAAAATCCTTGGTGGGTTGTATATTAGGGACCTTAAATTAGTGAATTGTAGTCTTCTTTTAAAGTGGATTTAGAGAGCTAAAGTAGGAGAGCAGGGATCATTATGGTTTAAATTGTGTGTTCAGAGGTATGGGTTTATGTCATAGATTCATTTGAGAATTATGAGAGCTCGCGTCTTTCGTATGTGTGGCGTGACATTTTATCATGTTGTGTGAAGAATACTTCTTATTGGGAGTTGTTTAAATCAAATACTAGAGCAAGGGTGGATAACCGGGTTTGTTGTTCATTTTGGCGCGATAATTGGACGGCCAATGTATCGTTATTTATCCTATTCCCAGATTTGTTTCTCATTTGCAACAGGAAAGGATGTACGGTTCAAGTTGGGTGCAATCTTATATTTGGGGAAGAAGCTTTTTCTAGACCTTTTTAGAAATGCAATCTGAGGATCTTGAGTAGAGATAGGCATTCCCAGCTTTGAAATTAGATAGCTCAAACCTGTCCTACGATGGTTTTGGAGGCTAAGGACGACGCCTCTGTGGGGCAGCAACTACAAGTCATATTTGAAGGGGTGGGGGATCAGTTCTTATGGGATTTGGGAGCAAATAATGTCTATTTGGTTAGCTCTTTTTACTCAGGCTTCTATGGGATGCCCCAATGGACTAAGCCGGAAAGCGATTTCATATTGGTGTGGAATGCGTGCCTTCTTCCTAAAGTAAATTTTTTTGTTGCTTAGTGCTTCATAGATGCCTCCCAACGAAAGTCTTTCTTTTTAACTACAGATGCCAAGTGATTGTGGATAAGAAGTGTTCGTTTTGCGATGAAATGGAATCAATGGAACATGCTCTATTTCATTGTGTGGGTAGTTATCGTGTGTGGGCTCAAGCTTTTTCGTTGTTAGGAATTTTAGTTATAATGCCATGGAAGGGATACGATTTTTGATTATCTTGGCGTGCTTATTTTTCCCCGGGTATTGGTCGTGAGTTTAGTACGTCTCTATGGTTCATGATTGCGTTGGCTATTTGGAAGAGGAGGAATAAGTTCGTGTTAGAAGGGGTTCTTGGCACTGAGGATCATCTTGGTTATTGCATCCACCTATGCTGGTTTTTCTTCAAGTCTAGACGACGGAATCTTAATTTTGTTGCTTCTGATGTATTTAATTTTCCGAGCATCTTACTTAGCAATGGGCAACATCTTTTTGCTTTTGGTGTTTTACCAATTAGGTTGTAATTGATCTCACTGACGCTCTCATCTTGTCAGTGGCATTTGGGGTCTTATTAATAAAGAGAGGCGAGAGTTTTGTAGGTAAGAGAGGCACCAACTTAGTTAGGACGTCCGCCCCAAAATTTTCTCCCGTCTCAAACGTTTTCCTTCCCGAGGGACACAATGTTCCTCATAGGGGTTTTTAAAAAATATATAGTTTCTATGAACCAAGTAAGCGCTATTGTAAGATAGGAATTTTACCATATCGCATTATACCAAGTACATTTCTATTCATTGTAGTTTTGTGCAAATAGACTGTGCGCGTGCCTGGTCTTTCATAAGTGCTCCAGAGATATTGCTAATATTATATCTCATAGAAGTGGCCCCACTTCACACTCACACAGTTGATATCATTAAGTGTATATTGCACTTTATACACCACTCATAAAAGCTATGAAATCTCATTAAGAGTCCTTTTGACTCAACCTCTCAAGATATGCAACGTATCACTTTTCTCATAACTAGGATTGGGACAATATTTTGTAGTGCTAGCAGAACTAACGGAAGGCTTGTTAGTACTCATATGAACCTATTCCATGGGATCTCCACTCATGTAGGTTGGGTTCCCACCCTTCATTAATTTCAAATTGGCTTAAGTCTCATCATCTCTGATGTATCAAAATAAACTTTTTTAAAAAAAATTTATTTCCCAAAAATTAGTCAGATGATTTGATCAGAATCCCTCTAGACTTAAATGGATAAAATTTCATCTCAATAATGTCTCAAACATGTACATTTTATTTTTGCCATTATAGGTCTTATATCTCAATATATATTGCCATTTTGCAATAATAATAACGTATATACATTGAATGTGTTAACTTTAAAGTTACACTTACTCAAAAGGTTTTTCCAACCACTTAGTCTCATTTTATTCCAACTCTCAAGCAACTAACTCTTAATATAGCTTGCTTAGTTGGTCTTCATGTAATTGTTCTACCACCAAATGTGAGAATATAACCACTAATGAAATTATTCTTATATGAATTAAAAATTCACTCGACGTCATTGTTCCCCTCAAGAGCAATGGGAAATTCTCTAATGAATTTCTTCTCACATGAATCAAAGATTCACTCAACATCATTGTTCCTCTCAAGAACAATGAGAAATTCATTATATGGAATACCATATTTAATGGTTTCTCTCAAATATTTCTTAAGCCTCAATATGGCTTCTCTATGTACTTGCTCACATAGCATATGCTATATCTCAATGTATGAAACTCATCAAGTACAAATGCATACTTGGATTTAGCCATTAGATCATCATTGTCTTCCTCTTATTAAGTATGGAATCATAAGGGATACTCATATGATGTACATCGTAAAACTGAAACTTCTCAAGAAGTTTCTCAATATAGTGTTCTTATGTTAACAAGACACTCTCATTCATTCATCCTTATGATTCTCATACTCAATATCACATTTGCTTCTCTTATGTCTTTCGTGACAGATATTGATAATAAGATTATCTTTATTCTATTGACAACAACAATACTCGGAATAAAGACAGTCATATTATCCACATATAATCACACATATATCATTAATTACTTTTGTATAAACACATATATCCACGTCAATAGATCGAACATATGAAATCATTATTTAGGTGTTTGTCACTAAATCATATAAAGACTTTATCAACTTTCCATCCATGTCCAGGCTTTACATACCCTTCAAGTTACACCATATATAAAAAAAACTTAATTTTGAAAGGCAATTTTAACACCGATGTGGCGAACTCAAATATAAAAAGAAGCTCTAGCAAAAATATAGAAGAATCATAAATATGGGAGTATAAAACCAAAGATTTTCTTGTAGAAAATAAACATCACTTGCAACCAACGGATTTAGCTTCGGAGGATTATAAACTAAAACACAAGTTCTATATTCTAAAGAATAGAACCAAACTCAAAATAAAAGGCTTCTTGCAAATACTTTGATACAAAAGATAAAATAACTTTGCAAACAATAAAAGTCCATCTTCGACCAAACACTTATAAAAATTTTCATCAAAATTTTCTTTTCAAAATTCTCTTGCCTTTCCTCAAAATATCAATTCCAAACTCCATTTGAAAATTATGGTGCAATCGGGTCAACATCCGTAGTAATACTTAAAATTGGAAACCTCTCTAGTCTTTATTAAAAACATTCTCAAAGAATTTGTGTTCTTTGTCTCAAAGATATTATTTCCAAGCACATCAATATGTTCAACTATGAACATACAAACGTAACATATTGTACCTATTTCTCTTTATATAGGTTCAAGAATAATAACCTTAATAAGACACCCCTACAGTTTTGAATATTTCAAATTAGGATGACAATCCTCTCATAACTCATATGGTGTCTTATCGGTTTCTCATGTGTTCTATTTGTATAGAAATCTTAACAAATAATTCCACCAACAAATATCTCAAGTATATATCCAACATATTAAACATGAAACTCATATATATACTTAATAATAACTAACAACATGTTATAATGTGCCTCAAGTTTACTACAAATTATAAACCATCAAATTTTAAGGTAAACATACAAAAAATTATACTCATATAACCACATATGGTTACTAACAATTTTGCAAACCTAAAATCTGCTCAGTTCCAGATTTCATGAGTCCACTTCAACTCAAATTTTGAATATGTAAAAAAAGTTATTTGACAAAACTTTCTTCCACTCATAGAAACATATATGTCTTAAGTTTCCAACGCTACTAAAAACACATAAAACCGATTTAAATATCGCAAGTTATGCCACAAACAATCAGCTGCGCTCAAAGCTGAAATTCCAGAAAAACGTGATTCTTATATCAACTTCAATAAATATTTCAACCCACTAAGTAAAAGAATTTGAAAAACATTCCTTCCAATAATAACTTCATATATGTCTCATGAAACCATAGAAATAAGAATTTCTCAAAACGAAGTTGTAAATCTCAAGAAAACTCATAAAAATCAAGAGCGTTTAAAACTGAAAAATTTCCATCAAACATAAAAAAGGTTTTATCATATATTGGCTATCAACAAACTCCAATGAACTTGAAATCAAGATGTCTCAAAATAACTTAATTCAAAACATATTGATCCACATAAAGCATATCAAAACCTCATTTATTTCTCAACAAATAAATATTTTGATTCAACACAATTTTCAAAACTTAAAAGTTCGAACTTGTGAAATAAAACTACTCAAATTCATAAACATTAACTACCACAATGCAAACCTCACAAATCAACTAAATTGGTAAAGAAGACCAAACATATAAATTAATAATCTCAAAAATTATTCTATGGTTCATATAGGTCATTCCGACAACACATTATCATTGGTTATTAAAACCTTGTCGGACTTAAAAGTTACCTTCACTCCATGTTTGCCTAAAAGGCTCTCTAAAACCGATTCGGTTTAAACATTGGGAATAAGTAGCATCTCATTATGTGCTAAGGATGTGAGCTTGAGGAGAACCTTTATTCTCCACTTCCAACTTGGGTGTATATGACTAGGGAGCATTTTTATTTTTTCTCACAAACGTGCCTCGTTACTCCATAGTCAATAACGCACTCATTCACATCAATCACCATGTTCAGTTGTGAAATGACTACAAAAAGATATCATCTTGAGTAGGATTTCACATTTCACTAGTCTTTTCCTCCATTTAGGAGCATGGTGACCACATATATAAAAGTTCCCTTAATTTCATTATTGTAGGTTTTATCACTTTTGAGCATATAATCATAGCTAAATTCGTATCTTGTTCCTTGATGAGTATTGGTCTCCCTGTTGTTTGCCTTTGAAACGATCTCCTTCCCTTTGGTCATTTTGTTCTCTTTCCAATCAACTTTCTTTAGCCCAATGACAACTTTTGCTCACCAATATCCATAATATTATATTTGAAAATCAAATATTCCTAAAAACTTTTTAGCTTCACCTTGTGAAATTCTCACCATTGAATATCTCAATTTTTCAAGAAATGACTTAGCTTACAATGAAATAGTTACTGGAGGAACAACTATTCTCATAGTCTTAAAAGAATTGAATTCTCATAGGAGAAACATAATTTTCCATTACGAAATATCCTTTAAGATTGTTGGAAACTTTGCTCTTTATCCAACGGCATTGGTTAGATCCGGAGGCACTGGATAGGCAACGCTTTTCTAGAACTGTTGCAGTAGCTCGAAAACTGGACCAAAGACAACTTTTTCTCTGATTAGAATCTGTTGCAGTAGATCAGAAATTGGACCAAAGGCAACGTTTTTTTTCTCTGAAGCAGTTGCTTAAAACTAAAATTTTGGGCAGCGGGTTGATGTTTTAGTGGCTTGAATTCAGCAGATGATTTTGAACCCAAAGGCTAATTCCGAGACACAAAAAATAGCAAAAATAAAGGGTTAACGGTTAGGAGGAGTTGAGTCGAGTAGGAGACCCTGTTCTTAAAGGATACTTCGTAGTTCCTTTCAGGATTAAACAACTCCTTCAAACTCGATTTGAGTTTAGGTACAGGAATAAAAAATGTGTGTATATATCCAGAAAATAGAGGAAGAACAAAGTATGTAAAATTGGATTCTTTACAAAAGAAAACCCGCTCATCTTTTAATAGTATATTAAAAAAGTTATTATAAAACAATAAATAAAAAGCCTTTAAAACTGTAACCGATTGCAGTTACAAACACTTAATTAAAATATAGCCGTTGGAGAATTAAACACAATTAAAACTGATTTTATGAAGGAAATAAAGTTTGTAACTTCCACCATTAAAATGTTGACTAAAGATATTTTCTCAATAAAAATATCATAAAACTATTTCTTTTGAAAGTAACATAAAAATCTTATTTTTCCAACATGGAGTTTGTTTTTAAAGGAAAATACCCAAGCAAAGCAAGAGTGGCTAAACCTAGGCACTAATTCATTCAATAGCATATTTCAATCACAAGCTATGATCAACAGAATTAAGTACAAGAGATGAATTGTTGCGGAAATATAAATACATTTGAAGCTACTAAGCTCAATCTACGATTCCTGCTAGCAAACAAGAACCAATAAAAATAAATGCTCGAAACTAATATGTCATTCGAGTCTGCAACTCCCTCAAAGAAAAACTTGTTACGCTGTTTCCATAATGACCATGCAATCATGAACCATAAAGAAGATACAAAGTCGTGGTAGGAACCCAAAGTAAAGTGTGAGCGCCATAATTCCCGGAATTCCCAACTCGAAGATGGTATAGTGATCGAAACCCTAAACAGCCAAAATAATTGGTGCCAAACTGTCAAACTGTCATGGCAAAAGAAAAGCGCATGCTGCACCAACTCACACTCCCCACAAAAAGGACAGTCAACGTCATATACAGCCCTACAACCACGACGAGCTAAAAAGGAACATGTGGGTAAGCACTCGTAGAACACAAGCCACCCAAAGAAATGGATTTTTGGCATAAGATTCAATTCCCAAATTAGCTTGAAATTTGTACATGGGACACTCCACCTAGGTGTGCGATAGTAAATGCAATAAAATGACCTAGCAGTATGTCGATTGTGTGACTCACCTATACAGATAAAGCGATCTGCCACCTCTAGAAAAACACAATTCTAATGGGCCCCATTATTCAAGCTAAATTGATTGCCATCGAACAGGAATGGACAAGCTTCAAAAATCCAAACCATTAATTGCCTACAACGGTCCTTTGCTGAAATTCATAAACTTTCCTTCCAAAAGGGTCGCATAAAAGCGTCCACACAAATCCGAAATCCACAACCTTAATTCACTGTACAAAATATTCTGTTATATAGCAGGTATAAAACTGGGAATAGGGAGTTAAGGGGCTGATCATAAGTCCAATTATTGTGCCAAAAGGACGAGTTATAGCATTTCTAACTACCACATGAGTATTACGTTTGAATATGGACCAAAAATTATTAGCCGATATACATGCAGCAACCACACCTTTCCAAATTGGAGAAAGCATTCGTATGTCAGTATTTTCAACTTCCACCCGTGAACCAAAACCATATCGTCGAGCACATACCTTGTACCAAATAGATTGATGATTATCCATACTCAATTTCCATAACCATTTTAGAAGTAAACTATAATTAACAAGGTTAAAATCCCAAACATAAAGGCCTCCTAAATCTTTTGGCAAAACAATAGTGTTCCATCCCACTTTGCATAAGCCTCTAGTCTCAGTGTTACCCTTCCATAAAAAATTGTGCATACTTCGATTAAGCCTATCAATGATCCCTGCAGGTACTTTATACAATGACATTAAATAGATCAGAAGTGAGACAAGAACCGATTTTATTAACACCAATCTACCCTCAATGATAAACAATTGCCTTTCTAACTCGCAAGCCTGTTCTAAAACTTCAACACTAAAGGGGACCAAGCAGAAATAGGAAGACATTTCAAACTAAGAGGTACTCCCAAGTAAGTAATCGGGAATTTTTCCACTTTACACCCAATAAAATCTGCACACAATTGCAAGAAAGGTTCATGGACATTGATGCCTATAATTGAACTCTTGTTGAAATTTATTCACAAACCTGAAATCAACTAGAAGCAGTGGAGTACTCTGAGAAACACAGGTAAAATCACATCATCAGCTGGTAAAAAATAGATTGTATCATCCGTAAATTAAAGCACAGAAACATCCACTGTAGAACCCTCAATTCTGAAACTAGGGAGTAGACCCTCCCTAACACTAGCATCTAGTAATTGCTTCAAACCCTCGATGGCCAATAAAAAGATAAACGGAGACAATAAATCTCTTTGTTTCACATCTCTTGTAAGCTGAATCTGATCACTTGGACTCCCATTTATAAGAACAGAAGTGGACGATTGCTTCCTACAACTCCTTAACCACGAGACCTACTTGATATCGAACCTCATTCTCTTCAACACATCATCAATAAATGACCATGACACACAATCATATGCTTTATAAAAATCCAGCTTTAAGATGATGCAAGACTGCCTATGCGAGTGGACCGAATGTAGCATCTCCGAGGCAGTAAAAGACCACTCGTGTATGCTCCTCCCTTTAATAAAGCTGAACTGTGAATCTGAGATCAGCCCCGGCAAACACGATTGAAGACGATTGGCTAAAACCTTCGCCCCTACTTTATAAATGCCATGGATCAATGCAATAGGCCGGAAATTAGTAATAGCGTAGGATCTAGGTACTTTTGGAATCAAAATCATATGGGACGATTTGATGGACACCAGCAAACTCTGCGTCTTATAGATTCGTTCAAATAATTGAATGATATCTTACTCAATTTCAGCCCAGAACCGCCTTTAGAAGTAAAAATTGAAATCGTCAGGTCCCGGGGCTTTATTTTCACCACATGCACAAAGAGTACTCCAAATCTCCTCCTCTGAGAACACTGCCATAATACGAGAATTCGAGACAGAATCAAGTTCCCAAAAATTTAGATTGCACAATGAGTATGGAATACCTCTTCTTTCAACAAATAGTTTAACATAAAATTCTCTAATTTTTATAACAATCATAATCGGATCACTAGTCATCTCCTCCGCAACTTCCAGCTGACTAATATGGTTAATACGCACTCTGGATGACGCAATTCTATGAAAATATCCTGTATTCTCATCTCCCATCATAGCCCATGAAACTCTCAACTGCTGGTGCCGAATACTTTCCAGATTTTTGCTACACCCTAACAATTGTGATAGCACCTTGTGCAACTTGGACCAGACAGATCCATCCACTAGTTGCACCACTGAACTATCTGTAAGGCTAATTACCCATAGCTCCAATTCCCTAATCCTATCCTCCATCTTACCAAAGTTTTCAATGTGCTATGATCAAATATAGTCCCTCAACTTACATAGCTCAAAGGGAATATCACGATCAGGAAAATTTTCACAAATAGCTTCCCAATTGTGTCTTAGGAACGGTAAAGAAACACTATTCTCCTACCAAACATTAAGAGATCTAAACGGTTTCCTCCTAGAATTTTTGGAGACATGAGAAAAGAGCAGTAATGGAAAGTGATCCGATAAAGCAGAATCTACCGTCGGCAGCTTCATAAAAGGCCAACGGTCAAGCACATCATAAGACACTAGAACTCGATCAATACGCAAAAATGATAATGAATTGGCCCACGTGTAATCCCTCCCATGCAACGGTAAGCCATAAAGTTCACAATCATCTATAAACTCCTGAAAGTTCAACATTGAATTCGTAATCCCCCTACCATACCTCTGGAATTCATGTAAAACCTCATTAAAATCACCACACAAAATTATTGACTGTAAACCTAGAATAATAGGCCGTAACTCCTACCACATTAATCTCCTCATCTCCTGATCATTCACCGCATAAATACAAACAAGGTGAACATCAAATTGACTCGATATCAGCCGCAGCACCACCCATCTAGGAGACTCCCTGATAACTGACCCTCAGAACAACATTGAATTCCATGAAATAATAATACCCCCCGAGGGGCCATTGGCAGATATACAATGATACCGGTAATCGCTATGGCCCCAATATTTTTGCATAACATTATCCGAGACCCCAATTGATTTAGTTTCAAGAAGAACGAAAGCATGTAAACTCCACTTCCTAATAAGAGACTTAACCAACAACTGTTTGGCCCCATTTTTTAGGCCGGCTCAACAATTCCAACTCAAAAAAACTTAAAGACATAGATAAGACAAAAAAACCCTAAAATGTACCTATCACAGAATTACCGCGCGTCCAATGCCCAAAGACTGATCTTGGCATGTTTATCCTTGAAGAGACCTAACTTCTTCCCAACTTCAAATGTTGCTTTATTTTCAGACAGTCCCAAATGACTTACCCTTGATCTATTTAATACCCGATTCATGTTGGCTAGATCTGGACCTGAAGTTTCTGAAGATCTAGTCCGTCGAGACATACCTTGATTACTGGACACATTATCCAGGTTATAAATATTGGTGGTCCATTTATTGCCGGAAAGAGGGCCTGGTTTGTGGAATGATGGCTAGTGGTAGCGGTTGGCATGATCTTTCAAACTGAGACTGAGGTAAATCCCGATGAGTGACAAAAATTTTAGCATCATCCTCCCTCGTAGCCGAAACCCTGGAATTACAATTAATTATTAAGCTAGCCATGGAATTATCAATGAATAAGTCCAGCTATGATCTGAAAAACAAGTACTACTAAACATCAACAGTAAGCGAAGAAAAGATACCAGAAAAACCATGTTTACCCCCGAGAAAACAAATTTCAAGTTCCAAGGCAAGAATTTCTTTCAGCAATTCATCCAATTTTCAGTTTATTGTAATTCAACTAGATAGATAACTACATAAAGGGCTTATTTAGTTCATGGAATTGCTATTTCATGCAATAGAAAAAAAAATGAATGAAAAAATGTAAAAAATGGTAGAGTCTTTGTCTAGAATCCGTCGTCAGAATGGAATAACAAATTCTAACTATTATATATCCCATGAAATAGTTATTCCAGGAGATACATGTTAGCTAGGAATAGTGATTCCATTCGACGACGGATTCGAAGCAAACACACTACCATTTTTCACTTTTTTATTCATTTTTCTTTTATTCCATGGAATAGCAATTCCGCAAACCAAACGATACAAAAGACTAATCTCTCTCAGTTTGCAGTAATTAAGAAAAACTCAAATTTCCTATATAAACTAAAGAAGCTATGTTGATGAAATACAACAATGAGAATTGAGAGCCACTGTCTGTTTAGTTATAGAAAGCTGGACCTATTTTCTAAAAAAAATTCTATTAAAATTGGAAACTGCTGTTTAGTTGTAGAATTTTTCAAATTAAAAAACTGAAAAAGACTTTTCAAATTTTTTTAAATTATGTCTTGCAGCAGAAAACATATTTTTACGTTTTCTGAAATTTTCCAAACACAGTTCACACGTCTTGTGTATTCAATACAATACTTTATGATTTAATTTATTTTTTTACTTATATATACATAATTTTATAATTACTTGTTAATGATATAAAAAATTTATTTTTTATTAATATACTTTTAGTTTATTTATTTAGTTATTTACTTAGTAACTTTTTATTGAATATTTTTTTCACTTAATATGATCTAATTTATATAAATTTGTTTTAAATTAATCGATATTATTTTTTAACCAATAAAACTTAAACATTCTTGGATTCTTAGCTCCTTACTGTAGTAAGAAATATCAATTACAGGATTCTCGTGTAAGCATACGAATTAGGAGAAATTACACATTGGTGAACTTGAAGCATTCATCTTTAATTGCATAATATGATTGAACAAGTTTTTAGAATGTTAAAGGCAAAAGTTATTATAACTTAGACAAAAAAATATATTTTTTATAATTTAAATACTTAATAGACGAATCAAATTATATTTTTATCATTTTATGATTGGTTAGTTTAAAGTGGCAAAGGTTAAGGCCTAGTGGTTGGGCGTGAAGTTGTGATCCTATAGGTCACAGGTTCTAATCCACATTCGGGTGGGGTATGATTTTTCTTTGTTGTTATTGCAAGCCTATAAGGCAAATTTTATTTGAAAATATTAAAATTTTATATAAAATGGATGGTTCACTTTAATTTGTAATATTTTTACTATACTTATATTATTTTCAACAAGTAAAATTTAAACCATAATACTGTTTTTTAATAAAAAAAACACAAACTGACTATTTAGAAAGCTAAAAACTGAAAAATTTAGAAAATGAAAAGAAAACTAAAAATGAAAAATAAAAATAATTTTCTACAACTAAACATGCCCTAAACATCTTAAAGATTTTCCCCTATTTTGATTCAAAAAAATGTATTTAATTGTAGAATACTAGCTAACATTGTAAATATTTTAAAATCACTTGTCTTTACTAGTGTTATTTTTCATTTTCTGCCATTTTTTAGAAATCCTTTACAATTCTATAATATATAGGCAAATTGATGTGGTGATCACTAAATTTTGAATCAAACAAATAGAAGCAAATTGATTGAAACTGTGTTGTTTGGTAGCGGTACAACTAAGCACTGGTCAATTGCATTAATCAAAAGCATCGAGTGTCACAATAGTCAAATACTGCTCCAGTAGTGCTAGCTAGAGCACTAGACGACGTTGAAGGAATAGAATTGAATTTTCTAATTTGAAATTAGGTAAAGTTCAAAAAAAACCTAATTTGATTGATCAAATAAATTCAAATCATTGAAATTTAGTACACTTGAAACTTAAAATCACTGAATAATTTTAATCATTCATTTAAACTTTACTATCAACTTAATTTCAAGAAATTCATATCATATTTTCATAAAAAAAAAATTCATATCATGTCCCATCATAAGTATCATAATATATATCCAATGGACCGAAGAATGATAATTTTATTCATTAAATATATATATATATATATATATATATATATATATATATATATTTATATTTTGAATTTTTTTACATTTAACCTATTTAACTTTTAAATTTGACTATAATTGTTTTAGTTTTTCATATTAAAGCTTTATTTATTTGCACGAAAATATTTCACAGCTTCCCTATTTTACGGTGTTTGTTTGAGTTGGAAATTCAGTCAAAGGAAAAAATAAGGTTATTCAACAGAAAAACCCTTAATAAATAATGAAAAATGTTTTACCTAATCTAAAATACGGAAAACATTTTCCCGTTCAAAACACGCTCATCTCTTCCTTTTCTCGTAAGTTCAATCTCCCATCAATATACAACGCTCTATTTATTTCTAAACACCACCGAGCACTCTGCTACCTCGCTACTTTTTTTTAATTTTTATTTCTATAAGTTTATCGTTTTCTCTTTTATCATATAATGTGTTGATTGATTAGGTTTTATGTTTGTGATTCTTTTTCTTCTTTTCCCAATTTTATATGCAATTGGTAAGATGCGCAGAATTTTATATGTTTGATTCTTGATTATGAGGTTTTCATTCTCAACAAGAAGTGGATTTTGGATCTTTTTCTTCAATTAGCTTGTATAGCCGGATAATTGCGTTGGTTTTTTTGGTAAATGAGAAAACTATTACAAGTGCAAAAAAAACAAGTCAAATACTTAAAAGAAAGAAATAGGACTAGACTATTGGAAAATAAACTTACTTTTCAAAAGGATGAGGTGGATGAATCGAGGATAAAATGCATGTGCAAAGAAATGAAAAGAGCGATTCTGCGTGTCATACAAAGAAAGGAGGAGATATTAGTAACCATGGGCATGTCATTCAAATGGGAATTGAAGGATGACTAAGCATGATATTTGATTAGTGTCTTCATAAGAGTAAGACATGTCTCTTCACATGTGTTTGACACATGAATGGGGTTTGTGTCCATCAAGTACGAAATGCATATAAAAGGCAAATGGAGTCTGCCATTCTAGTGAAGGCAAAGAGTGAAAATGTAGTTCTTAATATATTGTGTGTGTTACTCTTTAAATAAAACTTTAGTTATTATGAGTTATTGTTTTTAGTCATAATTTTGCAAAATGTTGTCCTTTTGTCGATTTCTAACATGATATTAGAGCAGAGGTTCGTTTTAGGGCCATTTTGTATCCAATTGTCTTCTAAAAAATTCCCGAATGAAAAAATATCAAGTTTAAGAAATCTGCAGAAGCCCAGAAAGTGCAACAAAAGGTTGTCCAGAGTGTTGTGAAAAACTGTAGAAAGCGTCACAGTAAGTTTAAAGTGTTGCCATTACTCCGAAGATGTTGCAATAGCCTCTGCATAGGAATATTTTTCTGAGTCCAGAACTGCAAGGAAAATTTCCTTTCTGTTTCCTTGTTGAACATGTCGGAAGGCTGTAGTGATGCAAAAAATGTTGCAAAAGACTCCCGAAAGCATCGCAAAATCCCCTCTAAGGTTTGAAATAAATTTTCAGTGTTTTAAGTTTGAGGTTGAGCTAGAGAAATTGTTACAAAGGAAACACCACTACATGCAGTGTATGCGAATTACAACAAGAGTTTGCAGTAAGAATTGCGAAAAGAGTTGGGAAAGAAGTTCCCTGTTGAATTTATGGTTGTAGGAATTATTGAAAGTTCAGTGAAGTCTGCTAGAAAATACAGCAACTGTAAGTCTCTATAACGAGCCCGGTAAAACATTGCCAAAGGAGTAGAGTTAGAAGAAGACTACCAGAAGAGGAGCCAGTAAAGACTGCCAGAGAAGTAGCGTTTGAAGGTTTCAGTTGTGAACCTTTTTGCAATAGATTGTTAATTTCCAGTTCAATGAACTAACTGAAAATTAAGTTTAAGGGGGAATGTTGTAAAATAAACTTAATTTTCAAAAGGATGAGGTGTATGAACCAAGGATAAAATGCATCTGCAAAGAAATGGGAAGAGTGATTGTGCAAAGGGTGTGTCATATAAAGAAAGTGTGAGAGATTAGTAAGCATGGGCGTGTCATGCAAATGGGAATTGAAGGATGACTAAGCATGGTATTTGATTAGTGTCTTCATAAGATTAAGACATGTCTCTTCACATGTGTTTGACACATGAAATGGGGTTTGTGTCCATCAAGTACAAAATGCCTATAAAAGGCAAATGGAGTCTGCCATTTTATTGAAGGCAAAGAGTGAAAATGTAGTTCTTAATGTATTGTTTGTGTTACTCTTTAAATGAAACTTTATTTATTATGAGTTATTGTTTTTAGTCATAATTTAGCGAAATGTAGTCCTTTTATCGATTTCTAAGATGCTATCAGATCAGAGGTTCGTTCTTGAGCCATTTTGTATCCAATTGTCTTCCCAAAAATTCGCGAATGAAAAAAGATCAAGTTTAAGAAATCTGCAGAAGCCAAGAAAGTGACGCAAAAGGCTGTCCAGAGTGTTGTAAAAAAATGCAGAAAGTGTCCTAGTAAGTTTAAAGTGTTGCCATTACTCCAAAGACGTTGCAATAGCCTCCGCACGCCCAGAAATAAGATTCCTGGAAAAATTTTCTTCGAGTCCAGAACTTCAAGGAAAATTTCCTTTTCTGTTTCCTTGCTAAATCTGTCGAAAGGCTGTAGTGATGTAAACTTTTTTTAAAAAAACTCAAGAAAGCGTTGCAAAATCCCCTATGCTGAAACAAATTTGTAGTGTTTTGAGTTTGAGGTTGAGGCAGAGAAATTTGTTATAAAGGAAATAACACTACATGCAGTGTTATATGAATTACTACCAGAGTTTGCAGTAAGAATTATGAAAAGAGATGGAAAAGAAGTTCCCTGTTGAATTACCGGTTGTAGGACTCTGTTGAGAGTTCAGTGAAGTCTAACAGAAAATTCAGCATGTGTAAGTCTCTGCAATGAGCACGGTAAAACATTGCTAGAGGAGCAGTGTTAGAAGAAGACTACCAGTAGCGTAGCTAGTAAAGACTGCTAGAGAAGCAGCGTTTGAATATTTCAGTTGCGACCCTTTTTACAGTAGATTGGTAACTTCCAAAGGTCAACGAATTAACTGAAAATTAAGTTTAAGGGGGAACGTTGGAAAATAAACTTAATTTTCAAAATGATGAGGTCGATGAACTAAGGATAAAATGCATGTGCAAAGAAATGGGATGAGTGATTGTGCAAGGGGCGTGTCATTGTAAGCATGGGCGTGTCATGCAAATGGGAATTGAAGGATGACTAAGCATGGTATTTGATTAGTGTCTTCATAAGAGTAAGACATGTGTCTTTACATGTGTTTGACACATGAAATGGGGTTTGTGTCCATCAAGTACGAAATGCCTATAAAAGATAAATGGAGTCTGTCATTTTAGTGAAGGCAAAGAGAGAAAATGTAATTTTTAATGTATTGTGTGTGTTTCTCTTTAAATAAAACTTTAGTTATTACGAGTCATTATTTTTAGTCAAAATTTGGCAAAATGTAGTCCTTTTATTGACTTGTGTAATCCCGACTCATTCATCCTCCCTCGTAGCTCAAATTTTTCAAACTCAGTTCACACGACTTGTGTATCCAACACAATGCTTTATAATATATATATATATATATATATATATATATATATATATATATATATTATTGTATAATTACTTGTTAATGATATAAAAAAATTATATTTTATTAATATACTTTTAGGTTATTTATTTATTTATTTACTTGGTAACTTTTTATTGAATATTTTTTTCACTTAATATGATCTAATTTATATAAATTTGTTTTAAATTAATCGATATTATTTTTTAACCAATAAAACTTTAACATTCTTGGATTCTTAGCTCCATACTGCAGTAAGAAATATCAATTAAAGGATTCTCGTGTAAGCATACGAATTAGGAGAAATTACACATTGGCGAACTTGAAGCATTCATCTTTAATTGCATAATGTGATTGAACAAATTTTTAGAGTGTTAAAGGCAAAAGTTATTATAACTTAGACAAAAAAATATTTTTTATAATTTAAATACTTAATAGATGAATCAAATTATATTTTTATTATTTATGATTGGTTAGTTTAAAGTGGCAAAGGTTAAGGCCTAGTGGTTGAGCGTGAAGTTGTGATCCTAGAGGTCACAGGTTCAAGTCCACATTCGGGTGGGGTATGATTTTTCTTTATTGTTATTGCAAGCCTATAAGGCAAATTTTATTTGAAAATATTAAAATTTTATATAAAATGCATGGTTTACTTTAATTTGTAATATTTTTATTATACTTATATTATTTTCAACAAGTAAAATTTAAACCATAATACAGTTTTTTTAAATAAAAAAAGAAACTAACTATTTAAAAAGCTAAAAAATGAAAAATTTTAAAAATGAAAAGAAAACTAAAAATAAAAAAATTGAAACAATCTTCTACGGCTAAACAGACCCTAAATATCTTAAAGATTTTCCCCTATTTTGATTAAAAAATATGTATTTAATTATAGAATACTACCTAACATTGTAAATATTTTAAAATCACTTGTCTTTACTAGTGTTATTTTTCTTTTTCTGCCATTTTTTAGAAATCCTTTACAATTCTATAATATATAGGCAAATTGAGGTGGTGATCACTTAATTTTGAACCAAACAAATAGAAGCAAATTGATCAAAACTGTGTTGTTTGGTAGCGGTACAACTAAGCACTGGTCAATTGCATTAATCAAAAGCATCGAGTGTCTCAATAGTCAAATACTGCTCCCAGTAGTGCTAGCTAGAGCACTAGACGACGTTGACGGAATAGATTTGGATTTTCCAATTTGAAATTAGGTAAAGTTCCAAAAAAAACTAATTTGATTGATCAAACAAATTCAAATCATTGAAATTTAGTACACTTGAAACTTAAAATCACTAAATTATTTTAATCATTGATTTAAACTTTATCAACAACTTAATTTTAAGAAATTTATGTCATGTCCGATCATAAGTATTATATATGACTTGTTGCACTAATATTTTTTATAAATTATCAGTATCTTCTGTTTATATAATCTTTTTCAGAGTTTAGTCATAGCTAATTATTCGTCCATCACATTATATTTATTTAGTAGAACTGTTCAAGATTCTGGATAACTGCTGGATGTGGCCCGTCCCAAATTTTTATGCAACGAATTTTAATATATATCCAATGGATCGATGAATGATGATTTTATTCATTATATATATATATATATATATATATATATATATATATATATATATTGAATTTTTTTATATTTAACCTATTTAACTTTTAAACTTGACTATAATTGTTTTGATTTTTCATATTTAGGCCCTGTTTATTTATAAGAAAATATTTTACAGGAAAATATTTTCCGTATTTTACGGTGTTTGTTTGAGTTGGAAAATAAGTCAAAGGAAAAAATTAGGTTATTCAACAAGAAAACCCACAACAAATAATGAAAAATGTTTTACCAAACCTAAAACAGGGAAAACATTTTATCGTTCAAAACACGCTCGTCTCTTCCGTTTCTCGTAAGTTCAGTCTCCCATCAATATACAACGCTCTATTCATTTCTCATCACCACTGAGCACTCTGCTACCTCGCTACTTCTTTTTTTAATTTTTATTTATGTAAGTTTATCATTTTCTCTTTTATCATATAATGTGTTGACTGATTAGGTTTTACGTTTGTGATTCTTTTTCTTCTTTTCCCAATTTTATATGCAATTGGTAAGATGCGCAGAATTTTATATGTTTGATTATTGATTATGAGGTTTTCATTCTCAACGAGAAGTGGATTTTGGATCTGTTTCTTCAATTAGCATGTATAGCCGGATAATTGCGTTGGTTTTTTTTCGTAAATGAGAAAACTAATACAAGTGCAAAAAAACAAAACAAGTCAAATACTTAAAAGAAAGAAATAGGACTAGACTATTGGAAAATAAACTTACTTTTCAAAAGGATGAGGTGGATGAACCGAGGATAAAATGCATGTGCAAAGAAATGGGAAGAGCAATTGTGCAAAGGGCGTGTCATACAAAGAAAGTGGCAGAGATTAGTAAGCATGGGCGTGTCATTCAAATGAGAATTGAAGGATGACTAAGCATGGTATTTGATTAGTGTCTTCATAAGAGTAAGACATGTTTCTTCACATGTGTTTGACACATGAAATGGGGTTTGTGTCCATCAAGTACGAAATGCCTATAAAAGGCAAATGGAGTCTACCATTTTAGTGAAGGCAAAGAGTGAAAATGTAGTTCTTAATGTATTGTGTGTGTTACTCTTTACATAAAACTTCAGTTATTATGAGTTATTGTTTTTAGTCATAATTTCGCAAAATGTTGTCCTTTTATCAATCTCTAACAGGATATTAGAGCAAAGGTTCGTTCTTGGGCCATTTTGTATCCAATTGTCTTGTCAAAAATTCCCGAATGAAAAAAGATCAAGTTTAAGAAATCTACAGAAGCCCAGAAAGTGCAACAAAAGGTTGTCTAGAGTGTTGCGAAAAACTGTAGAAAGTGTCATTGTAAGTTTAAAGTGTTGCCATTACTACAAAGAAGTTGCAATTGGCTGTCCATAGGAAAATTTCTCTAAGTCCATAACTGCAAGGAAAATTTCCCTTTCTGTTTCCTTGTTGAATATGTCGGAGGGTTGTAGTGATGCAAAAAATGTTCCAAAAGACTCCAGAAAGCGTTGCAAAATTCCCTGTAAGGTTTGGAATAATTTTTCAGTGTTTCGAGTTTGAGGTTGAGCTTGAGAAATTGTTACAAAGGAAATACCACTACATGCAGTGTATGCGAATTACTGCAAGAGTTTGCACTAAGAATTGCGAAAAGAGTTGAGAAAGAAGTTCCCTGTTGAATTTGTGGTTGTAGGACTCTATTGAAAGTTCAGTGAAGTCTGCTAGAAAATACAGCATGTGTAAGTCTCTATAATAAGATTGGTAAAACATTGCCAAAGGAGCAGAGTTAGAAGAAGACTGCAAGAAGAGGAGCCAGTAAAGACTTCAAGAGAAGTAGCGTTTGAAGGTTTCAGTTGTGAACCTTTTTGCAGTAGATTGTTAATTTCCAAAGTTCAACGAATTAACAGAAAATTAAGTTTAAGGGGGAATGTTGTAAAATGAACTTAATTTTCAAAAGGATGAGGTGTATGAACCAAGGATAAAATGCATGTGCAAAGAAATGGGAAGAGTGATTGGGCAAAGGGCGTGTCATACACAGAAAGTGGCAGAGATTAGTAAGCATGGGCATGTCATGCAAATGGGAATTGAAGGATGACTAAGCATGGTATTTGATTAGTGTCTTCATTAGAGTAAGAAATGTCTCTTCACATGTGTTTGACACATGAAATGGGGTTTTTGTCCATCAAGTACAAAATGCCAATAAAAGGCAAATAGAGTGTGCAATTTCAGTGAAGGCAAAGAGTAAAAATGTAGTTCTTAATGTATTGTTTGTGTTACTCTTTAAATGAAACTTTATATATTATGAGTTATTTTTTTTAGTCATAATTCAGCAAAATGTAGTGCTTTTATCGATTTCAAAGACGCTATCAGATCGGAGGTTCGTTCTTGAGCCATTTTATATCCAATTATCTTCCCAAAAATTCCCGAATGAAAAAAAGATCAAGTTTAAGAAATCTGTAGATGCTAAGAAAGTGACACAAAAGCCTGTCTAGAGTGTTGTAAAAAAATGCAGAAAGTGTCGTAGTAAGTTTAAAGTGTTGCCATTACTCCAAAGACGTTGCAATAGCCTCTGCATGCCCAGATATAGGATTTCTTGAAAATTTTTCTTCGAGTCCAGAACTTAAGGAAAATTTCCCTTTTTGTTTCCTTGCTCAATCTGTCGGAAGGCCGTAGCGATGCAAATTTTTTTGCAAAAGACTCGAGAAAGCATTGCAAAATCCCCTGTATTGAAACAAATTTTCACTATTTTGAGATTGAGGTTGAGCCAGAGAAATTTGTTATAAAGGAAATACCACTACATGCAGTGTTATATGAATTACTACCAGAGTTTGCAGTAAGAATTATGGAAAGAGATGGAAAAGAAGTTCCCTGTTGAATTACCGGTTGTAGGATTCTGTTGAGAGT
Organism: Euphorbia pulcherrima; assembly: GCA_947683365.1. Classification (NCBI taxonomy): domain Eukaryota; kingdom Viridiplantae; phylum Streptophyta; class Magnoliopsida; order Malpighiales; family Euphorbiaceae; genus Euphorbia; species Euphorbia pulcherrima. The sequence goes on along the minus strand of CANTUS010000013.1, from coordinate 17,756,231 downwards.
TCAGTGAAGTCTACCAGAAAATTCAGCATGTGTAAGTCTCTGTAATGAGCACGATAAAACATTGCTAGAGGAGCAGTGTTAGAAGAAGACTACCAGTAGCGTAGCTAGTAAAGACTGCCAGAGAAGCAGCCAGTAAAGACTTCCAAAGTTCAATGAAATAACTGAAAGTTACATTTAAGGGGGAATGTTGGAAAATAAACTTAATTTTTAAAAGGATGAGGTCGATGAACTAAGGATAAAATGCATGTGCAAAGAAATGGGATGAGTGATTGTGCAAGGGGTGTGACATACAAAGAAAGTGGGAGAGATTAGTAAGCATGGGTGTGTCATGCAAATGGGAATTGAAGGATGACTAAGCATGGTATTTGATTAATGTCATCATAAGAGTAAGACATGTGTCTTGACATGTGTTTGACACATGAAATGGGGTTTGTGTCCATCAAGTACGAAATGCCTATAAAAGGCAAATAGAGTCTGCCATTTTAGTGAAGTCAAAGAGCGAAAATGTAGTTCTTAATGTATTGTGTGTGTTTCTCTTTAAATAAAAATTTAGTTATTATGAGTCATTATTTTTAGTCATAATTTAGCAAAATGAAGTCCTTTTGTCAATTTCTAACATGGTATCAGAAGCGGAGATTCGTTCTTTAGCCATTATGTATCCAATTGTCTTCCCAAAAATTCCTGAATGAAAAAATATCAAGTTTAAGAAATCTGCAAAAGCCCTGAAAGTGTCACAAAGGCAGTCTAGAGTGTTGCAAAAAACTGTAGAAAGTGTCGCAGTAAATTTAAAATGTTCCCATTGCAGCGAAGACATTGCAATAGCCTCTGCACCCCTAGAAATAAGATTTCCGGAAAATTTTTCTTCGAATCCAGTAGTGCAAGGAAAATTTCCCTTTCTGTTTCTTTGCTGAATATGTCAAAGGCTGTAGCGATGCAAAAGATGTTGCAACAGACCCCAGAAAGCATTGCAAAATCCCTTGTATGCTTTGAAATTTTTTTTCAGTGTTTTGAGTTTAAGGTTGAGCCAGAGAAACTTGTTACAAAGGAAATACCATCATATGGAGTGTTAGGTGAATTACTGCTAGAGTTTGCAGTAAGAATTGCGAAAAGAGTTGGGAAAGAAGTTCCCTATTAAATTACCGATTGTAGGACTCTATTGAGAGTTCAATGAAGCCTGCCAGAAATTACAGCATGTGTAAGTCTCTGTAGTGAGCCTAGTAAAACATTACCAGAGGAGCACTGTTAAAAGAAGACTATTAGAAGAGCAGCCAATAAAGATTGTAAGAGAAACAACGTTTGAAGGTTACAGTTGTGAACCTCTTTACAGTAGATTGGTAATTTTCAAAGTTCATCGAATTAACTTAAAATTAAGTTCAAGGGCGAAAATTGGAAAAAAAATTAATTTTTAAAAGGATGAGGTGGATGAACTAAGGGTAAAATGCATGTGCAAAGAAATGGGAAGAGTAATTGTGCAAAGGCCTTGTGATACAAAGAAAGTGGGAGAGATTAGTAAGCATGGGCGTGTCATGCAAATGGGAATTGACGGATGACTAAGCATTGTATTTGATTAGTGCCTTTATAAGAGTAAGACATGTGTCTTCACATGTGGTTGACACATGAAATGGGGTTCGTATCCATCAAGTACGAAATGCCTATAAAATGTAAATGGAATCTGCCATTCTAGTGAAGGTAAATAGTGAAAATGTAGTTCTTAATGTATTTAATTTGTTTTCTTGGCCATGTGGCGCGACTTCTTTGCAGCTGGAACTGGTAGAGAATTCGGAACAGTGTTATGGTTCTTAATTGCTTGGGCACTTTAGAAACGAAGGAACAAATTTGTTTTCGAAGGCAGGTTGGGGTCCGAAGACATTATTGGATCTTGCATTCATTTTTATTGGTTTATCTTTAAATGTAGGAGGCGTGGTGTTAATTTTGTAACGTCTGATGTATTTAATTTTCCGAACTTGCTACTCTCGTGTAATTGATTTGCTCATGTTCTCGTCTTGAGACCGTGAGTTGATTTTTATTTAATAAAAGAGGGGTAGGTGTCTTATAGGTCAGCGGGGAAACCAGCCTAGCTGGGGACTTCGCCCCGAAATTTTCACCTGCTCCAAACTTTTAGCCTTTGGAGGGACACACTGTTCCTCCGGGGGTTTTTCAAAAAAAAAAAATATTGTGTGTGTTACTCTTTAAATAAAACTTTAGTTATTATGAGTTATTATTTTTACTCATAATGTAGCAAAATGTAGTCCTTTTATCGATTTCTAACATGGTATCAAAGCGGAGGTTCGTTCTTAAGCCATTTTGTATCCAATTATCTTCCCAAAAATTCCCGAATGAAAAAAGATCAAGTTAAAAAAATCTGCACATGCCTAGAAAGTGTCGCAAAAGGCTATCTAGAGTGTTGCGAAAAACGAAAGAAAGAGTCACAGTAAGATTAAAGTGTTGCCTTTACTCCGAAGACATTGCAATAGCCTTTGCATACCTAGAAATAAGATTTCTAGAAAAATTTTCTTCGGGTCTGGAACTGCAATGAAAATCTCCCTTTCTGTTTGCTTGCTAAATCTGTCGGAAGGCTGTAGCGATGCAAAATATGTTGCAAAAGACTTCAGAAAGCTTTGCAAAATCCCATGTACGCTTTGAAACAAATTTTCAGTATTTTGAGTTTGAGGTTGAGCCAGAGAAATTTCTTACAGAGGAAATACCACTACATGTAGTGTTATATGAATTACTACTAGAGTTTGCAGTAAGAATTGCAAAAAGAGTTGGGAAAGTAGTTCCCTATTGAATTACCAGTTGTAGGACTCTATTGAGAGTTCAGTGAAATCTGCCAGAAAATGTATCTTATGTAAGTCTCTATAATAAGCCTGGTAAAACATTGCTATAGGCACAGTGTTACAAGAAGGCTGGCAGAAGAGCAGAAAGTAAAGACTGCCAGAAGAGCAGAAAGTAAAGACTGCCAGAGAAGCAGCATTTAAAGGTTTTAGTTGTGAACATTTTTGTAGTATATTCGTAATTTTCAAAGTTCAATGAATTAACTGAAAATTAAGTTTAAGTGGGAATGTTGGTAAATAAACTTAATTTTCAAAAGGTTAAGGTGGATGAACCAAGGATTAAATGTATGTGCAAAGAAATAGGAAAAGTGATTGTGCAAAGGGCGTGTCATACAAAGAAAGTGGGAGAGATTAGTAAGCATGGGTGTGTCATGCAACTGGGAATTAAAGGATAACTAAGCATGGTATTTGATTAGTGTCTTCATAAGAGTACGACATGTGTCTTCACGTGTGTTTGACATATGAAATGGGGTTTGTGTCCATCAAGTATGAAATGCCTATAAAAGGCAAATGGAGTGTGCCATTTTCGTGAAGGCAAAGAGTGAAAATGTAGTTCTTGATGTATTTTGTGTGTTACTCTTTAAATGAAACTTTAGTTATTATGAGTTATTGTTTTTACTCATAATTTAGCAAAATGGAATCCTTATGTTGATTTCTAACATGGTATCAAAGCGGAGGTTTGTTCTTGAGCCATTTTGTATCCAATTGTCTTCCCGAAAATTCCTGAATTAAAAAAAAGATCAAGTTTAAGAAATTTGCAGAAGCCTAGAAAGTGTCGCAAAAGGCTATCCAGAGTATTGTAAAAAACTGAAGAAAGAGTCGCAGTAAGATTAAAGTGTTGCCGTTACTCCAAAGGCATTGCAATAGCATCTGCACACCCAAAAATAAGATTTCTAGAAAATATTTCTTCGAGTCTAGAACTGCAAGGAAAATTTACCTTTCTCTTTCCTTGCTGATTCTGTTGGAAGGCTGTAGCGATGTAAAATATGTGGCAAAAGACTCCAGAAACCCATGCAAAATCCCTTATATGCTTTAAAACAAATTTTCAGTGTTTTGAGTTTAAGGTTAAGCCAGAGAAGTTTATTACAAAGGAAATATCACTACATACAGTGTTATATGAATTACTACCAGAGTTTGCAGAAAGAATTGCAAAAAGAGTTGGGAAAGAAGTACCCTATTGAATTACTGGTTGTAGGACTCTATTGAGAGTTCAGTGAAGTCTACTAGAAAATGTAACATGTGTAAGTCTTTATAATGAGCCCTGTAAAACATTGCCAAAGGAGCAGTTTTACAAGAAGACTGCCTGAAGAGCAGTCAGTAAAGACCGCCAGAGAAGCAGCATTTGAAGGTTTCAGTTATGAACCTCTTTGTAGTAGATTGATTTTCAAAGTTCAACGAATTAATTGAAAATTAAGTTTAAGGGGGAATGTTGGAAAATAAACTTAATTTTTAAAAGGATGAGGTCGATGAACAAAGGATTAAATGCATGTGCAAAGAAATGGGAAGAGTGATTGTCCAAAGGGCGTGTTATAAAAAGAAAGTGGGAGAGATTAGTGAGCATGGGCATGTCATGAAAAATGGGAATTGAAGGATGACTAAGCATGGTATTTAATTAGTGCCTTTATAAGAGTAAGACATGTGTCTTCACATGTGTTTGACATATGAAATGGGGTTTGTGTCCGTCAAGTACGAAATGCCTATGAAAGGAAAATGGAGTCTGCCATTTTAGTGAAAGCAAAGAGTGAAAATGTAGTTCTTAATGTATTGTGTGTGTTCCTCTTTAAATAAGACTTTAGTTATATGAGTTATTGTTTTTAGTCATAATTTAGCAAAATGTAGTCCTTTTATCGATTTCTAACATGGTATCAGAGTGTAGGTTTGTTCTTGAGCCATATTGTATTCAATTGTCTTCTCAAAAATTCCCAAATGAAAATAGATCAAGTTTAAGAAATCTGCAAAAGCCCAGAAAGTGTTGCAAAAGGTTGTCCAAAGTGTTGTGAAAAATGGAAGAAAGAGCCGTAGTAAGATTAAAGTGTTGCCATTACTCCAAATACATTGCAATAGCCTCTGCACGCCAGAAATAAGATTTCTGGAAAAAGTTTCTTTCAGTCTAGAACTGAAAGGAAGACTTCCCTTTCCGTTTCCTTGCTAAATCTGTCGGAAGGCTGTAGTGATGCAAAATATATTGCAAAAGACTCCAAAAGCATTTGCAAAATCCCATGTACACTTTGAGTTTGAGGTTGAGCAAGAGAATTTTGTTACAAAGGAAATACCACTACATACAGTTTTATGTGAATTACTACCAGAGTTTGCCGTAAGAATTGTAAAAAGAGTTGGGAAAGAAGTTCCCTATTGAATTACTAGTTATAGGACTCTATTGAGAGTTCAGTGAAGTCTACTAGAAAATGTAGCATGTGTAAGTCTCTGTAATGAGCCCGGTAAAACATTGCTAGAGGAGCAGTGTTACAAGAAGACTGCCAGAAGAGCAGCCAGTAAAGAATGCCAAAGAAGCATCGTTTGAAGGTTTCATTTGTGAACCTTTTTGTAGTATATTGGCAATTTTCAAAGTTCAATGAATTAACTGAATATTAAGTTTAAGAGGGAATGTTGAAAAATAAACTTAATTTTCAAAAGGATGAGGAGGATGAACCAAGGATCAAATGCATGTGCAAAGAAATAGGAAGAGTGATTGCACAAAGAAATGGAAAGAGTGATTGTGCAAAGGACGTATAATACAAAGAAAGTGGGAGAGATTAGGAAGCATAGGCGTGTCATGCAAATGGGAATTGAAGGATGACTAAGCATGATATTTGATTAGTGTCTTCATAAGAGTAAGACATGTGTCTTCACATGTGTTTGAGATATAAAATGGGGTTTGTGTCCTTCAAGTATGAAATGCCTATAAAAGATAAATGGAGTCTGCCATTTTAGGGATGGTAAAGAGTGAAAATGTAGTTCTTGATGTATTGTGTGTATTAGACTTTAAATAAAACTTTAGTTATTATGAGTTATTGTTTTTAGTCATAATTTAGCAAAATGTAGTCCTTTTATCGATTTCTTACATTGTATCAGAGCGGAGGTTTGTTCTTGAGCCATTTTGTATCCAATTTTCTTCCTAAAAATTTCCAAATGAAAAAAGATCAAGTTTAAGAAATTTGCAGATGCCCATTAAGTGTCGGAAAAGGCTATCTCGAGTGTTGTAAAAAATGGAAGAAAGAGTCACAGTAAGATTAACGTGTTCGTATTACTCCAAAGACATTGCAATAGCCTCTGCACGCCCAGAAATAAGATTTCTGGAAAAATTTTCTTCGAGTCTAGAACTACAAGGAAAATTTCCTTTTCTGTTTCCTTGTGGAATCCGTCGGAAGGCTATAGCGATGCAAAATATGTTGGAAAAGACTCCAAAAAGTGTTGCAAAATCCCCTGTACGCTTTGAAACAAATTTTCAGTGTTTTGAGTTTAAGGTTGAGCCAGAGAAATTTGTTACATAGGAAATACCACTACATGCAGTGTTATGTGAATTACTGCCAGAGTTTGTTGTAAGAATTGCAAAAAGAGTTAGGAAAGAAGTTCCCTATAGAATTATCGATTGTAGGACTATTGAGAGTTTAGTGAAGTCTGCCAGAATATGTAGCATGTGTAAGTCTCTATAATGAGCCCGATAAAAAATTGCTATAGTAGCAGTGATATAAGAAGACTGTCAGAAGAGCAGTCACTAAAGACTGCCAGAGAAGCAGCGTTTGAAGGTTTCATTTGTGAACCTTTTTGTAGTATATTGGTAATTTTCAATGTTCAACGAATTAACTGAAAATTAAGTTTAAGGAGGAATGTTAGAAAATAAACTTTATTTTTAAAAGGATAAGGTGGATGAACCAAGGATTAAATGCATGTGCAAAGAAATGGGAAGAGTGGTTGTGCAAAGAAATGGGAAGAGTGATTGTGCAAAGGGTGTGTTATACAAAGAAAGTGGGAGAGATTAGTAAACATGGGTGTGTCATGCAAATGGGAATTGAAGGATGGCTAAGCATGGTATTTGATTAGTGTCTTCATAAGAGTAAGACATATGTCTTCACATGTGTTTGACATATGAAATAGGGTTTGTGTCCATCAAGTACGAAATGCCTATAAAAGGCAAATGGAGTGTGCCATTTTAGTGAAGGCAAAGAGTGAAAATGTAGTTCTTGATGTATTTTGTGTTTTACTCTTTGAATAAAACTTTAGTTATTATGAGTTATTGTTTTTAGTCATAATTTAGCAAAATGTAGGCCTTTTACCTATTTTTAACATTGTATCAGAGCGGAGGTTCATTCTAGAGCCATTTTATATCCAATTGTCTTCCCAAAATTCCCTGAATGAAAAAAAGATCAAGTTTAAGAAATCTGTAGAAGCCTAGAAGTGTAGCAAAAGGCTGTCCAGAGTATTGCGAAAAATGGAAGAAAGAGTTGCAGTAAGATTAAAGTGTTTCCATTACTCCAAAGACATTGCAATAGCCTCTGCACGCCCAGAAATAGATTTCTGGGATAATTTTCTTCGAGTCTAGAACTGCAAGGAAAATTTCCCTTTCTATTTCCTTGATGAATCCATCAGAAGGTTATTGCGATGCAAAATATGTCGCAAAAGACTCCAGAAAGAATTACAAAATCCCTTGTACTCTTTGAAACAAATTTTCAGTGTTTTGAGTTTGAGGTTGAGCCAGAGAAATTTGTTACAAAGGAAATACCACTATATGCAGTGTTTTATGAATTAACTGCCAAAGTTTGTAGTAAGAATTGCGAAAAGAGTTGGGAAAGAAGTTCCCTATAGAATTACCGATTGTAGGACTCTATTGAGAGTTCAGTGAAGTCTGGCAGAAAATGTAGCATGTGTAAGTCTCTATAATAAGCTCGGTAAAACATTGCCAGAGTAGCAGTGTTACAAGAACATTGCCAGACTATCAGCCAGTAAAGACTGCCAGAGAAGTAGCATTTAAAGGTTTTAGTTGTGAACCTTTTTGTAGTAGATTGGTAATTTTCAAAGTTCAACGAATTAACTAAAAATTAAGTTTAAGGGGGAATGTTTGAAAATAAACTTTATTTTTAAAATGATGAGGTGGATGAACCAAGGATTAAATGTATGTGCAAAGAAATGGGAAGAGCGATTGTGCAAAGAAATGGGAAGAGTGATTGTGCAAAAGGCGTGCTATACAAAGAAAGTGGGAGAGATTAGTAAGCATGGGCGTGTCATGAAAATGGGAATTGAAGGATGACTAAGCGTGGTATTTGATTAGTATCTTCATAAGAGTAAGACATGTGTCTTGACATGTGTTTGACATATGAAATGGGGTTTGTGTCCATCAAGTACGAAATGCCTATAAAAGGCAAATGGAGTGTGCCATTTTAGTGAAGGCAAAGAGTGAAATTGTAGTTCTTGATGTATTTTGTGTGTTACTCTTTATAAATAAAAATTTAGTTCTTATGAGTTATTGTTTTTACTCATAATTTAGCAAAATGTAGTCCTTTTATTGATTTCTAACATGGTATTAGAGTGGAGGTTCATTCTTGAGCCATTTTGTATCCAATTGTCCTCCCCAAAATTCCCGAATGAAAAAAGATCAAGTTTAAAAAATCTGCAGAAGCCCAGAAAGTGTCACAAAATGATGTTCAAAGTGTTGCGATAAACTGCAGAGAGTGTCGAAGTAAGTTCAAATTGTTGTCATTACTCCAAAGACGTTGCAATAGCCCCTACACGCCCAGAAATAAGATTTCTGGGAATTTTTTCTTTGAGTCCAGAACAGCAAGGAAAATTTCCCTTTCTATTTCCTTATTGAATCTGTCGGAAGGCTGTGGCGATGCAAAAAAATGTTGCAAAAGACTCCTAAAAGTGTTGCAAAATCCCATGTACGCTTTAAAACAAATTTTCAGTGTTTTGAGTTTGAGATTGAGCCAGAGAAATTTGTTACGAAGAAAATGCCACTACATGCAGTGTTATATGAATTACTGCTAGAGTTTGCAGTAAAAATTGCAAAAAGAGTTGGGAAAGAAGTTCCCTGTTGATTTATCGGTTGTAGGACTCTGTTGAGAGTTTAGTGAAGTACAACATGTGAAAGTCTCTGTAGTGAGCCCGGTAAAAATTTGCTAGACGAGCAGTGTTAGAAGAAGACTGCTAGAAGAGTAGCCAGTAAAGACTACCAGAGAAGCAACGTTTGAAGGTTTTAGTTGTGAACCTTTTTGGATTAGATTGGTAACTTCCAAATTTGAACGAAGTAACTAAAAAAATTAACTTTAAGGGGGAATGTTAGAAATGAAACTTAATTTTCAAAAGGATGAGGTGGATGAACTAAGGTTAAAATGCATGTGCAAAGAAATGGGAAGAGTGATTGTGCAAAGGGCGTGTCATACAAAGAAAGTGGGAGAGATTCGTAAGCATGGGCGTGTCATGCAAATGGGAATTGAAGGGTGGCTAAGCATGGTATTTGATTAGTGTCTTCAAAGAGTAAGACATGTTTCTTCACATGTGTTTGACACATGAAATGGGGTTTGTGTCCATCAAGTATGAAATGCTTATAAAAGGCAAATGGAGTCTGCCATTTTAGTGAAGGCAAAGAGTGAAAATGTAGTTCTTAATATATTGTATGTGTTACTCTATGAATAAAACTTTAGTTATTATGTACTATTGTTTTTAGTCATAGTTTAGCAAAACCTAGTCCTTTTGTCGAAGTTCTAAAATGGTATCAGAGCGAAGGTTCCTTCTTGAGCCATTTAGTATCCAATTATCTTCCAAAAAATTCCGGAATGAAAAAAGATCAAATTTAAGAAATCTGTTGATGCCGAGAAAGTGTCACAAAAGGTTGTCTACAGTGTTGTAAAAAACTGCAGAGATTATTGTAGTAAGTTTAAAGTGTTTTCATTACTCCGAAGACGTTGCAATAGATCTGCACGCCCAGAAATAAGATTTTTGGAAAATTTTTCTTTGCGTCCAGAACTGCAAGGAAAATTTCCCTTTCCGTTTCCTTGATGAATTTGTCGGAAGGCCGTAGTGATGCAAAAAATGTTGCAAAAGACTCCAAACAGCGTTGCAAAATCCCATATACAATGGCACCATAGAGAAATTGAAAGGGATGTAGCGCAGCTTGGTAGCGACCTTGTTTTGGGTAAAACATTTCACGGGTTCAAATCCTTCCTGTCATCCCTACCTATTACTTCTCTTTTAGATAGTAATGACGAATCCATTAAGATCGATTAAAATTGGGGCATATAAAATAAAAAAAAATATTGCATTTGATTTAATGAGTATACATACATGCAAGATGTATTGGGAAAAAGAATCTTTGTTCTGTCGTATCTATTGTGATAAGAAAACACTCTTAGTTCGGTTCGGTACAACGTGGATCTCCAAAACCTGATATTGTAAGTTCAAATCCTACAGAGTGTGATTCTTAATCAACAGACCCCATTACAGAGAAAAAAGACAAAGAAGAACTGAATTTACGGGAAAATCCTGGTAAAATGTAACTTTATTTTAAGAATTGTAAAAGAAAAGGCTTCCAATGGTAGCTTCGTAAACGTAGCTCTTACGATCCAACTGGGGTACGTAGTCGCTTTGGCAAAGCTTATGGCTTGAAAATGGGCTTGTAGCCTTATAGTAACCCAATGACATGCCTTATTCAAGGCACTACTTTGAAAGACCTTACGCCCCTACCTCTCTTACTGGTGTACTTACTTGAACCAAGAAAGGGATTCACTTCCAAATCATATTTATTTATGGAATTTTGCTCACGTGGTCAAACCTAAACGCTTTTTATCGCGATAATCCATTATTGAGGGAGGAATTCAGCCGACTGGCTTTCACTAGTTTGTCATTAGAGTTTGTCAATCTTCCATTGTCTTTGTGTAAAGCTCGAGAGGGCTTATAGAGACTGAGAGGGGCAAAGACACATATTAGTCTAGAGCAGTCATTGAATGTACGACCTCAAATTTATGGAAATCTGTCAGAAAGGTAAGGGTGCGAACTAGTATAGTATGTCTTCTTATTCTCGTACCTGCTCACCTATATAGATATGTGTTAGAGTCGAACACAGTTAGTTACCTTAGGTAGGTTTTGATGCTTTATGAGGAGTCAAAGTTCGTGTTTGCCAATCCTTGTATGAGTGAAATCTTGCTAATGCACTTTTTAAGCTAAGGGGAATGGACTTATTTAAACTCCTTCCTTCCAGCCTTATCGGCGCTTCTCTCCCTTACTGATAGTACTTGGAATTAGTAAGCTTATTTATCATTGGTGGGTTTAGGATAACTACAGAGTATAGTCGGGAGCTTAGCATTGTCTACCTTACCTTGTACCCGATGTGGGACGGTAAGACCAGGCTTTTTGCTAGTGTATTCACTGCAAGAGCTATATGATGGGTAGTAGAGCTATAACTAATAGTGTTAGTCTTACTGCTTGCTTTCCTCTAAAAGAATACTGCTTTAAATGGGCTAATGCTGCTATTACTATACTATACTATATGTATGTATACTAAGAGAGTGAGGAATGGCATAGCTATCTTTAACCCTCTATTCTAAGCGTAAATGCTCTTAGCTAATGGAGTTGTGGGTAGCCTTTTAGAGCTGTATGTAGCATGTTGGTATATCCTATCGGTCTAACTGGCTAGGTCTAAACAAAAGGATTGGTGTATGTAGTGCTAAGAGAGTGATTACCTTATTATTTAAGGTGTAGGCTAGACGTATAAGGGCTACTGCCAACTAGTCTGCCCAAAGGCTGTATTTGGTTAAATTTAGCGTCGCGCCCTAACTAAAGGGAAGTTCGCGCTAGCTTCCTAAACAAGATTTCTTTTTGTCTTGTAGGAAATAACATTTGTTGGTCCAGCACTCTCTTCATTCTATCTGTTAGTCTAGTTAGTAGCAATGTAAGGATTCATAAATATCAAAGGGTAGGCTAATCAGTCTATCCCTAGTCCCTTACTGCAAGAGAATAAATGAGTCTTTAACCTTTTCTCAATAGAGAAAGAGTGGCTTAGCTCTCATAGTAGCAATCTTAATTCGCAACTGCTCACTGATTTGTGTTTGTGGTTGGCTTTTTAGACAGATCTGATGCTCAGCAATTAGCTATGTTCGCAATATCTTCTTTGTCACATCCTCCTTACTGAAGGCTCACTGCCCTGGCTTGCTTTGGATTGCTCTATAAATACTACCGACTACTTCGCCTGCTCGCTTTGACTACTTTAGGAGACAGATACCTACTCAGTAAAAGAGGCATACTAAAAAAAGCCTTTGAACCAATGACTTACGCCTATTTCTTAGGGCGTCTAAAGAGCATGATTCTACCGCTCCGCTGACCTGGCCCATTTTTTATTGAATTCATGAATTACCCTACTAGAGTTCACTGCATATATATATATAGTATATTATTTGTGTCTCTATTACAAGATGACTAAACTAAATCGAATGAAATCCAATGAGAAAAAAGAATAAAAAAATTTTTAGGCTGTAAGCCTAATTTTCCTGGGACTGTAGTTCAATCGGTCAGAGCACTGCCCTCTCAGCAGAAGCTGTGCGTTCGAGCCCCGTCAGTACCGATGAATCCAAATAAAATAAAATAAAAATTAACCATTTTCTATGAAAGAAGGACAACAGAATTTCATTCCAAAGGGAGATCCTTCTTATTTCTTTTGTATTTTCTTTTTTCATTTCTCACAAATACAAATATATATGGGAATTTTAAAATATGCAACTAGTATTGATGCTTTGCTTTGGTCTATATCTCTCTGAAATGTTGTTTGGAATGGTTTAGTATAACCTCTGGTTGAAAGAACGAAGAGCCAGGGCTTCGATCCCGATCTAATTCCGGGGTTAAGAGAAAAGGCCATGGACAATAAAGCCGTTAAAAGTGCCCATTCCGCTTCTGATGAGGGGAGGAGAGCTGCATCGACCCTTTCAGTGGTTGTGGGCGCTAAATGCTATAGGTTAGTGTGGGATAACCAATATTCACACTTTCTTATAGCTATAGCCAATACTTCTGTTGATGGAAGGGAAGGGGATAAGCAGGTGGATGTCCGTCCTATCTCTTCAAGGAAGGAGGGGCCCTTCTTTTTATTTTATTTTATTACAGCCGACTTCTCTGTTGTAAGGCTAAAGCCCTTGCCTAATTCATTTTTTAAGGAAGGAGAATCATGGGCTCTATTCCATTATAGCCAACTTCTCTATTGATAGGTTCGAACCCACAGTCTCAACCGGAGTCCTTCCCCTGCTCCGACTCTATCACTGGTTTCGAGCTTGACTAAAATCCATAATGGGCAGCTGTAAAAGATTGTTGAAAACTAAACTTGACCTAAGAGCTTCTTTGCCACTTACTAGGAGACTAGCCCTTACCACTCGAATTTAGGTAAGTAATAAGCTATGAAGAGCACCCTAGGACTCCTTTTCAAGCCCTAAGAATATTTGGGGAAAAGCCCTTGCCCTGTCATTCATATCGTTAGCTCAGCTCTTTTTTTCTGATAACTTACTATTACGTGCTATACTTTTGCTTTTTTTTTCAATCCCTGCCTAGCACTTTGTTTTCAAAACCTTACTAGACCACCAACAGAGTAAGCTGCCTTCTATAATCAAGATAAAAAAGCCATTCTTTATTACCTAGAGGAAGGATTTATTTAAAACTTAACTTATAAAAAAAGCGAATATTATTTAAAGCCTATTAAGATAGAGAGAGAAGATCGTTTCCACCTCAGTTGGAGTATCTTGTTTGAAACTCGATAGAAGTGGTCTATGATGTTGTTGTAGCTGGACATACCATTCATTAATCCAACTGTAGCATCTGGCTTCATCAGGCCTTGTTGGTGGCCTGGGCTTGATAGGAGGAATCCAGTCTATTTCTCACATTGGTCGTAAAGTCAGGAGACATTCAACTTGGATTCTGTTCAACAGACCTATTTATATACTCCGAAGCCTATCATACCAACCTATCCCCTGCCTCTTATCGCTCCCCCTCAGGCATCTTTATTTCATAGAATAAGTATACACACGATCTTCTTTCGCATCGTAATACAGAGACTAGTTGTACAGTAGCTAGTAGCTAAACCGGATGAAATTTAGTTGTTTTTCATCTTTGAATGCCGAGCAAGTAGGCTCCTTCCTTTGGGTTAGGAAGTGGCAGGCTTGATACAGTTCACTCAGCAGACTCCGTATCGATCAATATTGGTATCGGTACTAGTATAAAGATTTGGCAGATACTTATAATTATATGTATATGTATGTTTCGGTGAACTCTCCAATGGCATCATCTTCTACGTGAACCTTCTCCTCGTGAGGTTCTGACTCTGCTTATGGAAAAACTACTTCGACTGGATCTACCCTTAGTAAAGTAGAAGTTGAAAAAGATTTTTTGAGAGAATGATTTTTGCACGCTGGTTTCCACCATTCTTTTCACGTAGAGCTTTTTTACTCTTTCTAAGCTCTTTCTTTTGATCTTGTAATGCTTTGGATTTCCTTCTCTAAAGAGATTTTCTAGCTTGTGTGTGTAGCTTATGCAAAGCAAGCCTGGATCTTTCTCTATAGCCAGCTTTCCTTATTCTTTATCGCCTAGTCTTTCTTTCATATGGGACGTGGGATCTTTCTTTCTGAAATCCATTTACCTTGCTAACCTAAGGCTTAAGAGTTATCCCTTCTAAGAAAAAAGAAACCCTGGAAAGCTGTCAAGCTGAAACCAGTTTTTCCTCAAAGAACCCAATGGGCGTATAAATATCTGCTTCAAAAAGACCACGAGAGATGTGAAGAATGGCACTTAGCTTGGGGGAGAAAGACTAAGGATCAGTCTACTAGGACCTAGAGGAGATAGAAGCTGTGGTTAGTGAGTTGCTTGCTTTACTAAAAGGCTGAACTACTGACTCTAGAAATTACTTATTAAGTTAAGAGTAGCCTTGCAATGCTCAAAGATCCGGCCAAGCGGGAAGGGTTGTTGGTAGATTCTATCCCAAGGCATTCTCTCCGGAAAGTTGAATCGCAAAGGTACAAAACATAGCAAGTCAAAGCAATCCACTCTAGCCAATATAACTGGCAGGCAGGGGAAAAACTATCAGCTTCTTAACCTTAAATAACCCCTTTTTCAATATCTTATTACTATTTTAGTAAATTCGCTCCTCTTCTTATTTTTATAAGAATAATCCTTTTTTATTCCCCGGCATCTCATCTACTAATTTCTTCTTCTTCAATCAATGCTAATTCGACTATTTATTGATCATTTTCGCTCTGTCTCGTGGTGCTATAAAGTGATTCACAGAAATTTCAAACCATGTGAAAGCTCCAAGTAAAGAAAGTAAAGAAGTCAAGCCAGCAAGAAAGCCTGATAGTTAGAAGGTATGGTTTCATTCCTCAAAAAATGAATTGGGAAAGGGCTTTAGCCTGACAACAGAGAAGTCAGTTGTAATAAAATGAAATAAAATAAAAAGAAGGGCCCCTTCTTCCTCGAAGAGATAGGACGGACATCCATGGGCTTATCCCCTTCCCTCCATTAACAGAAGTATCGGCTATAGCTATAAGAAAGTGTGGATATTGTTTATCCTGCACTAACCTATAGAATTTAGCGCCTACAACCCCTAAAAGGGTTGATGCAGCTCCCCTCCCCTCATCAGAAGTGGAGTGGGCATTTTTAACCACTTTATTGTCCACAGCCTTTTCTCTTAACCTCGGAATTGAATCAGGATGGAAGCCCTGGCTCTTCATTCTACCAACTGGAGCTTATACTAGACCATCCCAAACATCATTTGAGAGAGACCTAGACTAAAGCAAAGCATCGGTACTAGTTACAAAAATTACAATTCCCATATATATTTGTATTTGTGAGAAATGAAAAAAAAATAGAAAAGAAATAAGAAGGATCTCCCTTTGGAATGAAATTCTGTTGTCCTTCTTTCATAGCAAATGGTTAATTTTTATTTTATTTTATTTGGATTTGTTGGGACTAACGGGGCTCGAACCCAAAGCTTCCGCCTTGACAGGGCGATGCGGTAGAGTTACGTTCTTTAAATGCCCTAAGAAATAGGCGTAAGTCATTGGTTCAAAGGCTTTTTTTAGCATACCTCTTTTACTGATCAGGTATCTGTCTCCCAGAGTAGTCAAAGCAAGTAGGCGAAGTAGTCGGTAGTATTTATAGAGCAATCTGAAGTGGGCCAGGACGGTGAGCCTTCAGTAATCAGGCTATGACAAAGAAGTTATTGTGAACATAGCTAATTACTGAGCATCGGCTCTGTCCAAAGAGCCAACCACATGGTGTTCAGTGACGTAGGCGAATTATTGAGCAGTTGCAAATTGAGATTGCTACTATGAGAGCTAAGCCACTCTTTCTCCACTAAGAAAAGCTTAAAGACTTATGCTCTTGCAGCAAGGGACTGGGGATAGACTGATTAACCTACCCTTTGAGAGCTGCAAATCCTTAGATTACTACTAACTAGACTAACAAATAGAATGAAGAGAGTGCTGGATTTACATACATTATTTCCTACAAGACGAAAAGAAATCATGTTTAGGAAGCTAGTGCCAACTTCCCTTTAGTTAGGGCACGACCCTAAATTTAATCAAATATAGCCTTTGGGCAGACTAGTTGGCAACGGTCCTAGTATGTCTAGCCTACGCCTTAAATAATAAGGTAATGGCTCTCTTAGCTCTGCATACACCAATCCTTTTATTTAGACCAAACCAATTACACCAATAGGATATACCCACGTGCTACATACAACTCTAAAAGGCTATCCACAACTCCACTAGCTAAGGGCATTTACGCTTAGAATAGAGGGTTAAAGATAGCTATACCATTCCACACTCTCTTAATATACATACATATAGTATAGTATAGTATAGCAGCACTAGCTCGTTCAAAGTAGTATTCTCCTAGAGGAAAGCAAGCAACAAGACTAACGCTATTAGTTCTAGCTGTACTACCCATACATATAGCTCCTGCAGTGTATACACTAGCAAGAAGCCTACCCTTACCGTCCTATAGCGGGTACAAGATAAGGTAGACAAGGCTAAGCTCCCGACTATCCTCTGTAGCTTCCCTAAACCCACCTATGCTAAATGAGCTGAACGATTCTAAGTACTATAAGTAAGGGAGAGAAGCGCCGTTAAGGCTGGAAGGAAGGAGTTTAAATAAGTCCATTCCCCCTATCGTAAAAAGTGCATTAGCAATATTTCACTCAAACAAGGATTGGCAAACACGAACTTTGACTCCTCATAGAGTGTCAAAACCTACCTAAGGTAACTAGCTGTGTTTGACTCTAACATATATCCGTACAGGTGAACAGGTACGAGATCAAGAAGATATACTATACTAGTTCTCACCCTTACCTTTCTGACAGACTTCCATGAATTTGAGGTCGCACATTTAATGACTGCTCTAGACCAATATGTGTCTTTGCCCCTCTCAGTCTCTATAAGCCCTCTTGAGCTTCACATAAAGACAATGGAAGATTGATGAACTCTCATGAAAAAATGGTGAAAGCTAGTCTGTTGAATTCCTCCCTCAATAATGGATTATAGCGATAAAAAGCGTTTAGGTTTGACCGCATGAGCAAAATTCCATAAACAAATATGATTTGGAAGTGAATCCCTTTCCTGGTTCAAGTAAGTACCCCGGCAAGAAAGATTTGACCTAATAAGGATTAGGAATGCCCACTATAGAGAGAAACCCTACCCATGCCCGCACCCACCCCACCCCCTTCCCCAGCCGCCACCACCGCCCGTCGATCACCTTGTTCAGATCGAAAATCAATTGCTGACAGTCCCCACACTATAACCCTTTCCATGAGCCTCCCCGTAATTGCTAAACTGTAAACCCTAATCCCCTGAAAATATACTTTGAGAACTTTTTAAATCACTTTGATGCAGCAGTAATGAAGAGAGTTTTCAATAGGTATGGAGTGAATGGATGGGTCTATATTGCTCGGAGAAGGAATGCTAAGAACCTTAATTTTGGGTTCATCACACTCGATGGAACCATGCGACTACAAGAGGCGCTGAAAGCTCTGAATATGATAATGATTGGTGTGGTGAGACTCAAAGCTTTCAGGGCCAGGTATGACAATTTGATAATGCCCCTCAGGTGCGGCCTAACCCCATGGTGCCAAAACAGAAGGCTGCATTTCGTAACTCCCCATGTGATCATCGTTCCTGCGCGGCTGTTATGGCAAATCAGGTTTTATGGGAGGAATCGACTATCAATCCTATTCAGGTAGCATCTGATCTAATTAAACCTGCTGAACCTCAACTAAATAGTGAGTTAGTGGTTAAAATTACACCCTGGAAATCAAAATCTTGTTTGGTTAAGCTCAAAAATATTTCTCATAGTTGTAATATATATGATCTCTTGCGTGACCATGGCTTTGAGTTTAATTTTGCTGCTCCTGTTGGTGGATATTGCGTTATTATTTCATTTTTATCAGATATGGCTCTTACAAATTTTATGAAAGGTGATTGGAAAGCAATGGAACATATTATGGAGTCGGTCTGTGCACTACCGATAGATTTTTTGCCTTCAGAATGTATTATGTATCTGGATCTTATGGGAATCCTGCCAGCTTTTGTCTCTGAACCTGTGGTGCATGAACTTGCAGCGAGGTTTGGTTAGATTATTGCGTTGGATTATAATTTTGAAAAATCGGATCGCTTGGATGTAGTATTGTGCCTTGTTTCCATGCCGTTAGGGATAGCTAGCAGAAATATAACCCTCGCTTTGGGTGATAGAGATGTGATGATTTATATGAATCTTAGACAAGGTGTTAGTTAGCAACACTGTCAGGATTACGGATTGAAAGAGTTGAGTGAGTCGGAGGAGGATCCTTCTGATAGTAGTAGTTGGGAATCATTGGGGCATGAAGTTGAGACTAGAATGAGTGAGGATGATGAGAACGGAGTGGATAACAATAATACAAACCCGGGAAGTAACCATTCTCCTACTGATATTGCGGGGAATAATGCAATGATTCCAGTTATAGAGGATTCAAGTTCCTCGAGCCCAAACATCTAAAATATGAATAGAATTATCATCCGAAAGGTAAGAGAATGAGTCGAGTGTTAGTGAGGAACTAATGACATTCCGAATTGGTGAAAAGCTTGAGCTTTTTAATGAACAAAATATGGGATTAATTATGGAGGCCTTGGAAGGGCAGCGACGGTGAGCTGTCTATTGTCTGAGCTGGGTTATTATTATTAATGTTATGTCATTGAGTTTTATGTGTTAGAATTGTCATGAGGGCTTGTTAAATAGGGCTAAACAGTTTTTGGTATGGTTATATATACGAAAGTGGCAGCTTCAGGCTTTTATTCTAATTGAGACAAAGGTTCTGTCGATTTTAGATCAGGTTGTCAGGAAGTTTTGGGGCCATAATGATTTTCAATCATATTGTATCCCTTCGCATGGTCTGTTAGGGGCTCTACTGCACTCATGGAATTCTAGTTTAATTTAGGGTTCAGTTACTACTTCCATAGATAGATGGTGCTTGCTTCATATTGTGTCTAGCCAACTCGAGGTAAACTTATTATGTTTATATGGTCCCCCTAATTTTGGTGAGAGCAATCAGTTTTGGCTTGATCTGCTGCCCTATATTCAAAATGTGGATAATTTGATGTTATGTGGTGATTTCAATGAAGTGTTACACAGCTTTGACAGAGGCAGAAGTGGGGATACGGTGTCCAGTTTGATGATTAGGTTCCAGGAGTTTATCAATGGGTGTGCTCTATTTGATTTGCCATTACATGGCCGTAATTATACTTGGTCTAATAGCCTATCCTTTTTGAGGATCGATCAAGTCATGGTGCCGTGCGATATTCTTGATAGGTGGCTGGGACAGAGTTTGATGACGATTGACTCTGCATTATCAGATCACTTTTCGATTGTTTACCATTCCCACACATCTGTGTGGGGTGGTAAAAAGATTTTTTGCTCTTTGAATTGTTGGTGGGAGAATGATGGGTTTTTACCCTTCCTAAAATTGAAGTGGCAGGCTATAAAATTGGCGGCTTCGGGTTGCGACAATGATTTTAAGCTGAGCTGGTTATGGAGCTATATTCAGCCTTGACATCTCTCTAATTTTGGCAGGTTGGAGGGAAGAATAAAGAAGCTAGAGACTCGTGTTATATCCTTGACATCTAGTTCGGTGTCTCGACCTATTAAGGTGGTGAGTAATTTGGAGCTTCAGCGTGCGCGATCAGAATTACTTATCTGTCATCAATAATTAAGAGTTAACTGGACTATGCTGGGTGATGATAATATGAGTTTTTTTTTCAAAGGATGGAGTCGGCGCGGTCTAGGGGCAATCGGATTTCTTAGCTGGAAATCGATGAGGTTTTATCTTCTGACCCGGTACTTATTAAATCAACGATACAGAATTATTATTCCAAGTTGTTTTTGAAAAATATGGAGGTGCCGTACGATTTGAGTGAGCTAAATTTCTGCACGGTGGATGAGGCAGCCAATATTCGGTTAGTTGAGTCTTTTTTTCAGGTTGAAGTGTGGGATGCGGTTTGCGCTTGTCAAGAAGGTAAGGCTCCGGGTCTGGATGGATTTAATTTTTTCTTTTATAAACGCTTCTAGGGGGAACTGAAAATGGATGTGCTAGTGTTGTTCAGTGAATCGTATAGGTATGATCATTTGCCTAATTCAATTAAATCATCATTTACTGTATTGATCCCTAAAGTTCCTGGGTCATATTTAGTAGGAAACTATAGACTGATTGCTGTTATCCATGGTATATATAAAATTGTGTCAAAAGTGCTCGTGAAGAGGTTATAGGTTGTATTGCCTCAACTGGTCTCAGATAACCAGTTTGCATTTGTTAAAGGTCACAATATTCATGAATGTTCGTTTATAGCCTCGAAAGTGGTCCAATCAATCCACCATCGTGGCCAGTCCTCTATAGCACTTAAGCTTGATTTCCATAAGGCTTACGACAGAGTTTCTTGGTCTTATATTGATTCATTTCTGAAGAGGATGGGTTTCTCTGATAAATGGATTAGATGGATGGCGGCTTGTAGAGAGAACTCTATAACATCTGTCCTTATTAATGGAAGCCCTATTGACCCGATCTGTTTAGGTAGATGGGTTAAACAAGGTGATCCCATTTCTCCGTTTATTTTTGTCTTACCTGTGGAAGGTCTTAAATAGCTTATCAATGCAAGTGTCCTGAAGGGCATTTTGCCTAGGTTTCGTGTTGATGGGTTGGATTTGGATATATCTATTCTTCAATTTACGGATGATACGATGTGTTTCTTACCTGCAGATGAGTCCCTCTTACCTATCTTTATCCGTTTATTCCGTTGCTTTGAGCTGATTATAGGTTTGCGAATTAATTTTCTTAAGAGCTCATTTATAGGTATTAATGTACAGGACGCCATGTTGAATCGTTGTGCGGAGATCATGGGCTGCAAGATTGAGAAATTACCCATTACTTATCTAGGCGCCCCTCTCAGTATGAGGTACATCCCGGTGTCTTATTAGAACTCGTTGATTGGTAAGTTCCAAAATCGTCTGTCAAGTTGGAAAGGTAAGTGTCTATCGTATGCTGGCAGGGTGGTCCTTGTGAAATCGGTTCTTTCATCTATCCCGATTTATTTGCTATCCTTGAATAAGATATCGGTCTCAATTAAAAATAAGCTTGTGCAATTGATGAAGAAAATTTCTTATTATAATGTGATGCGGATTCTAGAGGGATCCGTAAAGTGAGTTGGGGGACAATTATATTACCAAAAAATCTAGGGGGCCTGTACGTTAGGGATCGCAAACTAGTAATTTGCAGTTTGTTGCTGAAATGGATATGGCGGGCTAGAGTAGATGGATAGGGATTGTTATGGTATGATATGTGTGTTCGTATATATGGCTTCGACTCATGGAAATCTTTTGAAAATATTAAGAGTTCGCGCCTTTCATACGTTTGGCGTGACATTTTATCCTACTGTGTAAAGAATTCATCCTTCTGGGAGTTGTTTAAATCGAATGTGAGGGTTAAAGTAGGGAACAGAGTGTGCGGCTCATTTTGGTACGATAATTGGAAGGCAAATATGTCATTATCTGTCCTTTTCCTAGACTTGTAACTCTTATGTAATAGAAAAAGTTGTTCGGTTCGGGATGGGTGTTTTTTAATTTCTTGTGCAGCAGCATTCTCTAGACCTTTTTGGAAACATAATCTGAGGATTTCGAGTAGAGAGAGGCACCGAGCTTCGAAATTGGATTTACCAAACATGCCCTACGATTTTTATGGGAGATGGGGCTGATGGCACTCAGGGACAACAACTACATGTTGCGTTTTAGTGGATGGCGGATCTATTTGTATGGGATCTGGGAGATAATAATGTATTTTTAGCCGCCTCTTTTTGTTCGGGGTTTTATAGGATGCCCCAATGGACTATTCAAAAATGGATTACATGTTAGTTTGGAACGCGTGACTTCTTCCTAAAGTTAAATTCTTCGGTTGGTTATTATTTCATAGACGCCTTCCAATGAGGGTTTTTCTATTCCGCCGCGGATGCCAAGTAGTAGTGGATGATAAGTGTCCATTTTGTGAGGAGACTAAAACAATCGATCATGCTTTGTTTCATTGTTTGGGCAGCTATCGTATATGGGCTCAAGTTTTTCTGCTGTTAGGGATTTCAGTGACAATGCCCTTAAAGGGAGTTGATTTCCTAGTACTATGGCATGCACACTTTACCACGAGACTCAGTAACGAGTTTGGTACGGCTCTATGGTTTATAATTGCGTGGGCTATTTAGAAAAGGAGGAACAAGTTTGTGTTCGAAGGAGTCTTAAGCACAGAAGATCATCTGGGGTCTTGCATTCATCTGTGCTAGTTCTTCATCAAGTATAGGTAGCAAAACCTTAGTTTTGTTGTTTCTGATGTCTTTAATTTTTCGAGCTTATTACTCAATTGTCACTAGATAGCTGTTATCTTAGTGTTGCATTCCATTGTAATATGCGTGTCTTGTTGGGATCGGATTTATTTCCGTATCACCTTTGGGTATTTGATGTCCAATGATGCTCTCATCTTATGAGCAGAATTTGGATTGTATTAATAAAGAGAGGTAGGTGTTTTGTAGGTAAGAAGGGGCACCAACCTAGTTAGGACGCCCGCCCCAAAATTTTCAACTGCCTCAATCTTTTTCCTTCTAGAGGGACACTATGTTCCTCTAAGAGGTTTTCAAAAAAGTACCCCGGCAAGAGAGGTAGGGGTGTAAGGTCTTTCAAAGTAGTGCCTTGAATAAGGAATGTCATCGGGTTAGTGTAAGGCTACGAGCCCGTTTTCAAGCCATAAGCTTCGCTAAAGCGACCACGTACCTGAGTTGGAGCGTAAGAGCTACGTTTACGAAGCTAGCATTAGAAGCCTTTTCTTTTTCAGTTCTTAAAATAAAGTTATATTTTACCAGGATTTCCCCATAAATTTAGTTCTTCTTTGCCTTTTTTTCTCTGTAATGGGGTCTGTTGATTCAAAATCACGCTCTGTAGGATTTGAACCTATGACATCGGGTTTTGGAGACCCACATTCTACCGAACTGAACTAAGAGCATTTTCTTATCACTGTAGATACGACAAAAAAAGATTCTTTTTCCCAATACATCTTGCATCATAAATACTCATTAAATTAAATTCAATATTTTTTTCTATGCCCTAATTTTAATCAATCTTAATGGATTCCTCGTTATTGTCCATAGGAGAAGTAATAGGTAGGGATGACAGGAAGGATTTGAACCCGTGAAATTTTTTACCCAAAACAAGGGCGCTACCAAGCTGCGCTACATCCCTTTCAATTTTTCTACAGTGTCATTGTAGAGAATCCCTCTTTGTTTTGTTTTCCACATTTGCTTCTATCGATATAAAATTTATCTTGTCATTTCTTTCTTATTTTTGGTCTTTATTGATATATTACTTCATCATCATCCCACCACTCCTACCAACACGCTTACTTATTAGTGAGCAAAAAAGGTTCTAAATAATAAATAAGCCCCTTGCTTGAGGCTTTCCCGATAGAAATAGTTGCATGCAAGAAGACCAATTCCATGTATGCGGTTAAGCAAGCCCTGCCACCAGCTTCCACCTAGACAAAAAAAAGTGAGCTTCTAGCGCAAAAGGTTGCTTTACCAAAAAATAGAAGGCGCGTTAGCACTTTAGTCTCGTCTTCTATAAGGGGCGGAGCTTGAAAGAAGCAAAGCGAGCCTACAGTAGCAAGCCTATTATGTTCCTTTTTAAGGCTTTATATTCTATTAGTAAAGTGTTAGCGCCCCTATAGAGTAAGGCTCTTCTGATATCAATGAAATCGAAAGAAAGAAAAAATTCCAATGCATTTTGTATAGATCGAGACTTCTCTTCTAGCTTGATTCTTTACTCATTCCATACTGAGAAGAATTGCAGGAAATCGTTCGATAACACTTCTTCCTATTTCTTAATGATATCCGACGATCAAGAAAATTCCTATGAAACTCTTTCATTTCATAGACGTGAATTGAATTCTTATTCTTACAAAGCAAATAAATAGCATTTATTATTGATTTGTCCCCTAGACTAGGCCTATTTATTCTGATTCTGAAATATTTGTCGCTACGTTGTTCCCAAGGACTAGCAAAATTGACATAGCAAAATTCTTGTGTCATCTCAATGGGTTCAGAAACTACACGTTTCTTTAGATCATCATAGCATACTTCCACATATCCACTCAGAGGAAGGTCTTTGCGTAATGGATGACCCTTGAAACCATAGTCTGTTGAAATATGGCGTAGATCTGGATGATTGATGGAAGAAACACCAAACATATCCCAAACTTCTCTCTCCCATCGGTCGGCTGATGGAAATAGACTGACTACCAGAGATATTCGTGTTACTTCATCTGCACTAGTTTGTACACGAATGCATGAGTTATACCGAGTACTTTGTAAATTATATACCGCTTCAAATCTTTGTTTTCGAGAGGGATGATCAACTCCACAAATATCGATCAAAACTTGAACCCTTGTATAGGTATGCAATTTAAGAAAGCACAACAATTGAAATAGGTAATCCGAATTGGTATCAGATCTATTCCCATGTTCCAATCATTCCATTTTTTACCCATTTCTTAGGGACATTTTCCCAACTACATTTGAAAATGGATTGGTTATCCATAAAGATCCTTCAAGCTTTATGTTCCGCTTCTTGCTCACAAAATGAAGAAAGACTTGTCTACAATCAATCACCTTTTGGATTTTTCCAACCAAGAAAGAAATGGGATTCTTTGGGCATAAAGAAAAGATTGGCTGCTTCTAAAGCTCTCTTACGATATTTCTTGTTGGATTCAAAGAGCGCTCCCAAAGGCCTTACACAATTTAAGAGTTAAGAAAGGCTCTTATTCATTCTTTTTTTAGAATATAGGAAGAAGGAGCTACTTAGACCTTTGATGTACAGGAAGAGAAGATAGGAGACAGAGGAGTACGCGAAAGGAGACTATGAAGTAGCTAGGTAGTAAGAAGGCTAGCTCGGGCCTCAAAAGAGATTGGATAGCTTATTTTTTCTTATTAAATAAACAAAGTAGAAATTCGATAGGATCGGTATGGCTAAGGAGCTGCGAACAAAGGTGATAGGGCTTACATATCTTTAGATAAGGATATATTCGAACGGAAGAGAGAGCAAGAGCGTATAACTTGATGTTGGAAAGGTACATCGGAGCCCCGACTTACCACTATATAGTCTAGTGCTTTTTGCAGCACAAGGAAGAAAGACGAAAGTGAAATACGCAGAAAAAAAAGAGGAAGTTCTCTTGAGCTGATACGACCCCTCGGTAAGGGCCTGCCATAAGCACGGACGAAAGAAAAGAAAGGTCCAGCGGGGGAGAGCTAGGGTATGAAGTCAGTCGACTAGAATGAATTGGTCAAGTGATCAGATTGCGGGTTCGAATCCAATTAGCCCTTTTGACTGAGTGAGGATTTAGGGGACAAAGAAGCCTTCTATTCTGTCGATTGCAGTCGGGAATATTCTTTATTACATTGCTCACTCTTCCTTTGAAACAAATTTTAAGTTTTTTTAGTTTGAGGTTGAGCTAGAGATATTTGTTACAAAGAAAATCTACAACATGCAGTGTTATGTGAATTACTACTAGAGTTTGCAGTAAGAATTGCAAAAAGAGTTTGGAAAGAAGTTCCCTGTTGAATTACCTATTGCAGGACTTTGTTGAGAGTTCAATGAAGTCTGCCAGAAAATGCAGCATGTGTAAGTCTATATAATGAGCCCGGTAAGAGGAGCAGTGTTAGAAGAGGACTGACAGAAGAGATGTCAGTAAAGACTGCCAGAGAAGCAGCGTTTGAAGGTTTCAATTGTGAACCTTTTTGCAGTAGATTGGTAACTTTCAAAGTTCAACGAAGAAACTAAAAATTAAGATTAAGGCGGAATGTTGGAAAATAAACTTAATTTTCAATAGGATGAGGTGGATGAACCAAGGATAAAATGCATGTGCAAAGAAATGGGAAGAGTGATTGTTCAAAGGGCTTGTCATACAAAGAAAGTGGGAGAGATTAGTAAGCATGGGTGTGTCATGCAAATGGGAATTCAAGGATGACTAAGCATGGTATTTGATTAGTGTCTTCAAAAGAGTAAGACATGTGTCTTCACATGTGTTTGACACATGAAATGGGGTTTGTGTCCATCAAGTACGAAAATGCCTATAAAAGTCAAATATAGTCTGTCATTTTAGTGAAGGCAAAGAGTGAAAATGTAGTTCTTAATGTAATGTGTCTTTAAATAAGACTTTAGTTATTATGAGTTATTGTTCTCATTCAAGAGTTTATCGACATGTCGCCGTTAATTTTCGATTTCTAACATAGATAGCAACATTATTATCTCATAGATACAGTCCCTAGCATGAACGGGTAGTAGCAGTACCCTGCAATGGTGAATAAAGAGCCAAATGAGCTAACCAAACTCCACAATTATTGGCTTCTCTGGACAATGTATAACTTGCAAATTAGAAAATTGGCTCATAAGTTGGAGGATGCTTCCTAATGGATTTGCAGTAGGGTATTCTTTATGAATATCTCCAGCAGACTCTAGAGAATTGCATTGGTTTTAATTTGTGTTATATAAAGGATTTGCTAGCCTTACTTAGCAAAAAAGGATTTGTTAGCTGTTGTTTTATTGAGTAAGTTTTGATATGCAACATGAACAATAAGAAGTGTTTGCTAGTTGCTATTATAAAATTATTTTGCAAGTTGCAATTTACTCCAATTAGATCTCTAATATGAATTTAGCCAGCAACTTAGGCTTAAACTTGAAACATTGAGTAGTAGATGTAAAAGGGATGCACTTTAACTCTCATTTGGAACAATTTTTTTTGCTCCACTTTTGTTGTTTTTATATCATCCAACTTATGAATTTACATAATTAATTGTTTATGTATGCAATACTTGTTAGGTGTTGGTTTTTTCTTGTCACGTGTGTATTCCAACATCTTCCTGCTATATTTGATAACCACCTGAAGAAGTAATATATATCTCATCTCGCATCCCTTTTTGTCATATTAATTGACATTTCCTCGTCAAATTGTGCATTGGGATTTTACAATCTTGCATGACTTTATTTTGGATTTTATATATAGTTGATCACCATATGAAAGCCTATTTTAGCTATGCTAAATGATTGGATTATTTTTGCTGTACCATATACACTAATAAGATTTGAGAATGTTGGTAATTTGCATTGTGATAGGAATTGATATGAGTTGTCTTAGCTTGGTTATTTTTACACATTCTATTTTGGGGGAGAATTTGGAGAGAGCGTATTTCAAAGAGAGATAAGTGGCTGATATTATTTTGGTATATGATTTACCTTGAAAATGATTATATACTTACAATCTTACAAGGTGACTATTCAAATTACAAAATAAATACAAAAGTAAATACTACTAATGACACTTAAAGACTCATAACTATTGTAACTGTTTTGACTCTTGGGATTCCGTAACTGTTGATTAATTGAATCTGGACAATAAGTTTATTTTCTACACCCCCTCTTAAACTTATATGTCTTCATAACTCCCAAGAGCAATCTCAATCAACTAAAATCAACAAACTTCAAAGCCTTTATGAAAATGTCTGCAACTTGATCTTTGGACGACACATGCTTCAACTCAACTTCTTTGTTATTGACACACTCCCGGATGTAATGATACTTTGTATCAATGTGCTTGCTCCTCTCATGAAAAATAGGATTCTTCGCCAATGCAATTGTAGATTTGTTGTCAACTAACACTTCCGTAGCTTCTTCTTGAGAAAAATTGAGACATTTTTAATAATCACCTCAACCATATAGCATGACAAACACAAGATATTGCTGCCACATACTCAGCTTCACATGTAGATAATGTGATAATTGCTTGTTTCCTTGAACTCCAAGGAAAAACTAAATTTCCAACAAAGAACACAAAACCGATTGTGCTTTTCCGATCATCAATATCTCCTCCCAAATCAGTATCAGAGAATCCATATAGCTTGCTATTATTTCGAGATGAATAGAACAAACCATAAGAAACAGTACCTTCACATAACGGAGGATTCTCTTCGCAGCATTCATATGACTCAGTGTTGGACACTCCATATAACGACTAACAAGTCCAACTCCATACAAGATATCTGGTCTTGTACATGTCAAAAATCAAAGCCTTCCAACCAATCTTCTAAACATAGTTGGATCAACTTTCTCTTCACTGTCATGCCTCGAAAGTTTAATTCTGCATTCCACAGGAGTAGAGACTGAGTTGCACTTATCCATTTTGAACTCCTTCAAAATAGCTTCCGCATATGATCTTTGAGAAAGAAATATGCCTTCATCACTTTGTTGGACTTCAGTGCCTAAATAATAAGACATCAGCCCCAAATCAGTCATCTCAAAGTTCTTAGCCATCAACGCATTGAACTCTTTAATCATCTTCTCATCAACTCCTATAAATATCAAATCATCAACATACAAGCACACAAACATCATTTTTCCACTTGTGCTTTTCTTTACATACAAAACATGTTCATACAGACATCTTGTGAAACCATTCCTCTGAAAATACTCATCAATACATGAGTACCAACCCCTCGGTGCTTGTTTGAGCCCATATAAAGGCTTCTTCATCTTCAAAACTTTATCTTCTTTACCTTCGACAACATAGCCCAAAGGTCGTTCAACATAAACTTCTTCTTCAAGAGTTCTATCCAAGAAAGCCGATTTCACATCCATTTGATAAATTTTCCATCCTTGTTATGCCGCCAAGGATATAATTAATCGGATTATCTCTATCGGAGCCACCGGTGTAAACACCTCTTCATAATCAATACCGGCCTTTTGAGAATAGCCTTTTACAATAAGGCGAGCTTTATACCTCTCCACCTCACCTTTTGAATTCTTCTTCACCTTATAAATCCATTTAACACCCACTTCTTGCTTTCCCTTTAGCAATGAGGTCAGCTCCCATGTGTCATTCTTTCGAATGGAATTTATCTCCTCATCCATCGCAAATCTCCACTTTCCATCTTCTACAGCTCTTCGAATTTGACAGGTTCTGTATTAGCAAACAAACAGAATAATGTGGTGTTATCCACTTATGTTGTTTCTGTATGAATATCATCTAAATTCCTCATGCGAGGTTGCCTTTCAGATTAACTTGGCAAAACTACATCTGTAGCATTCTGTTCGTCATAAGTCGCATTAGGTCGTTCCTGTCCGCCATAAGTCACATTCTGCCTATAAGCGCATGTCACATTCTGTCCATTTAAGTCGTATCCACCTGCAACTACATCATCTTCAAAGAAAGGAAGAAAATCATAATTTTCATTATCTGAAAAATTCCAGTTCCAGCAACTTCCTTCATCAAATTCCGCATCTTGGCTAGTGACACTTCTTTCAGTTTGAGGATTATAGAACTTATAACCCTTTGAACTTGGTGAATACCCGTTGAAAACCATCTTCTCACTTTTGTCATCAAGTTTTTTTCTCAACTCATCAGCTACATGACATAAGCAAGATAACTAAATACTTTTAAATGGGAAATATTTGGCTTCTTACCACTCCAAGCTTCTTCAGGAGTCATATTCATCAACTTCTTCGCCGGACTTCTATTGTTCAAATACACTGCACAAGCTATAACTTCTGCCCAAAACTCCTTTGGTAAGGGTTTGCTCTTTAACATACTTCAAGCCATATTCAGAATGGTCCTGTTCTTCTGCTCTACCACACCATTCTGCTGTGGTGATCTAGGGACTCTAAGGAAATGCCGAATGCCTGATTACTCACAAAATTGGTTAAACTTTTGTAAGGTAAACTATCTTTCTTGGTTAGTTTTGAAAGATAGAATCTTCAAGTCAATCTCGTTCTCAACTTGGGCCTTAAACTTCTTGAAGACTTCAAATGCCTCACTTTTCTCTTTCAAAAAATAAACCTAAGTTTTGCTAGTATAATCATCAAGAAACAAGAACATATACCTGTTACCATCATGAGAACTTGGATTTATGGGACCACAAATATCAGCATACACCAACTCTAAAGGCTGAGATGTGCTGGAAAAGGATTCTTTGGGAAAAATCCTTCTCGATTACTTCCCCGTACATACAACCTTCATAAATACGTTTGGGATGACTTATGAAAGGTAATCCACTGACCATCGTCTTTCTAGACATATGTTCCAAGCCACCAAAATTCAAATGACCCATTCTGAGATTTCACGACCATGAAGAATCAGAAAATGAAGCTTTCAAGCATTTTGGTCTGTCGTTGTCGATCTTCAACTTAAACATCTTATTTTCTGATATTGAAACTCTAGCAATCGTTCTTCTTCCGTTACAAAAACCAGCCCACTTCCCTTATTCATCTCCACATGATAACCTTTCTCAACAAGCTATCCAATGCTTAAAATGTTGGACTTTAAAGCCTGAACATAATAAACATTAGAAATAAATTCATAATCTCCATTTTTCAACTTGATAAGAATTTCCCCACTACGGGACTGGAACTTCTGATTTATCACCAAAAGTAATATTCCCTTAAGGGATTTCATCAAGATTACAAAACATATTTTATTACTAGTTATGTGATTGCTAGCTCCGGAATAAAGATACCATGACTCTGTGGTTTTCTCCAAATCTCCGCTACAAGACAGCAACAAAGGTGCATTCTCACCTTCTTCAGCCTCCACCAAGTTTGCTTGATCATCATGGTTACCAGCAAACTTGCATTCAGCTGCATGATGCCCATATCATTCACAATTGCAACATTGGACTTTGGATTTATCACGAATGCAAAATCTGCCCCCTCTGCCTCATCCTCTAGAATTCCATTGAGGATTTCGGCCTCCTTAACCTCTAGTTGAGTTTTGTTGTACCCAACCAGAACCTCTACCTCTTCCTTGTGACCAACCTCGACCACCACGACTACGGCCTCTTCCGCGACCGCGTCCTCTACTACTTTTCCCTTAGGCAACTTGCGACTTCTTCTCTTCTTTATCAGAAAATTTCAGTTTTATCTGTAACATTTGAGTGATTGGCTCTTCTTTCTTCTTCAACCTTTCCTCATGGGCTTGTGGAGAATCCAAGAGTTAATCTAACGTCATAATCTCTAAGTCTTTTGACTCTTTGATTGCAGCCACCACATAATCAAATTTTGCCGTTAATAAACTCAAAATTTTCTCAATAACTCGAACATCTTCTGACGTCTATCCATATCTCTTCATTTGATTGACAATCAATTGAACTCTATTAAAGAATTCCTCAATCGATTCAAAATCTTTCATCTTTAGATTCTCATAATCACTCCTCAGAGTTTGCAAACGAACTTTGATCACCTTGTCTTTTCCCTTGAAAGCGTTCTCAGGATCTCCCATGCTTCTTTCGCCTTAGAAGTAGTAAAAACTTTCACAGACATATTCCCATCCAAATACATATGAATGAAAGAGAGTGCTTGCTGGTCTTTCTTCTTCATCTTCTTCAAAGACTCCATCTGTTGAGCATTTAACAGCTCTTCATTCTCAGGCTGTTCATAGCCAGTCTCGACCATATCCCAAACATCTTGAGAACCCAGCAATGTCTTCACTCTGATGCACCAAGCATTATAATTATCTTTGGTAAGTTGGCGAAATTTAATCATGTTGTTCATCATGATTCTGAATTTTTTCGTTTGTTGCTCTGAGTCGCTCTGAGTCGCTCACTGGCGCTCCCTGTCGCTTTGATACCACTTTGCTAGAGAGAATTTGGAGAGAGCGTATTTCAAAGAGAGATAAGATAAGTGGCTAAATATTATTCTGGTATATGATTAACCTTGAAAATGATTACATACTTATAGTCTTACAAGGTGACTATTCAAAAAACAAAATATATACAAAAGTAAATACTTCTAATGACACTTAAAGACTCATAACTATTGTAACCGTTGTGACTCTTGGGACTCCGTAGTTGCGGATTCATTAAATCTGGACAATAAGTTTATTTTAAACATTCTACTTGTTCATTGATTTTTTAGATTTGTTTTGTGATGTGTATATGGATTAAAACCTTATTAATGCAAGAGTGAGTGGTATAGTGGTATTGTTAATGCAGTATTGATTATATCGAAGAGATGGGATGGAATTACATTTTTTATGGATCAAATGTATAGATATTTATTTTAAGATAATACAATGTAATATGCATTTGACATAATTATTACTTTATTTATATTTAATTATAAATTTTCACCTATTACAATTCCTATAGGTATTTTAATTAAAATATTTAAATATAAATGAATATTGTATAATGTAAGTTATTTTATAGTCGAAAAATCTTTTACACCATTGTAATCAAAAATCAGAAAATATTTTACAGTGTTGAACCAAACACAGGAAAATAATTTATTTTCTTGCAAAATATTTTTCTTTACACAATATTTTCTTACAAACAAACGAGGCCTTAATATTTATTTTGGAGTATTATTTATTTAAATGTTTAAGTAAAAAATGTAATTATATATAATATTTAGACGTATTTATATAAGATTTGTCTTTTTATTTTTATTTTTCATGTGCTTTTCACATTTGCGTTGAGTCTTAACTCCTTAAGCAAAGTATACTTTTTCTATTTATTTTATGAAGCATTCTCAACAAGAATACTATGAATTATGGCAGATTTCATAAAAGAAACGGGGAAATGAGGCTTAATCCGAGTCCGAGCCATTGAGAACAAGAGAAGAAGGTTCAATAGACAATGAGAAAATATATTTCTTTGTGCCTTCAATTATACTTTACTATATACTATAGTTTTCATTTACTTATACATCAATAAAACATTAAGATTGGGAAGCGGGTCGATCATTTTCTCTCTTTGAAAGGCGGTCAACTCTAGCCGCCCATATGCCTTATCTCACCTGTGATTTAACCGGTGGTTCGATATGAGGATTACTGTTCCTCCATCTACGATTCGTTTCCAACACAACAGACCGCTCGTTTCGCATCTTCTCCTTCGATAGTTAAGGAGCAGACGATTAAGCCGTTCAGGTTTTTCTCTTTTTACCAGCGTTGTTTCCGGCAGTCCTTCAAGAGGACAGGCGCCCCTCATCTATATGCTTGCTTTCACCGGTGTTTTGGTCGGCAGTTCGTGAAGGGGATAGCCCTCGCAACTCCTCCTTAGGAGCATTTTTGAGCAGGTGGCTAGGGCTCTCATCTATTCCCTAGTCGCTCAGATTTTTTCTTATCGGCGGCGGGTAGTAGTGATTTCGAACCTTACAACAGTGATTTCTTTGGCTGCAGCCCCTCGCATGAGTTGGGCAGTTTTGGTCTTGCCGAAGCTTTAGTTCCTCATCAGACGGTACTACTTTAAGACCTTTCCCTTGAAGTGGTTTTGATTATTGGCTTGGGTCTCGTGAGTGGATACATTTCAAATGATGTTTCTTCCCTGGAAGGTGAATTTGTCTATCTGCTTGGATCTCGGTTTTGATCTGAGTAGATAGTTTGATGTTTCGACGTTGTGCATATACGACCTCAAAATTGCTTTGAATCTTACGATGATGTTGTCGTCATCGCTGCCGTTAGGCCTCATCATCTCAGCCTTCTCGCCGGGATTGACTATCTTGCATCACGAGGAATTTCTTCCTGTCGCTCCTTATCATGTCGGCTACAATTCAGTTGTTGCTATGGATCTTTAGATCATTATGATCACACTCTGTTGTGATTGGATTCTTTAGTTCGTTATTATTGCACTAGATTGCAAATGGCTTTGTTAATATCCCAGAGATGTTTTCATTTTTCTTTTCTTTTCATTTTTGTTGCTTTTTTCTTTTCATTTTAATAAATTGAGCCGATATTTGCCGAGCTCAGTCTTTAAATTTTTTTGAAATATATAGATTCTGAAGAGACTGGGTATTGAACTCAAGACCTCCCACCTCTACTTTAATTTTTAAAGAGGTGTACCAATTGGGCTGGTATCTGCCGAGCTCAGCCTCTAATAAATGTGCATATAACAATTTTATAACAATATTTGCTAGATAACTACCAGACAATTACTAGACGAATGCTAGATATTCACCAGATAAATACCAGACCGTATTCATATAATTATTTTCTCTTATTTTTGTTAATTTGTAAATTATTTATGGTTGGACAGTAGATATGTAATTAGTTTAACTTAATGGTCAATTTTATAAATATTTTAGTGGGACATGTATATTTTTGATAATTTCCCTTAAGTGATTTGTAAACAAAATCTTCTAATTTAGGTCATGCTCTCTTGGACTATAATTTAATGTAGTTGAGTTCAATTATACATAGTTATAAATCTACACTAAAATAAGTAAGTTCAGTTTAGTTCAATTCAATCCAGTTCAATTCAACTTTCAAAAGGTTGAAAATAACAGTGCCTTAATCTGTAAAAGCCCAGAGTTGAGGAACATCGAGGAGATAATACTTTGCTCGGGAATATTCAATTTGTTCCGAATGATTTAGTCCACCTTCTCCTTGGGATACTTAATTTTGAGTTATCTATAGTATGATTTACACATTTTTTTCAATCATTTTTTTTATAATTTATCTATACCTTTACTGTATTTTGATTATTCTTTATTTTTACCTTATTTTATACATTGATACAACTACATAATTTATTTATTTGTCCCTAGATTCAAATACATAGTTAGACTTAATCATGAAAGACAAATATCTAAAAATAACAATTTTAATTAAATATATTGAATTGATTAATTAAAAATATTATAAGAGAATTTTATGAGTGGAGTTGACTGAGTTATATAGATATATAATATAGTTGACTTGACTATTGCCAATTCCGGCCACTGCCTAAATTTTCTACGCAAAAAGAAAGTGGATGATATGGAATTTGGATGCATGGCTTATTTTCTTCCAAACGAAAGAAGCAAAAAAATTTGTTGACAATTCATATACTGCTACACAAAGCACTGGTCAATTTCTAACCCCTCCAACCATACATTGTATATATGTAACTGTGCGTCAGGATCCTGTAGGCTCGAAGAACAATCACAACACAAGTGATAATAATATATTTTTACCGGCTTCACACCGTACTCAACGCAAAGCTCTAAGTAAATATGTCTACTAGTATATTTTTCATATATATATATCTTTCACTTAGTTGCTAACTCTTCAGGTGATAGACATATTAAACTCTACACTTGGCGCCTTAAATATCTCTTCCTCAAGTGTGAGTTTCTCCATGTCAGAGTTAAGGTTTTGCTACCGCTTGAGCACTGTACTACTCAAACTACTCAAATCGTTGGATCTCATACAACTTATCAAAATTCGGGAGAGCAATGAGAATCTCAGTGAATGACATCCTTCAATGGCTTTTAAAGAGTTGAGATGTCCCACATTAGAAATATATAAGAATGATAAATGGTATACAAGTGGTGTAGATTGTGCGTTAGCATAAGTCAATTGATTTTGTGTTAGATGGACTCAACCCCACTTGTATACTCACTCAAGCTATCGAGCCTAACACTCCCAAGGCCCATAGATTCTCTACATGACATTAGAGCAGAATAAGGCTTTACAGTCAATGATTCTAGGTTTGTGATAAAAGTCTTGATGGAGTTTGGGCTAGCGGAGAAGACTAGACCCGTTTATGATGGGAAGTATCGTTGATGTGAGGTTATCCCATATTGGAAATATATAAGGATAATGAGTGGTATATAAGTGGTGTAGATTGGATATTAACACAAGTCAATTAATTATGTGTAAGATGAGCTCAACTCCACTTAAATATTCACTCAAGCTATTAAGGCCAACACTCTCAAATCTTATAGATTCTCTATAGACATCACATCCAACTCAAAATCTTAAAGTGTTGAGTACATGATCATTCATTTAATTTATTTCTTTGTGATCCTCGTGTCCTCACATTGTAGGACATTTGTAATGATATTTTGAGCTTTTAGAGGTTTTGCGACAAGTGTCAATATGAATAGAATGTTAATTAGACGTGGGCATGTGCTGAGTTCATGCCTAGCTAAGAAATTATTTGTAGCCCAAATTTAGTCCAACTTATAAAAAATAAAGGTTGGAGTCGTGTTCGAGCTGGACTTGGCCTTGTCAAATAATTATATTTCAAGTTAGGCCGATATGCTAGACAAATTTGTTTTTATAAAAAAAATTTTTAAAAATAAAAAACTAATGTTTAAAAAGAATGCAAATAAAATTATAGTATAAACAACCAAATTGAATTTAACGTCTAAACTTTTCAAAAATTTAGAAAAATTTACATGTTATAGTGCAATTATATAAATTATATACAGTTACATATTATTTATACGTATTTATATATGGGTAAAGCTCGCAACTGTGTAAGATTTGTAAAGTAATTACCTCAATGCCTAAAAAAAAGTGTATAACCAACCTAACTTTTTTAAGCTTGCTGCTAACCTTTATACGCCCTATATCAACACAGTAGAATCACAAACAAATCGCATTTTGCAGAAAAGCCATTCTCTACTCAATTCTCTCATGTAATCGATTCAACGATCCAGTCTAGGTTTTATGTTGCTTTTCGATTCAATCTTTGTACTTCATTCTCAATTTCAGATTTGATTTCAAATTCAAATCAAATCGATTTTATTTGTGTTTTTCGTTCTCAATTTCAGATTTGATTTCTGATTCAAATTTGTTCTTCATTCGCAATTTCGTTGCTCTACTACGATCTAGATTTAGAATCAAATTTTAGAATTCAAAATTCATCTGTGTTCTTCGTTCTAGATTTCATCTCTTTTCTTCATCCTCAATTTTAAATTTGATTTCTGATTAAAATCTGTTCTTCATTCGCAAGTGTTTGGCAAGCTGATTCGCATGGTTTTTTCAACCTGTTATGCATATAATACAGACCTATTACATATGTGTTATATATTTGCTACAAGTCTAATACAAGTGTTTGGTGAGGATATAACAGACTTGTAACAGTATTGTATCAGAAGGGAAATATGAATGAAGTGTTTCTTTGAATCTGTTACATATCTAATACAAACCTACTACATATCTGTTTTATATTTGCTACAAGTCTAATACAAGTGTTTGATGAATATATAATAGAAATATAACAATACTGAATTAGATAGAATTACTAATAAAGTGTTTGACACAATCTTTATGACTTTTATCTATTATAAAGTCTATCACAAGGCTGTTATATATCTGTTATTAGTGTTTGATGAATAAAATAGTAAATTTTCATTAGTTTTTATTTACATTGGATTATTATTGAAGTGTTTGACATTATTTGTCAGTCATTAATCTTTTACAAGTCTATTATATATCTATTACAAACCTAACACAAGTCTAATACATGTCTGTTACAAAGTTATTATGCATCTGTTACAAACCTAATACAAATCTAGAATTCTACGGAGCGTAAGAAAGTTATAGACAACGTATGAAAGATATGGAGGGCGTATGAAGGTTATTAAAAAAATATGTCAAAAACTTTAAATAATTGAGCTAGAATTGGGCCGAAATTATTATACCAAAATTGGCCTAATCTAAAACCGTGCTTGATTTTTAACTAAAACCAAACTCATTTAGGCTCATGCCTTTATTCCAATTTCTTTTGGAAAACTCATCCTACATAGTATGGTTTCGGATGGATTTTATTAAGCGTCGTCTGTTTTTACTTCACATTGCTTCCGTAGAAAGATAAAAATGCCCTTAAAAAAATAACAGTCAATTTTTTTAATGTTGGCCGGTCATGCTGGCCGGCATTTGTTGATGACTGTCCTAGATGGATGGTCATATACATTCATGGCGGTCCAAGAAGAACGGCCATGAACATTAATGGCCGTCCAGCTTGGATGGTCATGAAAATTTTCATGGCTATCTAGCTTGGATGGCCATCATTGTTCGTGACCTTCCAGCTTGGACGGCCAAAATATCAAACCACCGTTCATCTCGGACGGCTGTTTTGAGATGGAGCCGTCCTCAGACCACTAAACTCCTCATTTTTTGTAGAAATTTATAAATTTGGCAGAAAAACACTTAACCGAATCGATACTCGGCCATGCCGCCCGTCCATTACGTTTCAGTGAGTCGGAAATTTGAAATTGGATGTGGTTATGGGGAGAATTTGAAAGTAAAAATTGAGTTAAAATTTGAATTTTTGAGTTAAGGTTAGGGAGAGTAATTTTTGAAGGAAAGGGCATGAGTGTCTTTTTGCGGGGGCGACGCGAAGTAAAAATGGGCGACACATAGCAGTTCAGTTTGAGATGGACATGTCTCATGTTAATCATAATTTTTTTTTGTAGACTTTGTATCAGAAGAAGAAAAACTAGTCGTTGCAGTCAACGTCACACCGATTTAGT
Source organism: Euphorbia pulcherrima (assembly GCA_947683365.1). NCBI lineage: Eukaryota > Viridiplantae > Streptophyta > Magnoliopsida > Malpighiales > Euphorbiaceae > Euphorbia > Euphorbia pulcherrima. The sequence goes on along the minus strand of CANTUS010000013.1, from coordinate 17,717,607 downwards.
TTACTATTGGAGGATGACAGTCAGATATCTAATGAAGATTTGTTTTTTTCCATATTGCAATTTGTTTGACTTTTTTGTGCTCCATTAATATTATGTATATAATTGGTCATAGTTTTGGAGATCCAGTTCCACAATCATATATAAATTTAAAAGCTAAGGTTTAGGTGTTGTGAAGTTACAACAGTTTAATTTTTATTTTAAATGGAAACATTTCATCAGTTCGTTGCAATCCTTGCTTTACTTTGCGTGAGTTAGCATTGAAAATCTTTTCTCCATTTCTAATCTTGATTATTCTCCATCTGCAATTTTGTTTACAAAATGAAATATATAGAGCAGAATTGAATAAATATTTCTTAAGAATTACATATTTTATTTGATTATGCAAACTACAGTGTAAATAATTAGCTAATTCGTTAAAGTTTTTCATGTTTTATGTTTTGCAGCATGTGGTAAGTGGAAGAAATGCAGCACAAGCTTATTGGAATTCCCACTTGCCAAACACTCCCATGCCCTCACCTTTACTACAACTTTTACATGCTGGTTAGTATAAAACACCACAAAACCCTAAGAATTTAATTTCATGTTGTATTATCATATCTTTTTTTTACATTACTAATTTCTTAAATTAAAAAAAGATAAAAATTTTATTAATAATTTGATATATGGATCTAATCAGATTCAAGGATCAGAAGTGATTTCTTACCAAAGAGTTCAATTGCTGATCAAGGCCTTCCTACCCCTGGCATAAGGCTAACCTATAAACTTGGGTACTGGTCGGAAGTCAAAACATTTGACAAGAACCAGACAGTGAATAGTAATACAACTACCGTAATTTTCTTCTTACGTGACAATCTTCGTCCTTACAAAAGGATGAACACTAGCTTCCCTAAATCATTAGACGGTATCAATTTCTTGCCAAACAAAGCAGCCAAATCAATACCCTTTGCCAGCTCAAAATTACAAGAAATTCTGAAGTACACTTCAATAAAATCAACATCAAAGGAAGCCCAAGTTATGAAACAGACAATCAAAGAATGCGAGGCTCCAGGCATCAAAGGAGAAGACAAATACTGTGCTACTTCATTAGAAGCCCTAGTGGATTACGTTGTTTCGAGGCTCGGAAAAAGGGTTCAAACTTTATATAGTGAAGTAGAAAAAGAGAAAAAACAGCAGATGTATACAATCCAAAATGGGATTAAAATGATGGGAGGAGACCATAATATAGTGTGTCATAAAGAGAGGTATGCATACGCTGTGTATTATTGCCATAACATAAAACAAACAAATGTGTACAAGGTTACAATGAGAGGTGAAGATGGCTCTAAAGCTAATGCTGTTGTTGTGTGTCATTTAGATACATCGGATTGGAATCCTCGCCATTATGCTTTCCAAGTTCTTAATGTTAAGCCTGGAGGGCCTCCAGTTTGTCATTTTTTAAATAGTGACACTATAGTTTTTCTTCCTAATTAAGAAATTTGGTTCATGATAGGCTGAAAGGATTGCTTGTTAATTTTCATAGTTAAAAGGACATGGATTTTGTTGATTTCCCATTGTTTAAATTTAGCTTAATCACTGTTCTAGACTTTAATGCTTGTAGTCATTTCCTATTAATAAGATTTGTGTATGTAGTGATAGATTCTAGTAGGTACGTCTAGCTTTCTTTCTTTGCTTATTTCTGTATTTTGATTTAAATATATATTTGATTATGGAATACTAGCTTTGTAAATATTTTGTCTTTGTTTTTGAAAAAAAAAAATATTTTGTCTTTATTAATGTTTTTGCCTTCATTTAGAAATCTTGTAGAACTGAATATTAGAAGGCAAACATTTTATTCGTAATAAAAAAGAAACAAGTGGAGTTGGTGCATAGTTGCCAAAGGATTACCAATTTTTTCTACAATTGAGAATTTGAGGTGTAAATTTTGAACCATACGAATAGAAGCAAGCAAATTGTGATAGTTGGCTTTAGGCCAATTCAAATACAAGAAGCCTGAAGCCTGTTTAAGTAAGCCTGATGATATATAAAGGCTTTTTTTACCTGGTTTCTAGGGTTAATCCCTATATTCCCTTCTTCACAGCCGCACAATAATTTCCTCTTTCCTTGCCTTGAGGTTTTTGGATTTATCCTTATGATAGCTTAATCAAATCATTGTAAATCGGTTGATAATTATCTTCTTATCAACGAATACTTTAGTTACCGTTAAGCCATGTCATCTGCTATATATGTAGAGGTAAATCTTCTAAGCATGTGTGCGATTCATTCTGTAATCTGTGAGAAGTTTTAGGGTTTTTTTATTCTTAAGCCTTGCTTGTAATCGCAGTGCTAGTTTTGAGAGTTTTATGCATAGGTGTTATGCATGCGTTTCTTTAGCTCTATTTTGGATCTATTCATCAATAAAAGGCTTCTGTTTAGTTTGTTGCAAAAGGCTGAGTTCTTTTTCGCATTCTTTACTTTTGTTCATAATTTTGTGTTTAAATCTGAACTGAATTTTGGTTTAAAACCCAATAAATTGGTATCAGAGCCGTAAATCAGCTGTTTAGTTTATCTCAGATCTTTGCATGTTAGAAAAGAGTCATTCTTTTATGTTGCATACTGTTAAAATCTGTTTTAGAAATCTAATTTTGTATAATTAGGGTTTCTAGTATTGCGTGTTCTAAAAGATTGCTTTTCTGTATTTTCTTTAGCAATACGATTCGCTGGTATAGATAGTTATCTCTAAAATCTTGTATAATTCGTGTTGTTTTCTTTCTGACATTCCTTTTTTTGTTGTTTTTCAAAAGAGTTTTTGGCTTCTGAAAATCGCGAGCGAATTCCCCGGATTCTTTGACTCTGATAATAAAAGGAAAGGTGAAGTCAACTTTGATAACAAAACGAAAAGTGAAGTTAGTTAAAGTAGTAAAGTATTTGCATTAAAGATTGCTAGAGGTAATATCTCCCCTTATCTTTTATTTTTCTGCAAAAATTATTCTGTGATTAATCCACTGCTTAAGAGGATTTTGGAACCACTGTAAGTATTTCCTACTTTCTCTTGTTTTAAGATTTTTGGCATGCCTGGTTCTGACATTGTGGTAGATGAGCAATTGATGCGCTAGGATCTGTTTGATTTTACATGCTACTTGATTAATCTGCTTAGAATAATTTGCATGAGGATTGTTTCAATATTTGATTTCATGATAGATTTGATATCTGTTCATATTGTGAAGAATTTCTTGATTGAATTACATGACAATATTGTTTTCTATTATAATCTTGGATTGAATGATAGCTCTTATAATAGGAATTGTTTATATGTCAGTCAAATAAGAATTATTCTCTCTCTTTGTCCTTCTTTAAGGTTAGTTGTTAACAAGATAGTCAAATCTGTGTTATCTTTCTATATCTCAATTAGATTTCTCTTTAGCTTTTCTTAACCACCTTAATCAATTTAAAATCATGTCTGTGGCTAGAATTAACCTAGAAAAGTTTGATGGAAAGATGGATTTTTCTTTATGGAAAAGGAAAATCAAAGCTGTGCTAGTCCAGCAGAAGTGCCATAGGGCCTTAAATGGCATTGATACACTTCCTGTTGATCTTAGTCCAAAAGAGAAATAAGATATGATGGAATTGTCATAATCCACAATAATCTTGAATCTCACAGATTCTGTTCTAAGGAGAGTTAGGGACTGTGATGAAGTCCCTACACTCTGGTCTAAATTTGAGTCCCTTTATATCACTAAAGATGTCTCTAATGTTTCATATTTGAAAGAAAAATTGTTTAGTTATAAAATGAATCTAGTTAAGTCAATTGATGAAAACCTTGATGAGTTTCCGAGATTAATAATGGAACTTGAATTTATTGATGAAAAATTCTCTGATGAAAAGCAAACAATTCTGCTTTTAAATTCTATTCCTGATAATTACAGAAATGTAAAAGATGCCTTAAAATATGGAAGAGAAAAATTAAAAGTAGAAGATATAATAAAGGTTTTAAAATTGAGAGAACTCAAACTTAAAGGGGACACTAAATCTAAAACTCAATCTAGTGATGCTCTTACTATTAAAGGTAAAAGGGTAACAATTCCAAAGGGACTAAAAAGGGTAAATGGACTAACAAACAGAATAATCCTAAACATAGTAATGACCAGAATAGTAATCAGGATGAAAATAAACCTAAATCTCATAGGGATCTAACCTGTTACTATTGTAAGAAGAAAGGTCATACTAGGAAATTTTGTAGACTTAAGATAAGTCAACAAAATGGCAATAACAAAGGAAATAACAATGAAGGTAGAGCTGTTAATAATATAGCTGAACTAGGAGATATAGAAGCCTTAACTATTAGGCAAAATAAGGATCAAGAATCGTGGATTCTTGACTCTGGTTGTACTTTTCATATGACACCTAGGATTGAGTGGTTTAAAAACTATGAAAACATTAATGGTGGAAAGGTTTTAGTGGGAAATAATTCTACCTGTGAAATTCTAGGAATTGGAATAGTTGAGTTTGTTGGTCCGTACGCTTACACTCAATGAGTTAGAGGGGGGGGGGGGTGAATGACTCACTCAAAAACTGATAGAACTTTTTCTCAATAATTAAGGCTCCTCTATGTGAGGTAAGTTGGCTGAGTGAAATAGCTGTAAAATCCAATTAAGTAAAGGACACAGAGATTTTTATACTAGTTCGTCAACCTATGCTTACATCCAGTCCCGAGAGAGTGTATCGGCTTTAATCCACTAATCTCAACTCCATTGCCCTAGCGGAGAAGCCTTTCACAAATTCCCCAATTACAATAAGTACCCTCCAAACTGCAATCGCTCACCCGCTGACTAGAATACCCTCTTCTATCAGCAACTCACAAAAAGTTTAAAGCTTGTGAATTGACAGAGTTTTTGCTTTTAGGAAATTCAGGTGTAATCACCAAGTTCTAACACTTGCCTTCTTGCTCCTTTTATGGTTGGATTGAGAAAGTAGCCGTTGAACTTGTCTTGGCATCTTCTGAAATTGACAGCTACGCAATTCACCCATTTCTTCTTCAAATCGATCCGTTAAGAGATAGAATTGTACTATTGTGAAATACATTTCAATCCATTAGATTGAAATTCGGGCTTCAATTTGAAATATTTGTCGTTTGATGCCAGTCTTCCGTTAGAGAGAACTCCCTCTAACTTGCCATGTGTCTTCATCCTATTCCCTCTAGTTTTATGACATGTTACAGAGTGCGTGATACAAGGTTGGTAGATCTGCAGAATTACCTAAAGTGGCAATTGACTTATTTGCAGCTTTGCATTGGAAGACTTTGTCATTTTCTTTATAATATTGTGTCTTGTCAAGGCATTAATTCTTTTTTGCTTTATCTCATTAATGTTCTTACAAAAAGCAACACTAAAAGCAAAGATACCTTTTTACCTTAAAAGGTAAGGTCAACAAAGTTAACAGACTTAAAGTAACTCAGCTGAAAGATAAAACAAAACGAATACAGTTGAACCAAAATCCAAATATCAAGTGCTGAGTGAATATTACTAAGTCAGCGACTAAGTAAGTACTCAGCCTAAAAACCACTCAGAGTTAAACTAAATAGCTAGGTCAGTGGAGACTCAAAATTCTACCCTTGAATTTACTAACTCCCTTAAACCATAGGCTATTTATTTTAACATCATTATTGATTTAATTATCTCAAAATGAACTTAATTGTTATGATCAAAACTTAAGCACTACTGAGTCATCCACTGAGTTAGTCCAAACTCGTGCTTGGTTCAACAATCTCCCCCATTTTAATTAATGGCAATTAACTTGAGCGAGAATTAAATCAATAAGATATCTAGATCAGAGTTACCTTATACTCATGCTTGATATGAATTTTGTTCAGCATCTTGAATCTGCTCAGAGTGAATGCTAACTCCCCCATAATCCTTGAATCTTCTAAGTTTAGCATCCCTCAATACTTCTCATATATTGTAGCAAATGATCAAAGCATATATATATATATATATATATATATATATATATATATATATATATATATATATATATATATATATATATATATATATATATATATATATATATATATATATATATATATATATATTAGCAGAATAATATATGAAGTTAAGAAGATTTTAACTTAGAACAGAAATTGTAATTTCTCATTAATTAATAACTTGAGTACATATAACAAAGAGTTAGTCTATACTAAGTTTTACAATTCAGCACTAGCGATTACAAAACTTCTATTCTAATCCTTTGGCGTAGGCGGGGCTCCCAAGTTGGCTCTTCTCTCCTCATAAACCTGCTAATCCTATCTGGATTTCTTTTCTTTGGGCAGTGCTATCTCCTTGCCTTTCCTTTTTCTTATCTCAAGATATTCTCTCTGAATGCGCTCCAGATCCTAAGAGAGGTTGTAAGAAAATTCAGCAATCCTCTATTCTCTCTCCTTTTCTGCCTTTTCAGGCTTCTTGCGATCCTTCTCCGATATTGTCATTGCATCCAAAATGGCTTGAGTTTGATGATCAAACGAGCTTAGAGAATCTTCAAAAGTTTCTAACTTATTATAGATGTTTGAAGAAAAATTCTGCACAAGTAGCTCATAGATTTCCTGCAATATAGCTTCTTGTTCTCTAAGAAAGGCGAATAATCCTACCAAAGCACGGGATTGAGACAGATTGACCTAATATTGAGCATTTAAACCTTCTTTGGATATCTGGGTGAGACTAGCCAGAGCCTTGGCTTGATTGTTTTCCCTTAGTATCCACTCGAGTATGGGAGTACTCCTAATGTGAGTAGTGACTTCATCATGAATTTTGTCGAGTGCTTCTCCATCATTAGGGATTATTGCTTGAACCTGTTTGATTTGGTCTCTAATATGATCATGTTTTTGATGAAGATTAGGCTCTAGTTCGGCATTTGTCATCACAATATCACTACTTAGAGGATCTAAAATGTTAAGCCTCTTTAAGGCATTAAGCACAACTCCCCTGAGTTCTTGAATCCTTCCAGCATCTCTTCCTTCACTTTCCTTAACTTAATGTGTAACCCATGATGCTTGGTAACCACTATGATTAGAGCATCCGATCCATCTACAATGGCATTCAAGCGAGTTATGTTCTCATCATTTTCCTTGCTCAAAATGTTATAACCATCTAGCACCTTCAATATAGCCTCAAGTAAGGGATTGAATTTGTCTATCATTGAATTGCAAAAATCCCTTTCATCACTAAGCACTTTGCAATTGCTCTCATAGATCTTAGCCATTTGTGTTTGAGCTCTGCAACTTCCATCTTCAAACCAGCTACCTGCCTACCTGCAATAGATAATAAGGGCAAAGTGTGGGATACTATTACCTTGACCAAAGAAAACTGGGTAGGTACTGATTTGACATAGGCCTTCATCTCCTCAATAGCCTCCATAAAACCTTGCACTTGCTCCTCAGCCTTTGCAATCTTCCTCAGAACTTCCTTAAAAATCAATGATTTTGCTATCTCAGCATCGATCTCAGCATCTATCCTCAGTCAGGGAAACCTTTCTCTTCCTATCCTCCTTATGTCTCCCAATAACTTAGCATTTGGACTGAATTGGGGTTGAGGTTGAGGTTGCTGGGGTTGTTGTGGTTGTTCAGGAATCTTCCCAACAATTTGAGGTCATCTAACTAGTGGAGGTCCTTTCAAATATAAAACTTCTCACACTGGAGATCCTGCGGGGGAAAGATATGGGATAATGGCTGTTTAGTCAAAGTTTGGGTTATGTTGGTCAGACGGTTAGTTGATTTGGCTTAAAATTAATGTAGATGATGTTTGGTTTTCTGGTAGGGGTAAGGCAGAGATCGGTGAAAGTGAGAGTGGTGTTTAGGTGGATGTGTATGGGAAATAAAATAATTCTTCAGGTTCCTTCTCCTTCTCCTCTACAACACCTTTAACAACGGACTCGTTGACTTGAGTTAGAAAAGACTCAGCCTGCTGAGCTCCTTGCTCAACTATCACTTCATCTTCCTCCTTGTCCTTAAAATCTCCTTCATCCTCTTCTATCATAACCTTCATTCTCTTTAACAAACCCCTCTTTCTTTCCTTCCTAGCCTCCTTTACTTCCTCAGTAGTCAAAGTGACCTGTTGATTAGAGTTTAGCATATTGAATTCAACTGCTTTCACTTCAATCACCTCATCTTCCTCCTCCTGCTCTTCTTGATTATATATTCCATCTAGAGCTCCAATTATCTCATCAACAACTTCTAGCACTTCCTTCTTAGCTAAGCTAGCTATAGCTTTTTCCAAAATTTGCTCAGTGCTAGCCTTAGCTGCTGCTTCTTCAACCTTTCTCCTGATAGTGGCTTCAATCTCCTCCTGCTTCTTCTTAATTCTTTCTTCTTCAGTAGCTCTGACTTTCTCAGCTTCTTCTACATCTTGGACAACTCCTGTCCCTCTCTTCACCATCAATTTCTTCTTTGGCTAAACTACTTGAGGAATAGGAATTGATGTAGCTTCCTTTCCTTTAGTAGTCATGGTATCTAGCTGAGCAGCATCTGCCTTCCTCTCCTTCTCTCTCTTTAAGGGCATTTCTTCTCTCAACTCCTCCTCTTCCCTTTTATCTTCTTCACTTTCTTGAGAAGTCAACTCTCTCCTCTTGTCTTCTCTAACTTCCTTAGAAGATCTTATCTTCTTTGGAACAGCAGCTGGAACCGAGCTCGCTGAGCTCCCTTTCTTATCTTTCTTGGGGTACTTCCTAACCTCGTTCTTCACTACTTTCTTCTCTGACATGTCTTTTCCTCTCTCAACTTTGAGCTTGGTGATCCTTTTAAGCTCTTTCTCTACGAAGGCATCCAGTGTTAGGTCCTCCTCATGAGGCTGGATAAGCTTCATTTCCATGATGGCCTTGGGGTCCTTTACTCTGACTTCCCCTCTCTTCAGCTTTATATACTTGGTGTTAGTAGGCCTCTCAATAGCTTTGTATCTATAAAAGTGAGCACTGGTAAGGATTCTGGACTCAATCACTTTCATCTGAATGTTGCTCTTGATAGCCCATCCTTCCATGTCAATCTCATAGGCCCTATAAATCTCCATAACTAGCTGACCATACACCTTATGCTTGCTGACCTTAAAAAATCTGTGAAGTATGGCCATGGGTCAGTTGATGCTCATGCCATGGGTCAGCATATAGACAAACACCTACTCAAACTTGGAATAGCTCCATGTTGATCTTGTCTTTGGCAGCAGCAACTTGGTTACTAACTCATGTGCTTGTTTCCCTTCTTTGGTGAACATAGCAGCAATAAACTCACCAGCCTTGTAGTCAAAAGGAACTTCATGATCAATGGGGATGTCAATGTGATCTGCATCGTTGATAACTCGTAGCTTCAGCCCTCTTTCTTTCATCCCTAGTAAACCAGCGATCAACTTGAGGGTGACATAAACTTTCCTCCCCATCATCATGGTAACAAAAAGGTCCTTCTGACCTTCCACTAAGTGAATTCTATTGTAGAATCTATCCACATCTCCTCATAGCAACCGTTTGGGAGTTCAAAGAATCCTCTTAAGTGGTGCTGATGCGCCCACTTTCCAAATCTTTCATCACTATAGAAACTCAACATATCTACTGTAGTGGGTCTATCTACCTCCATTTTTTTCATAAAACACCAGGAGGTTGGAATATACTTTATTCCTGCCAGAATTCTGATTGCTTCAATCTTGTCTATACTGATCGCTAATTGAGCCATATGATCTCCAGTAGTAACCCAGTGAGTATCCTTCTTATTTCTCACAAATAGATCAAAATTTCTCCCTGATGTGCTCATTATAGTGACTTTGCTTTAAGAAAAAGAGAGATTTTTAGCAATTTCAGGAACAAAGTTGCAGAGAAAGGAATTTTGGTAAAGTAACCTTTCCTCTTTCTCAATTTCTCCTTAAATTGCCAAAAACTCTTTGCATAAACCTGCAAAGCAACATGTATGACTCATAATCCATGGTCTTAAGATTCAATGGTTAGATTCCATAGCGTATATCGTAGGATTAACGAAGGCGAAAAACACGGGATAACTGCTCTGAATATGGATCATTTCATAACTTGCTATCATTTCTATCATGTTTAAATTTGAAAGATAACCGGTGACAATTAATGACGTGTCTAAAATTTAAGCAGTAAAAGAAATACCAAACCTAATTCGCTGAAGCTCAGAGTATGCCCTAATTTGGTCAGCTCCAAAATAGGTCAGAGTGAGATGTATTTCTTCAAATTGGACTGGACATCCTAATCAGCTGTCTGAGTATGTTGAATTAATCCTTTCCAATAGGCTTTGTGAATATGTCAGCTCGTTGTTCTTCAGTTAGAATGTACATGTGCTTGACTTCTCCTTTTAACACATGATCCCTTACGAAGTGATGTATAATATTGATAAAAAAAATATTGACATGCTTCATCCTACCATGTTGAACTGGATTCTTAGATAGGTTAATGGCACTTTTGTTGTCACACATGACTTCAAGACAATGTGACTTTATACTATAACCCTCCAATTGCTGCTTGATCCATAGCAGTTGTGCTACACAACTTCCTGTAGCCATATAATCACCCTCAGTTGTACTTAGAGCCACAGAAGTCTGCTTCTTGCTGTACCATGTAACTAGCTAATCACCAAGGAAATGACATCTTCCTATAGTGCTTTTCCTTTCAAGTTTGTCTCTTCCATAGTCAGCATCTGTGTATCCTCTCAGAGTGAAGTCTGCATTACTCAGATACCATAAACCTGCATCAATAGAGCCTGGCAAATACCTGAGAATTCTCTTAACATCAGCTAAGTGATATTCTCTGGGTTAGCTTGATATCTTGCACAATATCGTACAACATGTTGAATGTTAGGCCTACTAGCAGTTAATTAAAGTAGAGAACTAATAATACCTCTGTAGAGCTTACTCTCTATAGGTTTACCTTCCTCATCTTTACTCAGAATAGTATCAGTGGCCATGGGTGTTGACATTGGCTTGGCTTTATCCTTGTCAAACTTTTTGAGTACTTCCTTGGCATACTTAGCTTGACTAATGAAGATCCCATCATCACCTTCCTTGATTTACAAACTGAGAAAGAAGTTAAGCTCTCCCATCATTGACATTTCAAATTCTTTCTTCATCTGCTAGCTGAACTGTTTGTATAGCTTTTCATCAATTTCTCCAAAAATAATGTCATCAACATATTTGGACTAACAACATATCTTGATGCCTCTTCTTGATAAACAGAGTTGTATCCGCTTTCCCTTTGACATAACCTTTGCTGATAAAAAAGTTAGTCAGTCTTTCATACTAAGCTCTTGGAGCCTGTTTCAGTCTATGTAGAGCTTTCTTCAGCTTGAAGACATGATTTGGATATTTAGGGTCTTCAAAGCTTGAGGGCTGTCTGACATAGAATTCTCCTTGAATATAACCATTAAGAAATGCACCCTTCACGTCCATTTGAAATAACTTGAAGTTCATATGGGATGCAAAAGCATAAAGAATTCTTATGGCTTTAAGTCTTATTATTGGTGCAAATGTTTCTCCATAATCAATGCCTTCTTGTTGATTGTAGCTTTGAGCAAGCAGTCTGGCTTTGTTTCAAACAACATTACCAGCTTCATCTAGCTTATTCTTGAAAACCCATTTGGTGCCTATGATTGACTTCCCTCTGGGTTTCTCTACCAAATCCCAAACTTCATTTCTTTTGAATTGGGATAGCTCTTCTTGCATTGCAATATCCAGTTGTCATCAAACTGAACATCTTCAAACTTCTTTGGTTCAATCAATGATACCAATGCTAAATAACCTATCATTCTGTTCAGCTGACCTCTAGTTAGCACTGGATTTTGCACACTATCAAGAATCTTGTCAACTGGGTGATCTCTCCTTGCTCTGACTTCTTTTGGTAGATCAAGATCAGCTCACTGAGCTACTATCATTGGTTGAGAATCTACATCATCAATAAAGTTGATTGATTGGTCCAAGTCAACTTCATTTTCTTCTTTCTCTTGTACTGGACCAGGAATAATGATGGCTGACTGACTGATCCGCTGACTTGTTCCTTTTCTCTTTCATCATCACTGGCTTGTCTACCTGTATTGTTAGTTTTATCAAAATCTACATGCATGGACTCCTTTAAGATGCCAGCCCTCTTGACATATACTCTGTATGCCCTACTGTGTGTTGAGTAACCCAAAAAGACTCCTTCATCAGCCTTTGGGGTCAAATTTAGCCAATTGGTCTTTAGTGTTTAATATGAAGAATCTATAACCAAAGGGCTTGAGATAACCAACCTTGGGCTTGGGCCCCTTCCAAAGTTCAAAAGGAGTTTTATTCAAAACTGGGCAAATTAAAACCCTATTTAGAATGTAACAAGCTGTGTTAACAGCCTCTCCCCTGAAATACTTTAGTAGATTGTTATCACTTAGTATAGAACGACCCATATCCACAATAGTGCGATTCTTTCTCTCAATAACCCCGTTATGCTGAGGTGTACGAGGAGCAGAAAAATTATGGTCAATACCATGGTTGGAACATAATTCCTTAAACTGACTGTTTTTGAATTCTCTTCCATGGTCACTATGGATTCTATTAATTTTAAGGTCTTTTTCATTCTTAATCTGGGTAGCCAACCTAGAGAATGATTCAAATGTTTCATCTTTGCTAGATAGCAAGATAATCCAAGTGATCGTTGTCAGATCATCTACAACCACAAGGGTGTATTTCATTCTACCTAGAATTGTTGGCATATATCAGCTATATATTTAAAGGTCTTCCTAAATTGTTTACCAAGTTGGCATGCTGAGCAGAGTCTATCTTTATCAAAGGCTAGATTGGGCAATCCCTCAACAAGTTCATTTCTGGCTAATTTGGACAGATTGGTCATATTGATATGTCCTAACCTTCTATGCCATAGCCATGAGTTTTCCTCCTTAGAAACTAAGCATATATCATTGGAGCTAGGGGATAAATCAATCATATAAACATTATTAATTCTAAGAGCATAAAGTATAGTTTGATTAGAACTACCATCAATGACTAAGCAGCTCGCTGAGTCAAATATTACTTTCCTGCCTTTATCACATAGCTGAGCAATGCTTAGCAAGTTGAACTTTTGGCCTTTCACTAGAGACACATTATCAATTGAAGGCTTCAATCCCACTGTGCCTCTGCCAGCAATCTTTCCTTTCTTGTTGTCTCCAAAACTGACAATTCCATTTCTTCTTTGCTCCAATGTGCTGAATCACTTTTCATCACCTGTCATATGCCTCGAGCATCCACTATCCAAATACCACATTCTGCTGTCATCAATGGATCTCATGCTCACTTATAAAATAGTTAAGTTTTCTTAGGTGCCTATGCCTTTTTTGGCTGGGTCCTCCCTTGTTAGTGGTGGTCATCTTTGACCAGTCATACTCATTATAGTAACCATTTTTGTGCCTACACATAACTATCGCATGTCTTGGCTTACCACAAAAATTACAAGCGGCCTTAGGATTAGGCCTGCTCACTTTACTCTTTTGAGAAACCTTCTTAGAGTGGTGAGTGTGGTTACTCTGAGTATTCCTGCTAGGTTAAGGAGGGACCCATACCTTTTTTAAAGCTGTTAATTTAGCAACTACCTCATCCAATCTCTTAGTGAGTTTGTTATTATATCCCTTTTGGTACTCAGCTTTTTCCATCAGGTATAGGATGTCAAGTGATGTAGAAGAGTTGACATCTTCTATATCATCACACCTCCTCTGAAGTACTCTAGTGTATTTGGTTGACTTTTTATTCACATTAATAACATCATTAAGTAATGCGGTAAGCTCATCAGAAGACAAAGGGGGACCAGAATTTACCTCAGAGTTATTTCCTTTGTCTTTGCATTAGTCAGCTGATTATCTGGTAGCGAAAGTAGTTGGTTGGTTAGCTGACTCTGAGTGAACTCGATCATCCTCATCCATGAGACACACATTGGCAGAATCATGTGCCTCTTCATATAAGGATGATGATTCTTGTTCGGAGTCACTCTAGGTAGCAGTAAGGGCTTTCTTACTCTTCTTCTTCTTAAACTTGTCCTTCTTTGCTTTAGGACAGCTCGACTAAATATGCCCCTTCTCACCACATTCAAAGAATTTAATGTCTTTGTTATACTCTATGTTGAATTCCTTTCATGGTCTTTCAACTGCTCCCTTTTTATACTTGCATATCTTTCTGAACTTTTGAAAGTTCTTCTCTTTACCTAGATATCTCCTGAAATTCTTAGTCATTAGAGCTATCTCTTCTTTTCTATCCTCTAGATATCCTTCCTCAGAGAAATCTTCTTCTTCTTCTTCTTCTTCTTCTTCTTCATCATCATCATCAGCTTTCAAAATAATAACTCGGCTTAAGCTTTCTTTCTCTTTTGAGATGTGCTTCTTGGACTCATCTTCATATTGCTTTAAGGACATCTCATGAGTTAGCAGAGTTCTAATCAGCTCATCAAACTTGTAGGTCTCCAGATCATGAACCTCTTTAATAGCACTCTTCTTGGCTTCCCAATCTTGAGTCAAACTCCTCAAGATCTTCTTGGTATTCTCTTCTTCTATGAAGGTCTTGCCAAGTCTTTTCAGCTCATTGACAATGTTCATGAACCTAGTGTTTACATTAGAAATATCCTCCTTAGTCTTCATGTGAAACCACGCATAATCCCTCATAAGGATATTGATCTTGGACTCTTTCACTTTATCAGTACCTTCATAGGTTACTTCCAACTTCTTCCAAATCTCTTTGGCTGTCTCATATCCAGAAACGCGATTAAACTCAATAGTATCAAGAGCACAATAAAGGTAGTTAATAGCAGGTGCATTTTCTTTAAGCCTGGCTAAATCATTATTATCCTATTCAGTAGAGTACTTATTAATAGTAACTCTATTCTTCACATGTGATAGAATATATGGCCCTTCTACAATGGCCATCCAAGCATGCATACTTTAGGACTGAATGAAATTAGTCATTCTATTCTTCCAGCAAGTATAATGCTCTCCATTGAACATTAGAGACCTGGTAACTAACATGCCTTTTGGCAGCATATAAGCTTAAGCCCTTCCTCTGGATTCTCCTTTGTACGCCATGGTCTTTATCTCAAAGATTGTGAAATTTGTGAAATGAGAACTGCTCTGATACCACTTGTTGGTCCCTATACGTACACTCAATGAGTTAGAGGAGGGGTGAATGACTCACTCAAAAACTTATAGAACTTTTTCTCGGTAATCAAGGCTCTGCTGAGTGAGGTCAGTTGGCTGAGTGAAATAGCTGGAAAATGCAATTAAGTAAAGGACACAGAGATTTTTATACTAGTTCGGCAACATGTGCTTACATCCAGTCCCAAGAGAGTGTCTCAGCTCTAATCCACTAATCTCAACTCCTTCACCCTAGGCAAAGAAGCCTTTCACAAATTCCCCATTACAGTAAGTACCCTCCAAACTGCAATCGCTCACCCACTGACTAGAATACCCTCTTCTATCAGGAACTCACAAAGAGTTTAAATAAGAGTTGGATTCAAATTATAGAAACGTTGATCCAGTTGTATATGATCTAATATTACAATTGTTTGATCTAATCTATTCTCTTTTGTTGTAAGTAGATTCTAGCTGTGTTGTGCTTTCTTGCTTGAATTCCTTTAAAGCTTGTGAATTGACAAAGTTTTTGCTTCTAGGAAATTCAGGTTTAATCACCAAGTTGTAATGCTTGCCTTCTTGCTCCTTTTATAGTTGGATTGAGAAAGTAGCAACTGAACTTGTCCTCGCATCTTCTAAAATTGACAGCTCGACAATTCACCAGTTGCTTATTCAAATCGATTCGTTAAGAGATAGAATTGCACCATTGTGAAATACATTTCAATCCGTTAGATTGAAATTCGAGCTTTAATTTGAAATCTTTATCGTTTGATGCCAGTCTTCCATGAGAGAGAACTCATGCTGACTTTCCACGTGTCTTCATCCCATTCCCTCTAGTTTCTTGACATGTTGCAGAGTGCACGATAGCTCTTACCCAAAGTGGAAATTGACTTGTTGCAGCTTTGCTTGGGAAGACTTTATCATTTTATTCATAATTTTGTGTCTTATCAAGGCATTAATTCTTTTTATCTTTGTCTCATTAATGTTCCTCCAAAAGGCAACACTAAAATCAAAGATACCTTTTTACCTTAAAAGGTAAGGTCAACAACGTTGATAGACTTTAAGTAACTCAGCTAAAAGATAAAACAAATGCACATAGCTGAACCACAATCTAAATATCAAGTGTTGAGTGAATGTTACTAAGTCAGCGACTAAGTAAGTACTCAGCCCAGAAACCACTCAGAGTTAAACTAAATAGCTAGGTCAGTGGAGACTCAAAATTCTACCCTTGAATTTACTAACTCCCTTAAACCATATAATAATTATTTTAACATCATAATTGATTTAATTATCTCAAAATGAACTTAATTTTTATGATCAAAACTTAAGCACTACTAAGTCATCCACTGAGTCAGTCCAAACTCGTGCTTGGTTCAACAAAGTTAATTAGGGAAACTGGTGAAAGAATTATATTAAATGATGTTAGACATATCCCTGGTTTAAAAAGAAATTTAATATCTCTTAGTTACCTTGATAGCAAAGGTTTGAGCTATGTGGCTCAAGGTGGAGTCCTTAAGATAGTTAAAGGAAATAAGTGTCTTTTAACTGGAAATCTTGTAAATGGGCTCTACTACTTTGCTGGTACCACCTTGACTGGATCTAGTTATGTCATAAAATAGTCTAAAAAAGCTGATTTATGGCATAAGCGATTAGGGCACATTGGCAACAAAGGCCTTAGTTTGTTATAGAAAACTGGAACCCTAGATATTCCTAAAAATGATAAAATTAATAACTATAAAACTTGTGTCATTAGAAAAACTATTAAACAATGTTTCAGCAGTGCTTCTAATACATCCAATGCCTGTCTTGATTATATAATTAGTGATCTATGGGGATCAACTTATGTACCTATGTCCTTGTTTGGGGCACAATACATTGTGTCATTTATTGATAATTTTTGTAAGAAAGTGTGGATTTATTTTCTTAAGAAAAAATTTGAAGTGTTTGATAAATTTCTTGAGTGGAAAACTCTAGTAGAAAATCAACAAAACACTGAATTGAAAATTCTTAGGACTAATAACGGTCTTGAGTTTGTTAATACTCAGTTTAACCAACGCTGCCTAGAAAATGATATTGTTAGACATAGGGCATGTGGGCATGTTCTTATACCCCTCTGTAGAATGGTATTGCTGAGAGGTACAATAGAACTCTCTTTAATAAGGTAAGATGTATGTTGTTTGAATCAGGGTTAAGTTCTAATTTTTAGGTAGAAGCAGTCCATCCTGCTTGTTATTTGATAAATAGGAATCCTAGCTCTGTAATAGACTTGAAATGTCCTAATGAAGTTTGGTATAAATAGGTTGTTAGCTATGATCACCGTAGAATCTTTGGATGTGCTGCCTATGTTCATACCAAAGATTCCAAGCTTGATCTTAGGGCTAAGAAATGAATTTTCTTAGGCTATCCTTCTAGAATAAAGGATATAAAGTCTGAAGTCTAACTGAAGATAAAGTAATAATTTCTAGGAATGTTACATTTAATGAAAAAGAATTTCCTAGTTCAAACAAAGAAAAATCACAGTTAGTTAAGCAGAACACTTGGTTTGAGGTGGAGTTAGATAGGTTAGATCAAAATGTAAATGATAATGAACCTAATAAGCCCATTGTAAATCATGATAATGCTGATCATGATGGTAATATTGATAATCAAACTCAATCTGAAAATCAGGATAGTTCTAAGTCTGGTGATTATGTTTTGGTTAGGGATAGGTCTAGGAGAGAAATTAGGCCTTCTATATATTTGAATAGAAACATCTGTGATTGCAATTATTTTGTGTTTATAGAGTTTGTTGCTTGTGAGTCTAGTGAGCCTAGGACCTATTTAGAAGCCCTAAAGTCTAAGAACTGGCCTAAGTGGCAAGCTACCATGAAGGATGAGATTGAATCTCTAAATAAGAATGAAACCTGGATTCTGCTTCCTCAACCCAAGAATAAAAGAGTCATAGGTTGTACGTGGGTTTTTAAAAGGAAACTAGAAATTCCAGGCATTGAGAAAGAAAGATTCAAGGCCAGGGTTATAGCTAAAGGCTACAGTTAAGTAGATGGTATAGACTTTCATGATATTTTTCCCCAGTAGTTAAATATGTTTCAATAAGACTTGTTTTATCTATCACTGCCCTCTTTGACCTTGAACTAGAGCAGTTAGATGTCAAAACTACATTTTTACATGGTAATTTAGAGGAAGAGATTTATATGTCTCAACTAATGGCTTTCTATTTGAAGGCAAAGAGTCTTATGTTTGTTCCTTGAAGAATCTTTGTATGGCTTGAAATAGTCCCCTAGGCAATTGTACTTGAGATTTGATCAGTTTATGTTAAAATTAAATTTTAACAGAAGTAAATATGATTCATGTGTGTACTACTTGAAATTAAGTGATGGGTCTTATATTTACTTGCTTCTCTATGTTGATGACATGCTCATAGCTTGTAAACATAAACATGAGATTAATAAACTAAAACTTAAGTTGAATTATGAATTTGAAATGAAAGACCTAGGAGAAGCTAAAAGAATTTTAGGGATAAACATTATCAGGAATAGATCTAAAGGAATCTTGTATTTGACTCAAAATGATTATATTGAGAAAGTGTTATCTGTTTTTGGGTTGAATGGTGTTAAAGAAGTGTCTACACCTATAGGATCACATTTTAAGTTGAAAGCTAGTACTTTACCATTGGATAAAACTGAATCTGATTTTTTGAGTAAAGTTCCATATCAAAACATTGTTGGTTCTCTCATGTATGCCATGGTATGTACTAGGCCTGATCTTGCATATGGTGTTAGTGTTATGAGTAGATATATAAGTAATCCTTGTAAAATGCATTGGTTAGCTGTACAATGGCTGGCTAGGTATTTGAAAGGTTCTGTTTCTACTTGTTTGTATTATAAAATGATTTCTGGTGATAATATCTGTATTAGAGGGTTTTACGACTCTGATTTAGCTGCTGAACTTGATAAAAGAAGGTTTGTAACTAGTTTTTGTTTTACTTTAGGGAATAACTTGATTAGTTGGAAGTCTAGTCTTCAAGACATAGTTGTTTTATCCACAAATGAAGCTGAGTAGATTGCATTAATTGAAGCTGTTAAAGAGTCTTTGTGGTTAAAGGGAATTGTGTCTGAGTTAGGTCTTAAGCAAGATGTTGTTAAAGTGCATTGTGACTCTCAATCTGCTATTCACTTATGTAAAAATGCTATGTATCATGAAAGGACAAAACACATAGACATTAGGTTACACTTTGTGAGAGATGTCATAAATTCTGGTTCTGTATGTGTTGAAAAGATTCATATAGACATTAATCCTGTTGATGTGTTAACTAAAACCATTCCTGTTGTTAAATTTTAGGCTGCTTTGAGACAGCTGCAAGTTGTGTAGTTTTCAAGCAAAAGAATGACTTGTAGATATTCAATTGATGTACAAATGCTACTATTTTTCCTATTATTTGCTACTGTTTTTGTATTTTTTTGTTGTTTAGCTTGCAAATGTATAAGTTTTAGTTAAATAGTTTTAAGGATGTAATGGACTTGCATCTTCGTGAATGTATTTTACGCAACAAGTCTAAACAAGAGCTGTTGTTGGTGAATATGGTCCAAGCCAAAGGTGGAGATTTGTGATAGTTGGCTTTAGGGCCAATTCAAATAAAGAAGCTCGAAGCCCTTTTAAGTAAGCATGATGATATATAAAGGCTTTTTAACTAGTTTCTAGGGATAATCCCTATATTCCCTTCTTCACAGCTGCACAACTCAAGTGTAGCGTGCAAGTTAATGTTCCGGAGTTATGTGTTCCGGATGATGCAAGTTTTAAATAATGTGCACTGAATGTAAAGATTTAAGAGTGAAAGAAAATCAAACACAGTGATTTTCATACTGGTTCGACCCTGCCTATGTCCAGTCCCCAGAGTTTCCTCCTCCGAGCTTAATCCACTAGTGTGATTTCTTTTGTGGACATAAATCAAGTGTTTACAGTTGTCCCCGGAAATTTCTTCTCCTTCGGATGTAGGATATTTCACCGAACTACTCCTAGCCTGGTTGAGTACTTTACAGCTTGTCTCCGTAGAAGCCCCCTTCTTGCGAATGTAGGATATACCACCAAAAGCACCAACTTTTGGTTGAGTCCTTTGCACTTTGTCTTCGGAGAGTGACTTCTCTTTCGAATGTAGGATATACCACCAATAGCACTAACTTCTGGCTGAGTCCTTTCTCTTTAACAAGATATAACACTTAAACTACCCAAGTATAAGATGAGTCCTACAGAGATATGCCACTCAAACTCTCTGGTTCAAGCTATGTCCTAATCTCACTCCTCACCAAAGTAGGAGATTTTTGCACCTTTGTTTTGATAAGGATTTGGGTTTTGAATTCCTCAAGTTTATAATTTCACTTGGGAATTCTTACAAACAAATATGAGTGGTTTGTTCTCAGATGGATTAAGTAACTGATTGTGTAGCAATTTCTTCAATATTGTTGCTTCTAAAAAGCAATCAGCATGTTCTCTCTTGGTGAAGATTCTCTTTTATAGGCTTGATTGAAAGATGTAGTCGTTGCTTTAGGTTGAATCTTCACCATTGATTTGATGTGAAATGGCGCTTCCAGAGTAATTGATTCATCCGTTAGACTCATTGATTGGCCCGTTGAATTTATTGGGATTGGAGAAACAAAGTTATCAATCATTGTTTATTTGCTTTTAGTGCTCAGCCAACTTTTATACAACTTTATCCTTTGTGTATGCTCCACGCGCCATCTTATTGGTCTAGGAGAAAAAGGTAGTTATCCTTTCTCTTTCCTTTGTCAGCCTTTTTTTTCCTTTTTCTAAAATAGTGCAAGTTGTCACTTTTTCTTTTTTCAAGGCAATTTTGACTTATGACCAGCTTTTAGGGGGAAACTGAATATTTGAATTTTTCACTCTTATTTAGAGTTGAGTCTTCCGGATATCCTCAGACTTATTCTAATTTGGATGTCTTCAATGGTGATCTGTTCTGAATGCAGTCTTCAAGGGGATATAAGTTTGTTTCATTTCGAAACTCTAACAGGATGCTATTGATCTTGTTTTCCTTGAGCCAGATGAGGTGAGGTTAGGGCTTGGAAGTTTACATCTTATAGACTTTAGTCCGGATGCTTCCTTTTTGTACTCGGTGGCTTGTTTTGTTCCATATATAGTTCAGATGCTTCTGTCTTGAATGGGATGAATTCTTGTGGTTTTTGTTTTCTTCAAAACCTTTAGATCTGGATGCTTTCTTGAGGTTTTTGCAAAGTCTTCTGGATGATTGATTTCTAACAATCTCCCCCATTTTGACTGAAACAAAAACCTGAGTCCAGAAGCACATATTTTAAGGGATATATTATCTAAGTATGATTCTTAATACTTAGTCATTCACAAGGTTTCTCCCTTATAATTCTAGCATCCTAACTCCCCCAATATTTTGGCCTTATAGATTCTAATATTTTTCTACTACAATTGATGGTTGCACTTTTAGAAGCAGATTTTAAATAATATCTTTCCCTATATAACTTTTGTTATTAACAATAGTTAACATCAATGAAGCATTGGATTACAAGTATAGAAGATTAGAAGTGAAAAGTGATTGCATATGTCATGGCTAGCTATTACAGATGATTTACAAATTACAATAGATATGCTATCCTTCTTCTAGTATTCTTTCTTCTGTTGATCATTCTCAGCTATGGCAACTTCTTCTCTTTGGCCTTTTTTAGCTTTACTTTTTCCTTTTGTTGATCTTTCTCCCCCTTTTTGTTTGCATCAACAGAGGGAACAATCTCAATAAAATTTCTTCTATTTCATTATCTTTCCTAGGCTCTGAATAGGAGTGTATAATCCAGATTCCCTGCCAGTTTCTGTTCAACAATTTTTTATACTGTGGAGGATATAATGTAGATTGGCTTGAGGGATTTATGGAGTGCAGCATATGAGTTAGTTAGATAGGGATGCATTTTGATAGCATACTCTTGGTCCTCTCCATCAACGTAGGTTGACATCCCCCTAATTAGCGTTAGCATGCACTTATAGCCTCCAAAACTTGTATCCCCTATGTGTTGGACTAGCTGCTACAAGAATGGAAGAAACAGACTTTTATGAACGAATCTAGATGAGCCAGAGGTAGATGGAGCATTCAGATTGAGATTAAATAGTAATGATCCAAGTTGTTGGATTTCCTACGTGACTAATTTTGTATTATTGTGGAAGCTGTCATTCATATGTTGAAGCTCAATATTAGATGCATCTTGCTAATTTCTGATGGTTTTTTCCATGGAAAGAAGACCAATTTGGCAATCACTTCCAATGTCCTCAGCTGTTTTTTCAAGAATAGATGGCAAGTCATCCTTAATAAAATTTTGTAAGCTGCTACTTCAACTCTTTTTGCTTAGTGGTAAGAGAGTTGATTCCGGAAGTTGTGGCATTTGATCCATCCATGACACCAGTAGAAATTGGATTCAGCAATTCAGCCAGTGTTTCTCTCATAAAATTCTTGAGTTCTGTTTTCATACCATCTATAGTAGATTTGATAGTCTCAAGGACAGCAGCTTTGCATGATTCGCTTTCTATCACAGCTTTGGTAGTAGTACTTTTGGATTCTACAACCTCTTTTAGTATCTGCTCTAAGATTTGAAGGTCTTCAGGAATATTTTGCACTTTCTGCTCACGATCAATAAGCTTACTCTGGATATTCTCTAATTCAATTATCAGATTTTGAGGAATTTGAAGACTTTGGGTGGAGGACTAAATCTTTTCCAGTATAGTATAGATATCCCAGAGGATAGGATCAAAGTTGGATTCCTTACTCTCTTTTTATTCCATGGTTTCTTCTTCTAGTAATTTTGATGTGAATCCGGTATGAGAAACACAATTTGAACTCAAGAATTTTCTTGACCGTGAATTAAGATTTAAGGACACAAAGAAAATAAACTTATAGATTAGAAATCAAGTTAAGAATAAAGGCAATAACACAACCAATCCTAGCAAATAAAACGAACAATCAAGCTAACATATAGTTGACCCAACCTTTCAAATTGGATGAAAGAACCTATTATGGGGTTGATTCTCTATTGTCTAGCCACAAGAATTGATCACAATTAAAATAATACTACAAGAACAAGATCCCAATCAGTCGCATTCAAAGAAAGCTGAATTTTCGCAAAGGAAAAATCTAAATTTTATTATTATCAAATCTGTATCTAGAATACATAAAAAGTTATCTATTTATAATGCTACTAACCCTAGGCCACAAAATTATTGGTTTAATTTGACTAAAAAAGCAATAATAGAGTCCTATTAGCTTTAGGAAAGAAATCCTTAAAGCATAAGGAAAGAATTCTACATTTATTGGAAAAAAAAACTAACTAGTACACAAAATGCCCTAAATAAGAAAATAATAAACAAACCTCAATAAATTAAATAAAATCCTATTCATATAGGTAGCCTATTTATAGTCTTCCACAACTGGGCCAATAAAAACTAACCAAGATCCCAATGGGTTAGCATGTGTCAAACACATGTGTGTCCAAAGCTCACTTAAGTTAATTCAAATTAGACCAAGTCTTGAATCACTCTTTAACAACTTGAATCAAAGTTAATAATTCTTTATCCTTGCTTAAGCTCACATCAATAGATTAAATCACGAAGATCTCTTTGACAAGCCCATTTAGAGCTTCTTGAGTTCTCTTTGACATAGACCTCATAATTGGAATACGTAGAGAGTCCTTCACTTTAAGCTCCATACCTTTATTCCTTCCATGCTCTATAGTCAGTGTACCTTGATTTGCATCATTCCCTCCCTCTTCAAAAGGATTCGTCCAGGCCATCTTTAACTTTTTATCTTTTGTTGCTAGTTGAGCCGCAATGTTGATTCTTGACCTTAGTTCGAATGAGCTCATAGGTGAGAAGCTGGGGCTAGAGCTGCCATCATCATCTTTATTGCCCTCTTCTTCACCATTCTCACTCTCATCACTACTCCCATCTTTTTCTTCCTCTTCTTCCTGATCATTACTTTGTATCATCGAATCCTCTGGAATGACCTTGCCCACTGAGATAGCCAGAGCAGCATTCTCATTGGGACTCAAATTGATTCCCTCCTCTAGAGCACCCAAGTTGCCTTAGTTTTCCATAGTTCCATCAGATTCAGTAATATTAGCATTGAGATCAATTCTTACCTCTGTATTTCACTCTTCAGGAATGATTGCTTTCTCCATTTGATTTTTTGCTGGATTTTGAACAATTGCAGCTTCATCTCTCTTTTCAATTCTCTCAGCAGTTAGGAGCAACTCCCGTAGAGGTTGAGATCTAGGCTAGAGGCGTAGATCATCAATAATTTCCTCTCTAAATCCTTTCTTTAGGTACTAAATATTCTTTAGTGATACAAGGATTGGTAAAGTTATGATTGAGGGAGGATCAGTTGTTTGAGTCACTCAGAATGGGCTTCCGGGTCTTTCAATTACTCTGAATCAGCCTTTGGGTCCAGCCAGTATGGGAGCCAGATTATTGATGTGCTGATTTTCCTTATTGGTAGCCTTCTTAGCTGTAGTGCTTGAGAAAAAGAGGGACCCCTCTTGATTAACTTCCTTTTGGGCTCCAAAGAAGCCTCTAGTTCCTTCTTGCTATTATTGCTAGAAGCATGTTCCTCTTCCGAATCTTTAAGTTGCTTTCTCTTCTTAGCAACAGCTTTTACAAGCTTTCTTTTATGCTTGGGGGATTTATGGAGCATTTAGTTTCATTTCATGGTATCCTCATTAACTTTCACCATTTCTTCTTCCTCCGCATTCTCAAGTTTAATCTTCTTTTGAGCCTTGGGTCTGCCAGTGCTTGGCTTCTGTGCAACTAGAGCTTTCTCTATAGTTCTTTCGGCCTTTTTTACTATGCTCTTCTCTTGTTTTTCCTTCTTCTTCCTTAAGGCCTTTTCTTCATCCCATGTTTCATCAAAGGTAAGTTTTAGGAAGTTTTTCTTTAGTATGGCCTTCCCTTCAACTAACTCTTCTCCTATCAGATCTATCTCATTCTCAAGTAGAATCCTGGTGATTAGAGCACCATGAGAAGGACTAGAATGTTGACTAGACTACTTTCATTCTAGTATTGTATAACATAGTGTTAGAAGGCTGAGGCAGTATTAACACTTCCCTTCCGGATTAGAATTAGGTTGGCCATTATAAACTGAAGTACTCAAGGTGTCTTTGACTAGAGTGTCGAGAATTTATCTCCAAAATACCATTATGGAAGCCACATCATTGGATTGTATTTAGTTCCTTGTTCATCCTCATCTGTTCTCAACACAACTCCTTAATTCTTCATATTGAAATGTGTTGTAAAGAAGGCGGGAGTGATGGTGATGACTTTTCCTTTCACTCTTGTTTGAAGTATATCATAGAAGGAGTGGACTCTGAGGTTCTTATAGAATTCCTCAACAAGAACAGGATAGGTGGGATTGTTCATCCTGAGGAAACCTCCAAATATTGGTCTTTAAGGAGGAGTTTAGAATAGGATTCAGTAGTGAATATATACTCATCACCCAAATAATCGGAGGGGATTATGGTATCTGAATTTTTAAACTTCAGAGAGATAAAGTCTTTATCCTAGAGATCTGCCTCTTGGAATACGTTCTTAGAAGGATTAAGAAGGGAGGTTTGATTTTCTAAGTTTTCCATTTAAAGATCTGAAAAGAAGGTTTGACAGGTTTTAGGGTCTCTATAGAAATTTTTATAGAGTAACAATAGGTAGTTGCTTGCGTGAAGAAGACTGAGATTTTAGGGCCTTTTATAGAATTTTGGAGACTAGGGCTTTTTGGTAATCTGGAAGCAGTTAAATTTAATTTGGATTAATGAGTTGGTAGTTAAATTTGGAGAGAGAAGTTAATGGCATGTAAATCAGAGAATTAGAACAATTTTATTCCATTTGTAACTATTGCAATTCATCACGCGTAAAACTGCCCAATAAACGTTTTAAACTCAAAAGTGTGCACAGTTACCTTTTTTGCACTTTTCTTGCCATTTTCATGTCTTATCTACTGATCTGGCAATATTCTTTTCCAGATCCTAATTTGGTCAACTTCTCTTTTTCTCCTTGATTGTTATAGTCTTGATAACTGCATATCTGTCTTTTGGAGTCTTCTTCAATTTGGATTGATCTTTCACTTGCCTCCTTGATTTTGTTGGATTTAATCTTTACTAAAGGATTTAGTAAATATTTTGCTCTTAGTTTATCGCTTGATTTCTCAGATGTATTATTTGGCCATGAAATGAGCCTCCTATAATAAGTTTTTTGGTGACAGCTTCTTTTCACAAATCTCTTCTGGATTTATTTGGAAGTACTTAAGTTTCTGATTACTTCAGGCTTTGCTTCTCTTTTCAACATTTTCTCCTGTTTATTTGACTTGTTTCGGATCATCCAGGTTACGCCAATAGCTAATTTTCTTTTATAGGATAATACTAGACCATTTTTAGTGAGTGGATCTAATTTATCTTAAATGGCCACAATCTTGAGCTTCTTCCTTCTATTCCTTCTTGCTAGAGCTTTAGAGCTTTTGCTGATTTTGCTTTTCTCCAGAGCTGGGTTGTCTAGACCTTCATCTTTGATTATCTCCATTGCTTCTTTCTCTACCTTTTTTCTGGGTTAAAGTGATGAAGACTTTTTCATCACCATTCATGTGCCTTGAAGATCCACTATTCGAGTACTATTTTAGATGATCTTGAGTGGATTTAAGGCATACCTGTAAGATAGATTAAGTGGAATTGGGTACCCAATCAAATTTGGGTCCTCTCTGGTTAATGACCAATTGTAGCCATGGATTGGCATCATAATAACCATATTTAAATCTACACATTTTAGTTCTATGGTCAGTTTTACCACAGAATCTGCATCCGGAGATTGGCTTGTTCTGTTCAAGCTTCTTCTCAAGCTTCTTGAGATCTTCCTTCCCATAAATTCTGGAGTATCTAGCCTTGGATAGTGATGATTCTCCACGTTCTTTTTGAATTTGGTAGTTAGCTAGTGGAGCTATCTCTAATCTGTGATTTTTCTTCTTTTGCTTAGCCATTTGGTTATTATAAATCATCACACCTTTCTCTTTTTGAGCTGGAGTAGTGTATCTCTATGCTTGGGGTTGTTTGCTAACATTCCTTCTTCTTTGTTGTGAAGGATATGGCTTTCTTCCGATTGCTGGCTTTGGAGTTCTTTCGGCAGCTTCCCTCATCAAGGCTAGTTCCCTATCTAGCCTAGTTAGATTTTAACTTAATATCTGAACTTGATTTCTAAAGAAATTTTCTTCAACGATATTAATATGCTTTTCACTTCTTATTAAATTTATGTCTTGTGACATTGCCTCTGCATCTTCAGCTAGCTCCATCAATTATCTTTGAAGGGACTTGATTGCTTTTGTATTCTTTTTTACATTATTGAGCATAACTCCTAAAGTCCTGGCAAGTTCAAGGTTAGAAAAAGAATTAGAGTGAGAGTTTACCTCTGTACTAATTGACTCTAATTCTGATTCTTTTGAAAACTCAGGGATTTGTTGAGTTGTTTTTCTTTCGGATGATTCTGCCTTCAATTTAGCTATTGCCATGAATGCACAATTTGCAGTCTTCTCTTAGTTTGATATTGATGAGCTACTGCTTTCCTCACTATTGCTCCAAGTGGCTACCATTGCCTTCCTCTTATGTTTATTTTCTTTATTGAGCTTATGACAAGTTGGTCAGAAGTGTCCTTTCTCACCACATTCAAAGCAGGTTGTATCCTCTTTTTGATTTTGTTTATCTTCCGGATACTTTTCGTACTTGTCTCTTTCGGAGCTTCCTTCATTTCTTCTTTTGGAGACGTATTTCTAGGACTCCTTCTTGACTCTCTTACTCCTTTTCTCATGAATCTATTGAATTTTCTAGTCAGTATAGCCATTTGTTCTTTATTGTAAGGAGATTCTTTTGAGTTCTTTTATGATCCAGATGAGACTGATCCGGAGGAATCTGCCATGAGAGCATTTCCTTTCTTCTTCTCTTCTAGCTTCTTCTCTTGTTGGCTATATGTTTTCGGGGATAGCTCTTGAGTTAGGAGGTTGCCAATGAGCTCATCATAGCTATATAATTTTAAGTCATGAACCTCTTCGATGGCAGTCTTTTTGTTATCCTATTCTTTGGTGAGACTCGAGAGAATTTTCTTTACCATCTCTTCCTCTGTAATCTCCTTCCCCAGAGTCTTCATCTCATTTACCAGATTTATGTATCTAGTGTTCATGCTACTGATGGATTCTATAGGCTCCATCTTGAATACTTCAAGTTTCTGCTGGAGGAGATCAATTCTGACTTCTTTGACTTTGTTGGTTCCTTCATAGGTCACTTTAAGTTTTTGCCATATTCTTGAGTAGTTTCATAGCCTGAGATCTAGTTGAATTCTATTGCACTCAAAGTGCAATAAAGCATGTTAATAGCATTTGCATTTTCATGCAACCTTTTATAATCATTTCATCCCATTGATTTGATGGTTTTTTGGTGGTGACACCTTCAACCTCAATGGTTGGAATATAAGGGTCATCCTTTATGGCCATCCATGCTAGCATGCTTTTTGCCTAAATGAAATTCTTTATCTAATTTTTCAATAACGTGTAATGTTCACCAGTGAAGAGTGGAGGACAGGTAACAGACATACCCTCTAGAAGAAGCTGTGAGTTGTTAAAACTCATCTTGACTGTAGTATCAAGTTTAGACCTTTTGCTCAAGATTGTTAAGCCTCTAGTTTTGAGCACTTGAAATGATACCACTTGTTGGTCCAGGTGTGTATATGTTTAGGGTCAGGGGGGAGTGAATGACCCTTTTTGTGAAATATTGGACTTTTGACAAGTCAAGTGTAGCGTGCAAATTAATGTTCTGGAGTTATGTGTTTCAGATGATGCAAGTATAAAATAATGTGCACGAAATTTAAAGATTGAGAGTGAAAGAAAATTAAACAAAGTGATTTTCATACTAGTTCGATCCTGCCTATGTCTAGTCCCCAGAGTTTCCTCCTCCAAGCTTAATCCACTAGTGTGATTTCTTTTGTGGGCATAAATCAAGCATTTACAGTTGTCTCCGGAGATTTCTTCTCCTTCTGATGTAGGATATACCACCGAACTACTCCCAGCCTAGTTGAGTACTTTATAGCTTGTCTCCATAGAATCTCCCTTCTTGCGAATATAGGATATACCACCAAAAGCACCAACTTTTAGCTGAGTCCTTTGCACTTGGCCTCCAAAGAGTGACTTCTCTTCCGGATGTAGGATATACCACCAAAAGCACCAACTTTTGGCTGAGTCCTTTATACTTTATCTCCGGAGAGTGACTTCCCTTCGGATGTAGGATATACCACCAAAAGCACCAACTTTTGGTTGAGCCCTTTCTCTTTAGCAAGATATACCACTTAAACTACCCAAGATTAAGCTGAGTCCTATAGGGATATACCACTCAAACTCTCTAGTTCAAGCTAAGTCTCAATCTTACTACTCACCCAAGTAGGAGATTTTTACACCTTTGTTTTGATAAGGATTTAGGTTTTGAATTCCTCAAGTTTATAAATTCACTTGGGAATTCTTACAAACAAATATGAGTGGTTTGTTCTTAGATGGATTGAGTAAATGATTGTGTAGCAATTTCTTCAATATTGTAGCTTCTCAAAAATAATCAGCATGTTCTCTCTTGTTGAAGCTTCTCTTTTATAGGCCTTACTGAAAGATGTAGCCATTGGTTAAGGTTGAATCTTCACCTTTGATTGGATGTGAAATGGCTAGAGCCATTGATTTGTTCGTTAGACTAATTGAATGGCCCGTTGAATTTATTGGGATTGGAGAAAAAAAGTTATCAGTCATCATTTATTTGGCTTTTAGTGCGCAACCAATTTTTATGCAACTTTCTCCTTTGTGTGTACCTCATGCGCCATCTTATTGGTGTAGCAAAAACGGTAGTTGTCCTTTTGTCTTTCCTTTGTCAGCCTTTTTGTTCTTTTTCTAAAATAGTGCAAGTCGTCACTTTTTCTTTTTCCAATGCAACATTGACTTATGACCGTTTTTTGAGGGGAAACATAATATTTGAATTTTTCCCTCTCATTTAGAGATGAGTCTTCCAGATATCTTCATACTCATTCTAATTACGGATGTCTTCAATGGTGATCTGTTCTAGATGCAGTCTTCAAGGGGATATAAGTTTGTTTCCTTTCCAAACTCTAACAGGATGCTATTGATCATGTTTTCCTCGAACTGGATGAGGTGAGCTTAGGGCTCGGAAGTTTGTCTCTGCTAGAATTTGGTCTCGATGCTTCCTTTTTGTACTTGGTGGCTTATTTGGTTTCACATATGGTCCGGATGCTTCAATCTTAAACAAGATGAATTCTTGTGGTTTTTGTTTTCTTCAAAACCTTTTGATCCGGATGCTTTCTTGAGGTTTTTGCAAAGTCTTACGGATGATTGATTTCCAACAAAACCGTGAAGTATATGAGTAGGTAGGAATCCAAAATATTAAATATGAAGAGAAAACAATAAGTAAATTCTGAAAAGTAAATGATTGATAAGAAATGGAAAGTCTGATTTCTCCGATTTGGTTGCTGTGAATAATATTATAAAGGAACATGTATGACCAGCAGGCAGACATACATAGTTTTGACTTCTCCCTTTCATTCTAGCATTTTATAGCACACAAATCTAGGTTTCTTGCTCTAATGTACTAAACATAGCTCTCGCGTCGTGCTTAGTTTCCTTATAGTTTAACTTATAGGTTTTCCATCATAAGTGATTCTTTAAGCATTAAGGCTGAGCAAGTATTCTATTTACTAAAAATTCTTAGCACTTCCAGGCACCTCTCAGTTCGTTCCAGAAGTGTGTTTTGTGTTTAAATCCATGTTAGCAATATACCTTTCGGTTCATTTTGTTAACACTATGTATAAGTTTGGCCGAACTTATGATGATTTTAAGCTCAACATAAAAAGTCAACTTAATATAATACCGGAAATAAAGGAGAAGAGGAAATCAAACCATATTCAACCCGTTTTGCTTGTTGGCTTTACCTGCTCTGGCTTAATTAATAATAAACATAAAATAAAGAATAAAAAATAAATATTATATTAAATGAAAGAAGTGCTACAGAGAGTGGAATGAGACAATGGAGCCTTTGAGCCAACCAAAGCTAATTTCAAATGAGAGGAGCTTTCCTATTTATACTGGCAAGTGGAAGAATCTAGAGTTGCCACTTACCCTATTAAATATTCAAAAATAAATCTCACACCATACAACATAAAGTCTTCTAGAAGATAAAGGCTTGCCCACTAAGTTTTGTGCAAGTGACTATTAAAATATTACAAAAGTAATTCCACCACTCAAGTCTGTCATCCTCAACAAGCCACATAGAAGTCCTTCTAGAAGCACGGGGATTTTGGTCATTTTTCACTTCAAAATATCAGATTGGCTTCCTTTCTCTCAACTATTCTACAATTCCGCCTGCTTTGGCTATTTTTCTGCCTTTTCTAGCTTTCTGGAGCAACCAAAAGGAGCAAGCAGAACCTTCCTGCAAAACTAGAAAACAACTCTAAATTAAGTGATTCCAAATCCAAATTACTCATGTTTTCTTGGCATATTATGCACTTATCAAATACCCGCACACTTAAACATTTGCTTGTCCTCAAGCAAAACACAATGACATAAGAACATAAAAGCACAAAAGTGAAGAAAATTAAAGTAGCAGTCAACAATCAACTTATCTCTTATGAAAAATAGATTAATCTACCAAAAAATACAAAGATTAAGGAAGGAGATGAACACTCTGTGATGGGTTGTATTTTTAGTATATATTTGTGCTTATTTCCGTATCATAGAGACCATGTTTTTAGTCTTTTTGGTTACTACTACTTCCTTTCTTGTATTTTCAGGTTTTGAAGGTGATTTGGAGAAAACATGGAATATCTAGGCAAAAAGAGCCCTTCACCAATACCTGATACAGGCAGCAAGAGCAATAGCCAGTCCCGGTGACCCAGAACACTTTAGATCGACCAAGATGACATCAATACCAGAGCATGCTAAGTCCCAGATCTTGAAGTTACCCAATTCAGGAAAATCCTATTCAAGAAGAGTCCAATTCAAGAAGGCAGCTTAAATCTCTTTCCTAATTCCATAAAGGAAGTGATTTTACTACCATCTGAAGACCGAGACAAAAAGGAAATGAATCCAATGAGATAAATGCTAAGAATCCTATTCTATCACAAAAGAGGAACCATAAGGAGAGGCATTCATCTATAAATACCAAGGCCAGTGCATTTAAAAAGGATCATCGACCATTTGAATTTCAGAGTCCTTCTAGTCTAGTCTAGTTTTAGTTCATAAATCTTAGTTTCTTTGCTTTCAAGTACTTTGGATTTTTGAGTTTAATTTCAGATTCGGTTTAATAAGCAATTTTAATTTCACTCTTTTTATTCTTAGTGTGATTTACTTTCAGTCTCTTTATGTTTTAGTACATTTAAATTCTTTATGACTTGACCAAGTAAGGGTAAAGACTAAGTGTAAATGGTGTGAGGACCGCAATTGAATACAAAAGTTCAACGGGTGACCTATTTACCAATCTCGGTACTTCAAGGGTTTTATGGTAAGGATATCACTTAGTCTCGCTATTGGCCTAATCATCCAATTGGTTAGTCTTTGTGATTATTCTTAATTCTTATTCTTGCATCCATAATTGTGCCTAAAGAGGAATAGAGTAACAATAGTCTCCATTGAGACTAGAGAGAGGTAATCTTTTGCCTGTTGGGAGTGCTTCACAACCGTTAGTAAGGATTTAGGCTTTTCTAATATCTATGGCTATTCATTAGCGAGCTCTTTGGTGTGAAGCCAAGAGACACAATGAGTAAGAGGGAGGTCGTGGCGTGAAGTTTGCTCTCTATACACAGTATGGAAGAGTTGCTAGTAATGTATGGTGCATGGATACTAGTATAACTAAATCTAGGTCCCAGTGTAATTAATTCCTCATCCCATAATCACCATGATATTCAATCTTGCTTTACTTTGGTTGAGTCATTATTTCTCATCATTTTATTACTTACTTTATTTAGTTCTAATCTACAAATTCCTATAGAGAGGACTTCTAGGTCACGTTGTGTGTTATCTTCTAAGAATAACGTTTTCAAATACAGTTCCTTGTGGATTTGACCTCTGCTCACTACTAACTACCAGTTTATTTTGTGTAGGGATTTTTTTTTGTGGTCTTGAGACCCATCAAATTTCGGCATTGTTGCCAGGGAACGGTTCCCTTTGACTAGTTATTTAATGTGGATGACCAGAGTTACAGGTCATGGCAGCAAATTCCTCTATGATCCAAAAATTGAAAGATCCAATAGAGCTCGTGCTAAGAAAGCTCGAGAGTATAAAGAGTCTAAGCACCAAGCAAAAACTTTAACCGGACTAAACCACAATCCAATTGATATAGAAGGAATGTCTGATGATCCAACTGACTCGAATTAAGAACCTAAAATAGCCATCATGATCATGGCTGACCAAGAGCAGTTAATCCGGGGCCTTATACAGGGCCCAGTGAACCAACAACCATTCGGCAACACTTATGTAGTCAAGACTAACGATAACAACTTTGAGATCAGATCTAGGTTTGTTTATAGCTTACCTAAATTCACCGTAAGGGCCATTGATGACCCTTACAAACACTTGCAGACGTTCCATTTGATGGTTTGTTCTATGAAGCCGCCCAAGGTCAATCTAGACCTTGCGAAATTGAAGTCCTTTGCTTTTGCCCTTGAGGACTCAGCCAATGAATGGTTTTGTCATTTGAAACTAGGATCCATTACATCATGGGATCACATGTCGGGAGTCTTTCTCAACAAGTACTTTTCAGCATCAAGAGTTGCCACTTTGAAGAGGCAGTTCTGTTCGGCCAAGATGAAAGACACGGAGAGTCTCCATGGGTATTACGAAAGGTTACAACACCTTTTAGTAGATTGTCCCCCTTATGGATATACTGATCAAGCCTTAGACCAAACCTTCTATGAGGGACTCCCGTTCTCCTAGAGATCTATGATGGATGCTGTTAATGGGGGTGCTCTCATTAACAAGACCCCGACTCAGGCTTGAGAACTCATTAGGACTATGGCAGAAATCGCTCAATAGTTTGGCGATCATGAAGGAAAATCTACTTTGAGAATAGTGAACGATATCAATTCTTATGATCAATGACAAACTAGAGAGACTCACTGAACTTGTTCACCAGATAGCTGTCCAGACCAAGGTCATAAAGGAGTGTGAACTCTTCAGAAAGACCACTTATGCTACTGATAAATGTCCTCGCATATGGGACCCTGAATTTGAGCAAGTCAACACCATGGGAAACTACGGCAACTATGGTAACTATAGAAACTACGATAACTATAGTAACTATATTAATCAGGAGAACAAGCAGCTGTACATCCCACCACCACAGAGAAATAAGATAGGGTAGCGAGATCATCCTGCACTCACTTAGGGAAATAATGACCGCCAATAACCACAGAGACCATAGAATCAGCTCGTGGTGAGGAATCAGTAGAATGCAATCAAACCGAGACCTCCTCAACAAGTATAACCTAACCCACCTAAGCAGTCGGAACACAATCCTTTTGAACTTTTTATTGCTCTTGCTGAGGGTTCTAATAAGTGGTTTTAGTTGGTAGATGATCGGATACAAGGACTGTAAGGTAACTTCTCAAACTTGGAAAAACAGATGGCCCAGATACTTAGCACTCTCTCCAAGATCAAGAACATGGAGAGACTTCCATCTTAAGTGGAGGACAATCCCAAGGTAGAATATCAGTGCGATTAGGCTAAGGGAAAAGAAAGAGACTCAACCGAAACCACCGAGAGCAGAAATGGAGGATGAAGTCATTGTGATTCCCGAAGACATATAGGAACTAGTGATTTCTACTGACACAAGACCTCCTTTTCCAAAGAGACTGATAAAGACCAAGAAGCTAAAGGAAGAGAAAGAGATCTTCGAGATCTTAAGGAAGGTCGAGATCAACATCCCATTGCTTGATGTGTGTAGACAGATACCCGAATATGTGAAATTCCTTAAGGAACTATGCACTAATAGGAAGAAGCAGCATGATCTGGATAAGGTCGTAATAGAGGAAAATGTATCTGCCATGATCCAATGCAAATTACGTCCTAAGCTGAAGGACCAGGGAATGTTCACGATCAATTGCACCATAGGTCAGGTTGGAATTCAAAAGGTTATGTGTGATCTCGCTGCATCTATAAATGTCATGCCTTCCTCTGTCTACCAGCAGATATTAGCCAACCGCAATATGCCTCTCAAGGAGACTAGGATTGTCTTGCAACTCACAAATCGCTCTGTTGTTTAACCTGAGGGAATTTTAGGGGACGTATTAGTCAAGGTAAATGATTGTGTTTTTCTCGCTAACTTTTATGTTCTTGATATGTGTGATGTAGATACGAAGGGGAACTCAGATTTACTATTAGCGAGACCATTCTTGAGTGGCCATGACCAAAATCGATGTACACAATGGTTCCCTCACTATGGAATTCAACGGGGAAGTATCCACTTTAATTGTCTATGATGCCATGAACACCCTAGAAGAAGATTCAAGCCCATATAGCGTTGATAGTCTTGACCCCATCATCCAACAAATTTTTGAGCTCAATCTCTCAGACGAGTATTTATTCCCACTAAATAAAGTACTTGACACTAAGAGTCCCGATGATACTGATTTGGATGAGAAGGTGAAAGAGGCTATTCATAATCTCAACTCACCGCAACCTACATCGAGACCTGAACCAAACCTCGCTCTGCCACCTTTTAAGAAACTCACTCCTTCCATCATCCAACCACCGGAACTTGAACTCAAGAGTCTACCAAGTAACCTCAAGTATGCTTCCTTAGGGGATAATGATACACTCCCGGTGATTATTTCCAATAAATTGATTCCTGATGAAGAAAAATCGGCTGATCTATTTGCTACTATAATACAAGGAGGCAATTGGATGGACTATAGCTGATATTAAGGGGATTAGTCCTTCCACTTTCATGCACAAGATCAAGCTAGAAGAGAACGCCAAGACCTACCGCCAACTTTACAGATGACTCAATACTCCTATAATGGAAGTTGTGAAGAAAGAGATGATCAAGCTCAAGGAGGCTAACCTCATTTACCCTATCTCTGATAGTGAGTGGGTTAGCCCAGTACAAGTTGTCCTAAAGAAGATAGGGGTCACAGTGATAATAAATGAAGATGGAGAATCAGTCCTGACAAGAATACACATTGGGTGGAGAGTTTACAATGACTACTGGAAGCTCAACATCACGACTAAGAAGGACCATTTCCCACTACCATTCATTGATTAGATGCTGGAGAGACTAGTAGGAAAGTCTCATTTCTGCTATCTCGATTGAATTTTAGGTTTCTATTAGATCTCAGTGGCACTAGAAGACCAAGAGAAGATAACTTTTATATGTCCCTTTGGTACCTTTTCTTACAGACGGATACCTTTTGGTCTCTGTAATGACCCCACTAAATTCTAGAGGTATATTACGAGTATCTTCTCTAATTACATGGAAAGCATTATTGAGATATTCATGGATGATTTTAATGTGTCTGGTGATTCTTTTGATGCATGTCTTGATAACCTTTGTAAGATCCTTAAACGTTGAATTGAGTCTGACTTAGTGCTTAGCTACGAGAAATGCCACTTCATGGAAGACCAAGGTATGATAATGAGTCATGTTATATCTAAAAAAGGTATTGAGGTAGACGAAGCTAAAATTAATTTTATTCAGTCCTTACCTTACCCTACATCTGTAAAGGAAGTTAGGTCTTTTCTTCGGCATGCAGGTTTTATCGCATATTCATCAAGAACTTTTCAAAGATCGCTGCGCCCTTATATAGATTACTCCAGAAAAAAGCTAACTTCGATTTTGGAGACCTTTGTAAAGAAGCCTTTGACACTATCAAGAGGAAGCTGGTCTCTATGCCTATTATCCAAGCACCCAACTGGGACCAGACCTTTGAGATTATGTGCAATGCAAGTGATAAAGCGGTAGGAGCAATATTGGGAAAAAAGATTGGCCGAGAACCTCATGTCATTTATTATGCCTCTTAGACTCTCGATATAGCTCAGCGAAACTACACCACAACTGAGAAAGAAATCCTTGCTATTATTTCTGCATTAGAGAAGTTCTATTCCTACCTTCTCTGTTCCAAGGTCATTGTATACTCAGACCATGCTGCTTTGAGATACCTTATGACCAAGCCAAGACTAATTTGATGGATCCTTTTGCTTCAAGAGTTTGACATCGAGATCAGAGATAAGAAGGGGACAAAGAACCTGGTGGGCGATCATCTCAGCAGGCTAACCAACTCAGAAGAACAAAGGGAAGTCCAGGATGAATGCCTAAGGGAAAGTCTCTTTGCTATCACCGAGACTCCATGGTATGTAGACCTTTTCAACTTTCTTGCAACCGGGAAATTTCTGGAAGATTTCACATATAATGACAAGGAGAAAATGAAGAGGGAACCTAGTAGGTATTTCTAGGATAATCCTTATCTATGGAAATAAGGGAACGATATGGTTTTGAGAAGATGTGTTTACGGGGAAGAGATATCGAGACTCTTGCAAGCATGTCATTCCGAAGTTTTTAGAGGTCACGGTGGGCCAATGAGAACAGCACAACGTATTCTTGAGTGCGAATTTTATTGGCCCTGCATATTTCATGACTCCTATATGTTTTGCAAGGCATGCGACAACTGTTGACGGGTTGGTAACCTTGGATGTCAAGATTAACTCCCGAGAACTCCCATTTTGGTCGTCGAGATATTTGATGTCTGGAGTATTAATTTCATGGGTCCTTTTCCTCCTTCTTATGGGTTCAAATATATCCTCCTAGCAGTAGATTACGTCTCCAAGTGGATAGAAGCCAAGGCAACTAGGAACGATGATGGAAAGACCGTAGTAGACTTCATGAAGGATAATATCATATGCAGATATGGGACACCGAGACTACTTATCAGTGATCACGGTACACATTTTTCAACAAAATGATCTCGACGTTACTGGCAAAATGGGGAGTCAAGCACATGACTTCTACAATATACCACCCACAGACGAATGGATAGCCTAAACTACATCTTGGAGAAAACAGTCATTCCCAATAGGAAAGGTTGGAGTCTTCGTCTCTTTAAAGCTCTCTAGATAGTCCGTACAGCATGGAAGGCCCCCATCGGATGTCACCTGATAGAGTTGTCTATGGGAAAGCATGTCATTTACCCGTCGAGATCGAGCACAAGGTGTATTTGGCTATCAAAGAGACCAATTTTAGGCTCGATGCGGCCAAGGAGCATAGGAGGTTGCAACTACATAAACTCAAGGAAATTTGCCAGGATGTTTATGAAAGGAACAAGGCCTATAAGGAGACCATTAAACGCCGCCATGACCTTTTTGCTCCTAGAAAATTCTTCAACGTGGGATAGAGGGTCCTTCTGTTCTAATCTTGTTTCAAACTATTTCTTGGAAAGTTGAGGTCTCGGTGGGCCAAACCTTACATCGTAACCAAAATATTCCCACATAGAGTAGTTGTTATACAGAGCATCACGAGTGGGAAAGTCCTAAAAGTCAATAGGCATTATCTTTAGCCCTAATATGAAGGATTCCAATCTCACTCTGAAGAGATCAGTCTCATAGAGACCACTGACACCACACCACGATCTCGGTACCATGCGTCAAGCCCACTAACGTTAAACAAAGCGCTCTTGAGAGGCAACCCAAGCGTTTTTGACCTTTTGTCTCTTTATTTTAGTTACCCTTTATTAGATGTATCTAGACTAGGATTGATTTCTCTCTCTGGCCTTTATGGCAGATATACATCTCTATACATACTCTGGGAGCTGAAGCATCAAACGCCAAGAGACGTGACTAAGAAGACAAGGGATGTGAAATGACTCACGCACTCGGATACATGCATAGACGGTGACGTGGCCATCATATAAATATTATGGAGAGTTTATGACACTTTTGTACTTAATCGAGGCCATGATTACTGCTGATCCCATTAATACCCTTTGAGTTGCCCTTGCATGCAAATCTCCCTATTTAAATCTCTCTCCTCACTCTTAACAGTCATGCTATCTTTCAAACTCTTAAAGCTCCCTCTCAAAAGCAAATTTCTTTTTTTCGGTAAACTTTACTTTCCACCACCACTTAATCTAATGGCTTCAAACCAAGACTCCAAGACCATCACCCTGGCGACCACTAAAATCCTCATCGGCATCATTCCTATCGATACCGCTCCCTTCACCACTACCATTGCAACCACCACTACTGCTATTCTAGTAGCGGCTACCTTCTCCACAATCACCACCACCATCGCCGACATAGCAGACACCACTCCCGCGGCTCCCGGCACTGATCCCACCATAACGATTACCGCCGCTGTCTCCACTGCTTCACCTCCCGCTGCCATGGTCACTCTTCCAAAGACCACAACAATTTCAATCCATGGCATTTATACTCCTACCACCTCTTTCAGCACCACCGCCACTCCCCATCAGCCTCCACTCACAGTCGACCCAATCTCCACAGTATTTCCTGCCGCCTCTAATCGTGAGAGTCCAGTGAGACTTCAGTGAAGAAAGAAAAGAGACCTCGAGGAGAGATTAAGCCCCAAGGTGACCTCGCTGAGATTGGCTTCGATAAGGGAAGTGACTACACACCTGCTCCCCCACCCCCCACCTACCAAGAGGAAGATGTTCACAAGGAGCGCCGCTAAAGGCGGCTAGAGTTTAAAGAAGGCCAAAGTGGCCAAAGAAGACAAGACCCCTGCACTCGGTGCAAAGAGCAAGATCCAAAGTTCTTTTGATCATCCTGCTCCATACACCACATATGCTTATTTTAAGGGCCAATCATCAAAACCCTGCAAGTTTGCTCGCGAAGAGACCATGACTACTCTCTCATCAACTAAGCCTTCAAAGATGCCTTCATCGTAATCTCGTGGTTTCCCTTGCTCTTCATCTGCTTCCCCTCATATTAGGAGCTTATCTGGGAGTTTTATGCAACTTTTTAGTTCAAGCAGGACTACAGCAGCTACCAAGAGGAGGGGTGATCAAGTTCCATCTCCATGGGAGGAATGTAAACTGGAGCTCGATGACTTCAACAAGGCTTTAGGGGTGACTAACCCCTCTGATGACATGTGTGATGCTCTTTCCTTTGATTTCAACACCCTCAAGACCTACTTCTCCCTCTATAATAACGATCCTTGAGTCACCACCTGGAAGTCCGGTGACTCATGAGACTTCTACATTCATGAGCCCCATCTTAAGTATGCCCACAAAATCCTTACATTGAATTTTTCTAGTCGCCATAAAAGCTCCGGGACCCTAAACAAAAAGGAAGTGCACATTCTGTGGTGCTTGAAGAATAAAAAGAGGCTCCACTTGGAAGTGTGGCTGGCCAAGTAGTTTCAATACGTCCTAACTCACCCCTAAAGCCCTCCAATTCTAGGCATCGTGATCTCAATGATTGCATATGGCATGGAGCATTTTGAGCCTGTCCACCACGTTAGGATCGTTGAAACTCCACTCCTAGACCTAGAAACTCTTGGGACAATGCTGTATACTAAAATGATTGATAGGATTATGGTTATGTGCCCTCCTTGTCCTCCTAAGGGAAAGCCTTGTCTACCTGCTCCTGAGGACCCTCAGCTAAACCAGCCTTCTCATGATGACTCTACTCCTTCCGCCGCTTACACTGAGCTCCTTTGTAAATTCACCAGTCTAGAGAACCAGTATAAAGCCCTTCTTAAAAGCCACTTTCAGCTCGGTGGTGAAAATCATGACGTCTGGACCCACTACGATACCCTAGAGCTCAATATGGACCTGAATATTTAATAACTCGGAATCCGAAGGACGTAGCGAGACCAGTTGTGTCTCTTTTAACTCTCTCCTCCTCAATCAGGACAATAATGTTCTTTTTCCCCCCTCTTCTATCTCTTTTAGCTCTTTCTTTTGCATTGGGGGCAATGCATGGTATAGGTGTGGGGAGGGGATTCATCCTTTTTTTGCTTCTTTTGTTTAATCTTTTTTTTTGTTGTTTTTTTAATATATATTTATCTTTTGCTCTAATAAAAAGTTTCACATGGACTCATGCTTTATATTTTCATCCCTGTAATGACCTTGTCTTTGCTCTCTAACCTGTTATTGAGACGTGAAGATAATCAAGATAAAAAATATTGTGTAAATAACTTATTAAATAAGTAACAGGACTATTTCGATTAACTCAAACTTATCATCGAGACTTGAATTAAATATTAATATTCTAATATAAGATATTTGATAATCACTTTGTAAAATTCTTAGCCCCAAGGATTACAGAAAAATGTAACATAATTTTACTATTTAAAGTGCTTTATTCTGGACTTGATTTTCCTTCAATTAGTCCATGTGTATCATGAGATCCTCCATTGAGACCTTACATTCCTAGGATCAATCTTGGTGGTTATTTTCTGGTGTGAGTTTCACAATTAGTCGAAATGAGACTTACTTGGCTCGCAACCTTATTTATGTCTTTCATAGGGCTGATAGAAGAAAGAGCTATCTATAACTAAAAATCGGGAGAAGACTCTTTCATAAGAAGAGATAGAAGAAAGAGCTATCCATGGCAAAAAAATCAGGAGAAGACTCTTTCATAAGGAGAGATAGAAGAAAGAGCTATCCACGGCTAAAAATTGAGAGAAGACTCTTCCATAAGGAAGGAAGAATTGATGGATAGAAAATGCAGCAGGACCTAAGTCAAATGAGGAAAGTGCGTACTAAGACAAAATGGGTTAGCTAATTTAAAAGAGCCTAGCAAAGCTAGCAAAGTTCTTAAAATTGCAAAGTGAAACCTAAATAATGGCTAAATGCATCTTAGAGACCCCACCAAGTAAAAATGTGCTTCAAATAAATAAAAGGTTTAGAAAAAGTCATCTCATGATCACCTAGAGACGCTAAATTTCAAATCAAGGTAATTATGAACGATAACAATATTTTATGTACTCGTGCTTTAATTTGGTAGATACTATCAGGAAAAGTTTTAAACAAGGTCTTCTTGATGATATCTCACATTGGAATGCTTAGTAGTTAATGAAAGGCCTCGATATATGAGCAAAAAATCTGATTAGAAACCCTTGCAAATGGCGACCTAGAAGAAATGGAGCCTGAAGTAATCTTTAGCCTAATTGCAAAAATGGTGAACACAAGCTCTAAATGGCATCCAAAATCAAATTTGAATTTTCCAAGATCTATGGTTGTCCAACAACTTGTAGAAAAAGTTGAGGAATTTACCGAGGTAAGTAAATAGAATTTCGGAGCAACCTCAACTATCATTTCAACAACCAAAACTTCCATTCCAACAACCATATATCCCAATCCAGCAACCTGAAATGCCATTCCAACAACCTTAGCCTCTTTACCAACAACCTCAGTTTGTCTTTCCCCTAACTAAAAAATGTTATCCATAAACATCAGCAACCATAATTTTTAATCCATCAACCATAACAACTAGTTTAACAACCTCAATGTTACCTTCAGCAAGTTATACCATCACATAAGCCTAAAGAACCTAGCTTAGAAGTGGTGATGATGGAATTCATGAAGCAAACTCAAGCTTCAATCACCAACTTGGAGACCTAATTCCTACAACTAGCTAATATGGTGATTCCAAGAGAAGAAATGGTCATTTCAAGCAACATTGAGGAAAATGGAGCAAACATGATGAGTATGGTAAGGTTTTTGATGATTCTAACATGCTTGTTGTTGATGTTGTTTTTAATATAGGGGAGAAATCAAAAGAGGGGACTGAGCAACCTGAATGTGATCTAGAGTAACCAAATTATAATCTGGGCATCTAGAATATCACCTTAAGCAACCAGTGGACATAAGCAACCTGAAGTTCAGTATAAAACTTCTTTAGTTCCAAAAGGCAAGATACTTACTCAAGAGAAAGCGGTTCTAATCGAGTAACCAATCCGAATCTACCAACCAAGGGTACCATTTCTCGAAAGAGCAAAGCAACATCTTATGTATGAGGAGCTTAGAAAGAACTTCTAGGTGTATAATCAAGATATCATTAAAGATAAGGAGACATTTGTTGAGGTGGATTTCAAAGGAAAAATAGATTACTTTGAAATTCTTGAAGATGAGCAATCTACTTACAATCCTCACATCAATTCAATCAAACAATCTATCTTCATGCAATCTTTTATTGAAGATCAATTCAAAAGTGAATCATGGGGAGAAGTGGACATGCTACAGCAAAATACTCCATACATCAATCCACTTTTTTCAAATTTCATCTATGAACCTCCTTGAGCAACTTGTATATATTGGTGTCCACTTCAAACAGCAATTGAAGCACTTTTGATGAGCCCAAGCTCATTTTTCTGACTTTTTATATATTAATTTTGTTTTTCCTTGTTTAAGTATATTTTTAATATGGTTCTTTATTTTTTTCGCAGATGGTCAACAAATCAAGTATGGGGAATTCTGGATTATGGCTGCTCTGACAAATTGAAGCAGTAGTTAAACAACATGCTTCAAGCAATCACTCCTACAACATTAGAGTAACTTATAAATTTCTACCTCTCCCACAATTTGGTAACTCACTTCCACTTTATCTCAACAATATTTTAATTCCAAAAAATGCCACGATGTAGTTTTCACTTACCCTCTATGCTTTTCTGGTTGCTGCTGGTTAACATTGCTTGATTTTGTTCATTGCTTTAAGAATAAAGTAATATGTAAGTGTGGGGATGGTTTATGATTGTGGGGATGGTTTATGATTTAGAAGCGATTCTTGCTGATTGCCAGTGTTTAATTGTTATAACAGCTACTTTTTGACTGCCCCTACGTGAGCATTTTGTTTGAACTTAAGTATTTTATGTTATTTTGGTTTTAAATGTGTTTTGTGAAATATTTGTCCTATTTTAGTAAAAATTTGTCAAAATTTTTTGATTTTTATGCGTGTTTATAGTTTTCAGTAATTAGTAAGAAATTTTGATCTTTTGAAAGAAAATAGTCTTTGTAAAATACTATAAGTTTGGTCGGTTGATGGTAAACATACATTAGCAAGTTTAATGACGTTGATTAAGCAAAATACACTACAAACTTGGAACTGTTTTTCAATAACCATAGGTAAAATGAACCAACTATAATTAAACCAAATTTTAAGTTAAGATTTAAGCCTTTTCTTATTTGTTTATGAACTATTGTTTGATTTCCTTGCTGAGTGGGCTAACACATGCATGCTTAAGCT
Organism: Euphorbia pulcherrima; assembly: GCA_947683365.1. Classification (NCBI taxonomy): domain Eukaryota; kingdom Viridiplantae; phylum Streptophyta; class Magnoliopsida; order Malpighiales; family Euphorbiaceae; genus Euphorbia; species Euphorbia pulcherrima. The sequence goes on along the minus strand of CANTUS010000013.1, from coordinate 17,673,235 downwards.
AGAACTTGATTTGGGAGTAATAGTACTTATTGAGGCCACACCATTGATCACTTGCATAAAATGATAAAGGGATTAGGATTAACCCTTCTTTTAACCAAAAAGCCACCCTTACATATAATATATCTCATAGTTAACCCCTTTGAGCCTTTGACATTTTCTTTCATGAACATACATCAATGAAACCTAAAACCTTCTTTTATTATTATTTTCCTTTCTCGCCCTGGATTTTTACCAAATAATGTTCTTAAAGTAGGCAAGTTTGTAAAACAATTTAGCTGTTGACTTGTGCTTTCTTTATAATTGTTTCGAGGAAATGTTTTGAGAATTCTTCAAATTCATTGCAACCCTTATTTCTCTAACCTATTATTGTCATATTAGTACATTATTTGAATAAAATGAAAAAAGAAAAGAAAAAAGAAAAAAGAAAAAAGAAAAGAAAAGAAAAGAAAAAGAGAAAGAGAAAGAGAAAAAAATAAAAAGAAGCAAAAGAAAACTATGTTTGAAAAATTGTGACTCCGGAGAGAAAGCTCAACTCTCTCTAAATACATCTTGAAAGCTTGCTGAAACGTTTTGTTGGACTACTGGAGTGATTGCTCAATTTTATCCTTATCTTTTTGATTGCTCTGATCTTTCAATCTTATTCCTTGTGCTCAAAACTCCCTTTTACTGCATGAGTTAGCAACTATAATTGTGATACGACTTCTTGTAACTTCATCAATGCTTTCTTTGGTAAAATCCTTTGCACACAAAAGCCTTTTCTTGACACACCCTACCCTATGCCAACATTACAACCAAAATAAAAGTCCTTTTGATTGTGCTAGTGATTAAGAACTTAGTGGTGGAGATAAGACAGATAATCAAGCCTATGGACTTAAGACTGCTATGTATGGCCGAGGAGCAAATTCTAAAATCTCACCCTTAAACTCTTTGAGCGAATTGAGTGAAATCCCTTAGTGAGGCAGTTTGTTTCATGATGGACTTAATTATTGATGAGCTAGCTCTATGTTTTTGAGACCAAGTTGCTTGCTAAGTGTGGGAGTGATGGGTGTTAAGACCACCAAAAATAAATCCCTGTGCGAAATAAGCTGGTAGTTAGTAGTGAGCAGAGGTTGAATCCACAAGGAATGGTATTTGACAAAGTTATTCTTCAAAGATAACACACAACGTGACCTAGAAGTACTCTCAGTGGGTAATTATAGATTAGAACTAAATAAAGCAGGTAATAAAACAATGAGAAACAATGACTCAACCATACTAAAGCAAGTCTGAATATCATGGTGATAATGGGATGAGGAATTAATTACACTAGGACCTAGATTTAGTTATACTAGTACTCATACACCATACAGTACTAGCAACTCCTCCTTGCTGTGTATGGAGATCGGACCTCATGCCACGGCCTCCCTCTTACTCACTGTATCTCTTGGCTTCGTGCCAAAGAGCTCGCCAATGAATAGCAATAGATATTAGAAAACCCTAAATCCTTACTGACATGTAGTGAAACACTCCCAATAGTCGTAAGATTACCTCTCCCCAGTCTCAATGGAGACTATTGTTACTCTATTCCTCTTAAGACATAATTACGAATGCAAGAATAAGAATTAATAAAAATCACAAAGACTTACCAATTGGATGATCAGGCCAACAACGAGACTAAGTGATATCCTTACCATAAAGCCCTTAAAGTACCGAGATTGGTAAATAGGTCACCCTATGAACTTTTGTAATCATTCATGGTCCTCACACCATTTAAACTCAGTCTTGACCCTTACTTGGTCAAGTCATAAAGAATTTAGCTAAACATGACTGAATTTAAATTTACTTAAATATAAAGAGACTGAAAGTAAATCATGCTAAGATTATAAAGACAGCATTTAAAATCGCTTATTAAATTGAATCTGAAATTAAAAACTAAAAAATCCAAAGTACTTGAAATTAAAGAAACTAAGAACTAAGAACTAAAACTAGACTAGAAGGACTGTGAAATGTGTCGGCCATGGTATTTATAGCTGAATGCCTCTCCTTATGCTTCCTTTTTTGTGATAGAATAGGATTCTTATCATTTATCTCGTTAAATTCATTTCCTTTTAGTCTCGGTCTTAATATGGTAGTAAAATCCCTGCCTTTATGGAATTAGGATAGATATTTAAGCTTCCTTTTTGAATTAGACTCTTCCTGAATAGGATTTGCCCGAATTGGGTAACTTTGAGATCTGGGACTTAGCGTGCTCTAGTATTAATGTCATCTTGGTCATTCTAAAGTGTTCTAGAATCACCGGGACTGGCTATCGCTCTTGCTGCCTATATCAGGTATCAGTGAAGGGCTCTTTTTGCCTAGATATTGCATGTTTTGTCCAAATCATCTTCAAAACCTGAAAAGACAAGAAAAGAAGTAATAGCAGCCAAAAAGACTAAAAACATGGTCTCTACGATATGGAAATAAGCACAAATACATGCAGAAAATATAACCCATCAAATCTCCCCACACTTATTCCATGCTTGCCCTCAAGTATGCTTTAAAGATCAAAAAGAAGAGAAATTTAAACTATGCATGTAACCTTAAATAACTTTACACAAACCCATTATAAAAGATTTTCACTTGCATCCACATGGGTAAACCGTGGTTTGGTATCCTTCTTAGTTGCTCCTTGAATCTCTCCCATACTTCTTGGTGTGATTCATCTTCAAATTGAGTGAACCTAGGGATTTCATTTCCCATTTTAGTAACCTTGGAAGGTGAAAAATACTTTGTCAAGAAAGCTTTAGCCATCTTCTCCCAAGCTGTGATTAAACCCGGTTGCAAAGATCTAAACCACAATTTTGCCTTTTCCTGCAATGAGAAAGGAAACAACTTTAACCTAAGAATATCATTATAAACACCATAATTAACTTTAAAAAGATTGCATATTTCAATAAAATCATAAAGATGATCATTTGGGTCTTCATTAGGCAATCCTTTAAATTGACCATTTGAAAGAACAAGTTCAAACATGAATTGTTTAATTTGAACAAAATTTTCTCCGTCATCTGGTATCACTATGCATGAAATGTGTCCCGATGAAGAAGGTTTGGAAAACTCACTGAGTTTTACAAGGGGCAGGCATATTCTGTCCGCCATCCTTCTTGCTCTGCTCATTTTCTGCTTGCTCCAAAAGATTGCTAGAAATAAAAATTCATGCCTTCTCCCTTTTGTAAGAGAACTACGCAAGCAGAACAAACCTAGTTAATAACTACTAATTTACTAAAAAATTTAAAAACTTACGCGTTGCTCGCCATCAACGGTGCCAAAACTTATTGCCCATCCTAGGTGAGCGCCCTAGCAAGTGTACTAGGTTGTGTTAGTAGTATAGGGCAAGACCAAATAGCATTCCTATAGGGAGCAAGGAAAGCAGCAAAACCTTGAAGTAAATCAGTAGTTAGGAATCAAAAATATTAAATAAGAAGAGAAAAATATAAGTAAATGCTGAAAAATAAAAGATTGCTGAGAAACAAAAAGTATAATTTCTCTGATTTGGTTGTTGTGAACAATATTATAAGGGAACAGGCATGACCAACAAGAAGACAAACATAGTTTTGACTTTCCCTTTTTATTCTAGCATTTTATAGCACATAGATCTAGGTTTCTTGCTTTAATATACTAAACCTACCTCTCACGTCGTATTTAGTTTCTTTAAAATTTAACTTATAGGTTTCTTGTTGTAAGTTATTCTTTAGTATTAAGGCCAAGCAAGTATTCTATTCACTAGAAATTCCAAGCACTTCCAGGCACCTCTCGGTTCTTTCCAGAAGTGTGTTTTGTGTTCAAATCCATGTTAGCAATATACCTTTTGGTTCGTTTTGTTAACACTATGTATAAGTTTGGCCGAACTTGTAACGATTTTAAGCCCAACAAAGCAATCAACTTAATATAATGCCAGAAATAAAAGAGAAGAAGAAATCAAACCATATTCAGCTTGTTTTGCCTACAAACTTTGCCTACTCCGGCTTAATTAATAATAAACCTAAAATAAAGCATAAAATATAAATATTATATTAAATTAAATGGAAGAAGTACTACAGAGAGTGGAATGAGATAATGGAGGCTTTGAGCCAACCAAAGCTAATTTCAAATGAGAGGAGCTTTCTTATTTATAGTGGCAAGTGGAAGAGTCTAGAATTGCCACTTGTCCTATAAAATATTTAGAAATAAATCTCACACCATACAACATAAAGTCTTCAAGAAGATAAAGGCTTGCCCACAAAGTTTTGTGCAAGTGGCTATTAAATATTACAAAAGTAATTTCACCATTCAAGTATGGCGTCCTCAACAAGTCACATAGAAGTCCTTATAGAAGCACGGGTATTCTGGTCATTTTTCACTTCAAAATGTTAGATTGGCTTCCTTTCCCTCAACTAGTCTGTAATTCTGCCTACTCTGCCTTTTTTTTTTATTTTTCCTTGCTTTCTGGAGCAACTAAAAGGAGCAAGCAGTACCTTCCTGCAAAACTAGAAAAACCTTTATAATTTCCACAATTTAACTCCAAATTAAGTGATTCAAAAGCAAAATTACTTATGTTTTCTTGGTATATTATGCACTTATCACCAGCCCTATAGTACAAGCCACTAAGGCGTCCGCTTAGGGCCTCATAAAAATGAGGGCCCCTATATTTTTTTTCTTTACGAATTTAATACAAAATTTTTTAAAATCTTAACAAAATATATCACTACACATTAGAAAAAATGTTTTTTCTTACTAGTATTTAACAAATTAATTTTAGTTGACTATAAAACTGTTAAAATCTATATTTTTTGTCTAGGACCCAGTATTTTTTAAGGCCGACCTTGACCTAATGTGTAGTCTATTGAGGTTGTTGAGTTCTTGGAATTATTGGGCTTGAGCAAGGTCTAACTTTTGACATTGTTCTGTTTGGGCTCTTTACCAGATGCTATATTTTGTTCTAACAATTTTTTCATAAGTTTAATGTTATAGTTTTTAGTTTTAGTGACTTGTCTAAAAAACACAAATGTTTATATTTGCTATATTAGAAAGTCAAAAATCCAACTATATGCATTTTACTATTGACTTGAAATCAAGTAAAGATGTAAATTTGAAGACTTGGTTCATGGGTTATCATCCTGGGTTAGGTGGGTAACTTTTGTTTAGGAGAAAAGGTTGTAATTAAATTAATGCATTGAAGGGGCAATACAATGAGGCAGCATAGATGTCCATACTCCCGTTACCTCACCTAATAAGACCTCACGTGCCAAATTATGAGCAAGGACATTCAAATCTCGTGGCACCAAGTTGAAAATACCAAAAGAAAATAATCAAGTAAGGTCCTTACAACCCGAGATAATTGAAAAAAAATAAGAAAGACCAATGTCATCACTATCCAAAGCATCAAATAAAACACTATTGTCAATCTCCACAATTACGTTTGTGTAGCCAAGATTCTTGATCCAAGACAATGCCTCACGAATCGAGCAAGCTTCAGCTTCTTCAACAGATATATGGGACTCTAGCCTTCCAGCCTTTGCGCCCACAAAATTAACTATAGAATTTCGAACAACCAATCCATAACTAACAAATTCTCCATCATCGAAGATTGTCGCATTAGAGTTACACTTCAGATATTTGACATAATGAGCTTCCCAAGCAAGAGAAACATGCCGCCAAGGACTAACTGCCAATCCCAAACCCATTCTCGGGTTTACCGATGTCCATTGCACATGCGCTAGACACTAGTTTCGAACCATTGCATTGGGTGAGATATGGGTTGCTTGCCATATCGTTTTGTTTTGACCCACCACAAACCCTATAGTAAGTAAAATTCCTTCTGCAAAAAATTTATTGGTTTAGAATTAAGTTAATCATCAAGTAAAGACTTCACATCCACATGTATTAGTATGCATATTGAGCTATCAAATGACCTCCAAACACGACGTGCAAATCCACACTCAAAGAGTGCGTGAGAGGTGGTCTTAGGTTGCAAATTGCAAACCGGGTAAGTATTAAACTCTACACAGTGCCTTCGTAAGAGGTTCGAACATACAGGTAGGACATCCATTGAAATTCGTAAATAAAAATCCTCATCTTCGGAGGTAAGTGCATGTTCCATAGCTTATCCCATTTGAAATGAGAAATAGGGGCAAGTGGGCAGTTTTAGAACAAGACAGCGCCATGTAGTCACTCTTTACCAAGAAAATTCCTTTCCATTCTACATGCCAAAAAGGGTTATCCAGCGTCAGGGGAATTGGTAACGACGTTCGTAATATCAGACCTGATTTGGCATCATCAAAACAATCTTGAACACATTCAACATCCCATGGTCCCTCTGTAATGAGACTCGCCACCTTTACGTTATCTAGGACAACATTCCCATTTCCGTGCACCAAAATTTGGTCCCTAGAGTGAACCCATGCATCAGTAGTGACGTTAATTATAGCCCCATCCCCAACATGCCATTTTATATTGCTTTTAAGAAAATCCATGGCCGAGAAAATACTTATACACAACTTGGTGATGACGTTAAGGTACCCATTAAAACTGGCCCCTCCTTGAAATACCTTGAGCTGAAAATCCTACATACAATGAGTTAGGGTTCACAAGGAAATGCCATAGTTGCTTGTCTAACAAGGAAGTATTAAAATTATAAAGATTACAGAAGCCCATCCCCCCATGTTTCTTAGGTCGGCAAAGCAATTCCCAACTATATCTGTCACCATTATTTGAAGCTCGCCAAAAGGAATTTAGCATCTTATGAATAAAGTCACATAGTATTTCAAGGATCATGAATAAGGACATAACATATGATGGAATTGACTGCAATACAAACTTTATGAGGTTCTCTCTCTCTCCCTAGTTAAGGAACTTATTTTTCCATGATGATAATCTTTTCCAAACCCAACTACGAATAAAAGTAAAACTGGCAATCTACTTCGGCCCACCACCACAGGCATTCCCAAATGCAACGAAGAAGGTGTCGATTTCAAAACACCTAGATAATCAGATAGGAGTTGACTATATTCCTCGTCAAGAGGATTTATGAAAAATCATCATCTGACCCGATGCCCTTTCATACTTAGTCAAGTAATTCTTAATATGTCTACATTCATCATACCTAGCATGGAAAAGCAACAAGCAATCATCAACAAATAAGAGATGTGAGACAGGTGGCTCATCCCTCCAATCTAGCTAATTTCGCTGATAGTTCCTAAGCACACAAAATAAATAAATAAGGAGATAGAGGGTGGCCTTGTCTAATAGAGCAGAATGAGTATCGGACCGAGGATATACACATGTCCATCTGTCTAATCCACTGGACTAAAAAACCTATACGATGTAATACCGCATGTAAATATGGCCACTCGATTCCATCGTAAGCCATATAATAATATTTGGACATGAAATCTTGTTACTGAAGAAGAATAAATCAATCAAAGGAAATACAATTTGATTACGAGGAAAGTATACAATATATATTACTAATATCTTAATTAATTTTAGGTCGAATGCTCTCTAATGCCCTCAGCTTGCGCACTTTTTCTTTAGACATACGTAAAATTTAGAATAGGTCTCTGAGGTATCTAAACTTGTTAAAAGTGGATCTCCGTGCTACTTGTTGCTGACGTGGCAGGTAAGGTGTCCCCCTTTGACCAATGGGGCGTGTTTGACCTAAAAAATGAGTGAAAAATTATATAAATTTAATAATTATTAAAAAAAATATTAAAAAATCGCTAAATACTTTTCTAATTGCAAAATGACCCTCTTCCTCCTTTAAAGCGGGTTTGAAAAGCTCACATTTTCTAAAAAATTCTTGCATCAAATTTATTTTCTTTATTTTCCTGATATTTTAAAACTTTTTGAGGTTTTTCAATTTTTTACGAAATCGGGTTCCTAAACGTATTCTCACATTTTCGGGCCCTTTCGAAAACATGTTATGAAAAATGCTCGCACCAAATTCATATTCTTTATTTTCCGAATATTTTATAATTTTTTGGAATTTTTTTTATTTCTTACAAAACAGGGCCCCGAAACGTAGTTTCACATTTTCAGGCCCTTCCGGAAACACTTTTTGAAAAATTCTTGCACCAAATTTAATTCCTTGATTTTTCGGATATTTCACATTTTTTGGGGACTTTTCGATTTCTTACAAAATCGGGCCCCAAAAATATATTTTCACATTTTCGGGCCCTTCCAAAAATATTTTTTGAAAAATTCTTGCACCAAATTTATTTTCTTTATTTTACGATATTTCATAATTTTGCAGGATTTTTTGATTTTTTACAAAACCGGGCCCCGAAATGTATTTTCACATTTTCGTGCCCTTCCGAAAACATTTTCTGAAAAATTCTTGCGCCAAATTCATTTTCTTTATTTTTTCGATATTTCATAATTTTTTGAGATTTTTCAATTTTTTACGAAACCGGGCACCGAAATGTATTTTCCATGATTTTAGATCCGGACTTATTAGTGAACCGGTTGAGGGAGAGAGTCATAAATTTAAAGTTCAACCGAATTAAATGTGAAATAATTTGATATAAAAAATATAACATAAATTAAATTAGACCAATTATTGATAATATTAAATATTAATACTCCGTAATACTAAGTCAGTAATTCAAATAAAAACAAAAATAAACGTAATAATCATTATATTGGAATAAAAATTTGAATACACATATTTGTTAAGAAATCTTATCAATTAATTACACCTTAATCCATAATAGAATTTATATGTCATTAATTGTAAATTAATTTAGCAATAAATGTACATTTCTGTAAAATTAGAAATGGTATGTAATTTATGATTTCAAATTCCAAATTTCAAAAGAAGATTTAATCCACATATAATGTACATGTCATTAATTATAAATTAATTTAGTAATTAAATGTACATTTCTATAAAATTAGAAATGGTATGTAACAGAATCCTTGAATTCAATTTTTCTGGTTGCCATAGAAGCTTTGGGATCCTAAACGAAAAGGAAGTGCACATTCTGTGGTGCATGAAAAACGAAAAGATGCTCTACATAGGAGTGTTGCTGGCCAAGTAGTTTCAATATGTCCCGACTCACACCAAGAGCCCTCCAATTCTAGGCGTCATGATCTCAATGATTGCGCATGGCATGGAGCATCTTGAGCCTGTCCACCATATTAGGGCCCCCGAAACTCTACTCCTAGACCTAGAGACTCTTGGGACAATGCTGCTTACTAAAATGATCGACAGGATCATGGTTATGCGCCCTCCTTATCCTCTTGAGGAAAAGCCTTCTCTACCTACTCCTAAGGACCCTCAACCAAACCAGCCTACTCATGATGACTCTACTCCTTCTACCGCGTACATCGAGCTCCTCCAGAAATTAACCAGTCTGGAGAACCAGTGCAAGAACCTTCTCAAAAGCATATTTGAGCTCGGTGGTGAAAATCCTGACCTCTGGACCCACTACGACGCCCTAGAGCTCAATATAGACCTGATTATTCAGCAACTCATAATTCGAAGGACATAGCGAGACCAGTTGGGTCTCTTTTGCCTCTCTCCTCCTTCACCAAGACAATAATGTTCTTTTTGCCCTCTCTTCTATCTCTTTTTGCTTGTTCTTTTGCATTGGGGGTAATGCATAGTATAGGTGTGGGGAGGGGATTTGTCCTTTTTTTTGCTTCTTTTGTTTAATCTTTTTCTTATTTTTTTTAATATATATTTATCTTTTGCTCCAATAAAAAGTTTCACAAGGACTCATGCTTTATATTTTCATCCCTACAATGACCTTGTTTTTGCTCTGAAACCTGTTATTGAGACATGAAGATAATCAAGATAAGAAATACTATATAAATAACCTATTAAATAACTAGCAGGACTATTTCGATTAACTGAAACTTATCATCGGGACCTGAATTGAATAATTATATTCTAATCTAAGATTTTCGATAATCACTTTGTAAAATTCTTAGTCCCAAGGAGTACAGAAAAGTGTAACACAATTTTATTATTTATAGTGCTTTAATCTGGACTTGATTTTCCTTTAGTTAGTCTCTGTGTATCATAAGATCCGTCATTGAGACCCTAAATTCCTAGTATCAATCTTGGTGGTTATTTTCTGCTATGAGTTTCACAATCAGTTGGAACGAGACTTACTTGGCTCGCAACCTTGTTTATCTCTCTCATAGGGCTGATAGAAGAAAGAGCTATCTACAGCTAAAAACCGGGAGAAGACTCTTTCATAAGGAGAGATAGAAGAAAGAGCTATCCACGGCTAAAAACCGGGAGAAGACCCTTTCATAAGGAAGGAAGAATTGATGGTTGGAAAATGTAGCAAGACCTAAGTCAAATGGCAAAGTGCGTAATGAGACAAAATGGGTTAGCTAATTTAAAAGAGCCTAGCAAAGCTAGCAAAGTTCTTAAAATCGCAAAATGAAACCCGTTATGCATCTTAGGGACCCACCAAGTAAAAATGTGCTTCAAATAAATAAAAGGTTTAGAAAGAGTCATCTCATGAACACCAAGACATGCTAAATTTCAAATCAAGGTAATTATGAACGATAACAATATTTTATGTACTCGTGCTTTGATTTGGTAAATACTCTCAGGCAAAGTTTTGAACAAGGACTCCTTGATGATATCTTATATTGGAATGCTCAATAACCAACGAAAGGCCTCGATACAAGTCTCGGTAAATGAACACGGTCTCTATAAAGTTATTTAAGGCTACGTGCATAGTTTAAATTTCTCTTCTTTTTTATCTTTAAAGCATACTTAAGGGCAAGCATGGAATAAGTGTGGGGAGATTTGATGGATTGTATTTTCAGCATGTATTTGTGCTTATTTCCATATCATAGAGACCATGTTTTTAGTCTTTTTGGCTGCTATTACTTCCTTTCTTGTCTTTTCAGGTTTTGAAAGTGATTTGGAGAAAACATGCAATATCTAGGCAAAAAGAGCCTTTCACCGATACCTGAAATGGGCAACAAAAGCGATAGCCAGTCCCTGTGATTTTAAAACACTTTACAACAACCAAGATGACATCAATACCAGAGCATGCTAAGTCCCAGATCTGAAAGTTACCCAATTCGGGCAAATCCTATCTAGAAAGAGTCCAATTTAAGAAGGAAGCTTAAATCTCTTTCCTAATTCCACAAAGGCGGGGAATTTATTACCAAATGAAAACTGGGACTAAAAGGAAATGAATCCAATAAGATAAATGCTAAGAATCCTATTCTATCACAAAAGAGGAAGCATAAGGAGTAGCATTCAACTATAAATACCAAGGTCGACGCATTTTGAAAGGATCATCGACCATTCGCATTTCACACTCCATCTTCTTTGCTTTCAAGTACTTTTGATTTTTGAGTTTTTAATTTTGGATTCAGTTTAATAATTGATTTTTAATCCAGTTTTTTTTCTTAGCATGATTTACTTTCAGTCTCTTTATATTTTGGTACATTTAAATTAGTCATGTTTAGCTAAATTCTGTATGACTTGACAAGGTAAGGGTCAAGACTAAGTTTAAATGGTGTGAGGACCGCAAATGAATACAAATAAGAAAAGGCTCAAATCAAGAAAGGTTAATCCTAATGCCTTTATCATTTTATGCAAGTGATCAATGATGTGGTCTCGATAACTACTATTACTCCCAAATCAAGTTCTAGCTTAAGAATGCATGTGTTAGCCTACTCAACATGGAAATCAAGCAATAGTTCATAAACAAATAAGAAAAGGCTCAAATCCTCACTTAAAATTCGGGTTAATTTTAGATGGTTCATTTTAGCTATGGTTATTGAAAAACAGTTCCAAGTTTGTAGTGTATCTAGCTTAATCAACCTCATTAAACTTGCTAATGGATGTTTACCATCAACCGACCAAACTTAAAGAATTTCACAAAGACTATTTGCTTTCAAAAGATCAAAATTTCTTCCTAATTACCGAAAACCAAAAACACGCTTCACAATCAAAAAAATTTGACAAATTTTTACTAAAATGGAATAAATATTTCACAAAAACACATTTAAAAACAAAAAAAATACAAAATACTTAAGTTCAAATAAAATACTCAAGTAGGGGCAGTCAAAAAGCAGCCGTTATAATAATTAAACACTAGCAATCAGCAAGAATCACTTCTAAATCATAAACCATCCCCCCACACTTACATATTGCTTTATCCTCAAAGCAATGAACAAAATCAAGCAATGTTAACCAGCATCAACCAGAAAAGCATAGAGGGTAAGTGGAAACTACATCATGGCATTTTTTAGAATTGAAATATTGCTGAGAGGAAGTGAAAGTGAGTTACCATATTGTGGGAGAGGTAGAAATTGATAAGTTACTCTAATGTTGTGGGAGAGATTACTTGAAGCAGCTTGTTTCACTACTGCTTCGATTTATCAGAGCAACCAAAATTAAGAATTCCCCATATTTGATTTGTTGGCCATCTATGAAAAAAAAACAAAAACCATATTAAAAATATACTTAAACAAGTAAAAACAAAATTAATATATACAAAGTCAGAAAAATGAGCTTGGGCTCATTAAAAGTACTGCAATTAGTGTTTGAAGCGGACACCAATATATACAAGTTGCTCACGGAGGTTCACAGATGAAAGTTGAAAAAGGTGGACTAATGTATGGAGTCTTTCATTGTAGCATGTCCACTTCTCCCCATGATTCACTTTTGAATTGATCTTCAATAAGAGATTGCATGAAGATAGATTGTTTGATTGAATTGATGAGAGGTTTGTAAGTAGATTGCTCATCTTCATGAATTTTAGAGTAATCTATTTTTCCTTTGAAATCCGCCTCAACAAATGTCTCCTTACCTTTAATGATATCTTGATTATATACCTGAAAGGACTTTTTAAGCTCCTTATACATAAGATGTTGCTTTGCTCTTTCAAGAAATAGTACCCTCAGTTGGTAGATTCGGAATGGTTGCGCGATTAGAACCTCTTCCTCTTAAGTAAGTATCTTGCCTTTTGGAACTAGAGCAGTTTTATACTGAACTTCAGGTTGCTTATGTTCACTAGTTGCTCATGGTGATATTCTGGTTGCTTATAGTGATATTTTGGTTGCCAAGATTATAGTTTGGTTACTCCAGATCACGTTCAGGTTTCTCAGTCTCCTCTTCTGATTTCTCCCCTACATTAGAAACATCATCAACAACAAGCATGTTAGAATCATCAACAACCTTACCATATAATCATCAACCACCTTACCATACTTAACTGTTTTTCTCCATTTTCCTCAATGTTGCTTGGAATGACCACTTCTTCTCTTGGAATCACCATATTAGCTAGTTGAAGGAATTAGGTCTCCAACTCGGTGAGTGAAGCTTGAGTTTGCTTCATGAATTCCATCATCATCACTTCTAAGCTAGGTTCTTTAGGCTCAAGTGATGGTATAACTTGCTGAAGGTAACATTGAGATTGTTGAACTGGTTGATATGGTTGCTGGAATAAAAATTATGGTTGCTAATGTTTATGGATAACATTTTGTGGTTGGGGAAAGACAAACTGAGGTTGTTGGTAAAGAGGCTGAGGTTGTTGGAATGGCATTTAAAGTTGCTGGATTAGGATCTATGGTTGTTGGAATGGAAGTTTTGGTTGCTGAAATGATAGTTGAGGTTGCTCTGGAATTCTATTTACTTGCCTTAGTTAATTCCTCAACTTTTTCTACAAGTTGTTGGACAACCATAGATCCTGGAAAATTCATATTTGATTCTGAATGCCATTTATAGCTTGTGTTCACCACTTTCTAAATTAGGCTAAAGATTGCTTCAGGCTCCATTTCTTCTAGGTCGCCATTTGTAAGGGTTTCTAATCGGATTTTATGCTCATCGGTTAACCCATTATAAAAGATTTTCACTTGCATCCACATGGGTAAACCATGTTTTGGTACCCTTCTTAGTTGTTCCTTGAATCTCTCTCATGCTTCTTGGTGTGATTCATCTTCAAATTGAATGAACCTAGGGATTTCATTTCTCATTTTAGTAACCTTGGAAGGTGAAAAATACTTTGTCAAGAATGCTTTAGCCATCTTCTCCCAAGATGTGATTGAACCCAGTTGCAAGGATCTAAACCATGATTTTGCCTTTTCCTTCAATGAGAAAGGAAACAACTTTAACCTAAGAATATCGTTATAGACACTATAATTAACTTTGAAAAGATTGCATATTTTAAGAAAATCATAAAGATGATCATTTGGGTCTTCATTAGGCAATCCTTTAAATTGAGCATTTGAAAGAACAAGTTCAAACATAGAGTGTTTAATTTGAACAAAATTTTCTCCATCATCTGGTATCACCACACATGAGATATGTCACGATGAAGAAGGTTTAGAAAACTCCTTGAGTTTTTTAAGGGGCAGGCATATTCTGTCTACCATCCTTCTTGCTCTGCTCATTTTCTACCTGCTCCAAAAGCTTGCTGGAAATAAAAATTCTTGCCTTCTCCCTTTTGCAAGAGAACTACACAAGTTGAACTAACAAGGTTAAAAACTAATAATTTACTAAAAAATTTAAAAACTTGCGGGTTGCTCCCTATCAACGGTGCCAAAAACTTATTGCCCGTCCTAGGTGAGCGCCCTAGCAAGTGTACTAGGTTGTGTTAGTAGTATAGGGCAAGACCAAATATCATTCCCATAGGGAGCAAGGAAAGCAACTAGACCTTGAAATAAATCAGTAGTTAGGAATCCAAAATATTAAATAAGAAGAGAAAAAAATAAGTAAATACAGAAAAGTAAATGATTGCTAAGAAACAAAAAGTCTAATTTCTCTGATTTGGTTGTTGTGAATAATATTATAAGGGAACAGGCATGACCAATAGGAAGATAGATATAGTTTTGAATTCCCCCTTATTATTCTAGCATTTTATAGCACATAGATCTAGGTTTCTTGCTCTAATGTACGAAATATACCTCTCGCGTCGTGTTTAGTTTCTTTAAAATTTAACTTATAGGTTTCTTGTCTTAAGTTATTCTTTAAGCATTAAGGCCAAGCAAGTATTCTATTTACTATAAATTCCTAGCACTTCCAGGCACCTCTCGGTTCGTTTCAGAAGTGTGTTTTGTGTTTAAATCCAAGTTAGCAATGTTGGATATGATGTATGCCCTTAAGGCAATTAGGGCGATATATCTTAATTATGTAATAATACAATTTTTTTTGTTTAATTAATAAAGGCATTTAATCTTTTATTTATATCGATGTGTTTATACATATACTATAGCTGGTTAAAATATATTCATTGATGTATGTATGCAAAAGTCCTTGATGTATCATAGCATGAAGTAAGAGAAATTATAGTTGGACTATATTTAGTGAGACTTGCTTCATGTGCAATTACGATTATGTCTAAACTATCCCTAGTCATATTTTCATCAAGAAAAGATATTGATGAAGCGGAAAGACTAGCATGTGGTCAACTTTCTTGGAAAGGATCCAAGAAGTCAATCTCCTACGGACTGAAAGTGGTGCCTTAAGTTTGACACATTGATATATCTGGGAGATATATTGGGGACTGCAACAAGATAAACACTTGGTGTATATGTCAATGTGTTAGTGTTTATCTTCATGCAATAAGCTTTGCAAATATCCTCATACTTGAGACACTAGTTACCTTATATGGTACTATTTCTATACTTTGGGTCATTACCACTCCCTCATTAATTTAGGGTGTTATGGGTGATTACGGGTATAGTGATGACAGCACGTTGGTAAGCTGAGTAGTCAGAAAGAATCCATCGCTCCAGATATATTAAGGAGTTATACCTGGCCACTTGTTGAAGTGATGATTGCCATAAACCTCTGATCAGAGTGTGTGTTTGATAGAAATGGTTTCTAGTCAAACACACTATGGTAAAAGGCAATATACTTCGGTAACAAGTTAACAACTGGGATAGCTTGGAGCAAACTTGCTATTAGTGGGTTAACACTTTAACTGAACCCCATAAACCAGAAGGTACCAATATTAAAGAATGGAAGGAGTTCATCGCATTGGATAACTATTGCATTAACTCGGATTAAGTCATAAACATAAATGACGTTCCGAGTAATGGGGGATGATAGACCCTTCCTAGAGGTGTACTATAGCCGTTTAAGGTAATTGAGTTCTATTCTCGATCTAGAACCTCGAGCCAATGGTTCCATTAGAACAAGGGTTGGTTAAGCCTTAGCAGCTCAATACTTTGGGATCCTATAAGGTCACACACATTGGACCTTCATCGGACTAAGTAAAGAACTATTAGATTTATTGTATTATGAATATATAATATAATAATAATTGGATTATTATTTAATTGGTTAAAAATGATTAGATCATTTTTAGACCAACAATTTTATTTTTGACCGATAACTAATTTATTAGGGTCAGAAAATAAACATTTATTTGAAAGGGATTTGAAAGATTTTAGCAGGTTGGACCTAGTTAAAATCACCTGGATATTTTATTTCTGAGAAAGGAACCGAACAGGAAAAAGGGACTGCGAGCTCATAGAACGCTGTTGGGTAATGTGTTGGATATGATTTATGCCCTTAAGGCAATTAGGGTGATATATCTTAATTATGTAATAGTACGAATAATTTGTTTAATCAATGAAGGTGTTTAATCTTTTGCTTATATATATATATATATATATTAAACCTGGATAAATATATACTCATTGATGTATGCAAAAGTCCTTGACACATCATAGCATGAAGTCAGAGAAATTATAGTTGGACTATATTTGGTGGAACCTGCTTCATGTGCAATTATGATTATGTCTAAAGTATCCCTAGTCATTGTTTCATCAATAAAGGATATTGATGGAACGAAAAGACTAGCATGTGGTCAACTTTCTTGGAAAGGGTCCAATCAGTTAATCTCCTAAAGACTGAAGGTGGTGCCTCAAGTTTGACACATGGATATATCTGGGAGATATATTAGAGACTGCAGCAAGATAAATACTTGGTATAAATATCAATGTGTTGGTGTTTATCTTTATGCAATAAGCTTTGCGAATGTTCTCATACTTGAGATGCTATTGCCTTGTGTGGTACTATCGATGTACTTTGGGTCATTGCTATACACTAATTTATTTAAGGTGCTACGGGTATAGTGATGGCAGCACGTTGGTAAGCTGAGTAGTCGGAAAGAATCCATCACTCTGGATATATTAAGGAGTTATACCTGGCCACTTGTTGAAGTGATGATTGCCATAAACCTCTTATCAGAGTATGTGTTTGATAGAAATGGTTTCTAGTCAAACACACTATGGTAAAAGGCAATATATTTCAGTAACAGGTAAATAACTAGGATAGCTTGGAGCAACCTCGCTATTAGCGGGTTAACACTTTAACCAAACCCAATAAACCAGATGGTACTAATTCTAAAGAATGGAAGGAATTTATCGCACTGGATAACTATTGCATTAACCGGGATTAAGTCATAAGCATAAATGACTTTTCGAGTAATGGGGGATGGTAGACCCTTGCTAGAGGCGTACTACAGTCGTTTAAGGTAATCGAGTTCTATTCACGATCTAGAGCATCAAGCCAATGAGTCCATTAGAACAAGGGTTGGTTAAGCCTTAACAGCTCAATACTTCGGGATCCTATAAGGTCACACACATTAGACCTTCATCGGACTAAGTAAAGAACTAATAGATTTATTCTATTACGAAAATATAATATAAATAATAATTAGATTATTATTTAATTGGTTAAAATTATTTAGATGAATTTTGGATAGAGCAAGGAATTTATTTTGACCGGTAACTAATTAATTAGAGTTATAATTAAATTATAATTGATTAGATCAATTTTGGTTGGACCAAGAAATTTATTTTGACTGGTAACTAACTTATTAGAGTCAAAAATAAATATTTATTTGAAAGGATTTAAAGGGGTTTTTGCATTGGCAAGTTAAAACCAAAAAGTATGAAATATTTTGTACAAAGTTTGGATGCAGGGAATACTCTGAAAGGTGCGCGAACATTGCTAGGCTGTGTTTGCTGCAGCCCATATTCATGGGCTGCACAAAGACAGCCCATGAATGGGCTTGCCTTGCCACATGCAGCGTGCTATGCACGGTGCATGTGAATGGAAACCCATGTAGGATGGGAGTTACTCCCATCCCACATCGCTGATGGGGAGCAAATTTTTGCTCCCTAAGCCTATATATCAGCTGTCCCCTTTCCTTTCAAAATGTACCAAGCTCAAAGCATAAATCCTAAGCGAGATAATTAATCTCTCGGGTAATTGAGCAAGTTATTTTTGAGGAGCCTGAATTTATTTGGGCACCTCTAGTTTATATTTTTGGGTGAGGCTTCTGGAGTGGTCTAGCAACTACTCGAGGCTTCTTAGTTCTTCCTCCCGAGGAGGTTTTGGTTGGTGGGGTTCGAGTGGATACTGATAGAGGCTATCCTACGATTGGAGGCTTGTGCAAGAAGGTTCTACAAAAGTAGGCTTCAACTGGTAAGTTCTTTTTTTTCTCTTTTAATTATTAAGTCTTTTTTTAAGCGTTTTTAGACTTAATAATTATGCTTAGGTTATTTTGCATGCTTAGGTTATTTTGCATGCTTAGGTTATTTTGCATGCTTAGGTTATAACTTAGAGTTATAATATGCTTAGTATAAAATAAATGTGCTAGGATATAATTTGGAATTATGGTATGCCTAGTCTTTTAGTATGCTAACCTAGGTAGAGAATTATTTAGTTAAGGCTTTATTTAATTTATATGCAACTAATAGGAGTTCCTGGGACAGGGAAAAAATTTTGAATTTCCGCCATGCCTCTTATGCATGTTCAATCTGACTGTCAATCCCCAACACAGTGTGCTCGAGAGCCCGTAATGCAGGCTCGAAAGATCTCGCGCTGGGGAGCCCAGTGCGATATTCACCGTAAGCTGGGCTTGCGAGAAAGCCCCTAAGCCCAAGCTTGTAGTGATCCAGATGGATTCGTGGGTCAAACCCGTATGGGATGTGCTACATCGGTTTTGGGGGAGTAATTTTGCTCCCCCAAGCCTATAAATAGGCTTCACTTCTCCCCCTTTTGAATTGCACCAAGTTCAAGAATAAGTCCTATGATAAACGTTAGTTGAACAAGTTATTTTTAAGGAGCTTGATTTTATTCAAGCACCTGCAGTTTATATTTTCGGGTGGGGCTTCTGGAGTGGTCTAGCAACTACTCAAGGCTCCTTAGTTCTTCCTCTCGAGGAGGTTTTGGTTGGTGGGGTTTGTGTGGATACTCATAGAGGCTATCCTACGCTTGGAGGCTTATACAAAGAGGTTCTTCTAAAGCACGCTTTAACTGGTAACTTTTCTTTCTTTCTCTTTCAATTATTAGGTCTTTTTCATTAAGCATTTTTAGACTTAATAATTATGCTTAGGTTGTTTTGCATGCTTAGATTATTTTATGCTTAGGTTATAGCTTAGAATTATAACATGCTTAGATTATAGCTTAGAGTTATAAAATGCTTATTATGAAATATATGTGCTAGGATATAATTTAGAATTATGGTATGACTAGCATTTGCATGCTAACCTAGGTAGAGAATTATTTAGTTAAGACTTTATTTAATTTATATGCATCTAATAAGAGTTCCGGGGGACAGGGGAAAAATTTTGAATTTTTGTGATGCCTGTTATGCATATTCAATCTGACTGTCAGTTCCCAACAGTGGTATTAGAGCCTGCCTATTTAGTGCATAATTAAGTTAGAAGCGAACTAAATATTATTTTCTATATGAAATGATTATTGTTTATTTAATTATTTGGAACAATATATATGAACTTGCGCTTTTCATTTCAAGGTTAGAAAATGTTTGTGAATAATTTTGAATAAGCCTGCTCATCTTACTCAAATTATACAAGTTTTAATAATTTATTTAAATTACATTGATTATAGATGCTTTCTATTTACATGAATTGAAAGAATGAAATTTATTAGTTCAAGAGAATCCATTGGTCTTTGAATTTATGCCCGTATTTGTTCTGGCTAAGGATTGGACTTGGTGTCTACTCCTCATAGGGCACCTCTCCTACCTGGGAACCTATATCGGTGTAGCTTGAATTGACCAACGAGGGGACTAAATATGGACTAATTTATTTCTAGTATATAAGATGGTGCTTATATATGTTTCTATAACAAAGTAAAAATTAAATTTATTGAATAAAAGCTTAAAGGAAATTCAATATAAATATAACAACTAAAAGTGTTAATTATTTTGTATATAATCTAGGTTGATGGAATAATTATAATAAAGAGCTTGAACCCACCTAAGATTGGACCTTATAAATTAATTCTAAAATTTCCTGAATTAATATAAGTTATTATAAATATGTCCATCTGATAAAATCCTATATTGGGTGAGACGTTTAACACCAATAAAATCCCAAAGTAAATATATTAAGGCAAGTTATAGTCTTCCTTACTCAAATTTATAATACGTTCTCTTTGGGCTATCAAAGTGCTACGCAAAGCATTCCTTCTAGTCAACATTGATTGGTTTTAAAGTTTGGGATAGGGTCTGCCTTAAAGAAACTCAGGTAGTCCACCATAAAATTGGAGGCTAGGCCCAGATTTGAGATATATTCAAGGAGATGCTAATATAAGAGCACACGTTCCTTAGGATTAGGGAACTTGAATGAATTCGCAATTGCATACGATGCAAATGGAATGGGATTCCAACTATAACTTACTATTATGACTTGACTCATAAAATTAGGAGTTATAATAGACTAGTTATAGATGTTACCTACTAGGAAACTTAGCTGGGCTAAAATTCCCGAATTTAATAGAATGGGCTATTGAAAATTTAGAAGAAAATAGTAGGATAAATGTATTTAATTAAAAGTCCTTAAATTAAATGCATGTACTTAAACTAATATCAGAACTCCTTTTCTTATCTTATATCCTAGGTTGAAAATGACTTCCAACGTTAATCTCCGTATGTTACTTGACACCAAACTGAATGGCTCAAACTTTCTAATTGATTCTGAGCTATGAGAATTATTCTCAGATCCGAGGGAATTACCTATCTTATTGGACCTGATGTTGAGGATCATGTGGAATATGAGGTCTGGTTGAAGCACAGGAAAGATCGTGAGACTGCCATGTGTGCCATGTTGGGGTCCATCAATCTTGAGCTTCAGAGACAACATGAGAACATGCCCTTATAGGATAAGGTTCTCTATCTTGAAGAGCTCTTTTTGGAGCAGGAAAGGACAGAGAGGTATGAGACCTCCAAACTCCTTTTTAGAACTAAGATGTAGACTGGCTCCTCTGCCTCTCAGCATGTACTAAAATTCTTGGGATACCTTGAGAAGTTGAATCGATTGGGATTTAAGATGAATCATGACTTGAGCATTAACCTTGTGTTGATGTCCTTGACAGATAGTTACTCAGACTTCGTGACTAACTATTACATGAACAGATTAATTCTACTATCCCTGAATTAATCAACATGCTGAAAATAGTAGAACCTCAGATCAAGAAAGTTCAAAAACCACTACTATTGGTCGAGAAAGGCATGGCTTCAAAGAAAAAGAAGCAGGCACGGGGTGCCAAGAAAAGAATCAGTAAGAAGAAGAAAGAAAAGAAGGCATCTAAGTATGTCTGCTTCTAGTGTGGGAAACCGGGACATTAGAAGAGGAATTGCAAAGCTCCTGCTTCTCAATATTTGAAGAAGAAGCCTGCAGAGGCATCTACTTCAGGAATGTTTGTGATTGAAAACTGTGTTACTTTTCCTCGTGAATCCACTTGGGTATTAGATACTAGTTATGGTTCTCATATCTGCACTTTTGTGCAGGGACTAAAGAATAGTAGAAGACTTACAAAAGGGGAGATGGACCTGCATGTGGTAAATGGAGCTCGAGTTGTTGCATTAGCCGTACGAAGCTTTAATCTTATTTTTCCAAGTGGACTTGTTTTAGTTTTGAATAATTGTTACTACATTCCGAGTGTTACTAAGAATATTGTATCTATTGTGTGTTTAGCGACATAAGGATTTGAAATTTTATTTTTGAATAATAATTGTCAGATTCGCTTAAATAATGTTCTTTATGGTTAAGGGATGTTGAATGGTGGCATTTATATTCTTGATACTAAAAAAGAATTTTTTAATATAAACAATGTAAAGAAAGTTAAATTAGATAATGAGAATTCCTTCTACTTATGGCATTATCGTTTAGGCCACATAAACAAAGATCGCTTAACCAAGTTGCATAAGCGTGGAGACTTGGCCCTAATAGACTTGGAGTCTTATGGTGATTGCGAACCTTGTTTAAGAGGAAAAAGTGAAAAAGTTACTCTTTCAAGAAAAGGGTGAACGAGCCACGAGTACATTGGGACTTATACATACTGATGTGTGTGGTCTAATGAGTCTTCTAGCACTAGAAGGATACTCCTACCTCATAACCTTTATTGATGATTATTCACGATACGGTTATTTATGCTTAATGAAGCATAAGTCTGAAAGTTTTGAAAATTTCAAACTATTCAGAGCTGAAGTGAAGAAATAGCTTGAGACAAGTATTGAAGTAATCGGATTGAGGTGGACAATACTTAAGTCAAGAGTTTTAGGATTATCTAAAGGAAAAAAGGATAGTCCCCCAATGGACCCCTCCTTATACGCCCCAACACAATGGAGTGTTAAAAAGGAGGAATCAGACTTTATTAGATATGGTTCGGTCCATGATGAGCCATGCAGATCTAAGTAAATCCGTTGGGGATATGCACTAGAGAGCGCAGTTTATGTACTAAACAGAGTGCCCTCTAAATCACGTAATTCTACACCTTACAAAAGATGGTATAATAAAGAGCCATCTCTAAGTCACTTAAGAGTATGGGGTTGTCCTGCTATGGTAAAGAGGATAGTGTCAGATAAGCTGAATGCTAAATCTGACAAGTGTCTGTTCATTGGATATACAAAGGAAACTATAGGATATCTATTTTACTAACCTGAAGCATAAAAGGTATTTGTGTCACGAAATGCTCACTTTTTAGAAAAGGAACACTTACTTGCAAAACTCAGTAGGAGCAATATTGAACTGGAAGTTCAAGAGGAAGAAACAGATAATTAGATGATTGACCGCATTCTAGATACACAAGAAAGTGAGATCCAAGAACAACCTGTCGAAATATAAACATTGCGAAGATCAAGTCATGTTCATAAAGGTCCCGATATATATGGTTTTGCTATCCCTGAGGATAAGGAATTGTATCTCTTAGAGGATGATGAAACAAGGACATATGATGAGGCACTGAAAAGCTTGGATTCTGATAAATGGCTGAAAGCCATGAAATCAGAAATAGATTCCATGTATGAGAACCAAGTTTTGAATTTGGTTGATGCACCATAAAAGGTTAGACAGATCGGGTGTAAATAGGTCTTCAAGAAGAATACTGACATGGATGGTAATGTAATTACCTATAAAGCAAGGTTGTTTGCGAAAGGTTTTAGTCAACATGAAGGTATCAACTATGATGAAACTTTCTCACCAGTAGCCATGCTTAAATCCAAAAGGATACTCCTCGCTATTGCTGCTCATTACGATTATAAGATCTGACAGATGGATGTTAAAATAGCATTCTTGAATGGGGAACTAGACCAGGATGTGTATATGACACAACCTAAGGGTTTTACTTCTCAAAATGGCTTAAAGGTATGCAAGCTACAAAGATCCATTTATGGACTTAAGCAGGCATCCAGGAGCTAGAATATAAGGTTTGATCAAACAACCCATGAATTGGATTTCTGTCCAAATGTTAATGAGCCTTTTGTTTACAAGAAGGTTAGTGGAAGTATAGTCATTTTCTTAGTATTGTATGTTGACGACATTCTACTAATAGGAAATGATACTTCTCTTCTTGAAAATGTTAAAGTATGGTTGTCAAGAAAATTCTCCATGAAAGACCTTGGTAAAGCAGCATTTATACTAGGTATAAAGATCTATAGGGATAGATCCAAGAGGTTGTTAGGTCTTTCTCAAAGTACATGTATAGACAAGGTATTAAATAGGTTCAACCTTGAGCATTCAAAGAAAGGTTATCTCCCAATAACAAAGGGGATTAACCTATCTAAGGCTGAGTGTCCGAAGACAGTGAAGGATATACCCTATACATCCGTGATAGGATCCATCATGTTTGCTATGATATGTACTAGGCCAGATGTCTCTCAAGCTTTAAGCTTTACGAGCAGATATCAATCGGATCCAGGTGAAAAGAACTGGATGGCCGTTAACGCAATTCTTAAGTACTTGAGAAGGACTAAGGATGAGTTCTTGATTAATGAAGAAGGTGACCTCACAATTAGAGGTTACACTGACGTGAGTTTTCAATCTGACAAGGATGGCTTTAAGTCTCAGTCAGGTTTTGTGTATGTGTTAAATGGAGGGGCGGTATGTTGGAAGAGTTCCAAGAAAGAAACTACTGTTGATTCAACCACAAAATCTGAATACATTACTGCATGCGAAGCAATAAAAGAAGCTATCTGGTTAAAGGGATTTATTGGTGATCTCGGTGTGGTGCCTGAGCTGTTGATCCAATCACTTTGTATTGTGATAACAATGGTGTCATGGCTCAGGCAAAGGAACAACGGTCTCATCAGAAAAACACACATGTATCCAGAAAGTATCATATAATTAGGGAGATTGTTGATGCAAAGATAATAAGACTAGAATATGTACCCACTAATCAGAACCTCGCGGATGGTTTGATGAAGCCATTGACTCAAGTCAAAGATGACTAGCATGTTAAAGCATATGGATTAAGACATATGGCTAATTGGCCTTAGTGCAAGTGGGAGTTTGTTCGATATGATGTATGCCCTTAAGGTAATTAGGGCGATATATCTTAATTATCTAATAATACAAATTTTTTTGTTTAATTAATAAAGGCATTTAATCTTTTGTTTATATCGATGTATTTATAAATATATTATAGATGGTTAAAATATATTCATTTACGTATGTATACAAAAGTCCTTGACGTATCATAGCATGAAGTCAGAGAAATTATAGTTGGACTATATTTAGTGAGACCTCCTTCATGTGCAATTATGATTATGTCTAAACTATCCATAGTAATATTTTCATCAAGAAAGGATATTGATGAAGCAGAAAGACTAGCATGTGGTCAAATTTCTTGGAAAGGGTCTAAGCAGTCAATCTCCTAAGGACTGAAGGTGGTGCCTTAAGTTTGACACATGGATATATGTGGGAGATATATTGGAGATCGCGGCAAGATAAACCCTTGGTGTGTATATAAATGTGTTAGTGTTTATCTTCATGCAATAAGCTTTGCGAATATCCTTACACTTGAGACACTAGCTACCTTGTATGGTACTATTGTTATACTTT
This sequence comes from Euphorbia pulcherrima, assembly GCA_947683365.1. NCBI lineage: Eukaryota > Viridiplantae > Streptophyta > Magnoliopsida > Malpighiales > Euphorbiaceae > Euphorbia > Euphorbia pulcherrima. Next base: position 17,647,933 of record CANTUS010000013.1, on the reverse strand, counting down.
GGGTCATTCCCATACACTCATTAATTTAGGGTGTTATGGGTGATTACGGGTATAGTGATGATAGCACGTTGGTAAGCTGAGTAGTCAGAAAGAATCCATCACTCCGGATATATTAAGGAGTTGTACTTGGCCACTTATTGAAGTGATGATTGCAATAAACCTCTGATCAGAGTATCTGTTTAATAGAAATGGTTTCTAGTCAAATACACTATGGTAAAAGGCAATATACTTCGGTAACAAGTTAATAACTGGGATAGTTTGGAGCAATCTTACTGTTAGTGGGTTAACACTTTAACCGAACCCTGTAAACCAGATGGTATGAATATTAAAGAATGGAAGGAGTTCATCGCATTGTACAACTATTGCATTAACTGAGATTAAGTCATAAGCATAAATGACATTCTGAGTAATGGGGGATGGTAGACCCTTGCTAGAGGTGTACTACAGTCGTTTAAGGTAATCGATTTTCATTCTCAGTCTAGAACCTCGAGCCAATGGTTCTATTAGAACGAGGGTTGGTTAAGCCTTAACAGCTCAATACTTCAGGAACCTATAAGGTCACACACATTGGACCTTCATCAGACTAAGTAAAGAGCTAATAGATTTATTCGATTACGAAAATATAATATAATAATAATTGGATTATTATTTAATTTGTTAAAAATGATTAGATCATTTTTAGACCAAGGAATTCATTTTTTACTGCTAACTAATTTATTAGGGTCATGAAATAAATATTTGTTTGAAAGGGATTGGAAAGATTTTAGTAGGTTGGACCTAGTTAAAATCACCCGGAGATTTTATTTCAGAGAATGGAACCGAACAGCAAAAAGGGACTGTAGGCTCGTAGCACGTTGTTGGGCAGCATGCTCGAGAGCCTGTAATGCAGGCTTTGAAGATCTCGCACAGTGAAGCCCAGCGTGAGATTCACCCCAAGCTAGTCTTGCAAGAAAGCCTGCAAGCCCAAGCTTGCAGTGGCGCACAGCGTGCATAGCACGCTATGTGCGTGGACATAGCCCGCGGAACTAGATGGATCTATGGATCAAATAAGCACATCTGACATCGGTTTTGGGGGAGAAATTTTGCTCCCCCAAGCCTATAAATAGGCTTGACTTCTCCCTCTTTTAAATTGCACCAAGTTAAAGAATAATTCCTATGATAAAGGTTACTTAAATAAGTTATTTTTTAGGAGCTTGATTTTATTCGAGCTCCTCTAGTTTATATTTTCGAGTGGGGCTTTTGGAGTGATCTAGCAACTATTTGAGGCTCTTTAGTTCTTCCTCTTGGGGAGGTTTTGGTTGGTGGGGTTTGTGTGGATACTCATAGAGGCTATCCTACACTTGAAGGCTTGTGCAAAGAGGTTCTACTAAAGCACGCTTCAACTGGTAAGTTTTCTTTCTTTCTCTTTTAATTATTAGGTCTTTTTCTTTAAGCGTTTTTGACTTAATAATTATGCTTAGGTTATAGCTTAGAGTTATAACATGCTTAGGTTATAGCTTAGAGTTATAATATGCTTAGTATAAAATATATGCTAGGATATAATTTAGAACTATGGTATGCCTAGCCTTTGCATGCTAACCTAGGTAGAGAATTATTTAGTTAAGGCATTATTTAATTTATATGCATCTAATAGGAGTTCCTGAGGACAGGGACAAAATTTTAAATTTTCGACAATACCTTTCGGTTCATTTTGTTAATATTATGTATAAGTTTGGTCGAACTTCTGATGATTTTAAGCTCAACACAACTCAATCAACTTAATATAATGCCAGAAATAAAAGAGAAGAAGAAATCAAACCATATTCAGCTCGTTTTGCCTACTAACTTTGCCTGCACCAGCTTAATTAATAATAAACATAAAATAAAGCATAAAATATAAATATTATATTAAATGGAAGAAGTACTACAGAAAGTGGAATGAGACAATGGAGGCTTTTGAGCCAACCAAAGCTAATTTCAAATGAGAAGAGCTTTCTTATTTATGGTGGCAAGTGGAAAGGTCTAGAATTACTACTTGCCCTATAAAATATTCAGAAATAAATCTCACACCATACAACATAGAGTCTTCTAGAAGATAAAGGCTTGCCTACTAAGTTTTGTGCAAGTGACTATTAAAATATTACAAAAGTAATTTCACCACTCAAGTATGGCGTCCTCAACAAGTCACATAGAAGTCCTTCTAGAAACACGGGTATTCTGGTCATTTGTCACTTCAAAATATCATATTGGCTTCCTTTCCCTCAATTGGTCTGTAATTCTGCCTACTCTGCCTATTTTTTTTGTTTTTTCTAGCTTTCTAGAGCAACCAAAAGGAGCAAGCAGTACCTTCGTGCAAAACTAGAAAAACCTTTATAATTTTAATAATTCAACTCCAAATTAAGTGATTCCAAAGCCAAATTACTTATGTTTTCTTGGTATATTATGCACTTATCACTAGCCCTATAATAGAAGCCACTAAGGCATCCTCTTAGGGCCTCATAAAAATGAGGTCCCCTATATATTTTTTTCTTTACGAATTTAATACCAAATTTTTTAAATTCTTAAGAAAATATATCACTACATATTAGAAAAAATGTTTTTCCTTACTAGTATTTAACAAATTAATTTTAGTTGACTATAAAACTGTTAAAATCTATATTTTTCGTCTAGGGCCTAGTATTTTGTAAGCCCGACCCTGAACTAATGTGTAGTCTATTGAGGTTGTTGAGTTCTTGAAATTATTGGGCTTGAGCAAGGTCTAACTTTTGACATTGTTCTGTTTGGGCTCTTTGCCAGATGCTATATTTTGTTCTAACAATTTTTTTCATAAATTTAATGTTTTAATTTTCAGTTTTAGTGACTTGCCTAAAAAACACAAATATTTATATTTGCTATATTAGAAAGTCAAAAATCTAAGTATATGCATTTTACTATGGACTTAAAATCAAGTAAAGATGTAAATTTGAACACTTGGTCCATGGATTATCATCCTGGGTTCGGTGGGTAACTTTTGTTTAGGAAAAAAGGTTGTAATTAAATTAATGCATTGGATGTGCAATACAATGAGGCAGCGTAGATGTCCACACTCCCATTACCTCACCTAAGAAGACCTCACGTGCCAAATTATGAGCAAGGACATTCAAATCCCGTGGCACCAAGTTGAAAATACAAGAAGAAAATAATCTAGTAAGGTCCTTACAACCCGAAATAATTGAAAAGAAATAAGAAAGACCAATGTCATCACTATAAAAAGCATCAAATAAAACACTAATGTCAATCTCCACAATTACGTGTGTGTAGCCAAGATTCTTGATCCAAGTCAACGCCTCATGAATCGAGCAAGCTTCAGGTTCTTCAACAGATATATGTGACTCTAGCCTTCCAGCCTTTACACCCACAAAATTAACTCTAGAATTTCGAACAACCAATCCGTAACTAACAAATTCTCCATCATCGAAGATTGTCGCATCAGAGTTACACTTCAGATATTGGACATGAGGAGGTTCCCAAGCAAGAGAAACATACCGCCAAGGACCAGCTACCAGTCCCAAACCTATGCTCGGGTTTACCGATGTCCATTGTGCAAGCGCCACGCACTAGTTTCGAACCATTGCATTGGGTGAGATATGGCTTGCTTGCCATTTGGTTTTGTTTCGACCCACCACAAACCCTATAGTAAGTAAAATGCCTTCTGCAAAAAAATTATTGGTTTAGAATTAAGATAATCATCAAGTAAAGACATCACATCCACATGTATTAGTATACATATTAAGCTATCAAACAAGCTCCAAACACGACGTGCAAATCCACACTCAAAGAGTGCATGAGAGGTGGTCTTAGGTTGTAAATGGCAAATCAGGCTAGTATCAAACTCTACGCAGTGCCTTCCCAAGAGGTTCAAGCATACAGGTAGGACATCTATTAAAATTCGCCAATCTTCGAAGGTAAGTGCATGTTCCACAACTTATCCCATTTGAAATGAGAAATAGGCAGGTGGGCGGTTTTAGAACAAGAGAGCGCCATGTAGGCACTCTTTACTAAGAAAATTCCTTTAGATTCTATAGGCCAAAAAGGGTTATCCGGTGTCGGTGGGCTTGGTAACAGCATTCATAATATCAGACCTACTTCGGCATCATCAAATCAATCTCAAACACATTCAACATCCCATGCTCCCTCGGTAATGAGGCTCACCACCTTTATGTTATCTAGGATAGCATTCCCATTGCCATGCACCAAAATTTGGTCCCTAGAGTGAACCCATACATCAGTAGTGACGTTAATTTTGGCCCCATCCCCAACATGCCATTTGATATTACGTTAAAAAAAAATCCATGGCCGAGAAAATCTTCATACATAACTTGGTGATGACGTTAAGGTACCCATTAAAACCGACCCCTCCTTCAAATATCTTGAGCCGAAAATCCTACATACAACGAGTTAGGGTTCACAAGGAAACACCATAGTTTCTTGGCTGACAAGGAAGTATTAAAATCATAAAGATTATGGAAGCACATGCCCCCATGTTTCTTAGGTCAGCAGAGCAACTCCCATCTAACAATGGATACTGCGTCTGTCACTATTATTTGAAGCTCGCCAAAAGGAATTTAGCATCTTATGAATAGAGTCACAATGTTTCAAGGATCATGAACAATGACAAAACATATGATGGAATTGACTGCAGTACAGACTTTATAAAGGTCTCTCTCCCTCCCTAGCTAAGGAACTTGTTTTTCCATGATGATAATCTTTTCCAAACCCAACTACGAATAAAATCAAAACTGGCAATCTTACTTCACCCCACCACCACAGGCGTTCCCAAACACAAAGAAGAAGGTGTCGATTTTGAAACACCTAGATAATCAAATAGGAGTTGACTATATTCCTCGTCAAGAGGATTTATCAAAAATCATCATCTGACCCGACGCCCTTTCATACTTAGTCAAGCAATTCTTATTATGTCTACATTCATCATACCTAGCACGAAAAAGCAAGAAGCAATCATCGACAAATAAGAGATGTGAGAAAGGTGGTGCATCCCTAGAAACATGACATCCCTGAATAAAACCCGCCCCCTTCAATCTAGCTAATTCCGCTAGTAGTTCCTGAGCACACAAAATAAATAAATAAGGAGATAGAGGGTGGCCTTGTCTCGGGCCTCTCTCAGGAACAATATCCCCAAATTTTTGTCCAATAGAGCAGAATGAGTATTGGACCGAGGATATACACATGTCCATCCATCTAATCCGCTAGTCTGAAAAACCCATACGATGTAATACCACATGTAAATATGGCCACTCGATTCTGTCGTAAGAAATAAAATAATATTTGGACATGAAATCTTGTTATTGCAAAAGAATAAAGCAGTCAAAGGAAATATAATTTGATTACGAGGAAAGCATACAATATATGTTACTAATATCTTAATTAATTTTAGGTAGAATGCTCTCTAATGCCCTTAATTTGTACATTTTTGCTTTAAATATTTCTAAACTTTAAAGTGTCTCCGAGGTACCAAAACTTGTAAAAATGGACCTCCGTGCTACCTGTTATTGACGTGGCAGGTGAAGTGTCCTCCTTTAATTAATGGGGCGCGTGTTTGACCTAAAAATGAGTAAAAAATTATATAAATTCAATAATTAATAAAAAAATCATTAAAAAATCGCTAAATACTTTTCTAATTGCAAAATGACCCTCTTCCTCCTTTAGAGTGGGTTTAAAAGGCTCACATTTTCTAAAAAATTCTTGCACCAAATTTATTTTCTTTATTTTTCAGATATTTCATAACTTTTTGGGATTTTTTAATTTTTTATTAAACCGGCCCCGAAACGTATTTTCACATTTTCGGGCCCTTCTGGAAACATTTTTTGAAAAATTCTGGCACCAAATTTATTTTCTTGATTCTCCGGATATTTCATATTTTTTTGGGAATTTTCCATTTCTTATAAAACCGGGCCCCGAAACATATTTTCACATTTTCGGGCCCTTTCGGAAACATTTTTTAAAAAATTCTTGGTTCAAAATTATTTTCTTTATTTTACGGATATTTCATAATTTTTTGAGACTTTTCGGTTTTTTACGAAACCGGGCCCCGAAATGTATTTTCACATTTTCGTGCCATTCCGAAAACATTTTCTAAGAAATTCTTGCACCAAATTCATTTTCTTTATTTTTTGGATATTTCATAATTTTTTTAGAATTTTTCGATTTTTTACGAAATCGGACCCCGAAATATATTTTATATAATTTTCAGACCCGAACCGGTCAATGAATCGATTGAAGGAGAAGGTCATAAATTTACGATTCAACCGAATTAAATGAATTATCGAACCAAATTTATTAAAATATTAATATGTGAAGTTATTCGATATAAAAAATATAACATAAATTAAATTAGACCAATTATTAATACTATTAAGTATTAATACTCCATAATACTAAATCGATAATTCAAATAAAAATAAAGACAAACATAATTATCATTATAGTGGAATAAAAATTTGAATAATTAATTACACCTTATTCCACAATTAAATGTACTTGTAATTAATTGTAAATTAATTTTGTAATTAAATGTACGTTTCTATAAAATTAGAAATGGTATGTAATTTATGATTTCAAATTCCAAATTTCAAAATAAAATTTAGGTCCAGTTTAATAATGTTCAATTTAATTTAGTATAGTTTAATTTAATTCAGCTGTGCGTAGTTATAAATTTGCACTGAAATAAGTTCAGTTCAATTCAGTTCAGCCCACTTCAATTTAGTTTAATTCAGCCAACTTCAGTTCAATTTAATTCAGCTTTTAGAAGTTTAAAAGAATAGAGCCTTAATCCATAATTTAATGTACATGTCATTAATTATAAATTAATTTAGTAATTAAATATACATTTCTATAAAATTAGAAAAGATATGTAATTTATAATTTAAAATTTCAAAATAAGATTTTATCCTATAAATATTAAAAAAAACTAACTAATTTTTTCAAAATCTGTTGAACCGATCGGCTTATTGTCTGGCTTTCGGCCCGACCTACCGGTCCAACCGGTCAACGACCGGTCAACTTCCATTTTTGAAAGATATAGAGACCCAGTGAAAATCGAACCGGATCAATCTCCGGTTCTGGTCGAACTAGGTCCGATCGATCGGTCCGATCCGATTTTCAAAATCATGGTATTTTTACATTTTCGGGTCCTTTCGAAAATATTTTCTAAAAATTTCTTGAGCCAAATTTATTTTCTTTATTTTTCGAATATTTGATAATTTTTAAAAAATTTTTAATTTTTTATAAAACCGGACCCCTAAATATATTTTCATATTTTCACGTATAATATAAGTAATAATTGAATTGTGAAATATCTTTTATGGCTTATTTTAACTTATGAGTACTTTATAAGTTAAGTTGAAAATTAATAGTTATTTTTACATCTTATTTTTAAGGAGTTTATATATACATTCAAGGTTTGACCAAGTAAATATCCTCATTTGATTTTATACACAAAAAAAAAAGTCTTATTCTACTTGTTCATATTTTCCAGCCATTTCATAGTTTTTATATGCCTCTTGTAAGTCATTCAACCAAATACTTCAATTACTTATAAGTTAATTTTAACAAATACTTTCACAGCATAAAATAAATTTCTTATAAGCAATAACATAAATAACATTTATAAGGTGTAGTTTAATTGGTTAACAATTTATCTTAACCTAAAGGTTTTGTGTTCAAAACCTAGCATCTAGTACCTACAAATTAAAAATCATCTAATTTTTTTTATAAAGGCTTGGTCTAGTGGTTGAGTCTTGAAGTTGTGATCCTAGAGGTCACAGGTTTGAGTTCACATACGGGCGGGGTGGGATAAAGTTTTTCTTCATTATTATTGTAAGCCATCACTACACAAAGTAATTTCAGGCACATGCCACAAATAATGAAATAATTTACATATATACCACCACTTCAAATGAATTCCAAACTTCCCTTCTAACATGTGATTGATCATGATTTTTTAATTTCTTTGCCTTATTTTACATTTATCTCTCAAACCGTGCATTTTTTTGACATGCTGCTTTAGAATATTTTGTTCGTCTCTTTTTTCATCATCGAAACGGCATCCACTGTGACATTTTCGAACTTTTTTGAACTAGTGGACATGTGGTAGAAGTCTGGTAAACATTGTTGGGAACTGACAGTCAGATTGAACATGCATAACAGGCATGGCAGAAATTCAAAATCTTGTCCCTGTCCCCAGGAACTCCTATTAGTTGCATATAAATTAAATAAAGCCTTAACTAAATAATTCTTTACCAAGGTTAAGGTTAGCATGCAAAAGGGCTAGGCATACCATAATTCCAAATTATATCCTAGCATGTATATTTTATGCTAAGAATGTTATAACTCTAAGCTATAACCTAAGCATGAAATAAACTAAGCATGCAAAACAACCTAAGCATATTATTAAGTCTAAAAACGCTTTGAAGAAAAAGACCTAATAATGAAAGAGAAAGAAAAGGAACTTGCCAGTTGAAGCGTACTTTAGCAGAACCCTCTTGCACAAGCCTCCAAGCGTAGGATAGCCTCTATGAGTATCCACACGAACCCCACCAACCAAAACCTCCCCGGGAGGAAGAACTAAGAAGCCTCGAGTAGTTGTTAGATCACTCCAGAAGCCTCACCCAAAAATATAAACTAGAGGTGCCCGAATAAATTCAGGCTCCTCAAAAATTACTTGCTCAATTACCCGAGAGATTATTCTTTTCGAATCTCACTTAGGATTTATGTTCTAAGCTGTGGTGCACGAAGAAAGGGAGGATTGGGAGCCTATTTATAGGCTTGGGAAAGCAGAAGTGCTTCCCCACTTCCAATGTGGGCTTGGGCAAATATGGGTCAACACACGGACCCCATGGGCCCATAGGTTGACCTGCATGCAGCATGCTTAGCACGCTACACGCTGGGCAGCTAAGGCAGGCCATCATGGCCTGCCTTGTCCCACAAGCCGGGCTTGCGGGTCATTTTCCCACAAGCCAAGCTTGTGGGCTAGGCTGCGCTGATCACACCCAGCGCTGCCCAGCAGCGCTGGTGTGACCAGCATGTGGGCTTGGCTAAGTGCCAAGCCCACAGCCCCTTTGGCCACCACTTAGGACCCCAAAGCTTTGGGCCCCATTCTCGTAGGGTCCTACCCTATTGTACCGATTGGAAAATTCCTTTTAGTCCCCTTTTTTCAATTATTTATTTTCCGACCCTAATGAATTAGTTACCAGTAAAATAAATTTCTTGGTCGAACCAAAATTGATCTAATCAATTACAATTTAATTCACGACTCTAATTAATTAGTTACCAATCAAAATAAATTCCTTGGTCTCTCCAAAATTGATCTAATCAATTTTAACCAATTAAATAATAATCCAATTATTATTTATATTATATTTTCGTAATAGAATAAATCTATTAGTTCTTTACTTAGTCCGATGAAGGTCCAATGTGTGTGACCTTATAGGATCCTAAAGTATTGAGCTATTAAGGCTTAACCAACCCTTGTTCTAATAGAACCATTGGCTCTGGGTTCTAGACCGTTGAAAGAACCTGATTACCTTAAACGACTGTAGTGCGCCTCTAGCAAGGGTCTACCATCCCCCACTACTTGGAACGTCATTTATACTTATGACTTAATCTCGGTTAATGCAATAGTTATCCAGTGCGATAAATTCCTTCCATTCTTTAATATTAGTACCATCTGGTTTATAGGGTTCAGTTAAAGTGTTAACGCACTAATAGCAAGGTTGCTCCAAGCTATCCCAGTAGTTTACTTATTACCAAAGTATATACCATAGTGTGTTTGACTAGAAACCATTTCTATCAAACATTTACTCTGATCAGAGGTTTATGGCAATCATCACTTCAACAAGTGGCCAAGTACAACTCCTTAATTTATCCGGAGTGATGGATTCTTTCCAACTACTCAGCTTACCCACGTGCTGTCATCACTATACCCGTAATCACCGTAACACCCTAAATTAATGAGTGCATAGTAATGACCCAAAGTATAGCAATAGTACTACACAAGATAACTAGCATCTCAAGTATGAGGACATTCGCAAAGGTTATTGCATGAAGATAAACACTAATACATTGATATATATACCAAGTGTTTAGCTTATTGCGGTCTCCAATATATCTCCCAGATATATCCATGTGTCAAACTTAAGGCACCACCTTCAGTCCTTAGGAGATTGGCTGCTTGGACCCTTTCCAAGAAAGTTGACCACATGCTAGTCGTTCCGCTTCATCAATATCCTTTCTTGATGAAACTATGACTAGGGATAGTTTAGATACAATCATAATTGTACATGAACCAGGTTTCACCAGATATAGTCCAACTATAATTTCTCTGACTTCATGCTATGATATGTTAAGGACTTTTGTATACATACATTAATGAATATATTTAACCAGCTATAATATATATACATAGAAACACATTGAGATAAACAAAAGAATAAATGCCTTTATTGATTAAACAAATATTCGTACTTATTACATAATTAAGATATATCGCCCTAATTGCCTTAAGGGCATACATCATATCTAACAAACTCCCACTTACACTAAGGCCAATTAGCGATATGTCTTAATCCATATGCTTTAACATGATGGTCATGCTTGACTTGAGTTAATGGCTTTGTTAGACCATCGGCGAGGTTCTGATTAGTGGGTACATATTCTAATCTTATTATCTTAGCATCAACAATCTCCCTGATTATATGATACTTTCTGGATACATGTCTTTTTTCTGATGAGACCGTGGTTCCTTTGCCTGAGCTATGGCACCATTGTTATCACAATACAAAGTAATTGGATCAACAGCCTTAAGCACTACATCGAGATCACCAATAAATCCCTTTAACTAGACAGCTTCCTTTACTACTTCATGTACAATGTATTCAGATTTCGTGGTTGAATCAGCAGTAGTTTCTTGCTTGGAACTCTTCCAGCATACCACCCCTCCATTTAACACATACACAAAACCTCACTGAGACTTAAGTCATCCTTATCAGATTGAAAACACGCATTAGTGTAACCTCTGATTTTGAGGTCATCTTTTCCATAAATCAAGAACTCATCCTTAGTCCTTCTCAAGTACTTAAGAATTGCCTTGACGGCCATCCAGTGCTTTTCACCTTGATCTGACTGATATCTGCTCATAAAGCTCAAAGCTAGAGAGATATCTGGCCTAGTACATATCATAGCATACATGATGGATCCTATTGCGGATGCATAGGGTATATCCTTCATGCACATTCTCTCCTGAGCTGTCTTCAGACACGTAGCCTTAGACAGTTTAATCCCCTTTGTCATTGGGAGATAACCTTTCTTAGAATGTTGAAGGTTGAACTTATTCAATACCTTGTCTATATATGTACTTTAAGAAAGACCTAACAATCTCTTAGATCTATCTCTATAGATCTTTATACCTAGTATAAATGCTGCTTCACCAAGGTCTTTCATGGAGAAATTTCTTGGAAACCACACTTTAATGTTTTAAAGAAGAGAAATGTGGTTTCCTATTAGTAGAATGTCATCAACATACAATACTTGAAAAATGACTGCACTCCCACTAACCTTCTGTCTAAGTCCCCATTCAAGAATGCTCTTTTAACATCCATCTGCCATATCTCATAATTGTAATGAGCAGCAATGGCAAGGAGTATCCTAATGGATTTAAGCATGGCTACCGGTGAGAAAGTTTCATCATAGTTTATACCTTCACATTGACTATAACCTTTCATAGCCAACCTTGCCTTATAGGTAATTACATTACCGTCTAGGTCAGTCTCCTTCTTAAAGACCCACTTGAATCCAATAGGTCTAACCTCTTGCGATGCATCAACCAAATTCCAAACTTGGTTCTCATACATGGAATCCATTTCTGATTTCATGGCTTTTAGCCATTTATCAGAATCTAAGCTCTTCATTGCCTCATCATACATCCTTGTTTCATCATCCTCCATGAGATACAGTTCCTTATCATCAATAATAGTAAAACCATACCAATCGGGACCTTTATGAACAAGACTTGATCTTTGCAATGATTTTGTTTCAATAGGTTATTCTTGGATCACACATTCCTATGTATCCAAGATGGGATCAATCAGTTGATTATTTGTTTCTTCCTCTTGAACCTCTAGTTCAAAATTGCTCCCACTGACTTTTGAAAGTAAGTCCTCCTTTTCCAAAAAGTGAGCATTTCGAGACACAAATACCTTTTGTGCTTTGGGTTAGTAAAACAAGTATCCAACAGTTGCCTTTGGATATCAGATGAACAGACATTTGTCAGATTTAGCGTTTAACTTATCTGACGCTATCCTCTTTACCATAGGAGGACAACCCTATACTCTTAAGTGATTTAGAGATGGTTTCTTATTACACCACCTTTCATAAGGTGTAAAATCAACTGATTTAGAGGGCACTTTATTTAATACATAAACTGTGCTCTCCAATGCACATCCCCAAAAGGATTTACTAAGATCTGCATGGCTCATTATGGACCAAACTATATCTAATAAAGTCTAATTCCTCCTTTCTAACACTTTGTTATGTTGGGGCATATAAGAAGGCGTCCACTGTGGAACTATCCCCATTTCCTTTAGATAATCCTGAAACTCCTGACTTAAGTATTCTCCACCTCAATCTGATTGAAGTGTTTTAATACTTTTCTTAAGCTATTTCTCTACTTCAGCTCTGAATAGTTTAAACTTTTCAAAACTTTCAGACTTATGCTTCATCAAGTACAAATAACCATATCGTGAGTAATCATGAATAAAGGTTATGAAGTAGGAGTATCCTCCTAGTGCCTCAACACTCATTGGATCATACACATCAGTATGTATAAGTTCCAATGTACTCGTGGCACGTTCACCCTTTCCCTGAAAGGGTAACTTTGTCATTTTTCCTCTTAAACAAGGTTCACAATCACCATAAGACTCCAAGTCTATTGGGCCCAAGTCTTCATGCTTATGTAACTTGGTTAAGCGATCATTGTTTATGTGGCCTAAATGACCATGTCTTAATTAGAAGGAATTCTCATTATCTAATTTAACTTTTTCGCATTGCTTATATTAAAAACTTCAGTTTTAGTATCAAGAATATAAATGCCACCTTTCAACATTCCATAGCCATAAAGAACATTATTTAAACGAATCTGACAATTATTATTCGAAAATAAAATATCAAATCCTTCTGCCGCTAAACACACAAACGACACGATATTCTTAGTAACACTAGGAATGTAGTAACAATTATTCATGACTAAAACAAGTCCACTAGGCAAAATAAGATTAAAGCTTCCTACGGCAAATGCAGCAACTCTAGCTCCATTCCCCACATGTAGGTCTATCTCCCCTTTTGCAAGTCTTCTACTATTCCTTAGTCCCTGCACAGAAGTACATATATGAGAACCACAACCAGTATCTAATACCCAAGTGGATTCACGTGGAAAAGTAGCAAAGTTTTCAATTACAAACATACCTGAAGTAGATGCCTCTGTAGGCTTCTTCTTCAAATGCTCAGAAGTAGGAGCTTTGCAATTCTTGTTCCAATGGTACGTTACATTGGTCATAGACATACTTACATGTCCTCTTCTTCCTTTTAAACCCTTTAACTACTCCTTTGGTGACAGAATCCTCCAGGCCATTTTTTGGAGAATGTTTATTTGTAGACTCTCTTGAAACTTCTTTGCTTTTGGCATTGAATTTTCTCAACACATAAACTATTTCTAAGAAAGTACAGTCGTGAACTTTGAAGCAATGTTCCTTTTCAAAATCAGCGTAGCTGATGGGTAAAGAATACAACAGGATATCCAATGCTAAGGATTGACCGACCGTAGATCCCAATGATTCCAATTTCTCCAAGAAATCTCTAATCTTGTTGACGTGTGCTACAACACTTGTCCCTTCCTTCATCTTAGAGTTTGAAAGTTCACTGGTTAATTTGAACCTTTCATACCTTGCCTTTTCAGGCAAACTCTTTAGATGGATCAACATGGTTTACAGACTCATGTGATCGCACTATGAACGTATCACAGGATTCATAGTATCTAACAGCAAGTGTAAGAAAAATATTTCTGTTGTCCAAAAAGATGGAAAATCTATCGATGTGCCTGCTAGAATGACTTTTCGCAATATGAATCCCGCTAAAAATCCACAGGCGTAATTACAAGAAGTTTAAGTTTCAGATCATGTCAATTTGCTAGCATATGAGCATAATGACACAGCTACTGACAACATCCAGCTAGTAGCACCACAAGCCCGACAACATCAGTAGAAGGAGGGGGAAGCAGCTCAATCATGGGCTGACATATTGGACACGAGTGAAGATGAAGCAATTGATATGGTGGCCATCGAGATTACAAAGGATGGTGATGTTGTTAACATAGTGAAAGAAACAGTGGCAAATTTAAATGTCGATGAGAAAGAGGCAAAACCACAACCAAAGGAGCCACAACAACCGATTACTATTTATGAACTGGCTGATCCAAATGGCCCATGGATGGCAGTCGGATCAAAGAATAAAAGGGGAAAACAACCCAAGTTAGAGAACACGTAGAGGGTGTGTAGGCTAACTCATAGGGGTAAGAGTCTTCATTTGCATCGTATGATAGCTTATGTGAGAAAGAAGCAGCTCCACATATACATGGACAACAACAGAGTATACATAGCTCATGGTTTGAGGCATGTTGGAAAAATGAGAGTTTTATGTTACTTTCAAAAGAATAAGTTTTATGATATTTTTTATTAAGAAAAATATCTTTAGTCAATTGTTTTAATTGTGGCTGTTACTGATTTTAATTCATTAATAAATCTGAGTTTTATTTGTATTTAAAACTCTAACTCATAAATATTGTGGTTATAGTTTTTAAATGTTTGTAACTCCTGTGGTTATGGTTTTGATTAATTGTTTTAATTGTAATTAAAACGTTAAACGACTATTTTATTAATTTTTGTAACAGCAAAAACTTTTATGGCCATAAACTCTTTCGTTTACCTATAAAGAGTAGAGTGGGTTTTCTTTTAAGAATAATCCATTTTTTTACTCTCTTCTCTCTCCCTCTTTTCTGGATATGATAACCATTTCCAATTCCTATACCCAAACTCAAATCGAGTTTGAAGGAGTTGTTTAATCCTGGGAGGAACTACGAAGTATCCTTTAAGGACAGAGTCTCCTACTCGACCCAACTCATGCTAACCATTAACCCATTTTTTCTGCTATTTTTGTGTCTCAGATTTAGATTCTGAGTTCAAAATCATTTGCTAATTTTTGCTCAGAATTTCAATTTTAAGCGATTGCTTCAGAGGAAAAAGTGTTGCCTTTCGTCCACCTTCTGAGCTCCGGTGACAGATTTAGATCCGGAAGTGTTGCCTCTTATCCAGTATTTGAGCTTCTGCAACTGTTTTTAGAAAAGCGTTGCCTCTGTCCAGAAGCAACTCCGGAACTAGCTTTAAAGAGAAAATTTAGAGCAAAATTTACAACAATCTTAAAGGATAATTCCGTAGTCGAAAATTATGCTACTCCTACGGGATCCAATTCCTTCGAGAAAATGAAAGCAGTTGTTCCTCCACTATAAGCTAAGTCATTTATTTACAAAAATTAATAATCTTGTGACACCAGCTATTTGGAATTTATTATGGGGGCTGAAAATTCCTTCTAAAATCCGAGTTTTTATGTGGCGTGTGTTAAATGACATCCTTCCTTGTTGAGTTAATCTGTTGCAACGCCATTGTATTGATAATGCTTATTATCAAACCTGCTTTCTTGGCAATGAAGACGCTGCCCATGCTCTTTTTCTATGTAATTTTTCCCATAGTGTGTGGAACTTATTTGATCACAACTTCATTATCCCACGTATTGTTAGTGTTCATGAGCTTTTGACTGGTTTGTTTCAAAGAAAACCCTTATTGCATATGCAACAGGTCTGCTGTTTGTTATAGGCTATTTGGTCTGCCAGAAACAAGAGAATTTTTCAACAAATCCACTCTTAACCAAGGGCAACTATGCGTTCTAAAGCTGCTTTATCTTCTCATTCAAATGCTAGTTCGGTGGCAAACCAGGAGATTA
The DNA here is from genome assembly GCA_947683365.1 of Euphorbia pulcherrima. Lineage (NCBI taxonomy): Eukaryota > Viridiplantae > Streptophyta > Magnoliopsida > Malpighiales > Euphorbiaceae > Euphorbia > Euphorbia pulcherrima. Next base: position 17,631,853 of record CANTUS010000013.1, on the reverse strand, counting down.
ATTTTTTGACACAAGAACCTCCTCTAATTGATGTGGCGTTGATGAATGAACATGGATCAAGAAATGACCAAACTTTAAATAATGTTGAAATGCACCAACAGGAGGCGAATTTGTCTCTTAATGATTGGGAAGCACCACATGCTCCTTTTCTTAAATGCAACGTTAATTCGGTAATTTTTGACAATGGCAATTTTATTAGTTATGGTATAGTTATTCATAATTTGGGTAGCCAATTTATTTGTGCTAAAGCCGGGACTCTACCAAACCATCTTTCTATTTTGGAAGCGGAGGCTATTTCGGTAAGAGAAGCCTTGTCATGGATGAAATAATATGGCTACACTCATATTGTGGTTGAAACGGATAACAAGACTTTATTTCAATTTTTAGTAGTTTGGATGTAGGTTTCTCATATGCTTCTTCTATCATTGAGGATTGTAAGGCACTTTCTCACCAATTTATTTCTTACCTCTTTACTTGGGTGAAATGTGATTTGTACTATATTGCCCATTCCTTGGCGAGAGCCGTTTATTTTGATGAGCTAATTGCAGTATGGAATGATTTTCCTCCCACTTGTGTTGCCCATCTTCTTTGATTTAATATATCCTTTCTTTATAAAAAAATTAAATTTGGTGCTATTTTTTGAAAGTTGAAGCTAATGAGATTTGGGAATATTTGATTTCCAAATACAATTATGAGGGTGCTCGTAAGCAAAAGTTACATTGGCTTAAATAAAGTCAATTGGAAGAAGATTGGAATAACTAAAGAGAAGGAGATAGTCTCAAAGGCAAACACCAAGGAGACCAATCCTCGCTAAGGAAAAATGTATTAATATCTCTATGGTTAATTTATGAAGCTCAAAAGTAATAAAACCTTTAATAATATAAAAAGGGGAAATTTTATGCATGTGACCACCATGCTCCTAAATGGAGGAAAAAAGTTGTGAAATGTGACAATTCTACTCAACTTATAGTTAAGTAGATGATATTATTTTGTAGTCATTTCACAAGTAAACATGGTGATTGATGTGAATGAGTGGGTTATTGACTATGGAGTAATGAGGCACATTTGTGAGAGTAAATAAAAATTCTCCATAGTCATATATACCCAAGTTGAAAGTGGAGAGTAAAGGTTCTCCTTAAGCTCACATCTTCAGCACATAATGAGGTGCTACTTATTCCCAATGTATAAACCGAATTGGTTTTAGCGAGCCTTTTAGGCAAAAATGGAGTGAAGGTAACTTTTGAGTCTGACAAGGTTTTAATAACCAAAGATAATTTGTTGTCGGAATGAGCTATATGAACCATAGAATATATTTGAGATTATTAATTTATATGTTTGCTTTTCTTTACCAATTTGGTTGAATCGTGAGATTTGCGTTGTGGTAGTTAAGTCTTACGAATTTGAGTAGTTTTATTTCATAAGTTCAAACTTTCAAAGTTTTGAAGGGTGAAAGTTGTGTTGAATCAAAATATTTATTTGTTGAGAGATAAATGAGGTTTTGGTATGTTTTATGTGGTTTAATATGTTTTTGAATTAAGTTGTTTTGAGACATCTAGTTTTAAATGTTATTGGAGTTTTGTTGATATACAATTTGTGATAAAACTCTTGTTTTATATTTGCTGAAAATTTCAGCTTTGAACATTCTTGGTTGTTTATAAGTTTTCTTGAGTTTTACAACTCCGTTTTGAGTGATTCTTGTTTTTATGGTTTCATGAGACATAGATGAAGATATGTTTGTAAGGGATGTTTTTCAAATTCTTTTATTTAGTAGTTTGAAAAATTTATTGAAGTTGAGATTAAAATCTCGGTTTTGTTGAATTTCAGCTTTGAGCGCAGCTGATTGTTTGTGTTATAACTTTAGTTATACAAATCGGTTTTACATGTTTTGAGTGGCGTTGGAAACTTATGACATATATGTTTTTATGAGTAGAAGAAATTTTTGTCAAATAATTTCGTTTACATGTTCAAAAATTGAGTTGAATTGGACTCACGAAATTTGGAACTGAGCAGATTTCAGGTTTGCAAAAGTGTTAGTAACCATGTGTGGTTATATGAGTGTAATTTTGGTGCGTTTACCTTGAAATTTGATGGTTTATAATTTCTGGTAAACTTGAGGCACATGAGAACATTTTTTTATGAGTCATTTGACTAAGTATATATGTGTATGAGTTTCATATTTATTATGTTAGATATATACTTGAGATATTTATTGGTGGAACTATTTGTTAAGATTTTTATGCGAATAGAATTTCACATGAGAAACCTATAAAACACCATATGAAAAATAAGAGGATTATCATCCTAATTTGAAATATTCAAAAGTGTGGGGGTATTTTATTAAGGTGGTTCTTATCGAATTTATGAAAAGAGAAATATGTTCAAACTTTATGCTTGTATGTTCATAGATTTTGTTGAACATATTGATGTGCTTGGAAATAATATCTTTGAGACAAAGAACATAAATTCTTTGTAAATGTTTTCAATAAAGACTAGAGAGATTTCCATTTTTAAGTATTGTTTCGGATGTTGACCCGGTTGCACCTATTTTTCAAATTGAGTTTGAAAATGGTAATTTGAGGAAAGGAAAGAGAACCTTGAAAAGAAAGTTTTGGTGAAGATTTTTATATGTGTTTGATTGAAGATGAACTTTTATTTATGGCAAAACTATTTCATCTTTTGAATCAAAGGTTTTGAATAAAGCTGCTTATTGTTTAAGTTTGTTTCTATTCTTTGGAATATAGAACTTGTGTTTTAGATTATGGTTCTTCTATATTTTTTGCTATAACTTCTTTTTACAATTGAGTTCGCCACATGGGTGTTAAAATTGCCTTTCAGAATAAATTTTTTTATATGGTGCAACTTGAGTGGCATGTACAGTCTGGACAGGGATGGAAAAGTTGATGAAGTCTTTATATGGTTTAGTGACAAGCACCTAAATAATGAATTGAGAAGTTTGATCATTTTAGGCGGATATATGTGTTTATACTAAAATGATTAATGGTATATGTGTGATTATACGTGGATGATATGACTATCTTTGTTTCGAGTATTGAATAAAGATAATTGTTGGTCCCTATTCATACACTCAATGAGTCAGAGGGGGGGGGTGAATGACTCACTCAAGAACTTATAAAACTTTTTTGTGATAATTAAAAACTCTGCTGAGTGAGGTCAGCTGGCTGAGTGAAATTCTAAAAAATGCTACAAAGTAAAGGACACTAAGATTTTAATACTGGTTTGACAACCTGTGCTTACATCCAATTTCGAGAGAGTGTCTCGACTTTAATCCACTAACCTCAACTCCTTTACCCTAGGCGGAGAATCCTTTCACAAATTCTCCAATTACAGTAAGCACCCTCCAAACTGCAATCGCTCACCCACTGACTAGAATACCCTCTTCTATCAGCAACTCTGTAAGAGTCTAAACAAGAACTGGATTTAACTTATAAAAATGTTGATCCAGTTACAGTACTCAGATATTACAACTATATGACCTATTCTATTCTCTCTTGTTCTAAAGCAGATTCTCGCTGAGTAGTGCTTTCTTGCTTGAACTTCTTTAAAGATTGCAATTTGATAGAGTTTTAGCTTTTGAGAAATTCAGGTGTAATCACCAAGTTCTAACGCTTGCCTTCTTTCTCCTTTTATAGTTGGATTGAGAAAGTATCCATTGAACTTACTTTGGCATCTTCTGAAATTGACAACTCATCTATCTACGCTTTACTTCTTCAAATCAATCCGTTAAAAGATAGAATTGTACCGTTATGGAATAGATAATCAATCCATTAGATTGCAGTTCGAGCTTCAATTTGAATCCTTTGTCGTTTGATGCCATTCTTCCATTAGAGAGAACTCGCACTGACTTGCTACGTGTCATCTTCCCATTCATTCTGGTAATCTGACATTTGGCAGAGCGCACGATACTAGGTTGGTAGATTTGATGAATTGCTCGAATTGGCAAATGACTTTTTACAGCTTGATCATGGAAGACTTTGTCATTTTCTTCATTAAACTTGGTCTTGTCAAGACGTTAATTCTTTTTCTCTTTGGCTCATTAATTTTCTACAAAAAGCAACACTAGAAGCAAAGATCCCTTTTTACCTTAAATGGTACAGTTAGCAACTTTGATAGACATAAAGTAACTCAGCCAAAATAATATATTGTTAAGCACACAACTGAAACAAAATCTAAATATCAAGAGCTGAGTGAATATTACTAAGTCAGTGACTAAAGTAGATACTCAGCCCAAAACAGCTCAGAGTTAAACTAAATAGCTAGGTCAGCGGAGACATGAAATTCTACCCTTGAATTTACTAACTCCCTTACAACCATAGAATATTTATTTTAACATCATTATTGATTTATTTAGCCCATCCTTAACTTAATTTTTATGATCAAACTTAAGCACTACTGAGTCATCCCCTGAGTCAGTCCAAACTCGTGCTTGGTTCAATAATCTCCCCTATTTTGATCAATGACAATTAACTAAGCAAGAATCAAATCAATAAGATATTTAGAACAGAGTTACCTTATACTCATGCTTGATATGTCTTTGTTCAACATCTTCATTTTACTCAGAGTGAATGCTAACTCCCCCATAATCCTTGAATCTTCTGAGTTCAGCAATCGTAAACACTTCTCTCATAAATTTCTACAAAAGATCAACATATATACATGTAGCAGAAAAATATAGGAAGTTAGAACAGAATATGTAATCTTTTCATATATGGATAACTTAAGTACAGACAATGAAGAGTTAATCTATACTAAGTTTTACAACAAGCTCTAACGATTATAGAATTCTATTCTATTTTGGAAAAGGTGTCCTCCAAGATTTGCTCTTCTTTCCTCATAGACCTGCTAATCCCATCTAGATTTCTTCTCTTTGGACATCGCAATCTCCTTGCCTTTCCTCTTCCTTGTCTCATGATATTCTCTCTAAATGAGCTTTAGATCCTTGGACAGTTTATAAGAAAATTCAGCTATCCTCTATTCTCTCTCCCTTTGCTTCTACTCACACTTCTCGCGATCCTTCTCCCTCATTTCCATTGCATCCAAAATGGCTTGGGCTCAATGATCAAATGAGCTCAGAGACTTCTCAAAATATTCTAGCTGACCATAGACATTGGTTGAAAAATGTTGTACTAACAGCTCATAGATTTCTTGTGATATTGCATCTTGTTCTTTGAGAAAGGCAAAAAAGCCTACTAAAGTGTGGGATTGAGACAAATTAACCTAATACTGAGCGCTCAATCCTTCCTTGGAAATCTGGGTGAGACTAGCCAGAGCCTTTGCTTGATTATTCTCTCTGAGTATCCGCTCTAGCATAGGTGTGCTCTTTAAATGAGTAGTGACTTCATCATGAATCTTATCAAGTGCTTCTCTATCATTAATGACATTAGCATGAACATGTTTGATTTGATCCCTGATGTGACCAAGCTTCTGATGAAGTGTAGGCTCCATTTCAGCATCTACCATAACGATATCACTATTCAGAGCATCAGAAATATTGAGCCTTTTCAAGGCTTTAAGCACTTCTCCCTCTGAGTCCTTGACTCCTTTCAAAATATCTCCTCTTATCTGGGTCAGCATATATGAGTTGCCTTGTTTGGAGACTACTGTAATTAGAGCATTGATACCATTAATAACTGCATCTAACTTGGAAGTATTTGCCTCATTCTCCTTACTTAGAAATCTATATCCATCAAGAACTTCTTGCGTAGCCTCCAAGAGGGGATTAAATTTGTCTATCATAGAATTTCTGAAATCTCTCTCATCATTCAGCACCTTGCAGTTACTTTCATAAATTTTTTCCATCTTATTCTTGAGTTCTGTAACTTCCACCTTCAAATAGTCAACTTTCCTACCTGCAATAGATAATAAATGCAACACATGTGATACCATTGCCTTCACCAAAGAGAACTGAGTAGGGAGTGATTTGAAATGGGCTTTCATCTCCTCAGTAGCCTTTAGAAATCCTTGCACTGGCTCCATAGCCTTTGTAATCCTCCTCAGGACATCCTTAAATAATAAAGATTTTGCTATCTCAGCATCAATTTTAGCATCTATCCTAGTCCTAGAAATCTTCCTCTCCCTATCCTCCTTATGTCTCCTAACAGTTCTACTTGGGGGGTTAAGTTGAGGTTGGGGTTATAGCTGTGGTTGTTGAGGTGGTTGTTGTTGTTGTTGTTGTGGTTCTTCTAGAATCTCTTCAATAATTGGAGGACCTCTTATGACTGGTCCTTCCAAGAGTAAGGGTTCATGCACTGGAGATCCAATGGGTGAAAGATATGGAATGATGGCTGTTTGGTCATAGTCTGTATTATTTGTTTGGTCAGAGGTGGTTGCGGATGGTGTTTGTGTTTTAGGTAAGGGCATGGATGAAATGGGTGTAGCTGAGAGTGGTGTTTCTGATGTAGGGTTTTAGAAAAAGAATGGCTCAGGGTTCTCCTCCTCATTCCCTCCATCACACCTTCAATAGCGGACTCGCTAACCTAAGTTTGAGATTCTTCAGTCAGCTGAGCTCCGTGGTCAACTACAACATCTTCCTCCTTACCTCTAAATCATCCTTATCTTCATCTATTACCACCTTCATTCTCTCTAACAAACCTCTCTTCCTCTCCTTCCTTGCATCCTTAGCTTCCTCAGTAGTCAAATTGACCTGCTGGTCAGAGTCAAGCAAATTAAACTCAACAGCTTTAACCTCCACTACTTCATCTTCCTCCTGCTCTTCCTGATTCTCAATACTTTCAAGAGCACCAATCATCTCCTCCATAACTTTGGGGACTTCTTTCTCAGCTAAGTTTGCTACTGTAGATTGCAAACTTTTCTCAGTGTTAGCCTTAGCTTTTGCTGCTGCTTCCTTAGCCTTCCTTCTAATCTCAGCCTCAATCTCCTCTTGCCTTTTTCTAATCCTTTCTTCTTCAGTGACCTTTACTCTCTCAGCTTCCTCAAGATCTTAGACTATTCTAGCCCCTTTCTTTACTATAAGCTTCTTCTTGGGCTGACCTACTTGGGGTATAGGAACTGATGTAGCTTCCTTACCCTTAGTAGTCACCTCATCTAGATGAGATTCGATAACCTTCCTCTTCCTCTCCCTTTTCAAGGGCATCTCTTCTCTTAACTCCTCTTCAGCCTGCTTTTCTTCCTCAATTTCCTTCAGAGTCAGCTCTCTGACCTTCTCTTCCTTAGTTCCCTTTATAGATCTTGTCTTTTTAGGAATAGGAACTACAGGAACTGAGCTTGCTGAGCTCCCTTTCTTAGCTTCCTTCTTGGAGTCTCTCCTGACCTCCTTTTTCATAGCCTTCTTCTCAGACATATCTTCTCCCTTCTCAGCTTTGAGTTTGGTAATCCTCTCAAGTTCGCTCTCTACAAAGGCATCTAGAGTCAAATTTTCCTCTTCTGGCTTAATAGGCTTCATTGACATAATGGCCTTTGGATCCTTAACTCTCACTTCTCCCTTCTTTAACTTAATATATTTGGTGTTTTTAGGCTTCTCATTACACTTAAGTCCATGAAAATGAGCATTACTGAGAATTCTGGATTCAATTATCTTCAGCTAAGTGTTGCTCTTTGCTGCCCACCCTTCTAAATCTAGTTCATAAGCCCTGCAGATCTCCATCACCAACTGTCCATACACCATATGTTTGGTGACCTTTAAAAATCTGTGCAAAATAGCCATGGGCCAATTAATGCTTATGCCATGGGTCAGAGCATAGATAAATACCCTTTCAAACTTAGAGCAGCTTCCAGTAGAGCCAGTCTTGGGCAGTAAAACCTTAGTAACAAGCTCATGTGCCTGCTTCCCTTCCTTAGTGAACATATAAGCTATGAGTTCTCCTGCCTTATAATCATTAGGGACCTCATAGTCTACAGGCATATCCACATGGTCGTCATTGTTTATCACTCGCATTTTGAGTCCTCTCTCACGTATCCCTAGCAGTCCTGTAACTAGGTTAGGTGTAGTATAAACTTTCCTCCCCATCATGGTGGTCACAGAAAGATCCTTCTGACCTTCTACCATATGAATTCCATGGTAGAATATCTTCTCCACCTATTCGTAGCAACCACTAGGAATCTCAAAGAATCCTTTGAGATGATGTTGTCGCATCCATTTGCAAAATCTCTCATCGCTTGAGAAACTCAGCATATCTACAGTAGTTGGCTCCTTCACTTCAGCTCCTTCGATAGAACACCATTTAGTAGGAGTATATTTAGTTCTTATTGGAATATCCAGTTCTTCGATCTTGTTGATTCCTATTGCTATCTGAGTAGTATGGTCTCTTGTAGTAACCCAGCAAGTATCCTTCTTGTCCCTCACAAATAAATTAGATTTTCTTCCTGATGTAGTCGTCATTGAATAACTTGAGGAAGAATTAGAGAATTGGGGTTTTAGGGAAGGAAATTGCAGAGGAAGAATTTTGGTAAAGTAACCTTTCTTCTTTCTGAATTTCTCCTTAAATAGCCCAAGTCTCTTCATTATATCCTACAAAGCTACGTGTACGACTCATAATCCATGGTCAAAAAAATTTAACGGTGAGATTACATAGAGTATACTATAGGATTAAAGAAAGCAAGAGACATGGGATAACTGCTACTGAATATGGATCATTTCATAACTTGCTATCATTTCTATTAGTTTTGAATTTGAAAAGAAACCGGTGGCAATTTAATGACGAGTCTAAAATTCAAGCGCCAAAAAGAAATACTTAACCTAATTCATAGAAGCTCAGAGTGTGCCCTAATTTGGTCAGCTACAAAATAGGTCAGAGTGAAATGTATTTCTTCAAATTAGATTGGACATTCCGATTAGCTGTATCAGAGTGTTGAATTGATCCTTTCCGATAGGCTTTGTGAATATGTCAGCTCGCTGTTCTTTAGTAGGAATGTAGGTGAGCTTGACTTCTCCTTTTAGCACATGATCCCTTATAAAGTGATGATATTGACATGCTTCATCCTACTATGTTGAATTGGATTCTTGGATAGGTCAATTGCACTCTTGTTGTCACACATGACTTCAAGGCACTTAGACTTTATACCATAATCCTCCAGTTGTTGCTTAATCCATAGCATTTATGCTACACAACTTCCTGTAGCCAAGTACTCAACCTCAGCTATACTCAGACCCATAAAAGTTTGCTTCTTGCTACACCATGTTACTAGATAATCACCAAGGAAATGATAACCTCCTGTGGTGCTTTTCCTTTCAAGATTATCTCTTCCGTAGTCAGCATCTGTGTATCCTCTTAGCGTAAAGTCTGCATTACTTGGATACCATAATCCTGCATCAATAGAGCTTAGCAAATACCTGAGAATTCTCTTAACAACAGCTAAGTGAGATTCGCTGGGGTCAGCTTGATATCTTGCACATTAACATACATCATATTGAATGTTAGCAGTTAAGTAAAGTAGAGAACCAATAATACCTCTATAGAGCTTACTCTCCACAGGTTTACCTTCCTTGTCTTTACTCAGAATAGTATCAGTTGCCATAGGTGTTGACATTGGCTTGGCTTCATCCATGTCAACTTGAGTACTTCCTTGGCATACTTGGCTTGGCTGATGAAGATTCCATCATTTCCTTGCTTGATTTGCAAAGCAAGAAAGAAATTAAGCTCTCCCATCATTGACATTTCAAATTCTTTCTTCATCTGCTGGCTGAACTCTTTGCATAGCTTTTCATCAGTTGATCCAAAAATGATGTAATCCACATAGATTTGGACTAGCAACACATCTTGATGCTTCTTCTTGATAAATAGAGTTGTATCTGCTTTTCCTCTCATATAACCTTTCCTGATTAAAAAGTTAGTTAGTCTCTCGTACCAAGCTCTTGAAGCCAGTTTCAGTCCATATAGAGCCTTCTTCAGCTTGAAGACATGATCTGGATATTTTGGATCTTGAAAGCCTAGGGATTGTCTGACATAGACTTCTTCTTGAATATAACCATTAAGAAATGCACTCTTCACATCCATTTCAAAGAACTTGAAGTTCATATGGGATGCAAAAGCACAGAGAATTCTTATGGCTTCAAGTCTTGCTACTGGTGTAAATGTTTCTCTATAGTCAATGCCTTCTTGTTGATTGTAGCCTTAAGCAACTAGTCTAGCCTTGTTTCTGACAACATTTCCAGCTTCATCTAGTTTGTTCTTAAAAACCCATTTGGTGCCTATGATTGACTTTCCTTTAAGTTTCTCTACCTAATCCCATACTTCATCTCTTTTGAATTGATCTAGCTCTTCTTGCATTGCAATCATCCAGTTGTCATCAAACTTAGCATCTTTAAACTTCTTTGGTTTAATCAATGAAACAAATGCTGAATGGATCATCATTCTATTCAGCTGACCTCTAATAAGCACGGGATTTTGCACGCTGTCAAGAATCTTCTCAACTAGGTGATCTTTCCTTTCTCTGTCTTCTTTTGGTTGATCAGGATTAGCTCGTTGAGCTACTGTCTTTGGTTAAGCATCTACATCATCACTAAAGTTGATTGATTGGTCCAAGTCAACTTTTTCATCTTCTTTTTCTGGTAATGGATCAGGAATAATAATGGGCTGATTGACTGATCCACTAACTTATTCCTTTTCTCTTTCATCATTAATAGCTTCTTTACATGCACTATTAGTTTCATCAAAATCTACATGCGTGGACTGTTCTAAGATACAAGTTCTCTTGACATACACTCTGTATGCCCTATACTGTGTTGAGTAACCTAAAAAGATTCCTTTATTAGCCTTGGGGTCAAATTTAGCCAATTGGTCTTTAGTGTTTAATATGAGGCATTTATAACCAAAGACCTTTAGATGACCAACCTTGGGCTTGCGCCCCTTCCAAAGTTCATAAGGAGTTTTGTTCAAAACTAGGTGAATTAAAACCCTAGTTAGAATATAACAAGCTGTGTTAATAGCCTCTCCCCAGAAATACTTTAGAAGTTTGATAACACTCAGCATAGAATGACCCATCTCCGCAATAGTGCAATTCTTTCTCTCAACAATGCCATTCAGCTGAGGTGTATGAGGGGCAGAAAAATTATTGTCATTACCATGCTTGGAACAGAATTCCTCAAACTACATATTATCGAATTCTCTTCCATGGTCACTTCAGATTCTATTAATTTTAAGGTCTTTTTCATTCATAATTCGGGTAGCCAACCTAGAGACTGGTTCAAATGTTTCATCTTTGCTTGCTAGCAAGACAATCCAAGTGAACCTGGTTAGATCATCTACAACCACAAGGGTGTATTTCATTCCACCTAGACTTGTTAGCATAATAGGCCTAAACAAATCCATGTGTAGAAGATCAAGGGTACAAGAAGAAGATATATTAGCTAATGATTTATAGGTCTTCTTAAAATGTTTCCTAAGTTGGCATGCTAAGCAGAGTCTATCTTTTTCAAAGGCTATATTGGGTAAACCCTCATCAAGTTCATTTTTGGCTAATTTGGACAGATTGGTCATATTGATAAGTCCTAACCTTCTGTGCCATAGCCATGAATTTTCCTCCTTAGAAATTAAGCATATATCATTGGAGCCAGGGGATAAATCAAACATATAAACATTATTGATTCTAGGAGCATAATGAATAGTTTGGTTAGAGTTACCATCAATGACTGAGGAGCCCACTAATTCAAATACAATTTTCCTGCCTTTGTCACATAGCTGAGCAACACTTAGAAAGTTCAACATTTGGCCTTTCACCAGAGACACATTATCAGTTGAAGGCTTTACTACTACAGTGCCATTGCCAATAATCTTTCCCCTTTTATTTTCTCCAAAATCGACACTTCCATTTCTTCTTCGCTCTAATGTGATGAATTACTTTTCATCACCTATCATATGCCTCGAGCATCCACTATCCAAATACCACATTCTTCTATCATCAGTGGATCTCAAGCTCACATGTAAAACAGTCAAGTTTTCTTAGGTACCTATGCCTTTTTCTAGTTGGGTCCTCTCTTGTTAGTGGTGGTCATCCTTGACTAGTCATACTCATTATAGTAACCATTTTTATGCCTGCACATGACTGTAGCATGTCCTGAATTTCCACAAAAATTACAAGCGACCTTAGGATTAGGCCTGCTCACTTTACTCTTTTGAGAAACCTTCTTAGAGTGGTGAGTGTGGTTACTCTAAGTATTCCTATTGGGTTGAGGAGGGACCCACACGTTTTTCAAAGTTTTTAGTTCAGTAGCTAGCTCATCCATTTTCTTAGTAAGTTTGTTATTATATCCATTTTAGTACTCAGCTTTTTCCATCAGGTATAGGATGTCAAGTGAGGTAGAAGAATTGGCATCTTCTAGATCATCACACCTCCTCTAAAGTACTTTAATATGTTTGATTGACTTCTTAGTCATATTAATGGCATCATTAAGTACTGTGGCAAGCTCATCTGAAGACAAAGAGGGTTCAGAAATTACCTCAGTGTGATTTCCCTTGTCTCTACTCTAGTCAGCTGATTGATTGGCAGTGGAATGACTCAAGTTGGGAAGATCATCCTTAGCTATGAGACACACATTGGCAGAGTCTTGTGCCTCTTGTTTAGAGTCACTCCAAGGGCTTTCTTACTCTTCTTCTTCTTGAACTTGTCCTTTTTAGCCTTAGGACAGCTAGACTAAATATGCCCTTTCTCACCACATTCAAAGCATTTGATATCTTTGTTATGCTCTTTGTTGAATTCCTTTCGTGGTATGTCATATGCCTCATTCTTATACTTACCTGTCATTCTGAACTTTTGAAAGTTCTTATCATTTCCCAAGTATCTTCTGAAATTCTTGGTCATCAATTCTGTTTCTTCTTTTCTGTCCTCTAGATATCCTTCCTCAGAGGAATCTTCTTCATCATTAGCTCTTAGAACTACAGATCTGCTTGAGCTCTCTTTTTCCTTATACCTGTACTTCTTAGACTCATCTTCATATTGCTTTAAGGACATTTCATGAGTCAGCAGAGTTCAAATCAGCTCATCAAACTTGTAGGTCTTCAAATCATGAGCTTCTTCAATAGCATTCTTCTTGGCTTCCCATTCTTAAGTCAAGCTTCTAAGGATCTTCTTGACAGTATCCTCTTCTATGAAGGTCTTGCTAAGTCTTTTCAGCTCATTGACTATATTTATGAACCTGATGTTCATATTGGAAATATCTTCCTTGGGATTCATGTGGAACCACTCATAGTCCCTCATAACGATATTGATCTTGGACTCTTTCACCTTGTCAGTACCTTCATAAGTCACTTCCAACTTTTTCCATATCTCTTTGGTAGTCTCACATCTTGTAACGTGATTGAACTCAGTTGCATCAAGAGCACAATAAAGATAGTTGATAGCAACTGCATTTTCTTTTAGTCTGATCAAGTCCTAACTGTCCCACTCATCAGAGTACTTATCAACCATTACTCCATTCTTCAAGATGGTAGGAACATATGGCCTTTCAACAATGGCCATCCAAGCATGCATACTTTGAGACTAAATGAAATTCTTTATCCTGTTCTTCCAATATGTGTAATGCTCTCCATTGAACATTGAGGGCTGGTGACTGACATGCCTTCTGGTAGAATATAAGCTTAGGCTCTTCCACTAGATTCTCCTCCTTTGTACGCCATGGTCTTTATCTCAAAGATTGTGAAATCTGTGAAATGAGAACTATTCTGATACCACTTGTTGGTCCCTATGCTTACACTTTGTTGGCCCTTGTGAGAGTATTTATAAGGGCAGAGGAGGGTGAATGGCCCTTTTTCGTGAAATTTATAGACTTAGAAAAGTCTTAGTGTAGCGTTTTGATTATGATCCGGAAGATGGATCCGGATGATGCAAATATGACAATAATATACAATAAAGTAAAATAGAAAGAAAATCAAACATAAGTATTTTATACTGGTTCGGCCCTGCCTATGTCCAGTCCCTGGAGTTTCCTTCCTTTGAGCTTATGCACTAGTGGATTTCTTTCCAACTGGCAGGAATCAAGCCTTACAGATTTATCTCCGGATTGTAACCCCTTTCAGAAGTAGGATATACCACTAGAAGCACCAACTCCTAGCTGAGTCCTCTTATCTTTAGTAGGATATACCACTTAGCCTTCTACCCCAAATCTAAGCTGAGTCCTATAGGGAGATCTCACTCAAAGCACCTACTTCAAGCTATATCCCAATCTCTCAACTCACCCAAGTTGGAGATTCTTACTCTTTGGTTTTTTTTTAACAAAGGGTTGGTTTTTGGAGTTCCTCAAGTTTATAGTTTCATTTGGGAATCCTTACAAAACAGATATTGAATCAAAAGGTTCTTGGAGGGATTGTATCAACTGATTGAGTAAGTGTTGCTTTGTTACTTGCTTTTGTAAATCAACTAGTTGACCTTGTTATTTGGTAAGGAGCTCCTTTTATAGGCTTTGATCATAAATGTAGCCATTGTGGTTGGTGAGCTTTCATTCAATCTTCACTCTTGATCAGGTCGATGATGTGGAGCTTCTGGATCCGTTGATCAATCCGTTAGACTGTATTTTAACCCGATTGAAATCTTGGGATTGAGGTTAGAAAGTTGTCAGTGATCATTTTGCTTGTCATTTTATGATGCACCAACTTTCATACCAATTGCTTTTTAATGTGAGCTCCACACACCTCCTTATTGGTCTAGGAGAAAAAGGTAGTTAGCTTTTTCTATCCGGTGTCAGTCTTTTTATCCTTTCTTTGAAATATGCAAGCTGTCATTTTGTCTTTGTCTTAGGGAAAGGATCTTTGACTTGATAGACCAAGAGGATGGAGGGAAAGTGATATTTTTTTATCTTCCCTATGTTTGAAATATAGGTCTTCCGGATGTCCTTTAGACCTATATACTCCGGATCTTTCTTGTTCCTCAGATAGCTTCAATCAGTTCTTTCGGATGCTACTCTTGAAGGATAGAAGTTTGTTTCCTTTCCAAACTTTGTTCGGATGATTTTCTCTAGTGCTTAGGTATCTAATTTCTTCAATGGATGACTTGTATCTTGATCTTTGTCCGGAAATTTCCATTTGGATTTTAGAGAAATACATACATTATTTTTGTTTCTTTCAAACTTGATTCGGATTGTTCTTAGATTATTATCTAGATCATTGTTTCCCATAATATTAGCATCCTAACTCCCCCATAATTTTATAATTGTAGCTACTAAGATTGTTTTTAGTATAATTATAGATTGTACTTTAGAAGCGTTTGTTTCGATGGTTAAAAACTTCACTTCATATATATTTCTGTTGTTAACAATGGTTAATATCATGAAGTTCAGAGATATAAAATACAAAAATACATGTAAAGTGAATCTAGCTATTGTATAAGTATTATAATATCATCTAGCTAGCTTAACTATCTCTCCGGAAGGACCTCTCTTCCTGACTTGCAGCATTTTTCCCTTGCCACTTCCTTCACTTGGATGACTCAGATCTTCCTCCCCCATTTTGTTTCCATCAAGGGGATCAATAACCACGTAGGTTTGCTTGTCCCAAGACTACTGCCAAGCAGAGGAGTAGATAGAGTAGTCTTTGATGCCTTTAGCCTGCTTATCAATAGTGTGATCAACTATAGGTAGAGTCAAATAATATGGGCAAAGAGACCTTAGGAGTTGATCATAAGATTATGAGACTTGAGGAAGAATCCGCAGGATGTGTTCTTGGTCCTTGGGATCAAAATAAGGGAACAAAGCCTTGATAAGAGTAGTTGTACCTTTTTGGCTCATAAATCTAAAGTAACCTATGGCTTGAACAAGGTTGTACAGTATCAGAATGAGTTTACTTTCTACAATAGCCGGAGGATGAGAGGGTCCGAAGATAGACAAGTTGTTGATTTCGGTTTGGATTAAGCTTATTTCCTCTGAGATCCCCTTCTAGATATTGTGGAGTGACTCCGTTTGATCCTTTATTTCTTTGGAGACTGACTTCTTCCATTCATTTATTGATTATTCAATACTGAAGATTCTGGCCTGCATCTCATCACCCATATCATCTAGTATCTTCTCTTTGAGTTTGGGGATGGTTTTGTCAATGAAGTGAGCAAGCATGTCCTGGGTGACTTGTTAATGAGTTTCCAAGTTGAGAAGAGCAGGTTTCAGGTCTCTGTCTTCCATGAATTGTGTCAAGTTTTCAAATATGGAATCAATATAGTCCTTTATTTCTGAGGATAGATCAGTGATGGATGAGGACATTCTTTCAAGGATAGTTGCACAGTTATTAGAGGCCAAGGTATTAGCTTAACTGGCAATTCGGTTCACTGTAGTAGCACTTTCTTTGAGCTCATTCATAAGTGGCTGGATTTAAGATAGAGAGGCATCAGCTATAGCGCCAGGAGTGGGAAATTCCATAACTTGCTTCTTAATGCGAGGAAGGCTTTTTAAACTCTCCTTAATTTCACCAGACTCCTTCTGAATGGTCAAGGGCTAGAACTCTTCATAAAGCACTGCTTCAATGGATTTTAAGTGTGAGCAGATGCTTTGAAGGCTCTGATTTACATACCCTCCTCTTGTTCCTCCTGAGATGCTTCTTGAAGAAGCTTGAGTGCAGCCGTAATTTGGCACTCTTAGTGTTGGCAGTTGGAATGTTGATTGGATTGGCAATGGGGGGTGTCTTTTCTCTAGATGAGGTGGATTCATCTCCAAAACTTGAACTGCTTCCGAAGGACTGATGTTCCTCTTCTATTTCAGTTCCTTTGGACCACCTCCTCTATACGTTCCTCCGGATGAGCCTCACCCTTAGGGTCCACTTCAGAAGTGTGCCCTTTGGAATGCAGACTCGCTCCCTCGTTAGGAGTTATATCATCCGGGTTTAGCACTATGTCCTTAGCTACATTTTGAGAGACTATAGCCAAGTTGTGCTCGTTAAGATTAGAATTAAGATGGAGTAGATTAGGGGTTACCTCATTGGTGTGTAGCGTCTGATTCTGATTAACTTCAACATCCGGCTTCTCTTCTTCCAGCCTAGCCTCCAGATGGTTGAATCTATCCTCAACCACCCCTACATGTGCCTTTACATGACTTATCTTTTCTCCTCCAGGTGTGTTGGCATTTTCCTCAACACCCTTCTCTAGTGCCTTTTTAGGACTTTCAAGATTGATGATTGGAGTGCCGGAACCAAGGTAATTCTCTATTAGATCTTCTTTGTGAGAGGCGAAGACAAATGAATCAGCTCTAGGGATTGTGGACAATGTGTCCATCTTATTAAGGTTCACCAAAATTGGAGGTATCGGGGCTAGATTCACTCCAGATAAAGCACTTGGACCTTCTGTTCTTTCTCGATTTATTTTGGTGTTTTCCTTAATGGCAGCTTGTATTATAGCATATTGTTCATCATCTTCCCCTACCATCTCTATTACTTTGGGCACATGTTTCCCTTTGCTTGATTTTTCTTTTTCTAACGCAGCTTTCTCCTAAACTGCTTTGCCTCTTCATTTAGCACGATTCCAGCTAGTCTCTGCCCTTCACTAGCTTTCTTCTGTTGGGTTCGTCATAACTGAGCCCCTTTCTTTTGAGTTTCTTTTAAGGAGGAGCCTCATCCTTCATTTCTTCATCATCTTCCTCCTTTTCCATTTCAGCTAAGATTCTCTTAGCTTTTCTCCTCCCAGCCTCAATTGCGTTGGTAGTAATTTCCTCAACCACGTTTCGATTCTTCTTAGCTGCGGCCTTAATCAGTCTTCCCCTGGGCCTAGGCTTCTATGAACTTAGGATCTGAGTGAGGGGCAGAGAGTCCTCATCAACCTCTTCCGGAAACACTTCTATTTACTTTTGAGCTTTAGCTTTGGTGGTTCTGGCTTTCTTAGGAGCAAGCGCCCGCTCTTCCAGATCCACCATCTTTCAGGACTTAATTCTGTTCTCATCCCTTTTCTGCTTTGCTTTTTCTTCATCCTATTCCTCTTTATATTAGAGATTAAGGAAATTCTTCTTAAGAATAGGCTTTCTATAGATGCCTTCGAATCCGGTCAGATCTACTTCTGCTGATTGCAGAATTCTTGTGATTAAGGTGCCATAGGAGTTCACATGCATCTTGAGATAGTGAATGATGAAGATTAGCCAGTTTACTTCCACACTTCCAACTCAGTGCTGCAAGATGTAGTGCTGGAGGGAAGAAACTATAGTCAATCATCCTTTCCTTATCAGGATGAGTTTAGCCAAAGCTGCTGCAAGAATATGGGCGTTCTAGGGAAGTATATGGACAATATATCTCTGAAGTAATTCTTGTGAAGCCACAGTTTGGAATTGTATACAACTCTAGTCTCATCGCCATCTTTTCTCATTAATATATCGGAGTTCTTCATGTTCAGATTCTTCTTAAAGAACTCTGGAGTGATAGTTATGACCCTCCCTTATACTTCAGTGCGTAAGGCATCAAAATGGTTATGAGGACTGAGATTTGCGAAAAAATCTTTCACTTACTTTGGGTAGGTAGGGCAATTTATCTTTAGGAAGTCACCTAGATTTCGATCTTCTATCATGGTGAGGAAAGGAGGGGTTCTGAATAAGTAATCATCACCTAAGTGATCAGTGGGGATGACTAATTCGGAGGATTTAAAATTTAGGGGTTCAAAATCATTATCCTTCAAGTTAGATACTTGAAAGAAATTTTTGGTTGGTAGGATTTCGAGGGTATTTGAGGTGTTTGTAGCTGCCATTTAAGAGAGATTTTGAAAGCTAGGGTTTTGGATTTGAATTCTTGCTGAGTAATAGTAAGAGTATGTTGCTCGCGTGAGGAGTAGGATGAATTTTGGGGGAGATTTATAGATTTTTCAAGGTTTGGGTATTTTGGTAATCCGGACTCCGGCTGTTTTGGCTGGATCAATGACATGGCAGTTGGATTTTTAAGAGAGAGGTAAGCTTAGTTTAATCGGAGAATGTGGATGGTTTATTTTGAAAATAACTATCCAATTTACCACGCATGTAACCACCAATAGACTTTTGAAATTCAAAAAGTAACAGTTACCTTTAAAGCACTTTTTCTACCATTTGTCCTTCTTGTTTGTTGACGCAGCATACTTTCCTCTGGATTAGGCTTGTATTAGCAATTACCTCAATTCTGAATGATCCTATTGATAGGAGACTTAATTTACCATGGATTTACTTCCGGATCAAATTGGATTTGACATACCAATGGCCTCCCTTAACTTCCCAAATTGATCTTTACTTAAGGGCTTAGTAAAGATATTTGCTCTTTACTCATTGGTTGAAATGTATACCAATGCAACATCCTTCTTTATCACATGATCTCGAATGAAGTGATGCCTTATGTTGACATGCTCCATCCTACTATAGTGCACCAAATTCTTTGACACATCAATAGCACTTTTGTTGTCACACATAACATCCATACATCCGGATTGCACTCCAAAATCTTTAAGTTGTTGTTTGATCCATAGGAGTTGAGCAATGCATCTTCCAACTGCCATATATTCTGCCTCTATAGTGGATAATGCAACTGAAGTTTACTTATTGCTATACCGTGATACTAAGCAATCTCCAAGGAAATGGCAGCCTCCGAATGTACTCTTCTCTCAAGAGTACCTCTACCATAATCTGCATCAGTGAACCCTTGGAGTGTGAAATCTCCATTACTAGGATACCATAACCTAACCTCAGTGGTTCCTATAAGATATCTAAGGATCTTTTAACTGCCTTCAGATGGGAATCCTTAGGATTGGCTTGATACCTTGCACAATAGCAAACTGCATAGTGTATGTTAGGTCTACTAGCTGTCAAGTATAATAGTGAACCAATCATTTCTCTATAGGACTTCTAATCCACATCTTCTTCTTCACAATCCCTAGATAAGATTGTTTCTGAGCCCATTGGAGTGGATATAGGTTTGCTTTTGTCCATATCATACTTCTTCAAGATCTCCTTGGTGTACTTTGATTGATTAATGAAGATCCCATGCAGACTTTGTTTAATCTGTAGACCAAGGAAGAAGTTGAGTTCTCCCATCATAGACATCTTAAATTCCTTCTGCATTTAAGAGCTAAATTCTCTGCACATCTTTTCATCAGTGGCTCCAAAAATGATATCATCCATATAGATCTGGACTAGAATAATATCATTCTTCTTTTTCTTGATGAAGGGAGTGGTATCTGCCTTGCCTCTAGTATATCCCTTGGATATAAGGAATGAGGTTAATCTTTCATACCAGACTCTTAGTGCTTGCTGTAATCCATAGAGAGCTTTCTTCAACCTGTAGACATGATTCAGATGCTTTGGATCTTCTAGTCCAGGTGGTTTCTTGACATAGACTTCTTCTTGGATGACACCATTTAAAAATGCACATTTGACACCCATTTGGTATAATATGAACCCTATGAATGATGCAAAAGCATATAGGATCCGAATTGCTTCCAGCCTTGCTACCAGAGCGAAAGTTTCTTCAAAATCAATTCCTTCTTGCTGGTTATAGCCTTGGGCAACTAGTCTTGCCTTATTTCTCACAACTACTCTGGATTCATCAAGCTTGTTCTGAAACACCCATTTGGTGCCAATGATTGATTTCCCTTTAGGAGAGGGCACTAGATCCCATACATAATTCCTGGTGAATTGATCTAGATCTTCCTGCATTACCATCATCTAGCTTTCATTGCCTTCAGCATCTTGAAATTTCTTTGGCTCTATGAGAGACACAAAGTCAGCATGGCTCATCATTTGGTTGAGCTGACCTCTGGTTCTAACTGGATTCTGAACATCATCCGGAATATTTACGATAGAATGATCTCTATAGGTTTGGATCTCTCTTTGTAGGCCTTCATGTTGAATTGGGACTTGCTCCATTTCAGCTTCAACCATTCCTTCTTAGCCTTCATTAAAGTCAATCTCCTGTGAGTTGAGATTCACTTGTTTTATCTCTGGATCAAAGGATATTCCTTCATCTTCCTCTTTATACTTCTTAACTTGAAGTGAATCGGGAATCCCTGCTTCCTCCTTTTCTCAAGATTTTTCAACTTTCGGAACTTGATCTTTCGGAGTGTAGCTTTTCTTTCTTGTAGCGTTAGTCTCGTCGAAATCTACATGTATAGACCCTACTACAGTTTGGGTTCATTTATTGAAGATTCTGTAAGCCTTACTATATGTTGAGTAGCCAAGGAAAATTGCTTCATCAGATTTAGGATCAAACTTTCCTAGTTGCTCTCTATCATTAAGGATGTAGCATTTACATTCGAATGCTTTGAAGTACCCAATTTTGGGTTTTCTTCCCTTCTTGATTTTATATGGAGTCTTTTGTATGGTCTTTCTAATGATAGCTCTATTTAAGATATAGCATGCTGTATTTACGGTCTCACCCTAAAAATATTTTGGCAAACAATTTTCACTAAGCATTGTTCTAGCCATCTCAACTATGGTCCTGCTCTTTCTCTCAACAACTCCATTCTATTGAGGAGTGTGAGGGGCAGAGAACTTGTGTTCAATTCCCTTGGTGTCACAAAAGTTAGCAAAATGCTTATATTTGAATTTTCCACCATTATCACTCCTGATGCGTGCAATGCTTATGCCCTATTCTACTTCTATCCAGATGAATGTTTTGGAGAATTGCTCAAAAGCTTCATCCTTGCTTGTTAGCAGGAGAACCCAAATATATCAAGAATAGTCATCCACAATGACCATAGTGTATTCTCTTTTACTTAAACTCAATGGTTTGATTGGACCAAAGAGATCAATATGTAGGAGCTCAAGTACTCTTTTGGAAGGAATATAGGTTATGGAAGGGAAGCTTTTCTTATGTTGTTTACCTAATTGACATGTAGTGCATATATGATCCTTATCAAAAGCAACCTTAGGCAAACCCACTACTAATTCCTTTTTGGCTAACTTGGACAGGAGGTTCATACTAACATGTCCTAACCTACGGTGCCATAGCCATGATTCTTCTTCTTTAGACACCAAGCAGATGTTATTCTTTTCATTTTTAATGTTTACTGAATATACATTATTTACTCTAGGTGCATACAGAATTAGTTGGTTGGACTTACTATTATATATTGATTACCCTCTGAAATCGAAAGTGACCTTTCTTCCTCTATCACAGAGTTGGGCTACACTCAATAGGCTGAACTTCAGTCCATCAACTAGAGAGACATCTTCAATCTTTAATTCTAATCCAATGGTTCCATTTCCAATGATCTGTCCCTTTTGATTGTCTCCAAAGCTTACTTTGCCTCCCTTCTTCCGGGTTAATGTGATGAAGGCCTTCTCATCATCTGTCATGTGCCTTGAGCATCCACTATCAATGTACTAGGTGTGTTGATCTACTATAGATCTAAGGCATACCTACAAAAGAGATCAAGTGGGTTTAGGTACCCAATCAAATTTGGGTCTTCTCGGGTTAATAACCATCTCAGCCCAAGGACGAAATCATAATAACCATTTTTTAATCTATATGATTTAGTAATATGATTATTTTCCCCATAAAACCTACACCCTAAAATAGGTATGTTTTGCTTTTGCTTTTTGCTGATCTTCTCTAGATCCTTCCTTCTATAGTTGCCTTTATACCTAGCTTCTTGCACATTGGTGGATGGTCCGGTATAAATTCGGAAGTTGGTTAGGGGTGCAACTTCAGCTCTATAATTTCTTCTTTGTTTGATAGGCTATTAGTTGTAGGCTACCTTAGCCTTTCCCTTTTAAGCAGCAGTATATCTTTGAGCTTGTGGCTACCTGCTTGGTTCCTTCATCTTTTGATTGAGGGTCCTTTGAAATCTATTTCGAGCATGAGGAGGATTATCTCTTATTGGAGTCTTTCTGTTGAGCCTCTTCCTGGATGCTTCCTTTAACAGATTGATTTCTCTATCCATTCCCATTACATTTGCATTTAGGATTTGGACTTGATTCCTCAGAAAGTTTTCCTCTACAACATCAATATACTTGGTTGCTCTAACCAGATTGATGTCCTATGCCATCACTTCAGCATCTTCTGGCAACTCTAGTACTATTTTTTTAAGAGACTTGATGGCTTTTGCACTCTTTTTCACACCCTTGATAACAATAGAAAGAGCTTTTGCAAGGTCAAGGTTAGAAGCAGAATTAGAGTAAGAATTTACTTTCGTGTTTGCTGTATCTAATTCTGATTCTTCAATTTGCACTATTTCTTGCTTGGAGGCATTCCTTCCGGATTGCTCTGCTTTCGGATCAGTTAGAGACATGAATGCATAGTTTGCAGTCTCCTCTTCTTCTATTAAAGATGAGCTGCTACTTCTTTCACTATTGCTCCAAGTAGCAACCATCGCCTTCTTTTTGAACTTCTTGGTTCTCTTAAGCTTGGGGCACTTTGTTCTAAAGTGGCCTTTCTCACCACATTCAAAATAAGCAGCCACTTTCTCTGGATCCTTCTTTTCTTTTGGATTCCTTCTATACTTGTCTCTTCTGGAGGTGCCTTCTCTTAGTTTTCGAGATTTATACCTTTTTGATTTCCTTTTATCTTTCTTTTATATGAATTGATTCAGCCTTCTGGTTTGTAGAGCAAGTTGATCTTTGGTGCTTATTAATTCATTGATTTGCTCTTCCTCTCCGGATGAAGCAAATCCGGTGGATTCTGCCTTAAGGACAATGGTCTTCTTTTTCTCCTTAGGCTTCTTTTCTTTTTGGCTATACCTCTCCAAGGATAATTCTTGGGTCAGAAGATTACCAATGAGTTCATTATAACTGTAAAAATTTAAGTCATGAGCTTCCTCGATGGCAGTCTTTTTATTGTCCCATTCCTTGGTGAGACTCCGTAGCACTTTCTTGACCATTTCTACTTCCGAAATCTCCGTCCCCAACCTTTTTAATTCATTCACTAGATTTGTGTATCTAGTGTTCATGCTGCTGATTGATTCTTTAGGCTCCATCTTAAAGGATTCAAACTTTTGCTGGAGTAGATCAAGCTTAGCCTCTCTTACTTTGGTGGTTCCTTCATAGGTTACCTCCAACTTCTCCTAAATCTCTTTTGCAGTCTCGCATTCGAATATCCTGTTGAATTCAGCTGCACTAAGAGCATAATAAAGCATGTCAATAGCATTTGCATTTTCACGCAACTTTTAAAAATCATTCTTATCCCACATGCCTGATGGCTTTCGGGTAGTCATACACTCTACTTCATAAATGGGCTCCTATGGACCATCTTTTATAACTAACCATGCTTGCATACTTTATGACTGGATGAAATTCTTCATCCGATTTTTCCAGATGCATAGTGTTAACCGGTGAAGAGTGGAGGACGGGTAACAGACATTCCCTCGGGAAGGAGTTGCGACTTTTGGAAACTCATTTTGATATGTGAATCAAAATATATGGACCTTTAGCTCAAGATTGTTAGATCTGTAGTTTGAGCACTAGCTCTGATACCACTTGTTGGTCCATGTGAGAGTATTTATAAGGGCAGAGGGGGTGAATGGTCCTTTTTCGTGGAATTCACAGAATTAGAAAAGTCTTAGTATAGCATGTTTGATTATAATCCAGAAGATGGATCCGGATGATGCATATATGACAAAAAATGCAATAAAGTAAAATAGAAAGAAAATCAAACACAAGTATTTTATACTAGTTCGGCCCTACCTACGTCTAGTCCCCAGATTTTCCTTCCTCCGAGCTTATTCACTAGTGGATTCCTTTCCAACTGGTAGGAATCAAGCTTATAAATTTGTCTCCGAATGGTAACCCCTTCCAGAAGTAGGATATACCACTAGAAGCACAAACTCCCAACTGAGTCCTCTTATCTTTAGTAGTACCACTTAGCCTTCTAACCCGAATCTAAGCTGAGTCCTACTGGGAGATCTCACTCAAAGCACCTACTTCAAGCTATATCCCAATCTCTCAACTCTCCTAAGTTGGAGATTCTTACTCTTTGGTTTTTTTTAACAAAGGGTTGGTTTTTGGAGTTCCTCAAGTTTATAGTTTCACTTGGGAGTCCTTACAAAATAGATTTCGAATCAAAAGGTTCTTAGAGGGATTGTATCAACTGATTGAATAAGTATTGCTTTGTTACTTGCTTTTGTAAATCAACTAGTTGACCTTCTCATTTGGTGAAGAGCTCCTTTTATGGGCTTTGATCATAAATGTAGCCATTGTGGTTGGTGAGCTTTGATTCAATCTTCACCCTTGATATGGTCGATGATGTGGAGCTTTCGGATCTGTTAATCAATTCGTTAAACTGTATTTTGACCCGTTTGAAATCTTGGGATTGAGGTTAGAAAGTTGTTAGTGATTGTTTTCCTTGTCATTTTGTGATGCACCAACTTTCATACCAATTTCTTTTTGATGTGAGCTCCACGTGCCTCCTTATTGGTCTAGGAGAAAAAGGTAGTTACCTTTTTATGTTCGGTGTTAGTCCTTTTGTCCTTTCTCTGAAATATGCAAGCTATCATTTTATCTTTGTCTTAGGGAAAGGATGGAGGGAAAGTGATATTTTATATCTTTCCCTATGTTTGAAATATAGGTCTTTTGGATGGTCTTTAGACCTATATACTTTGAATCTTTCTTCTTCTGGAGATAGCTTCAATCAGTTCTTCCGGATGCTAGTCTTGAAGGACAGAAGTTTGTTTCCTTTCCAAACTTTGTCCAGATGATTTTCTCTAGTGCTTAGGTATTTAATTTCTTCAATGGATGACTTGTATCTTGATCTTTGTCCGGATATTTCCATTTAGATTTTAGAGAAATACATACATTGTTTTTGTTTCTTTCAAACTTGATTCGGATTTGTTCTTAGATTGTTATCCGGATAATTGTTTCCCAACACACTCAATGAGTCTGAGGGGGGGTGAATGACTCACTTAATAACTTATAAAACTTTTTTGCAATAATTAAAGACTCCGCTGAGTGAGGTCAGCTGGCTGAGTGAAATTCTGGAAAATGCTACGAAGTAAAGAACACCGAGATTTTTATACTGGTTCAGCAACCTGTGCTTACATCCAGTCCCGAAAGAGTGTCTCGGCTTTAGTCCACTAATCTCAACTCTTTTACCCTAGGCAGAGAAGCCTTTCACAAATTCCACAACTATAGTAAGTACCCTCCAAACTGTAATTGCTCATCCGCTAACTAGAATACCCTCTTCTATCAGCAACTCTACAAGAGTCTAAACAAGAGCTGGATTCAACTTATAACAACATTGATCCAGTTACAATAATCAGATATTACAATTATATGATCTATTCTATTCTCTCTTGTTCTAAAGCAAATTCTCGCTGAGTAGTGCTTTCTTGCTCGAACTTCTCTAGAGCTTGTAATTTGACAGAGTTTTAGCTTCTGAGAAATTCAGGTGTAATTCCCAAGTTCTAGTGCTTGCCTTCTTGCTCCTTTTATAGTTGGATTGAGAAAGTAGCCGTTGAACTTACTTAGGTATCTTCTGAAATTGACGGCTATCTATCTACTCGTTGCTTCTTCAAATCAATCCGTTAAAAGATAGAATTCCATTATTGTGAGATAGACAACCAATCCATTAGATTGCGATTTGAGCTTCAATTTAAATCCTTTATCATTTGATGTCAGTCTTCTATTAGAGAGAACTCGCGCTGACTTGCTACGTGTCATCTTCCCATTCCTTCTGGTATTCTGACATTTGGTAGAGCGCATGATACTAGGTTGGTAGATCTGTAGAATTGTTCGAATTGGCAAATGACTTTTTGCAGCTAGATCATGGAAGACTTTGTCATTTTCTTCATTAAAATGGGTCATGTCAAGGCATTAATTCTTTTTGTCTTTGTCTCATTAATGTTCTATAAAAAGCAACACTAAAAGCAAAGATCCCTTTATACCTTAAATGGTAAAGTCAGCTGCTTTGACAAATATAAAGTAACTCAAGGAAAATAATATATTGTAAAGCACACAGCTAAAACAAAATCTAAATATCAATCGTTGAATGAATATTACTAAGTTAGTGACTAAAGTAGATACTCAACCCAGAATAGCTCAGAGTTAAACTAAATAGCTAGGTCAATGGAGGCACGAAATTCTACCCTTGAATTTACTAACTCCCTTATAACCATAGACTATTTATTTTAACATCATTTTTGATTTAATTAGCCCATCCTTAACTTAATTGTTATGATCAAAACTTAAGCACTACTGAGTCATCCACTGAGTTAGTCCAAACTCGTGCTTGGTTAAACAATAATCTTATTATCAATATTTGTCATGAAAGATATAAGAGAAGCCAATGTGATATTGAGTATGTGAATCATAAGGATGAATGAGAGTGTCTTGCTAATACAAGAACACTATGTTGAGAAACTTCTTAAGAAGTTTGAGTTCCATGATGAAAATCATGTGAGTACCCCTTATGATTCCAATAAGTAATAAGAGGAAGATAATGATGATATCTAGTGGCTAAATCCAAGTATGCATTTGTACTTGATGAGTTTCACACATTGAGACATAGGATATACTATGTGAGCAAGTATACACATAAACTAACCATTGATTATATAGAAGCCATATTGAGGCTTAAGAAATATTTGAGAGAAACCATTAAATATGGTATTCTATATAATGAATTTCTCATTTGTTCTTGAGAGGAACAATGTTGTTGAGTGAATCTTTGATTCATATGAGAAGGAATTTATTAGTGAATTTCCCATTGTTCTTGAGGGGAACAGTGACGTTGAGTGAATTTTCAATTCATATGGGAATAATTTTATTAGTGGTTATATTCTCACATTTGGTGGTAGAACAATAACATGCAAACCAACTAAGAAGCTATGTTAAGAATTAGTTGCTTGCGAGTTGTAATAAAATGAAACTAGGTGGTTGGAAAAACCGTTTAAGTAAGTATAACTTTAAAGTTAATACATTCAATGTGTATAAATTATTATTATTGCAAAATGGCAATATATATTGAGATATAAGACCTATAATGGCAAAAATAAAATGTATACATTTGAGAAATATAATTAAGATGGAAGTATATCCATTTAAGTCTAGAGTGATTCTGATCAAATCATCTGACTAATATTTGAGAAATAAATTTTTGAAAAAGAAATTTAATTTTGATACATTAGAGAGGATGGGACTTGAGCTAATTAGAAATTAATGAAGGGTGGGAACCCAACCTAAATGAGTGGAGATACCACGTAATATGTTCATATGGGTACTAACAAGCCTTCTGTTAGTTCTGCTAGCACTATAAATATTGTCCCATATCCTAGATGTGTGAAAAGTGCTATGTTGGATATCTCTAGAGGTTGAGTCCAAAGGATTCTTAATGAGATTTCATAGCTCTTATGAGTGGTGTATAAAGTGCAATATACACATGATGATATCACCGATGTGAGTGTGAAGTGTGGTCGCTTCTATGAGATATAATATTGGCAATATCTCTAGAGCACTCATTAAAGATCAGGTGTGCAAAACCGCGATGAACAGAAATGTACTTGGTGAAATGCGATATGGTAAAATCTCTATCTTACAAAATCGCTTATTTGGTTTATAGAAACCATATTTTTCTCCAAATACTCCGTAAGTTAAATTTTATCTATCAAGTTCTAGTTCATAATCCACAAGACACCAGTTCCATGCATTATATGTCAAACTCGAGATATCCTGAAAATTCTTTTTATTTAAACTTCTTTTGCAAGTTGTGGGGGATTGTTGGAAAAATAAGAGTTTTATGTTACTTTTAAAAGAATAAGTTTTATGATATTTTTTATTGAGAAAAATATCTTTGATCAATTGTTTTAATTGTGGGTGTTACTAATTTTAATTCCTTAATAAATCTGAGTTTTATTTGTATTTAAAACTCTAACTATATTTTCATAAATATTGTGGCTACAATTTTTAAGTGTTTGTAACTCCAGCGGTTATGATTTTGATTAAGTGTTTTAATTGTAATTAAAACACTAAATGACTATTTTATTAATTTTTGTAACAATAAAACTTTTATGGCCATAAACTCTTTTGTTTACCTATAAAAAGTAGAGCGGGTTTTCTTTTGATAATAATCCAATTTTTACTCTCTTTTCTCTCCTTTTTTTGCTATGATAAGCATTTATGATTCCTGTACCCAAACTCAGATCAAGTTTGAAGGAGTCGCTTAATCCTGGGAGGAACTACGAAGCATCCTTTAAGAACAGAGTCTCCTACTCGAGCAAACTCATGCTAACCATTAACCCATTTTTTCTGCTGTTTTTGTGTCTCAGATTTAGCCTCCGAGTTCAAAATCATCTGCTAATTCCTACCCAGAATTTCAGTTTTAAGCAACTGCTTCAGAGAAAAAATTGTTGCCTTTGGTTTAACTTCTGAGCTCGGGCGACAGATTCAGATCCAGAAGTGTTGCCTCGATCCAGTATTTGAGCTTCTGCAAATGTTTTCAGAAAAGCATTTCCTCTATTTGAAAGCAACTCCAGAACTAGCTTTAAAGAGCAAATTGAGAGAAAATTTTACAGCAAGGCAATGGAGGTTAATCGATCGCTTGGTCGAAAAAAGGAAAAAATTTCAGGGCCATCAGGCATTCTCAGTGTTCCCACATGGAACCTAACAGATATTCCCCACAAGATGTGCTTTGTCCTTTTACTTTTAGTATTTTCTTTTCTTGATTAGAGGTTGGCTACATGCTTATGCTACTTGTGTGCATCCTCAAATTGCTTTGACTCTATCTCTTCCCTTCTCGTGTATCCTTTTTCCTTTCCTTTAATATAACATTCGAGCCTGGTCTACAGACTTAGCTATACATGGGTTAATGTCTGCCCAAAAAAAGTATGTCTAAACCTTAGTACATACCAATTAAGTATAGCTTAATTGGTACACTACCCAATGCAATGCTATGAGATCATTCTATCAATATCTACACCGCTTATATATCGCTCACCATTCTTATATATTTCCAATGTGGCATAACCTCACATCTCTAACAATAAAATCTCAAAGATTTATGTGGAAAACCCTTTAAAGGAAAAAATCACGAGGCACCAAAACAACTCCACTAATAAATAATGGGAATACAATAAGCTCTCTTAAGTATACCAAGCTTGAGTTATAAAATGATTTTAGGAGAAAAATTGAAACACTCAAATTAACCCTTACACCTAATAGTGTAGTATTTCCCAAAGTAGTCAATTTACTCCCCTAACTTCTCTTAAGCTCTTTTGTAGGAAATATAACTCTCTACAAAAGGAAACTCTCAAATTTTGCTTGATGAATTTGGATTATGGGAAATGCCTATTTATAGGGAAAAAAGTTGCATCAACTTTCCAATTGGCAATTAATATGCCAATCACTAACTACCATCTTCCCACCTTATTTGTTGGCAATTAATTAGCCACCAAATTGGTTGAATTAATTAGCCTCCAAATTGGTTTGGACTTAACAATTCACCCCCTCCAAACTAATGGGGTATGAAATAAGCTCTTACTTGTAGCTCATGCCGATTAGCTCATTGCACAGCTCAAACTTATCCCGAGGAATAACTTTTGGCAACATATCTGAGGGGTTCACTTTTGTTGGAATTTTCTTAAGATGAAAAATCCCCTTTTCCAGTTGCTCGCGTATCCAGTGGTAACGGATATCAATGTACTTTGTTTGAGAATGATACTTAGTATTCTTGCTTAAGTCTATAGCACTTTGACTATCGCAATATACTACGCAGTTAGCTGGTTTTTGACCCAACTCTTCAAAGAATCTCTTTAACCAAATCATCTCTTTTCCTGCTTCAGCAGCTAAAATGTACTCCACTTCGGTCATAGAAAGTTCAACACATTTCTGTAATTTAGATTGCCAAGAAATTGCTCCCCCGACAAATGTAAATACGTAACCCAGAAGTTGACTTTCTATGATCGAGATCTCCTACCATGTCAGCATCAATGAAGCCTTTTAGGATTGGTTTAGATCCTCCATAACATAAGCACTTCTTTCAACTTCCCTTCAAATAACTGAGAATCCACTTTATAGCTTCCCAGTGTTGTCTTCCCGAATTTTCTAAGAATCTGCTTATAGCTCCAACATCATGTACAATGTTTGGCCTTGTGCAAACCGTCGTATAAATCAAACACCGCACTGTAGAGGGATATGGAATCTTTCTTATGTCTTCCTTCTCTTCTTTAGTTGTATCACAAGATTCCTTGCTCAGCTTCAGATGTCCGGCAAGAGGAATGCTAACTCGTTTAGCATTCAACATGTTGAAACGTTGTAGCATACGTTCAACATATTTATCTTATGACAGCTACAACCTGTTGTTGCTTCGATCACGAATAATCCTCATGCCCAAAATCTGTTGTGCTAGACCCAAGTCCTTCATGTAAAAGGACTTTGCTAACTGCTTTTTCAATTTAAGAATTGAAGAAACATCTTGTCCTATAATCAACATGTCATCAACGTATAATAACAATATGATGAAGCTGTTATCAGAGAATCTCTTAAAGTAGACATATGGATCTACCTGGGTCTTCTTGTAGCCATGACTACTCATGAAAGAGTCAAACTTCTCGTACCATTTCCTGGGTGCTTGTTTTAACCCATACAGACACTTTTGCAGCTTACAAACCATGTGCTCTTTCCCTTTTACTTCGAACCCTTCTGGTTGCACCATGTAGATTTCTTCCTCTAGATCACTATGAAGGAAGGCAATTTTCACATCTAACTACTCAAGATCAAGATTCAAACTTGCTACCAAGCTTAGAACTTCTTGAATAGAAGTCATTTTAACCACCAGAAAAATGATTTCATCAAAATCAATTCCTTTCTGTTGTTGGAATCCTTTCACTACTAGACGAGCTTTATACTTCACTAGCTTTCCATTGCCATCTCTTTTGAGCTTGAAAACCTATTTGTTCTTCAAGACTTTACTTCCTGTAGGAAGTTCGACTAACTGATATGTGTTGTTTTTCTGCAAGGAATTTATCTCATCTTACATTGCCTCCAGCCAAGATTCTTTTATCTACATGAGTTAGAACTTCCTAAAAATTCTCTGGCTCCCCCTCATCAATAAGGAGAATATACTCAGAACTAGGATACTTTGATGTTGGTTGGCGATCCCTGGTAGATCTTCTAAGTTGTTGTTCAGCTTCAGCTTGCTGGTTGGGTTGCTCCCCCTGCTCATAAACATCTTCTTGCTCGTCATCCTCCATTAGCTTTGGAATTTCATCGTTGTTCTAAACTTGTTCCTCATCCACCAATGGTACTATTTGATGATGAAGGAACATGGCTGGGAATGATGTCATTTACAAGTCCTGACTTTCCATTCTTCTTAAAGCTTTCTATAGTCTTATATTCTTGAAAGACTACATCTCTACTTCTGATGGTCTTCTTCTTCTCTGGGTCCTACAGTTTGTACCGGAAGTCTTCATCTCCATATCCAAGGAAGATACATGGGCTTGATTTGTCATCAAGCTCTGACCATTGCTCCTTAGGCAAATGTGCAAATGCCTTACAACAGAACACTTTCAGATGAGAGTATTGAACATCTTTTCCAGTCCATACTCTCTTTGGAATATCAAAATCAAGAGCAATAGATGGTGACTTGTTGATGAGATAGCAGGCTGTGCGTGCTGCTTCTCCCCAAAATGACTTTGGCAAGTTAGCCATTTTGGGCATACATCTGACCTTCTCCACAATAGTGTGATTCATCCTTTCTACTGCCCCATTATGCTGTAGGGTTCTAGGTACAGTCTTTTCATGTCAAATTCCATGTCTAGAATAATGGCTCTCAAATTCGTGTGATGTGTATTCACCTCCATTTTTGGATCGGAGACATTTTCATTTCTTGTTTGTCTCTCTTTCCACCATAACATGAAATTTAGGGAATGACTAGAATACCTGATCTTTTGTTCTCAAGAAATACATCCACAGCTTCTGTGATGCATCGTCGATGAAAGTAACAAAATACTTGTTACCCCCCAAGGTCTCATATTATACATCTGCGTGCACCAAGTCAAGAACACTTTACTTTCTACTTGATGACTTGTTGAATGACACTCTTTGTTGCTTACCGAATAAGCAGTAATCATATGAAGATAGTGGTATATCATTAGCAAAAGGTACAACCGCCTTCTTTACTAGAATCTGCAACCCTTTCTCTCTAATGTGAGCCAATCTTCTATGCCATAAATCTGGTGAAGACTCTTCTTCAACAACATGCAATCCATCTTTACAAATGAATGCATTTATTTTGTATAGTGTACAACACATGGCACCATTTGCAATCATGAAGGAATTCCTAGTATGCTTCCATTTCCTACTCCCGAAGAAATTCTCGAAGCCTTCACGATCTAGGACACTACAAGATATTAAGTTAAGCCTCAAATAAGGAACATGTCTAACTTATTCAAGGATGAGTGTGCAGCCAGTGTTCGTCTTAATACGAATGTAACCAATTCTAATGATTTTGGAATGGCCATTATTGCCCATCTTCACCACACTAAAATTTCTTGCTCTATATATGGTGAAGAACTCCTTGTTGGGAGTGGCGTGATAAGATGCTGCAGTGTCAATCACCCATTCCATATCATCTTGACTTGAGACTTGCAGACATTGTTCTTTATGAATGAAGGAAAGAACAACAATCTCCTTAGTTGCTGTAGTGGTGTTCTTGTCTTCCTCCTGGTTATTGCCATCCTTCTGTTATCTCTTTAGCTTTCGACAGTTCCGCTTCAGATGGCCTTCTAGTCCACAATGGTAGCATTTGACTCTACCCCTGGACTTAGATCTGCCTCTGAACTTGTCTCCTCCTTTGGATTTGTCAGGATTGTTGGGACCTCTAATTTTACTTGGACCTCTGTGTTATGTGATAAGAGCTTGACTGCTTTCAGTAATTAAAACTTTCCTTATTGTTTCCTCATTGGGCAGAGTGCTAACAGCGTGGTTCAAGGAAACTTTTCCATCAGGAGCGGAATTGGTCACAGATACCACCAAGGTTTCCCAACTCTACGGTAAAGAATTGAACAATAATAAGGATTGCACTTCATCTTCAAGTGTGGTTTTCATAGAAGATAATTGATTAATAACACTTCAAAATTCATTTAGAAATTCGGCAATAGGAGTTCCCTCCTTTTATTTCATGTTGATAAGTTTCCTTATTAGGAACGACTTGTTTCCACCAGTTTTTCAATTATAAAGATCTTGCAGCTTCTTCCATAGTTCATGGGTAGGCGTTTCCTCCGAGACATGGCCGAACACGTTAAAATCTAACCACTGGCAGCAATCTGGATCTTTCACGTCTTTCGGCTTTGCGATGTCTCCTTCAATTGCTTCATGCATATCTTTGCAGTATAATATATCCTCCATCATGGGCTTCCAAATAGATCAGTTCGAACCGTTCAACTTGATCATGGATGTTGAAGAACCTTCCATTTTAATTAACACAACCACCTTTATGGAACCAACAACTCTGATACAACTTGTTGGGACCCATATATCAATTCAGTAGCAGGGTGATATGTATTAACTAAAATAGATGTAACAACAACGAGTATAAAAATAAATAGAGCAATAAAAGAGACACAAAGACTTACATGGAAAACCCTTTAAAGAGAAAAACCACGGGGCACCAAACAACTCCACTAATAAATAATGGTAACACAATAAGCTCTCTTAAGTATACCCAAGCTTGAAGGTACAAAATGATTTTAGGAGAAAAATTGGAACACTCAAATTAACCCTTACACCTAATAGTGTAGTATTTTCCAAAGTAGTCAATTTAGTCCCCTAACTTCTCTTAACCTCTTTTGTAGAAAATATAACTTTCTACAAAAGGAAACTCTCAAATTTTGCTTGATAAATTTGGATTATGGAAAATGCCTATTTATAGGCAAAAAAGTTGCATCAACTTTTCAATTGATAATTAATATGCCAATTACTAACTACCATCTTCCCACCTTATTTATTGGCAATTAATTAACCTCCAAATTAATTGAATTAATTAGCTTTCAAATTGATTTGGACGTAACATTTATTTTATTAATTTCTTTATTTACATAGTCATGATCATCTTAGTTTATAAAAATCATAATACTTCAAAAGTATTTCATTGGATATTTGTAAATTACAAGTTCATCAATTTTAACATAACTTTTTATTTAATATCAAATGTCTCTATTTTTCTTATTTTACCACTAACTAAATATTTAACAGAAAACATATCTTTTCAATATAAGCCACTCTCGTTTTTTTCTCCCCTACATATTGAGATGATTAAATTGTGAAAATGTAAATCTATTGGATTGCAATCTCAAAAAAAGATTTGATTTGGCCTTAATTTTCAAGAAAAAAGCTTCTTTGTTAAGTTAAAAAGACTAGCCGAAAAACTCGGACAATCATTACAGTCTTAGGCCTTGTTTTTGTGGTTTATTATAGTATGATATGGTTTTACTTTAAAATCATTTGTTTGGCTGCATGGTTAATTTTTGAAGTATGTTTTTCCATGATTTTTTCATGTTTCAGAAAACCATGAATTTGGTGGTTCACCATAATTCTCTTTCAAATTAAACTTAAACTTTTAGAATACCATAGAATACCATACCATATATCCAAACAATAATTTTAAGAAACCATACCATACTATTTTACACCATATTATACCATACCATACCGTACTTTAATGAACCATGAATAAAATAAAGCCACAAAGTTTTCGATTTTCACCTAAAAAATTTGCAAAGCATTACATTTCCTTCAATAATGCACAAATCAAATGACACAAACAACAACAAAAGGTAAACTCACAAACAACAACAAAAGGTAAACTCCTTTAACCATGGAAAACTCACAAAACACCATTGTTGAATCACGAGAAGAGTTCATGATTTCTTCAACTGCTCGTGAAATTTCTTTTTTCAGAACTGCCCACTTCTTTAAACCGTCTTTAAGCTCCAATTTCAAAGGAACCTCCTAACTCTCACTTCCCTCTCTACCCCCTTCACTTAATCCCAAAAAACTGGCCTTTTGCTATAATTTTCAACGGGTGGATGAACCTAACAGGAAATCAGAAAGAATGGGTTAATAAAATGGCTTCCTTTCATTCTCTAACCTGGAAAATTTACAATGCAATTTTCAATTCAACCTACAGATTTTATAAAAACAATGAATTGGTTTTAGGGTTTGCTGAGAAATGGTGCCCCAAAACAAATTCATTCATTTTCCCTTGGGGTGAAGCGATTGTTACACTTGAGGATATGATGATTGTAGGTTACCCTGTTTCAGGTTCCCCTATTTTTCAACCTCTTGAAACACATGATTTAAAAGCCATTGAAGAGGCCTTGATCTTTGAAAGACGGAAACTAAACAAATCTGCGGTGAAAAAGCCGCTTTATTATAATTGGTTGAAAGTTTTCGAGGATAGCAGCAGCAAGATCGAGCACGAAGCTTTTTTTGTCAATGTGGCTATCTCGGTTTGTTTTTCCTACAAATCGTGATGTTATCTCTACATATGTTTTTCCAATTGCAATTCAGTTGGCTAGAGGTACTAAATTTGCTATAGCACCTGCTGTTCTTGCTAGCATTTACAGAGATTTAAGCTTGTTAAAAGAAAAGATCATTTCTTTGAATGATAAAAGAGTAGTTGTTACAACCTCAGCTCCATTTCAACTGGTCTTGGTTTGGGTGTGGGAAAGGTTTGTGAAGTTGAGTCTTGAGCCTAAATTGATAAAGAATGAGGAACCGAGACTAGCAATGTGGGACAATCTTAGATGCAACATTAAAGATGTGAGGCGGGTTTTGGACTTGTGTGGAGAGAGCTTTTGCTGGCGGCCTTATACTAAAACATTGGAGAATTGTGATGTTTCCAAGTTTTATTGGGTGAAAGAAATGTGGGTTTTGCTTGATTCAAATTTGGATGAACATTTATTATAATTTATTCTATGTATAAGGGTTTCTAAGCTAGTAGGAATTGAATCGAATTTCATACAACTATATCTTCCCCATAGAGTACTCGGGTTGGATCTGGATGTAGTCAAAGCAAAGCTCCGATGAACCAGATGGGCAACCAAAAAAAATATCTTCCCCATATAGTAAGGAGATAGTTTGGATTAGACTAAGATGATCCAGGTTGTGTTGCTAGAAACAAAACTAGTCCCTAGGATGCTTGGAGTTATTACATTAGACCAATCACTGATGTCAAGTGTTATGTTCCTTCCCGTTTGTTCGAGGGTCATATTATGAAACGGTACTTGGATTGGTGGAACAATTTGGGACTTGTTGATCAGCTGACTTCAAGCCAGGCTGCTGATAAACATGAAACCATCTCCAAAATAGTTGCAAAAGCATTCAAAGAAAAGAAGAAAGGAGAAAAGAAAGACGCAAAAAATTTAAAGATAACAAAAGGAGCTGAATGTAGTAGTATCAATCCTAGCACTTTGTTGAAAAGCTCGAAATCAACCCAATACTTTTTGGCTCATGCCGATCATGTAAACTAATAACTCCGGCCAGCTGTTCAAGTTGAAGAAAGACGATAGAGCTGAAACTAATAGTCTTGGAGTAGAAGCAAGAAATTGTACTGAAGACTTTCTCACAATTGCTAAAATCCTGAAACAGAAAAAGCAAGAAAAGAAGAAAGGAAAAGCTGATCTTGATCAATCCTCAGTCGCAGGTAATGAGACTCTTGTAGATTTAGAACAACGAGCATCAATTTTAGAAGAAAATGCAGTGGTAAAAGAAACTGGAGGAGAAAAACAAGATGCGAAATCTGTTAATAAGTATGTTCCAGCAGGGAGTTACTGGTAATGAAATAGACAGCGTTGATGGAACTAAAAAAATCCGCAATGATTTAGTTGAGGCAGCATTTTTGGCAATTGAAGATGCGATCGAAAGGGTTGAGAAACTATTTGCAGCTAGAAAAGCTTTGTTGGAGTCCAAAAGGTTGAGAACATAATTGCAGCAACAACATGTTTGTTTCTTTGTTGTCTATCCATTATCATTGTAATGTTTTCTTGCTTTGTTTCATCTACACAACTTTCATTTATATTGACATCTGATATTTTGTTTTAAAGCATCATGTTTGTAATTATGTGGTTCAATCATATAAAACTAAAATTATATGACATTTATTTAGATAAGAAAAGATTATTTAAGGACTTTATTAAAATTGAAAATTGGCTATGATAGAATAAAAAATATTTTTTTATTAATTTTCAAATAATTTGTACAAAAATTACAATTAAATGATTAAATTTTTGAAGATTAATCTGCATGTCTATTTGCTCGAGTTGATTTGAAATCATTGATTTGAATTTTGGTGAATGTTCTCTGAAAACACAAATTAATTATACTTATTTTTACCATTTAGAGGTTGTTTGGTTTAGTTATTCATGTTTGGTAATAAATTCTTAACCCTTGAATTGGAGAACGATGTAAAAAACCAGGTGTATAATATAAAATTCCTGTTTAGTGTTGCTGACAGTGGTTTAACATTACTAATATTTTTTTATTTCTAAAATAGTTAAGATTAATCATGACCAAACACTTAAAACTGTAAGTAAATGTCCAAAAGAAAAGGGCATTTTTCCACTACTTTCCAAACAACACTTGATAAAAAAAAATCATGTACGTAAATATTATGCGGTTAAAAAATCGAATATTAGAATTTAATTGTTATTCAATGTTAGCTGAGATTTTAGTAGCTTGATTGGTTATGACACCTAATTTTAACAAGGTTAAACTTCCGAGTTTCAAATCACTGTTAAATATGCTTAAATTCCTCCGTATCAAACGACATCGTTCATCATGAGAGAATTAGTGCTCTAGAAAATTTGCATACGCTAATGGTCAAATGCCAAAAGTTAAACTCACTGATTTACACTTGGATTTAGATTCTCTAAAGTTGAAACTCTTTTGATTGCACTGTGGACCCAACAAACCACTAAATGAAATCTCAACCATTAAAACATAATGGATGGTTGAGATTGACTGAAATGTATAACTTTACCGTTCGCTAACTTTAGAGAATCCAAATCGTTTACTCTTCAATCATTTGGTCTACTTCACCTTCATGTTAAATGTAATCATGACTCCACCCCCTCCCTCAAGTGTGTTAACACATATTCAACCACCTGGGTCGGATTAGGATTCTCTAAAGCAATTCTAGAGTAAAGTTAAAGAAATATAGGGTGTGAAGAAGTGAGAGAAATTTTTTAAGAAAGTGTGCATTAAATCCTAGCCCTCCAAAATGAAATGGAGGAATAAGATATGTTCAAATCTTCTATAAAGTTGTTTTTCAAGTTTAGAGAATTATGGACAAGGATTTTCTAAAGTTGAAAAATAACTTAACAGAACATTTAAGGGCCAGTTTGGTTGTGAGTTTTTGCAACTTTTTTCAGCACCTTTTCTAAAAGCTCTATTTTCAAGCTTTTTTTAAAGCTGCAGATTTTATTTTAGAAAAAATAAAGGAGACAGTTTCTAATTAATTAGTATGAAAGATCAAAATGTGTTGTTCAAAGCCAAAATATGTAGTGCTATTAAAATTTTGTAAGAACAACTTATTTTGAAAGCAGCTCAAACAATAATGTCAAACTTGCCTTAAGACAATTTGTGCAAATTATGGAACATCACTTATGTTGCATCATGGTTACTTTATACATTCTAAAGACCACATTGCATCTCTTTAACCTCTAGGATTCTCTATTTCATTTTGGATGGCTATGATTACTTACACATTTTCCAAAATAATTCTTCTCTCACTTATTTTCATTCTATATTTCTCTGGCTTTACTCTAAAGTTATTTTTGATAATCCAAATCCTAAACTTATATTTTTTTTTCTTTTGCCAATATTATTTCCTTAAAGACACAAGTAGAAAGATAAGAGGGGCAATGACCGCCAAACCCATGCATGTGGATCTACCTCTCACTTCGGCAATGACCAAAATTATTGAAACAAGAGTGTTGTTGAACTAATTCCAGTTGATATTGTTTATTTTAGGTCTAATACATTAGAACTCCCCCTTAACATGGCCCTTAATGCCCATTTGTCTCCTAATCCTTCAAAAGTTTCAATTACCATATTAAACTAGAAAAAATGCACAAATTTGCCTTTGAATGCAACATATTAGCTTCTAATTGGTTTGACTTTTCAAAGATGTCATTTTTCTGATTTTTCTCTCTCCAACTAGAAGTTGACATGTGATATTCAGGGGTTATGATATTCTCTTAAACAACTTCAAAGAGTTATTTGGAACAATTGAAAGCTAAAGACGCAATAGCAAGTCAAGAAGCTAATCAAGGTAATGAAATTGAAGAAGAAAGAAATATCAGATGCATTGAATCCATTGTTTTCAAACGGAAATGAGGTATTCCAGATCCAATAAAGAATTATCCAATATATGAATAAGGGTTACTCGCTTCAGTAACTGGGCCTAGAGGTGGCGCTTCATTCGTTGTTCCTGGAGTCGAATTGAGGGCATGAAATGTTTTGATTAACTGCCTTTGGCCTCTTCACTCCTCACCTGATGGTTCGGGGGGAACCAGACGTCGTAGAAGGTCTTTATTTTATTTTAATAAGAGAAAGGAAGGAAATATTTGAAAAGAGAGAGAATTTAGTGGCTTTTAATTTTTTTTATATATATCACATATTTGTCTATACATTTTTACTTTGCATTTTTTCATTTATAAAACTTTTCCGGCGCGGCGAGAAGAGAAGCATTGCAAATCCTATGAAAGGAAGCTTAGTCACGCCATTTACCACTCATAAATTAGTTTTACCACGTATACTAAAGTTAGAATTTCGGTGTCATTGAATCAATAAAAATTCGATGAAACACACTAAGTAAAATGCTTAAAGAAGCTAGAAACTACTTTAAGTTTACATAGATAGTACCTCTTTTTATTACATCACTATTCTCTTATATTCCTAAACTAAATTGAATTATCAAGATAAATTTTTTTAATAACAGCTTTCTTTCTCTCTGCCATCCTCTCTATAAGTCTATCAATTCTTTCTTCAAGCTCATCATATTTCTTCTTTCATTTATTGCCATGTTCCGGACTTAAATTTAGCTGATCACCAATGAGTACCACAATGATCCACCAATCAAATTACGGTTTCGTAACATGGCCCTCAAACAAAAGGGAAGGAACGTAACATTTGACATCATCAGTAACTGGTCGCATATAATAACTCCAAGCCTCAACTGGACTGGTTTTGGAATCAACAATACAACCTGGAACATCTTGCTCAAATCGAAATTGTCTCGCTACTCTGTGGGGAAGACAGTGTACTATGCAACTCAGCTCAAGCCTTACTAGCTTGGAAACCCTTATACATAGAATAAATGACCATAAATGTTCATCTAAATCCGAATTGACCGAAACCCACATTTTGTTCTCCCTATAAAACTTGTAAACATCCCAGTTCTCCAATGTCTTAGTATACGGCCGCCAGGCCGCCAGGAAAAGCTCTCTCTAGACGAGTCTAAAGCCCACCTCACATTTTCTATGTCACTTTTAAGGCTGTCTCACATGGCGAACCAGTTGGAAAATTGAAAATATATTAACGACTATACGTCGATAAACTCTTGACTAAAATATAAACTCGTAAACTCACAACTAATAAAGCTTTATTAGTAACACACATACACATTACATATTTTAGGCATACTTGCCTACACTCATATCTCTTAATCCCTTACATTTTTGCTCGCTTGTATATGGATACAACAACTTTGCCTCTATTTATAGTGA
The DNA here is from genome assembly GCA_947683365.1 of Euphorbia pulcherrima. Taxonomy (NCBI): domain Eukaryota; kingdom Viridiplantae; phylum Streptophyta; class Magnoliopsida; order Malpighiales; family Euphorbiaceae; genus Euphorbia; species Euphorbia pulcherrima. The sequence continues at coordinate 17,590,315 of CANTUS010000013.1, read as the reverse complement.
ATTATGGATCACCATATACTTCCACTTGTCATTATTGAATTCTAGCCACTTGTTATTCTATACAAGTTGCCACCTATTCTAAATGTTGCTGCCCATATGATTATGCAAACAAGTTGCATCCAATTATGAAATTGCCACTTGCATACTTTGCCACCCATGCTATCTCCAACTTGCATATTCTATATTTTATTTCTTTTCTTAAACATTAAGTTTATATTTCTAACAGAACCTTGGCTCGCCATTCTTGATCAGATTAGGGTTAGGGCTAAACTTTACAATCTTTCCCACACCCAAACCATGACCAGTTGAAAAGGAGCAAAAGTTGTGACGGTTAGTCCCTTATTACTTTCATCTAAAGCGCTCAAAGAAACGATCTTTTCTTTCAGTAAGCTTAGATCTCGGTAAATAGAGTCCAGAACTGCAGGTGCCAAAGCAATCCTAGTACCTCTTGCCAAATGAATGGCAATAGGAAAAACACATGTGCAGATAACATCTCGACTTGTAGGCAAAATAAACCGAGATAGCCACATTGATAAGAAAGCTTCGTGCTCTATCTTGCTACCCTTATCCTTAAACAATTTCAACCAGGCACAGTGATGCTGCTTTTTTGTTGGAGATTTATTCATTAATAGTCTTTCGCGATTCAATTCCTTTTCGATGGCCTTTGAATTCTGTGTTTCGAGAGGTGTAAAGACCGGGGTGCCTAAAACCAAGTAACCTGCTATCATCATATCCTCAAGGGTAACACTAGCTTCACCCCAAGGGAAAATGAATGAATTTGTTTTAGGGCTACATTTCTCAGCAACTTCATCATTTTTGTAAAATCGGTAGGTTGAAATCAAAATCGCATTGTAAATTCCAGCCCTTTTCCGGGCAGGGGAATGCAAGGAGGCCATCTTGTGAACCCATTTGTTCCAGTTGTATTATGGGTTACTTCAGCCACGGAAATTGACTGTCAATGGCCATGTTTTTGGATCAACTGAGGGCGGCAAAGAGGGAGAAGACAGGCTGGAAATCGATTGAGAATTGGAATCAAAGGAGGGTTTTAAGAAATGGAATGTTCTTAAGGAAACCATAAGCTCTTGCCTGGATTCAACAATGGAGTTGGAGGATTGCTCCATGACTGATATTTGTGATTAGGAAAAGGATTTTACTCGATCTTTTAGAGTTGACTGAGTTTTAGCTTAAGGCTGTACTGGTTGAGAAAAATTTGAGGTGCTTTTGTAGTTGCATTCGTGCAAGAAAACAAAATTAAGTTCCATTTCTGTATTTTCGAGTAAAGAAAGATAATCCATTTGAATGGTAAGAAATAGGAATATTATTTGAGTAAAAAAGGAAAGACATTTAATTTCTTTCTATAACTTTAAGCTAGAAAATAATCTCAGCACTGGTACTATGGATATTTAGTCCCACATAGAAAGTGGTAGGTACATTTATTAGGTGATTTGAAAATTTGACCAATGTTCCATTTATTTCTTAATCGAATTGAATCTATTCATATTTTAAATAGTTTGAGAGTTTGTTTGGAGTAGTTGTTATGATTATTCCTAGTAGCTATATGTTGTTTCTAATAATTTTTGTCTGAAATAACTATAAAAGTAGTTGTAAGTTGTAACCAAGACTTATCGTTAGACACCAAAGAAGTTAGAAACATTACAAGGAGTTTTCAAACATCTTACATACAATTTGTGTCAAATAATTATTAATAATGAAATATAATAAAATGGTATTTTAATCTTTCTTTTCTTTCTTCTATCCATTAGTCTTATTGATCAACGGTTTTCCAAACATCGTAAATTTAATGAAGTAGATCTATTTTTTTGCATTAAATAGAATTTAGTCAAGCCGCCTTTTAAAACGGTTAATTAAGGTAAATAGTAAGTAATGATTAAACAAAATCGGATCTAACAAAGTTGATCTCAATTTTTTCTCTCTCCCTTATCTACTTATCTTATTAATCTGATTATCTTTTAAATTTGGTAAGGTTCAGTTTACTTAAGTAGATCTACTTATCGTTAAATTGAGTAATCAAGTCGCTTTTAAAATGGTAAACCTAAAATTTAAAATGAATAACCACAACTAAATTGATCTTGAATATTCTTCTCTTTCTTACTATATATGTTATTTATTTATTTCTAAACCTTAAATTCTTGAACTTTTTTGTTTTCTAAAAAATGTGCTTTCGATATCTTTTATCACCACATATTCACTTAACAAGAATGGTTAATATGTTAAGTGAATCGATCTCAATTCTTTGTCTCGAGCTTATCTACTTATTTTATTAATCCGATAATCTTCTAAATTTGAGAAGGTTAAGTTCAATTAAGTAGATCTATTTATCATTAAGTTAAGAACTCAAGCTGCTCTCTAAAATAATAAAAATATGTCGTCTTCCCTGACTTAGGGTTAGGTGCCTTGTGTCGCCGCCTGTAACAAGGTTTATTTGTCGTTGACTGTTGTTTATCTTTTTTCAATAAGCGTTTATTGGATTCCCTCATGGATCCAGACAAGAAAACAGAAGCTATCAAAGAGAGATGCAAAAATCTTGCACTCAAAGATGAGGAGGGGGAGGAGGAGGAGGCAGTGCAAGTCCCTATCTCAATTTCACCCAAAAGCCAATTCTTCCTTGTAGGAGTCCTACATACATGCCGTAATTTTAGTGAATTGGCGTTTTGCCAGACTCTCTCAAAATTGTGCTTGCCCAAAGGGGGTGGTGTCAACATTAAATGGATTGGCCCAAGAACAGGTTCTTATTTACTTTTTTCCATCAAAGAGATTTCGATCGTGTTTGGGAAGGTTATCCATGGAGTTTAAATACTAGATTACTCACCCTAGCACCAAGATTGCATAATGAAGATCCTACTACTCTCACGGTGAATAAAGTTCTTATGTGGATACATGCCTTTGGAGTTCTGATTGGCTATTTGTCTATGCAAGTTTGTTAGGCTATCGGGAAGTTTGCAGGTAAAACTATGGAAATTAATGAAAAGAATTTCAAAGTTTCAAGGCCTCTCTATCTGAGAGTGAGAGTATTAATTGATATAGATAAACCTATTAATAGGAGAATGCAGCTAAGGATTAATGAGGGAGCTTATATCCCAATACACTTCCAATATGAATGCTTGCCATCGATGTGTTTAATCTACGGAATTTTTGAACACACAGAGTCAAATTACCCCCTCATTTATGTGTGTGTAAATGAACAGCCGAAAAGGATGTACGATCATTCTATAAGGGCTACAACTAGTAATAATATGATAACAGAGCAGGATAGGTGGTTACGAGATCAAAACAAACACAGTCTGATCCCTACAAGCTTGGTATTGAAGGCAAAACAAGCGAATGATTTTATACAAGAGATTCTTGATGAGAGTAATTGTGAGAATGGAAGAGGATCAGTATGAAGATTTATCAGTTATGGATCTTGAATACTCTTCTCTTTCTTCCCTTTTCTTCCCCTTTTACTCTGATTTTTTGGGGTCTCTACGTGGTACAAGCTTTAAAACATCCGTTTGGATTTACTGGCCTTTCAAGTGATCACTCATAACGTGGTTATCGATGGCAAGGAAGTGGAACTCTCTGAAGTTCCCGCTGAGGCATTATACGGGGCTTCCTCCCACTTGGAAGTATCATGGAATCGCTCCTGGGGATTTTATTCCGCCTGCTTTGAAGCCATCCGACCATCTCTCTCGGATTTTAGTACCGTCATTATTGTATTTTTTATTACCATGTTATTATTTGTTATTATCATGTTATTTGTTTGCATTTATTATTATTATTATTATTATTTGCTTCTAAATTATGGCATGATTTATTAAATGCAATGACTTTCAATAATCATGTGATTTATCGAGATTGGTGTGCGATTAGTGTACATGCATTATTTTTGCAGGTTACTGGCCATGAGGGTGGCAGTATTACCCATTTTTACAAGTGGTACAAGGTGCTATCCACCGGTGCTAAATCCATCATTGATGGGACGTCCTTGGGGAGGATGGGGAGGAATTGCAAGTATGTGAAGTTCTGCAGTTATCCGTACATCCCAGCTGGTATTTCTACCTATAACTTAAGCAGCTGGTCCGATACTACCCACACTTTTCATTTTCGTTGTGGGGAGTACACTATCACTCCGCTGGATTACTGCACCATCATAGGCCTTCCCTTCCACCGTAAGGTGATTCACTTTAATACATGTTTTACTTACGATAGTTTCAATGTGGAGACTATTGAAGCTTTGATTAGCTGTTTTGGGATAAACCTGGGCGAGTTTATTGCGAGAAACTCATGATTTTTGGATGACTGGGGATATAAGGCACTTTTCTCCTACTTGTGAGGCTAGAGCCTTCATGACCGCTACTTTGTCCTAGATGTGTTTTCTTACAAGGGGTTCGAACATGAATCTTCACATTCTGCCTACTTTGATCGATCCGACCAACTTTGATGAATATGCGTAGGGTTGAGCTACGTTGGGTCATTTGTATTGGGCCCTTGATCAGTGTGTGAGGAACAAGATTGGCATGTTCAAATCTTGTCTCCAGATCGTCTATGTAGGGCCTGACTCCCTTTTCTTTCTTTTTGAGCATTCTCGCTTTTCTTTTGACGTTCTAATTTTCTTTAACTTTTTACAAATTTGGTTTTTTGAGCTAGGGATTCTTCTGAGGATCAAGCTAGTGCGGGATGGCAGCTATCCATTTTTTCCTCGTTTACCACACTACTAGTGCGGTTGAAAGATCGAGTCTCCCATTTATATTTCTATTCGCCTTCATACTCTGACTTCAGAGCATGTACAGTTCTTAGCATTTTTGGTTTTCACCCTTTTACTATATATGCTACAATCATTGTATTGATACTTGACTTCTTTTTCTTCCTTTCAGATCAAGACTCAGACGTGGGGGCACGAGCTTTATTGGTCAGATGTTATGAGATTGGCTGGAGAATTCGTCAATACCCAGTTGATTATAGAGACTCCCTTCTCCTTAGAGTGGTATCTCGGGGCGCATATCCAAGGTTGGTATCTCCCTCCTAGGATGCATTCTATCCCTTCTGATGTGCCTCGATGGATCTTTTGGCCTTGCAGTTTATCAGATTTTGCATGATTGGCCTCTAATGGCATACCCAACGCTTTCTTAGAGCGACTTAAGGGGGTATGAGGAGTGTTCCTATTTACAGCTGCTCAGATGGCCATAGACAGAACTTGTTCCTATTGAGCCTCAACCGGACATTCATAACCCTATTGATGGCGATGCTCCTTCCATTTCTGCCCTTGGCGGGCGAACTAGATCTAGTTCACTTGGGGCTGTCCGGATAATGATATCTCATTTTCTTTGACTCATATTTCCTTGCCGTTTCTAAATTTTTATGATCAGTTGAAATAATTTGCCCTTGCTTCAACGTTTCTACAGGATCACAAAGGTAGGAAGAGGCCCGCGTCCACTTCCACCCATATTGGGAGTTCTTTAGCTTCATCGGTTCCACCTCAGAGTTCAGGGATGATGGAGGGACATCGGGGATTCCAGTATCATTCATCCATGTTCTTGATGTACCACCCTGACCTGAGTACTTAAGCGCTAGTGATCCAACCTTACCTGGACCCAGAGCATCTGGTGACTTTCCATCCGGCTGGCCACCACTAATGTGAGCTCTTCTCATGTTTTCTTTTCTTTCTTAGATCATGCCAATTCTGACTCATTTTGATCTCTTATTTTTTTTGCAGGTGCCTATTACCGATTACATCTCCGATTGGGGATATATCTAAGGGCAGCAGCACTTTATGATGAACCAAAATTCAGACATGGCGGTATGTTTATTACTTTCTTATTTTAATGATGATACATGGCATGTCATGAAATGCATATGAGTGATTCACATTACAATGTTGCAGCTAGAGATCCGGCGGCTCTGAGCTCAGTTGGCGATGGTCCAGGTGGATGACTAGCAGTAGCAGCCTCAGCATGGATAGGGTGATCCTTCGGGGTTCTTTTCATAGGGTGGTTATACTCCTCAATAATGTCTTTGGATCCCAGCCATTAGAGTTTAAGCAGCGGATAGTAGATAGGCCTTCTTTTCTTCATTTTTTCCTTTAGGCCGTTTGTAGAGCCTTTTCTTATATGAACACATTTTTTACTTTTGAAAGATTTTTCATTATTCTTGTACTTTATTCTTTCTTCTTATATTGATGATCGTGTTTATTGGGGTAATCTGCTAGATACTAGCAGATTGCCCCATAAACTATGTATAGCGAACTGCTACCCTTTCAAATTTCTCCACGGAGAACTGCATCCGTTTTCGTGCGGATCTGAATATTTAGCTGAAGAACTCCGATCCTTAGGATTGTCTTAGGGTCTACAATTTGTCACATATGGAAGAATATTGTCACATTTTTGTAAGGACAATGTGATCTAGACTACTATCAGGTCTGGGATCCTATTGACAACGTGTTCCGATTTGGAGATCCCGAGCTATACCCCTTGTATGAGGAATTCTGTGGACTTCTGAGATCTTCAGCTAATATGCCTCCAGCCATTCCGATGCATCGTCCTAATTTTTTTGATCCATTGATGAATCATTTCTAGTTGCAATAATTTGATAGACATAGGTTGATTTGCAATTGGTGCTTGAGGTTGGACGTGGCTTTCAATATAGTTAGGAATATTTCTCCTAACGATGTGAGCTGGCTTCCTCCCATTTGTTTACTTTTTTGGGATTATTTCTTTGTAAGGCTCCAACCATGGTTTGCAGCTTCGCCTTCTTGACTATCGTTGATCAGATGTTAGATTGGAAATCTCCCATCGTAGTGAGTTTGGCCGAGACACTAATCTTCGTGCGCTCCTCTCGCAATAGGACCGAAGCTACTACTAGGGGCAACAGACTCCTCCTTCAGGTAAAATTTATTCTAGCCTTTCTTTTTGTATGAACCGCCCCTTCAGGATTTCGATTCATTAGGCTTGCTTTAATTTTTGCCTAGATCGCCTTTTCAGTTTTTCAATCCAGCAGGCCGTTTTTTCCCTTTTTTTAATTAATTTTTTTATTTCTTTCTTTTTTTATAGCTCTGGCTTTGGGGAAAGCTTTCTATATTGTTCGTTCCCCCAAGCATGGATTATCAACTGAAGGCCTACTAGGCATTGGGCTCCTTAGTTCGCATCGACTATCGTTCTCATAGAGACTTCACTGTCGAGGAGTGGGTTAAGTTTATGGGGAGTCGAGCTAACGAGGATTTTTTTGGGTTTGCCCCTGGTGGGGAATCATGCGTGTGATTACTGATGTTGCTAGAAATAATATAGTCCTCATTGGTCTTTCTGAGATTATCACCTACTCTCTTGGTCGCTTGTGCAGGTAGTATGGTCGTCCTTAGGGGTTTTCGACATCCTTGTTCACCCTTCTTGGCTTTGATATTTCATATACTCGGGTTTATCGTCATGACATGAGATGGATCAATCGCTCTCGGATGGAGGTGGACTATTCTGTGCCTTTTGATATTCATCCTACCGAGGCTTATCACATTTGGGTCGCGTGTACCCATGGGCTAGCCACCCTTGAGGAGAGGCTTATCGAAACTAAGAGACTCCGCACTTTCCTTGGAGATCATTGAGCTTGTCATTGTGTTTCTTTCATTTTCATGGGGGAATAAAGGCTTCAGACCTCATTGTTGGTCTTCGTCATTTCCATTTCCTGTTTGTAATGCACTTTATGCGTAACAAAGATGAAAAATACTATTTGAAGGCGTGTTTTATTAAACAATTCGCAATTTCCATTTAATGCACTCATGCAGTATTTTTAACATGAATATGCTACTATAAAAGATATTATCTGAATAGGATGGTCAAATGACATTTATTCCCAAGAAATGTCCATCGTTGCCTAAGGTTCCGAATGGATTTTACCCAAGGCCTCACTCTTTTATTTTGGGGTCTTTACTTTTACTCAAGAGCCCTTACTAGCTCTTGACAGACATTTTTTTACACAAGATGACACTTCAGCTTGTCCTGATTTACTGGATTCACAAATTCGTTGCCGTCCAGATCTGAGATTTTAACTGCCCCTTTACTGAGGGTCTTCCTTACTACTTATGGTCCTTCCTAGTTTGGTTGGAAATTCCCTCGAGCAACCATGTGCGTCTTACGAGATTATTTTAAGGCTAGAACACCTATCCTCAGGGGTTGATCTTACCATTTGACTTTACGATTGTAAGCAATAGCCATGCGCTGTTGGTATAATTATAGATTTTCCAATGCAGTTAATCGTCTTTCGGGTATGAAGTCAACTCTTCATGCCTTGCCTTTGTCCATTCATCTTCAGGAAGTCTCGTTTCAAGGGCTATGCACAAAGATTTGATCTCCATTTCAATAAGCAACATTGCCCCTATTCCGTAGATGAGAAAAAAAGGAGTTTGACCCGTAGGAGTCCTCATGCTGGTTCTATATCCCCATACGGCATAAGGTAAATGATCGGCTCAATCTCAGTAATTGGCAATCATTTTAGAGAGGATCTTTTTAACTGCCTTATTAGCACGGCTGCATAGGCTTCAGGGCGATAGGGTGAAGAGTGATGATGCTCAATCCCATACTTCTCAATAAGATCAGCTATTTCTCCTCAGAACCTTACACCATTGTCACTCACTATATGATGAGGGATGCCATATCTGGCGAAGATATGTCGTTGAATAAACTGAGCCATTTACTTGGTCGTGATGCTCATATATGATTCTGCTTCAACCCATTTGGAAAAGTAATCGATTGCCACTATAATGAAACGATGGTCGCTGGTCAAAGATGGTCTTATCTCATTGATGATATCGACGCCCAAGGCTGAGAATGGCCAAGGTGTAGTCAAATGTTGTAAGGTCGTTGGGGGAAAGTGAATACAATCAGCTAGTATAGTTAACCAAAAGTATCCCATTCTTTGAATTTTCTTTATCATCATGATGTCGTTCATATGTGGACCACAGCCTCCTGAATGTACTTCTTTCATCACCTTCTCTGCTACTTGTTAGGTCAAACATTTTAACAGAAACTGTCAGATGACCTCCAAATCTCCCTTAATTAAGTAGAACTACATAGGGAGCTTCCTCAGCATATTCATGTCGGAATTTGTAGCTTCGATCGGGAATTCATCATTTTCAAGGAATTTGACGATGTTAGAGTACTACGGCTCTTCCTCATCCATGGCGCCTTCTATTGCATGTACGTAGTATAGAGATCGGGTTGTCTCCATAATAAGGGGTTTGATTGGTTGTTTTTGAGGTGCTTCCCATATTGAGGCTAAAGTGGCCAACGCATCTGCCATCTGGTTCTCCTCTCGGGGCATGTGACAAAATTCAAATTCGCGGAACATTGTGGCTTTCCTCCATATAAACTCTAGGTAAGGTAAGAGGGATTCCTCCTTCAATTCCTAGTCTCCCATGACATGTTTGATGACCAAAGCTGAATCACCAATGATTTTTACTTTGTCCGCTCAAAGATTTACTAGAGCAGACATTCTGAATAGACAGGCTTCATATTCTGCCCCATTATTTATGGTGAGAAATTCTAATTGTTTTGATAGAGGTACGAGCGCTCCATCTGGTGTAATGATGATAACTCCCAAGCAAGGTCCTTGCTTGTTAACGACACCATTGAAGAGCATGGCCAATTTTTCAGGATTTTCTATAGTTTTTGCAAAACATTCATTAGGGAATTCCAAGTTCTCCAGTTCTCCTTCCTCGAGTGGTTGATTTGCTAGGAATTCAGCCACTACTCTTCCCTTCATCGTCTTCTTAGTGACGTACTCGATATCAAATTCTAATAGCAATAAGAGCCACCTTGCCAGTTTTCCAGTTAGCAAGGAAACCTAGCATAAATACTTTATTGGATCCACCTTTGAGACTACTTGTATTTGGTAAGATTGGAAGTAATGTTTGAGTTTCTTGTGAGCCAGACGATGGCGGCACAAGTTTTCTCCACGATGGTGTATCGAGTCTCGTATTCTAGCAATTTCTTGCTTAGATAATAAACTATGTGTTCTTTCTTATCTCGTACTTTTGAACTAGCATAGCTCCTATAGATGTTTCTTCTATTACCAAATAGAGAATGAGTGGCTTTCTGGGAATCGGCGGCTTCAACATAGGGGGGTTCATTAGGTAGGCCATGATTCTGTCGAAGGCTTCTTGACGTTGGTCATTCCATTCTATTGGTTGCTGCTTCCTCAAGATCTTGAAGATAGGCTGGCATGTGGTAGTCAACGGTGCTATAAAGCGGCTGACATATTATATGGACCCCAAGAAACTCCTTACTTCTTTCTCAGTTTTTGGTATAGGCATTTCCCTGAGGGCGTTGGCTTTGTCGGGATCCATATGTATGCCTCTTTTGCTAACCCCGTGCCCTAGTAATTTCCCTAACTTGACACTGAATATGCACTTCTTCGGGTTAAGATGAAGATTGTGTTTCTCAATTATCGTGAGGAATCACTCTAACACTGCTGGGTACTTTTTTGGCATAGCGGATTTCACAAGCATGTCATCCACGTAGACCTCAACTTTGTTGTGGATCAAATCATGTAGTAATGTCATGAGTGCTCGCATATAGGTTGGCCCCCCGTTCTTGAGTCTAAAAGGCATTACTCTGAAACAATACGTTCCTCGTTTTGAGATAAATGTAGTTTTGAATTTGTCTATTACGTTCATGAGGATCTGGTGGTAACTAGATAACCCATCCATGATGGAATACATGGTCGCCCTTGCCGCACTGTCTACCAGAACATCAATATGCGGCAATAGGAAATCATCCTTAGAGGTAGCTGTGTAGCACAAGTCTGTTCCGGTCCGATGAGGAATTACACCTATTTCATTCTGTGATCAGACAAAAGAGCCAAAAAGGACCGAATTGTCATAAAAAATCCAAAATTTAAAAATCTACATTACAGGAATCTTCGATTTAGCATTTCCTACTGAAAAATCAAAAAAGTTAAAGTTTGGTCAAACATAGGTAATTAGCCCGCCGACTAATTACCCATCTACAGTAAAAAAAATCAAATCTTATCGAGATCTGGCAAGATTTTAGGGGATTTAAAGTAAAATCTTGTCAGATAGGTGATTAGCCTACCGGCTAATTACCAACCTTCTATAAATACGGGGTCACCCCCCCATTTCAACAGAGACGAAAATTCTCAAAAATCCCAAAATTCCTATTGTGTCCCTTTTCAATTCCGGGAGTCCTAAAAGCTCCGAAACTCTGTCAAAACACTCTTAAATCAGAACTTTATCAACGGCATCCAATATAAGTTCATTGTCCTGTCTTTTTAAATCAAGATCTCACAGCGATCTTTGGTCTAAAAATGACCCAATTTCCCGAAAAACCGCCCATTTTCTATAGGAATTATCCAAGATTATAGCCATAACTTGGGTTAAACCTATTTTCGAACGAAATCACAACCCCTGACAAATACGGTCCCGCACCAGCTCTTCAAGTCATCCTGGATAGACAAAAAGGTAAACTGAGGATAATTGGCTCTAAAGCCAACTTTCAAAGTTCATTTAAAGTCATTTTCATTATTCTATTATTGCACACTGCATTTTCATTTCTCTGGGTAAGTGAGGCACTGGAGCCACTTAAACTATTATATGCATAAATGAGCTTATAGGTACAGATGAAACATCCAGAAGTGAGGAAACTCTATCCGAGTTTTCGGGCCAAAACCCAAATGCTACTGTTACTTTGCCAAAATTTTAGTAGCAAATATTTATTTATTTATGCCGTTATAATGCCTGTTTTATTTCTTGAATTTATTTCTTAAATAAAGCCATTGTAATGCAGAAATTACCACATACTCCAAAATTTCAAAATTAATCCAAACAATTTGGACAATATGAGTAACTATTATGTTCGAACTCAGAATCTCACTTTCTTTTTGGTATAAAAATCCCATTTTTGGATTAGTATGTATCAATTCCCGGTGGAGCTGAACCGGGTGGCGACTCTATTTTATTTTTGAATAAAGTAAAAATGCTTTATTTTAAAAATATCTTTTCTTAATAAAATGTGTAAATATATTTAACCACATTTTTGGCTTATAAAAAGCTACATTTTTTTCACATTCAATAAGTTTACGTGGAAAATAATAAAATGACCTTTTCTTTAATAAAACCGAACATTTTATTAAAAGAACGAAATCGTGGTTTCCTTAAACTTCACCGAAATGCGCCCCGTGCACCGCATCTTGCTGCATCCTCCCGTTAAAACCCCTCGCCCGCTCATAGTGGCGACTCTGCTGGGGAGAAATTATTTTTATAAGAACTTGATTTTTATAAAAATTCTTTTTTGACATAATAATTAAAGTATTTTTCAAAATAAATTTTGGAATTACAGAATATGTGGTAATTTTGACATTACACAAATTTAGGATTGCATAGCATCTGCATTCCTTACCCCCAAACCAATTTAGGTGTCTTTTGGTGAAATATCTCAAAGTTCACTTAGGGCTTGAGGGGTATGGATAAGATAACACCCCTTGGATTACATACGAGGACCTTGCTCGCTTAAGGGAAAGACTAGCCCAGTATATTATATGTTGAAAAGTTTCCTTTGGTTCGCTTAGGGCCACTGGGACTAGGTACATAAAGGCGCAGGGTACCCAATCGCACCTGATCCTGAGACTGAAGCCCACATATAGATGAGCCATAGACACTTCCTTAGAGGTTTACCTGAAAGCCAAGAGAGCACACGAGAAGACTTCGCTAAGTCCCCCGCTGAGTTTAAAGCAAAGTAACCAAATGGAGTTAAAAGGGCGGTAGGCGCGATCTAACCATTTACTACAGGTGCAGGTTTATTAAATATAAATAAACCTAAAAACTAAAAACGAACATCATAAGCATCATGATTGTGTGAAAACTAACCATATCTTTGTGCAGCCATAACATTGATGTGTGACATACCATTTTATTTCCTTAGTTATAAGTACCCAAAATTAACCCAGACTAGTGAGTCCACCTAGGCTCAGCCCATGAGCCAAAACAAACCAAGACCAGTGAGTCCACCTAGGCTCACCCCATGAGCCGAAACAAACCAAGACCACTGAGTCCACCTAGGCTCAACCCATGAGCCAAAATAAACCAACACTAGTGAGTTCACCTAGGCTCAACCCATGAGCCAAGACAAACCAAGAACAGTGAGTCCACCTAGTCTTAACCCATGAGCCGAGATAAACCAAGACTAGTGAGTCCACTTAGGCTCAACCCATGAGCTGAGACGAACCAAGACCAGTGAGTCCACCTAGGCTCAATCCATGAGCTGAGATAAATTAAGACTAGTTGGCCTATCTAGGCTTAACCCTTAGACCATAGAGCCAACCTTCCGGTGACTAGTAAGTTAGCTCACCTTGGACCATAGAGTCAACCTTTGAGTGACCAGCGAGTCAGCTCACCTTGGACTACAGAGTTAACCTTCGAGTGACTAGTGAGTCAGCTCACCTTGGACCATAGAGTCAACCTTCGAGTGACCAGCGAGTTAGCTCACCTTGGACCATAGAGTCGACCTCCAAGTGACTAGCAACTCATCTCCCCTTGGGCCATGGAGTTAACCTTTGAGTGGCCAGCGAGTCAGCTCACCTTGGACCATAGAGTCAATCCCCGAGTGACTAGCGAGTCAGTTCACTTTGGACCATAGAATCAACCTTCGAGTGACTAGCGAGTCAGCTCACCTTAGATCATAGAGTCAATCTTCGAGTGACCAACAAGTCAGCTCACCTTGGACCATAGAGCCAATCCCCGAGTGACTAGTGAGTCAGCTCACCTTGGACCATAGAGTCAATCCCTGAGTGATCAATGAGTCAGCTCACCATGGACCATAGAGTTGACCTCTGAGTAACCAATGATTCAGCTTGCCTTAGACCATAGAGTTAATCCCTGAGTGACCAGCGAGTCAGCTCACCTTGTACTATAGAGTCAAACCTTCAAGTGACCTGCATGTCAGCTCACCTTTAACTCTTAAGTTGAATCAAATTTAGGTTCATCCCCCTGGTCTTCAAACCGCATGTTTATGAAGTTCGACAAATATTACAGACTATCCTCTCCTATTGATCCATGAACAATTGGCATGCACCCTACCCCTTATTATTTGTACATATCCATCCATTTATTCATTTGCTCATTCATCCACTCATGCATCCTGATAGGCCGTGGTAAGTAGGGCTTAGAGCCGCACCCGATATACTTACTAACACTTGATCTCTTGCATTTTCAGGTTGAAAGCTAAAGAAAAGGAGGTTAAGACGCATTACGGGAAGCCCAAAAGTCACAACCCCACCACTAGTCGAATCTATGGTGGAATTTTTCTCTAATCCAGAACTTGAAATCACAATGGCAGATGATGATGCAGTTGGACATTCCCTCAAGAGGATTCTTGATACTCCAAAGTTCAGTGATGTTTGGAAAAGGCTGAGCGCTTCTAATACTCAGAAAGGCCAAGAGCAAGACGCCAAGATAGCAGTGTTAAAGGCGAAGATGGCAGATATGGCGAAGCTGTCTCCCATAAAAGATAAATCTGTTACTCCCTCCATCGAGCTGTATGGAGACATCAATCGATTCTTGCTAAAGGAATCAGAAGCCCTTCCGGCTAACTTTATCATGCCTTATATAGCCCCATATGCTGGTACTGGGCCTCCTTAGCACATATGGAAGGTACTCTTTGAATTATGACTAGCATAAACATCCTTATCGTTTATATAGTCAATCTATTTTAAGCTACTCTACAAGGACCTGCCTCTGAGTGGTACCTAAGGATGCCAATGGACATGAAAATGTATTGGAAGAAGCTATGCTCTACATCTTTGAAAAATTATGCCTTCAATCTGAAGGTCAAAACTACTTTGCAAGACCTTGAAAGGATCAAATAATAGCAAAATGAGTCCTTTGAAGAATTTTACCTCAGGTGGATAGCCGTCTGTGTACTTGTAACTGGGGTCCCCGACCAGAATGCCCTAATAGTGAGGCTTGGCAAAGGATCTAACCCAAAATACCGGGACAAATGAAAATGAAAAGATTCGACATTTTTAACAATATGGTGGACTATGCTAAGAGACTGGAAACATATGAGGAAGAAGATCGAGCAAAGAAGCAAAAGCATCAAGCTTGTACTAAACCTAGATACTGGGAAAAGGGTGGATCCTCCAAACAAGGCAGTTTTGAGCCCTCAAAGGCTCTGGCCAAAGTTGAAGCAGCCACTTAGGTGCAGACTCACCAATCTATCTCCCTATAGGTAGAATCATTGTCATATATATTCACCAAACTGTGGAAGTCTAACCAACTCTAGAGCATCAAACCATTTATTCCACCTGCTGCGGCGGATAGAGATAAATTTTGTGCCTATCACGTAACCAAGGGCCATCACACTAATGAATGCACTAGACTATTGAAAGATCTACAGCAGATGATAGCTGATGGGAGAATGAAAGAGCCCGAGAAGAAACAAAGCACACAGACTAATCCTCTACCAAATTTTGAGGCCACAGTAAATGCCATCAATGTTCAGGTAGGGGTCGACGAGTATGGTATTGACATGATGGATAACTTCGAACATGACCGAGGATGGAGGGACAATATGATTTTTGATAACATGGACATCATCTACATGGTCGATTAATATGTCTTCAGGATGAGAAGAGAAGGGATGGATCTATACCAAGTGCCACCGTACCTTACATTCCGTGGAGACTCTGACCCGAATGAACATGTGGAAGAATTTCTCCAATTTATGCATGAACAAGGAATAGCCATGATAGGTTTTGCAACTTAGTTCCCCAGGTTCTTAGAAGGACCGACCATGGACTGGTACAATACAATGCCAATGGAAGGTCAATGAAACTGGTACTTTATGGAGAGGTCCTTCCTTCATTACTTTAGGGCTTCCTAACCATATCGGATACGCTCTGCTAGTGGTTGGCACCACAAGTAGACAAACACAATGCTAGTTAGTAGGATATTCCTCCTCCATAACCCCCTATGTATACTCCCCCGAATTATATGAGTCTGAATTACATCGGAACAAGTTTGTTCGAATTTGGGATCTCTTCCAGAAAGGAACACCCAGAAAATCAAGAGTGGTATGATCCTAAACGAGCTTGGAATGATCATAAGTACTAGCAAGGGTACCTCGGCGTTAACCTAAATGAGGTGACACCAGACCCACTTGCCAAACTCCGTAGAAATGTGGCATCAGAATTAAACTGCAAAAACCAAGTGAGCATCGAATTATGAAACCCATTTGAAGGGATCTGCACTAACATCAACACATATGGTGCCCCTGTGGAGGAAACATTTGCCAGTATACAAGCCATGGTCTCTAACTTTTGCATAGCAATCGCAGGGGTCAAGGCTGGAATAAATGCAGTAGAAGAGGAAGATCTCGAAGAAGATCCTAGAGAAGATCCCAAGGAAGATTCCATGGAAGATTCTATGAAAGATCTCGAGGAAGATCCTAGTGACAATATCCCAGTTCAGCACGCACCAAATTGGGTCTTTGAACCATGGGATAGGCAACAACCTTTCGAGGATTCAAATGAGGAAGTAGAAGAATTTGCGGACTCAAGCAAATCAAATCATAAAGAAGAAAGTGAGGTAGATAACTTGGCATACAAATCAATAGTCTTTTCAATCGATGATTTATATCACTGGCCGGGATGTTTTGAGTATGAGGCTACCTTCCCCAATGGTATAATGGTCAATTATGATGGTGTTGAGAGCTATGCCTCATCTTTAGAGCATGACTCTCCAGGTGCCTTATGGTTTGCTACAAGTGATGATTCAGGGGACTTTACGGACTTCAACTCAGGCAGTGAGCACATCATTAATATGATTCAAGATGAGGGGCAAGAGCCTTCTCAGGATTACATCATGGAGAGGATCTATGCAGAAAATGAATTAGATGGAGCCAGTTATCATATCTGAAGCTCGGACTAGGGAAGTTTATCCCATATTCTACAATGGAAACACGATGCCACGCCCCCACATCCGTGAATTTTTTCCAAATGATGAATGATGGGTACATTCACTATGCCCAGTAGCCAGAGAGGTTCCATCTGACTCTACGAGAAAAAGTAATTATCTGGTACAAGGGGCTAACATTCTACTAGAAATCATTTTAGAACACGTTAGCTAGACAATTCATCGATTATTTCACGTGGGTAGACCCACCGGAGGGCCCAACCCCTGAGCTAGATAAGCACAGAAACCCCTTATTGCATTGGGAATGGAAGGTAACTAATGCTATATGCCCAAGATCGATGAAATCCGCTAGGGAATATCCATGGTATATGAACAAGAATGGCGATGAACTAAAAGAGGCTGTCATATACGACAATGAACAAGATGCAACTGGAAAGGCCTCCTCCTCCATCCACATGATCAATTAAGATTCCAATCTTGTCTAATGTCAGATCCTATAAGAGAACCCCGTCATCCTAAAAAGACAACCTGAAAAGGTTCCCTTTATGCAATGGCCCTTTGCCACCAAAGCGCCATCTTCCGTAAACAAGTCCATTGACTTGGGAGAGATACCACTTGATGAAGATTTTGACAAATTCAGGTCTTCAAAACAATAAACTCGCCGACCAAGGTTGTCAGTCCTATCGCTAGAGGAGGGAAGATTACTAGATCAATAGCCCCAACTTCACCAAGAGCTGAACCCCCAGCACCTCCTACTTTTTTTAAATCCTCAGAACAGATAAAAAGTCCGATCATGGATCAGTTAAAGGCTACCACTACCAAGATAAGCATTTGGGACCTCCTCCTTAGTTCTCAAGATTGCAGGCTTGCTATTGTTAAAAAGCTAATGGAGATCAAAACATCTCCCATTGCATCGCCCGAATAGGTCTGTGCGCTACTTAACAACAAGACTAGCATGGTCATTCCTGACATTATCTTCTCGAGCTTGCATTTACCCAATGAAGGCATTCTCCATAATAAGGCTCTCTACTAGAAGGCTAGTGTTTTTAGGCACATCATGCTCTGTGTAATGGTTGACGATGGTTCATCACTGAATCTCTATCCTAAGGATATTCTACAAATCCTAGGACTAATTGAGAGGGAGTTGAAAAGATCCACAACAATCATTAAGGTCTACGACAACTACAAGAGGACTGTCATTGACACCTTTGAGGCCTAAGTTACCATCGACAAAATCTTATCTATAGTACTTTTCATAGTCGTAGACACCCGGTGACCTTCTCTATGCTGCTTGGATGGCCATGGTTCCATGCGCTGGGAGGAGTTTCGCCCACTCTTTACTAAAAAATCAAAATCCCATTCCATGGAAAGATCGTTACTCTAGAGGCTAATGGAGCCTCAGTGGTGGCAGCACGAAAATGGAAGAAAGCCATATGAAAAGGTTTACCATAGCCACAATTGGCCAAGAATCAAATAAGTAGCTAGAGGTGCACTGGAGCCCTTGGATTCAGGATTATATGCGAAAGCATCACACTCTCGGGAAAGGACTAGATGCCCATGAACAGGGAACGACAACCTTCAATATAGGGGCAGGAGAATGGAAGCCCATATGAATCAATTATAGAGGATCCAAGAGAATCACCAATAAGACCGTCTCTCAGAAGAAGTCACAACAACACTACAACGGAACCCCTGAACCTGTCACTCAACAAGGAAGAATAGTTATAGGATTCCATATTTTCTCAGATATAGTCGACTATAGGAAGCACGGTAAAAGCTCTATGACTTGTGTAATGAAGACAGCAGGTCTAACTAAAGATGAGGAAATCATTGACACTCTAACCAAGCACCTTCAAGCACAACTCAAGATAGTGGAGGAAGCAAGGAATAAGGGAGGTAGCATGAGTTAGGCTGTCATAGACATGGTCAATACCATAAAGGACAAGGTAAAGGTAGAAGAGGAAGATGAGGAGGACATCCTACTGAAGCCAGCTGCCATAGAAGAATCATCCGCTGTAAAGCCAGACCCCATTGATCAGGATGATTCTTTTATTTCTATTTTCAGCATGTTTGACATGAATAACGTACTTTATGATGATAATAAGATGAAGAACTTTGCTTATTTGGATTGTGTTTCTAATTATGATTACATGCATCCATTCCAGCATTCATCTAGCATTTTTAACATCAATAATGATAATACAAAAGAAATTAACTTAAATACGGAAGATGATCCAAAAATGGTAAACATTTTGAATGAATTTCCCAGCAAATAAGAGAGAGAGAGAGAGAGAGTTAATAAAAGTATTGAAAAATCACATTTTAGCCTTCGCTTAGTCTCACAAAGACATGCCAGGACTTGATCGGCATATCACCGAACACAAGATCCCCACTGACCCGAGAATTTGGCTAGTAAAGCAAAAGATGAGAAGAATGGATCCAGAATGGGCAGAAAAGGTCCAAGCAAAAGTGACTAAATAGATCAAGGCTAATTTTATTGAGGCTGTTGAATATCCCACTTGGGTATCCAACGTAGTTCCTGTGCACAAGAAAAATGGCGATGTCTGAGTTTGTGTCGACTTCAGGAACTTGAATAAGGCTACCCCTAAGGACAATTTCCCCCCACCACACATTGATGTTCTGGTAGACAGCGCTGCAAGAGCAGCCATGTATTCCGTTATTGATGGATTCTTAGGATATCATTAGATCCTCATGAACATAATAGAAAAGTTCAAAACCGCATTCATCTTAGAGTGGGGAACCTATTGTTTCAGATTGATGCCTTTTGGACTCAAAAATGCAGGGGCAACCTACCAACGAGCAGTCACAACATTACTGTATGACTTGATTCACAAAGAAGTTGAGGTCTACGTGGATGACATGCTTGTAAAATTCGTCACGCTAGAGGAGCACCCGGCCGTATTAGAGCGATTCCCAATGAGAACAGAGAAATACAATCTCCATCCCAACCCGAAGAAGTGTATATTTGATGTCGAGTTGGGAAAGCTACTAAGATACATAGTTAGCAAATGAGGCATAGAGATAGATCCCAATAAGGCCAATGCTATCAGGGAAATGCCTGTGCTAATAATCGAGAAGGAAATAAGAAGTTTCTTGGGGACCATACAGTATGTCAGCTGCTTTATAACATGATTAACTATTACATGCGAGCCTATCTTTAATCTCTTGAGGAAACAACAACCAACAGAATGGAATGACCAATGTCAAGAAGCCTTCGATAGGATCAAGGCTTATCTAATGAACCCTCCTGTACTAAAATCGCCAATTCTCAGGAAGCCACTCATTCTCTATTTTGAAATAGATGAGACATCTATAGGGGTTATGTTGGTTCAGGAACACTAAGATAAAAAGGAGCATGCAGAATATTACCTTAGCAAGAAATCATTAGAGTACAAGACTCGGTATACCATCATGAAGAAAACTTGTGCAACCATGGTCTAGCTTACTAAGAAACTAAGACATTACTTCCAATCCAATAGAATCCAAGCCGTCACGAAGGTGGATCCAATGAAGTATTCATGTCAGGCTCTCTCACTAACTGTGAAATTGCCAATGTGGCTCTTGTTACTGTCAAAATTCAAAATTGAGTATATCACTAAGAAGACCATTAAGGGAAGGGCAGTGGCCGAATTCCAAGCAAACCAACTGCTCAACGAAAGAAGAATAGGAAAACCTAGAATTCCCTGATGAATGCTTTGCAACAGCTATACAAAATTCTAAAAAGTGGACCATGTTATTCGATGGCACCGTTAACAAGCTAGGAGCTAGCTTGGGAGTCATCATCATTATGCCAGATGGAGCACTCATACCTCTGCCGAAATGATTGGAATTTCTCACCACAAAAAATAGAGCAAAATATAAAGCTTGTCAATTTGAAATGTCTATTATGGTCACTCTTTGAGCAAACAAGGTAAAAATTATTGGTGATTAGGATTTGGTCATCAAGCACGTTACAGGAGACTAGAAACTAAAGGAGGAATCCCTCAGACTTACCTAGAGGCTATATAGATTAAAGCTATAATGTTTAGTGAATATGAGTTTTGTCACACGCCCCGAGAGGAAAATCAGATGGCAGATGCATTGGCCACTTTAGGCTCCATATGGGAAGGGCCCCAAAAGTAGCCAATCAAACCCCTTGTTGTAGAAATTACTCAATTTCCATATTACGTCCGTACAATAAGCAACACCATAGATATGGAAGAACCTTGGTATTCTAACATTGTCATGTTCCTTAAAGTTGGTGAATTTTTGGATGAGGCTATGGATTGCGATAGGAATATGCTAAGGAAGCTCGTGGTGTAGTTTTTCCTGATTAAAGGAGATCTATTCAAGAGGTCCTCTGATGGCCTACTATTAAAGTGTTTGACCCAATAAGAATTTGAAAGGGTAATGAAAGAGGTACATTCAGGAGACTGTGGTCCACATATGAATGGCATCATGATGACAAAGAAAATCCAAAGAATGGGGTACTTTTGGCTAACCATGCTAGCCGATTGTATTCAAGAAGTAAAGACTTACCATGCTTGTCAAATATACAGAGATGTGAGCCACTTGCCCCCGAAAACACTGCAAAACTTGACAACGCCTTGGCCATTCTCAGCCTAGGGCAATGATATCATTAGAGAGATAAGACCATCTTTGACTAATGGCCATTGCTTCATTATAGTAGCTATCGATTACTTTTCCAAATGGGTTGAAGAAGAATCATACACAAGCATCATGACCAAGAAAATGGCCCAGTTTATTTAGCGGTATATCTTCGCTAGATAAGGCATTCCTCATCATATAGTAAGTGACAATGGTGTGCAATTCCAAGGGGAAACAACTCATCTTTTTGAGAAGTACAAGATCGAGAATCATCGCTCTTCGCTCTATCGCCCACAAGCCAATGGAGCTGTAGAAGCAGCTAATAAAGCAATTAAGAAAATCCTCTCCAAGATGACTTCTAACTACCATGATTAGGTCGATCATTTGCCTTATGCCTTGTGGGGGTACAAGACCAACGTCAAGACTCCTACAGGTCAAACTCCTTTTTCTCTCATCTACTGAATGGAGGCAGCTTTTTCCCGTAGAAATGGAAATCAAATCTTTACACATAGCCCTTGAAGCAAGACTGCCTGAAGATGAAAGGGAAAAGGCAAGACACAAAGAACTGACTTTGATCGATGCAAAATGATTAACCATGTTTGAGAATCTATAGTTATACCAATAGCGCATGGCCAAGGCCTACAACCGTAAAGTCAAGGAGCAAGATCAACCCCTGAGAATGGGTGATTTGGTTCTAAAGTAATCATAAAACACATACAAATGCTCGAGGGAAGTTCCAGCCAAACTGGGAAGGGTCGTACGTAGTAAGAAAGACTCTTAGTAAAGGGGCGGTACAGATCTCAAATCTGGACGACAACAAATTTGTAAATCCAGTAAATATCGATAAGCTAAAGCGCTATCTCGTGTAAAAAAAGAAAGAAAAGAAGAAATATGAAGGTCTATCAAGAGCTAGTGAGGGCTCTTCGGTAAAAATAAAGACCCCGAAATAAAAAAACGAAGCCTTAGGTAAAATCCGTTCGGAACCTTAGGCGACGGTGAGCATTTCTTGGGAATAAATACCATTTGTCCTTCCTATTTAGATGATATCTTTTATAGTAACATGTTCGTTTTAAATATGCTAATTGAGTGCATTAAATGGAAACTGTGAATTATTTGATGAAACGCACATTCAAATAGCATCTTTTCATCTTTATTACACATTAAAATGCATCACAAACAGGAAATGGAAATGACATAGGAAGACAACGAGGCTTGAAGCCTTTATTTTCCTAGGAAAAAAAAAGATGCACGATGACAAGCTCAATGACCCCTAAGGAAACTGCGGACTCTCTGCGTCTTAGTGAGCCTCTCTTTAAGGGTATGAAGCCCACGAGTACTCGCCACCTACTCGTGATATGCCTCAGAAGGGTGGACATCAAAAGCCATAGAATAGTTTATCTCCACCCTAGAGTGGTTTATCCACCTCACGTCTTGACAGTAAACCCGAGTATAAGAAAGCTCTCAGCTGATCAAAGTACACAAGGATGTTGAGAACCTTTGAGGACGACCATACTGCCAGCACAAGCGACCAAGAGAGTAGGTGATATTCTCAGAAAGGGCAATAAGGACTATGCCATCTCTCGCAACATCAGTAGTCACATGTGTGATTCCCCACCAATGGCAAACCCAACCAATATCCTCGGTGGCTCGACTCCCTATAAACTCAACCCACTCCTCGACGCTAAAGTCTCTATGAGGGCGATTGCCGATGCAAACTATAGAACCCCATGCCTAGTAGGCCTTCGAATAATAATCCATGCTTATAGGGATGGACAACATAGAAAGCTTGTCCTAAAGCCAAAGCTGCAAGAACAACACAAAAGCACAAAAAAAAGAAAAAAGAAAAAAAGAAAAGAGAAGAGGAGAAAAAGATAGCATACTCGATTAAAAACATGACAAGTCAATCCAGGCAAAAAGCTAAGGCAAGTACGATGAATCAAAAACCCAAAAGGGTGGTTCATGAAAAAAGAAAGGCTCAAATAGAACTTAAATGAAGGAGAAGTCTGCTACCCTTGGTAGTAGCTCTAGTCCCATTCTAGGAAGAGCGCACAAAGATCAATGTCTTAGCTAAACTCATTACAATAGGAGATTTCCCCTCTAATATCTTATTGATAATAGTTAGGAAGGTAAAGCTACAAACCATATTGGGAACCTCATAAAGGAAGACTCCCAACAAGAGTAAGCAAATCAGAGGAAGCTAGCTCGCATCATTAAGAGAAAGGTTCCTAACTATGTCAAAAGCCACATCCAACCTCATACCCTCGTCATAAATTAGTCGGCGCCTGTGAAATCATTACAACTAAAAATGGTTCATCAACAAGTAAGAAAACTCAGGACGATGCGTTGGAATGGCTGGGGGCATGCTAGCTGAAGATCTTAGGAGCCCATAAAATTCTTCGTACAAGGGGCATAACTCGTGCTCTCCAAAACAGAACACATTGTTAATGGGATCCTAGAATCTAATAGCAGCCTGGATCACATTATCCTTAACAAACATGCAATACTATTCCTTTATATGCACTAGACCGTAGACCCCGAGATGGTCCCAACCATCAGAGTTCTTCAGATAAACATTCAAATCTACACGAAAATAGATGTAGTTCTCCATGGTGAAATCTCAAAGAGTAGCAGTTTGATATACGTAGTTTATGGGGAAATCTGCCAATATCTGGCAGATTACCCGATAAACTCGATCAACGACAAAAGAAAGCACCAAGCGAAGGAATAATGAAAAATTCTCTTATATATAAAAATGTGTTCATACAAGAAAAGAGGCACTGCGAATGGCCCAAAGAAAAGAAAACAAAAAAGAGAAAGACTATCTACTGCCCATTGGAACCTAGGTGGCTAGGATTAAAGGATAATGGAGGAGGAGGATAATAGCCCTAAGGAAAGAATCCAAAAGGATCGCGATGTCCCTGCTGTGGCTGCTACTGCGGATTATCCACCTAGAGAATCCCCAATAGATATTGAAGCCGTCGGATCTCTAGCTGCAACATTTTAACATAGATCATTTGTATGTATTTTATAACATACCATGCATCATCATTAAAATAATAAAATAATGAACGTACCTCTATATCAACGTTTTTGTTCATCATAAACACTACTGTTTGTGGATATATCCCCAATTGGAGATGTTATCAGCGATGGGCACCTGCGAGAATAAGAAATCAAAATGAGTTAGGACCATCACAATCTGAGATCCTAAAGAAAAAAAAAGAAGAAAAAGCAGAGAAGGCTCACATGAGTGGTATCGACTGGATAGAAGGCCATTGGACGCTTAGGATCCAGATAAGGCAGAATCACTGGCATATAAGTACTCAGGTCAGGACAGTACATCAGAGACATGGGCGGTAGATACTAAAATCCCTGATATCCCTCCACCATCGACGAACCCTGAGGCTTGACATATGACGTCGAAGAGCTACCCATATGAGCGGAAGTAGATGCATGCCTTTTCTTACCTTGGTGATCCTGCAATGACAACAAGGCAAGGACAAGTCAGTCCAATTAAGCGCTATAATGAAAAGACAAGGAAGAAACTCAATTTACTAAAGAAGAAGGTACCGTCGTTCGGATAGTCCTAGGGGAACCTGATCTAGCCTGATAGCTAGGGGCAAAAGTCAAAGGGGCATCACCCTTAAAAGGGTTGTGAATGTCTGGCTGAGGCGTGAAAGGAAAGGGGTCTGTCTCCAGCCATCCAAGCAGCTAAGAATGGCAGAACTCCTCTTACCCCCCAACTTGCTCTGGGAAGGTGCTAGAAAGCGCTGGGTAAGCCATGCGTGGCTAAAAAACTCCACCGAGGCTCCTCGGAAGGAATAGAGGGCGACCGGGGAGGGAGATGCCAAATATGGATGTGCTCTCTAAGGTACCACTCAAGGGATAAGGGAGTCTCTGTAATCAGTCGGGTGTTCACAAATTCCCCACCTAATCTTATAACCTCTAGCTAGTGGAGACCATGCCTCTAAGGCTGCGTCTTGATCTGAGAATAGAAAGAGGAACCATTCATTAATACAACGATTATAGCAGATATAGCGATCAAAGCAAATCAAGGGTGCTATAGAGTATACATGCTCTAAAAATGGAGCGCGAAGGCAAAAGGAAAGAGCGGAACGGGACTCTATCTCCCAACCGCGCTAGAAGTGTGACAGATGAGATAGAATGTATAGCTACTATCTCGCACGAGCTTGGTCCTCAGGAGAATCTCTATCTTAAAAAGCCACATCTGCAAGTAGTCAAAAGAAATCAAGACGCCAAAAGATATACAAAAATGCTTATAAAGGAAGAAAAGGAGTTAAATCCTTACATGAACAATCTGAAGACAAGATTTGAACTTGCCAATCCTATTCCTTGTGCACTGATCAATGGCCCAATACAGATGACCCAACATGGCTCAACCCCAGGGATACTCATTATAGTGGGTTGGATAAATCAGAGTAGGCAGAATATGGAGATTGACGATCGCACCCCTAGTAGGAAAGCACAACCCTAACAAAGTAGCAGCCATGAAAGCTCTGGCCTCACAGGAGGAAGTTAAGTGTCTCCTATCCCTGGTGGTCCAAAAGGTCGTAAGTTTATCACAAGAAACTCACCTAAGCTTTTCCCCATAATAGCCGATCAAAGCCTCAATGGTATCCACATTGAAGTTGTTATAGGTAAAGCAAGCGTTGAAATTGATCACATTACCGTAGAAAGGAAGACTTGTGATGGTGTAGTAATCCACCAGAGTAATAGTGTACTCCCTACAACGAAACTGGAAAGTGTGGATAGTGTCAGACCACTTGCTCAAGATGTGGGTAGAAGTACCAACTAGGATGTACGGATACTTGTGATAACTCACGTACTTACAGTTCCTCACCATCCTCCCTAAGGGTGTCCCATCAATAATGGTTTTGGCACCAGGAGATAGCACCTTGTACCACTTGTGAAAGTGGGTAATACTATTGCCCTCATGACCGGTGACCTGCAAAAGTAATGCATGTACACTAATCATACATCAGTCTTCGATAAATCATATGATTATCGAAGGTCATTGCATTCATGCCACAAATAAAGAAAAAAATGCATATATATAACAAATAAATAATAACATCATAAATAATAATCATAATAATGATAACATGGTAATATATAAGTCATAGGCAGTGAGGCTTACCAGAAACCAAGAAAGGTGGTCAGAAGGCAGAATAACATCCCTAGGATGGATCCCATGGTACACCGAATTTGGCAGAAGCCCGTATAGAGCCTCGGCAGGAACCTCAGAGATTTCCACTTGCTCATCGTTAATAATCACATTCCGAGTAGTTTCTTGGACGGCTGGCAAATCCAAGCGGATATTGTAAAGCTTGAACCACATAGAAACCCTGCAAAATAGAAATAAAAGGGGCAGAAAAGGAAATAAAATGAGAGAAATCATTGTCAAAGATGGATCAGACACGAAAATTTTCAAAGAGGAAGAGCAGAAAACGCAAAAGAGAGAAGAAGAGATTTTTGGTGTGGTGAAAATGGGAGCTAAGCTGCTATAATTGCATATATAATTAACCCGCCTGCTAATTGCATATATAATTAGCCTACTGGCTAATTACCAATGCCAGCTGTCACGTGTTTACGTGTAATGGCTATATAAGTTACTGTTACATAGGTAATTAGCCCGTCGACTATTTACATGTATTTTGAAATTTTTTGCAGTTTTGCATATTTCATCCATTTTCTACATTATTTACAAAACGAGCGGACCTAAAAGCTATTTTTACACAGTCATTCATGCATTAAGCACCCAAAAATATTTATTTACACCCCCAGTCAATTTCAAACTTCATGCAACTCGTTAATAAATTTTTAATCGATGGGGAAAAATACATTTTGTTTCAAAATTTGTTGGTAAAAATATTTTAACTCATTGTATTCCACACACACTGTTTTGTTTGTTTTGCATACGATAAAATTTCTAGCACGAAATTTATGTATGCGAAGGGCAAACTGTTAGCACAGGTCCATTCCGGCCCGATAAGGAATTATGCCTATTTTGTTCAGTGATCAGACAAAAGAGCCAAAAAGGACCGAATTATCATCCAAAATTCAAAATTCAAAAATCCACATTCTAGGGAAGCTTCGATTTAGCATTTTCTATTAAAAACTTAAAAAGTCAAAGTTTGGTCAAACATAGGTAATTAGCCCACCGGCTAATTACCCATCTACTATAAAAAAAATCAAATCTTACCGAGATCTGATAAGATTTTATGGGATTTAAAGTAAAATCTTGTCAGATAGATAATTAGTCTACCGGTTAATTACCTACCTTTTATAAATATGGGGTCACCCCTATCGTTTCAACAAAGACGAAAATTCTTAAAATTCCCAAAATTTCATTTGACTCCCTTTTCAATTCTGGGAATCCCAAAAGCCTTGAAACTCTGTCAAAACACTCCTAAATCCGAACTTTATCACCGGCATTCGATATAAGTTCATTCTCTTATATTTTTAGATCAAGATCTCATAGTGATCTTTGGTCTAAAAATGACCTAATTTCCCCCAAAAAAACCCCATTTTCTATAGGAATAATCCAAGATTATAGCCATAACTTGGGTAAACCTGTTTTCCAATGAAATCACAACCCTTAACAACTTTGGTCCCGCACCGGCTCTCAATTCATCATAGACAGACGAAAAGGTAAACTGAGGGTAATTGGCTCTAAGCCCAACTTTCAAAGTTCATTTAAACACATTTTCATTATTCTATTATTGCACATTGCATTTTCATTTCTCTGGTAAAGTGAGCCACTGGAGCCACTTAAACTATAACATGTGTAAATGAGCTCGCAGGTACAGGTGAGACATCTAGAATGTGAGGAAATTCTATCTGAGTTTCCGGCCCAAAACCCAAATGCTACCGTTACTCTGCCAAAATTTCGGTAGCAAATATTTATTTATTTATGCCATTATATTACCTGTTTTATTTCCTTAATTTAATTCTTAAATAAAGCCATTGTAATGCAGATATTACCCGCATTCAAAAATTAATCCAAACAATTTGGACAATATGAGTAACTGTTATGTCCAAACTCAGAATCTCACTTTCTTTTCGGTATAAAAATCCCATTTTTGGATCAGTATGACACAATTGCCGGTGGAGCTGAACCGGGTGGCGAGTCTATTTTATTTTTGAATAAAGTAACAATGCTTTATTTTAAAAATATCTGTTCTTAATAAAATGTGTAAATATATTTCTCAATATAATCACATTTTTGGCTTATAAAAAGCTACGTTTTTTTAACATTCAATAAGTTTACGTGGAATATAATAAAATGACCTTTTCTTTCATAAAACCAAATGTTTTATTAAAAGAACAAAATCGCAGTTTCCTTAAACTGCATCGAAATGCACCCTGCGCCCCGCACCCTGCGTGCATCCTCCTATTAAAACCCCTCTTAAAACCCCTCTCCTGCTCACAGTAGCCTTGTTTAGATCCCTAAAGTCGACACAAACTCTGATGTCACCATTTTTCTTGGACATAGGAACTACATTAGATAGCTAAGTGGGGTATTCGATGACTTCTACAAAATTAGCCTTGATCTGTTTAGCTACTTCTGCTTTAACCTTTTCTACCCTTTATAGACGCATCCTCCTCATCTCTTGTTTTACTAGACGTATCTTCCGGTCCGTGGGAATCTTGTGCTTGGCGATGTTCTGTTTAAGTCCTGACATGTCCTCGTGAGACCAAGCGAAGGCTAAAACGTGATTTTTAGTACCTTTATCAATTCTCTCCCTCGTTCGATGGGAAATTGATTGGAAATATATACCATTTTTGGATCATCTTCTATATTTAAGTTAATTTCTTTTGTAATGTCATTATTAATGTTAAGGATACTAGATGGCTGCTGGAGTGGATGAATGAAATCGCAATAAAAAACACAATCCAAATAAGTAAAGTTCTTCATCTTATTATCATCATAAAATACATTATTCATTTCAAACATGTTGGAAATGGAAAGAAAAGACTCATCCTGATCGATAGGGACTGGCTCTACAGCGGATGATCATTCTATGGCAGCCGGCTTTAGCAGGATGTCTTCATCATCTTCCTCTTCTACTTTTACATTGTCCTTTATAATCTTGACCATGTCCATGATGGCTGGGCTCAAGCAACCTCCCTTGATTTTTGCTTCCTCCACTATCTTGAGTTATGCTTGGAAGTGTTGGGTTTGTGTTAACACAGGTATGTTCCTACCCGATGAGGAATTATGCCTATTTCGTTTAGTGATTAGATAAAAGAGACAAAAAAGATCGAATTGTCATTCAAAATCTGAAATTAAAAAATGCATATTCCAGGGAAGCTTCGATTTAGCATTTCCTACTAAAAAATCAAAAAGTCAAAGTTTGTTCAAAAATAGGCAATTTTCTCACCGGCTAATTACACATCTACAGTAAATAATCAAATCTTACTGAGATCTGGCAAGGTTTTACGGGGTTTAAAGTAAAATCTTCTCATAGGTAATTAGCCTGCAGGCTAATTACCTACCTATTATAAATACGGGGTAACCCCCCTCATTTAAATAGAGATGAAAATTTTGTTAAATCCCAAAATTCCCATCATGCCCCTTTTCAGTTTTGGGGGTCCCAAAAGCCCCAAAACTCTGCCAAAACACTCTCAACTCTGCGCTTTATCACCGGCATTCGGTATAAGCTCATCTTCCTGTCTTTTGAGATCAAGTTCACACAGTGATCTTCGGTCTAAAAATGACTCAATTCCCCAAAATACGTTGCATTTTCTATAGGAATAATCCAAGATTATAGCCATAACTTGGGTTAAACCTATTTTCAAAATAAACCACACTCTCTAATAACTTTGGTCCCGCACCAGCTCTCAAGTCATCCTAGACAGATGAAAAGGTAAACTGAGGGTAATTGGCTCTAAGCCCAACTTCAAAAATTCATTTTAACTCACTTTCATTATTCTATTATTGCGCATTGCATTTCATTTTCTCTGTTTAAGTGAGCCACTGCAGCCACTTAAACTATAATATGTGTGAATAAGCTCGCATGTATGGATAAACATCCAGAATGTGAGGAAACTCTATCCGAGTTTTTGGGCCAGAACCCAAGCGCTACCGTTACTCTGCCGAAATTTCGATTGCAAATATTGTTAGGAATTGACAGTCAAATTAAACATGCATAATAGGCACATCGAAAATTCAAAATTTTGTCCCTGTCCCCAGAAACCCCTATTAGATGCGTATAAATTAAATAAAGCCTTAACTGAATAATTCTCTGCCTAAGTTAGCATGCAAAGGCTAGACATACCATAATTCTAAATTATATTCTAGCACATATATTTTTTACTAAGCATGTTATAATTCTAAGCTATAACCTAAGCACAAAATAAACTAAGTATGCAAAACAACTTAAGCATAATTATTAAGTATAAAAACACTTAAAAAAGACCTAATAATTAAAAGAGAAAGAAAGAAAACTTACCAGTTGAAGCGTGCTTTAGCAGAACCCCCTTGCACAAGCCTCCAAGCGTAGGATAGCCTCCATGAGTATCCACACGAACCCCACCAACAAAAACCACCCCGAGAGAAAGAACTACGGAGTCTCGAGTAGTTACTAGACCACTCCAAAAGCCCCACCTAAAAATATAAACTAGAGGTGCTCGAATAAAATCAAGCTCCTCAAAAATAACTTGTTCAACTAACCTTTATCGTAGGAATTATTCTTGAACTTGGTGCACTTTGAAAGGGGGAACATGAGTGCCTATTTATAGGCTTAGGGGAGCAAAATTGCTCCCCCAAAACCTATGTAGGATGCACATCCCACTCGAGTTTGACAGGCGGATCCATATGGATCCACGGGTTGTGCCCTCATGCAGCATGCCATGCACGCTGCATGTAGCTACCGCAAGGTAGGCTCGCACCCGAGCTGGGCCTCGCGGCATGCCATTGGGCTGCGCCTTTGGGCAGCCCATTTCTATGGGCTGCCATGAGCAATGCCTAGCATTGCTCGCGCACCTTTAGGTGTATTTTCGCACACCCGAGTCTGTACAAAATATATTTTGTACTCTCGGTCCAATTTAACTTGCTAAGGCAAAATTCCCTTTTAATCTCTTTCACATAAATATTTATTTTATGATCCTAATAAATTAGTTATCGGTCAAAATAAATTTCTTGGTCTATCCAAAATGATCTAATCATTTTTAACCAATTAAATAATAATCCAATTATTAATATGTTATATTTCCTTAATAGAATAAATATATTAGTTCTTTACTCAGTTCGATGAAGGTCCAATGTGTGTGACCTTATAGGATCTCGAAGTATTGAGTTGTTAAGGCTTAACCAACCCTTGTTCTAATAGAACGATTGGCTCGAGGTTCTAGACCATGAATAGAACTCGATTACCTTAAACGACTGTAGTACGCCTCTAGAAAGGGTCTACCATCCCCCATTACTCGGAACGTCATTTGTGCTTATGACTTAATCCTGGTTAACGCAAAAATTGTCCAATGCATTGAACTCCTTCCATTCTTTAATATTAGTACCATCTGGTTTATAGAATTCGGTTCAAGTGTTAACCACTAATAGCAAGGTTGCTCTAAGCTATCCTAGTTATTAACTTGTTATTGAAGTACATTACCTGTTACCATAGTGTGTTTGACTAGAAACTATTTCTATCAAACACATACTCTGATCAGAGGTTTGTAGCAATCATCACTTCAACAAGCGGCCAGGTACAATTCCTTTAATATATCCTGAGCGACGGATTGTTTCCGACTACTTAGCTTACTAATGTATTGTCATCACTATATCCGTAATCACCTGTAACACCTTAAATTAATGAGTGTGTGGGAATGACCCAAAGTATATCAATAGTACTACACAAGGTAACTAGTATCTCAAGTATGAGGATATTCACAAAGCTTATTACATGAAGATAAACACTAACACATTGATATATACACCAAGTGTTTATCTTACTGCGGTCTCCAGTATATCTCCCAGATATATCCATGTGTCAAACTTAAGGCACCACCTTCAGTCCTTAGGAGATTGACTAGGGATAGTTTAGACATAATCATAATTGCACATGAAGCAGGTCTCACTAAATGTAGTCCAACTATAATTTCTCTGACTTTATGCTATGATACGTCAAGGACTTTTGTATACATATATCAACGAATATATTTTAACCAGCTATAATATATATTTATAAACACATCGATATAAATAAAAAATTACATGTCTTTATTAATTAAACAAAGTGTTGGTACTATTACATAATTAAGATATATTACCCTAATTGCCTTAATGGCATACATCATATCCAACAAATATCTATTTATTTATTCCATTATAATGTCTGTTTTATTTCTTGAATTTAATTCTTAAATAAAGCCTTTATAATACAGAAATTGCCACACATTCAAAAATTCGAAAATTGATCCAAACAATTTGAACAATATGAGTAACTATTATGTCCGAACTCAGAATCTCACTTACTTTTTGGTATAAAAATCCCATTTTGAATCAGTATATCACAATTCCCAGTGGAGCTGAACCGAGTGACGACTCTATTTTATTTTTAAATAAAGTAAAAATGCTTTATTTTAAAAATATCTTTTCTAAAGAAAATGTGTAAATATATTTCTCAATATAATCACATTTTTTGCTTATAAAAAGCATGTTTTTCAAACTCAATAAGTTTATGTAAAAAATAAAAAAAATAACTTTTCTCTTTAATAAAATCCAACATTTTATTATAAAAGAGGCACAAGCATCTAATCGAATTGGATTTTCTCAAATCAAACCAAACGATGCGGTTTCCTAAAACTGCACCAAAAAAAGCACCCCGCGCCCCACGCACCGCACCCTACGTCCTCCCATTAAAACCCTCGCCCGCTCATAGTGGCGACTCTGCTGGGGAGAAATTATTTTTATAAAAACTCAATTTTTGTAAAAATTATTTTTTAACATAATAATTAAAATATTGTTCAAATTAAATTTTGGAATTACGAAATATGTGGTAATTTCAACATTACACAATTTTAGGATTGTATAGCATCTACATTCTTTACCCCTAAACCAATTTAGGTGTCTTTTGGTCAAACAATTCTTGCCAAAGCAATCAGAAGCCCTTCTGGCTAACTTTATAATGCCTTATATGGCCCCATATGAGTGTACTGGGCCTCCTCACGTGCATGTGGAAAGTTATCTTCAAATTATGACTAGCATGAACATCCCTAAGGTTCAGATAGTCAATCTATTTCAAGCTACTCTGAGAGGAACCGCTTCTGAGTGGTACAAAAGGATGCCAACGGGCTGGAAATCGATTGGAAGAAGCTATGCTCTACATTTCTAGAAAATAATGCCTTTAATCTAAAGGTCAAAACTTCTTTATAAGACCTTGAAAGGATCAAACAATGACCAAATGAGTCCTTTGAAGAATTTTACCTGAGGTGGATGGCCGTTTGTGTACTTGTAATTGGGTCACCCAACCAGGACTCCTTAATAGGGAAGCTTGTTGAAGGGTCTAGCCCAAAATACTGGGATGAAATGAAGATGAAAAGATTCGAGACCTTTTAATAACATGGTGGACTACGCCGAAAGACTGGAAAAGTACGAGGAAAAAGATAGAGCAAAGAAGCAAGAGCGGCAAGCTTATACTAAACCTATATACTAGGAAAAGGGTGGATCCTCCAAACAAGATAGTTTCAATTCCTCAAAGGCTCCGGCCATAGTTGTAGCAGCCACTCAAGTGTAGACTCAATAATCTATCTCCCTATGGCTAGAATTGTTGTCGTAGATATTCACCAAACTAAGGAAGTCGGACCAGCTCCAGAGCATCAAACCATTTATTCTACCTACTGCAGCAGACAGGGAATACTTTTTTGCCTATCATATCTCTAAGGGGCACCGCACCAATGAAAGCACCCGTCTACTGAAAGATCTATAGTAGATGATTAGCGATGGGAGAATGAAAGAGCCCGAGAAGAAACGCAGCATGCAGACTAATCCCCTGTCAAACTTTAAGGCCACAGTAAATGCCATCAATGTTTAGGTAGAGGCCGACGAGTATTGTAGTGATGTAATGGATAACTTTCGACATGAACCAGGATGGGGGGACAATATGATTTTCGACAATATTGACATTATCTATATGGTCGATCAATTTGTCTTAAGAATGAGGAGAGAAGGGCTAGATCAATACCAAGTGCCACCGTACCTTATATTCTAGGGAGACTCTGACCCAAATAAGCATGTGAAAGAATATCTTTAGTTTATGCATGAACAAGGAATAGCCATGATTAGTTTCGCACCTCAGTTCCCCAAGTTCTTAGAAGGATTGGCCATGGACTGGTATAACATAAAGGCAATGGAAGGACAATAGAACTGGTACTCATGAAGAGGTCCTTCCTTCATTACTTCAGGGCTTCCTAACCATACCCGGATGCGCTTTGCTAGTGGTTGGCACTGTAAGTAGACTAACACAATACTGGCTGGTAGGATATTCCTCCTCCACAACCCCTATGTGTACTCCTCTGGATTACATGAGTTCGAATTACATTAGAATAAGTCCATTTAGATTTAGGAGCTCTTCCAGAGTGGCACACCGAAAAAATCAAGAGTTATATGATCTTGAACAAGCTTGGAATGATCACGGGGAGTAGCAAAGGTACCTCGGCATTAACCTAAATGAGGTGACACTAGACCCACTTGTCAAACTTCATGCAAATTTAGCATAAGAAATGAGCCATAAAAACTAAGTGAGCATCAAATTACGAGACCCATTTGAAGGGATATTTTTCAAACATTACGGCATATGGTGCAAGTATGGAGGAAACATCGCCATCATACGGAGCATGGTCTTTGACTTTGTTTAGCTATTGCAAATGTTGAGGCTGGAATGAATGAAGAAGAAGATCCCGAGGAAGATCCCGAAGAAGATCCTAATGAAGATCCTGAGGAAGATCCCAAAGAAGATCCTAAGGAAGATCCTGCAGAAGATCCCAAGGAAGATCCCGAGGAGGATCCGAAAGAAGATTCTGATGATGATATCCTAGTCCAGCAAGTACCAACTTGGGTCTTTAAATGATGGAATGTGCAACAACCTTTAGAGGATTCAGATGTGGAAGTAGAGGAATTTGTGGACTCCAACAAATCGAATCACAAAGCTGAATGTGAGATGGACAACTTATGGTACAAATTAGAGGTCTTTTCAAGCTATAAGCTAAACCACTTGTTGGGAGATTTCAAGTATGAGGGTCCCTGCCCCAATGGTATGATGGTCGATTACAATGGTACTGAGAGCTATGCCTCATCTTTAGAGCATGGCTCCCCAGGCGCCTTATGGTCCGTGACAAGTGATGGTTTTGGAGACTTTATGGACTTCAACTCAGGCAGTGAACACATCATTAATATGATCCGAGATGAGGGGCAAGAGCCTTCTCAGGAGTACATTATGGAGAGGATCCGCGTAGAAAATGAATTAGCTTGTGCCAGTTATCAGATCTGAAGCCCAGACTTGAGGGAAGTTTATCCCATATTCTATAATGGAAACACAAGGCCATTCCCCCACATCTGCGAATTTGTCCAAATGATGAACGATGGGTACATTCACTATGCCCATTGGCCAGAGAGGTTCCATATAACTCCGAGAAAAAGTAATTATCTGGTATGAGGGGCTGGCATTCTACCAGAAGTCATTCTGGAATGCTTTAGCTAGATAATTCAATGATTACTTTATGTGGGTAGACCCGCAGGAGGGCACAAATCCTGAGATAGACAAGGACAAAAACGCATTATTTTACTTAGAATGGAAGGTGACTAATGCTATATGACCAACATCGATGAAATATACCATAAATATCTATGGTATATGAATAAGTATGAGGATGAACCAGAAGAGGCTGTTATGTGCGATAATGAATGAGATGTAAGTGGGAAGGCCTCCTCCATCCATAAGATCAAGCAAGACTCTAATCCTATCTTATGTCAGATCCTACAAGAGAACCCTGTTGCCTAGAAAGACAGCCTGAAAAGGTTCCCTTTATGCAATAGCCCTTCACCACTAAAGTGCCATCTTTCATGAATAAGCCGATTGACTTAAGAGAGATACCACTTGATAAAGATTTTGACGAATTCAAAGTCTTCAATACAACAAAATCACCAACCCAGGTTGTTAGTCCTGTTACCAGAGGAGGGAAAATTACTAGGTTTGTAGCCCTAGATATGCTAAGAGCTGAGCCCCCAGCACCTCCTACTTTTGTTAAGTCCTCAGAATAGATAGAAAATCCTATTATGGATCAGTTGAAGGCTACTGCTACCAAGATGAGCATTTAAGACCTCCTTCTTGGTTCTCAATACCATAGTCTTGCTATCGTGAAGAAGCTAATGGAGATCAAAACATCTCCCTTAGCATCCCCCGAATAGGTCTGCGAGCTACTTAATAATGACATTATCTTCTCGAGGTTAGATCTATCAAATGAGGGCATTCACCGTAATAAGGCTCTTTATTTGAAGGCAAGTGTTTTTGGGCGCATCATGCCCTGTGTAATGGTCGATAATGGTTCATCGCTGAATGTCTACCCCAAGGATATTATACCAACCCTGAGACTAACCGAGAGGGACTTAAAGAGATCCACAATAATCATTAAGGCCTATGATAACTCCAAGAGGACTGTCACTGGCACATTTGAGGCCAAAGTTACCATCAGCGAAATCTCATCTACAGTACTCTTCACAGCTATAAACATCCCATTGACCTTCTCTTTGGTGCTCAGACGGCCATGGTTCCATGCACTGGGAGGAGTTCCGTCCACTCTTCACCAGAAAATCAAAATCTCGTTCCATAAAAAGATTTTTACTCTAGAGACTGATGAAGCCTTAGTGGTGGTAGCGCTGAAAATGGAAGAAAGCCATATGAAAGGGTTTACTTAGCTATAACTGGCAAAGAATCAAACAAGCAACTAAAGGTGCACTGGGGCCCTTGGATTCACGGTTGTATGTGGAAGCACCACACTCCTAAAAAAGGACTAGGTGCCCATGAATAGGGATTACCGACCTTCAATATAGGGGTAAGAGAATGGAAGCCCACAAGACTCGATTATGTAGGATCCAAGAGAATAACCCACAAGACAGTCTCTTAGAAGAAGTCACAACAATCCTACAATGGAACCCCTAAACCCGTCACTCACCAGGGAAGGACAATTCCATGATTCAAGATTTTCTCGGATATAGTCAACTATAGCAAGCATGGTAAAAGCTTTGTGACTTGTGTAATGAGGACAACATGCCATCAGCTAGGTGTTGGGGCAATTTCAGATTAGACCAAGATCAATGAGCAGGTAGCTTGAGCTAGGCCATCATAGACATGGTAAAGACTATGAAGGGCAAGGCAAAGGTAGAAGAGGAAGATGAGAAGGACAACCTATTAAGGCCAGCTGCAATAGAAGAATCATCCGCTGAAAAGTCAGACCCCTTAGGATGAGTCTTTTATTTTCATTTCCAGCATATTTGAAATGAATAATGTACTTTATGATGATAATAAGATGGAGAATGAACTTTGCTTATTTGGATTGTGTTTCTAATTATGATTCCATGCATCCATTCTAACATTCGTCTAACATCTTTAACATCAATAATGATATTTCAAAGAAATTGACTTAAATACGGAAGATGATCCAAAAAAGGTATATATTTCCAATTGATTCCCCATCGAATAAGAGAGAGAGTTAATAAAAGTATTAAAAAATCATGTTTTAGCCTTCACTTGGTTTCATGAAGACAAGCTGGGACTTGATCGGCACATAGCTGAGCACAAGATCCCCTCAGACCCAAAAATTCGGTTAGTAAAGTAAAAAATGAGGAGAATGCACTTAGAATGGGCCAAAAAGGTCAAAGGAGAAGCGGCCAAGTAGATCAAGGGTAATTTGGTTGAGGTCATCGAGTACCCACTTGGCTATCCAATATAGTTCATGTACCTAAGAAGAATTGCGGCTTGCTAGTTTGTGTTGACTTCAGGGACTTAAATAAGGCTACTCCTAAGGATTATTTCCCACTACCGCACATTGATGTTTGGGTAGACAGCTAGGCAAGAGTGGCCATGTATTCCTTTATGGATGGATTCTCAGGATATCACCAGATCCTCATGAACGTAATAGACAATTTCAAAACCACATTCATCTTAGAGTGGGGAACCTATTATTTCAGAGTAATGCCTTTCGGACTAAAAAATACGGGGGCAAACTACCAACGAGCAGTCATGACATTGCTACATGACTTGATCCACAAAGAAGTTGAAGTCTATGTAGATGACATGCTTATAAAATCCACCACGTCGGAAGAGCACCTGGTAGTATTAGAGTGATTCCTCACAAGAATAGAGAAATACAATCCCCGCATCATTCCTAAAATGTGTATATTCGATGTCATGTCAGGAAAATTACTAGGACACATAGTTGACAAGAGAGGCATAGAGATGGATCCTGATAAGGTTAATGCTATCAGGGGAATGCCTGTGGCAAAAATTGAGAAGGAAGTAAGAAGTTTCTTGGGGTACATACAGTACGTCAGCCGCTTTTTAGCACTATCAACTACCACGTGTGAGCCTATCTTCAAGCTCTTGAAGAAATAGTAACCAATAGAATGGAACAACCAATGTCATGAAGCTTTCGATAGAATCAAGGCTTATCTAATGAACCCTCCTATACTAAAGCCGCTGATTCTCGGGAAGGCACTTATTGTCTATTTGGGAATAGAGGAGACATCTGTAGAGGCTATGTTGGTTCAGGAGCATGAAGATAAGAAGGTGCACATAGTTATTACCTCAGCTAGAAATTAATAGAATGTGAGACTCGATACACCATCGTAGAGAAAACTTGTGCAGCCATGGTCTGGCTCACCAAGAAACTCAGACATTACTTCCAATCCTATAGAATCCAAGCAGTCGTAAAAGTGGATCCAATGAAGTATTTATGTCAAAAAACTAGCAAGGTGGCTCTTGTTACTGTCGGAATTTGATATCAAGTACGTCACTAAGAGGACCATCAAGGGAAGGGCAGTGGCTGAGTTCTTATTAAAACAACCGCTCGACAAAGAAGAATAAGAAAACCTAGAATTCCCTGATGAATACTTTACAACGGCTACATAAAGTTCTAAAAAGTGGACTATGTTCTTCAATGGTGCCATTAATAAGTGAGGAGCTAGCTTGGGGGTCATCATCATTACGCTAGATGGAGCACTCTTACCTCTGTCGAAATGATTCAAATTTCTCACCATGAATAATAGAATAGAATATAAAGCTTGTCTATTCGGAATGTCTGCCCTCGTCACTATTAAGGCAGACAAAGTAAAAATTATTGGTGATTCAGCTTTGGTCATCAAGCAAGTTATAGGAGACTGGGAACTAAAGGGGGAATCCCTTAGGCCTTACCTAGAGGCTACATGGAGAAAAGCCACGATGTTCGGCGAATGCGATTTTTGTCACATACCTTGAGAAGAGAATCAGATGGCATATGCATTAGCCACTTTAGCCTCCATGTGGGAAGGGCCCTAAAAGCAGCCAATTAAACCCCTTATGATGGAAATGAATCAATCTTTGTACTATATTCGCTCAATAAATGACACTATAGATGAGGAAGAACCCTGGTACTCTGACATTGTCAAGTTCCTTGAAGTTAGTGAATTTCTGGCTGAGGCTACGGATTTTGATAGGAATATGCTAAGGAAGCTCATGTTGTAGTTCTGCCTAATTAAAGGGGATTTGTTCAGGAGGTCATCAGACAGTCTACTATTAAAGTGTCTCACCCGATAAGAAGCTGAAAGGGTGATGAAAGAGGTACATTTGGGAGACTATTGTCCACACATGAATGGCATCATAATGGCAAAGAAAATCCAAAGAATGGGATATATTTGACTAACCATGCTAGCCGACTGTATTCAATAAGCAAAGACTTGCCATTCTTGTCAGATATATGGAGATGTGAGCCACTTGCCCCTGACAATACTACGAACCTTGACAACGGCTTGGCCATTCTCAGCCTGGGGCATCGATATCATTAGAGAGATAAGACCGCCTTTGACTAATAGCCATTGCTTCATTACAGTAGGTGTTGATTACTTTTTCATATGTGCTGAAGTAGAATCATACACAAGCATCATAGTTAAGAAAATGGCCTGATTTATTTGGTGACATATCTTTGCCACATATGGCATTCCTCATCATATTGTAAAAGACAACGGTGTGCAATTCTAAGGGGAAACAACCGATCTTATTGAGAAGCGTGGGATCGAGCAGCATCGCTCTTCACCTTATCACCCTCAAGCCAAAGGAACTATAGAAGCGGCTAATAAAGCAATTCAGAAAATCCTCTCCAAGATGATCTCTAACTACCAAAATTGGGCCAATCATTTGCATTATGCCTTGTGGGGATACAAGATCAGCGTCAAGGCTCCTACAGGTTGAACACCTTTTTCTCTCATTTATGGAATGGAAGCAGTTTTGCCCTTGGAAATGGAAATCAAGTCTTTGAGCATAGCCCATGAAGGAAGACTTCCTGAAGATGAGTGGGCAAGGGAAAGACATGAGGAACTAACTTTGATCGATGAAAAACAATTAACCATGTTGGAGAATCTACAATTATACCAACAGCGCATGGCCAGGGCTTACAACCATAAAGTCAAGGGGCAAGGTCAACCCCTGAGAATGGGTGATCTGATCTTAAAGCAATCTAGTAAATCACACATAGATGCTGGAGGGAAGTTGAAACCAAACTGGGAAGGGCCGTACGTAGTAAGAAAGACTCTTAATAAAGGGGCATCAAAGATCTCAGATCTGGACGGCAACGAATTTATGAATCCACTAAATCGCAACAAGCTGAAGCGCTATCTCGTGTAAAAAAAAGAAAAAAAAGAAACATAAAGGTCTGTGTAAGAGCTAGTGAGCTCTCTTAGGCAAAAATAAAGACCCCAAAATAAAAGAATGAAGCCTTAGGTAAAATCAATTTGAAACCTCAGGCGACAGTGGGCATTTCTTAGGAATAAATACCATTTGTCCTTTCTATTCAAATGATATCTTTTGTAGTAACATGATTATGTTAGATATACTAAATGAGTGCATTAAAGGGAAACTATGAATTATTTAAATAAAATGCGCATTCAAATGACATCATTTCATCCTTATTACACATAAAAATGCACTACAAATAGGAAATGGAAATGACAAAGACGGACAACAAGGCCTGAAGCCTTTATTTTCCGACAGGAACAAAAGACACATAATGACAAGCTTAATGACCCCCAAGGAAACTGTGGAGTCTCTGCATCTCGATGAGCCTCTCTCTAAGGGTAGGAAGCCCATGAGTACTCATAACCCAAACGCGATATGCCTCAAAAGGATGGACGTTAAAATGCATGGAATAGTTCATCTCCATCCTAGAGCGGCCAATCTGCCACACGTTACGACAGTAAACCCGAGTATAAGAAAGCTTAGAGCCGATCAAAGTACACAACAATGTCGAGAACCCCTAAGGATGACCATACTGCCTGCACAAGCGACCGGGAGAGTAGGTGATGATCTCAGAAAGGCCAATGAGGACAATGCCATCTCTAGCAATGTAAGTAGTCATATGCGTGATTCCCCATAAAGGGCAAACCTAACAGATGCCCTCGGTAGCTTGACTCCTCATGAATTTAACCCACTCCTCGATAGTGAAGTCTTTATGAGGATAGTTGCCGATGCGGACTATGGAACCATGTGCCTAGTAGGCCTTCGAATAATAATCCATGCTCATAAGGATAGACAACAAGGAAAGCTTATACCAACGCTAAAGATGCAAAAATAAAACAAAAGCACAAAAGAAAAACTAAGAAAACAAAAGAAAAGAAAAAAGAAAAAAATGAGAAAAAAAGAAAAAAAAGGTAAAAGAAAAAGATAACCTGCTGGATTGAAAACCTGAAAAGGCGATCCAGGCAAAAATTAAGGCAAGCCTGATGAATTGAAAACCCAAAAGGGTGGTTTATGGAAAAAGAAAGGCTCAAATAAAAGCTACCTGAAGAAGGAGCCTGCTGCCCTTGGTAGTAGCTTCAGTCCCATTCCGGGAAGAACGCATAAAGATCAGTGTCTCAATAAAACTCACTGCAACAGGAGATTTTCCCTCTAACATCTGATCAATGATAGTCAGGAAGGCAACATTATAAACTACAGTGGGAATCTCGCAAAGGAAGACTTCCAGCAAGAGTAAGAAAATGAGCTGAGGCTAGCTTGCATTGTTAGGAGAAAGGTTCCTAACTTAGTCAAAAGCCACGTCTCACAAATCAGTCGGTGCATGTCAAATTTTTACAACTAAGAATAGTTTATCTATAGGTTAAAAAACTCAGGACAGTGCATTGAAATGGCTGGAGGCATGTCAGCTAAAGATCTCAGCAGTCCACAGAATTCCTCATTCAAGGGGCATAACTCATGCTCTTGGAAATGGAACACTTTGTTGACAAAATCCCTGAATTTGATAGCAGCCTAGATCACGTTATCCTTAATAAAGATGCAATAATATTCCTTCATATGCACCCGACCGTGGACCTCGAGATGGTCCCAACCATCTGAGTTCTTCAAATAAACATTCAAATCCACACGGAAACGGATGTAGTTCTCCATGGTAAAATCTCAAAGAGTAGCAGTTTGCTATACGTAGTTTATGGGGCAATCTGTCAATATCTGGCAAATTACCCCAATAAAATCGATCAAAGACAAAAGAAAGCACAAAGAAAAGGAATAATGCTAAATTCTTTTATATATAAAACTGTGTTCATACAAAAAGAGGCATCACAAATGGCCCAAAGAAAAGCAAACAACAAAAGAAAAAAAGAAAGCCTATCTACTACCCACTGGAACTCGGGTGGCTAGGATCAAAGGATGATGGAGGAGGAGGATAACCGCCCTGAGGAGAGAATTCAGAAGGATCGCCCTATCCCTGCTGTGGCTACTGCTGTAGATCATCCACATGGAGTATCCCTAATAGGCTTCGAAGCCATTGGATCTCAATCTGCAACATTTCAACACAAATCAATCATAAGCATTTCATAACATGCCATGCATCATCATTAAAATAATAAAGTAATGAACGTATCGCCATATTAGATTTTTGGTTCATTATAAACTGCTGTTGCCCTTAGATGTACCCCCAATTAGAGATGCTATCGGCAATGGGCACTTGCAAGAATGAGAGATCAGGACGAGTCAGAACCATCATAATTTTAGATCCTAAAGAAAAAGAGAAAAAGCAAAGAATGCTCAAATAGGTGGTATCGGCCAGATAGAAGGCCATTGGATGCTTAGGATCTAGATAAGGCAGAATCACTAGCGTATAAGTACTCAGGTCAAGATGGTACATTAAAAGACATGGGTGGCTGATACTAAAACTCTTGATGTCCCTCAACCATCGCTGAACTCTAAGGCGGGACAGGCGACACCAAAGAGCTACCCACATGAGCAGAAGTAGATGCAGGCCTTTTCCTACCTTGAAGATCTAGCAAAGACAATAAGAGAAGGGCAAATCAGTCTAACTAAGCACAGATATAAAAAAAAGATAAGCAACTTGAGTCAATAAAAGAGAAGATACCATCATCCAGACAGTCCCAGGCAAACCCAATCTGGGTTGACCACTAGGGGCGAAAGTCGAAGGGGCATCACCCCAAGAGGGGTTGTGGATGTCTGGCTGAGGTGCAGTGGGAATAGGGTCTGTCTTCGGCCATCCAAGAAGTTGTGAATGACAGAACTCCTCATACCCCCCAACCTACTTGGGGAAGGTGCTGGGTAAGCCATCGGAAGCCAATCGCACAAAGTTGGGTGCACTGTGAGGCCAAAAGATCCATCTGGGTACCTCGGGAGGAATAGAGTGAGACCAGGGAGGGAGATGACAATTCTGAATGTGCTCTCTAAGGTACCACTCCAAGGAGAAGGGAGTCTCTATAATCAGCTGGGTGTTTACAAATTCCCCTGCTAATCTCGTAATCTTTGGCTAGTGAAGAGCAAGTCCCTAAAGCTGCGCCTTAATTTGGGAAAAGAAACAGGAACTAGGCATTAATACACCGATTGTAGTAGATATGGTGATCAAAACAAATCTTGGAAACTATAGAATATACCTACTCCAAAGATAAAGCACGGAGGCGAGCGAAAAGAGCATAACGAGACTCTATCTCCCAACTACGCCAGTAGTGTGGCGGATGAGGATAAAATGGATAGCTGCTAGCTCACACGAGCTTGGTCCTTGAGAGAATTCCCATCTTGAAAAGCTAAATCTGTGAGTAGTCAAATGAAATCAGGATGCCAAAACACAGAAAAAAATGCTCATAAAGGAAGAAAAGGAGTTAAATCCTTACATAGACAATCTGAAGAAAATGCCAATCATGTTCCTTGCACACTGAT
The DNA here is from genome assembly GCA_947683365.1 of Euphorbia pulcherrima. Lineage (NCBI taxonomy): Eukaryota > Viridiplantae > Streptophyta > Magnoliopsida > Malpighiales > Euphorbiaceae > Euphorbia > Euphorbia pulcherrima. Next base: position 17,545,381 of record CANTUS010000013.1, on the reverse strand, counting down.
CAAGGGCCCTGTATAGATGATCCAGCGTGGCTTGACCCTAGGCGCACTCATCAATGTAAGTTGAATCAATCAGAGAAGGTAGAATATGGAGATTTACGATTGCACCCCCAGTAGGAAAGCACAGCTATGACAAAGTGGCAGCCATGAAACCTCTAGCCTCGCAGGTGGAAGTAAAGTGTCTCCTATCCCCGGTGGTCCAAAAGGTCATAAGTTTCTCGCAAGACAATCGCTTGGGCTTGTCTATAGAATATCCAATCAGAGCCTCGATGGTCTCTACATTGAAGTAGTCATAAGTAAAACAAGCATTAAACTGGATCACGTCATCGTGGAAGGGAAGACCTATGATGGTGTAGTAATCCACTAGAGTAATAGTGTAGTCCCTACACTGAAAGTGGAAAGTATGGGTAGTATCGGACCACCTAGTTAACATGTAGGTAGAAGTATTGGCTGGGATGAATGGATACTTGCGATGCCTCATGTACTTGTAGTTCCTCACCATTCTTCCCAAGGACATCTCGTCAACAATAGTTTTGGCACCAGGGGATAGCATCTTGTACCACTCTTGAAAGTGGGTAATACTACTGCTCTCATGACTGGTGACTTGTAGAAATAATGCATGTACACTAATCACATACCAGTCTTCGATAAATCACACGATTATCGAAGTTCATTGCATTCATGCCATAAATAAAGAACAAAACACACACACACACACACACACACACACACACACACATATATATATAACAAATAAATAACATCATAAATAATAATCATAATAATAATAACATGGTAACTAATGCGGCAAAGGTGGTAAGGCTTACCAGAATCTGAGAAAGGTGGTCGAAAGGCTTCAAAGCAGGTGGGATAAAATCCCTCGAATGGATCCTGTGGTACATCCAATTTGATGGAAGCTCGTATAAAGCCTCAGCAGGAACCTCAGATAATTCCACTTGCTCGCCATCAATAATCACATTCCGAGTGGTCACTTGGACGGTTGGCAAATTCAACCAGATATTGTAGAGATTGAACCACATGGAAACCCTCAAAATCGAAATAAAAAGAGCAGAAAAGGAAAGAAAATGAGAGAAATCAATGTCAAAGATGGCTAGAATACGAAAATCTTCAAAGAAAAAGAGCTAAATTCGCAAGAGAGAAGAGAATAAATTTTTTGTGTGGAGAAAATAGGATCCAAACTGCTATTTTTATAGCCCGCAGGTAATTAGCCCGCCGACTAATTACCTATGCCAGCTATCATGTGTTTACACGTTGCACGCATTTACGTATAACAGCTATGAAAGTTACCGTTACATAGGTAATTAGCCCGCTGGCTAAATACGTATGTTTTAAATTTTCTTTTGCAATTTTTAATATTTCATCCATTTTCTGCATTGTTTACAAAACGAGCGGACCTAAAAGTTGTTTTTACACAGTCCTTCATGCATTAAGCACCCAAAAATATTTATTTCGACCCCCGGTCAATTTTAAACCTCATGCAACTTATTAATAAGTTTTTAATCGAAGGGGCGAAATATATTTTGTTTCTAAATTTGTCGATTAAAAATATTTTAACTCATTGCATTCCACATGGACAGTGTTTCGTTTGTTTCGCATACGACAAAATTTCTTGCACGAAATTTATGTATGTGAGGGGCAAATTGTGAGCACAAGTCCGTTTCGGCCCAATAAGGAATTATGCCTATTTCATTTAGTGATCAGACAAAAGAGCCAAAAAAGACTAAATTGTCATCCAAAATCTGAAATTCAAAAATCCACATTCCAGGGAAGCTTCGATTTAGCATTTCCTATTAGAAAAAGTCAAAGTTTGGTCAAACATAGTTAATTAGCCCACCGGCTAATTACCCATCTATAATAAAAAAATCAAATCTTACCGAGATTTGGCAAGATTTTACGGGATTTAAAGTAAAATCTTGTCAGATAGGTGACTAGCCCGCCAGCTAATTACCAATGTAATTAGCCCATCGGCTAATTACCTACCTATTATAAATACGGGGTCAACCCCCTCATTTCAACAGAGACAAAAATTTTGTTAAATCCCAAAATTCCCATTGTGCCATTTTCAGTTCCGGGAGTCCCAAAAGCCACAAAACTCTGCCAAAACACTCTTAAATCCGAGCTTTATCACCGACATTCGGCATAAGCTCATCTTCCTGTCCTTTTAGATCAAGATCTCACAGTGATCTTTGGTCTAAAAATGACTCAATTCCCCAAAATACCTTGCATTTTTTATAGGAATAATCCAAGATTATAGCCATAACTTGGGTTAAACCTATTTTCCAAATAAATCACACTCGCTGACAACTTTGGTCCCGTACCAGCTCTCAAGTCATCATGGACAGATGAAAAGGTAAACTGAGGGTAATTGGCTCTAAGCCCAACTTTAAAAATTCATTTAAACTCACTTTCCCTATTCTATCATTGCACATTTCATTTCATTTTCTCTAGTTTAGTGAGCCACTGGGGCCAATTAGACTATAATATGTGTAAATAAGCTAAAAGGCACGGATAAACATTCAAAATGTGAGGAAACTCTATCCGAGTTTTCGGGCCAGAACCCAAGCGCTGCCGTTAGCAAATATCTATTTATTTATGCCGTTATAATGTCCGTTTTATTTCTTCAATTTAATTCTTAAATAAAGCCATTGTAATGCAGAAATTACTACACATTCCAAAATTCCAAAATTGATCCAAACAATTTGAACATTATGAGTAACTATTATGTCTAAACTCAGAATCTCACTTACTTTTCGGTATAAAAATCCCTTTTTGGATCAGTATACCATAATTTCGGGTTGAGCTAAACTAGGTGGCGACTCTATTTTTTTAAATAAAGTAAAAATGCTTCATTTTAAAAATATCTTTTCAAAATAAAATGTGTTAACATATTTCTCAATATAATCACATTTTTGGCTCACAAAAAGCCATGTTTTTCACACTCAATAAGTTTATGTGAAAAATAATAAAAATAAATTTTTCTTTGATGAAATCCAACATTTTATTATAAAAGAGGCACACGTATTTAAGCCAATCAGATTTTCTCAAACAGAACCAAACAACGCGGTTTCCTCAAACTGTACTAAAAATGCACCCCGCGCCCCTCACCCCGCGTGCCTCCCAATAAAACCTCACCCGCTCATAGTTAGAGTGTCGAGGATTGCCTCTTCTTTCCTCAGCTTATTGATCTTCTTTTAGTGCACCTGTTCATCGAGCTTGGTCTGATCAAGAATTGCCCCAGCATCTGGCTGATGACCTACTTTCTTTATCATACAGGCCACATACCTTTTACAGCGCTTATCATTGTCGACTACATTTGAGAAGGTTTTAAATCCTGGAACTATCTTCCCCTGGTGAGTAACAGGTTTAGGGGTTCTATTATAGGGTTGCTCTGACTTCTTATGAAAGATCTTCTTGTTAGTGAATCTTTTGGTGCCCATATAACCGAGTCTCGCAGGTTTCCATTCTCCTGCCCCTATATTGAAAGTTGGCATTCCTTGCTCATTGGCACCTAGTTTTTTCCAAGAGTATGGTGTTCCTGCATGTAACCTTGAATCTTAGGGCCCCAATGCACTTCTGGTTGTTCGTTTGATCCTTGACTGATTGCGGCGGTGCTAAATCCTTTTATATGGCTTTCTTCCATTTTTAGCGCTGCCACCACTAATGCTTCATCAGCCTCTAGAATGATGATCTTTCCATGGAAGATTTCAATTTTCTGGTGAAGAGTAGATGGAAACCCTCCCAAAGCATCGAACTATGGTCGTCTGAGTAGCATAGAGAAAGTCATCGGGATGTCTATAGCTATTGTGAGCACTGGATTTTAATAATCCTTCTCATAAAACTTTGATGAGAGCTATATGATGCAATATCTTTTAAGTGTTGTCCATCCAAGGTGTTCCTACTGCTGCAGAGTTGAGTTTGGTCATAACACAGGGACCTAGACTGATCTTAGGTACCCGTATGGGTGCTATATAATGGTACAGGTCCACCCCTAGGCCCGTAAGGGTGACTACCTGCCGTACGCCTTGGGGGGACCCATACGGGTCCTAGTACCGATATGAGTGGGGCCTCACCCATACGGGTACTGTTGTTTCATATTCAGGCTTTTTTGGAAGTAGTCTCTTACCATTTTCGTGGAAAAGGTAGGTCTTAAATGTGATTTATTGCGTTCATACGTCCTCTCCCCTATAAAAAGGGGTCTTCCCTTTACATTTCAAACATACTCATTTTTCATATGAAAATTATACTAAAACTCTAGCAATTTCCATAGGTATAGAAAAGGGATAGTGGGGGGGGGGTATAGGAGGTATAACATAGGGAGAAAAGTCGTCTTTTGAGGTTTTATCCACATTTTATTCATACCTAACTTCGTTTATTAGGATTTAGGGGAGATTTTATCCACAAAAATACTCACTTAACTAGTCCTATTCCATCTACTTTGGCCAGGCTCTCTCAACAGTAAAGGGATCACCTCAAAGTGGATTCACGTCGAAAAGGTAATGCTCCTGAGTTTCAAAGAGATTCACATCTCAATTATTTCGTTATAATTATTGTTTGTTGCTTCCATTATAATTGTTGCTTTTATTTCTTATCTCGGGTCTGGTCCTCACCCGTATGAGCCTTGTTGGCACCATATATCCTGAAGGATATTAATTTAGTGCACCATACTTATACGAAAGGAAATCCCTTTTTTTATAATTTTACCTTTTCTGCAACCAATCTACTGATCTGTAATCTATAACTTAACTAAACCAAGTTCTGCTTGGGACCAGATGAGACCCGTATAGGTGCTCTATACCCATACCGGTCCACCCTGATACCCGTACTAGTGCCACCATCTGTACGGGTACTGGCCCCCCAGGCAGAATCTAGAATCCATATTTTGAATCGGTTTAAATCAATCCAACTCACCATTTGCCATGCGATCATTTGCACTAATAATCCGGTAAATCAACCCACGAAATTTAAATTGTGTTTTTGCAACAAAATACCTTAAATTGATTATTTGTGGTGTGCTACAAACTGTGCTAATGCCTGTGGATGTAGGGGAATTTATTTTCATTTTATTTTATAACTTAGAACTAATGTATATTGTGTCTTTGCAATTCCCCCCCTTTCCCCGGTTGAAATTTTTATTCCCCCATTTATTGCTTGTGCTTTATTGTAATATGTAAATGCATGTAACGAGTGTGAAAGAGAGTAGCAATAATTTTTTATGTGATAATGCCCTAAATGATGAAAACTAAAACGGTTTTATGTGACGAATGTAATTTTGAATCAACTAAATGAGAAATAAGTAACTCATTCGATACCCAAATCTCTGATCCAATAGTTATGAGTCTCATGCCCAGAGGAACATTACTAAAACTCTTTCCCAAGTAGACAACTGGGGTGGCGATTCTATCAATTGCATCGGGTTTTGGGTCTCGATTCTATTATTCATTAAAATGGACTTATTATGCAAACTTTAACCAAAAATGTTTTATCATGCCTAAATTCAACCAAACCCCTAGTGGGCCCGGCCTCTCTCACACATGTGCCAAGGGTGACCCATACGTCATCGACACCTTAAAGTGGTGACTCCTCCAGGGAGATTAATCTTTTAACTTGCAAAATGGTGGTTTGTTTTAAAATTCAAAAGATTAAGATGAGCACCAAAAATCATTTAATTGATTCAACCCGCTTTTGTTTTCATCATTTAGGAAAATTATCACACTCTATCTTCTCATCTCCTTCTCTCTTTAGTTAGATGCGCTCTTCTTCTAATGCTAGGTTGGGGTGCCCTATTATTTCCACGACAGTCATGAAATACCCATGCCTGCTAACAATTGGGGACACTCTAGTGGGTGGAGCACTTATTGCTATCTCTCTACAAAAGAGGCTTAATACAATGGGAACCTTCTACATCAACTTCTGATACGTCCCAACACCATTCTTTTTGAAAGCCATAGAGTTTTACCCTCTAGGTACCCTAATTTTTGTGAGAGATTAGACTAAGGGAGAACGCCCTCAGACTCGATTGCTTTGCATGTGTTGTGATTAATCCCACCATTCACCTTTATAATTTGTGAATGCATACCACATCTCATGCATGTATTGATCTTTTGGCTATCACCTTAGCCAAAACCAAACCTCAGAGGGAAAAATCTTGGCAATGATCTCAAGTTCATTTGACTCACATCTCAGTTTTTGTAGTATAGCTAAGGGTTGATCCGAGTCCATCCCCGGGTATTTCCAGCAGTTAGCTTAATCTGGTTGATCTTTTTGCTTATCATCCTGAGGAGATGTCTTTCATTTTGACTCCAGATGGCCAGATTGACATTGAGATTGAGGATGTTGCTACTGGGGAGGAGATAAATGCATCGAGGACCGAGATTAGGTCAGAGATTGCAAATGCCGTCTCTTAGTACTTGGGAAGTGATTAGTTCTTGGATCGAATGAATGATAAGATGCTAGCTGCCATCAGGGCAATCATGACCAAGGAAAGAAGGTCAAATGCCCCTATCAGTGCTCTAATAGTGAATGTAGTAGTTAGCAAACCGGTATCAGGAATCACTCATAATCTATTTACTCAGTTTTGATTACCGCCAGTGTAGACTCAGAAGTATTCTTCCGATCAGTTTGGTCTGTTAGGTTGTGTGGATCTATTTAGTTCAGCTAGCTTATCATTCCACTCAGTGGGCATGGTGACCCCTCTAGTCATCGGTCAGTTTGCTCCGCCTCGTCAGGGATTTATACCACCACCATTACAGTTTGGGGCATCTATTCAGATCTCAAATTTTGCGGTCACGCCTAAGGGGACGACCTTTCCTCAATTACCAGGTTTACCCTTAGGTGCGATTATCCTATTAGAGGGATCATCTCTATCTTCAAAATTGCATGACTTCATTTAGGAATTGCTTGCTACTAATCCTAGCTCCCAACCATCCATCCAAGCAGCTAGAGAGGAGGATTGGGTCCCTGAAAACTTTAGTATGCCTAGCATAGTGAAGTATTAGGGAACTAGTCCACCTCAATCTCATATAACCACCTATCAAAGGGTTATAAAGATCAAGAAGTTAAGTGATAAGGTCTTAGCAGAAATGTTCCCCTGCACCTTGGAAGGTCCTACTATCGAGTGGTACAACACTCAGTCAGATGAAGTGGCTAGAGATTTGAAAACATTATTAGAGGATTTTATCGAGTAGTATGGTTTCAATGCTACCATTAAAACTATCATACAAAATTTAGAGGCTATCAAGAAGGCCCCTAATGAGAAGTTCAAACCTTACTTTAAAAGTGGATGGCCACTCTACTTCTATTGAAAGATAGGCTAAGTCTCCCGAAAATGATCGTGAAGTTAATGGATGGTGCCCTACCTGCTTATCGTAAGATCCTTGGTATGGATAAACTCTCTTGCTAAGTTGAGGTCTTTGAAAAAGCTGAGAAGTGGGAAAGAATAGAAGAGCTAGAAAATGCAAGTGTATCGGTCAAACCTTGGTTAAAAAAGAATGACCCCTCGGGCCCAACCCAGGCTTTTAAGTCAAAGTATGGTTCCGATCCTAAAACTACGATGGTACAAGAAGAAGTATCCACAGTCCATACCATTAAAGCTAGTATTTCCCCCTGAAAAGCATCTCTTCCTGCCATCTTCACTAAATTGAGAGCACTGGATCTCCTTTAAAGTATCAATCCCTATATCCCACCCAAATGTGAGGACAGAGATCAATTTTGTGCTTACCACGTCAGCAAAGGGCACCACACCAGTGCCTGTAGGGATCTACTTGAGGCTATTCAAGGCTTGATTAGGGATAAGAAAATTCAAGAACCCGAGCTTATACCAAGCACCATAAATAACCCACTAACTAACTTCAAAATGCGCCCCGCGCCCCGCACCCCGCGTGCAACCTCCTGTTAAAAACCCTCACCTGCTCATAGTAGCCTTGTTTAGATCCCTAAAGTCGACATAAACTCTGATGTCGCCATTTTTATTGGATATAGGAACTAAATTAGATAGCCTAGTGGGGTATTCGATGGCTTCTACAAAATTAGCCTTGATTTGTTTGGCTACTTCTACTTTAAACTTTTCTACCCTTTATGGACGCATCCTCCTCATCTTTTGCTTTACCAGACGTATCTTCGGGTCCATGGGAATCTTGTGCTCGGTGATGTTCTGTTTAAGTCTCGACATGTCCTCGTGGGACCAAGCGAAGGCTAAAACCTGATTTTTTAGTACTTTTATCAATTCTCTCCCCTGCTCGATGGGAAATTGATTGGAAATATATACCATTTTTTGATCATCTTCTGTATTTAAGTTAATTTCTTTTATAATGTCATTATTAATGTTCACGATGCTAGATGACTACTGGAATGGATGAATGAAATCGCAATAAAAAACACAATGCAAATAAGCAAAGTTATTCATCTTATTATCATCATAAAATACATTATTCATTTCAAACATGTTGGAAATGGAAAGAAAAGACTCATCCTGATTGGTAGGGATTGGCTCTGCAGCGGATGATCTATCTATGGCAGCCGGCTTTAGCAGGATGTCCTCATTATCTTCCTCTTCTACTTTTGCCTTGCCCTTCATAACCTTGACCATGTCTATGATGGCTGGGCTCAAGCAACCTCCCTTGATTTTTGCTTCCTCCACTATCTTGAGTTGTGCTTGGAAGTGTTCGATTCGTGTTAGCACAGGTATGTTCCTACCCGATGAGGAATTATGCCTATTTCGTTCAGCGATCAGATAAAAGAGACAAAAAAAAGACCGAATTGTCATTTGAAATCTGAAATTAAAAAATCCATATTCCAGGGAAGCTTTTATTTAGCATTTCCTACTGAAAAATCAAAAAGTCAAAGTTTGTTCAAAATAGGTAATTTTCGCCCCAGCTAATTACCCATATATAGTAAAAAAAAATCAAATCTTACTGAGATCTGGCAAGGTTTTACAGGGTTTAAAGTAAAATCTTGTGATAGGTAATTAGCCTGCAGGCTAATTACCTACCTATTATAAATACGGGGTAACCCCCTCATTTCGATAGAGACAAAAAATTTGTTAAATCCCAAAATTCCCATCATGCCTCTTTTCAGTTTCGGGAGTCCCAAAAGCCCCAAAACTCTGCCAAAACACTCTCAACTCTGAGCTTTATCACCGGCATTCGGTATAAGCTCATCTTCCTGTCTTTTTAGATCAAGATCTCACAGTGATCATCAGTCTAAAAATGACTCAATTCCCCAAAATACCTTGCATTTTCTATAGGAATAATCCAAGATTAAAGCCATAACTTAGGTTAAGCCTATTTTCCAAATAAACCACACTCTCTAATAACTTCAGTCCTGCACCAGCTCTCAAGTCATCCTGGACAGATGAAAAGGTAAACTGAGGGTAATTGGCTCTAAGTCCAACTTTAAAAATTCATTTTAGCCCACTTTCATTATTCTATTATTGCGCATTGCATTTTATTTTCTCTGTTTAAGTGAGCCACTGTGGCCACTTAAACTGTAATATGTGTGAATAAGCTCGCATGTATAGATAAACATCCAGAATGTGAGGAAACTCTATCCAAATTTTTGGGTTAGAACCCAAGCGCTACCGTTGCTAAATTTCGGTGGCTAATATTATTGGGAATTGATAGTCAAATTAAACATGCATAACAGGCATGTCAGAAATTCAAAATTTTGTCCCTGTCCCCAGAAACCCCTATTATATGCATAGAAATTAAATAAAGCCTTAACTAAATAATTCTCTGCCTGGGTTAACATGCAAAGGCTAGACATACCTTAATTTTGAATTATTTTCTAGCACATATATTTTATACTAAATATGTTATAACTCTAAGCTATAACCTAAGCATGTTATAACTCTAAGCTATAACCTAAGCATAAAATAAACTAAGTTTGCAAAAGAACCTAAGCATAATTATTAAGTATAAAAACGCTTAAAAAAGACCTAATAATTAAAAGAGAAAGAAAGAAAACTTACCAGTTGAAGCGTGCTTTAGCAGAACCTCCATGCACAAGCCTCCTAGCATAGGATAGCCTTTATGAGTATCCACAGGAACCCCACCAACCAAAACCTCTCCAAGAGTAAGAACTAAGGAGCCTCGAGTAGTTACTAGACCACTCCAGAAGCCCCACCTGAAAATATAAACTAGAGGTGCTCGAATAAAGTCAAGCTTCTCAAAAATAAATTGTTCAAGTAACCTTCACCGTAGGAATTATTCTTGGACTTGGTGCACTTTGAAAGGGGGAACATGAGTGCCTATTTATAGGCTTGGGTGAGCAAAATTGCTCCCCCAAAACCTATGTGGGATGCACATCCCACTCGGGTTTGACAGGTGGATCCATATAGATCCACGAGTTGCGCCCTCATGCAGCATGCCATGTGCGCTGCATGTAGCTACCGCAACGAAGGCTCGCACTCGAGCTGGGCCTCACGGCACGTCATTGGGCTGCGCCTTTTGGCAGCCTATTTCCATGGGCTGCCGCGAGCAATGCCTAGCATTGCACGTGCATCTTTCGGTGTGTTTTCGCACACCCGAGTCTGTACAAAATATATTTTGTACTCTCAATCCAATTTAACTCGCTAAGGCAAAATTCCCTTTTAATCCCTTTGAAATAAATATTTATTTTATGATCCTAATAAATTAGTTGTCGGTTAAAATAAATTTCTTGGTCTGTCCAAAATGATCTAATCATTTTTAACCAATTAAATAATAATCCAATTATTAATATGTTATATTTCCTTAATAGAATAAATATATTAGTTCTTTACTTAGTCCGATGAAGGTCCAATGTGTGTGACCTTATAGGATCCCAAAGTATTGAGTTGTTAAGGCTTAACCAACCCTTGTTCTAATAGAACCATTGGCTCGAGGTTCTACACCATGAATGGAACTCGATTACCTTAAACGACTGTAGTAGGCCTCTGGCAAGGGTCTTCCATCCCCCATTACTCGGAACATCATTTGTGCTTATGACTTAATCTTGGTTAATGCAATAATTGTCTAATGCATTGAAATCCTTCCATTCTTTAATATTAGTACCATCTGGTTTATAGAATTTGGTTAAAGTGTTATCCACTAATAGCAGGGTTGCTCCAAGCTATCCCAATTATTAACTTGTTATTGAAGTATATTACCTTTTACCATAGTGTGTTTGACTAAAAACTATTTCTATCAAACATATACTCTAATTAGAGGTTTGTAGCAATTATCACTTCAACAAGTGGCCAGGTACAACTCCTTTAATATATCCTGGGCGATGGATTCTTTCCGACTACTTAGCTTACTAATGTATTGTCATCACTATATCCGTAATCACGTGTAACACCCTAGATTAATGAGTGTGAGGGAATGACCCAAAGTATAGCAATAGTACCACACAAGGTAACTAGTATCTCAAGTATGAGGATATTCGCAAAGCTTATTACATGAAGATAAACACTAACACAATTATATATACACCAAGTGTTTATCTTACTACGGTCTCCAATATATCTCCCAGAAATATCCATGTGCCAAACTTAAGGCACCACCTTCAGTCCTTAGGAGATTGACTGCTTGGACCCTTTCCAAGAAAGTTGACCACATGATAGTCTTACCGCTTCATCAATATCCTTTCTTGATGAAACTAAGACTAGGGATAGTTTAGATATAATCACAATTGCACATGAAGCAGGTCTCACTAAATATTGTCCAACTATAATTTCTCTGACTTTATGCTATGATACGTCAAGGACTTTTGTATACATATATCAATGAATATATTTTAACCAGCTATAATATATATTTATAAACACATCGATATAAACAAAAAATTACATGTCTTTATTAATTAAACAAAGTATTGGTACTATTACATAATTAAAATATATCATCCTAATTGCCTTAAGGGCATACATCATATCCAACAAATATCTATTTATTTAAGCCGTTATAATGTCCGTTTTATTTCTTGAATTTAATTCTTAAATAAAGCCTTTGTAATATAGAAATTACCACACATTCCAAAATTCCAAAATTGATCCAAACAATTTGAACAATATGAGTAACGATTATGTCCGAACTCAGAATCTTACTTACTTTTTGGTATAAAAATCCCATTTTGAATCAGTATATCACAATTCCTGGTGGAGCTGAACCCGGTGGCGACTCTATTTTATTTTTAAATAAAGTAAAACTGCTTTATTTTAAAAATATCTTTGCTAAATAAAATGTGTAAATATATTTCTCAATATAATCACATTTTTTACTTATAAAAAGCCATATTTTTCATACTCAATAAGTTTATATAAAAAATGATAAAAATAACTTTCCTCTATAATAAAATCCAACATTTTATTATAAAAGAGGCACACGCATCTAAGCGAATTGAATTTTCTCAAATCAAACCAATCGATGCGGTTTCCTAAAACTGCTCCAAAAAAAGCGCCCCACGCCCCACGCACCGCACCCTACGTGCTCCCATGAAAACCCTCGCTCGCTCATAGTCGCGACTCTGCTGGGGAGAAATTATTTTTATAAAAACTCAATTTTTTATAAAAATTAATTTTTTAACATAATAATTAAAATATTGTACAAATTAAATTTGGAATTACGAAATATGTGGTAATTTCATCATTACACAATTTTAGGATTGCATAGCATCTAAATTCTTTACCCCAGAACCAATTTAGGTGTCTTTTGGTGAAGTATCTCCAAGTTCGATTAGGGCTTGAGGGGTATGGATCTAATAACACCCCTTGTGTAATGTACGAGGGCCTTGCTTGCTTAAGCGCAAGACTACCCGAGTATATTATATGTGGAAAAGTTTCCATTGGTTTGCTGGGACTCGGTACACTAAGGTGCAAGGTACCCAATTGCACCTGATCTTGAGACCGAAACCCATATTTAGATAGATGAACGATAGACACTTCCCCATAGGTTTACCCAAAAACCTTGAGTGCACGCTAGCAAACTACGCTAAGTCCCCCATTCGCTTTAAAGCAAAGTATCCCACTGGAGTTAAAAGGGCGGTAGGCATGATCTAATTATTTGCTACCTATGCAGGTCTATTTAAATATAAATAAACCTAAAAACATCATAAATATCATTATTGTGTGAAAACTAACCGCATCTTTATGCAGCCATGATATTGATGTATGACATACCATTTTATTTCCTTAGCCATAGGAACCTAAGATAACTGAGACTAGAGAGTCCATCTAGGCTCAACCCATGAGCCGAAACAAACTGAGACCAGTGAGTCCATTTAGGCTCAACCTATGAGCCAAAATAAACCAAGACTAATGAATCTACTTAGGCTCAGCCCATGAGCCAAAATACACAAACCCTTCCGAGTGACCTGCGAGTCAGCTCACCTTAGACTATAGAGTCAACCTCTGAGTGACCAACAAGTCATTTCACCTTGGACCATAAAGTCAACCTTCGAGTGACTAGCGAGTTAGCTTACCTTGGACTATAGAGTCAACCTCAGTCGGAGAGAGTCAGCTCACCTTAGACCATAGATTCAACCTTCGAGTGACCAGCGAGTCAGCTCACCATAAACCATAGAGTCAACCTCTGAGTAACCAGTGAGTAAGCTCACCTTGGACCATAGATTCAAACCCTCGAGTGTACAGTGAGTTAGCTCACCTTGGACACTCAAGTCGAATCAGATTTAGATTCAACCCCCTGGTCTTTGAACCGCGTGTTTGTGATGTTCCATGAATATTATAGACTATCCTTGCTAATTATTCCATAAACAGTGGGCATGCCCCCTACCCCTTATTATTTATACATATCCATCCATTCATTCATTCATTCATCCACTCATGCATCCCGATAGGCCGAGGTAAGTAGGGCTCATAGCTACACATGATACTCTTACTAACACTTAATCTCTTGCATTTTTAGGTTGAAAGCGAGAGAAAAGGAGGTTAAGATGTATTAAGGGAAGCCTGAAAGTCACACCCCCACCACCAATCGAATTCTGGCTGGATTTTTCTCCAATCCAGAACCTAAAACTGTAATGGCAGACGATGATGCAATTGGATAGCCCCTTAGGATGATTCTTGACACTCTAAAATTTTATTATGATTGGGAAAGGCTGAGCACTTCTAATGCTCAGAAAGCCCAAGAGCAAGAAGCTAAAGTAGCGGCGTTAAAGGCGAAGATGGCGGATATAGAAAAGTTGTCTCCTATGAAAGACAAATCTATTGCTCCCTCCATCGAGCAGTATATAGACATCAAATGATTCTTGCTAAAGGAATCAGAAGCCCTTCCGGCTAACTTTGTGATGCTTATATGGCCCCATATGCTGGTACTGGGGCTCCTCACCCGCACGTGAAAAGTTATCTTCAAATTATGACTGGCATAAACATCCCTAAGGTTCATATATTCAATCTATTTCAAGCTACTCTACAAGGACCCAATTCTGAGTGGTACATAAGGATGCCAACGGGCATGAAATCAATTAGAACAAGCTGTGATCTACATTTTTAGAAAATTATGCCTTCAATCTAAAGGTCAAAACTTCTTTACAAGACCTTGAAAGGATCAAACAATGACCAAATGATTCCTTTGAAGAATTTTACCTGAGGTGGATGGCCATTCGCGTACTTGTAATTGGGTCACCCGACCAGGACTCCCTAACACGGAAGCTTGGGTCTAGCCTAAAATACTAGGACGAAATGAAGATGAAAAGATTCAACACCTTTAATGACATGGTGGACTACGCCAAAAGACTGGAAAAGTATAAGGAAAAAGATAGAGCAAAGAAGCAAGAGCAGCAAGCTTATACTAAACCTATATACTAGGAAAAGGGTGGATCCTGCAAATAAGGCAGTTTCAATTCCTCAAAGGCTCCGGCCGAAGTTGTAGCAACCACTCAAGTGTAGACATAATAATCTATCTCCCTATGGCTAGAATTATTGTCATAGATATTCACCAAACTAAGGAAGTTTGACCAGCTCCAGTGCATCAAACCATTTGTTCTACCTACTACATCAGACGGAGAATACTTTTATGCCTATCATATCACCAAGGGGCACCGCACCAATGAAAGTACCCGGCTAATGAAAGATCTATAATAGATGATTGGCGATGGGAGAACGAAAGAGCCCGAGAAGAAACCTAGCATTCAGACTAATCCCCTGTCAAACTTTAAGGCCAGAGTAAATGCCATCAATGTTCAGGTGGAGGCCGATGAGTATGGTAGTGATGTAACGAATAACTTTCAACATGACCCAGGATGGGGGGACAATATGATTTTCGACAATATGGACATCATCTATATGGTCGATCAATTTGTCTTAAGAATGAGGACAGAAGGGATAGATCAATACCAAGTGCCATCGCACCTTATATTCTAGGGAGACTCTGTCCAAAATGAGCATGTGAAAGAATATCTTTAGTTTATGCATGAATGAGGAATAGCCATGATCGGTTTCGCACCTTAGTTCCCCATGTTCTTAGAAGTATCGGCCACAGACTATTATGACACAATGCTAATGGAAGGATAATTGAACTGGTAACTTATAGAGAGGTCCTTCCTTCATTACTTTAGGGCTTTCTAACCATACCTGGATGCCCTTCGCTGGTGGTTGGCACCGTAAGTATACCAACGAAATGCTGGCTGGCAGGATATTCCTCCTACATAACCCCTATGTATACTCCTCTAGATTACATGAGTCCGAATTACATTTGAACAAGTCTGTTAAGATTTAGGAGCTCTTCTAGAGTGGCACACCTAGAAAATCAAGAGGTGTATGATCCTGAACAAGCTTGGAATGATCACGGGGACCAGCAAAGGTACCTCGACATTAACCCGAATTAGGTGAGACCAGACCCACTTGTCGAACTCCATGCAAATGTAGTATAAGAAATGAGCCACAGAAACTAAGTGAGCATTGAATTACAAGACCCATTTGAAGGGATCTATGCTGACATCACGACATATGGTGTAAGTGTGGAGGAAACATTCGCCATCATATGGAGCATGGTCTCTGACTTTGTATAGCTATTACAGAGGTTGAGGCTGGAATGAATGAAGAAGATGATCCCGAGGAAGATCCTGAAGAAGATCCTAATGAAGATCCTGAGAAAGATCTCAAAGAAGATCCTAAGGAAGATCCTGAAGAAGATCCCAAGGAAGATCCTGAGGAGGATCCGAAAGAAGATTTTGATGATGATATCCCAGTCTAGCATGCACCAAATTAGGTCTTTGAACCATGGAATGGGCAACAACCTTTAGAGGATTCAGATGTGGAAGTAAAGGAATTTGTGGACTCCAACGAATCGGACCACAAAGCTAAGAGTGAGGTGGATAACTTGGGGTACGAATTAGAGGTCTTTTTAAGCTATGAGCTAAACCACTTACGGGGAGATTTCAAGTATGAGGCTCCCTTCCCCAATGGTATTATGGTCGATTACAATGGTGCTTAGAGCTATGCCTCATCTTTAGAGCATGGCTCCCTAGGCGCCTTATGGTCTCTGGCAAGTGCTGGTTCCGAACACTTTATGGACTTCAAATCAGGCAGTGAACACATCATTAATATGATCCGAGATGAGGGGCAAGAGCCTTCTCAGGAGTACATCATGGAGAGGATCCGCACAGAAAATGAATTAGCTTAAGCCAGTTATCAGATCCGAAGCCCAGACTTGAGGGAAGTTTATCCCATATTCTACACTGGAAACATAAGGCCATTCCACCACATCAGTGAATTTGTCCAAATAATGAATGATGGGTACATTCACTACACCCATTGGCCAGAGAGGTTCCATCTGACTCTGAGAAAAAGCAATTGTCTGGTATGAGGGGCTGACATTCTACCAGAAGTCATTTTGGAACGCTTTAGATAGATAATTCAACGATTACTTTATGTGGGTAAACCCGCCCTAGGGCATAACTCCCGAGATAGACAAGCACAGAAACCTATTATTTTACTTGGAATGGAAGGCAACTAATGCTATATGACCAACATCGATTAAATCCGCTAGGAAATATCTATGGTATATGAATAAGTATGAGGATGAACCAGAAGAGGCTGTTATGTACGACAATGAATGAGATGCAAGTGGGAAGGCCTCCTCTATCCATAAGATCAGGCAAGACTCTAATCCTATCTAATGCTAGATCCTATAAGAGAACTGTTGGGAACTGACAGTCAAATTGAACATGCATAAGAGGCATGACGGAAATTCAAAATTTTGTCCCTGTCCCAGGAACTCCTATTAGTTGCATATAAATTAAATAAAGCCTTAACTAAATAATTCTCTACCTAGGTTAGCATGCTAAAGGACTAGGCATACCATAATTCCAAATTATATCCTAGCATATTTATTTTATACTAAGCATGTTATAACTCTAAGTTATAACCTAAGCATAAAATAACCTAAGCATGCAAAAATAACCTAAGCATAATTATTAAGTCTAAAAACACTTAAAGAAAAAGACTTAATAATTAAAAGAGAAATAAAAAGAACTTACCAGTTGAAGCGTGCTTTTGCAGGACCTTCTTGCACAAGCCTCCAGTCGTAGGATAGCCTCTATCAGTATCCACACGAACCCCACCAACCAAAACCTCCCTAGGAGGAAGAACTAAGAAGCCTCGAGTAGTTGCTAGACCACTCTAGAAGCCTCACCCAAAAATATAAACTAGCGGTGCCCGAATAAATTCAGGCTCCACAAAAATAACTTGCTCAAGTACCCGAGAGATTAGTTATCTCGCTTAGGATTTATGCTTTGAGCTTGGTACATTTTGAAAGGAAAGGAAATAACCTATATATAGGCAAGGGGGAGCAAAAATGCTCCCCCTTTCGTCGATGTGGGATTAATTAACATATACATATATATATATATATATATATATATATATATATATATATATATATATATGTTAATTCAAATCCCACATGCCACTTTTCATGGGCTGCCTTTATGCAGCCCATGAATAAGGGTTGCGCATTTTTCGGTAACCGAACTTTGTACAAAATATTTTATACTTTTCGGTTCTAACTTACCAATGCAAAATTCCTTACAAATCCTTTCAAATAAATTTTTATTTTTGACTCTAATAAATTAGTTATCAGTCAAAATAAATAATTTGGTCCAACCAAAATTGAATAAATCAATTATAATTTATTTATGACTCTAATTAATTAGTTATCGGTCAAAATAAATTCCTTGGTCTATCCAAAATTGATCTAATCAATTTTAACCAATTTAAACAATAATCCAATTATTATTCATGTTATATATTTTATAATAGAATAAATCTATTAGTTCTTTACTTAGTCCGATGAAGGTCCAATGTGTGTGACCTTATAGGATCCCGAAGTATTGAGCTGTTAAGGCTTAACCAACCCGTGTTCTAATGAAACCATTGGCTCGATGTCCTAGACCGTGAATAGAACTTGATTACCTTAAACGACTGTAGTATGCCTCTAGCAAGGGTCTACCATCCCCCATTACTCGGAACGTCATTTATGCTTATGACTTAATCCCGGTTAATGCAATAATTATCCAGTGCGATAAATTCCTTCCATTCTTTAATATTAGTACCATCTGGTTTATTGGGTTCGGTTAAAGTGTTAACCCACTAATAGCAAGGTTGCTCCAAGCTATCCCAGTTATTTACTTGTTACCGAAGTATATTGCCTTTTACCATAGTGTGTTTGACTAGAAACCATTTCTATCAAACACATACTCTGATCAGAGGTTTATGGCAATCATCACTTCAACAAGTGGCCAGGTACAACTCCTTAATATATCCGGAGCGATGGATTCTTTCCGACTACTCAGCCTACCAACGTGCTGTCATCACTATATCCGTAATCACCCGTAGCACCCTAAATTAATGAGTGCATAGCAATGACCCAAAGTATAGCAATAGTACCACACAAGGCAACTAGCATCTGAAGTATGAGGACATTCGCAAAGCTTATTGCATGAAGATAAACACTAACACATTGATATTTATACCAAGTGTTTATCTTGCTGCGGTCTCCAATATATCTCCCAGATATATCCATGTGTCAAGCTTAAGGCACCACCTTTAGTCTTCAGGAGATTAACTGCTTGGACCCTTTCCAAGAAAGTTGACCACATGCTAGTCTTTCCGTTTCATCAATATCCTTTCTTGATGACACTGTGACTAGGGACAGTTTAGACATAATCATAATTGCACATGAAGTAGGTTCCACCAAATATAGTCCAACTATAATTTCTCTGACTTCATGCTATGATATGTCAAGGACTTTTGTATACATACATCAATGAATATATTTTAACCAGCTATAATATATATGTATAGAAACACATTGATATAAACAAAAGAACAAATGCCTTTATTGATTAAACAAATTATTCGTACTATTACATAATTAAGATATATCGCCCTAATTGCCTTAAGGGCATACATCATATCCAACAAACTCCCACTTGCACTAAGGCCAATTAGCCATATGTTTTAATCCATATGCTTTAACATGCTGGTCATGTTTGACTTGAGTCAATGGCTTTGTCAGACCATCCGCGAGGTTCTGATCAGTGGGTACATATTCTAATCTTATTATCTTAGCATCAACAATCTCCCTGATTATATGATACTTTCTGTATACATGTCTATTTTTCTGATGAGACCATGGTTCCTTTGCCTGAGCTATGGCACCATTGTTATCACAATATAAAGTAATTGGATTAATAGCCTCAGGCACCACACCGAGATCACCAATAAATCCCTTCAACCAGACAGCTTCTTTTGCTGCTTCGCATGCAGCAATGTATTCAGATTCCGTGGTTGAATCAGCAGTAGTTTCTTGCTTGGAACTCTTCCAGCATACTGCCCCTCCATTTAACACATACACAAAACCTGACTGAGACTTAAAGTCATCCTTGTCAGATTGAAAGCTTGCGTCAGTGTAACCTTTGATAGTGAGATCACCTTCTCCATAAATCAAGAACTCATCCTTAGTCCTTCTCAAGTACTTAAGGATTGCCTTGACGGCCATCCAGTGTTTTTCACCTGGATCTGACTGATATCTGCTCGTAAAGCTCAAAGCCTGAGAGACATCCGGCCTAGTACATATCATAGCATACATGATGGATCCTATCGCGGATGCATAGGGTATATCCTTCATGCGCATTCTCTCTTGAGCTGTCTTCGGACACTCAGCTTTAGATAGGTTAATCCCCTTTGTCATTGGGAGATAACCTTTCTTAGAATGCTCAAGGTTGAACCTATTTAACACCTTGTCTATATATGTACTTTGAGAAAGACCTAACAGCCTCTTGGATCTATCCCTGTAGATCTTTATACCTAGTATAAATGCTGCTTCACCAAGGTCTTTCATGGAGAACTTTCTTGACAACCATACTTTAACATTTTGAAGAAGAGAAATGTCATTTCCTATTAGCAGAATGTCATCAACATATAATACTAGAAAAATGACTGCACTCCCACTAACCTTCTTGTAAACACAAGGCTCATTTGCATTTGGGCAGAAATCCAGTTCCTGGATTGTCTGATCAAACCTTATATTCCAACTCCTTGATGCCTGCTTAAGTCCATAAATGGATCTTTGTAGTTTGCATACCTTCGAGCCATTCTGAGATGTAAAACCCTCAGGTTGTGTCATATACACATCCCGGTCTAAATCCCCATTGAGGAATGCTGTTTTTACATCCATCTGCCAGATCTCATAATCGTAATGAGCAGCAATGGCGAGGAGTATCCTTATGGATTTGAGCATGGCTACTGGTGAGAAGGTTTCATCATAGTCAATACCTTCTCGTTGACTATAACCTTTCG
Source organism: Euphorbia pulcherrima (assembly GCA_947683365.1). Lineage (NCBI taxonomy): Eukaryota > Viridiplantae > Streptophyta > Magnoliopsida > Malpighiales > Euphorbiaceae > Euphorbia > Euphorbia pulcherrima. The sequence continues at coordinate 17,524,590 of CANTUS010000013.1, read as the reverse complement.
CAACCAACCTTGCTTTATAGGTAATTACATTACCATCCATGTCTGTCTTCTTCTTGAAGACCCATTTGCACCCAATTGGTCTAACCTCTTGCGGTGCATCAACCAAATTCCAAACTTGGTTCTCGTACATGGAATCCATTTCTGATTTCATGGCCTTTTGCCATTTATCAGAATCTGAGCCTTTTATTGCCTCATCATATGTCCTTGGTTCATCATCCTCCACAAGATATAGTTCCTTATCATTAGTGATGATAAACCCATATCTATCGGGACCCTTATGAACACGACTTGATCTTCGCAATGATTGTGTTTCGACAGTTTGTTCTTGGATCACACTCTCTTGTGTATCTAGAACGGGGTCAATCAGTTGATCGTCTGTTTCTTCCTCTTGAACTTCCAGTTCAATATTGCTCCCACTGACCTTTTCAAGTAAGTGTTCCTTTTCCAAAAAGTGAGCATTCCGAGACACAAATACCTTTTGTGCTTCGGGTTGGTAAAACAGATACCCAATTGTTTCCTTTGGATATCCAATGAACAGACATTTGTCAGCCTTGGCATTTAGCTTATCTGACGCTATCCTCTTTACCATAGCAGGACAACCCCATACTCTTAAGTGATTTAGAGATGGCTTTTTGTTACACCATCTTTCTTAAGGTGTAAAATCAACTGATTTAGAGGGCACTCTGTTTAAGATATAAACCGCGCTCTCAAGTGCATATCCCCAAAAGGATTTACTAAGAACTGCATGGCTTATCATGGACCTGACCATATCTAATAAAGTCCGATTCCTCCTTTCTGACACTCCATTATGTTGGGGTGTATAAGGAGTGGTCCACTGGGGAACTATCCCATTTTCCTTTAGATAATCCTGAAACTCCTGACTTAAGTATTCTCCACCTCGATCCGATCGAAGTGTTTTAATACTTTTCTCAAGCTGTTTCTCTACTTCAGCTCTGAATAGTTTGAATTTTTCAAAACTTTCAGACTTGTGCTTCATCAAGTACAAATAACCGTATCGTGAGTAATCATCAATAAAGGTTATGAAGTAGGAGTATCCTCCTAGTGCCTGAACACTCATTGGACCACACACATCAGTGTGTATAAGTTCCAATGTACTCGTGGCTCGTTCACCCTTCCCTTTAAAGGGTAACTTTGTCATTTTTCCTTTTAAACAAGGTTCGCAATCACCATAAGACTCTAAGTCTATTGAGCCCAAGTCTCCACGCTTATGCAACTTGGTTAAGCGATCTTTGTTTATGTGGCCTAAACGGCAATGCCATAAGTAAAAGGAATTCTCATTATCTAATTTAACTTTCTTCACATTATTTATATTGAAAACTTCTGTTTTAGTATCAAGAATATAAATGCCACCTTTCAACATTCCATAACCATAAAGAATATTATTCAAACGAATCTGACAATTATTATTCGAAAATAAAATTTCAAATCCCTCTGTTGCTAAACACGCAACAGATACAATATTCTTAGTAACACTTGGAATGTAATAACAATTATTCAAAACTAAAACAAGTCCACTTGGCAAAATAAGACTAAAGCTCCCTACGGCTAATGCAGCAACTCTGGCTCCATTTCCCATACGTAGGTCCATCTCCCCTTTTGCAAGTTTTCTACAGTTCCTTAGTCCCTGCACAGAAGTACAGATATGAGAAAAACAACCAGTATCTAATACCCAAGTGGATTCTTGCGGAAAAGTAGCAAAGTTTTCAATTACAAATATACCTGAAGTAGATGCCTCTGTAGGCTTCTTCTTCAAATGCTCAGAAGCAGGAGCTTTGCAATCCCTCTTCCAATGTCCCGGTTTCCCACATTGGAAGCAGACATACTTAGATGCCTTCTTTTCATTCTTCTTCTTACTGATTCTTTTCTTGGCACCCAGTGCCTGCTTCTTTTTCTTAGAAGCCTTGCCTTTGTCAACCAACAGTAGAGGTTTCTGATCTTTCTTGATCTGAGGTTCTACTGTTTTCAGCATGTTAATTAATTCAGGGATAGTTGAATTAATCCTGTTCATGTAATAGTTAGTTACGAAACCTGAGTAACTATCTGTCAAGGACATCAACACAAGGTCAATGCTCAAGTCATGATTCATCTCGAATCCCAATCGATTCAGCTTCTCAAGGTATCCCAAGAGTTTCAGTACATGCTGAGAGGCAGAGGTGCCAGCCTGCATCTTGGTCCCGAAAAGGAGCTTAGAGGTCTCATACCTCTCTGTCCTCTCCCTCTCCGAAAAGAGTTCTTCAAGATGGAGAACCATATCCTCCAAGGGCATGTTCTCATGTTGTTTCTGAAGCTCAGAATTCATGGACCCCAACATAATACACATGGCAGTCTCACGATCTTTCCTGTGCTTCAACCAGGCATCATGTTCCACATGATCCTCAACATCAGGTTCTACAGGGAAAATTTCACTTAGGACATAGGCAATTCCCTCAGATCTGAGAACTATTCTCACTGCTCGGAACCAATCAGAAAAGTTCGAGCCATTCAATTTGGTGTCAAGTAACATACGGAGATTAAAATTGGAAGCCATTTTCTACCTAAGACATAAGAAAAGAAAAGTGTTTAGATATTAGTTTAAGTACATGTATTTAATTTGAGGACTTTTTAATTAAATACATTTTTCTACTATTTTCTTCGAAATTTACAATAGCCCATTCTATTGAATTCGTGAATTTTAGCCCAGCTAAATTTCCTAGTAGGTAGCATCTATAACTAGTCTACTACAACCCCCAATTTTATGAGTCAAGTCATAATAGTCAGTCATAGTTGGAATCCAATTCCATTTGCATCGCATGCAATTGCTAATTCATTCAAGTTCCCTAATCCCAAGGGACGTGTGCTCTTATATTAGCATCTCCTTGAATATGTCTCAGATCTGGGCCTAGCCCCCAATTTTATGGTGGACTACCCCAGCTCTGTTAAGGCAGACCCTATCTCAAACTTTACAACCAATCAATGTGGACTAGAAGGAACGCTTTGCGTAGCACTTTGATAGCCCAAAAAGACCGTATTATAAATTTGAGTAAGGAAGACTATCACTTGCCTTAATATATTTACTTTGGGATTTTATTGGTGTTAAACGTCTCACCCAATCTAGGATTTTATCAGATGGACAAAATTATAATTACTTGTATTAATTCAGGGAATTTTAGAATTAATTTATAAGGTCTAACCTTAGGTGGGTTCAGCTCTTTATTATAATTATTCCATCAACCTAGATTATATGCAAAATAATTAACCCTTTAATTTGTTATATTTATATTGCATTTCCTTTAAGCTTTTATTCAATAATTTTAATTTTTTACTTTGTTATAGAAACACATATAAGCACCATCTTATATACTAGAAATAAATTAGTTCATATTAATCCCCCGATTGGTCAATTCAAATTGCACCGATATAGGTTCCCAGGTAGGAGAGGTGCCCTATGAGGAGTAGACACCAAGTCCAATCCTTAGCCAGAACAAATACGGGCACAAACTTGAAGACCAATGGATTCTCTTGAACTAATAAATTTCGTTCTTCCAATTCATGTAAATTGGGAGCATCTATAACCCATGTAATTTAAATAAATTATTGACACTTGTATAATTTGAGTAAGTTGAGCAAGCTTATTCAAAATTATTCATAACCAATTTCTAACCTTGAAATGAAAGACAGAAGTTTATATATATTGTTCTAAACAATTAAATAAACAAATCGTTTCATTTAGAAAATAATATTTAGTTTGCTTCTAACTTAATTATGCACTAAATAGGCAGGCTCTGATACCACTGTTGGGAACTGACAGTCAAATTGAACATGCATAAGAGGCATGACGGAAATTCAAAATTTTGTCCCTGTCCCAGGAACTCCTATTAGTTGCATATAAATTAAATAAAGCCTTAACTAAATAATTCTCTACCTAGGTTAGCATGCTAAAGGACTAGGCATACCATAATTCCAAATTATATCCTAGCATATTTATTTTATACTAAGCATGTTATAACTCTAAGTTATAACCTAAGCATAAAATAACCTAAGCATGCAAAAATAACCTAAGCATAATTATTAAGTCTAAAAACACTTAAAGAAAAAGACTTAATAATTAAAAGAGAAATAAAAAGAACTTACCAGTTGAAGCGTGCTTTTGCAGGACCTTCTTGCACAAGCCTCCAGTCGTAGGATAGCCTCTATCAGTATCCACACGAACCCCACCAACCAAAACCTCCCTAGGAGGAAGAACTAAGAAGCCTCGAGTAGTTGCTAGACCACTCTAGAAGCCTCACCCAAAAATATAAACTAGCGGTGCCCGAATAAATTCAGGCTCCACAAAAATAACTTGCTCAAGTACCCGAGAGATTAATTATCTCGCTTAGGATTTATGCTTTGAGCTTGGTACAATTTGAAAGGAAAGGAAATAACCTATATATAGGCAAGGGGGAGCAAAAATGCTCCCCCTTTCGTCGATGTGGGATTAATTAACATATACATATATATATATGTTAATTCAAATCCCACACGCCACTTTTCATGGGCTGCCTTTATGCAGCCCATGAATAAGGGTTGCGCATTTTTCGGTAACCGAACTTTGTACAAAATATTTTATACTTTTCGGTTCTAACTTACCAATGCAAAATTCCTTATAAATCCTTTCAAATAAATTTTTATTTTTGACTCTAATAAATTAGTTATCAGTCAAAATAAATAATTTGGTCCAACCAAAATTGAATAAATCAATTATAATTTATTTATGACTCTAATTAATTAGTTATCGGTCAAAATAAATTCCTTGGTCTATCCAAAATTGATCTAATCAATTTTAACCAATTTAAACAATAATCCAATTATTATTCATGTTATATATTTTGTAATAGAATAAATCTATTAGTTCTTTACTTAGTCCGATGAAGGTCCAATGTGTGTGACCTTATAGGATCCCGAAGTATTGAGCTGTTAAGGCTTAACCAACCCGTGTTCTAATGAAACCATTGGCTCGATGTTCTAGACCGTGAATAGAACTCGATTACCTTAAATGACTATAGTATGCCTCTAGCAAGGGTCTACCATCCCCCATTACTCGGAACGTCATTTATGCTTATGACTTAATCCCGGTTAATGCAATAATTATCCAGTGCGATAAATTCCTTCCATTCTTTAATATTAGTACCATCTGGTTTATTGGGTTCGGTTAAAGTGTTAACCCACTAATAGCAAGGTTGCTCCAAGCTATCCCAGTTATTTACTTGTTACTGAAGTATATTGCCTTTTACCATAGTGTGTTTGACTAGAAACCATTTCTATCAAACACATACTCTGATCAGAGGTTTATGGCAATCATCACTTCAACAAGTGGCCAGGTACAACTCCTTAATATATCCGGAGCGATGGATTCTTTCCGACTACTCAGCCTACCAACGTGCTGTCATCACTATATCCGTAATCACCCGTAGCACCCTAAATTAATGAGTGCATAGCAATGACCCAAAGTATAGCAATAGTACCACACAAGGCAACTAGCATCTCAAGTATGAGGACATTCGCAAAGCTTATTGCATGAAGATAAACACTAACACATTGATATTTATACCAAGTGTTTATCTTGCTGCGGTCTCCAATATATCTCCCAGATATATCCATGTGTCAAGCTTAAGGCACCACCTTCAGTCTTTAGGAGATTAACTGCTTGGACCCTTTCCAAGAAAGTTGACCACATGCTAGTCTTTCCGTTTCATCAATATCCTTTCTTGATGACACTGTGACTAGGGACAGTTTAGACATAATCATAATTGCACATGAAGTAGGTTCCACCAAATATAGTACAACTATAATTTCTCTGACTTCATGCTATGATATGTCAAGGACTTTTGTATACATACATCAATGAATATATTTTAACCAGCTATAATATATATGTATAGAAACACATTGATATAAACAAAAGAACAAATGCCTTTATTGATTAAACAAATTATTCGTACTATTACATAATTAAGATATATCGCCCTAATTGCCTTAAGGGCATACATCATATCCAACAAGAACCCCGTTGCCTAGAAAGACAGCTTGAAAAGGTTCCCTTTATGCAATAGCCGTTCACCACCAAAGCGCCATCTTTCATGAAAAAGCTGATTTACTTGGGAGATATACCACTTGATAAAGATTTTGACGAATTCAAAGTCTTCAAAACAACAAACTCACCAAACCAGGTTGCTAATCCCATTACTAGAGGAGGGAAAATTACTAGGTTTGTATCCCCAGCTACGCCAAGAGCTGAGCCCCCAACACCTCCTACTTTTGTTAAGTCCTCAGAATAGATAGAAAGTCCTATTGTGGATTAGTTGAAGGCTACCGCTACCAAGATGAGCATTTGGGACCTTCGTCTTGGTTCTCAAGATCACAGGCTTGCTATCGTTAAGAAGCTAATGGAGATCAAAACATCTCCCCTAGCATCGCCTGAATAGGTCTGTGAGCTGCTTAATAATGAAACTTGCAGTGTCATCCCTGACATTATCTTCTCAAGCTTAGATCTGCCAGATGAGGGCATTCCCCGTAATAAGGCTTTTATTTGAGGGCAAGTGTTTTTGGGCGCATCATGCCCTGTGTAATGGTCGATATTGGTTCATCGCTGAATGTCTGCCCCAAGGATATTCTACCAATCCTGAGACTAACCGAGAGGGACTTAAAGAGATCCACAACAATCATTAAGGCCTATAATAACTCTAAGAGGACTGTCATTGGCACGTTTGAGGCTGAAGTTACCATCAGTGAAATCTCATCTATTGTACTCTTCACAGTCATAGACATCCGATTGACCTTCTCTTTGTGGCTCAGGCGGCCATGGTTCCATGCACTGGGAGGAGTTCCGTCCACTCTTCACCAAAAAATCAAAAACCCATTCCACAAAAAGATCGTTACTCTAGAGGCTGATGAGGCCTCAGTGGTGGTGGTGCTGAAAATGGAAGAAAGCCATATGAAAGGGTTTACTTAGCCACGATTGACAAAGAATCAAACAAGCAACCAGAGGTGCACTGGGGCCCTTAGATTTAGGGTTATATGTGGAAGCCCCACACTCCCGGGAAAGGACTAGGTGCCCATAAACATCGATTATCGATCTTTAATATAGAGGCAAGAGAATGGAAGCCCATAAGACTCGGTTATGTAGGATCCAAGAGAATCACCCACAAGAAAGTCTCTCAGAAGAAGTCATAGCAACCCTATAATAGAACCCCTAAACCCGTCACTCACCAGGGAAGGACAATTCTATAATTTAAGATTTTCTCGGATATAGTCGACTATAGCAAGCACGGTAAAAAGCTTTATGAATTGTGTAATGAGGATAGCATGTGATCAGCTAGATGTTAGGGCAATTTTGGATTAGACTAAGATCAAAGAACAGGTACACCCAAAGAAGATCAAGAAGCTAAGTAAAGAGGAAGAAATCCTCGACACTCTAACCAAGCACCTTCAAGCATAACTCAAGATAGTTAAAGAAGCAAGAAACAAGGGAGGTAGCTTGAGCCAGGCCTTCATAGACATGGTAAAGACCATGAAGGGCAAGGTAAAGGTAGAAGAGGAAGACGAGGTGGAAATCCTATTGAGGCAAGTTGCAATAGAAGAATCATCCGCTGAAAAGTTAGACCCCGCCGATCAGGATGAGTCATTTATTTCCATTTCCAGCATGTTTGAAATGAATAGTGTACTTTATGATGATAATAAGATGAAGAACGAACTTTGCCTATTTGGATTATGTTTGTGATTATGATTCCATGTATCCATTCTAACATTCATCTAGCATCTTAACATCAATAATGATATTTTAAAGAAATTAACTTAAATACGGATGATGATCCAAAAATGGTGTACAATTCTAATTGATTGCCCATTAAATAAGAGAGAGAGTTAATAAAAGTATTAAGAAATCATGTTTTAGCCTTCGCTTGGTCTCATGAAGACAAGCTAGGACTTGATCGGCACATCGCTGAGGACAAAATCTCCACAGACCTGAAAATTCGGTTGGTAAAGCAAAAAATAAGGAGAATGCACTTGGAATGGGCCGAAAAGGTCAAAGGAGAAGTGGCCAAGTAGATCAAGGTAATTTGGTTGAGGTCGTCGAGTACCCACTTGGCTATCCAATATAGTTCATGTACCTGAGAAGAATTACGACTTGCTAGATTGTTTTGACTTCAGGGACTTAAATAAGGCTACTGCATAGGATGATTTCCCACTACCGCACATTGATGTTTAGGTTGACAGTGCGACAAGAGTAGCCATGTATTCCTTTATGGATGGATTCTCAAGATATCACCAGATCCTCATGAACGTAATAGACAAGTTCAAAACCGCATTCATCTTAGAGTGGGGAACCTATTGTTTCAAAGTAATGCCTTTCGGAGTAAAAAAATGTTGGGGTAAACTACCAACGAGAAGTCGAAGTCTACATAGATGACATGCTTATAAAATCCACCACGTCGGAAGAGCATCGGGTAGTATTAGAGTGATTCCTCACAAGAATAGAGAAATACAATCCCCGTAGCATTCCTAAAAAGTGTATATTCGGTGTCATATCAGGAAAATTACTGGGACACATAGTTAACAGTAGAGGCATAGAGATGGATCCTAATAAGGTTAATGCTATCAGGGGAATGCCTGTGCTAAAAATCGAGATGGAAGTAAGAAGTTTCTTAGGGTACATACAGTACGTCAGCTGCTTTTTAACACGATCAACTACCACGTGCGAGCCTATCTTTAAGCTCTTGAAGAAACAGCAACCAATAGAATGGAATGACCAATATCATGAATCTTTCGATAGAATCAAGGCTTATCTAATGAACCCTCCTATACTAAAGCCGTCGATTCTTGGGAAGGCACTTATTCTCTATTTGGCAACAGAGGAGACATCTGTAGGGGCTATGTTGGTTCAAGAGCAAGAAGATAAGAAGGAGCACGTAGTTTATTACCTCAGCTAGAAATTACTAGAATGTAAGACTCGATACACTATTGTGGAGAAAACTTGTGCCACCATGGTCTGGCTCACCAAGAAACTCAGACATTACTTCTAATCCTATAGAATCCAAGCGGTCGTGAAAGTGGATCCAATGAAGTATTTATGTCAGGCTCCCTCATTAACCAAAAACTAGCAAGGTGGCTCTTGTTATTAGAATTTGATATCGAGTACGTCACTAAGAGGACCATCAAGGGAAGGACAGTGGCTGAATTCTTAGCAAACCAACCGCTCGACAAAGGAGAACAGGAAAACCTAGAATTCCCTGATGAATACTTTGTAACGGCAACACAAAGTTCTAAAAAGTGGACTATGATCTTCGATGGTGCCATTAACAATTGAGGAGCTGGCTTGGGGGTCATCATCACTACACTATATGGAGCACTCTCACCCCTATCAAAATGATTCAAATTTCTCACCACGAATAATAGAATAGAATATAAAGCTTATCTATTCAGAATGTGTGCCCTTGTCACTCTTAAGGTAGACAAAGTAAAAATTATTGGTGATTCAGCTTTGGTCATCAAGCAAGTTATAGGAGACTAGGAACTAAAGGGGGAATCCCTTAGGCCTTACCTAGAGGCTACATGGAGAAAAGCCACGATGTTCAATGAATGCGAGTTTTATCACATGCCTTGAGAAGAGAATCAGATGGCATATGCACTAGCCACTTTAGCCTCCATGTGGGAAGGGCCCCAAAAGCAGCCAATCAAACCCCTTTTTATGGAAATGATTCGATCTCCGTACTACATCCGCTCAATAAATGACACTATAGATGAGGAAGAACCCTGGTACTCTGACATTGTCAAGTTCCTTAAAGTTAATGAATTTCCAGCTGAGGCTACAGATTTTGATAGGAATATGCTAAGGAAGCTCGCATTACAGTTCTGCGTAATTAAAGGGGATTTGTTCAGGAGGCCATCAGACAGTCTACTGTTAAAGTGTCTCACCCAACAAGAAGTTGAAAAGGTGAAGAAAGAGGTACATTCGGGAGACTGTTGTCCACCGATGAATGACATCATGATGGTAAAGAAAATCCAAAGAATGGGATATATTTGACTAACCATGTTAGCCAGCTGTATTCAAGAAGTAAAGACTTGCCATTCTTGTCAGATATATGAAGATGTGAGCCACTTGCCCCTGACAACACTATAAACCTTGACAACGGCTTGGCCATTCTCAGCCTGGGGTATCGATATCATCAGATAGATAAGCGTCTTTAACTAACAGCCATCGCTTCATTAGAGTAGCTGTTGATTACTTTTCCACATGTGTTGAAGTGGAATCATACACAAGCAGCATGATCAAGAAAATGGCCCAGTTTATTTGGTGATATATCTTTGCCAGATATAGCATTCCTCATCATATTTTAAGTGACAATAGTGTGCAATTCCAAGGGGAAACAACTGATCTTATTGAGAAGCACGGGATCGAGCATCATCGCTCTTCACCTTATCACCCTCAAGGCAAAGGAGCTGTAGAAGCAGCTAATAAAGCAATTAAGAAAATCCTCTCCAAGATGATCTTTAACTACTAAAATTGGGGCAATCATTTGCATTATGCCTTGTGGGGATACAAGATCAACATCAAGACTCCTACAGGTTAAACTCCTTTTTCTCTCATCTATGGAATTGAAGCAGTTCTGCCTATGGAAATGGAAATCAAGTCTTTGAGCATAGCCCGTAAAGGAAGACTTCCTGAAGATGAGTGGGCAAGGGAAAGACACGAGGAACTGACTTTGATCGATGAAAAACAATTAACTATGTTGGACAATCGATAATTATACCAACAGTGCATGGCCAGGGCTTACTACCGTAAAGTAAAGGGGCAAGGTTAGGCCCTGAGAATGGGTGATCTGATCTTAAAGTAATGTAGTGAATCACATATTGATGCTCAAGGGAAGTTCAAACCAAACTGGGAAGGGCCGTATGTAGTAAGAAAGACTCTTAGTAAAAGGGGCGTTAAAGATCTCAGATCTGGACGGCAACAAATTTTTGAATCTAGTAAATCGCAATAAGCTGAAGTGCTATCTCACGTAAAAAAAAAAGAAAAAAAAAAGAAATAAAGGTCAGGTTTGTATAAGAGCTAGTGAGGGCTCTTAGGCAAAACTAAAGACCCCAAAATAAAAGAATGAAGCCTTAGGTAAAATCAGTTTGAAACCTCAAGCGACAGTGGGCATTTCTTGGGAATAAATACCATTTGTTCTTCCTATTCAAATGATATCTTTTGTAGTAACATGATTATGTTAAATATACTAAGTGAATGCATTAAATGGAAACTGTGAATTGTTTAAATAAAATGCACATTCGAATGACATCATTTCATCCTTATTACACATAAAAATGCACTACAAACAGGAAATGGAAATGACAAAGACAGACAACAAGGCCTGAAGCCTTTATTTCCCCACTGGAACAAAAGACACTTGATGACAAGCTTAATGACCCCCAAGGAAACTATAGAGTCTCTGCATCTCAATGAGCCTCTCTCTAAGGATAGAAGCCCATGAGTACTTGCAACCCAAATGCGATATGCCTCGAAAGGATGGACGTTAAAATGCATTGAATAGTTCATCTCCATCCTAGAGCGGGCAATCCACCACACGTCATGATGGTAAACCTGAGTATAAGAAAGCTCAGAGTCGATTAAAGTGCACAACAATGTCGAGAACCCCTAAGGATGACCATGCTGCCTACACAAGCGACCAGGAGAGTAGGTGATGATCTCAAAAAGGCCAATAAGGACCATGCCATCTCTAGTAGCGTAAGTAGTCACATGCGTGATTCCCGACCAAGGGAAAACCCAATAGAGGCCCTCAGTAGCTCGATTCCTTATGAATTTAACCCACTCCTCGATAGTGAAGTCTCTATGAGGACAGTTGCCAATGCAGACTATAGAACCATGTGCCCAATAGGCCTTCGAATAATAATCCATAGTCATAGGGATAGACAACAAGGAAAGCTTATACCAACGCCAAAGCTATAAAAATAACACAAAAGCACAAAAGGAAAAATAAGAAAACAAAAGAAAAGAAAAAGAAAAAAATGAGAAAAAAAAGGAAAAAGAAAAAGATAGCCTGCTGGATTTAAAACCAGAAAAGGCGGTCCAGGCAAAAATTAAGGCAAGCTTGATGAATTGAAAACCCAAAAGGGTGGTTCATGCAAAAAGAAAGGCTCAAATAAAAGCTACCTGAAGAAGGAGCCTACTGGCCTTGGTAGTAGCTTCAGTCCCATTCCGGGAAGAACGCACAAAGATCAGTGTCTCAGCCAAACTCACTGGAATGAAAGATTTTCCCTCTAATATCTGATCAATGATAGTGAGGAAGGCAAAGTTATAAACTACAGTGGGAACCTCACGAAGGAAGACTCCCAGCAAGAGTAAGAAAATGAGCTGAGGGTAGCTTGCATTATTAGGAAAAAGGTTCCTGACTATGTCAAAAGCCACGTCCAACCTCAAGCCCTTGTCACAAATCAGTCGGTGCATGTTAAAGTTTTACAACTGAGAACGGTTCATGAACAGGTTAAAAAACTCAGGACGGTGCTTTGAAATGGCTGGAGGCATGTCAGCTACGGATCTTAGCAGCCCACAGAATTCCTTGTTCAAGGGGTATAACTCGTGCTCTTGAAAATGGAACACTTTGTCGACAAGATCCCTAAATTTGATAGCAGCCTAGATCATGTTATCCTTAACAAAGATGTGATAATATTCCTTCATATGCGCCCGACCATAGACCCCGAGACGGTCCCAACCATCCGAGTTCTTCAAATAAACATTCAAATCTACACGAAAACGGATGTAGTTCTCAATGGTAAAATCTCAAAGAGTAGCAGTTCGCTATATATAGTTTATGGGGCAATCTGCCAATATCTGGCAGATTACCCCAATAAAATTGATCGAAGACAAAAAGAAAGCACAAAGAAAAGGAATAATGCAAAATTCTTTTATATATAAAACTATGTTCATATAAAAAGAGGCAACGCAAATGGCCCAAAGAAAAGCAAACAACAAAAGAAAAAAACAAAGCCTATCTAATACCCACTGGAACATGGGTGGCTAGGTTCAAAGGATGACAGAGGAGGAGGATAACCGCCCTGAGGAGAGAATCCGGAAGGATTGCCCTATCCCTACTGTGGCTGCTGCTATAGATCATCCACCTGGAGCAACCCTAATAGACCTTAAAGCCATCGGATCTCAAGCTATAACATTTTAACACAAATCATTCATAAGCATTTCATAACATGTCATGCATCATCATTAAAATAATAAAGTAATGAACGTATCGCTATATTAGATTTTTGGTTCATCATGAACTGTTGTTGCCCTTGGATGTACCCCTAATTAGAGATGCTATCGGCAACGGGAACTTGCAAGAATAAGAGATCAGGACGAGTCAGAACCAATATAATTCAAGATCCTGAAGAAAAAGAGAAAAAGCAGAGAATGATCACATAAGTGGTATCGGCCAGATAGAAGGCCACTGGATGCTTAGGATCTAGATAAGGCAGAATCACTGGCGTATAAGTACTCAGGTCAAGATGGTACAATAAAAGACATGGATGGCTGATACTAAAACCCCCGATGTCCCTCAACCATCGCTGAACTCTGAGGTAGGACAGGCGGCATCGAAGAGCTACCCACATGAGTGAGAGTAGATGCAAGCCTTTTCCTACCTTGGTGATCCAGCAAAGACAACAAGGCAAGGCAAATCAGTCCAACTAAGCACAGAAATAAAAAAAGACAAGCAACTCGAGACAACAAAAGAGAAGATACCATCATCTGAACAGTCCTAGGCAAACCCAATCTGGCTTGACCGCTAGGGTTGGAAGTCGAAGGGGCATCACCCTTAGAGGGGTTGTGGATGTCTGGCTGAGGTGCGGCATGAATAGGGTCTATCTTTGGCCATCCAAGAAGTTGTGAATGATAAAACTCCTCATACCCCCCAACCCACTTGGGGAAGGCGCTAAGTAAGCCATTGGAAGCTAATCGAGCAAAGTTGGGTGCGCTTTGAGGCCAAAAGATGTATCTGGGTACCTCGAGAGGAATAGAGCACAACCGGGGAGGGAGATGACAATTCTGAATGTGCTCTCGAAGGTACCACTCCAAGGAGAAGGGAGACTCTATAATCAGCCGGGTGTTTACAAATTCCCTAGCTAATCTCATAATCTTTGGCCAGTGAAGAGCATGTCCCCAAGGCTGCGTCTTAATCTGGGAAAAGAAAGAGGTACCAGGCATTAATGCAACGATTGTAGTAGATATAGTGATCAAAACAAATCTGGGAAACTATAGAATATACCTACTCCGAAGATAGATCATAGAGGCGAGCGGAAAGAGCAGCACGAGACTCTATCTCCCAATTGCGCTAGTAGTGTGGCGGATGAGGATAGAATTGATAGCTACCATCTCACACGAGCTTGGTCCTTGAGAGAATTCCCATCTTGAAAAGCCAGATCTGTGAGTAGTCAAATGAAATCAGGATGCCAAAAGATAAAAAAAAATGCTCATAAAGGAAGAAAAGGAGTTAAATCCTTACATAGACAATTTAAACTTGCCAATGATGTTCCTTACACACTGATCAAGGGCCCAGTATAGATGACCTAGCGCGGCTCGACCCCAAGCATACTCGTTAATGTATGTTGAATCAATCAATGAAGGCAGAATATGGAGATTCACGATTGCACCCCCAGTAGGAAAGCACAGCTATGACAAAGTGGCAGCCATGAAAGCTCTAGCCTCGTAGGTGGAAGTAAAGTGTCTCCTATCCCTGGTGGTCTAAAAGGTCATAAGTTTTCCTTCAAGAAAATCGCTTGGGCTTGTCTATAGAATATCCAATCAGTGCCTCAATGGTCTCCACATTGAAGTAGTCATAAGTAAAGCAAGCGTTATAGTGGCTCATGTTACCGTGGAAGGGAAGAGCTATGATGGGGTAGTAATCCACCAGAGTAATAGTGTATTCCCTGCACAGGAAGTGGAAAGTGTTGGTAGTATCAGACCACATACTTAACATGTGGGTAGAAGTATTAGCTGGGATGAATGGATAGTTGCGATGCCTCATTTAGTTGTAGTTCCTCACCATTCTCCCCAAGGACATCCCGTCAACAATGGTTTTGGCACCAGGGGATAGCATCTTGTACCACTCTTGAAAGTGGGTAATACTACTACTCTCATGACTGGTGACCTGTAGAAAAAAATGCACGTACTAATCACATACCAGTCTTCGATAAATCACAAGATTATTGAAGGTCATTGCATTCATGCCATGAATGAAGAACAAAATACACACACACACACACGCACACACACACACACACAGATACACATATATATATATATACACGTATACATACATACATATATATATATATAACAAATAAATAACATCATAAAATAATAATCATAATAATAATAACATGGTAACAAATGCGGCAAAGGGGGTAAGGCTTACCAGAATCCGAGAAAGGTGGTCGGAAGGCTTTAAAGCAGGTGGGATAAAATCCCTCGTACAGATCCTGTGGTACATCTAATTTGATGGAAGCTCGTATAAAGCCTCGGTAGGAATCTTAGATAATTCCACTTGCTCGCCATCAATAATCACATTCCGAGTGGTAACTTGGACAGTTGGCAAATTCAAGCAGGTATTGTAGAGCTTGAACCACATGGAAACCCTCAAAATGGAAATAAAAAGAGCAGAAAAGGAAAGAAAACGAAAGAAATCATTGTCAAAGATGGCTTGAATACAAAAATCTTCAAAGAAAAAGAGCTAAATTCACAAGAGAGAAGAGAATAAATTTTTGGTGTGGAGAAAATGGGAGCCAAACTGCTATTTTTATAGCCCGCAGGTAATTAGCTCGCTGGCTAATTACCTATGCTAGCTATCATGTGTTTACGTGTTGTACGCGTTTACGCATAACAGCTATGAAAGTTACCGTTACATAGGTAATTAGCCCACTGGCTAATTATGTATGTTTTAAATTTTCTTGTGCAATTTTCATATTTCATCCATTTTCTGCATTGTTCACAAAACGAGCGGACCTAAAAGTTGTTTTTACACAGTCCTTCATGCATTAAGCACCCAAAAATATTTATTTCGACCCCCGGTCAATTTTAAACCTCATGCAACTTATTAATAAATTTTTAATCGAAGGGGCGAAATATATTTTGTTTCAAAATTTGTCGATCAAAAATATTTTAACTCATTGCATTCCACACACACACTATTTTGTTTGTTTCACATATGATAAAATTTCTTGAACGAAATTTATGTATGCGAGGGGCAAACTGTGAGCACAAGTCCGTTTCGGCCCAATAAGGAATTATGCCTATTTTATTCAGTGATCAGACAAAAGAGCTGAAAAAGACTAAATTGTCATCCGAAATCTGAAATTCAAAAATCCATATTCCAGGGAAGCTTTGAGTTAGCATTTCCTACAAAAAAAATTAAAAGCAAAGTTTGGTCAAACATAGTTAGTTAGCCCACCAGCTAATTACCCATCTACAATAAAAAAATCAAATCTTACCGAGATCTGGCAAGATTTTTTGGGATTTAAAGTAAAATTTTGTCACATCGATGACTAGCCCACCAGCTAATTACCTATATAATTAGCCCACCGGCTAATTGCCTACCTATTATAAATATGGTGTCAACCCCCTCATTTCAACAGAGACAAAAATTTTATTAAATCCCAAAATTCCCATTGTGCCATTTTCAGTTCCGGGAGTCCCAAAAGCCACAAAACTCTCCCAAAACACTCTCAAATTCGAGCTTTATCACCGGCATTCGGTATAAGCTCATCTTCCTTTCTTTTTAGATAAAGATCTCAAAGTGATCTTTGGTCTAAAAACAACTCAATTCCCCAAAATACCTTGCATTTTTTATAGGAATAATCCAAGATTATAGCCATAACTTGGGTTAAACCTATTTTCCAACTAAATCAGACTCTCTGACAACTTTGGTCCGACATCGGCTCTCAAGTCATCCTGGACAGATAAAAAGGTAAACTAAGGGTAATTGGCTCTAAGCCCAACTTTAAAAATTCATTTAAACTCACTTTCACTATTCTATCATTGCACATTGCATTTCATTTTCTCTAGTTAAGTGAGCCACTGGGGCCACTTAGACTATAATATGTGTAAATAAGCTAAAAGGTACGGATAAACATCCAAAATGTGAGGAAACTCTATCTGAGTTTCCAGCCCAGAACCCAAGCACTACCGTTAGCAAATATCTATTTATTTATGCCGTTATAATATCCGTTTTATTTCTTGAATTTAATTCTTAAATAAAGCCATTGTAATGCAGAAATTACTACACATTCTAAAATTCCAAAATTGATCCAAACAATTTGAACAATATGAGTAACTATTATATCTAAACTCAGAATCTCACTTTCTTTTCGGTATAAAAATCCCATTTTGGATCAGTATACCACAATTTCGGGTGGAGCTAAATTGGGTGGTGACTCTAATTTTTTTAAATAAAGTAAATATGCTTCATTTTAAAAATATCTTTTCAAAATAAAATGTGTAAATATATTTCTCAATATAATCACATTTTTGGCTTAAAAAAGCCATATTTTTCACACTCAATAAGTTTATGTGAAAAATAATAAAAATAACTTTTCTCTTTGATGAAATCCAACATTTTATTATAAAAGAGGCACACATATTTAAGCCAATCAGATTTTCTCAAACAGAACCAAACAACGCGGTTTCCTCAAACTGCACAAAAAATGCACCCCGCGCCCCTCACCCTGCGTGCCTCCCAATAAAACCTCACCTGCTCATAGTTAGAGTGTCGAGGATCGCATCTTCTTTGCTCGGCTTCTTGATCTTCTTTGAGTGCACCTGTTCATCGAGCTTGGTCTAATCGGGAATTGGCCCAGGCTGATGGCCTACTTTCTTTATCACACAGGCCACAGAGCTTTTATAGTGCTTACCATAGTTGACTACATTTGAGAAGGTTTTAAATCCTGGAACTATCCTCCCCTGGTGAGTAATAGGTTTAGGGGTTCCGTTGTAGGGTTGCTCTAACTTCTTCTGAAAGATCTTCTAGTTAGTGATTTTTTTGGTGCCCATATAACCGAGTCTCGCAGGTTTCCATTCTCCTGCCCCTATATTGAAAGTGGCATTCCTTGCTCATTAACACCTTGTCTTTTTCCAAGAGTATGGTGTTTCTGCATGTAACCTTGAATCTTAGGGCCCCAATGCACTTCTGGTTGTTCGTTTGATCCTTGACTGATTGCGGCGGTGCTAAATCCTTTTATATGGCTTTCTTCCATTTTTAGCGTTGTCACCACTAATGCTTCGTCAGCCTCTAGAGTGACGATCTTTCCATGGAATGGTATTTCAATTTTCTGGTGAAGAGTGGATGGAAACCCTCCCAAAGCATGGAACCATGGTCGTCCGAGTAGTATAAAGAAAGTCATCAGGATGTCTATATCTATTGTAAGCACTGGATTTTAATTATCCTTCTCACGAAACTATCATAAAAGCTATACGATGCAATATCTTTTAACTGTTGTCCATCTAAGGTGTTCCTACTACTGCAGATTTGAGTTTGGTCATAGCACAGTGACCTAGACTGACCTTAGGTACCCGTATAGATGCTATACAGTGGTACAGGTCCACCCGCAGGCCCGTACGGGTGACTACCTGTCGTATGCCTTAGGGGGACCCATATGGGTCTCCTAGTACCGGTGCGGGTGGGGCCTCACCCGTACGGGTGTTTTTGTTTCATATTTATGCTTTTTTAGAAGTAGTCTCTTACCATTTTCGAAAAAAGGGAGGTCTTAAACGTCCTCTCCCCTATAAAAATGGGTCTTCCCTTCACATTTCAAACACACTCATTTTTCATATCAAAATTATACTAAAACTCTAGCAATTTCCATAGGTATAGAAAAGGGATAGTGGGGGTATAGGAGGTATAACATAGGGAGAAAACTCATCTTTTAAGGTTTTGTCCACATTTTATTCATACTTAACTTCGTTCATTAGGATTTAGGGGAGATTCTGTCCACAAAAATACTCACCTAACTAGTCCTATTCCATCTACTTTGGCCAGGCTCTCTCAACAGTAAAGGGATCACCTCAAAGTGGATTCACGTCGAAAAGGTAATGCTCCTGAGTTTCAAAGAGATTCAAATCTCAATTATTTCGTTACAATTATTGTTTGTTACTTCCATTATATCTGCTGCTTTCATTTCTTATCTCGGGTCTGGTCCTCACTCGTATGAGCCTTGTTAGCACCATATATCCCGAAGGATATTAATTTAGTGTGCCATACTTATACGAAAGGAAATCCCTTTTTTGTTATTTTACCTATTTTGCCACCAATCTATTAATCTGTAATCCATAACTTAACTAAACCAAGTTTCTACTTGGGACCAAATAGGACCCGTATAGGTGCTCTACACCCATGCCGGTCCACCCTGGTACCCGTACTGGTGCCCCCATCCATACGGGTTCTGGTCCCCCAGGCAAAATCCAGAATCCATATTTTGAATTGGTTTAAATCAATCCAACTCACCATTTTCTATGCAATCATTTTCACTAATAATCCGGTAAATCAACTCACGAAATTTAAATTGTGTTTTTACAACAAAATACGTTAAATTGTTGATTTGTGGTGTGCCATAAATTGTGCTAACGCCTGCGGATGTAGGGGAATTTATTTTCATTTTATTTTATAACTTAGAACAAATGTATATATTATCTTTGCAATTCCCCCATTTTCCCCGGTTGTAATTTTTATTCCTCCATTTATTGCTTGTGTTTTATTGCAATATGTAAATGCATACAACGAGTGTGAAAGAGAGTAGTAATAGGATTTATGTGATAATGCCCTAAATGATGAAATCTAAAATGGTTTTACGTGACGAATGTAATTTTGAATCAACTAAATGAGAAATAAGTGACTCATTCGATACCCGAATCTCTGATCCAATAGGTATGAGTCTCATGCCCAGAGGAACATTACTAAAACTCTTTCCCAAGTAGACAACTGGGGTGGCAATTCTATCAATTGCATCAGGATTTGGGTCTTGATTCTTTTATTCATTAAAATTGGCTTATTATGCAAACTTTAATCAAAAATGTTTTATTACGCCGAAATCCAACCAAACCCCTAGTGGGCCTCGCCTCTCTCATACAGGGGCCAAGGGAGACCCACACGTCATCAACACCTCACAGTGGTGACTCCTCTAGGGAGATTAATCTTTTAACTCGCAAAATGGTGGTTTGTTTTAAAATTCGAAAGATTAAGATGAGCACCAAAAATCATTTAATTGATTCAACTCGCTTTTGTTTTCATCATTCCGGAAAATTATCACACTCTATCTTCTCATCTCCTTCTCTCTTCAGTTAGATGCGCTCTTCTTCTAGTGCTAGGTTGGGGTGCCCTATTATTTCCATGACACTCATGAAATACCCATGCCTGCTAAGAATTGGGGACACTCTAGCGGGTGGTGCACTTATTGCTATCTCCCTCCAAAAGAGGCTTGATATAATGGGAACCCTCTACATCAACTTCTGATACATCCTGACACCATTCTTATCGAAAGCCATAGAGTTTTACCCTCTAGGTACCCTAAATCCTGTGAGAGATTAGACTAAGGGAGAATGCCCTCAGACTCAGCGGGGAGAAATAAGGGCGGAATCGATCGCTTTGCATGTGTTGTGATTAATCCCACCATTCATATTTATAATTTATGCATGCATACCATATCTCATGCATGTATTGATCTTTTGGTTATCACCTTAGCCAAAACCAAACCTCAGATGGAAAAATCTTGGCAACGATCTCAAGTCCGTTTGACTCGCATCCCAATTTTTCTAGTATAGGTAAGGGTCGATCTGCGTCAGTCCCCGGGTATTTTATCCAGCAGTCAGCTTAATCTGGTTGATCTTTTGCTTATCATCTTGAGGAGATGTCTTGCATTTTGACTCCAAATGGCCAGATTGACATTGAGATTAAGGATTTTGCTACTGGGGAGGAGACAAATGCATCGAGGACCGAGATTAGGCTAGAGATCGCAAATGTTGTCTCTCAGTACTTGGGAAGTGATTAGCTCTTGGATCGAATGAATGATAAGATGCTAGCTGCCATCAGGGCAATCATGACAAAGGAAAGAAGGGCAAATGCCCATATCAGTGCTCCAATAGTGAATGTAGTAGTTAGCGAACTAGTATCAGGAATCCCTCATTATCCATTTACTCAGTTTTGATTGCTGCCTGTGTAGACTCAGAGGGATTCTTTCGGTTAGTTTGGTCTGTTGGGTTGTATGGATCTATTTAGTTCGGCTTGCTTGTCATTCCAGTCAGTGGCCATGGTGACCCCTCCAGTCGTCGGTCAGTTTGCTCAGCGTAGTTAGGGATTTGGACCACCACCATTGCAGTTTGGGGCATCTATTCAGATCCTAAATTTTGCGGTCCCCCCTAAGGGGATGACCTTTCCTCAATTAGTAGGTTTACCCTTAGGTGCGATTACCCAATTAGAGGGATAATCTCTATCTTCAAAATTACATGACTTCATTTAGTAATTGCTTGCTACTAATCCTGGCTCCCAACCATCCATCCAAGCAGCTAGAGAGGAGGATTGGGTCCCTAAAAACTTTAGTATGCCTAGCATAGCGAAGTATAAGGGAACAGGTCCACCTTAATCTCATATAACCACCTATCAAAGGGTTATAAAGATCAAGAAGTTAAGTGATAAGGTCCTAGCTAAAATGTTCCCTTGCACCTTGGAAGGTCCTACTATCGAGTGGTACAAACTCTGTCAGATGAAGTGGCTAGAGATTTGAAAACATTATTAAAGGCTTTTATCAAGCAGTATAGTTTGAATGCTACCATTAAAACTACCATACAAAATTTGGAGGCTATCAAGAAAGCCCCTATTGAGAAGTTCAAACCTTACTTCAAAAGGTGGATGGCCACTCAAGTTCTCTTAAAAGATAGGCTAAGTATCCTGAAAATGATCGTGAAGTTAATGGATGGTGCCCTACCTGCTTATTGAAAGATCCTTGGTATGGATATACTCTCTAGATAAGTTAAGGTCTTTGAAAAAGCTAAGAAGTGAGAAAGAATAGAAGAGCTAGAAAATGCAAGTGTACCAGTCAAACCTTGGTTAAAAAAGAATAACCCCTCGGGCCCAGCCCAAGCTTTTAAGTCAAAGTATGTTTCCGATCCTAAAACTATGATGGTACAAGAAGAAGTAGCCGCAGTCCATACCATTGAAGCGAGTATTTCCCCTTGAAAGCATCTCTTCCTGCCATCTTCACTAAATTAAGGGCACTCGATCTCCTTCAGAGTATCAAGCCCAATATCCCACCTAAATGTAAGGACAGAGATCAGTTTTGTGCTTACCACATCAGCAAGGGGCACCACGCTAGTGCCTATAGGGATCTGCTTGAGGCTATTTAAGGCTTGATTAGGGATAAGAAAATTTAAGAACCCAAGCTTAAACCCAGCGCCATGAATAACCCCCTGCTGAACTTCGAAATGCGCCCTACGCCCCGCACCCCGCTTGCATCCTTCTATTAAAACCCCTCACCTGCTTACAGTAGCCTTGTTTAGATCCCTAAAGTTGACACAAACTCTGATGTTGCCATTTTTTTTGGACATATAAACTACATTGGATAGCCAAGTGGGGTATTCGATGACTTCTACAAAATTAACCTTGATCTGTTTGGCTACTTCTGCTTTAACCTTTTCTACCCTTTATGGATGCATCCTCCTCATCTTTTGCTTTACTGGATGTATCTTTGGGAACATGGGAAACTTATGCTCGACGATGTTCTGTTTAAGTCCCGACATGTCCTCGTGAGACCAAGTGAAGGCTAAAACGTAATTTTTTAGTACTTTTTATCAATTCTCTCCCTTGCTCGATGGGAAATTGATTGGAAATATATATCATTTTTTGATCATCTTCTATATTTAAGTTAATTTCTTTTGTAATGTCATTATTAATGTTAAGGATGCTAGATGACTGTTGGAATGGATGAATGAAATCACAATAAAAAACACAATCCAAATAATCAAAGTTCTTCATCTTATTATCATCATAAAATACATTATTCATTTCAAACATGTTGGAAACGGAAAGAAAAGACTCATCCTGATCGGTATGGACTAGTTTTGTAGCGGATGATCTATCTATGGCAGCTGGCTTTAGCAGGATGTCCTCATCATCTTCCTCTTCTACTATTGCCTTGCCCTTCATAACCTTGACCATGTCCATGCTGGCTGGGCTCAAGCAACCTCCCATGATTTTTGGTTCCTCCACTATCTTTAGTTATGCTTAGAAGTGTTGGGTTTGTGTTAGCACAGGTATGTTCCTACCCGATGAGGAATTATGCCTATTTTGCTCAGTGATCAGATAAAAGAGATAAAAAAAGATCGAATTATCATTTGAAATCTAAAATTCAAAAATCCATATTCCAGGGAAGCTTCGATTTAGCATTTCCTACTGAAAAATCAAAAAGTCAAAGTTTGTTCAAAAATAGGTAATTTTCTCGTCGGCTAATTACCCATCTACAGTAAAAAAAAAATCAAATCTTACTGAGATTTGGCAAGGTTTAACGGGGTTTAAAGTAAAATCTTGTCATAGGTAATTAGCCTGCAGGCCAATTACCTACCTATTATAAATACTAGGAAACCCCCTCATTTCAATAGAGACAAAAATTTTTAAATCCCCAAATTCCCATCGTGCCCCTTTTCAGTTCAGGGAGTACTAAAAGCCCCAAAACTCTGCCAAAACAGTCTCAACTCTGAGCTTTATCACCGGCATTCGGTATAAGCTCATCTTCCTATCTTTTTAGATCAAGATCTTACAGTGATCTTCAGTCTAAAAATGATTCAATTCCCCAAAATACCTTGCATTTTCTATAGGAATATTCCAAGATTATAGCCATAACTTGGGTTAAACCTATTTTCCAAATAAACCACACTCTCTAATAACTTCGGTCCTGCACTAGCTCTCAAGTCATCCTGGATAGATGAAAAGGTAAACTGAGGGTAATTGGCTCTAACCCCAACTTTAAAAATTCATTTTAACTCGCTTGCATTATTCTATTATTGCTCATTGCATTTCATTTTCTCTGTTTAAGTGAGCCACTGCGGCCACTTAAACTATAATATGTGTGAATAAGCTCGCATGTATGGATAAACATCCAGAATGTGAGGAAACTCTATCCAAGTTTTTGGGCCAAAACCCAAGCGCTACCGTTACTCTGCCAAAATTTTGGTAGCAAATATTGTTGGGAATTGACAGTCAAATTAAACATGCATAACAGGCACATCGAAAATTTAAAATTTTGTCCCTGTCCCTAGAAACCCCTATTAGATGCATATAAATAAAATAAAGCCTTAACTAAATAATTCTCTACCTGGGTTAGCATGCAAAGACTAGACATACCATAATTCTAAATTATATTCTAGCACATATATTTTGTACTAAGCATGTTATAACTCTAAGCTATAACCCAAGCATGTTATAACTCTAAGCTATAACCAAAGCATAAAATAAACTAAGTATGCAAAACAACCTAAGCATAATTATTAAGTATAAAAACGCTTAAAAAAAGACCTAATACTTAAAAGAGAAAGAAAGAAAACTTACCAGTTGAAGCGTGCTTTAGCAGAACCTCCTTGCACAAGCCTCCAAGCATAGGATAGCCTCTATGAGTATCCACATGAACCCCACCAACCAAAACCTCCCCGAGAGAAAGAACTGAGGAGCCTCCAGTAGTTACTGGACCACTCCTGAAGCCCCACCTGAAAATATAAATTAGAGGTGCTCAAATAAAATCAAGCTCCTAAAAAATAACTTGTTCAAGTAACCTTTATCGTAGGAATTAATCTTGAACTTGGTGCACTTTGAAAGGGGGAACATGAGTGCCTCTTTATAGGCTTGGGGGAGCAAAATTGCTCCCCCAAAACCTATGTGGGATGCACATCCGACTCGGGTTTGACAGGCGGATCCATATGGATCCGCGAGTTGTGCCCTCATGCAGCATGCCATGCGCGCTGCAAGTAGCGGCTGCAAGGCAGGCTCGTCCTCGAGCTGGGCCTCACGGCATGCCATTGGGCTACGCCTTTTGGCAGCCCATTTCCATGGGCTACCGCGAGCAATGCCTAGCATTGCTCGCGTACCTTTTGGTGTGTTTTCACACACCCGAGTCTGTACAAAATATATTTTGTACTCTCGATCCAATTTAACTCGCTAAGGCAAAATTCCCTTTTAATCCCTTTCAAATAAATATTTATT
Source organism: Euphorbia pulcherrima (assembly GCA_947683365.1). NCBI lineage: Eukaryota > Viridiplantae > Streptophyta > Magnoliopsida > Malpighiales > Euphorbiaceae > Euphorbia > Euphorbia pulcherrima. The sequence goes on along the minus strand of CANTUS010000013.1, from coordinate 17,499,331 downwards.
TTATGATCCTAATAAATTAGTTATCGATCAAAATAAATTTCTTGGTCTGTCCAAAATGATCTAATCATTTTTAACCAATTAAATAATAATCCAATTATTAATATGTTATATTTCCTTAACAGAATAAATATATTAGTTCTTTACTTAGTCCGATGAAGGTCCAATGTGTGTGACCTTATAGGATCCCGAAGTATTGAGTTGTTAAGGCTTAACCAACCCTTGTTCTAATAGAACCAATAGCTCGAGGTTCTAGACCATGAATAGAACTCGACTACCTTACATGACTGTAGTACGCCTCTAGCAAGGGTCTACCATCCCCCATTACTTGGAACGTCATTTGTGCTTATGACTTAATCTTGGTTAATGCAATAATTGTCTAATGCGTTGAAATCCTTCCATTCTTTAATATTAGTACCATCTGGTTTATAGAATTTGGTTAAAGTGTTATCCACTAATAGCAAGGTTGCTCCAAGCTATCCCAGTTATTAACTTGTTATTGAAGCATATTACCTTTTACCATAGTGTGTTTGACTAGAAACTATTTCTATTAAACATATACTCCAATCAGAGGTTTATAGCAATCATCACTTCAATAAGTGGCCAGGTACAACTCCTTTAATATATCCTGAGCGATGGATTCTTTCCGACAACTTAGCTTACTAATGTGTTGTCATCACTATATCCGTAATCACGTGTAACACCCTAAATTAATGAGTGTGTGGGAATGACCCAAAGTATAGCAATAGTACCACACAAGGTAACTAGTATCTTAAGTATGAGGATATTCGCAAAGCTTATTACATGAAGATAAACACTAACACATTGATATATACACCAAGTGTTTATCTTACTACGGTCTCCAATATATCTCCTAGAAATATCCATGTGTCAAACTTAAGGCACCACCTTCAGTCCTTAGGAGATTGACTGCTTGGACCATTTCCAAGAAAGTTGACCACATGATAGTCTTACCGTTTTATCAATATCCTTTCTTGATGAAACTATGACTAGGGATAGTTTAGACATAATCATAATTGCACATGAAGCAGGTCTCACTAAATATAGTCCAACTATAATTTCTTTGACTTTATGCTATGATACGTCAAGGACTTTTGTATACATATATCAATGAATATATTTTAACCAGCTATAATATATATGTATAAACACATCGATATAAACAAAAAAATTACATGTCTTTATTAATTAAACAAAGTATTGGTACTATTACATAATTAAGATATATCGCCCTAATTGCCTTAAGGGCATACATCATATCCAACAAATATCTATTTTTTATGCCGTTATAATGTTTGTTTTTTTTCTTGAATTTAATTCTTAAATAAAGCCTTTATACTATAGAAATTACCACACATTCCAAAATTCCAAAATTGATCCAAACAATTTGATAATATGAGTAACTATTATGTCCGAACTTAGAATCTTACTTACTTTTTTGTGTAAAAATCCCATTTTTGATCAGTATATTACAATTTTCGGTGGAGCTGAATCGGGTGGCGACTCTATTTTATTTTTAAATAAAGTAAAAATGTTTTATTTTAAAAATATTTTTCTAAATAAAATGTGTAAATATATTTCTCAATATAATCACATTTTTGGCTTATAAAAAGCCATATTTTTCAAACTAAATAAGTTTATGTAAAAAATAATAAAAATAACTTTTCTCTTTAATAAAATCCAGCATTTTATTATAAAAGAGGCACACGCATCTAAGCAAATTGGATTTTCTCAAATAAAACCAAATGATGCGGTTTCCTAAAACTGCACCAAAAAAAGCGACCCGTACCCCACGCACCGCACCCTACATTCTCTTATTAAAACCCTCGCCCGCTCATAGTGGCGACTCTGCTGGGGAGAAATTATTTTTATAGAAACTCGATTTTTTATAAAAATTATTTTTTTTGACATAATAATTAAAATATTGTTCAAATTAAATTTTGGGATTACGAAATATGTGGTAATTTCAACATTACACAATTTTAGGATTGGATAGCATCTACATTCTTTACCCCTGAACCAATTTACGTGTCTTTTGGTGAAGTATCTGCAAGTTTGCTTAGGGCTTGAGAGGTATAGATCTAATCACACCCCTTGTATAATGTACGAGGCCATGCTCGCTTAAGTGCAAGACTACCCGAGTGTATTATATGTGGAAAAGTTTCCTTTGGTTCGCTGGGACTCAGTACATAAAGGTGCACGGTACCCAATTGCACCTGATCTTGGGACCAAAACCCACATATAGATAGATGAATCGTAGACACTTCCCCATAGGTTTACCCAAAAACCCTGAGTGCACGCTAACAAACTTCGCTAAGTCCCCCGTTGGCTTTAAAGCGAAGTATCCCAATGGAGTTAAAAGGGCGGTAGGCATGATCTAATTATTTGCTACCTGTGTAGGTTTATTAAATATAAATAAACCTAAATACATCATATATATCATGATTGTGTGAAACCTAACCATATCTTTATGCAGCCATGATACTCATGTGTGACATACCATTTTATTTCCTTAGCCATAGGAACCTAAGATAACTGAGACTAGAGAGTCCATCTAGGCTCAGCCCATGAGCCAAAAAAAATTGAGACTAGTGAGTCGATTTAGGCTTAACCCATGAGCTAAAATAAACCAAGTCTGATGAATCTTCCTAGGCTCAGCCCATGAGCCAAAATACATAAATCCTTTCGAGTGACCAGTGAGTCAGCTCACCTTGGACCATAGAGTCAACCTTTGAGTGACTAACAAGTTAACTCACCTTAGACCATAGAGTCAACCTCAGTCGGAGAGAGTCAACTCACCTTGGACTATAGAGTCAAACTTTGAGTGACCAGCGAGTCAGCTCACCATGGACCATAGAGTCAACCTCTGAGTGACCAGTGAGTAAGCTCACCTTAGACCATAGAGTCAAACCCTTGAGTGTCTAGTGAGTCAGCTCACCTTGGACACTAAAGTCAAATCAGATTTAGATTCAACCCCCTCGTCTTTGAACCGCGTGTTTGTGATGGTCTACGAATATTACATACCATCCTTGTTGATTGTTCCATAAGCAGTTGGCATGCCCCCTAACTCTTATTATTTATACTTATCTATCCATTCATTCATTCATCCACTCATGCATCCTGATAGGCCAAGGTAAGTAGGGCTCGTAGCTACACCTGATACTCTTACTAACACTTAATCTCTTGCATTTTTAGGTTGAAAGCGAGAGAAAGGGAGGTTAAGATGTATTACGGGAAGCCTGAAAGTCACACCCCCACCACCAATTGAATCTCTGGCTGGATTTTTCTCCAACCTGGAACCTAAAACTGCAATGGCAGACGATGATGCAATTAGATAGCCCCTTAGGAGGATTCTTGACACTCTAAAATTTTGTGATGATTGGGAAAGGCTGAGCGCTTCTAATGCTCAGAAAGCCCAAGCGCAAGAGGCCAAAATAGTGGCATTAAAGGCGAAGATGGCGGATATGGAAAAGTTATCTCCTACGAAAGACAAATCTATTACTCCCTCCATCGAGCAGTATGTAGACATCAAACGATTCTTGCAAAGGAATCAGAAGCCCTTCTGGCTAACTTTATGATGCCTTATATGGCCCCATATGCTGGTACTGGGCCTCCTTACGCGCATGTGGAAAGTTATCTTTAAATTATGACTATCATAAACATCCCTAAGGTTCATATAGTCAATCTATTTTAAGCTACTCTACGAGGACCCGCTTCTGAGTGGTACATAAGGATGCCAATGGGTGTGAAATCGATTGGAAGAAGCTATGCACTACATTTTTAGAAAATTTACCCTTTAATTTGAAGGTCAGAACTTCTTTGCAAGACCTTGAAAGGATCAAACAATGACCAAATGAGTCCTTTGAAGAATTTTACCTGAGGTGGATGGCTGTTCACATACTTGTAATTGGGTCACCCGACCAGGACTCCTTAATAGTCAAGCTTATTAAAGGGTCTAGCTTGAAATACTGGGATGAAATGAAGATGAAAAGATTCGACACGTTTAACGACATGTTGGACTATGCCAAGCAACTGGAAAAGTATAAGGAAAAAGATAGAGCAAAGAAGGAAGAGCAGCAAGCTTATACTAAACCTATATACTAGGAAAAGGGTGGATCCTCTAAACAAGGCAGTTTTAATTCCTCAAAGGCTCCAGCCAAAGTTGTAGCAGCCACTCAAGTGTAGACTCAATAATCTATCTCCCTATGGCTAGAATTATTGTCATAGATATTCACCAAACTAAGGAAGTCTAACCAACTTCATAGCATCAAACCATTTGTTCTACCTGCTGTAGTAGATAGAGAATACTTTTATACCTATCATGTCACCAAGGCCCACCATACTAATGAAAGCACCAGGCTACTGAAAGATCTATAGCAGATGATTGGCGATGGGAGAATGAAAGAGCTCGAGAAGGAACCCACCATGCAGACTAATCCCCTTTCGAACTTTAAGGCCACAGTAAATGACATCAATGTTCAGGTGGAGGCCGACGAGTATGGTAGTGATATAACGGATAACTTCTGACATGACCCATGATAGGGGGACAATATGATTTTCGATAATATGGACATCATCTATATGGTCGATCAATTTATCTTGAGAATGAGGAGAGAAGGGCTAGATCAATACCAAGTGCAATCGCACCTTATATTCTAGGGAGACTCTGACCCAAATGAGCATGTGAAAGAATATCTTTAGTTTATGCATGAATGAGGAATAGCCATGATCAGTTTTATACCTCAGTTCCCCAGATTCTTAGAAGGATCGACCATGGACTGGTATGACATAAAGCTAATGGAAGGATAATGGAACTGGTACCTTATGGAAGAGGTCCTTCCTTCATTACGTCAGGGCTTCCTAACCATACCCGAATGAGCTATGCTGGTGGTTGGCACCGTAAGTTGACCAACACAATGCTGGCTGGCAGGATATTCATCCTCCACTACCCCCATGTATACTCCTCTAGATTACATGAGTCCAAATTACATTGGAATAAGTCTGTTCAGATTTGGGAGCTCTTCCAGAGTGGCATACCCTGAAAATCAAGAGTTGTATGATCCTGAACAAGCTTGGAATAATCACAGGGACCAGCAATGGTACCTCGGCATTAACCTAAATTTGGTGACACCAGAACCACTTATCAAACTCCTTGCAAATGTAGCATGAGAAATAAGCCACAGAAACTAAGTGAGCATTGAATTGCGAGACCCATTTGAAGGGATCTGTGCTGACATCATGGCATATGGTGCAAGTATGGAGGAAACATTCACCATCAAACGGAGCATGGTCTCTGACTTTATATAGCTATTGTAGAGGTTGAGGCTGGAATGAATGAAGAAGAAGATCCGAAGGAAGATCCCAAAGAAGATCCTAATAAATATCCTGAGGAAGATCCCAAAGAAGATCCTAAGGAACATCTTGAAGAAGATCCCAAGGAAGATCCCGAGGAGGATCCGGAAGAAGATTCTGATGATGATATCCTAGTCCAGCATACACCAAATTGGGTCTTCGAACCATGGAATGGGCAACAACCATTAGAGGATTCAGATGTGGAAGTAGAGGAATTTGTGGACTCCAGCGAATCGGATCACAAAGCTAAAAGTGAGGTGGATAACTTGGGGTATGAATTAGAGGTCTTTTCAAGCTATGAGCTAAACCACTTGCTGGGAGATTTCAAGTATGAGGCTCCCTTCCCTAATGGTATGATGGTCGATTACAATGGTGCTGAGAGCTATGCCTCATCTTTAGAGCATGGCTCCCCGGGCGCCTTATGGTCTGCGGTAAGTGATGGTTCTGAAGACTTTATGGACTTCAACTCAGGCAGTGAACACATCATTAATATGATCCGAGATGAGGGGCAAGAGCCTTCTCAAGAGTACATCATGGAGCAGATCCACGTAGAAAATGAATTAGCTTGAGCCAATTATCTGATCCAAAGCCCGGACTTGAGGCAAGTTTATCCCATATTCTATAATGGAAACACAAGGCCATTCCCACACATCTGCGAATTTGTCCAAATGATGAATGATTGGTACATTTACTATACCCATTGGCTAGAGAGGTTCCATTCGACTCCGAGAAAAAGCAATTGCCTGTTATGAGGGGCTGACATTCTACCAGAAGTCATTCTGGAATGCTTTAGCTAGACAATTCAATGATTACTTTATATGGGTAAACCTGCCAGAGGGCACAACTCTCGAGATAGACAAGCACAGAAACCCATTATCTTACTTGGAATGGAAGGTGACTAATGCTATATGACCAACATCGATGAAATATGCCAGGAAATATCTATGGTATATGAATAAGTATGAGGACGAACCAAAAGAGGTTATCATGTGCGACAATGAATGAGATGCAAGTGGGAAGGCCTCCTCCATCCACAAGATCAGGTAAGACTCTAATCCTATCTTATGTCAGATACTACAAGAGAACCCCATTGCTTAGAAAGATAGCCTGAAAAGGTTCCCTTTATGCAATAGCCCTTCACCACTAAAGCGCCATCTTTCATGAACAAGTCGATTGACTTGGGAGAGATACCACTTGATGAAGATTTTGAAGAATTCAAAGTCTTCAAAATAATAAACTCACCAACTCAGGTTTTTAGTCCTGTTTCCAGAGGGGGGAAAATTACTAGGTTTATAGCCCCAGCTACGCCAAGAGCTGAGCCCCCAGCACATCCTACTTTTATTAAGTCCTCAAAATAGATAGAAAGTCCTATTGTGGATCAGTTGAAGGCTACCGCTACCAAGATGAGCATTTGGGACCTCCTTCTTGGTTCTCAAGATCACAAGCTTGCTATCGTTAAGAAGCTAATAAGGATTGAAACATCTCCCTTATCATCGCCTGAATAGGTCTGTGAGCTACTTAACAATGAAACTTGCACTGTCATCCCTGATATTTTCTTCTCAAGCTTAGATTTGCCAGATGAGGGCATTCACCATAATAAGGCTCTTTTTTTAAGGGCAAGTATTTTTAGGCGCATCATGCCCTGTGTAATGGTCGATAATGGTTCATCACTCAATGTTTGCCCCAAGGATATTCTACCAATCCTAAGACTAACCAAGAGGGACTTAAAGAGATCCACAACAATCATTAAGGCCTATGATAACTCCAAGAGGACCGTCATTGGCACGTTTGAGGCCGAAGTTACCATCAGCAAAATCTCATCTATAGTACTCTTCAAAGTCATAGACATCCTATTAACCTTCTCTTTGCTGCTCAGACGGCCATGGTTTGATGCACTAGGAGGAGTTTCGTCCACTCTTCACTAGAAAATCAAAATCCTGTTCCATAAAAAGATCGTTACTCTAGAGGCTGATGAAGCCTCAGTGGTAGCAGCGCTGAAAATAGAAGAAAGCCATATGAAATAGTTCACCGCAGCCATGATTGGCAAAGAATTAAACAAACAACCAGAGGTGCACTAGGGCCCTTGGATTTAGGGTTACATATGGAAGGACCACACTCCTAGGAAAGGACTAGGTGCCTATGAACAGGGATTACCGACCTTTAATATAGGGGCAAGAGAATGGAAGCCCATAAGACTCAGTTATATAGGATCCAAGAGAATCACCCACAAGATAGTCTCTTAGAAGAAGTCACAATAACACTACAATGGAAACCCTAAACCTGTCACTCACCAGGGAAGGACAATTCCATGATTCAAGATTTTCTCAGATATAGTTGACTATAGCAAACATGATAAAAGCTTTATGACTTGTGTAATGAGAACAGTATGCCATCAGCTAGATGTTGGGGCAATTTCGCATTAGACCAAGATCAATAAATAGGCACACCCAAAGAAGATCAAGAAGCTAAGTAAAGAGGAAGAAATCCTTGACACTCTAACCAAGCACCTTCAAGCATAACTCAAGATAGTTAAAGAAGCAAGGAACAAGGGAGGTAGCTTGAGCCAGCCCGTCATGGACATGGTAAAGACCATGAAGGGCAAGGCAAAGGTAGAATAGGAAGATGAGGAGGACATCCTATTGAGGCCTACTGTAATAGAAGAATCATCTGCTGTAAAGTCAGACCCCACCTATCAGGATGATTCTTTTATTTCCATTTCCAGCACATTTGAAATGAATAATGTACTTTATGATGATAATAAGATGAAGAACAAACTTTGCTTATTTGGATTATGTTTCTGATTACAATTCCATGCATCCATTCCAACATTCATCTAGCATCTTTACCATCAATAATGATATTTCAAAGAAATTAACTTAAATACGGAAGATGATCTAAAAATGGTATACTTTTCCAATCGATTGCCCATCGAATAAGAGAGAGAGTTAAAAAAAAGTATTAAAAAATAACGTTTTATCCTACACTTGGTCTCATGAAGATAAGTCGGGACTTGATCGGCACATCACTAAGCACAAGATTCCCACAGACCTAAAAATTCAGTCGGTAAAGCAAAAACTGAGGAGAATACACTTGGAATGGGCTGAAAAGGTCAAAGGAGAAGCGGCCATGTAGATCAAGGGTAATTTGGTTGAGGTCGTTGAGTACCCACTTGGCTATCCAATATAGTTCATGTACCCAAGAAGAATCGAGGCTTGCTAGTTTGTGTTGACTTCAGGGACTTAAATAAGGCTACTCCTAAGGATGATTTCCCACTACCGCACATTGATGTTTAGGTAGACAGCGCGATAAGAGTAGTCATTTTATGGAAGGATTCTAAGGATATCACCGGATCCTCCTTAACGTAATAGACAAGTTCAAAACCACATTCATCTTAGAGTAGGGAACCTATTATTTTAGAGTAATGCCTGTTGGACAAAAAAATGTGGGGCAAACTACCAATGAGCAGTCACGACATTGCTACATGACTTGATCCACGAAGAAGTTGAAGTCTACATAGATGACATGCTTATAACATCCACCATCCCAGAAGAGCACCTAGTAGTATTAGAGTGATTCCTCTCAAGAATAGAGAAATAAAATCCCCAACTCATTCCTAAAAAGTGTATATTCCGTGTCACGTCAGGAAAATTACTGGGACACATAGTTAACAAGAGAGGCATAGAGATGGATCCTGATAAGGTTAATGCTATTAGGGGAATGCCTATGCCAAAAACCGAGAAGGAAGTAAGAAGTTTCTTGGGGTACATACAGTACGTCAACTGCTTTTTAGCACGGTCAACTACCACGTGCGAGCCTATCTTCAAGCTCTTGAAGAAACAATAAATAATAGAATGGAACGACCAATATCATGAAGCTTTTGATAGAATCAAGGCTTATCTAATGAACCCTCCTATACTAAGGCCGCCGATTCTCGGGAAGCCATTTATTCTCTATTTAGCAATAGAGGAGACATCTGTAGGGGCTATGTTGGTTTAGGAGCACGAAGATAAGAAGGAGCACGTAGTTTATTACATCAGCTAAAAATTACTAGAATGTGAGACTCGATACACCATCATGGAGAAAACTTGTGCCGCCATAGTCTGGCTTACCAAGAAACTCAGACATTACTTCTAATCCTATAGAATCCAAGCAGTCGCAAAAGTGGATCTAATAAAGTATTTATCTCAGGCTCCCTCATTAACCAAAAAACTAGCAAGGTGGCACTTATTATTGTCAGAATTTGATATCGAGTACTTCCCTAAGAGGACCATCAAGGGAAGGGCAGTGGCTGAATTCTTAGCAAACCAACCGATCAATAAAGGAGAACAGGAAAACCGAGAATGCCCTGATGAATACTTTACAATATCTACACAAAGTTCTAAAAAGTGGACTATGTTCTTCGATGGTGCCATTAACAAGTGAGGAGCTGGCTTGGGGGTCATCATCATTACGCCAGATGGAGCACTCTTACCTTTGTCAAAATGATTCGAATTTCTCACCATGAATTACAAAGTATAATATAAAGCTTATCTATTTGGAATGTCTGCCCTCGTGACTCTTGAGGCAGATAAAGTAAAAATTGTTGGTGATTCAGCATTGGTCATCAAGCAAGTTATAGGAGACTGGGAACTAAAGGGGGAATCCCTTAGGCCTTACCTAGAGGCTACATGGAGAAAAGCCGCGATGTTCAGCGAATGCGGGTTTTGTCACATGCCTTGAGAAGAGAATCAAATGCCATATGCATTAGCTACTTTAGCCTCCATATGGGAAGGGCCTCAAAAGCAGCCAATCAAACCCCTTGTTATAGAAATGACTCGATCTCCGTACTACATCCACTCAATAAATGACACTATAGATGAGGAAGAACCCTGGTACTCTGATATTGTCAAGTTCCTTAAAGTTGGTGAATTTTTGGCTGAGGCTACGGATTTTGATAGTAATATGCTAAGGAAGCTCATGTTGCAGTTCTACCTGATTAAAGGGGATTTGTTTAGGAGGTTATCAGATAGTCCACTATTAAAGTGTCTTACCTGACAAGAAGCTGAAAGGGTGATGAAAGAGGTACATTCGGGAGACTTTTGTCCACACATGAATGGCATCATGATGGCAAAGATAATCCAAAGAATGGATATATTTGACTAACCATGCTAACCGGCTCTATTCAAGAAGTAAAGACTTGCCATTCTTGTCTGATATACAGAGATATGAGCCACTTGCCCCTGACAACACTACAAACCTTGACCACAACTTGGCCGTTCTCAACCTGGGGCATCGATATCATCAGAGAGATAAGACCATCTTTGACTAACAGCCATCACTTCATTATAGTAACTGTTGATTACTTTTCCATATGTGTTGAAGTAGAATCATACACAAGCATCACGGCCAAGAAAATGGCCCGGTTTATTTGATGACATATCTTCGCTAGATATGGCATTCCTCATCATATTACAAGTGACAATGGTGTGCAATTCCAAGGGGAAATAATTGATCTTATTGAGAAGCACGGGATCGAGCATCATCGCTCTTCACCTTATCACCCTCAAGCCAAAGGAGCTGTAGAAGCGGCTAATAAAGCAATTAAGAAAATCCTCTCCAAGATGATCTCTAACTACCAAAATTGGGCCAATCATTTGCATTATGCCTTGTGGGGATACAAGATCAGCGTCAAGACTCCTATAGGTTAAACTGCTTTTTCTCTCATCTATGGAATGGAAGCAGTTTTACCCTTGGAAATGGAAAGCAAGTGTTAAGGAAGACTTCCTGAAGATGAATCGGCAAGGGAAAGGCACAAGGAACTGACTTTGATCGATGAAAAATAATTAACCGTGTTGGAGAATCTATAATTATACCAACAGTGCATGGCCAGGGCTTACAACCGTAAAGTCGAGGGGCAAGGTCAACCCCTGAGAATGGGTGATCTGATCTTAAAGCAATCTAGTAAATCACACATAGATGCTGGAGGGAAGTTCAAACCAAACTGGGAAGGGCCATATGTAGTAAGAAAGACTATCAGTAAAGGGGCGTTAAAGATCTCAGATCTGGACGGCAACGAATTTATGAATCCAATAAATCGCAACAAGCTGAAGTGTTATCTCGTGTAAAAAAAGAAAAATAAATGTCTGTATAAGAGCTAGTGAGGGCTCTTAGGCAAAAATAAAGACCCCAAAATAAAAGAATGAAGCCTCAGGTAAAATCAATTTTAAACCTCAGGCGACACTGGGCATTTCTTGGGAATAAATACCATTTGTCCTTTCTATTCAAATGATATCTTTTGTAGTAACATGATTATGTTAAATATACTAAATAAGTGCATTAAATGGAAACTCTGAATTGTTTAAATAAAATGCTCATTCAAATGACATCATTTCATCCTTATTACACATAAAAATGCACTACAAATAGGAAATGGAAATTACAAAGACGAACAATAAGGCCTGAAGCCTTTATATTCCCACTGGAACAAAAGACACATAATGACAAGCTTAATGACCCCCAAGGAAACTGTGGAGTCTCTGTATCTCGATGAGCCTCTCTCTAAGAGTAGGAAGCCCATGAGTACTCGTAACCCAAACGAGATATGGCTTAAAAGGATGGACGTTGAAATGCATGGAATAGTTCATCTCCATCCTAGAGCGGCTAATCCACCACACGTCATGATGGTAAACCCAAGTATAAGAAAGCTTGGAGCCGATCAAAGTACACAATAATGTCGAGAACCCCTAAGGAGGACCATACTGCCGGCACAAGCGACCAGGAGAGTAGGTGATGATCTCAGAAAGGCCAATGAGGACCATGCCATCTCTAGCAATGTAAGTAGTCACATGCGTGATTCCCCACCAAGAGCAAACCTAATAGATGCCCTCAGTAGCTTGACTCCTCATGAATTTAACCCACTCCTCGATAGTGAAGTCTCTATGAGGACAGTTGCCGATGTGGACTATGGAACCATATGCCCAGTAGGCCTTCGAATAATAATCTATGCTTGTAGGGATAGACGAAAAGGAAAGCTTGTACTAATGCCAAAGCTATAAAAATAACACAAAAGCACAAAAGAAAAAAATAAGAAAACTAAATAAAAGAAAAAAAAATGAGAAAAAAAGAAAAAAAAAAGGAAAAAGAATAAGATAGCCTGCTGGATTGAAAACCTGAAAAGGCGGTCCAGGCAAAAATTAAGGCAAGCTTGATGAATTGAAAACCCGAAAGGGTAGTTCATGCAAAAAGAAAGGCTCAAATAAATGCTACCTGAAGAAGGAGCCTACTGCCCTTGGTAGTAGCTTCAGTCCCATTTCGGGAAGAACGCAGAAAGATCAGTGTCTCAGCCAATCTCACTACAATGGGAGATTTCCCTCTAACATCTGATCAATGATAGTCAGGAAGGCAAAGTTGCAAACTATCGTGGGAACCTTGCATAGGAAGACTCCCAGCAAGAGTAAGAAAATGAGTTGAGGCTAGCTTGCATCATTAGGAGAAAGGTTCCTAACTATGTCAAATGCCACGTCCAACCTCAAGCCCTTGTCAAAAATCAGTTGGCACATATCAAATTTTTACAACTAAGAATGGTTCATCAACAGGTTAAAAAACTCAGGATGGAGCATCGGAATGGCTGAAGGCATGTCAGCTAAAGATCTCAGCAGCCCACAGAATTCCTCGTTCAAGGGGCATAACTCGTGCTCTTGAAAATGGAACACTTTGTCGACAAGATCCCTAAATCTAATAGCTGCCTAGATCACATTATCCTTAACAAAGATGCGATAGTATTCCTTCATATGCACCCGACCGTAAACCCTGAGACGGTCCCAACCATTCGAGTTCTTCAAATAAACATTCAAATCTGCACGGAAACAGATGTAGTTCTCTATGGCAAAATCTCAAAGAGTAGCAGTTCGCTATACGTAGTTTATAGGGCAATCTGCCAATATCTCATAGATTACCCTAGTAAAATCGATCAAAGGCAAAAGAAATCACAAAGAAAAGGAATAATGCAAAATTCTTTTATCTATAAAACTGTGTTCATACAAAAAGAGGCACCGCAAATGGCCCAAAGAAAACCAAACAACAAAAGAAAAAACAAAAGCCTATCTACTACCCACTAGAACTTGGGTGGCTATAGTCAAAGGATGATGGAGGAGGAGGTTAATCGCCTTGAGGAGAGAATCCAAAAGGATCGCCCTATCCCTACTATGGTTGCGGTTGTAGATCATCCACCTGGAGCATCCCTGATAGACCTCGAAGCCATAGGATCTCAAGTTCTAACATTTTAACATAAATCATTCTTAAGCATTACATAACATGCCATGCATCATCATTAAAATAATAAAGTAATGAACGTATCGCCATATTAGATTTTTGGTTCATCATGAACTGTTGTTGCCTTTGGATGTACCCCCAATTAGAGATGCTATCGGCAATGGGCACTTGCAAGAATGAGAGATCAGGAAGAGTCAGAACCATCATAATTTGAGATCCTAAAGAAAAAGAGAAAAACAGAGAATGCTCACATAAGTTGTATCGGCCAGATAGAAGGCCACTGGATGCTTAGGATCTAGATAAGGCAGAATCACTGGCGTATAAGTACTCAGGTCAAGATGGTACATTAAAAGACATGGGTGGCTGATACTAAAACCCCCGATGTCCCTCAACCATCACTGAACTTTGAGGCGGGACAGGCGATGCCGAAGAGCTACCCACAAGAGCGGAAGTAGATGCAGGCCTTTTCCTACCTTGGTGATCCAGCAAAGACAACAAGGTAAGGGCAAATCAGTCCAACTAAGCGCAGAAATAAAAAAAGACAAGAAACTTGTGTCAATAAAAGAGAAGATACCGTCATCCGGACAGTCCCAGGTAAACCTAATCTGGCTTGACCGCTAAGAGTGAAAGTCAAAGGGGCATCACCTCAGAGGGGTTGTGGACGTTTGGCTGAGGTGCGGAGAGAATAGGGTCCGTCTTCAACCCTCTAAGAAGTTGTGAATGACAGAACTCCTCATGCCCCCCAACTCGCTTGGGGAAGGTGCTGGGTAAGCCATCGGAAGCCAATCGCGCAAAGTTGGGTGCACAGCGAGGCCAAAAGATCCATCTGGGTACCTTGGGAGGAATAGAGCATGACCTGGGAGGGAGATGATTATTCTAAATATCCCCTCTAAGGTACCACTCTAAGGAGAAGGGAGTCTCTATAATCAGTTGAGTGTTTACAAATTCCCCAGCCAATCTCATAATCTCTAGCTAGTGAAGAGCATGTCCCCAAGGCTGTGTCTTAATCTGGGAAAAGAAAGAGGAACCAAGCATTAATGCAATGATTGTAGTAGATATGGTGATCAAAACAAATCTGGGAAACTATAGAATACACCTACTCCAAAGACAGAGCATGGAGGTGAGCGGAAAAAGTGGAACAAGACTCCATCTCCCAACCGCACCAGTAGTGTGGCGGATGAGGATAGAATGGATAGCTGCCATCTCGCATGAGCTTGGCCCTTGAGAGAATTCCCATGTTGAAAAGCTAGATCTGTGAGTAGTCAAATGAAATCAGGATGCCAAAAGACAGAAAAAAATGCTCATAAAGGAAGAAAAGGAGTTAAATCCTTACATAGACAATCTGAAGACAAGATTTAAACTTGCCAATCATGTTCCTTGCACACTGATCAAGGGCCCAATATAGATGACCCAGCGCGGTTCGACCCCATACATACTCGTCAAAGTAAGTTGAATCAATCAGAGAAGGCAGAATATGGAGATTCACGATCGCACACCTAGTAGGAAAGCATAGCTATGACAAAGTTGTAGCCATGAAAGCTCTAGCCCCGCAGGTGGAAGTAAAGTGTCTCCTATCCCCGGTGGTCCAAAAGGTCATAAGTTTCTTGCAAGAAAATCACTTGGGCTTGTCTATAGAATATCCAATCAGAGCCTCGATAGTCTCCATATTGAAGTAGTCATAAGTAAAGCAAGCGTTAAGTGGATCACGTTACCGTGGAAGGGAAGGCCTGTGATGGTGTAGTAATCCACCAGAGTAATAGTGTATTCCCTACACTGGAAGTGGAAAGTGTTGGTAGTATCGGACCACCTACTTAACATGTGGGTAGAAGTATCGGCTGGGATGAATGGATACTTGCGATGCCTCATGCACTTGTAGTTCCTCACCATTCTCCCCAATGACATCCCGTCAACAATGGTTTTAGCACCAGGGGATAGCATCTTGTACCACTCTTGAAAGTGGGTAATACGACTGCTATCATGATCGGTGACCTGTAGAAATAATGAATGTACACTAATTACATACCAGTCTTCGATAAATCACACGATTATCGAAGGTCATTGCATTCATGCATAAATAAAGAACAAAATACACACACACACACACACACACACACACACATATATATATATATATATATATATAACAAATAAATAACATCATAAATAATAATCAAAATAATAATAACATGGTAATAAATGCGGCAAAGGTGGTAAGGCTTACCAGAATCCGAGAAAGGTGGTCGGAAGGCTTCAAAGCAGGCGGGATAAAATCCCTTGAACATATCCCGTGGTAAACCCAATTTGAAGGAAGCTCGTATAAAGCCTCGGTAGCAACCTCAGATAATTCCACTTGCTCACCATCAATAATCACATTCCGAGTGGTCACTTGGACGGTTGGTAAATTCAAGCAGATATTATAGAGCTTGAACCATATGGAAACCCTCAAAATCAAAATAAAAAGAGCAGAAAAGGATAGAAACTGAGAGAAATCATCGTCAAAGATGGCTTGAATACGAAAATCTTTGAAGAAAAAGAGCTAAATTTGCAAGAGAGAAGAGATTAAATTTTTTGTGTGGAGAAAATGGGAGCCAAACTGTTATTTTTATAGCCGGCAGGTAATTAACCCGCCGGCTAACAACCTATGCTAGCTATCATGTGTTTACACGTTGCACACGTTTACACACAACAACAGTGAAAGTTACCGTTACATAGATAATTAGCCCGCTGGCTAATTACGTATGTTTTAAATTTTCTTTTGAAATTTTTCATATTTCATCCATTTTCTGCATTGTTTACAAAACGAGCGGACCTAAAAGTTCTTTTTACACAGTCCTTCATGCATTAAGCACCCAAAAATGTTTCTTTCGACGCCCGGTCAATTTTAAACCTCATGCAACTTATTAATAAAGTTGTAATTGAAGGGGCGAAATATATTTTATTTCAAAATTTATCGATTAAAAATATTTTAACTCATTGCATTCAACACACACACTATTTTATTTGTTTCGCATAAGACAAAATTTCTTGCACAAAATTTATGTATGCGAGGGGCAAACTGTGAGCACAAGTCTGTTTCGGTCCAATAAGTAATTATGCCTATTTCATTCAGTGATCAGACAAAAGAGCCAAAAAAGACTGAATTGTCATCCGAAATCTGAAATTTAAAAATCCACATTCCAAGGAAGCTTTGATTTAGCATTTCCTACAAAAAAAATTTAAAAAAGTCAAAGTTTGGTCAAACATAGTTAGCCGACCTGCTAATTACCCATCTACAATAAAAAAAATCAAATCTTACCGAGATCTGGCAAGATTTTACAGGATTTAAAGTAAAATCTTGTCAGATAGGTGACTAGCCCGCCAGCTAATTACCTATGTAATTAGCCCACCGGCTAATTACCTACCTATTATAAATACGGGGTCAACCCCCTCATTTCAACAGAGACAAAAATTTTGTTAAATCCCAAAAATCCCATTGTGCCATTTTCAGTTCCAGGAGTCCCAAAAACCACAAAACACTGCCAAAATACTCTCAAATCTGAGCTTTATCATTCGCTTTCGGTATAAGCTCATCTTCTTGTCTTTTTAGATCAAGATCTCACAGTGATCTTTAGTCTAAAAATGACTCAATTCCCCAAAATACCTTGCATTTTTTATAGGAATAATTCAAGATTATATCCATAACTTGGATTAAGCCTATTTTTCAAATAAATCACACTCTCTGACAACTTTGGTCTCGCACGGGCTCTCAAGTCATCCTGAATAGATGAAAAGGTAAACTGAGGGTGGTAATTGGCTCTAACCCCAACTTTAAAAATTCATTTAAACTCACTTTCACTATTCTATCATTGAACATTGCATTTCATTTTCCCTAGTTAAGTGAGCCACTGGGGCCACTTAGACTATAATATGTGTAAATAAGCTAAAAGGTACGGATAAACATCCAAAATGTGAGGAAACTCTATCCGAGTTTCCGGGCTAGAACCCAAGTGCTGCCGTTTGCAAATATCTATTTATTTATGCCATTATAATGTCCATTTTATTTCTTGAATTTAATTCTTAAATAAAGCCATTGTACTGTAGAAATTACTACACATTCCAAAATTCCAAAATTGATCCAAACAATTTGAACAATATGAGTAACTATTATGTCTAAACTTAGAATCTCACTTTCTTTTTGGTATAAAAATCCCATTTTGGATCAGTATACAACAATTTCGGGTGGAGCTGAACTGGGTGGTGACTATTTTTTTTAAATAATGCAAAAATGCTTCATTTTAAAATTATCTTTTGAAAATAAAATGTGTAAATATATTTCTCAACATAATCACATTTTTTACTTACAAAAAGCCATGTTTTTCACACTCAATAAGTTTATGTGAAAAATAATAAAAATAACTTTGCTGTTTGATGAAATCCAACATTTTATTATTAAAGAGGCACACGTATTTAAGCCAACCAAATTTTCTCAAATCGAACCAAACAGCGTTGTTTCCTCAAACTGCACCAAAAATGCACCCCGCCCCTCACCCCGCATGCCTCCCAGTAAAACCTCACCTACTTATAGTTAGAGTGTCGAGGATCGCCTCTTCTTTTCTCAGCTACTTGATCTTCTTTGAGTGCACCTGCTCATCGAGCTTGGTCTGATCGAGAATTGCCCCAACATCTGGCTGATGACCTACTTTCTTTATCACACAGGCTATAGAGCTTTTACAGTGCTTACCATAGTTGACTATATTTGAGAAGGTTTTAAATCCTAGAACTATCCTCCCTTGGTGAGTAATAGGTTTGGGGGTCCCGTTGTAGGGTTGCTCTGACTTGTTCTAAAAGATCTTCTTGTTAGTGATTCTTTTGGTGACCATATAACCTAGTCTCGCAGTTTTCCATTCTCCTTTCCCTGTATTGAAAGTTGGCATTCCTTGCTCATTGGCACCTAGTATTTTTCCAAGAGTATGGTGTTTCTACATGTAACCTTGAATCATAGGGCCCCAATGCACTTCTGGTTATTCGTTTGATCCTTGACTGATTATGGCGGTGCTAAATCCTTTTATATGGCTTTCTTCCATTTTTAGCGCTGCCACCACTAATGCTTCATCAGCCTCTAGAGTGATGATCTTTCCATGGAATGGGATTTTAATTTTTTGATGAAGAGTGGATGGAAACCCTCCCAAAGCATGGAACCATGGTCGTCCAAGTAGCATAGAGAAAGTCATCGGGATGTCTATAGCTATTATGAGCACTAGATTTCGATGATCCTTCTCATGAAACTATGATGAGAGCTATACAAAGCAATATCTTTCAAGTGTTGTCCATCCAAGGTGTTCCTACTACTGCAGAGTTGAGTTTGGTCATAGTACAGTGACCTAGACTGACCCGTATAGGTGCTACATAGTGGTACAGGTCCACCCGCAGGCCCGTACGGGTGGCGACCTGTCGTACGCCAGGAGGGAGCCATACAGATCTCCTAGTACCGATACAGGTGGGGCCTCACCCGTATGGGTGGGGCCTCACCCGTATGGGTGGGGCCTCACCCGTATGGGTGGGGCCTCACCCATATGGGTAGGGCCTCACCCGTACGAGTACTATTGTTTCATATTCAGGCTTTTTTGGAAGTAGTCTCTTACCATTTTCGGGAAAAGGTAGGTCTTAAATGTGATTTATTGCGTTCATACGTCCTCTCCCCTATAAAAAGGGGTCTTCCCTTCACATTTCAAACATACACATTTTTCATATGAAAATTATACTAAAACTCTAGCAATTTGCAGAGGTATAGAAAAGGGATAGTGGGGGTATATGAGGTATAACATAGGGAGAAAACTCTTCTTCTGAGGTCTTGTCCACATTTTATTCCTACCTAACTTCGTTCATTAGGATTTAGGGGAGATTCTGTCCAAAAAAATGCTCACCTAACTAGTCCTATTCCATCTACTTTGGCCGAGCACTCTCAACAGTAAAGGGATCACCTCAAAGTGGATTCACGTCGAAAAGGTAATGCTTCTGAGTTTCAAAGAGATTCACATCTCAATTAATTCGTTACAATTATTGTTTGTTGCTTCCATTATATCTGTTGCTTTCATTTCTTATCTCTGGTCTGGTCCTCACCCGTATGAGCCTTGTTGGCACCATATATCCCAAAGGATATTAATTTAGTGCGCCATACTTATACAAAAGGAAATCCCTTTTTTTGTTATTTTACTATTTGAGCCACCAATCTACTGATCTGTAATCTGTAACTTAACTGAACCAAGTTTCTGCTTGGGACTAGATAGGACCCGTATAGGTGTTCCACACCCATACCGGTCCACCCTAACACCCGTACTAGTGCCTCCATTCATACGGGTACTGGCCCCCCAGGTAGAATCCAGAATCCATATTTTGAATCGGTTTAAATCAATCCAACTCACCATTTGCCATGCGATCATTTTCACTAATAATCCGTTAAATCAACCCATGAAATTTAAATTGTGTTTTTACAACAAAATACGTTAAATTGTTGATTTTTGGTGTGCCATAAATTGTGCTAATGCCTGTGGATGCAGAGGAATTTATTTTCATTTTATTTTATAACTTAGAACAATTGTATATGTTGTCTTTACAATTCCCCTATTTTCCCCGGTTGTAATTTATATTCCCCCATTTATTACTTGTGCTTTTGTTGTAATATGTAAATGCATGTAACGAGTGTGAAAGAGTGTAGCAATAGGATTTATGTGATAATGCCCTAAATGATGAAAACTAAAATGGTTTTACGCGACGAATGTAATTTTGAATCAACTAAATGAGAAATAAGTGACTCATTCGATACCTGATACTCTGATCCAATAGGTATGAGTCTCATGCACAGAGGAACATTACTAAAACTCTTTCCCAAGTAGATAACTGGGGTGGTGACTCTATCAATTGCATCAAGATTTGGGTAACGATTCTTTTATTCATTAGAATTGGCTTATTATGCAAACTTTAATGTTTTGTCACGCCTAAATCCAACCAAACCCCTAGTGGGCCCCACCTCTCTCACACAGGTGCCAAGGGAGACCCACACGTTATCGACACCTTACAGTGGTGACTCCTCTGGGGAGATTAATCTTTTAACTTGCAAAATGGTGGCTTGTTTTAAAATTCAAAAGATTAAGATAAGCACCGAAAATAATTTAATTGATTCAACCCACTTTTGTTTTCTTCATTTAGGAAAATTATCACACTCTATCTTCTCATCTTCTTCTCTCTTTAGTTAGATGCGCTCTTCTTCTAGTGTTAGGTTAGGGTGCCCTTTTATTTCCATGGCACTCATGAAATACCCATGGTCGCTAAGATTTGGGGACACTCTAGTGGGTGGAGCACTTATTGCTATCTCCCTCCAAAAGAGGCTTGATATAATGGGAACCTTCTACATCAACTTTCGATATATCCCGACACCATTCTTATCGAAAGCCATAGAGTTTTACCCTCTAGGTACCCTAATTCCTATAAGAGATTAGACTTAAGGGAGAACGCCCTCAGACTTGGCGGGGAGAAATAAGGGCGGAATCGATTGCTTTGCATGTATTGTGATTAATCCTACCATTCGTCTTTATAATTTGTTCACGCATACCACATCTCATGCATGTATTGATCTTTTGGTTATCACCTTAGCCAAAACCAAACTTCAGAGGCAAAAATCTTAGCAACGATCTCAAGTCCGTTTGACTCACATCTCGGATTTTCTAGTACAACTAAGGGTTGAACCGCGTCAGTCCCCGGGTATTTCATCCAGTAGCCAGCTTAATCTGGTTGATCTTTTTGCTTATCATCCTCAAGAGATATCCCACCTTTTAACTCCAGAAGGCCAGATTGACATAGAGTTTGAGGATGTTGCTTTTGGGGAGGAGACAAATGCATCGAGGACCGAGATTAGGTCGGAGATCACAAATGTCGTCTCTCAGTACTTGGGAAGTGATCAGTTCTTGGATCGAATGAATGATAAGATGCTAGCTGCCATCAGGGCAATCATGACCAAGGAAGGATGGGCAAATGCTCCTATCAGTGCTCTAATAGTGAATGTAGTAGTTAGCGAACCAATAGCAAGAATCACTCATAATCTGTTTACTCAGTTTTAATTGCTACTAGTGTAGACTCAGAGGGATTCTTCAGGTCAGTTTGGTCTATTAGGTTATGTGGATCTATTTAGTTCAGCTAGCTTGTCATTCCAGTCAGTGGGCATGGTGACCCCTCCAGTCATCAGTCAGTTTACTCAGCCTAGTTAGGGATTTTTACCACCAACATTGCAGTTTGGGGCATCTATTCAGATCCTGAATTTCGTGGTCACGCCTAAGGGGATGAGCTTTCCTCAATTAGCAGGTTTACCCTTAGGTGTGATTACCCAATCAGAGGGATCATCTCTATCTTCAAAATTGCATGACTTCATTTAGGAATTTCTTGCTACTAATCCTGGCTCCCAACCATCCATCCAAGCAGCTAGAGAGGAGGATTCGATCCTTGAAAACTTTAGTATGCCTAGCATAGCAAAGTATAAGGGAACCAATCCACCTCAATCTCATATAACCACCTATCAAAGGGTTATAAAGATCAAGAAGTTAAGTGATAAGGTCCTAGCCAAAATGTTCCCCTGCACCTTGGAAGGTCCTACTATCGAGTGGTACAACACTCTGTCATATGAAGTGGTTAGAAATTGGAAAACATTATTAGAGGCTTTTATCGAGCAGTATGGTTTCAATGCTACCATTAAAACTACCATACAAAATTTGGAGGCTATCAAGCAGGTCCCTAATGAGAAGTTCAAACCTTACTTCAAAAGGTGGATGGCCACTCAAGTTCTATTGAAAGATAGGCTAAGCCTCCCGGAAATGATCATGAAGTTAATGGATGGTGCCCTACCTGCTTATCATAAGATCCTTAGTATGGATAAACTCTCCAGCTAAGTTGAGGTCTTCGAAAAAGCTGAGAAGTGGGAAAGAATAGAAGAGCTAGAAAATGCAACTGTACCGGTCAAACCTTGGTTAAAAAAGAATGACCCCTCGGGCCTAGCCTAGGCTTTTAAGTTAAAGTATGGTTCCGATTCTAAAACTGCGATGGTACAAGAAGAAGCCATACCATTGAAGCTGGAATTTCCGCCTGGAAAGCATCTCTTCCTGCCATCTTCACTAAATTAAGGGCACTCGGTCTCCTTTAGAGTATCAAGCCCTATATCCCACCCAAATGTGAGGATAGAGATCAGTTTTGTGCTTACCACATCAGTAAGGGGCACCACACTAGTGCCTGTAGGGATCTGCTTGAGGGTATTCAAAGCTTGATTAGGGATAAGAAAATTCGAGAACCCGATCTTAAACCCAGCACGATGAATAACCCCCTACCGAACTTCGAGAAGTAGGACACAACTGTCAAATCAAGCTTGCCCTCCCCCATGTCTTCAATATGATCTCTCAGGCTAATCCCATGGTCCACTCAGTAGTGGCCTTACCAAACGAGCCAACCCCAATTGACATCCATACATTTGAGTTAGGAGAGCATGACGAGGAGGCTATATTAGTGTAACATATACCCATTGACATCGATGCTTATGTGTTGAAGAATGATGAGCTCGAGGGACCCGCTTTATTGGTAGAAACATCCGAAGGGAGGAGTTATATGAAGAATGGGGTGTTGCATGTCACCCAAAGTGGAAGGATTCCTGCTGATCCTCTCCTAAAAAGAAGAAGGGGTAAAGATGTAGACATCCAAGTCATTCCAAGTATCAATCAGGGCCCAGTCTTCACACCTGCGATTGAAACACAAGCTTCAGCTGGCAATGAGAAGAAAGATTCAAAGGTCACCCCTTTCATCTAGAAATTACAGGTTACACCTACTAAATACAACATCTGGCAACTCCTCATTGACTCTGGGGACCATCTCAAAGGCCTAATAGAAAAGTTGTTGAGCATTGAAGCTACGCCATCTACTACTCTGGCTGAAGTATTCTCAGTTATGAGGGATCTCCTCATGATCAGATTAAACCTATCAAGTTCTATCCATCAGACCTCCCAGCCGATGGAAACAGGCATAATAAGGCACTCTTTATTAGGATGCAAATCTTTGACCGTTATATTCCTTGTATTATGGTGGATGACGGTTCTGCCCTTAATCTCTATCCTACCAAGATCCTTCCTCATTTAGGACTGGATGAATCCATGTTGGAAAAATCCAATAAAGTCTAAGGTTTTGTTCACTGTTCTCGATATCCTCATCACCTACTCAATACTATTAGGGCAACCTTGGCTCCATGCATTGGAAGTTATCCCTTCCACCGTCCATCAGAAAGTTAAGCTCATCTATATTGGTAAGCTGGTGACCATTAATACGGATGAACTATCCGTCATAACTGCTATGAAGGCCGAGGAAAAGGAATCTAGGGTGGCTGTAGCTCAACAAGGCATGAAATTTTTGGTCAAGGGGTACATATCATTTAAAATCAAAAGATTATGATGAAGCAAGGTTACATAAAGGGTAAAGGACCCAGAATGCTGGAACCCCTCTTACCTCTTCCATGGCTATTCAGAATCGGGTTAGGGAATCACCCAAGGGCTTGAAAGTCCAAGCCTCAGTCCTACCTCATGATAGGAGCTAAAGTCAAATGAGTGGAATTCATGGATGAAGAAGAACATATCAACATAGGGGGCAAGAAGGTCCCTAGTTTTGAGATCTTCAATGACGTATATGATTTCAAGAATTGATTAAAACCTCAGTTTCTGTGGAAGTATGTGGGAATGCTAAAGAAGATGAAATGAATGAGGCCATCAAGTCAATCACCAAGGCACTAGTGGTACTTATGAGGATGAATTGGAAAAGAAATGAAAAAGGGAATCCCATCAGCAAGGCTATCAAAAACATATCAAGAGCAGTAGCTGAAGAAACTCAGGCTAACTTAAACACCGGGGCTACTAGGTTAGAAGGCCCTTCGCCTGTGGAGGATGATCCAAATGATGTAATTTTTAATGTTGCAAACATTTTTTATGCAAACAATGCCGCTCATAAGGCATATCATAAGTAAGTTGTAACATCGGTATCTCTATCATGTCATGAATAAATTGATGCACTTACCATTCACATCCTGCTTAAGTATTTCATCCTAAGTGACATCATGCACTCATAAACAACATTCTTTAAATATCATCATATTCATTAATGAAGTTGAATTTGAGTAAAATGCAATAACAACACTATCCAATGATTTGACCCCTATTCAAAAAAGAGAGATAATAAAAGTGCTTAGTAAATATGGTTACAATTAGCCTAAGTCATTCTTTCTTACCGAGGGGGGAGTGAGTACAAGAACACATATAGTCAGGGAAGAAGACTAAGAAGACTCATAAAAACACCAATAATAGGCTAACTCCGGTCGTGAAGAAGTAACATCTTAAGTCACGAGCTCTAAAGGGAAGCTGATCAATAAGTCAATGAAGAACATTTGTCCAAAATTGTATCCACTTATAGAGAATGGGATGATAAACTTCCATTCACAGTTTGGGAGTATAGAACTAGTGTAAGGACTCCTACTGATCAAACACCATTCTCATTAGTATGTGGAATGGAAGTCGTGTTATCGGTTGAAACAAAAGTAAGATTTCTAAGAGTGGCACTAGAATCACAGTTAAAGGAATCAGATTAGGCAAAAGCCAGGTATGAATAGTTGAATCCAATAGATGAAAGGCGATGCAAGGCACTCGACCATCTTCAGATGTACTTGCAATGCATGGCTCAGGCTTATAACAAAAGAGTCAAATACCAAAAACAACCTCTCAAAGAGGGTGATCTGGTTCTCAAGCAGCTATACCAGACCCACACCGATGTTAAGGGCAATTCAGACCTAACTGGGAAGGACCATTCACTATGAAGAAAGTCCTTGGTAAAGGGGGAATCAAGCTTATAGATATGGATGTAAATGAGTTTGTGAATTCAGCGAATCAAGATAGGCTTAAGCGTTATCATGTCTAGGTCAAAAGAATTAAATAAAAAAAAGCAGCACAAAGAGTAAAATAAAGGATACAACACCCGACAAGCGGTCATCTACTACTTAGGCAAAAATTAGGGTGCAACCCACTGATCGGTATTCCGCAAACCAGTCGGGCAAAAGTTAGGGAACACAAAATAAAGCCCGCTAGGCTGAAAATCTGAAAAGGGCGGCTTAGGCAAAAGTTGGGGCACCGAGAGAAAAATATCAGTTGCTTTTTGGAAAATCTGTAAAAGACCAGTAGGCAGTAGGGGTTAATTATTGGAAATTTTTACCATTACCTATGTACCGAAATTAATCTCATCACTGAACATGTTATGATTTTGCTAAGAATCTTGGTGTTATGAATGCAAGCATGTCTTTAGGTGAAATAATCGCTGGTATGTGAACATCAATTTTTCTCTACGTGTTATGCATCATGATATTCATCTTTACCACATGTTTGCAATTTTTAGGAAAAGCCTATTAGATTGACAACCTGAAAGGGAGGTCTAGGCAAAAGTTAAGGCAAAAAGAGAAAGTCTGCTGGGTTGAACCATCAAGGAAAACTCAAGCAAAAATTAAGACAGCCTGCGGGGTTGAAAACTTGAAAGGGTAGTGCCGGTAAAAATTAAGGCAAAAGCTTGCTAGGTTGAAAACCCAAAAGGGCGATCTAGGTAAAATTTAAAGCTAAAAAGAAAAAGGTCCGCTGAGCTAAGCCGTTAAGGACAGCCTAGGCAAAAATTAGCATGAAAAGAAAAGAAAAAAAAGCAAAATGTTTGATAGGTCATCTCACATCGAATGGCCTATGCAAAAATTAGAACTTAATTCAGTACCCTCGCTACGAAATCACTAGATACAGGTTCACTAGGTAATGATACCCCGATAATCTCGGTTCTAGAAAAATTCGCATGCATAAAAGAAGTATCAAAAGTACCAGTTTAGAAGTTAATAATCAAAATAAGCCACATAGGGCCCAAAGGAGTATCAAACAATTCTGAAAAACAATCATCATCTAAGTTGGTTGGGGATCCTATCCCCAGTGACCCTCCTGAGTCTGGCCTTGAGTATCTGCCAGCAGATCATCAAATGGTCAAATGGTCCTCAGCATCATCAGCACCGGTACCCAGCAGGATGGGGTCGCTAATCTCTAAAGTCCCTACAGTAGCCCTATAAGCTTCAGCCTCCTTAGCACTCTAACCTATGCCCCTCTAGGTCACTTGATATGCAGAAATATCATCCTCAGAATCAACATCGGACGGCTCAGGGGCCCGCCTACTCTTAGTCATATAAGCTAGCTATCCCTATAGTACCTCGGTCTCTCTCCTAGCTCTCTCTAGGTCTGCCTCTAACATGGGAATCTGATCCAACTTTGTAGTGGCAGCTCGTAGCTGCTCCTCTAGGAAACTAGCCTGATCCTTAGCAATCTCTACATCCCGGGCGGATCTGTCCCACTCCATGGCCAACAGGGTCTGCATGAAAATTAGAGAATCAGTACACATGTATAAATATTATAGCATGCATGCATAGTTTGTTATATTTTACAGGTAAATAGGAAACTCACCGCAGCTAAGGCATCCTGTGCCATCATCAGATCCCTAGTCAAGAGGCACCTCTATGCAATCCTCTCTACCTCAGCTAAAGACACCTATGGAAACCCATTCAGTTAGTTCAGAATGCATATCATAATAAAGGTACAAAGCTAAAAGTTTAGTATAGGAACTCACATGGGTCGCACTAGGGGGAACAAAGCAAATGGTGTGGACCGACTCCTCCAAACCCCGCATAATATGTTACCCCGAATGATTGAGGAGGGAAAAGGAAGAATCTAGGTCAGTCTAGATAATGCCCTCCCTGAAGCCTCTAATAGTCTTGGTCCACTTCCCTGGAGGATCCCAGTCAGCTGGTGCTGCAGGGTCAGTGGCGGTGGTAATGGCAGTAGCTCACTTCTACTTATGAGCAGAAGACTACAGATAAAAATTACAAATTATCAAGCCACTAGTTTATATGAGTGACAATAAAGGAGTAAGCTAAGTCAAAAGACATACCCGAGTGGAAGAACCTGCAAGCCTAAAAATTCCCTCTATCTGCCAAGCTAGGAAAGGTCCCCCGCGATCGTCTTTGACTCCATCATCGCCACCCTTGTCATCATCATCATCGTCATCATCCTTATAGTGAAACTCGAGGGGAGTATCTCCCACATGGTCCCTCGAGCATGGCTGGAGCAGTGAGGTAAGGATAAGTTAGGATAAGGTCCCTCAATGGAAAGAACTCAAGCCCCTCACCTAGCTGATACAACCCCTGGTCCATCTCTGGCATTAGATGTAGCTAGTAGACACCCATAGGGATAAGCGGAGGAATAGGCCTCTCCACCACAAAGCTCATCTATCAGTCACGAGCCCACTCACATAGTTAACACTCGAAGGAAAGTGGTGACTCCAGAATGAATCGACGGCCGTCCACCCCCTGCCGTATAACCTCAATCTCATCATGGATGACCATGTACACCCAAGCATCATCAATAATCTGCATATAATCAGAATGCACAGTAAGAACTATAGCTTTGTAAATACAGTTTATCATTGACAATTTATTACATTGAAAATGCAGGTTCAGATTCAAAGACATACCCGATAAGAATGCAGCTGGCGAATATACCCCTGATACTCTGCTACATCTCGGGCTGTTGCTGCTAGGGGTCCATCCACTTGGATATAATAGGTGGTGTCTCGGGCTGATTGGCCAAGCCTAGCCTAGGGACAAATGAGTGATTGCCCACATCTTTAAAAGAACCAAAAGTCAATCTCGAGATGGTTTAAATGTATGGATAAAAGTATAAGGGAAGTTCAGTGTTTACCAGAAGGAGTAGATGATTAATCTTCAGCTTAGCCTACTGACCTCGAACCCCGATGTCTAGTTCATAGTATAGCTGAGCAAGAATGGCCCGGTACCAATTATGGCCAGGCACACCAGTAAGATCCTCTACAGTAAAGAGCAAACCATAGTTGAGGTTGCTCGAGTATACAGGAAATAAGATGGTCGATAGAAGGCTTAGGAGGAAGGACCTAGCATACTGATCCCTCATGTCAGTAATAATCGGCCTTGGCTACGCCAGCCAGTAAGTGTGCAGTTCCCCATACTTGAGCTTATCCTTTCTTTCAGGATGCAGCCCAAGGAGTCTTTGTACATAGTCCTTCACCTTGTCCCGTGAATGCCAATGGTCAGCATACACATCAAAGTGAATGATGTCTCATCTCCAAGCTAATTCAGTCAATATGCACATGTCAAATGGGGTGACGGTCACCTCCCAAATGCTAAAATAGAAGGTATGGGTAGTCTTTAACCATCGCTAGGCCAGTGCAGTGATGGCATTAGGAGCGAAAGTCTTCGGCCCCTCGGGAATGGCTCGCACAATATCAAAGAAGCCTAAACCATTGATCTGATCTATCAGCTCAGTATCCCTATCAGCACAAATCTCCTCATACCACTTCCTGCAGAAACTTAAAGCCCTAATGGTCCTAAAAGGGAACTGTGAAAATGAAATAGCAATACATCAGAGTTAGACCTCAGTGGTTAAATTAGAATTAGAAAAGAAAGGTATAATTTTTGGAGTCTTGTGCATTCTGCCCTAGGTAGAGGAACCCGTACGGATGAGCCTTACCGATACAGGTACCCTACCCATACCTGTAAGAGAAATGAGACCCGCACGGGTCCCTCACACTAGTACAGGGTCCCTACAAACAATTTCATCTAAGAAAAATTCCCGAATCGCCATTTTTCACCAAAACACAACCAAACCTCAACAAAAGCTATCCTAAAAGCTCTCTAGGCTAAAGTTACATGCATCAGGCTCTATTTCGACACCTAAAGCATCCTAAAAGCATGCCAAACTAAAGAAATTCCAATTTGGGAAAAATAAAAAATGGTGAATTGGATCGACTTACTTGGAGTTCAGAGGGATATGATTGGGGAGAAGGAACCAGAGGGACCTCAAAAGAAGGGTTAAAACCCAGAAAGTCATCCATCTCTCAGAAAGCATAACCAACAGCCATCGGACATTGCCGGAATTTCGAATCTCTGATCTGGGGCAGTTCCTCATGTTTTAGACCAAAACGGCCAGCATTAGGAATCTTCTTACACATCTTTAGGTTGATTCAAATGGAAAATTGCCGGAAGAGCATTAGAATTTTTGGTGAATAGAGGGAATGGGGGCTGTTTGTATTTTTAAAACTACCCCCGAAGCACACGTACCAGCGTAACATACTCGTATGGGTTCCATATGCTTAAAAATTCACTTGTACGACTGTGGCCTACCCGTACGGGTCTCCTCTTACCACCTAGGGGAAAATTTTAAATTGATGTTTTACAAAATCGAGGAAAGCTTCACAATACCAGTTCTAGCAAAAGGGACTCTATTTAAGGGGCATCCCCCCACTTCCCAGTAATGGGATCAAACCCAGGGGGATCCCCCCACTGCCCAATAACGGGATCAAATCCAGGGGCATCCCCCCACTTCCCAGTACCAGGATTAAATCCAAGGGCATCCCCCCACTTCTTAGTAATGGGATCACATCTAGGGGCATCCCCTCATTATTCTAAGAGCATCCACCAACCAACCTAGGGGCACTCACCCTAGGGGTATTCCTTAGCAGCAAAATAAGTTGTGAACGGGCCAACCCGGCATTTCCTACACATGATTTTTGATCCATACCTCTTTATCCTTATTGAAGGGGCAAATATATTTTTGTTTCTATAAAAGTCAATTAAGAATAAAAAGGCGTCTGCTTAGACAACAACTAATTCGATGCTTGATTATTATTAATTTTTAGATCATTCAAAATTCCCCCAGTAGGAGATTTATCCACCTTAAGAAAGGGATACACACTTTCCCTAAGTAAAGTCATTAGGAATATGTACAATAACAAAAGGAAAGTCATCCACCTCAAGAAAAGGGTACACATACATTCCCTAGTAGAGTTGCAAGGGGTATGAATCAAAAAAGGAAAGAAGTTCTCCTCAAAGGAACTAGCCCATATCATCACCTCAGGTATGATTTCTAAACCCCCACTCATATCGTGAGATCATGTAGATCCATATCTGCAATGATCCCAAGAGGGGCAGTCTGTGAGCACTGAATTTTAATAACCCTTCTCACAAAACTATGATGAGCTATTCGATGCAATATCTTTCAGGTGTTTTCCATCCAAGGTGTTCTTACTACTGCAGAGTTGAGTTTGGCCATAGCACAGTGGCCTAAACTGACCTTAGGTACTCGTACGGGTGCTGCATAGTGGTACAGATCCACCTGCAGGCCCATACGGGTGACTACCTACCGTACGCCTAGGGGGACCCGTATGGGTCCCCTGGTACTGGTACGATTAGGGCCCCACCCTTACAGGTACGGTTGTTTCCTATTCAGGCTTTTTCAGAAGTAGTCTCTTACCATTTTCGGGAAAAGGCAGGTTTTAAACGTGATTTATTGCATTTAGACCTCCTCTCCCCTATAAAAAGGGGTCTTCCCTTCACATTTCAAACACACTCCTTTTTCATATGAAAATTATACTAAAACTCTAGCGATTTCCATAGGTATAGAAAAGGGATAGTGGGGGTATAGGAAATAGGGAGAAAACCCTTCTTTTGAGGTTTTGTCCACATTTTATTCATACCTAACTTCATTCATTAGGACTTAGGGGAGATTCTGTCCACACAAATACTTACCTAAATAGTCCTATTCCATCTGCTTTGGTCGGGCTCTCTTAATAGTAAAGGGATCACCTCAAAGTGGATTCACGTCAAAAAGGTAACGCTCCTGAGTTTCAAAGAGACTCACATCTTAATTATTTTATTATAATTATTGTTTGTTGCTTCCATTATACCTGTTGCTTTTATTTCTTATCTCGGGTCTGGTCCTCACACGTATGAGCCTAGTTGGCATCTTATATCCCCAAGGATATTAATTTAGTGAGCCATACTCATACGAAAGGAAATCCTTTTTTTGTTATTTTACCTTTTCTGCCACCAATCTACTGATCTATAATCTATAACTTAACTGAACCAAGTTTCAGCCTGGGACTAGACAGGATCCGTACGGGTGCTCCACATCCATGCCTGTCCTCCCTAGTACCCATACAAGTGCCCCCCATCCGTACAGGTACTGGCCCCCTAGGCAGAATCTAGAATCCATATTTTAAATTGGTTTAAAATCAATCCAACTCACCATTTGCCATGCCATCATTTTCACTATTAATCCGGTAAATCAATCCAAGAAATTTAAATTGTGATTTTACTATAAAACAAGTTAAATTGTTGATTTGTGGTATGCCATAAATTGTGCTAATGCCTATGGATGCAGGGGAATTTATTTTCATTTTGTTTTATAACTTAGAACAAATGTATAAGTTTTCTTTGCAATTCCCCTATTTTCCCCGGTTGTAATTTTTATTCCCCCATTTATTACTTGTGCTTTATTGTAATATGTAAATGCATGTAACGAGTGCAAAAGAGTGTAGAAATAAGATTTCTGTGACAGTTCCCTAAATGATGAAAACTAAAACAGTTTTGCGAGACGAACGTAATTTTGAATCAATTAAATAAGAAATAAGTGACTCATCCGATACCTGAATCTCTGATCCAATAGGTATGAGTCTCCCGCCTAGAGGGAATCTTACCAAAACTCTTTCCCAAGGAGACAACTTGGGTGGCAACTCTATCAATTGCATCGTGATTTGGGTCTCAATTCTTTTATTCATTAAAATTGGCTTATTGTGCAAACTTTAACAAAAAATGTTTTATCACGCCTAAATCCAACCGAACCCCCAGTGGGCCCCACCTCTCTCACACAAGCACCAAGGGAGACCCACATGTCATCGACACCTCACAGCTGTAAAAAGCACAATAGATGAGATTTCTCCTCTAGTAACTTAGGCTTCAAACGTACCAATGACGGTTCTCTTAGAATTATCATAGGCTTTGATGACCATCGTGGACCGCTTCAAGTCCCTCTCGATTAGTCCTAGGATTGGCAGAATATCCTTAGGATAGACATTCAGTGATGAGCCATCGTCGACCATAACATATGACATAATGCGCCTAAAAACACTCGCCTTCAAGTAGAGAGCCTTATTACGGTGAATGCCCTCATCAGGTAAATCTAAGCTTGAGAAAACAATGTCGGGGATAACAGTGCTAGTCTTAGTGTTAAGTGGCACGTAAATTTATTCCAACAATGTTAGGGGAGACGTTTTGATCTCCATCAGCCTTTTCACAATGGCGAGCCTATGATCTTGAGAACCAAGGAGAAGGTCCTAGATGCTCATCTTGGTGGCGGTGGCCTTTAACTAGTTCACAATCGGACTTTCTATCTGTTCTGAGGACTTAACAAAAGTATGAGGTGTCAGAGGCTCCGTTCTTGGCACAGTGAGGGCTACTAACCAAGTGATTTTCCCTCTAGTGATAAGACTAGCAACCTGGGTAGGCGGGTTTGTCATTTCAAAAACTTTAAACTCATCAAAATCTTCATCAAGTGGTATTTCTCCCAAGTCAATCAGTTTGTTCACGGGAGATGGTGCTTTGGTGGCAAAGGGCCATTACATAAAGGGGACCTTTTCAGGCTGTCTCTTTAGAACATTTGGGTTTTCCTATAGGATTTGGCACAAAATGAGGTTGGAGTCCTGCCTAATCATGTGAATGGATGAGGAATCTCCATCTATTGGATTCTGATTATCGTCGCATATGACCGACCCTTCTGGTTTATTAGAGTGTTTATTCATGTACCAAGGATATTCCTGTGTGGATTTTATCGATGTCGGGCAGAAGTCGTTAGTTGCTTTCCATTCCTAATATAACAACGAGTTTCCATGTTTATCCAGCTTGGGAGTTGTATCCTCTGGTGGGTCTACCCATGTGAAGTAATCGATGAATTGGTTATCTAGGGTGTTCCAAAATGACTTTTGGTAAAATGTTAGCCCTTTATACCAGACAATTGCTTTCTCCTGGAGAGTCAAGAGGAACCTTTCGAGCCAATGGGAATAGCGAATGTACCCATCATTCATCATTTGCATAAATTCACGGATGTGAGGGTGGGACCTTGTGTTTCCATTGTAGAATATGGGATAAACTTCTCTCAAGTCTAGACTTTGGATTCGATAACTGGCCCAAGCTAATTCTTTTTCTCCATGGATTCTCTCCATGATGTACTCCTGAGAAGGTTCTTGCCCCTTGTCTTGGATCATATTAATGTAGTGCTCACTATCTAAGTCAAAGTCTATAAAGTTTCTGGAATCATCGCTTACTGCAGACCATAAGGCACTTGGGGAGTTGTAAGTGGAAGACATTTCGAATGGGCTGTGAAGTTGAGCTGATGGAACGGTCTCCTGGAACTAAAGAGCGTGATGGTAGAAAATGGTTTTGGATATTTTAATGTTCAAAAGTTACGAGATCAAAATCCTACACTTAAAATAGAGGTGCCCCCCGGTTCCGCTTAATCGAGAAATTTTTGGTACGATTTTCCCATCGGGTGGTAGACCATACCTTAAGTAGAGATTCTAAGTTTGGATCATGTTATCTATTCTACATTGGCCAAGTTGAAAGATTTCATTCTTTCTTAATCAGTTTTAATCTACCCTATTTATTGTGTTTTTGGTTTATATATTGTTATCACTTTGTCAGGCATCAAAGCGGCAAATAAATAAATTATTACAATCATCCTAAATAAAATGTAGAAATTAAAGAATAATTACAAGGCTTTTCAAATCCTATACATTTGATAATACGATAAATAAAACACCCGAAGGCCTTGCATTCATCTATCCTAAATCTGCCTGCACGAAAATGGTTAGCACTAATATAGCACGTTGTACTAGGTATATCACGTTACATGCATAGTTAGTAGAAAAAATAAGACCTGAGTTAGCGTGAACATGGCATATTCATTTTACAATTTACGGAGCCAGGTTTGAACGGCATTTGCGGAAAAATCCCATTTTATCCATATTTTAGACTAGATTATTGGTTTAACCTAATTATTAGTAAAAATGCCGCACTTTATAGGGCGAGGTTTGTTTTTAGGAGGTTCTAGACCCCCGTCATTGCACTGTACATCCTAGCTTTAGAAATTAAACTAAGTTGAAATAAAATGAAAACTAATCTGCTGTACAGAACCTTATATCGCTGGCGGTATGAATGAGGCCGTCGGCGACACCACTGATGCTGCTGGCAATCTCCTTTACACAGGCAGGCTGTATGGCATTCTGGATACCATAAAGAAAGGGTCCTATAAGAAAATAGAGTGATTGGGGATAAATGAGGCCCCTGGCAGTATCACTAATGTCGCTAGTAACATGAGTGATACCGCCGACGACCTCAACTATCTCTGACAGCTTCAGTTTCTTGCAGCAGCAGTAGTTAACAACTAGAAAGTGGCCGAAAACCTAAAACTAAGCACAAACCAACATGTAAACACAATAAATGACTAAAGTAAAAGCCAAAGAGCTATGAGACTCAGAATTTTTATCTCGAGGCCTTGAATCCACCTCTTTGTGATCCCAATGACACCTCCAGGGAGCTCAAGCGATGATTTGATTAGCAAATGGGGGATTTAAGGCTCTGAATCCTATTTTGGTGATTCTAAACCAAAAAATTATCAAAGATTTTAGTGAAGAAAAACCAAGAAAAGATGGATTATATCCTCTTTTCTTACCATTTCTAGACTTTATCCCACTAAACTAACTAAAGATGCTCAAAATTTCCTTAAGATTTCAAGTGGTGAATGTGTAACCCCTATTTCAGCTAAAATGGTTGCTTATTTAGGCTAAAATCCGGTCAAAATTGACTTTGATCAATTATCCGATGGATATTGAGTAAAAAAGCTGACTACTATAGAATCAATGTCGTCGATGGCATGGATTATACCGCTGATGGTATCGTTAAGATTATTGGCGGCCTCAACCTCTGCCAGGTTTGAAAAGTAAGCATAGCCTAGCCTAAAAAGGTGAAAAAGGGTTGACTTCCGCCTAAAAAGTGATTTAGGTTATATTTTATGATAATTAGGGTTATTTTGGAATATTTTCGGGGTATTTAGGACTAAATTTTTTTTTGGTGCAAATCATCGATTCAAGCTCCAATCGAACGTGTTATCGGGCACGCCGAAGTGAATTTTTCTGAAAATAAAATTTGTAAAGAATTTTTTTTATCAGTAATAGAAATTCTAAAAAAAAGATTTTTTATCATGAGGAATAAAATTGGTCATACGTCATCATCGTCTCGCGAGAGAGATTGCAAAATCCCTTGCTCATAGGCTGCTCCTCGGGGGATCACTTCTACGACATGTCGGTATGATCATATGAAAGAGCAAGGGTTAAAAATTGTACCTGATGGATGGTGGTCTGAACTTGGAGGATGACAAATTTACGATTCTGCTAGAACCTTCATTTCCTGATTGGCTTTCCCCTTAGTCAGACTGGACTCGAAGGATGACTAGATTCTAGTTCTATTAAGACCTTTATTTGGTGATTGATTTATCCCTTGATTGGACTGAACCCGAAGGATGACCAGATTCTAGGTCCGTTAGGACCTTCATTTGATGATTGGTTTGCCCCTTGGTCGGGCTTTGAGATTTGCCAAGCTGGGCTTGGGCTTTTAGGCTTGCTATGCGGGGCTAGGGCTTTCAAGTTTGCCAAGTGGGGCTTGGGTTTTCAGGTTTCCCAAGTAGGGCTTGGACTTTTAGGTTTACCAAGGGAGGCTTGGGCTTTCAGGTTTGCCAAGCGGAGGGTTGGGCTTTCAGGTTTGCCAATTGGGGCTTGGGCTTTCAAGTTTGCCAAGTGGGGCTTGGGCTTTTAGGCTATATCTGTAAAGAGTGATAAATGCAACAAGATTAACGCTTTTACTGCTTGATCGATTTTATGAAACAAAAATATTTTTGCCCCATCTATCAATAATAAAAACATGATATTTAAAAGTGAAAGGGTTTTAGAGGTCCTAGAGTGTTGAGAGCTTGATCCAAGACTGCATTGAACTTTTGAAAAGTTGCTAGAAACATCCCTTAAGAATATGATGCCACTGGTGACTTGGGGTGATGCCGCTGGTAATTTGATTGATGTCGCTGGCGGTTTGAGGTGCCACATGGCATCTCAAACTAGTCAAAGAAATTCAAAATTGCCCCTGGTAAGAATGAGGCAGCTGGCGGCTTGGATGATGCCGCTGATGACATGAATTGATACCGCCGATGATATAGATCTATAGTTTCAGATATAATTAAACTCCTTGAATTTTACACGGGTGTTTAATATGAGTTTAAACTCCTCTTTTCTTATTCTAATGGCAGTACCCTCTTCTCCCTCTCTACCTCTCACAAAAAAATTCTTTACTCTTCCCTTTCTGCTCCTAATCATGAAGAAGATCTTTGGGCGTAAATCCAGTAGTTACAAGTCTGATGATCTGCCTACTTCTTCTATTGAAGGGCTAAAACTTTGCCTGGTTCACATGGGCTATGGCTTTAAAGATTCCGACGTTGTATTCAGATATGGGATTGTGGATCCTATCCTTGTCCTGGTTCAGGACAAGGACAATCATATCTCTTTCGTCTACGCAATCCTACAAAACTCAAACCCTTTTGTTTCGTTTGAAGATTTCTATCTTAGACTCGAAATATGGTAGGATATAGGTTAAAAACAAGCGATATATGTTAGAATGCATGTTATAGGCCCATTTTTTTGCTCGATTTATGCATCGTGATTGATTACTTGCATTTTTTGTTATTTTAGTTTGATTTTAGGCAAAAATGGATTCCACCTGCAGTAAATGTTGCTGCCGGTGACATCACTCATGTCGCCCGCTGATTCAGGCCCTCCTAAAAAGGGCTGAAATAAAGCTATATCGTTATTGACTCTAGTGATGTTGCTATCGACATCATCCATGCCATTGGTGGTATGGTTGATGTCATCGGTGGCATCTTTACTTTAGCAGTGGCATTAGTAACATTCCAGCAGCCTTTTGACATAAAAAAGAGATTACTTATCTGGTTCGTTCTTTCTTATTTTTTTTGTAGCTGCACAGACTGACTTGCACCGGGGGCATATGGACCCTGGTGAATGGTGGTAACACATCGAGAAGAAAGACCCTGTGCTTGTGGCAGCAATAGATGATACAGGTTTTGAAGATTTAGCCTGTGCTATGCCCTTACTAATGCCAAAACTTTCCCATTCGGCCCTAACTGCTTTGACTAAGAAATGGTCCAAGACCATCCACACCTTTCATCTCCAGATTAGTGAGGTGAACACTACTCCCTCCAATGTTATGGCAATGACCGGGCTACCATGGACCAAAGAAGTCATTCACTTTGACGTCTTCATGGAGAAGAACCACCTCAAGGTCCTAGTGGCGAAAAGTGTTGGATATGATGTATGCCCTTAAGGCAATTAGGGCGATATATCTTAATTTTATAATAGTACGAATAAATTATTTAATCCATAAAGGCATTTGCTCTTTTGTTTATATTAATGTGTTTCCATATATATATATATATTATAGCTGGTTAAATATATTGATTGATGTATGTATACAAAAGTCCTTGACATATCATAGCATGAAGTCAGAGACATTATAGTTGGACTATATCTGGTGGAACCTGCTTCATGTGCAATTATTATTATGTCTAAACTATCCTCAGTCATAGTTTAAACAAGAAAGGATATTGATGAAGCGGAAAGACTAGCATGTGGTCAACTTTCTTGGAAAGGGTCCAAGCAGTCAATCTCCTAAGGACTGAAGATGATGCCTTAAGTTTGACACATGGATACATCTGGGAGATATATTGGAGACCGTAGTAAGATAAACACTTGGTATATTTATTAATGTCTTAGTGTTTATCTTTATGCGATAAGCTTTATGAATTTCCTCATACTTGAGATGCTAGTTACCTTGTGTGGTACTATTGCTATACTTTGGGTCATTACTATACACTTATTAATTTAGGGTGCTACGGGTGATTACGGGTACAGTGATGACAGCATATTGGTAAGTTGAGTAGTCGGAAAGAATCCGTTGGTCTTGATATATTAAGGAGTTGTACCTGGCCACTTGTTGAAGTGATGATTGCCATAAACCTTTGATTAGAGTATGTGTTTGATAAAAATGGTTTCTAGTCAAACACACTATGGTTAAAGGCAATATACTTCGGTAACAAGTAAACTACTCGGATAGTTTGGAGCAACCTTGCTATTAGTGGGTTAACCCTTTAACCGAACCCTATATACCAGATGGCACTAATATTAAAGAATGGAAAGAATTTATTGCACTGGATAACTATTGCATTAATGGGGATTAAGTCATAAGCATAAATGATGTTCCAAGTAATTAGGGATGGTAGACCCTTGCTAGAGGCGTACTGTAGTTTTTTTAAGGTAATCGAGTTCTATTCAC
This sequence comes from Euphorbia pulcherrima, assembly GCA_947683365.1. Lineage (NCBI taxonomy): Eukaryota > Viridiplantae > Streptophyta > Magnoliopsida > Malpighiales > Euphorbiaceae > Euphorbia > Euphorbia pulcherrima. The sequence goes on along the minus strand of CANTUS010000013.1, from coordinate 17,460,336 downwards.
AATCTAGAGCATTGAGCCAATGGTTCCATTAGATCAAGGGTTGGTTAAGCTTTAACAGCTCAATACTTCGGGATCCTTTATGGTCACACACATTGGACCTTCATCGGACTAAGTAAAGAACTAACAGCTTTAATCTATTATGAAAATATAACATAAATAATAATTGGATTATTGTTTGATTGGTTAAAATTGATTAGATCAATTTTGGATAGACCAAGGAATTTATTTTGACTCGTAACTATTTTAGTAAGGCCATAGAATAAACATTTGAATTAGAGAAGGAGCTAGAACTATAGTAAAATGAGGGTTGCACCCTCCGCAAAAAGGGCCCGCAAGCCCAAAGGCTTTGTGGGCTTATGCGAGCCCGCACGAGTGCATGGGCACTCGTGGGCTACAGACAGTGCAAGCTAGGCTTGCACTAGCCTACAGCAAAGGCCACCCCTGAGCTGGGCTCAGGGGAGAGCTCGCAAGGCCCTACCCGTGGGATAAGGCAGGCTCACAAGAGCTTACCTTGCAGCAAGGGCCTGAGTTGCAGAGGAAGTTGGGTCGGCGTGGGCAGTAAGGGCGGGATGGGTAAAGGTGAGGAGCCCTAGCTCCCCCTATATATTGTGCCCCCTTTCTCCATTGTTCAGTGCACCAAATTTAAGTGGTTCTTGAATCTCTAGAATATATATTTTCGGGTGGGAATTTTGGAGCGATCTAGCAATTGCTCAAGGTTCTTCGGTTCTTCCTCATTGGAAGGTTTTGGTTGGTGGGGTTCGTGTGGATACTCATAGAGGCTATCCTACTTTGGAGGCTTGTGTAACGAAGTTCTGCTAAAGCACGCTTCAACTAGTAAGTCTTCTAATTTCTCTTTTAATTATTAAGTCCTTTTCTTTAAGTGTTTTTAGACTTAATAATTATGCTTAGGTTGTTTTACATGCTTAGTTTATTTTATGCCTAGGTTATAGCTTAGAGTTATAACATGCTTAGTATAAAATAAATGTGCTAGGATATAATTTGGAATTATGGTAGGCCTAGTCCTTTTGCATGCTAACTTAGGTAGAGAATTATTTAGTTAAGGCTTTATTTAATTTATGCAACTAATAGGAGTTCCTGGGGACAGGGAAAAAATTTTTGAATTTCCGCCATGCCTATTATGAATGTTCAATTTGACTGTCAGTTCCCAACAGTGGTATCAAAGCCTGCCTATTTAGTGCATAATTAAGTTAGAAGCAAACTGAATATTGTTTTCTATATGAGATGATTTGTTTATTTAATTGTTTGGAACAATAGATATAAACTTGTGCCTTTCATTGCAAGGCTAGAAGATGGTTATGAATTTTTTTGAATAATCTTACTCAACTTACTCAAATTATACATGTGTCAATAATTTATTTAAATTACATGGGTTATAGATGCTTCCAATTTACATGAATTGGAAGAACAAAATTTATTAGTTTGAGGGAATCCATTGGTCTTCAAGTTTGTGCCCATATATGTTCTGGCTAAGGATTGGACTTGGTGTCTACTCCTCATAGGGCACCTCTCCTACCTGGGAACCTATATCGGTGAAATTTGAACTCACCAACTGGGATTAATATGAACTAATTTATTTCTAGTATATAAGATTGTGCTTAAATACGTTTCTGTAACAAAGTAAAAAAAATTAAATTTATTGAATAAAAGCTTTAAGGAAATGCAATATAAATATAACAAATAAAAGTGTTAATTATTTTGTATATTAATCTTGGTTGATGGAATAATTATAATAAAGAGCTGAACCCATCTAAGATTAGACCTTATAAATTAATTATAAAATTCCCTGAATTAATACAAGTTATTATAATTTTGTCCATATGATAAAATCCTAGATTGGGTAAGACGTTTAACACCAATAAAAATCCCAAAGTAAATATATTAAGGAAAGTTATAGTCTTTCTTACTCAAATTTATAATACAGTCTCTTTGGGCTATCAAAGTGCTACGTAAAGCGTTCCTTCTAGTCCATATTGATAGGTTATAAAGTTTGGGATAAGGTCAGCCTTAACAGAGCTAGGGTAGTCCACCATCAAATTAGGGGCTAGGCCCAGATCTGAGATATATTCAAGGAGATGCTAATATAAGAGCGCACGTCCCTTGGGATTAGGGAACTTCAATGAATTAGTAATTGCATGTGATTCAAATGGAATGGGATTCTAACTATAACTTACTATTGTGACCTGGCTTATAAAATTGGGGGTAATGATAGACTAGTTATAGATGCTACCTACTAGGAAATTTAGCCGGACTAAAATTCTCGAATTCAATAGAATGGGCTATTGTAAATTTTGAAGGAAATAGTGGGAAAATGTATTTAATTAAAAGTCCTTATATTAAATGCATGTACTTAAACTAATATCTAAACTCTTTTCTTTCCTTATATCTTAGGTTGAATATGAACTCCATTTTAAAAATCCATTTTAAACACATCCTAACTTTAACAGCAATTAACTACCATGAATGGATCAAAGACGTAAGGGATATCCTTAAGGATTATGAATTAGCATACGTTCTTGAGAATCCATTCGCAGGAATTCCTAGCACTGATGCACCGGCTATTATTAAGGATGCATGGTTGAAATATATTAAGGATTCAGTTTATGTCTTACACTTACTGTTAGATACTATGAATCCTGAGATACATTCACAATGTGATCATATGAGTCTGTAAACCATGTTGATCCATCTAACGAGTTTGCCTGAAAAGGCAAGGTATGAAAGGTCCAAATTAACCAGTGAACTTTCAAACTCTAAGATAAAGGAAGGGACAAGTGTTGTAGCACACATCAACAAGATTAGAAATTTCTTGGAGAAATTGGAATCGTTGGGATCTTTAGTCGATCAATCCTTAGGATTGGATATCCTATTGGATTCTTTACCCATCAGCTACGTTGATTTTGTAATGGAAAAATGCTTCAAAGCTCACAACTGTACTTTCCCGAAAATTGTTGAGGAGTTCAGAAAATTCGATGCTAAAAGCAAAGAAGTTTCAAGAAAGTCTACAAAAAAACATTCTCCAGAAAATGGCCCAGAGGATTCTATCACCGAAGGAGTAGTTAAAGGATTCAAAAGGAAGAAAAGGAAATGTAAGTATGTCTATGACTAATGTAACGTTTCATTAGAACAAGAATTGGAAAGCTCCTACTTCTGAGCATTTGAAGAAGAAGCCTACAGAGGCATCTATTTTAGGTATGTTTGAAATTGAAAACTTTGCTACTTTTCCGCGTGAATCCACTTGGGTATTAGATACTGGTTTTGGTTCTAATATCTATACTTCTGTGCAGGGACTAAGGAACTGTAGAAAACTTGCAAAAGGGAAGATGGACCTACGCGTGGGAAATGGAGCCAGAGTTGCTGCATTTGCCGTAGGGAGCTTTAGTCTTGTTTTGCCAAGTGGACTTGTTTTAGTTTTGAATAATTGTTACTACATTCTAAGTGTTACTAAGAATATTGTATCTGTTGCGTGTTTAGCAGCAGGGGGATTTGAAATCTTTTTTTGAATAATAATTGTCAGATTCGTTTGAATAATGTTCTTTATGATTATGGAATGTTAAAAGGTGGCATTTATGTTCTTGATACTAAAATAGAAGTTTTCAATATAAACAATATGAAGAAAGTTAAATTAGATAATGAGAATACCTTATACTTATGGCATTTTCATTTAGGTCATATAAACAAAGATCGCTTAACCAAGTTGTATAAATGTGGAGACTTAGGCCCAATAGACTTAGAGTCTTATGGTGATTGCGAACCTTGCTTAAAAGAAAAAATGACAAAGTTACCATTTCAAGTAAAGGGTAAGCGGGCCACGAGTACATTGGAACTTATACATACAGATGTGTGTGGTCCAATGAGTGTTCAGGCACTAGGAGGATACTCCTACTTCATAACCTTTATTGATGATTACTCACGATACAGTTATTTGCATTTGATGAAGCACAAGTCTGAAAGTTTTGAAAAGTTCAAACTATTCAGAGCTGAAGTAGAAAAATAGTTTGAGAAAAGTATTAAAACACTTTGATCGTATCAAGGTAGATAATACTTAAGTCAGGAGTTTCAAGATTATCTAAAGGAAAATGGGATAGTTCCCCAGTAGACCCCTCCTTATACACCCTAACACAATGGAGTGTCAGAAAGAAGGATTCGAACTTTATTAGATATGGTCAGGTCCATGATGAGCCATGCAGATCTTAGTAAATCATTTACGGGATATGCACTAGAGAGCGTGGTTTATATTTTAAACAGAGTGCCCTCTAAATCAGTTGATTTTACACCTTATGAAAGATGGTGTAACAAGAAGCCACCTCTAAGTCACTTAAGAGTATGGGGCTATCCTGCTATGCTAAAGAGGATAGCATCAGATAAGCTAAATGTCAAGGCTGATAAATATCTATTAATTAGATATCCAAAGGAAACAATCGGATATCTGTTTTACCAACCCAAATCATAAAAGGTATTGTGTCTCGGAAAGCTCACTTTTTGGAAAAGGAACACTTACTTGCAAAAGTCAGTAGGAGCAATATCAAACTGGAAGTTCAAGAGGAAGAAATAGACAATCAACTAATTGACCCTATTCTAGATAAACAGGAGAGTGTGATCCAAGAACAACCTGTCAAAACAAAATCACTGCGGAGATTAGGTCATGTTCATTAGGGTCCCGATAGATATAGGTTTATCATCACTGATGATAAGGAACTATATCTTAAGGAGAATGATGAACCAAGGATATATGATGAGGTAGTAAAAATCTCAGATTCTGCTAAATGGCTAAACGCCATGAAATTAGGAATGGATTCCATGTACGAGAACCAGGTTTGGAATTTGGTTGATGCACCGCAAGAGGTTAGACCAATTGGGTGCAAGTGGGTCTTCAAGAAGAAGACAGACATGGATGGTAACGTAATTACCTATAAAGCAAGGTTTGTTGTGAAAGGTTATAATCAACGGGAAGGTATTGACTATGATGAAACCTTCTCACCGGTAGCCATCCTTAAATCCATAAGGATACTCCTTGCCATTGCTGCTCACTATGATTATGAGATCTGGCAGATGGATGTAAAAATAGCATTCCTAAATGGGGATTTAGACCGGGATGTGTATATGACACAACCTGAGGGTTTTACATATCAGAATGGCTCGAAGGTATGCAAGCTATAAAGATCCATTTATGGACTTAAGCAGGCATTCTGGAGTTGGAATATAAGGTTTGATTAGATAATTCGGGAACTAGATTTCTGCCCAAATGCTAGTGAGCCTTGTATTTACAAGAAGGTTAGTGGAAGTGCAGTCATTTTTCTAGTATTATATGTTAATGACATCTTGCTAATAGGAAACGACATTTCTCTTCTTCAAAACGTGAAAGTATGGCTGTCAAGAAATTTCTCCATGAAAGACCTTGGTGAAGCAGCATTTATACTAGGTATAAAGATCTATAGGGATAGATCCAAGAGGCTGTTAGGTCTTTCTCAAAGTACATATGTAGATAAGGTATTAAATATGTTCAACCTTGAGCATTCTAAGAAAGGTTATCTCTCGATGACAAAGGGGATAAACCTATCTAAGACTGAGTGTCCGAAGATAGCTCAAGAGAGAATGCACATAAAGGATATACCCTATGCATCTGCAATAGGATCCATCATGTATGCTATGATATGTACTAGGACGGATGTCTCTTAGGCTTTGAGCTTTACGAGCAGATATCAGTCAGATCCAGGTGAAAAGCATTGTATGGCCGTCAAGGCAATCCTTAAGTACTTTAGAAGGACTAAGGATGAGTTCTTGATTTATAGAGAAGGTGACCTCACAATTAGAGGTTACACTGACGTGAGTTTTCAATCTGACAAGGATGACTTTAAGTCTCAGTAAAGTTTTGTGTATGTGTTAAATGGAGCGGCGATATGCTGGAAGAGTTCCAAGTAAGAAACTACTGCTGATTCAACCACGAAATCTGAATACATTGCTGCATGCGAAGCAGCAAAAGAAGCTGTCTAGTTAAAGGGATTCATTGGTGATCTCAGTGTGATGCCTGAGGTTGTTGATCCAATTACTTTATATTGTGATGACAATGGTGCCATAGCTCAGGCAAAGGAACCACGGTCTCATAAAAAAAAATAAATGTATCCAAAAAGTATCATATAATCAGGGAGATTGTTGATGCTAAGATAATAAGATTAGAGTATGTATCCACTGATCAGATGCTTGCGGATGGTTTGACAAAGCCATTGACTAGAGTCAAACATGACCAGCATGTTAAAGCATATGGATTAAGACATATGGCTAATTTTCCTTAGTGCAAGTGGGAGTTTGTTGGATATGATGTATGCCCTTAAGGCAATTAGGGCGATATATCTTAATTATATAATAGTACGAATAATTTATTTAATCAATAAAGGCATTTGTTCTTTTATTTATATCAATGTGTTTCTATGTATATATATTATAGCTGGTTAAATATATTCATTGATGTATGTATATAAAAGTCCTTGACATATCATAGCATGAAGTCAGAGAAATTATAGTTGGACTATATCTGGTGGAACCTGCTTCATGTGCAATTATGATTATGTCTAAACTATCCACTAGTCATAGTTTCATCAAGAAACAATATTGATAAAGCAGAAAGACTAGCATGTGGTCAACTTTCTTGGAAAGGGTCCGAGCAGTCAATCTCTTAAGGACTGAAGGTGGTGCCTTAAGTTTGACACATGGATATATCTGGGTTAGAGACCGCAGTAAGATAAACACTTGGTATATATATTAATGTCTTAGTGTTTATCTTCATGCAATAAGCTTTGCAAATGTCCCCATACTTGAGATGCTAGTTACCTTGTGTGGTACTATTGCTATACTTTGGGTCATTAATATACACTCATTAATTTAGGGTGCTACGGGTGATTACGGGTACAGTGATGACAGCAAGTTAGTAAGTTGAGTAGCCGGAAAGAATCCATCGCTTTGGATATATTAAGGAGTTGTACCTGGCCACTTGTTGAAGTGATGATTGCCATAAACCTTTGATCAGAATATGTGTTTGAACAAAATGGTTTCTAGTCAAATACACTATGGTAAAAGGCAATATACTTCGGTAACAAGTAAACTACTGGGATAGCTTTGAGCAACCTCGCTATTAGTGGATTAACACTTTAACCGAACCCTATAAACCAGATGGTAGAATGGAAGGAATTTATTACACTGGATAACTATTGCATTAACCGGGATTAAGTCATAAGCACAAATGACGTTTTGAGTAATAGGGGATGGTAGACCGTTGCTACAGGCGTACTATAGTTATTTAAGGTAATCAAGTTCTATTCACGGTCTAGAGCATCGAGCCAATGGTTCCATTGGAACAAGGGTTGGTTAAGCCTTATCTGCTCAATACTTCGGGATCCTATAAGGTCACACACATTGGACCTTCATCGGATTAAGTAAAGAACCAATAGATTTAATCTGTTACGAAAATATAACATAAATAATAATTGGATTATTGTTTAATTGGTTAAAATTGATTGGATCAATTTTGGGTAGATCAAGGAATTTATTTTGACCCGTAACTATTTTAGTAAGGTCATAAAATAAATATTTGAATTAGAGAAGGAGCTAGAAATGCAAGCAAAATGGGGGTTGGACCCTTCGCAAAAGGGACCCGCAAGCCCGAAGGCTTTGTGGGCCCACGTGAGCCTGCACTAGTGCATGGGCACTCATAGGCTACAGGCAGCGTAAGCTAAGCTAGCCTACGGCAAAGGCCATCCGCGAGCTAGGCTCACAAGAAGTCCTCGTGAGGCCTAGCCCACGGGACAAGGCAGGCTTGCAAGAGCCTGCCTTGTGCAGCCCTTGCCACCCGCGAGCTTGGCTCGCTGGAGAGCCCGCAAGGCCCAATCCGCGGGACAAGGCAGGCTCACAAAAGCCTGCCTTGTATGGTAGCATGCGGATCCTATGCGATTCATATGTTGCTAAGGGAGGAATTGGGATTTTTCCCCATCCCATATTAAATGCGAGGAACCCTGGCTCCCCCTATGTATTGTGCCCCCTTTCTGCATTGTTTAGTGCACCAAATTCAAGTGGATCTTGAATCTCTAGAATATATATTTTCGGGTGGGAATTTTGGAGCGATCTAGAAATTGCTCAAGGTTCTTCGGTTCTTCCTCGTTAGGAGGTTTAGGTTGGTGGGGTTCGTGTGGATACTCATAGAGGCTATCCTACTTTGGAGGCTTGTGTAGCAAAGTTCTGCTAAAGCACGCTTCAACTAGTAAGTCTTCTAATTTCTCTTTTAATTATTAAGTCTTTTTCTTTAAGTATTTTTAGACTTAATAATTATGCTTAGGTTGTTTTGCATGCTTAGTTTATTTTATGCCTAGGTTATTGCTTAGAGTTATAACATGCTTAGTATAAAATAAATGTGCTAGGATGTAATTTGGAATTATGGTATGCCTAGTCCTTTTGCATGCTAACCTAGTAGTTAAGGCTTTATTTAATTTATATGCAAGTAATAGGAGTTTCTGAGGACAAGGATAAAATTTTGAATTTCCGCCATGCCTGTTATGCATGTTCAATCTGACTGTCAGTTCCTAACAAAAAGGGTGATTGTTCTCTTTAGATTGAAGCCCAAGCTGGGATGATTATGCTATGGAGAGTTATAGGAGCACTGGATGGAGGTTGGAGTGGTCCCCAAGGCAGAGCGGGATGCCTGTGTCTACTCTTTTGCTATTTCATTGCTGACCGTGTTATCCTTGTCCGTCTTCAGTAACAAGGTCGAGTACAGGTTGATTTCTGCTATCTATGATGTTAAGTCCATTAAGGAGAAGAACTGGCCTAGGGCCATTTTAGCTCAGATGTACTACGGGCTGGACGTGGGAGCCCAAAAGAAGGAAAAGGTCCTCCGCCTAAGCCATTTGCTGCTTCAGGTACATCCTTTTTTGAGTAGAGCTATATTATGATGGTTTGCTGCTTTTCTTTTTGTGTGTATTGAGTATTTGGACTGATTGGTTGTCAATTGTGCAGGTTTAGGCCTTTGTGCATCAGATCCTTCCCCCGGTCTAGTTTAAGACCATAGTGCCTCCAGGTTCACATTTCCTTGCCCAGTGGTGCACGAGTGTTGGAGGTCTTGGCAAGTATCCCCTCACCTACAGAGAGGCACTGATAAGCCTATAGATCGGCTTGGTATGCTACTTAGACTTTTAGCCCGGTCTTACATTCAACAAAACATTAGCCAAAAAACACATTTATAGATTTAAATGGCTTACATTAGCTTTTTGCTTGATTGATTAGTCAGGTCATTAGGGACCCTTTTAAGGAGGTGTCCAACCATGCTAATGTCCTTACAGTTTGGTGGGAGGTGGATGACCATAGTTTTATGATGGAGTGCCTCTTGGCTTTGCCTTGGTACTTAACAGAGAGAGTTTACAGCTGGAGGGATGTTATGCCTGCTGTTAGGCCAGTGCCTATGGATCCCCTACAGGCCTATGGTGACCTTATTTAACCATCACTAGTCCGGCCGACAAGGCTGATTATTTGGAGAGTAATGGTCGAGTGGTTGGAAGTGTCCATGGCCCTTACAATGGCGACATGTCGTGCTTGCTTAGGATGTGCCATCGCATCCATTCCAACGATACTATCACCTTCCATACGAAAAAGAGGAAGGAAGAGTTGAAAAGGCAAAGGCATGGGATTGTTGATGATAGGGATGAGGATGCTGAGGAAGGAAGTGGGGACGATGGTGAGCCCAAGGGGGGAGATGAGGTTGGCGAGGATGTGCTAGTGGTCTATAAGGAGCATTATTCTTTTAATGTGAGATCACCCTTTTTACATATACATCATATTATTTGGTTCCAAAATGGTTGCATATGCTTGTCCTTTGTGTTGTCTTTGATTTTCAGGCACCTCTAAGTAAGAGAGTTCAGCCCGAGAGTAGCGGAGTATGAGGCCAGGGTAGATCCAAGGGTTCTGAGTTTGTAGAGGGGCACCTCTCGACTGCTTTGGAGACTCATTTCCTACTCATGAACTTGAGAGGCGACTTTCGGACTAGGGAGATAACACCGAGCAGCCATTCAGTGAACTTTATGCCGATGAATACAACTTATGTAAGTCTTGTTCAAACATGAACATATTCATACAACATCTCATTTGTGGATTCTTTTTAATTGCCTCTTTTTGGATTTTTCAGGTTTCGCGTGCTAAGGTAAAGCGGTTGGCTGGAAACACCTTTGCTCTCAAGGAAACTCTTGTTCCCTAGACCTTGCTTGCTCAGGTACATCCCTTGTTATGATATGACATTGTAAAATAAAATGCATGTATGAATGTTGTGAATTATAAGGATTATTGTTGCTTCCCTATTTGCAAACTTCATGGCCCTTACACTAGCAGATGCTAGTGCAGCCTAGATGAGGTACCAGGAAGAGATGGGGGCACTTTGACACCGTATGACTGAGTTAGAGAGTTAGTTGGATGCCACCTTGCATGAGAGGAGAAGCAAACATAACATGGATCGTGCAACCCCGACCGAGGGGAGCCGTAGGAGGAGGAAAGTGAGAGCTGGTCGGTGTTCTTATAGTGATCCCGAAAGCACATGGAGCATTGCAGGGATAGAGAAGGATGTTGTCAATTACTATTTTATCGATGATGCGGACGTCTCGTCTCGCCCGCCCAGCGGTGGTGATCAATTCTAGATTCATCTGTTGATTCCTGCTTCCTACTTTTTTTCTTTTAGTTTATGGATTTTATGGTTTGGATTTATGCCCCTCATACATTCGGCTTGGATGTTTGTTTGATTTTGGATTTTTCCGGCTTTGTTTAGGCTTAGGATTTGGATATTTTGGTACTTTTGCGCCTTTAGGCTTTTGGTTTTTTAAATAAAATGGATGTTTGGATTTCATTTGCTCTTAGAAACAGATTACAAGTCTTTTTATAGGTTTTTTTTCAGGTCTGAACTAGTTAAAACATGCCCAAAATTTGCAGAAAGTATTGTCATATTACCACTGGCATCATTGATATCTCCATCCACATGAAATTCTAATTTCATAAAAGATATAGACAAAGTCACCCATAATCCATACCACCAGCGGCTTCACTACATACCGCCCAGCGCTCACTTCATGCCGCTAGCGGGATCGCCATTATCGCCGGTGACATCATAAACCCAGAATCTCAAATTTAGCCATTTTCTCAAATTCAACCATGGCAAAACATAATCAGCAGCTACGGGGTATCCTAGAAAGCTTGGGAAATGTAGACTAGAAGAAGTTGGAGAAATTTGGGCTATGGGGTTTTCGATACGTTGCTGCGTGGCCCGTTAGTCCTGAATTTCTTCATGCAGTATTGACTTTTTGGGATCAGATGGATCATGTATTCTAATTTCCATCATTCAAGTTATGCCCCCTATTCGAGTAGTTTCACGCCATATTGGGGGTCCCATGGCCTTCACTTTTGTACGGATGGCATGCCCCGAGGGCTATAGAATCTGGACTCTTTGGACCCATTTTTATCCTGACTAGCTGACCAGCTCGGATTTCAGCTTAGTACCATCTTAGAGTGGTGATGAGAGGCTCCTAGATCTCTCCTTGCTTGGCCTTCCATGGTTGCATAGTTACTATTATTAGAGTTCATGTGCGAGTGGGCCCAATAACCCTATTCCGGCTAATTTTACTTATTAGACCCATGTCAACAGGGGCTTCCCCCATAGTCATGGGGTTAGTAGAGACCCTACTAAATATAAATACTGCTTCCACCGACTCGACTCTCATCGGTCACCATCTCACGCTGCTGCATGTATTCATTCTCCCCCATCTTATAAATTATTCACTTCTTCCTACCCTTATCTGAAATTAGGTTGCAGGTATGGCTGATATAGAAGCTGAAGCTGAAGAGGACACCACGGGGGAACCCAAAGAAGTACTTGCCTATCCATCTAAGGGAAAGGGGGCTTATGAGAGCAGATTTCAATCAGTTGACATTTGACAGTTGGATGCCTATTCTGAGGGGGTATACAGATTTATAGATACAGTGGGTTAGCCTGTGGTAGAGGATCTAAGATATAGCTATAGAGTCTTGGGGATCTTGTGTTCAATTGCTAGGCCAGCAGAGGATTACTTTTTATGCCCCCATATAGGTTGTGCCTTTAGTACGGCAAGTGAAAGAGAGTTTCGATCAAGCTACCTGAGAACCACAGCAAGGTGTATAAGGCCAGATGGGTGGACCATATTCAGGAGAAGTGGCCTAGGGAAGCCATATTCAAGACTCCAGACTATGCTTATGTGGAGACCATTGAGACTGATATACACTACAGAGGATGGCTCGCTGAGATTAGACATCTGACGACTCAATTTGAGCAATCATAAGCCAGCTTTGAGAGAGAGTGAGCTGAGCAGGGACATGAGCCCTTTTCCATTACCACCTTGTGAAGGATTTCTAGATATTATGATGATGGTACGGGGAGTTCGGCTTGAGATGCGCTTTCTTTAGTTCTATCTTTTGCATAGGCTAGCTAGAGTGACAGACTAATCAAACTTTGTTTTATTATATGTCTTTTTATTTGGTTCTAATTTTTGCATAGACTGCCCCTAGGGGTTTTCAATCTATTGAACCTTATCTTAATTTGTGCCTGGACTGCCCTTTTTAGGTTTTCAATCCAGGAGACTTTTTCTGACATTTACATAGACCTCTCTCTTTTTAGTCTATCAGAATTATTTATCTTTTATTCATTGCATGTTGATTTAGAATAAAGTGAACTCTTCATTCTATTTACTTGAGCTGTTTTGACCGTATGGATACAAAATTCACATAGGCATAAGCATTTAGAATTCAACAAAAGAGATACTTTCATTAAGTGAAGTAAAACAAAGTACACGATGTTTGGTTATCATTCCTATTAACCTAACTCCCGGTGCCAACTAGCCTAGACATGTTTTCTAGAAGGCACACTCACTTTTCTCACATACCCTAATTTTTGCCTAGATTGCCCTTTTTCGGTTTTTAATCTAGCAGGTTGGTCATATCCCCCAATTTTTCCACGGCCAGTTTGCAGAATACCGACCATCGGGTGTCACCCTAATTTTTGTCCGATCAGTAAAAGACCGAAAGGCAGGTGATTATTATATTTTTTTGTGTGCTACTTTTTTCTGATTTATTTCTTTTCATTAGATGTGATAACACTTAAGCCTGTCCTGGTTCACGGGGTTCACAAACTCATTGCCGTCCATATCCATGAGCTTAGTTGCCCCTTTACTTAGCATTTTCTTGATCTCGTATGGTCCTTCCCAGTTAGGCTTGAATTTTCCCCTTACATCGGTGGTGGACAGTTTCAGCTGCTTAAGGACTAGATCTCTAACTTTTAGTGGAAACTTCTGGTGTCCAACCCTGCTATTGTAGCCTCGAGCCATACTCTTTTGATACATCTAGAGATTATCTAAAGCCCTCAACCTCTGCGCATCCATCATATTCAGCTGATCAAAACTTGCATGAGTCCATTTAGGTTCCTTTAGTTTAGCTTCTAATGCAACTCTTAGTGAAGTTACTTGAGTTTCAATTAGTAAGACCATTTCCATTCCATAGACCAGGGAGAATGGAGTTTAATCGGCCGGGGTGCGAATACTTGTATGATAACCCTAGATGGCAAAAGGTAGCTTATTAGCCCAATCCCTAGAACCAGCTATCATCTTAGAAAGGATTTTCTTACTAATTTATTAGCTGCCTTGAAAGCACCATTGGCTTGTGGTTTGTATGGAGAAGACCTATGGTGTTTAATCCCATATTTCTCAATCAGATCGGCTATTGCCCCTTAGAAATGTACCCCGTTATATGAGACTATATGATGCGAAATTCTATATCGAGCAAAAATATGTTTTTCCATGAACTTGGCCATCTTCTTGGTGGTGACATTGGTGTAGGATTTGGCTTATATGCATTCAGAGAAATAGTCTACTGCTACCACAATGAATCTGTACCCATTCGTTGATGAAGGGCGAATCTCACTGATTATGTCTATCCTTCATACCGAGAATTGCTAAGGAGTAGATAGATGATGGAGCTCGGTGGGTTGTAGATGCTGCATATCCCCATAAATCTGGCATTGGTGGCACCGTTTGACTTGGGCGATACAATCGGCCATTATGGTGAGCTAAAAATATCCCAACCACTGAATTTTCTTTACAAGAGCGAGACCATTCATATGAGGGCCACAATCACTGGTATGGACCTGATCAATCACCTTTTTATACTCTGGTTTTGTTAAGCAATGAAGTAGTAAACCGTCATTGGTGCGCTTGAACAGATCATTATTGATAATCCAAAACTGGGCAGTGAGCCGCCTTAGAGGGGTATGGTCTAAGTTAGAAGAATTCGGAGGATGTTGTCTAGTTTGGAGAAACAAGACAATGTCGGAGTACCAACAAGGATTTGTTAAGATATCAAGGACATGCAGAATTGGCTGAGCATGGTAGGGGATCTTAGTCAACAAGAACCAAAGGACAACTAGGCTGCTACTATGGTCCTTCCCACAAGGAGTCCAAGGTGGCACGAGAGTCAGCCATTTAATTCTTATCCCGGGGAATATAGCGATACAAGTAAGAGGTGAACTTCTAGGATAAGCCTCAAACTGCCTCGACATAAGGGCAAAGAGAGTCTTCTTTAATTTCCCAATCCCCGATAACCTGATAAATCATAAGTGCCGAATCCTCAATTACAGACACCATGCAAGCCTCAGCCTAGAGGAGAGCCTCAAGATGAACAGACATGCTTTATATTTAGCCCTATTGTCGGTGATAGCAAATTCCAAGCATTTGGACAACAGGATGATTTCGTTATCCAGTGTAACTATGATAACACCAAGGCCTGCTCCCCTTCTGTTCAATGCACCATTAAAGTACATAGTCTACACACGCTCAAGCATGGTAACAGATGTGAGCTACTCATCAGGAAAATCTCCAGGTTCTCAACATAGTTGGAGTCAAGGGGTTGATTGGCCATGAATTCTACCACTACCCACCCCTTAATAACCTTCTTTGTAACATACTCAATGTCGAACTTAGAGAGAAGTAGTAATGACAAAGATACTTCATAGGGTCAATCTTAGCCACAACTTGGACTCGATAGGATTGGAAAAAATAGCGTAGCTTCTGAGTGAGCCAAACTATAGTGGTGCAAATTTTCTCCATAATTGAGTACCGGGTTTCATAATCCAACAACTTCTTCCTTAAGTAGTAGATCGTGTGCTCCTGTTTATCATCATGTTCTTAGACAAGCATTGCCCCTGCAAATGACTCTTCGATAACCAGGTACAGGATCAAAGGTTTCCCGGTGATAGGGGTTTTAAAGCGGGTGGATCAACAAGATAGGCTTTGATCTTGTCAAACACCACTTGGCACTGATCATTTCGTACCACTGGTTGATGCTTTCTCAATAGTTTAAAGATGGGTTTGCATATGGTAGTGAGGCGGGCAATGAACCGACTGATATACTGTTAGGAGCCAAAAAATGAATGGACTTATTTCTCTATTTTCAGCGGAGGCATATCCCTGATAGCTTTGG
Source organism: Euphorbia pulcherrima (assembly GCA_947683365.1). NCBI lineage: Eukaryota > Viridiplantae > Streptophyta > Magnoliopsida > Malpighiales > Euphorbiaceae > Euphorbia > Euphorbia pulcherrima. Next base: position 17,444,796 of record CANTUS010000013.1, on the reverse strand, counting down.
CCTTATTGGGATCCATTTTGATTCCTTTCTAACTAACCACATGTCCTAGTAACTTTCCTTAAGTAACCCCAAACACACACTTCTTTGGATTCATGCGGAGATTATACTTCTCGTACGAGTCATGAATCTATTTAGAATAGCAAGGTTCTCTTCTCGGGTAGCAAATTTTATAATCATATCATCCACATATACCTCCATATCTTTATGGATCATGTAATGCAAGAGGGCAGTTACGACATGCTAATAAGTGGCCCCAACATTCTTCAACCCAAACGGCATCACTTTATAGCAATAAACCCCCCATTTGGTAATGAATGTCATTTTAACCTTATCGATGATATCCACCAGAATCTAATTGTAACCCGAGAATTCATCCATAAATGAGTACATAGGTACCCTAGCGGTACTGTCAATTAGAACATCGATGTGAGGAAGTGGGAAATCATCTTTAGGTAAAGCTTTATTAAGATCCTAGTAATCAACACAAACTCAGACCCTACCATCTTTCTTCAAAACCGAAACTATATTTGACAACCAAGTCGCATATTCCACAACTTCAATGAATCGAGCTTCAATCAACCTTAAAGCCTCTGCCTTAACCTGATTTGCCCATTTTAGTCTTAACCGATAAAGCTTCTGCTTGACAAGCCTAAACTTAGGATCGGTTGGAATTCTGTGCTCAGCAATGTGATAATCAACCCTAGGCATATCTTCGTACGACCAGGTAAAGCATTAACCTGTCTTTTAAGCACTTTTAATATCTCACTTTTTTATTCGGGAGTTAAGTCATTGGAAATGGTTACCATTTTAGGGTTGTCATCAGTACTTAGGTTTATTTCAGTTAAAGAAGTATCACTAATACCGAAAACATTATGCGTATGGTTATATGATTGCATGGATCCATCAGGAAAAACAATCAACAAGTAAGTGAAATGAGAGTCATTTATTGAATTGATAGCCTTGTAGGCGATATTGTTTGCATCAAATACATCAGAAATATTGAAAATTACATCCTCTATAGTGTTCTCCTCCACCGGCCGAGGGGCTTCAGTAGCGATGTCATTAGTAGGTGGAGCATCCTCTATAGTCTTCATCTAAATGGCATCCATGTCATGTTCTATAGCTGTCTTCTGGTCAACAGTGAGTGGCTATTCTTAGGACATGTTAAATTTCTTGGTTAGGGCCCCGGTAAGCTTCTTCACGATCTCAGTCACGGAATCCTCTTCCCCTATTCTCTCACCCTTCCAACCCTTCTTCAACAAAAATGCCATAGCCTTGGTCATGGTAGCCATAACGTCTTCAACTTCTAGATTTATGGGCCCTTCATCACTTCCCCCAAACTCGTTCTTAGGATACATCTTTCCCCTTCCCTTAACCTTATCAGAAATGATGTTTACAGGCACAACAGGTTTAATGGGTTTGGGTTCAGTAGATACAACCATGCAGCCAGCTTCAAAGTCATAAACATCCTTAAAGATCTTAAAATCGGGCACATCTTCCTATTATGCTCGACAGGTTCAGGTTCTCCCTTATAAGGCCTCTTGCTTGAATTTTGCAAACAGTCAATATGCGACAGTAGCCAAAAGGAATACGATGATAGGTCTTTCTAGGCTTATACCCTAATCCTACACTGCAGAAAAGCACTTTCGGTTCTAAAGCCTCGATAATTCCCTGCCCATGTATTCTACAGCCCTTTCCAAACTTAAACGCATCACACTTCATTAGTTTCCCCATACTAGAATTAAGATAACTATGCTAAATAGAGGGCAATATCTCAGTCTTATGAATCACAGCAACATGAAGACCTTCCTCTAATTTAGCTTTAGCTTCCATAACACCCTCAACAGAAGCGAGGTCAGCCTCGATTGTTACCAACCTATTCTCATGAATGAGCCTGATTTTATAATAGAGAGTGAAGGGAATTGCACCCAAGGCATGGAGCTAAGGTTAACCCAGTAATAAAGAATAAGTAATAAGAATGTCAACCGTACTTTGCTCGTAACACCTACAATAATGACTTATGCTTCGAAGGCCCTAATCACACTATATTTTGAATTATCATAAGTGCGGATAATGGTGTTGGATTTCATAAGAATTTCCTCTGATAGATATAAGTGAGCAAGGACTTTCAGAGTACAGAGATTTAGGGGGGAGCCATCATCTACCATGATACAGGGTATAATCTTATCAAGGATCGGGATTTGGATGAACGAGGCCCTGTTATGATCCCTAACCTCAAGTGGGAGATTAAAATGGTGAAATACAATCTACGGTCCCTTCTTTGGGGGAATAGCTTCTCCAACCCTGGCACATATCTCAACTATAGAAGTGGTTAAAGTAACTTCGGGATCAAGCAGTCACTTAATCAAACCCCTGCAATGCCCATCAAAATCAATAACCAAATGCCAGATCCTATAATGAGCTTGGATGTTCTTGAGTGAGTAATGAGAGGATTAACCTCAAGGCTGGTTAGGACAGGTAGAGGTGGAGAAGGAGGCCTTGCAGTAGTGCCTACTCTCCTAGGGACTAGATCATTATCTAGATGGAGAAGATGATCTTCGGGCTAGTACACATGGCCACTCTGAGTAATGTGGAGAACATTGTCGAGCAGGACACTCTAAGTGGCTTGCATTTCAAAAAGATAGAGCAGTTCATCAGGGTCCAAATCTGGGTCAAGCAATTCATACCCATCCATACTAAAAAGCTTATTCTAGTCGACTTTGAATAGCTCATTAGGCTTAACAGCCATAGGTGCATCAAATTTAAATAATTCAATACTCACGGTTTTGGTCTCTTCGACTACTCCCTCATCTTTATTGGAATAGTCGTCCTTCAAAACAAAGGAATAGATGCTAAAGAGTGGCTTCTTCTCAGTTTTCATTCTCTTAGCCATAAAGGCTAAGCTCTACAACTTTCTTTTTTAGGTGGGGTTGGGTCTACTTCCATGCCTTAAAATAAATTAACCCTCGAATTAGCTTGACTGATCAGATCAAAGATTGAGTTGGACGGTAGACCAGAACAGCTGACTAGAACTGAATTACTGCTCCCTGGCTCATGGGTAAGTAGATCAAAGATTGCCGCTTTAGGCAAGCCAGAATGGATCATTCCCACCTTATTCCTAAAATTCGGTAAGGGTTTTTTCATGGTGCTTGCGACCTTTTATGGTTTAGCAATCTTTCCTTCACTGACAAGATGCTGAATAGCTAAAAGCAAGCTCTTACAGTTGTTGGTTTGGTGACCCACTTGAACATGTTAATTGTAGAAATTGTTTTTGTCCTCAAGTTTGGGAGGTTTATACTCCTAAATAGACTAGATATAATCGGATTCCCTTAAGCACATAAAGATAATTCAGAGAGGTAGCTTATATGGATTAGCCAGGATAAAAGGAGGATGAGGAGGTTGGACTGCGATGACTGCCGATGAAGTTAGCATTCATCATCTGGTGGATATAGGCTTGGATTTCACGTGTCACGCCCGGAGGTTGCATGACCTAGTCATTGATCGGCTGCTGAGTAAGAGCTTCAGCCTCAGGTGTCATGCTCAGAGAATGCATGATCCGGATGTTGGTCCTGAAGGCCATCATCTGATGCATAAAGGCTACTACTTTAAGTGTCATGCCCGGAGGTTGCGTGACCTGGTAGTGGTTCGGTACAGGTAGAGATGGTAGGGGTATGTCCAAGCGAGGATGAGCAATCATTTGGCTACTGAAAGGATTCTGGGGATAAGTAGTGCCTTAAGGAGTTACAACAAATTGAGGAGGAGTGAAGGATGGCAGAAGTTGGGCTAGTCTGCTAGATGAAGCCAGATGAGTGAATACAGGAGGGACTAAGCTTTGAGCTAAAGGCCCCAGATTATAAGGAATGATTGATGGGGTTGTCAAATTTTGTAGAAAGGTGGAAGCTTGCCCAAATTGGAATAGGCTTGACATAGACTGAGTTGAATACGTTGGTTGGAAAACCTGAAGAGCTAATCTTGGCCCTGTTGAGCCTGAGAAATTATGAGCTTGCATATCAGATTTAGAAACCCGGTCTGAGTTCTTATCCTCTAGAGCTTACCTAACGGCGGCCTGAATAGTGGCTTCCATAGAGGCTTAAAATGCATCTGAATTCAAAAACTAAGCCATAGCATTGGCGAAGTCAAAATCTGGAGGTGGCTGAGATCCTGCTCCTAAGGTGGTAGTAGGGCCTATTGGATCCTCAGGTGGAGGAGGGTTTCCATCATTGTTTGGGAAAGACATGACTGGCTGAGAGGAATTCTGACCCAACTGAATCTGACTCCCCACTAGAATTAGTATACAGAACCCCTTTAACTTCTGTGGTGACTACTGGGGTGAGAGAACAATGAATCAGATGGTGTTCAGGCCTTATCCAAACTAGGGTGCAATGATAAATTTGCCTCCTCCTAGCTGAAACGGTAGCCAGTGGATCAGATCATGCATGGACTATATGATTCCATGGATAGGGTGCATGATCTTTGTCTAGTAATCGGTGCATGGCATGTATGGCTGTAAATAGACGTGGTTAGTGATGATGCAGCATGTTATCCCTCCAACATATATGGGACGTTCATATCCCTGGTCACGCATAGTGATATGTCGTGACTTAATGAGGGTACAAAAGAAGTCCCATGAATGTTACTAAACCTCTTCCATGAGTGGAGATTGGTAAGGGTAAGTTGATTGAGTTTTAGCCCTTGAGGCCGATGCATGGGCAATGCATGAGCACGTAGCATACAAAAAGTCCCTCTTTCGACCTTATGACTCTCGCGTAACGCCTCTTTGAAAAGGATGGAGGTTAGCTTCTTCACCGGAAATGGTAAAGAAGTGCGTCCTAATTATTTTTTATTGTTTTGGTAGTCCTAAGGGAATGAAGTGCTAAGGCTTTTTCTATCTCAACTTTGGTATAGGGTTGTTGATGTAGAAGGCTCTCATTTACCTTGATTCCATGTTACTCAACCACTCCCCAAATAGGTGTTATCGCAGGAGTTCACGTATTGGTTGAAATGAGTGATCCACCCACTAGGTATCCTCAATTCCAAAGAGGACATGAGTGATACTTTTGCGAGCTTCTCGGGTAAAATGGGGCATTCTAATATTACCGAACTATCTACACGCGTAAGGATAAAATGTTATAAAAAAGAATGAAGTTTTAATTTGGCCAATGATTTCAATACATCATCTAAATCTTTTAAACTTATTGAAAATTTTAAGTTCAAGTTTAAAGAGATCAATCCCTAGTAGAGTCGCCTATGAGCGGACGACATTTTGGAATGGGTACAAAGCTGGGCTGATAGATCGGTCTCCTGGAAATAATGAGCATGATGGTAGAAAACGGTTTTGCATATTTTAATGTTCAACAGTTACGAGATTGAAATCCTGTACTTAAAATAAAGTCGCCACCCAATTCAGCTCAACAGGGAAATTTTTGGTACGATTTTCCCATGGGTGGTAGACCATACCTTAAGTGGAGAATGCAAGTTTGAATGATGTTATCTACTTTACATTGGCCAAGTTTAAAGATTTCATATTTTCTTAATCGGTTTTAATCCACCCTATTTATTGTGTTTTTGATTTATATATTGTTATCGCATTTTCAAGCGTCAAAGCGGCAAAAAAATAAATTATTACAGTCATCCCAAATAAAATGTGGAAATTCAAGAATAATTACAAGGCTTTCCAAATCCTATACATTTGAGTATACGGTAAATAAAATACCCGAAGGCCTAGCATTCATCTCTCCTAAATCTACCTGCACAAAAATGATTAGCACAAATATGGCACATTGTATCACGTATATCACGTAACATGCATAGTTAGTAGATAAAACAAGACCCGAGTTAGCGTGAACATGGCATATTAATTTTACAATTTATGGAGCCCGGTTAGATGGCTAAAAATGGGGTTTGAATGGCATTTGCAGGAAAATCTCATTTTATCCATATTTTAGACTCAATTATTATTTTAACGAGATTATCAGTGAAAATATCGCATGTTATAGGGTGTGGTCTATTTTCCGGAGGTTTTGGACCCCCGTCATTGCACTGTTCATCCTAGCTTTGGCAATTAAACTAGGTAAAAAAATAAAACAAAAACTAATCTATTGTCTAGAACCTCATACCATCGGCGGTATGAATGAGGCCACTCGCTGGCGATCTCATTTACATAGGTAGGCTGTATGACATTCGAGATACCATAAAGAAAGAGTCATGCAAGAAAATAGAGTCGTTGGGGATAAAAGAGGCCCCTGGCGGTATCACTGATGTTGTTGGCAATATGAGTGATACTGTCGGCGACCTCAACTGTCTCTGGTGGATTTAGTTTCTTGCAGCAGCAATAATTAATAGCTGGAAAGCGACCGAAAACCTAAAACTAAGCACAAAATAGTAAGTAAACACAATGAATGACTAAAATAAAAGCCAAAGAGCTACGAGACTCAGAATTTTTACCTTGGGGCCATGAATCCACCTCTTCATGATCCCAATGACACCTCTAGGGAGCTCAAGTGATGATTTGGTTAGTAAATGGGGGATTTAAGGCTTTAAATCCTATTTTGGTGATTCTAAACCTAAAGATTCACCTAAATATCAGAGAGCTCAATGAAGAAATACCAAGAAAAAATGGATTGAATACTCTTTTCATACCTTTTCTAGACTTTATCCCACTAGAGCTAACTAAAGATGCTCAAAATCTCCTTAAGAATTCAAGTGGTGAATGTGTAACCCCTATTTCAGCTAAAATTGCTGCTTATATAGGCTAAAATTCGGTGGAAAACTGACTTTGATCAATTATCTCACAGATATCGAGCAAAAAAGCTGACTGCTGCAGAATCAAAGCTACTGGCAGCATGGATGTTACCGTTGGCAGTATCATTGAGGCCGCTGGCGGCCTCAACTTCTGCTAGGTCTAAAAAGTAGGCATGGCCTAGCCTAAAAATGTGAAAAATGACTTCTGCCTAAAAAGTGATTTAGGCTGAATTTTTGGATAATTAGGGTTATTTTTTAATATTTTAGGGTATTTAGGACTAAATTATTTTTTAGGTGCAAATCATCGGTTTGAGCTCCCACCGGGCACATCATCGGGCATGCCAAAATGAATTTTTCCAAAAATAAAATTCGTAAAGAATTTTTTTATCGGTAATAAAAATTCAAAAAAAAGAATTTTTATCATGAGGAATAAAATTGGGTATAAGTCATCATCCTCTCGCGAGAGCGACTGTAAAATCCCGTGCTCACAAGAGTCATGCTCTAAAGACGAGGCATAGCTCTCAGCACCATCATTGTTGACCGTCATGCCATTAGGAAAAGGAGCCTTGTACTCGAAATCCCCTAGAAAGTGTTTTAGCTCATCATCTATAAAGATCTCAGGTTCGTACCCCAGATTATCCACTTCGCTTTCATCTTCATGATCTGACTCATCAGAGTCCTTAAATTCTGCTACTTCTTCATCCGAATTATCGAAATGTTGTTGCTCATTCATTAGTTTAAAGACCCAATTTGGTGCGTGCTGAATTGGCATATCATCATAAGAATCTTCCTCAGGATCTTACTTAGGATCCTCCTCAGGGTCTTCCTCAAGATCCTCCTTAGGGTCTTCCGTTATTGTGTTCCCTACTACATTTACTCCAGCCCGGACTCCTGTAATAGCTATGCAACAGTTGGAGATCATGCCTTGCATATTGGCAAATGTCTACTCCACATGGACACCATATGATGTATTGTTCGCATAGATCCCTTCAAATGGGACGTGCATCTCGATGCTCACTTGGTTCCTTCAGTTCATTTTCGATACCACATCTGCATAGAGTTTGGTGAATGGGTCTTACGTTACCTCATCTAGGTTCATGCTGAGATACCTTTGTCGGGCCTCGTGATTACTCCAGGCTTGTTTAGGATCATATAGCTCTTGATCTCCTAGGCATGTCTTCCCGAAAGAACTCCCAAATTCAAATAGATTTGTCCTAATGTTGTTGGGCCTCATATAATCTAGGGGAGTATACAAGGGGGCCTGAGGAGGAGGAACACCCGGCCAACCAATATTGCGTTGATCTCTTGAGGCGCCAACCACCAAAAAAGTGCATATGGGTAAGACTGATAAGCCATGAAGTAATGGAGGAAGGATCTTTCCATATAGTACTAGTTCTAATGGCCTTCCATTGGCATTGCATTGTACCAATCAATAGCTGGACCTTCCAAGAAGTGGGGGAATTGAGGTGCGAAACCCATCATAGCAATGTCTTATTCATGTATAAATTGGAGGAATTATTCTACATGCTCATTTAGGTTAGAATCTCCCTGGAATATGAGGTGTGGTGCCACTTAATACTAGTCCAGCCTTTATCTCCTCATTCCTAACACATATTGATCGACCATGTAGATGATGTCTATATTGTCAAAGATCATATTATCCCTCCCATCCTACGTCATGTTAAAAATTACCTATCATGTCAATACAGTGCTCGTCATCCTCCATATGAATATTGATGACGTTCACTGTGGCTTCAAGGTTCAGTAGGGGATTAGTCTGTGTCTCGATTTCTTCTTGGGCTCCTTCATTCTCCCATCGGCTATCATTTGTTGTAAATCTTTTAGTAGCTGGGTGCATTCATTAGTGTGATGCCCCTTGGTCATATGATAGGCATAAAAGTTATCTATGTCTGCCGCAGCAGGTGGAATGAACAGTTTGATGATTTGAAGCTGGTCGGACTTTCTCAGTTTGGTTAATATCTATGATAGTGACTCCACCTATTGGAGATGGATTAATGAGTTTGCACCTGAGTGGCTGCTACAACTTTAGATGGAGCCTTTGAGGACTCAGGCCTGCCTTGTTAGGAAGACCCACCTTTTTTCTAATATTTAGGCTTAGTGTAAGCCTACTGTTCTCGCTTCTGCATTCGGTCTTCTTTACAATACTTCTCTAGTATTTTTGCATAGTCCACCATATCATTAAAGGTATCAAACCTTTTCATCTTCATGTCATCCTAGTACCTCTAGCTAGATCCTTCGACGAGCTTTACTATTAAGGCCTCTTGGTCAGGTTCCCCAGTCACAAGTACGTGAACAACCATCCATCTCAAGTAATACTCTTCAAAGGATTTGTTCGGGCATTGTTTGACCCTTTTGAGATCTTGTAAAGTATTTTTGACATTTAGATTGAAAGAACAGTTCTCTAGAAATGCATAACACAGCTTCTTCTAATCAGATTTCACATCTGTTGGTTCCTCATGTACCATTCAAAAGTCGACCCACATAGAGTGGCTTGAAATAGGTTAACTATATGAACCTTGGGGATGTTCATGCAAGTTATGATCTAAAGATAACTCTTAACATGCACGTGAGGAGACCTAATGTCAATATATAGAGCTATATAAGGCATCACAATGTTGGGTGGGAGGACTTCAAATTCTTTTGGCGAGAATCGGTCAATGTGTTCATATTGCTCGATAGAGGAAGCTATAGACTTGTCCTTTATGGGGGATAGCTTTTCCATATCTGCCATTTATGCCTTTAATGCTACTATCTCGACCTCTTATTCTTAGGATTCATGAGAATTAGAAGCACTCAGCCTTTCCCAAACATCACAGAATTCTAGAGCATATAGAATCCTTTTAAGGGACTATCCAACTGCATCATCATCTGCCATCACAGTTTTGAGTTCTAGATCGGAGAAAAATCCAACTAGAGATTCGATTAGTGGCGGGGGTCTGACTTTTGGGCTACCCATAATACATCTTAACCTCCTTCTCTCCTACTTCCAACCTGAAAATACAAGAGATCAAGTGTTAGTAAGTGTATCGGGTGTAGCTCTTAGCCTTTCTTTCCTTCATTTATCAGAATGCATAAGCGAATGAATAAATGAATGAGTGAATGAATGAATGGATGAATATACACAAATAGAAGGGAGTTAGGTGTATGCCAACCGTTCATGGAATAATTGGCAAGGTTAGCCTATAATATTCACGAAATACCACAGATATGCGGTCTAAAGACCAGGGTTTTGAATCAAATCTGGTTTAACTCGATGGTCGGTGGTGAGTTAACTCGCTGGTCACTCAGGGGTTGACTCAGTGGTCAAAGGTGAGTTGACTCGCTGGTTATTAGAGGGTCAACTTGGTGGTAAAAGGTGAGTTAACTCGCTGGTCACTCGGGGGTTGACTTGGTGGTCAAAGGTGAGTTGACTCACTGGTCACCCGAGGGTTGACTCGATGGTCAAAGGTGAGTTGACTCACTAGTCACTTGGGGGTTCCTTCAATGGTCAAAGGTGATTTGACTCGCTGGTCGGGGGTTAACTCGATGGTCAAAGGTGAGTTGACTCGCTGCTAGTCACTCAGTGGTTAAAGGTGAGTTGATCCTAGATAGACTCATTGGTCTTGATTATTTTGGTTCATAGGTTGAGCCTTGGTGGACTCACTAGTCTCAAGCTACTTTGGCTCATAGGTTGAGCCTAGGTGGACTCACTGGTCTTGCTCATTTTGGCTCATGGGTTGAGCCTAGGTGGACTCACTGGTCTCAATTACGTTAGGTTCTTAAAGCTAGGGAAATAAAATGAGATGCCACACACAAATGGTATGGCTGCATAAAGATGTGCTTAGTTCACACACAACCATGATACTTATGATGTTTGTTTTTAGTTTATTTATATTTAATAAACCTGCACATGTAGCAAACGGTTAGATCATGCCTACCACCCTTTTAACTCAACTTGTTTACTTCGCTTTAAAGCCAATGAGGGGCATAGCAAAGTCTGCTCACGTGCACGCAAGGCTTTTGGGTAAACCTATGGGGAAGTGTCTATGGTTCATCTATATTAGGGTTTCGGTCTTAGGATTGGGTGCGATTGGGTACCCTACACCTTTGTGTAATAAGTCCCGGTGGCCCTAAGCGAACCAGAGGAAACTTTTCCACATATAATATACTCTAGTAGTCTTTCCCTTAAGCGAGCAAGGCCCTCATACGTTACGCAAGGGGTGTGATCGAATCCATAGCCCTCAAGCCCTAAGCGATCTCGGAGATAGTTCATCGAAAGACACCTAAATTGGTTATTAGGTAAAGAATGCAGATGCTATGCAATCCTAAAATTTGTGTAACATCGAAGTTACCACATATCCTATAGTTCCAAAATTTAATTTGAACAATATTTTGATTATCATGTCAAAAAAAGAATTTTTAAAAAAATCGGGTTTTTATAAAAATAATTTTCCTCCCCAGTGAGGCCCCACTATGAGTGGTCAAACTTTTATCGAGATTGTGCATGTGGGGTGCAAGACGCGGGGCGCGTTTGGTTGGGTGCAGTTTAAGGGAACCACGATGTCGTTCTTTATAATAAAACATTTGGTCTTATTAAAGAGAAAGTGAATTTTATTACTTTTCACGTAAACTTATTGAGTATGAAAAACATGGCTTTTTATAAGCAGAAAATGTGATTACATTGAGAAATATATTTACACATTTTTAAAATAAAGCATTTTTACTTTATTTAAAAATAAAATAGAGTCGCCACCCGATTTAGCTCCATCGGGAATTGTGGTATACTGGTCAAAATGGGATTTTTACACCGAGAAGAAAGTGAGATTCTGAGTTCGGACATAATAGGTACTCATAATGTTCAAATTGTTTGGATTAATATTGGAATTTTGGAATTTATGATAATTTTTGCATTACAATGGCTTTATTTAAGAAACAAATTGAAAAAATAAAACAGGCATTATAATGGCATAATAAATTGGTATTTTCTACCAAAATTTTGGCAGAGCAACGACAATACTGGAGTTTTGGCCCAGAAACTCGAGTAGAATTTCCTCACATCCTGGATGTTTTATCCATACCTGCGATCTTATTTAGACATATTATAGTTTGAGTGGCTCCAATGGCTCACTTAACAAGAGAAACGAAATGTAATGTGCAATAATAAAATAATAAAAATGAATTTTAATGAATTTTAAATTTGGGCTTGGAGCCAATTACCCTCAGTTTACCTTTTCTTCTATCCAGGATTACTTGAGAATCGGTGCAGGACCGAAGTTGTTAGAGATTGGGATTTGATTGGAAAATAGGTTTAACCCAAGTTATGGCTATAATCTTGGACTATTCTCAAAGGAAATACAGGATTTTTAAGAGATTAAGTCATTTTTAGACCAAATATCATTGTGAGAGCCTGATCTAAAAAGACGGGAAAATGAGTTTATACCGAATGTCAGTGATAAAGATCGGATTTAGAAGTGTTTTGACAGAGTTTCGGGGCTTTTAGGACTCCCGAAACAAAATGGCACAAATGGATTTTTCTTTTTTTTTTGTGTTTTGAAAATGAGAGGGGAAGTCCTCTATTTATAGAGGAGTGGTAATTAGCCGGTGGGCTAAGTACCTAGGTAATTAGCTGGTTGGTTAATTACGTATCTAACAAGATCTTACTTTAGATCCCATAAATTCTTGCCAAACCTTGGTAAGATTTGATTTTTTTACTATAGACAGGCGACTAGCCAGCAGGATGACTACCCATGTTTGACCAATTTTGACTTTTTGATTTTTAGTAGAAATGCTAAATCAAAGCTTTTCTAGAATGTGGATTTTTGAATTTTGGATTCTAGATGATAATTCGGTACTTTTTGGCTCTTTTATCTGATCATAAAATGAAATAGGCATAATTCCTCATCGGGCCAAAATGGACCTGTGCTAATAGCTGCAGTAGGAACACCTCTGATCGACAACACCTGTAAAGAATAGCATTATCCATCTCTCATCATCATTTTGTGAGAAGGACCGTTAAAATCCAGTGCTCACAGACTGTCCCTCGGGGGATTCCTGCAGATACTAATCTGTTTGATCTCCCGATGTGAGCGAGGGTTCAGAAATTACACCTAAGGTGAGGATATGGGTGGGTTCTTTCCTGAGGCAAACTCCTTTCCTTGGTGTCCCTTTCTTGAGGCGGATAACTTTACTTTGCTGATGCGTATCCCTTTCTTGAGGCGGATGACTTTCATTTACTATGCACTTCTCCGATGACTTTCATTGGGGAAGGTGTGTGTATCCCTTTCCTAAGGTGGATGACTCTCCTTGCATCCCTTTCTTAAGGTGGATTGACTTTCCTGACTGATGATGATGTATCCCTTTCCTAAGGCGGATGACTTTCCTCCTAGTGATGTATCCCTTTCCTAAGGCGGATGACTTTCCTACTGATGATGTATCCCTTTCCTAAGGTGGATGACTTTCCTGCTGAAGATGTATCCCTTTCCTAAGGCGGATGACTTCTCTTTGTATCCCTTTTTTTAAGGCGGATGACTTTCTAGCTAATGATGTATCCCTTTCCTAAGGCAGATGACTTTCCTGCTAATGATGTATCCCTTTCCTAAGGCGGATGACTTTCTTGCTGGTGATGTATCCCTTTCCTAAGGCGAATGACTTTCCTGACTGATGATGATGTATCCCTTTCCTAAGGCAGATGACTTTCCTGGTGGGGAATTTGAAGAACCTATTTAATAAATAATAAAGATATCGATTTAGTTATTGCCTGATATGACATGTCTTGATTCTTAATGATTTTGTGGTAAACAAAGATTTTTGCCCCTACAATCAAGAATGAAGATGTGTGGGTAGGGATTGGTCCCCGAATGAATTGTACACTGAGTTTATAAATGTTGGGTTTGGCACAACTATTTTGGACTGGAATGCCCCTTGATTAATTCTACTGGTGGAGATGCCCCGAGAGTGAGTGTCCCTAAGGTGTTCAATGATGGTGAGCTGCCCCTTGATTGATTCTATTGCTGGGGAATGGGGGGATGCCCCTTGGTTGACTTCCTTACTGGGGAGGTGTCTTCCTAGATGATTTGTCTGCTTGGGACTTCTTCTAGGTTAATCTTCCTCTGTCGACTTCCTTGTTGGGGAGGTGTCGTCCTAGATGATTCGTCTCCTAGGGACTTCTTCTAGGTTAATCTTCCTCAATTTAGGCTAGAAATTCTTATTCTTCGGGGATTGTTGACCCTTAGCGCTTTGATCGCTAGGGGATCCTTCCCTTGAATGGGCCTGCTATTTGAAAAATTCTGTCCTTGCTTGAAAACTGTCCTATACGGGTGAGATGGGACCCACACAAGTGTCGTATTTTGAAAATAGGACCTATACGGGTGGAGGGGGACCCGTACGAGTCCTAGTCGGGGTATTTTTAAAACAGCTGACCTCTTCCTCTTCCCGCTTCACTCTAAATTCCCTTATACTCTAAATTAGGTGATTTTTTCTCAAACCGCGATTAAAAATGTATAAAATGATTCCTCAGACCGACCACTTCACTTTGAAATGCGATTATTTGCCCCTAGTAGGCAATTCAGAATTTTAGGAATGTTCGAGTTCCATTGGGTATGCCTTTTAGGAGAATGACTCATTCCTTGGTCATACACCCTCCTCTGATGTGCCATTGATCCTGTCCACCTTGACTCATGCCTCTAGACCCCAGGTATTTTACCAGAATTCTCCATTTTCTCATTTTTGTAATTTCTCGAATTTCTCAACTTTTGGCATGATTTAGGGTGTTTTAGAGGCTTGGACAAAGCCTATTGCATGTAACTTTAGTCTAGGACGCTTTTAGGATAGGTTTGGATGAACTTTGGTTGAAATTTGGCCAATTTTTTATTACTCGAGAAATTAAACGTAGGGTACTATTCGCAGGGGACCCGTACGAGGAGGGGTGGGACCTATACGGGTTCTGTTTTTTATACGGGTGGGGTATTTGGGCCTGTAAGTGGGCAAGGGCTATCGCAGAAAGGTTTTGTACACGGGTGGGGTATTTGGGCCTGTAAGTGGGCAAGGCTTTGTAAGCCAAAAATGTGATCATATTGAGAAATATATTTTCACATTTTATTGAGAAAAGATATTTTTGAAATAAAGCATTTTTACTTTATTTAAAAATAAAATAGAGTCCCCACCCAGTTCAGCTCCACTGAGAATTGTACCGAAAAGAAAATGAGATTCTGAGTTCGGATATAATAGTTACTCATATTGTTCAAATTATTTGGATTAATTTTGGAATTTTAGAATTTATTGTGGTTTCTGCATTAGAACGGCTTTATTTAAGAATTAAATTCAAGAAATAAAATGGGCATTAAAACGGCTTAATAAATAGACGTTTTCTACCGAATATTTAGCAGAGTAACAACAGCATTTGGGTCGGGGCCCAAAAACTCAGATAGAGTTTCCTCACATTCTAGATGTTTATCCGTACCTGTGAGCTTATTTACACATATTATAATTTAAGTGGCACTAGTGGCTCACTTAACCAGAGAAATGAAATGCATTATGTTATAATAAAGTAATAAAAACGTGTTTTAATATATTTGAAAGTTGGGCTTAGAGATAATTACCCTCAGTTTACCTTTTCGTCTGTCCAAGATGACTTCAGAGACAGTGCAGGACTAAAGTTGTTAGAGGTTGTGATTTGATTGGGAAATAGATTTAACCCAAGTTATGATTATAATCTTAGATTATTTCTAAAGGAAAATGTGAGATTTGGTTGAATTTAGATCGAAGATCACTATAGGATCTTGATCTAAAAAGACTATGAAGTGTGTTTATACAGAATGTCATGATAGAACTTAGATCTGGGATTATTTTGATAGAGTTTTAGGGCTTCTGGGATTCCTGGAACTGAAAAAGATATAAAAGTAATTTTAGGATTTTGAAAATTTTTGTCTCTTCTCGCAAATGAGGAGGGTGCACCCTTTTATATTGCAGGGTAGTAATTAGCTAGCGGGCTAATTATATAGGTAAATAGCCGGTGAGCTGATTACCACTCTAACAGGATTTTACATCAGATCCCGTAAATCCTGGCTGGATCTTGGTAAGATTTGATTTTTTTACTATAGATTAGTAAATAGCCGGCGGGCTAATTACCTATATTTGACCAAACTTTGACTTTTTGATTTTTAATAGAGAATGCTTAATCGAAGCTTCCCTGGAATGTGGATTTTTGAGTTTCGGATTTTAGATAACAATTCGATCCTTTTCTGCTCATTTGTCTGATTGCTGAATGAAATAGGCATTATTCCTCATCAGGCCGAAAATGGACCTGTGCTAACAGGACCCATACGGGGTGGGGGTGAACCCAAATAGGTTCGCTCCTAGGGACAGAATGTCCAGAACTTCCAATTTTCCCATTTTCTTCTGATTTTTTACTACTCTACTATATTCAAACCCTGTTAAACTATGCTCTTGTCCATACAGTTCTAGTATAAGAAAGTGGTATGAGGAGATTCATGCTGTGAGGGATACCGAGCTACTAGCCCGTATAGACTCGTTTAGGTTTAATGACATAGTTAGGGCCATCCCTCAGGCTCTGAAGAAGCTAGCTCGAGGTTCTATCTCAGCTCTAGGAGAGAGGTGGCCAGAGATGACTCATACCTTTCATCTGCTGAATGGGGAGGTTACGGTGACTCCTTAAGATATGTGCGTGCTGGGCAGCTTGGATTGTAGTGGGGATATTATCCATTTTGATGTTTATACTAATGGCTGGCATTCTCGGGTTGAAGTGAAGGCTTACGTAGAGAGACTACTTGGGCTTTATCCTGGGGGGATGGATAATCTCAAGTATGGGGAGCTCTATGATTATTGGATTGAACAGCTGAGCCCAGTTGCTGCAGGGAGGAGGGATTAGTATGCTCAGTCCATCTTGCTGACCTTCCTCACTAGGGTTTTCTTTCCCGTCTACTTTGGCTGCATCAATTATGGGCTATTATCAGATACTGAGGATCTTGCCGCTATGCCAAGCAAGAACTAGTGCCGAGTAGTCCTGGCATAGATGTACTATAGGCTGGATATTGTCTTTCGAGGTCTGCAGTTCGATCTTAAGATCTGTCATCTGATTCTTCTAGTAACCGTTTTAACTTTATGCTTTGTGCTTTGTACTATCTTTTGAATTGCTTCACTATTGATTTTCATACCTCTTACCAATTTGGGATTTTGAGCATCGATTCGTTCCTAGGCCTGACTTGCCCTGGCAGCCAGAGATGCCTCACATCATCTCAAGGTGGATGGAACCCTAGCAATAAAAGGCCAAGAACACAGCGGAGAACAAGGAGTTCTTCCGCCAGCTGGGTTTTGATTGGGTAAACTTTTCTAGCTTCACATATGTACTTTACACTTCAACAAATTACTAATGAAAGCTATATTTATAGAATGAGGATACTTAGAGTGTATTTACTTTATACAGGTCATTCAGGACCCTTGGGAGAGGATGGTTATATGATGACATCAAGAGGATACGGGCAGGTGTGGATGACCACTGCTTTGTCCTGGAGTCACCACTTTCCTATGAGTGGTACTTTGGCAAGAGGATGTGCGACTGTCAAACGAGTGCTATAGTGGAGAGGCCAATTCCTCCCCCAGTCTTGATTAGGATCTTCTAGCCATATTTGATGCCAGGGACTGACCAGGGGCTGTACCTGCTGGGCGAGGGAGCTCGAGTGATGTCGATAGCGGATTTCTATGCTGCATTCATTGATTCTTCACTTCTTACCCCTTGCAATACGATTCATCATGAGGATCTCCCTCTTGATTTCCACTGGGGAGATGGCAGTAGTGATAATGATGGAGATGATGCTAACGAGGGCGAACTGAGGGGCGATCGTGGAGGTCCTTTCATCCATTGGACCAAGGGTGCTACCCGGGCATCTGTTTCTTCCTCTCAAGTAAACCTTTCAACTCAACCTTGTAAATCTTTGCATGTTTTTACTCTCGTTTGCATGAATTGAGAATCTGACGAATTTGGAATTGTAACGTAGACTCCCACCCCTAAGTGGAAGAAGACTACTTTTGCCACTACTCCTTCTGAGCCTGCTGTCTCCAGTCCTGCAGAGCTAGTTGATCCAAAGCCGCCTACTAAGAGGTCTAGGGCTACTAGAGATTTCAAGGAGAGGGTGCTCTAGACTGATTCAGACTCCTCCTTCCAGCTCCTTGCTCATTTGGGGAAGCAAGTTGTACACAAGCTTGAGGAGTTGGTCCATACCATTCAGTTCGCTCCTCCTAGCATAAGTCACATAAGGCTTCTTGCTTTTAATGTTGAACCCATATCCTTCTTACCCATCTAGATTATCTTTAAAGCTAGTTTGGTTGATTCTTTCAAGTATTCGTACCTGAGGCTGAGAGGATTGCTCAAAGATTCTTCTCGGTCTGAGATCTGATGATGGCACAAGATTCTCTTATTTTAGTAACTTTCATTTTCCTATTAAAATTAATAAACAAACTATGCATGCATGTTCTGATATTTATATATGTGTACTGATCTTTTGGTTTTCTTATAGACCCTGCTGGCTATGGATCACGATAGGTCTGCCTGAGACTTGGAGACTGCCAAGGATTGAGCTGGGTTCATGGAGGAGCAGCTACATGTAGCCACTTTAGAGCTAGATAGGATTCCATAGATAGAGGTAGACTTGGAGAGGGCTAGGGAGGAGACAGCTCGAGCGAGAGTCACTACAAGCATAGGTAGCCAGGATGACTCAGGGCAGGCAAACACCTAAGTTGTTTCATACATCTTTAGAGGATGATTGCCTTCCTTATCAGGTGGTTCCGGTAGTGGCTCAAAGGGGTGGAGCTGAGTAGGAGGTGGAGCAGCAGGTTGAGATGATTGGTGCTGCCACTGGGAGTTCTGTAGGGGGGTTGGAGATGGGGGGTCCCCAATTTTTTGATAGGTACTGATAGCGATGGGGATCATATGATGATCAATATGGCTGACCTGCTGGTGGATGAGCTGGATGAGACTTAAGACATGCCCCAGGGTCAGGACCCTCTAGCAGCTTAGACCAAGATTGCTTTTACTTTCTTCTTTCTGGATATTTGACATTTTCAGCCTTGCATGGCTTGTTTTGATGTGAACCTAGATCCTATTTACAACTGCTTTATTTTATGCATTCTTGGACTTTTCTTTTTCTTTTCATTGCCTTAATTTTTGCGTGGACCGCCCTTTGATATAACTAACAATGAGACCTATCTAGAGTATACCACAAGCAGGTGAGTTAACTGTTGAACACTCAAAGTTTCTGATCATGATGAACAGACACAATTTAGACTGATAAGTATGACTGATACTAGCTGGTTTAAGATATGCTAGCATGCCATTTTGTAGTGGGAGAACTAGTTTCTAGGGATCCCAGATGTAAGACATGGCAATTACGAATGATGCTTGCTAAAATAAGTGCGATAATATAACTGGCGATTTTGAATTGGGCTCTAATTTTTGCATAGGCCACTCACTGTGAGATGACCTATCAAAAATTTCTTCATTTCTTTTTGTCCTAATTTTACCTTGAACTGTCCTTGACGGCTCAACTCAGCGGACTTTTCTTTTCCTTTCATCTTTGCCTTAACTTTTGCTTAGACCGCCCTTTCGGGTTTTCGACCCAACAGGCTTCCTCTTTCTTTTTCTTTCGTCTTAACTTTTTCCTGGAATGCCCTTTCGAGTTTTCAATCCAGCAGACGTATTTTGAATTTTGCATAGGTCTGATTTCTTTTACGGCCTATCGATATTTTTATCTTTTTGTTAAATAATGTACGCGCAGTAAAGATAACAACGAAGATGCACAAAATGTAAAGAAAAATTGATGTTCACAGACATTCGATTATTTCACCTAAAGACATGCATGCGCTCATAAGACCAAGATTCTTAGCAAATCATAACATGTTCATTGATGAGACTAATTTAAGTACATAGGCAATGTTGATAACTTCCAATGGTTAACCCCTACTGCCTACTGGTCTTTTTATAGATTTTCCAGAAAGCAACTGACATTTTTCTATCAATGTCCTAACTTTTACCTAAGCCGTCCTTTACGGGTTTTCAACTTAGCGGGCTTTATTTATGTTGCAATACCCTAACTTTTGCTTGACCAATTTATGGAATATCGATCAGCAGGTTCCACCCTAATTTTTGTCCAAGCAATATAAGACCACTCATCGAGTGAGTTATTCTTTATCTCTTTTATTCTTTGTGCTACTTTTCTGTGATTTAGTCATTTTTTACCTAGACTTGATAATGCTTAAGCCTATCTTGATTCGCTGGATTCACAAACTCATTTCCATCCATGTCTATGATCTTAATTCCTCCCTTGCTAAGGACTTTTCACATAACTAATGGCCCTTCCCAATTAGGCCTGAACTTGCCCATCCGTGCTAACTTGGCATTGCTGTTTGAGAACCAGATCACCCTGCTTGAGAGGTTTCTTCTGGTATCTAACTCTGCTATTATAATCTTGGGCCATGCACTACTGATACATCTGTAGGTGGTCAAGTGCCTTAAGCCACTTTTCATCTATTATGTTCAACTATTCATACCTAGCCCTTGCCTAATCTGACTCTTTTAACTAGGCTTTGAGTGCTACTCGTAGAGATCTTACTTCTATTTTAATAGGCAACACGACTTCCATTCCATATACTAAGGAGAAAGGTTTCTAATCAGTGGGTGTCTTTACACTGGTTCTATACCCCCAACTGCAAATGGAAGTTTATTAACCCAATCCCTGTAGGTAGCCACTATCTTAGACAAAGTCCTCTTGATCGACTTATTGGCAGCCTCAATTGCCCTATTGGCTTGTGGTCTTTATGGAGAAGATCTGTGATGTTTAACATTGAACTTCTCAAATAATTCAATCATGGCCCCTTGAAACTAAACCCTATTATCGGAGACCACATGGTGTGGAACCCCATATCGAGTAAAAATATGCTTCTCTATGAACTTGGCAATTTTCTTACCGGTGATACTTGTGTAAGATTCAGCCTCTACCCATTTTAAAAAATAATCAACTGTGACTATGATGAATCGATGTCCGTTGGTTGATGATGGCTGAATTTCACCCATTATATCTATCCCCCAAGCCGAGAAAGGCCAAGAAGTAGATAAATTATGAAGTTTGGTTGGGGTAAATGATGTATGTCCCCATGTATCTGGCATTCATGACATTTTTTGATTTTGCCAACACAATCAAAATTCATTATGGTCCAAAAGTACCCCATTCTCTTATTCTTCCTAGCCGAAGCCATCCCATGCATATGCCGGCCATAATCACCTAAATGCACCTAGGTCAGTACCTTTTCTGCCTCTTTTTCTGTTAAACATCTCAATAATAAACCTTTAGTTATCCTTTTGAAGAGATCCTTATTAACTAGTCTAAATTATGTCTTTAATCTTTTGAGAGTCATGCGATCCGAACTTGATAACTCTCTAGGACATTCTCCTTCTTTTATAACTCTCTTAATGTCGTTGCACAAACAAGCCTTTATCTCCTCAATATTCATAGCTCAAACCTTCGCATGAAATAAGGAACGAGCCGTTTCTATTACCAGTGGACAGATGGGTTGAGTATCTTCTTCCTCCCACATTGAGGCCATGGTAGCTAAAGAGTCAGCCATCTGATTCTCATCCCTTGGTATATACTGGAAGAAGCACTGACTGGATTGTATTGACAAATCCCAAACCGCTTCCATGTATGGCCTACACAACTCTTCTTTGATTTCCCACTCCCCTATAACATGCTTTATCACTAATGCAGAATCTCCCATCACCCTTGCTTTCTTTGCTCCTACTTTCAATAGTACATCAAGACCGAAGTGAAATAATTCATATTCGGTTCCTTTAGTGGTGACTGGGAATTCCAATCATTTTCTCAATAGGATAACCTCACCTTGAGGAATAATGATGATCACCCCAAGACTAGTGCCATTTTGATTCATAGCCCTATCAAAGTACATGATCCATTCGACCTTCTCTATTTTCATTACTGCTAAATGCTCATCGAGAAAATCTAGGTTTTTGACATAATCAGACTCTATGGGTTGGCTAGCTAAAAATTCAGCCACTACTCTTCCTTTGATGACCTTCTTTGTGACATACTCAATATCAAATTTGCATAGTAAAAGAAACCAACGAGAGAGTTTCCCTGCCAATGTGGGTCACTAGTTTTTAATGATCCTTCTCACGAAACTATGATGAGAGCTATATAATGCAATATCTTTTAGGTGTTATCCATCACAGGTGTTCCTACTATTGAAGAGTGGAGTTTGGCTGAAGTCCGGAGACCTAGTCTGCCCTTGGGTACGTGTATAGGTTCTATTTAGTGGTACGGATCCACTGACAGACCTATATCGGGATTACCTTTCGTACGTGTGGAGGGGACCCATATGGGTCCCCTTATACCCATATGGGTGGGGCTCTACCCATACAAGTCCTCTAATTGTATAATCAGCCTCTTTTGGAAGTAATCTCTTACCATTTTCAGGAAAAGGCAAGTCTATAATGCAGATTATTGCATTCAGACCTGACTCTCACCCTATAAATAGGGCCTTTTCCCCTCATTTCATAACACACATTCATATTAGAAAAAAAACTATAGGAAAATTATAGTAAAAGTTCTAGCAGTTTCTATAGTTATAGAAAAGATATAGTGGAGGTATAGGAGGTATAAAATCGGGAGAAAACCCATTCCTTGAGGTTTTGTTCACGTTTTATTCATTCCTAACTTCATTTATTAGGATTTAGGGGAGGTTCTATCCACACAAATACTCACCTAAATAGTCCTATTTCACCATCTACTTTGGTCAAGATCTCTCAATGGTACAGGGATCACCTCATAGTGGATTCACTCTGCAAAGGTAACGCTCCTGAGTTTCAAAGAGACTTTCATTTTAGTTTTATTATTGTTGTTATTTTCCACCTCTTTTATTATGTCTGCTCTTTTTGTTTCTTGTTTTGGGTCTGGTGCTAACCCGTATAAACCTCGTTGGCACCTTGTATCATTGAGATATTAGATCGGTGTGCCATACTCATATGGAGGGAAATCCCTTTTTGTTTAATTTTTCTGCCACCAATCCATTGATCTGCTAATCTATAAACTAAATTGAACAAAGTTTTTTCCTGGACCAGACAGGACCCATACGGGTAAACCATACCCGTACTGGTCCTCCCTAGTAGCCGTACGGGTACCAGCCTTAGGTAGAATCCAGAACTCATTTTAATTTGATTAAAAATCAATTTAACTCACCATATGCCATGTGATCACTTTCACTAATAATCTGGTAAATCAACCCACTAAAGCTAAAACGTGTTTTCATAACAAAATACGTTGAAGACCAATTATTTCTCTCTGATCCTGGAAGTCACTAGGGCACTATCGATCGTAAAACTACCATGCTAACATAATCATATTATTCCTAATAAAATGCTGACTTATGATATGCTATAAACTGTGCTAGTCTTTGTGGCTGTATGGGAATTTATTTTTATTTTGTTTTATAGGATAGAACAAATGTATAGGTTCTCTTGCAATTTCCCCATTTTTCCCTTGGTTGTAATTTTTATTCCCCATTTATTGCTTGTGCTTTATTATAATATGTAAACACATGTAATGAGTGTAAAAGAGTGTAGAAATAGGATTTCCGTGATAATTCCTCAAATGATGAAAACAAAAACGGTTTTACGTGGCGAATGTAATTTTAAATCAACTAAATGAGAAATAAGTGACTCGTCCGATACTCGAATCTCTAATCCGCCCAAAGGGAACCGTACAAAAACTCTTTCCCAAGTAGACAACTTAGGTGTAGACTCTATCATTTTTATCGAGATTTGGGTCTTGATTCTTTTATTCATAAAAATTGGCTTATTGTACAAACCTTAGCTAAAAATGTTTTGTCATGTCTAAATCCAGCCAACCATCAATGGGCCCCTCCTCTCACACTGGTGCCAAGGGAGACCCATACGTCATCGACACCTCATAGTGGCGGCTTTGCTGGGGATATAATCTTTTAACTTGGAAAATTTAGGTTTGTTTTAAAAGCTTAAAAGTTTAAGATTAGCACTAAAAATCATTTACTTAATTCAACCCGTTTTCTTTTTCATCATTTGGGAAAATTATCACACTTTATCTTCTCATCTCCTTCTCTCTTTAGTTAGATGCACTCTTCTTCTAGTGCTAGGTTAAGGTGCCCTATTATTTCTGCGACACACAAAAGTTTTACCCATGCCTACCAGGAATTGGGGACACTCTAGTGGGTGGAGCACTCATTGCTATCTCCCTCCAAAAGAGGCTTGATACAATGGGAACCTTCTACATCAAACTTCTGATATGTCCCTATGCCATTCTTATTGAAAGCCTTTAGAATTTTACCTTCTACGTACCATAATTTCTTTATGAGATTAGACTACTGAAGAATACCCTTAGACTTGGCAGGAGAAATAAGGCCGGAATCGATAGCTTCGCATGTGTTGTGTTACATTCCCCTGTAACTAACCCAACCATGCATTTTTTTAATTTGTGCATGCATAAAGCATCCCATGCATGTACTGATCTTTTGGTTATCACCTCAGCCAAAGCTTAAAGGGTTAAAACTTAATGATGTTCTTAGGTCCATTTGATTTGAATTCCAGCTCCTCCTCCTCCTCCTCCTCCTCCTCCCCCTCTTCCACATCAATTAAGGGTTGCTCTACCTCCATTTGCGAGTATTTCATCCAACAGCCAGTTTAGTATGGTTGATCTTTTTATCTACCATCCTAAGGAAATGTCTTATATCCTGACTCTAGAGGCTAGATTGTTGTTGATGTTGAGAATGTTGCTACTGGTGAGGAGGCAAATGCATTGAGGGTTGAGGTTAGGTCGGAGAACGCAAATACCGTCTCACAGTACTTGGGAAGTGATCAGTTCTTGGACCAAATAAATGATAAGATGTTGGCCTCCATCAGGGCAATCATAGCTGAAGAGTAAATGATCAGTGCTCCTCATACCGCACATGTCAGTGCTCTAATAGTTAATGTAGTGAATAGTGAGCAAGTATCGGGGGTTACTCATAATCCATTCACTCAGTTTCAGTTGCCACCTGTACGAACTCGCGGGGGTTCTTCCAATTAGTTTGGTTAGTTAGGTTCTATGGCTCCATTCAGTTCAGTTAGCTAGTCATTCCAGTCAGTGGGTATGGTGGTTCCACTAGCCGTTAGTCAGTTTACTCAGCCTAGTCAGGGGTTTATGCTGCCTCCATTTTAGTTTGGGGCATCTGGCCCAACCCCCAATTTTATGGTCATCAACAAGTTTACCCTTGCGTGTGGTTACTCAATTAGAGGGGTCATCCTTATCTATAGAATTGCGTGATCTTCTTCAAAAATTGCTAGCTGCCAGTCCCAGCTCTTAGCCATCATCACTGTCAGTTCAAACCACTAAAGAGGAGGACTTGGACCTTAAAAACTTTAGTATGCCTAGCGTAGCGAAGTATAAGGGAATTGGTCTACCTCAATCCCATATCACCACCTATCATAGGGTTATAAGAATTAGAAAGTTAAGTGATAAAGTCCTAGCTGAAATGTTCCCTTACACCCTGAAAGGTCCTACTATCGAATGGTACAATACTCTATCAGATGAGGCGATCGAAAATTGGAAAGCTTTATACAAAGCTTTCATTGAATAATATGGTATCAATGCCACCATTAAGACTACCATATAGAATTTGGAGGCCTTCAAGCAAGCCCTCAATGAGAAATTTAAGCCTTATTTTAAAAGATGGATGGCCACTCGTGTTCTGTTGAAAGATAGGCTAAGTCTCACTGAGATGATCATAA
This sequence comes from Euphorbia pulcherrima, assembly GCA_947683365.1. Taxonomy (NCBI): domain Eukaryota; kingdom Viridiplantae; phylum Streptophyta; class Magnoliopsida; order Malpighiales; family Euphorbiaceae; genus Euphorbia; species Euphorbia pulcherrima. Next base: position 17,419,232 of record CANTUS010000013.1, on the reverse strand, counting down.
AGCTGATGGATGGTGCCCTGCCTACTTATCGTAAGGTTCTCGGTATGGATAAATTCTCTAGCTATGTTGAGGTCTTCGAAAAAAGCTGAGAAATGGGAAAGAATCAAGGAATTAGAGAATGAGAGTGTATCGGCCAAACCTTGGTTCAAAAAGAGCGACCCTTCAGCCCCAGCCCAAGCTTCTAAATCAAAGTCTGGCTCCGATCCTAAAATAGCGGTAGTGTAAGAAGAAGTGGTTGTAGCTTGTACCATCGAAGACATCGAAGATGGCATCTACCCTTGCAAAGTATCTCTGCCCATCATCTTCACTAAGTTGAGGGCACTTGGCCTTCTTCAGAGTATCAAGACTTATATCCCGCCCAAGCCTGAGGACAGGGAAGAGTTTTGTGCTTATCACATTAGTAAGGTGCATCGCACTAGTGCCTGTAAAGACCTACTTGAGGCTATTTGTGGCTTGATTAGGGACAAGAAGATACAAGAATGTGAGCTTAAGCCTAGAACCATAAATAACCCCTACCAAATTATGAGAAATAGGTTACAGCTATCGAGTCAGGATTACCCTCCTACTATGTCTTCAATATGATCTCGCAGGCCAATACTACGGTTCACTCAGTAGTGGCTTTACCTGATGAACCGTTGTGAGGTATCGATGATGTGTGGGTCTCCCTTGGCACCTCTGTGAGAGAGGTGGGGCCCACTGGGGGTTTGGTTGGATTTAGGTGTGACAAAACATCCTTTAGTTAAAGTTTGCACAATAAGCCAATTTTAATGAATAAAAGAATCGAGACCCAAATCTTGATACAATTGATAGAGTCACCACCCATGTTGTCTACTTTTGAAAGAGTTTTGGTATGGTTCCCTCTGGGTGAGAGACTCATACCTACTAGATTAGAGATTCGGGTATCAAATGAGTCACTTATTTCTCATTTAATTGATTCAAAATTACATTCACCGAGTAAAACCAGTCTAGTTTTCATCATTTAGGGAACTATCACATAAATCCTATTTCTACACTCTTTCACACTCATTACATGTGTTTACATATTATAATAATACACAAGCAATAAATCCTATACATTTGTTCTAAGTTATAAAAACAAAAATGAAAATAAAATCCCCTTCATCCACAGACATTAACATAGTCTATAGCATGCCATAAATCAACATTTTATTAAGGAAAAAGTGATTTATGTTGTAAAACCATATTTTAGCTTTTGTCAGTTGATTTATCGGATTGTTAGTGAAAATGACAACATGGTAAAAGGTGAGTTGGTTGATTTTTATTTAACCAAAATAGGAAGCATGGGTTCTGTCTAGAGCTCGATACCCGTACTGGTGGGTGAGACCTATATGGCTATTAGGGAGGACTCGTATGGGTATGGGGGACCCGAACGGGTCCTATCAAATCCGATAGAACCAGTGTTTAATTTATATCAATAAGTTAATTATAAAGGAGATAAAATAGAAATGGGAATTCCCTTTATACGATTCTAGCGCACCAGTACAATCACTAAAATGATATATTAGGTACCAACAAAGCCCATATTAATCAGGATCAGACCCAAAATGAGAATTGAAATAACAGTCGATATAGAATAAACTGACAATAATGATATAATTGAGATGTAAGTCTCTGTGAAACTCAGGAGCGTTACATTTACGATGTGAATCCACTTTAAGGCGATCCCTTTATTGTAGCGAGAGTCCGGCCAAAGTACGTGCTTAGTTAGGACTGTTTAGGAGATTATTCGAGTGGATAGATTCTCCCCTAAAACCTAATATATGAAGCTAGGAATGAATCAAATATGGACAAAGCCTCAATGAATATGATTTCTCCCTATTTCATACCTCCTATACCTTAACTATACCTATGGAGATTGCTAGAACTATAATTTTTCTATGGTAATTTTGCTTATGAATTGTGTCTTCTTAAAATGAGAGGAGTAGGCCCCTCTTATGGGGTAAAATTAGGTCAGAATTTGGTGATCTCAAATTCAATACCTGCCTTTTTCTGAAACGGTAAGAGACTACTTCTGAATTGGCCTAAATAGTAAACAAGCATACCCATACAGGTAGGGCCCCACTCGTACCACTTCTAAGGGACCCGTACACATCCCCCCTAGCAGTTCAAAAGATAGTCACCCATATGGGTCCGCTAGTGGATCCGTACCACTAGGCAACACTTATACGGGCACCTAAGGTTAGTCTAGGTCTCCGTGTTATGGCCAAAATCAATTCTATTGTAATGGGAACACCTTTATAAAAGAATGAATTATCTAACTCTTATCATTATTTTGTGAGATGGATCTCTAAAATCCAGTGCTGATAGACTGCCCCTCATAGGATCATTATAGATAAGGATCTGTATGATCTTATAATATGAGCGAGGGTTTGGGAATTATGACTAAGTTAGTGATCGTGATCTGAATAAGTTCCTTTCCTTGGGGCGGACTATTTCCCCTGGGTGGTGCCTTTTTTCGAAGGTGTGTGGCTTTTCCTCGTATCCCTTTCCTAAGGTAGATCAACTTTTCCTGGCTGATGTATCCCTTTCCAAAGGCGGATGACTTCTCCTCATATCCCTTTCCTGAGGTAGATGACTTCTCCTCGTATCCCTTTCCTAAGGCAGATCGACTTTCCTGAGTGATGTATTTCTTTCCTAAGGCAGATGACTTCTCCTTGTATCTCTTTCCTAAGGCGGATCAACTCTCCTAATATCCCTTTCCTAAGCCGGATGACTTCTCCTCACATCTATTTCCTAAGGTGGATCGACTCTCCTGGTATCCCTTTCCTAAGGCGATCAACTTTCCTAACTAATATATCTATTTTCTAAGGTGGATGTGTTCTCCTTGTATCCCTTTCCTCAGGTATATTGACTTTGCTGACTGATGTATCCCTTTCCTAAGGCGGATGACTTCTCTTGACTGATGTATCCCTTTTCTAAGGCGGACGACTCTCCTGACTGATGATTTTTCATAACCTGTGAAAAGAGACAACAATCAAGCACTAAGTTAATCATTGTCTGAGCTGATGCATCTTTATTCTTGATTGACTTTATGACGAACAAAAAAATTTGCCCCTTCAATTAAGAATAAAGATGCGTGGATGGAGGTTGGCCCCTGAATAAATTGTAAACTAAGTGTGAGAAATGTCGGGTTTGTCCTGATATCTCTAGAATGAAGTGCCCCTTGGAAGGGTGTCTCCCAAAGAATACCCCTAGGAGGGCTGGAATATAGGGGGAACGCCCCTAGATTGACTGATTTTGCTGCTAGGGAATAGGGGGTGCTCCTGGATCTGATTCCACTACTGAGAAATGAGGGGATGCCCTTGGATCTAATTCCTCTACTAGGGAATGGGAGGATGCCCCTGGATCTGATTCTGCTAGGGCATCAAATGGTGACCCTTGGCTTATTCCACTGCTAGGGAATGGATCAACATCTTTAGTTAGGTTGCTTGCTATCGGAGAAGTCCCTCTTTGCAATACTAGCTTGTTAGAGACGTACCTTTACATGAAAATTGCATTGGTTAGTAGCCAACTCAAGAACAGTCCACTTTGATTCTTAAGAGATCTCAGGAAGGCTAGAATCTTTGTCCCTTTTAATCAAGAATCAAAGTGAATTAGGGATTTTGCCCCTATCTTAGTTGAAATAAGGAGTTAAGAAAAGCGAGGTTGGCCCTCGAATTCAAAAAGGATGAGTCATTGGTGCTGTTTGAAATACAAGTTTGAAGATATGCCCTTGGATAACAAGAGGGGGCCCATACAGGTGGGATGGGACCCGTACGAGTGAGGTCCTAGAATAATAGGACCTATACGGGTGGTGTGGGACCTGTACGGGTCCATATTAGGGGGTTTTAAAACTAAAACAGACCCCTCACATCCCGCCTTACCCCAAATCTTCTTATACTAAAAATTCTGCCAATTTTTTCCCAAAACTCGATCAAGATGTATAAAAAGATCCTAAAGACTGGCCATTTCTCTCTTAGGCTCAAAGATCTGCCCCCGGTGGGTGATTTGGGGCTCCAAGAATGCCCGATTTCTGTTGGGTATGCTTTCCGTGAAAGGGATTCATTTCTGGGGCTCACACCGATCTCCAAAGAGCCCCTAATCCCTTCTCCTGATACTCATGCTTCTCGATCCCAGGTAATTTCACCTTATTTTCCATTTTCCATTTTTTATCCCTTTGAGAATTTCTCAAATTTCAGCATTAATTAGGGTGTTTTAGACCTTAGGATAGAGCCTAATGCATGTAACTTTAGCTTAGGATGCTTTTAGGATAGTTTCGGATGAGCTTTGGTTGAGATTCAGACAATTTGGATTTTTGGGAGAATTCCTTCATAGGAACTACTAGTAGGGGACCCGTATAGGAGATTGTGGACTCGTACGGGTCCCATTTTTTATACGGTACTGACGGTGTACCTGTATGAGTGGGGCTTTCCCGTATTGGTCTTATCCTCAGGGACAGAATGTCCACTTCCTTGATTTCTGTCATGCTTTTCTGATTTCTGACATATTTGCTATATTATAACCCTATTGAACTATAATTATATCTTCATAGTTTCAGTATAGGACTGTAGAAGCCCTAAGCTTCTGTAGGAAGTGGTACAAGGAGATACACACTACGAAGGATACCAAACTGCTGGCCCATATCGACTCTTTTGGTTTAAGTGATATCATCAGGGCCATCTCGCAAGCTACAAAGACGCTAGCCCTAGGGACCATTTCAGCTTTGACGGAGAGGTGGTTGGAGATAACCCATACTTTCCGCTTACAAATCAGAGAGGTCACTATTACTCCTTCCGATGTTTGTGTTGTGATAGGGCTGGAGTGGAGCGGGGAGATCGTCGACTTTGATGTGTTTGCTAATAGGTGGTACTCTTGGCCTGAGATCAAGGCCTATATAGCTGGATTACTTGGGCTTCATCCAGGTAGGACAAATAAGCTCAACTATAGGGATCTCCACTCTTACAAGATTGGGCAATCAAGGCCTATTGCAGCTAATAGGAGGGATTAGTGTGCTAGGTCTTTCCTGCTAACGTTCCTTACTACTATCTTCTTTCCAGTCTACTCGGGCAACCTCAACTATAGTTTGCTCACCACTATAGAGGATCTTATTCTTGTTCCCGACAAGAACTAGTGTCGAGCTATCCTAGCACAGTTGTATTATGGGCTGGATGTCGGAGTTCGGGGCTAGCAAGTCCGAGTTCAAGATCTGCCACCTAATCTTGGTGGTAAAGCTGAAAGCTCATCTTTGGTGTTTTATCTTTTCATTCAAACTGCGTTGCTACTAATCCTGGTTTTGCTTTTCAGATTTGGGCTTTCTAGCACCAATTCATCCCTGTACAGCCCGAGACACCACATATTATCTCCTAATGGATTGGATTTTGGTAGGACCAGCCCTTGAGTACGGCGTAGTATGGAGAGTACATACGTCAGCTGCACTCGGATCGGGTAAACTTCTTCCCTATTAAACCTGCATCTTACATTTTAATAAACCATTAGTAGCAACTGTATTTACTAGGTTGTGATACTCACAGTGCACTTATACCGTGCAGGTTATCCGAGACCCATAGGAGAGATTAGCCACGTATAGGGCCATTGAGTGGATACGAGCTAGTGTTGATGACTGTCGCTTTGTCTTGGAGTCACCACTCTCCGATGAGTGGTATTTTGATGAGCGGGTTTGAGAGTGGAGGACCAGTGTAGTGGTTGAGAGAGTGATTCCTCCCCTAATCCCAACGGGCGTCTTCTGGCCTCATCTCATGCCGAGGACTGATAAGGGGTTCTATTTGTTAGGTGAGGGGATCCGAGTGCTATCTGTAGAGGGTTCTTATAGAGACTTCATCGATTCCTTACTTCACCCTCCTTACGAGAGGATTCATTATAAGGATATCCCCTTTGATTTTTACTAGAGCAATGATGAGGACGATGATGGTGATAACGATGATGAGGATGGCCTAGGGGGTGACCATAGGGGCCCATTCGTGGCTCAAGGTACTGGGGGCTCGGTTAGGTCTGCTACCCCTTCTTCTAGGTATTTTCTTAACTCGAAGCCTTGTGAATACTTTATGATTTATTGTAATTGCTTGGTATTCTGAGTATGGTGTCTTATTGCTACAGCCTCCCGCCCCTACTCAAAAGAGACCTGCTACCACTATTGCTCTTGCCCCTAAGCCGTCGGTGAAGCGGTCTTGAGAGGGGATCCTCCGAGCTAAGCTAGATACCTTCTTCCGTTTCCCTGATCATTCGGGAAAGCAAGCTATCAAGGAGCATGAGGAGTCGGTCCAACCCATTGGTTTCACTCCTTCCAATTCTACCCACGTAAGGAGTTTCTCACTTTTAACCTTCTCCATTATAGTGATTGCCTAAAATATTCCATCTTGATGTGACCCTTTATTTTTAGGTGACTATTGCTGAGGCAGAGAAGATTGCCATGGGGTAAGTTTCGGTGAGAGACCTGCTACTAGCTCAGGATGCACTTGCCTAGGTAAGTTTTACCTATAAAATTTAACAAACTATGCATGATGCATGCTATGACATATATGTATATTGATCTTATGATTCTAATGTAGAGGAGAGGGCTAGATTCTTATAGGAGCAACTGAGGGTGGCTACTGTAGAGGCTAATTAGGTTAGGGCGGAGATTGCTTGGGCAAGGACCGAGATAGAGATGCTGAGGGGCCAGCTAGCGATGATGACCGAGGACAGGCAGACGCCGGCCACTTCTAATGTTAAGTCTGAGGATGTTCTTTCTGCATACCGAGTGACTCAAAGGGGGGAGGTCAGCCTATTGAGGGTGAGGATGCTACTATAGGTGCGGAGGCATCAGGTATTAGGGACTCTATTCAGCCAACCAATGATGCCGATGGGGTCGAGGAGTATATGACCATAGATGCGGATGACCTACTAGCGGATACCTAGGATCAGGCATAGGAGGGTGGCCAGGGACGGGATACCCTGGTGTCTTAGATTTGATTACTCTGATAGCCTCTTGATACTTTTGGGCCCTGCGAGGCTTGTTTTGAATGTAAACTTTGAACTGCTACTTTGACTTTAAACTTTTATGCATGTGAACTTTTCTAAACTGAGACCATTGAATATTGCCATTTTGTGAACCCAAGTTACTTCTTCCCGGTGAGTCTATAGTGAAGGGATTAGGTGGTGTTATAATTTTTTCCTAGGCTATCCTTAAAGGCTTAGCTCAGTGGACTTTTTCTTTTACCTTAATTTTTGCTAAGACCGCCCTTTCGGGTTTTCAATCCAACAGGCTTTTTGCCTTAACTTTTGCCTGCGCCACCCTTTCGGGTTTTCACCCCAGCAGGCTTTTCCAACTTTTGCATGGGTCTAATTTCTTTTGTGACCCATCGATATTTTTTATCTTTTACTTAATGGTGCACGCAGTATAGGGAATTTTAACAAAGATGCATAACATGATACTGAAAAAATTGATGTTCATATACCTGCGATTATTTCACCTAAAGACATGCATGCATTCAAAAGATCAAGATTCTTAGCAATTCATAACATGCTTATTAATGAGATTAATTTGAGTACATAGGTGATTGTAACAATTTCCAATGGTTAACCCCTACTGCCTACTGGTCTTTTGCAGATTTTCCAAAAAGCAACTGACATTTTTCTCTCGATGCCTTAACTTTTTCCTAAGCCGCCCTTTTCGTGTTTTCAACTTAGCGGGCTTTATTTTGAGTTCTCTAACTTTTGCCTGATCGATTTGCAGAATACCAATCAGCGGGTTGCACCCTAATTTTTGCCCAACTAGTATAGGACCACTTGTCGGGTGTTTTATTTATTTTATTCTTTATGCTGCTTTTTTTGTGATTTATTTTTTTTGACCTAGACATGATAGCGCTTGAGTCTGTCTAGATTTACTGGATTTACAAACTCATTTCCATCCATATCCATAAGCTTGATTTCTCCTTTGCCAAGGACTTCCTTAACTACGAATGGTCCTTCCTAATTAGGCCTGAACTTGCCCCTAACATCAGTGTTGACTTGGTATAGTTGTTTGAGAACCAGATTATTGGGAACTGACAGTTAGATTGAACATGCATAACAGGCATGGCGGAATTTCAAAATTTTGTCGTTGTCCCTCGGAACTCCTTTTAGTTGCATATAAATTAAATAGAGCCTTAACTAAATAATTCTCTACCTAGGTTAGCATGTAAAAGAACTAGGCATACCATAATTCGAAATTATATCCTACCATATTTATTTTATACTAAGCATGTTATAACTCTAAGCTATAACCTAAGCATAAAATAAACTAAGCATGCAAAACAACCTAAGCATAATTATTAAGTCTAAAAACGCTCAAAGAAAAAGACTTAATAATTAAAAGAGAAAGAAAAGGATCTTACCAGTTGAAGCGTTCTTTTGTAGAACCTTATTGCACAAGCCTCCAGGCGTAGGATAGCCTCTATGAGTATCCACATGAACCCTACCAACCAAAACCTCCCAATGAGGAAGAATCAAAGAACCTAGAGCAATTGCTAGATCGCTCTAAAATTCCCACCTGAAAATATATATTCTAGAGATTCAAATTCCAGTTGAATTTGGTGCATTGAACAATGGAGAAAGGGGGCACAATATATAGGGGGCTAGGGCTCCCCGCATTTAATGTAGGATGGGGAAAAATCCCCATCCCGCCCTTGGCAATATGCGAATACCATAGGATATGCGTGCTGCCCACACCGACCCAACTTGCTCTACAAGTTGGGTCCTTGCCGCACAGGGCAGGCTCTTACGAGCCTGCCTTGTCCTGCTGACTAGGCCTTATGAGTGGCAAGCACTTTACAAGGCAGGCTCTTGTAAGCCTGCCTTATCCCGCAGGCTGGGCCTTATGGGACTTCCCACGAGCCCAGCTCGCGCGTGTCCTTGCTGTAGGCCAGTGCAAGCCTCACTTGCGCTGCCTGCAGTCTCGAGTGCCTATCCACTCGTGCGGGCTTGCATGGGCCCATAAAGACTTCGAGCTTGTGGGTCCTTTTTGTGAAGGGTCCAACCCTCATTTTTCTTGTAGTTCTAGCTCCTTCTCCAATTCAAATATTTATTTTACGACCTTACTAAAATAGTTACGGGTCAAAATAAATTCCTTGGTCTATCTAAAATTGATCCAATCAATTTTAACCAATTAAACAATAATCCAATTATTATTTATATTATATTTTCATAATAGATTAAATCTATAAGTTCTTTACTTAGTCCGATGAAGGTCCAATGTATGTGACCTTATAGGATCCCGAAGTATTGAGCTGTTAAGGCTTAACCAACCCTTGTTCTAATTGAACCATTGGCTCGATGCTCTAGACCGTGAATAGAAATCGATTACCTTAAATGACTGTAGTACGCCTCTAGCAAGGGTCTACCATCCCCCATTACTCAGAACATCATTTATGCTTATGACTTAATCCCGGTTAATGCAATAGTTATCCAGTGCGATAAATTCCTTCCATTCTTTAATATCAGTACCATCTGGTTATAGGGTTCGGTTAAAGTGTTAACCCACTAATACCAAGGTTGCTCCAAGCTATCCCAGTAGTTTACTTGTTACCGAAGTATATTGCCTTCTATCATAGTGTGTTTGAATAGAAACCATTTCTATCACACATACTCTGATAAGAGGTTTATGGCAATCATCACTTCAACAAGTGGCGAGGTATAACTCCTTAATATATGCAGAGCGATGGATTCTTTCCGACTGCTCAGCTTACCAACGTGTTGTCATCACCATACCCATAATCACCCATAACACTCTAAATTAATGAGAGCATAGTAATGACCCAAAGTATAGCAATAGTACTATAGAAGGTAACTACTATCTCAAGTATGAGGACATTTGCAAAGCTTATTGCATAAAGATAAACACTAACGCATTGATATACATACCAAGTGTTTATCTTACTAAAGTCTCCAATATATCTCCCAGATATATCCATGTGTCAAACTTAAGGCACCATCTTCAGTCCTTAGGAGCTTGACTGCTTGGACCCTTTCCAAGAAAGTTGACCACATGCTAGTCTTTCTGATTCATCAATATCCTTTCTTGATGAAACTATGACTAGGGATAGTTTAGACATAATCATAATTGCACCTGAAGCAGGTTCCACCAGATATAGTCCAATATATATATAGAAACACATTGATATAAACAAAAGAACAAATGCCTTTATTGATTAAACAAATTATTCATACTATCACATGATTAAGATATGTTGCCCTAATTGCGTTAAGGGAATACATCATATCCAACAAACTCCCACTTGCACTAAGGCCAATAACTATGCCTCTATCCATATGCTTTAACATGCTGGTCATGTTTGACTTGAGTCAATAGCTTTGTCAGACCATCCACGAGGTTCTAATCTGTGGGTACATATTCTAATCTTATTATCTCAGCATCAATAATCTCCCTGATTATACGATACATTCTGTATACGTGTATGTTTTATTGATGAGACCGTGGTTCCTTTGCCTGAGCTATAGAACCATTGTTATCACAATATAAAGTAATTGGATCAATAGCCGCAGGCACCACATCGAGATCACCAATAAATCCCTTTAACTAGATAGCTTCTTTTGCTGCTTCGCATGCAGCAATGTATTCAGATTCTATGGTTGAATCAGTAGTAGTTTCTTGCTTGGAACTCTTCCCGTATACTGCCCCTCCATTTAACATATACATAAAACCTGACTGAGACTTAAAGTCATCCTTGTCAGATTGAAAACTAACGTCAGTGTAACCTCTAATTGTGTGGTCACCTTCTCCATAAATCAAGAACTCATCCTTAGACCTTCTCAAGTACTTAAGGATTGCCTTGACGGCCATCTAGTGCTTTTCACCTTGATCTAACTGATATCTACTCGTAAAGCTCAAAGCCTGAGAGACATCCAGCCTAGTACATATCATAGCATACATGATGTATCCTATCGCGTATGCATAGGGTATATCCTTTATGTGCATTCTCTCCTAAGCTGTCTTTGGACACTCAGCCTTAGATATATTTATCCCCTTTGTCATCGGGAGATAACCTTTCTTAGAATGCTCAAGGTTGAACCTATTCAATACCTTGTCTATATATGTACTTTAAGAAAGACCTAACAACCTCTTAGATCTATCCATGTAGATCTTTATACCTAGTATAAATGCTGCTTCACCAAGGTCTTTCATGGAGAACTTTCTTAACAACCACACTTTAATGTTTTGAAGAAGAGAAATATCGTTTCCTGTTAGCAGAATGTCATCAACATACAATACCAGAAAAATGGCTGCACTCCTACTAACCTTCTTGTAAACACAAGGCTCATTACCATTTGGGCAGAAATCCAGTTCCTGGATTGTCTGCTCAAACCTTATATTCCAACTCATGGATGCCTACTTAAGTCTGTAAATGGATCTTTGTAGCTTGCATACCTTCCAGCCATTCTGAGATGTAAAACCCTCAGGTTGTGTCATATACACATCCCGGTCTAAATCCTCATTTAGGAATGTTGTTTTTACATCCATCTGCTAGATCTCATAATCATAATGAGCAGCAATGGTGAGGAGTATCCTTATGGATTTAAGCATGGCTACCGGTGAGAATTTTTCATCATAGTAAATACCTTCCTGTTGACTATAACCTTTCACAACCAACCTTGCTTTATAGGTAATTACATTACCGTTCATGTCTATCTTCTTCTTGAAGACCCACCTGCACCCAATTGGTCTAACCTCTTGCGGTGCATCAACCAAATTCCAAACTTGGTTCTCATACATGGAATCCATTTCTGATTTCATGGCTTTTAGCCATTTATTAGAATCTGAGCCTTTTATTGCCTCATCATATGTCCTTGGTTCATCATCCTCCATAAGATATAGTTCCTTATCATCAGTGATAATAAACCCATATCTATCGGGACCCTTATGAACATGACCTGATCTTCGCAATGATTGTGTTTCAATAGGTTATTCTTGGATCACACTCTCTTATATATCTAGAACGGGGTCAATTAGTTGATTTTCTGTTTCTTCCTCTTGAACTTCTAGTTCAATATTGCTCCCACTAACCTTTGCAATTAAGTGTTCCTTTTCCAAAAAGTGAGCATTCCAAGACACAAATACCTTTTGTACTTTGGGTTGGTAAAACAGATATCTAATTATTTCCTTTGGATATCCAATGAATAGACATATATCAGCCTTGGCATTCAGCTTATCTGATGCTATCCTCTTTACCATAGCAGGATAGCCCCATACTCTTAAGTGACTTAGAGATGGCTTCTTGTTACACCATCTTTCATAAGGTGTAAAATCAATTGATTTAGAGGGCACTCTATTTAAAACATAAACTGCGCTCTCCAGTGCATATCCCTAAAAGGATTTACTAAGATCTACATAGCTCATCATGGAACAGGCCATATCTAATAAAGTTCTATTCCTCCTTTTTGACACTTCATTGTGTTGGGGTGTATAAGGAGGGGTCCACTGGGGAACTATCCCATTTTCCTTTAGATAATCCTAAAACTCCTGACTTAAGTATTCTCCACCTCGATCCGATTGAAGTGTTTTAATACTTTTCTTAAGTTGTTTCTCTACTTCAGCTTTGAATAGTTTGAACTTTTCAAAACTTTCGGACTTGTGCTTCATCAAGTACAAATAACCGTATCATGAGTAATCATCAATAAAGGTTATAAAGTAGAAGTATCCTCTTAGTGCCTGAACATTCAGTGGACCACACAAATTAGTATGTATAAGTTCCAACGTACTCATGGCCCGCTCACCCTTTCCTTGAAAGGGTAACTTTATCATTTTTCCTTTTAAACAAGACTCACCCTTTCCTTGAAAGGGTAACTTTGTCATTTTTCCTTTTAAACAAGGTTCCCAATCACCATAAGACTCCAAGTCTATTGGGCCCAAGTCTCCACGCTTATCCAACTTGCTTAAGCAATCTTTGTTTATGTGGCCTAAACGACAATGCCATAAGTGGAAGGTATTCTCATTATCTAATTTAACTTTCTTCACATTGTTTATATTGAAAAATTTTGTTTCAGTATCAAGAACATAAATGCCACCTTTTAACATTTCATAACCATAAAGAATATTATTCAAATGAATCTGACATTTATTATTCGAAAATAAAATTTCAAATCCCTCTGCTGCGAAACACGCAACAGATACAATATTCTTAGTAACACTTGGAATGTAGTGACAATTATTGAAAACTAAAACAAGTCCACTTGGCAAAATAAGATTAAAGCTTCCTACGGCTAATGCAACAACTCTGGCTCCATTCCCCACACATAGGTCCGTCTCCCCTTTTATAAGTTATCTACAGTTCCTTACTCACTGCACAGAAGTACATACATGGGAACCATAACTAGTATCTAATACCCAAATGGATTCATGTAAAAAAGTAGCAAAGTTTTCAGTTACAAACATACCTGAAGTAGATGCCTCTGTAGACTTCTTCTTCAAATGCTCAGAAGTAGGAGCTTTGCAATTCTTGTTCCAATGGTACGTTACATTGGTCATAGACATACTTACATGTCCTCTTCTTCCTTTTAAACCCTTTAACTACTCCTTTGGTGATAGAATCCTCCAGGCCATTTTCTGGAGAATGTTTGTTTGTAGACTTTCCTGAAACTTCTTTGCTTTTGGCATCTAATTTTCTTAACGCATCAACAATTTCTGGGAAAGTACAATCGTGAACTTTGAAGCATTGTTCCTTTACAAAATCAGTTTAGCTGATGGGTAAAGAATCCAACAAGCTATCCAATCTTAAGGATCAACCAACCGAAGATCCCAACAATTCCAATTTCTCTAAGAAATATCTAACCTTGTTGATGTATGCTACAGTACCTGTCCCTTCCTTCATCTTAGAGTTTGAAAGTTCACTGGTTAATTTGAACCTTTCATACCTTGCCTTTATAGGCAAACTCTTTAGATGGATCAACATGGTTTGCAGACTCATGTGATCAAACTGTAAACGTATCTCAGGATCTATAGTATCTAACAGCAAGTGTAAGACATAAACCGAATCCTTAATATATTTCAACCATGCATCCTTAATAATAGCTGATGCATCAGTGCTAGGAATTCTTGTGAATGGATTCTCATGAACGTATGCTAATTCACAATGCTTAAGGATATCCCTTACATCTTTGATCCATTCATGGTAGTTAATTACTGTTAAAGTTTGGATTTATTTAAAACAGATTTTTAAAATGGAGTTCATATTCAACCTAAGATATAAGAAAAGAAAAGAGTTTAGATATTAGTTTAAGTACATGCATTTAATATAAGGACTTTTAATTAAATACATTTTCCTACTATTTTCTTCGAAATTTACAATAGCCCTATCTATTGAATTCGGGAATTTTATCCCAGCTAAATTTTCTAGTAGGTAGCATCTATAACTAGTCTATTACAACCCCTAATTTTATGAGTCAAGTCATAACAGTAAGTCATAGTTGGAATCCCATTCCATTTGCATCACATGTTACTGCTAATTCATTCAAGTTCCCTAATCCCAAGGGACGTGCGCTCTTATATTAGCATCTCCTTGAATATGTCTCAAATTTGAGCCTAGCCCCTAATTTTATGGTGGACTACCCCAGCTCTGTTAAGACAGGCCATATCCCAAACTTTACAACCAATCAATGTGAACTAGAAGGAACACTTTGCGTAGCACTTTGATAGCCCAAAGAGACCGTATTATAAATTTGAGTAAGGAAGACTACAACTTGCCTTAATATATTTACTTTGGAATTTTATTGGTGTTAAACGTCACACCCAATCTGGGATTTTATTAGATGGACAAAATTATAATAACTTGTATTAATTCAGGGAATTTTAGAATTAATTTATAAGGTCTAACATTAGGTGGGTTCAGCTCTTTATTATAATTACTCCATCAACCTAGATTATATGCAAAATAATTAACACTTTTATTTGTTATATTTATATTGCATTTCCTTTTAGTTTTTATTCAATAAATTTAATTTTTTACTTTGTTACAGAAACATATATAAGCACCATCTTATATACTAGAAATAAATTAGTTCATATTAATCCCCGTTGGTCAATTCAAATTTCACCGATATAGGTTCCAGGTAGGAGAGGTGCCCTATGAGGAGTAGACACCGAGTCCAATCCTTAGCCAGAACAAATACGGGCGCAAACTTGGAGACCAATGGATTCTCTCGAACTAATAAATTTTGTTCTTCCAATTCATGTAAATTGAAAGCATCTATGACCCATGTAATTTAAATAAATTATTGACACTTGTATAATTTGAGTAAGTTGAGCAGGCTTATTCAAAATTATTCATAACCATTTCTAACCTTGAAATGAAAGGCACAAGTTTATCTATATATTGTTCTAAATAATTAAATAAACAAATCATTTTATATAGAAAATAATATTTAATTCGCTTCTAACTTAATTATGCGCTAAATAGGCAGGCTCTGATACCACTGTTGGGAACTGACAGTTAGATTTAACTTGCATAACAGGCATGGCGGAAATTTAAAATTTTATCCCTGTTCCCAGGAACTCCTATTAGTTGCATATAAATTAAATAAAGCCTTAACTAAATAATTCTCTACCTAGGTTAGCATGCAAAAGGACTAGGCATACCATAATTCCAAATTATACCCTAGCATATTTATTTTATGCCATGTTATAACTCTATGCTATAACCTAAGCATAAAATATACTAAGCATGCAAAACAACCTAAGCATAATAATTAAGTCTTAAAACGCTCAAAGAAAAAGACCTAATAATTAAAAGAGAAAGAAAAAGACTTATCAGTTGAAGCGTTCTTTTCAAGAACCTTCTTACACAAGCCTCCAAGCGTAGGATAGCCTCTATGAGTATCTACATGAACCCCACCAACCAAAACCTCCCCGGAAGGAAGAATTAAGAAGCCTTGAGTAGTTGCTAGACCACTCTAGAAGCCTCACCCGAAAATATAAACTAGAGGTGCCCGAATAAATTTAGGCTCCTCAAAAATAACTTGCTCAGTTACCTGAGAGAAAAATACCTCGCTTAGGATTTATGCTTTGAGCTTGGTGCACATAGTGTACTTTGAAAGGAGAGGGACAGCCTATATATAGGCTTAGGGGAGCAAAATTTCTCACCTTTAGGCGATCAGCTACGCGGGTCATCATGACCCACGTGCTGCCCCGCCATACACAGCATGCAGCGCACGCTATGTGTGCCGCAAGCTGGGCTTACGGGGCCTCTTATAAGCCTAGCTTGCGGTGGCGCTTGCACTGGGCTTCCCAGCGTAAGCCCTTCCGAGCCCGCACTGCAGGGTCTCGCGCATGCTGCCCAGCAGCGTGCTGTGAGTCCGTAGTTCCCTCTGCGTCCTCATCAATTACAATTAGGTATGACCTACTTGAAATATTTCTATTTAAGTCCCCTTTCAAATTTAAATAATTATTTTTGACCCTAATAATTAGTTATCAGTCATAATAAATTCTTTGGTCCAACCAAAATTGATCTAATCAATTATAATTTATTTATGACTCTAATTAATTAGTTACTGGTCAAAATAAATTCCTTGGTCTATCCAAAATTGATCTAATCAATTTTAACCAATGAAATAATAATCCAAGTATTATTTATGTTATATTTTCGTAATAGAATAAATCTATTAGTTCTTTACCTAGTCTGATGTAGGTCCAATGTGTGTGACCTTATAGGATCCCGAATAATTGAGCTGTTAAGGCTTAACCAACCCTTATTCTAATGGAACCATTAGCTCGATGCTCTAGACCGTGAATAGAACTCGATTACCTTAAACGACTTTAGTACACCTCTAGCAAGGCTCTACCATACCCCATTACTCGAAACGTCATTTATGCTTATGACTTAATCTTGATTAATGCAATAGTTATCCAGTGCGATAAATTCCTTCCATTCTTTAATATTAGTACCATCTAGTTTATAGGGTTCGGTTAAAGTGTTAACCCACTAATAGCGAGGTTGCTCCAAGCTATCCCAGTAGTTCACTTGTTACCGAAGTATATTACCTTTTACCATAGTGTGTTTGACTAGAAACCATTCTATCAGACGCATACTCTAATCAAAGGTTTATGGCAATCATCACTTCAATAAGTGGCTAGGTACAACTCCTTAATACATCTGGAGCGATGGATTCTTTCCGACTACTCAGCTTACCAACGTGTTGTCATCACTATACTCGTAATCTCTCGTAGTACCCTAAATTAATGAGTGTATAGTAATGACCCAAAGTATAGCAATAGTACCACACATGGTAACTGGCATCTCAAGTACGAGGACATTCGCAAAGCTTATTGCATGAAGATAAACACTAACACATTGATATATATATATATATATATATATATATATATATATATACCAAGTATTTATCTTACTGCGATCTCCAATATATCTCCCAGATATATC
Source organism: Euphorbia pulcherrima (assembly GCA_947683365.1). Classification (NCBI taxonomy): domain Eukaryota; kingdom Viridiplantae; phylum Streptophyta; class Magnoliopsida; order Malpighiales; family Euphorbiaceae; genus Euphorbia; species Euphorbia pulcherrima. The sequence goes on along the minus strand of CANTUS010000013.1, from coordinate 17,401,806 downwards.
CATGTGTCAAACTTAAGGCAGCATCTTCAGTCCTTAGGAGATTGACTACTTGGACCCTTTCCAAGAAAGTTGACCACATGCTAGTCTTTCCGCTTCATCAATATCCTTTCTTGATGAAACTATGACTAGGGATAGTTTAGGCATAATCATAATTACACATGTAATTTCTCTGACTTTATGCTATGATATGTCAAGGACTTTTATATACATACATTAATGAATATATTTAACCAGCTATAATAAATATACATAAAAACACATATAAACAAAAGAACAAATGCCTTTATTGATTAAACAAATTATTCATACTATTACATAATTAAGATATATCACCCTAATTACCTTAAGGTCATACATCATATCCAACAATTACTCCCTCAGATGTGTGCGCTATGATAGGATTGGAGTGGAGCAGGGATATTGTCCACTTTGATGTTTATGCCGACCGGTGGCATTTTCGGCCTGAGGTGAAGGCCTACATTGCTAGATTACTTGGGTTTCATCTGGGAGGGACAAATAAGTTCAAGTACGGGGATTCGCATGCTTATTGGATTGGGCAATCGAGTCATGTTGCGGTTGATAGGAGGGACCAGTACGCCCAGTCTTTCCTACTGACATTCCTTACTATCATCTTTTTCCCGGTCTACTTAAGCAACCTCAATTATGGTTTGCTCGCCGCGGTGGAGGATCTTGCTGCTGTGCTAGGCAAGAACTGGTGCCAGGCCATTCTGGCTTAGTTATATTATGGATTGGATTTTGGAGTCTGGGGTGAGCAATTCGAGCTCAAGATCTGCCACTTGATACTACTGGTAAACCACAAACTGATCTTTTGTACTTTAACCTTTCATTCAAATTGTACTACTACTACTAATCTTTATTTTATTTTGTAGATTTGGGCCTCTAAGCACCGATTCATCCCTAGGGCGGTTTACCTATTCAGCCTAAGACACCACATAATATATCCAGATGGATGGGGCTCTGGCAGGGCCAGTCCTTGACTACAACGTAGTATCGAGAGCTCCTACATTAGTTGCGCTCAGATAGGGTGAACTTCTTCCCTACTAAACCTGTATTTTACATTTCAATAAACCATTAGTTGAAATTATATTTACGAGGTTGTGATACTCATAGTGCATTTATTTTGTATAGGTCATCCGAGATCCATGGGAGACACTGGATGTGAATAGGGCAAATGATGGGATATAGGTCGGTGTGGATGATCGCCGCTTTATCTTGGGGTCACCACTCTCCTACGTGTGGTATTTCGGTGAGCGGGTCCGAGGGTGGAGGACCAGTGCTATGGTGGAGAGACCAATTCCTCCCCTAATCCCAACGGGCATCGTCTGGCCTTATCTCATGCTGGGGACTGGCCAGGGGCTGTACTTAATGAACAAGAGGGCTCGCATACTATCGATAGATAGCTCTTATGCTAAGTTTGTTAACTCCTCACTTCTTCCTCCTTGCAAGAGGATTCACCATAAGGACGAGCCCCTTGAGTTTCACTAGAGTGACAGTGAGGATGACGATGATAAAAATAACAAGGAGGGTGGACTGAGGGGCGACCGTGGGGGGTGATCCATAGTTTGGAGCACTAGAGGCTTGGCTAGATCCGCTACCCCTTCTTCTCAGGTGTTTCCTTAGCTTAACCCTTTTAAATACCTTGCCATATCTTGAAATTGATAGTAATTCTGAGCATGATCCTTTATTACTACAGCCTTCCGCTTCCATGCAGAAGAGGCTTGTTGCTGCTGCTCCCGCTGCCCTTGAGCTGCCGACGAAGCAGTCTCGCACTTCTAGGTCCATGAGAGAGGGGATTCTCCAAGCTGAGCTAGATACTTTCTTCCAGCTTCTTGATCATTTGCGGAAGCAAGCTATCAAGGAGCACGAGGAGTCAGTCCAACCTATTGATTTCACTCCTTCTAGCACTACTCATGTACAGAATCCATTACCTTAACCTTTATCCATTATTGTGATTACTTAGAATGTCATATCCTGATGTGACCTTATCCTTTTAGGTGACCATCTCTGACACCGAGAGGATTGCTAGGGGCTACTTTTTCATGCTGGATCTGCTATTAGCCCAGGATGCACTAGCTTTGGTAAGTTTCTTTTTCCTATAAAATTTAACAAATTATGCATGATGCATGCTATGACATTTATATATGTGCACTAATCTTATGATTTCCATTGTAGATTCTACTGGCTATGGAGCACAGCAAGTTTACTTAGGAATTGGATGCTTTGAAGGTGAGAGCCAGGTTCTTGCAGGAGCAGCTGCGGGCAGCTACCGCTGAGGCTGACCATGTTAGGGCTGAGACTGCTTGGGTGATGCTAAGGGGCCAGCTGACCAGGATGACTGAGGACAGGCAGATGCCAGCTCCTTCTAATTATCACTGTGAGGATTATCTTTCTACATACCGAGTGTTCCAGAGGAGTGGAGATGAGTCTTTTGAGGGGGGTGGTGCTGCTAGGGCTATTGCAGGGACCTCAAAGACTAGGGCCCCTGCCCAGCCAACTGTTGATACCTGTGAGGCTGAGGATCACATGACTATAGATGTAAATTATCTATTGGTAAACACTCAGGATCAGATGCCAAAAGGTTGCTAGGGATAGGATCCCCTGACAGCTTAGATTATGATTACTCCCTGAACTGTTGGTACTTTTTTTGCCCTGCACGGCTTGTTTTGTATGTAAACTTTAGATTGATACTTTTAAGATTAATCTTTCATGCATGTGGATTTTTCTTGAATTGAGATAATTGAGTATTGCTGCTTTGCGAACCTTTATTTTACCAAGTGATTTCATAGTGAGGGGACCGAGTGATGTTCTAAGTTTTGCATAGGCCATCCAATGTGAGATGGCCTATAGAACATTTATGTTTCTTTCTTTTTATCCTAATTTTTACCTGAACTGTCCTTGGTGGCTCAGTCCAACAGATTTTTTGTTTTTAGCTTTAACTTTTGCCTAGACCGCCCTTTTGGGTTTTCAACCTAGCAAGCTTTTTCTTTACTTTTTGCCTTAATTTTTACCGAGACTACCCTTTCAGGTTTTCAATCCCGCAGATATTTTCTATTGTTTTGTCTTAAGTTTTTCCAGGACTGCCCTTTTGGGTTTTCAATCTAGCGGACTATCTTAATTTTTGCCTGAATTGTCCTTAGGGGCTCAATCCAGCAGAATTTTTCTAAATTTATATATGCCTAATTTCTTTAGAACTTTTATTTCTATTAGATTACAAGTATAATGAAAGCAATAACAATGATGCTCAACATGTAGAGAAAAATTAATGTTCACACACCTACAATTATTTCACCTAAAGATATGCATGCATTCATAAGACCGAGATTCTTAGCAAAATCATAACATTCATTGATGAGATTAATTTGAGTACATAAGCAATGGTAACAATTTCCAATGGTTAGCCCCTACTGCCTACTGGTCTTTTATAGATTTTCCAGAAGGCAACTAAAATTTTTCTCTCGATGAACTAACTTTTGCCTAAGTTGCCCTTTTCAGGTTTTTAGCTTAGCGGACTTTATTTGTGCTGGAGTGCCCTAATTTTTGCCTGATCGGTTTGTGGAACACTGATCAGTGAGCTGCACCCTAATGTTTTCCCGAGTAGTAGAGGATCGCTCGCCGGGTGATTTATTCTTTATTTCTTTCACTCTTTGTGCTGATTTTTTATGATTTAATTCTTTTGACCTAGACATGATAATGCTTAAGCCTATCTTAATTTACTGGATTCACAAACTCATTTCCATCCATATCCATAATCTTGATTCCTCCTTTACCAAGGATTTTCTTTATCATGAATGGTCCTTCCTAGATAGGCCTGAACTTGCCCCTAGCATCAGTGTTAACCTGACTCTATAATTGTATGCTCGACCCATACACTGCTGATACATCTATAGGTGGTCAAGTGCTTTGAGCCACTTTTCATCTACTACATTTAACTACTCATACCTAGCCCTTGCCCAATTTGATTCTTTTAACTGTGCTTCGAGTGCCACTCTTAGAGATCTTACTTCTATTTCAACTTATAGCACAGCTTCCATTCCATGTACCAAGGAGAATGGCGTCTAATTAGTGGGAGTTCTTAATACTGGTTCTATAGCCCCAAACTGCGAATGGAAATTTATCAGCCCAATCCCTATAGGTAGCCACTTTTTTGGATAAGATTCTCTTGATTGACTTATTGGCAGCCTAAACTGCCCCATTAGCTTATGGCCTATACGAAGAAGATCTGTGATGCTTGACATTGAACTTCTCAAATAATTCTGTTGTGGCCCCTTGAAACTGAACCCCACTATCGGATACCACATGATGCAGAACCCCATACCGAGCAAAAATATGCTTCTCTATGAAATTGGCCATTTTCTTGGCGGTGATACTAGTGTAGGATTTGGCCTCTACCCATTTTGAAAGATAATAAACTACGACTATGATGAATCGGTGCCCATTGGTTGACGATGGCCAAATTTTGCCAATTATGTCTATCCCCCATGCCGAGAATGGATAAGGAGTAGACAAATTGTGGAGTTCAGATAGGGGTAAATGTTGTATATCCCCATGGATTTAATACTCATGACATTTCCTAACCTTGTCAATGCAGTCGGCGTTTATTGTGGTCCAGAAGTACCACATTCTCTGAATTTTTCTAGCTAAAACCATCCCATTCATATGTGGACCGTAATCCCCTGAATGTACCTGAGTCATTACTCTTTCTGCTTCCTCTTCTGTTAGACATCTCAACAATAAACCTTCAGCCATCCATTTGAAGAGATCCTCATTAACTAGTCTGAATTGTGTTGCTAACATTTTGAGATTCCGGTGATCAAAACTTGATTACCCTTTAGGGCACTTTCCTTCTTTCAGGATCCTTTTAATGTCATTGTACCAACAGACCTTTTTCTCCTTTATAATCATAACTCTATCCTTTTCATGAAATGGAGAATGAGCCATTTCTATTATAAGCGAATAGATGGGTTGAGCCTCTTCTCCCTCCCACATCGAGGCTAAGGTAGCCAAAGAATCGACCATCTGATTCTCATCCCTTGGTATATATTGGAAGAAGCATTGATCAAAATATGCTGACAAATCCCAAACTACTTCCACATATGGCTTGAGTGACGACATGTTTTGTCACTAACGTGAAATCTCCTATCACCTTGACTTCCATGCCCCTACTTTTAAAAGAGTACCAAGACGAAAGAGACAAGCTTCATATTCAGCCCCATTATTAGTGACTGGAAATTCCAATTGCTTGCTGAAGGGGATAACTTTGCTTGCAGTGTGATGATGATTACCCCAAGACCTGCACCTTTTCAATTCATAGGCCTATCAAAATTCATGATCCATTCTGGCCTTCTCTACCTTTACTGCTACTAATTGCTCATCAGGGTAATCCATATTTTCAACATAATTAGACTCTATGGGTTGACTTGCCAAAAGTTTAGCCACTACTATCCCCTTAATGACCTTCTTTGTGATATACTCGATATCGAATTCAAATAATAATAGGAGCCAATAACAGAGCTTCCCTCCCAATATAGGGGATTGACAAAGATACTTCATTGGGTCCACTTTTGCAACTTATTGGATTTTGTAGGACTGAAAGTAATACCTCAACTTCTTGGTTAACCACACCATCACTGTATACGTCTTCTTTACTACCGCATATTTTGTCTCATATTCTAACAACTTCTTACTTAAATAGTAGATGGCATGCTCGCTTTTATCCTCTTGCTCCTGGACCAATATTGCCCCTACAAATGACTCTTCTATGGCTAAATGGAGAATTAGCGGTTTGCAGGGCATCGGTGGTTTCAAAACTGGAGGGTTCATGAGACAAGCCTTTATCTTCTCAAGGACCATCTGGCATTGCTCATTCCATTCTATCAGCTACTTCCTTCTCAACAACTTAAAGATCGACTCACACACTTTGTTGAAGTGATCCAAGAAATGACCAGACTTCCCTTTCGATTTTAGGAATAGGCATTTCTTGAATGGCTTTAACTTTGTCAGGGTCAACGTCAATCCCCGGTTGGCTAACGATATGGCCTAGAAGCTTCCTGAAAGTTACTCCAAATACACACTTCTTTGGATTTAAAAGCATGTTGTACTTCTCAATTCTGGTTAAGAACCTTTCCAAAATCTCAGGGTGCTCTTCCCTAGTGTTTGACTTTACTAACAAATCATCTATGTAAACCTCAACCTCTTTATGGATCATGTTATGCAAAAAATCTATCACGGCTTTTTGATAAGTTGCCTCTGCATTCTTCAACCCAAAAGGCATTACCTTATAATAATGGACCCCCCATTCTGTAATAAAGGTTGTCTTGACTTTGTCGATGATGTCCATTAAGATCTGATTGTACCCGAAAAACCATCTAAGAATGAGTACATTGCAGCCCTAGTAGGATTATCTACTAATATATCAATATGAGGTAGTGGGAAATCATCTTTTGGAGAGGCTCTATTTAAGTCACGAAAATCGACACACATTCTAACTTTCCCATCTTTCTTCGGGACAGGGATAATATTGGCTAACCATGTTGGGTACTCAATTACTTCGATGAATTTGGCCTCTAATAATCTAGTAACTTTAGCTTTGATCTTATCTACCCATTCTAGATGCAGTCTTCTTAACTTTTGTTTGACTGGTTTGAATCTGGGATAGGTTAGGATACAATGTATAGTGATTTGGTGATCTACCCCAGGCATATCCTCGTAGGACCAGGTGAAAGTGCTAACATGTTTTCTAAGCACTTTTATCATCTCTCTTTTTTTGATAGGAGTTAAGTCATTGGATATTATTACCATTTTTGGTTCCTAAATTGATGTCATGCAATAAAGTATCATGAATGCTAAAATTGTTATGTGTATGTTCAGATGAATACATGGTGCCGTCAGGCGAAACATCAAACAAGTAAGCAATATCATTATCATTATTATTAGGATGCCCAAAGGCTACATCATTTTCATTACATATTATTGCGTTATCATCCTCCATAGGCGGAGGGTCTTCTTGGTCGCTCATTAAGATGTGAGTTAGGTCGTGATCTAGATCCTACAATTACTTCCCTGTCAGTACGTCATCCATGGTTTCTCTTGTGACTTAAGCTAGAGTCTTTAAAGCTTCCTGAATAAGTGTCTTCTTCTTAGCTCCCAAGCACAATATGGTGTATATTGAAGTAGTGAGGGTATCTATAGCTTTGTCTACTTTAATCTTTGACGGGTCACTATCTTCCATTTCCTTGAAACATTTTTTCGCTTTTATGGCTACTTCATAACCCTCAGCAATGGTCTTGTAAGATTCCATGAATGCTATCTTATGGAGACAAAGGGATAACCCAAAGATGAATCGGTCAGCTAGTTCTTTTTCATGAGGTTTCCTCTTAATAACTACCAAAACTGTCAACCATCTCTTAAAGTAGTCATGGACAGGTACCCTACTCCACTGCCTGATTGCTATAAGGTCAAGCATAGATTGTCCTTCTCTCACTTTCTTGACTTCCATGATGTGCTTCCAGACCTCTTCTTCTAATCCTGAAGTGATCATGTCTACTTGCTCCCCCTTCTTTGGGGATCACAGACTTTGCCTATATTAATGAGTACCATAATGGCTTTGAAGAGATCCTCACATGCTCTAGTCGGGTAACTATAACTGACATGATATACGTAGAAATCGCCCCCCTCAATAGGCTTTGGATGAACATATGGTTGGAGGTGGTCAATCAACTTGTACTTTTTTATATTCTTGAAAAGGCTCAATAGAGGAGTACCCCAAGGTGAGATATCATCGAGAGTCACAGGATAAACCTTCTGATCATGAGTCATACCATAGGGTAAACCCATGAAATAAGGGAGGATTGTCTCATTGGCATAACCACGAAATCAGGTAACTAACTTAAATCCTTGCTACGCTGAACTTGCAACATGGCCTCTTTGATAAAAAAAAATGAGACCCATTACTAACTACAAGGAGTGTTGGGTTCACTGGCTAAATATGTCGACCGAGCTGAGCCATGGATAAACTTGCGAGGAAGGAAACTTGTCGAATCTTGAACTAAGGTGGTAACCCAAAGATCAGTACATGCATGGGGTGCATTATGCATGCACAAATTATAATGATGCATGGCTAGGTTAGTTATAGGGGAATATAACACAACACATGCGAAGTAATCAATTCCGTCCTTGTTTCTCCCGCCGAGTTTGAGGGTATTCTTCCTTAGTCTAATCTTATATAGAAATCAGGGTACCTAAAAGGTAAAATTATAAGGCTTTTGATAAGAATGGCATAGAGACATGTTAAAATTTTTATGTAGAAGGTTTCCATCGTATCCAGCCTCTTTTGAAGGGAGATAACAATGAGTGCTCCACCCACTAGAGTGTCCCCAATTCCTGGCAGGCATGGGTAACACCTTTGCGAGTGTTGCAAAATTAATAGGGCACCTTAAGCTAGAGCTAGAAGAAGAGTGCATCTAACTAAAGAGAGAAGGAGATGAGAAGATAGAGTGTAATAATTTTCCCAAATGGCAAAAAAGAAAATGGGTTGAATCAAGTAAATGATTTTTGGTGCTCATCTTAATCTTTTAAGCTTTTAAAACAAACCAAAATTTTGCAAGTTAAAAGATTATATTCCCCAGGAGAGTCGCCACTGTGAGATGTCGATGATGTGTGGGTCTCCCTTGGCGCCTGTGTGAGAGGCGAGGCCCACTAGGGGTTGGTTAGATTTAGGCGTGACAAAACATTTTTTGTTCAAGTTTGCACATTAAGCCAATTTTAATGAATAAAAGAATCGAGACCCACACCTAAGTTGTCTACTTAGGAAAGAGTTTTGGTATGGTTCCCTCTGGGTGGGAGACTCGTACCTATTGGGTCAGAGATTTTGGTATCGGATGGGTCACTTATTTCTCATTTAGTTGATTTAAAATTACATTCACCACGTAAAACTGTTTTTTGTTTCTATAATTTGGGGAATTATCACAGAAATCTAATTTCCAAACTCTTTCACACTCGTTACATGCATTTACATATTATAATAAAGCACAAGCAATAAATGGGGGAATAAAAACAATAACCAGGGGAAAATTGGGGAATTGCAAGAGAACCTATACATTTGTTCTAAGTTATAAAACAAAATAAAGATAAATTCCCCTGCATCCACAAAGATTAGCATAGTTTATAGCACATCATAAGTCAGCATTTCATTAGGAAAAATACGATTATGTTTGCGTGGTGATTTTGTGATTGATAGTGCCCGGGTGGCTTCTAAGGTCGGAGAGAAATAATGGGTCTTTAACGTATTTTGTTATAAAAACACATTTTAACTTTTGTGGGTTGATTTACCGAATTATTAGTGAAAGTGATCGCATATCAAATGGTGAGTTGGATTGATTTTTCACTGAATTGAAGTGAGTTCTGGATTCTACTAGGGGCTAGTACCTGTACAGGTGTATGGGACTCGTACGGCTACCAGGGAGGACCGGTACGGGTAATGTGTACCCGTTCAGGTCCTGTATGGTCTAGGCAAAAACTTTTTTCAGATTAACTTACAGATTGGTAGATTAATTGTAGAAACATAAAATAAAAATAGGATTTCCCTCCGTATGAGTATGGCACACTGATCTAATATCTCAAAGATACAAGGTGCTAATAAGGCTCATACGGGTTAGGACCAGACCCAAAATAAGAAATAGCCAGAGCAGATATAATAGAGGAGGCAGAGAAAAACAATAATAAAATAACTGAAATCTGAGTCTTTTTAAAACACATGAGCGTTTCCTTTGCGATATGAATCCACTTTGAGGCGATCCTTTAATGTTGAAAGAGTCCGGCCAAATTAGACAGTGAAATAGGATTATTTAGGTGAGTATTTGTATAGATAGAACCTCCCCTAAATCCTAACAAATGAAGTTAGGAATGAATAAAATGTGGATAAAACCTCAAAGAATGGGCTTTCTCTATATTTTATACCTCCTATACCTCTACTATACCTTTTCTATACCTATAGAAATTGCTAGAAACTTACTATAAATTCTCTATAGTATATTTTTCGTATGAATTGTGTGTTCTAAAATGAGAGGAAAAGGCCTTATTTATAGGGTGTGAGTCAGGTCTGAATGCAATAAACCGCATTTAAGACCTGCCTTTTCCCAAAAAAGGTAAGAGACTACTTCTGAAAGAGGTTGATTAGGCAATCAAAGGACCCATATGGGTGGGGCCCCACCTGTATGGGTACCAGGGGACCCATATGGGTCCCCTCCAAGCATACGGAAGGTAATCACCCATACAAGTTTGATAGTGGATCCGTACCACTAGATAGAACCTATAAGGGTACCTAAGGGTAGACTAGGCCTCCAGACTTCAGCCAAACCCAACTCTACGGCAGTAGAAACTCCTCTGATGGACAACACTTATAAGATATTGCATCAAATAGCTCTCATCATCATTTCATGAGAAGGATCGTTAAAATCTAGTGCTCACAGACTGCCCCTCATGGGATCATTGCATATACAGATCTATATGATCTCACAATGTGAGTGAGGTTTTAGAAATCATACCTGAGGTGATGATATAGGTGAGTTCCTTTCCTTAAGCTATTTTCTTTCCCTGGGGTCCCTTTCCTGAGGCGGATGACTTTCCTTTGCTATCGCGTAACCCTAGTGACTCTACTAGGGAAGGAGTGTGTATTTCTTTCTTAAGGTGGATCGACTCTCCTAGCTGATGGTGTATGCCTTTCTTAAGGCGGATCGACTTTCCTGACTGGTGTATCCCTTTCTTAAGGCGGATTGACTTTCCTAGCTGATGATATATCCCCTTCCTAAGGCGGATTGACTTTCCTACTGCTGATGTTGTATCCTCTTCCTAAGGCGGATAGACTTTCCTGACTGATAATGTATCCCTTTCTTATGGCAGATCGAGTTTCCTGACCGGTGTATCCCTTTCTTAATAGGGATGACTCTTCTGGTTGATATTGTATCCCTTTCCTAAGGCGGATGATTCTCCTACTGATGATGGTGTATCCCTTCCTTAAGGAGGATCGACTTTCCTTACCAGTGTATCCCTTTTTTAAGGCGGATGACTCTCCTTGTATATATTGCATCCCTTTTCTAAGGCGGATGATTATCCTGCTGATGGTGTATCCCTTTCCTAAGGTGAATCGACTTTCCTGACTGATGGTGTATCCCTTTCTTAAGGCGAATCAACTTTCCTTACTGATGGTGTATCCCTTTTTTAAGGCGGATGACTCTCCTACTGATGATGGTGTATCCCTTTCTTAAGGCGGATTGACTTTCCTGATCGTTGTATCCCTTTCTTTAGATAGATGACTCTCCCAGTTGATAATGCATCCCTTTCCTAACGCAGATGATTCTCCTGCTGATGGTGTATCCCTTTCCTAAGACAGATTGACTTTTCTGACTAATGGTGTATCCCTTTCTTAAGGCGGATGACTCTCCTGACTGGGGAATTTGAATAACCTGAAAAGAGACAACAATCAAACACTGAGTTAGTCATTGTCGAAACAAACTCATCTTTAGTCTTAATTGACTTTTGTGAAAACAAAAAATATTTTTGCCCCTTCAATTAAGAATAAAGATGTATGGATGGGGGTAAGCCCTTAAAATAAACTAAAAGCTAAGTGAGAGAAATGTCGGGTTTAGCCCGATTATTTTGGAATGAAATGCCCCTTGGAAGGGCGCCTCTCAAAGAATGCCCCTTGGAGGTTTCGATGATGGGGGGGGATACCCCTAGATTGACTGGTTTCACTATTGGGGAATGGGGAGAGGTGCCCCTAGATTGAATAACTCCTCTACTAGGAAATGGAGGAATGCCCTTGGGATCTGATTTCGCTGCTGGGAAATGGGGGAATGGCCCTTGATTGAATGATTCCACTACTGGGAAATGGGGCGATGCCCTTTGATTCTGATTTCATTGCTGGAAAGTATAGTAATGCACTTTTGATGGATTCTTTTTTGCTGGGGAAATCTCTTCTTGTAAGATTTGTTTGGTAGGGAAAATTTCTTGTGCTTGGGATGGATATATACACAAAAATCATCCTTATTAGTGATCAATTCGAAAACAGCTCACCTTGATTCTTGATTGACTTTTGTTAAAACAAAAATATTTTTGCCCCTTCGATCAAGGATCCAGGTGAGCTAGGGGCTTGCCCAGAATATAACTAAAATTTAGGGTAGAGGAGGACTGGGGTTGGCCCCGAACTCGGACTAGATGAATTCCTGGTGCTTTCTGAAATATTGATTCAAAAATCTACCCTCGGATGGGAAGAGAGGGCCCATATGGGTGGGCCAAGACCCGTACAGGTGGAATTCGTGGGAGTGGGGACATTTATAAGTGGGGTGGGACCTGTACGGGTCACCGATGGGGGTTTTAAATGCTAATCAGACCCCTCATATCCTGCCTCATATAAAATCTTCCCCTTTTGCATTTTCTAACAATTTTCCCTTTTCAATTGATCAAAATGTATAAAAAGATCCCAAAGACTGGCTGTTTCTCCCTTAGACTCGAGGATTTGCCCCTAGTGGGAGATTCGGGGCTTTGAGAATGCCCGATATTTATCGGGTATGCCTTTTACAAAGGAGACTCATTTCTGGGGCTTACTCCTATCTCTAAAGTGCCTTTGATCCCTTCCCTTGACACCCATGCCTTTAGGTGTTTTTCATAATTCCCCATTTTCCATTTTCGAGTTCTTTGAGAATTTCTCAATTTTTAGCATGATTTATGGTGTTTTAGACCTTAGAATAGAGCCGGATACATGTAACTTTAGCTGAGGATGCTTTTAGGAGAGTTTTGGATGAGCTTTGGTTGAGGTTGGATGAATTTGGATTTTTTGGGAGATTTCTCGTGATTCTACTTCTTGTAGGGGACCTGTACGAGTGAAAGGAGACCCATATGGGTCCCATTCTTAGTACGAGAGTCACTTGAGGAATAGTACAGGTGGGGCGGACTTATATGGGTCCCGTCCTCAGGGATAAAATGTTTGCAACTTGCATTTCTGTAATCCTTTTCTAATTTTCAACCTTTACACTCCATTCTAACCCTATTGAGCTATAATTCTATCATTGCAGTTTTAATACAAGATTGTGGGAGCTCTGAGGTTCTATAGGAAATGGTCCGAGAAGATCCATACTATAGGGGATACTGAGTTGCCGACTCGGATTGATTCCTTTGGCTTCAGTGACTTTATTGGGGCCATTCCTCAGGCTCCAAAGACACTAGCCTCGGGGGCCATTTCAGCATTAGCATAGAGATGGTCAGAAAAAACCCATTCCTTCTATCTAACCATTGGGGAGGTTACTATTACTCCCTTAAATGTGTGCGCTACGACAGGATTGGAGTGGAGATATTGTCCACTTTGATGTTTATACCGACCGATGGCATGCCCGGCCTAAGGTGAAGGCCTACATTGCTAGATTACTTAGGCTTCATTCGGGCGGGAGAAATAAGCTCAAGTATGGGGATATGCATGGTTATTAGATTGGATAGCCTAATCTTGTTGTTGTTGATGGGAGGGACTAGTATGCCCGGTCTTTCCTGCTGACGTTCCTTACTACTGTCTTTTTCCTGGACTGGTCGAGCAACCTCAATTATGGTTTGCTCGCCACAGTAGAGGATCTTGCTACTACGCTAAGCAAGAACTGGTGCTTGGCCATTCTGGTGCAGTTATATAATGGATTGGACGTTAGAGTTCGGGGTAAGTAGTCCGACCTCAGGATCTACCACTTGATACTACTGGTAAACCATGAACCGATCTTTTATACTTTAACCTTTCATTCAAATTATGATGCGACTAATCGTTATTTTGTTTTGTAGATTTGGGCCTTTAAGCACCGGTTCATCCTTAGGCCCGGTTTTCCCATGTAGCTCGAGACATCACATATTATATCCAGATGGATGGGGCTCTGGCAGGGCCAGCCCTTGACTGGAGCATAGTATCGAGAGTTCCTACGTCAGCTGCACTCAGAATAGGTAAACATGTTCCTTACTAAACCTGCATTTTATATTTTAACAAACCATTAGACAAAAATGTATTTAGAAGGTTGTGATACTCATAGTGCATTTGTTTTATGCAAGACATCCGAGACCCATGGGAGAGACTAGATGTGTACGGGGCTATTGAGCAAATATAGGTCGACGTGGATGACACCACTTCATCTTGGAGTCACCACTCTCCTATGAGTTGTATTTCGGTGAGCAAGTTTGAGGGTGAAGGACCAATGCTATGGTGGAGAGACCGATTCCTCCCCCGATCCTAGCGGGCATCTTCTGGCCTTATCTCATATCAGGCACTAACCAGGGGATGTACTTATTAGGCAAGGGGGCTCATGTGCTATCAATAGAGGGCTCATATACTGAGTTTGTTGATTCCTAAATTCTTCCTCCTTATGAGAGGATTCACCATGAGGATGAGCCCCTTGAGTTTCACTAGAGTGACAGTGAGGATGATGATGATGATGACAATGAGGATGAGGGTGGACCAAGGGGCGACAGCGGGGCCATCTATAGTTTGGGGCACTATAGGCTCGGTTATTTCCGCTACCCCTTCTTCTCAGGTATTTTCTTAACTTAACCCTTATGAATACCTTACTATATCCTAAAATTGATAGTAATTCTAAGCATGATCCTTTATTGCTACAGCCCTCCGCTTTCATATGGAAGAGGCCTGCTACTGCTACTCCCGCTGCCCTTGAGCCGCCGTTGAAGCGGTCTCGTGTTTCTAGGTCTATAAGAGATGGGATTCTCCGAGCTGAGCTAGATACCTTCTTCCGACTCCTCGATCATTCGGGGATACGAGCTAACACGGAGCTCGAGAAGTCAGTCCAGCCTATTGGTTTCACTGCTTCCAGCTCTACTCATGTAAGGTATCCCTCACCTTAATCTTTTTCCATTACTGTAACTACTTAGAATATCCTACCCTGATGTGTCCTTTTCCTTTTAGGTGACCATCTCTGAGGCCGAGAGGATTGCTAAGGGCTACTTTTCTATGTGGGATCTACTACTGGTCCAAGATGCACTAGCTTCGGTGAGTTTCTTTTTCCTGTAAAATTTAACAAACTATGCATGATGCATGCTATGATATTTATATATGTGTACTAATCTTACGATTTTCATTGCAGACTCTGGTAGCTATGGAGTGCAGCAAGTCCACTTGGGACTTGGATGCTTTGGAGGAGAGCGCCAAGTTCTTACAGGATCAGCTATGGGCAGCTACCGCTGAGGCTGACCATGCTAGGGCCCAAACCTCTCTAGCGAGGCTCGAGACCTCTCGAGCGAGGCTCGAGACCTCTCGGGCGAGGGTCGAGACCTCTCGGGCGAGGGTCGAGACCTCTCGGGCGAGGGTCGAGACCTCTCGGGCGAGGGTCGAGACCTCTCGGGCGAGGGTCGAGACCTCTCGGGCGAGGGTCGAGACCTCTCGGTCGAGGGTTGAGACCTCTCGGGCAAGGGCCGAGATTGAAATGTTGAGGGGCCAGCTAGTGAGGATGACTGAGAATAGGCAGACGTCAATTCATTCTGGTGATGATTCTAAGAATGATCTTTCTGCATACCGAGTGACCCAGAGGGGCGGAGATCAGTCTATTGAGGGGGGGTGCTGCTAGGGCTGCAATAGGGATCTCGAAGACTAGGGCCCAGCCTAGCCCAGCTAGTTACTGATACTAGTGAGGCCGAGGATCATATGACTATAGATGTAGATTATCTATTGGCAGGTACTCAGGATCAGATGCCAAAAGGTTGCCAGGGATAAGATCCCCCAGTAGCTTAGATTATGATTACTTTCTGAACTGTTGGTACTTTTTGGGCCCTGCGCGGCTTGTTTTGGATGTAAACTTTGGATTGATACTTTTGAGATCAATCTTTCATGCATGTGGATTTTTCTTGAACTGAGATCATTGAGTATTTCTGCTTTGCAAACCCGTATTTTATCTAGTGATTTTATAGTGAGGGCACCGAGTGATGTTCTAACTTTTGCATAGGCCATTCGATGTGAGATGACCTATCGAACAATTATTTTTCTTTCTTTTGCCCTAATTTTTGCCTTAACTGTCCTTTACAGCTCAGTCCAGGGGACTTTTTCTTTTAAGCTTTAACTTTTTCCTGGACCGCCCTTTCGGGTTTTCAACCTAGTAAACTTTATCTTTACTTTTTGCCTTAATTTTTACTGAGACCTCCCTTTTAGGTTTACATTCCTGCAGGCTTTTTCTATGGTTCCATCTTAACTTTTCCCTAGACTGCCCTTTCGAGTTTTCAATCAAGCAGACTGTCTTAATTTTTGCCTAAATTATCCTTGGCGGCTTAGTCTAGTAGACTTTTTCTGAATTTATATATGCCTGATCTCTTTGGAACTTTTATTTCTGTTGGATTACATGTATAATGAAAGAAATAACAATGATGCTCAACATGTAGAGAAAAATTGATGTTCACACACGTGCGATTATTTCACCTAAAGACATGCATGCATTCATAAGACCAAGAATCTTAGCAAAATCATAACATGTTCGTTGATGAGACTAATTTGAGTACATAGGCAACGGTAACAATTTCCAATGGTTAACCCCTACTGCCCACTGGTCTTTTAAAGATTTTTTTATAAGGCATCTGACATTTTTCTCTCGATGCCCTAAATTTTGCCTAAGCCGCCCTTTTCAGGTTTTTAGCTTAGCGAGCTTCATTTATGTTGGAATGCCCTAATTTTTGCATGACCGATTTGCGGAATACCGATGAGTGGGCTGCACCCTAATTTTTGCCCGAGCAGTTAAGAACCGATCACCAGGTGATTTATTCTTTATTTCTTTTATTCTTTATGCTACTTTTTTATGATTTAATTCTTTTGACATAGACGTGATAGCGCTTAACCCAAACGTGCCACTAGACAAAACCCGTACGGGTACCTAAGGGCAGACTAGGTCTCTAGACTTCGGCCAAAATCAACTCTGCAGTAGTAGGAACATCTTTGATGGACAACACCTGTAAGACATTGCATCATATAGCTCTCATCATTATTTAGTGAGAAGGATCATTAAAATCCAGTGCTCACTAGAGGTATTTTCACATTGAATAGCAAATTTATTGATGGATTTCTCTCTTTAATCAACCAACAACTTCTCAACATGTGAGGCTTCCCTTTTATAAGCTCTGGATCATAAATGTAGTAATTATATACCATTGGTATGATCTTGAATCTCCACCAATGATCAGACATAAGTGGCGCTTCCGGAGCTATTGATTAATCTATTAGACTCATTGATTGAACCATTTGAATTATTGGGATTGATGCAACAAAGTTGTAAGTTGGCGTTTCTTTGTCCTTTTATGCACTGCCAAATTTTATGCAGCTTTGTCAGTTACATTTTTCTCTTTCTAAGTCAGTCTTTTATCCTTTTTTGGAATGCGTGCAAGCTGTCACATTTTCATATACCAAGGAAAAAGAGATTTTGACTTCGGACCAATATGGAGGTAAATATGTTTTTGAATATATTCCCTTTGTCTTGAGAGTTGAGTCTTCTTGATGTCTTCAGACTCTAACTTTAACCGAATGCTCTTTCAATTAGTGATTATCTCCGGATGATGTCTTCTTAGATATAGGAAATCTTACTATTTGTTCTAGAAATCGGATGCATATGTTTTTGGTCCTAGTGACTTGCTTCCTTCAAGGCACAATCTGGATGATCTTTTTAGACTTAAGATTTTGTTTCCTTCAAAACCTTGATCCGAATGCTATTTTCTTGTGGTTAGGAAAAGGCTTCCGGATGATTGATTCCCAACAATCTCCCCCATTTTGATGGAAATAAAAGCCTAAGGATGTAATCATATATTTTAAGAGATTTATGAGCTAAGTATGATTCTTGATACTTAGTCATTTACAAGACTTCTCCCCCATAATTCTAGCATCCTAGCTCCCCCAATATTTTTGCATTCTAGCTTCTTTGTTTTTGAATTACAATTGATGATTATACTTAGAAGCAATTTTTAATAAGGATTTTCACAATATATTACTTTTGTTGTTAACAATAGTTAACATCAATGAAGTTCAGGATTACAAATACAGAAGTATATAAGTGAAAAATGTTTATCGATTTTGAAAATAAAAATAGCTATTCTAAGCAACTATGTTACTCCTTCGCTTTCCCGGATCCTTTACCATCCTTGTCTTTGTCTTTCTCCCCATTTTTGTTTGCATCCGTTGGGGGATTAACAACCATATAAGATTGTTGATCCCATTTCTTTTTCCAGGATCTGAATAGAATTTAGTAATCTTCATTTCCTGCTAGACGCTGCTCAATAACTTTGTCTGTTGGAATTAATGATCTGGAAAAACAAATCATCTAGATCAGGTTTGAAGTAAATAAAACACCTAAGAACAAAAAGACTTAAGTCACTACATCAGGACATTTAAACAAGACATTCAAAGTCCAAGACAAGTGACGAAAATCACCTAAGCATATATGGAAGCATCCGATTAAAGTTTGGAAAGGAAACAAACTTTAAATTGCCTAAAACAGCATCCAAAAGAACTAATTGCACAAGCATTCGGAACAAGACAAATCCGGAGACATTAAGTCTTAAGACATCCGAAAGACTTAAATATCCAAACAAAGGGAATAATTTAAAAATTCCATTCCCTACATTCTTTTGGTCTATAAGTAAAAGATTCCTTTCCCAAATGCAAGACAAAAGACAGCTTGCACACTTTTTTGAAAAGGATAGAAGGACGGACGGTAGAAAGAGAAAAAGGTAACAACCATTTTCACCTAGACCAATAAGAAGGCGCTTGAAGCTCACATCAAAACACAACTGGCATAAAAGTTGGCAAGACACTAAAATACAAGAAACTGATCACTGATAACTTTTCAGCCTCAATCCCAAGGATTCAAATGGGTTAAAATCTTTGTCTAATGGATTGATCAACGGCTCTGGAAGCTCTACATTTTACCTGATCAACGGTGAACATTTGATTGCAGCTCAACAACCCACAATAGCTACATTTATAATAGAAGCCTATAAAAGGGAAGTTTCACAAGTTGAGAAGGTGTTGGTTGATTTTAAGAAAGCACATACAACAGAATTCGCAAGAAAGCAATCAGTTTTACAAATCCCTCCAAGAACCAAACCTTTGAAAATCTGTTGTACGGATTCCCAAGTAAAGTTATAAACTTGAGGAAGTCTAAAACCAAAACCTTTGAGAAAACCAAAGTGTAAAAATCTCCTACTAGGGTGAGTAGGGAGATTGAGATACAACTTAAAGTAGGTGCTTTGATTGGGATCTCCCTGTAGGACTCAGCTTAGGTTTGGGAAGAAATCTAAGTGGTATATCCTACTAAAGACAAGAGGACTTAGCTAGGAGTTGGTGCTTCTAATGGTATATCCTACATCCGAAAGGGGTAACCATCCAGAAATAAATTGTAAGGCTTGATTCCTATCAGTTGGAAAGGAATCCACTAATGGAAAATTTTGGAGGAAGGAAACTCCGGGGACTGGAGTAGGCGGGGCCGAAACAGGATAAAATACTTGTGTTTGATTTTCCTACTCTTTACTTACTTACATAATCATTTATATATTTTCATTATCTGAATCCATCCCCTGGATCATAATCAAACACGCCACACAAAGACTGTTTAAAGTCTGTTAATTCCGAGAAAAAGGGTCATTCACCCCCCTCCCCCCTCTAACCAAACTTAGACCCTCATAGGGACCAATAGGTGGTATCAGAGCGAGTGCTCAAACTAGAGATCTAACAATCTCAAGCTAAAGGTCCATAAATATAGCCATTATGTACCGTTGGTATGATCTTGAATCTTCACCAGTTATCAGATGTGAAGTGGCGCTTCTAGAGCCATTGATTAGTCCGTTGGACTCATTGGTTGACCCATTTGAATTGTTGGGATTAATTCAACAAAGTTGTTAGTTGGTGTTTCTTTGGCATTTTATACACTGCCAAATTTTATGCAGCTTTGTTAGTTACCTTTTTCTCTTTCTAAGTCAGTCTTTTGTCTTTTATTGGAATGCGTGCAAGCTATCACTTTGTCATATACCAAGGAAAAAGAGACTTTGACTTTGGACCAATATGGAGGGAAATATGCTTTTAAATATATTCCCTCTATCTTGAGAGTTGAGTCTTTTAGATGTCTTCAGACTTTAACTTTAACCGGATGCTCTTTCGATTAATGATTATCTCCGGATGATGTCTTCTTAGATATAGGAAATATTTTCTTTTGTTCTTGAAATCGGATGCATATGTTTTTGGACCTAGTGACTTGCTTCCTTCAAGGCACAATCTGGATGTTCTTTTTCAACTTAAGATTTGGTTTCCTTCAAAACCTTGATCCGGATGATGTTTCTTGTGTTTAGGCAAAGGCTTTCGAATGATTGATTTCCAATAATCTCCCCCATTTTCGTGGAAACAAAAACCTAAGGACATAAGCATATATTTTAAGAGATTTATGAGCTAAGTATGATTCTTGATACTTAGTCATTTAAAAGATTTCTCCCCTATAATTCTAGCATCCTAACTCCCCCAATATTTTTGCATTCTAGCTTCTAAGTTTTTTAAGTACAATTGATGTTGTATTTAGAAGCAATTTTTAATAAGGATTTTCACTATATATTACTTCTGTTCTTAACAATAGCTAACATCAATGAAGTTCAGTATTACAAATATAGAAGTATATAAGTGAAAAGAGTTTATAGATTTTGAAAATAAAAACAGCTATTCTAAGCAATTATGCTACTCCTTCTCTTTCCCTGATGCATCTTCACTCTCGTTTATGTCTTTCTCCCCATTTTTGTTTGCATCAGTTAGGGGATTAATAACTATATAAGATCGCTGATCCCATTTTTTTTCTAGGATCTGAATAGAATTGAGTAATCTTCATTCCCTCGTAAATGCCGCTCAACAACTTTGTCTGTTGGAGACAATGATCCGGAACAACAAATAATCCGGACTTGGTTTGAAGTAAACAAAACACCTAAGAATAAAAAAGACTTAAGCCATTACATCCGGACATATAACCAAGACATTCAAAGTCCAAGACAAGTGAAGAAAATCACCTAAGCATATATGGAAGCAGCCGATTAATGTTTGGAAAAAAAAACTTTAAACCGCCCAAAATAGCATCCAGAAGAACTGATTGCACAAGCATCTGGAATAAGACAAATGCGGAGATATTAAGTCTAAAGACATCCGAAAGACTTAAATATCCAAACAAAGGGAATTATTCAAAAATTACATCCCCTCCATTCTTTTGGTCTACAAGTTAAAGATTCCTTTCCCAAATGCAAGACAAAAGACAACTTGCACACTTTTCAGAAAAGGACAAAAGGACTGACAGCAGAAAGAGAAAAAGGTAACAACCTTTTTCACCTAGACCAATAAGAAGGTCTGTGGAGCTTACGTCAAAAAGCAACGGCCATAAAAGTTGGCAAGACACTGAAATATAAGAAAATGATCACTGAAAACTTATCAGCCTCAATCTTAAGGGTTTAAATGGGTCAAAATCTCTATCTAATGGAATAATCAACGGCTTCAAAAGCTCCATATTTTTCTTGATCAACGGTGAAGATTTGATTACAGCTCAACAACCCACAATGGCTACATTTATGATAGAAGCCTCTAAAAGGGAAGCTTTATAAATTGAGAATGTGTTGGTTGATTTCAAGAAAGCATATACAAAATAATTCGCAAGAAAGCAATCAGTTTTACAAATCCCTCCAAGAACCAAACCTTTGAAAATCTATTGTAAGGATTCTCAAGTAAAGTTATAAACTTGAGGAATTCCAAAACCAAAACCTTTGAGAAAAACAAAGTGTAAAAATCTCCTACTCGGGTAAGTAGGGAGATTGGGATACAACTTGAAGTAGGTGCTTTGAGTGGGATTTCCCTTAGGAGTCAGCTTAGGTTTGGGAAGAAATCTAAGTGGTATATCCTACTAAAGACAAGAGGACTTAGCTAGGAGTTGGTGCTTCTAGTGGCATATCCTACATCCGAAAGGGGTTAGACAAATTGTAAGGCTTGATTCCTGCCAGTTGGAAAGGAATCCACTCATGGAAAAGCTCAGAGGAAGGAAACTCAAGGGACTGGAGTAGGCGGGGCTGAACCAGGATAAAATACTTGTGTTTGATTTTCTTACTCTTTACTTGCTTGCATAATCATTTATATATTTGCATTATCCAGATCCATCCCCCAGATCATAATCAAACACGCCATACTAAGACTATTTAAAACCTGTTAATTCTGTGAAAAAGGGTCATTCACCCCCCCCCCCCGACCAAACTCAGACCCTCACAGGGACCAATAAGTGGTATCAGAGAGAGTGCTCAAACTAGAGATCGAACAATCTCAAGCTAAAGGTCCATAAATGTAGCCAGTGTGTACCATTGGTATGATCTTGAATCTTCGCCATTGATCATATATGAAGCGTTGCTTCCAGAGCAATTGATTAGTCCATTAGACTCAGTGATTGACCCATTTGAATTATTGGGATTGATGCAACAAAGTTGTCAGTTGGCATTTCTTTGGCATTTTATGCACTGCCAAATTTTATGCAGATTTGTGACTTACCTTTTTCTTTTTCTAGGTCAGCCTTTTATCCTTTTTTGAAATTCGTGCAAGCTGTCACTTTTTCATATACCTAGGAAAAACGAGATTTTGACTTCGGACCACTATGGAGGGAAATATGTTTTTGAATATATTCCCTTTGTCTTGAGAGTTGGGTCTTCCAGATGTCTTCAGACTCTAACTTTAACCAGATGCCCTTTCAATCAGTGATTATCTCCGGATGATGTCTTCTTGGATATAGGAAATCTTTTCTTTTGTTCTTGAAATCGGATGCATATGTTTTTTGCCCTAGTGACCTGCTTCCTTCAAGGAACAATCTGGATGATCTTTTTAGACTTAAGATTTTGTTTCCTTTAAAACCTTGATACGGATGTTGTTTTATTGTGTTTAGGCAAAGGCTTTCGGATGATTGATTTCCAGCTATCTCCCCCATTTTGATGGAAACAAAAACCTAAGGACATAATCATATATTTTAAGAGATTTACAAGCTAAGTATGATTCTTGATACTTAGTCATTTACAAGATTTCTCCCCGATAATTCTAGCATCCTAACTCACCCAATATTTTTGCATTCTAGCTTCTAAGTTTTTGAAGTACAAATTATGATTATACTTAGAAGCACTTTTTAATAAGGATTTTCACTATATATTACTTTTGATGTTAATAATAGTTAACATCAATGAAGTGCAGGATTACAAATAGAGAAGTATATAAGTGAAAAAATTTTATACATTTTGAAAATAAAAATAGCAATTCTAGGCAACTATGCTACTCCTTCTCTTTGCCTGATGCTTCACCCCCCTTGTCTTTGTCTTTCTCCCAATTTTTGTTTGCATCCTTTGGGGGATTAATAACCATATAAGATTGCTGATCCCATTTCTTTTTCTAGGATCTTAATAGAATTGAGTAATCTTCATTCCCTGCTAGACGTAGCTCAACAACTTTGTCTGTTGGAAACAATAATCCGGAACAACAAATAATCTGATCAGGTTTAAAATAGCCAAAACACCTAAGAACAAAAAGACTTAAGTCACTACATCCGGAAAAATAACTAAGAAATTCAAAGTCTAAGACAAGTGAAGAAAATCACTTAAGCATATATAAAAGCAACCGATTAAAGTTTGGAAAGGAAACAAACTTTAAACCACCTAAAACAGCATCAAGAAGAACTGATTGTACATGCATCCAGAACAATACTAATCTTAAGATATTAAGTCTGGAGACATCCGGAAGACTTAAATATCCAAACCAAGGGAATAATTCAAAAATTCCATTCCCTCCATTCTTTTGGTCTATAAGTCAAAGATCCATTTCCCAAACGCAAGACAAAAGCCATCTTGCACACTTTTTAGAAAAGGAAGAAAGACTGACAGCATAAAGAGAAAAAGGTAACAACCTTTTTCACTTAGACCAATAATAAGGCGCGTGGAGCTCACGTCAAAAAGCAGTTGGCAAAAAATTGGCAAGACGCTAAAAAACAAGAAAACAATCAATTGGGAACTTTTCAACCTCAATCCCAATGATTCAAATGGGTCAAAATCTCTGTCTAACGGATTGATCAACAGCCCTAGAAGCTCCATATTTTACATGATCAATGGTGAAGATTTGATTATAGCTCAATAACCCACAATGGCTACATTAATGATAGAAGCCTATAAAAGGGAAGCTTTATAAGTTGAGAAGGTGTTGGTTGATTTCAAGAAAGCACATACAAGAGAAGTCGCCAGAAAGCAATCAATTTTACAAATTCCTCTAAGAACCAAACCATTGAAAATCTGTTGTAAGGATTCCTAAGTAAAGTTATAAACTTGAGGAAGTTCTAAACCAAAACCTTTCAGAAAACTAAACTGTAAAAATCTCCTTCTTGGGTGAGTAGGGAGATTAGAATACAACGTGAAGTAGGTGCTTTGAGTGGGATCTACCAGTAGGACCAACCTAAGGTTCGGGAAGAAATCTAAGTGGTATATCCTACTAAAGACAACAAGACTTAGCTAGGGGTTGGTGCTTCTAGTGGTATATCCTACATCCGAAAGGGGTTACCATCAGGAGAAAAATTGTAGGTCTTTATTTCTGCCAGTTGGGAAGGAATCCACTAGTGGAAAAGCTCAGAGGAAGGAAATTCTGGGAACTGGAGTAGGTGGGGCCGCACCAGGATAGAATACTTGTGCTTGATTTTCTTACTCTTTCCTTGCATAATCTTTTATATATTTGCATTATCCTGATCCATCCCTCGAATCATAATCAAATACACTATACTAAGACTTTTTAAAGTCTATTAATTTCATGAGAAAGGGTCACTTACTCCACCTCTGACCAAACTCAGACCCTCACAGGGGCCAAGAAGTGGTATCAGAGCGAGTGCTTGAACTAGAGATCTAACAATCTCGAGGTAAAGGTCCATAAATGTAGCCATTGTGTACCGTTTGTATGATCTTGAATCTTTACTGTTGATCAGATATAGAGTGGCGCTTCCGGAGCCATTGATTAGTCCATTAGACTCATTGATTGACTCATTTGAATTATTGGGATTAATGCAATAAAGGTTTCAGTTGGCTTTTCTATGGCATTTTGTGCACTGTCAAATTTTATGCAACTTTGTCAGTTTCCATTTTCTCTTTCTAAGTCAGTATTTTGTCCTTTTTAGGAATGCGTGCAAGCTGTCACTTTTTCATATACCAAGGAAAAAGAGATTTTGACTTCGGACCAATATGGAGGAAATTGTGTTTTTGAATATATCCCCTTTGCCTTGAGAGTTGAGTCTTCCAGATGTCTTCAGACTCTAACTTTAATAGGATGCTCTTTCAATCAGTGATTTCCCCGAATGATGTCTTCTTGGATATAGGAAATCTTTTCTTTTGTTCTTGAAATTGGATGCATATGTTTTTTGACCTAGTGACTTGCTTCCTTCAAGGCACAATCTGGATGATCTTTTTAGATTTAAGATTTTGTTTCCTTCAAAACCTTGATGTGGATGTTGTTTTCTTGTGTTTAGGCAAAGCCTTTTGAATGATTGATTTCCAACAATCTCCCCCATTTTGATGGAAACAAAAACTTAAGGACATAAACTTATATTTTAAGAGATTTACGAGCTAAGTAAGATTCTTGATACTTAGTCATTTACAAGATTTCTCCCCCATAATTCTAGCATCCTAACTCCCCCAATATTTTTGCATTCTAGCTTCTAAGTTTTTGAAGTACAATTGATGATTGTACTCAGAAGCAATTTTTAGTAAGGATTTTCACTATATATTACTTCTGCTGTTAACAATAGCTAACATCAATGAAGTTCAGGATTACAAATACAAAAGTATATAAGTGAAAAAAAGTTTATAGATTTTGAAAATAAAAATAGCTATTCTAAGCAACTGTAATACTCCTTCTCCTTCCCTGATGCTTCACCCTCCTCGTCTTTGTCTTTCTCTCCATTTTTTTTTGCATCCGTTGGGGGACTAATAACCTTATAAGATCGTTGATCCCATTTCTTTCTCTAGTATCTGAATAGAATTGAGTAATCTTTATTCCTTGCTAGATGTTGATCAATCACTTTGTCTATTAGAAACAATTATCCGGAACAATAAATAATCTGGATCAGGTTTGAAGTAAACAAAACACCTAAGAACAAAAAGACTTAAGTCACTACATCCAGACATATAACCAAGACATTCAAAGTCCAAGACAAGTAAAGAAAATCACCTAAGCATATATGGAAGCATTCGATTAAAGTTTGGAAAGGAAATAAACTTTAAACCGCCCAAAACAGCATTCGGAAGAACGGATTGCACAAGCATTCGGAATAAGACAAATCCATAGTATTAAGTCTAAAGACATCTGGAAGACTTAAAGATCCAAACAAAGGGAATAATTCAAAAATTCCATTCCCTCCATTCTTTTGGTCTACAAGTCAAAGATCCCTTTCCCAAATGCAAGATAAAAGACAGCTTGCACACTTTTCAAAATAGGATAGATGGATTGATACCATTAAGAGAAAAAGGTAACAACCTTTTTCACCTAGACCAATAAGAAGGCGTGTGGAGCTCACATCAAAAACCAACTGGCATGAACATTGGCAAGACACTAAAATACAAGAAACTAATTATGGACAACTTTCTAGCCTCAATCCCAAGGATTCAAATGGGTTAAAATCTTTGTCTAACGGATTGATCAATTGCTCTAAAAGCTCCACATTCTACCTGATCAATGGTGAAGATTTGACTATAGCTCAACAACCCACAATGGCTACATTTATGATAGAAACATATAAAGGGAAGCTTTACAAGTTGAGAAGGTGTTGGTTGATTTTAAGAAAGCACATACAAGAGAATTTGCAAGAAAGCAATCAGTTTTACAAATCCCTCCAAGAACCAAAACTTTTGAAAATCTGTTGTAAGGATTCCCAAGTAAAGTTATAAAAAGTCCAAAACCAAAACCTTTGAGAAAACAAAAGTGTAAAAATCTCCTACTTAGGTGAGTAGGGAGATTGGGATAAGAATTGAAGTAGGTGCTTTGCATGGGATCTCCCTGTGGGACTTGGCTTAGGTTTGGGAAGAAATCTAAGTGGTATATCCTACTAAAGAGAAGAGGACTTAGCTAGGAGTTGGTGCGTTTAGTGGTATATCCTACATCCGAAAGGGGTTAGACAAATTGTAAGGCTTGATTCCTGCAAGTTGGAAAAAAATCCACTAGTGGAAAACCTTAGAAGAAGGAAACTCTAGGGATTGGAGAGGTAGGGCCGAGCTCGGATAAAATACTTGTATTTGATTTTCTTACCCTTTACGTGCTTGCAAAATCGTTTATATATTTGCATTATCCGGATCCATCCCCCGGAATCCTAATCAAACACACCACACTAAGACTGTTTAAAACCTGTTAATTCTACAAAAAAAGGGTCATTCACCCCCCCCCCCCTCTAACCAAACACAGACCCTTATAGGGACCAATAAGTGTTATCAGAGAGATTGCTCAAACTAGAGATCTAACAATCTCAAGCCAAAGGTCCATAAATGTAGCCATTGTGTACCGTTGGTATGATCTTGAATCTTCACCGTTGATCAGATATGAAGTGGTGCTTCGGGAGCCATTGATTAGTCCGTTAGACTCATTGATTGACCCATTTCAATTATTGGGACTGATGCAATAAAGTTGTCAGTTGGCATTTCTTTGGCATTTTGTGCACTGCTAAATTTTATGTAGCTTTGTCAGTTACCTTTTTCTCTTTCTAAGTCAGTCTTTAGTCCTTTGACTTCGGACCAATATGGAGGGAAATATGTTTTTGAATATATTCCCTTTATCTTAAGAGTTGAGTCTTTTAGTTGTCTTCAGACTCTAACTTTAATCGGATGTTCTTTCAATCAGTGATTATCTTTGAATGATGTCTTCTTGGATATAGGAGATCTTTTCTTTTATTCCTGAAATCGGATGCATATGTTTTCGGACCTAGTTACTATCTTCCTTCAAGGCACAATCTGGATGATCTTTTTAGACTTAACATTTTGTTTCCTTCAAAACCTTTATTCGGATGTTGTTTTCTTGAGTTTAGGCAAAGGCTTCCAGATGATTGATTTCCAACAATCTCCCCTATTTTGATGGAGGACATAAGCATATATTTTAAGAGATTTATGAACTAAGTATAATTCTTGATACTTAGTCATTTATAAGACTTCAACCCCATAATTCAAGCATCTTAACTCCCCCAATATTTTTGCATTCTAGCTTCTAAGTTTTTGAAGCACAATTGATGATTGTACTTAGAAGCAATTTTTAATAAGGGTTTTCACTATATATTACTTCTGCTGTTAATAATAGTTAACATCAATGAAGTTCAGGATTACAAATACAGAAGTATATAGTGAAAAAATTTTATAGATTTTGAAAATAAAAATAGTTATTCTAAGCAACTATGCTACTCCTTCTCTTTCCCTGATGCTTCATCCTCCTTGTCTTTGTCTTTCTCCCCATTTTTGTTTGCATCCGTTGGGGGATTAATAACCATATGAGATCGTTGATCCCATTTCTTTTTCCAGTATTCGAATAGAATTGAGTAATCTGAATTCCCTGCTAGACGCTACTCAAAAACTTTGTCTGTTAGAAACAATGATCCGGAACAACAAATAATCCAGATCAGGTTTGAATTAAATGAAACACCTAAGAATAAAAAGATTTAAGTTATCACATCCGAACATATAACCAAGACATTCAAATTCCAAGACAAGTGAAGAAAATCAACTAAGCATAAATGGAAGCATCCGATTAAAGTTTGCAAAGGAAACAAACTTTAAACCGCCCAAAATAGTATCCAGAAGAACTAATTGCACAAGCATCCGAAATAAGACAAATCGATTGATATTATGTCTTAAGACATCCAGAAGGCTTAAATATCCAAACAAATGGAATAATTCAAAAAAAAATTCCATTCCCTCCATTCTTTTGGTCTACAAGTCAAAGATCCCTTTCCCAAATGAGAGACAAAAGATATCTTGCACACCTTTCAAAAACAGACAGGAGGACTGACAGCAGAAAGAGAAAAAGGTAACAAACTTTTTCACCTAGACCAATAAGAAGGCGCATGGAGCTCACATCAAAAGCAACTAGCATAAAAGTTAGCAAGACACTAAAATACAAGTAAATGATCACTGACAACTTTTCAGACTCAATCCCAAGGATTCAAACGGGTCAAAATCTCTGTCTAATAGATTGATCAATGGCTCTAGAAGCTCCACATTTTACCTGATCAACGGTGAAGATTTGATTATAGCTCAACAACCCACAATGGCTACATTTATGATAGAAGCCTATAAAAGGGAAGCTTCATAAGTTGAGAAGGTGTTGGTTGATTTCAAGAAAGCACATACAAGAGAATTTGCAAGAAAGCAATCCCTTTTACAAATCCCTCCAAGAACTAAACCTTTGAAAATCTGTTATAAGGATTCCCAAGTAAAGCTATAAACTTGAGGAAGTTCAAAACCAAAACCTTTGAGAAAACCAAAGTGTAAAAATCTCTTTCTTTGGTGAGTAGGGAGTTTAGGATACAACTTGAAGTTGGTGCTTTGAGTGGGATCTCCCTATAGGAATCAGCTTAGGTTTGGGAAGAAATCTAAGTGGTATATCCTACTAAAGACAAGAGGACTTAGCTAGTAGTTGGTGCTTCTAGTGGTATATCCTACTTCTAAAAGGGGTTAGACAAATTGTAAGACTTGATTCCTGCCAGTTGGAAAGGAATCCACTAGTGGAAAAGCTCGGAGGAAGGAAACTTTGGGGACTGGAGTAGGAGGGGCCGACCCAGGGTAAAATACTTGTTTGATTTTCTTACTTTTTACTTGCTTACATAATCATTTATATATTTTCATTATCGGGATCCATCCCTCTGATTATAATCAAACATGCTACACTAAGACTTTTTAAAGTTTATGAAAAAGGGTCATTCTCCCCCCCCCCTCTGAGCAAACTCAGACCCTTACAGGGATCAACAAGTGGTATCAAAGCGAGTGCTTAAACTAGAGATCTAACAATCTTGAGCTAAAGGTCTATAAATGTAGCCATTATATACCGTTGGTATCATCTTGAATCTTCACCATTGATCATATATTAAGTGGCTCTTTTAGAGCGATTGATTAGACCGTTAGACTCATTGATTGACCCATTTGAATAGTTGGGATTGATGCAACAAAGTTGACAGTTGGCATTTCTTTGGCATTTTGTGCATTGCCAAATTTTATGTAGCTTTATCAGTTACCTTTTTCTCTTTCTAAGTCAGTCTTTTGTCCTTTTTTGGAATGCGTGCAAGCTATCACTTTTTCCTTTCATATACCAAGGAAAAAGAGATTTTGACCTTGGACCAATATGGAGGGAAATATGTTTTTGAATATATTCCCCTTTTCTTGAGAGTTGAGTCTTATAAATGTCTTCAGACTGTAACTTTAACCAGAAGCTCTTTCAATCAGTGATTATCACCGGATGATGTCTTTTTGGATATATGAGATCTTTTCTTTTGTTCTTGAAATCGGATGCATATGCTTTTGGACCTAGTGACTTGCTTCCTTTAAGGCACATTTTGGATGATCTTTTTAGACTTAAGATTTTGTTTCCTTCAAAACCTTGATCCGGATGTTGTTTTCTTGTATTTAGGCAAAGGCTTTTGGATGATTGATTTCCAACAATCTCCCCTATTTTGATGAAAACAAAAACCTAAGGATATAAGCATACATTATAAGAGATTTATAAGCTAAGTATGATTCTTGATATATAGTTATTTACAAGATTTCTACCCTATAATTCTAGCATCCTAACACCCCTAATATTTTTGCATTCTAGCTTCTAAGTTTTTGAAGTACAATTGATGATTGTACTTAGAAGCAATTTTTAATAAGGATTTTCACTATATACTACTTCTGCTGTTAATAATAGTTAACATCAATGAAGTTCAAGATTACAAATACAGAAGTATATAAGTGAAAAAAGTTTATAGATTTTGAAAATAAAAATAGCTATTCTAAGGAACTCTTCTACTCCTTCTCTTTCCCTGATGCTTCACCCTCCTTGTCTTTGTCTTTCTCCCCAGTTTTATTCATATCCATTGGGGGATTAATAACCATATGAGATTGCTGATCCCATTTCTTTTTCCAGGATCCGAATAGAATTGAGTAATTTTTATTCCCTGCTAGATGCTGCTCAACAACTTTGTCTGTTGGAAACAATGATCCGGAACAACAAATAATCCATATCAGGTTTGAAGTAAACAAAACACCTAAGAACAAAAAGATTTAAGTAACTACATCCGGACATATAACCAAGACATTCAAATTCCAAGACAAGTGAAGAAAATCACCTAAGTGTATATGGAAGCATTCGATAAAAGTTTGGAAAGGAAACAAACTTTAAACTGCCCAAAACAGCATCCGAAAGAACTAATTGCACAAGCATCCGGAACAAGACAAATCTAAAGATATTATATCTGAAGACATCTGGAAGACTTAAATATCCAAACAAAGGGAATAATTCAAAAATTCCATTCCCTCCATTCTTTTGTTCTACAAGTCAAATATCCCTTTCCTAAATGCCAGACAAAAGATAGCTTGCACACTTTTCAGAAAAGGACAGAAGGACTGACAACAAAAAGAGTAAAAGGTAACAACCTTTTTAACCTAGACCAATAAGAAGGCGCGTGGAGCTCACATCAAAAGTAACTGGCATAAAAGTTGGCAAGACACTAAAATGCAAGAAAATGATCACTGATAACATTTCAGCCTCAATCCCAAGGATTCAAATGGGTCAAAATCTCTATCTAACGGATTGATCAACAGCTCTAGAAGCTCCACATTTTCCTTAAACAATGGTGAAGATTTGATTACAGTTCAACAACCCACAATGGCTACATTTATGACAGAAGCCTATAAAAGGGAAGCTTCACAAGTTGAGAAGGTGTTGGTTGATTTCAAGAAAGCACATACAATAGAATTCGCAAGAAAGCAATCCGTTTTACAAATCCTTCCAAGAACCAAACCTTTGAAAATCTGTTGTAAGGATTCCGAAGTAAAGTTATAAACTTGAGGAAGTCCAAAACCAAAACCTTTGAGAAAACCGAAGTGTAAAAATCTCCTACTTTGGTGAGTAGGGAGTTTGGGATATAACTTGAAGTTGGTGCTTTGAGTGAGATCTCCCTTTAGGACTCAGCTTAGGTTTGGGAAGAAATCTTAGTGGTATATCCTACTAAAGATAAGAGGACTTAGCTAGGAGTTGGTGCTTCTAGTGGTATATCCTACATCCAGAAGGGGTTAGACAAATTGTAAGGCTTAATTCTTGCCAATTGGAAAGGAATCCACTAGTGGAAAAGCTTGGAGGAAGGAAACTTCGGTGATTAGATTAGGCGGGGCCGAACTAGGATAAAATACTTGTTTTTGATTTTCTTACTCTTTACTTGCTTGCATAATCATTTATATATTTGCATTATCCATATCCGTCCCCCGGATCATAATCAAATAGGCTATACTAAGACTTTTTAAAGTCTATTAATTCCACAAAAAAGGGTCATTCACCCCCCCCCCTTGACCAAACTCAGACCCTCACAGGGGCTAACAAGTGGTATCAAAGTGAGTGCTCAAACTAGAGATCTAACAATCTCGAGTTAAAGGTCCATATATTTTGATTCAAGAATCAAAATAAGTTTCTAAAACTCACAGCTCCTTTCGGAGGGCATGTCTATTACCCGTCCTCCACTCTTCACCGGTGAACACTATACGTTCTGGAAAAACCAAATGAAGAATTTTATGAATTCTCAAAGCATGATGGCATGGATGGCTATTAAATATGGTCCATATGAGCCTACTCATGAGGTAGATATTTTAGCCACCCACAACCCCTTAAGCTTATGGGATGAGAATGATTATAAAAGATTGCGTGAAAACACAAATGCTATTAACATGCGTCATTGTGCTCTTAGTGCAACAGAATTCAATAGAATATCCTAATGTGAGACTATACTGGAGATTTGGCAGAAGCTAGAAGTAACCTAAGAAGAAACCAACAAGGTTAGAGAAGCCAAACTTGATCTACTTCGTAAAACCTTAAATGCTTTAAGATGGAACCTAAGGAATCCATCAGTAGCATGAACACTAGATATACCAATCTTGTGAATGAGATGAAAAGGCTGGGAAAGGAGATCTCAGAAGTAGATATGGTCAAGAAGATACTCCGGAGTCTCACCAAAGAGTGGGATAATAAGAAGACAGCCGTCGAGGAGGCTCATGATTTAAACTTCTACAGCTATGATGAGCTCATTGGTAATCTCTTGACTCAAGAGCTATCCCTAGAAAGATATAGCCAACAAGAGAAAAAGCCTGAAGAAAAGAAGAAGGTGATTGCACTCAAGGCAGAATCCATCGGATCAACTTTATCCAGAGAAGAAAAGGTACTTAAGGAACCTCAATACAGCAAGGAATAAATGGCCTTGCTATCCAAACAGTTCAACAGATTCCTAAAGAAGGAAGAAAGAAGAAATTCTAGAAAGCATGATTTTAGAAGGATTAAGAAGAGCTCCTCTAGAAGGGATAAGTCCAGAAGGAATCCGGAAGAAAAGAAGGATCCGGAAAAAGAAGTTATCTGCTTTGAAAGTGGAGAAAAAGGTCACTTGAGAACCAAGTGCCCCAAGCTCAAAAGAGATAAGAAATACAAGAAGAAGGCAATGGTGGCTACCTAGAGCAACAGTGATGAAAGCAGTAACTCATCTTCAATAGAAGAAGAGACTGCCAATTGTGCATTCATGGCACTAACTAATCCGGAAGCAAAACAATTCAGAAGAAATGCCTCTAAGCAAGACTCAATACAAATCAAGGAATTAGAATTAGAAATAGCCAGTACTGAGGTAAACTCTCACGATAATTCTATTTATAACCATGAACTTGCTAGAGCTTTAAGGGTTGTGATGAATGTTAGGAGAAAGAACACAAGAGCCATCAAATCCTTAAAAAGACAAGTTATGACTGAAGATGTTGAAGCCTTAGCACAAGATGTCAACCTGACCATAACAACGAAGCACATTGATGAAGTTGAGGAGAACTACTTGAAGAATCAAGTGCAAATGCTAAGTGCAAATCTGATTGGGCTGGATAGAGAAATAGCCACAATGAAGGAGGCATCCGGATGGAGATTTGATCCTCCATAAAGAAGGAGTAATCCAAAGCAAGATACATCAAGAAATCAATATCAAGCTGCCAAGAAAAATCCAAACCCTCCCAACTAAAAGGAGAAGGAGGTTAGCAGGCAACCTCAAGCCCAAAGATACACTACTAGAGAAAAAGGAAAGGCTAAGGTAGTCTTCAATCAAAAACCTACCAAATAAAGAAGAAACTATGCAGTAGAGGTTGAACCCCCAACCAGCTTTCGGATACACACCGGATCAGCTACTAGTGTATAAGAAGCTGGATATAGTGGGAACTATGGGAAGGAGGATCTTGAGAAGATTGAAAACAAGCAAGTCCAGAACAGACCCATCTCAGGGTGCAGGTTTTGTGGGAGAAACAATCATATTACTAAATTATGTAGATTTAAAAATGGTTATTATGATGTTAATCCTTAGCCTAAAATGGTTGATAACCAGCGAGGACCCAAATCTGATTGGGTACCCAAACCCACTTGATCTAATTTGCAGGTATGCCTTAGATCCATAATATTTCAGGACACTTAGTACATCAACAGTGGATGCTCAAGGCATATGGCAGGTGATGAGAAGGCCTTCATCACATTAACCCATAAGAAGGGAGGCAAAGTATGCTTTGGAGACAATCAAAAAGGATAGATCATTGGACATGGAACCATTGGATCTGAATTAAAGATAAAAGATGTCTCATTGGTTGATGGACTGAAGTTCAACTTGCTAAGCGTAGCCCAACTCTGTGACAAAGGAAAAAAGGTCACCTTTGACTTCGGAGGCTGCTCAATATTTAATAGCAAGTCTAATCAACTCATTCTTTATGCACCTAGAGTAAACAATGTCTATTCTATTAACATTAAAATTGAGAAAAAGAATATCTACTTGGTGTCTAAAGAAGAAGAATCATGGCTATGGCACCGGAGATTGGGACATGTTAGCATGAGCCTCCTGTCTAAATTATCTAAAAAGAAATTGGTTGTGGGTTTGCCTAAGGTTGCTTTTGATAAGGATCATCTCTACACTGCATGCCAATTAGGTAAACAACATAAGAAAAGTTTCCCTTCCATCTCCTACATTCCTTCCAAAAGAGTACTTGAGCTCTTGCATATTCATCTCTTTAGTCCAATCAAACCATTGAGTTTAGGTAGAAGATAATACACCATGGTCATTATGGATGATTATTCTCGCTATACCTGGGTTCTCTTGCTAGCAAGCAAAGATGAAGCCTTTGACTAATTCTCAAAAACATTCATCCAGATAGAAGTAGAACAGGGCATAAGCATTGCATGCATCTAGAGTGATAGTGGTGGTGAGTTCAAAATAAAGCGCTTTACTGAATTTTGTGACTCCAAGGGCATTGAACATAACCTCTCTACCCCTTATACTCCTCAACAGAATGGGGTTGTTGAGAGAAAAGATAGGACCATAGTTGAGATGGCTAGAACAATGCTTAGTGAAAATTGTTTGCCAAAATATTTCTAAGGAGAGTCCATAAACACAACATGTTATATTTTGAATAGAGCTCTCATTAGAAAGAACATAGAAAAGACCCCCTATGAAATCTAGAAGGGAAGAAAGCCCAAAATTGGGTACTTCAAGGCATTTGGATGTAAGTGCTACATCCTAAATGATAGAGAGCAATTAGGAAAATTGATCCTAAGTCTGATGAAGCAATTTTCCTTGGCTACTCAACACATAGCAAGTCTTACAGAGTCTTTAACAAACGAACCCAAACTATGGTAGAGTCTATACATGTAGATTCGATGAGACTAACCATGCAGGCAAAAGAAGTTCCACTCCAGAAGATCCAATTCCATAAGCTGAAAACTCTGGAGAAGAGAAGAAAGCCAAAGTTCCTGATTCCTTCCAAATCAAGAAGTATAAAGAAGAAGATGAAGAAATATCTTTTGATCCAGGAGTACCACAAGTTAATCTCAATCTACATGAGATAAACTTCAATGATAGTAAAAGAGAGGAAGTTGAGGTAGAAGTGGAACAAATTCTAGTCCAACATGAAGATCTACCAAGGGAAGTTCAGACTCTCAGAGATCATCCAGTTGAAGCCAATTTGGATAATATCCAAAATCTAGTCAGAATCAGAAGACAACTCAATAGAATGATGAGCCATGCTGCTTTTGTTTCTCTTATTGAGCCAAAGAAATTTCAAGATGCTAAAGGAGATGAATGTTGGATGATGGCCATGCAAGAAGAACTAGATCAATTCACTAGGAATGATGTGTGGGATCTAGTATCACCTCTAAAAGGAAAGTCAATCATTGGCACCAAATGGGTATTCCAAAATAAGCTAGATGAATCGGGAGTAGTGGTAAGAAATAAGGCAAGATTGGTTGCCTAAGGCTACAATCAACAGGAAGGGATTGACTTTGAAGAAACATTTGTCCCTGTAGCAAGATTAGAGCTAATCCAGATTCTATATGCTTTTGTGTCATTCATGGGATTCATATTATTCCAAATGGATGTCAAAAGTGCATTTCTTAATGGAGTTATCTAGGAAGAAGTCTATGTGAAGTAGCCACCTGGATTTGAAGACTCAAAACATCTGGATTATGCGTACAAGCTAAAGAAAGCCCTCTATGGATTAAAGCAAGCACCTAGAGCTTAGTATGAGAGACTCACTACATTTCTCATATCCAAGGGATATATCCGGGGTAAAGCAGATACAACTCTTTTCATCAAGAAGAAGAAGGATGATATTATTCTAGTTCAAATCTATATTGATGACATCATTTTTAGAGCAACAGATGAAAAGATGTGTGAAGAATTTAGCTCTCAAATGCAGAAGGAGTTTGAAATGTCCATGATGGGAGAACTCAATTTCTTCCTTGGTTTGCAGATCAAACAAAGTCCGGAGGGAATTTTCATTAGCCAATCTAAATATACTAAGGAGATTCTAAAGAAGTTTGAAATGGACAAAAGCAAGCCAATGTCCACTCCAATAGGTTCAGATACAGTCCAATCCAAGGATTGTAAAGGAGAAGATGTTGATTAAAAGCTATATAGAGGAATGATTGGACCACTTCTATACTTGACAGCTAGCAGAACTGACATACACTATGCAGTCTGCTATTGTGCAAGATATCAAGCCAATCCTAAGGATTCACATCTCAAGGCAGTAAAGAGGATCCTTAGATATCTACTAGGTACCACTGAAGTGGGATTATGGTATCCTAGTAATGGAGAATTCACACTCCAAGGCTTCACTGATGCAGATTATGGGAAAGACACCCTTGAAGAAAAAGCGTACATCTGGAGGTTGCCATTTCCTTTGAGATTGCTTAGTATCATGGTATAGGAAGAAGCAAACTTCAGTTACTTTATCTACTACAGAAGTAGAATATATGGTAGCTGGAAGTTATGTAGCTCAACTCCATTGGATCAAACAACAACTAGAAGATTATGGAGTCCAATCTGGATGTGTGGATATAATGTGTGACAATAAAAGTGCCATTGATGTGTCAAAAAAATCTAGTACTCCAGAGTAGGATGAAACATGTTAATATAAGGCACCATTTCATCTGGGATCATGTGATGAAGAAGGATGTTGCATTGGTATACATTCCAACCAATGAACAAAGAGTAGATATCTTTACTAAACCATTAAGTAAAGATCAATTTGGCAAGCTAAGGGAGTCAATTGGAATGTCTAATCCAATTTGAAGAAAATTCAGAAGACAGTACAAAGTTAACTTGGATTTTTGGCAAGACAAGGAATCTGAAAGAGAAGAAGAAATGAAGTTAGCTCTACTGTGGAGGGAATATTGCCACATCAACAGACAGAAAGGACACATGGCAGTAAAGGCATTGAAAAGTAACTATTCTTTTTTGAATTTCAAACATCTATAGGGAGTTACACGAGGGGTAAAATCAACAGCTGTTTTAAAAATAAATCGTTCTCATTCTCTGGTTAAACGGAATTTACCTCTCTACTAAAATCTAACCTGCCATGTCATCAATCCATCCAAAGTTAAAGGCATCCATATTACCATTATACCCTCGCTTTGGAATGTCTATATAAACCCCCCAAAATTTTCCTTACTTCCTCATATGAGCAACTCAATAGTGTTACTCTGCAAAAATCCAATCTCAAACCCTAAATCCTTCAAACGCACTGAAATGGCAGCTATAATGACAAGCGAAGGAATCAAAATGCTCCCTTAAAGAAACATCGTTGAAAAAACTACTCTAAAAGATGAAGACTTTCCTCCCATCAACCTTAAGCCCTCAGACTCTGTAGTTCCCACAGACTACTTGGGGGACAAATTCTTGTTTGAAACAGACCCCTACTCGAAACTTATTGAAGATCAACATTAGGGTGATTTCCTCAAGATTAAATGCCCCACCTATCTGGACTTAGTGCAGCAATTTTATAGCAATCTGGGAGCTCACTCCTATCATGATGCTCTTAGAACCCAGGTTCAAGGAAAGGTAATCACTATTATGCCGGAATTTTTGAACAATTTCTAAATATAAAAAATGATGGCCTTCAACTTAGAAGTGATGGGGATGAATTACAAGTGAAGTACGACCCTAAGATGTGGCTGCATCCGAATTACTTTGGGGATAAATTCTCAACATACTTTCTGGAAGTGCCAAGATTTCTCCAGCACGCACTTGCCAAGCTGGTTCTAATCTGAAAGAGCTCTCTCACTATAATATCCTCTTTCCAGCACTACATATTACAACATTGGGTGGAGAGTAGGGTTGTAAACATGCCAGTGCTAATCATCCACTACATAAGGCAGCACAGGAACTCCTACAGTGACCTTATCACCAGGATTCTTATTGCAAATGAGGTAAAATTATCTAGGTTCCAAGATGTAAATGGAAAGGAAATTCTAGAAAAGAATTTTAAAAAGCTGAGATTCAGAGAGAAATAAAATGAAGAGAAAGCCAAGAAATTGAGGAATGAGAAAAAGAGTAAGGCCCAGAAGGCAGTGGATCTGACCGAAGATGCTCTAGTCCTTAAGAAAGCCAGAACCACCAAACCAAAGGCACAAAAGCAACTTTCCTTGGTTTCAGTGGAGGAAATTGATGAGGATGCCCAAACCCTTACTCAATTGATGAAAAAGAGCCCAGAGAAGCCCAAGCTATGGGGAAGATTGATAAAAGCAGCAGAAAAGAAGAGAAAAGCTACAAAGAACCCAGAGGTTATGATAGGTGATTAGGAGACAGAGGATAAATCTCCTACGCCCAAAAAGCAGTTCACAAGAAAAGGGTGCACATTTGATAAGGTAGTTGCAGCCTAAAAGCTTAAAACTAAAAAGCCTGCGGGCATTGTGATTGATGAGGAAGCGGCCAAAAGGGCTAGGGAAGCTAAATTGGCCAAGGCTAAACAAACAAAGGGCAAGCATGTGCCTAGATCAACTGAAGAAATCCATTCGAATGATCCTCAATACGAAACTATCAAGAAGGAAATGAAGGATAATGACCAGATAAACAAGCAAACAAAAGAAGGACCCAGAGGGTCTTCCGGTACTCAGCCAATCCTTATAGCTCCTATTGACCTACAAGCCCTCACTCATATTTTAAAAGCAGACCTATCCCTCTTCCAGCCCAGAATCGGACAACTTCTTGAAAACCTACTAAATGTGGAAGTTGAGATAGTCACTGATAAAAGTCCTAAAAAGGCACATGGAGGGGGTGTTGAGGACATTGCCAACACGCCTGGGGGAAAAATTAAAAGTCCTATAAAGGTAAATGTAGGGATGACTGAGGACATTTCTAGTCATTCGGGGGTTATGGAGGTGGAAGAAGAAAGAATTGCTCAGAATGATACAGAAGCACCAGCCATTGAGGTAATTCCTAACATAGTCTCATTTAATATTAATGCTAATGCACTGCTACTATTAAAATAGCAGATGATAAAGAGGACAACTGAGATACACAAACTCCAAGTGTATCTAAGGAACAAAAGTCCAACCCAGAAAACGCCATTCTGGAGGAGGGACGTAGTCTGAGACCCAATGAGAACACTCCTAGAGTGAACTCAAAGGGTAGGGTTAGTCCGGGGAAATGGTTTGAAGAGAAGAAAGGAGAAGAAGAAGAAGAAAAAGAAGAAGAAGAAGAAGAATTCTTAGAAGAAGAATCATTCAGATCTGATGAGACCGGAAGCAGCTCCGAATCTAAATCCCCTCCTCTTGCTAGTCCAATCAGAATACCATCTACTAGCAAAAATCAATCAAGGGCCAAAAAGATCACAGCCGCTCTAAAAATTCTATAAGAAGCTACCCATAAGGAACATGAGGAGAGCTATATCAAGTAGAGTCTCCGAAACATCTGTAAGCATCTCAAATTAGTGGAGAAAGTGCTGATTGAACAATTCTCTCCTCCGAATTTAAAGACTAAAATTGGGGAGCTGAAAGGGAGTGTCAAGAAGATAGAAGATAAAGTGGAGGACTTTCCCACTGTAGAATCTATGGTAGAGGTATCACTTGCCAAAGTCACTCCTATTTTAAATGAGCTACAAATAAGTATAGCAGCAGCAAACCGCTCTGCTGATCAGGCTAACACTGAAGCCACAAACAACTGCGTTACTGTTGTGGACAAGATCACATCTTCTTCAACTAATTTATCTATAGAACTGAAGGAGTATATAGATTCCAAATTTGAAATCTTGAAAAAATTCATCACTAAAAAGGAAGAAAAATCTACTCTCCCCTACCTCGATGAAAACCAGCAAGCAATTCTAAATAAGCTCATAAAGTTAATTGAGGAAGATTTGCCCAAGCTATTTTCTGAACAAATGAAAAACATTGCACAGGAATTTACAGGCAAAATGAATGGGCAGGATACAGTCATTAATAATGGCAAGGAAGAGCTCCATAAAGGCATCATGACTATAAATGACAGTGTTCATAACTGGCTGAGAAGAATGGGGCAAGTAGTTGAGAAGGTGCTCTCCAATTTATCTAATCTATCTCTTTCAAACCTTTCATTCCGAAGAGTCAACTTATCCCAGTGCTTTAGGATCTCATTCAACATACTAGGGATACTGGCTTCTTTGGCCACAAAGGGATTGCCACACTCCTAAAAGCTCTCTTCCCCTACTTTGATGAGAAGGATCGTAAATATGTTCTATATATGCATCCCTATCTCACAAAGTCTTACACTCAACTCTGAAAGGTATTCCGGCCCTTGCATCTAGCTCCTGCCACAGTTGATAAGATCATTGAGCAAATAAAAGAAGGTAACTTGGACTACTCCATTTACTCTAAGGCATGGCAAGAAAGCTGGGATGGTAAAACCTGCATGGTTATTGACCCCCAAGCTAATGCAAACAAAAAGGGGGAGAAGAAAAAGAGGGAAGATAAAATTGAAGCACAAGGCAAAGGCAAGGAAAAGAAGGGAGAGGCTTCCGGGAAGAGATAATTTTTGTAATAGAATAGCTACGATCCTCAATGTAAAATCTGTAATAGCTAGCTTCATTTTCACTTATATATTTTTGTATCTGTAATTCTTAAACTTCATTATTGTTAACTATTATTTACAGCAGAAGTATACATAGTGAAAATCCATTACAAAAAATTGCTTCTAAAGTGCAATCTATAATTGTACTACAAAAACATAAGCTAGAATTGAAAATTGTTGGGGGAGTTAGGGATGCTAAAATTATGGGGAAGTAAAAATTGTAAATGACTAAGTATAAAGAATCATACTTAGATCATAAAAACCCTTACATGTCTTAGGTTTTTATTTTCATCAAATGGGGGAGATTGTTGGAAATAATGATCCAGAACAACAAATAATTCGGATGAGGTTTGAAGTAAACAAAGCACCTAAGAACAAAAAGACTTAAGTCACTACATCCAGACATATAACCAAGACATTCAAAGTCCAAGACAAGTGAAGAAAATCACCTATGCATATATGGAAGCATCCGGTTAAAGTTTAAAAAGGAAATAAACTTTAAACTGCCTAAAATAGTATTTGAAAGAACTTATTGCACAAGCATCCGGAACAAGACAAATCCCGAGATATTAAGTCTGAAGACATCCGGAAGACTTAAATATCCAAACAAAGGGAATAATTCAAAAATTCCATTCCCTCCATTCTTTTGGTCTACAAGTCAAAGATCCCTTTCCCAAATGCAAGATAAATGACAGCTTGCACACTTTTTAGAAAACGACAGAAGGACTGACAGTAGAAAGAGAAAAAGATAACAACCTTTTTCACCTAGACTAATAAGAACGCGCGTGGAGCTCAGGTCAAAACACAACTGGCGTAAAAGTTGACAAAACACTAAAACACAAGAAAACAATCACTGATAACTTTTTAGCCTCAATTCCAAGGATTAAAACAAGTTAAAATCTCTGTCTAACGGATTGATCAACGATTCTGAAAGCTCTACATTTTACCTGATCAATGGTGAAGATTTAATTACAACTCAACAACCCACAATGGCTACATTTATGATAGAAGCCTATAAAAGGGAAGCTTCACAAGTTGAGAAGGTGTTGGTTGATTTCAAGAAAGTACATACAAGAGAATTCGCAAGAAAGCAATCCGTTTTACAAATCCCTACAAGAACCAAACCTTTGAAAATCTGTTGTAAGGATTCCTAAGTAAGGTTATAAACTTGAGGAAGTCCAAAACCAAAACCTTTGAGAAATCCAAAGTGTAAAAATTTCCTACTTGGGTGA
The DNA here is from genome assembly GCA_947683365.1 of Euphorbia pulcherrima. NCBI lineage: Eukaryota > Viridiplantae > Streptophyta > Magnoliopsida > Malpighiales > Euphorbiaceae > Euphorbia > Euphorbia pulcherrima. Next base: position 17,358,935 of record CANTUS010000013.1, on the reverse strand, counting down.
GTAGGGAGATTGGGATACAACTAAAAGTAGGTGCTTTGAGTGGGATCTCCCTGTAGGACTCAGCTTAGGCTTGGGAAGAAATCTAAGTGGTATATCCTACTAAAGACAAGAGGACTTAGCTAGGAGTTAGTGCATCTAGTGGTATATCCTACATCCAGAAGGGGTTAGACAAATTGTAAGGCTTGATTCCTACTAGTTGGAAAGGAATCCACTAGTGGCAAAGCTTGGAGGAAGGAAACTTGGGGACTGGAGTAGGCGGGGGCTGAACCAGAATAAAATACTTATGTTTTATTTTCTTACTTTTTACTTGCTTGCATAATCATTTATATACTTGCATTATCCGGATCCATCCCTAGATCATAATCAAACACGCTACACTAAGACTTTTTAAAGTCTGTTAATTCCATGAAAAAGGATCATTCACACCCCCCCCTCTTACCAAACTCAGACCCTCATAGGCACCAACATTGTCTACTATTGTAGGGATGAGATGGAGTGGCTTTATTATTTGTTGGAGCTATGCATATGATTTGGAATGGTTTGGGTGCATGGTGAGAGCATATTTTCTGTCTTCTTATTCAAAGAACGGGAATATTGCTTTGAGAAGAGTAAGAGAGCATCTATATCCTAAGAAGCTGGTGTTTCCAATACGTTGTACCAAGTCTTGAAGAATTGGTAGGAATTGGCTCTCCGGAATAGCAGATAAAGTTTCGGAGGTAGAAGAAGGAGCAGTGATACTGAGGTTATTCATACCAATGTTTAGCAGCTTTATTTCGTCCGTGGACTTGGTTCCGTTGTGGATGCTTTTGTTCAAGTGCTTGAGTTCAATGTCAAATGTTTTCTGCCAGTTTCCTATTGACTTGTCAATGGTGGAGAGTCTGGATTGGCAATCGCTAATATGTCATCCATAGCTTTCTCCAGGAGTTTGGGCAATTATTTCTTGAGAATTTCCTTGAGCTGCTCCTTAAAGGCTTTCTACTCATTATTGAGGGAGGTGAGTCCGGAGGAGGTATCCTTGAGGGATTCAGTGAGAGCGAAGGGAATGAATTTTTGCAAGGTTTCAAACTTGTTATCTAGATACTCCTTAAGCTTAGTTTTTAGATCTGTTGAGGTAAAGTGACAAGCGCTAAGATGTTTGCGCATTGATTTTTAACTACAGCACAGCTTGAGTTGCAGATTTGTTAGTTGTTGTAATTGTAGAGGTTAGTCGGTTTAGGATAGAAGTGATCTTAGAGAGAGATGTTTCTGCTACTTGGTTAGTGGTGGGGAATTTGTTCACACTCTCTTCAATGTTATTGATCTTTGTCTTAATTCCTCCTAATTCATACTTCAGATCCAAAGAGATGGATTATTCTTTGATTAGCTTCTCCACTGAGATCAGCTTGTTGCAAATATCCCGGAGCATGGGTTTAAGTTTGTAATCTTTTTGCCCTACTAGGGTGGCTTGCTCCAATAAACCCAGTGCCATTCTTACCTTTTCAGATCTTGAGGGTTTTGGATTAGTAATCTTTCTTCTCACCGCACTGTTAGTTGATGATGTTTCCTTAAATCCGGAGCTTTCTATTTCTGATTTAGATATGGAGCCACTTTTGGATTCCTTTAAGCTGGAGGATTCTTCTCCCTTATCATCTGTACTTTTAGCCCTTTTCACTACATTCTGCTCTCCCTCCGCTTGAGTAACTTTAGTAGCCTTAAGCATATTTCAATTATGTTCCCCGCTGCTACTTCCGGATTGATCCTTTCCTCTAAAATGACCTTGCCAACAGAGGTAGCCAATGTGGCATCCTCTTTGGAACTTAGATCAGTTCCCTTCTCCGGTGCATTTAACTCTGGGTTAGGCTCATCTACCTTGGATACACTTAAAGTTGTAGTGGCATCCAAGTTGCCTTATTTTCTAGCAAGATCAACATTCTCTAACTCAATCCGGCAGCTTGTCCTTGGCCAGTGGTTGCTTCATTAACTTAATCCTCAGGTAAGTTGGCAATGTCCTCAACTTCCTCTACATGTGCCTTTATAGGATTTTCAACATCTACTAATTGAACTTCTAGATTTATAAGGGATTCTGTAAGGGGTTCTATGCTCGTTTGAAGTTCTGACCATTTAGCCCCTCTGTAGTATAATCTTCCTGAAGGTGTTGGAAATCAAGAGGAGAGATAAGGATGGAATTAGTAGGATTAACTGGAGGAATGGCTAGATTGGATGCTTCGAATGAGCCTCTAGGTCCTTTCAGAGTGAGGACAGGCTCATTAATCTCCCTATTCTCTCTGATTGCTAGTAGCATATCATCGTGTTCTGGATCCTCCGAATGAATTATCTTTGCCGTTATCTTCACACCCATTCCCGTGCTCAGCTTTTCCTTATCCATCATCTCTGCTTGAGTGGCTTAGGAGTAGGTTCATTAATGGATATTCTGGTAGCAGGCTTCTTAGAAGCAAGCTTAGGCTCTCTTTTCTCTTAGACCTTGGGTGAAAGTTGGCCCTTTCTTGATAAGTTTCCTTTTGGACACTGGCTCTTCTTCCTTAGTGGCACTACTTAAGGCACTCTCTTCTTTTATAATATCCTTAATAGTGGTTTGGGATCTTTTGTTCCACCCATCCCTTATTGCAACAGCTGCGACTGCAATGTTCTTATTTGCTTCCAGATCACTGATTGGTTTTGCTTTCTCAGCTGCAGCTTTGATAAGCCTTCTTCTATTTGTGGGCTGTTCTGGGGTCTGTTTTAAGATTTGAGTGAGAGTTATTTGACCCTCATCCTTATCTTCTACGTTTTCCTCCACCATAGGCTCTAAATTGATCTTTTTCTGGGCCTTGGATCTAGTAGTTCTTGCCTTTTTAACAACCGGAGCCTTCTCAAGCGTGCCTCCGACCTTTCTCACTTAGATCTTTTCCTACTTGAGTCTTTTCTATTCTAAGGCCTTAGCCTTATCCCACTTTTCACTGTAAGTCAGGTTCAAGAAATTCTTTTTAGAACGCCCCTTCCTTCAATAGAGTCTTCCCCGATTAGGTCAATTCCATTTATTATAAGGATTTTAGTGATAAGAGCTCCATGTGAGTACTTGTGTTATCGGACATAGTGGATGAGCAGTACTGACATATTGAGTAATCTGCTCTCCACTAAGTGCTGAATGATGCAGTGTTGGAAGGAATAAGTAGTGGTGAGAAAGCCTCTCCGGATCAGGATACATTTAGCTAAAACAAATTGGAGTAGTCTGGGAGTTTCTGGCTAGAGAGTTGAAAACATATCTCCAAAGAAACTCTCTAGAAGCCAGAGATTTGGATCATATTTTACTATTTTCTCATCCCCATCAGTCCTCATCATCACTCCCTCATTCTTCATATTCAAGTGAGTTACAAAGAATTTCGATGTAAGAGTGATTACTTTCCTTTAAACTATCATCCGGAGCGCATTGTAGTAAGTATGTATTCTGAGATTTTTATAAAACTCTTTTACTAGAATGAGGTAGGTTGGGTTTTTCATCTAGAGGACGACCTCTAGATGTTGGTCTTTCAAAATTTGGGCATATGGTTCAGTGGAGAAGAGAAAATTACCACCCAGGTGATCTGAGGGTGTTATGGTGTCAGAGCTAGTTCATTTTACAGGAATGAAATCTGTATCCAGAACGTTTTCCACCTTGAAGGTGTTCTTTGGAGGAGTGGATTTAGCTTGAGTGTAGGCCATTTGAAAGAATTTGAAGGTTTGGAAATTTAGGGTTCTCAGGAGTTTTTTTTTGGAGAGTAAGAGTAGATTGATTACTTGCGTTAAGAAGACTAGAAAATTTTAGGGCTTTTTATAGAGTTTCTAAGGTAAGGGCAATTTGGTAATCCAGAAGCAGTTAAAACTAACTAGATCGATGACTTGGCACTTGTTAGCATAGGTCTGTTCTGGCCCGATGAGGAATAATGCCTATTTCATTCAGCAATTAGACAAATGAGTCAAAAAGGACCGAATTGTCATCGAAAATTCAAAATTCAAAAATCCACATTCCAAGGAAGCCCCGATTTAGCATTTTCTATTGAAAAATCGAAAAAGTCAAAATTCGGTCCAGCATTGGTAATCCTCCCTCCGGGTAGCTACCTATCTACAGCAAAAAAAATCAAATATTACCGAGATCTGGCAAGATTTTATGGGATCTGATGTGAAATCTTGTCAGATAGGTAATTAGCCCGCCGGCTAATTACCTCCCTATTATTATTACGGGGTCACCCCCTCATTTCAATAAAGACGCAAATTTTCAGAAATCCTAAAATTATCTTTGTGTCCTTTTTCAGCTCCGGGAGTCCTAAAAGCCCCGAAACTCTGTCAAAACACTTCTAGATTCGAGCTTTATCACCAACACTCGGTATAAACTCAGCTTCTGGTCTTTTTAGATCAAGATCCTACAGTGATCTTCATTCTAAAATGACTTAAACTTTATATTTCCTTCAGAGATAATCCAAGATTATAATCATAACTTGGGTTAAATCTATTTTCCAATCGAATCACACTCTCTGATAACTTCTATCCTGTACTGGCTCTCAAGTCATCCTGGACAGACTAAAAGGTAAACTGAGGGTAATTGGCTCTAAGCTCAACTTTAAAATTCATATTTATTACTTCTATTATCACGTATTGCATTCCATTTCTTTGGTTAAGTGAGCCACTGGTGCCACTTAAACTATAATATGTGTGAATAAGCTCGCAGGTACGGATAAAACATCCAGAATATAAGGAAAATCTATCCGAGTTTCTGGGCCAAGACCCAAATGCTGCCATTACTCTGCTAAAATTTCGGTAGAAAATATCAATTTATTATGCCGTTATGATGCCTGTTTTATTTCTTGAATTCATTTCTTAAATAAAGCCGTTATAATGAATTAATCCAAACAATTTGAACAATATGAATAACTATCATGTCCGAACTCAGAATCTTGTTTTCTCTTCGGTATAAAAATCTCATTTTGGATCAGTATACCATAATTCCCGTGAACCGGGTGGCGACTCTATTTTATTTTTAAATAAAGTAAAAATGCTTTATTTTAAAAATATTTTTCTCAATAAAATGTGCAAATATATTTCTCAATATAATCACATTTTTAACCTACAAAGCCACCGCATTTAGCCAAACTAGATTTTCTCAAACCAGACCAAACGCTACGGTTTCCTCAAACTGCACCAAACCAAAACGCGCCTCGCGCAACGCACTCCGCGTGCACAACCAGATCCAAAAACGTCTGCCCGCTTATAGTGGCGACTCCGCTAGGGATCGAACTACTTTTATAAAAACCCGATTTTTATAAAAAATTCTTTTTTTGACATGATAATTAAAATATTGTTCAAATTAAATTTTGGAATTATGGAATTTGTGATAATTTCTACGTTACACAAATTTTAGGACTGCATGGCATCTGCATTCTTTACCCCAAAACCAATTTAGTTATCTTTTGGTGAAGTATCGCCAAGTTCGCTTAGGGCTTGAGGGATATGGATCTGATCACACCCATGCGTAACATACGAGGACCTTGCTCGCTTAAAGGGCAAGACTACATGCATATATTACATGTGGAAAAGTTTCCTTTGGTTCGCTTAGGGCCACTGGGACTTGGTACACAAAGGCGCAAGGTACCCCAAATCGCACCCAATCCTAAGACTGAAACCCACATGTAGATGAACCATAGATACTTCCCTATAGGTTTACCCTAAAACCTTAAGTGCGCACGAGCAGACTTCACTAAGTCCGGAGTAACCCAATCGAGTTAAAAGGGTGGTGGGCGCGATCTAACCATTTGTTGTATGTGTAGGTTTATTAAATATAAACAAACTAAAACCAGACATCATAAACATTATGATTGTGTGTAAACTAATCACATCTTTATGCAGCCATAACATTTGTGTGTGGCATCTCATTTTATCTACTGAGACCAGTGAGTCCACCTAGGCTTAGCCCGTGAGCCGCAATTAATCGAGACCGGTAAGTCCACCTAGGCTCAACCAGCGAGCCAAAACAAACCAAGACCAATGAATCTACCTAGGCTCAACCCATACGCAGAAATACACAAACCACACAGAGTTAACCTTTTGATTGACCAGCGAGTCAACTCAGCTTTAACCACCGAGTGAACCCCTGAGTGACCAGCGAGTCAGCTCCCTTTAGACCAATGATTCAAAACCTTTCAAGTGACCAGAGAGTCAGCTCAAACCTTGGACTAATGAGTCAAACCTTTGAGTGACCAGAGAGTCAGCTCACCCTTGGACCAATGAGTCAAAACCCTTTGAGCGACCCTAGAGTCAACTCACCCCTTGGACCAATGAGTCAAACCCTTTGAGTGACCCTAGGGTCAGCTCACCCTTGGACCAATGAGTTAAAACCCTTTGAGTGACCCTACAGTCAGCTCACCCTTGGACCAATGAGTTAAAACCTTTTGAGTGACCCTAGAGTTAGCTCACCCTTGGACCAATAAGTCAACACACCTTTGACCAGCGAGTCAATTCCCCCCGGGCTATCAAGTCTAATCTAACTCAAACCCTTGGTCTTCGGACCGCGTGTTTGTGATGTTCCACGAATATCGCAGACTGCCCTTACCGATTGCTCCTCAAACAATTGGCATAGGTCTAACTCCCTTATTATTTATACATATCCACTCATTCATTTACTCACTCATTCATGCATCCCGACTTGTCGAGGTAATAAGGACTCAAAGCCATACATGGTACACTTACTAACACTTAATCTCTTGCATTTTTAGGTTGGAAGCGAGAGAAAAGGAGGTTAAGACATATTACGGAAAGCCCAAGAGTCACACCCCCACCACCAATCAAATCTTTAGCCAGATTTTTCTCTGATCCAGAACCTAAAACCGCAATGGTAGATGATGATGTAGTTGGATAGTCCCTTAGAAGGATCCTTGATGCTCCAAAATTTTGTGATATTTGGGAAAGGCTAAGCGCTGCTAATGCTCAAAAAACCCAAGAGCAAAAGATCGAGATAGCAGCTTTAAAGGCAAAGATGGCAGACATGGAGAAGTTGTCCCCCACCAAAGACAAATTTATTGCTCCCTCCGTTGAACAGTATGTGGATATTGACCGGTTCTTGCCAAAGGAGTCAGAAGCCCTTTTAGCTAACTTTATGATGCCTTACATAGCCTCATATACTGGTACTAGACCCCCTCATGTGCACGTGAAGGGTTATCTTTGAATCATGACTAGCATGAACATCTCTAAAGTTTATATAGTCAATCTGTTCCAAGCTACTTTACGAGGACCTGCCTCTGAATGGTACATGAGGATGCCAATGGATGTAAAATCTGATTGAAGAAAGCTATGCTCGACATTCCTGGAGAATTATGCCTTCAATCTTAAGGTTAAAACTACTTTGCAAGACCTTGAAAGAATCAAACAACGGCCAAAAGAGTCCTTCAAAGAATTTTACCTGAGGTGGATGGTTGTTCGTGTACTTGTAACTGGGGCACCTGACTAAGACGCCCTGATAGTAAAGCTTGTCGATGGCTCTAGCCTGAAATACCGGGACAAAATGAAAATGAAAAGATTCAACACCTTCAACGACGTGGTAGACTATGCTAAGAGGCTTAAAAAGTATGAGGAAGAAGATTGAGAAAAGAAGCAAGAACAGCAAGCTTATACTAAACCTCGATACTGGGAAAAGGGCGGATCCTCCAAGAAAGGTAGTTCTGAGTCCCCAAAGGCTCCAACCAAAGTTATAGTGGCCACTACTCCCCATGGGTAAAATCATTGTCATAAATATTCATAAAACTGAGAAAGTCTGACCAACTCCAGAGCATCAAGTCGTTCGCTCAACCTTCTGCAGTAGATAGAGAAAATTCTGTGCTTATCACGTAACCAAAGGGCACTACACTAACGAATATGCCTGGCTACTAAAGGATCTACAGTATATGATAGCTGACGGGAGAATAAAAGAGCCTGAGAAGAAACCCAGCACTCAGACTAATCCTCTGCTAAACTTTCAAGCTACTGTAAACACCATCGGTATTCATGTAGGAGCTGAAGAATATGGTATTGACATAACATACAACTTCCGGCATAACCTAGGATAGGGGGATAATATGATCTTCAATAATATGTATATCATCTACATGGTTAACCAGTATGTCCTGAGAATGAAGAGAGAAGGGCTGTATCAATACCAAGTGCCACCAAACCTCATATACCGAGAAGACTCCGACTCGAATGAACATGTAGAGGAATTCCTTCAGTTTAAGCACGAACAGGGAATAGCTATGATGGGTTTTGCACCTCAGTTCCCTAGATTCTTATAAAGCATAGCCATGGACTAGTGTGACACGATGCCACTAGAAGGGCATTAAAATTGGTACTTTATGAAGAGATCTTTCCTCCACTACTTTAGGGCATCTCAGCTGTACCTGGATGAATTCTACTGGTGGTTAGCACCACAGGTAGACCGATAAAATATCGGCTAGTAGGATATCCCTCATCCACAACCTCCTATGTACACTCCCCTGGATTATATGAGTCCAAACTACTTCGGAACAAGTTTGTTCGAATTTAGGAGCTCCTCCAGAGTAGCACATCCAGAAACCTAAGAACTATATGATCCTAAGCAGGTGTAGAATAGCCATAAAGACTAGCAAAGGTATCTCAGCCTGAATCTAGATGAGGGTATATGAGACCCGTTTAGAGGAATCTGTGCCGACATTACAGCATATGGTACCCATGTGGAGGAAACATTTGCCATTATACGAACCATGGTGTCTAAATTTTGTGTAGCCATTGCAGGAGTCGAGGCCAGAAAAAATCTCGAGGAAGATCCGAAGGAAGATCCCGAGGAAGATCCTAAGGAGGAACCTGAAGAAGATCTCGAGGAATATTTAGAAGAAGACCCCGAGGATGATCCGGAAGAATATTTTGATGATGATATCCCAGCTCAGCATGCACCAAATTAGGTCTTTAAATCGTGGAGTGGGCAGCAACCTTTTGAGGATTCAGATGAGGAAGTAGAAGAATTTGGGGACTCTAGTGAATTGGATCACGAAGATGAAAGTGAAATGGATAACTTAGGGTAGGAATCAGAGACCTTTTCAAATGACGAGCTAAATCACTTACCAGGAGATTTTGAGTACGAGGCTCCCTTCCCCAATGGCATGATGGTTGATTACGACGGTACCAAGAGCTACGCCTCCTCTTTAGAGCATGACTCCTTGGGCACCTTATGGTCTGTAGCAAGTGACAATTCTGGAGACTTATGGACTTTGACTTAGGTAGCGAACATATCATTAATATGATTTGAGACGAGGGGCAAGAACCCTCTTGGGAGTACATTACGGAGAGGATCCATGTCAAAAATGAGTTAGCCCGAGCCAGTCGTCAGATTCGGAGTCAAGACTTGAGGGAAGTTTACCCCATATTCTATGACGGAAGTATAAGGCCACTCCCTCACATCCGTGAATTTGTGTGAATGATGAACGACTGGTACATTCACTATGCCCATTGGCCCGAAAGGTTCCGCTGGACTCTCTAAAAGAAGGCAATCGTTTGGTATGAAGGGCTGACATTTTACTAGAAATCATTCTGGAATATTTTGGCTAAGCAATTCATCGACTACTTCATATGGGTCGATCTGCCAGAAAACTCAACCCCTGAGTTAGATAAACACGGAAACCCCTTGGGTATTGGGAGCTGGAAGCGACCAATGCTAGTTATTCCACATCGATGGAATCAGCCAAAGAATACCTATGGTACATGAATAAATATAACGACAAGCAAATTGCCTACAACGATGCGCCAAATACGCTTGATGAAGGGGAACCAACCGATGAAGCCTTCTCATCCATCCACAAGATCAGACAGGAATCCAACCCTGTCCTATGCCAAATTCTGCAAGAGAACCCTGAAGTTCCATAAAAGTAGCCTAAAAAGGTCCTTTTCATGTCGTGGCCCTTCATCACCAAAGCACCAGCTCCCATAAACAAACCAATTGACTGGGGAGAGATACCACTCGATGAGGATTTTGACGAGTTCGATGTCTTTGAAACAACAAACTCGCCAACTCGGGTAGTCAGCCCTATCATTAGAGGAGGAAAAGTCACTAGGTCAGTAACCCCGACCTTGCCAAGGTCGAAACCTCTGACACCTCCTACTTTTGTTAAGCCCTCAGAATAGATAGAAAGCCCAATTGTGGATTAATTGAAAGCCACTACAACTAAGATGAGTATCTGGGACCTACTCCTTGGTTCTCAAGATTAGAGGCTCACTATCATCAAAAAGCTGATAGAAATTGAAACATCTCCCCTGGCATCACCAGAACAAATTTGCACACTACTTAATAATGAGACTATTACTGTTTCCCCCGACATTGTCTTTTCAAGCTTGGATCTACCCGACGAAGGCATTTGCCATAATAAGGCTCTCTACTTAAAGGCTAGTGTCTTCGGGCACATCATGCTCTGTATAATGGTCGACAATGGTTCATCACTGAATGTCTATCCTAAGGATATCTTGCTAATCCTAGGATGAACTGAGAGGGACTTAAAGAGATCCACCACAGTCAACAAAGCCTACGATAACTCCAAGAGCACCGTCATTGGCACATTCGAAGCTGAAGTTACCATTAGTGAAATCTCATCTATAGTACTTTTCACGGTCATAGACAGCCTAGTAACCTTCTCTATGCTGGTCGGATAGCCATGGTTCCATGCTCTAGGAGGAGTTCCATCCACTCTTCACCAGAAGATCAATATCCCATTTCGCTGAAAGATCATCACTCTAAAGGTTAATGAGGCATCATTAGTGGCAGCACTAAAAATGGAAGAAAGCCATATGAAAGGATTTACCACAGCCACAATTAGGCAAGAATCAAACAAGTAATTAGAAGTGCATTGGGGCCCATGGATTCAGGGATACATGCAAAAGCACCACACTCCTGAAAAGGGACTAGGTGCCTGTGAACAAGGAATGCTGACCTTCGATACAGAGGCAGGAGAGTGGAAACTCGTAGGACTTGGTTACACAGGCCCAAGAAGAACTGCCCATAAGATGATTGTTTAAAGAAAGTCGCAACAGCCCTACAATGAGGCACCCAAGCCTATTACTCACCAAGGAAAGACGGTTTTGGGATTCAAGATTTTCTCAAACATAGTTAACTACGGCAAGCATGGTGCAAGCTCCATAACCTGCATGTTGAAAGGAGCGAGTCATCAGCCAGATGCGAGGGCAATCCTAGATCAGATCAAGTTTGACAAATAGGTACACCCGAAGAATGTCAAGAAGCTGAGTAAAGAGGAGGAGATCTACAACACCCTAGCTAAACACCTTCAAGCGTAACTCAAGATAGTGGAGGAAATAAAAACAAAGGGAGGTTAATTGAGCCAAACCATCATGGACATGGTCATAACCATGAAAGGCAAGGCAAAGGTATAAGAGGAAGATGACAAGGACATCCTGTTGAAGTCGGCTGATATAGGAGAATCATCCGCTGAGGAGCCAGACCCCACCAATCAGGATTAGTCTTTTATTTCCATTTCCATTTTGTTCGAAATGAATAATGTACTTTATGATGATAATAAGATGAAGAACTTGGCTTATTTAAATTGTGTTTCTGATTACAATTCCATGCATCTATTCCAGCATTCATCTAACATGTTTAACATTAATAATGATATTATAAAAGAAATTAACTTAATTACTGAAGATGATCCAAAAATGGTATACATGTCCAATCAATTGCCCATCTAACAAGAGAGAGATTTGATAAAAGTATTGAAAAATCACATTTTAGCCTTCGCCTGGTCTCACAAAGATATGCTAGGACTTGATCGGCACATCACCAAGCATAAGATCCCCACGAACCCGAAGATTTGGCCGGTGAAGCAAAAGATGAGAAGGATGCACCCAGAATGGGCAGAAAAGGTTAAAGTGGAAGTAGCCAAGCAGATCAAGGCTAATTTCATCGAGGTCATTGAATACCCTACTTGGCTGTCTAATGTAGTTCCTGTACCCAAGAAGAATGGTGACATCTAAGTTTGCGTTGACTTCAAGGACTTGAATAAGGCCACCCCTAAGGACGATTTCCCGCTACCACACGTCGATGTTCTGGTAGACAGCGTAGCAAGATCAGCCATGTATTCCTTTATGGATGGATTCTCGGGATATCACCAGATCCTCATGAATGTAATAAATAAGTTCAAAAGAGGAATTAAAAGAGGAATCCCTCAGAGGATAAGGTAAAAATCATTGGCGATTCAGCTTTGGTCATGAAGCACGTCACAGCTGACTGTGAATTAATAGAGGAATCCCTCTGACCTTACTTACAGGCTGTATGGAGAAAAGCCACAAAGTTTATTGAATGCGAATTTCACCACATGCCTCGTGAGGGAAATCAAATGGCAGATGCATTGGCCACTTTGGCCTCTATGTAGGAAGGGCCCTAAAAGCAGCCAATCAAACCTCTTATTATGGAGATAACCTGATCTTTGTATTACGTCCACACAATAAACAACGCCATAAGTAAGGAAGAACCCTGGTACTCTGACATTGTCAAGTTCCTTAAAAATGGTGAATTTATGGCTAAGGCTACGGATTCCGATAGGAATACACTAAGGAAGCTCGTTGTGCAATTCTGCCTGGTTAAAGGAGATCTGTTCAAAAGGTCCTCTGATGGCTTATTGTTGCAGTGTCTGGCCCAGTAGGAAGCTGAAAGGGTAATGAAAGAGGTACATACAGGAGACTGTGGTCCACACATGAATGGTGTCATGATGGCAAAGAAAATCCAAATAATGGGATACTTATGGTTAACCATGCTAGCTGATTGTATTCAAGAAGTGAAGACTAGCCATGCTTATCAGATATACGGGGATTTGAGCCACTTGCCCTCAACAACGTTGTAAATCTTGACAGCGCCTTGGCCATTCTCAGCCTGGGGCATCGACATCATCGGTAAAATAATACCATCTTTAACTAATGGTCATCGCTTCATTATAGTGGTCGTCGATTACTTTTCCAAATGGGTTGAAGTAGAATCATACATGAGCATCACCGCCAAGAATATGGCCTTGTTCATTCAACGATACATCTTCGCCAGATATGGCATTCCTCACTGCATAGTAAGTGACAATGGCATATAGTTCCGAGGAGAAATAGTCGACCTTATTGAGAAGCACGGGATTGAGCACCATCACTCTTCACCCTATCGCCCTCAAGCTAACGGAGCTGTAGGAGCGGCTAATAAGGCAATCAAGAAAATCCTCTCCAAGATGATTTCTAACTACCGAGATTGGGCCGATCATTTGCCCTACACCTTATGAGGATACAGAACTAGTGTCAAAACCCCTACAGGTCAAACTCCTTTTTCTCTCGTCTATGGGATGGAGGCAATATTGCCCATTGAAATGGAAATCAAATCTTTGTACATAGCTCTCAAATCCAAACTTTCCAAAGATGAGTGGGCAAAAGCAAGACATGAGGAACTGACTCTAATCGATGAAAAATGATTAACTGCACTGGAAAATCTATAGTTGTATCAACAGCACATGGCTAGGGTTTATAACCGTAAAGTCAAGGGGCAAGACCGACCTCTGAGAATGGGTGATCTAGTCTTATATCAATTTTGTAAAACGCACATAGATGCTTGAGGGGAGTTCCAGCCAAACTGGGAAGGCCCGTACGTAGTAAGAAAGACTCTCAGTAAAGGGGTAGTGGAAATCCCAGACCTGGATGGCAATGAGTTCGTGAATCCAGTAAATCGTGACAAGTTGAAGCGCTCTCTTGTGTAAAAGAAAAAATGATAAAATGTAAAGGTCTGTCAAGAGCTAGTGAGGGCTCTTGGGCAAAAATAAAGACCCCAAAATAAAAGAGTGAAGCCTTAGGTAAAATCCATTCAGAGCCTTAGGCAACGATGGGCATTTCTTGGGAATAAATACTATTTTCCCTTCCTATTTAAATAATATCTTTAGTAGTAACATGTTCGTGTTAAAAATACTAAATGAGTGCATTAAATGGAAATTGCGAATTGTCTAATGAAACACGCATTCAAATGACATCATTTCATCTTCATTACACATAAAAGTACATTACAAACAGGAAATAGAAGCAACAAAGACGAACGACGAGGCCTAAAACCTTTATTCTCCCACGGGAACAAAAAACACCTAATGGCAAGCTCAAGGACCCTCAAGGAAGCTGCGGAGTCTCTGCATCTCAATGAGCCTCTCTCCAAGGGTAGGAAGCCCGTGAGTACTCGCAACCCATATACGATAAGCCTCGGAAGGATGGATGTCAAAGGGGGCAGAGTAGTTCATCTCTGCCTGAGTGTGACTAATCCACCTCACGTTATGGCGATAGACCCAAGTATAGGAAAGCTCTGAGCCAATCAGGGTGCACAGGGATGTAGGGAACTCCTGAGAATGACCGTATTACCTGCACAAGTGACCAAGAGAGTAGGTAATAACCTCGAAAAGGCCAATGAGGACCACGGCGCCTCTAGCAACATCGGTAGTCACATGTGTGATACCCCACCAAGGGCAAACCCAATGAATATCCTTAGCAGCTCAGCTACCTATAAAATTAACCCACTCCTCGATGGTGAAATCTCTGTAAGGACGATTGCCGATGCAAACTATAGAACCTCGCGCCTAGTAGGCCTCCGGATGATAATCCATGCTTGTGGGAATAGACAACACAGAAAGCTTGTCCCAAAGCCAAAGCTACAAGGGAAAACACAAAAAAGAAAATGAAAAAAAGAAAAGAAAAGAAAAAAAAGAGAAAAAAGAAAAAATATGGCCTGCTGGATTGAAAACCTTAAAAGGCAGTCCAGACAAAAATCAAGGCAAGCCTGATGAATGGAAAACCTGAAAGGGCGGTTCATGCAAAAATAAAGGCTCAAATAAGATTTTCCTGAAGGAGATTCCTGCTGCCCCTGGTAGTAGCTTTAGTCCCATTACGGGAAGAACTCACAAAGATCAGTGTCTCAGCCAAACTCACTGTAACAGGAGATTTCCCCTCTAACATCTGATCAACGATAGTCAGGAAGGTAAATCCGCAAATCATAGTGGCAACCTCATAAAGGAAGACCCCTAATAAGAGCAAGCAAATGAGCAGAAGCCGACTCGCATCGTTAGGAGGAAGGCCACTGACTATGTCAAAAGCCACATCCAACCTCAAACCCTCATCACAAATCAATCTACGCATGTCGAATCATTGTAGCTGAAAATGATTCATCAGCGGATCAGAGAAATCAGGATGATGCTTTAGAATGGATGGGGGCATGTCAGCTGAAGATCTCAGAAGCCCACAGAATTCCTCATACAAGGGGCATAACTCATGCTCTCCAAAATGGAACACATTGTCAATAGGGTCCTAAAACCTGACAGCAGCTTGAATCACGTTATCCTTGATAAAGATGCAATAATATTCCTTCATATGCGCCAGACCGCAGACCCTGAGATGGTCCCAACCATCGAAATTCTTCAGATAAACATTCAAATCCACACAGAAACGGATATAGCCCTTCATGGCGAAATTTAATGAGAGTAGCAGTTCGATATACGTTATTTATGGGGCAATCTGCCAACATCTGGCAGATTACCCCGATAAACTCGATCAACGACAAAAGAAAGCGCAAAGTGAAGGAATAATGAGAAATCCTTTATATATAAAAATGTGTTCATACAAGGAAAAGACACTATAAAAGGCCCAAAGAAAAAAGCAAACAACAAAAAGAAAGCCTATCTACTGCCCGTTGGAGCTCAAGTGGCTAGGATTGAAAGGAGGGAAAAGTATCACCTTGTCCCTGCTGCGGGTTGACCACTTGGAGCATCCCCAATATACCTCGAAGCCGTCAGATCTCCAGCTGCAACATTTTAACATAGATCATTCATATTCATTTCATGACATGCCATGCCATGCATAATCATTAAAATAATAATAAAAAATGAACATACTGCCATACTAGAGTGTTGGTTCATCATGAACCACTGCTGCCCTTGAATATATCCCCAATCGGAGATGCTATCAACTATAGGCACCTATACAAACGAAAGATCGGGGACAAGTCAAAACTATCACGATCCGAGATTCTAAGGAAAAATAGAAGAAAAGGCAAAACAAGCTCACATGAGTGGTATCGGCCGGATGGAAGGCCACCGGATGCTCAGGATCCAGATAAGGCGGAATCACCGGAGTATAGGCACTCAGGTCAGGATGGTACATCAGAGACATGGGCGGCTGATACTGAAACCCTCGATGTCCCTCTACCATTGCCAGACCCTGAGGCAGGACAGATGACGCCGAAGAGCTACTCACGTGAGCAGAAGTAGTCGCAGGTCTACCCTGGTGGTGCTACATAGACAACAAAGCAAAAATTAGCACAACAATAAAAAATAGTAAAGGAGAAAATCAAGCCAATGAAAAGGAGGTACCATCATCCGGACAGTCTCAGACGATCCTAATCTCGCCTGGATGCTAAGGGCCGAAGTCGAAGGGCCAGGCTCCACAAGAATGGGATTTTACTATTATCATCTTTATTTTTATTCTAATTATAATTACAATTTAATACTGGTTTTTATTGTAATTTTACTAATATCAGTAATTAAAAAAAATTATTAGCAGGTACTTGATCCGCAAATTGGAGGGAGCAGCAGAGGCAAACCAATATCAGTTAAAGATTACTCTTATTTTCATATTTCTGGACTTTCCTCTTCCGCCCCGGCCGGCGCCACCGCCACTCCTGTGGCCACTCTCAACGACCATAGAAACCCCACCTTGAACGGAAACGGTAATGATTGCGACTCTGCCGTAGCGAAAAGGCCGAAACTTTCACCTTCGTTGCCGGAAATCACCGATTCCGAAATTCAATAGGAGTTCTCACACCGCGACCCCTCCGTCGCCCGCATCAACAACGGTAGCTGCCCGCAGTCAATCATTTCCGCTCAGCGCCAATGGCAATTAAAATTTCTCAGGCAGCCGGACGATTTCTATTTCAACGGCCTCAAGCCAGGTATCCTTCAATCTCGATCCATTGTTAAATCATTAATCAACGCTTACTACGTCGACGAGATCTCTGTCGTCGATAACGCCACCACCACCGCCGCCATTGTTTTACAGAATTGGGCTAGGTCTTTCACCGAGGGAAGATTCATGAAAGGCGATGTCGTTTTAATGCTTCAACTACGCCTACGGAGCTGTTAAGAAATCCGTTTAGGCATACCTTGCTCGCGCCGGCGGTAGTGTAATTGAAGTTCAATTGCCGTTTCCCGTGAAATCGAAATCGGAAATCGTAACGGCATTTCGAAATGCTTTAGAGAGGGGAAAAGATAACGGTAAGAAAGTGAGATTGGCTGTGATAGATCATGTTACTTCAATGCCTAGTGTAGTGATTCCTGTTAAGGAATTAGTTCAAATTTGCAGAGAAGAAAGTGTATGCCAGGTTTTTGTTGATGCAGCTCATGGAATTGGATGTGTTAATGTTGATATGAAAGAAATTGGGACTAATTTTTACACTAGTAATTTACATAAATGGTTCTTTTGTCCACCTGCGGTTGCTTTCTTGTATTGCAGAAAATCAAACAGTAAAGGTAATGATGATTTACATCATCCCGTTGTTTCTCATGAATATGGAAATGGATTAGCTGTAGAGTGCTTGGATTGGTACTAGGGATTACAGTGCTCAATTAGTAGTTCCTTCAGCACTGGAATTCATTAACAGATTTTCAGATGGGATTGAGGGGATCAAGAAGAGGAATCATGAGACTGTTGTAAAAATGGGGGATATGTTAGTTAAATCTTGGGGGACTCATTTAGGGTGTCCCCCAGATATGTGTGCAAGCATGGTCATGGTTGCATTGCCTGTTAAATTGGGGATTTCTAGTGAATTGGATACATTGAAATTGAGGACCTATTTGAGAGATAATTTTAAAGTTGAGGTTCCAATTTATTTTAGAGCTCCAAAAGATGGTGAAATCGATCCTGTGACTGGTTATGCTCGGATTTCGTATCAAATCTACAATAAGGTTGAGGATTATTACAAGCTTAGGGATGCCATTAATAAACTTGTTAGCGATGGCTTCACTTGTGCTTGTCTCACTAACTGAAGAGGTATGCCTAATGCCTTACTTTCAATATTTCAGATTATGTGTCTAATTATGGGTTTTGATACTCTATTCTATTAATTGGCAAAATTGTGTTATCTTTTCCACAGTTTTTGAAGGTTGAATTGCAGTAATTGTTAGTTGTGCTTAAGTTTAGAGCTTAGTTATCAAAATTGTACGATTTGCGATTCGAATAGTACGATTCGATTCAAATCTATGGGGTGAATCTAAATCCACTGTGAATCGGAGGTGAATCGGCTTTGGCCGATTCCATCGATTCAGCCGATTCACAACATAGCTAGAGAAAAAAAGAAAAAATGAGATTGAAGATCAGGAGCCATGTTACTCGAACTCTTCAAATCAATGTCCATATCCGTCACGGCAAGAATGTCTCAGACACGGCAGAAACTTGGTATATTATAATGGTGTGACTATAATTTGGCAGTGAAACTTTCCGAAACACTATTGTTTAGAGATGCCAAATGCTTCCATCAATTTAAAACTCCAGGTTCTTTTATTGATGGATGGTTCCTCTTCCATTATTGTAATTAATAGTTGCGTAATTCCAATAAAAAAAACAGCTGGAATTCTTATCAAAAGCTTTTCAAAGCATTTAGACTTCTGAGAAAATTAAATTTGGATGGCCTTTAATCCCTTTAACCAATCCATAATTAATATAAAGCTCTATATTAGTACTAAATATATAGTATATGATATATTGTATAATTGATATGACATAATAATTACTCCCTCCGGTTCCTAATGTATGTCATTTTAGGATTTTTACTAATACCAATAAAACATTTATTATAATATTAAAATGACTAATTTATCCCTTAACTTCATTATAAAATTCTCTTTCTTCTCAATTATTACTCCTTATAACTTCATTTATACTTAATCTCTTTCCTAATTAATACGAGGGTAAATTAGGAAAAAAGTGTTGAATGATGCATTGAAATTTTAAAATGACAAACAAAAGGGAAAATAAAATGTTTTCTAAAATGACATACAGGGAGTAATTGATTTGTGGATTATTTAATGCAAGTTTTATAACTTTTATTTAATTAGTTAAGTTTGTATATGTTAAATTTAATATTACAAAAATAATAATAATGATAATATTATTTGAAGTTGAACATGTTAAAAATTTATATTTTAATGATTTTTTGAAGTATAACTGAATCTTACGATTCGATTCGATTCACGATTCTCTATTCACAAATTATGGATTTCGATTCTCGATTCGGATCCCGATTTGACAACTATGGTTTAGAGTTGATTCAAATTTGCAATGCCGAAACCTTAATGATATAGGACAATGGATATGTCCTCAGATGTAGTGTCTCTCTGCTAGCCAAAAGTAGCATTTAATGCACAATATTATCTTGAAGTGTGCACAATCTGTTGAACTTTCTGTTTATGAGTAGTCCAAAGTGTGATTTAACTGCATTTTCTGCATTTTTGGAACCGTAAATGAAATGTTAATTTGTGGTTTAACTGTAGCAACTATGCTAAGTGATAAGTGATCCCGTTAAATGAACTTGTTAGAGAAGTCCAATTCGATCTGTTTATTGATGAAATGAGTATCATTTTCATTTTGATGAAAAACGTATGCATCTGTTCATCGAATATGAAGTGGTTTTGCTGCTAGTTGAAATAACATGCTTAGTTTCTGTTGTTGAATGATGGATTGCTATTTGTGATGTTGAAATAATTCTTTTGTTACTAGTTTCCTATCTTGAAGCTTAATGCAGTTTTTTTTTTCTTTCTTAATTTTTCACTCAAAGTGTTGGCAAGAATAAAAATCACATCATCCAAACCTCTTGTAGTTATACTTCTTTGGTATAAATCTTGTTTTTTTCCTCCCAACATCTACCAATATAGAAAATTAGAGATCTGGTTTGCAGGAGAGCATGTAAAATTGAATATTAGCTTTGGTATACGAATATGATCCTCGGTCAAGTACCAAATTTGAATGACTAATATCTCATCTTAAGTTTAATGAATTCATCAATGTGATCTTTGATTTCATTGTTTTATAAGATGTTTTGTCTTATTTGTATGTTTGTGGTGGTAAATTATATGTGAATATGCTAGAGTTATACATCATCCATGAATTTATATCTTCTTCGGAAACAAGAATGAGCGACTCTCGCTATGAAAAAAAAGCAGTGTTGTCTGTAAATTCTTGTATGCTTAAGTTTTCTTGTGTGGCAATCTGTCTCAAATTCCGAGTAGTATTTACAAACAGAAACTTTGAACCGGACATTTCATTCTTTAAATATCCAATGTGGAGAAAGAAAGCTCTTTTCTAGATGTCAGATGAAGGACTAGTTTGATCCTTTAACTTGGCTAGCGGTCCAAAAAGAACTCTATGTTCAGTTTAGTCCTGTACTTGTCATTTTTGTCAAACGAATTCAAAATGGCGTTTAAAAGATATAACATGTATGATTCCCAATTTCGAACATGTGCCAAATTTCAAATATTGATGCACAAATAGGGTGATCAGTATTGATATGCAAAGTTCATTTTATCCCTACTCTACTGTGCTAACCATAGTTGTTAAAGGCGCGCCTCACGCAGGGCGCAAGGTCCTGCGCCTCGCCATACATCAGGCGAGGTAGCTTACCTCAGGTGCGCCCTAGGCGCACCTCGGTGTGCCTTGTGCGCCTTAGAGACACTTCTATTTTTTCATGGTTCCAACTTACTTTAATGTGTTGTCCATCTACTTTTAAGAGTTTTAACAATAATTCAAGGCTAGATATTCCTAATGCAATATGTAAATTTAAATATTGTACATCTAACAATTCTCTTAGTTTCACTTTCTAGTATTTTTATTGCATTTAACTTCACTTTTCCAGAAAATGTTTTTTGTAAATTTAATGTGCCTACCGTACCTTAGGCGCTCGCTGCGCGTCGCGACTGTTCTTGAGGCGCACCTGGCACTTGGGCTGCGCCTAGTTCCTTGACAACTATGGTGCTAACTGAGGGGATCAAACCGATCAAATGATCATTTCATCCATGGGGTATAGTCATGATTTTATTTGCTTAATTGGAAACTGCATTATCCTATAATTTTTGTGTTTGTTTTTAGTTCAACAAGGGAACACTAGAAGAATCCCAATGAGTAACAGTTGGCTGTGGTGTCATGGTTTAGGTACCATGAATCTCCAACCTCTTTTCTATCACTATTCACTACAATTGCCAGGAGTTGTATGAATTTAGTCAGAGTGTACAAATAAATAAGACATTTTTGTGATTTTCATGACTTAATTCAGGTGTTGAATATTCCCTAGTCTTCATATTGACTTGGTCATTATTTCCTTGATGTGTGTCTTTACTATATAGCACTCCTGACTATGATCTTGCCACGAATACTGAAAAGATGCAGATTAACCGTTAATTTGAGCCTTAAACTTCAGTTACAGATTTGTTTATGGATCTTCAATATAAGTGTCAAGTTATATTTTATAGCATTAATAATTTTACTGTCGTCTAATAGCCATTTCGTACAAGTCGCACAAGAAATATCATTTTCAACAATTTTTTGTTTGAAGGCAAAATGTTGATAATTTAATTATTTTATTTAGAAAAAAATTTTAATGTGCAAGAATGGTAGATTCATAAGAAGCCGATCCTTTGCCAAAAATGTCTACATCAGACTCTTGAAGTTTTGATTCACTATATGTGTATCTTGGTATGAATTTGATATGTTAACTACAAATATTTAATTGATATCTCGTATATATTGAATGATAAAATATTGTTACTGAAATTTATGAAAAAAAAATGTCAAACACTAGAATAGTGTCATGTAAGACCACTACTTCAGTCGGAAATACAAATTAGGTAAGTCTACAACATTACCTCAATGCCTAACAATGAGTTGATAAGTCTATTCCTCAAAAATATATTCATAAAGAAAAATGAACATTTATATTTGAAAAGATTAAAATATTTTCGGAAATACTTTTAAAAAAAATATTTTCAAAAATAATTAATGAGTTATTATTGTTGAATATGTTCCAATGCAATGTTTAATCAAAACTGATATTGATTGAACTTACATCTATATTGAAGTGAATAAAATTGAGTGTAACTCAACTATTTCAATTTCCAAGAGTGTGGTCTTCTAATTAATTAAACTTTAGAGAGTGGTGTGACAAACACAAAGGTATCAACCAACTACCACAAGACAAGACAAATCAATGAACTTAACAATGAAAATTTACATGATATTGGCAATAAACTTAACAATGAAAATTGACATGATATTGGCATTATCCATTTTATTTCAAAAAATAGAAAGAGAGACATTGAAAGCATATTAGATAATGCTATTTTGTCGCATTAAATCTTTATTTAGTGTATAAAAAAATCTTTCTTTAATGATAATTTAATGGCATGGAACGTGTGAAATTGCAATTTGTACATTAATTGATGTCTCAAAGTACCTTTTTTTATGGGAGACCTTAAGGCTTAAAACATGTGAAGGTAAATGGAAAACAAAGATGCACTTTAATACCTAAGTTGAAGTTGTATTTAGCCAAGCATATAAGAGATTATTGAGATAGTCGAGAGAATTAAGAGAATATATAAGTCAACTCGATTCAAATATATGACTCTTTTATTATATTAATATCAAGTATTAAATTATTTAAATTTTGAATAAAAATACTTGTTACCATGTTGTCTATATAAACATACATGTTTAAATTATAATTTTAAAATAATAATGCCATGACTAAAAAATTCATTAATGATAACAATGAGATGAAGCATATGATTACACTTATTTGACAAAATAATCATAGCATTTCTTTTCATTATTATTGGATTAAAATTCAATAATAATAAAAAATAAAATAATGATTATTTTCAAAGAAAATGTAAAATATAAAAATTCTTACAGCGAATATTTTTTTTATGTCAATGGAGTTTTAAATTAAATAATAGAACAAGTAATAAACTATATATGATATGTTAAATATATTAATTATATAATTGTACAAGTTGCATCTTTATAATCATACGATGTAAAATCGAATTTTAAAAGTTTAATTTAAATAATGAGTTTTAAAGTTGTAAAATTGGCTGTAAACGGCACTAAAATAGATAATATCATTTAAGCTATTTATAATATATTATTAATACGATCATAATGAGGGATGTATTAAGAATGAATCACACATCGCTTTTTAAGGGATTCATTGAGCTTATATATAAATAGGGCTTAAAAAGCCTTAACTTAAATGACACGATTTAAAACCGTGAGGTTGATCATAAATAACGCCAAACGGATAATATCGCTTAAACTGTTTATAACATGTTATCAATACTATCATAATAAAGAATTGTGTTAGAAATGAATTTCACGCGCGTGTCGGAGTATTTAGTGAGCTTATGCATAAACACATCTTGGTACAGTTCTTCCAGATCCTTCTAATCGCTTAACGCCGGCCAAACAGTCTAAGGAGTCATCGGCGGCTACCGATTCCGATATCCTTTCGAAGAAGCTTAAGGTTGAGGAGACACCGGCGGCCATGGAAGATGATCCCCCTTCTGATGTGGAGTCCGAAGATGATTTGATTTTGAAGAATCAGAAGGAAGAGAAGACGCCGGTGGCCAACGAAGATGATTCGAAGGATGAGAAGACTCCGGTGGCCAACGAAGATGATCCGCCTTCTGAAGTGAAATCCGAAGACGATTTCCTTTCCCAGAAGCTTGGGGCTGAGGAGACACCGGCGGCCATAGAAGATGATCCGCCTTCCGAAGCTTATTTCCATAAGAAGCCGCGGCCGGCCAAGGAATTTGATTAGCCTTCTGATCTATTCGAGGAGGACGACTTCGAAGGAGAAGTTGTGAAGTATAAAAATGGTTACATCAAAGGATTACGGAATGCCTTTTCTGATGCTCCGAGCAGCCCTAAATCTGCAGATTTATATGTACTTGAAGATTTACCCGATAAGGAGGAGAATAGTATCTTGGACCTTTGCCTCATAGAGTACGTCAAAAGCGAGGTAATTATCTATCTATTTCATTTGATTCTTACTTACCGCAGGATATGCTAATTCAATCTAGTCTTGTTTCTCAGGGTTTCGATGTTGAACATTTTCTTGGCAAGGTAGGTTGCGCGCTCGACCTTCTTCGTTTGGATGAAAATGACCCCTTGTATATGGACAACATCCTTACCACCGACTGCCAGAAGTCTGTAGAAGATGCTATCGCTTATTATAATCACATGGTCAGCTCTAACACTTCTAATCCTTGTAAAATTCATCCAAACAAGCATTTCATTTTGTACTTCATGTATGCAGAACAAAGGCAAACTTCAACTTGAGGGAATCATTAAGTGCCTTGTTAGATTTGGTAGTTGCTACTATGCCACCTTTATTGCCAAAGACACAGATACTGGAGTTACCCTTACTTATCAAACTCAAGTACTGCGTTATCATTCTTATCGAAAGACCATCTTCATGAAGTTTAGATTAAGGCCAGATTCACGACCTCTGTTCAGACAGTGATGCATAATAAGCTCCCGGTAATCCTAACTCTTTACTCTGTTTTTTTGGTTTCTCGCCATGGAAAGTAGATCATTGCTAGATATATATTTTGCTTGAGCTTGCTAACTGTTGTGTTGATTGTGTTTGTATGTGTTCTATATTTTTGGACTTGGCCCTTGTGTTTCACTGGGATATATTATATTCTTCAAATTCTGTATGTTGGAATTGGAATTAGCTAATTGTCTGTTGAATGTTTACTTGAGCTTGATAAGTTTTTGGTGATTGTTAATATCTTATAATCTAGTCTGGATAATGCTTGATTTTGTATTCGGGCCTACTAACTGTTTTTTATCACTCCCCACCGATGTAGACTGTGTAAATAAGCTGGAATTGGGAGACTATTGTTTATACCAATTATTCTTATACTTTAACTGATTCATATAACGGTAAAATGTCTCAAGAACATAGTTGTTTAGTGCGCAAGTGAGTCAGGCGCGAGGTGCGTGCCCAAGTGACAGAAGGCACAGTTTGGCTAAGTTTTTTTTAAAATAAAAATACATCTTTTTTTGTCAAATCTAAAGGTAATTTTAAACATGCAAGTCTAAAACAAAGCTAAATTTTAATTTATTTAGGTGGAACAAGCAGATAACTTGAACTTTTATGTTTTTTACTTGTTTAGTGTGTCACTATTTCTTTGTTTATTTGTAGTTAGTTTGCTAATATTATTTGAATTCAATGATTCAAATGAATATAAATAATGAATAAGGATTAATGGTGTCTCTAATTTGGTAGTATTTCCTAAACTAATTCTTAATTTTAGGAGATATTAAGTCTCTGCATATCAGTCTCTAATTCATGGGGCCATTTAATTTAATAAAATACACCTAAAAAGAAAAAGTCATGATAAATATAGCCTGCAGTTGGCCTGGCGCCCCTAGGTGCTGGAAGCGCACATTCGAGCGACTCTGCCTTGCTCCAGGTCTTTTGAGGCAATGAACTGTGAGCCTCGAGCGCCTGGAGCCTAAAGCGCGCCAGTAACAACTATGCTATGCTTAAGAATGTACTTTAACTATTCATTCATATCAATTTTATTGCTGTGGTTTGTCCAGTCTATATGTTTCATGTTATATTTGGATGATTGAACGGTTTAGTCAAACTGTTGTGGCTTATGGTCATTGTCTTTTTGTTGTCTTGTGTAGGGATGCAAACGAGCCGAACCGGGACTGAACCTATTTAAGCTCGGCTCGGCTTGAAAATAAAAATGATTGAGCTTGGCTCTTAGCTCGTCGAGCCTTGAGTAATTTAGCTCGGCTCGAGCTCATGGACAACCTCTCACTTATTATTTCTAAATACGCACTTTTGCCAAATTAAAATTCAAAGAGTCAAACTCTTTTTATATTAGATGTTTAGGCTATGGGTTTTTTTTTTTGAAAAGTGAGAATTAGAACAGGAATACAACTTGTTCAATGATATTTAGAACTAATTAAGAATAAGATATACAACTTTTTCTTAGTTAGAATATTTAAAATTAAAACTAATCTCCCATATTTATGTGAATATATAGGAAATTAATAATATTATAAAGCATAGTTATCAAAATCGTACGATTCGCGATACGAATCGTACGACTCGATTCGATTCACCCGGAAATAGATTTAAATCTGTGGAGTGAATCAAAATCCAGTGTGAATCGGTGGTGAATCGGCCGAATCGGTGTTGAATCGGATGAATCGGCCGAATCCACCGATTCATGAACAAAACTGAAGAAAAGTAGAAAAATGATGAGATAGAAGATAAGGATTGCATGCGTCTTCAACTGTAGAAAAATGATGAGATAGAAGATAAGGATTGCATTCTTGAAGACGGCTTGAACTTCAGACAAGCTAGCTGCTGGAAATTTCTGTGGGATGGTGTCTTCCATGTTCTATTTAACTAAATAAATGAATAGGGATGGATATGGCTTACCCTTACACTTAATAAAGAAGACTAAAGGACGTTCCTTTCATTTAATGTAATGTTTCCTTTTTTGCTTTTAATTATATTATTATAACAAGAAATTGCACAATTTTCAAGTGCACTAACAGCACCAAGACCATCTTTAGTAGATAGTCCATTCCAACAATAATTTTGTCACATAGGCAAAAATAGATAATGGATAAAAAAATTGTTTTACACTAGCTTGTCTATTTTCTCTTTTCTATATGATGTGGCACAATAAATGTTGGACATTGCCTATTTGATCTTCTACATATAGACAATCAAATGGACTACCAACTTATCAAATTAATTAATATTTTAATATTTAACCTTGAAACAAGATTGTAATTGGGTATTTTTATTATTTAATCACACAATTTTAGATGAAATAGACAATCTAGTGTAGCTTTTTTTATAGACATTGTCTATTTCTAAAATTATTGACATATCATAAATGTGAGCTTTTATTTTACATGCCACATAATCATGGAATCCACTATCTACCATCTTTAGTAGATAGTTGATTCTAGGATTACGTGGCGTGTGGAATAGACAATCACATTGATGACATGTCAATAATTTTGAAAATAGACAACATATTTTAAGTGACTAGCTACAATAGATTGTCTATTTCATAGTGGATTGCAATATAAAAAAATTAATTATTTATTAAATTTTCTCTTTTGTAACTAACATACATTTGAATTTTAAATTAATCATTAAAATATTAATTAAATTGATGACATGGCTTTCTATTTGATTGTCTACATATAGAAGATTAAATAGACAATATTCAACATTTATTGTACCACATCATATAAGAAAGAGAAAATATACAAGCTAGTGTAAAATTATTTTTCACTTAATTATCTATTTTTGCTTATATGGTAAAACTATTGTGAGAATAGAGAAACTAGTGAAGATGCATGCTCTAATAACGATAGAGACTAGAGTAAATGGATTTTAGTGGCCAATTTAACTCATCCTCCCACGTTGCATTGTTTTTCAAGTGCGTTAATTATATTCTTCTAACTTGACTCAATCTATTTCCTGGTAATAAATTTTCACTGCCGAAAGTTAATTTCCAATGTACCGTTTGCAATGTTAGATACTACTCCCTCCAGTTTCGAAAATTAGTTGCTTTAGATAAATTCACAATAAGCAATTAGTGGAGGGTATAAAATTACTTATTTACACTTAAATTAGCATTAATTGAGTAATATATGTATTGAGATTGAGCTACAATTAATAAGGGTATAATAGGGAGAAAAGAGTAAAAGCTTACATTGAAAATAGAGAATGACAAGTAAAAGGAGTAAAGGAAAAGTATGTAGAGTGACTACTTTTTGGAACTGGAGGAGTACTAAGCATCATTATAATAATATCATATAATTGATATAATAATTTATTTTATTATGAATTATTAGATATGATTTTTATAAATTTTATTTGATTAGTTTAGTTTTTACATGTTAAATATGACATTATAAAATAATAATCATAACATGTACGAGGTAGAAGAATGTTAAATATTTTATTTTTTTAATATTATAAAGTTGAACCGAATCTTACGATTCGATTTACGATTCAAAAATTTAGATTTCGATTCTCGATTCGAATTCCGATTTGACAACTATGTTATAAAGTAATTAAAAAATTATACGAGTATGCTCGCGAGCTTTCAAGCCGAACCTTAAAAAGCTCGGCTTGACTCGTTAATATCTCGAGCCGATATCAAACTCAAGTCGAGCCTTTTGATCGAACTTTGACCGAGCCGATCTCGAACTATTCGCGAACAACTCAACTCGATTGCAACCCTAGTCTTGTGATCCGAATTGAATCAACTCATGTTATATTTGGATAGAAGTCGAAGTTAAAAATTCACTGTTTTGAATGATATATAATGAGCGTTAATTGTCTTCATTTCAAGTCTAAAGCCAATTATTGATATCTACTCTCCGGTAGTCTTGCAGTTGTTTATACTAGTAAAGATCAAATAATGACTTCTACTTCATTATGTATATATGTGTATTAGTCTCCGTCAGATTTGGGAAAGAATGATTGCAAGACCGCTATAGTGAAACTCCTTTTTCTTCACAAAATTACCGTTTTGTTCTTGTGTACTTGTAATTTCTCTTGGCATGTACACATTTTGGATAGTTTAGAAGATTCTTGTCCTTTAAAATATATCTCCACTTAGGTCTTAGCGACTATTATTGGTCTGTTCTGCAATACTCATTCAGATGCTGTTACTCGTTTCCAAAGATTTTTGCTAGATAAGTGTGGTTATTTTTAATGCGCGTTTAGTAATTTTGGATTGGATAACTATCTATATGTCAGTACTCACATGCTTGCTCTTATTTACAGGTTCTTATACCGCGGTTAGCTCTTTTTCTTCTGGTAATGTGGACAGGCTCTCACAACTTGTGTGGAATGATAGTATCTTTGAACTTTGTTCGAGTTTGCTTTGAACGACTCTGTATGCGAATATGGCATTTGTTATATGCTAACTTGACATGATGATTTAACCTTTTTCAATTCGTTACCTTTTCGAATTTCTTGTTCTTTTTCCAAACCGTTTTTGTATGCATGTCTAGTTTGATAATCGCCAAGCATCTCATTTTACAGGAACTGTGTTCATTTTATTTCACATGTTTTGTATTGGTTTAATATGCTACATGACTGGTGAATAACAAGGACCTTCACAAAACTGCTTTTTTTTTTTTTGACAAATGATGGACCATGAACCCTTTCCTATATTATGGAACCTTATTTTAGGCAACATTATTTTAGGCGGTGTTTTAAAAATCGGGCTAGGCGGGAATTTTTTAAACACCGCCGTGACTTTCCATAGTCGGGCGGTTGTAGGCGTTTTTTATATTTAGGCGGTCCTAGGCGGGCCAGTGTTCTAAAGATCGGTCTAGGCTACCTTCTAGGCGGGGCTGGGGTGGGATTTTTCAAAATATTGAATTTTTTTACGTAAAAATTAATTAACTTAATTATGCTGTTTAGTATTTTTTATATTATAATTTTTTATATACTAATAAATATTTTACAACCAATCAATCAATTAAGTCTTAAATCTCACGCTAGGTGGAGTCGGCTATATAAATTTTTCGACGCCATGAAACTCTATCAAAAGCCAAACTTTCGCCAATACCTAACGAATACATATTCTTCGAAATAGTTTTTCTCCAAATAATCATAGGTTTACCTCTCTCTATCCTTACTCTCGGTCCTTAAGTTCTCACATTTTCTAACCGGGGCATCTATTGGTTTACGTAACACATGTCCATACCACCTTAGTCGTTCTTCTCTCAGTTTATTCTCAATATGTGCCACACCGGTCTTTTGACGGATGCACCCATTTCTAATTCGATCCATCCTTATATGTCCACCCATCCACCTAAACATCCCCATTTCCGTCACATTCATCTTTTGAATATATTGCGTCTTAATAGCCTAACATTCACTCCCATATGTTATGGCTGGTCTAACCATAGTTTTGTAGAATTTACCTTTCACTTTCAAAAGTATCTTCTTGTCACATAGAACTCCAATAGCAGTTCTACATTTCATCCATCCTACATTGATTCTATGGGTTACATCATCATCAATCACCCCCTTCTCGTGAAAGATAGATCCCAAATACAATTAATAAATATTTAAAAATAAAAAATATAAATCCGTCTAGGTCTCAGCCTAGTCGTCGGAAGCCGTCGGCCACCCGACTAGTGCCTAGCGCTTTTTAAAATATTGATTTAGGGGATGAATATTAAATTTATTTGTTTTTACTTTTTATTTTTTTAATCGTCTTATTGGTTGATTAGAATAGAAGTGATGGAAAAGAATTAATATACTAATAATAGAATATTATTATTAGTTTTAGAGAATATAATATAGGGAATGAAAAATAAGGAAGATGGTTGGAGCAAAACACTGTAGATTCTAAAAAATAGAGTTTGAAAAATGAAAAATTGGGAATATAATTAGACTTGGTAATCAAGTTTTGAGAAATTGATGAACGGCAAATTTGTTCCTTCAAATCAATGAGTTCAATGTAGGAAGAAAATCATCTCTTAAAAAGAAGAAAATCTAAAACAATATTCTAACTTGGACCCAACTAACGAGTGGACATTTTAAAATATAATATATGATATTTCACTTCTATCAACATTTAATAAGAGATAAAAAAAATATTAAATTTTAAATTATAAGTAGAAATTAAAGGAATTGGAGTATAAAATTTAGAGAATAATAGCAACGGTAAGGAAGAATAATGCTCTTAATTTTTTATTTTCGATTTTGGAAGTTGAAAATTCAAAGAAAAGGAAATGTTAAGAGACAATGATGGTAACAATGGAGTTCAGAGAAATTAATTTAATAAAAGTTTAATTCAATAATTAATACTTATTTTTATTTAATAATTCAAATAAAGTCGACCAACGTTTGTAGCTAACTAATCACTTTAATTTAATAGTATTATATTTTTAATGTTTTTTTTACAAAAGAAGGATTTAATTAATTTAAACTATAATTAAGTAAAAATAGTTTCATAATCACTAAAAATGGGCCACTTATTTTGCTGGCCCCCGGCCGTTGCCCTTATTGCCCCGTCCCAGGGACGACCCTGCCTATAACCCTGCCTATGACCTATATCCAATGCCCGTATCAATAACCCATATCCAAGACCTATAATCATCACCCATATCCTATAAATAAGTCTATCATTCTTAATAAAACTTTACTGCTTCAAAGTCATGGAGGAGTGTTGAAAATATTGACTTCAAAGCGGCAGGTATTTTCAAATTATATTTGTTAAAATTAGATTTTATTTTTGTTGATAATTGTTAGATTTTAAATTTAAATTATAGCCGTTAGGGTTTGAATGTCATCTCTTATCCTTGTAAGCCTATAAATAGGCAGCCATATTCATAATAAAAATGTGCTCATATATGTTATATACATGTGTTCCAATGTCTCATATTTTCCATTGCTTATATTCTTTACATATAAAATATTCTACAACACCAATTAAACCCAATTACCTAAATTGATTCGGACCCTTTGATCCAATTTACCCGCTCAGTGGCGGACTGGGTATTTCCAACAGATCAATTTCAAGGCTCTTGATTGAATCCATGGTTACGTTTTCATATATATCCAAGCTTTGTTTTATTTGTATAACGAGGTGCCATTTTCTTGTTAAATCGCATTATCAGTCTGCTTTTGTCATCACAATCATAAATATATATTGCTTTTGAATTACATTAGGTGTTGATCGGAATTACAATAAGTTTTGTATTTTCATCGAAGTTTGAAGAACTGCTATTCGTTTTGAATCAATTTTCTTGTTTTTGTTGGATTTTATACTTACTTGAAAGAACAAAACAGAAATTGCACTTTGATTCGTTTCCTTGGTATCCAGCACCAGCAGCAATAGCAAGAAGCTGAAATATCCATCGAGTTATAGAAACTCAAGCTTTTACGGCAACTTGACCTGTTCGCGGGCTGGGCTGTCCATCGAGCCTGGCCCGAGCCCGCTCTCATGCTGGGCTTGAACACCTATTTTCTTATTAAGTCCGGCCGTAGCTCGAGTTCGAGTTCGAGTCCGCTAAAGCCTGAAGTTTTATGAGCCCGACTTAGTTTTTGTATAAATGAATTTTTAATTTAATTACAATAATTTCTATAATATATTAAGGACTTAAAGTAAATAATGTAGTTGTACGTAATTTTGTAATTCCATTATTTTTAAATCAACAAAAACAATTATAAAATGATTTTATTCACACAGGTCATGGGCCGGGCTTGGAAATGACCTTGTAAGCCTGGCCCGAGCCCAGTTCTAGCTCGAAGTTCTAAAATATGAGTCGGGCCGGGTCGGATTTAGGTTGATACTTTTAGTTAAAAGCCTGACTAAGCCTGACTCGAATAAGGCCCGGCCCACCCGACGAACAGGTCTAATGGCCACCAAGATTTTAACACATTTAGCTTCGGCATGAATGTTCATAGAAGAGTTCCAGCCAGATTAAGAGATAATAATCCCCACTCGCATCTTCTTAATATGTTCAATCTTATAGTTTTCCTATAGTTTGTTTATAATTATGTTAAAATAATGCAGTTATGTTATAGTTAAATGTTTTTAGCTTTTTATTTATGCTTTGTAAGCTACAACATCGGGAATCAATTCTGGAAAGAACATAATATTATATGTTCTGATATATTAACAACACTTTTTATAATTTATTATAGTTTTTCTATAGTATACTTATAAACTATGTCATATCGATGTAATTGTGTTAAAAGGATCTTATACTTTTTTTGTAGTTGAGTTAAAGTGATATAGTTAGGCTAAAATGAATTTATAGTCTTCTTATAGTTTATCTTTACTTATGTTAAAGATGATGTAATTATGTTAAAATGATCTTATAGTTTACTTATAATATGTCAAATTGATGTAATTATGACATGATTATGTGTATTTTTAGTTAAATTTATGTTTTAATTGTATTTTAATGTAATAACAGCACACTTTATAGTTATCTTGTAGTAACTATAAGATAATTATAATGTCTTTAAAGATAATTATAAGATAACCATATATAGGTAAAAGGTAATATAAAGTAATTTAAGGTAGTATAAGATAGCTAAATGTGACTAACAATAACTAAAAGGATCTTGTAAAGTAACTATAAGGCGTAACTATAAAACAATTACTGGAACAAAATGGGTGACTTAGGAACATGTAATTTGACAAGTTATAGAAGGCCATAGAGCATGTTTTGATTTGTGAACTAATAAGAGAAAAACAGAGGGTAAATAATAATTTCTTCCATGATATTTGCACTAATATATTAATAAGTTCTTGAACTTTTTCAATTCAACTTATAACCCTATGTTTTATTTCTATACAACTATAACTCCATCCTCTTAATTTTTACAAGTTTCCAATCCAAATAATTTTTTATTTTAACTAAATTATCCTTATCTTTTAAAATTTCCATCTACCTTATTTAATTATTTTCAAAACATATTTTCATCTAAAAGTTGCATTCTCCCTCTTTCATTAAGGCTTAGCTTGGTAAAGTTCATTTGGAATTCTAAATACTTTTAGTTTAAAATAAGAAAAAACTTGGATTTCAAATTCTTATAATTTAGTTTCATGGAATTATGAAATTTTCAAATTTATTTTTAATTAATAAAATTCAATTAAATTACACATTTTAGCATGTCATGTCATGTCATGTCAATCAATGAATTTCATTTAAAAATAAATTATAGATGAAATTTATTTCCAAGTGAATTCTATATGGTCCAAAGATTTATGTGTGTATTTCCAGCGTACTCGTTAGATATATACTTCATTTGATTGGTTGATTAATGATATGAAAATAAAATATAAAATTTATTGCTGTAGTGTAAAATTACAATAACTATGCTATACTTTATTAAGTTTTGGCCATATTATAATTACTTAGTTTGATATTATTTGCTATTACTAATATATAGAGACAAAAACTATTTAATTAATAAAAGAATTTAAAAAATGAAAGAGAGGAAGAAGAAGGAAGACATGAATTTTAGATGAAAATATGTTGTGAAAGTAAGATAGGTGAATAAACAAAAAGATAAGGGCAATAGAAACGATTTTGTAATTTTATGTTCGAGTAATTTTCTTAGTTATTCAACGAACGTTTTTTTTAATGAAGTTCTACACCACAGTTTTTATTACTTATTAAGTTTTAAGTTAATTATTTTATTACTTAGTAATTCAGTTAGTAAGTTATTCAACTTATTATTAAATTAATTTAATAATTTAATTTTATTAATCTAATTAATAGAATTAAATAATTAATAATATAACTAATATTTAATATATGGAATAATAGAATTTGATTTGATTTCATTTTATTTAATAATAATAAATTTGAATAATAAATAAGTAATAGAATTGAAAATAGAATTAGTTAAAATTTCAAATAGAAAATTTTAAATAGAAATATTTGAATATTAATATTTTTAATGAAATTCTATATTAATAGAATTTACTAGAAATAGAGTAGAAATAGAGTTTTCATTTTTAATTGAATATAATAAAAAATAGAAATATAATAAAATTTGAATTTAATAGAAATAGAATATAATCAACTAATTATCTAATTCTACTAATCTAATATAGTAATATAGACTATTTCTTATAATATTAAGAATATTTGTTTTCTATTTGAAATTGGCTAACGAATCTCTTAATTCGATTCATAATCATCAGACACAAAGTTATTTGGATGAAAAACTTATGAAAGTTAACAGAAAGAAGTAATAGTCGGATGTAAATAAAACATAAGGAGTATAAGTTATATTCACAAAACTCAAAGTGGTGATAGTATATTTGTGCAAACATCAAATAGTTTATAATTATTTACCAAAGAGCACTGCAACAACCATAAACTAATAACTCCTTGTTTGCATATTTAACTAAGTAATATATCATTATGGTATATCTATAGTTTATATATGATTATATGTTACAATAATATAATTAAGTGTCATTACAGTTTACTTACAGGTACTTAAATAGATAGAGCTATGTTAAAATGATCTTTTAATTTACCTGTAGTTATATGTTATAGTACCAATAGTTTACCTACAGTTATATTACAGTGATTTTTTTTGAAGCAAGTTATATTACAATGATATATGTAGTTAGTTTACTTACATGTTACTTATAATTATGTCAAAACAATATAATGAAGTGTTGTATCATTATAGTTTACCTATAAGTAAGCTTTTTTTATTACTTAACCTATAGTTATGTTAAAATAATCTTATAGTTTTACTATGATTCCAACACTAAGAAACTCTTTTTTCGTGTATATATACCTCATAGCCTATTTATTCTGCAAATATGTGTAAGTTAGCACTAAAGGTCAAGTTTAGGATAACAATAAATTATATGCGAAATCAGGAAGGCTACAAGACAATTATATATAAAATTAATAGACCAAGTATCAAAATACTCTACTGAAAGACACATTGGTATGTAAGACTGGTAATTAGTTGAGGAATATTAAATACAATAGGAAAGTGAGAAAGGACATGAAAAAATAAAAGCATACGCCACCAAATTCATTATTAGGATTCTTGGCAAATGATTTTGATTTGTTGAGAGCCGCCGATTGCAGATGGGAAAACCCAGGGGAAAACCTAGCCGCCATCTTTAGTCTTTTCCGGCCAATCTTGATCGATTCTTGATCAATTTTGACCGGCTTTTCTCTCGGTTTTCTTCATTTAGATGGAGGCATCCTATCTTTCATTCTATTGCAATAGTAAAGACAAAACCCCTTTGATTCGGCAGTCCAATGATGCAGTTAAGAACCCTACGCCGAGTTTTGTCGACGTCCTTAAAGGGCCAGATGCTGCTGTTTTTGATTTGGCAGTTCAGGCTACATCAACCGCACATATAACAGAAAAGGCAGCCATAAATGCGGAAAAAAAATCCAAAACCTTCCTTCGTCGGGGTTGTTAGGGGGACGAACTCGATTGGATCGAGTGATGTGAATTCCAAGATTTCGGAATCTGTAGAAGTTTCAACAAAGGGTGGATTCACTTCAGTAAAAACCCCTCAATCTCTGCTTGAGAAAAGGACGGCAATGTGTTCGAATTCTCTTATTGGGAGACTGATCTTGTAGCGAGGAGATACTCCATACAAATTACTGCAACTCAAGCAAACCCCAACTAAAATTTGGGGTATCAAGGAGCACTGGAGGCTGATTTCTCTAGGTAAGGGTTACTATCACATATTTCTTAATTCTTTGGACATTAAGCAGCGAATATGGAACAAAGGACCAATTGGCCTAAAGCCTGGATTGATGCGGCTTCAGGCATGGCAGCCCTACAGCTCAGAAAACGACTAAAGCTTTAGTCTGGGTTAAATTACATGGTCTACCTTGAGAATATTGGGATGCGGGAATACTTGCTTGCATCACCAAAGGAATTGGCCAATTCTCAAGAGTTGATAATGCTACCCTCGAGAGTGACTTTGGGCATTTTGCTCGCGTTTTGATAGATGTTGATTTGAAAGGAAGTCTCCCTACGACTATTGGGGTGGAGAAAGTAGGCAAGCAACTATGGATTGATGTTGAATATGAATACATACTGGATTTTTGCAAAACATGTTCTAACATAGGATATTTTGCCAAGTCTGATAAAGTGGTTAAAAACCTGGTAGGTGTTGTTCCGGACAAAGTTATTGGTAGGAAAGCTGACTCTTCTGCCCTAAGCGGGTGGATAAACCTACGGTATCTAGGGATGTCCCTATTACAAATGTTGACAAAATTGGTATTGAAACATTGGTTGCTCTGGCAATTGAGGATGCGGCTAATGCAATTATTGAGGCTGCGGCTAATGAGGTGTTTGAAAAGGAGCTGGGAAATTCTGAGCCGGCTCAAGAGTCGACTAATCATCATAGCTCTGAATTGGGGAATGCTAATAACTTGGTAGCTGCGGTTAATATTGATCAAATTAATACTTTGGAGGCAAATAGAATATATTCAACTAATTATCTAATTCTACTAATCTAATATAGTAATATAGACTATTTCTTACAATATTAAGAATATTTGTTTTCTATTTGAAATTGGCTAACGAATCTCTTAATTCGATTCATAATCATCAGACACAAAATTATTTGGATGGAAAACTTATGAAAGTTAACAGAAAGAAGTAATAGTCGGATGTAAATAAAACATAAGGAGTATAAGTTATATTCACAAAACTCAAAGTGGTGATAGTATATTTGTGCAAATATCAAAGAGTTTATAATTATTTACCAAAGAGCACTGCAACAACCATAAACTAATAACTCCTTGTTTGCATATTTAACTAAGTAATATATCATTATGGTATATCTATAGTTTATATATGATTATATGTTATAATAATATAATTAAGTGTCATTACAGTTTACTTATAGGTACTTAAATAGATAGAGCTATGTTAAAATGATCTTTTAATTTACCTGTAGTTATATGTTATAGTACCAATAGTTTACCTACAGTTATATTACAATGATTTTTTTTGAAGCAAGTTATATTACAATGATATATGTAGTTAGTTTACTTACATGTTACTTATAATTATGTCAAAACAATATAATGAAGTGTTGTATCATTATAGTTTACCTATAAGTAAGTTTTTTTTTTATTACTTAACCTATAGTTATGTTAAAATAATCTTATAGTTTTACTATGATTCCAACACTAAGAAACTCTTTTTTCGTGTACATATACCTCATAGCCTATTTATTCTGCAAATATGTGTAAGTTAGCACTAAAGGTCAAGTTCAGGATAACAATAAATTATATGCGAAATCAGGAAGGCTACAAGACAATTATATATAAAATTAATAGACCAAGTGTCAAAATACTCTACTGAAAGACACATTGTTATGTAAGACTGGTAATTAGTTGAGGAATATTAAATACAATAGGAAAGTGAGAAAGGACATGAAAAAATAAAAGCATACGCCACCAAATTCATTATTAGGATTCTTGGCAAATGATTTTGATTTGTTGAGAGCCGCCGATTGCAGATGGGAAAACCCAAGGGAAAACCTAGCCGCCATCTTTAGTCTTTTCCGGCCAATCTTGATCGATTCTTGATCAATTTTGACCGGCTTTTCTCTCGGTTTTCTTCATTTAGATGGAGGCATCCTATCTTTCATTCTATTGCAATAGTAAAGACAAAACCCCTTTGATTCGGCAGTCCAATGATGCAGTTAAGAACCCTACGCCGGGTTTTGTCGACGTCCTTAAAGGGCCAGATGCTGCTGTTTTTGATTTGGCAGTTCAGACTACATCAACCGCACATATAACAGAAAAGGCAGCCATGAATGCGGAAAAAAAATCCAAAACCTTCCTTCGTCGGGGTTGTTAGGGGGACGAACTCGATTGGATCAAGTGATGTGAATTCCAAGATTTCGGAATCTGTAGAAGTTTCAACAAAGGGTGGATTCACTTCAGTAAAAACCCCTCAATCTCTGCTTGAGAAAAGGATGGCAATGTGTTCGAATTCTCTTATTGGGAGACTGATCTTGCAGCGAGGAGATACTCCATACAAATTACTGCAACCCAAGGAAACCCCAACTAAAATTTGGGGTATCAAGGAGCACTGGAGGCTGATTTCTCTAGGTAAGGGTTACAATCACATATTTCTTAATTCTTTGGACATTAAGCAGCGAATATGGAATAAAGGACCAATTGGCCTAAAGCCTGGATTGATGCGGCTTCAGGCATGGCAGCCCTGCAGCTCAGAAAATGACTAAAGCTTTAGTCTGGGTTAAATTACATGGTCTACCTTGAGAATATTGGGATGCGGGAATACTTGCTTGCATCACCAAAGGAATTGGCCAATTCTCAAGAGTTGATAATGCTACCCTAGAGAGTGACTTTGGGCATTTTGCTCGCGTTTTGATAGATGTTGATTTGGCAGGAAGTCTCCCTACGACTATTGGGGTGGAGAAAGTAGGTAAGCAACTATGGATTGATGTTGAATATGAATACATACTGGATTTTTGCAAAATATGTTCTAACATAGGATATTTGGCCAAGTCTGATAAAGTGGTTAAAAACCTGGTAGGTGTTGTTCCGGACAAAGTTATTGGTAGGAAAGTTGACTCTTCTGCCCTAAGCGGGTGGATAAACCTACGGTATCTAGGGATGTCCCTATTACAAATGTTGACAAAATTGGTATTGAAACATTGGTTGCTCTGGCAATTGAGGATGCGGCTAATGCAATTATTGAGGCTGCGGCTAATGAGGTGTTTGAAAAGGAGCTGGGAAATTCTGAGCCGGCTCAAGAGTCGACTAATCATCATAGCTCTGAATTGGGGAATGCTAATAACTTGGTAGCTGCGGTTAATACTGATCAAATTAATACTTTGGAGGCAACTAACTTAGTTGCGGATCTCGGAGATAAGGGATCTAAAGTTCACAAGCCGATCGATGGCCATTGTACTGATGTTTCTGATGATGCTTCGGATGAGGTTGAACAAGAGGACTATGCCTCAGATTATTCACAACCTGAGAGAGGTGTCCCGGGCTCTCGGACGGACTCTGCGGAACGTGAAGAGGCAACAATAAAAAGCAAGGCCAAGCAGTTTACAGCAGTTAGGCAAGGTTTTTCGTTGTCTTCATGTGATAACAGTTTTTTTTGCATGTTATTGATAAGGGAGACGATATATTCCCAAGGAAACAAAGGGTATCAGCCGCCGCTAAGGAACAGGCTAAACGAGAGCGCAAACCTCCACAGAAGTTTTCTCCTTCATAGATAGTATTTTGTTTTATGCCGTGCTGGTTGTTTGACTTTCTTTTATTTTTCTGTATTTTTTCTTTTCTTTAATAATACTTGCTTAGGGGAGGGTTTTTAACGGCGGTGGGGTATAAAACCTTCGCTTGCCTTTTCCCTCTCACTGGGTAAAATTTAATAAAAAAAATACTCTATTGAACTCCTCTTGAAATGATTCCAAAGTGACCAGAGAAAGCGCCCATTGTGACTATACTAAACGATCTATCAAGAATAAATCTAACACGAGAACAAGCATGTCAGCTATAGAATCGCTAATATCAACAACAATAACAACATTACCCTGGTGCCTAACAAGAGTCCCGTCCAAGCCGATAAGGGGAGTCGACTGTACACAGTCAGGGGCGAATCTACCTTGGTAGATGTGGGGTCCATGGACCCACCAATTTTTAAAAATTAGTATTATAATAGGTGTAGTTAAATTTAAGATACCATAAAAATATTTGAATAAACCCTTATATTCATTAACTTTTACTACGAGAAGTTTATAAAAAAGTTTGTCATACAAAGTAATTAATTTTATCCATTATTTTCAATAATTGTTTAGGTTCCTTTTACTTAATTTCCAAAATTATCTTTGACATATATTTCTTTTATCAATTTCTAACTTTTTAAAATTAGATTAAGAGTATATATGAGTTCTTTTTTTATCTTAATGTTATTAAAATAAATATTTTGTATATATGTTTAAAGTTATAATTTATTATAATATTAATAATCGGACCCCATGTCATGATAAGTCTGAATTCACCACTGTATACAACCTTACTCTTGTGATTACAGAAAGAGTTGCAACGGCTATCCGTAATTTATTAATAAAAAAAATTCAAATAGTTTAATAAATCATTTTCATATTAAATTTCAAGCTAAAACTACAATTAAAGCGAGAGTTTCACATCAATAAAAGCAGTAGAGTATGCATTGTCATGAAAACATTTGTCTATCTTGTTTCCATTTTCTAGCCTACTACATAGCAAGAGTTTCAATAAAATACTTGTCCTTGGCATTAGACCAAATGGCATCATGTTCTTTTCAACTTATAAGTAGCAGTACTGAATTAAACTGAACTGAACTTATTTCAGTATAAATTTATATGTATGCAGTACTGAACTGAACTGAACTGGACTGGACTGAATATAAGTTGAAAATAACATGGCTCGATCTCCCTTCTCTGTGCCCATTTACTGATACATAAAAAAAAAACAAATTACTTCATTCAATTAGTCCGATAGTTGTAACAAAGTTAAACTGCTGAAATTGTATCTTGATCACTCTTCTGCTAAGTCACCAATTCGTTCGAGCATCATAAATCTTTCAGAAATTTGAGACCTCAGTTACCAAATTCAGGAATATGTAAAACGAATCTTAACACAGGCACCAAAACTAATTCAAGGATTTGCTGTAAAATGGATTTGAGACGAAGTAAACAAAAAGCGATTAATTACCCTGAAAGTAACTGGAACTACAAAATCGTGCAAAATCGACCAGATATACATGACATAAATATATGCTATAAGGTTGTACAACCATACTTATAAATAGACGTTTCACGGGTCTGGATACCCGTCTGGCCCGGCTCGAGTCCGCTCAAATGGGTCAGACCTGGGATCTCATTTTTCTCTAAAGGCCGGTCCGAGTCCGAGCCCATTAAAGCCCGATGTTTTAAGGGTCGGGCTTGATTTTTATATAAATACCCAAGCCCGGCCCGATAAATAATTATTATATTTATTAAATATTTATATAGTATATTTAATAATTATTTTGGATTTTTATATTTTAATCTATTGAATTTTTCCAATAATACTATCTATTTATTAAATTATTCAAGTAGAGAATGTAATTATATGTAATATTTGGACATATTTGTATAAAATTTTGTCTTTTTTTACTCTTTTAGTATACTAAAAAAATTAAAAGAAATCTATTTATGGGCTTTGGATCGGGCTTGGGAATGACCTCTAAAGCACGGCCCGTGCCCAGTCCGAGTCCTAAATTTTGAAGTGTGAGCCAGGCCGGGCTTAGGTTGATGTTTTTAGTCAAAGCCCGATTGGCCCGACCCGAACCCGGCCCAGTCCGTCCGACGCTCAGGTCTACTTATAAAGTAAGGTATGTCTAAAGCAAGTGATGTTACTTTCTCATCTGGAGAAACAAGTATTTTTTAAGTCTATAAAAACGTAATCTATTATATATATAGTATATTAACCAAATAGAGA
Organism: Euphorbia pulcherrima; assembly: GCA_947683365.1. NCBI lineage: Eukaryota > Viridiplantae > Streptophyta > Magnoliopsida > Malpighiales > Euphorbiaceae > Euphorbia > Euphorbia pulcherrima. Next base: position 17,316,827 of record CANTUS010000013.1, on the reverse strand, counting down.
ATAAGGACCAAATCAGCAAATATATCATACTACAGAGTTCAAAAAAATCTTTTTACTAGGAAAATTATGAGAGGCAACATACCTGAGATTGATTTTTTGAGCGACTGAAATGACCTTCAATGGTTTCCACCATTGATACGGCCCAACAGGTATATGCATGAAGGGAGAAACAGAATGAAAAGTCTAATTGTTGTTGAATAAGAGATAGAGAGATAGGCAACTATTGCCAGTTTAAAAGCTTGGCTAAGGCAGTAATGTGGAGAAGTTTAAAAGCTATCCTAGCTAGCATACATATTTAATTCGCAACTATAATGCCTCAATTTCACTGCCATAAATTTTAACATTTCAGTTTAGGTTAGTAAGAATGTTTTAAAAAGTGTTAGGCGCTAGTCGGGCGGCTGTAGCTTTAAAACGTTTAGGCGGGACCTAGACGAATTTGTATTTTTTATTTTTAAATATTTATTATATATATAAAAATAAAAATTCAACTAAAAAGTAAATTATAATAATATAAAATATAAAAAAACATAATTTAGACCATATTTTAAAACACTAAGTGACATAGATTATATTGTTTATCGGTTTGATGCTCAAAATGATACTTTTATTGTGAGAACACTTTAATGTACTTTAATTTTAACAACTAAATTAACTTTTGTTGATAAAATATGATTATTATAAATTATGATATCATTAAAAATCTAAATTAGGCGCCGCCTAGGCGGAACCTTGATGGCAATCAATCGGCCAAGCTCCCGACATCGCCCTTGGAATGAAAAATCGGGCGGCAAGCCCCAAAATAGCGCCTAGGCGGAGCCTAAGCGAGGATTTTAAAACATTGGTTAGGACTATACTTGTTAATTTCACATCAGAAGGCGGATCATCTTCGTCGGCACCGGTGTCTTCTCAACCTTAAGCTTCTTTGAAAGGATATCAGAATCGGTGGCCGCTGCTGACTCCTTAGCCTTGTGTTTGGCCGGCGTTAAGCGATTAGAAGGATCTAGAAAAACTGCAACCATTTTCCCAAAACAAAATAAGAGGCAAACCCTAGACCTAATGTTACCGCCCTCTGTAAATATACTAGTCCTATAATGGGCCGGAGCCTTTTTAGCTTGGGAAATAGTCAAAACAATTCTGATTTTTGAAACTAATTACATAGATACATCAACACGAATTTTTTATACATCTTTATATTTTTTTAAAGTTCATTCTTATAATTACGGTCTTATCGTCCTCGCCTCCATATCTTCTCTCTGTTGACGGTGATAAGGGGGAGGTTTGGAGAGTTAGTTAATCTTCCAAAGCTAGAGATACTACAAGAACCCCACCGACGACCATCCCTAAAGAAGCATTAGAAATAAGGAGAAAAACGTAGAGAAAGAGATTTTTTAACAGATCTGATGAGCTGATAATGGTCGGCAAAACAATAGCTGATATCTAATTTTAACTTTGAGAGAAGGAAGATGAAACAAGCAGCACTGCATCATAAGTAAGGGGAAATTATTGCAAATAGAAATCTGTAGCTTTTTATTCTCTTTATCTCTATAAAGAATGATAAAAAAAGAAAAATCTTATGATAACATACAATGGTTACTCGTCAATAATCGATGATGACATAAGTCTTCGAATCCTACCACTAGAAATCTAAGAGAGTATATACAAATCCCTCAATTTTGACAATTATGAGATATTAATACATCCCTTTCAAGCATAAAAGGAAAACAATTATGAGAAAGTAGGTATTCTGTTTTGTTAAAATCGAAGTGCACACTATGTGTTTGATAAAATGTTAAGGTAATTATTTTGTTATTAGTGTGAGATTTTGTTCTATTCTTTGCTCAAATTGAGAAGTTTTGACTGTTCTTCTTCATTTGCCTATTTCAAGTTTAGCTCTAAATCTTTTGCTGATGAAGATTCTACACTAATCCTTTAGAATTTGAAGCAAACCAGTTGCAGAAGATCATACAATATCGGCATATCTTCATTTGGGAATTTAGCAATTTAAGCTTAGACATCTATTGAATATCTATTGGGCATCTTTTGGGCATATATTGGACATCTATTGGATATCATTGAACTCTATTCTAATTTTAATTTTAAGCGAAGAATCCCTTAATCATTGCTTGTTAATGGTATGCTTCTAACTTAAATGGTAGAACACTACAATTCTATTTGAGTCTAAGCATATATGATATGACATTCAATTAGATCACAAATACTTTTGGTGATTGATTGTAAAGATTGGCTATCTGTTTTAGTATTTATTCCCATAATGAATTAGTTGCTACTTTTTCAGTTAGGCTTGAATCTTAGAAACCAAAAACGTGATCTTTAATTCACTTTTTTTGTTGATATATGGTATGGTTCAATTTTGTTTGCAGCAATGTTTGCGTCACTAGCAACAACACTAGTTGTTGGTGTTCTAAGATGGAATTTTCAGGAATTGGTTACCAGCACCGGCTTAGCTCAAAAGAAATTTTTGGGGTATCTATTTGTTGGTCCCTATGCGTACACTCAATGAGTCAGAGGGGGGTGGGGGTGAGCTCACTCAATTAACTTAGTAAACTTTTTTCGCGAATGAGTGAGATCAGCTGAGTAGGTCAGCTGGCTGAGTGAAATCTGGAAAAACTTCAAAGTAAAGAACATAGAGATTTTTATACTGGTTCGGCAACTTGTGGTTACATCCAGTCCTAAGAGAGTGTCTTGGCTTTAATCCATTAATCTCAACTCTTTTATCATAGGCGGAGAAGCCTTTCATAAATTCCCCAATTACAAAAAGTACCCTCCAAACTGTAATCGCTCACCCGCTGAGTAGAATACCCTTTTCTACTAGCAACTCAACTATATTTAAACAAGAGCTAGAATCAACTTATAGAACCGTTGATCCAGTTACAAATGATCTGATATTGCAATTTAAATGATCTAATCTATTCTCTCTTGTTCAAAGGAGGTTCTTCGCTAAGTAGTGCTTTTTCTTAGTTGAACTTCTCTAAAGCTTGCAATTTGACAGAGTTTTAGCTTTATAGAAATTCAGGTGTAATCACCAAGTTCTAATGCTTTCCTTCTTGCTCCTTTTATAGATGGATTCAAAAAGTAGCTGTTGAACTTGCTTTGGCATCTTCTAAAATTGACAGCTCATCTATTCACCCGTTGCTTCTTCAAATTAATCCGTTAAGAGATAGAATCACACCGTTGTGAGATAGAAATCAATCCATTAAAGACAGATTGAAATTCGAGCTTCAATTTGAATCCTTTGTCATTTGATGCCAGTCTTTCTTTAGAGAGAACTCGCGCTGACTTACCACGTGTCTTCTTCCCATACCTTCTGGTAATCTGACATGTTGCAGAGTGTGCGATACAAAGTTGTTGATCTGTAGAATTGCCCAAATTGTCTTTTTCTTCATTAACTAGAGTCTTGTTAAGACATTAATTCTTTTTGTCTTTGTCTCATTAATGTTTTGCAAAAAACAACACTAAAAGCAACGATCCCATTTTACCTTAAATGGTAAAGTCAGTACCTTTGACAGACATAAAGTAACTCAGCAAAATAATATATCATTGTGCAAAGCTGAGGCAAAACCTAAATATTAAGCGCTGAGTGAATATTATTTAGTCAGAGACTAAAGTAGATACTCAGCCCAAAACACTCAGAGTTATACCAAATAACTAGGTCAGCGGAGAATTGACATTCTACCATCGAATTCAACAACTCACATATAACCATATATTATTTATTTTAACATCATTATTGATTTTACTAACTCAAACTGAACTTAATTGTTATGATCAAAACTTAAGCACCATTGAGTCATCCACTGAGTCAGTCCAAACTTATGCTTGATTCAACAATCTCCCCCATTTTGATCAATGAAAATTAACTAAGTGAGAATTAAATCAATAAAGTATCTAGATCAGAGTTACCTTCCACTTATGCTTGATATGACTTTGTTCATCATCTTCATTTTGCTCAGAGTGAATTGTTGGGAAACAGTGATCCGGATAATAAAATCCAAAAATAATCTGAATCAAGTTTGAAAGAAACAAAAACAATGTAAGTAGTTCTCCTAAATCTAAATGGAAATATCCGGAAAAAACTCAGAACACAAATCATTCATTGGACAAATCTAAAACCTAAACACTGGAGGAAATCATCCGGACAAAGTTTGGAAAGGAAACAAACTTCTGTCCTCCAACACCAGCATCCAAAAGAACTGATTGAAGCTATCTCAAGAAGAAAGATCCGGAGCATATAGGTCCAAAGGACAATCGGAAGACCTATATCTGAAATCTAAGGAAAGTCTGAAACATACCTTTCCTTTTTGCCTCTTTGGTCTACAAAAGTCAAAGATCCCTTTCCCAAGATAAAAACGAAAAGATAGCTTGCACGGTTTAAAGAAAAGTCAAAAGGGTCTGACATCGGACATAGAAAAGTTACCTACTTATTCTCCTAGACCAATAAAGGCGTGCGTGGATCTCACATCATATGGCAATTGGTATGAAAGTTGGTGCATCATAAAATGACAAGCAAAACAGTCACTAACAACTTTCTAGCATCAATCCCAAGAATTCAAACGAATCAAAATACAGTCTAACGGACTGATCAACGGATTCGGAAGCTCCACATCATAACCTGATCAAGGGTGAAGATTGAATGAAAGCTTACCAACCACAAACGGCTACATTTATGTTCAATGCCTATAAAAGGAGCTCTTCACCAAATGAGAAGGTTAACTGATTGATTTACAAAAGCAAGTAACAAAGCAATACTCATTCAATCAGTTGAGATAATCCCTCCAAGAACCCTTGATTCAAAATCTGTTTGTCCTTACCAAGTGAAACTATAAACTTGAGGAACTTCAAAAACCAACCATTTGTTATAAACCAAAGAGTAAGAATCTCCAACTTGGATGAGTTGGAAGATTGGGATATAGCTTGAAGTAGGTGCTTTGAGTGAGATCTCCCTGTAGGACTCTACTTAGATTCAAGGTAGAAGGCTAAGTGGTATATCCTACTAAAGATAAGAGGACTCAGCTACGAGTTGGTGCTTCTAGTGGTATATCCTACTTCTGGAAGGGGTCACCATCTAGACACAAATCTGTAAGGCTTGATTCCTACCAGTTGAAAAGGAATCCATTAGTGGATAAGCTCGAAAGAAGGAAACTCCGGGGATTGGATGTAGGCGGGGCCAAACCAGTATAAAATACTTGTGTTTGATTTTCTTTTGCATTTACTTTACTGCACTTATTTGCATCATCCGGATCCATCCTCCAGGTTATAATCATCATCTAAACCCATCTTTCAGATCATAATCAAACACGCTACACTAAGACTTTGTCTAAGTCTATAAATTCCTCGTAAAAGGGCCATTCACCCCCTCTGCCTTTATAAATACTCTCACAAGGACCAACAAGTGGTATCAAAGTAGTGCTTAAACTAGAGATCTAATAATCTCAAGCTAAAGGTCCATATATTTTGATTTACATATCAAAATGAGTTTCCAAAACTTACAACTTCTTCCCAAGGGTATGTCTGTTACCCGTCCTCCATTCTTCATCGATGAACACTACACGTTTGAGAAAAACCTGATGAAGAACTTCATCCAGCCATAAAGTATGCAAGCATGGTTAGTTATTAAAGATGGCCCATATGAACCTACTTACGAAGTAGAGGGTATGACTACCCGAAAGCCATCAAGCATGTGGGAAGACAATGACTTTAAAAAATTGCATGAAAACGCAAATGCTATTAATATGCTTCATTGTGCCCTTAGTGCACCTGAATTCAACAGGATACCCAGATGTGAGACTATAAAAGAGATATGGGAGAAGCTGGAAGTTACCTATGAAGGAACATCTAAAGTAAGAGAGACCAAGCTTGATCTACTTCAACAGAAGCTTGAATCCTTTAAGATGGAGCCTAAGGAATCAATCAGTAGCATGAACACTAGATACACAAATCTAGTAAATGAAATGAAGAGGCTGGGGAAGGAGATTCCAGAAGTAGAAATGGTCAAGAAAGTGCTCCGAGTCTCACTAAGGAATGGGATAATAGAAAGACTGCCATTGAGGAAGCTCATGACTTAAATTTTTACAGTTATGATGAACTCATTAATAATCTTCTAAACCAAGAATTGTCCATGGAGAGATACAGCCAACAAGAAAAAAAACCTGAGGAGAAAAAGAAGGCCAACGCTCTTAAGGTAGAATCCACTGGATCAGCTTTATTCGGAGAAGAAGAGCAAATTGATGAGTCACTGAGCACCAAATATCAACTAGCTTTACTGACCAGAAGGCTGAATCGATTCATACAAAAGAAAGATAGAAAGAAATAAAAAAGGTATGAATCTTGGAAAATAAGAGAAGGCACCTTCAGAAGAAGTAAGCCCAGAAGGAATCCTGAAGAAGAAAGATCCGGAGAAAGACGGTGCCTGTTTTGAATGTGGTGAAAAAGGCCACTTCAGAACAAAGTACCCCAAACTCAAAAGAACCAAGAAGTTTAAAAAGAAGGCGATGGTTGCTACCTGGAGCAATAGTGAAGAAAGCAGCAGCTCATCTTCAACAGAAGGAGAGGAGACTGCTAACTGTGAGTTCATGGCTCTGACTGTACCAGAAATAGAGCAATCCGGAAGGGATGCCTCCAAGCAAGAAATAGTGCAAATCGAAGAATGGAATTAAATACAGCAAACACTGAGGTAAATTCTGATTCTAATTCTATCTCTAACTTTGATCTTGCAAAAGCTCTTTCTATTGTTATCTAGGGAGTGAAGAAGAAAGCGAAATCCATCAAGTCTCTGAAAAGAGCGATACTAGAATTAGCTGAAGATGCTGATGTAATGGCATAAGACATTAATTTGGTTAGAGCAACCAAGCATATTGATATAGTAGAAGAAAAATTTCTGAGAAATGAAGTCCAGATTCTGAATGCAAATGTAACGAGACTGGATAGAGAAGTCAATCTATTAAAGGAAGCATCCAGAAAGAAACTTGAAACAGAGAATCCAAGAAGAGATATTCCTCTCCTCCTTAGAACAGGGTTTAAAGGAACTCAAATCAAAGGACAAATGAAGTAAAAGGACAGCCACAAGCTCAAAGATTTACTGCTGCTCAGAAGGGAAAGGCTAAGGTAGCTTATAACCAAAAACCTATCAAGCAAAGAAGAAATTACAGAGCTGAAGTTGCACCTCCAACCAACTTCCGAAATTATACCGGACCATCCACTAGTGTGCACGAAGCTGGGTATAAAGGCCACTACAGAAGGGAGGATCTGGAGAAGATCAGCAAGAAGCAAAAGCAAAACATACCTATTTTAGGGTGCAGGTTTTGTGGAAAAAATAGTCACATGACTAAATCATGCAGATTAAAAAATGGTTATTATGATGATTATCCTTGGCCTGAAACGGTTATTAACCTGAGAGGACCCAAATCTGATTGGGTACCCAAACCCACTTGATCCATTTTGCAGGTATGCCTTAGATCCATAGTAGATCAACACAGCTGGTACATTGATAGTGGATGCTCAAGGCACATGACAGGTGATGAGAAGGCCTTCATCATACTAACCTGGAAGAAGGGAGGCAAAGTGACCTTTAGAGATAATCAAAAGGGTCAGATCATTGGTCATGGAACCATTGGATCTGGATTAAAGATTAAAGATGTCTCACTAGTTGATGGACTGCAATTCAACCAACTAAGTATGGCTCAATTATGTGACAAAGGAAGAAAAGTCACATTTGACTCCGGAGGCTGCTCAATTTATGACAGTAAGTCCAATCAACTTATTCTTTATGCACTTAGAGTAAATAATGTCTATTCTGTAAACATTAAAAATAATAAGAAAAATATATGCCTGGTGTCTAAAGAAGAAGAATCATGGCTATGACACCGGAGGTTAGGATATGTAAGCATGAAGCTCCTGTCCAAATTAGCCAAAAAGGAATTAGTTGTGGGTTTGCCTAATATTGCTTTTCATAAGGATCATCTATGCACTGCATGTCAACTAGGAAAACAACATAAGAAAAGTTTCCCTTCCATCTCATACATTCCTTCCAAAAGAGTACTTGAGCTCTTGCATATTGATCTCTTTGGTCCAATTAAGCCACTGAGTTTAGGTAGAAGAGAATACACTATAGTCATTGTAGATGACTATTCTCGATATACCTAGGTTCTCGTGCTGACAAGCAAGGATGAAGCTTTTAACCAATTCTTCAAAACATTCATCTGGATGGAAGTAGAACAGGGTATACGCATTGCACGCATCCGGAGTAATAACGGTGGAGAGTTAAAAAATAAGCATTTTGCTAACTTTTGTGACTCCAAGGGTATTGAATATAATTTTTTTGCCCCCTACACTCCTCAACAGAATGGAGTAGATGAGAGAAAGAACAGGACCATTGTAGAAATGGCTAGAATAATGCTTAGTGAAAATTGTTTGCCAAAATATTTCTAGGGTGAGGCCATAAACACAGCATGCTATATCTTAAATAGAGCTCTCATTAGAAAAACTATAGAAAAAAACCCATATGAAATCTGGAAGGGAAGAAAACCAAAATTTGGGTACTTCAAAGCATTCGGGTGTAAATGCTACATCCTTAATGATAGAGAGCAATTGGGAAAATTTGATCCTAAATCTGATAAAGCAGTTTTCCTAGGCTACTCAACATATAGTAAGGCTTACAGAGTCTTCAATAAATGAACCCAAAATGTGGTAGAATCTACACGTATAGATTTTGATGAAACTAACACTGCAGGAAAGAAACACTATACTCCGAAAGATCAAGTTTTGGAAGCTAAAAAATCTGGAGAAAAGGAGGAAGCAAAAATTCCTGATTCACTTCAAATCAAGAGGTACAAAAAGGAAGATGAAGGAATGTATTTTGATCTAGAAATACAACAAGTCAATCTCAATCAGCAAGGGATTGACTTTAATGAAGGAGTAGATGAAACTGAAGTGGAGCAAGTCCAAGTTCAACATGAAGGCCTAGAAAGGGAGATCTGGACCCACAGAGATCATTCCATAGGGAATATTCTGGATGATGTTTACAATCTAGTTAGAACCAGAGGTCAACTCAATTGGACGATGAGCCATGCTACTTTTGTCTCTCTTATAGACCCAAAGAAATTTCAAGAAGCTGAAGGGGATGAAAACTGGATGATGGCGATGCAAGAGGAGCTAGATCAATTCACCAGGAATAATGTATGGGATCTTATGCCCTCTCCTAAAGTAAAATCAATTATAGGCACTAAATGGGTGTTCAGGAATAAACTTGATAAATCTGGAGCAGTAGTAAGAAATAAGGCAAGACTAGTCTCTCAAGGCTACAATCAGCAAGAAGGAATTGATTTCGAAGAAACTTTCGCCCCTGTAGCAAGACTGGAAGCAATCCGAATCCTATGTGCTTTTGCATCATTCATGGGGTTCACATTATACCAAATGGATGTCAAAAGTGCATTTCTAAATGGTGTGTTTCAAGAAGAAGTATATGTCAAGCAACCACCCGGATTTGAAGATCCAAAGCATCCGGACTATGTGTACGGGCTGAAGAAAGCTCTCTATAGATTAAAGCAAGCACCAAGAGACTGGTATGAAAGATTAACCTCCTTCCTTATATCCAAGGAATATACCAGAGGTAGGGCAGATACCACACTCTTCATTAAAAAGAAGAAAAATGATATTATTCTAGTCCAGATCTATATAGATGATATCATTTTTGGTGCCACTGATGAGAGTATGTGCAAATAATTCAGCTCTCAGATGCAAAAGGAATTTGAGATGTCCATAATGGGAGAGCTCAACTTTTTCCTCAGTCTACAAATTAAGCAAAGTCCAGATGGAATCTTCATCAATCAATCAAAATACACCAAGGAAATCCTGAAGAAGTTTGAAATGGACAACAGCAAACCAATGTCTACTCCAATGGGTTCAGACACAATCTTATCTAGGGATTGTGAAGGAGAAGATGTTGATCAGAAGCTATATAAAGGGAATTGGCTCACTCCTATACTTAACAGCTAGTAGACCTGACATACACTATGCAATATGCTACTTTGCAAGGTATCAAGCCAATCCCAAGGATTCTCATCTCAAGGCTGTCAAAAGGATACTTAGATATCTCCTAGGAACCACTGAAGTTAGGTTGTGGTATCCTAATAATGGAGACTTCAGACTCCAGGGGTTCACAGATGCAGACTATGGTAGAGATACTCTTGAGAGAAAAAGTACATCCGGAGGATGCCATTTCCTTGGGGATTGCTTAGTCTCATGGTATAGCAAGAAATAAACTTCAGTTGCCTTATCCACCACAGAAGCAGAATATATGGCAGCTGGAAGTTGTGTTGCTCAACTCCTATGGATCAAACAATAACTTGAAGATTACGGAGTGCAATCCGGATGTGTGGATGTATTGTGTGACAACAAAAGTGCTATTGATGTGTCAAAGAATCTGGTGCTTCATAGCAGGATGAAGCATGCCAACATAAGGCATCACTTCATCTGGGATCATGTAATGAAAAAGGATGTTGCATTGGTATATATTCCAACCATTGACCATCTTTACTAAACCACTAAGCAAAGATCAATTTGGGAAACTAAGGGAATCAATTGGGATGTCAAATTCAATTTAGAAAAACTCCGGAAGTTAGTTTTAAATCAAGCCAGACCCTGAGATAGAAACTCACTCCAGAAGACAAGAAGAGTTGGGAAGATCTATTCTGGAAGACTGCCACATCAGCTGACAATAATGACGTATGGCAGTAAAAGCGCATAAAGGTAACTGTTATGTTTTGAATTTTAAAAGTCCATTGGCTGTTACACGCGCGGTAAATACAGCCTTTAATTTAAAAATAAACCGTTCCCCTTCTCTAGTTAAACTGAGTTTACTTCTCTCCTAAAAATTCGCCTAACATGTCATCAATCTAGCCAAAATAGTCAGAGTCTGTATTACCAATATACCCTCACCTAAGAAATTCTATATAAACTCCTTAAAATCCCTTGTCTTCTTCACGCGAGATACTACTCCACTGTTACTCTGTGAAAATTCAAACCTAAACTCAATCTCCCAAAAACTTTCTCCACAATGGCAACCAAAAACACCTCCAACACCCTCAAAATCCTACCAAGCAAAAATCTCTTTCAAGTATTTGACTTGAAGGATGCAGATTTTTAGCCCTTAAATCTCAAAACTTCTGACTTCGTCATCCCTACTGATCATCTAGGAGATAATACCTATTTAGAACTCCACCTTTCTTTACCCTAATTGAAGATCAAAGTCTGAGTTATCTTCTAAAAATAAACTGCCCTACCTACCCGAAGCTGGTGAAAGAGTTCTTCTTAAATCTCAGTGCTCTTAACTATTTTGATGCCCTACGCACTGAGGTTCAGGGAAAGGTGATAATTCTCACTCCGAAATTCTTTGAGAAGACTCTACACATGAAAAAATCTAGAATAATGTTGCGAAAGGATGGAGATGAAGCTGGAGTTGTGCACGATTCTAAGCTATGACTACACAAGAACTACTTTGGTGACAAGTTCTCAACGTACTTCCCCAAAATGCCCAGATTCTTGCAGCATGCTTTGGCCAAGCTCATCCTGATAAGGAAGGGGTTATTGACTACAGTTTCTTCAATCCAACACTGCATCCTACAGTACTGGGTTAGCAGTGTGGAGGTAAACTAGCCAGTCTTGATCATTCATTATCTCAAGACCCATGTAAACTCACATGGCGCCTTGATCCCAAGGATTCTCCAAGTGGCAGAAGTGGATCTAACCGGATTTGAAGGGATTTATGGAAAGCCCATCTTAGAGAAGAATTTCCTTAATCTCCACTTTGATGAAGAATGGGATGAAGAAAAGGCAAAACTGAAAAGGGATGAGGGCAAAATTAAATCTCGGAAGATAGTTGATCCGGAAGAAGAGGCTCCTATTCCCAAAAGGCCCAGAACTACCAAAGCCGAGGCTAAAGGGAAAGTGGAAATGGTTCCAAAAGAGATTGATGAGGACACTCTACCCCTTACTCAAATTTTAAGCTCCGAACAACCAAGACCCAGGGGTAGACTGATTAAAACTGCAGCTAAGAAGGGACAGCTTGGGCTTGCTGCGGGCCTACCTCAAATTGCTACGAAAGTAATTGAGGCCGAAAGAAGGAAAGCTAAAAGAACTTTGGCTAAAATGGAAGAAGAGACAGATGATGAGGAGACTGAGGATGAGGCTCCTCCTTGAAAGCAGCTCCGGAGAAAAGGGCTAACCTTTGATGAACCCCTTGCTGCTCAAGAAAAGAAAGCTAGTGAAGGCAGGAGGCTAGCTGGAATGATGCTGAATAAGGAAGCAAGGTAGTATAGGGATAGAGCCGCTTTAGAGAAAGCACAGTCCAGTAAAGGGAAAAATGTTCCCGGCGCAACAAAATTTTTAGGATAAGATGATGAGCAATACGATGAAATTCAGGCCGCAATCAATGAAAACAATGAAATAAATTAGAGGAAAACAACCGAAGGACCTAGTGCATCATCTCAAGTTCCCCTAATTGTTGTACATCCAAAGGACATGGACACTCTATCAAAGATTTCAGAAGTAGATGAATTCATATTTGCTGATAGAACAGGACCACTTCCAGAGAATTTGCTTGGATCCAGCAATGAAGTCGTTAATCTTGAAAGTCCTGAAAAGGCATTGGAGAAGGCTGTTGAGGAAAACACCAACATGCTTGAAGGAGAAAAAGAAATTCCTAAAAAGGCAACTGTAGGGGTGGTTGAGGACAGTTCCAACCATCCGGAGGCAAGGCTAGAAGAGGAAAAGAAGGATGAGGATCAGACGCTACTAACCACTAAGGTAACCCCCGATCTTCTTCATCTCTATTCTAATTGGGAAGAGCATAACTTAGCTACAATCTCTCCAAATGTAGCTGAGGATATAGTGCCAAACCCGAATGCAACATCTCTAGAGGAGGGAGAAAGTCTGAGCTCTAAAGGGCACACTTCTAAAGTGGATCCTGCGGACGAGGCTACTCTAGAGGAAAGGGAAATGAGCAAGGGTGGAGAAGAGAAAGGAGCAATTGGAGGCTCCCATTCGGAAGATAATAGCCCCTTTGGAAGCAGTTCAAGCTCCGGAGATGAATCCAGCTCATCCGATAGTGACTCATCCGGACCCTCCAAAAAGCACTTCCCTCCTCGCACAAAATCAGTGACTCTCCCTGATGAAAACTCCAAAGAAACCAAAGTCAGTGCTGCTCTTAAACTCCTTCAGGAGGCAACTCTTGAGCATCATGAAGAGGGATTTATCAAGAAGAGTCTCCTGACAATATGCACCCATCTAAAAGCTGTGGAGAATGAGTTGCTCAGGCAAAAGTCTAATAAAGCAGTCCGAAAGGATTTAGGTGAGATCAAAGAAAGGTTAAAGTGCCTCCCCAAAATTGAGCAACAAGTCGTAAACTTCCCAACTCCTAGAGCTATAGCAGCAGCTTCACTATCCGAAATCCAGCCGCTTCTCAATGAGCTAAAGGAAAACGCCTGTCACTCAAATCGCAATGCCAGTCAAGCCAATACCTTGGCCTCTGATAACTGTACAACAGTGCTAGAAAGAATATCCTCCTCCACCACTGACCTATCAGCAGAACTTAAGGATTATATTGATACCAAGTTTGAAAACTTATCAAAATTCATGAAGGATAGAGATCTAAAACCCACTCTGCTGAATCTAAAAACTGATCAGCAAGTAACTCAGGAAATGCTTGCCAACTTCATAGACAAAACCATCCCCAAGCTCAAAGAGAAAATCCTAGATGATATGGGTGATGAGATGCAAGCGAGGAATTCCAGTATAAAGCAAGAAATAACTGAATGGAAGAAAACTGTCTTCAAAGAAATTAAAGATCAGACGGAGTCCATCCATAACATCTGGAAGGGCCTTAGTGATGAAATCACCTTTCTTCAAACCTGAATAAATAAGTTATCTATCTCTGGATCCTCCTCTTCTCCGGCTACTCCAGAATGCCAGCTCATTCCTATCCTGCACAATCTTGTTCAAGTTATAGGGGACTCAGGATTCATGAGCCAAAAAGGTTTGACTACTCTTACCAAGGCTATGTTTCCTTACTTTGATCCCAAGGACTAAGAGCAAATTCTGTGCACCTTCCTCAAGTCTCACAATCCTGTGATCAACTCTGGAGGTCCCTTCATCCTTACTATTTAACTCCGCCTATAGTGAATCATATTATTGATGATCGGGCCAAAGGCAACAAAGACTACTCTATCTACTCCTCTGCCTGACAGCAATCTTAGGACAAATGTACCTATATGGTTATTGATCCCCTTGATGGAAGCAAAAAGAGGGAGGAAGAAGATCGGAGTCATCAAGGAGAAGGAAGGGGGAAAGGAAAAATGCTGGAAGTCTGGAAGAGTGGTCCATTCAGAGAGGTAGTTAAGCTAGCTAGATAAACTTGTAATAGCTAGATTCACTTTATATGTATTTTTGTAGTTTGTAATACTGAACTTCATAATGTTAATCATTATTAACAGCAGAAGTATATATAAAGTGAAAAATTATTAACTATCAAAACAAACGCTTCTAAAGTACAATCTGTAATTGTACTAAAACAAACTTAGTAGCAGGAGTCATAAAATTATAGGGGAGCTTGGATGCTAAAACTATGGGGGAGCATTATAAAAGTCTAAGTAATAAAAAATTACACTTAGTACTTACCCCTTGCTTAGATGACTTAAGTTTTTGTTTCCATCAAATGAGGGAGATTGTTGGGAAATAATGATCCAGATAATAAAATCTAAAAACAATCTGAATCAAGTTTGAAAGAAACAAAAACAATGTAAGTAGTTCTCCTAAATCCAAATGGAAATATCCAGAAAAAACTCTGAATATAAATCATTCATTGGATAAATCTAAAACCCAAACACTGGAGGAAATCATCTGGACAAAGTTTGGAAAGGAAACAAAATTCTTTCCACCAACATCAGCATCCGGAAGAACTGATTGAAGCTCTCTCTGGAAGAAAGATCCGGAGCATATAGGTCTAAAGGACAACCGAAAGACCTATAACTGAAATCTAAGGAAAGTCTGAAACATACCTTTCCTTTTTGCCTCTTTGGTCTACAAAAGTCAAAGATCCCTTTCCCAAGACAAAAACAGAAAGACAGCTTGCATGGTTCAGAGAAAAGTCAAAAGGGTCTGACACAAAGCTACATAATTTTTCTCCTAGACCAATAAAGGCATGCGTGGAGCTCACATCATATGGCAATTGGTATGAAAGTTGGTGCATCACAAAATGACAAGCAAAATGATCACTGACAACTTTCTAGCATCAATCCCAAGAATTCAAATGGATTAAAATATAGTCTAATCGACTAATCAATGAATCCGGAAGCTCCATATCACAACTTGATCAAGGGTGAAGATTGAATGAAAGCTTACCAACCACAAACGGCTACATTTATAATCAAAGCCTATAAAAGGAGCTCTTCACCAAATGAGAAGGTTAACTGATTGATTTACAAAATCAAGTAATAAAGCAATACTCATTCAATCAGTTGAGATAATCCCTCCAAGAACCCTTGATTCAAAATCTGTTTGCCTTTCCCAAGTGAAACTATAAACTTGAGGAACTCCAAAAACCAACCCTTTGTTATAAACCAAAGAGTAAGAATCTCTTACTTGGGTGAGTTGGAAGATTGGGATATAGCTTGAAGTAGGTGCTTTGAGTGAGATCTCCCTGTTGGACTCAGCTTAGATTCAAGGTAGAAGACCAAGTGGTATATCCTACTAAAGATAAGAGGACTCAGCTAGGAGTTGGTGCTTCTAGTGGTATATCCTACTTCCGGAAGGGGTCACAATCCGGAGAAAAATCTGTAAGGCTTGATTCCTGCCCATTGAAAAGGAATCCATTAGTGGATAAGCTCGGAAGAAGGAAACTCTAGGTACTGGACGTAGGCGGGGCCGAACCAGTATAAAATACTTGTGTTTGATTTTCTTTTGCATTTACTTTACTGCACTTATTTGCATCATCTGGATCCATCTTCCAGATCATAATAATCATCCGGACCCATCTTCTGGATCATAATCAAACACGCTACACTAAGACTTTGTGTAAGTCTATAAATTCCTCGAAAAAGGGCCATTCACCCCCCTCTGTCCTTATAAATACTCTCACAGGGACCAACATGAATGCTAACTCCCCCATAATCCTTGATTCTTATGAGTACAACATTCCTCAACACTTGTCATATTTCTATAAGATAATCAATACATATATATGCAGCAGAAAATACAAGAAGTTAAGAAGATCTTAACTTGGAACAAAATAAGTAATATTTTTATAAATGAATAACTTGAGTAGAGATAACAAAGAGTTAATCTATACTAAGTTTTATGATAAGCGCAACAGATTACAAAATTTCTATTCTACTTAGGCATTGGCAGTCCTCCAAGATTTGCTCTTCTATCCTTAAATGCCTGCTGATCCTATCTTGACTTCTTTTCCTTGGGCATTGTGATATCCTTACCCTTCCTCTTTCGTGTCTCAGAATATTCTCGTTGAATGCACTCCAGATCCTTGGACAGATTGTACGAGAAATTAGCTACCCTTTGATCTCTCTCTCCTCTTGCTCATGCTTATCGCGATCTTTCACCCTCATTGCTATTGCATCTAAAATGACTTAGGTTTGATGATCAAACAAGCTCAGAGAATCTTTAAATGTCTTGAGCTGACCATAGATGTTGGTTGAAAAGTTCTGCACCAACAACTCATAGATTTCTTATGAAAGTGCGTCCTGCTCTCTGAGAAAAGCAAAGAGACCCACCAGAGCACGAGATTGGGATTGATTGACTCGGTACTGAGCATTAAGTCCTTCCTTAGATATCTGGGTGAAACTGGCCAGAGCCTTAGCTTGATTATTCTCCTTTAAGATCCGCTCTAGCATGGGACTGCTTCTGATGTAAGTAGTGACTTCTTCATGAACTCGATCAATTTCTTGACCATTGTTAATGAGATCTACATGAACATTCTTCATTTGATCACGAATGTGACCAAATTTTTAATGAAGCAATGGTTCTTGTTCAATGTCTGCCATTACGATGTCGCTATTTAGAGCATTAGAAATGTTTAGTCTCTTTAAAGTTTTTAGCACTTCTCCCTTTGAGTCCTTGACTCCCTTCAAAACTTACTCCTTCACATTCCTTAGCTCAGTGATATGGCCTTGATTCTTAAATGCAGTGATCAGTGCGTTAATTGCATCTATAACAACATGTAAACGAGATGTGTTCTCATCATTTTCCTTGCTTAAAATACTATACCCATTTAGCATTGCTTGCATTGCTTCTAGAAAGGGGCTGAATTTGTCTATCATTGAGTTTCTAAAGCTTCTTTCCTCATTCAAAACTCAACAGTTTCTTTAATAGATCTTCTCCATAATCTTTTTTAGCTCAGCAACATCAAACTTCAGCAGCTCAACCTGTTTACCTGTAAATTTTAGAATAGGCAAAGTATTGGATACTATAGCCTTTACCAAAGAATACTGTGTAGGTATAGACTTAAAATGAGCCTTCAACTCTTCAACAGCTTGCATAAACCCTTGCACTGGCTCAACAGTCTTTCTAAGTCTCCTCAGAGCCTCCTCAGACAGCAATGATTTAGCTATTTTAGCATCTACTTCATCATTTTCCCTAAGTCCTGGAAATCTAGCTCTTCCCATCCTCCTTATATCTCCCAAGAGCTCAGCCTGGGGGTTGAATTGTGGTGGAGGTTGTGGTTGTTGAGATGGTTGTTGTTTTTCTGGAATCTCCTCTATAATTGGATGACCTCTGACAATTGGTCCTTCTAATAGTAATTGTTCGCGCATAGGAGATCCAATGGGTGAAAGTAAAGGAATGATGGATGTTTGGTCAGAGTGTAAGGTTTTTGGTTGGTTAGAGGTGGATGTGGATGGTATTTGGGTTTCAGGTAAAGGTTGGGCAGATATAGGTGTAGGTGAGAGTGGTGTTTCAGTAGATAGGTTGGGAAAAAGAATGGTTCTTCTTGGTTCTCCTCTTCCTTCTCTTCAACACCTTCAACAGTGGACTCACAGACCTGAGCATGAGATTATTCAGTCAGCTGAGCTCCTTACTCAACTACTATTGCTTCCTCCTTATCCTTGTCTTCTATATATCCTTCATCCTCATCAATGATAATCTTCATTCTTTTAAGCAGCCCTCTCTTCCTTTCTTTCCTTTCTTCCTTGGCTTCCTTAGTAGTCAAACTCACCTGTTGGTCTGATTTAAGCACATCAAACTCAGCTGCCTGAACTTCTATCATTTCATCATCTTCCTTCTCCTCCTAATTTTCAATTCCTTCTAGAGCACCTATCATCTCTTCAATAACTTTAGTGACAGCTTTAGCTACTGTAGATTCAATAACTTTCTCAGAGTTAGCCTTAGCTTTCACTGCTACTTCCTCAACCTTTCTCCTTATCTCCTCTTCTATATCCTCCTATCTCTTCTTGATTCTCTCCTCTTCAGCTGCTTTCAACTTCTCAGCCTCTTCTAGATTCTGGAATATGCCAGTTTACTTTTTTACCATCAGCTTCTTCTTAGGCTGACCTACTTGAGGCATATGAACTGATATAGCTACCTATCCTTCAGTGGTCACTGCATCTAACTATGCTTCCTCACTCTTCCTCTTCTTCATTATTTTCAGAGGCATCTCCTCTCTCATTTCTTCCTCAGCCTCCTTTTCTTCTTTAATCTCCTTAGGAGTCAGCTCTTCAGGCTTCTCTTCCTTAGTTCCCTTAGAAGATCTGGTCTTTTTAGAGACAGGGCCAGCTACAAGATTAGAGCTCGCTGAGCTCCCCTTCTTCACATCTTTCTTGGAGTCTCTCCTAACCTCCCTCTTACTACCTTTCTTCTCAGCTACCTCTTCTCCTTTTTAAGCTCTAAGCTTGGTGATCCTCTCAAGCTCCCTAGCCATAAAATCTTCTAGGGTCTAATCTTCCTCATCAGGCATAGTTGGTCTGAGTGGCATAATGGCCTTAGGATCCTTCTCTCTAACTTTTCCTTTTTTCAGCTTAATATACTTAGTGTTTTTGGGCTTCTCATTACACCTT
This sequence comes from Euphorbia pulcherrima, assembly GCA_947683365.1. Lineage (NCBI taxonomy): Eukaryota > Viridiplantae > Streptophyta > Magnoliopsida > Malpighiales > Euphorbiaceae > Euphorbia > Euphorbia pulcherrima. Next base: position 17,297,754 of record CANTUS010000013.1, on the reverse strand, counting down.
GAACCTTGGAAATGAGCATTGCTCAAAATTCTAGATTCAGTCACCTTCAAAGTGATTCTGCTCTTCTCCACCCATCCTTCCAAATCTAACTCATATGCCCTGCATATCTCTATCACAAGATGCCCTTACAACATATGCTTAGACACCTTCAAAAACCTGTTCACAATTGCCAGCGGCCAGTTGTTACATATTCCTTGAGTCAGAGATAGACAAATACCCTCTCGAACTTAGATCAGGTTCCTGTGGATCCTGTCTTTGGTAAAAGTACTTTCATAACTAGCTCATGAGCCTGCTTCCATTCCTTAGTAAATATAGAGCCTATGAGTTCACCGGCCTAATAGTCAGCGGGGGACCTCGTAATCAATGGGTATGACCACAAGCTCTTCATCCTTCACCACTCGCCTTCTCAGCCCTCTCTCTCGCATACCAAGCAGACCAGCTGTCAGCTTGGGGGTTACATACACCTTTCTCCCCATCATCGTTCCAATAAATAGGTCCTTCTGACCTTCAACTAAGTGAATGATATGAAAGAACCTTCTTACATTTGTTCATAGCACCTACAGGGTATCTCGAAAAACCCTCTCAAGTGGTGTTGGCACGTCCATTTTCCAAATCTCTCATCACTAGAGAAAATGAGCATATCAATAGTCATTGGATCCACTACAACTACTCCTTATCTGAAACACCATCCAATTAGAATATATCTGGTTCTAGCTGGTATAAATAGATCTTCCCTTTTATTGATTCTAATTGCCACTTGCGCTATATGATCCATTATTGTAATCCAGCATATATCCTTTTCATCCCTCACAAATAGGGATTCCTTAGCGGTGGGATCTAACGATCTCCTTGAAGAACTCGCCATTTGAATAGCTTTGATAGAAATAAGGAATTTTGGGGATTTTGAGAAGGGAATTACAGAAGAAGAAATTTGGTACAATAACCTTTTCTCTTTCTGAATTTCTCCTTAAATAGCCAAAATCTCTTCGCTAAGACTTGCAAAGCTTACCTGTATGACTCACAATCCATGGTCGTAAATTTAATGGTGAGATTAAGCAGGGTTTACCATAGGATTAATGATAGTAAGAAACTCGGGATAACTGCAACTAAATATGGATCATTTCACAACTTGCTACCATTTCTATCAGTTTTGAATTTAAAAAGAAATCGGTGACAATTTAATGGCGTGTCTAAAATTCAAGCGCGAAGAAGAAACACTTAACCTAATTCGCAGAATCTCAGAGTGTGCCGTAATTTCTTTGGCCAGCTTTAGAATTGGTCAGCAAGAAATGTATATCTTTAAATTGGATTGGACATTCTGATTAGCTCTCTCAGAGTGTTGAATTGATCCTTTCCAATAGGCTTTGTGAATATGTCAGCTCGCTGTTCTTTAGTAGGATTGTATGTGAGCTTGACTTCTCCTTTTACCATATAATCCCTTATGAAGTGATGTTTAATATTTACATGCTTCATCTTGCTATGTTGAATTGGATTCTTGGATAGGTCAATTGCTCTCTTGTTGTCACACATGACTTCAAGACACTTAGACTACATACCATAATCCTCTAATTGCTGCTTAAGCCATAGAAATTGTGCTACGCAACTTCCTGCAGCCATGTACTTAGCCTCAGCTTTACTTAAAGCCACAGAAGTCTGCTTCTTACTATACCATATTACTAGATAATCACCAAGGAAATGACATCCTTCGGTGGTTCTTTTCCTTTCAAGTTTGTCTAGTCTATAGTCAGCATTTGTGTATCCTCTCAAAGTAAAGTCTGCATTACTTGGATACCATAAACTTGCATCAGTAGAGCCTAGAAAATACCTGAGAATTCTCTTAACATCAGCTAAGTGAGATTCTCTGGGGTCAGCTTAATATCTTGCACAATAATACACAACATATTGAATATCAGGCCTACTAGCAGTTAAGTAAAGTAGAGAACCAATAATACCTCTGTAGAGGTTACTCTCTACAGGTTTACCTTCCTCATCTTTACTCAGAATTGTATTAGTGGCCATGGGTGTTGATATTGGCTTAGCTTTATCCATGTCAAACTTATTGAGTACTTCCTTGGCATACTTAGCTTGGCTGATGAAGGTCCCATCATCACCTTGCTTGATTTGAAAACTAAGAAAGAAATTAAGCTCTCCCATCATTGACATTTCAAATTCTTTCTTCATCTGAAATCTTTGCATAGGTTTTCATCAGTTGCTCCAAAAATGATGTCATCAACATAGATTTGGACTAGCAACACATCTTGATGCTTCTTCTTGATAAACTGAGTTGTATATGCTTTCCTCTAACATAACCTTTGCTGAGTAAAAAGTTAGTCAGTCTCTCATACCAAGCTCTTGGAGCCTGTTTCATTCTATACACAGCCTTCTTTACCTTGAAGACATGATCTGGATACTTTGGATCTTCAATACCTGGGGGCTGTCTAACATGGACTTCCTCTTGAATATAACCATTAAGAAATGCACTCTTAACATCCATCTAAAATAGCTTAAAGTTCATATGAGATGAAAAAGCACATAGAATTCTTATGGCTTCAAGTCTTGCTACTGGTGCAAAGGGGTCTCTATAGTCAATACCTTCTTGTTGATTGTAGCCTTGAGCAACTACTTTGGCCTTGTTTCTGACAACATTACCAGCTTCATCTAGCTTATTCTTGAAAACCCGTTTGGTGCCAATGATTGACTTGCCTCTGGGTTTCTCAACCAAATCCCAAACTTCATTTCTTCTAAATTGGTCTAACTCCTGTTGCATTGAAATGATCCAGTTCTCATCAAACTTAGCATCTCTAAACTTCTTTAGTTCAATCAATGAGACAAATGCTGAATGGCTGATCATTCTGTTCAGCTGACCTCTAGTCAGCACTAGGTTTTACACACTATTAAGAATCTTCTCAACTGGGCGATCTCTCCTTGCTCTGACTTCTCTTGGTAAATCAGGATCAGCTCTCTGAACTTTTGTCATTATTTGAGCATCTACATCATCATCGAAGTTGATGGATTCGTCCAAGTCAACTTTATAATCTTCTTTTTCTTGTACTGGATCAGGAATAACAATGGGCTGACTGACTGACTGATATGCTAATTTGTTCCTTTTCCCTTTCATCATCACTAGCTTCTCTACTTGCATTATTAATTTCATCGAAATCTACATGCGTGGACTCCTCTAAGATGCCAGTCTTCTTAACATACAATCTGTATGCCCTCTGTGTGTTGAGTAACCCAGAAAGATTCCATCATCAGCTTTAGGGTCAAATTTAGCCAATTGGTCTTTTGTGTGTAATATAAAGCCTTTACAACCAAAGGCCTTGAGATGACCAACCTTGGGCTTGCACCCCTTCCAAAGTTTATAAGGAGTTTTATTCAAAACTGGGCGAATTAAAACCATGTTTAGAATGTAACAAGCTGTGTTAATAGCTTTTCCCTAGAAATACTTTGGCAGATTGTTATCACTCAGCATAGAATGACCCATCTCCGTAATAGTGCGATTCTTTCTCTCAGTAACCCCATTCTGCTGAGGTGTATGAGTGGCAGAAAAATTATGGCCAATACCATGCTTAGAATAGAATTCCTTAAATTCCCTGTTTTGAACTCTCTTCCATGGTCACTGTGGATTTTATTAAAGTCTTTTTCATTCATGATCCGGGTGGCCAACCTAGAGAATGATTTAAATGTTTCTTCTTTTCTCGCAAGCAAGACAATCCAAGTGAACCTAGTTAGATCATCTACAACCACAAGGGTGTATTTCATTCCACCTAGACTTGTTGGCAAAACAGGCCAAAACAAATCCATGTGTAGAAGATCAAGGGGATGAGAAGAAGATATATCAGCTAAGGCTTTAAAGGTCTTCCTAAATTGTTTCCCAAGTTGGCAGAGTCTATCTTTTTTCAAAGGCTAGATTGGGTAAACCCTCAACAAATTCATTTCTGGCTAATTTGGATAGATTGGTCATATTGATATGTCCTAACCTTCTATGCCATAGCCATAAGTTTTCCTCCTTAGAAACTAAGCATATATCATTGGAGCCAGAGGATAAGTCAAACATATAAACATTATTAATTCTAGGAGCATAAAGAATAGTTTTGTCAGAGTTACCATCAATGACTGAGGAGCCTGCTGAGTTAAAAATCACTTTCCTACCTTTGTCACATAGCTGAGCAACGCTTAGCAAGTTGAACTTCAGGCCTTTCACAAGAGATACATTATCAATTGAAGGCTTGACTCCTACTATGCCATTGCCAACAATATTTCCCTTTTTGTTGTCTCAAAAACTGACACTTTCGTTCCTTCTTCGCTCTAATGTGATGAATTGCTTTTCATCACCTGTCATATGCCTCAAGCATCCACTATCCAAATACGACATTCTTTTGTCATCAGTGGACTTAGGCTCACCTGTAAAACAATTAAGTTTTCTTAGGTACCCATGCCTTTTTCTGGTTGGGTCCTCTCTTGTTAGTGGTGGTCATCCTTGACCAGTCATACTCATTATAGTAATCAATTTTGTGCCTACACATGATTGTTGCATGTCCTGGCTTTCCACAAAAATTACAAATGGCCTTAGGATTAAGCCTGATCACTTTACTCTTTTAAGAAACCTTCTCTGAGTGGTGAGTGTGGTTACTCTGAGTATTCCCTCTAGGTTGAGGAGGGACCCGCGCCTTTTTCAAAGCTATTAATTTGGCAGCTAGCTCATCCAATTTTTTAGCGAGTTTGCTGTTATATCCATTATAGTACTCAGATTTTTCCATAAGGTATAAGATGTCAAGTGAGGTAGAAGAGTTGACATCTTCTAGATCATCACACCTCCTCTAGAGTACTTCGATGTATTTGGCTGACTTCTTAGTCACATTAATAACAACATTAAGTATTGCAGCAAGTTCATCTGAATACAAAGGGGGTTCAGAATTTACCTCAGTTTGCTTTCCCTTGTCTCTACTCTGGTCAGCTGATTGATTGGCAGGGGAAGTAGACAATTGGTCAGTTGACTCTGAGTTGACTTGATCATCCTTAGCCATAAGACACACATTTGCGGAATCTTGTACCTTTTCATCTGAGGATGATGACTCTTATTCAGAGTCACTCTAGGTAGTAGTAAAAGCCTTCTTATCCTATCTCTTTTTGAATATGTCCTTCTTAGCTTTGGGACAGCTGGATATGCCCTTTTTCACTATATTCAAAGTATTTGATGTCTTTGTTGCGCTCTTTATTGAACTCCTTTCGTAGTCTATCATCTACTCCTTTCTTGTACTTTCTAGACATCTGAATCTCTGAAAGTTCTTATCTTTCTTCAAGAACCTTTTAAAGTTCTTGGTCATTAGTGCTATACCTTCTTTCCTGTCCTCTGAATAATCTTCCTCAGAGGAGATTTCAACATCATCAGCTTTAAGGACAAAAACTCTACTAAAGCTCTCTCTTTCCTTATGCGTGTGCTTCTTGGACTCATCTTCATATAGCTATAAGGACATCTCATGAGTCAGCAAGGTTCCCATCAGCTCATCAAACTCGTAGGTCTTCAAATCATGAGCTTCTTTGATAGCACTTTTCTTTGCTTTACATTCCTGTGTCAATCTTCTAAGAATCTTCTTGACAGTTTCCTCCTCAGTGAAACTCTTGCCAAGTCTTTTTAGCTCGTTGACAATGTTAAAAAATCTAGTGTTCATGTTGGAAATATCCTCCTTGGGTGTTGCTTTTGAAACATCTCATAATTCTTCATGAGGATGTTGATCTTGGACTCTTTCACCCTATCAGTACCTTCATAAGTTACTTCCAACTTCTTCAATATCTCTTCAGCAGTTTCACATCCTAAAATGAGATTAAACTTAGATGCATTAAGAGTGCATTGGACATAGTTGATAGCAGTTGCATTTTCCTTTAGTCTGATCAGTCCTGACTGTGCCACTCATTAGAGTAATTATCAACTAGCACTCTATTCTTCACGATAGTAGGAATAAATGGCCTTTCAACAATAGCCATCCGCGCTTGTATGCTTTAAGACTAGATGAAATTCTTCATCATGTTCTTTCAATAACTATAATGCTCGCCATTAAAAATTGGAGGCCTGGTGACAGACATGCCTTATGGCAGAATATAAGCTTGTGCCCTGGATTCTCCTCCCTTGTATACCATGGTCTTTATCTCAAGATTGTGAAATCTTTGAAATGAGAACTGATCTAATACCACATATTGGTCCCTATGAGTACACTCAATAAGTCAGAGGGAGGGGTGAATGACTCACTCAATTAACTTAGTAAACTGTTTCGTAAATGAGTGAGCTCTGTTGAGCAGGTCAGCTGGCTGAGTGAAATCTGGAAAAACTTCAAAGTAAAGAACACAGAGATTTTTATACTGGTTTGGCAACCTGTGCTTACATATAGTCCCAAGAGAGAGTCCTGGCTTTAATCCACTAATCACAACTCCTTAACCCTAGGTGGAAAAGCCTTTCACAATTCCCCAATTACAGAAAGTACCCTCCAAACTGTAATCGCTCACCCGCTGAGTAGAATACCCTCTTCTACTAGCAACTCAACTATATTTAAATAAGAGCTGGAATCAACTAATAGAACCATTGATCCAGTTACAAATGATATGATATTGCAATTTAAATGATCTAATCTATTCTTTCTTGTTCAAAGCAGATTCTTCACTGAGTAGTGCTTTTCTTGGTTGAACTTCTCTAAAGCTTGCAATTTGACAGAGTTTTAGCTTCTTAGAAATTCAGGTGTAATCACCAAGTTCTAATGCTTTCCTTCTTTCTCCTTTTATAGATGGATTCAGAAAGTAGCTTTTAAACTTGCTTTGGCATCTTCTTAAATTGACAGCTCATCTATTCACCCGTTGCATCTTTAAATCAATCAGTCAGAGATAGATTGAAATTTGAGCTTCAATTTGAATCCTTTGTTGTTTGATACCAGTATTCCTTTAGAGAGAACTCGTGTTAACTTGCCACGTGTCTTCTTCCCATACCTTCTGGTAATCTAACATGTTGCAGAGTGCGCGATACAAAGTTGTTGATCTACAGAATAGCCCAAATTGGTAAATGACTTTTTGCAGCTTGAATCAGGAAGACTTTGTCTTTTTCTTCATTAACCAAAGTCTTGTTAAGGTATTAATTCTTTTTGTCTTTGTCTCATTAATGTTCTTTAAAAAGCAATACTAAAAGCAAAGATCCCATTTTACCTTAAATGGTAAAGTTAGTACCTTTGACAAACATAAAGTAACTCAGTGAAATAATATATCGTTATGCACAGCTGAAGAAAAATCTAAATGTCAAGCTCTAAGTGAATATTATTTAGTCAGCAACTAAAGTAGATACTCAGCCTAGAACACTCAGAGTTAAACTAAATAACTAGGTTAGCGGAGAATTGATATTCCACCCTCTAATTCAATAACTCACATTGATGGGTTGTATTTTTAGCAAGCATTTGTGCTTATTTCCATATCATCGAGACCATGTTTTTAGTCTTTATGGCTGATATTACTTCCTTTTCTATCTTTTCAGGTTTTGAATGCAATTTGGAGAAAATATGCAATATTTGGAAGAAAAGAGCCTTTCACCGATACCTGAAGCAGACAGTACGAGCGATAGCTGGTCTCGGTGACTCTAAAATATTTCAAAATGACCAAGACGACACCAATACCAGAGTGAACCAAGTTTAGATCTGGAAGTTACCCAATTCGGGCATATCTTATTCAGAAAGAGCCCAATTCGAAAAGGAAGATTAAATCTCTTTCTTAATTTCGCAAAAACAAGGATTTTTACTACCTTTTGAAGACTAAGACTAGATGGAAATGAATCCAAGGAGATAAATGCTAAGATTCCTGTTCTGTCAGTAAAGAAGAAGCAAGAGGAGAGGCATTCAGCTATAAATACTAAGATCAGCGAGTCTCAAGGGACAATTCATTCAGACCATCATCCAATCTATCATTTACCATTCGCCATTTTCAGTCCTCTTAGTCTAGTTTTAGTTCTTAGTTTTTTGTTTCTTTACTTTCAAGTATTTTGGATTTTTGATTTTGGATTTGGTTTAATAAGCAATTTCAATTTCAGTCTTTGTGCTTTTATCATGATTTATTTTAAATCTCTTTGTATTTTTGCTCATTTAAATTCAGTCATGTTTAGCTAAATTCTTTATGACTTGACCAAGTGAAGGTCAAGGCTGAGTTTAAATGGTGTGAGGACCACAACTGAATAGAAAAGTTTACAAGGCAACCTATTTACCAATCTCGGTACTCCAAGGGTTCCATGGTAAGGATATCACCTAGTCTTGCTATTTTACTTGATCAACCATTTGGTAAGTCTGCGTGATTATTGTTAATCTTAATTCTTGCATCCGTAATTTGTGCCTGAAAAGAGATAAAGTGACTACAGTCTCCATTGAGACTGGAGAAAGGTAATCTTACGCCTGTTGGGAGTGCTTCACTACCTGTCGGTAAGGATTTAGGCTTTTCTATTATTTATTGCTATTCGTTGATGAGCTCTTTAACGCGAAGTCGAGAGACATAGAGAGTAAGAGAGGGATCATGGAACGAAGTCCGGTCTCCTTATACAGTAAGGAAGAGTTGCTAGTACTGTACGGTGCATGAGTGCTACTATAACTAAATCTAGGTCTCGTTGCAATTTATATCTTATCCCATGATAACCATAATGTTTAGTCTTGCTCTACTTTGGTTAAGTCATTGTTTCTCATTGTTTTATGACATGTTTTATTTAGTTCTAATCTACAAATTCCCATCGAGAGTACTTCTAGGTCATGCTGTGTGTTATCTATCGAAAATAACATTGTCAAATAAGGTTCCTTGGGGATTCGACCCCTGCTTGCTACTAACTACTAGTTTGTTTTGTGCAGGGATTTATTTTTGGTTGTCTCGATACCAAATTACCAATCAAATTTTGGTGCCATTGCCGGGGAGCGGTTCATTTTGACTAGTTATTTGACGTGGATGACCAGAGCCATAGGTCATGGCAGCAAATTCCTCTATGATTCAGAAATTGAAAGATCCAACATAGCTCATGCTAAGCTAGCTCGAGAGTGTAGAGACTCTAAACATCAGGCATAAACTTCAAGTGAACCCAACGACAGTCCAATTGATATAGAAGGACTATCTGATGATTTGACTGACTTACAATCAGAGCCTGAAACAGCCATCGTGACCATGGCTAACCAAGAACCGTCAATCCAAGACCTTACACGAGCCCCTGTAAACCAACAGCCTTTCTACATCACTTATCCAGACGAAACTGAAGATAACAACTTCGAGATGAGATCTGGGTTTGTCTATAGCTTACCTAAATTTTCCGAAAGAGCCACTGATGACCCTTACAAACACTTGTAGAAATTCCATTTGATGGTGTGTTCTATGAAGCCATCCAAGGTAGATCTAAACCTTGCGAAATTAAAGTCCTTTGCTTTCTCTCTTGAGGACTCGGCCAATGGCTAGTTTTGCCATTTGAAACCAGGATCAATAACATCATGGGAACAGATGTCGAGAGTCTTTCTTGACAAGTGCTTTCCAACATCGAGAGTTACCACTTTGAAAAGGCAGATCTGTTCAGCCAAGATGAAAGACACAGTGAGTCTCCAAGAGTATTATGTGAGGTTCTAGCACCTTTTGGCCGCTTGTTCACCTCATGGATTCACTGATCAAGCCTTAGTCCTGACTTTCTATGAGGACTCCCATTCTTAATGCGGTTCATGTTAGATGCCGCTAGTGGGGGTGCTCTCATCAATAAGACCCTAACTCAAGCTTGGGAAATCATCAAGACTATGGCAGAAACTGCTCAATAGTTTGGCGACCGTGAAGGGAAATCTATATCGAGATTTGTTAATGGGATTAACTTCTATGATCTCAATGAAAAAATAGAAAGACTCGCCGAACTTGTGTACAAATTTGTTGTTTAGACCAAGGCCGCAAAGGAGTGTAAACTATGCAAAAAGACCACTCATACTACTGATGAGTGCCCTCGCATAGGAGATAATGAATTCAAACAAGTCCATGCTATAGGAAACTGTGATAACTATTGTAACTATAGAAACTATGGTAACCATAATAACTATGTTAATCAGAGGAACAAACAACCATACATTCCACCACCACAGAGAAATTAGATAGGGTGGCGAGATTATCCGGCACTCGCTTGGGGAAATAAAGACCGCTAACAACCACAGGGACCACAGAATCAACTCGTAGTGAGGAATTAGCATAATGCGATCATACCGAGACCTCCTCAACAAATCCAGGTCCAGCCCAACCCACCTCAGCAGCCACGACATAATCCTTATGAACTTTTCACTACTCTCGCTGAGGGCTCTAATAAACGGTTTGAGCTGGTAGACAATCGGATACAAGGATTGTAAGGTAACTTCTCAAACCTGGAAAAATAGATGGCCCAGATAGCTAGTACTCTCTCTAAGATTGAGAACATAGGGAGACTTCCGTCTATAACAGAGGATAATCCAAGAGAGAATGTCAGCGAGATCACGCTGAGGGAAAAGAAAGAGACTCAATCAAAACCACTTAGAGTAGAAATAGAGGATGAAGTCATTGTGATTCCCGATGATCCAGAGGAGCCAATGATTTCTACCAAGACCAGACCTCCTTTCTAGAGAGGCTAGCAAAGACCAAGAAACTGAAGGAAGAGAAAGAGATCTTTGAGACTTTGAGGAAAGTCGAGATCAACATCTCATTACTTGATACAATTAGACAGATACCTAAATATGCGAAATTCCTTAAGAAGTTATGTACCAATAGGAAGAAGTAACATGACCTGGAAAAGGTCATGATAGGGGGGAAATGTATCTACCATGATCCAACGCAAATTACCCCCTAAGCTGAAGGATCAGGGAATGTTCGCGATCAATTGCACCATAGGTCAAGTTAGAATTCAGAAGCCTATGTGTAATCTCGGTACATTGAGAAACGTCATGCCTTCTTCCATCTACCAACGGATATCAGCCAATCATAATATACCTCTCAAAGAGACCAGGACTGTCTTGCAACTTGTAGATCATTCTATCGATTGCCCTGAGGGAATTTTAGAGGACTGTTGGTCAAGGTAAATGATTTTATTTTTCCCATTGACTTTTATGTTCTTGATATGTGGGATACAGATAGAAAAGGGAACTCAGATTTGATGCTAGGAAGACCATTCTTGAGTACTACCAAGACCAAAGTTGATTTGCACAATGGTTCCCTCACTATAGAATTCAATGGGGGAAATAGCCCCTTTTAATGTTTACGATGCCATGAAGACCTCAAAAGAAGATTCGAGCCTATGCAGCATTGATAGTCTTGATCCCATCATCTAGTAAATTTTTGAGCTTAATCTCTCAGACAAGCATTTGGTCGCATTGAATGAAGCACTTGACACCAAGAGTCTCGATGACACAGATTTAGATGAAAAGGTGGAAGAAGCCATCTATAATCTCGACCCACCTCAACCTACATCGAGACCTAGACCAAAGCTTGCTCTATTACCTTCCAAGAAACTCACTCCTTCCATCATCCAGCCATCGGATCTTGAACTCAAGAGCCTGCCAGGTTACCTCAAGTATGCTTTCTTGGGGGATAAAGATACGATCTCGGTGATCATCTCGAGTAACTTGTGTCCCGATGAAGAGAAATGACTGGTCTCTTTGCTCTAACAACACAAGAAGGCAATTGGGTGGACTATAGCCGATATCAAGGGGATTAGCCCTTCCACTTGCATGAGCAAGATCAAGCTGGAACAAAACACCAAGACCTGCCTCCAACCTCAAAGACGACTTAATCCTCCTATAATGGAAGTTATGAAGAAGGAAGTAATCAATCTCATGAAAGCTAACCTCATTTACCCTATCTCCGACAGTGAGTGGGTTAGCCCGGTACAAGTTGTTCCAAAGAAGATAGGGATCATGGTGATAACGAATGAAGTAGGAGAACCAGTTTTAACAAGATTATAGAATGGATGGAGAGTATGCGTTGACTACCGCAAGCTCAACGCTGCAACTAAGAAGGACCACTTCCCGCTGCCATTCCTAATTAGATGCAAAGAGAGTAACAGGAAAATCTGATTTCTGCTCTCTTGATGGAATGTTGGGTTTCTATTAGATCTTAGTGGCACCAGAAGACCAAGAGAAGACAACATTTACATACCCCTTTAGCACCTTTGCTTACAGACAAATGCCTTTTGGTCTCTGCAATGCTCCCGCTTGGAAAACATCATTGAGGTATTTATGGATGATTTTAATGTATATGGTGATTCTTTTGATGCAAGTCTTGATAACCTTGGTAAGATTCTTAAATGATGTATCGAGTCTGATTTGGTACTTAACTACTAGAAATGCCAATTCATGGTAGACCAAGGTATGATATTGGGTCATGTTGTATCCAAGAAGGCTATTGAGGTAGATAAAGCTAAAATTGATGTTATTCAATCGTTACCTTACCCTACTTCTGTAAAGAAAGTTAGGTCTTTCCTTGGGCATGTAGGTTTTTATCGCAGGTTCATCAAGAACTTTTCAAAGATCGCTGAGCCTCTATACAGATTACTTCAGAAAGAAGCTAACTTCAAGTTTAGAGATCCTTGTAAGGAAGCCTTTGACACTATCAAGAAGAAGCTGATCTCTACACCCGTTATACAAGTACCCAACTGGGGTTAGCCCTTCAAGATCATGTGTGATGCAAGCGGTAAAACAATAGGAGTAGTATTGGGACAACGAGTTGGCCAAGAACCTCATGTCATTTTATACCTCCCCAACTCTCGACACAGGTCAGCGGAACTATACCAAGACTAAAAAAGAGCTCATTGCTATCATTTTTGCATTGGAGAAGTTTTATTCCCACCTTCTCTATTATAAGGTCATTGTGTACTCAAATCATGCTGCCTTGAGATACCTTATGACCAAGAAAGACACCAAGCCAAGACTGATTCAGTGGATCCTTTTACTTCAAGAATTTGACATCGAGATCAGAGATAAAAAGGGGACAGAGAACCTAGTGGCTGATCATCTTAGCAGGCTGACCAATTCTGAAGAACCAAAGGAAATATAGGATGGATAACTCAGGGAAAGTCTCTTTGCCATCACCGAGACTGCGTGGTATGCAGACCTTGTCAACTTTCTTACCACCGGAAGGTTCCTAGAGGATTTCATACGTAATGACAAGGAGAAGATGAAGAGAGAAGCTAGTAGGTATTTCTGGGATAATACTTATCTATGGGGACAAGGGAATGATATAGTTTTAAGGAGATGTGTTTACGGGGAAGAGATACCGAGACTCTTGCAAGCATGTCACTCTGAAGTTTATGGAGGTCACGGTAGACCAACGAGGACAACACAATGCATTCTTGAGTGCAGATTTTATTGGCCCCATATCTTTTGTGATTCTTATATATTTTGTAAGGCATGCGACAACTGTCAACGGGATGGTAATCTTGGACGTCGAGATCAGCTCTCGATGACTCCTATTTTGGTCATCGAGATCTTTGATGTCTAGGTATCGATTTCATGGCCCTTTTCCTTCTTCTTATGGGTTTAAATACATCCTCCTAGCAGTTGATTATGTCTCCAAATGGATAGAAGCCAAGGCAACTAGGAACGATGATGGAAAGACTATAGCAGACTTCATCAAGGACAACATCATTTGCAGATATGAGACGCCAAGACTGCTTATCAGTGATCGCGGTACACATTCTTGCAACAAGATGATCTCAATGTTACTAACAAAATGGGGAGTCAAGCACACGACTTCCTTGGCACACCACCCACAGATAAATGGGCAAGCTAAAGTGGGCAATAGAGAGGTAAAACTCATCTTGGAAAAAATGGTGAATCCCAACAGAAAAGACTGGAGTCTCCATCTCTTTGAAGCTCTATAGGCAGTCTGCATAGCATAGAAAGCCCCCATCGGGATGTCACCTCACAGAGTTGTTTATGGGAAGGTATATCACTTGCTTGTTGAGATCAAGCACAAGGCATATTGGGCCATCAAAGAGACCAATTTCAAATTTGATGCAGCCAAATCGCCATCATGACCTTTTCGCTTCCAGGAAAGTCTTTAACGTGGGACAGAGAGTCCTTTTACTCCAATCTCAACTCAAGCTATTTCTTGGAAAGTTGAGGTCTCGGTGGGCCAGCCCTTACATCATGACCAAAGTATTTCCATATGGAGTAGTAATTATATAGAGCATCGCGATTGGGAAGGTTCTGAAAGTCAATGGGCATCGTCTCAAGCCCTGCTATGAAGGATTCTAAGCTCACTTTGAGGAAATAACTCTCACAGAGACCACTGATATCACACCGTGATCTCGATATGATGTGTCGAGCTCACTGATGTTAAACAAAGAACTCTTGGGAGGCAACCCAAGCATTTCTAACTCTTCATCTCTCTCTTTTAGTTAGCCTTTATTAGTTGTATCTAGATTAGGACTGATTTCTCTCTCTATTTTTATTACAGATTTAGGTCTCTGTACACTCTAGAAGTTGAAATAGCATATGCCAAGAGATGTGACTAAGAAGATAAGGAATGTGAAAGGACTCAAGCAACCTGATGCATGCACAGTGGGTGACATAGCCTTCATGTGAAGATCATGGAGATTTTCAACGTTTCAGTACCTAAATGGGCCGTGATTACTACTGATCATATTAATGCCCTATGAGCCACCCTTCCCTCTCTCTAAGAGTCACGCCAACTTTTAAACTTTTAAACTCTCTTCCAAAGTAGATTTCTTCTTCTCTAGTAAAATCTTCTCTTTCACCATCGCTCAAATGGCCTTAAACCAAGACACCACCACCACCACCACTGCTCCAATGACCTTCACAATTCTGATCAGCAGAATTTCTATTGATGCCACTCCTTTTATAGCCACCATTGCCGCCCCTATCTCGACAGTGACTACCTTCTCCACTATCACCACCACTGTCGCTGGCACAACGGACACTACTCTCACAGCTACGGACGCTGCCATCACTTCTGCCATCACTACCGCTACCACTTCCATTCCTCCTCCCATCCCGTGGTCACTCTTCCTAAGACTACAACAATTTCGAGCCATGGAGTTACAACTCCTACTACCTTTTCCAGCACCACCGCCACTCCTAGTGAGCTTTCACTCACAGTAGACCCAATCACCACTATTTACCCTGCTGCCGCTAATTAAGAGGAGTCCAGTGAGACTCTGGTAAAGAAAGAAAAGATTTCTTAGGGAGAAGCTAAACCCCAAGGTGAGTTCTTCGAGATTGACTCTGATGAGGAGAGTGACTACACACCTGCTCCTCTGCCTACCAAGAGGAAGATGCTCATGAGGAGCACCGTGAAGGGCAGCCAAAGTTATAAAAAGGCCAAAATGACCAAGGAAGAGAAGACCCCTACTCCCTGATGCCAAGAGCAAGATCTATGGTTCTTTCGACCACCCATCTCCATGCATTACTTATGCTCAATCCAAAGGCCAGTCATCTAAGCCTTGTAAGTCTGCCTGTAAAGACACCATGACCACTCAGGACATCAACCAAGCCGTCACTGAGGCCTTCACGGAGATCTTATGGGTATCCTTGCTCTTCGTTTGTTTCCCCTCCTACCAGGAGCTTATCTGAGAATTTTATGCTACTTTCCATAAGCAAGACTACACCAGCTACCAAGAGGAGGGGGTGATCAAATTCTTTCTCGCTGGGAAGAATGTGAGTTAGAGTATTGATGACTTCTACAAGGCTTAAGGGGTGACTAGCCCCTCTGATGACATGTGTGATGCTCTTCCTTTTGATTTCAATGCCGTCGAGACCGACTTCTCCCTCTACAACAATGATCCCTGAGTCTCCACTTGGAAGTTCAGTGACTCTTGAGACTTCTAAATTCACGAGCCCCATTTAATGTATGCCCACATTATTCTTTCCTTTAACTTTTCTGGTCGCCATAGAAGTTCTGGGACCTTAAATGAGAAAGAAGTGCACATTCTGTGATGCATGAAGAACAATAAAAAGGTCCACCTGGGAGCATGGCTAGCTAAGCAGTTTCAGTAGGTCCTTACTTATCCTAAGAGCCCTCCAATTCTAGGCACTGTGATTTCAATAATTGCACACGGTATGGAGCATTTCAAGCCTGTCCACTACACCAAGACCCCCAAAACTCCACTCCTAGAATTAGAGACTCTTGGGATAATGCTGCTCATTAAAACGATCAATGGGATCGTGGTTATGCGCCCTCCTGGTCCTTCTGAAGATAAGCCTACTCTACCTGCTCCCTAGGACCCTCAGCCAAACTACCCTACTCGTGATGACTCTACTCCTTTTGCTGCTTACACCGAGCTCCTTCAGAAAGTCCCCAGTCTGGAGATACAGTACAAGGACCTTTTTAAAAGCCTCATTGAGCTCAGTGCTAAAAATCATGACCTTCAGACTCTCTGCGACGCCTAGGAACTGAATGTGGACCTGATCATTCAACAATTCGAGATCCGAAGGACAAAGTGAGACCACCTAGGTCTCTTTTGCCTCTCTCCTCCTCCATTAGGACAGTAATGTTTTTATTTGCCCTCTCGTCTATCTCTTTTTGCTCTTTCTTTTTACAATGGGGGCAATGCATAGATTATGTATAGGGAGGGGATTTATCATTTCTTCTTCCTTTATTTAATCTTTTTCTTTTTTTTATTTTTATATATAATTATCTTTTGCACCAAGATAAAGATTTCACAAGGACTCATGCTTTATATTTTTGCCCCTGCAACGACCTTGTTCTGCTCTCTAACCTCTTATTGGCATGTAATGATAACCAAGATAAGAAATACTATATAAATGACTAATCAAATAACTAACAGGACTATCCCAATTAAATGAACCTTATCATCAAGACCTGAAATGAATATTGATATTCCAATATAAGATTTCTGATAATCACTTTGTAAAATTCTTGATCCCGGTGAGTACAGAAAAGTGTAACATGACCTTGATTTGATTTTTGTTAGTCCCTATGTATCATAAGATCCTCTATCAAGACCTTACAAATCTGATATCAATCTTGGTGGTTATTTTTTTACCGAGAGTTCTGCAATTAGTCAAAATGAGGCTTACTTGGCTCGCAACCTTGTTTGTCTCTTTCCTAGGGCCGATAGACGAAAGAGCTATCCACAGCTAAAAACTGGGTGAAGACTCTTTCATAGGACCTATAGAAGGAAGAGCTATCCACTGCTAAAAATTGGGTGAAGACTCTTTCATAGGGCTGATAAAAGGAAGAGCTATCCATGGCTAAAAATTGGGTGAAGGCTCTTTCGTAAGGAAGAATTGATGGATGGAAAATGTAGCAAGACCTAAGAAAAATGGAAAAGTATATAATGAGACAAAATGGGTTGAAAAATCTAGAGGGACTAGCAAAGCTAGCAGAGTTTTAAATCGCAAACAAAAACCTAACAATGGCTAGATGTGTCTTAGGGACCCCACCAAGTAAAAATGTGCTTCAAATAAATGAAAGGTTTAGAAGGAATCATCTTATGATCGCCAGGACGCGCTAAAATTAAATCGAGGTAATCTTGAAGAATAACAATATTTTGTGTACTCGTACTTTAATTTGGTAAATACTCTCAGGCAACTTGTTGAACAAAGTATTCTTGATTATATCTTACATTGGAGTACCGAATAGTCAATCAAAGGCCTCGATATAAGTCTCGATGAAAGAATACAGTCTCTGTGAAGTTATTTAAGGTTGTTTGCACAGTTTAAATTTCTCTTCTTCCTGATCTTTAATATATACTTGAGGGCAAGCATGGAATAAGTGTGGGGAGATTTTGTAACGAACTGAAATTTCTAAAAAATTTGCTTATAATAAATTACTATGGTATTAAAATATCATGGAATTTTTTTATTGTTATTATTGTTATTGGATATAAGGCATGAGGAAATAAGAGTTAATTAAGTAAGAGGGATGAAATGGGCATTTAATTATTTGTTCAAGGGCATTATTGGAAATTGAAAAAAATAAAAATAAAATCAAATCCTATACGTATACCTCATCCCCTTCAACCCATTCAATTTCATTTCCTTCTCCTTCTCCATTCTTCCTCTCTTCCTTTAATCAAAATTTTTCCTAATCCAAAAACTTCCGATTTCTTCGATTCAACTTTGAATTCTTGTTAGAAATCGATCCTTAAGCCCTCTATCATTATCAATTTCAGTCAATCAAGACTAGAAGAGGAGGATTTCAGATTTTAAGGTTCGTATGAATAGTAACCCGAGTTTGAGGTGAGTGATTTTTGGTGAAATTAAAGCTTAATTAGTAGAATTCGTGGTAGATTAAGCATATTTATTGTATTAGGAAGTTTATTTATACAAAATATTGATAGAATTATATATGGCTGTTGTAGAGGAAGCTAGTGCAAGCAAATCAAAGGCAAAAGAGGTAGAAGAGAGCTAGAAAGAGCTTAGAAAAATGTTTGTGTCTCAAATTTCGATTTTTCGATTTTTCGGAAAAATTTTCCAGATTGTATACCTGTTTTGTTTTAATGTTTTCTCTCATTATATAAATCCTATTTAAATAATTCTTGATTTTATTGATATCTGCAGAAAGTAAGGAATATATGTTCAGAAGAAACCTTATTGAATTTTGTTAGTTTTCAATGTGAAATTTTCGTTTGAAGTTGAGTCACGAAATCTATTTTCGGAAAATCTCAGCTTGGTACACTGTTTAGTATTTTGATCATAACTTTGGTTATAAAATTTGTATTTCTGTGATTCTGGTGGCTTTGGAAAGCTGAGACATGTGTCTAATTATGTTTAGAAGAAAGTTCTTCGATTGGATGATGTTTTGATAATGAAAAATGCAGGGGAAGTCAGGTTACGAAACCTGGAAAAATTCTGGAAAGTATGAATATTGATTTTATTGAGTTTTAATTGAAGTTTGATGCTTAAAAATTTGAGATTTGGATTTCTGAAGTTATGTTGAATTATGATTGATGGTTTATACTGAAATTTTTAAGATGTTACTTTGATTTATTTCCCTTATTAAACGAGTAGAATACGGGTCAGGGTAGATTGGCGCCAATAAAGGGGGTACAGTACTGTAAGAACAATTGAAGCTTTGGCTTCGGGCTTTGGCCGATATTTATGATATATATATATATTGATATTGAAGCTTCGGCTTCGGGCTTGACCGATATATTGATTTTGAAGCTTCGGCTTCGGGCTTGTCCGCTTCCGTATCCGTTTTACCATTATTCAGAACTTGTTTACTTTGGGCAATATATTGTTAAAGTGTTTGGAAAAATTGGGTACAAATTTGATTGTACTTTGAAAGGATTACTATATAAGTTTTGTGATTTGGTTCCATAAAGTTGGTTAATTTGTTTTTGACTAATGAACAAATCTTGGTTTCTATTTTAAAAAATGTTCAAAGTTGTTATATTTCTTTTATGGACACCACTAAGCAAATTGCTTAGCGTGTAGTTTTTTTCCTACACGTAGGTGGAGAACTTGTAGATAGTTTGGACCAAAATGGAATAAGTGGATCAGCTTAAAGAGCAAATAAGGAAAGTCTCGAGGGGGATTTGTAATTTAATATAATATTATGGTTTGTAGAATAATGGCATGTACTAGATAGTGTGAGAAATGTAAAGTGGCGTTGAGAAATATTTGGAGAATAATTAGCATTGAGAAAAATTTTGAGAAATAATTTGGAGTTGAAAACGCTATATTTGTATTTGTACGTATTAAATCTATAAGAATTGAACTCTATATAGTGGAGTAGAGTTATTTATTGGGTGATATAGTTACCGTGGGGCTCCCTAGAGGGGGGGGGGGGTTACAGATTTGATGGGTTGTATTTTTAGCATGTATTTGTGCTTATTTCCATATCATTGAGACCAAGTTTTTTTAGTCTTTATGGATGCTATTACTTCCTTTTCTGTCTTTCAGGTTTTGAAGGCAATTTGGAGAAACTATGCAATATTTGGAAGAAAAGAGCCTTTCACCGATACCTGAAGCAGTCAACAGGAGCGATAGCTGGTCTCGGTGACTCCATAACATTTTAGAATGGCCAAGACGACACCAATACTAGAGCGCGCCAAGTTCAGATCTACAAGTTACCCAATTCGGGCATATCTTATTCAAGAAGAGCCTAATTCGAGAAAGAAGATTAAATCTCTTTCCCAATTCTGTAAAGGCAAGGAGTTTTACTACCTTTTGAAGACCAAGACTAGATGGAAATGAATCCAAGGAGATAAATGCTAAGAGTCCTGTTCTGTCACTAAAGAAGAAGTAAGAGGAGAGGCATTCAACTATAAATACCAAGGCCGATGAGTCTCAAGGGACAATTCATTCAGACCATCATCCAATCTATCATTTACCATTCGCCATTTCAGTCCTCTTAGTCTAGTTTTAATTCTTAGTTCTTTGTTTCTTTACTTTCAAGTATTTTGGATTTTTTATTTTTGATTTTGGATTTAGTTTAATAAGCAATTTCAATTTCAGTCTTTATATTCTTATCATGCTTTTTTTTAAATCTCTTTGCATTTCTACACATTTAAATTCAGACATGTTTACCTAAATTCATTATGACTTGACCAAGTAAGGGTCAAGGCTGAGTTTAAATGGTGTGAGGACTCTAAATGAATATGAAAGTTCACAAGGCGACCTATTTACCAATCTCGGTACTTCAAGGGTTTTATGGTAAGGAGATCACCTAGTCTCGCTGTTTGGCCTGATCAACCATTTGGTAAGTGTGAGCATGGGCTTTTCGGTGACCCTCGATGACTTTTTGTTCCAACCTTTTACGGTCTAGTTTTTCCATTATTTTAGAATCGAATCGCGTTTGGCAAGTTCTTTATTGACAATTTTAAGATCTTTTGACCCTGATTCTAATAATAATTAGATCGCTTTTAAGATGTTAATCACTTCCTTTCCCCTCATGCGTAGTAAATTGTTCCGCAATTTTTTTCCTTAAAAATCCGGACATTTTCAGTGAGTCTCATTTACATCGTTGGATTCTTGGTTCCCTGAGCTTTTCGGAATATCAAGAATCGCCCCGTTCGAATGCTCGTTATGTAATTTATTTGCGTTTCGGGCCCGGCTCACCGGGCCCCATTTACTTTTTATCCCTAGGGTGCCCCGATCCATCGGCAGCGGCCGGTGCCACCGAAGGAAGCCCAAGCCGCGTGGTCCACGCGCCGGGCTGCGTGGACCACACGGCAGGCCGTGTCACATGAAGTGGCCTAGATCTGGTCGAGTCATGTGACGTGGCTTGGGGCTAGGCCGCGTCAGGTGATGCAGCCTTGGCCCGAACGCGTCAATGGCGTGATTTTTGCGCGGGGTTCCTTTATTTAGATTGTTTCGGGTTTTTCTTGGCCCAAAAAGTCGGGTTTTGGGTCTTTTCCGTCAAATATTGACATTTGGAGGATTAATTTTGATATTTTACACTTGAAAGGGCTATAAATGCCCATCAAAAATCAGATTTTGGGGACTTTTGGACCTCTTCCTTTGGGTGGAATTTTAGAGAGAAAAATACAAAAACAAGAGAGAGAAAGGCAAGAACTAGAGAGAGAAAGCTCAAGAAAAGTTGGAATCCGAGTTTAATCCTCTCTAATCTTGATTCTTAGTTTTTCTTAGGCTTAATCTCGTAGCTTAAACACTAAAACCTATCAGAAATCTTACGTAAAAATTAGTTTAAATAGGATTTAGGGACTTTTTCCTCACAAATCACTAAATCCTTTGCTAAATCAGTTGTTTCATCGGGTTTTCATCTCAAACCCATCACAAAGCTTGCCAAACGTCCGGTTCGAGTCTCAAGAGTGGATTCACAGCCTTTGGGTAACTTTCTGAGTTCCAATCTATTTCTTTTATTATTTATTTTTGTTACTGCCGCTGTGTTTTTGGTTATTTTTCTAAGTGTTTGGTCCCCTTTATTCGTCCTTTTTGTGATTCTCTATCAAAAATCCGGCTGACTGTTCCGGCGAATGTCAGGCCGACTGAACGTCACCTAGGCCGCTTCGTTAAATCGGCCTACCGCTTCGTCCAGTCGGCCTACGGGTCGCTCAAGCGGCCAATCATCGTTTTGTCGGACTTTTTGGATTCTTTTCCCCCAAACTGAAAAATCAAAGTTATTTAAACATTTTAAGTCTGAATCTACCGTAACGGGTAGAAAACGACTTGAAATTTTAGTAATCTCAAGTTTTCAGGCACAAAAAGGTCGATTCCGGCTTATTTAGACACTTTTTCCGACAAGCCACTTCAGTGGGACGAAGGCTGATTGAGCGTCATCTAGGCCACTTCGTTGAGGCGACCTACCATGTCGCTAAGTCGGCCTACCACCTCACTGAGTTGGCCTACTGGTAAAAATGTCCAAACGGCCCCTCTTTGTTTTATTCTATTGTTAACGGCCCGTTTCGGTTGTTTTTGACCCAATTTTCATCGTTTTAATGCGTTTTCAGTCCCGATTTCAACCCAAAAAATTTCCAAAAAAATTATGGCTGATCTAAATTTGTTTTTTATTTATTTTATACTATTTTTATATTTAATTCATTTTTATTTGATTTAATATGCATTTTAATGGCTTAAAAATAGTATTTTTGTTGAATAAAACTAAATAATTTGTTTTCCACCAACTAAAAATATCAAAAATATTCTGAACATATTAAATCTTATTTTAGGATGTTTAGTTAATTTATTTCACCCTTTTTAGGTTGTTAGATAATTAATTAACGCCCGAAAATTATGTTTTTGTCCCGAAACATCCAAAAATATCGTTTTCTTCATGCTTTGTGTTTATTTTCCACATTTATTTATCCATGCTTTATTTGTGATTACTCTTATATATCTATTGCCTTGTTTGGAGCCGGATCCGAGTCGGTAAGCCCAGTTAAGACCCGATTTCACCCATTTATTTATTTATCGCTTTATTTACTTTCTTGCATTAGAAAAATGTATATGTATTCATAAAGCCTTGTAATAATTTTATTTTCTTGCTTTGTTTATTTATTGCTTTCCGTGTGATGTATGGCATATAAGCTGAAAACACCAAACAATAATTGGATTAAATCGCATAAGAACTAAGTTCATGCTTATCAAAATATAATCGGCTTGATTTAAAAATTGAAAAGTAAGCAACATCATCCGAACGTAGAATCTCTGTTTTAAGGTACGGTCCAATCACCCGGTGGAAATATCGTACCCAATTTCCTGGTGGAGCTTAAACGGGTGGCGACTCTATTTTAAAAACGGGATTCTAAGTCTCGTATCCCTTAACCCATTAATCGGACTAAATTTCAACTTCAACATCACTTCCATTATCCATTTTCATCGCGCTAAAATAAGGATCATCCCTTAGCCTGCTTCACAACGCTCGTTGTTTCTCCGCCCCATGCCGAAGAGCATTAAAGCTTACCGTGCAGGCGGGGGGATCGGGGGTCATTGGGTCACATTGGTGACTCTGCTGGGGACTTTTTTCCTTTAACTTAAAATCTGAAAACCGCTTTCGTTTTTAAACCTTGGTTAAAGGATTTTGATATGTGCCTAAATCTTTTTTAAATCAACACTTTATTTCTTATGACTTTTGATCCACCGCTTTAGTTAGATTTTAAGTTATAAGGTGCCATTTTATCACCCCCGTGAAGCTCACTTGTATACCTCGTGCCCGCCAGGAATTGGGGATATTTGAGGGTGGAATACTCATTTCAACCAACGTGTAATTCCTGCGGCTGCACTCATTTGAGGAGTGGTTGAGTTACCCGGAATCAAGGTATACGAGACCCTTCTACAGTGTCATCCATGACACCAGCAGTTTGAGACTATGAACCGCGATAAAATTAGCCATAGCAACTTTCATTTAGGCTCACCAAAATAATATAGATTTAGGTCGCATACTCTCTTGCCTTTTCCTGGCGCTAGAGTTAACCCTATACTACAAATTGGAATTACGCGGGAGTCATAAGGTTGGAAGAAGTTTATTTACTTTCGTGTGCTACTTATGTTGTGCTCATTCATGCAAAGCTCATGCATAGGCCGCCTGTGGCCGACCTTTATTTTTGGTTTTCGCTTACCTCTACTCCCCCCTCATTTGAAAGGGGGAATTTGACAAAATGCCTAAGATTGTTTGAGTTTTGACGACCTGTATCTAGTTCACTAGGAATAGCGAGGAATTTAACATCTCACGTATTTTGAGGATAAGCTTTGCATCATAAGCTCTTCTGCTCTCTACCTCTCTAAACCGCCCGTATATATGGCATTCATTACTTGAATATTTATGTTATCATCCATCTCATTCATGGTTCGATTTAGGCTGACAATCTTCCTATTGATTTAGTTAGTCCAAGGCACCACTCCAGTCAGATTTGCTATTCTATGGGACCAAGTTCAGTTTCAAGTTCAGTGTCAGAATCTGCTCTTCTAACCATGTCTGATCCATGTTTAAGTGATGCACCTCATGAGAGCACTCTTTCCCCTTCTCCTTCTCCCCCTCATCAGGGTCAAGGACAAGGCCAATCTCAGTTGGGATTCGAATTGGCTAATGCTATGGCTATATTCCTACAATCGGATATGTTTTGGGCCACTATTAAAGAGTAGGTTAGATCCGCTCTCAGGGAGGAAAGAGAGTCTCAAAGGTCAGCGGGGCCTATTTTTCAAACTCTGGGGGAGATAGTTTGGCCTCCACCAGTTTAGAATCAGTTTTTGGTGCCACTGCTCCCTCCGGTTTGTCCTATCCAACAAAGCCAATTTTAGGTTGGACAGAGCTCTTCTCAGCTGCCCTTATCATTTGCTCCACCAACCTTCAACTTTTATCCCCCTGTGCACTCGAGGCCTGTTCCCCAACCTCCTATTCTTCCTGCTTTCTCAGAGGGATTTACTCCTTAGATGACAGTCCCATCGAGTGGCTTTGTTGTTCCTCCGGCACAGCCGAATGTTTTCATAACCTTAAGCCCTAGCTTTGTGGTCACTCCCCACGTGACCACTTACGCTCAAAATCCTTTTTCTCTTCCCAGATCAAAACCTCGACTCCTGCGCCCTTTCAGTTTAGGTCATCTTAATGCGACCAGGTCACGCAACCTCCAGGCATGATGCCCGAAATGGCGGCTTTCTTCAGGAAATTTTTAAATAGGAGCGAGGATAGGGAGGAAGTAAGAAGTGATGATTGGGTGCCTGAAAATTTCTCAATGCCCCAAATGGATGCTTATTCAGGCAAAGGCCCCCTTAAGTCCTATATAATTATGTATGAGCGAATCTTGCGAGTCCAAAAGATTGGGGATAAGGTGCTGGCCAAGTTGTTCACCCTTTCAGGCCCTGCTCTTAAATGGTACAATACTCTTCTGAAGTCCACAATCTTGGATTGGAAACTCCTATCCAAAGCTTTAGTTGCCCACTATGGATTTAATTCCACAATAGAGACTACCATTCAACATCTTGAGGCAGTCAAGCAAAAGCCCGGCGAAGCTTTCAAACCTTATTTCAATCGATGGATGGCCACTCATGTCCTCTTAAAACAAAAGCTCAGCCTTAAAGAAATGATCCCAAAACTGCTTGACGGGGCTCTCCCATTCCTTCGGAAAAAGATGGAGACCGACTCTTTTGAGTCCTATCAAATGGTTTTTTAAAAAGCTGAAAAGATCGAGCGCCGGAGGAAAAGGAAAGGGTTAGCAAGCCAAGAGGCAAACCCTGGTTCAAGGGCAATAACTCTCAATCCTATGAAGTTACTCCAGCCCCAACTGGAGAGAAGGCACATATAGTCTAATTTATCGATCAAGAGAGTGTTTTTGCAGTTCAAACCATACCCGCTCGGACTCCTAGTTAGAGGGCATTTGTGTCTCCATGGAAGCTCCCTCTTCATATTATATTTACTAAATTGTGAGAGAAAGGCCTGCTTAGCCCTCTTCATAAGTACCATTCTCCAACGCCCGAAGAGAAAGGGAACTTTTATTGCTATCATGTTCAAAAGGGATACACAATAGATCAATGTAGGCCTTTAGGTATGGCTTTTTGGCGCTTGGTAAGAGAAAGAAAAATGGATGAGCCTATGAGGAAGACCGACACTGAGGAAAAGCCATCACTGGGCTCTGATGATGAAGTGAGCATCATCAATTCCAGTCTCCCTGAGGATTTTGTGTTGGCAATTGTCTTTTCTGATTCACCCAACCCCGTTATGGAAGCCATTTCTATGGTCAACTCTGATAAGAATCCCGCAAGGTCTTTATCGGATAAAGGAGAAAAGTTATCAGCCGAGCAGTCACAGGTCTTGGCCTTCATCGTGAGCGATACCCCAATGGAAACTACCGAGGATGATTAGTCTACCGGCTCTACCAATCAAGACCGTCCACCTGTGGATGATGAATTTTCTATGATGTAATTTTATTTCTTTATGTTTGTAGTGTTTTGGTGTGAACAATTTTGCCTCTAAGGCACTTTAATTTAAAACTCTCACCTTCACTTATCTGTTCGATGTTTCACCCGATGGGTCCATGCATTCATTTTCGTCATAAGTATAATGTGTTCAGTATTTATAACGTTTCTTTAACTGAAATAAGTTTGAATACAGATGATAATCTAAAATGGTAACCCCTTTCTAATGACCTAAACTTTGGAAGAAAATGAGAGATAATGAGTGCTTAAAGATCAGGATAACGCTTTCGCCTAGTCATTCCTAAACACCCAGGGTTTGTCATCAGATTCCCAAACATCTCATCTCCATGCCTGAAACAGCAAAAGAAGCTTAATCCTTCCTGAGATAGATCCAATATGCCAATTGGTCTATCACCTGCCTGGCAACCATATGCAAACTGATTTTCAAGCTATCAAAGAAGTGTCAGCCGATTATGGAGGAAGAGCATCATCGGCTCACAGTGGCGGCTCTGCTCTTTGCCCACCCATTCTCGATCTTCCCACCCCATGCAACATTGCCTATTCCTAATACCCCATTTTTTCCAACTCTCTAACCCTTCCCTGTTTCTCTCCTCCTTAGCCGTTCTCGGCGAAGGGGACATATATGATCGACAAGATTCGACCCTTATCAGTGTAGGGGGAAGTCTACCCTTTTCACCGATATTATCGCCGAGAAGATGGCCAAGTTCATTGAGAACACATCTTCCCTTAGCACAGCCTACCTCATCACATCATTTCAGATAATGGATTTCAATCCCAAGGGGCAACCCCAGATCGATCAAGAAAAATGGGTCCGACCACCGCAGACCTTCGCCCATCCAGCCACAAACCAGCTTCTTAAGAAGTTTATGTCCAAAAGCACCACAAGGGTCAGAGTCTGAGCCGATAAACCACCATTTGCTCTTTATGGGTACTGTACAAGTGTAAGAATTCTTTGAATACCTTGTTTATATGCCTGAGAAATAGAAACCGTGCTACCAACCAAGACCAAGATGAAGTCCTTAAAAGTCGTACTGAATCCAAGTCAAAGGGACCCCATGGACTAAAGCGCAGTTTAAAAGGCTTGAACAGTCTTTAGATGTATCAAAAGATGTATCAAAAGCACGACAAAGGTGCCTAACAACCGAGTCAAGCATCAGAGGCACCGTCAAAGGCCAACAATCTGATTTTGAAGTGAGCAAAGCCTGCCAACACCGACCAAGGGGGAAATTCCAACCAAATTGGGAAAGACCTTATGTAGTCAGAGAGATACCTAGTTCCAGGGGCATGAAGATTTTGGATGGTACTGAGTTCGGAAGCCCTATCAATCAAATCAGGTCGAAGCTTTATCATAGCTAACCAAAAGAATCAAATCCAGAAAAGCGGCACATAAAAAGCATATAAAAATCAATCACCCGACGAGTGGTCCTCTACTACTCGGGAAAAAATTAGGGTGTATCCCGTTGATCGATATTCTACAAACCATTCAGGCAAAAGTTAGGGTACAAAAATGACCCGCTAGGCCAAAAACCCGAAAAGGGCGGCCTAGGCAAAAGTCAAGGTAAAGTGAGCCATGAGAGTATGTTGACTAGAAAACCTTCATAAGCTAGTTAACACCAGAGGTTGGGTCAATAGAAATGCTTATCATCATCATGTACTCAAACATACTTCATTTAATAGAAATGTCACTTTTACTGAATTCTTTATGTTTATGCTTGAATGAATTTATTGGGCCCAAAAGGCGAAATGCAATAGATAAGTCAAACGTAGGGTTCTGTGCGGTCAACCCAATTCCTCAAAAGAAAATACAGATAAAGATAAAAGGCAAAAATCCTGATGGACTGAAAAGAATCGAGGTCTATGCAAAAGCTACGATAGTTCGCTGGATCGAAAACCCGAAAGGGCAGCCTCGGCAAAAATTAGAACTCAAAAGCAAAATATGAACGAGTCTGATGGGCCAGACACAATGTCTAGGTCTATGCAAAAATTAAGACAACCAAACCAAAGATGAATGACTGCCATCGATCACATCAAGATATCTACATCATCGCCATCAGCATCAGAATGCATGAATATGTTCACCGGTCTAATATATTTGAAGGACTTAGATTCGTCCTCCGCTCGTGTCCGCTCAATTCTTAACTGCAGCCGAGCATCTTGATTCCATAATATCCTAATCTTCCAAAGTCATCCTTGGTAGAATTCATTGGTAGTGATAGCGCCCGGTCGTTCATTATCCAGAATCTTGAGCTCTGCTTCGTGCACCCCCTTTGTCTCAGTCATGCCTGATCCAGCAATCAATTTATAGTCAAATCACCGCGGATTCCCTAGTTCTCCACCAGGGGCATTCTCACCTAATCTGTACAACATCCTCCTCTAAGGACATTCTTATCTTATCCGTACCGCAAAGCAATTCCATATATCCTCCCTTTTCA
Source organism: Euphorbia pulcherrima (assembly GCA_947683365.1). Classification (NCBI taxonomy): domain Eukaryota; kingdom Viridiplantae; phylum Streptophyta; class Magnoliopsida; order Malpighiales; family Euphorbiaceae; genus Euphorbia; species Euphorbia pulcherrima. The sequence continues at coordinate 17,269,013 of CANTUS010000013.1, read as the reverse complement.
AGCAAGTCGACCTTTCCTCGGATTAAGCAAAGTTGATCAAGCAAATTAATCAGTCAGCTTGAAGATGACCAGTCCGAGTTTCTCATGCATTCATATATTGATGCATAATGTTCATGTCTATTATTCTATGCTGAATTCCACAGGAAATAAAACAAGAGCCTGTATCAAGGGGTATCTCAAAATTATCTTCCGTCCTACATTTGAAGACAGAATTTCTCCTAGGGCACATCAGCTAGTCTTGATACTCAACATTGGCAGTTTGTCCGGCCTCCCGGAAATCTCAACTCTTACTTCTTTTTCTTCCGTTTGTGTTGCTTAATTGAAGGGGCAAAAATTTTTGTTCCACAAAATCAATTAAGCAATAAAAACACGATTTATATGGCTTACTAATGCTTTAAAGCCTTCTTAACAGGCACACCATGGGGTAATTCAGAAGGACGACGAACCCGATGGATCCTAAAATCAGAACTCAGAAGCTTCTCCTAGGGGCACCTCAATGCAAATACCTAGGGGCACCTTAATGCAAATATTTAAGGGCACCTCAATTTAAATATCCAGGGGCACCTCAATGCAAATACCTAGGGGCACCTTAATGCAAATACCCAGGGGCATATCAGCCAGACTAGTCGCTCGGCCTCGACAATCTCTCCGGACTCCCAGAAATCTCAACTTTATTTCAGTTTCATTCTTCCGTTTGTGTTACTTAATTGAAGGGGCAAAGATATTTATCTTGGAAAAAATCAATTAAGCAACAAAAGCACAGCTCATGTCTCTCCCTAATATCTCAAAATTCCTATAGCAGGTATAATGCGTTTAGTCCAACAGGCCTCTTCAGGCGCTTTTCAGCAAATCCCAGTATGACTTCATTAGAAGTGCTTGACACCTTTCAAATAAATTCTTGGTATGCGTTCCAGTCCAGGGATCACCTTTGATATTCCCGACATGAGATTTAAGCCAAGCAAATCCTAGTCTGACCTCACTAGAAGTTCTTGGCATTCCTCAGTGAAGCCCTTGGCATTCTCGACATTCCCGTTGTCTCCGATATGACCGATTCAATCTCTAATTCTTGATAGGTCCGTTAATGGTGTGTCCCCAAACCACCAGTAGACAACCAATTCAATCTCAAATCCTCGATAGGTCCGTTGATGGTGTGTCCCCAAACCACCAGTAGACAACCAATTCAATCTCTAATCCTTGATAGGTCCATCGATGGTGTGTCCCCAAACCACCAGTAGACAACCAATTCAATCTCTAATCCTTGATAGGTCCATTGATGGTGTGTCCCTAAACCAGTAGATAACCAATTCAATCTCTAATCCTCGATAGGTCCGTTGATGGTGTGTCCCCAAACCACCAGTAGACAACCAATTCAATCTCTAATCCTTGATAGGTCCGTTGATGGTGTGTCCCCAAACCACCAGTAGACAATAAATTCAATCTCTAATCCTTGATAGGTCCGTTGATGGTGCGTCCCCAAACCACTAGTAGACAACTAATTCAATCTTTAATCCTCAATAGGTCCGTTGATGGTGCATTCCCAAGCCACCCATAGAGAACCGATCCAACTTCTACCTCCGATAGGTCAATTGATGATACGTCCCATGACCATCCGTAGATAACTGTCTCAAGAAATTCCTATTCCTCTTTTTCCCGAAGCAACTAGCAATCTATCCCAAAACCATTTAGGGCAATGAAGGTAATACCTAATCAATCTCTAAGTCAGTTTTGTTCTTGATAGGTGTGTCTATGGCAATCCCAGAAGACATCCGATTCAAGAATCCGCAAGTCAGGTATAACCTCCTATCCCTAGCTCTTTCGCAAGATCACATTTGACCATCCAAATGATAATCTCACGAGGGGCAGCCTGTGAGCATGGGCTTTACGGTGACCCTCGGAATGATGATGACTTTTTGCTCTAACCTTTTACGGTCTAGTTGTTCCATTATTTTAGAATCGAATCGCGTTTGGCAAATTCTTTACTGACAATTTTAAGATCTTTTGACCCTGATTATAATAATAATTAGATTGTTTTAAGATGTTAATCACTTCCTTTCGCCTCGCGCGTAGTAAATTGTTCCGCGATTTTTTTTCCTTAAAAATTCGGATATTTTCAAGGAGTCTCGTTTGCATCATTGGATTATTGGATCCCTGAGGTTTTTGAAATGTCAAGAATCGCCCCGTTTGAATGCTTGTTATGTAATTTGTTTGCGTTTCAGGCCCGGCTCGCCGAGCCCCATTTACTTTTTATCCCTAGGGTGCCCCGATCTGTCAACGGCGGTCGGTGCCGCCAACGGAAGGGCAGGCCGCGTGGTCTATACACTGGGCCACATGGACTATACGGCAGGCCGCATTAGCCACGTGGTAGGCCGTGTGGCTGACGCAACCTAGATCTGGCAGCGTCATATGACGCGACCTGGAGCTAGGCTGCGTTAGGTGACGCAGCTTTAGCCTGAATGCGTCGGTGGCCCAATTTTTGCATGGGATTCCTTTATTTGGATTGTTTTGGGTTTTTCTTGGCGCAAAAAGTCGGGTTTTGGGTCTTTCCCGTCAAATATTGACATTTGAAGGATTAATTTGGATATTTTACACTTGAAAGCGCTATAAATACCCCTCAAAAATCAGATTTTGGGGACTTTTGGACCTCTTCCTTTGGCTAGAATTTTAGAGAGAAAAATACAAAAATAAGAGAGAGAAAGGCAAGAACTAGAGAGAGAAAGCTCAAGAAAAGTTAGAATCCGGGTTTAATCCTCTCTAATCTTGATTCTTAGTTTTTCTTAGGCTTAATCTCGTAGCCTAAACACTAAAATCTATTAGAAATCTTAGGTAAAAATTGGTTTAAATAGGATTTAGGGACTTTTTCCTCACAAATCACTAAATCCTTGTTTCACCCATGTATTTATTTATCGCTTTATTTATTTTCTTGCTTTAGAAAAATGGTATTCATAAAGCCTTGTAATAATTTTATTTTCTTGCTTTGTTTATTTATTGCTTTCCGTGTGATGTATGACATATAAACTGAAAACACCAAACAATAATTGGATTAAATCGCATAAGAACTAAGTTTATGCTTATAAAAATATAATCGGCTTGATTTAAAATTTGAAAAGTAAGCAACATCATCCGAACCTAGAATCTCTGTTTTAAGGTACGGTCCAATCACCCGGTGGAAATATCGTACCCAATTTCCCGATGGAGCTACTCTATTTTAAAATACGGGATTCTAAGTCTCGTATCCCTTAACCCATTAATCGGACTAAATTTCAACTTCAACATCGCTTCCATTATCCATTTTCATCGCGCTAAAATAAGGATCATCCCTTAGCCCGTTTCACAGCGCTCATTGTTTCTCCGCCCCATGCCGAAGAGCATTAAAGCTTACCGTGTGGGCGGGGGGATCGGGGGTCGTCGGCTCACAGTAAGTCTTTGTGATTATTGTCAATCTTAATTCTTGCATCCGTAATTGTGCTTAAAAAGAGATAAAGTGACAACAGTCTCCATCGAGACTAGAGAAAGGTAGTCTTACGCTATTTGGGAGTGCTTCACTACCTGTCGGTAAGGATTTAGGCTTTTCTATTATTTATTGCTATTCGTTGGTGAGCTCTTTGGCACGAAGTCGAGAGACATAGTGAGTAAGAGGGAGATCATGGAGCAAATTCTGGTCTCCGTATACAGTAAGGAAGAGTCGCTAGTACTGTACGGTGCATGAGTGCTAGTATAACTAAATCTTGGTCCCGGTGCAATTTATATCTTGTCCCATGATCACCATAATGTTTAGTCTTGCTCTACTTTGGTTGAGTCATTGTTTCTCATTATTTTATTACCTATTTTATTTAGTTTTGATCTACAAATTCCCGTCGGGAGTACTTCTAGGTCATGCTGTGTGTTATCTATTGAAAATAACATCGTCAAATACCATTCCTTGTGGATTCGACCCCTACTTGCTACTGACTATAGTTTGTTTTGTGCATGGATTTATTTTTGGTGGTCTCGACACCCATCACACATATAACCACAGATTATTTATTTTAACATTATTATTGATTTAATTAACTCAAACTGAACTTAATTATTATGATCAAAACTTAAGAACCACTAATCCACTGAGTCAGTCCAAACGTGTGCTTGATTCAACACTATTGAACATCTGTTGGACATCTATCAGACATCTACTATAATTCTTTTAGAAAATCTATTTTAAAATTGATAATATACATCTGTACAAATATATTTTAAATTTCAGTTGTCACTTGTTTTGATGTTGATATTAGACATTTGAACAAGTATGTGTAACTGACGTGTTTTCAATTGACGTTTCAATAGATTTCTAATATATGGTTATATGATATTTTGTATATTGAATATTGATCTTTTTTAGTTACTGTTTCTTTTTTTCGTTGGAATAAGCGATATACATTGGTTGTCTATCAGATAACTATTGGTTGTCTATGGTGCTTTGTGTAGACTATTTTGGATGTCCCATTAAAGAAAAATGGACTAAAGTAAAAAGATTTTTTAAACTGTCTGAGCTTTTTTTCTTATGAAGTCATGGATAATGTTGCAACTCCACTTCAGGGTCAATTGAAAACAACCTCTGTAATTACAGAGGTAAGTTGCATACACCCAAACCCCCTTTACCCTACTTGTGCGGGAGCCTTTTTAGGTATTGGGGTAATGTTGTTGTTGTATTCTGGATGTTTCATCAATTCTGTATTGGCTTTATATCAGATGTCTATTGGTAATCTATTTGATGTCTGATTGATACATACAATATCAAAAGTCATAATCTAGTTACATCAACAAAACCTTATTTCAGAAGTCAGCATGGAGTCCAAATGTCAGTAAAATTATCCTAATATTTTGGACCAAAATTCTTCTACATTTACAAATATATTTTAAAGTTCTGATCTATAAAAAAAATTCATCTAATATTTTGAATTAAAGTTCTTCTACATTTACTAATTTCTATTGAACTTCTACTGGATATCTATAGGATATGTAACAGTTCAAAAAAAAATTGGAAAAAATATAAAATAGGGGATGCCGTTTCGAAAATAAAAAAGAGACGAATAAAAAACTCTAGAGCAACGTGTCGAAAAAATGAATAGTTTGAGAGATAAATGTAAAATAAAGTAAAAAAATTAAAAATGAAACATGACATACACCTGATGTTGCATGTTTCACTGTTTGTAATATGCATATGCAGTATATTTGTAATATGTTTCACTTGTTAATAATTATTTTATGAAGTGATGTCCTTTTCATAAAAACTTATTTTTTTAGCCTAAATTACTTTATCTTTTTAGTTCATTTATGTAAAAGTCCTTTTAGCTTCTCTTAATTTTAGTTGGGCATTTCATAGAGGGCCACTCTATTTATACCACTACCGAAAAAATTGGGGTTTTTCTAAAAAATGGAGCAATTTCAGCCTGAACTTTGGATCTATACTAAAACTATTTTTTTTTGGATTATTATTTCTAATTAGGAGTTTATAGTAGGAGCCTTGGGATTCCGGACTTTCCATCTCGTTTGTTGATGTACCAGTTAAACTATATTTAATTGGTATACTAAAATAAATTTTAAAAGCATGTAAACCACTTTTACTTTTCTATTTTTGCGTGATTCTTTTTTTATTATAACACTTGGGAGGAAGATGATTTTTTTTCAATCCAATTTTGAATCTCGTTTGTTGGTTTGAAATCGATACAAATCAGTTGATTGTGGTTATTCTTAGCATAATGAGAATCGTTTATCATTTTAGCTTTGACAAGGACCTTTTAATAAAGTTTACACGATTCATTAATCTAATAATAGCATATGCAATCAGCATGCCCCAACCCTACATACCCTTTTGGTTAATTTGCATATTTAAAAGTATTATTGTTTATCATATTAATTAGGATTTTCCTAGTACAATTAATATAATAGTAGTTTTGGCTTTGATTTATTAAGAATGAAGTAATTAATTGATTTCATTTCACGTAAAATTAACCTTTTTCAATAAGTTTTGTTGGAAATACAATTATAAAATAAATAAATAAAAATAAATCTTCAATTTCAGTTTTTTCTATTGGATGTGGGGATGCTAAATACGTCATGATGTCTGTCTCATAAAGTGATTTTTCGATCTATACCTTACATCAAAAGATACACGTAGTCAATATGAAAACATAGAGATATTAAGTAAATTATAAACAAGTTAAAGAAAAGTAAATATCGATAATCTGAGTCATGTCGATCGACACTGTCCTTAAAGGATACTCATAGTTTCTTCCACGATCAAACAACTTCTTCAATCTATTGATTGGAGCAAGAACAGAAATGCGATACATATCCAGAACACAAAGAGAGGAAGTGAGTAATAATGTAAAAGAAATAGATGGAGGATTGGAAATTAGGAAGTATAGTAAAATACGCTCATAAGTTCCACAACAGAATGCACATGAGCACACCTTTTATACAAAATATAAAAAGATTTGTTAGAGCATTAAAAATAGCCTTTAAAGCTAATAAAATAATATTAATTGGTGTAGCTTAATTGATATACCTCTTAAAGTGGAGGTGGGAGGTCTTGGTTCAACACCCAGCCTCTTCAAAATAATTCTTCAAACAAAGTTAATAAAATAATATGTTACAAAATATAATTTTACATTCAAATCTGTAACTTAAAATGTATAGTTGGAATAGAATTCAGCCTATTAAGAATTCTGTTATTTCAGAGTCCCAGAGTGCTTTTATTGCTGGGAGGTTAATTATAGATAACATCTTGATTAGTTTTGAAGTAGGGCATAGTTTCGGAAATGGGCTCTTTAAAGATTGACATGTCTAAAGCTTATGATAGGGTGGAGTGGAAGTTTATTCAGGCAATGCTCTTAAAGTTGGGTTTCCCATACTCACTTGTTGATATCATTATGCTTTCTTTGTCCACTGTTACATACACCATTAAGCACAGAGATGGTAATTTTCAGAAAATTATAACACAGAGAGGGCTTAGACAGGGTGATCCTCTTTCACCATATCTATTTATTATCTGTGCTGATTCAGGACATGATTGCTAGAGGGCTACTTCATGGTTGTAAAATCACTCCAATGGCCCCGACCGTCTCACACTTATTTCTTGTGGACGACAGCTTATTTTTCTTTAAAGCCACGGCAGAGGAGGCTCGGAATCTTAAGAATATTTTTTGTCTATATGAGATTGCTTCAAGTCAGCAAATCAATTATAATAAATCTTCCATTGTGTTTAGCCCTAATGTAATGGAAGATGTGAAGCAATCTATGGCAGGCATTTTGAGAGTCAATGTTGTAGAAGGACATGGTAAATATTTGGGCTTTCCTTCCTTAATTGGTAGATCGAAAAAATGTGTGTATAATTTTATTGTGGAAAAAGTGCATAAGAAGGTACAAGGGTGGAGAAACAAGAAGTTGTCTTAAGGAGGTAAGGAGGTTATGTTAAAATCTGTGGCACAGGCATTGCCAACTTATGCTATGCAAGTTTTTCTCTTACCTTCTTATATAGTGGCAAATTTAGAGAAAATTTTCTCTAATTATTGGTGGGGTTCATCTATTCACTGGATGAGATGGGAAAGGCTTTGTCAATAGAAAGGTAAGGGTGGCCTCAACTTTTGAAGTCTTCGTGAATTTAATAGAGCTTTATTAGCTAAACAGGTGTGGCAGCTAATTTCCTTACCTGAGGTGCTTATGAGTCGAATTATTAAGGCAAAATATTATTCTCAGTCCTCTTTGTTTGAGGCTCCTCTCAAAGCAAATGCTAGTTTCTTGTGGAAGGGACTCTTTACAACAAGGGACATTGTTCGTCACGGTATGGCTTGACGCATTGGAAATGGATTAAAAGTGAATATCTGGACTGAAAACTGGTTACCATTAGTCACGGCTCCTAGGTTCAATCTGCACCACCACCGGGGTTGGGGGAAGCTTCGGTTAATTTTCTAATCTCGACGGATGGCCACTCATGGAACAAAAACCTATTGAATTTTCTTTTCTCTGTCGACGAACAACAGCTAATTCATCGGATCCATCTCCCGTGGCAACAACGAAGTGATGAAATTTATTGGAGATTCGAGCAACCGGGGAATTTTTCAGTGAAATCATGCTATCAAGCATTGATGCAGTAGTCTAATGCAAATTCTGTCGAATTACATGGATCAAATTTGGGGTAATATTTGGAAGTTGAAAATTCCACCGAAAGTTCGCCACTTTTTATGGAAAGTAGCTAAAAACTCGTTGCCATCGCTTTGTCAGCTTCGGGAAAGACATGTTGATGTTGATAACATTTGTACGTTCTGCGGTGATGCTTTTGAAACCAATTTTAATGCATTAATTGGTTGCGCTTTTACATATCAGATTTGGAATGATTTGTTTGGAGAAGGGTGGCCAACGACAATAAATAATTTGAATGATTGGTGGAGATGGCTATCTCTAAAGAGTGGTGACATTGTAGCTAAAGCCTCTTGTGTCTTATGGGCAATATGGGGAAGACGGAATCAATTTTTGTGGAATAATAAGTTCAGAAGTCCTTCTCAAGTCTTGCATCATGGTCTTGGATATCTTTCTGAATGGTATTCGTCTACCCAACACACCACGTCGAACACAGCTACTTCAACTCATACACCTTAGTGCCGCCCACCACCATCTTGGCTAAAGTGCAACATTGATGCAAGCCTTTTTTACTCAGGAAAAGCTGTTGGTGATGGGTTAGTCCTCAAAAATGCTAATGGTCAGGTGATTGTAGCCCACTCTGTTTTACTACAAGGAGGAGGAGATCCTTTTCTGGCCGAGGCTATCAGCTGCAGGGAGGCACTCTCCTGGCTGAAAGAAAATGGGTTTGGCAACATTATTCTTGAGTTGGACATCTTGAATGTTGTCAATGCATTGAATAACAATGTGTCTTTTATTTCTACTATTGGCTTTATTTTTGCTGATTGTAAGAACCTTGCTAGACAGTTTCTTTCTTTACGTTTCACTTTCATTCATAGGTCTGCGAACCACGATGCGCATTAGCTAGCTAGAGCAGCTGGTTCTTCGACGAATACGCGGGCATGGCTTCATTCTTTTCCACCTTTGATTAGAGCTATAGTTGCTTCCGATTAATACTATGAATGACGTAATATTCAGTAAAAAAATGTATAGTTAGAACTTAAAAGCACAAAATAAATTGCATTCATTAAAATTTGACCCCGTAAAAATAATAGCTAATGAAAATAAGGCTTTCCAATCTGGATATATAGTATTTTGAATAAATAAAACTTATGTAATGTCTATATTAAAACTCATTAAAACAATATAGTTCTCATAAAATAACTTAATAATAATATTGTAGCATATGATATATTTCTTTTGAAATAAATCAAATAAATTTTTCAACAAGTTTGACAATCTATAACTAAAAAGTTATATGTAAACAACTTTTAATTGGGATATTAGCTAGCTAACCGGTGAATCAGTGTTATGTGTTGTCATTGTTGGAGTTTGTCTATGAAAGTTACATATTTTCGCTTTTAATTGTAACTGATGAGATATTTGTTGTGTTTTTTTTACTTTGGATTTGTGGACTCTCAAAAGGTGAGAATTACTAACAAAACAATGGCATGTTTATTTAGGGGAATATACAACATGAAGAATAGCTCGTTGTCTATTCCTATATCTTGATTTGGTTAGTTCTCTTATGTGGAATAATAATTTCATATAATGGCTATTCAAATATGAAGGAGTTAAAATGTATTGTGTTCAACTGTGCTATGTCTTCCGTAACAAAATTAATTTGTTGTAATTTTCAAATATAATCTCAACAATTTATTTATTTGGTGTATGCACCTCGCTACTTTACAATTTTACAATATAGATATGAAGTCAGGTGAATTGATATGGTGATTTTCTTTTAATGTTTATCAATATTAGATTAAAAGCGTGAAATCTAGGTTCAATTCTCTTGAATTACGATTCAATATAATTTAGTGCAGTCTAATTTAATTTAGTTTAATTATGTATAGTTATAAATTTATACTAAAATAAGTTTAATTCAGTTCAATTCAACCAACTTCATTTTAATTTTTAAAAGTGAAAAAAATGTGGTCTTAATATAATAACAATAGTAGATAAAATAACTTTCACCGTAAAAATTTTTTTTTCACAAATTCATCCCAATCCCATTTTTAAACGCATAAAGTCACGTGCCTTGTACGCATGAATATGAAATCATATATTTAGAATTTTATTATCTTAATAAATATTTGTCTATATGACAAATACTACTAAAAATAAAATTAATCTTTTTATATTAAACATTAAATTTTGGTTCCTGGACTGTTTCTTTCTCTTTTTTTCATACTCTTTTCAATTTTATTTTATTTGTATTGTAATTTCTTTCCATTTTTGATATTTGACTCATTGTTCAATTAATTTAGATTGGATATTGAGGAGGTTATATGGGGTGATCCTCCCAACCTAATTTATTATATTTATATTTTTAAACGGACTTGCGATCACATAAAGATGTTTAAAAGACTTAGCACTTCATCCTATTGGACCAAATACTGATTGGCTTTGTATTGTGATTGTTGATTCTCTTATTGATATTGGATTTGGATGGTGATTATTTTGTGATTGAACATGTATGATCTGATTATGGGATGTGGATTGGATGATTATTGTAGGAACGGCGATATATTTTGTAAATAAATAAGACATGTTTTGCTATTCTTTTAAATTATTTCGTATCTTGATTGAATCTGTATATACACACTTTGTTTTTTCCTTCACACATAATATTGTTAGTAATTAAGTACTCAAATTTAAACAAGTAAACATAAATGATTTAGATTCTCTAAAATTCAAACTCTCTAAAGTTATACATTTCAGTCAATTTCAATCATTCATTAAGTTTTAATAGTCCACATTTTACTACATTATGGGCCCCACAAATTATTAAAAGACCATTAAAATTCAATAAATTATTAAAATTAATAAAAATATATAACTTTAGAGAATTTAAACTTTAAATAATCTAGATCCAAACATAAACTCTCTTTATAACAAGAATGAGAATTTAAATTTATAATGACAAACAGTCTAACAAGCTGGTTCATTTCTGAGTACGTATTATTATCTTATTATTTGCCAATATGATTAATTTTTTAAATCAAATAATTAAATGATTCATAATAGTACATGGTATTCTTATATATATTGGTGAGAATTAGCCGTTGGATATGTAAGTTGAACGTTGTTGCATAATAAGCATCAAATTGTGCCTATAACATAATTCAAATATTTACGATGATTATTTTTTGAAGAATTATTTTTAAAGAAGTTAGGTATTGAACCTAAGACTTTTCATTACTAACATTGAGTGGTGTACACTCAATTGGTATTTACGATGATTACTAGAAAATAATAATATGAGCTAAATATTTTTTTGATGAATAATTTTTGCATGTAATGCTCAACAAAACACATTTACAGGGTGTGTTTACAAATCAAGCCTGGAAAACAGCAGGCAACAAATCAATTTATCTAAGTGTAAAAACTATTATCTAAGTCATACGAGCTAAACATTTTGGTTTGAGTAAAACTAAACTTTTTGCAATGAAAGACATAAGTTAAAAACTGTTTAGCTAGTATAATGCCTATAATAATAATAATAGAAAAAAAAACAAATGAATTCAACTGAGTTGAGATAAAAAAAATAGCCCTCCTTCTCTCTTGGCATCTATTCGGTTCTTTTTGAACTCCCGTTGAGGGAAAGGAGAAAATTTTGACTTTTTTCTTCCTCTTCCCTTCTGTGAGTTTATAATATTTTCCTTTTATGTTGAATAATTCGTTGCTATTGTTTTTAGTTTCAACAACGGGATCGGCTTCTTCAATCATGGATCTGATGCTACATATCTCAGTCTTGATAGTTTATCGCATGGTCGGACTTAATCTGCCTTTACGTAAGATACATGCATGATCTTTCACAGTAAGCACCCAAATTTATCTCCTTTATGCAAGATCATTCTAGATCTGCAATAATGATTGATATTATGGTGTACACAAGAGCTCTTATGTCCATGGATCAAAAACGTTAGTTAAAATTAAGAAAATATAGGTGTTTCAATGCTCATTTTTTGTTTTTGTTTTTTAGTTAGTCTAGTCATATGGCTTGTTAATTTGTCTTGTGTAAAAGCAAGTTTAATATGTTTATTTGGTTGTGTCTGTCCAGTGTTTTAACTCCGATTTTATGTTTAAAGTAGTTTTTGAATTGTCTATGTTAATCGGTTGCGAATCATGCTCCATAATTATTATCTAGAGTAGTTGCTTTTTTAACATATACGGGGATTTATCCATCTTTAATTATAATTGTTATTGTCTCTATTTTAACATAATAGACTATATTCTTTAATAAAAAAAATGAGATATAAAATAAATGAAGCTGTATTTTAGAGGAAAAGAATATTCTAAACTATCCAAAATGTGTACATGTACGAAATTTTATATTATATATCTAACTTTTTACACCTTTCTTTAATTTAAGGGTTGAAAATTTATTAAAAAATATTTAATTAAAGTAAAAAAATAATTAATTAATTCTCAATTTTTAAATTAAAAAAGAATATAAAAAATTAGATGCATAATATAAAATCACATGTACATGCAAATTATAAGTACATAGAAAAAAAACTCTGTGCAGAAAAAGGAATTCCACCGTAGAGGTCTTTTCAACCATTCTTTTAAACTCAATTTTTAAAATATTAATATCTAGTTTATTTTTTTATCCATAAAAAAAATAATTTTACTGATAAAATTAAAATATATTAAAGTACTTGAACTGAAAAATAATGTGATATATATTACAAATAAGGAGATTCTTTGATAACTTTGTAAAATATATTTATCCGTCTCGGTCATAGAGATAGGGTCAACCTAGGCCGACTGGCCCACACCTTTAAGAAATAACAGTCATTAGTTTGAGGAATTTAGCTCGGACGGAATTTCAGCTGGTCTTGTTAGGAAAAACAAGGGACACGTAGAAATGCTTATGGTGGACATGATCTCAACTCGGCCATAACAGACTAAAAAAAGGATCTCGTTCCACAATAATGGGGAGAATTAATTAGGATTTCGTATCCTTCCCTATTAGGAAATACAATCCCAATATATTTGGAATTTATGATAAATAGGAATATTATCCTTTCTTAAACAAATAAATAAGAAAATCCACATATAGAGGAAATAAAGCTTAAACAGGATCCTTGACTAATAAGGATCTCACACCAGTAAAAGAAATAATCACACACTAAATAAGGATTATTCTCAAACTCATTCCTAATTAAACAAAGATTCCCAATTACATTAGGTCAATTCAAATTCTATATAAAGACCCTTAGGTCAGATTCAAAGGTACACACATTTTATAACGCTCTAAAGCTCTTACGATACTCTTAGCATACAATTATCATTCTCTAAAAACGCTTTACTGACTTAAGCATCGGAGGGTCCCCCATGGGACAACCTCCGATCGCCTCCAAGTTCGTGTTTGTTTTGCAGGTTCATCGTTCGAGGGTTGAACCCGCGAAACAAGAAGATCTATTCTAAAATATCGGTATTTTGGTTCTATATTTTCAGTGGTGCGGTGAGCATGGACTAAATTTACTTGCTCAGGCGAGAATTTTAGTTCTTTAGTAAAAGAATAACAAAATCCTCTCAAATTCAGTTTTTCACAACCAAGATGTCTCAGAAAGTTAACGAATCATTCGTCGATGCTGGTAACAATATCCAAGATGGCGTAGCAAATACCAGCACTGCTGACAACACTCCGATCACACCTGCCAATCCAACCCCTGGAGGAAGCTACTCCCAAGCGTCATTGAGTCTTTTCATGGAAATTGCTCGAAAAGCAGCACTCACCCCGGGAGAGCAGAAGCAGATGCTTAAATCTGCCTTCGAACACTACATATCATCAGGCCGACTGGGTGCGTCTGAAGAACAAGATTTTGATGTCATAATTCCAACCGAACTAGGCACTCAAAAGAACCTACTCCCCCAGTTCAACTCTGTCCCTCAAACACAAACATCTATATTGGAAACAATGATCTAGAACAACAAATAATCTGGATCAGGTTTGAAGTAAACAAAATACTCAAGTACAAAAAGACCTAAGTCATTGCATCCAGACATGTAACCAAGACATCCAAAGTCCAAGACAAGTGAAGACAATTACCTAAGCATAAATGGAAGCATCCGATTAAAGTTTGGAAAGGAAACAAACTTTGAACTGCCCAAAACAACATCTGGAAGAAGACAGACCTGGAGATAATAAGTCTGAAGACATCCGGAAGACCTTAATATCAAGGCAAAGGGAATAATTCAAAATATTAAATTCCCCCCATCTTTTTAGTCTGCAAGTCAAAGATCATTTTCCCTAAAGCAAGACAAAAATGACAGCTGACACTTTTCAGAGAAAGGACAAAGCACTGACACAGGAAAGAGAAAAAGGTAACAACCTTTTTCACCTAGAACTCACACCAAAAAGGTACTGGCTTAAAAGTTGGCGAGTCAATAAAATACAAGGAAAACGATCACTGACAACTTTTCAGCCTCAATCCCAAGGATTCAAACGGGTCAAAATCTTCGTCTAACGGATTGATCAATGGTTCTAGAAGCGCCATATATTACCCGATCAACGATGAAGATTCAATTACAACTCAACAACCCACAACGACAACATTTATGATAGAAGCCTATAAAAGGGAAGCTTCACAAGTTAAGAAGGTGCTGGTTGATTTTAAGAAAGCATATACAAGAGAACTCGCTAGAAAGCAATCAGTTTCAAAAATCCCTCCAAGAACCAAACCATTTAAAATCTGTTTGTAAGGATTCCCAAGTGAAGTTAAAAACTTGAGGAAATCCAAAACCAAAACCCTTGAGAAAACAAAGTGTAAAGATCTCCTACTTAGGTGAGTAGTGAGATTGGGATATAGCTTGAAGTAGGTGCTTTGAGTGGGATCTCCCTATAGGACTCAGCTTAGGTTTGGGTAGAAATCTAAGTGGTATATCCTACTAAAGACTAAAGGACTCAGCTAGGAGTTGGTGCTTGTAGTGGTATATGCTACATCCGGAAGGGGTTACCATCTAGAGATAAACTGTAAGGCTTGATTCCTACTAGTTAGAAAGAAATCCACTTGTGGAAAAGATCGGAGGAAGGAAACTCCGGGGACTAGAGTAGGTAGGGCCGAACCAGGATAACATACTTGTGTTTGAATTCCTTACTCTTTACTTATTTGCATTATTATTTTCATAACTACATCATCCGGATCCATCCTCCGGAACATATTCAAACACGCTACACAAAGACTTTTTAAAGTCTTATTAGTTCCGTAAAAAAGGGTCATTCACCCCCATCTGACCTTATTTAGACCCTCTCAGGGACCAACAAGTGGTATTAGAGCGAGTGCTCAAAACTAGAGATTTAACTGTTGGATATGATGTATGCCCTTAAGGAAATTAGGGCGATATATCTTAATTATGTAATAGTATGAATATTTTGTTTAATCAATAAAGACATTTGATCTTTTGTTTATATCGATGTGTTTGTAAATATACTATAGCTGGTTAAAATATATTTATTAATGTATATATGGAAAAGTCCTTGACATATCATAGCATGAAGTCAGAGAAACTATAGTTGGACTACATTTGGTGGAACTTGCTTCATGTGCAATTATGATTATGTCTAAACTATCCCTAGTCATAGTTTCATCAAAAAGGGATACTGATGAAGTAGAAAGACTAGCATGTGGTCAAATTTCTTGGAAAGGGTCCAAGCAGTTAAGCTCCTAAGCACTGAAGGTGTTGCCTTAAGTCTGACACTTGGATATATCTGGGAGACATATTGGAGACCGCAGTAAGATAAACACTTGGAAAATATAACAATGTGCTAGTGTTTATCTTCATGCAATAAGCTTTGCGATTATCCTCATACTTGAGATGCTATTTACCTTGTGTGATACTGTTGCTATACTTTGGGTCATTTCTATACACTCATTAATTTAGGGTGTCACATATGATTACGGGTATAGTGATGATAGCACGTTGGTAGGCTGAGTAGTCGGAAAGAATCCATCGCTCCGGATATATTAAGGAGTTGTACTTGGCCGCTTATTGAAGTGATGATTGCCATAAACCTTTGATCAGAGTATGTGTTTGATAGAAATAGTTTCTAATCAAATACATTATGGTAAAAGGCAATATACTTCGGGAACAAGTAAATAACTGGGATAGCTTAGAGCAACCTTGCTATTAGTAGGTTAACACTTCAACCGAACCCTATAAACCAAATGGTACTAATATTAAAGAATGGAAGGAGTTCCTCGCATTGGATAACTATTGCATTAACCGGAATTAAGTCATAAGCACAAATGACGTTCTGAGTAATGGGGGATGGTAGACCTTTGCTAGAGGCGTACCACAGTCATTTAAGGTAATCAAGTTCTATTCACGGTCTAGAACATCGAGCTAATGGTTCTATTAGAACAAGGGTTGGTTAAGCCTTAACAGCTCAATACTTCGGGATTTTATATGGTCACACACATTGGACCTTCATTGGACTGAGTAAAGAATAAATAGATTCATTCTATTATGAAAATATAGCATATTAATAATTGGATTATTATTTAATTGGTTAAAAATGATTAGATCATTTTGGATAGACCAAGGAATTTAGTTTTGACCGGCAACTAATTTATTAGGGTCATAAAATAAGTATTTGATTGGAATAAGAGTTTTATTTATTGACCGGTAACTAATTTATTAAGGCCATTAAATAAAATATTATTTTAAGGAGAGCCAAAACCAGATTGCCAAGGCGAGGGTTGGACCCTATGCACATAGGCCCCATGGGTCCGAAAGGACTCGTGGGGACTATAACAAAAAGGCCATATGAGAGCATAGTGCACTCATGGGCCACGTGCCATGCAAGCCCAATTTGCATGGGCACGCGAAGCCTCCGCGAGCTAGACTAGCGTGAAAGCCCACAAGGCCCAGCTCGCGGGACAAAGTAGGCTCATATGAGCCTGCCTTACGGGGTTAGCTGACCCGGCTTGCTATGCAAGCCGGGTTAAGTTGGGCAACACGTAGATCCACTAGCATCCGCGTGTTTCCAAAGGGCGGGATGGGTATTTACTCATCCCGCATTTATTAGGTGGAGCCTTTGCTCCACCTATGAAAGGGGTTTCCCTTCTCCATTCCAATTTGCACCAAATTCAAGTGGATCTTTAATCTTTAGAATATATATTTTTGAGTGGGAATTTTTGAGTGATCCAGCAATTGCTCATGGTTCTTCGGTTCTTCCTCATTCGGAGGTTTCGATTGGTGGGGTTCATATGGATACTCATAGAGGCTATCCTACCTTGGAGGCTTGTGTAACAAAGTTCTGCTAAAGCATGCTTTAACTGGTAAGTCTTCTAATTTCTCTTTTAATTATTAAGTCTTTTTCTTTAAGTGTTTTTAGACTTAATAATTATGCTTAGGTTATAACATATGCTTAATTTATTTATATTTAAATTATAAGTTAGAGTTGTAATATATTTAATATAAATATTATTGCTAGGATATAATTTATAATTATGGTACGCTTAGCCCTTGCATGCTAACCTAGGTAGAGAATTATTTAGTTAAGGCTTCATTTAATTTATATGCAACTAATAGGAGTTCCTGGGGACAGTGACAAATTTTAAATTTCTGTCATGCCTGTTATGCATGTTCAATCTGACTGTCAGTTCCCAACAGTGGTATCAGAGCCTGCCTATTTAGTGCATAATTAAGTTAGAAGAAAACTGAATATTATTTTCTATATGAAATGATTTGTTTATTTAATTGTATGGAACAATATATATGAACTTGTGCATTTCATTTCAAGGTTAGAAAATGGTTATGAATATTTTTGAATAAGCCTGCTCAACTTACTCAAATTATACAAGTGTCAATAATTTATTTAAATTACATGGGTTATAGATGCTTCCAATTTACATGAATTGGAAGAACGAAACTTATTAGTTCAAGAGAATCCATTGGTCTTCAGGTTTGTGCCCATATTTGTTCTGGCTAAGGATTGGACTTGGTGTCTACTCCTCATAGGGCACGTCTCCTGCCTGGGAACCTATATCAGTGCAATTTGAATTGACATACCGGGGATTAATATGAACTAATTTATTTCTAGTATATAAGATGTTACTTATATATGTTTCTATAACAAAGTAAAAAAATTAAATTTATTGAATAAAAGCTTAAAGGAAATGCAATATAAATATAATAAATAAAAGTGTTTATTATTTTACATATAATCTAGGTTGACGGATTAATTATAATAAAGAGCCGAACCCACCTAAGGTTGGACCTTATAAGTTAATTCTAAAATACCCTGAATTAATATAAGTTATTATAATTGTGTCCATCTGATAAAATCCTAGATTGGGTGAGATGTTTAACACCAATAAAATTCTAAAGTAAATATATTAAGGCAATTTATAGTCTTCCTTACTCAAATTTATAATACGGTCTCTTTGGGCTATCAAAGTGCTATGCAAAGCATTCCTTCTAGTTCACATTGATTGGTTGTAAAGTTTGGGATAGGGTCTGCCTTAACGAAACTGGGGTAGTCCACCATAAAATTGGGGGCTAGGCTCAGATTTGAGACATATTCAAGGAGATGCTAATATAAGAGAGCACGTCCCTTAGGATTAGGGAACTTGAATGAATTAGCAATTGCATGAGATGTAAATGGAATGGGATTCCAACTATGACTTACTATTATAACTTGACTTAAAAAATTGGGGGTTGTAATAGACTAGTTATAGATGCTACCTACTAAGGAAATTTAGCTGGGCTAAAATCCCCGAATTCAATAGAATGGGCTATTGTAAATTTCGAAGAAAATAGTAGGACAAATGTATTTAATTAAAAGACCTTATATTAAATGCATGTACTTAAACTAATATCTAAACTTTTCCTTTTCTTATATCTTAGGTTAAATAAGAACTCCATTTTGAAAATATGTCTTAAATACATCCAAGCTTTAACAGCAAATAACTACCATGAATGGATCAAGGATGTAAAGGACATTCTAAAGGATTATGAATTGGCATATGTTCTTGAGAATCCATTCACAAAAATTCCTAGCACTGTGCACCAGATATTATTAAGGATTCTTGGTTGAAATATCTTAAGGGTTAGGTTTATGTATCACACTTGCTGTTGGATACTATAAATCCTGTGATATGTTCACAATGCGATCAAATGAGTCTGGAAGCCATGTTAATCCATCTAATGGGTTTGCCTGAAAAGGCAAGGTATGAAAGGTTCAAATTGACCAATGAACTTTCGAACTCTAAGATGAAGGAAGGGACATGTGTTGTAGCACACATCAACAAGATTAGAGATTTCATGGTGAAATTGGAATCACTGGGATCTACGGTCAGTCATTCTTGGGAGTGGACATCCTGTTGGATTCTTTACCCGTCAGCTATGCTAATTTTGTAAAGGAACATTGCTTCAAAGTTCATAACTCTACTTTTCCGGAATTGGTTTATGCGTTGAGAAAATTCGATGCCAAAAGCAAAGAAATTTCAAGAAAGTCTATAAACAAATATTCTCCAGAAAATGGCCTGGAGAATACTATCACCAAAGGAGTAGTTAAAGGGTTTAAAAGGAAGAAAGGAAAGAGGACATATAAATATGTCTGCTACCAATGTGAGATACCAAAACATTGGAAGAAGAATTGCAAATCTCCTGCTTCTGAACATTTGAAGAAGAAGCCTGTAGAGGCATCTATTTCAGGTATGTTTGTAATTGAAAACTTTGCTACTTTTGTTAGTGAATTCCTATAGGTATTAGATACTGGATGTAGTTCTCATATCTGTACTTTTGTGCAGGGACTAAGGAAATGCAGAAGACTTGCAAAAGGGATGATGGAAAATGGGATAGTTCCCCAGTGAACCCCTGAAGGTGTTGCCTTAAGTCTGACATATGGACATGTCTGGGAGATATATTAGAGACCGCAGTAAGATAAACACTTGCTAAATATATCAATGTGTTAGTGTTTATCTTCATGCAATAAGCTTTGCGAATATCCTCATACTTAAGATGCTATTTACCTTATGTGGTACTATTGCTATACTTTGGGTCATTTTTATACACTCATTAATTTAGGGTGTCACAGGTGATTATGGGTATAGTGATGACAGCATGTTGGTAGGCTAAGTAGTCACAAAGAATCCATCACTCCGGATATATTAAGGAGTTGTACCTGGCCGCTTGTTGAAGTGATGATTGCCATAAACCTCTGATCAGAGTATGTTTTGATAAAAATAGTTTCTAGTCAAACGCACTATGGTAAAAGGCAATATACTTCGGGAACAAGTAAATAACTGGGATAGCTTGGAGAAATCTTACTATTAGTGGGTTAACACTTTAACCGAACCACCTATAAACCAGATGGTACTAATATTAAACAATGGAAGGAGTTCATCGCATTGGATAACTGTTGCATCAACCGGGATTAAGTCATAAGCACAAATGACATTTTGAGTAATGGGGGATGGTAGACCCTTACTAGAGGTGTACTACAGTCGTTTAAGGTAACCGAGTTCTATTCACGGTCTAGAACATCAAGCCAATGGTTCTATTAGAACAAGGGTTGGTTAAGCTTTAACAGCTCAATACTTTGGGATCCTATAAGGTCTCACACATTGGACCTTCATTGGACTGAGTAAAGAATTAATAGATTCATTTTATTATGAAAATATAACATATTAATAATTGTATTATTATTTGATTGGTTAAAAATGATTAGATCATTTTGGATAGACCAAGGAATTTATTTTTGATCGGCAACTAATTTATTAGGGTCATAAAATAAATATTTGATTGGAATAAGAGTTTTATTTATTGACCGATAACTAATTTATTAGGGTCATTAAATAAAATATTATTTTAACGAGAGCCAAAACCGGATTGCCAAGGCGAGGGTTGGACCTTGTGCACATAGGCCCTACGGGTTCGAAAGGACTCGTGGGGACTATAACAAAAAGGCCACATGAGAGCATAGTGCACTCATGGGCCACGTGCCACGCAAGCCCAGCTTGTGTGGGCATGCAGGGCCTCCATGAGCTGGGCTCGCAGGAAAGCTTGCGAGGCCCAGCTCGTGGGATAAGGCAGGATCATATGAGCCTGCCTTGTGCGGCAAGCAGCAAGCTGGGTTAACTTGGGCAGCACACGGATCCACTAGGATCCGCGTGTTCCCAAGGGGCAGGATGGGTATTTACCCATCCCACATTTATTAGGTGGAGCCTTTGCTCCACCTATAAAAGGGGCTCCCTTCTCCATTTCGATTTTCACCAAATTCAAGTGGATCTTGAATCCTTAGAATATATATTTTCGGGTGGGAATTTTAGAGTGATCAAGCAATTGCTCAAGGTTCTTCAGTTCTTCCTCATTAGGAGGTTTCGGTTGGTGGGGTTCGTGTGGATACTCATAGAGGCTATCCTACCTTGGAGGCTTGTGTAACGAAGTTTAGCTAAAGCAAGCTTCAACTGGTAAGTCTTCTATTTTCTCTTTTAATTATAAAGTCTTTTTCTTTAAGTGTTTTTAGACTTAATAATTATGCTTAGGTTATAACGCATGCTTAATTTATTTATATTTAAATTATAACTTAGAGTTGTAATATATTTAATATAAATATTATTGCTAGGATATAATTTAGAATTATGGTACGCTTAGCCCTTGCATGCTAACCTAGGTAGAGAATTATTTAGTTAATGCTTTCTTTAATTTATATGCAACTAATAGGAACTCCTGGGGACAGGGACAAATTTTTAATTTCCGCCATGCCTGTTATGCATGTTCAATCTGACTGTCATTTCCCAACACTAGCAATCTCAAGCTAAAGGTCCAAATTTTGATCCAAGTATCAAAATGAGTTTCCAAAACTCACAACTCCTTTCCGAGGGTATGTCCATTACCTGTCCCCCACTCTTCACTGGTGAACACTACATGTTCTGGAAAAATTGGATGAAGAACTTCATTCAAGCGCAAAGCATGCAAGCATGTTTGGTCATCAAAGATGTCCCATATAAGCCTACTCATAAAGTAGAGGGTATCACTACCCAGAAGCCCTCAAGTTTATGGGATAAGAATGATTTTAAAAAATTGTGTGAAAATGCAAATGCTATTAACATGCTTCATTGTGCTATTAGTGTAGCAGAATTCAATAGGATATCCAGATGTGAGACTGCACAGGAGATTTGGCAAAAGCTGGAAGTAACCTATGAAGGAACCAAAAAAGTGAGAGAAGCCAAGCTTGATTTACTCCAGCAAAAGCTTGAATCCTTTAAGATGGATCCAAAAGAGTCAATTAGTAGCATGAACACTAGATACACCAATCTAGTGAATGAGGTGAAAAGGCTCGAAAAGGAAATCTCTGAAGTAGAGATGGTAAAGAAGGTGCTCTAGAGTCTCACCAAGGGATGGGATAACAAGAAGACTGCCATTGAGGAAGCTCATGACTTAAACTTCTACAGTTATGATGAGCTCATTGGTAAGCTCTTGACTCAAGAATTATCCTTGGAGAGATATAGTCAATAAGAGAGAAAGCAGGAAGAAAAGAAGAAGAGAAAACAGGAAGAAAAGAAGAAGGCCATTGCACTTAAGGCAGACTCTGTTGGATCAGTCTCTTTCGGATCAGAGAAATCACCAAAAGAATCAAAATACAGATAAGTAGATATGGCTATGTTGGCCAAGTACTTTGAAAAATTACTAAAGAAAAAGGATAGAAGGAGATCCAGAAGATTTGAATCAAGAAAGCTTAAGGAAGGCACCTCAAGAAGGGACAGGCCAAGAAAGGCTCTGGAAGAAAAGAAAGATCTGGAAAAAGATGCCGCCTGCATTGAATGCAGAGAAAAAGGGCACTTTAGAACCAAATGCCCCAAGCTAAAAAGAGAGAAGAAATATAAAAAGAAAGTTATAGTGGCCATATAGAGTAATAGTGAAGAAAGTTGCAGCTCATCCTCAACAGAAGAAGAGGAGATTGGTCATTGCGTGTTCATGGCACTGATGGATCCAGAAGCGAAGCAATCTAGAAGAAAGTCATCTAAGCAAGATACTGAGCAAATTGAGGATTCAGAATCAAAAATAGTTAATACTGATGTAAACTCTTATTCTAATTCTGTTTCTAACCTTGATCTTGCTAGAGCCTCAAAAGTGGTAATCCATAATGTGAGAAAGAACACCAAAGCTATAAAATCCATACACTGACAAATTCTGGAATTGGCTAAAGATGCTGAAGCAATGTCACAAGACATCAACTTGATGAGAACCACAAAGCATATGAATGTGGTGGAAGAAAACTTCCTGAGAAGTCAAGTTTAGATATTAAGTGCTAACTTAACAGGGCTAGATAGGGAGCTAACCCTGATGAAGGAGGCATCCGGAAGGAAACCAGATTCTTCACAAAGAAGGAAAATCCAAGGGAGACCAGGACCAAGAAATCCTAATCATAAGAATCCAATGCATCTAAAGTAAAGTAAAGTGAGCAAGCAACCTCAAGCATAGAGATTCACAGCTACTCAAAAAGGAAAAGCTAAGGCTGTATCAAATGAGCAACCTGCCAAACAAAGAAGAAATCATAGAGCAGAAGTTGCACCCCAACCAGCTTTCGAATACACACTAGACCAACAACAAGCATACAAGAAGCTGGATATAATGGGAACTATAGGAAGGAGGATCTTAAAAAGATCAAAAGGAAGCAAGAGCAAATCATACCCATCCCAGGGTGCAAGTTTTGTGGGAAAAACAACCATTTTACTAAATTATATAGATTAAAAAATGGTTATTATGATATTTATCCTTGGCCTGAAATGGTTGATAACCCAAGAGGACCCAAATATGATTGGGTACCCAAATCTACTTGATCTATTTTGTAGGTATACCCTAGATCCATAGAAGATCAACACATATGGTACATTGATAGTGGATGCTCAAGGCACATGACAGGTGATGAGAAGGCCTTCACCACTTTAATCAGGAAGAGAGGTGGCAAAGTAAGATTTAGAGACGATCAAAAGGACATATCATTGGGCATGGAACCATTGGATTTGAAATACAAATAGAAGATGTCTCTCTAGTTGATGGACTGAAGTTCAACTTACTCAGTGTAGCACAACTCTGTGATAAAGGAAGAGAAGTCACCTTTGACTTCGGAGGATCCTTAATCCATGATAGTAAGTCTAATCAACTCATTCTTTATGCACCTAGAGTAAATAATGTTTATTGTCTTAACATTAAAAATGATAAAAAAAATATATGCTTGGTGTCTAAAGAAGAAGAATCATGGCTATGGCACCGAAGGTTGGGACATGTTAGCATGAACCACCTGTCCAAATTAGACAAAAAGGAATTGGTTATGGGTTTGCCTAAGGTAGCTTTTGATAGGGATCACATATGCACTGCATGTTAACTAAACAACATAAGAAAATTTTTCCTTCCATTTTATACATACCTTCCAAGAGAGTTCTTGAACTCTTACACATTAATCTCTTTGGTCCAATAAAACCATTAAGTCTAGGTAGAAGAGAATACACCATGGTCATTATAGATGATTATTCTCGCTAAACCTGGGTGGCTTTGCTAGCTAACAAAGATGAGGCCTTTGACCAATTCTCAAAAATATTCATCTGGATAGAAGTAGAACATGGCATAAGCATTGCATGCATCCAGAGTGATAATGATGGTGAGTTCAAAAATAAGCATTTTGCTGAATTTTGTGACTCCAAGGGCATTGAACATAACTTCTCTGCCCCTCATTCTCCTCAACAAAATGGAGTTGTTGAGAGGAAAATAGGACCATAGTTAAGATGGCTAGAACATTGCTAAATGAGAATTGGTTACCAAAATATTTCAGGGGTGAGGCCATAAACACAGCATGCTACATTTTGAATAGAGCTCTCATAAGAAAGACCTTAGAAAAGACTCCCTATGAAATCTAGAAGGGAAGGAAACCCAAAATTGGGTATTTTAAAGCCTTTGGATGTAAATGCTATATCCTAAATGATAGAGAGAAATTAGGAAAATTTGATCCTAAATCCGATGAAGCAATTTTCCTTAGCTAAACAACACATAGTAAAGCTTACAGAGTATATAACAAACGAACTCAAACTATAGTAGAGTCTATACATGTAGATTTTGATGAGACTAACCATGTAGGCAAGAGAAGTTCTACTCTGGAAGATCTAATTCCGGAAGCTAAAAACTCTGGAGAAAAGAAGGAAGTCTAAATTAGAGATTTCTTCTAAAATAAGAAATACAAAGAAGAAGATGAGGGGATATCCTTTGATCCAGAAGTACCCCAAGCCGATCTCAAGCCACATGAGATAAACTTCAATGATTATCAAGGAGAGGAAGTTGAGGCAGAAGTAGAACAAGCCCCAATCCAGTATGAAGACCTACCAAGAGAAATTTGGACTCTTAGGGATCATCCAATTGCAGCCATTTTGGATAATGCCCAAAATCTAGTCAGAACCAGAGGATAACTCAATAGGATGTTGAGCCACACTACCTTTGTCTCTCTTTTTGAGCTAAAAAAATTTCAACATGCTGAGGGAGATGAAAGCTGGATGATGGCTATGCAAGAAGAACTAGATCAATTCACCAGGAATGATGTGTGGGATCTAGTAGCACCTCTAAAAGGAAAGTCAATCATTGGCACCAAATGGGTATTCCAAAACAAGCTAGATGAATCCGAAGTAGTGGCGAGAAACAAGGCAAGATTGGTTGCCCAAGGCTACAATCAATAGGAAGGGATTGACTTTGAAGAAACATTCGCCCCTGTAGAAAGATTGGAGGCATTCGGATTCTATGTGATTTTGCATCATTCATGGGATTCACACTATTCTAAATGGATGTCAAAAGTGCATTCCTAAATGGAGTTATCTAGGAAGAAGTCTATGTGAAGCAATCACCTGAATTTGAAGACCCAAAGCATCCGGATCATATGTACAAACTGAAGAAGGTTCTCTATGGATTAAAGCAAGCACCAAGATCTTGATATGAGAGACTCAGTACATTTCTCATATCCAAGGGATATATTCGGGGCAAAGTAGATACAACTCTTTTCATAAAGTGAAGAAGGATGATATTATTCTAGTTCAAATCTATATTGATGACATCATCTTTGGAGCAATAGATGAAAAGATGTGTGAAGAATTTAGCTCTCAAATGCAGAAGGAGTTTGAGATGTCCATGATGGGAGAACTCAATTTCTTCCTTGGTTTGCAGATTAAGCAGAGTTCGGATGGGATTTTCATCAATCAATCCAAGTATACCAAGAAGATTCTCAAGAAATTAAAATGGACAAAAGCAAGCCAATGTCCACTCTAATGGGTTCAGATACAGTCTTCTCCAAGGATTATAAAAGAGAAGAGGTTGATCAGGAGCTTTATAGAGGAATGATTGGATCACTTCTATACTTGACAGCTAGTAGACTTGACATACACTATGCAGTTTACTACTGTGCAAGATATCAAGCCAATCCTAAGGATTCACATCTAAAGGTAGTAAAAAGAATCCTTAGATACCTCCTAGGAACCACTGAAGTTGGGTTACGGTATCCTAGTAATGGAGAATTTACACTCTGAGGCTTCACTGATGCAGACTATGGCAGAGATACTCTTGATAGAAAAAGTACATTCGGAGGCTGTCACTTTCATAGAGATTGCCAGGAGGAAGTTGTGTAGCTCAACTTCTTTGGATCAAGCAATAACTAGAAGATTATAGAGTCGAATCCAGATGTGTGGATGTAATGTGTGACAGTAAAAGTGCCATTGATGTGTCAAAAAATCTAGTACTCTATAGTAAGATGAAACATGTCAATATCAGGCATCATTTCATCCGGGATCATGTGATGAAGAAGGATGTTGCATTGGTATACATTCCAACCAATGAGCAAAGAGCAGATATATTTACCAAGCCTCTGAGTAAAGATCAATTCAATAAGCTAAGGGAATCAATTGGAATGTCAAATCTAATTTAAAGGAGAATCTGGAAGATGATTTGGCTCAGTTTGAAGTCCTATAAGACAAGGAATCCGAAAAAGAAGAAGAAAACTACGTTGACTCTGAATCCAGATCAAAGACTGCCAGCTTAGCAGATAGAAAGGACAAATGGTAGTAAAGGCACTGAAAAGTAACTGTACTTATTTTGAATTTCAAACGTCTTTTGGGTGTTACACGTGAAAGGAAAATTAAATGATCATTTTAAAGATAAACCTTTCCCATTCTCCGGTTTTTAATGCCATTTACTTCTCTCTTAAATTCCATCTGCCATGTCATCAATCTAGTTAACTTTAACTGCATTCGGATTACCATTATACCTTCGCCTTGGAAATTCTATATAAACCCCCCAAATTTCTCCTTCTTCCTCACGCGAGCAACTCACTACTGTTACTCTGCAAAAATCCTTTCTCAAACCCTAACTTTTTCAAAAACCTCTCAAATGGCAACCATAATGTTGAACAACCAAATTCACATGCTTCCTCAAAAGAACATCTTTGAAGAATCTGCTCTCAAAGATGAAGAGTTTACACCCATAAACTTAAAACCAAATGACTCAATAGTTCCCACTGACTACTTGGGAGACAATTTCCTATTCAGAACAGTCCCCTACTCAAAACTAATTGAAGATCAACATCTGACTAATTTTCTCAAGATCAATTGCCCCCCTATCCGAATCTAGTGTGGGAATTCTACTCAAACCTAATAGTTCACTCCTGTTATGATTCTCTCAGAACAAAGGTGCAAGGGAAGGAAATCACCATCACTTTAGAATTCTTCTAAAAGTTCCTTAGTATGAAAAATGATGGTGTTCAGTTAAGAGACGATGGGGATAAACTGTTAGTAAAATATCACCCCAAGATGTGGCTGCATCCTAATTATTTTAGCGACAAATTCTCAACCTACTTTCCGGAAGTGCCAAGATTTCTCCAGCACGCACTTGCCAAGCTGATTCTAATCCAAAAGGGCTCTCTAACCATAGTATCCTCTTTCCAACACTGCGTATTACAACATTGGGTGGAGAGTAGAGTTGAAAACATGCCGATACAGATCATCCACTATCTCAGGTAGTACAAAAACTCCCATGGTACCCTCGTCACAAGAATCCTCATTGCTAATGAAGTAAATTTGACCGGATTCCAAGCTATCCATGGAAAAGAAATTCTAGAAAAGAATTTTAAGAAGCTAAATTTCGATGAGACTTGGAGTAATGAGAAAGCCAAGAAGATGAGGAATGAGAAAAAGAGCAAGGCCCGGAAGGCAGCAAATCTGGCTAAAGATGCTCCGGCTACCAAGAAAGCTAAAACAACCAAACCCAAAGCACAACAGAAATTAGCTTTGGTTCTAGAGAAAGAAGTTGATGAGGATACTCAAACCCTCACTCAACTATTGAAGAAGAAACCGGAGAAGCCTAAGCCGAGGGGAAGGTTGATAAAACCTGCAGATAACAAGAGGAAATGTGCAAAAATTCTAAAGGTGATAGAGGAGGAAGAGGAGACTGAGGAAGAAGTTCCTATACCTTAGAGGAGGCAATTCACTAGAAAGGGTGGCACATTTGATGAAGCAATTGCAGCCCAAAAGAGCAAAACCAAGAAGCCTACCAGGATAATGATTGATGAAGGAGCAGCAAAAAGGGCTGAGGAAGCCGAATTGGCTAAGGCCAGGAAAACCAAGGTCAAGAATGTGCCCGGATCTAATAAGGAAGTCACTCTAGATGACCCTCAACATGAAGAAATAAGGGAGGTCATCAAGGATAATAACAAGATCATCAAGCTTAGAGCAGAAGGACCCGGAGGTTCTTCCGGCGCCAAAGCTATACTAATGATCTGACATATATGGCAACAATTGCCCAGGATCTGGAAGCTGACCTTTCTGCCTTTACACCCAGAACCAAACCACTTCCAGAGAATTTACTCAATCCAAAAGTTGAGACTATAAGTGAAGAAAGGCCTTAAAAGGCACATGGAGAGGGTGTTGAGGACATTACCAAAACACCAAGGGAGTAGTTAAAAGTCCTGTAAAGGCATTTGAAGGGATGAATGAGGACATTTCCAGTCATTCACAGGTTGTGGAAGTGGAAGAAGGAAGAGAAGAAGCAGATACACAGAGTCAAATGCCAATAAATGAGGTAATCCTTGACTCAGTTTCGTTTGATATAAATATTGATGCTACTACTGCTGTTAAAATAGTAGATCAAAACCAGGACAACTTAGATACACATAATCAAAATGTATCTAAGGAACAAGAGTCTCTCCTAGAATCAATCATTTTGGAGGAGGCATATGGTCTAGGAGCCAACGAGAACACTTCTCAAGTGGACTCTACGCGCGAGGCCAATCCGGAGGAACGGTTGGAA
Organism: Euphorbia pulcherrima; assembly: GCA_947683365.1. Classification (NCBI taxonomy): domain Eukaryota; kingdom Viridiplantae; phylum Streptophyta; class Magnoliopsida; order Malpighiales; family Euphorbiaceae; genus Euphorbia; species Euphorbia pulcherrima. The sequence goes on along the minus strand of CANTUS010000013.1, from coordinate 17,239,565 downwards.
GAGAAAAAAGGAGAAGAAAAGAAGGATTCCTTTGAAGAAGACACAAATGAAGAAGACTCATCGAAATCAGAGGAAATTGGCACTAGCTTTGGATCTAAAACCTCCTCCTATGCTAGCCCACTAAAAAAGTCAACTACTAGTCTAAATCAAGCTAGAGTCAAAAAGATTACAACAATGCTAAATATGCTACAAGATGGCACACATGAGGAGCTCGAAGAAAGCTAATCAAATAGAGCCTCCAGAATATTTGTAAGAAATTAAAATCCGTGGAGAAATTGGTGAAATAGAAATCCTCAACTCCAAATTTGAAGGCTGATACAGGGGATCTAAAAGGGAGTGTGAAGAACTTAGAAAGGAAAGTGGAGGACTTTCCCACTGCTTATTTGGTAGCTGAGGCATCACTTGCCAAGGTCAGTCAAGTACTTAATGAATTACAAATAAGCCTTGTAGCAGCAAATCATACCGCAGATCAAGCCAACACTGGGGCTATAAACAACTGTGCAACAATAATGCATCAGATCACCTCCTCCTCCTTTGAATTGTCCACTGAAATAAAGGAGTATCTGGATTCCAAGTTTGAAAACTTATCAAAATTCATTGCTGAAAAAGAAGAGAAATCAGCACTCCCCAGCCTCAATAAAAATCAACATGAAATTTTGAACAAGCTGAAAAAATTAATTGAGGAAGACTTGCCCAAGCTATTTGCCAAACAAATGGAAAATATTGCAATGGAGATTGCGGGCCAAATGAATGGGCAGGATATAGTGATCAATAATGCTAAGGAAGAGCTTCATAATGACATCATGACTGTCAATGATATTGTTCACAACTGCCGAAGGGACATGGGGAAGGAAATTGAGAAAGTGCTCTCCAATCTATCAAATCTGTCCATATCCGAATCTTCATTACCTGCTGTTCCGAAAAGTCAGCTTATCCCAGTACTTCAGGATCTCATTCAACACATTGGGGATACTGGCTTCTTTGGTCACAGAGGAATTTCTACTCTTCTCAAAGCTCTCTTCCCCTACCTTGATGAGAAGGATCGCGAATATGTTCAACAAATGCATCCTTATCTCACAAAGTCCTACACCCAACTCCAGAAGGTCTTTCAGCCCCTTCATCTAGCTTCAGCCACTGTGGATATAATCACAGATATTAGAAGAAAATGAAATGTAGATTATTCTATCTACTCCACGGCTTGGCCGTAAAGCTGGGATGGTAAAACCTACATGGTAGTATACCCCCAAGCTGACGCAAACAAAAAGGGGGAGAATAAAGAAGGGGAAAATAAAGCTGTTGAAGCTAAAAAGGGGGAACAGAAAGGCGAAGGAAAGGAGAAGAAGGGAGAAGCATCTAGGAAGAAATAATTTTGTAATAGATTAGCTACTTTGTTCCAGTGTAAAATCTGTAATAGCTAGTTTTATATTTTTCGCTTATGTATCTCTGTATCTTGTAATCCGGAACTTCATTGATGTTAACTATTGTTAACAGTAGAAATATATATAGTGAAAAATTATTTCAAAAATTGCTTCTAAAGTACAATTTGAAATTGTACTAGAAAAATCTTAGAAGCTAGAATTGAAAAATGTTGGGGGAGTTAGGGATGCCAAAATTATGGGGGAGCAAAAATTGTAAATGACTAAGTATCAAGAATCGTACGTAGATCATAAAAAAACCCCTTTCCTATTGCTTAGATGACTTAGGTTTTTGTTTCCATCAAATAGGGAAGATTGTTGGAAACAATGATCCAGAACAACAAATAATCCGGATCAGGTTTGAAGTAAAAAAAATACCTCAGTATAAAAAGACCTAAGTCATTGCATCCGAACATGTAACCAAGACATCCAAAGTCCAAGACAAGTGAAGAAAATTACCTAAGCATAAACGGAAGCATCCGGTTAAAGTTTGGAAAGGAAATAAACTTTGAACCGCCCAAAACATCATCGAGAAGAACTAATTGCACTAGCATCCGGAAGACGACATATCCGGAGATATTAATTCCAAAGACATCCAGAAGACTTTAATATCACGACAAAGGGAATAATTCAAAATATTAAATTCCCTTCATCTTTTTAGTCTGTAAGTCAAAGATCCTTTTCCTTAAAGCAAGACAAAAATGACAGCTAACACTTTTCACAGAAAGGATAAAGGACTCACACAGGAAAGAGAAAAAGGTAACAACCTTTTCCACCTATACCAATAAGAAAGGCAAGTGAGTCACTAAAATACAAGGAAAATGATCATTAACAACTTTTCAGCCTCAATCCAAAGGATTCAAATAGGTCAAAATCTTTGTCTAATGGATTGATCAATGGTTCTAGAAGCGCCACATATTACCTGATCAACGGTGGAGATTCAATTACAGCTCAGTAACCCACAATAGCTACATTAATGATAGAAGCCTATAAAAGGGAAGCTTCACAAGTTGAGAACGTGCTGGTTGATTTCAAGAAAGCATATACAAGAGAAATCGCTAGAAAGTAATCAGTTTCAAAAAATCCTTCCAAGAACCAAACCATTTAAAATCTGTTTATAAGGATTCCCAAGTGAAGTTAGAAACTTGAGGAAATCCAAAACCAAAACCCTTAAGAAAACAAAGTGTAAAGATCTCCTACTTGGGTGAGTACTAAGATTGGGATATAGCTTAAAGTAGGTGCTTTGAGTGGGATCTCCCTGTAGGACTCAGCTTAGGTTTGGGTAGAAATCTAAGTGGTATATCCTACTAAAGACTAAAGGACTTAGCTAGGAGTTGGTGCTTCTAGTGGTATATCCTACATCCGAAAGGTGTTACCATTCAGAGACAAATTGTAAGGCTTGATCCCTGCTAGTTAGAAAGGAACCCACAAGTGGAAAAGCTCGGAGGAAGGAAACTCCGGGGACTGGAGTAGCCGGGGCTGAACCAAGATAAAATACTTGTGTTCGAATTCCTTACTCTTAACTTATTTGCATTATTATTTCATAACTGCATCATCCAGATCCATCCTCCAGAACATATTCAAACACGCTACACAATGACTTTTTAAAGTCTTATTAATTCCGCGAAGAAGGGTCATTCACCCCCCTCTAACCTTATTTAGACCCTTACAAGGACCAACAATCTATGCCTCTACTACCAAAAGTACTAAGGCAATTAGGCTTATTGCGACCGACTGATATTACACAGGCAACCACTCCGCCAATTACCATCAGATCTATTCCACTAGACTTAAAATAATTGGCTCTTCTTCAAGGCGTTGCTATGATGATACAATGCAGTGTTCCCATACCATCTCGAATTAGTGGAACCTAGAATAGGACAATGGCTAAAAGACGAAGCATAGTGATCTATTCGATCACCGTCACAATTGAGGCGGAAGGACAGGATCATAGCAGGACAAAAGGGAAGAACATAAGGAGAATTAAAAAACACAAATCCTCTTCCTCTTCCTCCTCATCAACTGAAACCAAGTTAGATAGTTCCTCTGAAGATAGCGATTTAAAGTTTAAAAGGAGATTGAAGAAATACACTATCTCATTCAAGGAACCTTTGAATGAATAAAACATCTCACCCTTTAAGAAGAACATTGTGGCGCGAAAACTTCCAAACTATATTGTCCCTCTCATAATTGACACATATTGTGGGAAAGAAAATCCTAAGGCATATCTGAGCGAATACTTTAACCAGATGGACCTAATCAATGCTCCAGATGCCTATAGATGCAGATATTTCTCTAGCACTTTGGGTAGAATAGCCAAGAACTGGTTCCTCTGGCTCCCCCATAATCCAATCAAAGACTTTGAGCAATTATTAGGAATATTCGTGAAACACTTCCTAGGATCCTCTCAGCTAGGCTATGTTAGCCAAAATTTGCACAACATCATCTAGAGATCAGACGAGTCACTGAGAGATTACTTAGAAAGGTTTAATGAGGCCTGTGTAGGCATCACTGACTTGGATTTTGGAACGGCAAAAGAAGCTCTCATTAGGGGGACTCAAAATGAAAGGCTCAAACAGGAATTAATCATTTGAAGGCCGACCCAATATGCACAGATGATTGGGATGGCACAAAACCTAATTGAAGTAGATGAAATCACTTAGTCAAATAAAAGAAGTTCGGATGATAGAGATAATTCCAAGTGGGACGACAAGCAAAGTAAGAAAAGCAGAAGTAACGATAGCAAGGGCTCCAATCGGCGCGGTCGGTACGAAGGTGATAAGCCATAATTAAATACTACCATGAGTAAAATCTTAGTGGCAATAAAAAATGGGCTAGAAAGAAAAAATGTGAGATTTTCCAACATTTCGGAGGGGAAAACACTTGGTAGAGACTATGACAAGTATTGCGAGTTCCATAAGGCCAAAGGACACCATACAGATGACTGTAGGGCCCTGGTAGAAGAAGTAGATGCCCTAATGAAAGCCGATAAGTTTGGCCAGTTTGTCAAAGGGGTGACAAGAAAATCAGACGGAAAGAAGAATGACTCAGATGACTTTGGGGAGAAACCGGTTGAAAAATAACGGGGCGGCAAGGAGAAGAAAGTATTGGTGATATATGGCATCGCAGACCAAGAACCGGCTCTAAAATGGGCCAAACAACACGATAATCATTCACATGAGTTAAAAGATAACTCAGAAGCTAAAAAGTTTTATAGAAAAGCCACAATGGTGACAAAACCAAACACCTATCCACTTGTGATTGAGGTGGTGGTTGAAGGATATGAAGTGTACCGAGTGCTTCTAGATATTGCGAGCTCGATAAATTTAATAGCAAGATCAGCATTTGAACAATTGAAAGTAAGCAACAGGAGGATCCAGCCGGGATACGCCACCCTCTTAGACCTTAGCGGGCATTCGAAGATGTCTCTAGGGTAAGTGATACTGGAAGTAGAAATTGGCAACAAAGAACACGTCTACAGAGCAAAAGTTGACTTCACCATAGCCGACATCTCAATCAGCTTCAGCATTATTTTGGGATGCCCGCTCCTTTGTGAATCATTTGCCTCAATATCTCTCATCTACTTGGTATTACAAATACCAACTAAAAAGGGGACGACGGTAGAAATAGGAAACCCCTCTGTGGCGCATGAGACATATGTGGCTGCTCTCTGGAAAAGAAGCAGAGCTGATTGGAAGGAAGGAGGATAAAAGCAGCAGCGAAGATAGGGATAATTCGAGTCCATATAAAGACGAAGATAGTCCGATAACAGAATCAATTGGTGAGCAAGAAATACTTATGGTGGCTTTAAAGCATTAAAAGTGGCTAAAAATATATCAGTAAAAACAAAGGCAAGCATTAACTCCGTCGTCGTAGGCCAACAACACTCATTGTGAGCATGGGATTTTGCTTGGCCTCGATGATGAGATATATGTGATTATCCTTTATTTGAGTTTCTATAGGTGCTAGTCCAAGAAGCCTAATTAGATTTTAACGAGCCTTGAGTCAACCGAAATAACTACAAAATCATAATCCATTAGACCAGCTTTACTCATTTCCCAATTATCTCGCCATAGTCCAATTACCCTAATAAAATGAAATAAGATTTTAAGGCCCATGTTCAATGAACATTACAAAAATGAGCCTTATTTTACTAGAAAGATGGGCTTAAACTAAATGGGTATTTTGCTAAGTCAAAGTAGGACAAGGCATTAGGGTTTTATGGTTAGTATAAAAAGGGAATCATTTTAGATATAAAAGGGGGAGCTCATTTGGATTTTTGGGGCGGCACAAACAGAACAAAAAAAGAAGGGGTTATGGGGCGGCACAAACGAAAATTTGTATTGAAGGGAGTTCAGCCAAGAAGAAGTGGCGGGATAAGTCCAAAGCAAAAGATATGGGTCTCATTTTTGGGAGTTGAGGCGGCACAACAAAGGAGAAACAAAAAGAAATTGGGGGGATACTCTAGAAAAGTGGCGGCACAGTAGGGTGAGGGGGGGGATTTAGTTTAGTGGGATTAGGGACTAAAGTCCATACATTTTAGCTCTTGCTTCATTTGGATTTTCTTGATTCTTTTCACAACTCACTCAACCAAAAACTCATTCAACCATTTTTAAAGTTCTATTCAACCAAACACCATTTCACTCAGTCAAATCTCATTCAACCAAACACAAACACAAAAAAATCAAAAACATTTCAAATCTTACACCTAACACGACTATACGGGGTTTCGACGGTTCATTTCGGATAGATCCGATTCGATAAAATTCGACGAAGGCTTCAAGGATCAGTTCCGAAAATTCGGTTAGATCCGACTATACACTCCAAAGATAACCTTTGGGAGGTATCAAATCCCTTATCTTTTATTTATATTTTGTTGACTTGCCTTTATATGAGATTTATATAATTAGTATTAGTACTATTGCCATATAAATTAGTAATATTGTTATTCTCATTATTATCTTGGATGTTAGCAATTTTGATTTCATGTAATTGTTAGCTAAGGTTAATTAGTATTGCTTTGTTTATGTTAGTATGTTATTAGTTTTCTTATTATTCATCAATAGTATTATATTACTTGTAAAGTTGATATTATGTTCTTTACTTTTAACCATGCTATTTTCGTAACTTATTATTATTATTATTATTATTATTACTATTATTATTATTATTATTATTATTATTATTATTATTATTATTATTATTATTATTAGTTTTCTGTATATATGTGCATCATGTTTATTACTTAATTATTTATATTATTATTGGTAACTAATAGTATGATTTTCTTTACTATTTTATTATCTATTTTTAACATTATTATTTTTAAGCTTACTAGTAACTGTATATTATGTCATGCTTTTATTATTTCCATCGCTATTACTGTACTTCTTATATGCTTCCTGGAGGCGTCATTGGATTTTGAAGAGGTGGATTCACGGCATAAGGGTAAACTTCTACGCCTTTTAAACTTTTTTTGACAAGTTTCTTGTTGTTTGCTTTACTTGTTGATTTGTGTGTTTTGCTCGTGCTGTTGCAAGGAATTGATCTCGTTGGTAGTAAACATGATATCGTTACCGATGTCATGATGCTGCTACCAGTATTGACATCTTTGTAGGACTGTTTTAGTACCCGGAACGTCGTGAAGTTACTACTTAGATATGTGATATCGGTGCCCCATCACCGGGATATTTGTATCGACATTATCATATCGGTAAAGACATGGCCTTCCGGCCAGCAGCTTCGTTTTCTTTCTTTTCTTTCGACCTATATTTAATTTTCAGAATTTAGGATGAACCATTCGACGACGGGAAACCCATTTTTCCCCGAAAAAAGTCCCAACATAATTCATGTTGCATTTTGATTAATTAAAATCGAGAAATCGGGTCTAAAATACTGACTTTTCTAAAGAAAATCCTTTTTTTTAATCATTTTCTCGCGAATAAAAATTCACGCTAATTGAGTCTTGTCTTGTAACTGACTATGAATGTTAATGGGTGATATGCCATACTATTTGCCTTATTTGTGCTAACGTTTTCAGTGCAGGTAGATTAGGTTAGATGAATGTTAGGCCTTCGGGTATTTTACTTTCCTCGCATTAGAAAAAATGTATAGGTATTTGTAAAGCCATGTAATAATTATTTTACTTGTATTATTTACTACTTTTGTGTGATGAATGGCATACAAACCTATAACTCCTAAACAATAATCGGATTTAAATCGCATAAGAACCAAAGTCGCATTAATCAAAATAAAAATGGCTTGATTTAAAAATGAAAAGTAAGAAACATCATCCGAACATGGAATCTCTGTTTTAAGGTGTGGTCCAACCACCTGGTGGGAATATCATACCCAAATTCCCAGTGGAGCTTAATAGGGTGGCAACTATATCTTAAAATACGGGATTTCAAGTCTTGTATCCCTTAACACGCAAATTGAACTTAAACTCAACATCATTTCCATTATTATTTTCATCATGCCAATAATAAGAATTTTCCCTTAGCCTGCTTCACAGCGCTCGTTGTTGTTCCACCCCCTGTGCTATGCATCTCATGCGGGTCCTCACGGAAATAGGTCGCTAGCTCAGAGTGGCGACTCTTCTGGGGGCTTCCTCTTAACTTAAAATTTGGAAAAATGTTTCTTTTCAACTTTTTTGGTTAAAGGATTTTTTATGATGTCCTGAAATCATTTTTTAAAATCAACGCTTTATTTCTTATGCCTTTTGAATCTAGCGCTTTAGTTGAGACCAAACTTACGGTGCCCTTTTTATCTCCCCGTGAAGCCCACGTTTATACCTACTGACCACCAGGAATTGAGGATATTTATGGGTGGATCACTCGTTTTAACCAACGTGTAATTCCCGAGGTCGCACTCATTTAAGGAGTGGTTGAGTTACACAGAATCAAGGTAAACGAGACCCTTCTACAGTGTCATTCGCGACACCAGCAGTTTGAGACTATGAACCACAATAAATCTACCAATAGCAACTTCCCCTTAAGTTCACCAAAACAATTTAGAACTAAATCGGATACTCTCTTGCCGTTCGCTGGTGCTAGAGTTAACCCCAGATTCCAAATTGGCATTGCGCGGGAGTCATAAGGTTGGTAGAGATTTATTCGCTTTTGTGTGCTACTTATGTCATGCTCATTCATGCAAAACTCATGCATAGGCCGCCTGTGGCCGACTCTTAATTTCTGTTTTCGATTACCTCTACTCTCCCCTCGCTTGAAGGGGGAATTTAACAAAATGCCTGAGATGTTTGAGTCCCGACGACCCATAGCTAGTTCGCTAGGCATAGCGAGGAATTTGTACATCTCTTATATTTTGAGGTTAAGCTTTCCATAATAAGCTCTTCTGCTCTCTACCTCTCTAAGCCACCCCCGTATATATAACATTAATCAAATATTTATGTTATCATCCATCTCATTCATTGTTCGATTCGGGCTTATCATCTTTTGGTTTCTCTAGCTAGGTCGAGAAGTCCTCGTCGTCGTAGTCCTCTTTGGTTGTATCTAGATCATCATTTAATTTACCGGCTAGTGAGTTCAGTGTCAGAATCAGATCTTCCTACCATGTTTGATCAGCGTTTGAATGATGCACCTCATGAGAGCACTCCTTCCCTTTCTCCTTCCTACCTCATTAGAGTCAAGGTCAAGGGCAGTCTCAGTTGGGTTCTGAGTTGGCTAATGCTATGGCTATGTTCCTGCAATCGGATATGTTTTGGGCCACTATTTAAGGGTAAGTTAGATCGACTCTTAGGGAGGAAAGAGAGACTCAAAGGCCAGTGAGACCTGTAATTTAAGCTCGGGGAGAAATTGTTCATAATCAGTATTTAGTCCCGCCGCTTCACCATGTTCGTCCTATCCAACAGAGTCAATTTCAGTTTGGTTAGAGTTCTTCTCAGCCACCCTTGTCATTTACTCCACCAATATTTGGTTTTCCTCCCCCTATGCCTTCGAGGCCTACAAGCTCCTATATTCTCGGCTTTCTCAAGGGGTTTTACCCTGTAAATGGCTGTTCCTTTTAGCAGTTTCATCATCTCTTCAATGCCACCTACGCCTTTTGCTCTATCGCCCTCTAATTTTGTGGTTACCCTACGTAGCACTGTTCACCCACAGAACCCTTTTGTTTGCCTACAGTTCGAGATCCCGGCTCCTCTAACCTTTCAGTTCGAATCATCCTCAGTGCTCAAAGACTAGGTCACGCAGCCTTTGGGCATGACACCATGCGATCATGTCAAGCAGCCTCCGAGCGTGACACCCGAAAGGGTAGCTTTCTTCAGGCAATTTCTGAGTAGGAGCGAGGATAAGGAAGAAGCGAGAGATGATGATTGGGTGCCCAATAATTTTTCAATGCCCCGAATGGAAGCGTATTTAGGTGAGGGACCTTCCAAGTCCCACATAGTGATGCATGAGCGGATCATGGGCATCGAGAAAATTGGGAACAAAGTCCTGGCTAAGTTATTCCCATGTATTCTTTAAGGACTTGCTCTCGAGTGGTACAATACTCTCTTGGAGTCCACAATCCTAGATTGAAAACTCCTATCTGAAGCTTTGATTGCCCACTATGGTTTTGATTCCTCAATGGAGACCACCATTCAGCATCTTGAGGTAGTCAAGCAAAAGAAAGGTGAATCCTTCAAGTCATATTTCAACAGATGGATGGCCACTCAGGTTCTCTTAAAGCAAAAGCTCTACTTGAAAGAGATGATTTTGAAGCTACTCGACGGGGCTCTCCCGGTTCTCTATAAGGAAATGAAAACTGACTCTTTTGAATCTTATCAGAAAGTTTTTGAAAAGGCCTAGAAAATTGAGAGTCGGGAGGAGAAAGAGAAGGCAAACAAGCTGAGTGGTAAACCCTAGTTTAACAAGAGCAGCAATTCTTAGTCTTTTAAAGCTGCTCTAGTTCCAATCGAGGAGAAGGCAACTATAGTTGAAGTCATCGCTTAGGAGAATGTTTCCATAGTTCAAGCCACACCTGCTCGGATGCTTGCTCAGAGAGCGTTCGTGTCTCCATGGAAGCTCCCTCTTAGTGTTCTGTTTGCCATGTTGCTAGAGAAAGTCATGCTTAACTATCCTCATGAATATCGTGCTCCTACACCTAAAGAAAGAGGAAACTTTTATCGCTATCATGTTCAGGTAGGGCACACAACCGATCAATGCAAACCTCTGGACAGGGACATTTGTCGCTTAGTAAGGGAAGGGAAAATGGCTCAGCCAGCTAGAAAAACCAATATTGAGGAGAAACCATCACCGAGCTCGAGCGATGAAGTAGGTGCGATCAATTCCGGTCTCCCCAAAGATATTGTATTGGCCATGGTCTCCTCTAATTCAGCCGACACTATTGATAAAGCCAATTCTATCACCAATGCTAACAAAAATCTCATGAGGTCTCTAGCGAATGAAGGATACAAGTCATCTACCGAACAAGTGAAAGTTACCAAGGATGCCTAATCTACCAGTTCTACCAACCCAAGACCCTCCGCATGTGGAGGATGACTATCTACCTATTTATGTAATTTTGTTTTTCTAGTATTTAGAGGTGAACGATTATGCCTTTAAGGCACTTTAATTTAATCAATGACTCATTTTGTTTTCTCGCTTGATGTTTTCGCCCGATGGGCCCATGCATTCATTTTATCATAAGCATAACGTGTTCAGTATTCATAATGTTTCTATAACTGAAATAAACTTGAGTACTGATGATAATCTAAAATGGTAACCGTTTTCTAATGACCTAACCTCTAAAAGAAAAAAGAGAGATAACAAGTGCTTAAAAATCTTGATAACGCTTTCACCTGGTTACACCTAGCCACGCCCAGGTTTCATTGTCAGATTGCCATACATCACATCTTCATGCCAAAAATAGAATAAGAAGCTCAGTTCTTCCTTGGATAGGTTTAATATATCAATCAGTTCATCGCATGCGACTATGTGCAAACCTATTTTCAAGCTACCGAAGAAGTGTCGGCCGATTATGGAGAAGGAGCATCGCCAGATTACCTCTGACAAAATCAAGGCTTACCTTTTTCTTCTCCCACCCATCCTCAAATTCCCACCCCTGATACACAATTGAACCTTACTAATATCCAATACCTTCTAAATCCATAACCCTTCGTTGTTTCTCTCCTCATTGGCTATTCTCGGTGAGGGGGACATAAATGATCGCCGAGATTCAACCCTCATCAACAAATGAATACTGCTTTATCATCGGAGGGGCAGGTTACTTCTCAGAATAGGGGGAAGTTAGGTCTTTCACCAACCTCACCGCCGATAAGATGGCCAAGTTCATCGAGAAACACATCTTCGCTCGGTGTAGCCTAACTCTTTGCATAATTTTGGATAATAGATTTCAGTTCTGAGGGGCAACCTCCTGACTGATTTGATTACAAAATATGGAACCGAGTGCCGCAGATCTTCGCCCAACTGATCACGAGTTAAAGGGGCAATCGAAGCCATGAAACCAATTTATCAAGAAGTTCATTTCCAAACTACCGCAAGGATCAAAGATTGAGCCGATTGGCTGCCATTCACCCTTTAAAGATGTCAAATAAATGTCAAAATTCTCGCAAGTCGAACACCTTCCTCCTTTGTTTATGAAACGAAAACTGTGCTACCAACTAAAACCGAGATGAAGTCTTTAAGAGTCGTGGTCAAAAGAACTCCTATGGACTAAAGCATAGTTTGAACAGCTTAAACAGTCTTCAAATGTATAAAAAATGCAGAGCGTACAACAACCGTGTCAAGGATCAAGAGTATTCGTTAAAGGCCAGTGATCTGATTTCGAAACAAGTGAAACCTACTGACACTAATCGAAGGGGGAAGTTCTAACCAGATTGGGAAAGACCTCATGTAATCAGGAAAGCACTCGTTACAAGGGGCATGAAGACTTTGGATATTGATGGCAACAAATTCATGGACCCCATCAATCAGGATAGGTTTAAGCATTATCATATCTAAAAAAAACAATCAAATCTAGAAAAGCGGCACATGAAAATAGTACATAAAATGAATCACCCGACGAGTGGTCCTCTATTGCTCGGGCAAAAAATTAGGGTGTATCCCTCTGATTGGTATTCTATAAACCAGTCAGGCAAAATTTAGGGTGCAAAATAGCCCGCTAGACTAAAAACCCGAAAAGGGCGGTCTAGGCAAAAGTTAGGGTAAAGCGAGTCGAGAGTGTGTTTGCTAGAAAACCTTCAAAAGCTAGTTAACACCAGAGTTTGGGTCAATATAAAGGGTTATCATCATTGTGTACTGAAACTTAATCCATTTAATGGAAATGTCACTTTACTGAATCCTTTATATTTGTGCTTGAATGAATATATTGGGCCCAAAAGGCAAAATGTTGCAAGTAAGTCAAACGTAGGGTTCCGTGCTGTCAACTCGATTTCCCATAAGAAAAAAGTTAAAAAGGCAAAAATCCTGATAGACTGAAAACGTCGAGGTCTATAAAAAAGCCAGGAATAGTCCGCTGGATTGAAAACCCGAAAAGGGCGGTCCAGTAAAAAATTAGGACATAAAAGCAAAATGATCAAAGTCTGATAGGCCCATCTCAAGGTTCGAGTCTATGCAAAAATTAAGACAATTAAAACAAAGATTATTGACTATCCCAATCACATTGAGATATCTGCTTTACGTTATCGTCATTAGAGTGCCTAATACGTTCTCCGACCTAGTGGATTCGAAGGGCTTAAATTCGCCCTCTATCATGCCACTCCGGTCTCGATCGCGACCAAGCATCAGGAAAAGTCTGCAATCTCCTCAAACCATCCTTGGTAGAATTCATTGGTAGTGACAGCGTCCAGTCATTCGTTATCTAGAATCTTGAACTTCGCTTCATGCACTCCCTTATCTTCGTCATGCACGATCCAGCGGTCAATTTGCAGTCGACTCGCCACTTTGAATAGCTCGTCAGGAGCCTTCTATCACCTATCGTACTAGCAGCAAAAAATTCATGGGTTCTAATATCCGGCTGCACCAGCCTAGTGTGTGCATTGCAGCTTCCCTAATTATTCACCAGGGGCATCCCGTGAAATCCCCAATTTTTCGCTAGGGGAATTCTGGTCTTGTTCGTGCTACAACGCTTTTCCATTTGTCATCTCTCCTTGGAAGAGGTCGGGTCAGATAAGTCAATCAGGCAAGCAATCGAGTTAAGCAAAATCGATTAGCCCAGCAGTCGTGTAGCTCAGATGTGGAGGATGATCAGTCCAAGCAGCTCATGCATTCATATATCCATGCATAATATCCATAAATGTCATGTCTATTATCCTATAATGACTTCTGCAGGAAACAAAGCACGAAAAATCATCCTTGAGCTATGCGCTCGACCTCCAAACAAATACTCGTATCAAGGGGCATACCAGCCAGACTCGGTGCTTGGCCTCAACAGTTTCTCTGGACACCCGGAATCTCATCTCAATCTATATTTCATTCTTCCATTTTTATTGCTTAATTGAAGAGGCAAAAATTTTTTGTTCCATAAAATCAATTAAGCAATAAAAACGCCACTTATATCATTTACTAATGCTTCAAAATTACCTTGACAGGTACACCATGTGGCATTCCCAAATGGACAACCAACCTGATGGATCTTAAAATCAGAACTCAGAATTTCTACTAGGGGCACCTATATATAATCAGTAGGGGCATCTCAACACGTTTTCTAAACTATATTCAAAGATAGAGAATCCAAGGGGCATACCAGCTAGACCCGATGGACACCTCGGCAATTTCTCCAGACTCTCGAAAATCCTGACTCAACTTTTCTTTCATCTTTCCATTTCAATTTCTTAATTGAACGGACAAAAATATTTTTGTTCCACAAAATTAATTAAGCAATTAAAACGCAACTCATGTCAATTAATAATATCTCAAAACTTCCTCGACATGAAGGTTGTACGACAATTCCGATGGATGATCGATCCGAAGATCCATAATCCAGAATTTAGAAAATCCTTTGGGAGCACCTCCATGCAACTTTCAACCCTTTAGGGGCATCGCAATGCAGCTTTTGGCCCTCTAAGAGTGCCTCAATGTAACTATCGCAAAATCAATCCAACATTGGCTTTCTCGGATTTCCCAGATATCTCATATCTCTTTTTTCTCAATATTCCATTTTTATTGCTTGATTGAAGGGGCAAAAATTTTTGTCTCCATAAAATCAATTAAATAATTAAAAATGCAATTTTCAACATCTACTAACTTCTCAAGTTTCTATTCTCAATAGGTCCGATGATGGTGCGTTTCTAAACCACCAGTAGACAATCGATTCAGCCTTGCCTTCTTGATAGGTCGGTTGATGGTGCATTCCCAAACCACTAGTAGACAACCCATTCAGATTTGCCTTCTCGATAGGTCGGTTGATGGTGCATCCTCAAACCAATAATAGATAATCGATTCAGATTTGCCTTCTCAATGGGTCCATTGATGGTGTATCCTTAAACCACCAGTAGACAGCCGATTCAGATTTGCCTTCTTGATAGGTCCATTGATGGTGCGTCCTTAAACTACCAGTAGACAACCGATTCAGTTCTACCTTCTCGAAAGGTCCGTTGATGGTGCGTCTTCAAACCACTAGTAGACAATCGATTCAGAATTTTCTATCTTCGATTGGTTTGTTGATGATGCATCCCATGACCATCCGTAGACAACTAACGCAAGGTTCCATTGTCTCAGGTATAACCTCCTATCCCTTGCTCTTTTCGTGCGATCATACTTACCTGTGTTAACAGTGATCCCATGAGGGGCAGCCTGTGAGCATGGGATTTTGCTCGGGCTTGATGATGAGATATGTGTGCTTATCCTTTATTTGAGTTTCTACAGATGCTGGTCCAAGAAGCCTAATTGGATTTTAACGAGCCTTGAGTCAACCGAAATAACTACGAAACCATAATCTGTTGGACCTGCTTTGCTCATTTCCCAATTATCTCGCTATAGTCGAATTACCCTAATAAAATGAAATAAGATTTTAAGGCCTATGTTCAATCAACATTACAAAAATGGGCCTTATTTTACTAGAAAGATGGGCTTAAATTAAAGGGGTATTTTCCAAGTTTAAAGTAGGACAAGCCATTAGGATTTTATGGTTAGTATAAAAAGGGAATCATTTTAGACATAAAAGGGGGAGCTCATTTGGATTTTTAGGGCGGCACTAACAGAACAAAAATAAGAAAGGGTTTTGGGGCAGCACAATCAAAAATTTGGATTGAAGGGAGTTCACTCAAGAAGAAGTGGCGGGACAAGTCAAAAGCGAAAGATAGGGGTCTCATTTTTGGGAGTTGAGGAGGCACAACAAAGGAGAAACATAAAGAAATTGGTGGGATTTTACTCTAGAAAAGTGGCGGCACAGTAGGGTGAGGAGAGGGGATTTAGTTTAGTGGGATTAGGGACTAAAGTCCATACATTTTTTTAGCTCTTTCTTCATCTTGATTTTCTTGATTCTTTTCACAACTCACTCAACAAAAAACCCATTCAACCATTTTCAAAGTTACATTCAAGCAAACACCATCTCACTCAACCAAATCTCATTCAACCAAACACAAACACAAAAAAACTAAAATCATTCCAAATTCTACACCTAACACGATTATACGGGGTTTCAACGGCTCATTTTGAGTAGATCCGACTCGATAAAATCTGACGAAGTCTTCAAGAATCGGTTCCAAAAATTTGGTTAGATCCGACTATACATACCAAAGATAACATTTGAGAGGTATCAAATCCATTTTCTTTTATTTATATTTTGTTGACTTGCCTTCATATGAGATTTATATAGTTAGTATTAATACTATTGCCATATAAATTAGTAATATTGTTATTGTCATTATTATCTTGGTTGTTAGAGATTTTGATTTCATGTAATTGTTTGCTCAGGTTAATTAGTATTGCTTGTTTACGTTAGTATGTTATTAGTTTTCTTATTATTCATCAATAGTATTATATTACTTGTAAAGTGGACATTATGTTCTTTAGTTTTAATCCCGCTGTTTTTGTAACTTATTATTATTATTATTATTATTATTATTATTATTATTATTATTATTATTATTATTAGTTTTCCGTATATATGTGCATCGTGTATATTATTTAATTATTAGTATTATTATTGGTAACTAATAGTATGATTTTCCTTACTATTTTATTAACTATTTTTAACATTATTATTTTTAAGCTTACTAGTAACCGTATATTATGTCATGCTTTCATTATTTCCATCGCTATTACTATACTTCTTATATGCTTCCCGAAGACCTCATTGGATCTTGAAGAGGTGGATTCACGGCATAAGGGTAAACTTCTACGCCTTTTAAACTCTTTTTAGTATGTTTCTTGTTGTTTGCTTTACTTGTTGATTTGTGTGTTTTGCTCGTGCTGCTGCAAGGAATTGATCTCATTAGTAGTAAACATGATGTCGTTACCGATGTCATGATGCCGCTACCGGTATCGACATCCTTGACGGACTGTTTTAGTACCCAGAATGTTGTGAAGTTACTGTTTAGATTTGTGATATCAGTGCCCCATCACCGGGATATTTGTATCGACATCATCATATCGGTAATGACATGGCCTTTCGGGCAGCAGCATCGTTTTCTTTCTTTTCTTTCGACCTAGATTTAATTTTCAGAATTTAGCATGAACCATTCGATGACGGGAAACCCAGTTTTCCCCAAAAACAGTCCCAATAGAATTCTTGCGGCATTTTCATTAATTAAAATCGAGAAACCGAGTCTAAAATACTGACTTTTCTAAAGAAAATCCGTTTTTGTTTTAATCATTTTCTCGCGAATAAAAATTCACACTAATCGAGTCTTGTCTTGTAGCTGACTATGCATGTTAATGGGTGATATGCCATACTATTTGCCTTATTTGTGCTAACGTTTTCAGTGTAGGTAGATTAGGTTAGATGAATGTTAGGCCTTCGGGTATTTTACTTTCCTTGCATTAGAAAAAATGTATAGGTATTTGTGAAGCCATGTAATAATTATTTTACTTATATTATTTATTGTTTTTGTGTGATGTATGACATACAAACCTAAAACTCCCAAACAATAACTGGATTTAAATCGCATAAGAACCAAAGTAGCGTTTATTTAAATATAAATGGCTTGATTTAAAAATGAGAAGTAAGCAACATCATCCGAACTTGGAATCTCTATTTTAAGGTACGGTCTAACCACCTGGTGGGAATATCATCCCCAAATTCCCGGTGGAGCTTAACCGGGTGGCGACTCTATCTAAAAATATGGGATTTCAAGTCTCTTATCCCTTAACACGCAAATTGAACTCAAACTCAACATCAACATCACTTTCCATTATTATTTTCATGACACCTAAAATAAGGATTCTCCCTTAGTATGCTTCACTGCGCTCGTTGTTTTTCCACCCTCCATGCTACGCATCTTATGCGGGTCCTCACAAAAATAGGTCGCTAGCGCACACTCATTCTCTTGGTCTGATGACGACATGCTTGGGGTCCGACCATAGATCATTCAACAAAGCCTCAAACTCGACCCAGAGGCGATACTAGTAGTCCAGAAGAAAAGAAAACATTCTTCGGATAGACGGAAAGCAATAGAAGAGGAAGTCGATAAATTGCTGAAAGCAAAAAAATTCGTGAAGTACACTATCCTAAGTAGTTGGCAAACACTGTCTTGATCTAAAAATCAAACGGGAACTATTGGATGTGCATAGCCTTCACTGATTTGAACAAGGCCACTCTAAAGGATAGTTACCCTCTCCCAAGTATAGACCAGTTAGTAGATTCCACAACCGGTTTTGCCATCTACTCATTCTTTGATGGAAAAGCGGGATATCAACAAATACATATGGACCCAGCAGACAAACAGAAGACTTCCTTTATAACTCATAAAGGAACGTATTGTTATACAATAATGCGATTTGGGCTCAAGAGTGCATGAGCCACATACCAACGATTGATGAATAAAATGTTTGAAGATATGATTGGGGAAACTGTGGAAGTTTACGTGGATGATATAATTGTCAAAAGCAAGAATGAGGAGTCACATGCAGATGAATTGGTGAAAGTTTTTAAAGTACTGCTAGCATACTGACTCAAACCCAATCCAGAAAAGTGTGTGTTTGGGGTAAAAAGTGGAAAGTTCCTCGGGTTTATAATATCAGAAAGAGGAATTGAAGCAAATCTAGAGAAGATTAAAGCTATCATCCGGATGGAACCGCCTCGAACCCTAAACAAAGTACAGTGCCTCAATGGAAGAATTGATGCGTTGGAGTGGTTCATCTCCTTCTCAGCTAAGAGGTGCATGCCCTTCTACAAAGCAATCAAGAAAGACAGAGATTTCAAGTGGGACAAGGATTGCCAAGTGGCTTTCAACAAATTAAAAGATTTCTTCGCCAAACCTCCGCTAATAAGCCGCCCCATCCATGGAGAAATGGTGTACATGTACTTGGCCATGACGGATGAAGCGGTAGGAACCTTCCTAATAAGAGAAGATGACAAAGGGCAACCCCTGGTTTACTACACTAGTAAAGTATTAAGGAACACTAAACTCAGGTACCCTAAGATTGTAAAACTTGCCCTTGCGCTTATTCACTTGGCAAGTAGGTTAAGACCATACTTTCAAGCTCACACAATAGTTATGAGAACCAGCTTTCCTCTAATGAAGGTACTACAAAGACCAGAAATGTCTAGATGACTTACTGAGTGGGCAATCCGGTTGGGAGAATTTGATATAAGATTTAAAGCCAGGATCGCCCTAAATGCTCAAGTCTTGGTGGATTTTGTGGTAGAATTTGCAGGCCTCGAACCGGACCAACTAATTTTATCAGAGACTTGGACCATCCACATAGATGGATCATCATGCACAAAAGGAGCCAATGTCGGTGTTTACGTTAAAGGACCTGAAAGAATCAGATTGTCCTACACTGCCAAGTTGGCATTCCCATCCACAAATAACGCAGTAGAGTATGAGGCGGTCATCAAGGGGCTAGAGCTATCCATTGAGATAGCACCAGATGTAGTCATGATTAAAAGTGACTCCAAGTTAGTCTCAAACTAGATCAATAAGACCTATAGAAAAAAAACAAGCTGGCATGATAAAATATCTAGCCAATGTAAGCACCTTACTAGATAAGTTAAAAGTAAAAGGCATCGAATTGAAGATTGAGTACATCTCTCGGTCATAAAACAAAGTAGCAGACGAGCTAGCCAAGAAGGCTATAGGGAAAGACTCGTGGAAGGAGCTAAGTTGCCCCTATGAAGTCTTGACCCACCACATCTAAAGAATAAGGAAGAAGTCGCTTGGCTGGATGCAGCCAATTTTCGATTACTTGGCCTGCTATAAACTCCCAGAAGATAAAATCGAGGTGGAAAAAGTCACGAGGAAGTCCATGCGGTTTGCTTTGGATGGTGATGAGTTATACAAAAAATCCTACTCAAATGTATGGCTCAAATATGTCACCCCAGAGCCAGGGAAATTGATCTTAGAAGAAATCCGTGAAGGAGATTGCGGATCCCACCAAGCGGCCAACACGTTACTCTAAAGAATCTCTCTAGCCAGTTACTATTAGGAAACGGTCAAAGCTGACACTAAAGCTTTTGTCAAAGCTTGCCATCAATGCCAAATACATGCCAGGAAGACACACATCCCCAAAGTAGACCAAAAGCCTATCATGACCGCCTGGCCTTTCGCCACTCGAGGAATCAATATCGCGGGCCCAATGTTAGAAGCAACTGGGAAAAAGAAGTGGGTGCTAGTAATAATCGACAACTTTTCCAAGTGGGTCGAGGCAGAAGCACTTAGCTCAGTTACTGCTGACCTAGTCATCGATTTTGTATGGAATCACTCGGTTTGGGGTACCAAATAAAATCATAACTGACAATGGCCTCCAGTTTATATCAGAAAAATTCAAAGATTTTTGCGAGCACTGGAAAATTGAAAATCACTTCTCTTCGGTAGCACACCCACAAACCAATGGCCAAACTGAAGTAACTAATAGAACCCTGGGTGAAGGGTTAAAAAAGGGAGTCCTCGACAGAAAAGGAAAGTGGCTGTGAGCAAGGGATTTTGCAGTCCCTCTCACGAGACGATGATGACGTGTACCCGATTTTAATGCCTCAAAATAAAAGTTCTCTTTAAAATTTTTATTACCAAAATAATATTCCTTGTGAATTTTATACTTGGTAAAATCTAGTTCGGCGTGGCCGATAAACGCGTCCGGTAGGAGCTTGAACCGATGATTGACACCCAAATAATAAATACCCTTTAAAATATTGTTAAAAGTCAAAAAAAGATGCCTTTTTACCCACTATTAAACCACTTTTCCTGACTTTTTTGGCTTTTTGACCCACTAACTGTCGGCATGCTGAAGGCTAATGCCGCCAAAGGCATCACCCATGCCGCCGGCGGTATCACCATACCACCGGCGACATCAGTCATACCGCCCACGACATAACCATGTCGCCGGCGGCATGACTCGAAACGGGTCCCTTCACAGACAGCCTTTTCGGCCTCTTTCGGTGGAATTATTAAAAAAGGCCCCAAAAAGCACCCCATTTCACCTATAAAAACACACCTTGAGCTGCACTTGAGAGGAGGAGGGGGTTAAGATTTTAAGGTGGAAATAGATTATAGTGAGATAAGAATTAGATAAAATAGAAAAAAAGGGATTCCGACCCATTTTTCCTGGTTTTTCTTCTTTGAACTCTCTGATTGTGAGTTGAAATTGACAAGCCTTTAAGTTAAAATCAGCTTAATTGAACTTAGAAACCAAAAAGCACTTAAAATCATTGTTAAATCATCGTAACAAGCTCCCTAGAGGTGTTTTATTCGGTTCACGAAGAGGTGGATTCACGACCTCGAGGTAAAAAATCCTGAGTCTCATAGCTCTTTAGCATTAATACTCCTGACTTGTGTTAATTTTTTGTCAATTTATATTCGTTTTTGAATTTTCGGTCGGTCCTACTATCACCGCTGCTGCCCACAAACTGATACCACCGGTGACATAATTGATGTCGCCGGCGACATCACCCATGTCGCCAGCGACATCAAGCATGCCGCCGGCGACATCAGTTATACCGTGGGCGATATGACTTTTCGGACAACCGTTTTATTTTTCATTTATAATCTGGTTAAAATAGTGATTGAGCCTAAAAATTACTCAAAAATGGAATTTTATCGGAAAACATCGTTCAACTCCCATTTCAGCCATCTGACCGGGCTTCGTAATACTGTAAATAAAATATACTATACCTGTGCTAACAACCTTCTGCAGGCGGACGTATATCAGATACTCAGGTACTTTATTTATTGCATAGAGAAATGTATAGGATTTGAAAACCTTGTAATGATTTTACTTTCTGTACTTACTTTTCTTCTACAGTCGTAAATATTTTATGTATCGTTTCAATCGCTTGATAAATGCGAAAACAATAAAATAATTGAAAATACAAATAAATAGGGTGGATTAAACTGATTGAGGAAGAATGAAATATCTTAACTTGGCCTAATGAAAAGTAGATAACATCATCCGAACTCGGAATCTCTACTTAAGGTATGGTCCAACCATCCGGTGGGAAAATCATACCAAAAATTTCCCCGTTGAGCTGAACCGGGTGGCGACTCTATTTTAAGTACGGGATTTCGATCTCGTATCTTTTGAGCATTAAAATATACAAAAATCATTTTTTCAATATATCACACTCATCTTCCCGACGCACTAAAACGGGCCGGCCCTACCGGGTCCGGCCCCCCAACAGCCGCACGAGGCGTCGTCCGCTCACAGTGGCGACTCTACTGGGGATTTTTTTTTTAAAACTTGAATCTTCTTTTATAGTTTAAAAGATTTTGATGATGTATTGAAATCATTGGCCAAATTAAAACTTCATTCTTTTCTTATGACATTTTATCCTCACGCATGTAGATAGTTCGGTAATTGTAGGTGCCTTATTTCATCCGAGAAGCTCGCGAAGTATCACTCATGCCCTGTTAGAATTGAGGATGCCTAGTGGGTGGATCACTCGTTTTAACCAACACGTAAACTCCTATGATCACACCTATTTAGGTAGTGGTCAAGTGACGTGGAATCAAGGTAAACGAGAACCTTCTACATCAAAAACCCTATACCAATGCCGCGCTAGAAAAAACCTTAGCACATAATCCCCCTTAGGATTAACCAAAACAAATAAAATAATTAGGACGCACTTTTTTGCGCCATTACAGGTGAAGAGGCCAAACTCCATCCTTCCAAAGAGGCATTGCGTGGGAGTCATAAGGTTGGAAGAGGGATGATTCGCATGCCATGTACTCTACGATCATGCACCCCCCATGCATCGGCTCTAAGAGCCGATAATGAATCTGCTTACCTTTACCACTTTCACCAGTGGAAGAGGTTTAGCAACATACATAGGACTTCTCTCGTACCTCTGTTGCATCACCACGTATCGCTATGTATGACGTGAAGTACAGACTTCTCACGTATGTTGGAGGGATAAGCTATAACATCATCTCTAACCATATCTACGTGCAGCCATGCACATTACACATCATTCCCAAGGCACGAAAGGCATGCATACCACGCATACCATTCACTAATCCATTCATGGTCTGATCCACTACCTACCATTTCAGCTAGGAGGAGGCGCACTGACCGTCTTATCCCGGCCTGGAAAAGGATAGAACATCGCTTGATACGTCATCCTCTGACCCCAGTTGCCACCATGAAAGTCAAAGGAATTCCCCATACCGATTCCAGCGAGGAATCAGATTCAGAATAAGTTCAGTTGAGCCAAAGTCCCTCTCGACCAACCATGTCTTTCCCAAGAAATGAAGGGACCCCTCCTCCGGAAGAGCCTTTGGGTCCCACTTCCAGCTCAGGAATAGGATCCCAACCATCCCTTGGCTTTGACTTCACCAGTGCCATGATGCAATTCTTAAACTCAGATGCTTTCTAAGCCTCTATCCAAACTACGGTCCAGGCAGCAGTTAAGCGAGCTCTGAAAGACAGGAATTCCGAGCGAGTACCGGTATCTGACATCCAGGCCCCAAATAGTTCAACACAAATGTCGACCAACTTAGTAGAGGCGAGACCTATCGCACCTGTGTTTCAATCAACCCAACCCTTGACGAGTCCATTCCAGTTTGGGCAGACTTCAGCTCTCTTATCGGCTTCAACCACTCCACCAGTTGTGCCTTTCAACCCGAGACCCTTCGCCCAAAACTCCACTTCTCTGATATTCAATCACCAAAGCCCGGTATCTCGGCCGCCACCCTCATTCACACCTCCGTAGTTTGTTATAACTCCTAAAGACACCACCTACCCCAAAATCTATTTGCCAGCCATCTGACTATCCGCCCTATGCTGCCTCCGACATTCAACGGCCAGGTCACGCAACCTCCAGGCGTGACACCTAAGGTAGCCGCTTTTGTTCGACAAATGATAGCTTCTCAAACCGTCAACGACTAGGTTGCGTATTCTCCGGGCGTGACACCTGAAGCCCCAACCATCTCTCGCTAACCGGTCAGCGACCAGGTCATGCAACCTCCGGGCGTGACACCAGAGATCCAAGCTTACATCAACCGCCTCATCATTAATAAAAAACCTGAAAGGGACGAGGATTGGGTCCTTGACAATTTTACTATACCAAATATGGCTCATTATGATAGCTCAGGAGCACCCGCCTCTTACATCATAATGTATGAAAGGGTGATACGCGTAAAGAAGCTAAGTGATAAGGTGCTGGCTGAGATTTTTCCTTGTTCTCTTCGGGGACCTGCACTCGAGTGGTACCACACTTTGCCACAGCATATTATCGCCGACTGGACTCTCTTATCTGAGGCCTTGAAAGTGCATTATGGTTTCAATACTATGATGGAGACGACCCTCCAACATCTTGAGAGGGTCCGTCAAATGCCCAATGAAACCTTTAAGCAGTACTTCAATAGGTGGATGTCGACCCAGGTCTTGATGAAGTCCAAGCTTAGCCTTGAGGAAATGATTGTCAAACTCCTCGAAGGATCTCTCCCCCTATTTCGCAAGGAAATGGCTACAGATTCCTTTCTTTCTTACAAGGCTGTGTTTGAGAAAGCTGAGAAAATCAAGCGCGAGGCAGAATGTGAAAAGGCCGAAAGAGAGGGTAAACCATGGTTAAGGAAGAATAAAGCTCAACCCTCCGCCCTAGCACCGGCTAAGCCAAAAACACCGGCTGCTATACAAGCCATTTCTCACGCCTCCACTACGCCACTTACGACCAATCTGGCTCCATCAACGATTGCCACAGTCCAGCCTCCTCGCCCCCCTTTTATTTTGACCAACCCCTATAAATTGCCCCTGCGGGTCATCTTCCAACGCTTGAGGGAAGCAGGTTTTATATAGTCCCTTCAGGAATACAAGCCACCCAGACCAGAAGATAAGAATAACTTCTGTAATTATCACATTCAGGTGGGGCACCAAACCAACAAATGCAAGGCCCTGCTCTCAGCTATTCAGCGGTTTGTTAGCGAGGCAAAGATTGCTAAACTAGATAAAGCCCCGAGCACCATGAATAACCCTTTATCAAACTTTGGAAGTAAGGTCGGAATGATCCAATCTAGTTTACCCGAAGCCACAGTCTTCGATCTCCTCGCTCGAGGTCCGGGCAGTAGTAACTCCGTCCTGGTCATCGGTTCAGGTCTACCATCTTGCTCAGTTTTTGACCTTATCAATCAGGCCAACCCAGGAGTCAACTCCATTCAGGGAATGGAAAATGATCCAAGCCAACCAATGCAAGAGAGTTACAAGCCTAAACCATTTATGGCAAAGAGAAAGAAAGCTGAAGGGAAGGCACTATTTAGCATAGATTCTTTTGTTTCAAAGGAGAACTACTCTGACGAGGATGGGGAAATGGCTTGGGAATCCAAGGTCATAAGCACCAACTTATTTAAGGTTGACCACCATGACCTTTTTAGTATGGATAAATGTGAACTACAAGACCCGGATTCGGACTCCGAAGAGCAATAGTACCTATTTGAGACGCGAGCCACCAAGAGCGTCTTACTCGATAATGCCCTCAATATCACTCAGAGTGGTCGAGTATATCAGCCGGAAGACCGGTATCTCCGTCTAAATAAAGATCCGATTCCTGGCAGGGTTGGAACTACTGCAAGGCCCCCTTCTCCACCTCGGTCTATTCTTACCAGTCTTGAGGTTGACCCCCTTATTACCTAGTTGAAAAACACCCAAGCCCGATACAGCATCTGGCAACTGGTAATTGACTCTGAAAGCCATTGCAAGGGTTTGATCAAACGGCTCCTTGATCTGGAAGCTAATCCAACCACCTCGGTCGTTGAGATGTGCGCCACGATAGGAGAAGACATTTCCCCGAGAAAAGGGCCTCAGATCGTGTTTGACAGTTTTGATCTTACACTTGAAGGAAGGAATCACAATAGGGCCTTATTCATCTAGATTCAAATTCTCGATAAGGTCATCCCGTGCGTCATGGTGGATGATGGCTCCGCCTTAAACCTATGCCCTCTAAAGATCCTTCCTCATCTGGGACTGTCAGAGGACATGCTCGAAAGGTCCAACAAAGTTATTAGAGCTTACGATGATTCAAAGCGCAATGTAATTGGGGCCTTTGAGGTAGGATTCACTGTCGAAGGTGTCACAAGCAATGTACGTTTCATCGTCCTTGACATTCCTGTTACCTATTCTCTTTTGGTTGGCCGGCCATGGCTCCATGCTTTGGGCGCAATTCCCTCCACACTACACCAAAAAATCAAGCTAATTCGTGAGGGCAAAATGGTGACTATAGAGGCCGATCCTGCTTCCGTCATGGCCGTTATGGAAGCCGAAGCTAATCTAGAAAAGGGCCTCCAGATTGCCATGATTAATAAAGCTCAAAAACCTCCTCCCCTTTGGTACAGCTACCTCCATGCGGGTATGGGCAAAGTGATGAAGAAGTCTGGTTACAGGCCTGGCAGAGGTGAAGGAATACACGAACAGGGAATTATTGAGGCGTTGGAACCAAAAATCCTCATCTATGGAGCTGGACTAGGATATAAACCTAGAAAAGCGTATTGTCGCGTCCCTTACGGTTATTGCCGTATGGTCACTGCTTGTGAAATCCAGGGAAAGAGGTCTTATAAAGGGGAGCCCGAACCAATCGAGAATGGCGGGAAAATGTGGCCCGTCTTTGAGATCTTTAAAGATGTCTATGACTTTGAGGCCAGTCATATGATAGTTTCAGCTGAACCTGAACCTACGGAGTCTGACGAGCCTGTCAACGTGATTTCTGATAAGGATAAGGGGAAAGACAAGATGTATCCTGAAGATGAGCCTATCGATCCAGAAATTGAGGATGCCGTGGCAACCGTGACAAAAGCTACAACATTGCTGATGAAGAAAGGCTGGAAGGGTAACGGGAAAGAAGATGCCATGATGGCTATAGTAGAAAAGCTTGCCAGAACTATAACCGAAAAGGCTGACATGTCTGAAGAGCCGTCGCTCACCACTACCTAAAAGACCACTTTGGAGCGCAACCTAAGCACCACCCTGACAGATGATACAGAGAACACCTCTCCCATCGATGCTTCCACTGAAGCCCCTCCGCATGTGGAGGAGGATATAGATGATGTAATTTTTAATATTTCTGATGTTTTTGATACAAACAATGCCGCTTATGAGGCTTTTTATGCAAAGAATAACTCCCGTTCGGCTTACTTGTTTGATGTCTTTCCTGGTGGGTCCATGCATTCATATAACAATATGCATAATGTTTTTGGCATTAGTGAAACTCTATTAAGTTAAATAAACCTAAGTACGGATGACAATCCCAAAATGGTAACCATTTCTTAAGATTTAACTCCCGAGGAAAGAAGTGAGATCATAAAAGTGCTTAAAAATCATGTTAATGCTTTCGCCTGGTCATACGAAGACATGCCTGGGGATGACTGACAAATCGCCGAACACAGGATCCCAACTGATCCTAAATTCTGACCTATCAAACAGAAGCTCCGCCGGTTGAGACCTGAATAGGCAGAACAAGTTAAGATAGAGGTTTCGAGATTGATCGAAGCTCGATTCGTAGAAGTAGTAGAATACCCGACTTGGTTGTCCAACATCATCCCGATACCAAAGAAGGATGGTAGAGTCCGAGTCTGCGTAGACTTTTGAGACCTCAATAAAGCCTCACCGAAGGACAACTTCCCTTTCCTGCACATCGATGTCCTAATTGACAGTGCCGCCAGGGCGGCTATGTATTCGTTCATGGATGGGTTCTCAGGATACAATCAGATCCTAGTTAATATTGCCGATAAAGTCAAAACAGCATTCATCACTGAGTGGGGGTGTATTGCTACAAGGTAATGCCATTCGGGTTGAAAAATGCCGGAGCCACTTATCAGCGAGCTGTAAATGCCCTCCTACACGACATGATCCATAAAGAAGCGGAAGTGTTTGTGGACGACATGATTGTGAAATCTGCCACTCGAGAGGAACACCCTACTGTTCTTGACAAGTTTATGACTTGCATTGAAAAATATAATCTTCATCTGAATCCAAATAAATGTGTATTTGGAGTTACCTTCGGCAAGCTGTTAGGACACGTGGTTAGCCAAAAAGGGATTGAAATGGATCCGGACAAAGCCAAAGCCATCAGGGATATGCCTTCCACTAAGACGAAGAAAGAGGTCCGATCATTTTTAGGGTCCTTACAGTATGTTAGTCAATTCATTGCCCGCCTTAATACCGTCTGCGAACCCATCTTTAAGTTGTTAAAGAAACAGCAACCCATGGTATGGAACAATCACTGCCAAGTAGCATTCGACAGAATCAAGGCATACCTTGTCAATCCACCCGTCTTGACACCCCCCCTCCCAGGGAAAGTACTCATCCTTTATCTGACCATTGAAGAAACGTCCGTCGGAGCCATGCTTGTCCAAGAACATGATGATAAGCGCGAGCATGCATCTACTACTTGAGCAAGAAGCTGTTAGATTATGAAACCCGATATTTGATTGTAGAGAAGACTCATGCTACCATGGTTTGGCTTAATAAGAAGTTGCGACATTATTTCTAATCCTATTGAGTCCAGTCCATAGCCAAAATTGATCCAATGAGGTTTCTTTGTTAATCCCCTACTCTAGCCGGCAAATTGTCCCGATGGCTACTTCTCCTATCTGAGTTTGACATTGAATATGTAGCCCGAAAGGTCATTAAAGGGCGGGCTGTAGCTGAATTCTTAGCTAATCAACCCCTCAGCTCCGACTATAGGGAAAGTTTGGAGTTCCCTGATGAACAGCTTGCCTTTGCTACAACCCTTGATGACAATTGGACAATGTACTTTGACGGCGCTGTGAACCGCCGGGGAGCAGGTCTCGTAGTCATCATCGTCACACCAGATAATGAGATAATCCTGTTGTCCAAACGTTTAGAATTTGCTATCACCAACAACGGCGCTGAATACGAAGCTTGCCTATTCGGCCTCGAGGCTCTTCTTCAGGTTCAGGCACACCATGTATCCGTCATCGGAGATTCGACTCTAGTTGTCCGTCAGGTCATTGGAGATTGGGAAGTTAAAGAAGAATCTCTCCGTCCTTATGTTGAGGCTGTCCGCGAATTGTCTGAGAAATTTGCCTCATGCTTGTACCACCATGTCCCTCGAGATGAGAATCAAATGGCAGATGCTCTCGCCACTCTCGCGTCCTTATGGGAAGGACCCCAATAATAACCTATCCGCCCATTGGTTTTGCTATCTACCAAGACCCCATATCATGTTCAATCGACTACTCCAGTTCTCGCCATTTCATCCGAACCATATTGGTATTCTGACATAGTCCTACTTCTTCAGACCGGCCAATACCCCACAGATTCTTCCGACTCGGACCATACCACCCTACGGTAGCTTGCTACCCAATTTTGTATTATAGATAATGACCTATTCAAGCGCACCAGCGACGGCCTACTCCTCCATTGCCTTACTGATTCCGAGGCTCAGAACTTAATGATCTAGGTCCATGCCGGCGATTGTGGCCCTCATATGAATGGTCTTGTCCTCGCAAAGAAGATCCAGCGACTAGGGTATTTTTGGCTCACTCTCATGGCCGATTGTATCGCCCAGGTCAAACGATGCCACCAATGCCAGGTTTACAGAGATATGCGGCATCTGCCACCGACCGAGCTCCATCACTTATCCACCCCTTGGCCATTCTCTGCATGGGGTATATACAAATTCATTGTGGTAGCAGTAGATTACTTTTTAAAATGGGTTGAAGCCGAATCCTTCACCAATGTCACTGCCAGGCAGATGGCCAAGTTCATAGAAAAGCATATCTTTCCGCGGTATGGGCTCCCACATCATATAGTCTCAGACAATGGGGTACAGTTTCAAGGAGCAACTACTTCACTGATTGAGAAGTATAGGATTGAGCACCATAGGTCTTCTCCATACAGACCACAAGCTAATGGAGCTGTTAAGGCAGCCAATAAATCGGTAAAGACGATTCTTTCTAAGATGATAGCTGGTTACAGAGATTGGGCGGATAAGTTGCTCTTTGCTATTTGGGGATATCGCACCAGCATACATACCCCGACAGGCCAAACTCCGTTTTCCTTGGTCTACGGGATGGAAGCATTCTTGCCAGTTAAAACTCAGGTGACCTCATTAAGAGTTGCCCTGGAGGCTAAGTTAGAAGAATCCGAATGGACTCGGGCAAGATTTGAACAGTTGAACATGATGGATGAACAAAGGTTGAAGGCCCTCGACAACCTCCAAATGTACCAACCACGTATGGCTCGGGCATGTAACAGTCGGGTAAAACATCAAAAGTTCCCCCTGAAGGTCGGTGATCTGGTCCTCAAGCAGTTAAAACACTCTACCACTGATGCAAGGGGTAAATTCAGGCCAAACTGGTAAGGACCATATGTGATAAAGAAGCTGCTTAGCAAAGGGGCATCTAAACTTATGGACATGGATGGGAACGAGTTCGTAAATCCCGTAAACCAAGATAGGCTTAAGCGCTATCATGTTTAATTCAAAAGAAAGAAACCAGAAAAGCAGCACATAAAAAGATACATACGTAATAATCGCCTGCCTTTCAGTCTTTTACTGATCGGGCAAAAATTAGGGTGATACCCGACGATTGGTATTCTGTGAACCAACCGTGCAAAAATTAGGGGATAAGACAAACCCGCTAGATCGAAAACCCGAACAGGGCAATCTAGGCAAAAGTTAGGGTATGTGAGCACAAAGCGAGTGCCTTCTAGAAAACCAATCTCGGCTAGTCGGCACCGGGAGTTAAGTCAATGGAAATGTCAACCAAACATCATGTACTTTATTTTATCTCAATTAATAAAAGTTCTCTTTTGTTAAAATCTAAATGCTTATGCTTACGTGAATCCTGTATTCATAAATTTAAGACAACTTCGACAAGCTTTGAACAGGGTTCAGTTTGTTCCATTTTAGAGTATTTGAATAAAATAAAATAAAAACCTGATAGTTCTGATAATGGCAAGACTTAAAACGAACTTCACGCATCATCGTCTTGGTACCTAGAGATCCGCCTCGGTGTGCTAGTAGAAAGGGGCTCTTCTCCCCGCTCCGCACATTCCCCCTCCAAACGAGCCCATGACCGCTTTCGATGGGTCGGCAAACCTCTTGTCTCGGCAAGCCATCCTCTGTAGTATGTATCAGTTTCAGTGGTTTCTAGTTGATCGTAATCCAGAATCTCGAACACAGCCTCCCTGGACCACTTTTCCTGAATATGGTTGACCCACCTAGCTTTGTAAACTCTGATCTGGTTGTGGGGCAATTTGATCGGGACTCTCTGCCTTTTACCATACTGACCACATAGCCAGTAAGGGGTATAAAATGAAGATTTCTCCAGACCTATCAATTGAACACATGCTCCCTAAGATTCTACGACCACATCCTGGATTCTCCACCATGGACTAACCCACTGAACCTGCGTGTCAGTATACCCCCTCAAGATAGGCACCCAACCGTCATATGTAAACTCATTGAAATTAGCCCGCATAAGCCCTCTCTCCCTCAGATGGACGGGAAGATACTTTTTCGGATTCCCTCGGGGTGCCTCCCTCAACTTTAGCTTCTCCATCAGCCAGACCTATAATGCAAAACTCGGGTAAGGATGGGAGAAAGAAATGTTTGGATCAAAAAGAACAAGAGATACCTGTAATAATGTGAATTGATCCCCAATGAGTGACGAGTCAACAGAAGTAGCATCCACGTTTAACAAAACATCGGCCAAGCCCACGACCATGGGGGAAGCCCCTATCGACCTAGGACCAATGTGGGAAATTAGCCTGAGCAGAGCAATTAGGCTCACTCCACACATAAACTCCGCATGAGTAGTAATGCCATCATAAATGGCCTAGCAGGATGGGATCGGGGCACTCCACGACACCACTCCAAGACTGCTTCGAGCTGAAAACCAGGTCTGTCAGGCAACTGAGACAGAAATGGGTCAATAGAATCTAAATTCCATAGCCCTCGTGGAACTCCATCTATGCCAAAATGAAGGTCCGACAACGCCAGCAAAACGCATTTAGGACACGGTGTCCCTAAAATAGCATGGAATTCTTCGAGCAAGGGGCAAAGCACGAACGATGAAAATTGGAAAACGTGGTCCATTGGATCCCAAAAGGACAGTGCTGCTCGAAGGAATTCGCGGCTTACGGGCCATGCCGTGACATATCGAAGCCCCCAAAGCCTGAATTTTTCAAGTCTCTTCCAGTCGGCATTCCCCAAACTCTACAGAAAACCCCATAGTTTTTGATTATGGGTTGCCATGACAGAAGTGGACAGAATGGTTGAAATCAGATTGCTGGAAAGTTAATTCCACCGGCAATGTGGATGAACCCGCCGGCGATATGAGTGAAGCCGCCGGCGATGTAGTTGATGCCGCCGGTGATATAGGGCCAATTTGGGCGATATCAGATGATGCCGCTAGTGATATGGACTTTCAGACAGCCCTGTATATATTATTTTGGCTGGATCAATATGGGCGATATGGGTCATGCCGCCGGCGATATGGAGTGAATTTTTCGACGGCATCAGAAGCATTTTTTCCATTTCAGACCTGTACAAAGCCTGTAAACAATCCTATGCTATATTTCCAATGCCTTATCAAACAGCAATTAATTTTTGTATTCAAAATAAAAGCCCGGAGGCGCAAATCGCTCAAATTGTACCAAAACATCTAGCCTATGACAAAATCAAATTATCCAAACCCTGATGTATTGGGGGTACAAACCAAGAACTCAAAGGCAAAACGAAAATGAAAAATAAAGCTAAGCATGCCCGCCACTACCGGCTTGGCGGGATGAAACGTCATCAGGACTTGCGAGCCAATCATCAACATTGTCTTCCTCTCTTCCCTCCGTCATGGGAACACTACTGGACTCCTCAGCCGCGGTAAACTCACGTCGGCCGACAGACATCTTGATCCCCCTACGACTGGTGCCCCCAGGGTGCGCACGATCCAGGTTTTGTTTACTTCTCCGTTCCTGAGCGGTGGCTGCCAGCTGACCCTCGAGATCGCTCATGCGGCGCTGTAAGACTGCAGTCTCCTCCTCATACTGCCGCTGGGCTACGTCAGCATCAGACAAAGAAAGGGCCAAGAAATCCTGCAAACTAGAGAAAATATCAGCATTACGTGTCATGCAATACATCCATACATACATCCCATCTTAACGTATGCATAAAATACCTGAACAAGGAGCGACTGCCCAATAAGGGTATCCTGGAGAACAAAATTGTTCTATGCGAGTTGCTCCACGTGACTCCGCGCCACCTGGAAAACCCAAAAGGCAAATCCTTAGACACCAGCATCTAAGGCTTAATAGGAAAATAATTATTAGGTCTTATGTAGGTAGTATTTTTAGGCATGAAAATCGGGGCTTGCCGGCTCAAACCAACATTCCTTTGAGAGAATTCGCCTTGAGAGTTCATCAACAGGAAGGTGGTTTCCAACGGATTAACCAATCGCCCCTCCACAAAGTTTATGCCCTCCGGCACGCTATAATGTCGGGTCCCACTTTGGTTATCCCGGCCCCTCTTTCTCGCAGGTTCCTGTAAAACACGAAAGTCACACGTCAATAACATCCCTAAACAACTTCAAAATCATACACACAAACACAATCATACCTCGAAAGAACGTTGCTCCCCTTAGGACATCTGCACACTCCCGCCAGCTATGTCCGCACCCACCTCATCCTCCCCCTCAGGGTCGACCGCAACGTCCCCTTCAAGTGCTTCATCCTCCTCATCAATGTCCACAATGCCTTTGAGGCACCTCTTCTCGTCCTCCAACCGTTACTCATTGTGATACTCAATTGTATCGTTTCTATGGATGCGAGGACACACGGGGAGTAGACATTGAAGAAGCCACTCATAAAGGCCAGGAACGCTAGGGATCACTCGGCCATTCCCTTCAATATAATCAGCTTTGTCAGCCTCGATAGAGATCACCAAATGAGGCCACCATAAGCCCCTGGGAGGATCAGCAGGCACCGATCTAGCAGCAACCGGAAGGGACCTCCAGCCCCGGACGTGCTCGCCCAGATACCACTGCTAGGACAGGGGGCACTCGATCACAAATCGGCGGTCGTCCACCTCCCTCCGGACCCTTGCAACCTCGGCTAAGTTCTCCACCCCATCGAATGGGTCCAAGACGAGCTACAGCAAAACAACCAACATAAGTCCATAGACAAAAAATTTTTTTTTGCATACTGAGCTCAACCGCATGCTCCTTAGGACCTCCCTATACTGCGTAGGGTACTTGGCCTTCCCATCGATGCCCCTGCACCAGCGAGCAAGGAAGTGAGAGCCCGGTGGCATAACCTTCTTAAACTCCACCGGCGGGAGGATCTGATGCTCGAAGGCCCAGGCCTGTATAAATGACGACCGATCAATTCAAAGGACGTCATGCAATAAATAAGAATGCATGTTATCAAGGGAAATATTTTCAAAAAGCTATACCTAGAGTAGTAGGTGGCAAAGGTGAAGGGCTTTCTCCTTCTTCGGGGCTCCCACATCCAGCCTGTGGTACAACTAGGCCAAGATGGCCCTCGACCAATTCTTCCTCCTGATTCTCGGCACATCTTCCACTGCGGTTATAAGCACGTAGTTGATCTTACTCCCCGAGATTGGGAAGAATAGCACAGTGAGTAGTGAGATCACGAAGGAACGGATACAAGCCTTCCTCTCCTCCTCGAGCACCACATTCACCCGGGTCCAATGATGGTACAACTCACTATAGGACAGCCGCCCAGAAACGGGCTTCGGACCGAACAACTCCTTTAACTGCCTCACCACGGGCCTCTCAACATGGTACTTGTCCATGTAGGCATCAAAATGTATGACCTCATCCGTCCAAAGGAGGCCAGTCATGGCTACCACATCAGAAGGGGTAATTGTAGCTTCCCCAAAGGAGAAATGGAAGGTATGGATGGTCTCGGACCACCTTTCAGTTAGGGCCGTTACTGCAGAATAAGGAAGCTTAGGCATCAACATAGGCATTATCCGCACCAAATCCCCAAACCCTGTCTCGTTAATTGCAAGTGTGAGCTCGGGATCGTTCTTTAAGATATGGTGCCACCATTCACCGATGGTGCCCATCCCCCCTGTGTAAGTCAATTCATATGGCTGTAAAATTGAAAACAAAATGGACCAGTCCTGCTTATTTTTATCAGAAAAGCTGCTGAAGTCGCCTCTGTTGAAAGCGATATCGCCGGCGGCATCAACCCATACCGCCAGTGGCATGGTTCATGTCGTCGGCGACATCACCTTAAATAGAAGCGACATCCGACTCCCATAAAGCCTTTGGCAAGGACTGATCACTCATGCTGCCAGCGACATCACTATGTGCCGGCAGAACCAGTTTTCTCCGTAAATCGCACCCATCATGCCAAAATTCACAAAAATCACCATCAATCGAACAACAAGCCTAAAAAGGGCAAAAATGGATCCTAAAGCATGCAATATGACTGATCTATTTCACATTTTAAACCCCTATCATGGCATGTTTTCAAATCTAAGGCAAAATCAAATTGAATCCAAAAAGAAGTAATTTGGGCTTTTGAGAGATTACCTGGACATAACAGAGGTGTTTCTCCTTCTCCGGAGTCAGATTGGTGATAGGAGAGTTAATGCCATAACCATACATTTTGGCCGTCTCCTTCAGGCCATATGCAGTAGGGACGGAGAGGATTTTCAATCCCTCAACGAAAGAATCGGGGAGGCCCTCCCTAGCCTTGGATTTGCCCCTAAAAGCCTTGCTGATTCTCTTCATGATTTCAAAAACAAAGGAAGAAATCAAAAAGCTTTGGAGGAGAAGAGAGGGGATGCGGTTTCTGAATAGTGAGGAAGAAAGGAAGTTCCACCCCTTTTTAAACTGCACGTGGAATTCGAGGAGTTTTAATCTATCTAAAACTGTTCGTCCATGCCGCCAGCGACATCAACTCATACCGATGGCGATATCATTCATGTCGCCGACGACATCGCCTCTTTTAGTTCAAATTTTGAAATTATCTGACCAGTCAAAGCTGCCACGTGGCACTCATACCACCGGCGGTATCAATCCATGCCGCCAGCGATATAAGTCATGCCGTCGGTGACATTGCTCCTCCAAATCAGATTTTTACTAAGTCCGACCAAGGGATAATCTCTACAAAGCTCGAGTCCGACCAAGGGATGATTTCCACAAAGCGCAAGTCCGACCAAGGGACAAATAATCTCAATAAAACAAGAAACCCGATGAAGGGGCATTCTCTACAAAGCTCAAGTCCGACCAGGGGACAATCTCCACAAAGCTCGAGTCCGAGCAAGGGACAATTTGCTCAAAGCACAAGTCCGACCAAGGGACAAACAATCTCCACAAAACAAGAAACCCGACGAAGGGGCATTCTCTACAAAGCTCAAGTCCGACCAGGGGATAATCTCCACAAAGCTTGAGTCCGACCAAGGGACAATTTCCTCAAAGCACAAGTCCGACTAAGGGACAAACAATCTCCATAAAACAAGAAACCCGACCAAGGAGACAATCTCTACAAAGCTCAAGTCCGACCAAGGGACAATTTCCTCAAAGCACAAGTCCAACTAAGGGACAGTATCTCCACAAAACATAAACCCGACCAAGGGGCTATCTCTATAAAGTATAAACCCAACCAAGGGGCAATCCACAAAGCGTAAGTCCGACCGAGGGGCAACCGATCCACAAAGCGTAAACTCGACCAAGGGATAAATCGGTCACCCATCAGGTATTATTCCTATCCCTTGCTCTTTCGTGTGATCATACTGACCTGTGGCAGCAGTGATCCCCCGAGGGGTAGCCTGTGAGCACGAGATTTTGCAGTCCCTCTCGCGAGACGATGATGACGTGTACCCGATTTTAATGCCTCAAAATAAAAGTTCCCTTTAGAATTTTTATTACTAAAATAATATTCCTTATGAATTTTATACTTGGTAAAATCCAGTTCGGCGTGGCCGATAAACGCGTCCGGTAGGAGCTTGAACCGATGATTGACACCCAAATAATAAATACCCTTTAAAATATTATTAAAAGTAAAAAAAGATGCATTTTTACCCACTATTAAACCACTTTTCCCGACTTTTTTGGCTTTTTGACCCACTAACTGTCGGCATGCTGAAGGCTGATGCCACCAAAGGCATCACCCATGCCGCCGGTGGTATCACCATGCCGCCAGCGACATTGGTCATGCCGCCGGTGACATAACCATGTCACCGGTGGCATGACTCGAAACGGGTCCCTTTACAGACAGTTTTTCGGCCACTTTTGGTGGAATTATTAAAAAAGGCACCAAAAAGCACCCTATTTCACCTATAAAGGCACACCTTGAGCTGCACTTGAGAGGAGGAGGGGGTTAAGATTTTAAGGTGAAAATAGATTATAGTGAGATAAGAATTAGATAAAATAGAAAAAAAGGGATTCCGACCCCTTTTTCCTGGTTTTTCTTCTTTGAACTCTCTGATTGTGAGTTGAAATCGACAAGCCTTTAAGTTAAAATCAGCTTAATTGAACTTAGAAACCAAAAAGCACTTAAAATCATTGTTAAATCGTCGTAACAAGCTCCCCGAAGGTGTTTTATTTGGTTCATGAAGAGGTGGATTCACGACCTCGAGGTAAAAAATCCTGAGTCTCATAGCTCTTTGGCATTAATACCCCTGACTTGTGTTAATTTTTTTGTCAATTTATATTCGTTTTTGTGTTTTCGGTCGGTCCTACTTTCACCGCTGCTGGCTACAAGCTGATACCGTCGGTGACGTAATTGATGTCGCCGGCGACATCAAGCATGCCGCCGGCGACATCAGTTATACTGTGGGCGATATGACTTTCCGGACAACAGTTTTATTTTTCATTTATAATCCGGTTAAAATAGTGATTGAGCCTAAAAATTACTCAAAAATGGAATTTTCTCGGAAAACATCTTTCAACTCCCATTTCAGCCATCTGACCAGGCTTCATAATACTGTAAATAAAATTTGCTGTACCTGTGCTAACAACCTTCTGCAGGCGGACGTATATCGGATACTCAGGTACTTTATTTATTGCATAGAGAAATGTATAGGATTTGAAAACCTTGTAATAATTTTACTTTCTGTACTTACTTTTCTTTTATAGTCGTAAATATTTTATTTATCGTTTCAATCGCTTGATAAACACGAAAACAATAAAATAATTGAAAATACAAATAAATAGGGTGGATTAAACCGATTGAGGAAGAATGAAGTACCTTAACTTGGCCTAATGAAAAGTAGATAACATCATCCAAACTCGGAATCTCTACTTAAGGTATGGTCCAACCATCCGGTGGGAAAATCATACCAAAAATTTCCCGATTGAGCTGAACCGGGTGGTAATTCTATTTTAAGTACGGGATTTCGATCTCATATCTTTTGAGCATTAAAATATGCAAAAATCATTTTTTAAATATATCACACTCATCTCCCCGACACACTAAAACGGGTCGGCCCGATCGGGTCCGGCCCCCCAACAGGCGCGCGAGGCGTCGTTCGCTCACAGTGGCCGGATGAATTAGTCAAGGTAACATGGCCTTACAAAACCACTCCTTGCGAAATGACCAGAGCAACTCCATACTCTATAGTTTTTAGCGTTGAAGCGGTCATACCGGTTAAAAGTGGAGCCCCATCAGATCAAGTGGTGTATTACACGAAGGAAGAGAATAACATCAACATGCAATACCATCTGGACAACTTGGATGAAAGGAGAGAGAGAGCATGGATCCTCATGGAGGCATATAAGGCAAATATCTCAACGTATCATGATTATCGGGTCAGAGAAATCCACCTCAAAGAAGGAGACCTAGTTCTCAAGGATTCAGTCGTGTCACAAGATCGAGAGGGTAAAGAGAAAATGGGCGCTAATTAGGAAGGCCCCTACAAATCCTCAAAGTAATTGGGCTGGCTATATACAAGTTAGGGACTATGAAAGGCAAAAAGCTTCCTTGCACATGGAATGTTGCTAATCTTAGGCCCTATTATACAGTAGATACTTAGGGACCTTAGCAGCCGCACTCTTTTTTCTTCCTTAAGGATTTTTTCCCACTGGGTTTTCCCTTAAGGAAGTTTTTAATGAGGCGACTCCCCTCAAGTAGTTATCTGGACGCATAAAATTCTCGACTTGTATTTAGTTTACTATTAATAAAAGCATTTTTTGCTCGCATATTCGCCTCAATAAGTACTAATCACACTTTACGGCAAAATTCCCGGCACAACATAAGACCGGTTTGGTTTAAACATCTCACATAACATAGTTAAAACTAAGTACAATTCATTTTCAAATGGAACTCACCCCTAAAACGTCAATAATCAGCATAAAATATGATCGGTAGAAACTCTGCAAAAAAATGCAATAATAATTTTTAAGTCATAAGGTAGACCATAAAACGGCAAACGGCTAACAACGTAAGATCGAAATAAAATAATTGACTTAGCAACTGATCAAGGCAGAATATAAGACCTAGGCACTCATCTAATCGGGGATAAACAGCTTTAAAGAGGACAAATAAATATGAGATAATAACTTGGAAATAAAATTATGCCTAAACAGGCTTACTTAAATAAAAACTACACGTACAAGGAAAAAGCAAAAATTGGCGAAGTTACAACAAAATTGCTATCTAAACTACAGGAGGAATCTCATGAATGACATCTCTGAGCCAGTCCTTGTCCACCAAAGCTTTATCACCCTCAACCTTCTCACTAGAGCTGATGTTGACCGCTTCCTACTCCTTTGGCTCCTGCTTCACCCCCGAATACTTGATAGAAAGGAGAAGGTTCTCAGGGATATCCGGATGGAGAAGCCGGTATACTTTCAACATCATCTGGTCAAATTCAAAGCCCTTATTCACCATCCCTTCGATGGACTGGATGAACTCCGCTTCTTCCTTCTCTTTTAAAAGCTAAGCTGCCTCAAACTCTTGTTGAGAAGGGGTGAGATCGGCTTGAGCCTTCGTCAGATTGGCAGAGATAGCTTCATGAGCTGATTGAAGGAGCGGGTGCTCGTCCTACAGCTTTTAAAGCTCACCCTCCAACATTTTGTTCCTCCCATCTGAATCCTTCAATCGGCCATGTAAGCTCTTGCACTTATCTAAAGCTTATTGGAGCTACTAAGCATTGGTCTCCTCAGCTTCCATCCTTTGGAACATCTGAGCCGTCCGGGACAAAGACTGAAACAAACACTTGTTTCGCTCAACAAATGAATAGAAAAAATTGTAAACAACAAAGTAAAAATAAAGGAAAGGAGTCAGACCTGGCTGATGTTCTGGAAAAGCAAGCTCGATAGAGTAAGAGAATCTTCCTTCTCATAACGTTGAAATTCTCGCTCTAAGGGAAGAGCATCCTGAAGGGACTCTTGCACCGCCAAGAGGTTAATGGTCAGCTTGTCCCCAACCACCATTAGCAAAGCTTCTCTCACCAGTGCTATGGTAGTAGTGGAATTTGGACTTGCACCCGCTTCCAGAGCGACGACCGAATCAAGGGTAACCTGTTTATAAATTAGTGGATTAGTTGCAAGCAATATGAAACTTAATGGAAAAATAGAAACACTAGACCTCGTTAGCGCCCTTGACCTTCTTCTGCTTTCGCGTAGCCGTCTCTAGCTCCTTCTCATTCTAGCACTTGGTCCCCTTGGCCG
The DNA here is from genome assembly GCA_947683365.1 of Euphorbia pulcherrima. Taxonomy (NCBI): domain Eukaryota; kingdom Viridiplantae; phylum Streptophyta; class Magnoliopsida; order Malpighiales; family Euphorbiaceae; genus Euphorbia; species Euphorbia pulcherrima. The sequence goes on along the minus strand of CANTUS010000013.1, from coordinate 17,198,999 downwards.
CCTCCGCATCCAAATTTCTACCTAATAAAACTACATTGGCAGCCTCATTAGTTAGGCAGCTAACTCCATGGGAGCCCCGCGGGTGTTCTCTTGATGTAGGTTTTTAATCCGCTTAGCTACGGCATTGGAAATTTTTGCTTTAACTCCAGACATAATTAAAAACAAAAGGTAATAAGAGATTGGAGAAAGAAAACTCCCCGGGTAGTTATAGGCAGACATAATGTTCAAAACCGTCGTCCGATTCAGCTGAGTAATCTATCACCCTATGCCTATGGACGAAAGCAAATGAAATATGGGCTAGCAACCAAAATCCCCTCTTCAGGCGCTCAAACATTTCAACCAGGAAGTTTGAATCATCGTTTGGCACTATAAATGGAGGCTGTATAGTGAAATTCCATTTAGTGGGGGAAGATAGGCGCATCCTTCTTCACTTCTATATACACAAAAAATTTCATGAAGTTCTTTACCGAATCCAATTTCCCTGTAAAGGAATAAAATCCCTTATGGTGGAAAAAGTGCAGATGATCCTCACCCTTGTTCATCTTCCATGAGGCCACCTGCCTGAAAAAATTGGCATTAAACCTGATCCCAAATCAATGCAGATCTTGTAGTGTCCAACGATGTCGCCCCAGGCATTCGGATGAATTTGAGCCGGGCATACCTTCCATGTGTTAAGAAGGCCGTATATTCCTAGAGGAAGAGGGTAGACGAATCTAAACCATATCTACCCCAAATATATGCTGAACCACCTAGGAGGCGGCTTATGAACACGTTGATTCAAAGATGGAAGCATGATGTTGCAATCCCTCATCCACGGGAAAATCACCCTTTTAAACTCTACATCTACCTCATGGATGATGGATACCATGTCTTCAATCGAGTAATCTTTTTCGCTTTTGCCGCCACCTTAGCAGCCAACTCTTAGGGACCCACTTTTGCTTTGCCTTTGGAAGTCGCTCTTTTCACCCTATAACCCATGGGCATAGGAGCCGGCGCCTCCTCTTGGACTGGTTGATTGACCTCTTATCCCTCATTAGCATCATCGACCCATGTTTCGTCCGATCAATGCAGTTACGAGCCTGAGGCGGCTTTATGGGACTCCCTCCTCTCGTCAGCTGCACTCCCTCATACATAGTCCATCCTCCCAGCTATTCTCTTAACCCTAATGTTAGGATGAAAGTCAGTTCAGTCTATGTTAACGTAACATCTTGATACCAAGTCAGGTAACTTGGTGCATGTATCATTAAATACCCTATCAAGTGAGCCAGTACTCATGGAAGACGAAGACATGACCGCCTAAAAAATGGAATAATCACTTAGAACAAGTTAGATTCACGAGGCATCTATCCTAAAGGATCTACACTCTACTTTAGCCGGGTGGGATAATCCTAAATTCTTTAAACACTATCACATTCATCATCAAGTTCATCACCAAGTTAATACATAAACAAGACTAATCCAGGATCTGCCGAACACCAAACCCAGATTCCCGTCAAATTCTACAGTAAAAAGCACTCAAATACTTTTCTGAAACCATTCCAGGCACATTTCACATAACAAGGGGATAGTGGCATTTAAAACATGGTGGAAATTTAAAACAAAGCAGAAAGCTAACGGATAGGAATAGTTCATTATTAAAATAAAAAACATAGCAAGGCATCATCCAAGAATCAACTTAAAACAAGCGTTATAATTCATGCACAAAGACAAGGAAGACGGTAAAGAACTTACTTGTTGCGTGAAACGGGAAAGGAGAAACAACTGGAGAATAGGTTTCGTCGAAAAATTACCTGAGAACTCCTTGCCGAAAATCGCCAAAGGAAGCTTTTTAACAGAAGAGAGAGCAAAGAAGTGGTAAAATGAGTTTATCCCACGCGTAAAATAAGGGGGAAGGGGAATTCGAAGAGTTATCATTATGTCATTGCCACATGGTGACCTGCAACAAGCGGGTTTTGAAATTTGAAATTTCAACTGCTGCCAAAGACCTACTAAAGGATGCAAACTTCTTCAAGAAGCTTTGAGACATGCATGAACGGGATCAAACCACGTCATTGACCTAACTCGGATCCATCGGATAAGCATCATAAACGTTTACGCGCTTAAATCAACCGGAACACAATCGCCTCAAGTCCTAATGAACTTCTCACACTTGTGGTGGGGGGGGCTTCTGATAACTTTGTAAAATATATTTAGCCATCTCGGTCATGGAGACCGGGTCAACCTAGGCCAACTGGCCCACGCCTTCAAGAAATAGTAGTCATTAGTTAGAGGAACCTGACTCGGACTGGATTTCAACCAGTCTTGTTAGGACAAGCAAGGGACAGGTAGAAATGCCTGTGGTGGACATGATCACGAGCCGGCCATAACCGACTAAAAAAAAGGATCTTGTTCCACAATAATGGAGAGAATTAATTAGGATTCCGTATCCTTCCCTATAATGAAATACAATCCCAATATATTTGGAATTTATGGTAAATAGGAATATTATACTTTCCTAAACAAATGAATAAGAAAATCCTCATATAGAGGAAATAAAGCTTAAACAAGATCCTTGAGTAATAAGGACTCTCACACCAGTAAGAGAAATAATCCCACACTAAATAAAGATAATTCTCAAACTCATTCCTAATTAAACAAAGATTCCTAATTACATTAAGGTCAATCCAAATTCTATATAAAGACCCTTAGGTTAGATTAAAAGGTACACCCATTTTCTAAGGCTCTAAAGCTCTTACAATACTCTAATTATCCTACAATTATCATTCTCTAAAAACCCTTTACTAACTTAAGCATCGGAGGGTCCCCCACGGGGCAACCATCGATCGCCCCCAAGTTTGTATTTATTTTGCAGGTTCATCATTCGAGGGCTGAAGCCATGAAGATCTATTCTGAAATATCGGTATTTTGGTAGTATAATTTCACTCCTACATCATACTAGTACCTAAAGATTTTAAAACATTATCTAAATTATGCTTTTTAATATTATATAATATTATAATTTATTTTTTAGTTGAGTTTAAAATTTTATTCATTAATGAACATTACAAAAAATAAATACGAGTTCACCCAAACTCTGAAACCATGGCCGCCTATTTAGCACATAGCCTTTTAGAATATTATTTTATACATTTTTTTTCAATTTAATTTTATGTAAATGTATTAAATGATAATCTAATTGGAGATATTTTTTATAAATTTACACATTTATGCAGAATTAATAAATTACAATTCATCAAATACTTAGAAGGATGGATAAGACTGAGGGATAAACCTTCTTATTGGTGTGTACACTTTTGCATCTATTAGGTAGCAAAAAAAACACAAATAAATCTTGTGAATTCGTCAAACAAATCAATAAGTTTAGTTTCTTCGACTTATTATGAGAAGAATAATGGATAGATTTTGATAGTTCCGGCTAAGAAGTGATTCCCACGCGCTTGAGCTTCGGATCTAACTTTGCTCCAATTGATATAAACCTGCATGTGGGGATTTATTCCCCAAATTTCCATATTCTTAACATGCAATAAAAAATAAACTCACATAACAAACCCCAACGAGAATACACCAGAAACCGTCCAAGTTGCCGTTAAAGACCATCTCAAAAACGGTTGAGAGCAAGGGGTTTTGAGAGAAAGGAACTTTCGGGAAACATAGAGAGTGAGAGGCGCAGGAGAGAAAAAGAGTAATATGGCCTTTTATAGATAGGTTAAATTAGGGTCTCAAACAAATAACAGGTTAATGGGCCAAATGGGTCACTAGAAGCTGTTAAAGCCACATTTAGCCCAACAATCTCCAGCTTGGCTTCACAGCTTCTCCAAGACTATCAATAATACCTCTTCAACCATCCCTTGCTCAAGGGCTTAATTAAAATAATTAACTCAAGACTTAGGAGCACAGCTTTGACTCAACGCCAAGCTTCACCTCACCAAGCCTTCTGCACCTAGGCACGAATAAATCAGAACTTAGTGGCACAATTTGACATAAAGTCAAACTGCGCCTCACTAAGGTCTAAGCACCTGTAATCAGAAAACAAACTGTACTTCAGTATGGGAAATAATAAAACAGCAATACTTATCATCAAAAATATTGATCTAAAAGGCATTTTAAAATTCCTCTTAGACTTATCTTTAACTGACATAGCATTGACAAAACTATTACCACATATAAACTGTTTTCCAACTTCAGAACATAAATTACAGTGCTGAAAATTAGCAGCAACAAGATGAGAGCCAAAAAAAGCAGAACTTTTATTAAAATCACTTGACTCCACCTTAAAAGAAACACTATCATGCAAAGCAATTTCAAAAACATTAACAATAGTTCTATCACAAGAAACTGGATTACATTTGATAATCTGAAAACTTTCATGATTAACTTTTCCAACCAAATCAATTGGTTTACAGTAACAAACAGCAGGCATACATGAATTAACAGAGGTATAACCAATAGCATAACCATTCAGAACATACAGGCCTTTATTCAAACTTCCACTCAAAACACATTTATTACCTTTAGCAATGTTCAAAACTCCACCTTGAGCAGAAAATACAAGACCTTTACTGTCTAAATGACTAAGGGAAACTAAATTTCTCTTAAGACTAGGAACATACATAACATTGGTCAACACGAATTTAGAGCCATTATCACATATGAACTTAATACAGCCAACACCTAGCACATCACAAGAGACACCATTACCCATGTAAACTTTACTACCTCTATCAAACAACTCAAGATTTAAAAACAAATCTTTCCTAGGTGACATGAGAAAACAGCAACCAGAATCAAGAATCCAGGAATTTAAATCACAAGATTGACTCACATTAAGCACTTCAATGTCATCAAATTCAGCAATGTTATTCATAGCTCCACCTTGTTCTATATTTTCAGTTTGGTTATTTTTCTTATTAGGCCTTTCTTTACAAAACCTCCTAGTATGACCTACTTTCTTACAATGATAGCAAGTTATATTTTTATTAAACCTAGGCTCATTGGTATGACTAGTCTTATTATCAAACTTCTTATTCTGATGATGACTAAACTTTTTCTTTGAATTTGAATTATCACTATTATTTTCCTTAACAAACAGACCTTCACTAATATGATTTTTACCTATAGACTCAGATTCAATTTCAAGTTCTTTCATTTTTAAGGCAGAAATAATATCATCAACTTCTAAGTTCTTCCTACCATATTTTTAAGCTTCTTTCAAAGACTTTAATTTTTCAGGAATGAAATTTAACAAAATTATTGATTTATCTTCATTACTAACTAAAGCAATAGCATCTTCTAAATCATTTGTTAGTTTTTGAAAAACATTATAATTTTCATCAACACTCTTTTGAGGATCCATTTTAAAACTGAAAATTTTTTCTTTAAGATAAGCTACTTTGGCAGTGTTAGTGGTTAAATACAGCCTGTCCAATTTAGACCAAAGCAAATTAGCACTCTTTTGATCCCTAACTCTCTTAAGCACATTATCAGACAAGTTTGAAATTATGGTAGAATAAGCCAATTCCATTAAATCAGTTTTCTCATCATCAGACATAGAATTAAGAAGACTAGCAATACCTTTAAGAGCCTTAACACATTTATTTTGGACCAAAACAGCCCTCATTTTATCTTTCCATAAAGAAAAGTCACTCTTACCATCAAACTTATCTAAACTAATCCTAACAGAAGACATCTTGAAAACGAACAAGATAAAACTGGATTACAACTAGATAATAGAAGGATAGAGAAGCAGGAAAGACAAAACAAGATATAAACAGGCAAGAAACTAGCACTAGGATCAATCTAACAACCTAGACAAGATAATTGTAATGAACAAGAAATAGATCAGCAATAAAATAGAATGCAGTGGAAGAAAGGACAACAAACTCCAGATCCTAAAACAAAATATAATAGAGTAAACCACTATTAGACAAGTAATAAGATTGATCACAAGATTAGCCTACAAGCCTCAATCTAAACAAAGAAAGGACCAAGCAACTAAGCAATAATCTTAAACAAAACAAACAATCTTATTAAAATGAGAGATAACTAGATTTAGGATAAACTATAATCAACATATAAGACAAACAAGACTTGAAAAAGGAACAAAAAAGGAACACTGGAAGGAAATTAGCAAGATTTAGATTATTAACTACTTTGTATGCCAAAATCAGAATCAAGCAAGATTACTATATTAATCAGACATTATTATTTTAATCGAAATTAGCATATAAAAACAGAACTTAAATCTAACCAACACACCATTTCAAAAGCAATCAACAATATTTTCAATAATAAAGAAGACAAGAGAATACTTACAGTGGTTAAATCTCCCTTTAACAGTGGATTTCAATTTCGCAAAAAATAAAAACAAGAGTTTCGAAAGATTTACCGCTTTGGCAGCTTTAGAATATAAATGCTCAAAACAAAGAATTCAACAAGAAATCCAGGTATCCCCTCCCAAGATTTGTGAAATAAGGAAGAAAAACAAGAAATTAGAATCAGGTTAGCTTAATAATCTAAAAAAAAGAAAATAGCACAGATTTTAAGACTTCACAGAAAGAATCAACAATGTATTTCTTTATTGAAAAACTTTACAGAAACAATAACAACAAGCTCAAGAGAGAAAATATTCAGATTTATCATAAAATCACTTAAGCAGAAACAACTTTGAGCCAGAAGCATGCCTTGATTAGATCTGTAAAACGAAATACGCATAAAAGATAACAGATCAACAGAAAAAACTCATACAAATCTTAATAGCAAAAGATTTAACTCAGGTTTTCATTAGATCTAAAAAACAAAAACAGCTAAATCCAAAATAAAAATTTAGCTCATACTATTTCAACCTAAAAGCTTACAGATCTAAAGAGAATAAAAACGCATGCAACCACAGAATCAAGAAAAACTGCTCTGATACCATATGTAGGGATTTATTCCACAAATTTCCAAATTCTTAACATACAGTAAAAGATAAAATCGCATAACAAACCCCAATGGGAATACACCAGAAACCATCCAAGTTGCCATTGAAGACCATCTCAAAAACGGTTGAGAGCAAGGGGTTTTGAGAGAAAGGAACTTTCAGGAAACACAGAGAGTGAGAGGTGCAAGAGAGAAAAAGGGTAATATGGCCTTTTATAGATAGGTTAAATTAGGGTCTCAAACAAATAACAGGTTAATGGGCCAAAAGGGTCACTAGAAGCTGTTAAGCCACATTTAGCCCAACACTGCAAGATAGTGAATCAAAGAAAGGATCGGGGCTCCTTCCCCTATAGGAGCTCCGATGCCTAAGTCAGTGAATGTAGAAAATGGCAGAATTTAGGTAAGAGATGAAGATTAGAGATTACCAATTTCCATCGATTTTTTCATTATTTATAGGCATCAGTTAGGGTGACTGCTCGTGGGTTAGGCAGTTTTTGAAAGTGGGTCATGATCCCAATTTTGTAGGGGACTAGGTCAGAGATCCCTTTGTTTGTTACTTTCCTATTTTCAAGGATGGAAGTTCCGCTAATAGTCGGAAACATGCAGCAGAAGTATTGACTATGTAAATAAGCTCTGTAAGCACCGAGTTGTAGGCGTTATTGCAAATGCGTCGTCTCGCTCTTGAGACATCGAGATGGTTATTCGAATGGTTGAGAAGTAGCGATGGTACAAATACTTATTGAGACGCTAAGACGGTGTGTTACATGTGTCTCAAATATGCCCAGTTATCAGGTTTTGATGTAAATGAATTCGATTTTATCACATCTTACCATCATAATTTTATAATGAATTGGACACAACATCTTCCTAAAGCAAAAGGCCTTAGCCTAGTGGTTGAGCCTTCAAACTGTAATCCTAGAGAACACAAGTTTGAGTTCAGATACAGGTGGATTGGGATGAATGAAGTTTCTCTTTATTGTTATTGTAAACCCAATGAGACAAATTTTTTTAAATTAAACTTGACTATATTAATATAAACTGAAAATTCAAACAAAAAATGTATTTATATGTGAGATTTATACAAAAACTATAAACTTTTGGTTTTTCACCCAAAATCTTATTTACAGGTTGTGCATCGAGCTTGGAATTGACCTCATAAGATCAAACCAAGCCCGAAATTCTAAAATATGGACTAAACTGGTCTTGACTTGAAGTTATGAGTTAAAGCCTATTACATCTCAACTCGATTTGCTTGGGAGGTCTACTTAGACCCCAGATTCTAGATTCACCGCTCCACTATACAATACCAGATAAGCATTAAAAATTTGCCTTTCAATCATATATCATATCAATAATTGAACATACATTAAGAACTAAAATGTGAGAGGTGCATTGTAATATTTATTGTTGAGATTATATAGAGTTCGAATCTATAAATAAAAGTCACCTACTATTATTTTAACCTATTGAGTTGTCAGAACATATTTTAATTTTTTATAAAGCATATATTAAATACAAAGAAAATTTAAATCCATAGTGTAACTCGAACTTAAGACCTTAGTCTTAACCATTAGGCTAAGACATACGCCACAAAAGTGTCAACATTTTCTAAACTAGCATGCTGATGTGTAACCTTCTTATTGTGTGTCACCCAGCATATTACGATCATTGCCGACGATAACTTTGGTTACCAACATAGTTTTTATGGGCACAAGGCGTAGTGAGGTGACAGGGTTCAGGCAAACGCCCGAGGGACTTGAGGCGCATATAGATAAAAAAACAATAAACTATTAGTTAATACCACAAAGAAACCTAAAATTCAATAAATAGTAAAAAAACACAAACTAAATCACACTCAAGTTGACCAACCTTAATCACACTCAATATAAAAACCTATAATTAAAACCTTATAAATTCATAATCTAGAAAATAAGTTCAATCAAACTACAAAAGTTACCAAATAGTACTTTCCATAGTAGTTAATGGTGTGTGAGGAGCATGCTTATAAGCACACACGCGCAGCAAGGCGCAACCTTGTGCCTCGATTTAATGCAAGGCGTAGGAATTTGAGAAGGCGCGCCTCTCCATGCGCCTTTTACGGGGGCGCACAATGCCTTAGATATCCAGGTGCATCACTCCCTCTTTTTTCTTTGACCGATTCAAAAATTATATAAAAAAAGAGAAATGAGTACCAAAAAAGTAATATTTGTGTTTGAATACCAAGAAAGAAGAAAATATAAGGTTTAAATAGCAGTAAGTTATTATTGAACTAGTAAATGCATATTAGGTGCTAGTAAAAATCTACAACATTGTCCTTGCATTCCATGAACATTTCTTTATGGCTTATTTGGAAAGAAGTCATGTGTAAATAGCATTAAATGTTTATTTTGTTAGTTGTTTAATACTAAATGAATCATAAAATTCCTCTTTCGATTTCTTAGTATTACTAATCTGTCTCTTCCCAATGTGAAGGTTGAAAACCTCTCAAACTCTGCAAATTTTATATGGGACCGGGTATTTGATGTTGTAAAATTTGGCCTTTAAAGATAGTTCTAGAGTTACTTCTAGAAACAGGCAACGCTTTTCTGACAACTGTTGGAGAAGCTCAAATACTAGATCAGAGGCAACACTTTCGGATCTGAATCTATTGCAGAAGCTCACATACTGGATCAGAGGCAACACTTCTGGATCTGAATCTTTTGCCGAAGCTCAGAAGCTAGACGAAAGGTAATGCTTTTTTTTCCCTAAAGCAGTTGCTTAAAACTGAAATTCTGGGCAGAGGGATGATGTTTTAGAGACTGGAATTCAACAGATGATTTTGAACTCAGAGGCTAATTCTGAGATACAAAAATAGCAAAAATAATGGGTTAATGGTTAACATGAGTTGAGTCGAGTAGGAGACTCTGTCCTTAAAGGATACTTTGAAGTTCCTCCCAAGATTAAATAACTCCTTCAAACTTGATTTGAGTTTGGCTATAGGAATCAGAAATGATGATCATATCTAGAAAAGAGGGAGAGAGAGGAGAGTAAAAAAGATTCTTTACAAAAGAAAACCCACCCATCTTGATATATTATATCAAAAGTGTTGTTATAAAACAATTAATAAAAAGCCTTTAAAACCGTAATCGACGGCAGTTACAAACATTTAATTAAAATATAACCGTTGGAGAATTAAACACAGTCAAGATTGATTTTATGAAGGAAATAAAACTAATAACAGTCTTTATAAATATTTTGACCAAAGATATTTTTCTCAATAAAAATATCATAAAATATTCTTTTGAAAGTAACATAAAACTCGTTTGACATATAATGCATGGAACTGGTGTCTTGTGGACTATGAACCACAACTTGATAGATAAAATTTAACTTACGGAATATTTGATGAAACATATAGTTTCTATGAACCAAATAAGCGCTATTATAAGATAGATATTTTACCATATCACATTATACCAAGTACATTTCTGTTCATCACAGTTTTGCGCGAATAGGCCGTGCGCGTGCCTGGTCTTTGATGAGTGCTCTAGAGATACTGCTAATATTATACCTCATAGAAGCAGCCTCACTTCACACTCACATAGGTGATATCATCAAGTGTATATTGCACTTTATACACCACTCATAAGAGCTATGAAATCTCATTAAGAGTCCTTTTGACTCAACCTCTCAAGATATGCAACATAGCACTTTTCAATCATCTAGGATTTGGGACAATATTTAAAGTGCTAGCAGAACTAACAGAAGGCTTGTTAGTACCCATACAAACCTATTCCATGGGATCTCCACTCATGTAGGTTGGGTTTCCACCCTTCATTAATTTCTAATTGGCTTAAGCCCAATCCTCTCTGATGTATCAAAAATAAATTTCTTTTTCAAAAATAAATTTCTTTTTCAAAAATTTCTTTTTCAAAAATTTCTTTTTCAAATATTAGTCAGATGATTTGATCAGAATCGCTCTAGACTTAAATGGATATAATTTCATCTCAATTATATTTCTCAAATGTATACATTTTATTTTTGCCATTATAGGTCTTATATCTCAATATATATTGCCATTTTGCAATAATAATAATGTATATACATTGAATGTGTTAGCTTTAAAGTTACACTTACTCAAATGGTTTTTCCAACCACTTAGTCTCATTTTATTCTAACTCTCAAGCAACTAACTCTTAACATAGCCTGCTTAGTTGGTTTTCATGTTATTGTTCAACCACCAAATGTAAGAACATAAACACTAATGAAATTATTCCCATATGAATTAAAATTCATTCGACGTCATTTTTCTCCTCAAGAACAGTGGGAAATTCACTAACGAATTTCTTCTGATATGAATCAAAGATTCACTCAACATCATTGTTCCTCTCAAGAACAAATGGGAAATTCATTATATAAAATACCATATTTAACGGTTTCTCTCAAATATTTCTTTAGCGTCAATATGGCTTCTCTATAATCAATGATTAGATTATGTGTATACTTGCTCACATAGCATATGCTATTATGGCTTCTCTATAATCAATGATTAGATTATATGTATACTTGCTCACATAGCATATGCTATGTCTCAACGTGTGAAACTCATCAAGTAAAAATGCATACTTGGATTTAGCCACTAGATCATGATTATCTTCCCTTAAGTATTCGAATTATAAAGGATGCTCACATGATTTACATCATATATTCAAACTTCTTAAGAAGTTTCTCAACATAGTGTTCTTGTATTAACAAGACACTCTCCTTCATCCTTATGATTCATATACCCAATATCACATTGGCTTCTCTTATGTCTTTCATGATAAATATTGATAATAAGATTATCTTTATTCTATTGACAACATCAATACCGGAATAAAGATGAAAACACATATACCATTAATCATTTTAGTATATACACATATATCCACCTTAAGAGATCAAAACTTCTCAACTCATTATTTAGGTGCTTGTTACTAAACCATACAAAGACTTTCTTAACTTTCCATCCATGTCCAGGCTCTATATAACCCTCAAATTGCACCATATATAAAAACTTTATTTTGAAAGGCAATTTTAACACCCATGTGGTGAGTTCAATTGTAAAAAGAAGCTATAGCAAAACATATAGAAGAACCATAATCTAAAACTCAAGTTCTATATGCCAAAGAATAGAAACAAACTCAAACAATACAAAGATTCATTCAAAACCTTTGATTCAAAAGATGAAATAGTTTTGCCAACAATAAAAGTTCATCTTCAATCAAACACATAAAAAAATTTCCACCAAAACTTTCTTTTCAAAGTTCTCTTTCCTTTCCTCAAATTATCAATTTCAAGCTCAATTTGAAAAATAGGTGCAACCGGGTCAACATTCGTAATAATACTTAAAAATGGAAATCTCTCTAGTCTTTATTGAAAACATTCACAAAGAATTTATGTTCTTTATCTCAAAGATATTATTTCCAAGCACATCAATATGTTCAACAAAATAAATGAACATACAAACATAAAGTTAAAACATATTTCTCTTTTCATAGATTCGATAAGAACCACCTAAATAAAACACTCCCACACTTTTGAATATTTCAAATTAGGATGATAATCCTCTCATTTCTCATATAGTGTCTTATCGATTTCTCATGTGAAATTCTATTTGTATAAAAATCTTAATAAATAGTTCCACCAACAAATATCTCAAGTATATATATATATATATATATATATATATATATATATATATATATATATATATATATATATATATATATATATATAACATATTAAATATGATACTCACATATATACTTAATAATAACTCACAACATGTTCTCATGTGCCTCAAGTTTACTAGAAATTATAAACCAATAAATTTCAAGTTAAACGCACTAAAAGATATCCATTTAACCACACATGGTTAACAATTTCGCAAAACTGAAATCTGCTCAGTTCCAGATTTCTTGAGTCCACTTCGACCCAAATTCGAACATGTAAACAAAGTTATTTGATAATACTTTCTTCTACTAATAAAAACATATATGTCTTATGTTTCCAACGCTAGTAAAAATACACAAAACCAATTTGTATAACTAAAGTTATGCCACAAACAATCAACTGCGCTCAAACCTGAAATATAACAAAAAAGATATTTTAATCTCAACTTCAATAAAATTTTCAAACTACTAAACGAAAGAAATTGAAAAATATCCCTTATAAACACATCTTCATCTATGTCTATTGAAACCATAGAAATAAGAATCACTCAAAACGGAGTTGTAAATCTCAAGAAAACTCATAAACAAGCAAGAGTGTTCAAAGTAAAAATTTTCAGCAAAAACATAAAACAAGAGTTTTATCACAAATTGTATATCAACAAAACGCCAATAATCTTGAAATCAAGATGTCTCAAAACAACTTAATTCAAAATATATTGATTCATATAAAACATATCAAAACCTCATTTATTTCTCAACAAATAAATATTTTTTTGATAACTACAAAAAAATTATTTTGATTCAACGAATAAATATTTTGATTGAACACAATTTTCAAAACTTGAAAGTTCGAACTTATGAAATAAAACTACTCAACTTCATAAACCTTAACTATCATAACGCAAATCTCACGATTCAACCAAATTGGTAAAGAAAAGCAAACATATAAATTAGTAATCTCAAATACAATCTGTGGTTCACATAGCTCATTCCGACAATACACTATCTTTGTTTATTAAAACCTTGTCGGACTCAAAAGTTACCTTTACTCCATTTTTGCCTAAAAGGCTTGCTAAAACCAATTTGATTTAAACATTGGGAACAAGTTACACCTCATTACGTGCTAAAGATGTGAGCTTAAGGAAAACCTTTATTCTCCACTTCTAACTTGGGTATATATAACTATAAAGAATTTTTATTTACTCACACAGACATGGTTCATTACTTCATAGTTAATAACCCACTCATTCACATCAATCACCATGTTTACTTGTAAAATGACTACAAAGGTCATACCATCTACTTAAGTATAAGTTGAGTAGGATTGTCACATTTCACAACTCTTTTCCTCCATTTAGGAGCACGGTGGTCACATGTATAAAATTTCCCCTTTTATATTATTGAAGGTTTTATTACTTTTGAGCTTTATAAATTAACCATAGAGAAATTCGTACCTTTTTCCTTAGCGAGGATTTGTCTCCATGGTGTTCGCCTTTGAGACTATCTCCTTCTCTTTAGTTATTCCGATCTCCTTCCAATTGACTTTATTTAGGCCAATGCAACTTTTGCTTACGAGCACCCTCATAATTTATTTAGAAATCAAATATTCCCAAATCTCATTAGCTTCAACTTTCAAAAAATAGCACTAAATATAATTTTTGTAAATAAATAACTTAGCTTATAGTGGAGGAACAACTGCTTTCATTTTCTCGAAGGAATTGGATCCCCATGGAGTACCATAATTTTCCATCACATAATCATACTTTAAGATTGTTGTAAAATTTGCTCTTTAAAGCTAGTTCCAGAGTTGCTTCTAGATAGAGGCAACGCTTTTTTGACAACTGTTGCAGAAGCTCAAATACTAGATCAGAGGCAACACTTCTGGATCTGAATCTACTACAAACGCTTAGATACTAGACCAGAGGCAACACTTCTGGATCTGAATCTGTGGCAGAAGCTCAGAAACTAGACCAAAGGAAACACTTTTTTTTCCCTAAAGCATCTGATTAAAACTGAAATTCTAGGCAGCGAGATGATGTTTTAGAGACTGGAATTCAGCAGATGATTTTAAACTCGGAGGCTAATTTCGAGACACAAAAATAGCAAAAATAATGGGTTAATGGCTAACATGAGTTGAGTCAAGTAGGAGACTCTGTCCTTAAAGGATACTTTGTAGTTCCTCCTAGGATTAAACAACTCATTCAAACTCGATTTGAGTTTGGCTACAGGAATCAGAAATGTTTATCATATCCAAAAAAGAGGGAGAGAGAAGAGAGTAAAAAAGATTCTTAACAAAAGAAAACCCACTCATCTTTTTATATTATATCAAAAGTGTTGTTATAAAACAATAAATAAAAAGTCTTTAAAACTGTAACCGATGACAGTTACAAACACTTAATTAAAATATAACCATTGCAGAATTAAACACAGTTAAGATTGATTTTATGAAGGAAATAAAACCAATAAGGGTCTTCATAAATATTTTGACCAAAGATATTTTTCTCAACAAAAATATCATAAAATATTGGTCCTTTTGTGTACACTCACTGAGTGAGAGGGGGGTCAATGACTCCCTCAAGAACTTATGAAACTTTTTTGCGATCGTTAATGGCTCCGCTGAGTGATGTCAGCTGGCTGAGTGAAATTTTAGCAAAAGCTTCAAAGTAAAGGACTCAGTGATTTTTATACTAGTTCAGAAACCTATGCCTACATCCAGTCCCGAGAGAGTGTCTTGGCTTTAATTCACTAATCTCAACTCCTTTACCCTAGGCAGAGAAGCCTTTCACAAATTCCCTAACTACAGTAAGTACCCTCCAAACTGCAATCGTTCACCGACTGAGTAGAATACCCTCTTCTATCAGAAACTCTCTAAGAGTCTAAACAAGAGCTGGATTCAACTTATAGAACTGTTGATCTAGTTACAATAATCAGATATTATAAGTTTATAATCTATTATATTCTCTCTTATTTTAAAGTAGATTATCGCTGAGTAGTGCTTTCTTGCTTGAACTTCTTTAAAGCTTGTGTTTTGACAGAGATTTAGCTTCTGAGAAATTCAGGTGTTATCACCAAGTTCTAACGGTTGCCTTCTTGCTCCTTTTATAGTTGGATTGGAAAAGTAGCCGTTGAACTTACTTTGGCATCTTTTAAAGTTGACAGCTCATCTATCCACTCGTTGCTTCATAAAATCAATCCGTTAAGAGATAGAATTGCACCATTGTGAGATAGAAAATTAATCTGTTAGATTGAGATTTGAGATTCAATTTGAATCCTTTGTCGTTTGATGCCAGTCTTCCATTAGAGAGAACTCGCACTGACTTGCCATATGTCTTCTTCCAATTTCCTCTGGTATTCTGACATGTTGCAGAGTGCACAATACTAAGTTGTTGATTTGAATAATTGGCTAAATTGGTAAAAGACTTTCTGCAGCTTGAATATGGAAGACTTTATCTTTTTCTTCATTCATCTGAGTCTTGTCATGGCATTAATTCTTTTTGTCTTTGTCTCATTAATGTCCTGCAAAAAGCAACACTAAAAGCAAAGATCCCTTTTTACCTTAAATGGTAAAGTTAGCAGCTTTGACAGACTTAAAGTAACTCAGCAAAATAATATATCGTAACACACACAGCTGAAACCAAATCTAAATATCAAGTGCTGAGGGAATATAACTTAGTCAGCGACTAACGTAGATACTTAGCCCAGGCCACTCAGAGTTAAACTAAATAACTAGGTCAGTGGAGACTCGAAATTCTACCCTCGAATTTACTAACTCCTCAACCAACCATAGACTATTTAATCTAGCATCATTATTGATTTAATCAACTCAAACTAATCTTAATTGTTATGATCAAAACTTAAGCACTACTGAGTCAGTCCACTGAGTCAGTCAAACTCACACTTGGTTCAATAATCTCCCCCATTTTGATCAACGGCAATTAACTTGAGCGAGAATTAAATCAATAAGATATCTAGATCAGAGTTACCTTATACTTATTCTTGATATAACTTTTGTTCAGCATCTTCAAATTGCTTAGAGTGAATGCTAACTCCCCCATAATCCTTGACTTATCTGAGTTCAGCATTCCTTAACACTTTTCTTATATTTCTGCAAAAAGATCAACACATATATACACAGCAGAAAATACAAGAAGTTGGGAAGATCTTAACTTAGAATAGAATAGGTAATATTTTATTAAAAAAACTTGAGTACAGACAATGATGAGTTAATCTATACTAAGATTTACAATATGCACTAAAGATTATAAAGATTCTATTCTATTCTATTGTGGCATAGGTGGTCCTCTAAGATTAGCCCTTCTTTCCTCATAGATCTGCTGATCCCATCTCAACTTCTTCTCTTTGGGCAGTGCTATTTCCTTGCCTTTCCTCATCCTTGTCTCATAATATACTCTCTGAATGCGCTCTAGATCCTTTGATATATTATATGAAAATTTTGCTACCCTATGATCTCGTTCTCTTTCCTCTTGCTCACGCTTCTCCCGATCCTTCTCTCCCATTGCCATTGCATCTAAAATGGCTTGGGCACAATGATGAAACGAGTTTAGAGATTCTTCAAATGTCTCCAGCTGACCATAAACATTGGTAGAAAAATGTTGCACTAACAGCTCGTAGATTTCTTGCGAGATAGCATCTTATTCTCTGAGAAAGGCAAATAAGCCTACTAGTGGTCCCTGTGAGGGTCTTTACAAGGTCGGGGGGGTGAATGACCCTTTTTCATAGAATATAAAACTTTAAAAATTCTTAGTGTAGCGTGTTTGATTATGAACTGGATGATGGATTCGGATGATGCAGTTATGATAATATAATGCAAAAGATAAAAGTTAGAGAAATCAAACACAGAAGATTTTTTATCTTGGTTCAGCCCCGCCTACTCCAGTCCCCAGAGTTTCCTTCCTCTAAGCTTTTTCACTAGTGGATTCCTTTCTAATTGGCAGGAATCAAGCCTTATAATTTATCTCCGGATGGTAACCCCTTCAGGATGTAGGATATAACACTAGAAGCACCAACTCCTAGCTGAGTCCTTCAGTCTTTAGTAGGATATACCACTTAGACTTCTACCCCGAATCTAAGCTGAGTCCTACAGGGAGTTCTCTCTCAAAGCACCAACTTTAAGTTGTATCCCAATCTCACAACTCACCCAAGTTGGAGATTCCTACACTCTTGTTTTTCACAAAGGTTTTGGTTTTTGGATTTTTTTAAGTTTATAGTTCACTTAGGAATCCTTACAATAGATGTGGAATTTAATTTATTCTTGGAGGGATTTGTAAGCTAATTGAATGCTTGTTCTTTGTTACTTATTTTTCTCAATCAAACAACCAACCTTCTCATTTGGTGAAGTTTCCCTTTTATAAGCTTCTAGCATAAATGTAGCCGTTGTGGGTTGTTGAACTTGACATATATCTTCACCTCTGATCAGGTTATAGCTCGCGCTTCTAGAACCATTGATCAATCTGTTAGACTATAATTTGACCCATTTGAATCCTAGGGATTGATGCTGAAAAGTGGTCAGTGATCGTTTTACTTGGCAGTTTATGATGCACCAACTTTTACACCATTAGCTTTTTGGTGTGAGCTCCACGCGCCTACTTATTGGTATAGGTGAAAAAGGTTTTTAGCTTTTTCAGTCCGGTGTCAGTCCTTTTATCCTTTCTCTGAAAAATGCAAGCTGTCATTTTGTCTTTGTCTTGGGGAAAGGATCTTTGAATTTATAGACCAAAAGGTCGAGGGAAAAGCTATCTTTGAAACTTTTCCATTGTCTTCAAGCATGAGTGTTCCGGATGTCTTTAGACTCTTATTCTATAGATCTGCCTTCTTTCAGAGATATAGCAATCAACTCTTTCGGATGCTGTTCTTGAGGGATTAAAGGTTGTTTCCTTTATAAGCTTTATTCTGATGATTCCATGTGCTCAGGTATTTGATGTCTTCAATGGACATCTTTGTAGATAGATCTTTGTCCGAATGCTTCCATTTAGATTTGGGATTTACATAGTTTAAGTGTTGTTTCTTTCAAACCTGATCCGGATAATTTAGTTTGTGGTCCAGATCATAGTTTCCTAACAATCTCCCCCATTTGATGGAAACAAAAACTACGCACAAGGGAATGGAGTATATATGTACTAAGTATGATTTTTGATACTTAGACATTTACAGATTTTACTCCCCCATAATTCTAGCATCCTAGCTCCCCCAATATTTTTCAATTTTAGCTTCTAAGTTTGTTTTAGTATAATTGCAGATTGTACTTTTAGAAGCAATATTTTGACAAATAGATATATTCACTATATTCTTCTGCTGTTAACAATAGTTAACATCAATGAAGTTCAGATTACAAATTATAATATAATGGTGAATCTAGCTATTACAAAGTTTTACAATTACAAAAGATAGCTAGTCTAATTCTGGTCTCCTCTAGATGAACTTCCCCCCTTCTCCTTTCCTTTGCCAGATTCATGCTCTTGTATGCTTTTCTCCCCCTTTTTATTTCCAGCTTGGGGTTCTATTACCATGTATGACTTATTTTCCCAAGCTGTTTGCCAAGCATTTGAATGGATTGCATAATCAGCACTCCCCTTGGACCTTTCTTCAATGATTTTATCAACTATTGGAGGAGTGAGATAATAAGGCCGGATGGTCTTCTTTAGATTGTTATAGGACTACTTGATAGAAGGATGGATGTGCAAGACAAGCTCTTGATCCTTAGGATTATAGTAAGGAAAGAGTACCTTTAGAAGAGTTGTCATCCCTTTCTGCTCGAAGAATCTAGAGTCCCCAATGGCTTGAACAAGGTTATGGAAGACTAAAAGGAGCTGAGTTTCCAAAATAGCAGAGGAGTAGGAAGATCTGGAGAAGGAGAGATTGTTTATTCTGGTTTAGAGAAGGATTATTTCTTCACTAAGCCCTTTTTGGACATTATACAGAGATTCAGACTAGAGAGAGAGTTCTTTGGACATGGATGCCTTCCATTCACTTATTTGCTTTTCTAGTTCGGTTATATGACTCTGGAGTTCATCACCCATATCATCCAAAATTTTCTCCTTGAATTTAGGAAGAATTTTTTCTATGAAGTGCACCAACATTTCTTGGATGACTCGCTAGTCTATACCCAAATCTTTGATGGCAGGAGATGGGTCTTTTTCAGCAATGAATTTTGACAAGTTTTCAAACTTAGAATCCAGGTAGGCCATGATCTTTTCTGCTTGCTCGGAGGAGGATGATGTGATCTTATCAAGTAATGTTCTACAATTGTTTGATGCCAATGTATTAGCTTGATCAGCTGTTCTATTTGCTGTGGAACCACTCTCCTTAAGCTGATTCAAGATTGGTGTGAATTGAGAGAGAGAGAGGCTTCTACTATTGCTCCAGGAGTGGGGAAATTTAAGACCTTGTCTTCAATATTTTTCACTAATGACTTAATCTCACCTAGCTCCTTCTTTATCTCTTTATCAGCAGCCTATCTTAGTAGCTCTTTCTCAACTCCTCAAAGATGGGTGCAAATGGACTGGAGACTCTATTTGACATAGCCCTCTTCATTCTCTTCCTGAGCAGCTTCCTTAAGAAAATGAAGTGCTGCAGAGACTTTGGATTTGACGGTATTATTTGGAGGCACTATCATTGGGCTGACTTAGGGAGGGAATTCCTCCCTATCAGATGAGCTTGAAGATTCATCTCCGGAGCTAGAGCTGTTTCGGAGGGTTCGGGTTTTGACTCCTTCTCATTTTCCTCTTAATCTTCTTGCCTTTCCTCAAACCTATCCTCTGGACTTGCCTCGCCTATTGAGTCCACTTTAGGAGTGTTCTCATTGGGTCCCAAACAGCGTCCGTCATTCGAAGTAGAATTATCCGAGTTGGGCATACCTTTGTAGGATACATTTGGGACATGTATATCCAAGTTTTCCCTTGTATCAGCTACTGTGACATCACCAGTAGTATCATCAGCATTAATATTAAAAGTAGTTGTGGTAGGAAATACCTCATTCAATGGAGATGGAATTTGGATGCTTGAGGCTTCCTTTTCTTCATTTCTTCCAACCTCAACCCCCGGATGACTAGAACTGTCCTCATCCATCCCTACCAATGCCTTTATAGGACTTATAATATCTCCTCCAAGCCCATTAGTATTGTCCTCAATGCCCTCTCCTACTACCTCAAGATGAGAATCCTTAGGATTTTCTTGATACCTTACACAGTAGCATACTGTATAGTGTATGTCAGGTCTGCTAGCTATCAAGTATAGAAGTGAGCCAATCATCCCTCTAAAAAGCTTTTGATCAACATCCTCTCCTTCACAATCCTTAGATAGGACTGTATCTGATCCCATTGAAGTGGACATAGGCTTGCTCTTGTCCATTTCAAACTTCTTCAATATTTCCTTAGTGTACTTTGATTGGTTAATGAAAATCCCATCTCGACTTTGCTTGATCTGTAGACCAAGGAAGAAGTTAAGTTCTTCTATCATGGACATCTCAAATTCCTTCTGCATTTGAGAGCTGAATTCCTTGCACATCTTTTCATCGGTAGCTCTAAATATGATGTCATCCACATAAATTTGGACTAGAATGATATCATTTTTTCTTTTTGATGAATAAGGTTGTGTCTACTTTGCCTCTGATATAACCCTTAGATATAAGGAATGAGGTCAACCTCTCATACCAGGCTTTGGGTGCCTGCTTTAATTTATAGAGAGCTTTCTTCGGCTTATAAACATGATCCGAATGCTTTGGATCTTCAAACACGGGTGGTTGCTTAACATAGACTTCTTCTTGGATGACACCATTTAGAAATGCACTTTTGACTTCCATTTGGTATAATGTGAACCCCATGGATGATGCAAAAGGATATAGGATCCAGATTACTTCCAGCCTTTCTACGGGAGCAAAAGTTTCTTTAAAATTAATTCCTTCTTGCTGGTTGTTGCCTTGGGTGACTAATCTTTCTTTGTTTCTCACCACTACTCCGGATTCATCAAGTTTGTTCTAGAACACCCATTTGGTGCCAATGATTGATTTTCCTTTAGGAGGTGGTACTAGTTCCCAGATATCATTTTTGGAAAATTGATCTAGCTCTTCCTACATTGCCATCATCTAACTTTCATCTCCTTTCGCATCCTGAAACTTCTTTGGCTCTATGAGAGAGATAAAAGCGGCATGAATCATCATTCTATTGAGCTGACCTCTCGTTCTTACTGGATTCTAAACATCATCCAGAATATTCTCAATGGAATGATCTCTGTGTGATCGAATCTCCCTTTGTAGTTCTTCATGTTGAACTAGGACTTACTCCACTTCAGCTTTAACCACTCCTTCTTGGCCTTCATTAGAGTCAATCTCCTATGGGTTGAGATTAACTTATTGTACCTCTGGATCAAAGGATGTTCCTTCATCTTCTGCTTTGTACTTCTTGATTTGAAGTTAATCAGAAATTCCTGCTTCCTTCTTTTCACTAGATTTTTCAACTTCCGAAACTTGCACTTCCGGAGTGTAGCTTTTCTTTTCTGCAGTGTTAGTCTCATCAAAGTCTACATGTATTGACTCTACCACAATTTGGGTTCATTTATTGAAGACTCTATAAGCCTTACTATGTGTTGAGTAGCCAAGGAAAATTGCTTCATCAGGTTTAGGATCAAATTTTCCTAGTTGCTCTCTATCATTTAGGATGTAGCATTTACATCCGAATGCTTTGAAATACCGAATTTTGGGTTTTCTTCCCTTCCAGATTTCATATGGGGTCTTTTCTATGGTCTTTCTAATAAGAGCTCTATTTAGAATATAACATGTTGTATTCACGGCCTTTCCCCAAAAGTATTTTGCCAAACAATTTTCATTGGGCATTATTCTAGCCTCTCAACTAGGGCCCTATTCTTTTTCTCCACAATTCCATTCTGTTGATGAGTGTGAGGGGTAGAGAAGTTATGTTCAATACCCTTGGAGTTACAAAAATAAGCAAAATGCTTATTTTTGAATTCTCCACCATTATCACTCCGGATGAGTGCAATGGTTATGCCCTTTTCTACTTCTATCCGGATGAATATTTTGGAGATTTGGTCAAAGGCTTCATCCTTGCTTGCTAGCAGGAGAACCCAGGTATATCGAGATTAATCACCCACAATGACCAAGGTGTATTCTCTTCTACCTAAACTCAATGATTTGATTGGACCAAAGAGATCAATATACAGGAGATCAAGTACTGTTTTGGAGGGAATGTAAGAGATGTAAGGGAAACTTTTCTTATACTGTTTACCTAATTGACATGCAGTGCATAGATGATCCTTATCAAAAGCAACCTTAGGCAAACCCACTACTAATTCCTTTTTGGCTAGTTTGGATAGGAGGTTCATGCCAACATTTCCTAACCTCTGGTGCCATAGCCCTAATACTTCTTCTTTAGACACCAAGCAGATATTCTTTTTATCATTTTTAATGTTTATAGAATAAACATTATTTACTCTAGGTGCATAAAGAATGAGTTAGTTAGACTTACTATCATAAATTGAGCAGCCTCCGGAATCAAATGTGACTTTTCTTCCTTTGTCAAAGAGTTAGGCCACACTTAGCAAATTGAATTTTAGTCCATCAACCAATGAGACATCTTCTATCTTTAACTCGGATCCAGTGATTCCATGACCAATGATCTGTCCCTTTTGATTGTCTCTAAATCTTACTTTGCCTCCCTTCTTCCGGGTTAATGTGATGAAGGCCTTCTCATCACCTGTCACGTGCCTTAAGCATCCATTATCAATATACCAAGTGTATTGATCTACAGTGGATCTAAGGCATACCTATAAAATTGATCAAGTGGGTTTAGGTACCCAATCAGATTTAAGTCCTCTCGGGTTAATAACCATCTCAGGCCTAGGGTAAACATCATGATAACCATTCTATAATCTACGTTATTTATTAATATGATTATTTTTTCCACAAAACCTGTACCCCAAAATGGGTATGTTTTGCTTTTGCTTCTCGTTGGTCTTCTCCAGATCATTCTTCCCATAGTTGCCTTTATACCCTGCTTTTTGCACACTAGTGGATGGTCCGATATAAATCTAGAAGCTGGTTGGAGGTGCAACTTTAGCTCCATAATTTCTTCTTTGTTTGATATGCTATTGGTTGTAGGCCACCTTAGCCTTTCCCTTTTGAGCAGCAGTATATCTTTGGGCTTGCGGTTGCTTGCAAACTTCCTTCATCCTTTAATTAAGGGTCTTTTGGAATCTATTCTAAGCAGGAGGATGATTATCTCTTCTTGGAGCTTTTGTCTTCAGCCTCTTCCTAGATACTTCCTTTAATAGATTGATTTCTCTCTCCAGTCCCATTATATTTGCATTTAGGATCTGGACTTGATTCCTCAGGAAGTTCTCCTCCACAACATCAATACGCTTAGTTGCCCTAACCAAATTGATGTTTTGTGCCATTACTTCAGCATCTTCTGCTAACTCTATTACTACTCTTTTAAGGGACTTGATTGCTTTTGCATTCTTCTTTACACCCTTAATTACAATAGATAAAGCTCTAGCAAGGTCAAGATTAGAAGTAGAATTAGAACAAGAATTTACCTCAGTGTATGTTGTATCAGATTCTGATTCTTTGATTTGCACTATTTCTTGCTTGGAGGCATTTCTTCCGAATTACTCTTCCGAATCAGTTAGAGCCATAAACGCACAATTTGCAGTCTCCTCTTCTTCTGTTGAAGATGAGCTACTAATTTCTTCACTGTTGCTCCAAGTAGAAACCATTGCCTTCTTTTTGAACTTCTAGGTTCTCTTAAGCTTGGGACATTTTGATCTGAAATGGCCTTTCTCACCACATTCAAAATATGTAGCTTCTATCTGCGGATCCTTCTTTTCTTCCGGATTTCTTCTAGGCCCATCTCTTCTGGAAGTTCCTTCTCTTGGTTTTCGGGATTCTTACTTTCTTGATTTCCTTTTATCTTTTTTTGTATGAATCGGTTGAGCCTTCTTATTAGTAGAGTAAGTTGATCTTTGGTACTGATTGATTCTTTAATTTTCTCTTCTTCCCCGGATGAAGCTGATCCGATAGATTCTGCCTTAAGTGCAATGGCCTTCTTTTTCTCCTCAAGCTTCTTTTCTTGCTGGCTATATCTCTCCAAGGACAATTCTTTGGTTAGAAGATTACCAATGAGTTCATCATAATTATAAAAGTTTAAGTCATGAGCTTCCTCAATGGCAGTCTTTTATTATCCCACTCCTTTATGAGACTCCGGAGCACTTTCTTGCCCATTTTTACTTCTAGAATCTCCTTCCCCAACCTCTTCATTTCATTCACTAGATTGGTGTATCTAGTGTTCATGCTGCTAATTAATTCTTTGGGCTCCATCTTGAAGGATTCAAACTTTTATTGGAGTCGATCAAGCTTAGCTTCTCTTACTTTGGTGGTTCCTTCATAGGTTACCTCTAACTTCTCCTAAATTTCTTTTGCAGTCTCGCATCCGGATATTCTATTGAATTCAGCTACACTAAGAGCACAATGAAGCATGTTAATAGTATTTGCATTTTCATGTAATTTTTTAAAGTCATTCGTATCCCACATACTTGATGGCTTTCGGGTAGTCATACCCTCTACTTCATAAGTAGGCTCATGTGGACCATCTTTAATAACTTACCATGCTTTCATACTTTGCAACTAGATGAAGTTCTTCATCCAGTTTTTTCAGAACATGTAGTGTTCACCGGTGAAGAGTGGAGGACAAATAATAGGCATACCCTTGGGAAGGAGTTGTGAGTTTTGGAAACTCATTTTGATATGTGAATCAATATATATGGACCTTTAGCTCGAGATTGTTAGATCTCTAGTTTGAGCACTTGCTCTGATACCACTTGTTGGTCCCTGTGAGGGTCTTTATAAGGTTAGAGGGGGGTGAATGACCCTTTTTCATAGAATATAAAGACTTTAAAAAGTCTTAGTGTAGCTTGTTTGATTATGAATGGGATGATACAGTTACGACAATATAATGCAAAAGATTAAAGTTGGAGAAATCAAACACAGAAGATTTTTATCCTGGTTCGGCCCTGCCTACTCCAATCCGTAGAGTTTCCTTCCTCTAAGCTTTTCCACTAGTGGATTCTGTTCCAACTGGCAGGAATTAAGCCTCACAATTTGTCTCTGGATGGTAACCCCATTCGGATGTAGGATATACCACTAGAAGCACCAACTCCTAGCTGAGTCCTTTAGTCTTTAATAGGATATACCACTTGGACTTCTACCCTGAATCTAAGCTGAGTCCTACAGGGAATTCTCACACAAAGCACCAACTTTAAGTTATATCCCAATCTCACAACTCACCCAAATTGGAGATTCTTACACTCTTATTTTTCATAAAGGTTTTGGTTTTTGGATTTCCTTAAGTTTATAGTTCACTTAAGAATCCTTACAACGGACGTGGAATTTAATTGATTCTTGGAGGTTTTCGTAAGCTAATTAAATGCGTGTTCTTGTTACTTTTTTTGTCAATCAAACAGCTAACCTTCTCATTTGGTGAAGTTTCCCTTTTATAGGCTCCCAACATAAATGTAGCCGTTGCGGGTTGTTGAACTTGTCATAGATCTTCACCCTTGATTAGGTTATAAGTGGCACTTCCAAACCTTTGATCAATCCGTTAGACTGTAATTTGGCTAGTTTGAATCCCAGGGGTTAATGCTAAAAAGTGGTCAGTGATCGTTTTACTTGACATTTTGTGATGCGCCAACTTTTACACCATTAGCTTTTTAGTGTGAGCTCTATGTGCCTCCTTATTAGTCTAGGTGAAAAAGGTTTTTAGCTTTTTCAGTCCTGTGTCAGTCCTTTTGTCCTTTCTCTAAAAAATGCAAGCTATCATTTTGTCTTTGTCTTGGGGAAAGGATCTTTGACTTTATAGACTAAAAGGTGGAGGGAAAAGCTTTCTTTGAAACTTTTCCCATTGTCTTTAAGCATGAGTCTTCCGAATGTATTTAGACTCTTATTCTTTGGATCTGCCTTCTTCTGGAGTAATAGCAATCAGCTCTTTCGGATGCTATTCTTAAGGGATTAAAGCTTGTTTCCTTTCCAAGATTTATTCTAATGATTCCATGTTCTTAGGTGTTTAATGTCTTCAATGGACAGCTTTGTAGCTGAATCTTTATCTGGATGTTTCCATTTGGATTTAGGATTTACATAGTTTAAGTTTTTGTTTCTTTCAAACCTAATCTGGATAATTTAGTTTGTGGTCTGGATAATAGTTTCCCAACACTTACTAAAGCACGGGATTGAGACAGATTGACCTGGTACTGAGCGTTTAGTCCTTCCTTTGGAATCTGGGTGAGACTTGCCAGAGCCTTTGCTTGATTGTTTTCTCTCAGTATACGCTCTAGCATGGGAGTGCTCCTAATATGACTAGTTATTTCTTCATGAATTTGATCAATTGCTTGACCATCATTGATGATGTCTGAGTAAACCTTTTTGATTTGATCATGGATGTGACCAAGTTTCTGATAAAGCGTTGGTTCCTACTCAGCATCTGCCATTGCTATATGACTATTCAGAGCATCTGAGATATTGAGCCTCTTCAAGGCTTTAAGCACTTCTCCCTCTGAGTCCTTGACTCCTTTAAACATTTCTTCCTTGGCAATCCTCAACTCAGTATGTATACCCTGGTATTGAGTAACAACTGTTATCAGCGCATTGACAACATTAACAACTGCATCCAAGCGAGTTGTGTTTTCTCCATTCTCCTTGCTCCAAATATTGTAGCTATCAAAAACTGCATGCATGGCTTCCACTAGGGGGATTGAATTTGCCTATCATTGAGTTTCTAAAATTCATTTAATCATTCAGCACCTTGCAATTACTCTCAAAGATCTTCTTCATCTTCTTCTTGAGTTTTGCAACTTCCGTCTTCAGATAGTCAACCTTCCTATCTGTAATAGACAATAAAGGCAATATATGGGACACAATTGCCTTGACAAGAGAGAGCTGATTTGGGACTAATCTGTAGTGGGCTTTCATCTCCTCAACTACTTCAATAAAACCTTGTGCTGGCTCCACAACCTTTGCAATTCTCCTTCGGACATCCTCAGACAGTAAAGATTTTTCTATTTCAGCATCTATTTTAGCATCTGTCCTTAGTCCTGGAAATCTAGTTCTCCCCATGCTCCTTATATCTCCTAACAACTCTTCTTGGGGGTTGTGGTTGTTGAGGTGGTTGTTATTGTTGTGGTTATTTTGGTATCTCTTCAATGATTGGGGGGCCTTTAATGACTTGTCCTTTCAAAGGGTTCATGAACTAGAGATCTAATGGGTGAAAGATATGGAATGATGGATGTTGGGTCAGAGTCTGGGTTATTTGTTTGGTCAGAGGTGGATGTGGATGGTGTTTGGGTTTTAGGTAAAGGCATGGCTGAAATGGGTGTAGGTGAGAGTCGTGTTTCAGGGGTAGAGATTTTGAAAATATTGACTCATGGTTCTCTTCCTCCTTCTCTGCATCACCTTCAACAACGGACTCACTGACATGAGTTTGAGATTCCTCAGACAGCTGAGCTCTGTGCTCAACTACAACATCTTCATCTTTATCCTCAAAATCATCCTCATCTTCATCTATCACTACCTTCATCCTCTTTAACAAACCTCTTTTTCTCTCCTTCCTAGCTTCTTTAACTTCTTCAGCAGTTAGAGTGACTTACTGGTCAGAGTTAAGCACATCAAATTCAACATCACCAACCTCCACTACATCATCATCTTCCTGCTCTTCATGATCATCAATTCCTTCTAGAGCACCTATCATTTCTTCCACAACTTCTGGAACTTCCTTCTCAGCTAAGCTGGCTACTGCAGATTGCAAAATTTTCTTAGTGTTTGCCTTAGCTCTAGCTACTGCTTCCTTAGCTTTTGTCCTGATTTCAGCTTTTAACTCCTCCTGCCTTTTTCTGATCCTCTCTCCCTCAGCTGCTTTCACTCTCTTAGCCACCTCAAGATCCTAGACTATACCAGTCCCCTTCTTTACCATCAGCTTCTTCTTGGGCTGACATACTTGGGGTATAGGAATTAATGTAGCTTCCTTACCTTTAGCAGTCACCTCATCTAGCTGATCTTCAGTAACCTTCCTCTTCTTCTCCCTTTTCAAGGGCATTTCCCCTCTCAGCTCCTCATGAGCTTGCTTCTCTTCCTTAATTTCCTTCGAGGTCAGCTCACGAGTCTTTTCTTCCTTAGTTCCCTTAGATGATCTTATCTTTTTAGAAGCGGGGCAACTATAGGAGTAGAGCTCGCTAAGCTTCCTTCTTGGAGTCTCTCCTAACCTCCTTCTTCACAGCTTTCTTTTCAGGCATATCTTCTTCCTTCTCAGCTCTGAGTTTGGTAATGCTCTCAAGCTCACTAGCCATAAAGGCATCCAGAGTCAAGTCCTCCTCATTGGGTTGAATAGGCTTCATCTCCATTTTAGCCATGGGATCTTTTACTCTGACTTCACCTCTTTTTAGCTTTATATACTTGATGTTGGTAGGTTTCTCATCACATCTAAGTCCACAAAAATGAGCATTACTGAGAATGCAGGACTCAATCACCTTCAGTTGAATATTCTTCTTTGCCGCCCATCCTTCTAAATCGAGCTCATAAGCTCTACAAATATCCATTACTAGCTGACCATACACCATATGCTTAGTGACCTTTAAAAATCTATGTAATATAGCCAGCGGTCAATTAATGCTCATCCCATAGGTCAGAGCCTATACAAATACCCTTTCAAACTTTGAATAGCTCATGTAGAGCCTGTCTTGGGTAGAAGAACCTTTGTAACAAGCTCATGTACTTACTTTCCTTCCTTAGTGAACATTGAGGGAATAAGTTCACTAGCCTTGTAATCTTCAGGAACCTCATAGTCTTTGGGGATATCTACATGATCTTCGCCCTTTATCACCCGCAGTCTGAGTCCTCTCTCACGCATCCCTAATGGTCCTGCTATCAATTTAGGAGTGACATAGACTTTTCTTCCCATCATTATAGTAACAAAGAGAGCTTTCTATCCTTCCACTAGGTGGATTCCATGAAAGAATCTTAGAACTATTTCCTCGTAACAGCCACTAGGAATTTCAAAGGAACCTCTTAAATGGTGTCGGCGCGTCCACTTTCAAAATTTTCATCACTGGAGAAAATTAGGATATCTACTGTGGTTGGAGCCTCCACTTCAGTTCCCTCCATGAAACACCATTTGGTAGGGATATACTTAGTTCCTGTAGGAATTGATAGATTTTCCCTCTTATTGATTCCAATTGCCACTTTCACGATATAGGCTTGCGTTGTAACCCAGCATGTATCTTTCTTATTTCTCACAAACAAAGGTCTTTCAGAACTAGGTTCTACTGATCTTCCTGATTAAATCGCCATCGAACTAGCTTAAAGAAACTTAGAGAATTTTGGGAATTTTGAGAGAAGTTTGCAGAAGAGAATTTTGGTAAAGTAACCTTTTATCTTCTTTAACTCTCCTTAAATAGCCAAAAACTCTTGGTTAATCCCCACAAAGCTTTATGTATGACTCATAATCCATGGTCATATATTAAATGGTGAGATTACACAGAGTATACCATAGGATTAATGAATGGAAGAAACATAGGCTAACTGCAACTGAATATGGATCGTTTTATAACTTTTTGCCGTTTTAATCAGTTTGGAATTTGAAAAGAAACCGGTGGCAATTTAATGACGTGTCCAAATTTGAAGTGCCAAAAAGAAATTCTTAACATAATTCACAGAAGCTCAGAGTGTGCCATAATTTGGTCAGCTTCAGAATAGCTCAGAGTGAAGTGTATTTCTTCGAATTTGATTGGACATTTCGATCAGCTCTCTCAGAGTATTGAATTGATCCTTTTTAATAGGCTTTGTGAATATGTCAGCTCGATGTTCTTCAGTAGGAATGCATGTGAGCTTGACTTCACCTTTTAGCACATGATCCCTTATGAAGTAATGTCTAATATTGATATGCTTTGTCGTGCCATGTTGAATTGGATTCTTGGATAGGTAGATTGCACTCTTGTTATCACACATGACTTCAAAACACTTATACTTTATACCGTAATCCTCCAATTGCTTCTTGATCCATAGCAGTTGTGCTATACAACTTCCTACAGCCATGTACTTAAAGCCACAGAAGTCTGATTCTTGCTATACCATATTACTAGACAATCACCAAGGAAATGAGAACCTCCTATGGTGCTTTTCCTTTCAAGCTTGTCTCTTCCATAGTCAGCATCTATGCATCCTCTCAGAGTGAAATTTGCATTACTTAGATACCATAATCTTACATCAACAGAGCCTAGAAAATACTTGAGAATTCTTTTAACAGCAGCTAAGTGAGATTCTCTAGGGTCAACTTGATATCTTGCATAATAATATACAATATACTGAATGTCAGGCCTGCCAACAGTTACGTAAAGTAGAGAACTAATAACACCTCTGTAGAGCTTTCTCTTTATAGGTTTACCTTCCTCATCTTTACTCAGAATATTATCAGTGGCCATGGGTGTTGATATTGGCTTGGCTTTATCCATGTCAAACTTCTTGAGTACTTTATTGGCGTACTTAGCTAGGCTGATAAAGAATCCATCTTTGCCTTGCTTGATTTTCAAACCAACAAAGAAATTAAGCTCTCCCATCATTGATATTTCAAACTCTTTCTTCATCTGCTGACTAAACTCTTTGTATAGCTTTTCATCAATTGCTCCAAATATGATATCATCAACATATATTTGGACTAGCAGAACATCTTGATGCTTCTTCTTTATAAATAGAGTTGTATCTACTTTTCCTCTGATATAACCTTTGTTGAGTAAAAAGTTATTCAGTCTCTCATACCAAGCTCTTGGAGCTTGTTTCAGTCCGTACAGAGCCTTCTTCAGCTTAAAGATATGATTTGGAAACTTTAGATCTTTAAAGCCTGGGGGCTATCTAACATAGACTTCCTCTTGAATATAACCATTAAGAAAGGCACTCTTAACATCCATCTGAAACAACTTCATATGAACGCAAAAGCATAGAGAATTCTTATAGCTTCAAGTCTTGCTACTGGTGCAAAGGTTTCTCCATAGTCAATGCCTTCTTGTTGATTGTAGCCTTGAGAAACTAGTCTGGCCTTATTTTGAACAACATTTCCAACTTCATCTAACTTATTCTTGAAAACCCATTTGGTGCCAAATATTGATTTGCCTTTGAGTTTCTCCACCAAATCCTAAATTTCATTTCTTCTGAATTGGTCAAGCTCTTCTTGCATTGAAATCATCCAATTGTCATCAAACTCAGCATCTTTAAATTTCTTTGGTTCAATCAATGAGACATGTTGAATGACTCATTATTCTGTTTAACTAACCTCTAGTCAGCACTGGATTTTGCAAATTATCCAGAATCTTCTCAAGGGTGATCTCTCCTTGCTCTGACTTCTTTTGGTAGATCAGGATCAGCTCACTGAGCTATTGTAACTGGTTAAGCATCTTTATCATCTCCAAAGTTGATTGATTGGTCCAAGTCAACTTCATAATCCTCTTTTTCTGGTACTGGATCAGGAATTATAATAGGCTGACTGACTGATCCGCTGACTTATTACTTTTCTCTTTCATCAACACTGGCTTTTTTACCTGCACTGTTAGTTTCATCAAAATCTATATGCATGAACTCCTCTAAGATACTAGTTCCCTTGACATACACCCTGTATGCCCTATTATGTATTGAGTAACCCAGAAAGATTCCTTCATCAGCCTTGGGGTCAAATTTAGCCAATTTCTCTTTAGTATTTAATATGAAGCATTTAGAACCAAAGGCCTTGAGATGACCAACCTTGGGCTTCCACCTCTTCCATATTTCATTTGGAGTTTTATTCAAAACTGGGCAAATTAAAACCCTGTTTAGAATATAACAAGCTGTGTTAACAGTCTCTCCCCAGGAATAATTTGGTAGATTGTTATCACTTAGCATAGAACAACCCATCTTCGCAATAGTGCAATTCTTTCTCTCAACAACCCCATTCTGCTGATGTGTATGAGGGGTAGAAAAATTGTGGTTAGTACCATGCTTAGAACAGAATACCTCAAACTGCCTGTTTTTGAATTACCTTCCATGGTCACTAGAATTCTATTGATTTTAAGGTCTTTTTCATTCATGATCCGGGTAGCCAACCTAGAGAATGATTCAAATGTTTTATCTTTGCTTGCTAGCAAGACAATCTAAGTGAACCTGGTCAGATCATCTGCAACCACAAGCGTGTATTTTATTCTACTTAGACTTGTTGGCACAATAGGCCCAAACAAATCCATGTGCAGAAGATCAAGGGGATAAGAAGAAGATATATCAGCTAATGATTTCAAGGTCTTCCTAAATTATTTCCCAACTTGGCATGCTGAGAAGAGTCTATCTTTTTCAAAGGCTAGATTGGGTAATCCCTCAATGATTGAGCAACCCGCTGACTCAAACACAAATTTTCTGCCTTTGTCACACAGCTGAGCAACGCTTAGGAAGTTGAACTTTAGGCCTTTGACCAGAGACACATTATCAATTGAGGGCTTCACACTCACAGTGCCATTGCCAACAATATTTCCCTTTTTGTTGTCTCTAAAACTGACACTTCCATTTCTTCTATGCTCCAATGTGATGAATTGCTTTTCATCACCTGTCATATGCCTCGAGCATCCACTATCCAAATACCACATTCTTCTATCATCAATGGATCTTAGGCTCACCTGCAAAATAGTTAAGTTTTCTTTAGTACCCATGCCTTTTTCTGGCCGGGTCCTCCCTTGTTAGTGGTGGTCATCCTTGACTAGTCATACACATCATAGTAACCATTTTTTTGTCTACAAATGACTGTGGCATGTAATGAGCGGATGATGCTTCGTGCGGCTACGGCGCGAGGCCGGGCCAGATCGGGCCGGCCCATTTGAATGATGGGGGATGAATGTCCGGTGTTTGAAAAATGATTTTTGCATATTTTAATGCTCAAAAGATACAAGATTGAAATCCCGTACTTAAAATAGAGTCACCACCCGGTTCAGCTCAATCGGTAAATTTTTGGTACGATCTTCCCACCGGGCAATTGGACCATATCTTAAGTAGAGATTCCGAGTTCGGATGATGTTATCTATTTTTCATTAAGCCAAGTTAAGACACTTCATTCTTTCTTAATCGGTTTAATCCATCCTATTTATTTGTATTTTCAGTTATTTTGTTATTTTTGCGTTTATCAAGTAATTGAAGCAATAAATAAAATATTTACATATATAAAAGAAAAAATAAGTGCGAAAAGTAAAATTATCACGAAGTTTTCAAGTCCCGTACATTTTCTACGCAATAAATAAAATACCAGAATGTCCGATATACATCTACCTACGGAAGATGGTTGACACGAATATGGCATATTTTATTTACAATATCATAAGGCCCGATTGGATGGCTAAAATGAGGTTTGAATGGCGTTTGTGGGGAAATTCCATTTTTATCCAAATTTTAGATTCAATCGTTGCTTTAATCGGATTATAAGTGAAAATGCCACTCGTTGTGTGGTGGGGTCTATTTTTAGGGGGTTTTGAACCTCCATCGTTACACTATATGACCTCATTTCAGAAAATAAGTTAGTTCGAGAACAAACGAAAATAATACTGCTGTCCAGAAAGTCATGCCGCCGATGACGCAACTAATGCCGCCGGTAACATGGTTGATGCGCTAGCGGCTTGGATGATTCCACCGGCGACATCAATTGTGTCACATGCGACATCAGTATGCAGACAGGCATAGGGCTTTCTAAGTACCGTAAAGAAAAAGTCCCTCAAGAAAGTGAGGTCTCTGGGGAACACGATGCTAACGGCGGTATCAACGATGTCTCTAGCGATATAGGTGATACAGCTGGCATCATCACATGTCTCCAGCGACTTCAATTTCTTATAGCAGCAGCAGTCGGCAGTCAAAGTGTTCGAAAACCCAAAAATGAACACAAATCAACAAAAATTAACATAAACCAATAATAATAATGCCAAAGAGCTATGAGACTCAGGATTTTCACCTCGGGGTAGTGAATCCAACTCTTCGTGAACTGAACAGTAACACCACCGGGGAGCTTGCAATGATGATTTAATTGTCAATTTAAGAGTTTTAGGTCTCTAAATCCTATTAAGTTGATTTTGATTGAAAGACCCACTGACTTTAAGCTCACAATCAGAGAGTTCAAAGAAGAAAAAATGGAAAAAATGGATTAGAATCCTTTTTCCTGCCTTTTCTAATTCTTATTTCACTAAGATCTACTCTCTCGATTTTAGCCTCTCAATTGCCCAATTTTATCTGCTTCCCTATACAATTTCAGTCCCCTTACTTCAATTTCAGCCTAAGGTGTCTTTTTATAGGCAAATTGGGGTGTTTTTTGAGACCTTTTTTACTTATTCCGTCGAAAGTGGCCGAAAGGCTGTCTGTGGAGGTACCTATTTTAGGCCATGCCACCGGTGACATGATGATGTCACCGGCGGCATGGCTGATGCCGCCGATGGTATGGTGATGCCGCCGGCGGCATCAGCCTCCAGCATACCGACAACCAACGGGTCAAAAAGCCTAAAAAGTTGGGAAAAATGGTTTAATAGTGGGTGGAAAGGCATCTTTTTGAATTTTAATTATATTTTAATGGGTATTATTTAATTTAGGTGTAAATCATCGATTCAAGCTCCTACCGGACGCGTTATCGGCCACGCCGAACTGGATTCTACCAAGTATAAAATTCACAAGGAATATTATTTTGGTAATAAAAAATTCTAAAGAGAACTTTTATTTTGAGGTATTGAAATCGGGTACATGTCATCATCGTCTCGCGAGAGGGACTACAAAATCCCATGCTCACAGGCTGCCCCTCGAGGGATCATTGCTGTCACTGGTCAGTATGATCACACGAAAGAGCAAGGGATAGGAATGATACCTTAGGGATGACTGGTTTGTCCCTTGGTCGGACTTACGCTTTGTAGATTGGTTGCCCCTTGGTCAGACCTATGCTTTATGGAAATTATCCCTTGGACGGACTTTGAGCTTTGTAGAGAGTTTATCCTTTGGTCGGACTTATGCTTTGTATATTGGTTGCCCCTTGGTCGGACTTATGCTTCATAGATTGGTTGCCCCTTGGTCAGACTTATGCTTCGTAGATTGGTTGCCCCTTGGTCGGACTTACACTTTATGGAGATTGTCCCTTGGTCGGACTTGTGCTTTGTGGAAAGATTATCCTTTAATCAAAAATTGTCCCTTAGTCGGACTTGAGCTTTGCGGAGAAATTGTCCTTTGGTCGGACTTGTGCTTTGTAGATTGGTTGCCCCTTGGTCGGACTTATGCTTTGTGGAGATTATCCCTTGGTCGGGCTTGTGCTTTATGGAGATTGTCCCTTGGTCGGAAATTATCCCTTGGTCAGACTTGAGCTTTGTAGAGATTGTCCTTTGGTCGGACTTGAGCTTTGTGGAGAAATTCTCCTTTGGTTAGACTTGTGCTTTGTAGATTGGTTGCCCCTTGGTCGGACTTATGCTTTGTGGAGATTGTCCCTTGGTCGGACTTAAGCTTTGTAGAGATTGTCCTTTGGTCGGACTTGCACTTTATGGAGTGCTTGTCCCTTGGTCGGACTTGTACATTATGGAGAATTTACCCCTTCAGTCGGGCTTTCACTTTGTGGAGTGATTGCCCTTTGGTTGGGCTTATGCTTTATGAAGAGATTATCCCTTTGTCGGGCTTAAGTTTTATGTAGCAATTGCCCCTTTGTCGGGTTTAAGTTTTGTGGAGAGATTGCCCTTTAGTTGGGCTCTCACTTTGTGGAGTGCTTGTCCCTTAGTCGGACTTGCACATTATGGAAAAATTGTCCTTTGGTTGGACTTGTGCTTTGTAGATTGGTTGCCCCTTGGTCGGACTTATGCTTTATAGAGATTGTCCCTTGGTCGGACTTATGCTTTGTGGAGAGAGTGTCCTTTGGTTGGACTTGAGCTTTGCGGAGAGATTGCCCCTCGGTCGGGCTTTCACTTTGTGGAATGATTGCCTCTTAGTCGGGCTTTCACTTTGTGAAGAGATTGCCCCTTTATCGGGCTTAGGTTTTGTGAAGAGATTGCCCTTCGGTCGGGCTCTCACTTTGTAAAGAGATTGCCCCTTTGTCGGGCTTAAGTTTTATGGAGAGATTGCCCTTCGGTCGGGCTCTAACTTTGTGGAGTGCTTGCCCCTTGGTCGGGCTTCCACTTTGTGAGGAGATTGCTCTTTGGTCGGGCTCGTCCTTTGTGGAGTGATTACCCCTTGGTTGGGCTTTCACTTTGTGAGGAGATTGCCCTTCGGTTGGGCTTGTCCTTTGGAGAGTGATTGCCCTTTGGTCGGGCTCGTGCTTGTGGAGTGATTGCCCCTTAGGCGGGCTTTCACTTTGTAAGGAGATTGCCCTTTGGTCGGGCTCATGCTTTATGGAGTGATTGCCCCTTGGTCGGGCTTTCACTTTGTGAGGAGATTGCCCTTCGGTCGGGCTCATGCTTTGTGGAGTGATTGCCCCTCAGTGGGGCTTTCACTTTATGAGGAGATTGCCCTTCGGTCAAGCTTGTCCTTTGGAGAATGATTGCCCTTCGGTCGGGCTCGTGTTTGTGGAGTGATTGCCCCTTAGGCGGGCTTTCACTTTGTGAGGAGGTTGCCCTCCGGTCGGGCTCGTGCTTTGTGGAGTAATTATCCCTTGGTCGGACTTTCACTTTATGAGGAGATTGCCCTTCGGTGGGGCTTATGGTTTGTGGAGTGATTATCCCTTGGTCGGGCTATCAGTCGGGCTTCTATTTTTTGTGTAGTGATTGTCCTTTGTTGGATTTTCACTTTGAAGAGATTGCCCTTCGGTCGGGCTTGTGTTTGGTATAGTGATTGTCCCTTGGTCGAGTTTTGTGTTTTGTATAGTGATTGTCCTTTGGTCGGACTTTCACTTTGAAGAGATTGCCCTTCGGTCGGGCTTGTGTTTGGTATAGTGATTGTCCCTTGGTCGGGTTTTGTGTTTTGTATAATGATTGTCCTTTGGACGGACTTTCCCTTTGAAGAGACTGCCCTTTGGTCGTGCTTATGTTCTGTGTAGCGATTGTCCTTTGGTTGGACTTGTGCAAAATCTGAATTGGGGGTGATGTCGCCGGCGGCATGGATGATATCGCCGGCGATATGAATCGATGTCGCCGGTGACATGAGTACCATGTGGCAGCTTTGACTGGTCAAATAATTTTAAAATTTGAATTAAAAGGGGCGATGTCGCCGGTGATATGAGTGATATTGCTGGCGGCGTGGACGGATGTCACCGGTGGCATGAACGGGCAGTTTTAGATAAATTAAAACTCTTCAAATCCCGTGTGGCAATTTCAAAGGAATTAAAACTCCCTTCTTTCTCATTATTCAGAAAACCGTACCCCTCTCCATCTTCTTCCCCAATTTTTCTGATTTCTTTTTTTCGTTATTCAAATTATGAAGAGAATCGCCAAGGCTTTCAGGGGCAAATCCGCCAAGGCTAGGGAGAACTTGCCCGATCCTTCTGTCGAGGGATTGAAAATTCTCTCCATTCCTACTGCTTATGGCCTGAAAGAGACGGCCAAGATGTATGGCCATGGGATTAATTCTCCCATCACTAATCTGACCTCGAAGTAGGAGAAGCACCTCTGCTATGTCCAGGTAATCCCACAAAACCCGAATCTCTTCTTTTTTGGTTTCAATTTGATTTGGCTTTAGATTTTAAATTGCGCCATGATAGGAGTTTAAGTGTGAAATAGATTGGCTATATTGCATGCTTTAGGATCAATTTTTACCGTTTTCTGGCTTATTGTTTGATTGATTGTGAGTTTTGCGATTTTGGCATGATGGGTGCGATTTTGGGGAGAAACAGGTTCTGCCCGTACATAGTGATGTTGCTAGTGACATGAGTGATGTCGCTGGCGGCATCAATCCTTGCAAAAGGGCATATGGGAGTCTGATGTCACTTCTATTTAAGGCGATGTCGCCGGTGATATGAACCATGCCGCTGGCGGTATGGAGTGATTCCGCCGACGACATCACTTTCAATAGAGGCAACATCAGCAGCTATTCTGATAAAAAAAATAAGCAGGACTGTTCCATTTTAATTTTAATTTTATAGCCATATGAACTGACTTACATAGGGCGAATGGGCACCATCGGTGAATGGTGGCACCATATCTCGGAGAATGACCCCGAGCTCACACTTGCCATCAATGAAATAGGGTTCGGGGACTTAGCACGGATAATGCCAATGCTGAAGCCTAAGCTTTCTCATTCAGCAGTAACGGCCCTACCTAAGAGGTGGTCCGAGACCACCCATACTTTCCACTTCTCTTTCGGGAAAGCCACGATTACCCCCTCTAACGTAGTAGCCATGACTGGCCTCCCTTGGATGGTTGAGGTCATACATTTTGATGCTTACATGGACAAGTACCATGTAGAGAGGCTCGTGGTGAGGCGAGTGAAGGAGCTGTTTGGTCTGAAGCCCATTTCTGGGCGGCTGTCTTATGGAGAGTTATACCATCACTGGACCTGGGTGGATGTAGTGCCCGAGGAGGAGAGGGAGGCTTTGCATCCGGTCCTTCATGATTTCTCTGCTTATAGTGTTGTTCTTCCCAATCTCGGGGAGCAAGATTAATTATGTGCTTATAACTGTTGTGGAAGACGTGCCGGGCATTAGAAGGAAGAATTAGCCGAGGGCCATCTTGGCTCAGCTGTATCATGGGCTGGACGTGGGAGCCCAAAAGAAGGAGAAAACCCTTTTCCTTTGCCACCTGTTACTGTAGGTACATCTTTTTGGAAGTATTTTACTTGATAGTACACGTTCTTATTTATTGTATGACGCTTTCTGAATTATTGGCCGTTATTTATGTAGGCCTGGGCCTTCGAGCATCAGATCCTCCCGCCGATGGAGTTTAAGAAGATTGTGCCGCCGGGCTCTCACTTCCTCACTCGCTGGTGCGGGGGCGTCGGTGGGAAGGCCAAGTACCCCACAAAATATAGGGAGGTTCTAAGGAGCATGCAGTTGAGCTCGGTATGCAATTTTTGATTTAGTCTTTATTTTTACATTTAGACAAAACAAAAAATCGCTTATAGACTTATATTGGTTGTTTTGATGTAGCTCGTCTTTGATCCATTTGATGGGGTGGAGAATCTAGCCGAGGTCATAAGGGTCCGGAGGGAGGTAGATGACCACCGGTTCATGATCGAGTGCCCTCTGCCCAGCAGTGGTACCTAGGAGAGCGCATCCGGGGCTGGAGGTCCGTCCTAGTGGCTGCTAGACTGATGCCTGCTGATCCTCCTAGGGGCTTATGGTGGCCCAATTTGGTGATCACCTCCGAGGCTGACAAGGCTGATTACATCGAGGGGAACGGCCGAGTGATCCCTAGCGTCCCTGGCCCTACGAGCAGCTTCGGCAACATCTACTCCCTGTGTGTCTTCGCATCCATGGAAATGATACAATTCAGTACCACAATGAACAACGGTTAAAGGATGAGAAAAGGCCCCTCAAAGGCATTGTGGATGTCGATGAGGAAGATGATGTTGAGGATGAGGCGCTTGAAGGGGATGTTGCGATCGACCTCGAGGGGGAGGATGAGGTGGGCGTGGATTTAGCCGGTGGAAGAGCGCCAATGTCCTAATGGGAGCAACGTTCTTTTAAGGTTTGATTGTGCTTATGTGCATGATTTTGAAATTATCTAGGAATGTTGTTGACGTATGGCTTTCATGTTTTTTAGGAACCCACGAGGAAGAGAGGCCGGGATAACTAGAGTGGGATATGGTACTAATGTGTGCGGGAGGGCATAAACTTTGTGGAGGAGCGTCTGGTCAATCCGTTGGATACCACCTTCCTACTGATGAATCAACGAGGCGAGTTCCTCCCTCGGAATATTGGTTCGAGCTGACAAGCTCCCATTTTCATGCCCGAAAATACTACTTACGTAAGACCTAATAATTATTTTCTTATTTAGCCTTGAAGGTGGGTGTCTAATGATTTACCTTTTAGATTTTCTAGGTGGCGCAGAATCATGTGGAGCAGCTTGCAGAGAAAAATTTTATTCTCCGGGATACACTCATCGGACAGTCGCTCCTTGCTCAGTTACACTCCCTATTTATGCCCATGTTAAGATAAGATGCATGTATGGATGCTATGAATGATACGAATTGTTGATATTTTCTCTGGTTTGTAGGATTTCTTTGCCCTTTCCTTGTCAGATGCTAATGCAGCCCGGCGGCGGTACGAGGAGGAGACTGCAGACCTACGGCGTCGCGTGAGTGACCTTGAGGGTCAGTTGGCAGCCACCATTCAGGAATGGAGAAGTAAGAAAACCTGGACCGTGCACACCCTGGTAGTACTAGTCGTAGGGGGATCAAGATGTCTGCCGGTCGATGCCCGCCTGCCGTGGCCGAGGAGTCTAGAAGTGTGCCCATAACAGAGGGAAGGGAGGAGTACGATGTTGATGACTAGCTTGTGATCCCCGAAGACGTTTCATCTCGCCCGGCCGGTAGTGGCGGGCATGCCTAGTTTTTTTTCTCATTTTCATTTTGCTCTTTGGTTCTTTATTTGTACCCTCGATACATTGGGGTTTGGATGATTTGATTTTGCCATAGGCTGGATGTTTTGGGATATTTTGAGTGGCTTGCGCCTTCGGGCCTTTTATTTTGAAAGAAAATGAATTGCTGTTTAACAAGGCATTGGAAACGTATTATAGGATTGTTTACAGGTTTTGTCCCGGTCTGAAATGATGATATTGCTTCTGATGCCATCCAGAAAATTAACTCCATACCGCTGGCGGCATCAACTGATATCGCCTAAAATAATCCATGTCGCCGGCGGTATCATTCTTATCGCCAGGTGCATCGCTTGAAAACCGCCTATACCCATGTCGCTAGCGGCATCAACTAATATTGCCCAAAATAACCCATGTCACCGG
Source organism: Euphorbia pulcherrima (assembly GCA_947683365.1). Classification (NCBI taxonomy): domain Eukaryota; kingdom Viridiplantae; phylum Streptophyta; class Magnoliopsida; order Malpighiales; family Euphorbiaceae; genus Euphorbia; species Euphorbia pulcherrima. The sequence goes on along the minus strand of CANTUS010000013.1, from coordinate 17,157,480 downwards.
CGGTATCAATTTTCCAGCAATCTGATTTTGACTACTCTGTCCATTCCTCTCATGGCAAATCAAAAGCTATGGGGTTTTCTGCAGAGTCTGGGGAACGCAGATTTTAGGCTCCAACTTGACCTTATCGTTTGCATAGACTGAGTTTTCGACCTAACAGACTTATTCTGACTTTTGCATAGACCTAGGTGTTTTCAGTCTATCCGGATTTTTTATATTATTATTTTTTTATTATTAATTTTTTTTATTATAAGCTCGCAGCTTCTTCAATTAAGCTTAATTGCGATGTTTCCCCCACTTGATCGCCAGACATTTATACAATCACAAACACAGAGGTTTCAGTATAAAAGACACTTTTATCGAGTGAATCTAACTTGAGTACAAGATGTTGGCAATCATTTCCATTAACGGAACCCCTGGTGTTAACCGGCCTCTAGAGGTTTTTAAGTTAACATCTCGCAATTTTTCTCTCGTGCCATAATTTTTATCTGAACCGCCCCTTTTGGGTTTTTAGTTCAGCAGGCGTTATTGACTTATCCCCTAATTTTTGCACGGCTGGTTTGCAGGATACCGACTGTCGGGTGTCACCTTAATTCTATCCCATTAGTAAAAGACCGAAAGGTGGATGATTATCTCATATGTATTTTTTTGTACCACTATTCTAATTTATTTCTTTTGTTTAGACCCGATAATGCCTAAGCTGGTCCTGGTTGACTAGATCGATGAACTCGCTCTTGTCTATGCTTATGACTTCGGTACCATCCTTAGCCATATGACAGCCTTCTCAATTTGGTATGAACTTTTCATTGGTATCGGAGGTTTTCATATGCTTCAGTGTCGGGCCTATGACTCTCGGCAAGGGCGTTGAGTATCTGATTCACTGTTGTGTGCTTGGTTGTGCCTTTACAGATATTCTTGGTGTCCATTCAGTTTTTGCCTGGATCACCCGATTCATTCTAACATTCATCGGGTAACCTTGTTTTGATTTTGGCTGACCTCATTGCAAGCTGTTTAGTTTGCAGGAGTTTTTGGCGCTTACCCAAAGCTTTATCGATTGGTTCAATTATCGTCCTGATCGCTACTATGATTGCTCCTTCAGTCTGTGGTTTGCAGAGCCCTTCTTGTTTAGGCCTGAATTCGCACCCTATATCAGTGGTAAAGGGTTTTAAACAAGTGATGTTTGGTTTGAGGACCTTTTGTTTGGTGCTTTTGAAGTGGTAGTTTGCTTTATTGGTTTCTTTGGCAAGCTGATCGCGATATCGGTTATGCAAACATCTTTGTGGTTTTTAGGATAAAGGTGCTTGCCCTTAGACTTGGTGTTCTAGGAAGTGGTTGCCCCCCTGACCTTTGTTAGTCAAAGGGTTTGATGGGGTTGATTTGTACCGGGTAAAGATGTGTTTCTCTGCAAATTTGGTCATATTCTTGGTGGTGACATTGGTCTGTGATTTGGATATGATGTTTATTTAATGGAGGTTGGCTCCATTGGGTGTAAGCCCTGATTCTCTGTTTTAGGGGACCGGTTGATACTTCTTTGGTAGCTTGAAGGTGTACCGTTGCAGGGTTGTTGAGTTAATTCTAGAAGAGACCCATGGCATTTCAACAATCTGTTTAAGCTAAGCAAAAGCATTATCAAGGTCTTTAAGCACTTTATTATCTCCCATGTGTTTAACAGGGGTTAAATTATTGGATTTGATTACCATATAAAAGCCTACATTTGTACTCAGCTTAATTCCATTCAATAAAAATATCTTAAATACTGAAAGCATCATATGTATGCTCATATGAAGATGCGGATCAAATGATAAAGACATGACATAAGTAAGAAAAATGGAAGTTGCCCATGGAGCTAAAAAGTCTGAACTCTAAGGATTGCAAATCGGGATTCTTCGTCCTCATTGTTGGAGCGCGATTGTCCCCTACCATTGGAGTAGATGGCCTTGATGAGATCTTGAGGTGCATTCCATCATTTGGAAAAGCCGGGATTAATCGTCCGTATCTGGTTGCCAGACTCTGGTAAGGGGCAGGATGCCCTTTCAGGGTCGGTAATCTTCTTATCCTCTACCAGACGTTTGATGGTACAGACCAAAGCTTTGCAATGATTGGTGTGGTGACCCGACGACATGTGATATCTGCAAAAGCCTTTTCCTTCTTCTCTCATGAGGGGATTGAATTCACGAAGAGGTTTAAGAATGCCAGCTTCCCTTAATCCGGTGAAGATTACATTAAGCGGCAGTTTCCATAGATTTATTATATACTTAAGGCCATCGTTTGGCTGAATAATGGCAGCTGGTGCTAATTTCTGAATTCTTGGTCCACCATGATTTATGGTAGGAGTATGGGTGAGTCAGTGTTTTGAAAGATCTGGTTCTCCTCTGATTAGACCCTTCCCTCTTTTTAATTGCAGCCCTCTATCATCAATTGATGCGAGAAGTTTTCAACTTTGTGTTGCATGACCTGGTCGTATTGAGGAAGCATTAGGGTAGCAGGGATTTTAAATTGTGATTGGGTGACCAATGTTGGCGGTAAGGTGTTAAAGAATGGTGGAAGAATTGGACTCTGGGCTCCTTCTCTTTGTCCGGGGTAAGCGATTGGCTGTGATTGCCAGAGTGTATTGCTATCGGTTGTCATGCCCAGAGATTGCATGACCTGGTCGAAGTCTTGACTTCCTGGGGCCTTCTTGATGGATACACATACTAGCTCCTGAATGATGTTTCGGAACTGATCGGAGTTCAGAAACTGGATGATAGCAGCGGTGATCTCTGATCCAAGAGACGGAGGGTGAATTGTTTCTCCTAAGGTGGGGGGAAGACTAGTTTGTTCTCTGGATGAGGTAGAGTTGTCATTGTGAGGAAGAGACATGGCTGGTTGTGAAGGTCTCGGTTCAAGAGGAAGACTATTTAGGATCATGAGTCGTGGTTCAGACCATGAATGGGTTGTAAATGGTATGGATGGTATGTATGTATGTATGTCTTTTTTTATTTAAAGCGGTGCGTGATATGTATGGATGCACGTAGATATGGTCAGAGATAATATGATGGCTTATCCCTCTAACATACGTGGGACGTTTGTATCTCACGTCTTACATAGCGACATGTGGTGATGTAATAGAGCCACAAGAGAAGCCCTACGTATGTTGCTGAACCTCTTCCACGGGTGGAAGTGGTAAGGGTAAATTAATTCATTTTCGGCTCTTAAAGCCGATGTATGGGGGGTACATGATCACAGAGCACATAGCACGCGAATCGGCCCTCTTCCAACCTTACGACTCCCGCGTAATGCTTCTTTGGAAGGATGGAGTTTGGCTGCTTCACCGGTAATGGCGAAAGAAGCGCGTCCTAATTATTTTATTTGTTTTGGGTATTCCTAAGTGGAACGATGTGCTAAGGCTTTTTCTAGCGTGGCTTTGGTATAGGGTCGTTGATGTAGAAGGTTCTCGTTTACCTTGATTCCACGTTACTCAACCACTACCTAAATAGGTGCGATCATAGGAGCTTACGTATTGGTTAAAATGAGTGATCCACCCACAAAGCATTCTCAATTCCAACAGGGCATAAGTGATACTTCGTAAGCTTTTCAGGTGAAATAGGGCACCTATAATTACCAAACTATCTACACGCGTGAGGATAAAGAGTTATAAAAAAGAATGAAGTTTTAATTTGGCCAATGATTTCAATACATCATCAAAATCTTTTAAACTTTATGAAAGAAAGTTCAAGTTTATAGAGTATTCCCTAGCGGAGTCGCCACTATGAGCAATCGACGCTTCACGCGGCTGCGGCGTGAGGCCGGGCCCGGTCGGGCCGGCCCATTTGAATGACGGGAGATGAGTGTGATGTGTTTGAAAAATGATTTTTGCATATTTTAATATTCAAAAGATACGAGATCGAAATCCCGTACTTAAAATAGAGTCGCCACCCGGTTCAGCTCAACCGAAAATTTTTTGGTACGATCTTCCCACCTGGCAATTGGACCATACCTTAAGTAGAGATTTCGAGTTCGGATGATGTTTTCTATTTTTCATTAGGCTAAGTTAAGACACTTCATTCTTTCTTAATTGGTTTAATCCATCCTATTTATTTGTATTTTCAGTTATTTTATTATTTTCGCGTTTATCAAGCAATTAAAGCAATAAATAAAATATTTACAGCCATGAAAGAAAAAATAAGTGCGGAAAGTAAAATTATTACAAAGTTTTCAAGTCCCGTACATTTTCTATGCAATAAGTAAAATACCCGAATGTCCGATATACATCTACCTGCAGAAGATGGTTGGCACGAATATGACATTTTATTTACCATATCATAAGGCCCGATTGGATGGCTAAAATGAGGTTTGAATGGTGTTTATGGGGAAATTCCATTTTTATCCAAATTTTAGATTCAATCGATGCTTTAATCGGATTATAAGTAAAAATGCCACTCATTGTGGGGTGGGGTCTGTTTTTAGGGCGATTAAAACCTCCATCGTTATACTATGTATCCTAGCTTCAGAAAATAAGCTAGTTCGGGAACAACTTGAAATAATACTGCTGTCCAGAAAGTCATACCGCCGACGAGGCAACTGATGCCGCCGGCGACATGGTTAATGTTGCTGGCGGCATGGATGATGCCACCGGCTACATCAATTGTGTTATGGGCGACATCAGTATGCAGACAGGCACAGGGCTTTCTGAGTGCCATAAAGAAAGGGTCCCGCAAGAAAGTGAGGTCTCTGGGGAACGCGATGCTAACGGCTATATCAACGATGTCTCTAGCAACATGGATGATACAGCTGGCAATATCACATGTCTCTAGTGACTTCAATTTCTTACAGTAGCAGCGGTCGACTGTCAAAGTGACCAAAACCCAAAAATGAACACAAATCAATAAAAATTAACACAAACCAATAATAATAATGTCAAACAGCTTTGAGACTCAAGATTTTCACCTCGGGGTAGTGAATCCAACTCTTCGTGAACTGAACATTAACACCTCTAGGGAGCTTGCAACGATGATTTAATTATCAATTTAAGAGTTTTAGGTCTCTAAATCCTATCAAGTTGATTTTGATTGAAAGACCCACTGACTTTAAGCTTACAATCAGAGAGTTCAAAGAAGAAAAATCGGGAAAAATGGATTAGAATCCTTTTTCCTGCCTTTTCTAATTCTTATCTCACTAAGATCTACTCTCTCGATTTCAGCCTCACAATTGCCCAATTTTAGCTCCTTCCCTATACAAATTCAGTCCCCCCACTTCAATTTCAGCCTAAGGTGTCTTTTTATAGGCAAATTAGGGTGTTTTTCGAGACCTTTTTGACATATTCCGCTGAAAGTGGCCGAAAGGCTGTCTGTGGAGGGACCCATTTTAGGCCATGCCGCCGGCGACATGATGATGTCGCCGGTAGTATGGTGATACCGCCGGCGGCATAGCTGATGCCGTTGGAGGCATCAGCCTTCAGCATACCGACAACCAACGGGTCAAAAAGCCTAAAAAGTCGGGAAAAGTGGTTTAATAGTAGGTGGAAAGACATCTTTTTGAATTTTAAGTATATTTTAATGGGTATTATTTAATTTGGGTGTAAATCATCGGTTCAAGCTCCTACCAAACGCGTTATCGGCCATGTCGAACTGGATTCCACCAAGTATAAAATTCACAAGGAATATTGTTTTGGTGATAAAAATTCTAAAGAGAACTTTTATTATGAGGTATTAAAATCGGGTACACGTCATCATCGTCTCACGAGAGGGACTGCAAAATCCCGTGGTCACACATGTCCTGACTTTCACAAAAATTACAAGCGGCCTTAGGATTAGGCCTGGTCACTTTACTCTTTTTAGAAACCTTCTCAGAGTGGTGAGTGCGGTTACTCTGAGTATTCCTGCTAAGTTAAGGAGTGACCCACACCTTTTTCAAAGCTATTAATTTGGTAGCTAGATCATCCAATTTCTTAGTGAGTTTGCCGTTATATCCATTTTGGTACTCAGCTTTTTCCATCAGGTATAGGATGTCAAGTAAGGCAGAAGAATTGACATCTTCTAGATCATCACACCTCCTCTGAAGTACTTTGATGTATTTAGTTGACTTCTTAGTCACATTAATAACATCATTAAGTACTGTGGCAAGCTTATTTAAAGATAAAGCGGGTTTAAAAATTACCTCAGTGTGATTTCATTACTCTCTGCCCTGGTCAGCTGATTGATTGCAAGTGGATCTAGATGGTTGGTCAGCTGACTCTGAGTTGGGCAGATCATGCTTAGCCATAAGACACACATTGGCAAAATCTTGTGCCTCTTCATCTGAGGATGATGACTCTTGTTTAGAGTCACTCCAGGTAGCAGTAAGGGCTTTCTTACTCTTCTTCTTCTTGAACTTGTCCTTCTTAACTTTAGGACAGCTAGACTGAATATTCCCTTTCTCACCACATTCAAAGCATTTGATATCTTTGTTATGCTCTTTGTTGAACTCCTTTCATGGTCTATCATCTACTCCCTTCTTATACTTGCCTGTCTTTCTGAAATTTTGAAAGTTCTTATATTTTCCCAAGTATCTTCTGAAATTTTTGGTCATCTGCCCTATTTCTTCTTTTTTATCCTCTAGATATTCTTCCTCAGAGGAATCTTCTTCATCATCAGCCCTGTGCTTCTTGGACTCATTTCATATTGCTTTAAGGACATCTCATGAGTCAGCAAGGTTCCAATCAGCTCACCAAACTTATAGGTCTTTAAATCATGAGCTTCTTTAATGGCACTCTTCTTTGCTTCCCACTCTACAGGTCAAGCTTCTAAGGATTTTCTAGACAGACTCTTCTTTAATGAAGGTCTTGCCAAGTCTTTTCAGATCATTGACTATATTCATGAACTTGGTGTTCATGTTTGAAATATCCTCCTTGGGTTTCATGTGGAACCATTAATAATCCCTCATAAGGATATTGATCATGGACTCTTTCAGCTTGTTATTATCTTCATAGGTTACTTCCAACTTCTTAAATATCTCTTTGGCAATTTTGCATCCTAAACCACAATTAAACTCAGTTGCATCAAGAGGACAATGAAGATAGTTGATAGTAGCTGCATTTTCCTTTAGTCTGATCAAGTCCTGACTGTCCCACTCATCAAAGTACTTTTCAACCTTTACTCTATTCTTCACGATGGTAGGAATATATAGCCCTTCAACAATAGCCATCCAAGCATGCATACTCTGAGACTGGATGAAATTCTTCATGCTCTTCTTCTAATAAGTATAATGCTCTCTATTAAACATTGAAGACCTGGTAACTGACATGTCTTCTGGCAGAATATAAGGTTGGGCTCTTCCACTAGATTCTCCTCCTTTGTATGCCATGGTTGTTATCTCAAGATTGTTAAAACTTTGCAATGAGAACTGCTCTGATGCCACTTGTTGGTCCCTCTGCATACACTCACTGAGTCAAACAGAGGTGAATGACTCACTCAAGAACTTAGGAAAATTTTTTGCAATAATTAATGGCTCCACTGAGTGAGGTTAGTTAGCTGAGTGAAATTCTTAAAAATGCTTCAAAGTAAAGGACATAGAGATTTTTATACTGGTTCAGCAACATGTGCTTACATCTAGTACTGAGAGAGTGTCTTAGCTTTAATTCACTAATCTCAACACCTTTACCCTAGGTGGAGAAGCCTTTCATAAATTCCCCAATTACAGTAAGTACCCTCCGAACTGCAATCGCTCACCCGCTAAGTAGAATACCCTCTTCTATCAGTAACTCTCTAAGAGTCTAAATAAGAGCTGGATTCAAATTATAGAAATGTTGATCTAGTTACTATAATCAAATATTACAAGTTTATGATCTATTTTATTCTCTCTTGTTTTAAAGCAGATTATCGCTTAGTAGTGCTTTCTTGCTTGTACTTCTTTAAAGTTTGTGTTTTAACAGAGATTTAGCTTGTGAGAAATTCAGGTGTAATCACCAAGTTCTAACTCTTGCCTTCTTGGTCCTTTTATAGTTAGAATGGGAAAGTAGCTATTAAACTTACTTTGGCATCTTCTAAAGTTGACAGCTCATCTATCCACCCTTTGCTTCTTTAAATCAATATATTAAGAGATAGAATTGCACCGTTGTGAGATAGAAAATCAATCAGTTAGATTAATATTTAAACTTTAATTTGAATCCTTTGTCGTTTAATGCCAGTCTTCTATTAGAGAGAACTCGGCTGACTTGCCATGTGTCTTCTTCCCATTCCCTTTGGTATTCTGACATGTTATAGAGTGTATGATAGTAAGTTGTTGATCTGCAGAATTGTCAGAATTGGCAAAAGACTTTTTGTACCTTGAATATGGAAGACTTTGTCTTTTTCTTCATTAATCTGAGTCTTGTCTGTTGGAAACAATGATCTGAAACAACAAATAATCAGGATCAGGTTTGAAGTAAATAAAACACCTAAGAACCTAAAGACCTAAGTCTCTACATACGGATGTATATCCAAGACATCTTAAGTCCAAGACAAGTGAAGACAATTACCTAATCATAAATGGAAGCATTTGGTTAAAGTTTGGAAAGGAAAAAAACTTTGAACCGCCCAAAACAGCATTCGAAAGAACTAAATTGCATAAGCATCTAGAAGAAGACAAATTCGGAGATATTAAATCTGACAACATCTAGAAGACTTAAAATTCTAGAGAAAGGGAATAATTCAAAGTATTAGAATTCCCTACATTCTTTTGGTCTCTAAGTTAAAGATCCTTTCCCCTAAAGCAAGACAAAAATGACATATAGGATTTTTTAGAGAAAGGACAAAGGACTAACACAGGAAAGAGAAAAAGGTAACAACCTTTTTCACCTATACCAATAAGAAGGCAAGTGGAACTCACACAAAAAAGGTACTGACGTAAAAGTTGGTGAGTCACTAAAATACAAGGAAAACGATCACTGACAACTTTTTAGCCTCAATCCCAAGGATTCAAATGAGTCAAAATCTCTATCTAACGGATTGATCAACGGTTCTAGAAGTGCCATATATTACTTGATGAATAGTGAAGATTTGATTACAGTTCAACAACCCACAACGGCTATATTTATGATGGAAGCCTATAAAAGGGAAGCTTGACAAGTTGAGAAGGTGTTGGTTGACTTCAAGAAACCAATATACAAGAGAATTTGCTATAAAGCAATCAGTTTATAAATCCCTCCAAGAATCAAGCCATTCAAAATCTATTTGCAAGGATTCCCAAGCGAAGTTATGAACTTGAGGAAGTCCAAAACAACACCCTTTGAGAAAGCAAAGTGTATAGAATCTCATACTTGGGTGAGTAGTGAGATTGGGATACAACTTAAAGTAGGTTCTTTGAGTGGGATCTCCTTGTAGGACTCAGCTTAGGTTTGGGTAGAAATCTAAGTGGTCTATCCTGCTAAAGACAAATGGACTCAGCTAGGAATTGGGATTTCTAGTGGTATATCCTACATCCGGAAGGGGGTACCATCTAGAGTCAAGTTGTAAGGCTTGATTCCTGCCAGTCAAAAAGGAATCCACTAGTGGAAAAGCTCGGAGGAAGGAAATAAAGGGGACCGGAGTAGGCGAGGTGAACCAGGATAAAATACTTGTGTTTGAATTTCTAACTCTTTATTTATTTGCATTGTTACTTTCATAACTACATTATGCGGATCCATCCTCCGGATCATATTCAAAGACGCTACACAAAGACTTTTTAAAGTCTTACTAATTTTGCAAAAAAAGGGTCATTCACCCCCCCCCCCTTGACCTTCTTTAGAGCAAGTGCTCAACCTAGAGATCTAACAATCTCGAGCTAAAGGTCCAAATTTTGATGCAAGTATCAAAATGTGTTTCCAAAACTCACAACTCCTTCTTGAGGGTATGTCCATTACCCATCCTCCACTCTTCACCAGTGAACACTACACATTTTGGAAAAATCGGATGAAGAATTTCATTCAAGATCGAAGCATGATGGCATGGATGGCCATTAATGATGGTCCATATGAGCCTATGCATAAAGTAGATGGTATAACTACCCGCAAGCCCTTAAGTCTATGGGATAAATATGATTATAAGAGATTGCATGAAAATGCAAATGCTATTAACATGCTTCATTGTGCTCTTAGTGCAGCTGGATTCAACAGGATATCAGGATATAAGACTGCATAAGAGATTTGGCATAAATTGGAAGTGGCCTACGAAGGAACAAACAAGGTCAAGAAAGCTAAGATAGATCCACTTCAGCAAAGACTTGAATCCTTCAAGATGGAGCCTAAAGAATCCATTAGTAGCATGAACACTAGATACACCAATCTGGTGAATGAGATGAAGAGGCTGGGAAAGGAGATCTCAGAAGTAGATATGGTCAAGAAGGTGCTCCGAAGTCTCACTAAAGAATGGGATAACAAACAGACAGCTATTGAGGAAGCTCATGATTTAAACTTCTACTGCTATGATGAGCTCATTGGTAATCTATTGACTCAAGAGCTATCCCTAAAAAGATATAGCCAATAAGAGAAAAAGCATAAAGAGAAGAAGAAAGCCATTATACTGAAGACAGAATCCATCGGATCAACTTCATCCGGAGAAGAAAATCTAGTTAAGGATTCTCAATGTAGCAAGGAACAAATGGCCTTACTATCCAGATAGTTCAATAGATTCCTGAAGAAGGAAGAAAGAAGAAATTCTAGAAAATATGATTCTAGAAGAATAAAGAAAAGCTCCTCTAGAAGGGATAAGTCCATAAGGAATCCGGAAGACAAGAAGGATCCAGAAAAAGAAAAAGGCCACTTCAGAACTAAGTGCCCCAAGCTCAAAAGAGATAAGAAACATAAGAAGAAGGCAATGGTGGCTACCTGGAGCAACAATGAGGAAAGCAGTAGCTTATCTTTAAAAAAAGAAGAAGAGACTGCTAACTATGCATTTACGGCACTAACTGATTTGGAAGTAAAATAATCTGAAACAAATACCTCTAAGCAAGACACAGTGCAAATTGAGGAATCATAATCAGAAGTAGCAAGTATTGAGGTAAACTCTGACTCTAATTCTATTTCTAACCATGAACTTGCTAGAGCTTTACGGGTTACGATCAATGCTATGAGAAAGAGCATAAGAGCCATCAAATCCTTAAAAAGACAAGTTATGGAGCTCACTGAAGATGCTGAAGCCTTAGCACAAGATGTCAACCTGATCAGAATAATAAAGCATATTGATGTAGTTGAGGAGAACTACCTGAAGAATCAAGTGCAAATGCTAAGTGCCAATTTGATTGGGCTGGATAGAGAAATAGCCTCGATGAAAGAGGCATCCGAATAGAGATCTGATCCTCCATAAAGAAGGAGAAATCCAAGGAAAGCTACATCAAGAAATCAACATCAAGCGGCCAAAAAAGATCTAAAGCCTTCCAATCAAAAGGAGAAGGTGGTCAGCAAGCAACCACAAACCCAAAGATATACTGTTGTACAAAAAGGAAAGGCTAAAGTAGTCTACAATCAATAACCTTCCAAATAAAGAAGAAATTATGCAGTAGAAGTTGCAACCTCAACCAACTTCTGGATAGACACCTGATCAACAATGAGCGTACAAGAAGCTGGATATAGAGGAAACTATAGGAAGGAGGATCTTGAGAAGATTGAAAAGAAGCAAGAGCAGAATAGACCTATCTCAGGGTGCAGGTTTTGTGGGAGAAACAATCATATTACTAAATTATGTACATTGAAAAATGGTTATTTTTATGTTAATCCTTGGCCTGAAATCGTTGATAAATCGAGAGGACCCAAATTTGATTCGGTACCCAAACCCAGTTTATCAGTTTTACAGGTATGTCTCAGATCCACAGTAGATCAACACACTTAGTACATTGATAGTGGATGTTCAAGGCATATGACAGGTGATGAGAAGGTCTTTATCACTTTAATCCGGAAGAAAGGAGGCAAAGTAAGCTTTGGAGACAATCAAAAGGGATAGATCATTGGGCATGGAAACATTAGATCTGAATTAAAGATAGAAGATGTCTCATTGGTTGATGGATTGAAGTTCAACTTGCTAAGTGTATCCCAACTCTATGACAAAGGAAGAAAGGTCACCTTTGACTCCAAAGGCTGCTCAATTTTTGATAGTAAGCCTAATCAACTCATTCTTTATGCACCTAGAGTAAATAATGTCTATTCTATTAACATTAAGAATGAGAAAAAGAATATCTGCTTGGTGTCTAAAGAAGAAGAATAATGGCTATGGCATCAGAGGTTGGGACATGTTAGCATGAACCGCCTGTCCAAACTAGCTAAAAAGGAATTGGTAGTGGTAAGATATAAGGCAAGATTGGTTGCCCAAGGCTACAATCAATAGGAAGGAATTGTTGGAAATCTGGATTCTATGTGCTTTTGCATCATTCTTGGGATTCACACTATTCCAAATGGATGTCAAAAGTGCATTCCTTTGTGGAGTTATCTAGGAAGAAGTCTATGTAAAGCAGCCACCTGGATTTGAAGACCCAAAGCATCTGGATCATGTATACAAACTGAAGAATGCCCTCTATAGATTAAAGCAAGCACCAAGAGCATGATATGAGAGACTCACTACATTTCTCATATCCAAGGGATATATTCGAGGTAAAGCAGATACAACTCTTTTCATTAAGAAGAGGAAGGATGATATCATTCTAGTTTAAATCTATGTTGATGACATCATCTTTGGAGCAACAGATGAAAAGATGTGTGAAGAATTTAGCTCTCAAATGCAGAAGGAGTTTGAGATGTCCATGATGGGAGAACTTAATTTCTTCCTTAGGTTGTATTAAGTACAGTCGGGATAGGATTTTCATAAACCAATCCAAGTACACCAAGGAAATTTTGAAGAAGTTTGAAGTGGAAAAAAGCAAGCCAATGTCCACTCCAATGGGCTAACACACAATCCTATCTAAGGATTGGGAAGGGGAAGATGTTGATCATAAGCTATATAGAGGAATGATTGGATCACTTCTATACTTGACAGCTAGCAGACCTGATATACACTATGCAGTTCGCTACTATACAAGATATCAAGCATTTCCTAAGGATTCACATCTAAATGCAATAAAAAGGATCCTTAGATACCTCCTAGGAACCACTGAAGTTGGGTTATGGTATCCTAGTAATAGAGAATTTACACTCTAAGGCTTCACTGATGTAGACTATAGTAGAGATACTCTTGAGAGAAAGAGTACATCCAGAGGCTGTCACTTTCTTCGAGATTGCTTGGTGTCATGGTATAGCAAGAAGCAAACTTATATTGCCTTATCAACTGTAGAAGCAGAATATATGGCAATAGGAAGTTGTGTAGCTCAACTCCTTTGGATCAAGCTACAACTAGAAGATTATGGAGTTTAATCCGATGTGTGGATGTAATGTGTGATAACAAAAGTGTCATTGATGTGTCAAAGAATCCAGTGCTTCACAGTAGGACGCAACATGTTAACATCAGGCATCATTACATCCGGGATCATGTGATAAAGAAGGATGTTGCATTGGTATACATACCAACCAATGAGCAAAGGGCATATATCTTTACTAAGCCATTAAGTAAAGATCAATTCAACAAGCTAAGGGAGTCAATTGGAATGTCAAATCCAATTTGAGGGAAATCCGGAAGACAATGTTTTTGAAGTCCTATAAGTCAAGGAATCTAGAAACTAAGAAGAAATAATGTTGACTTTGGATATGGATGAAAGACTGCCAGCTCAGCAGATAGCAAGGACACATGGCAATAAAAGCGCGTAAAGGTAACTATTCCTTTTTTAATTCCAAAAGTCTATCGGGAGTTACACGTGCAGTAAATTCAACAGCTGGTTTTAAAAATAAACCTTTCCAATTCTCTAGTTAAACAGGATTTACCTCTCCCCTAAAATTTAACCTGCCATGTCATCAATCTAGTCAAAGTTGGTGTTCGGATTACCATTCTACCCTCAGTTTGGAAATTCTATATAAACCCCCAAATTTCCCATTCTTCCTAACTCGAGCAACTCAATACTATTACTCTACAAAAATATTTTCTCAAACCCTAACTTCTTCAAAACCTCTCAAATGGTAGCCACAATGCCAAATATCCAAATCCAAATGCTTCCTCAAAAGAACATCTTTGAAGAATTTGCTCTCAAAGATGAAGACTTTACCCCCTTAAACCTCAAAACAAATGACTCAATTATTCCCACTAATTATTTGGGCAATAACTTTCTTTTTCAAATCGACCTATACTCAAAACTCATCGAAGATCAACACCTAATAGACTTCCAAAAAATTAACTACCCAATATATATGGAATTGGTGCTTGAGTTCTACAACAACTTAAGAGCTCACAACTATTATGATGCTCTCAGAACCAAGGTTCAGGGAAAAGTGATAACAATCACACCAGAGTTTTACGAAAAAATCTGAACATGAAGAATGATAGAGTTCAGATGAGAACAAATGGTAATGAAGTGTTAGTAAAATGTCACCCTAAAATGTGCCTGCTTCTAAACTGTTTTGGTTATAAATTCTCAACTTACTTCCCTGAAGTACTAAGATTTCTCCAGCATGCACTCACAAAGCTAGTTTTGATCCGAAAGGGCTCTCTGACCACTCTCTCCTCCTTCCAACACTGTATGCTTCAACACTGGGTGGAGATTAGAGTGATTAACATGTTGGTGCTGATCATCCATTATCTTAAGCAGCATAGAAACTCCCACGGCGCCCTTATCACCAGTATTCTTATCGCCAATGAAGTGAATTTATTCGAGTTCCAAGCTATCAATGGAAAGGAAATTCTTGAAAATAATTTCATGAAGCTAAGATTTGGAGAGACTTGGAATGAGGAAAAATCCAAAAAGCTAAGAGATGAGAAGAAAACTAGGGGTGGAAAGGCAGTGGATCCGGCTGAAGATGATTCGGTTCCAAAAAGGGCCAGAACCACCAAACCCAAAGCAAAACAGCAATAAGCCTTGGTTTGGGTGGAAGAAATTGATAAGGATACCCAAACCCTCTCTCAGCTACAGAAGAATAACCTTGAAAAGCCTAAGCCATAGGGTAGACTGATAAAAAATACGGATAAAAAGAGAAAAACTACAAATATCCCAGAGGTGGTAGTAGAGGATATGGAGAAAAAGGATGAGGCAAGAAGCAATTCACTATAAAGGCTGCACTTTTGATGAGGCAGTGGTAGCCCAAAAGAGCAAAATCAGGAAGCCTATGGGCATCGTGATTGATAAGGAAGCAGCTACAAGGGCTAAGGATGCTGAATTGGCCAAGGCCAAACAAATAAAGGGCAAGTATGTGCACGAATTTACTGAGGAGGTCACTTCGGATAACCCTCAGTATTAAATCATAAGAGAAGCTATGAAGGATAATGACAAGATTAACAAGCTCAGAGCCAATGGACCCAGAGGTTCTTTTGGCGTATAAGCAATACATGTTGATTCGGTAGATATGGCAACTCTAGCCTAGAATCCGGAAGCTGACCTCTTTGCTTTTGTACCCAGAACTGGACCACTTCCAGAGAACTTACTAAATCCAGAAGATAAAGCCATAAATGAAGAAAGGCCTGAAGAGACTTATGGAGAGGGTGTTGAGGACATTACCAACACGCCTGGGGAGTACATAAAAGTCCTGAACAGGCATGTGAAGGGATGACTTAGGACATTTCCAATCATCCGGGGGTTATGGAAGAGAGAAGACAAGAAGCAGCTGCTTAGGATCAAACACCAATCAATGAGATAATTTCTTACTCAGTGTCATTTAATGTTAATGCTGACACTTCTGCTGCTAGTGATACAGCAGATGATGAAGAGGAAAACTTAGATACACATACACCAAGTGTATCTAAGGAACAAGAGTCTAACCCGGAACACACCATTCTGGAGGAGGGACTTGGTCTGGGTTCCCAAGGGCACACTCCTAGAGTGGACTCAAGGGGTAAGGCTAGTTCGAGGGAATGTTAGAAGAGAAGAAAAGAGGGGAAGAAGAGGAATCCACAAAGGAAGAATCATACGGATCAAATGAGATTGGAACTAGCTTCGAACCTGAATCCCCTCCTTTTGCTAGTCCAATCAGAATACCAACTTCTAGCATAAATCAAGCCAAAGCTAAAAAGATCACAATAGCTTTAAAAATCCTACTAGAGGCTACCCAAGAGGAACACGAGAAGAGCTATATCAAACAGAGTCTCCAAAACATCTGTAAGCATCTTAAATTAGTGGAGAAAGTACTGATTCAACAATTCTCTCCTCCGAATACGAAAACTGAAATTGGGGAGCAAAAAGGGAGTGTCAAGAAGATAGAGCAGAAAGCGGAGGACTTCCCCACTGCCGATTTAGTGGTTGAAGTATCACTTGTAAAAGTCACCCCAATACTGAATAAGCTGAAAACAAGTGTAGCAGTAGAAACCGTTCTGTTGATCAGGCTAACATCGGAGCCACAAACAACTGCTCTACTATATTGGACAAGATCACCTCCTCCTCTGAATTTTCCACTGAAATAAAAGAGTACCTGGACTCCAAGTTTGGAAACTTGTCAAAATTCATTACTGAAAAAGAATAGAAGTTTGCTCTCCCCAGCCGCAATGAAAACCAACAAATAATATTGAATAAGCTCCAAGTTTGATGTTAACTATTGTTAACAGTAGAAGTATATATAGTGAAAAGTTATTATAAAAAAATTGCTTCTAAAGTACAATCTAATATTGTACTAGAAAAACCTTAGAAGCTAGAATTGAAAAATGTTGGGGGAGTTAAGGATGCAAAATTTATGGGGGTGTAAAAAAATTTGTAAATGACTAAGTATCAAGAATCATACTTAGATTATAAAACCCTCTTTCCTTGTGCTTAGACGTCTTAGGTTTTTGTTTCCATCAAATAGGGGAGATTGTTGGAAATAATGATACTAAACAACAAATAATCCGGATTAGGTTTGAAGTAAACAAAACACCTAAGTACAAAAAGACCTAAGTCACTACATCCGAACATATATCCAAGACATCCTAAGTCCAAGACAAGTGAAGACAATTACCTAAGCATAAATGGAAGCATCTGGTTAAAGTTTGAAAAGGAAACAAACTTTGAATTGCCCAAAATAGCATCCAAAAGAACTGATTGCATAAGCATCCGCAAGAAGACAAATCCGGAGATATTAAGTCTAACAACATCCGGAAGACTTAAAATTCTAGACGAAGGGAATAATTCAAATTATTAGAATTCCCTCCATTATTTTAGTCTCTAAGTCAAAGTTTCTTTTCCCTAAAGCAAGACAAAAATGACATCTAGCATTTTTCAGAGAAAGGTCAAATGACTGACACAGGAAAGAGAAAAAGGTAACAACCTTTTTCACTTAGACCAACAAGAAGGTGCGTGGAACTCACACAAAAAAGTACTGGCGTAAAAGTTGGTAAGTCACTAAAATACAAGGAAAATGATCACTGACAACTTTTCAGCCTCAATCCCAAGGATTCAAACGTGTCAAAATCTCTGTCTAACGGATTGATCAACGGTTCTAGAAGCACCACATATTACCTAATCAATAGTGAAGATTTGACTATACCTCAACAACCCACAACGGCTATATTTATGATGGAAGCCTATAATAGGGAACCTTCGCAAGTTGAGAAGGTGTTGGTTGACTTCAAGAAAGCAATATACAAGAGAATTCGCTAGAAAGCAATCAGTTCATAAATCCCTCCAAGAACCAAACCATGCAAAATTTGTTTGTAAGGATTCCCAAGTGAAGTTATATACTTGAGGAAGTCCCGAACCAAACCCTTTGAGAAAACAAAGTGTAAAGAATCCCATACTTGGGTGAGTAGTGAGATTATGATACAACTTAAAGTAGGTGCTTTGAGTGGGATCTCCCTGTAGGACTCAGCTTAGGTTTGGATAGAAATCTAAGTGGTATATCCTGCCAAAGACAAAAGTACTTAGCTAGGAATTGGGATTTCTAACGGTATATCCTACATCCAGAAGGGGGTACCATCCGGAGACAAGTTGTAAGGCTTGATTCTTGCCAGTTTAAAGGAATCCACTAGTAAAAAAGCTCGAAGGAAGGAAACTCTGGGGACTGGAGTAGGTGAGGCCGAACTAGGATAAAATACTTGTGTTTGAATTTCTAATCTTTACTTATTTGCATTGTTACTTTAATAACTGCATTATCCGGATCCATCCTCCGGATCATATTCAAACACGCTATATAAAAGAATTTTTAAAGTCTTACTAATTCCACGAAAAAGGGTCATTCACCTCCCTCTAACCTTTTTTAGACCCTCATAGAGACCAATAAGTGATATTAGAGCAAGTGTTGAACCTAGATATCTAACAATCTCTAGCTAAAGGTCTAAATTTTGATCTAAGTATCAAAATGTGTTTCCAAAACTCACAACTCCTTCCTAATCGTATGTCTGTTACCCGTCCTTCACTCTTCATCGGTGAACACTACACGTTCTAGAAAAATCGGATGAAGAATTTTATTCAGGCTTAAAGCATGAAGGCATGGATGGCCATTAAAGATGGTCCATATAAGCCTACTCATGAAGTT
The DNA here is from genome assembly GCA_947683365.1 of Euphorbia pulcherrima. Lineage (NCBI taxonomy): Eukaryota > Viridiplantae > Streptophyta > Magnoliopsida > Malpighiales > Euphorbiaceae > Euphorbia > Euphorbia pulcherrima. Next base: position 17,139,008 of record CANTUS010000013.1, on the reverse strand, counting down.
GATGGTTTAACTACCCGCAAGCCCTCAAGTCTATGGGATGAAAATGATTATAAGAGATTGCGTGAAAACACAAATGCTATTAACATGCTTCATTGTTCTCTTAGTGTAGCTGAATTCAATAGAATATCAAGCTATAAGACTGCACAAGAGATTTGGCATAAACTGGAAGTGACCTAGGAAGGAACAAACAATGTCAAGGAAGCTAAGATAGATCTATTTCAGCAAAAACTTGAATCTTTCAAGATGGAGCCTAAAGAATCCATTAGTAGCATGAACATTAGATACACCAATCTAGTGAATGAGATGAAGAGGTAGGGAAAGGAGATCTCAGAAGTAGATATGGTCAAGATGGTGCTCTAGAGTCTTACTAAAGAATGGGATAACAAAAAGGCTGCCATTGAGGAAGCTCATGATTTGAACTTCTACGGCTATGATGAGCTCATTGGTAATCTCTTGACTTAAGAGCTATCCTTGGAAAGATATAGCCAACAAGAGAAAAAGCCTAAAGAGAAGAAGAAAGCCATTGCACTCAAGGCAGATCTACCGGATCAGCTTCATCCAAAGAAGAAAAGATACTTAAGGAATCTCAATGCAGCAAGGAACAAATGGCCTTGCTATCCAAAAAGTTCTATAGATTCCTGAAGAAGGAAGAAAGAAGAAATTCTAGAAAATATGATTCTAGAAGAATAAAGAAAAGCACCTCTAGAAGGGATAAGTCCAGAAGGAATCTGGAAGATAAGAAGGATCCGGAAAAAGAAGCTGCATATTTTGAATGTGGAGAAAAAGGCCACTTTAGAACCAAGTGCTCCAAGCTCAAAAGAGATAGAAATACAAGAAGAAGGCAATGGTGGCTACCGGGAGTAACATTGAGGAAAGCAGTAGCTTATCTTCAACAAAAAAAGAAGAGACTGCCAACTGTGCATTCATGGCACTAACTCATCTGGAAGTAGAACAATCTGAAAGAAATGCCTCTAAGCAAGACACAGTGCAAATCAAGGAATCAAAATTAGAAACAGCAAGTACTGAGGTAAACTCTCACTTTAATTCTGTTTCTACCCAGAACTTGCTAGAGCTTTAGGGTTTGTGATCAATGCTGTGAGAAAGAGCACAAGAGCCATCAGATCCTGAAAAAGACAAGTTATGGAGGTCACTAAAGATGTTGAAGCCTTAGCACATGATGGCATCCTGATCAAAACAACAAAGCACGTTGATGAAGTTAAGGAGAACTACCTGAAGAATCAAGTGCAAATGCTAAGTACCAATTTGAGTGGGCTGGATAGAGAAATGGCCCTGATGAAGGAGGCATCCAAATGGATATTTGATCCTCCACAAAGAAGAAGAAATCCAAGGCAAGCTACATCAAGAAATCAACATCAAGTTGCCAAAAGAGATCTAAAGCCTTCCAATCAAAAGGAGAAGGTGGTCAGCAAGCAACCACAAGCCCAAAGATAATTGCTGCATAAAAAGGAAAGGCTAAAGCAGTCTACAATCAGCAACCTACCAAACAAAGAACAAATTATGCAGTAGAAGTTGTACCCCAAACCAACTTCTGAACACACACCGGATCAACAACTAGTGTATAAGAAGTTGGATATAGAGGGAACTATAGGAAGGAGGATCTTAAGAAGATTGAAAAGAAGTAAGAGCAGAATAGACCCATCTCAGGGTGTTGGTTTTATGGGAGAAACAATTTTATTACTAAATTATGTAGATTAGAAAATGGTTATTATGATGTTAATCCTTGGCCTGAAATGGTTGATAACCCGAGAGGACCCAAATCTAATTGGGTTCCTAAACCTACTTGATCAGTTTTGTAGGTATGTCTTAGATCCAAAGTAGATCAACACACTTGGTACATTGATAGTGGATGTTCAAGGCACATGACAGGTGATGAGAAGGACTTCATCACTTTAATCTGGAAGAAAGTAGGAAAAGTAAGCTTTGGAGAAAATTAAAAGGGATAGATCATTGGGCATGGAACCATTAGATCTGAATTAGAGATAGAAGATGTCTGATTGGTTGATTGATTGAAGTTCAACTTGCTAAGTGTAGCCCAACTCTATGATAAAGGAAGAAAGGTCACCTTTGACTCTAAAGGCTGCTCAATTTTTGATACTAAGTCTAATCAACTCATTCTTTATGTACCTAGAGTAAAGAATGTATATTCTATTAACAATAAGAATGATAAAAAGAATATTTGCTCGATGTCCAAAGAAAAAGAATCATGGCTATGGCACAGGAGGTTGGGACGTGTTAGCATGAACCTCCTGTCCAAACTAGCCAAAAAGGAATTGGTATTGGGTTCGCCTAAGGTTGCTTTTGATAAAAATCATATATGCATTGCATGTCAATTAGGTAAACAACATAAGAAAAGTTTCCCTTCCATTTCCTACATTCCTTCCAAAAGAGTACTTGAGCTCTTGCATATTGAGCTCTTTGGTCCAATCAAACCATTGGGTTTTGGTAGAAGAGAATACACCATGGTTATGGATGCTTATTCTCGCTATACCTGGGTTATCTTAGCTATCAAAGATGAAGCCTTTGACCAATTCTCAAAAAAAATCATCTGGATAGATGTAGAACAGGGTATAAGCATTGCACGCATCCGGAGTGATAATGGTGGTGAGTTAAAAAATAAGCACTTTCCTGAATTTTATGACTCCAAGGGCATTGAACATAACTTCTCTACCCCTTATACTGCTCAACACAATTGATTTGTTGAGAGAAAAAATAGGACCATAGTTGAGATGGCTAGAACAATCCTCAAGTGAAAATTGTTTGCCAAAATATTTTTGGGGTGAAGCCGTAAAGATAACATGTTATATTTTGAATAGAGATCTCATTAGAAAGACCATAGACAAGACCCCCTATGAAATCAGGAAGGGAAGGAAACCCGAAATTAGGTACTTCAAGGCATTTGGATGTAAGTGCTACATTCTAAATGATAGAGAGCAACTAGGAAAATTTGACCCTAAATCTGATGAAGCAATTTTCCTTGGCTACTCAACACATAGTAAAGCTTACAGAGTATATAACAAATGAACTCAAATTATGGTAGAGTCTATACATGTAGATTTCGATGAGACTAACCATGCATGCAAAAGAAGTTCCACTCTAATTCTGAAGCTGAAAACACTGGAGAAGTGAAAGAAGCCAAAGTTCCTGATTCATTCCAAATCAAGAAGTACAAAGAAGAAGATGAAGGAATATCCTTTGATCTAGAGGCACCACAAGTTGATCTCAACCCACATGAGATAAACTTCAATGATGGTCAAGAAGTGAAAGTTAAGGCAGAAGTGGAACAAGTTTCAGTCCAACATGAAAATCTACCAAGGGAAGTCTGGACTCACACAGATCATCCAGTTGAAGCAATTTTAGACAATGTCCAGATTCAAGTGAGAACTAGAGGAGAACTTAACCGGATGATAAACCATGTAGCTTTTGTCTCACTTATTGAACCAAAGAAGTTTCAATAGGCTAAAGGAGATTAAAGCTAGATGATGGCCATGGAAGAAGAACTAGATCAAGTTACCATGAATAATGTATGGGATCTAGTGGCACCTCCAAAAGGAAAGCCAATTGTTGGCACCAAATGGGTATTCCAGAATAAGCTGGATGAATTCAGAGTAATGGTAAGAAACAGGGCAAGATTGGTTCCCCAAGGCTACAATCAATAGGAAGGAATTGACTTTGAAGAAACATTTTCCCCTGTAGCAAGATTGGAGGCAATCCGGATTTTATGTGCTTTTGCATCATTCATGGGATTCACACTGTTCCAAATGGATGTCAAAAGTGCATTCATTTATAGAGTTATCCAGGAAGAAGTCTATGTAAAGCAGCCACATGGATTTGAAGACCCAAAGCATTCAGATCATATATACAAACTAAAGAAGGCCCTCTAAAGATTAAAGCAAGCACCAAGAGCTTGGTATGAGAGACTCACTATATTTCTTATATCCAAGGGATATATTCAGGCAAAGCATATACCACTCTTTTCGTCAAGAAGAAGAAGTATGATATCATTCTAGTTCAAACCTATGTTAATTACATCATCTTAAGAGCAGCAAATGAAAAGATGTATGAAGAATTTAGCTCTCAAATGCAGAAGGAGTTTGAGATGTCCATAATGGGAGAACTTACTTTCTTCCTTGGGTTGTAGATTAAGCAGAGTTCGGATGGGATTTTCATAATCCAATCCAACTACACCAAGGAGATTTTGAAGAAGTTTGAAATGGATAAAAGCAAGCCAATGTCCACTCCAATAGGCTTAGACATAGTCCTATCCAAGGACTGTGAAGGGAAAGATGTTGATCAGAAGCTATCTAGAGGAATGATTGGATCACTTCTATACTTGACAGCTAGCAGACTTGGCATACACTATACAGTTTGCTACTATGCAAGATATCAAGCATTTCCTAAGGATTCACATCTAAAAGCAGTAACAAGGATCCTTAGATACCTCCTAGGAACCACTGAAATTGGGTTATGGTATCCTAGTACTGGAGAATTTACACTCTAAGGCTTCACTGATGCAGACTATGGCAGATATACTTTTGAGAGAAAGAGCACATCTGAAGGCTATCACTTTCTTGGAGATTTCTTGGTGTCATGGTACAGCAAGAAGCAAACTTCTATTGCCTTATAAACTATAGAAGCAGAATAAATGGTAGCAGGAAGTTATGTAGCTCAACTCCTTTGGATCAAGAAACAACTAGAAGATTTTGGAGTTCATTCCGGATGTGTAGATGTAATGTGTGACAACAATAGTGCCACTAATGTGTCAAAGAATCCAGTGCTTTATAGTAGGATGAAACATGATAACATCAGGCATCATTTCCTCCGAGATCATGTGATGAAGAAGGATGTTGCATTAGTATACATACCAACCAATAAACAAAGGGCAGATATCTTTACTAAGCCATTAACTAAAGATCAATTCAACAAGCTAAGTGAGTCAATTGGAATGTCAAATCCAATTTGAGGGCAATCTGGAAGACATTGTGTTTGAAGTCCTATGAGTCAAGGAATCTAAAAACTAAGAAGAAATGAAGTTGACTCTGGATCTGGATCAAAGACCACCAGCTCAGTAGACAGAAAGGACACATGGTAGTAAAAGCGCGTAAAGGTAACTGTTCCTCTTTGAATTTCAAAAGTCTATCGGGAGTTACATGCGCGGTAAATTAAATAGCTGGTTTCAAAAATAAACCTTTCCAATCCTCCAGTTAAACAAAATTTACCTCTCTCCTAAAATTGAACCTGCCATGTCATCAATCCAGTTAAAGTTAACGGTGTTCGAATTACAATTCTACCCTCGCTTTGGAAGTTCTATATAAATCCTCAAATTTCCCCTTCTTCCTCATGTGAGTAACTCAATAATGTTACTCTGCAAAAATCTTTTCTCAAACCCTAACTTCTTGAAAACCTCTCAAATGGCAGACATAATGCCACACTTCCTCAAAAGAACATCTTTGAAGAATCTGCTCTCAAAGATGAAGACTTTACACCCTTAAATCTCAAAACAAATGACTCAGTTATTCCCACTGATAATTTGGGCGATAACTTTCTTTTTCAAACCAACCCATTCTCAAAACTCATCAAAGGTCAACACCTAGCAGACTTCCTAAAAATCAATAACCCAACATATCCAGAATTGGTGTGTGCATTCTATAATAACTTGAGAGCTCACAACTATTATGATGCTCTCAGAACTAAGGTTCAGGGAAAAGTGATAACAATCACACCAGAGTTCTTCAAAAAACATCTGAACATGAAGAATGATGGAGTTTATATGAGGACAGATGGTGATGAAGTGTCCGTAAAATATCACCCAAAAAATGGCTGCATCCAAACTATTTTTGTGACAAATTCTCAAATTACTTCTCTAAAGTACCAAGATTTCTCCAGCATGCACTCGCAAGGCTAGTTCTATTCTGGAAGGGATCTCTGACAACTATCTCCTCCTTCTAACACTATATGCTTTAATAGTGGGTAGAGAGCAGAGTGATTAACATGCTAGTGCTGATCATCCACTATCTCAAGTAGCACAGAAACTCCCATGGTGCCCCTATCACCAGGATTCTTATCGTGAATGAAGTGAATGTATCCGGGTTCTAGGCTGTCAATGGAAAGGAGATTCTTGAAAATAATTTCAAGAAGCTAAGATTTGGAGAGACCTGGAATGAGGAAAAAGCCAAAAAGCTAAGAGATGAGAAGAAAACCAAGGGTAGAAAGGCAATGGATCCGGTTGAAGATGATCCGATTCTAAAAAGGGCTTGAACCACCAAACCTAAAGCCAAACAGAAATAAGCCTTGGTTTCGATGGAATAAATTGATGAGGATACCCAAACCCTCACTCAGCTACTGAAGAAGAGCCCTGAAAAGCCTAAGCCACGGGGGAGACTGGTAAACATTGTGGATAATAAGAGAAAAACTACAAAAATCCCAAAGGTGGTAGTAGATGATGTGGAGATAAAGGATGAGGCTCCAATACCCAATAAGCAGTTCACCAGAAGGGCTGTACTTTTGATGAGGAAGTTACAGCCCAAAAGAGTAAAATCAGGAAGCCTATGGGGATTATGATTGATGAGGAAGCAGCTAAAAGGGCTAAGGAAGCTGAATTGGCCAAGGCCAAACAAACAAAGGTCAAGCATGTGCCCGGATCTACTATAGAGTTCACTCTGGATGACCCTCAGTATGAAATAATAAGTGAATCTATGAATGATAATGGTAAGATCAACAAGCTTAGAGCAGAAGGACCCGAAGGCTGTTCTGGTGCACAAGCAATACTTATTGATCCAGTAGATATGGTAACTCTAGCCCAGGATATGGAAGCTGACCTCTTTGCTTTTTTACCAAGAACCAGACCACTTCCGGAGAACTTACTTAATCTAGAAGATAAAGCCATAAAAAAAGAAAGGCCTGAAGAGGGTCATGGATAGGGTGTTGAGGACATTACCAACATGCCTGGGGGAGTACATAAAAGTCCTGAAAAGGCATATGAAGCAATGACTAAGGGCATTTCCAGTCATCCGAGATTGTGGAAGTGGAAGAGAGAAGACAAGAAGCAGCTGCTCAAGATCAAACACCAATCAATAAGGTAATTCCTGACTCAGTGTCATTTAATGTTAATGCTGACACTTCTGCTACTGCTCATACAGCAGATGATGAAGAGGAAAACTTAGACACACATACTCCAAGTGTATATAAGGAATAAGAGTCTAACCCAAAACATATCATTCTGGAGGAGGGACTTGGTCTGGGTTCCTAAGGGCACACTCCTAGAGTAGACTCAAGGGGCAAGGCTAGTCTAGAGGAACGGTTGGAAGAGAAGAAAAGAGAAAAAGAAGAGGAATCCATAGAGGAAGAATCATCCGTATCAGATAAGATTGGAAGTAGCTTCGGATCTGAATCCTCTCCTTTTGCTAGTCCAATCAGAATACCAACTTCTAGCATAAATCAAGCCAGAGCTAAAAAGATCACAACAGCCCTAAAAATCCTATAAGAGGCTAACCATGTAGAACTTGAGGAGAGCTATATCGAACAGAGTCTCCGTAACATCTGTAAGCATCTTAAATTAGTGGAGATAGTACTGATTCAACAATTCTATCCTCCAAATTTGAAGACTGAAATTGGGGAGCTGAAAGGGAGTGTCAAGAAAATAGAGCATTAAGTAGAGAACTTCCCCATTGCCAATTTAGTGGCTGAAGTATCACTTGTAAAAGTCACCCCAGTGCTGAATGAGCTAAAAACAAGTGTAGCAGCAGCAAACCATTCTGCTGATCAGGCTAACACTGGAGCTATAAATAACTATGCTAATATATTGGACAAGATCACCTCCTCCTCCTCTGAATTTTCCACCAAAATAAAAGAGTACCTGGACTCCAAGTTTGGAAACTTGTCAAAATTCATTGCTGAAAATGAAGAGAAGTTCGTTGTCCCTAGCCTCAATGAAAACCAACAAATAATATTGAATAAGGTCACAATGTTCATTGAGGAATACCTGCCTAAGTTGTTTGCAAAGCAGATGGAAAATATTGCACAAAAGGTAGTAGGCCAAATGAATGGGCAAGATACAGTCATAAATAATGCCAAGGAGGAATTTCATAAGGACATTATGACTGTCAACGATAGTGTTCATAATTGCCGAAGGGGCATGGGGCATGAAATTGAGGAGGCACTCTCATATCTGTGAAATCTATCCATTTCTGGATCATCCTCTTCAGCTTCTATTCCAGAGAGCCAACTCCTTCAAGTCATGCAAGATCTTGTACGGCATATAGGAGATACTAGGTTCTTCATACACAAGGGGATTGCTACTCTCCTTAAGGCTCTCTTCCCCTATTTTGATGAAAAGGATCATGGTTTTGTACTCCAAATGCATCCATACATCACTAAATCCTATACCCAGCTCCGGAAGGTCTTCTGGCCCCTATATCTAGCTCCAGCCACTGTGGATACCATTATAGATCGCAGAAGAAAGGGAAATGTACATTATTCCATCTACTCCACGGCTTGGCAGCAGCAATGGGATGGTAAAACCTATATGGAAATTTACCCCAAAGATGCAAATAAAAAGGGGGAGAATCAAGAACGGGAAGCTGAAACTGATAAGGGAAGAAAAGCAAAGGAAAGGAGAAGAAGGGAGAAGCATCATCTGGAAAGAAATAAACTTGTAATAGATTTAGCTATTTTCTTCAATGTAAAATCTGTAATAGCTAGATTTCTATTCACTTATATATTTCCGTATCATGTAATGCTAAACTTCATTGATGTGAACTATTATTAACAGCAGAAGTATATATAGTGAAAAGTTATTACAAAAAAATTGCTTCTAAAGTACAATCTGATATTGTACTCTAAAAACCTTAGAAGCTAGAATTGAAAAATGTTAGGGGAGTTAGGGATGCAAAATTTATGGGGGTGTAAAAAAATTTGTAAATGACTAAGTATCAAGAATCATACTTAGATCATAAAACCCTATTTCCTTATGCTTAGATGTCTTAGGTTTTTATTTCCATAAAATGGGGGAGATTGTTGGAAACAATGATACTAAACAACAAATAATCTGGATCAGGTTTGAAGTAAACAAAACACCCAAGTATAAAAAGACCTAAGTCACTGCATCCGGACATATATCCAAGACATCCTAAGTCCAAGACAAGTGAAGATAATTACCTAAGCATAAATGGAAGCAACCGATTAAAGTTTGGAAAGGAAATAAACTTTGAACCCCCCAAAATAGCAACCGGAAGAACAGATTGCATAAGCATCTGAAAGAAAACAAATCCGGAGATATTAAGTCTAACAAACATTAGGTAGACTTAAAATTCTAGACAAAGGGAATAATTCGAAGTATTAGAATTCCATCCATTCTTTTGGTCTCTAAGTCAATGTTTCTTTCCCCTAAAGCAAGACAAAAATGATAGCTAGCATTTTTCAGAGAAAGGATAAATGACTGACAAGGGAAAGAGAAAAAGGTAACAACCTTTTTCACCTAGACCAATAAGAAGGCAGGTGGAACTCACACCAAAAAGGTACTTGCGTAAAAGTAGGTGAGTCACTAAAATACAAGGAAAACGATCACTGACAACTTTTTAGCCTCAATCCCATGGATTTAATCGAGTCAAAATCTCTATCTAACAGATTGATCAACTGTTTTGAAAGCGTAACATATTACCTGATCAATAGTGAAGATTTGATTATAGCTCAATAACTTACAACGGCTTCATTTATGATGGAAGCCTATAAAAGGGAAGCTTCACAAGCTGAGAAGGTGCTGGTTAACTTCAAGAAAGCAATATGCAAGAGAATTTGCTAGAAAGCAATCAGTTTATAAATCCCTCCAAGAACCAAACCATTCAAAATCTATTTGTAAAGATTCCCAAGTAAAGTTATAAACTTAAGGAAGCCCAAAACCAAACCCTTTGAGAAAACAAAGTGTATGAATCTCATACTTGGACGAGTAGTGAGATTGGGATACGATTTAAAGTAGGTGCTTTGAGTGGGATGTCTCTGTAGGACTCAGCTTGGGGTTGAGTAGAAATCTAAGTGGTATATCCTACTAAAGACAAAAGGACTAAGCTAGGAATTGGGATTTCTAGTGGTATATCTTACATCCGGAAGGGGGTACCATCCGGAGACAAGTTGTAAGGCTTGATTCCTGCCAGTTAGAAAGGAATCCACTAGTGGAAAAGCTCGGAGAAAGGAAACTCCGGGGATTGGAGTAGGCGGGGCTGAACCAGGATAAAATACTTTTGTTTGAATTTCTAACTCTTTATTTATTTGCATTGTTACTTTCATAACTACATTATCCGGATCCATCCTCCGGATCATATTCAAACACGCTACACAAAGACTTTTTAAAGTCTTACTAATTCCGTGAAAAAGGGTCATTCACCCCCCTCTGACCTTATTTAGACCCTCATAGGGACCAACATTTTCAAGGCGTTAATTCTTTTTGTCTCTATCTCATTAATGTCCTGCAAAAAGTAACACTAAAAGAAAAAGATCCCTTTTTACCTTAAATGGTAAAGTCAGCTGCTTTGACAGACTTAAGTAACTCACTGAAATAATATATCGTAACGCACGCTGCTGAAACCAAATCTAAATATCAAGTGCTGAGTGAATATAACTTAGTCAGCGACTAACGTAGATACTCAGCCCATACCACTCAGTGTTAAACCAAATAACTAGGTCAGCGGAGACTCAGAATTCTACCCTCAAATTTACTAACTCCTCAACCAACCATAGACTATTTGATCTAACATCATTATTGATTTAACTAACTCAAACTGAACTTAATTGTTATGATCAAAACTTAAGCACTACTAAGTCATTCCACTGAGTCAATCAAATTCATGCTTGGTTTAACAATATTCTTTTGAAAGTAACATAAAACTCTCATTTTTCCAACATTTGATACCCCTCCCATTGGATGCTTGACACATATGCAGTTTTTATTATTATAATATATAATTTGTACATGTGTCAAACATCCAATAGGAGAGGTATTGAATACCCGATCCTATGTAAAAAAAACTCCTCAAACTCACCATTTTTTTATATTAATAAGCGAAATATTTATTCCTCTTAACTTTCAAATGTTAATAAATGAGTTTTAGCCAATATTAATTCCCTTTCTCATTTTCTATTACTATTAATAATGTAGGTATACACATTTAATAACAAGAATAGGTATTCTATATTTTTATTCACTTTCTCCTGCCATTAAAAATAGAAAGTAAAATATTTTGAAATAATTCTATATTGACTTTATTTTATAGTTAATACATTAAATTTAGTTACTCAGATTAGATATTTTTAAGCACTGCCGTTAGGACTCGATTGGCTCGTGGAAATCCTATTCCATAGAATAGAAATAGAAATGTATGGAAAGATGTCAAATATGACACATTATTCGTACAATACCACTCTTAGTACATAATCAAAGGCTAATTAATCATATTTCTGACCGATGCTTAAAAGAAAACCCTAACAAAGCCACTGCCACCATGCCGCACTTCCTGAACTACGACCACCGTCACTAGCCTCATCTTGATCTCCTCATCCGATCAACACTGCATCCTTCTTATCCAGGACAACCCCCTCAACCCTGGACTTCAGTCTACTATTGGTCAGATTGTTAGTCATGATCACGCTAATCCCAGAAACCATAATCGCTGTTATTTTATCGTCACTATTCTCAGTTTGTGATCAGGTTGTTTGACTATGTTCTTTATTCAGATTAACTTTGATTTTTGTTTCCTTGTTGATGATTCATAATTGGAGAGTTAGATAGAAGTCGCCTTGCCCCTCACTTAGCGCGACCCACCCTTAAGAGAGATAGGTAGAAGGACGCTTGCCCTCTCCAAGCCCACTTAACCAGAGAGAGTTAGGTTGATGGACGCTTGTCCCTCTCCAAGCGCAACCCCTCACTATGAATCATCCAAGGCCTCATCAGGATTCTAAGGGTTATCACACCCAATATTATGCTAATGGTCGTTCTCTTTTGATTTTTAACGATCATTAGAGTTCATCCCAATCTGCTAGGCTCCATCCCCCTCAACCAATAAACCCTAATCCCCAAACAGTTTCCCACTTTCATGGCTCCAAGATTTATTTTGAAAACTTCCTAAATTCACATCATGACTCAAGTGCCATGCGGCTGGTTTTTAGAAAATATGGTGTGAACGGTTCTGTGTATATTGCTAGAAAACGTAATATGAAAAATCTCAACTTTGGCTTCATTGACCTTGTTGGTTGCCTTCCAATGCATGAGGCTCTTTATAAGCTTAATTCTATGGTGATTGGTACAGTTTGTCTTCAAGCTTACAAATCTAAATATTTTGCCCATCAAACCTTTACGCCACGAAAAAATAGTATAGACTGCTCCTAACTTGATTTCAAGGAAATCTGATCCTACAAGGAGCCAATTTCGTGACTCTCCTAGGGATAGTCACACTTATGTAGATGTGGTAGCTCATACCTTGAATTCAATTGTGGTTCACGTAGACAATTCATGTAACATGGCACAATGGACTCCCTTCTCTTGCATGGCAGTGGTTCGAAATTTGTCTCTTATTCCTAATTTATTTGATGTGGTGAGGAAACGAGAGTTTGCACTGAAGTTCATTGATCCCTTAGGGGGTAACCAAGTTCTACTCTATTTCTTTTTGACCGATGCACTCACTGGGTTCCTCGATGGTGATTGGCTATCCTTGAAGGATCTATTTTCTAAGGTTACCCCTTTTAATTCTAATGTTATTCTGAACGAGTGCTTGATGTATATGGATTTTGTGGGTATTCCTCCAGCTATTATTTTTGAAATTTTAATCCGCTAGTTAGCTTCTCAACTAGGGAAGCTGGTTTTGTTTGACTTCAACTTTGAATGCACGGGTCGTTTAGATGTCGTCTCTTGCCTCATGATAGTTTCGATTAACTCCATTAATCAGGTGTTTGATCTTATAATTGGAGACATAGTGATACGTTCAGGCAAGTTTTAGACATGCAGTGGGCTGTCAGAAGTGCTCCTATGTGGAGTCTTCTTATCTCTTACCATTAGGATGCTCTGATACTAATCAAGTTTCTAGACATACTAACTAAAACTTGCTTCAAATTCCTTCAGCTGTGTAATCCCTATCTTCGAATTTGAACCTTAATGGCCCCTTGCTATCTGACAATGTCCTGCCTGTTCTTAGCAATTCAAGTTCTACAACCAATCGTTTGATTTCTAGTGGACCTTTATAAAATGGAAATATCATGCCTGTTATTATTACCTTGAGTTTTTCTGGTCCTGATATTGCAAACATGAACCGGATTATTTTATCTTGTGAGCATAATCTACCGAATGAAAACCTCCTTACTTGGTAAGTTGGGGAGAAGCTTGGTCTCTTCAGGAAATGTAACAAGGAAAGATTATAGATGCCAAGGAAACTATATCCATGTGATTTAGCTAGGTTCATTCAAGGTCTTCTTATTTTAATTATGTCTTTAGCTTTTATCAGTTGGAATTGTAGAGGTGGATTGAACAACAGTGCCAAACAACTGTTTGTTTGATCATGCATTCAGAAACATAATTTACATTTCATGGTGTTACTTGAAACGAAAATTGCTAGTGTTTCAGATCAATTAATTCAAAATTTTTGGGGTTACAATAATTTCTCTTATCACTATACTCAACCTCAAGGTTTATCGGGTGGCTTGTTGGTTTCTTGGAACACGTCTTTAATGCAAGGTTCTGTGATTCACTCATCTAATCGTTGGTCTATTTTTCACTTCTCCTCCATTCAATTTGATGTGTTTTTTATTGCACTCTATGACTCTACTGATCATGTTGTGAGGAATCAAATGTGGCATGATTTATTACCTTAGGTTAGAGAAAAATTGCGCATTTTACTTTATGGTGATTTTAATGAAATCCTCCATGATTCAGAGAGATCAGGTGGGGGCATTTCATCCTCTATGGTGGCTTTTAAAGATTTCTTTAATGCTAATGAATTGATTGACTTACCGCTTAATGGCTGCGATTATACTTGGCATAATAGTCCATCTTTCTCTCGCATTGATAGAGTGCTTGTTTCATGTGACATTCTTGATGATTGGCCTTCTTCAATTACTTTGACGGTTGATACGGCCTTATTAGATCACTTCCCGATAATCTTTTGCTCTCATCCCTCTTCTAGTTTTGGGCCGAAGCCTTTCCGATCATTTAACATGTGGTGGGACCATTTAAAATTCTTACCCTTTATTCATTCTAAATGGGCAGCCATCTACTCTAATTTTCAACAAAGGGATATTCGTTTTAAACTAACGCAGTTGAGTAAGGATATCTCTTCTTGGCACTCGGTGAACTTTGGAAAAATTAAACTACGAATCAAGGAACTTGAGTCATATATTCTCACGCTCACTTCTAGTAGTGAGGCACGGCCCTTACCTTCGACCGATTCATCTGACCTTTACTTAGCTCGATCATACTTACTGCAACTATGATCTAATTTAGAGAAGCTTCATCATCAACAATCTTGGGCTTCTTGGACTTTATTAGGAGACGACAACACTTCCTTCTTTCATCGTATTGCTTTAGCTCATTTTAGCAGCAATCGTATCGCCCACTTAGAGCTGAATGGTAGCATCATTTTAGATGCCTTATTAATATCTTCCACTATTCGTGCCTTCTACGAACAGCTCTATGCCGCCAAGCCAGATATACCATTCTCCCTTCGATGACAATTATTTGTGACTATTTATATTGAGCAAAATACTCGACTGTTGGCCCCTTTTACAGAGGAAGAGGTTTGGTCTAGCATTCAGGCTTGTGGGTGTTGGGAACTGATAGTCAGATTGAACATGCATAACAGGAATGGTGGAAAATCAAAATTTTGTCCTTGTCCCCAGGAACTCCTATTAGTTGCATATAAATTAAATAAAGCCTTAACTAAACAATTCTCTACCTAGGTTAGCATGCAAAAGAGCCAGACATACCATAATTCTAAATTATATTCTAGTATAAATATTTTATACTAAGTATGTTATAACTCTAAGCTATAACCTAATCATAAAATACACTAAGCATGCAAAACAACCTAAGCATAATCATTAAGTCTAAAACGCTTAAAGAAAATGACTTAATAATTAAATGTGAAAATAAGGACATGCCAGTTGAAGCGTGCTTTAGCAGAACTTCGTTACACAAGCCTCTAAAGTAGGATAGCCTCTATAAGTATCAACACGAACCCCACCAACCAAAACCTCCTAATAAGGAAGAACTAAAGAACCTTGAGTAGCTGCTAGGCCACTCCAAAATCCCACCCAAAAATATAAACTAAATTATTCAAGTTCCATTTGAATTGGTGCGAATTGGAATGGGGAAAGGAGCCCCTATTTATAGATGGACCAAAGGCTCCACCTAATTAACGCGGGATGGGTAAATACCCATCGCGCCCCTTGGGAACACGCGGATCCTAGTGGATCTACGTGTGGACCAAGGTAACCCAGCTTGCGGCAACCCGGCTTGGCTTGCCGCATAAGGCAGGCTTATATGAGCCTGCCTTGTCCCGCTACCTGGGCCTCACGGGCTTTCCCGTGAGCCCAGCTCGCGGAGGCCCTTCTTGGGCTGGGCAAGCGCTACACATGCAACGCCTGTTCAGCCCAAGCTACGTGCCCACGTAACCTGGGCTTGCATGACAAGCGGCCCATGAGTACACTATGCACTCGTGTGGCCTTTTTTCTTTATAGTCCCCACGAGTCCTTTCGGGCCCTTAGGGCCTACTTGCGCAGGGTCCAACCCTCGGCTTGGTAATCTGATTTTTTTGGCTTCGTTTTATTTAATGACCCTAATAAAATTAGTTATCGGTCAATAAATAAAAACTCTTTATTCCAATCAAACATTTATTTTATGATCCTAATAAATTAGTCGCCGATCAAAATAAATTGCTTGGTCTATCCAAAATTGATCCAATCAGTTTTAACCAATTAAATAATAATCCAATTATTATTTATATCATATTTTCGTAATAGAATAAATCTATTAGTTCTTTACTTAGTCCGATGAAAATCCAATGTGTGTGACCTTATAGGATCCCAAAGTATTGAGCTGTTAAGGCTTAACCAACCCTTGTTCTAATAGAACCATTGGCTTGAGGTTCTAGATCATGAATAGAACTCGATTACCTTAAACAACTGTAGTACGCCTCTAGCAAAGGTCTATAATACCCCATTACTTGGAACTTCGTTTGTGCTTATGACTTAATTCCGGTTAATGCAATAGTTATCCAATGTGATGAACTCCTGCCATTCTTTAATATTAGTACCATCAGGTTTATAGGGTTTGGTTAAGTGTTAATCCACTGATAGCAAGGTTGCTCCAAGCTATTCCAGTTATTTATTTGTTACCGAAGTATATTGCCTTTTACCATAGTGTGTTTGACTAGAAACCATTTCTATCAAACACATACTCTGATTAGAGGTTTATGGCAATCATCACTTCAACAAGTGACCATGTACAACTTCTTAATATATCCAGAGCGATGGATTCTTTCCGACTACTCAACTTACCAACGTACTGTCATCACTATACCCGTAATCACCCGTAGCACTCAAATTAATGAGCGTATAGCAATAGTACCATACAAGGTAACTAGCATCTTAAGTATAAGGATACTCTTAAAGCTTATTGCATGACGATAAACACTAACACATTGATATATACACCAAGTGTTTATCTTACAACGGTCTCCAATATATCTCCCAGATATATCCATGTGTCTAACTTAAGGCACCACCTTCAGTCCCTAGGAAATTGACTCCTTGGACCCATTCCAAGAAAGTTGACCACATGCTAGTCTTTCCGCTTCATCAATATCCTTTCTCGATAAAACTATGACTACGGATAGTTTAGACATAATCATAATTACACATGAAGCAGGCTCCACCAAATATAGTCCAACTATAATTTCTCTGACTTCATACTATGATATGTCAAGGACTTTTGTATACATATATCAATGAATATATTTAACCAGCTATAATACACATACACATAAACACATTGATATAAACAAGAGATCAAATGCCTTTATTGATTAAACAAATTATTCGTACTATTACATAGTTAAGATATATCGCCCTAATTACCTTAAGGGTATACATCATATCCAACAAACTCCCACTTGCACTAAGGCCAATTAACCATATGTCTTAATCCATATGCTTTAACATGCTGGTCATGTTTGACTTGAGTCAATGGCTTTGTTAGACCATCAAGAAAGTTCTGATCAATGGGTATATATTCTAATCTTATTATCTTAGCATCGATAATCTCCTTGATTATATGATACTTTCTAGATACATGTCTGTTTTTTTATGAGACTGCGGTTCCTTTGCCTGAGCTATGGCACCATTGTTATCACAATACAAAGTAATTTGATCAACAACCTCAGGCACCACACCGAGATCACCAATAAATCCCTTTAACCAGATAGCTTATTTTTCTGCTTCGCAAGAAGCAATGTATTCAGACTTCGTGGTTGAATCAGAACTAGTTTCTTGCTTGGAACTCTTCCAGCATACTGCCCCTCTATTTAACATATACATAAATCATGACTAAGACTTAAAGTCATCCTTGTCAAATTGAAAACTGGTGTCAGTGTAACCTCTGATTCTGAGGTCACCTTCTCCATAAATCAAGAACTCATCCTTAGTCCTTCTCAAGTACTTAAGGATTGCCTTGATGGCCATCCAATGCTTTTCACCTGGATCTGACTGATATCTACTCGTAAAGCTCAAACCTTGAGAGACATCTGGCTTAGTACATATCATGGCATACATGATGGATCCTATCGTGAATGCATAGGGTATATCCTTCATACGCATTCTCTCCTGAGCTATCTTCGAACACTCAGCCTTAGATAGGCTAATCCCCTTTATCATCGGGAGATAACCTTTCTTAGAATGCTCAAGGTTGAACCTATTCAATACCTTGTCAATATATGTACTTTGAGAAAGACCTAACAGCCTCTTAGATCTATCCCTATAGATCTTTATACCCTGTATAAATGCTGCTTCAACTAGGTCTTTCATGGAGAACTTTCTTGACAACCTACTTTAACATTTTGAAGAAGAGAAATGTTGTTTCCTATTAGCAGAATGTCATCGATATATAATATTAAGAAAACGACTACACTCCCACTAACCTTTTTGTGAACACAAGGCTCATTAGCATTTGGATAGAAATCCAGTTCCCGGATTGTCTGATCAAACCTAATATTCCAACTCTTGGATGCCTGCTTAAGTCCATAAATGGATATTTGTAGCTTGCATACCTTTGAGCCATTCTAAGACGTAAAACCCTCAGGTTGTATCATATACACATCCCGGTCTAAGTCCCAATTTAGGAATGTTATTTTAACATCCATCTGCCATATCACATAATCGTAATGAGCAGCAATGGCAAGGAGTATCCTAATGGATTTAAGCATGGCTACCGGTGAGAAAGTTTCATCATAGTCTATACCTTCACATTGACTATAACCTTTCACCACCAACCTTACCTTATAGGTAATTACATTACCGTCCATGTTAGTCTTCTTCTTAAAGACCTATTTGCACCCAATTGGTCTAACCTCTTGCGGTGCATCAACCAAATTCCAAACTTGGTTCTTATACATGGAATCCATTTCTGATTTCATGGCTTTTAGCCTTTTATCAAAATATGAGCTCTTCATTGCCTCATCATATATCCTTGGTTCATCATCCTCCATGAGATACACTTCCTTATCATCAATAATGATAAAACCATATCTCTCGGGACCCTCATGAACATAACTTAATCTTCGCAATAATTGTATTTCAATAGGTTGTTCTTGGATCACACCTTCCAGTGTATCCAGAATGGGGTCAATCAGTTGATTGTCTGTTTCTTCCTCTTGAACCTCCAGTTCAAAATTGCTCCCACTCACTTTTACAAGTAAGTGTTCCTTTTCCAAAAAGTGAACATTTCGAGACACAAATACCTTTTGTGCTTCGGGTTGGTAAAACAAGTATCCATCAGTTTCCTTTGGATATCCTAGGAATAGACATTTGTCAGATATAGCGTTTAGCTTATCTGACGCTATCCTCTTTACCATAGCAGGACAGACCCTCACTCTTAAGTGACTTAGAGATGGTTTCTTATTACACCACCTTTCGTAAGGTGTAGAATTAACTGACTTGGAGGGCACTCTGTTTAGTATATAAACTGCACTCTCTAGTGCATATCCCTAAAAGGATTTACTAAGATCTGCATGGCTCATCATGGACCTGACCATATCTAATAAATTCTGATTCCTATGTATATGGAGGGGTCCACTAGGGAACTATTCCGTTTTTCTTTAGATAATCCTGAAACTCCTAACTTAAGTATTCTCCACCTCGATCTGATCAAAGTGTTTTAATACTTTTCTCAAGCTGTTTCTCTACTTCAGCTCTGAATAGTTTGAACTTTTCAAAACTTTCAGACTTGTGCTTCATCAAGTACAAATAACCGTATCGTGAGTAATCATCAATAAAGGTTACGAAGTAGGAGTATCCTCCTAGTTCTTGAACACTCATTGGACCACACACATTAGTATATATAAGTTCCAATGTACTTGTGGCCCGCTCACCCTTCCTTGAAAGGGTAACTTTGTCATTTTTCCTTTTAAATAAGGTTTGCAATCACCATAAGACTCCAAGTCTATTAGGCCCAAGTCTCCACCCTTATACAACTTGGTTAAGCAATCTTTGTTTATGTGGCCTAAATGACACTGCCATAAGTAGAAGGAATTCTCATTGTCTAACTTAACTTTCTTCACATTGTTTATATTGAAAACTTCTGTTTTAGTATCCAGAACACAAATTCCACCTTTCAACATTCTATAACCATAAAGAACATTATTCAAACGAATCTGATAATTATTATTTAAAAATAAAATTTCAAATCCCTCTACTGCTAAACACACAATAGATACAATATTCTTGGTAACACTTGGAATGTAGTAACAATTATTCAAAACTAAAACAAGTCCACTAGGCAAAACAAGACTAAAACTCCCTACAACCAATGCAGCAACTGTGGCTCCATTTCCTATACGTAGGTCCATCTCCCCTTTTGTAAGTTTTCTATAGTTCCTTAATCCCTGCACAGAAGTACAGATATAAGAACCACAACCAGTATCTAATACCCAAGTGGATTCATGCAGAAAAGTAGCAAAATTTTCAATTACAAACATACCTAAAGTAGATGCCTCTGTAGGCTTCTTCTTCAAATCCTCAAAAGTAGGAGCTTTGCAATCCCTCTTCCAATGTCCCGGTTTTCCACATTGGAAGCAGACATACTTAGATGCCTTCTTTTCTTTCTTCTTTTTACTGATTCTTTTCTTAGCACCCAGTGTCTGCTTCTTCTTCTTAGAAGCCTTGCCTTTTTTAACCAACAGTAGAGGTTGCTGATCCTTCTTAATCTGAGGTTCTACTATTTTCAGCATGTTGATTAATTCAGGGATAGTAGAATTAATCTTGTTCATGTAATAGCTAGTCACGAAGCCTGAGTAACTATCTATCAAAGACATCAACACAAGGTTAATGCTTTAGTCATGATTCATCTCGAATCCTAATCGATTCAGCTTCTCAAGGTATCCCAAGAGTTTCAGTACATGCTGAGAGGCAGAGGTGCCAGCCTATATCTTGGTCCTAAAAAGGAGCTTGGAGGTCTCATACCTCTCTGTCCTTTCCCTCTCCAAAAAGAGTTCTTCAAGATGGAGAACCTTGTCCTCCAAGGGCAAGTTCTCATGTTATTTCTGAATCTCAGGATTTATGGACCCCAACATGATACACATGGCAGTCTCACGATCTTTCTTATGCTTCAACCAGGCATCATATTCCATATGATCCTTAACATCAAGTTCTAGAGGGAAAATTTCACTTAGAACATAGGCAATTCCCTCGGATCTGAGAACTATTCTTATAGCTCGGAACCAATCGAAAAAGTTCAAGCCATTCAATTTGGTGTTAAGTAACATACGGAGATTAACATTGGAAGTCATTTTCAACCTAAGATATAAGAAAAGAAAAAGAGTTTAGATATTAGTTTAAGTACATGCCTATAATATAAGGTCTTTTAATTAAACACATTTGTCCTACTATTTTCTTTGATATTTGTAATAGCTCATTCTATTGAATTCAGGAATTTTAGCCCAGATAAATTTCCTAGTAGATAGCATCTATAACTAGTCTATTATAACCCCTAATTTTATGAGCCAAGTCATAATAGTTAATTACAGTTGGAATCCCATTCCATTTGCATCGCATGCAATTGCTAATTCATTCAAGTTCCCTATTCCCAAGGCATCTCCTTGAATATGTCTCAGATCTAGGCCTACCCCCCAATTTTATGGTGGACTACGCCAGCTCTGTTAAGGCAGACCATATCCCAAACTTTACAACCAATCAATGTGGATTAAAAGGAACGCTTTGCGTAGCACTTTGATAGCCCAAAGAGACCATACTATAAATTTGAGTAAGGAAGACTACAACTTGCCTTAATATATTTACTTTGGGATTTTATTGGTGTTAAACGTCTCACCCAATCTAGGATTTTATCAGATGGACAAAATTATAATAACTTGTATTAATTCCGGGAATTTTAGAATTAATTTATAAGGTCTAACCTTAGGTGGGTTCCACTCTTTATTATAATTATTCCATCAACCTAGATTATATGCAAAATAATTAACACTTTTATTTGTTATATTTATATTGCATTTCCTTCAAGCTTTTATTCAATAAATTTAATTTTTTTTACTTTGTTATAGAAACATATAAGCATCATCTTATATACTAGAAATAAATTAGTTCATATTAATCCCCAGATTGGTCAATTAAAATTTTACCAATATATGTTCCCAAGTAAGAGAGGTACTCTATGAGGAGTAGACACCAAGTCCAATCCTTAGCCAGAACAAATATGGGCATAAACCTGAAGACCAATGGATTCTCTTGAACTAATAAATTTCGTTCTTTCAATTTATATAAATTGTAAGCATCTATAACCCATATAATTTAAATAAATTATTGACACTTGTATAATTTGAGTAAGTTGGGTAGGCTTATTCAAAATTATTCATAACCATTTTCTAACCTTAAAATGAAAGGCACAAGTTCATATATATTGTTCCAAACAATTAAATAAACAAATCATTTCATATAGAAAATAATATTTAGTTCGTTTCTAACTTAATTATACACTAAATAGGCAGGCTCTGATACCACTGTTGGGAACTAACAGTCAGATTAAACATGCATAACAGGCATGGCAGAAAATCAAAATTTTTTCCGTGTCCCCAGGAAATCCTATTAGTTGCATATAAATTAAATAAATAATTCTCTACCTAGGTTAGCATGCAAAAGAGCCAGACATATCATAATTCTAAATTATATTCTAGCATAAATATTTTACACTAAGTATGTTATAACTCTAAGCTATAACCTAAGCATAAAACAACCTAAGCATAATTATTAAGTCTAAAACGCTTAAAGAAAATGACTTAATAATTAAACGAGAAAATAAGGACATAACAGTTGAAGCATGCTTTAGCAGAACTTCGTTACACAAGCCTCCAAAGTAGGATAGCCTCTATGAGTATCCACACGAACCCCACCAACCAAAACCTCCCAACGAGGAAGAACTGAAGAACCTTGAGTAGCTGCTAGGCCACTCCAAAATCCCACCCGACAATATAAACAAAATTATTCAAGTTCCACTTGAATTGGTGCGAATTGGAATGGGGAAAGGAGCCCCTATTTATAGGTGGAGCAAAGGCTCCTCCTAATTAATTCGAGATGGGCAATTACCCATCCCACCCCTGGGAACACGCGGATCTTAGTGGATCCGCGTGTTGCCCAAGGCAACCTGGCTTGCGTAGTAAGTCGGGTTGGCTTGCCGCACAAGGCAGGAGCCTGCCTTATCCTGCGAGCTCAGCCTCACGGGCTTTCTTGCGAGCCCAGCTCGCGGAGGCCCTTCTTGGGCTAGGCAAGCACTGCACATGCAGCGCCTGCTCAGCCCAAGCCGCGTGCCAACACAAGTTAGGCTTGTGTGGCACACGGTCCACGAGTGCACTATACACTCGTACGGCCTTTTTTCTTTATAGTCCCTACGAGTCCTTTCGAGCCCCTGGGGCCTACGTATGCAGGGTGCCACCCTCACCTTGGCAATCCGATATTTTTGGCTTCCTTTATTTAATGACCCTAATAAAATTAGTTACCGGTCAATAAATAAAAACTCTTTATTCCAATCAAACATTTATTTTATGACCCTAATAAATTAGTCGCCGGTCAAAATAAATTGCTTAGCCTATCCAAAATTGATCCAATCAATTTTAATCAATTAAATAATAATCCAATTATTATTTATATCATATTTTCATAATAGAACAAATCTATTAGTTCTTTACTTAGTCCGATGAAAATCCAATGTGTGTGACCTTATAGGATCCCGAAGTATTGAGCTATTAAGGCTTAACCAACCCTTGTTCTAATGGAACCATTGATTTGAGGTTCTAGACCGTTAATAGAACTCGATTACCTTAAACGATTGTAGTACGCCTCTAGCAAGGGTCTACCATCCCCCATTACTTGGAATGTCATTTGTGCTTATGACTTAATCCCGGTTAATGCAATGGTTATCCAATGTGATGAACACCTTCCATTCTTTAATATTAGTACCATCTAGTTTATAGGGTTCGGTTAAAGTGTTAACCCACTAATAGCAAGGTTGCTCCAAGCTATCCCAGTTATTTACTTGTCACCGAAGTATATTGCCTTTTACCATAGTGTGTTTGACTAGAAACCACTTTTATCAAACACATACTCTGATCAGAGGTTTATGGCAATCATCACTTCAACAAGTGGTGAGGTACAACCCTTTAATATATCCGGAGTAATGGATTCTTTCCGACTACTCAGCTTACCAACGTGTTGTAATCACTATACCCATAATCACCCGTAGCACCCTAAATTAATGAGTGTATAGAAATGACCCAAAGTATAGCAATAGTACCATACAAGGTAACTAGCATCTCAAGTATAAAGATACTTGCAAAGCTTATTACATGAAGATAAACACTAACACATTGATATATGTACCAAGTGTTTATCTTACAGCGGTCTCCAATATATCTCCCAGATGTATCCATGTGTCTAACTTAAGGCACCACCTTCAGCCCTTAGGAGATTGACTGCTTGGACCCATTCCAAGAAATTTGACCGCATGCTAGTCTTTCCACTTCATCAATATCCTTTCTCGATGAGACTATGACTAGGGATAGTTTAGACATAATCATAATTGCACATGAAGCAGGCTCTACCAAATATAGTCCAACTATAATTTCTCTGACTTCATACTATGATATGTCAAGGACTTTTGTATACATATATCAATTAATATATTTAACCAGCTATAATATACATACACACAAACACATTGATATAAACAAAAGATCAAATGCCTTTATTAATTAAACAAATTATTCGTACTATTACACAGTTAAGATATATTGCCCTAATTGCCTTAAGGGCATACATCATATCCAACAGTGGGGAGAATAAGGCTCCAGGCCCAGATAGATTTAATTTCTATTTTTATAAAAAGTTTTGGGGGGGATTTGAAGCCCGAACTTATGAAGATTTTTCTCCGTTTCTATGACTCTTCCCGCCTATCAAATTCTATTAAGACTTAACGTGAATAACTTTAGACCCATTGCTCTCATTCACGGGATATATAAGATACTTGCAAAGTAGTTGGCACACCGATTACAACCAGTTCGTCCAAGTGTAATTTCAGGAAATCAATTTGCTTTTATCAAGGGGAGGAATATTCATGAATGCTCATTCTTAGCAATAAAAGTTATCAACTCTATTCAATCGTGTCGACGTTCTTGCTTTGTCTTGAAGCTTGACTTCCATAAAGCTTTTGATAGTATATCTTGGCCTTATACTAATGCGGTTCTTCGGAGAATGGGTTTTGATAAAAAAAAAGGATTTCATGGCTTTCTAAATGCCGAAAAAATTTGACAGCATCGGTTATGATTCATGGTTCGGCAAGTGAACCTATTCGTCTTCGTAGAGGAGTAAAGCAAGGTGATCCACTTTCACCTTTTCTCTTTGTCTTAGTCGTGGAAGGCTTGAAGCAATTATTGGATACTAATATCCGTGAGGGGCTGTTACCAGGTTTTCGTATTGATGATTCTTTGCCCGATATTTCACTCCTCTAATTTGCAGATGATACGTTATGTTTTCTTTCGGCTGATGTGTCACTTATTCCTAATTTTATCCATGTTTTGCGGTGTTTTGAGTTGATTTCTGGTTTGAAAATAAATTACCACAAGAGTTCTTTACTTGGGGTTAATGTTCATGATGGAATGTTGAATATGGGTGCGTCCCTACTAGGTTATCGTGTTGAGCAATTACCAATCAGTTATTTGTGCAGCCCGCTCTTTATGGGTCATGTACAAGCTAGAAATTGGGATCCACTTATTGCTAAATTTAAGGTTCGATTAGCAAATTGGAAGGGAAATGGTCTTTCTTATGCGGGGAGAGTTGTTCTCGTCAAGTCGGTCCTCTCTTCTCTACCCGTTTACTTATTGTCTACTCTCAAATTACCTGATTCGATTAATGTCAAGTTAGTGTGGTTGATTAGGGACTTTCTTCGGAGGGGGGATTCGAGTTTAAGTGGCATTTGCAAAGTTAGTAGGGATCTAATTAACTTACCAAAACAGCTAGGAGGTTTGTATATTCTTGATTTGAGGCTAATGAATTGTAGCCTTCTAGCTAAATGGTTATGGAAATTCCGATCGGCAAATCAAAATTCGCTTTGATTTATGCATTGCGTTGGACGTTACAATTTTGGCTCTTGGCATGATCTTATCAACTCAGACTTATCTTCGATTTCGCCAATTTAGTCTAATGTGGTTTCACATTATTTTCGAAATAATTCTTACTGGGAATTCTTTACTAGCAATTGTCATGTTACGGTAGGAAACGATTTGGCATCATCCTTTTGGCATGTTAACTGGAAGTCTAATCAACCTTTGTCATCCTTATTCTCGGACCTTTATGTCATTTGCAATTGTAAGAAACCTTCAATTAAAGAGGGTTGCACACATATATTTGGGAATGATGCATTTTCTCGGCCTTTTTGGAAACGGAGATTGCGAATATCTAATCAAAATCGTTGTGATCAGTTATGAAGTTGGATTTTCGCCTCATGTCCATCGTTATTTGAAGCAGCCACTTCGGATGCCCAGCCTTATCAATAAATGCAACTAAGCTTTTCTCTAGAAGATGATCGTTTCAAGTGGGAAATAGGTAAAAATAAAACATTTTCGGTGGCTTCTTTTTGTGTGGGCTATTATTAAAATGCTCATTGGACTCAACTGGACGTGGATTATATGTTATTATGGAAATCGTGTCTCTTGCTGAAAGTTAAGTTTTTTGGTTAGCTTTTGTTTCATGGTCGGTTGCCGACAAAATCTTTTCTTTTCCACAGAGGTTGCACATTGGTTACTAACGAGATTTGTCCATTTTGTTCGGAGCTGGAATCTATAGATCATGCTATCTTATTTTGTTTAGAGAGTTATAAAATTTGGCGGCGTATATTTGGTTGGTTTGGTATTGCGCTGACTATGCCTTCTTCTACTTACGGGTTCTTTTGATTACGAGATTCTTACTTTCCTACGGGGCTGATTCGTGAGTTTGCTATTGCGCTATGGTTTTTCATTGCATGGTCCTTATGGAAGAGATGAACTAAGTTTGTGTTTGATGGTCATCTACCTTCCGAAGATCCTTTCCTTTCAAGTATTTAGTTATGCTGGTTTTTATTTAAATGTAACAAAAAGTCGCTTAGCTTTTCGGTCTCGGATATTCTTATAAATCCAAGCTTGCTATCTCATGTAACTGAAGCATTGTGACTCTCCCATTGAGATTCACTTAAGCATATTATATATATCGGCCTAGGGGAAGGTTTTAGGGTCATCTCATACCTCTTTCCTTCCTCTAATGCTTCATTTCCTTAAAAAAAATAACACATTATTCATCTAGAATTCGTCGACGCATAGAAAAGCTTTTCCTAGTTTATATACACCTCACGGAAAAGCTATCCCTTTGTTTCAAAAAGGAATACCTTTTTCGTGGATAGCTTTTCCGTGAGATGTATAAACACTAGGAAAAGCTTTTACGTGCGTTGATGGATTCTAGACATATACTCTACCATATTTGACATTTTTCCATTCATTTATATTTCTATGCCATGGAATAGGATTTCCACGAACCAAACGCCAGCTTATAGTTATATATAACATTGATTAATATTATGATTTTTTTTTAGATTATGGAGTTTTGTACTTATATTTTATAAATTTCTATAGCTATAATACTTTTTTCGGAGTATACATATAATATTTAAAATGTTTATATTCATGCACTTTTTTTTGTTCCGTGCACGCGCTTCTTTAGGGTTTTGATATCCCAATGGGCTGCCCTTTAGAAACGTTTCTCTCCCACTGTAGAAATGTATTACTGGATGATTTTGAAGCTGGGTATTGCTGGTCAAATTGAAGAAATGGAGGGGTTTTGTCAAAATTTAGTTAGGGATCGTTTTCCATGTGTAGAAAATGCTCTTAAGTCATTAATTGAATCATTTGTTACACATTGTAATAATGAATCAATATGCATTCTTGTTCACATGAGTGGTTTTAGGCCTTAATTTTCTCTTTTCAATATTGTTTTGGAAGCTCTAGTAGAGGCGAAAAAAGGGTTTCGGGGATGTGGTTTTCGTTTACAAGGAGATGGTTAAATCAAGAATAGCACCTAATGTTGACACTATAAATTGCTTGTTAGAGGTTTTGTTTGAGTCTAAGAAAGTCAATTCGGCTTGGAATCTGTACAAAAGAATGAACAAGAAAGGATTTGATCCAAATAGTAAGACATTCGAGATTATTATAAGAGGTCTTATTGTGAATAATCAAGTCAATGATTCTCTTATCGTTCTCGAAGATATGCTAAAACTTGTGTTTTCACCCGAGCTGAGTTTCTATACTTGTGTTATACCTTTGTTGTATAGAGAAAATAAACCGAAAGAGGCAATGGGGCTATTTCCAATGATGAAAGCATCAACTTTATTCCTAATTCATGTATTTACGATACTTTGATATGGTGTTTATGTGAGAATCTTTTGTTCGATGAGGCGGTAAACCTTCTAGAAGAAATGGGGAGAAGTTGTTTGAAACCCGATAATGATGTTCTTGTGAATGTCGTTAATCGGTTTTATATGTTAGGGAAGATAACTGAGGCTTCAAAGTTATTGGAAGATAATAGTTTCTTTGAAACTATACCTTATAATGAGTTGCTTAAAGAGTGTTATGATACCGATGAGCTTCATATGGCTAAAGGTATACTCGAGAAAATGTCGGAAAAAAAATTATAGCAAATTGAGATTCTTGGAATATTCTAATTCGATGGCTATGTGAAAGGGCAGAAACCCGAAAAGGGTGTGAACTTCTTGGGAGAATGGTGGTATCTTCATTGGTTCCAAATCAGGCCACATATGCAGCTCTTGTCCTCGGTAACTCTAGGTTAAACAAGTGCGAAGATTCTTTTATCAACTCCGAACAAAACGCTGGATTCTAGATTCTGTTTCATACTCTGAGCTGATTACAGTTCTTTGCAGAACAAAAAAATATGTGGACGCTACCCCGAGTGTTTCGGTACATGTATGAAAATGGATGCCCTCTCGAGTCAACTGCATTTAGTATGTTGATCGAGGGTATTTGTGGCAATGGAATGGTCAACGAAGCAATTAGGCTCCAACGAATGGCTTATGAATCGGGTGCTTTATGCGAGAATTCTACTTACAATAGTATTATGCTCGGTTTGTCTAAATCAAACAAAAGATTAGAACTTTTCGTGTTTTTCTCGCAGATGCTTATTAAAGGTTGCGATTTTGATACGGAAATATACTGTGTTGTGATCAAAAGTATGATGGGTCAAAATCGAGCGAAGGATTGTGCTTTGATCTTCAATTACATATTAATAAAGAAAAACTCCAACTTTTAAAAGGTTAGAAACTATAAATTGAACTGAACTGAAGTTAGTTGAACTGAACTGAATTTACAGTTAAATTAAACTAAACTAAACTAAATTAAATTAATCTGAACTGAACTAAATTATAATCTAAGAGATAAGCCTTAGTCAAACTGACACAACATTATTTTGTCATTTATTTCATATAATCATATAATTATTTCATTATTTCATAATTATATAATTTAACATATATTGTTAGCCCCAAATCAAGTTGGTGATTTTGAACTTCTAATATGGAGAAAACAAAAAAAAACGCGTGCCAACCAACAGGTAAGAAATGATGCGGGTAAGAATGAGTTTGAGTTGACTTTCCTTTTGACTCCAGCTGTCAGTCACGGATTTATCCAGGTGTCTTGAGCTCCTTAAGTGTATTAGTTAAGCGGTGCGTCTGTCAGTCTCGTTGCGTTTTGTTCCCTCTTCTCGTCTTTTTATTCATATTCTTTAATGTACAATTTGCTTATTTTTGTAAAAATTTTGTGAAAATTGTATTCTAGCCCCTCAACTTTAATGAATTATAACATTAGGAGTTTGGACTTAATTTTGAGTTTTTTTTGTCTTTTACTGTTTTTGACTGTCTTTTGAGTTGAACACGTTCCTATAATATCTCTTCCAAAGATCAAGGAGCTTCAGCTCACATTTATACGAAATAAAACAATTTATATGAATTTGTGGGTCATGTTCGTTAAAAGAAATATCATATGTAGATTAAGAATGCAATACCATGAAAATTACACACGATAATCCTAAAAGAATAGCATACGTGCATAAATAATGCAATAAATGGATAGTCATCCAAATCACCACATTAAGGTCATGTTGTCTTGGACTATAATTTAATGTAGTTCAATTCAGTTCAGTTCAGATCAGTTCAGTTTAGTTCAGCTATGCGTATAAATTTACATTGAAATAAGTTTAGTTCAATTCAACTTACTTCAGTTCAGTTCAGTTCAGCTTTTAGAAGTTGAAAAAAATATGACATAAAAGAGTAACATCAGTGTCAAAATCTGAATTGCTTTTATAAAAATATTATAAATATATGTAAGCTGGCCGGGTCTAATAAATTTTGATAGATAAAATTTTAAAAAGTATCTTGTGGTTTCACTTAAAAGAGAAGAATTGCACGTAAGAAAAGGGAGAATCTTCATGGGTTGGCTTCCACCAATCGAAGGTTCGCGCATTTCACCATCCTTCAAAATCATGACT
Source organism: Euphorbia pulcherrima (assembly GCA_947683365.1). Classification (NCBI taxonomy): domain Eukaryota; kingdom Viridiplantae; phylum Streptophyta; class Magnoliopsida; order Malpighiales; family Euphorbiaceae; genus Euphorbia; species Euphorbia pulcherrima. The sequence continues at coordinate 17,108,660 of CANTUS010000013.1, read as the reverse complement.
GGGTCGACTCGATCAGGCTAGATCATAAGTAAATAGAAAATCAAAAAACGTACATAGCTATTCAAGCCAAGCCCTCTAAATTACTTACGAAATCTCTCTAAAGCTGAAAATTTTTTATGTGTCTAAGTCAATTAAAAATTTTATAAAACAGAATTTAAAAATTTTATTTTTATAAAATAAGATCGATAATTAAAAAATTTGATAAAAAGAGAATATAGATAATTTATCATATTAGAACTAACCGTATAATAAAGAGCAAATAATTTCTTTTTGAATACTAAATTGTACGGTAAGAAATTCCATCCACTGGGTTTGACCCCTAGAATATGCCAAATTACTATTTCAATGTACATAAATATTTGAGTGGGACTATTTCTAAATGGAGCAAATTATGAAATGTGCATCAAACAGAACATTTGAATGTGGAAACCATATAACATGAATAAATTTCTTCTTTCCAAATGACTATATGGAAACGATTTGGTATATTTATAGTATCAATATTCAATAAATTTTACGGTTACTTAACCAATGTAATCAAGAATTTAGTTTGGTATATTTATAGTATCAATATTCAATAAATTTTACGGTTACTTAACCAATGTAATCAAGAATTTAGTTATGCCATCTACTGAGTTTGACTATAAAAGAAAGTCACATTCACCAATCCTATAGTACACTACTAAAAATAATTATTATTTTCTGTTTTTTTAGTAAATTTTCCATTTATTCATTTTATATTAAGTTTGTCTAATAATGTTAATATAGGTTATAAACAATTTGCGCTCTGTTACTTAAAACTTTTGATACAAACCTTGCTATTTATCTTAAATCATATTAATTCTTCAAATATATTGAAATTAAGTTAAACTATTCACGTAAAGATTAAAAAATTTTCCGGTTTAAAACTAGTTTGAAATTGATTTTCCAAAAAACTTCACTTCACATAATTTTTGCGGGAAGTTAATTTTTTCTCAGGAAAAGAATGTCAAAAGAACCCTAAATTCAACCATTTTTTCACATTCTTTAACCTATTTTCATGGATTTTTAAAAGTTAAATTTTACTAAACTTCAACATGAATTTATAGCTAGTCCTAAGAGAACAGTATGTTGGAAAATAATGATCCGGAAGAATTAAAATCCAAAACAATCCGGATCAGTTTGGAAGAAAATAAAAACTAGAAACAAAATATTAAGGAGCAAATCTTGTAATCTCCTTAATCCAAAATGGAAGCATCAGGTCCAAAACAATTCATCAGGACATTCATTGAAGACTACAAGTACCTTAGCACATAACGAAAGCATCCGATTAAAGTTTGGAAAGGAAACAAACTTCGAACCGCCCAAATTAGCATCTGGAAGAAGACTGATTGAATGGCATCCGGATATATCAAAGACAAAAGTCATCCGGAAGATACTGTTAAAAAGACAATGGAAAAGTTTCGAAAATAATTTTTCCACCTATTTGGTCAAAAAGTCAAAGATCCTTTCCCCTTATGAAAGACAAAAATGACAGCTAGCACTTTTAAGAAAGGGACAGAAGGACTGGCATGTGAAAGAGAAAAGGTAATAACCTTTTTCACCTAGACCAACAGGATTGGTGCATGAGGATCGCACATCTTGACTTCTAGCGTAAAAGTTTGTGAAACACTAAAATCCAAGGAAAACGATCACTACCAACTTTTCAGCCCCAATCCCAATGATTCAAACGTGTCAAAATATGAGTCTAATAGATTGATCAACGGCTCCAGAAGCGCCACATATTACCTAATCAATGGTGAAGATTAAATTCAGTTTCAACAACTCACAACGGCTACATTTATGATAGAAGCCTATAAAAGGAAAGCTTCATAAGTTGAGAAAGTGCTGGTTGTTTTGAGAAAGCACACATGAGAGAATTCGCTCTAGCAATCAATTACTTAATCCCTCCAAGAATCTATCAATTCCAAATCTATTTCTAAGGATTCCTAAGTGAGTTACAAACTTAAGGAACTCCAAAACCAAAACCTTTGAGAAAAACAAAGTGTAAAAATCTCATACTTGGGTGAGTAGTGAGATTGGGATATAGCTTAAAGTTGGTACTTTAAGTGGGATCTCCCTGTAGGACTCAACTTAGGTATGGGGTTGAAATCTAAGTGGTATATCCTACTAAAGACAAGAGGACTCAGCTAGGAGTTGGTATTTCTAGTGGTATATCCTACATCTTGAAGGGGTTACCATCCGGAGACAAATTGTAAGGCTTGATTCCTACCAGTTGGAAAGGAGTCCACTAGTGAAAAAGCTCGAAGGAAGGAAACTACGGGGACTCGAGTAGCCGGGGCCGAACTAGGAGAAGACTCTTTGTTTGATTTTCTTACTCTTTATTTATTTGCATTATAATTCATACTTGCATCATCCAGATCCATTATATTCAGGACATAATTAAACACGCTACACTAAGACTTTTTAAAGTCTGTTAATTCTACAAAAAAGGGGTCATTCACCCCCCCTCTGATGTTATTTAGACCCTCATAGGGACCAACAAGTGGTATCAGAGCAAGTGATTAAACTAGAGATCTAACAATCTCGAGCTAAAGGTCCATATTTTGATTCAAGAATCAAAATGAGTTTCTAAAACTCACAACTCCTTCTAGAGGGTATGTCTATTACCCGTCCTCCACTCTTCACCGGTGAACACTACAAGTTTTGGAAGAACTGGGTTAAGAACTTCATTCAAGCACAAAGCATAATGGCATGGATGGCCATTAAAGATGGCCCATGTGAACCTACTCATGAAGTAGAGGGTATAACTACCCGGAAACCCTCAAGTCTACGGATGAGAATGATTATAAAAAATTATGTGAGAACACAAATGCTATTAACATGCTTCATTATGCTCTTAGTGTAGCAGTATTTAACAGGATATTCGTATGTAAGACTACACAAGAGATTGGCAGAAACTAGAGGTGACCTATGAAGGAATAAACAAGGTCAAAGAAGCCAAGATTGATCTACTCCAACAAAAGTTGGAATCCTTCAAGATAGAGCCTAAAGAATCAATCAGCAGCATGAACACTAGATACACAAATCTAGTGAATGAGATGAAGAGGCTAGGAAAGGAAATCTCTGAAGTAGAGATGGTTAAGAAGGTACTCCGGAGTCTTACCAAGGAATGGGACAACAAAAAGACTATCATTGAGGAAGCTCGTGACTTAAACTTCTATAGTTATGACGAGCTCATTGGTAATCTTCTAACTCAAGAGTTATCCTTGGAGATATATATAGCCAACTGAAGAAAAAGCCTGAAGAATGGAAGAAGGCCACTGTGCTTAAGGCAGACTCTGTCGGATCAGCCTCCTCCAGATCAGACAAACAGTTGAAGGAATCTCATTATAACAAAGAAGATATGGATATGCTGGCCAAACACTTCAATAGATTCCTGAACAAGAAAGATAGGAGGAACTCAAGAAGGTATGAGTCCAAAAGACCAAAGGAAGGCACCTCTAGAAGAGACATGCCAAGAAAGGCTCTAAAAGAAAAAAAGGATCCGAAAAAAGAAGCTGCTTGTTTCGAATGTAGAGAAAAAGGCCACTTCAGAACCAAATGCCCAAGCTTAAAAGAGATAAGAAACACAAGAAGAAGGTAATGGTGGCCACTTAGAGCAATAGTGAAGAAAGAAGTTGCTCATCTTCAACAGAAGAAGAAGAAACTACCAACTGTGCATTCATGGAACTGACTGATCCGGAAGCAGAACAACCCAGAAGAAATCCATCCGAGCAAGATACTGTGCAAATTGAAGAATCAGAATCAGAAACATCCAGTACTAAGGTAAACTCTCACTCTAACTCTGTTTCTAACTTTGAAATTGCTAGAGCTTTAGGGATTGTGATCAAGGATGTGATGAAGAACACATATCAAATCCCCACGAAGACAAGTGATAGAGCTTGCTGAAGATGTAGAAGTATTGGCACAAGATGTCAATTTGATAAGGGGCCATAAAGCACATTGATGTGGTTGAAGAAAACTTCTTGAGAAATCAAGTACAGATCTTAAGTGCTAACTTGATGGGGTTAGATAGGGAGCTAACTCTGATGAAGGAAGCATCCGAAAAGGAAACCAGGCCCTTCACAATAAAGAAGGAATCCAAGGCAAGGAACACAAAGAAATCAAAACTTTATCTCTAAAAAGAATCCAGAACCCTCAAATCAAAAAGAGAAGAAACCTCAAAGGCAACCTCAGGCACAGAGATACACAACTGCTCAAAAAGGGAAAGCCAAAGTAGTCCATAATAAGCAACCTACCAAGCAAAGAAGAAACTATAGAGCAGAGATTGCACCCCCAACCAGCTTCTGGGTATATACCGAACAAATAAGCATACAAGAAGCTGGATACTTGGGAACTTATAGAAAGGAGGATCTTGAAAAGATCCAGAAGAAGTAGGACCAAAACAGACATGTCTCAGGGTGCAGGTTTTGTGGGAAAAACAATCATCTTACTAAATTATGTAGATTAAAAAATGGTTATGATGATGTTTATACTTGGCCTAAAATGGCTGATAACCCAAGAGGACCCAAATCTAATTGGGTACCCAAATCCACTTGATCTATTTTACAGGTGTGCCTTAAATCCACAGTAGATCAACACACGTGGTACATTGATAGTGGATGCTCTAGGCACATGACTGGTGATGAGAAAGCCCTCATCACTTTAATCTGAAAGAAAGGTGGAAAAGTAAGCTTTGGAGATAATCAAAAGTGAAAGATTATTGGACATTGAACCATTAGATCTGAATTAAAAATAGAAGCTTTCTCATTAGTTGATAGACTGAAGTTCAATCTGCTAAGCGTTGCTCAACTCTGTGACAAAGGAAGGAAAGTCTCCTTTGACTCCAGAGGTTGCTCAATCATTGATAGTAAGTCAAATCAACTCATTCTTTATGCACCTAGAGTAAATAATTTCTATTCTGTTAGCATTAAAAATGAGAAAAAGAATATATGCTTGGTGTTTAAAGAAGAAGAATCATGGTTATGGCACCGGAGGTTGGGACATGTAAGCATGAACCTCCTGTCCAAATTAGCTAAAAAGGAATTAGTTGTGGGTTTACCTAAGGTTGCTTTTGATAAGGATCACATATGCACTGCATGTCAATTAGGTAAACAGCATGGAAAAAGCTTTCCTTCCATCTCATATATACCTTCTAAGAGAGTTCTTGAACTCTTACATATTGATCTCTTTGGTCCAATCAAACCAATGAGTTTAGGTAGAAGAGAATACGCCATGGTCATTGTGGATGATTATTCTCTCTATACCTAGGTTGCTTTCCTAGCTAGCAAAGATGAAGCCTTTGAATAATTCTCAAAAATATAAATCCCGATAGAAGTAGAACAGGACATAAGCATTACATGCATTCGGAGTGACAATGGAGGAGAATTAAAAAACAAGCACTTTACTAAATTCTGCAAATCCAAGGGCATTAAACATAACTTATCTGCCTCTCATACACCTCAAAAAAATGGAGTGGTTGAAATAAAAAATAGAACCATAGTTGAGATGGCTAGAACAATGCTTAGTGAGAATAGTTTGCCTAAGTATTTGGGAGGTGAGGCTGTAAACATAGCATGTTACATTTTGAATAGGACTCTCATTAGAAATACCTTAGAAAAGACCCCATATGAAATTTGGAAGGGAAGAAAACCCAAAATTGGGTATTTCAAAGCTTTTGGATGTAAATGCTACATCTTGAATCATAGAGAGCAATTAGGGAAATTTGATCCTAAGTTTGATGAACTAATTTTCCTTGGCCACTCAACATATAGCAAAACTTATAGAGTCTATAACAAACAAACCCAAACCGTTGTAGAGTCAATACATGTAAATTTTGATGAGACTAATCATGCAGGAAGAAAAAGTTCAAATACGGAAGATTTAACTCCAAAAGCTGAAAATAGTAGAGAAAAAGAACAAGTGCAGATTCCAGATTCCTTTTAGATCAAGAAGTACAAGGAAGAAGATAAAGGAATTACTCTCAACTCAGAAGCTCCACAAGGCTATCTTAATCACCATGATGTAAACTTTATGGATAATCAAGTGTTGAAGCAGTTGAGGAACAAACTCCAGTCCAGCATGTAGATCTTCAAAGAGAAATTTGGACTCACAGAAATCATCCTGTAGAAGCCATTTTGGATGATGTCCAGAATCTAGTTAGAACCAGAGGACAACTCAACCGAATGATGAGCCATGCTGCTTTTGCCTCTCTCATTGAGCCAAAGAAATTTCAAGATGCTGAAGGAGATGAAAGCTAGATGTCGATAATGTATCTAGATCAATTCACCAGAAATGATGTCTGGGACCTAGTATCACCACTAAAGGGGAAGTCAATTATTGGCACCAAATAGGTATTCCGGAACAAGCTTGATGAATCCAGAGTTGTAGTGAGAAACAAGGCAAGATTGGTTGCCCAAGGCTACAATCAGTAGGAAGGCATTGACTTTGAAGAAACCTTTGCTCCTATAGCAAGATTGGAGGCAATCCAGATTCTATGTGCTTTTGCATCATTCATGGGTTTCACACTGTTCCAAATGGATGTCAAAAAGTGCATTCCTAAATAGAGTTATCAAAGAAGAAGTATATGTCAAGCAACCACCTGGATTTGAAGACTCAAAGTATCAAGATCATGTATACAAACTGAAGAAAGCCCTTTATAGATTGAAACAAGCACCAAGAGCTTGGTATGAGAGACTTACTACATTTCTTATATCCAAGGGGTATATCCAGGGAAAGGCATATACCAATCTTTTCATCAAGGAGAAGAAGGATAATGTGATTCTAGTCTGAATCTATATTGATGATATCATCTTTGGAGCAACAGATAAAAAGATGTGTGAAGAATTTAGCACTCAAATGTAGGAGTTTGGGATGTTATGAGGTGTCGATGTTGTGTGGGTCTCCCTTGGCGCCTGTGTAAGAGGTGGGGCCCACTAGGGTTTGGTTGGATTCAGGCATGATGAAACTTTTTTTAGTTCAAGTTTGCACAAATAGCCAATTTTAATGAATAAAAGAATCGGACCCAAATCTCGATACAAATGATAGAGTCGCCATCCAAGTTTTCTACTTGGGAAAGAGTTTTGGTACAGTTCCCACTAGGCGGGAGACTCATACCTATTGGATCAGAAATTCGGGTATAGGATAAGTCACTTATTTCTCATTTAGTTGATTCAAAATTACATTCACCGCGTAAAATCATTTTTGTTTACATCATTTGGGAAATTATCATAGATATCTTATTTTTCTACACTCTCTCACACTCATTATATGCGTTTATAGATTATAATAAAGCATAAGTAATAAATTGGGGAATAAAAATTACAACCGGGGGAAAATGGGGGAAGTTGCAAAAGAACCTATACATTTATTCTAAGTTATAAAACAAAATGAAATAAATTCTCCTACATCCATAGATGTCATTATAGTTTATAGCACGTCATAAGTCAGCATTTTATTAGGAAAAATGTGATTATGTTAGCATGACGATTTTACAATCGATAATGCCCGGGCGGCTTCTAGGATCAGAGAGAAATAATGAGTCTTCAACGTATTTTGTTATAAAAACACATTTAAACTTTTGTGGGTTGATTTACCGGATTATTAGTGAAAATGATCGCATGGAATATGGTGAGTTGGATTGATTTTAACTAGTTAAAATGAATTCTGGGTTCTGCCTGGGGGCCGGTACCCGTACGGGTGGGTGGGACCTGTACGACTACCAGGGAGGGCCGGTATAGGTATGGGGGACCCGTATGAGTCCTATCTGGTCCCAGGCAGAAACTCAGTTTGAAATAGGCAGAATAATGGAGAAGAAATGAAATGAAAATGGGATTTCCTTTCATATGAGTATGGCGCACCAATTTATTATCCCTAAGGACACATGGTCCCAACAAGGCTCATATGGGTTAGGACCAGACCCAAAAGTAGAAATGAAAGAATAGATATAATAAAGGAGCCAGGGAATAATACTAATATAACCAAGATGTGAGTTGTTTTGAAACTCAAGAGTGTTACATTTATGCCGTGAATCCACTTTGAGGCGATCCCTTTGCTGTTGAGGGAGTCTAGCCAAAGTAGATGGTGAAATAGGACTATTTAGGTGAGTATTTATATGGATAAAACCTCCTCTAAATCTAAATAAATGAAGCTAGGAATGAATAAAATGTGGACAAAACCTCAAGGAATGGGTTTTATCCCTATTTATACCTCCACTATACCCTTTCTATACCTATAGAAACTGCTAGAATTTGTGTATAGTATACTTAATACGTTGTATATAAGTTATGTGTTATGAAAAGGTGAGGGAATGACCCTATATATAGGGGGAAATTAGGTCTGAATGTAATAAATCGCATTCAAGACTTGCCTTTTCCCAAAATAGGTAAGGGACAACTTCCGAAGGAGCCTGATCTGGCAACAAGAGGACCCGTATGGGTCCCTTCCTAGGCATACTGAAGGAATGACTCGTACATGTCTGCTAGTGGATCCGTAACACTAGAAAGCACCCGTACGTGTCCCTAAGGGTAGAATAGGTCTCTGAACTTCAGCCAAACTCAACTCTACAGTAGTAGGAACACCTGTGATGGATAACATCTATAAGATATTGCATCATATAGCTCTCATCATAGTTTCGTGAGAAGGATCATTAAAATCCAATGCTCACAGACTGCCCCTCATGGGATCACTACAGATACGAATCTGTATGATCTCACGATGTGAGCGAGGTTTTGGAAATCATACTTGAGGTGATGACATGGGTGAGTTCCTTCCTTGAGACGAACTCCTTCCCTTGGTGTCCCTTTCTTGAGGTGGACGACTTTCCTTTTTTGATGCGTATCCCTTTCTTAAGGCAGATGACTTTCCTTGCCAATGTGTATCCCTTTCTTGAGGCGGATGACTTTCCTTTGCCAATGCATATCCCATTCTTGAGGCGGATTTACTTTCGTAACTGGTGTATCCCTTTTATCAGGTGGATGACTTTCTTTGCCGATGCATATCCCTTTCTTGAGGCGGATGACTTTCCTTCAATGATGCTTATCCCTAGTGACTCTACTAGGGAAGGTATATGTATCCCTTTCTTAAGGCAGATCTACTTTCCTGACTGGTGTATCCCTTTCCTAAGGCAGATCGGCTTTCCTGATTGGTGTATCCCTTTCCTAAGGCGGATCGACTCTCCTGACTCATGTATCCTTTTCTTGAGGTGAATGACTCTCCTGCTGGGGATTTTGAATAACCTATAAAGAGACAACAATCAAACATCGAGTTAGTCATTATCTAAACATACACATCTTTATTCTTGATTGACTTTATGATGAACAAAAACTTTTGCCCCTTTAATTAAGAATAAAGATGTGTGGATGAGGGTTAGCCCCTGAATAAGCTATAAATCAAGTGCAAGAAATATCGGGTTTGTCCTGGTCACCTTTGGATGAAATTCCCCTCGGAAGGGCGCCTCTCGATGATAGGGGGATGCCCCTAGATTGAGGGATTTCGCTGCTGGGGAATGGGGGGGATGCCTTTGGATTGGTGAGGGGTTCCCCTTGATTAACTGATTTTGTTGCTGGAGAATGGGGGGATGCCCCTTAGATTGGTTGATTCTGTTGCTGGAAAATAGGGAGATGTCATTGGATTGGCTGATTCCGCTGCTGGGGAATGGGGGGATGCCCTTAATTGGCTCCACTGTTGGGGAGTATAGCAATGCTCTTTTGGTGAATTATTTTCTGCTTGGGAAACTTCTCCTCGTAAGATTTGCTTATTGGGGAAAATTTCTTGCACTCGGGTGGACCTGTATACAAACTTCCCTTGTTAGCGATCAATTAAAAAATGGCTTACCTTGATTCTTGATTGACCTTTGTGAAAACAAAAATTTTAGCCCCTTCAATCAAGGATCAAGGTGAGCTAGGGGTTTCACCCCTGATTTACTGAAATATAGAGTTTAGGAGGAGTGAGGTTAGCCTCGAGTTCGGACTAGATGAATTTCTTGTGCCTTTATGAAACATCAATTCTAAATCTGCCCCTGGATAGCAAGAGAAGGCCCATACGGGTGGGCCATGACCTGTACGGGTGTGGACCTTGAGAGTTAGGACCCGAATAGATAGGGTGGGACCTGTATGGGTCCTCGCCAGGGGGTTTCAAAAGCTAATCAGACTCCTCATATCCTGCCTTATACAAAATCTTCCCATTTTGCAATCTCTGGCGATTTTCTCTCTGAAATTAATCAAAATGTATAAAAAGATCCCAAAGACTAGTCATTTCTCCGTTAGACACAAGGATTTGCCACCGGTGGGTGATTTGGGGCTTCGAGAATGCCTAGTTTTGGTCAAGTTCACTTTTTGTGAAGAGGACATATTTATGGGGCTCACTCCTGCTTCTGATGTGCCCCTTGTTCCTTCTCCTGATACTCATGCCTCCAAATTCTAGGTATTCTGCTCGATTCTCCATTTTCCATTTTTGAACTCTGCGAATTTCTCAAATTTTGGCATGAATTAGGGTGTTTTAGGCCTTGAAATAGAGTCTGATACATGTAACTTCAGCCTAGGATGCCTTTAGGATAGTTTTGGATGAGCTTTGGTGGTATTTGGATGGTTTTGGATTTTTAGGAAATTTTTTGCGATGCTACTATTTACAGGGACCCGTATGGGTAGGGAGGACCCGTACAGGCCCATATTTGGTACGGGAGCCCTGTTTGGACCTATACGGGTGGGGAGGACCTGTACGGGTCCTGTCCTCAGGAATAGAATACTGAGTTTTTTGTAATTCTTTTCTGATTTTTGACTTTTTGCTGTATTGTAACCTTATTGAACTGTGATTTTGTCTTTGTAGTTTCAGTACAAGACCGTGGAAGCCCTAAGCTTCTACAGGAAGTGGTACGAGGAGATCCGTATTGCGGGGGATACCGAGCTGCTAACCCACATAGATTCTTTTGGGTTCAGTGACATTATCCTGGCCATCCCTCATGCTCCGAATAAGCTGGCCCCGGGCATCATTTCAGCTTCATTAGAGAGGTGGTTGGAGATGGCCCAAACTTTTCACTTACCGATTGGGGAGGTCACAATCACTCCCTCAGATGTGTGCGCTATGATGGGATTGGACTGGAGAGGGGCTATCGTCCATTTTAATGTCTACGTCGATAAGTGGAATTCTCGGCCTGCTTGAAGGCCTATATTAAGAGATTACTTGGGCTCCATCTGGGCAGGATGAACAACCTTAGTACGGGGACCTGCATACTTACTGGATCAGGAAACCAAGTCCTGTTGCTGCGGATAGGAGGGATCAGTATGCCCGGTCTTTCTTGCTGACATTCCTTACTACCGTCAACTTTTCAATCTATTCGAACTATGGTTTGCTCTCTACATAGAGGATTTATTGCTATGCCCTACAAGAACTGGTGCAGGGCCATTTTGGCATAGTTATATTATGGGTTAGATGTTAGAGTTTGGGGTGAGTAGTCTGAGCTCAAGATTTGCCACCTGATTCTATTGGTAAATCCTGTGCATATCTCTTGTGCTTTAACCTTTTGTTTGAACTGTGCTGCAACTAATCCTTACTTTGTCTTGCAGATTTGGGCCTTTGAGCACTGGTTTATTTGTAGTCCGGGTTTGCCCATGCAACCTATGACGTCATATATTATATCCAGGTGGATGGGGCCTTGGCAGGGCCAAGACCTGACTACAGCGCAGTATAGAGAGTTCCTTTGCCAATTGCGCTTCGATCGGGTAAACTTCTTTCACGCTGAACCTGTATTTTAAATTTCAACAAATCATTAGTAGAAATTGTATTCACAAGGTTGTGATACTTACAGTGCTTTTATTTTGTGCAGGTCATCCGAGATCTGTGGGAGAGATTGGATATATATGGGGCCATTGAGTGGATGCGGGCTGGTGTGGATGACCGCCGCTTCATCCTGGAATCACCACTTTCTTACGAGTGGTATTTCGGTGAACAGGTTCGAGGGTGGAGGACCAGTGCTATGGTATAGAGATCGATCCCGCCTCCATTCCCGCTGGGTGTCTTCTGGCCGCACCTGATGCTAGGGACCAACCAGGGGCAGTATCTGTTGGGTGAGGGAGCTCGAGTGCTATCGGTAGAGGGCTCCTACACTAAGTCAATTGATTTTTTGCTCCTTCCCCCTTATGAGAGGATTCATAACAGGGATTTCCTTCACGAGTTCCACTGGAGCGACAGTGAGGATGACGATGATGATGGTGATAAGAGTGGCCCAAGGGGTGACCGTGCGGGCCATCCGTAGTCCGGGGGACTGAGGGTTCGGCCAGGTCTGCTATTCCTTCTTCTTAGGTATCCCCCTAACTTATCCTTTGTGAATACCTTGTTATTGATTGCTATTGATTATGATTCTAAGTGTGTGGCCTTTTGTTGTTATAACCTCTCGCTCCTACGTGGAAAAGGCCTCCTTTTGTTGCTGCTGCAGCTGTCCCTGAGCTGTCGATAAAGCGATCTCGCACTTCTGGTCCTGTGAGAGAGGGAGTCCTCTGAGAGGAGATAGATAGCTTCTTTCGACTCCTCAATCATTCGAGGAAGCGAGCTATTAAGGACCTCGAGGAGTCGATCCAGCCCATTGGTTTTACCCCTTCCAGTTCTACCCATGTAAGGAACTCCTTGCTTTTTACCTTGTCCATTTTAGTGACTGCTTAAAATGTCCTATCCTAATATAACTTCCTTTTTCAAGTGACCATATCTAAGGCCGAGAGGATTGCTAGGGGTTATTTCTCTATCCGAGTCTACTATTAGCCTAAGATGTGCTAGCCTCGATAAGTTCATCAACCTATAAAATTCAACAAACTACGTATGATGTATGCTAAGACATTTATATATGTGTGTACTGATCGTATGATTCTATTGTAGACTCTGCTGGCCATGGAAGGCAGTAAGTCCACTCAAGACTTGGATACTTCAGAGGAGAGAGCTCGGTTCTTAGAGGAGCAGCTGTGGGCTGCCACTACCGAGGCTGATCAGGCTGGGGAGAGACTACTCGGGCAACGGCCGAGAATGAGATGCTGAGGGGTCAGCTGGCGCGGATGACTGAGGAAAGATAGACGCCAAATCCATCTAATGGTGAGTCCGGGGATGATCTTTCTGCATATCGAGTGACTCAAAAGGAGGAGCGAAGATCAGTTTATTGAGGGAGCCGATGCTACTAGGCCTACTGTAGGGACATCAAAGACTAGGGCCCATGCCCAGCCAGCTACTGGTGAAGTCGAGGATCATATGATGATAGACATGGATTATCTACTGGCGGATACACAGGATCAGACTCTAGAGGATTGCCAGGGACAGGATCCCCCACCAGCTTATATTATGAGGCGCTTTTATTACTTTCTGAACTTTTAACCTTTTTTGGGCCTTGTGTGGCTTGTTTTGAATGTAAACTTTGGATTGATACTTTTGACCTTTGACTTTTTATGCATGCTGAATTTTTTTTTTGAACTGAGACCATTGGATGTTGTACTTGTGGACCCAAATTGCTTCTCGGTATAGCTGATAATGAGACTAAGTCTGGCCGGTTCATTCTATGTGTGATGATTGGTAATCACAGCTAGTGTTCTAACTTTTGCATGGGCCACTCGGTGTAAGATGACCTATCGAACATTTTATTTTTGTCCTAATTTTTGCCTAAACTTTCCTTGGCGGCTTAGTTCAGCGGACTTTTTCTTTTCTTTTGGGCTTTAATTTTTGCCTGGACCACCCTTTCGGGTTTTCAATCCAACGGGCCTTTTTTGTCTTAATCTTTGCCTCGATTGTACTTGGAGGCTCAATCCAACAGACTTTTTCCTTTTCGTTTACCTTAATTTTTGCCTCGACCGCCCTTTTGGGTTTTCGATCCAGCAGACTTTTCTTTCTTTTCTTGAGTATTAACTTTTGCCTGGACCACCCTTTCAGGTTTTCAATCCAGCAGACTGTCTTAATTTTTACCTGGATTGTCCTTGGCGGCTCAATCTAGCAGACTTTTCTTTCTTTTTCTTTGCCTTAATTTTTGCCTAGACTGCCCTTTCGGGTTTTCGATCTAACAGGCTTTCTAAATTTTACATATGTTCAATGAAGATGAATGCAATGATACATAACACGTAGAGAAAAAATTGATGTTCATATATCAGCGATTATTTAACCGAAAGAGATGCATGCATTCATAAGACCAAGATTCTTAGCAATTTCATAACATGTTCATTGATAAAGATTAATTTGAGTACATAGGCAATGGTAACAATTTCCAATGGTTAACCCCTACTTCCTACTGGTCTTTTATAGATTTTCCAGTAAGTAACTGACGTTTTTCTCTCGATGCCCTAAATTTTACCTAAGCTGCCCTTTTTGGGTTTTCAACTTGGCGGGCTTTATTATGTTGGAGTACCCTAGTTTTTGCCTGACTAGTTTACGGAATACCGATCAGCGGGCTACACCCTAATGTTTGCCCGAGTAGTAGAGAACCACTCGCCGGGTGATTTATTCTTTATTTTTTTATTCTTTGTGCTTGTTTTTTTATGATTTAATTATTTGGACCTAAACATGATAACGCTTAAGCCTATCTTGATTTACTAGATTCACGAACTCATTTCCATCCATATCCATAAGCTTGATTCCTCCTTTACCAAGGACTTTCTTCACAACGAATGGTCCTTCCTAATTAGGCCTGAACTTGCCCCTAGCGTCAGTGTTGACCTGGCGTAGCTGTTTGAGAACCAGATCACCCACTTTAGGAGGTTGCTTAGGGATCTCACTCTATTATTGTAAGCTCGAGCCATATGCTGTTGGTACATTTGTAGGTGGTTAAGTGCTTTGAGACACTTTTCATCTATTGTATTTAATTGTTCATATCTAGCTCTTGTCCAATCTGACTCTTTTAACTGAGCTTCGAGTAACACTCTTAGAGATATTACTTTTGTTTCAACGGGTAACACGACCTCCATTCCATATACTAGGGAGAAAGGTGTATGATCGGTGGGTATTATTATATTGGTTCTACATCCCCAAATTGCGAATGGAAGTTTATCAGCCCAGTCTTTGTAGGTAGCTACCATCTTGGACAAGGTTTTCTTGATTGACTTATTAGTAGCCTCAACTGCCCCGTTAACTTGTGGTCTATATGGAGAAGATCTGTGATGCTCGATGTTGAACTTCTCAAATAATTCAATCATGGCACCTTGAAACTGAACCCCATTATCAGAAACTATATGGTGTGGAACTCCATATCGAGCATAAATATGCTTCTCTATGAACTTGGCCTTTTTCTTGGCGGTGATGTTGGTGTAAGATTCGGCCTCTGCCCATTTTAAAAAAAATCAACTGCAACTATGATGAATCGGTGTCCATTGGTTGATGATGGTCGAATTTCACCAATTATATCTATCCCCCACGCCGAGAAAGGCCAAGCAGTAGACAAATTATGAAGTTTGAAGGAGGGTAGATGCTATATATCCCGGTGAATCTGACATTCATGACATTTCCTAACCTTGTAAAAACATTCAGCGTTCATTATGGTCTAGAAGTACCCCATTCTTTGAACTTTCCTGGCTAAAGCCATTCCATTCATATGCGGGTCTCAATCCCCCGAGTGTACTTGGGTCATTACCTATTCTGCTTCTTCTTCTGTTAAACATCTCAATAATAAACCCTCAGCTATCCTTTTAAAGAGATCTTCACCGACTAGTCTAAACTATGTTGCCAACCTCTTGAGAGTCATGATCCAAAGTCGATGACCCTTCGGGACACTTTCCTTCCTTCAGCACCTTTTTAATGTCATCGTACCAGCAAACCTCTTGAAACTTCTCATGAAATGGGGAATAAGCCATTTGTACTATAAGCGGTTGGATGGGTTGAGCCTCTTCTCCCTCCCACATCGAGGCCAGGGTGGCCAAAGAATCGACTATCTAATTCTCATCCCTCGGTATATATTGGAAGAAGCATTGACTAAACTACACTGACAAGTCCCAAATCGCTTCCACATATGGCCTACATGACTCCTCTTTGATTTCCCACTCTCCTATAACATGCTTTATAACTAGTGCAGAATCTCCCATCACCCTAACCTTCTTTGCCCCTACTTTTAAAAGAGCATCAAGACCAAAGAGACAAGCTTCATATTTGGCCCCATTACTGGTGACTGGAAATTCCAATCGCTTTCTCAAGATGATAACCACACCATGTAGTATGATGTTGATTACCCCAAGACTAGCACCTTTTTGATTCATAGCCAGTCAAAGTACATGATCCATTTAGCCTTTTTGCCTCCACTATTGCTAACTGCTCATCAGGGAAATCCAGATTTTTGACATAATCAGACTGTATGGGTTGACTAGCTAAAAATTCAGTCACTACTTTCCCCTTGATAACCCTCTTTGTGACACAGTCAATATCAAATTCAGACAATAACAGGAGCTAACGAGAAAGTTTCCCTGCCAATGTAGGGAATTGACAAAGATACTTTATTGGGTCCACCTTTACAACTGCTTGAATTTTGTAGGACTAGAAGTAATGTCTCAACTTCTTGGTCAACCATACCATTGTTGTGCACGTCTTCTCCACTATCGCCTATTTTGTTTCGTACTCTAACAACTTCTCACTCAAATAGTAGATAGCATGCTCGCTTTTATCCTCTTATTCTTGGACCAACATTGCCCCTATAGATGACTATTCTATGGCTAAATAGAGAATCAATGGCTTATCGCGCATCGGAGGCTTCAAAACTGGGGGACTCATGAGATAAGCTTTTATCTTATCGAACACCATCTGGCACTGATCATTGCATTCTATCGGCTGTTTCTTTCTCAATAACTTAAAGATTGGCTCACACACTATCGTTAACTTGGCGATAAAATGGCTCACGTACTAAAGTGATCTAAGGAATGACCTGACTCCCCTTTCAGTTCTAGGAATAGGCATTTCTTGAATAGCTTTAACCTTGTTGGGGTCAACCTCGATCCCCCGCTAGCTGACGATGTAGCCTAGGAGTTTCCCGGAAGTCACCCAAACACACACTTCTTCTGATTTAAACGCAGGTTGTATTTCTCAATTCTGGTCAAGAACCTTTCCAAAATCTCAGGGTGCTCTTCCCTCATATTAGATTTCACTAGCATGTCATCTATATAAACCTTAACCTCATTGTGGATCATGTCGAGTAGTAAAGCTGTCACAGCTCTTTGATAAGTTGCCCCTGCATTCTTCAGCTTGAAAGGCATCACCTTATAGCAGTAAATTCCCCATTCTGTAATGAAAGATGTCTTGACCTTGACGATGATGTCTATTAAGATCTGATTGTACCTAGAGAACCCATCTAAGAATGAGTACATCGTGGCCCTGGAGGCACTACCAACCAGTACATCGATATGCGGTAATGGGAAGTCATCCTTAGGAGATTCCTTGTTCAAATCGTGAAAGTCGACACATATTCTAACCCTTCCATCTTTCTTAGGAATTAGGACAACATTTTCTAACCACGTCAGATACTCAATTACTTCAATGAATTTAGCTTCCAATAATCTACCAACTTTTGCTTTGATCTTATCATCCTATTCTGGACGCAACCTTCTTAACTTATGTTTGAATAGTTTGAACTTGTGATCGGTTGGGATACAATGCTCAGTAATCTGGCGATCTACCCCGGGCATATCCTTATAGGACCAAGCGAAAGCATTAATATGTTTTCTAAGCACTTTTATCATCTCTCTTTTTTCGATAGGGGTCATATCATTGGATATTATTACCATTTTTGGATTTTCCTTAGTACCTAAATTAATGTCATGTAATGAAGTGTCATGAATGCTAAAATGTTATGCATATGGTCAGATGAATGCATGGTGCCGTCAGGCGAAACATCAAACAAGTAAGCAAAATCACTATTATTATCATTAGGATGCCCGAAGGCTATATTATTTTCATTACATATAATTGCATTGTCATCCTCCACAGGCAGAGGGTCTTCTTGGTCATTCATCAGAATGTGAGACAGGTCACGATCTAGGTCATGAAACTATTTCTCGGTCAACACGTCGTCAACAGCTTCCCTTGTGGCTAGGGCCAGGTTTCTCAAGGCTCTCTGAATTAGTGTCTTCTTCTTATCCTCCAAGCATAAGATGGTGCATATTAAAGTCGTAAGGGTATCAATAGCTTTGTCTACTTCAATCTTTGATAGGTCGTTATCTTCTATTCGTTTGGCACACTTTTTCACTTCTATAGTTGCTTCATAGCTTTCATGGATCGTTTTGTATACCTTCACAAATGCTATCTTACGGAGGTGAGGAGATAACACAAAGATGAATCGATCAGCCAATTCCTTCTCCTGAGGTTTTCTCTTGAGTGCTACCATGACCGTTAACCACCTCTAAAAGTTCTCATGGACGGGTTCCCCACTCCACTGACTGATAGCTATAAGGTCAAATATGGATGGTTCTTCTCTTGCTTTCTTGGTCTCTATGGCGCACTTCCACACCTTATTTTCTTCTAATTCTTTGTTGATCATTGCTACTTTCTCTCTACTTCTTTGAGGATCACAAACTTTTTCGTTACTGATAAGTGTCGTGATGGCTTTGAGGAGATCCTCGTATACTTTAATCGGATGATTAGGACTGGCATGATATAAGCAAAAATTGTCCCTTTCCTCAGGCTTTGGCAGAACATATGGTCGGAGGTGATTAATCAATTGGTACTTCTTTAGCTTTTTGAAGATGTTCAAAAGAGGAGTACTCCAAGGTGAGATGTCATCGAGAGTCATAGGATGCACCATTTGGTCGTGGGTTGTGCCATAGGGTAAACCTATAAAATAAGGGAGGATTATCCCCTTTGGCATAACCATAAAGTCGGGCAACTGGCTCGGGTCCTTGCTACGGTGAACTTGCAAAATAGCCTCTTAACGGAGTAGATGGGTCCCATTACCAGCTATACAGAGCATTGGGTTTACTGGCTAAACTGATTGACCAAACTGAGCCATGATAGCGGCTAGGATGAGTACACGAGATTACCGATTCTTGTCTTGAACTAAGGTAGTAACCAAGAGATCAGTACATGCATAGGATGTGGCATGCATGCACAAATCGCAACGATGCATGGTGGGTTTAATCACAAGGGTATGTAACACAACACATGCGAAGCAATCGATTCCATCCTTATTTCTCCCACCAAGTTTGAGGTATTCTTCCTTAGTCTAATCTCACACAACTCAGGGTACCTAGAAGGTACAATTCTAAGGCTTTTGATAAGAATGGTGAAGGAACATATCGAAAGTTTGATGTAGAAGGTTCCCTTTGCATCAAGCCTCTTTTGGAGGGAGATGACAATGAGTGCTCCACCCATTAGGGTGTCCCCCATTCCTGAAGGGCATAGGTAACACCTTTGGGAGTGTCGCAGAAATAATAGGGCACCTTTACCTAATGCTTGAAGAAGAGCGCATCTAACTAAAGAGAGAAGGAGATGAGAAGATAGAGTGTGATAATTTTCCAAATGATGAAAAAGAAAATGGGTTGAATCAAGTAAATGATTTTCGATGCTCATCTTAATCTTTTAAGCTTTTAAAACAAACCTAAATTTTGCAAGTTAAAAGACTACTCCGAAGCGGAGTCGCCACTGTGAGGTGTCGATGACGTGTGGGTCTCCCTTGGCTCCTGTATGAGAGGCGGGGCCCACTGGGGTTTGGATGGATTTAGGAGTGATGAAACTTTTTTAGTTCAAGTTTGTAAAAATAGCCAATTTTAATGAATAAAAAAATCGAGACCTAAATCTCGATACAAATAATAGAGTCATCACCCAAGTTGTCTACTTGGGAAAGAGTTTTGGTACGGTTCCCATTGGGAGGGAGACTCAGACTTATTGGATCAGAGATTCGGGTATCGGATGAGTCACTTATTTCTTATTTAGTTGATTCAAAATTACATTCACCGCATAAAACTGTTTTTGTTTTCATCATTTGGGGAATTATCATAGAGATATTATTTTTCTACACTCTTTTACACTCGTTACATTTGTTTACAGATTACAATAAACCACAACCAATAAATGGGGGAATAAAAATTATAACCGGGGGAAAATGGGGGAAGTTGTAAAAGAACCTATACATTGGTTCTAAGTTATAAAGCAAAATGAAATAAATTCCCCTGCATCTATAGATGTCAGCATAGTTTATAGCATGTCATAAGTCAGCATTTTATTAGGAAAAATGTGATTATGTTAGCGTGGCGATTTTATGATAGATAGTGCCCAGGCGGCTTCTAGGATCGAAGAGAAATAACGAGTCTTCAACGTATTTTGTTATAAAAACACATTTTAACTTTTGTGGGTTGATTTATCGGATTATTAGTGAAAATGATCACATGGCATATGGTGAGTTGGATTGATTTTAACTAGTTGAAATGATTTATGGGTTCTGTCTGGGGGCCGGTACACATATGGGTGGGTAGGGCCTGTACGGCTACCAGTGAGGACCGGTACGGGTATGGGGAACCCGTACGGGTCCTATCTGGTCCCAGGTAGAAACTCAGTTTGAAATAGGCAGAATAATGGAGAAAAAATGAAATAAAAATAGGATTTCCTTCCGTATGAGTATGGCGCACCGATTTAATATCCCTAAGGACACATGGTGCCAACAAGGCTCATATGGGTTAGGACCAGACCCAAAAGCAGAAATGAAATAACAGATATAATAGAGGAGGTAGAGAATAATAATAAAATAATTGAGAAGTGAGTCTCTATGAAACTCAGGAGCGTTACCTTTGCCACGTTAATCCACTTTGAGGCGATCCCTTTACTGTTGAGAGAGTCTGGCCAAAGTAGATGGTGAAATAGGACTATTTAGGTGAGTATTTTTTGGACAGAACCTCCCTAAATCCTAATAAACGAAGCTAGGAATGAATAAAATGTGGACAAAGCCTCAAGGAATGGGTTTTCTCCCTATTTAATACCTCTTCTACCTCCACTATACCTTTTTATACCTATAGAAACTGCTAGAATTTGAGTATAGTATACTTACTATGTTGTACATGAGTCATGTGTTATGAAAAGGAGAGGGAAGGGCCCTATTTATAGGGGAAAATCAGGTCTGAATGCAATAAATCACATTCAAGACTTGCCTTTTCCAAAAATAGGTACGGGACAACTTTCAAAAGAGCCTGATCAGGCAACAAGAGGACCCGTACAGGTGGAGCCCCACCCATTCAGGTCCTAGGGGACCCGTATGGGGCCTCCCCAGGTGTACAGAAGGAATGACCCATACGGGTCTGCCAGTGGACCCGTACCACCAGACAACACTCGTACGGGGTCCCTAGGGGCAGACTAGGTCTCTGAACTTTAGCCAAACTCAACCTTGCAGCAGTAGGAACACCTCTGATGGATAACACCTATAAGATATTGCATTATATATCTCTCATCATAGTTTCATGAGAAGGATCGTATAAATCCAGTGCTTATAAATGTCTATAATGGGAGAACTAAATTTCTTCTTTGGTTTGCAAATCAAGCAAAGTACGTATGGAATTTTCATCAATCAATCCAAGTGCACTAAGAATATTCTAAAGAAGTTTGAAATGGACAAAGGCAAATTAATGTTCACTCCTATAGGATCAGATACAGTCCTATCAAAGGATTGTAAAGGAGAAGAAGTTACCAGAAGCTCTACAGAGGAATGATTAGATCGCTATTATACTTGACAGCTAGTAGACCTGACATTCATTATATAGTTTGCTACTGTGCAAGATATCAATCCAATCCTAAGGTTCATATCTTAAAGCAATAAAGAAAATCCTTATATATCTCCCAAGAACCACTGAAAATGGGTTATGGTGTCCTAGTAATGGGAATTTCACACTCCAAGGCTTCACTAATACAGATTAAGGCAGAGACACTCTTGAGAGGAAGAGTACATCCGGAGGCTGTCACTTTCTGGGAGATTGCTTAGTATTATGGTATAGCAAGAAGCAAACTTTAGTTGCCTTATTAACCACAAAATTAGAATATATGGCAGCATGAAGTTATGTAGCTCAACTCCTATGGATCAAGCAATAGTTAGAAGATTGTGGAGTTCAATCAGGATGTGTGGATGTAATATGTGACAACAAAAGTGCCATTGATGTATCAAAGAATCCAGTACTCCATAGCAGGATGAAACATGTAAACATGAGGCATCATTTCATCCGGGATCATATGATGAAGAAGGATGTTGCATTGGTTTACATTCCAACCAATGAGCAAAGAGAATACATCTTTACTAAGCCATTAAGTAAAGATCAATTCAGCTAGCTCAAGGAGTCAATTGGAATGTCTAATCCAATTTGAAGAAAAATTCGGAAGACAATCAGGAATTAGGCCCTATTCTTTTGGACTATAATTTAATGTAGTTGAGTTCAGTTCAGTTCAGTTCAGCTATGCGTAGTTATAAATTTACACGAAAATAAGTTAAGCTTAGTTCAATTCACTTCAGTTCAGTTCAGTCAACTTCATTTCAGCTTTTAGAAGTTAAAAAGAGCAGAGCCTTAGTTTGGACTTTTATAAGTCAAAGAGTCAAGAAAAAAAAGAAAAGAAGTTGAATCTGCATCTAGAGAAAAGACTGCCAGCTCAGCAGACAGAAAAGACAAATGGCTGTAAAAGCGCAGAAAAAGTAGTTGTACACGTTTTTGAATTTCAAACGTTTATTCGGAATCACACGTGTGGCAAAAGCAACAGTTATTTTGGAAAATAAATTGTTCCAATTCTCCGATTAAACGACATTTACCTCTCTCATCAATTTTTACCTACCACTTCATCAATCCAGCAAAAGTTAATGGTGTCCGAATTACGATTATACCCTCACTTTGGGAACTCCATAAAACCCCCCCAAAAATCCTTCTCCTTCTTCACGCAAGTAATTCTGTACTGATACTCTGCCAAATTCAAATCTCAGATACCTAAATCCCTAAATTCAGTTCTTTAAGTTACAACAATGACAAGAACTAAGCTGCTTTTTTTACCAAAACACCTACCTCCAGTAGAATCACTCAAAAAGGAAGATTTTGTTTCAATGAACCTCAAAGATTCAGACACTATTCATCCATCGGATTATCTGGATGATGAATATCTTTTCACCACCGAACCCTATATACAACTCCTCTTAACAAACCAACATTTGGAGAATTTTCTCCGGATGAAAAACCCAACTTATTCCATTTTGGTGAAAGAGTTTTATCAGAACCTCAAAATCCATAAATACTACGATGCTCTCAGAACCACAGTGAAAGGGAAGGAGATTACAATTACTCCGGAATTCTTTATGACTCACTTGAAAATAAAGAATAGTGGAGTTATAAGGAGAAATGATGGACATAAACTCACAGTCAAGTATGATCCAAAGATATGGCTTCGTGAAAGATTTTTTGGAGATAAAATAGCTACTCACTGGCCAAAAATTCCCAGAACCCTCCACTTCATGATGGCTAGATTTATCCTGATCTAGAGAATGTCTCTCAACACTACCTCTTCATTCCAGCATTGTGTCATTCAACACTAGTTTAAAAGCAGAGAAGTTAATATGCCTATTTCGCTAATCCACTATCTAAAGAAGCATCAACATTCTCATGGTGCTCTCATCACATAAATATTGATTCAAAACCAGATAGACCTCACCGGAGGGGAACCCATTGAAAGAAGAGCAATTCTCGAATTTTTTTTCTAAAACTCACTTTTGATGAGAAATAGGATGAAGAAAAAGTAATTAGGAATAGGGAAGAAAAGAAAGAAAAGAGCAGAGTCTAGAAAGCCGAAAGTATGACTGAGATTTCTCTGGAGGCCAAAAGAGCCCGAATAGCTAAACCTAAGGATCAAAGAAAGATTAATTTAAAGCCTATTATAGAGGATGGTGATGAGGATAGAATACCTCTCATATAGCTGATGAAAACCACACCAGAACAGCCTAAGAAGCTAAGAGGAAGGCTCATTAAAGCGGCAGATAAAAAGAAGAGAAAAGTTTATGAACTGGAAGCAAATGAGAATATTGTAGTAGCTGCTACTCCAATCAGAGATGGATATAAGAAGCGGCAGAAAAGGAGTATTGAAGACATCCTAGTAAAGGATAATGGGTTTGACAGTGAGGAAATCGGGGATGGAAAGCCTCATACCTAAGAAAAGGCAACTCCAGAAGAGGGGTTTAACATTCCATGAAGCTTTAAAGGCAGAAAGAGCAAAGCTTCCCATCAAAAAGCCTGCCACTAGAATAACCATTAGAGAACCAACTCCCAAAGCAGCAACACTAGTTCACTTAAGTAAGGGAAAGGAACTGGTGGTGTTCACTGAAAAGCCAGTTCTTCCGCATAATATATTTCTAGAGGATCCTCAATTTATTGAAATGATACCTGCAGTCCGGGATAATCAAAAGATAAACAACCTGACTAAGGAAGGACCTGGAGGCTCATCCGAAGTAGCAGCCACAAATAGTCCACCGGTACTAATTGCTTCAAATAATCTGGCACTACTTAAGGAGGCCAAGTATCCGGATGAAGACCTATTTCCCTTTCAATCAAGATTAGGGCCTCTTCCGAATAACCTACTAAATGTAGAACCAGGAGTGGTAGAGCTGGAAAGTCCTAAAAAGCAAAAGGAGGAAGTGGTGAGGACAATTCCACCATTCCAGAAAATGAAATAGTTGTGATGGCAAGTCCTATACAGGCAGTCGAAGGGGAGACTAAGGATAGTTCTAGTCTTTCGGATGTTGGGTTTATTGAGCAGAATGAACAAGAACAAATAGAGCCTCAACATATTAATCAGGTAATCATACTTCCAACTATCTCTGCTGATGAAATTTCGGTTACTGATGCCATTGTAATAGAGGACAACTTGGGTCCAGATATCTAAACTGCATCTAAGCACAACCAGTCCATCCCAAAATATAAAGTTTCGAATGAGGGAGCTAGTTTGGGATCCAAAGAGCATACTTTTGAACTGGACTCTAAGGACGAGGCCACTCCGGAGGATAGGCTGGAATAGGACAAGTATGAAGAGAAAGATAAGGATGAATCTATTGAAGAAGAGAGCAGTCGGGAAAAGGCTAAGGAATCATCTAATGCTAAAAGTTCAGGAAGTAGTTCTAGATCAGAGGAAACATCGTCCTCTGAAGAAACGCCCAAATAGCTAACTCCCAAGCATAATCCTGCAAGAGTTCACAAGCTGACCATTACTCTTAAAATGATTCAAGATGTGGCAGTGGAGAGGCATGAAGAGAGACAAGTTAAGAGAACCCTTCAAAGCATCTGCTCTCAGCTTAAGTCTATGGAGAGCATCATTAATGACAAATCATTAGCTCCGCATTTGAAGTCTAAGTTAGGGGAAATCAAGGGATTAGTGCAAAATATTGAAAGAAGAGTGTAAGGATACCCCTCAGCAGAATAAATTGTAGAAGCTTCTCTATCAAAGAATACTCCGGTGCTGAATCAGATAAACTCAAACTTAGCAGGAGCAAATCCCTTTGCCGATCAAGGTAACACCAGAGCCAACAACAACTGTGCTACCCTAATGGATAAAATCACCTCTGCCTTCACAGAAATCATAAATGAGCTCAAAGAATATCTGGATAGCAAGTTTCAAAACTTGAAAAAATTCATTCCGGGAGCATTTGTAGAAAGTGGAAAGGGAATTACATCTGAGATTACAGAATTAAATGGAGAATATCAAGCTACCTAAGAGATGTTAACAAATTTTCTTAATGAAGGCCTCAAGAAATTGTTGAAAAAGGCAATGGATGATTTTAGTGATGAAGTTGGGAGTCATGGAATAGAGCGGATTATTAACAACTTAAAAGAAGCATTTCACAAAGATATGACAACTCTTAACTCAAGTGTTCATAACATCTGGAGAGACATCATTGCTGAAATTGAATCTCTAAAGTCAAATATGGCTAATCTATCCATCTCCTCCTCTGGATATTCATCTTCCACTCCAAATTAGCATCCGGAAGAAGACTGATTGAATGACATCTGGATATATCAAAGATAAAAGTCATCCAGAAGATACAGTCAAAATAACAATGGGAAAAGTTTCAAAAATAACTTTTCCCTCCACTTATTTGGTCAGAAAGTCAAAGATCCTTTCCCCTTATGAAAGATAAAAATGACAGCTAGCACTTTTCAGAAAAGGACAGAAAGGCTGACATGTGAAATAAAAAAGGTAACAACCTTTTTCACCTAACCAATAGGATTGGCACGTGATGATCACACATCCGAAGTTATTGCAAAAAAGTTGGTGAAACACTAAAATCCAAGTAAAATGATCACTAACAACTTTTCAGCCTCAATCCCAAGGATTCAAATGGGTCAAAATTTGAGTCTAACGGATTGATCAATGGCTCTAAAAGTGTCATATATTACCTGATCAACGGTGAAGATTAAATTCAGTTTTAACAACTCACAACAACTACAATTATGACAGAAGCCTATAAAAGGAAAGCTTCACAAGTTGAGAAGGTGCTGGTTGTTTTGACAAAGCACACATAAGAGAATTTGCTATAGCAAATAGTTACTTAATCCCTCCAAGAATCAATTAATTCCAAATCTATTTGTAAGGATTCCCAAGTGGTTTATAAACTTGAGGAACTCCAAAACCAAAACCTTTGAGAAAAAGACAAGGAAGCTTCAGTAATAGCACCAGGAGAGGGAAAATCTTCCACTTTCTCTGTAATTTTCTGCACTCTACCCTTTATTTCCCCAAGTTCGGCCTTTAAGTCCAGAGTATGAAATTCATCTAGGATCACTTTTTCAATAGCTTTTAAGTGTCTGTAGATGTTCCGGAGACTCTGCTTGACATACCCTTCTTCATTCTCTTTAAGAGCAGCTTCTTGTAAGAGTTTAAGCACGGCTGTGACTTTGGCTTACTTAGTATTGCTGGCAAGAATTTTTATAGGGCTAGTAGCTTGAAGAGGTTTGTTTCTAGATGAGCTTGAAGAGCCATCTCCAGAACTAGAACTGCTTCTAGAGGGTTCATTATCTTCTTCCATATCGCTCTCTTCCGAGCTTGAGAGATCTTCTTCTTCTCTTCTTTCATCCGACTATTCCCCCAAACTAGCCTTGCCCCATGAGTCCACTTTAGAAGTGTGCTCAGGGGAACTCAGACCAAGTCCCTCCTCCAAAATATTATTATTCGGGTTAGGCACTGGTCCTTAGACATATTTTGATTTTTAGTGTCAAAGTTGTCCGTGATGTTATCTGCTGTGACATCACCAATAGCAGGATTAGCATTGATATTTAATATAGCTGTGGTAGAAGTTACCTCAATGATTGGCGCTTAGGATAGGATGGTTGCATCTTCTATGATTACTTCATTTTCTTCCACCTCAACCCCCGGATGACAGGAAATGTCCTCTATCGCCCCTTCAAGTACCTTTTCAGGACTTTTTATACCTTCCCTAGGCATAATGGAAGTGTCCTCAACACCCTCTACAATTGCCTTTACAGGACTTAGTTCAGCTTGGATTTCAGCTTATGGATTTAGCACGTTCTCCGAAGAGGTTCTGTGATAGCTTGGAAATTAAATGAGTCGAATTTCAAAATCTTTGACAGTTGAGCTAAGGCAACTTGATCTATGGTAGAGGATCCTTTGGGTCCCTCGATGGTGAGATTATTTTATTTGTAATTATCTGATACATATGCCATCATTTCCTCATATTGAGGATCTTCCGAAAGGATGTCTTCATTTGATCCGGGCACATCCTTGCCCTTGGAAAATTTAGCCTTAGCTAATTCTTCTAACACCACCCTCTTCATGGCTTCTTCAGCGATTAAAATTGTAGCTGGCTTCTTAGCTATTTTCTTTTGATGCTTTTGAGCCTTGACTGCCTTATCAAAAGTACAACCCTCCCGGGTGAGTTACTTCTTTGGCATTGGAACCTCATCCTCAATTTCCTCATCAGATCCATGCTCTTCTGTTAGCATGTTTGCTATTTTTTACTTCTGTCCCTTTTGATAACCTTTTCTGATCACAGCAGTAGCTACTGCGATTGTCTCCTTTGCTTTTAGATCACAAACTAGTCTCTTCAACTTATCAGCTGTTTTGATCAGCCTTCCCTTGACTTTGGCTTTTCTGGGCTTTAACTCATTAGTTGGGTTAGAGTTATACTGTCTTCAGCATCTTTAACTAGAATAACAGCCAGTTGCTTAACTGCCTTTGTTTTAATAGTCCGGGCCCTTTTTGGACCCAGAGCTTCTGTCGGATTTGCTACTTTTTTTGCTTTGTTCTTCTTCTCTTCCTTTTGTTGTAGGGCCTTGGCTTCATCCCACTCCTCATTAAATCTCAAGTTCAAAAAGTTCTTTTTTAGAATTGCTTTGCCATTTATACCCTGGAATCTAGTGAGATTTACCTCACTTGCTTGAAGGATCCGGGTGATAATAGCCCCATGGGAATTCCTATGATGCTTGAGATAGTAGATAATGAGTGATGCCATGTTGACTTCTCTTGATTCTGCCCAGTGCTAGAGTATAGAGTGTTGAAAGCAAGAAACTATTGTTAGAGATCCCTTTCGAATGATTACTAACTTGGCAAGCACATGTTGTAGAATCCTTGGTCCTTGTGGCCAGTAGGTGGAGAATTTATCTCCAAAATACCTCTCCGAAAGCCATAACTCTGGCTCATACTTCACCTTCAATTCATTGCCATCCACTTGCATCTGAACTCCACTAATTTTCATGTGGAGATATTTTTCAAAGAAATCAGGCGTTATTGTGATTTCCTTGTTCTGAACCTTAGTTAGCAGTGCATCAAACTTCTTATGGGCACGGAGGTTATCATAGAATTCATTCACCAACTCCAGATAAGTTGGGCAGTTGATCTGGAGGAATTCTTTCAAATGTTGATCCTCGATCAATTTAGAGTATGGGTCCATTTTGAATAGGAATTTGTCACCCAGACAGTCAGTGGGTCAGACTGAATCGGTGTCTTTAAGTTTAAGAGGTTTGAAGTCTTCATCTTTCAAATCAAATTCTGTAAAGATGTTCTGGGTTGGAAGCATCATGGGGCCAGCTTCTATCATAATTGCTGCCATTTTAGAGAGTGTGAAGAAATTAGGGTTCTGGGTTTTTAAATTTGTAGAGTAACAGTACTTAGTTGCTTACATAGAGAAGAAGGGTGATTTTGAGGGGTTTATACAGAATTTTCAAAGTAAGGGTAGTTTGGTAATTCAAACGTCGGTAATTTTGCTGGATTAATGACATAGCAATCAAATTTTTAAGATAGAGGTAAATTTAGTTTAACCGGAGAAGGGGAACAGTTTATTTTAAATGATAACTGTTGAATTTACCGCGAATGTAACCCCTAATAGACGTTTGAAATTCAAAAAGTGATTGTTACCTTTAAGCGCTTTTACTGCCATATGTCATTACTATCTACTTGCATGGCAGTGTTTCTTCCAGAATAGATTTCTCTCCAATGCTTCTTCTCTTCCGGATTTGTCTTGCCAAGGATCCAAATTGATTTTAGATTGTCTTCCGGATTAACTTCAAATTGCATTTGACATACCAATTGATTCCCTTAGCTTCCCAAATTGAACTTTACTTAGTGGCTTAGTAAAGATGTCTGCTCGTTGCTCATTTGTTGGAATGTATACCAAGGCAACATCCTTTTTCATCACATGATCCCGAATGAAATGATGCCTTATGTTCACATGCTTCATCCTGCTATAGAGTACTGGATTCTTTGACACATCAATAGCACTTTTGTTGTCACACATAACATTCACGCATCCAGATTGAACTCCATAGTCTTCAAGTTATTGCTTGATCCAAGGAGTTGAGCCACACAACTTCAAACTGCTATATATTCTACTTCTATAGTAGATAAGGCAACTGAAGTTTACTTCTTGCTGTACCATGATACTAAGCAATCTCCTAGGAAATGGCAACCTCTGGATGTACTCTTTCTCTCAAGAGTATCTCTGCCATAATCTGCATCAATGAACCCTTGGAGTGTGAAATATCCATTACTAGGATACCATAGCCAACTTCAGTGGTTCCTAGTAGGTATCTAAGGATCTTTTTACAGCTTTGAGATGAGAGTCCTTGGGATTGGCTTGATATCTTGCACAGTAACAGACTGAATAATGTCTGTTAGGCCTGCTAGCTGTCAAGTATAGGAGTGAGCCAATTATCCCTCTATAGAGCTTCTATTCAACATCTTCTCCTTCACAATCCTTGGATAGGACTGTATCTGACCATATTGGAGTGGACATAGGCTTACTCTTGTCCATTTCAAACTTTTTTAAGATCTCCTTGGTGTACTTTGATTGGTTAATAAAAATCCTGTCCGAACTCTGCGTAATTTGTAAACCAAGGAAGAAATTAAGTTCTCCCATCATGGACGTCTCAAATTCCTTCTGCATTTGAGAGTTGAATTCCTCACACATTCTTTCATCAGTTGCTCCAAATATGATATCATCCACATAAGTTTGGACTAGAATAATATCATTTTTCTTCTTTTTTATGAAGAGTGTGGTATCTGCCTTGCCTCTGATATAACCCTTGGATATAAGGAATGAGCTGAGTCTCTCATACCAAGCTCTTGGTGCTTGCTTCAGTCCGTAGAGAGCTTTCTTCAGTTGTAGACATGATTTAGATGCTTTGAGTCCTCAAATCCAGGTGGCTGCTTTACATAGACTTCTTCTTGGATAACTCCATTGAGAAATGCACTTTTGACATCCATTTGGAATAATGTGAATCCCATAAATGATGTAAAAGCACATAAAATCTGGATTACTTCCAGTCTTGCTACAGGGGCAATGGTTTCTTCAAAGTCAATCCCTTCTTGTTGATTGTAACCTTGGGCAACCAATCTTGCCTTGTTCCTTACCACAATTTCAAATTCATCAAGCTTGTTCCGGAATACCCATTTGGTACTAATGATTGACTTTCCCTTTAGTGGTGCCACTAGATCCCTTACATCATTCCTGATGAATTGATCTAGTTCTTCCTGCATTGCCATCATCCAGCTTTTATCTCCTTCAGCATCTTGAAATTTCTTTGGCTCAATGAGAGAAAAAAGCAGCATGACTCATCATCCTGTTGAGTTTTCCTTTGGTTCTGACTGGATTTTAGACATTATCCAAAATGGCTTCTACTGGATGATTTCTGCGAGTCCGAATCTCCCTTTGTAACCCTTCATGTTGAACTAGGACTTGCTCTATTTCAGCTTCAACCATTCCTTCTTGGCCTTCATTGAAGTCAATCTCCTATGGGTTGAGATTAACTTGTTGTACTTCTGGATCAAAAGATATTCTTTCATCTTCCTCTTTGTATTTCTTAATTTGGAATGAATCAGGAATTCCTTCTTTCTTCTTTTCTCCAAATTTTTCAGCTTCCGAAACTAGATCTTTCGGAGTTAAACTTCTTTTACATGTGTGGTTATTCTCATCCGAATCTACATGTATTGACTCTACCACAGTTTGGGTTTGCTTATTGAAGACTCTGTAAGCCTTACCATGTGTTGAGTAGCCAAGGAAAATTGCTTCATCAGATTTAGGATCAAATTTTCCTAGTTCCTCTCTATCATTTAGGATGTAGCATTTACATCCAAATGCCTTAAAGTACCCAATTTTGGGTTTTCTTCCCTTCCAGATTTCATAGGGGGTCTTTTCTATGGTTTTTCTAATAAGAGCTCTACTCAAGATATAACATGCTATATTTACGGCCTATCTCCAAAAGTATTTTGGTAAATAATTTTCATTCAGGATTGTTCTAGCCATTTCAACTATGGTCCTATTCTTTCTCTCAACAACTCCATTTTGTTGAGGAGTGTAAGGGGCAGAGAAGTTATGCTCAATGCCCTTAGAGTCACAAAATTCAGCAAACTGCCTATTTTTGAACTCTCTAGCATTATCACTCCGGATGTGTGCAATGCTTATGCCCTGTTCTACTTCTATCCGAATGAATGTTTTTGAGAATTGGTCAAAGGCCTCATCTTTGCTTGCTAGCAAGAGCACCCAGGTATATCGAGAATAATCATCCACAATGACCATGGTGTATTCTCTTCTACCTAAACTCAATGGTTTGATTGGAGCAAAGAGATCAATATGCAAGAGCTCAAGTACTCATTTAGAAGGAATGCAGGAGATGGAAGGGAAACTTTTCTTATGTTGTTTACCTAATTGACATGCAGTGCATAGATGATCCTTATCAAAAGCAACCTTAGGCAAAACCACTACTAATTCCTTTTTGGCTAGTTTGGATAGGAGGTTCATGCTAACATGTCCCAACCTCCAGTGCCTTAGCCAACATTCTTCTTCTTTAGACACCAAGCAGATATTCTTTTTCTCATTTTTAATATTAACAGAATAGACATTGTTTACTCTAGGTGCATAAAGAATAAGTTGATTAGGCTTACTATTATGGATTGAGCAGCCTCCGAAATCAAATGTGATTCTTCTTCCTTTGTCACAGAGTTAGGATACACTTAATAAGTTAAACTTCAGTCCATCAACCAATGAGACATCTTCAATTTTTAATTAAGATCCAATGGTTCCATGTCCAATGATCTGTCCTTTTCTATTGTCTCCAAATCTCACTTTACCTCCTTTCTTCTGGGTTAATGTGATGAAGGCCTTCTCATCACCTGTCATGTGCCTTGAGTATCCACTATAAATGTACCAAGTGTATTGATCTACTGTGGATCTAAGGCAAACCTCAGTGTTCGCTGTTTCTTATTCTGATTCTTCAATCTGCACTATATCTTGCTTAGAGGCATTCCTTCCGGATTGCTCTGCTTCCGAATCAGTCAGTGCCATGAATGCACAGTTGGCAGTCTCTTCTTCTTCTATTGAAGATAAGCTACTAATTTCTTCACTGTTGCTCCAGGTTGCCACCATTTCCTTATTTTTGAACTTCTTGGTTCTCTTAAGCTTGGGACATTTTGTTCTAAAATGACCTTTTTCTCCACATTCAAAACAAGTAGCTTCTTTTTCCGGATCCTTCTTTTCTTCCTGATTCTTTCTAGACCTATCTCTTCTGGATGTGCCTTCTTTTGATTTCCAGGATTCATACTTTCTTGATTTCATACTATCTTTCTTCTGTATGAATCTATTGAGTTTTCTGGTTAATAGAGCAAGTTGATCTTTAGTGCTCAGTGATTCAGTGATTTTCTCTTCTTCTCTGGATGAAGCTGATCCGGTGGATTCTGCCTTTAGTGCAATAGCTTTCTTCTTTTCTTCTGGCTTTTTCTCCTATTGACTATATCTTTCTAGAGACAGCTCTTGAGTCAAGAGATTCCCAATGAGCTCATCATAACTATAAACATTTAAGTCATGAGCTTCCTCAATAGCATTCTTTTTGTTATCCCACTCCTTGGTAGACTCCGAAGCACCTTTTTCACCATTTTAACTTTAGAAACTTCCTTTCCAAGCCTCTTCATTTCATTCACTAGATTGGTATATCTAGTGTTCATGCTACTGATGGATTCTTTTGGCTCTATTTTGAAGGATTCGAGTTTTTGTTGGAGTAGATCAATCTTTGCTTCTTTCACTTTACTTGTTCCTTCATAGGTTACCTCCAGCTTCTCCCAGATCTCCTTTATAGTCTCACATCCAGATATCCTGTTGAACTCTGTTGCACTAAGAGCACAATGAAGCATGTTAATAGCATTTACGTTTTCATGCAACTTTTTAAAGTCATTCTCATCCCATAAACGTGATGGCTTTTAGGTGATCATACCCTTTACTTCATGAGTAGGCTCATATGGGTCATCCTTGATAACTAACCATACTTGCATGCTTTGTGATTGAATGAAGTTCTTCATCTGATTTTTCTAGAATGTGTAGTGTTCACCGGTGAAGAGTGGAGGGCGGGTAATGGACATACCCTCGGGAAGGAGTTATGAGTTTTGGAAACTCATTTTGATATATGTATCAAAATATATGGACCTTTAGATCGAGATTGTTAGATCTCTAGTTTGAGCACTAATTCTGATACCACTTGTTGGTCCCTGTGAGGGTCTTTATAAGGGTAGAGGGGGTGAATGCCCCTTTTTCGCCAAATAAACAGACTTTTGAAAAGTCTTAGTGTACCGTGTTTGATTATGATCTGGAGGATGGATCCGGATAATGCAAATATGACAAATATGACAATATAATGCAATAAGTAAAGGAAAGATAATCAAACACTGTGATTTTATACTGGTTCAGCCCTGCCTACGTTCAGTCATCGGAGTTTCCTTCCTCTGAGCTTATCCACTAATGGATTCCTTTCCAACTGGTATGAATCAAGCCTTAAAATTTGTCTCTGGATGGTAACCTCTTCCGGATGTAGGATATACCACTAGAAACACCAACTCCTAGTTGAGTCCTTCTATCTTTAGTAGGATATATCACTTTCTACCCCGAATCTAAGCTGAGTCCTACAGGGAGTCCCACTCAAAGCACCTACTTTAAGTTGTATCCCAATCTCACAACTCACCCAAGTTGGAGATCCTTACACACTTGTTTTCACAAAGGTTTTGGTTTTGGATTTCCTTAACTTTATAACTTACTCAGGATTCCTTACAACAGATTTGAATTTGTTTGATTCTTGGAGGGATTGTGATTACTGATTGCTTGAGCAAATGTTCTTGTGAATAGTTTTTTCAAATCAACCAGCCAACCTTCTCATTTGTTGAAGCTTCCCTTTTATAGGCTTCTATTATAAATGTAGCCGTTGTGGGTTGTTGAGCTTGCATTAAATCTTCACCCTTGATCAGGTTGTATGTGGCACATCCGGAGGCATTGATCAATCCGTTACACTCAATTTTGACCCGTTTGAATCCTAGGGATTGTGGCTGAAAAGTTGTCAGTGATCGTTTTCCTTGGCCTTTTGTGATGCACCAACTTTTAGCCAGTGGTCTAATCCGTGTGCTCCACGCGCCTTTGTCATTGGTCTATGTTAAAAAGGTTGTTACATTTTTCTGTCCGATGTCAGTACTTTAGTCATTTTTCTGAAAAATGCAAGCTGTCTTTTGTCTTGCATATGGGGAAAGGATTTTTGACTTTGTAGACCAAAAGGTGGAGGGAAAAACTGTCTTTGAAACTTTTACCTTTGTCTTGATATTTGAGTCTTTCGGATGCTCTTAGACTCAGAGTCTCGAGATCTTTCTTTTTCCAAAGATAGTGCAATCAGTTCTTTCAGATGCTGATTTTTGAAGAATTAAAGTTTGTTTCCTTTCCAAACTTTATCCTGATAATTCCAGTATATGCTTAGGTACTTGATGTCTTCAATGGATGGCCTTGTGGTTGGATCTTATCCGGATATTTCCATTTGGATTTAGGAGATTAAGTTTTTATTTTTTTCAAACTTGATCCAAATATTTTAGTTTAATTTTATGATTCGAATCATTGTTTTCCAACACCGTGTCACTTCAAATTTGAAGTGATATTATTGGCAACTTCAAACTTTTTTTAAGATTATTTTTTTTTGTACCTTTTGCCTTTTCTTTTCTTTTATTATAATTTGATTGGTTGTTTTTGTCTTGGGTAAATTTGAATGAGATACTAATATTTTTATTTTGAAGTAGAAATTTAAAGTAAATGATTGAAGAATAAACACTGTAGCAACTTCAAATTATAGAGTTTGAAGTGAAAATTCATGATGTAGTAGGGTTGGAGATGCCCTAAAAGGCTTGCGAGTGAATTTTTATCAAATTCAGGGAACTGATAAAGACTTTTCAAAGTTAGAGGCAACATCTAATAAAAAAATATCAAGTTCAAAAGCTAACTATACGTTTAACCTCTTAAAAATAATTCAATATTTCAAATCATTTTTCTATTACCCTAAGCAAAATACAATTCAATAATTCCATGTTTTGTATACCTTTGTTTGCTGTTGATTTTCGGTGTCGTTATGGAATCAATGTTCTAATATTGGACTATGCTAATAGTAATTTCTACGGGTTTCCTCTTCCCTTTCTCTTTTACTGTGGAATGTGAAGCTCATCGTAACTAACTATACAAATTATTCTAATTACTTTCATCATTTCATTGTGTTCTTTAAATTGAAGTTAAATTGAATAAAAATTCAAACTTAATTTATGGCTATAATGAATTAAACCAAACTCAGAAGTCCTCATGTGACCTTTTGAGTTTTTTCCTAATTGTGCACACCGTTGTTTTTTCAAATGCCTTAACTTTTTTCTTAAAAAAATAACAGTATCAAATTATATTAGACTTTTCACCATTTAGTGCTGTTCCCTTATTCCAAGAATGATTGGTTTGATCTTTTATCAATGGTTTTAGGAAATGGACTGCCACACTTCTACCAATAACAAAAGTCTATTTTTGATTCTTCAGAGTTGAGAACCTACCTTACAAAAAGTCTTCTGTTTCTTTCTGTATTTCCAACAATTTTTATATTTAATAAAGAGGTATAGACGTATTTTTAAACGAAAAGGAAAAAAATGGAAGTAAATTATTATAGTTAAGTCCACTAAGACCCTATTTTTTTTAACTATAATTTAATATAGTTCAATTCAATTCAGTTATACGTAATTATAAATGTATACTGAAATAAGTTCAGTTCAGTTCAGTTTAACTCATTTCAGTTTAACCAACGTCAGTTAAGCTCAGTTTAACTTTTAAAAGTTGAAAAGAAGGAGGTCTAAATATATACATTTCTCAAGTATTTTTCAAGGAAAATATATTCAATTCCACTTTATTCTTTTCCATTTTGGGAACTAAACGACATAGAGAAATTATTGTTTCAAAAAAACTCACAGCACAAGATTTTTTTTTCATGGGAAACCAATCTTAAAATGACTTTAAATTCCACCATTTCTTTGTGTTTTTTGGTCACTTGAACTTTTAGAAATTGTAAAATTGAATAAAACTAAACTTAATCATTAAAAATTTATGGATATACAAAGTTATATAATCTACGCACAAAATCCATTAACAACAAGAAAACCTTAAAATTAAAATATAGAGTTTTAAATATTTAATTATTTTTTTAAGAAAAAAGTTGCTTCATTAAACTTACATTAAATGAAAAAAAAATCTTAAAATTATCCTAAATATAACTCAAACCTAAAATCTTGAGTAATAGATAAGACCTTTGAATATCTTTTAAATAATAGAATCAATGTGCTCACGTCTTTTCCCAATGTTTTAAGCAAATGAGTGCAACTCCTGCACCTGTACTACAAACCTAATTTTTTTTTGTCTCATTACAACACTTTTTATACCAATTGTGTATGGCCCAAGACAACTTTTACAAAAGCCATTATGTGCACAGTAAGAAAAAAAGCAGCAGTATCTGGCTAGGGCTTTACACTTGAAGCAATCCTTCTTCTTCTTCTTCTTCTTCTTCTTCTTCTTCAGGTAACATTTCTCCCTTCAATATTTTCTTACTTGCATACTCGAAAATCATGTTACAACTAAAGAATAGTAAAATGGAAATTGTTTTTCTCTAACTCATAAAATGACCCCATTTTAGTTTACAATGACATTTTTTTGCTTGTGAACCAAAAAAATCAAGATGAAACATTTATTATGCCATAAGGGTGCCCGGCCACACCCGGCCGCCGATCTGAGTTTCTTTTGTTGCCGGCGTTGGCAAGGCAGAAGAACAGTGGGACGGCAGTGTGGCGGCCAGTTGGCCGGAAAATTACACCCCAATCCGCCGGAGTAGGATGGTGAGCGGAGGTTGAAGATGAACATGAATTCGTTTTCTTTCTTTTCCTTTCAACTTTTCAATACGGCACCGTTCAAATAAGAAGGTTAAAACACAATATTTTATAGGCAAGTTTGCTTTTTCTACTTTTATAGGAGTAACTTTTTTCTCGGCAAAAGTAAAATGGTTTATATATCTTATTTATTTTTTCCCCATTACTATCAAAAGAAAAGAAGAACAATTTAGATCTATCATATATTAACTAAATTGTATGCGTTTCACTGCTATCAATTTTTTTTTATGAAATTAAAGGATTATACGTTGTTTTAGATATTAATCTATTTATGTTTTAAACATATTACTATTTTTCGCTGAACTACTAAATGAATTTTTGGTAATACTAGTAACATTAATTTTTCAATTGAATATTTAATAGAGTTTATTAATTTTCTATGCTTACTTGTAAAAAAACAAAGAACTAATGATCATGATAAAGAAATAATAATTTTGTAAAGGCCTAATGCATATTTAGCTACCTAAACTTTTTCCAAAAAATCTATTACCCTGTGAACTTTTAAAGTGACCATGTAGCTCCCTCAATTTTTAAAAAGTGCTCCACTTAGCTCCCTAAATACCACGTGTCAAACTTTGATTGGAGAAAAAAATAGAAAAATGACATCCTTAAAAAGTCAAACATATCAGAAGCTGACACGCGTCATTTAGGGAGCAAATTGGTACACTTCTTAAAAGTTGAGGGAGCTACGGGGTCACTTTTAAAGTTCAGGGAAACAGTAAATTTTTTGGAATAAGTTCAGATAGCTAGATATGCATCGAGCCTTTTATAAAAAAAAGTAAATATAGCCTTTACCTAAATATTATCTATCTATTTAATTATATGAAAATAGATTGTTATCAACATACAATAACATTAACCATGTGATCTCTGTAAAATCCCCTTAGCTTCTTAGCATTGATAAGAAGGATTGTAGAGTGTGGAAGATCATAGCCCCTCTCATTCATTTTCTGTAAAATCCCCTCAGCTTATGTAAACACTCATAATTTATCTTTAAGTTAACTTTATATTTTTATTTATTAATGAAACAACCTATACCTTATACTAAATCACCAAAATCGTAATCACAATATATAATTTTTTTTACTTATACTTCATTTACATATATAATCACTTGTAATATTATATCTTTTTACAAAACAATCTTATACAAAGCAAAATCAAAACCCGACCACCTTCTATTCTATATGCTTGTTTTGTGGAGAGGGAGTGAGATGGAACACAGCCAACTAATCTTTCGTCCATGATATCTACAGATAATGAGCTTCTAGTACAAACTTTATCAGCTCTGAAAAATTTAGCACTTTATATGAGGCGCAACTCAGTGAATATAAACAATCTATGAATTTAGCAAAACATATATTTACACACATTACAAATTCAATAGCAAATTGCATATATACATTAACAAATACAATATACAGTCACACTTATATGATAATGATTGAACCGGTTATTTAACTGTTGTGACAACACCAGCCAAACTGTTGCCCCGGAATACATGTAACATTTGTAACAATTGTCAATTGATTTGCTGGCCAGCTATGTAACAATTGTTGACCTTTCGGTCTAGATAAATAATTGGTTGACCTTTCGGTCCATTTGTGAGATATTGCAATTGATTGACCATATAGGTCCAATTGAACCGAACATGTATTGTAATGTTTGATCGGCTATGTCACAACGTCTCTTTTACTTTTCATATATTCAAGTGCAAATGTCTGTTATACGAATCATTGAACTTACAATTAGTATATACTAATACAAATGAACATATATTCTACATACATATATCATATAAATCCAGCATATCAAATGCAATACTCAATTATACTCTACCAATAATTCACATTAAACCATTCACCAATATTCACTTATAGCCATAATTTACATATCAATATCATCTCAACACAACTTACATTTCATATCAAATATGATCACACAACATATCATTACAATTCAAATACAATTTAAAATCAAAACAATTCATATCACATTCACAATCATACTTCAATACATTTCATAACAAAACATTTCATAACCACTCAAATCAATATCAAGTTCACTGCATCAAATATTTCGAGTATATATATCATATTAATCTCACATATCAATACAATTCACATCATATTTATACTCACAGATTATTCGAGCTAATTCTCCCGAAAATGACTTGGACATTCCTCTGGAATCCCTTCACTGTTTTGAGCTCCTATAACATAAATTCATATAAAATATAAACATATACATCTTATTTCCTTTTGTATATATATAAAAAGATTGACATAAACTAGAATACAATTACTATCTCCGTGAACTTATAGACTATAACCAATCATATCTCTCAAAGTACTCAACCAAATGACTTGATTCCAGTTTCATTTTACTTTTAACACAAAGCTTTATAACATATCAAAATTTCATAATTTTCTGATTACTTTTCCATTTATTGTGAATTTGATATTTTGATCTCCAATTCTGTCCTGCTTTTCCTGCACTTAGAACCAGTATCCTTGTGACCTAACTTCATTTCAAAATTCATAACTTTCAACTCACTAACTCAATTGCTCTGATTCTTCTCTTTTTCAATTCCCAATACACAATTTCATAACATACTAAAACCTCAAAATTTTCAAAGCCTTATACGATTTATAGTGAATTTTCCTTCAACGCCCTGTTTCAACCCGTTCTACCTGGACAACATCTTAGTAAAATGACCATAACTTTCTATAAACAACATGAATCGACCTGATTCTTTTTCCTACTTAAACTATACACACAAGGGAATAACATATCAAAAACTTAGAATTTTCTAAGCCGTATAACAATCCCAGATTAATTTTGAAACTCACCTCATCTCTTTGATCATCCAATTCTGGACACTTCATCTTATAAAAATTATAGCTATTGATCTACTCATCTCAAAATCCCCCAATTTTACGGAAGGCTTCCTTAGAAATATATAAACAAATCTCTGGTTTACCATATCTCCTAATTCTGTCTCTAACATCATAAAAATCGAATCACAAGTTTGGCTCGATACCTAATTCTTGTTCGACCCCTTCTTCTCTCTACTTCTCTTATCATCTCTTCTTCTCTAACTCTTTCTCTTTTAAGTGTTTAAGGGTTGGAAGGGATAAAATTTCTGATCCTTATCCTTTCCTTTATCACCTGCTTTCTTATTAATATTTATCCTTAACATTATATGCCAACTATACCCCTTATAATCTTCATTTATACCAAAACAATAATATTACTAATACTACTAATAAACTATACAATTATATTATATTATATTATCTAAATCACTTTATACCTGTAATATAACTATACTCATTTACTCCTTAAAATTCTATAGTTATATAATTCAGTAACTGGTCATTAAAATATTGTATTTTTATATAATCAAATAATTATTATTTTAACTAATCAATTTCTGATAAATATGACATGTAAAATATTATATAATCTAATTTTATAACATATAACATATGTGGATAAATACAGATATAATGCATGAAATGAGATGTTACAATTAATAAATATCAATAAATAAAAAAATAAAAATTATCTACGCCCCTCTCATACCCCACCTAGACTCCCGAAGCCTACTAATTCGACTAGGATCTAGCACTTTTTAAAACATTGAATAAAATGAACTATGAGCGCCTTTGAGAAGAACATAATAAGGAATATATACATGAGTTTTTTACCCATATCCTATTCTTGGAAAAATTGAAAACAATATACATTGATAATAAAAAAAAAACTGCAATTTACACGCTTTTGGTATACAAATTCGACATTTATAGAGTAAGTTGACCATAGAGTAAGTTGACCATAGTGTATACCATTCTAGTATACTTTAAATTAGATCTGTTTGTCCAGTGAAATTTAAGTTCAGTTTTATTGGGATTTTCACTAGAAATAGCAATTCAAATTCAATGAATTCGTACAAATGGGTGGATTTGGACACTCATACTTTAGCAAAGGTCGGTTTGAGCTCGCTAAAGTCCAATATTATATTATCGGGTGAAAGATTGGTCAAAGATAGGGTTCTTTGAGCTAACATTCACAGAAAGAGAGAGGGTCTGCCTTCGCCGGAGATGGTGGCCGCAAGACAGAAAAGGGCGTCAAAGTGACTAGCCGTATGAACGGCGTAGCCTCTCCGATCTTAAGTCAGCGACGGTAATAAAGAGGAGGCAAGTAAGTGAGTGAATTCTAGGGTTTAGAATGTGATACCTAAGATGTGGGGGTAACCCCATATTTATAGGAGCGTATTTCCTCCATTCGTGGTGAGGAGTCTTTATCAGGTGAGGATCCCGGTTAGGCGTGATTTCCTCTAAAAGGTTTCTTCTCGTTTATCTGTTTAGGATATGATATTCTTTCTATTTATCTGTTTAGGAAGAAGAGTTATGGCGGGATTCTATCTACTATTTAGGTCGATGTGATCGTGACCCTTCATTCGGCTAGCCGAATGGTGATCCAGCTTTTTAAGCCGACTGACGACGTGGCGTCTTATGGAGCTTTCACGCGGTATCTATAAAATACCTTGGTTTAAGTGACTTTGAAACATTTAACGAAGTTTTTAAGAAAGAAACACGAGAGATATAACACTTTCTTGCCTTAATCTATTGTTTATTTTTGTTTAAATTACTCTCAAACCTAGTTTCATTATCTTGCAATACAGATTGCAGATGCAAAAGCAGCTGCACAAAGAAAAGCAGATATGGCAGCTAGGGAGAAAGTAAAGGTAAAATATTTTAATTGAGAATTCCTTTTTGCTTCGTTCTAATATAATGTTTTTGAAACTGACATAATTAATTTTGTTTGTTCTGACAAACATGTACCTGCTCTCAATTATATCGCCCATAAGATCAATAAAACTAAGTAATACAAATCTATCCTAATACTTTTAACTTTTAAGCACTTTAGTATAGGAACTGAATTAAGATTTTTTTATACAAGGAAATGAATTACAAAATTAGAATTACCAAACTAATGTTTTCCTCTTTATGCCCAGATGTTTGTTGGTATTGTTGGAATTAAAACACTCAAATAAACAACTTTTGTTAAACTCAAAAATATTACAAGAACACTCTCACTCAAAATACAAAGCTGTAACTCAATCTTTACTTCTTTTCTCTCTAAAAAAGTTCTTATTTTTGTTGATAATAAAAGACTAAACAACTCACATATTTATATGTGAATTATACAACTCTCAACTAACACAATTACTGACCACCACCTCCAACTAATACAGTTAATAGCCAACTTATTTAGTTAATTTAAAGGCCTCCAAATTGGTTGTAGTTAATAGCCTCCAATTTGGTTATCACATATAAAAAAATCTACATACTTAAAATACCTAAATAAATTTACTACATTTTGGATTTGTGGGCTTGGACTCCAATTGATTGGATTTTGATTTTGGGTTTTCATTAATATGGATCAAGTTTATAATCCAACACCCCCCCTTAAACTTGATCTTGTCATCCCAAGTGAGCTTCTCAATCTGAAGAAGTTTTTGCTTGTGAGCGACTTAGTGAAGATATCCGCAATTTGATCTTGTGTCTTCACATATTCAATTTGCACTTCCTTTCTTGCAACACACTCTCTTATGTAATGGTAGCGGATGTCAATGTGTTTGCTTCGATCATGGAATACGAGATTCTTTGCTAAGGCAATGGCTGACTTATTGTCAACATGAATCTTAGTCGGTTCTTCTTGCATAAAACCGATCTCTTTCAGTAAATTTCTGAGCCAAATTGCATGACAAACGCACGAGGTTGCTGCAACATATTCTGCTTCACATGTAGACAAAGTTACAATCGGTTGTTTCTTTGACATCCATGTGAAAGCAGTATCTCCCATGAAAAACACGAATCCACTAGTGCTTCTTCGGTTATCTACGTCTCCACCCCAATCGCTATCGCTATATCCAACAAGGTTGTAATCATTAGAAACTGAATAGAATAATCCCAAGTCGGTTGTACTTTTCAAATAGTGAAGAATTCTCTTAGCGGCTTTGAAATGGGTGGTTGTTGGTGATTTCATGTAACGACTAACTAACCCGACTACATGAAGGATATCTGGCCTCGTGCAGGTAAGATAGCGTAGACTTCCAACCAAACTTTTGAAAAGTGTTGGATCTACACTCTCCCCTTCTTCATGTTTGGACATCTTGATCCCATACTCCACCGGTGTGCTTATCGGCTTGTAGTTATCCATCTTGAACTTTTTCAAGATCTCCTTTGTATAGCTTTCTTGTGAAATGAAAATTCCATCCTTTTGTTGCTTTACTTCTATGCCGAGGTAGTATGCCATGAGTCTTATGTCTCTCATCTCAAACCCCTTTGTCATCAGTTTCCTGAATTCATCGAACATTCTTTGGTTGCTTCTGGTGAAGATTAAATCGTCCACGTAGAGGCACACGATCAAAATATCTCCATCTTTAATCTTGATATACAAAACATGCTCATATGGACATTTATTGAAACTATTTTCTCGGAAGTGCTTGTCTATTCTGTTATTCCGTGCCCTTGGTGCTTGTTTTAGCCCATAAAGAGCCTTCTTTAGTTTCAAAACCATGTCTTCATGGCCGTTAACTACGTAACCCGGTGGTTTCTAAATGT
The DNA here is from genome assembly GCA_947683365.1 of Euphorbia pulcherrima. Taxonomy (NCBI): domain Eukaryota; kingdom Viridiplantae; phylum Streptophyta; class Magnoliopsida; order Malpighiales; family Euphorbiaceae; genus Euphorbia; species Euphorbia pulcherrima. The sequence continues at coordinate 17,064,366 of CANTUS010000013.1, read as the reverse complement.
AAACTTCCTCTTCAAGAACTCCATTTAGGAAGGCGGATTTTACATCCATCTCATGAATTCTCCATTTGTTTTGAGCCGCCAAAGAAATGATTAGTCTAATAGTTTCCAATCGAGCAACTAGAGCGAATACTTCATTGTAGTTAATTCCAGCCTTTTGACAATAGCCTTTTGCAACAAGCCTTGCCTTGTGTCTTTCGATCTCTCCCTTGGCATTCCGCTTTGTTTTGTACACCCATTTGACACCTATCGCCTTGTGTCATTTGGGAAGTGAAGTGAGTTCCCATGTATCATTCTTCTCAATGGCCTTGATTTCTTCATCCATTGCATCTCTCCACTTTTTCTCTTGTGCAGCTTCTTGAAATGTCACTGGCTTGCAATCAACAAATAGATAAAATAATGTAAGATTGTCTAGTTATTCAGTCACCTCATAGAGTTCTCGAAGACTTCTCGTATGATGCACTTCTCTTTCATCTTCAGTCCCGCTTGAGGATGGAGATGATGATGATGATGATGATGATGATGATGACGACCTATCTCTATGAGTAGGAGAAGTTGGTGGAGTTGTGAGGCCTTGTTGAAGTTGTCTTGGTTGCTCAGGTGTTGTCTGCTTATCTTCCTCGAATAGGGAAAAGTTGAAGTCTTCTGTTTGAGAATCAAAGTTCCATTCTCCTCATTCATCAAATATCACATCTCGGCTGATTATAAATTTCTTCTCATTCGGGTTGTATAGCTTGTAGCCTTTTGAACTTGGGTCATAACCGATGAAAATAAAACTTTTGCTTTTGTCATCAAGCTTGGTTCAATTCTCATCCGGTACATGAACATGAACTACACTCCCGAAGACTCGAAGATGGGAAATTCCAGGCTTTCTTCTGCTCCATGCTTCTTGTGGTGTCTTTCCCCACACGCTTCTTGTGGGAGAACGATTTAATAGGCAGACTGCACATACCACTGCTTCCGCCCAAAACTCCTTGGGTAGTTTCTTGCTTTTTAGCATACTCCGTGCCATGTCAAGAATTGTTCTATTCTTCCTTTCTGCCACACCATTTTGCTGGGGGATCTAGGAACTATTAAGGGTCGACGGATTCTATGTACTGCACAAAACTCCTTGAATTCATTGGATGTGAATTCTCCTCCTCGATCAGATCTCATGGCTTTGATCTTATGACCGTTCTCCTTTTCCACGACTGATTTGAACTTCTAAAACACTCCGAAGACTTCTGATTTCTACTTTAAGAAATATACCCAAGTTTTTCTTGAATAATCGTCAATGAAGAGAAGAAAGTAGTTACTATTAGCGAGAGAACTTGGCTTGATAGGACCACACACTTCGGTGTGAATGAGCTCGAGCGGCTTCTTGGCCCTAAAGTCTGAGTCGTTTGGAAAGCTTCTTCGGAATTATTTCCCTTGTAGACATCCTTCGCACAATTAATCAGGATTATTGATACATGGTAAGCCTCTAACCATTTCCTTCTTGGATAACAGCTCCAATCCTCCAAAGTTGAGATGACCAAATTGAAGATGCCATAGGCACGATGCGTCTTTGTAACATGCCTTCAAACACTTCGCAACATCGTGTTGAATGTTCAAAGGAAACATTCTATTCTTTGACATTTGCGCTTTAGCAATCAGATCTCCTTTGCCATCTCTTATGAAAAGACTACAATCTTTCATGTAAATATCATAGCCTTTTTCTAAGAGTTGGCCCAAACTTAGAATGTTGCACTTCATATTAGGCACGTAGTAGACATTTGAAATTAATTGGTGGCTACCATCTTTATCACGAAAGAGGATGTTACCTTTCCCCTTCACCGATATCTTGCTGTCATCTTCAAATGAGACATCGCCGCTTACTTCTTCAGTGAGCTGCACGAATAAGCTTCTTTTTCCGCACATGTGGTTGCTTGCACTGGTGTCGAGATACCATGTGTTGTCTTAATGATCATTGTTGTTGTTGTACGCTAGTAATAGCGTTTCTTTCTCCTCGATTCTTCCATGAAATTTGCCTTCTCTTCAACTTGATCATTACGAGCTCTACATTCTGAAGCGTAATGCCTAAACTTTTAACAATTATAGCACCGAACTTGAGATTAATCATACCTCGCGTTGGAATTGCCTCTTCCGCGACCTTGGGTGTAATTTTCTCCTTTCTCGTAGTTAGCACTGGAACTGTTGTTGTAATTCTAGCTCCGTCCACGACCACGGCTACCACCTCATCCGCAGCCTCGTCCTTGGTTGTTTCTACTATTTCCTTGACCTTCACTCTTATCCTTGAGTTGTAGCTTGAGGAGTTTCTCAGAGATACCTTGCTTCTTCTTGTGCTTTTCTTCATAGGCTTGTAGTGATCCTTAGAGTTCCTCGATCATCACTTCCTCCAAGTCTTTGGTTTCTTCAATCGTCACCACAATGTGCTCAAATTTTGGATCCAACGAACGAAGTATCTTCTCGATTATCCTTACATCTTCTAACTTCTCACTATTTGTTTTCAATTGATTCAAAACGGCTGCTACTCTAGAAAAGTAATCGGAGATAGACTCAGATGGTTTCATGTGCAAGGATTCAAACTCACCTCCTAGTGTTTAGAGACGGGCCTTCTTCACCTTTTCGACTCCTTTGTTAGAGGTTTGCAACTTCTCTCATGCTTGCTTGGCGGAGGTTGCGCTTGAGATTTTCTCAAAACCATCGTCATCTAATGCTTGATAGATGAGGAAAAGAGCTTTCTTGTCTCTCTTTCGGGAATCCTTCAAAGTTGTAGCTTGATCTTGTGTGAGAGAGACTTCATTTTCGGGCTGAGTGAAGCCTTTCTCTACGATATCCCAAATATCATGTGCTCCGAGAAGAACCTTTATTTTGATACTCCAATTATCATAGTTGTTGTTGTTGTGTGTTGGAACTTGAAACGATGTCACACTATTTGCCATCTTACTCAAATAGCTATTTTAATCCTACAGGGACTAATGCAACACTTCTGGAGTCTTTGGCGACACACTGGACGTATTGTAATACTTCCTGCAGCTTTCTGCAACACTTTTTGGGGTACTGCAACGTCTAGAATTTCTAAAATTCAATTTTGCAATTGAAAATGGAACTTTTCGGAAACGTAATCTACTTTGGAACGTGGCTCTGGTACCACTTTGTTGGAATAAAAACACTCAAATGAAAAACTTTTGTTAAACTCAAAGATATTACAAGAACACTCTCACTCAAAATACAAAATTACAACTCACTCTTTACTTATTTTCTCTCTAAAGAAGTTTTTATTTTTATTGATAATAAACAACTAAACAACTCACCTATTTATAGGTTAATTATACAACTCTCAACTAACACAATTACTCACCACCACCTCCAACTAATACAATTAATAGCCAACTTATTTAGTTAATTTAAAGGCCTCCAAATTGGTTGTAGTTAATAGCCCCCAATTTGGTTATCACACATAAAAAATTTACATGCCTAAAATACCTAAATAAATTTACTACATTTTGGATTTATGGACTTGAACTCCAATTGATTGGATTTTAATTTTGGGTTTCCATTAACCTGGATCAAGTTTATAATCCATTCGCCTCAGTATCCTACTGGATCATGTTTGACTCCAAACAGATGCTACCCGGAACTTCCCAAAAATACCAAAATTCCTTATTGAACATGGGCTGCCAACTGAAAGGGCGACTTCTTTTGTTGGATCCTCTTCTTCAAGGAAAAAGAGACCGGTAAACCAAATTTATGCTTTACAAGCTCCATTTTTCATCCGTTTAATGGAATGCATTTGTTTTCACAGGATTTAAAAGGAATAAAAGTCAGCTTTAGGACATATAAGTTATTCGACATTGAGAAAGAAGACATTACTGAAGAACAAGTCATTAATGTATTTGACCAGCAGGAGGGACCGGTGACAATTGTTATCTACATAGATAAGCATTTTGCGGATTTAAAATCCAATGTAAGAAATCATAGTATTTATTTTTAAACTATTGTTAATAGAAAAATTGGTTTTAAAATATCCTCATTGGAATGCTGTGTTGACTAAAAGAGAGATTAATTGAATAGCAATTGATTTATCAAAATCAACACAATTGCACCTCACCGGACACTCAACACTTTGGATACTTAATTGCTCATCATGCACCCACTTATTTCCTTTCTCTAATTCTAGAAGCTTTAGGTCTGTCAAATTCTACAAGCTTTTATCACTTTCTAATTAAGTTGGTGTATGGTATAGGAAATATATAAAAGTCCAGAAGCTGATACTGAAGTACACCACGCAGTAGTGGTCATTGGATATGGCTCAGCTGGCAAGAGAAGATTCTGGAAAATCAGGAATTGCTATGGAGAGACATGGTGCGACCAAGGATACCGCAAAATCTGTAGGAGCCCCACGATTAGAATGTTATGGTATCCAGAGGTAAAATAATGAATGTTGAATATTCAAATTGTTTATGGAACTTTATCTTAAGGCACTTTAATTGATCTTTCGGCAGGAGGTGTTCCAAGGGCCGGGATAATCTTTTCCTTTCATTTCTCCCTCCGTAGAATTTGATACATGGTGAAATTACATGAATGACCAAACCCTAGAACTTGGTTTCTTTTTAGGCTTTAACTACTTTTTGTTTTGCTTTGTGATAACTATGACTATATGGCTTTCCTTTTTATCGGATGAACAACCAGAATATTCTACCTTGTACGTTATTTTTCTCTCTAATTTCAGTCTAGAATCATAACTCAGAATATGGTTAGAGTTTTTCCAATTGCACGCTATCTCGATTTGTTTTGCCTTCAAATCACAATCTTATCTGTACTTGTGTTTTTCGAATTGCGATTCAGTTGGGCAGAAAAGTTTGTTTGTTTGAATGCATTAGTTGCTGATTCTGAGAGTGATAAAAGAGTTATTACATTAGCCCATTATAACTGATGTCAAGAGTTATGTTGTTCCTTCGTGTTTGTTCGAGGCTCATGTTCAAAAAGGGTACTTGGAGTGATCGGACTTTATACTTGTGGTTCAAAATCATATTTAGTATAAACAGGTGTGAATGTGTGATGTGTGGAGAAGAACTATAGCTTTTGTGGTTTTTTTAGCTCAAGTCATTTTGTCTTTGTACTTAATGAAACGATGCATTTAATATTTATTTAGAATACAGTTAGATACCGTTCGAAGGGGAGGGAAGTCTGTTACTATAACTGCTCACAACTTGCTATAAAGCGCTCGATATTTAATTCATTCAATTCAAGAAAGATGAATAAGATTTCCTCTCTTTCGCTCTCTCAAATTCTATTATTTTCCGATTGAAGGTTTTCTGGTATCAGTGTGAAACATAATTATAAATAGTTAAGCTACTCTTTTGCTTATCCATTATTTCAATAAGCTCAAAGATTCACCATTCCTCGATTTTAGATTATAATTGACTAAAGCAAAATGATTCATTAAACTATCTGAATTTCACGGATAGCTGTTGCAACCCTACTTAAGGGTCTATTGAAAACAACCTCTCTGTAATTATAGGAGTAAAGTTCCCCCCTACCTCTCTTATGTGAGAGCCTTGTTAGTTATTGAGATAATTTAATTTATTGTTATTGTAAGCTTCTCTTTTGCTCGTGTAATTGGGCATTGTTACTATAGTTTTGTCAACATGCCAGACTTCCTAAGGCCGGCGTGCCATGCCCATGGAGCTACTTTACTAAGTAGTTTGATGCCCCAAAGTTAATAAAATGGCTTACCACGAAAAAAAACCCCAGGCCTGATTTGGGCCTCGGTCATTTATATCATCGGGAAATGCAACCATTTACAATAAAATGATTTTTTTTATACATTATAGTTACTTTATTTTTTTATAAAATATCCATTATTTTACACTTTTCCATCATTAGATGAGTGGTGATTATTTTAATTTAATGGTAAAAAAAAAGTAAAAATAAAATAAAATAACCATAAAATATGCGTTTTTCTTTTTATAGTAATCAATTCTTTTTACTCACTTTTTAACTTCTAATTTATGTATACGTGTGAATTTGATGAAATGTTTTAGGCACCCAAGTGACAATCTCATTTCTCCAATTTAATTTAATTTTTGCAACATAAGATAATTTAATGTGGCAAAACGTTAATTTTTTTAACACAAACCTTTAAAATATTTTATTCGTCTAATTTTTATCGTTAAAACGACATCCATTGTAAATATTCTTAACGATTAACAATTATTTAAAAAGTATTAGGCGCTAGTCGGGCGACTGTAGCTTCAAAACGCCTGAACGCGGCCTAGACAAAACCTAGGCAGATTTAAATTTTTTATTTTTAAATATTTATTATATATATAATAATATAAATTCAACTAAAAATTAAATCATAATAATATAAAATATCAAAAAACATATTTAGACCATATTTTATAAATCACTAAGTGACATAGAGAATATTGTTTCTTACTTTGAGACTCAAAGTGACAATTTTACTGTACCAACACTTAATGTACTCTAATTTGACCAGCAAAACTACTTTTTATTGACATACTATGGTTATTATAAATAATGGCACCATAAAAAATCCAAATTAGGCGACGCCTAGGCGGAAAAAACTAGACTAGGCGGTGCCTACGTGGCAATAAATCGGCCGAGCGCCTAATAGTGCCCTAGGAATGAAAAGTCGGGCGACAAGCCCCAAAATAACGCCTATGCAGGGCCTAGTCGGGACTAGACGGGGATTTTTAAAACAGTGGCGATTAACAATACAGACATGTGAAAAGGAAAATTGAACATACTGAGTTCATGTAGAATGGATGTTTGGCGATTAACAAGTTCTGGTTCCCATACATTCTATCCAACTAGAAATGAATAAAAAAAGAGTTCAGAAAAAGAACAAGAAATCGATAACAAACAGAAAAAAGATCGTATCATCATGTCATGTTAGCATATAACAAATGCCATATTAGCAAACTTTAATAAATAAGTTTAATATGTCATCAAGGCAAACTTAAATAAATACTACATCCAATTAAAAGATACGATCATTCCACAAAAGTTGCAAGTCTGTCCACATTACCAGAAGAAAAAGAGCTAACCATAGTATAAATACCTGCAAGTAAGAACAAGCATGTGAGCATTAATATATATCCAAAAATACTTAACCCAAAACCACTAAACGTGCATAACAATAATCCAACTTATCAAGCAAAAAAATCTTCGGAAACGAGCAACAGCATCTTTAAGAGTATTACTGAACAGATCAATAGTAGTCGTGATTCAGGAGGCCAAGGCAGGGAATTTCAAAATCAAAAAAACAAAATATTTTACGAGATTTATCTTCAAACCAAATGAATGAAGGGTAAAAAAAAGAGCAAAATACATTAGCAACACAAACACATAGGATCAACTGCCACATCCAAGCACCACGTGTCCAATTGTCTAGCCACTCAGATTAAACAATGAAGAACTTGTATCAAAATCAGACTACAAGGCTTGAGAAAAACTAGATTAAAAATGGGACCAATGTAAATTCAGCATTCGTGGACACTCTTCATCTAAGTGCGTAAATGGGGAAAGTGTATTACCAAAAGATTCAATTTATTCTCAACACTTATTTATTAACTTGAATTTAAAACAAGATTAAAGGTTTCAATATGTGTGGCAAGTTCATTTCACTGTTTTCTTACATTATAGGGGACAATTAATGTACCAAAGGAGGGGGGAATAGTCACATATTCAAGAAGGAAATAGAAGAGTATAGGGTATTTTACTTAACAGTTATTATAGTAAAAGTAGCTATGTTATTATGTATTTCCATTTCTGAGTTATGTTGGTAAAAGCATAGTTGTCACGGGCGCGCCTAAGGTGCAAGAGGCTCTAGCCTTGGCGCCTTAGAGCTTTCTAGGCAACGCATATGCGCCTAGAATGTGCCCGGGCGAGCTAGGCGTAAGGCTCCAGACACAATCTAGGCACAAGTTAGGCTTAAATATGGTTTTTAAAATAGTTTTTATTTACATTATTCAAGAAGGAAATAGAAGAGTACTGGGTATTTCACTTAACAGTTATTATAGTAAGAGTAGTTATTTTATTATGTATTTCCATTTCTGAGTTATGTTGGTCGAAGCATAGTTGTCACGAGCGTGCCTACGGAGCAAGGCGCACAAGTCTCTAGCCTTGGCGCCTTAGAGCTTTCTAGGCAACGCATACGCGCCTAGAATGCGCCTGGGCGCGCTAGGCTCCAGGCACAAACAAGGCGCAAGTTAGGCTTAAATATGGTTTTTAAAATAGTTTTTATTTACATTATTCAAGAAGGAAATAGAAGAGTATTGGGTATTTTACTTAACAGTTATTACAGTAAAAGTAGTTATTTTATTATGTATTTGTCTGAGTTATGTTGTTAGAAGCATAGTTGTCACGGGAGCCCCTACGTAGCAAGGCGCCAAGGCTAGAGCTTTCGAGGCAATGCATATGCGCCTAGAATGCGCCCGGGCGCGCTAGGCGCTAGGCTCTAGGCACAATCTAGGCGCAAGTTAGGCTTAAATATGGTTTTTAAAATAGTTTTTATTTACATTATTTTGTTGAAAAACAATATTAACAATATTTAACATGTATTAGAAGTCTAAACATCTATTTTACTTTTTAAAATTTACCCTATTAGTATTTACGATAAAAATCTAAACTAACTAATTAGTTTCTAACCCTAATTAGTTTCTTTTATTATGAAAGAATAAATTATCCTAATTTATTTTAACCCTAATTAAGAATTGACCATAAGTAACGATTATGAAGTCTAAAAAGTCTAAAGACAATAGTACACATAAAGAATCCCTATCATACTAGGGGGCTACTTAAAGGCTAAGGCAAATGTATTAGCATGGATGTGGAAACAACCAAATTTGGACAAAAAGAAAAAGCATCACAATCTCGTGAAAGATCAGCTATTTTCATTGATGATGAGGATGAAGATAAGCTCAACAAGATTCAATGGAGGAGGATGAGCTACTATTGGAAGAAGAATTTGAGAGTGATTCTAATGAAGATGATGAATATGTTGAACTTGATGATGATTTTATGATTGATGAATTGAGTGTGCCATAGCTTTACATTAATAGGAATTATTATTATAAGATTTAGATTAATGAACTTTCTATTTATATGATGAACCTTTTATATTGCTTTTATGGTAATAACACAACATAATTTATATATTCTTTTAGTTGGTGCACCTAGCTTGCGCCTGGAGTGGGCCTTGTGCCTAGGCTCCAGGACCCCTTGGCGCCTGGAGAGCACCTTGGACCCCTTGGCGCCTGGGGTGCGCCTAGCGCCTTGACAACTATGGGTAATAGTAGTTTCTATAAAATTTGCTTCAAGGCTGATATAGCCAATAGTAGTATTTGTACTAGGCAGTTATATTCTTGTCTGCTAGTGCTAGCTGTCCTATACAGATTGTAATCTCTACATATTCCTTTTGCTATACACCAAGGATATCATCAATGAAATTAATAAAAATTCTCCATTTCCTTTTTCTGCCCTAATTTCTATTTCTCTTCCATTCATCCCTCTCAATCCATTCTATTCTATCTTATCTCTGTCAGCTTAGCCATAAGCATGACACAATTAGAATAACCAAATCAACCATCCAATAAACACATGCAACATATCGAGTGGAGAAGCTGCAGCAATAAAATTGATGTGGATGAATAGCTAAAATACATTCTAGATAGATTTTACCCTGATGAACCAGGTAAAGTAAAAGACTATTTTGTATATACAATAGTTTCCAAACTGCAAATTCTGTACACGAAGTCCACATGGGTGGCTAGGGATGAAAAAAGTTAGTAGACCGAAACACAAAATCGAACATTTTTCAAGACTATAAAATAGCATAACAATCATCAAAAACTTATCAAGCTCAAGCAAAAAATTGATCCCACAATTAGCTTATTCCTACTCCTGCATACAATATTTTAAGATCATGATATATCCAGAGAAACCCTAGTCCAAAAATACCAAAGATACAAAAAAATCAATCCAACAATTTGCAAGGTCAAGCAGAATATTTACCTAGCAACCAGCAACATATATATGCATCACTGTTTGGGCTGAGGTCTTAATCTAAACTTGTTAACAGTAGTCTTTCCAGAAAAATGAAAACGCTCTACTTCAGTTTGATAAGTACGGGTAACTCCAGTAACGACGTCTTTGGCTTTGAAAGTGGTATAGTAGCAACTACCAATTACAACAAAGCACTTAACGATTTCCTCAAGTATAAGCTTGCCTTTGTTCTGTATACATGAATTACAAAATTAAATGCTGGTTTGGATGAAATTTACACGATATTAAAATATTAGAACTAACCATTATGTTATAATACGTGATAGCGTCTTCTAAAGACTTCTTGCAATCTCTGGTAATAATGCCCTCACAGCACAAGGGGTGATTTTCATCCAGATAAAGTGGGGGTTAGAGCGCCAGCTACCTTATTGTAAAAATGTTCCATATCGAAACCCTGAGCAAAAAGACTCAATTGAATTATCATATATGATATTAAGTTAGTAAGTAAGAATCAGATGAAATAGATAGACAGTTACCTGGCTTTTAGTGAAATCTTCGACGTAAAGCTCGTATTTTCTCTTCTCCTGCTCATCACAAAAACCTCCTTCACCGTGAAATACAAAAAAAATTCCATCTTCAGGCTTACTCGGTGCATCAGCAAAGGTATCCGGTAATCCTGTAACGACAGCGTCTTCAGCCTCGTATAGTTTTTGCTCGTCCTCGGATTTGTCATAGGAAGGCGAATTGTCTTCCATGGCCGCCGGCCTCAGATCAAGCCGCAGATCATCTTCCATGGCAGCCAGTGTATCCTCAACCTTAAACTTCTTCGGAAGGATATCAGAATCGGAGGCCGCCGCTGATTCCTTAGCCTTGTGTTTGGCCGGCGTTAAGCGATTGCAAAGATCCGTGTTCACAAAAGAGAATGGTAACTTAACGAAACTTCCCTCTGTATATATACTCGTCTTATAATGGGCCGAATCCTAATGGAATAGGAAGTCCGAGCTATAATTCTATTTCTTTTCTTGATACATAAGTAAAAATGAACATTGAATTTAAAAAGTACTATTTAATAGATCTTTTAATTACTCTTTCTAATATGATGTGTTATTTAAATTTTAAACATTATCTATTTGATCTTCCACAAATAGACAATCAAATAGAAGATTGAATAATAATATTTTAATGGTTAGAGGTTATCTAATAAGTTGTTTAGTTTTTTTTACTATTATTTTATTTTGAAAAATACAATTACTAATTAAATACACAAGCTATTGTAGTTAGATTTTAGAATTTCTTGTCTATTTTGACATCTCATCAATTTGAATTTCTATTTCACATGACACATCAATTTAGAACCCGCAATCTATTGGAGATGCTCTAAGACTATAGAGGATTGCAATCCTAATTAGGTTCCATTCGTGTGCCGCACCGAAAATTGTCCAACCGGCCTCATGCCGGCTCAAGGTCTTGCTTGTTAAACGCTATGTATGACTGCTTTTGTCTTAACATTACCAGCTGGAATGTTAATCGAGTGGGACTCTTTAGGAAAGGATTACTGATTGCTTTATCTTTTTTTGTGGGAATGAGCCAGACGGTTCAGGTTGACCTGGTCTACTATATATTTAGTAAGTTTACACCATTTATTAATCTAATAATAGCAATTGATTGGGTGTAGCTAAATTAATACCTCATCAAATATAGTGGTGGGAAGTCCTCGTTCCAATACATAGCCTCTTCAAATATCATTATTATAATAAAAAGGCTTAATGCATTCGGACCCCCTTAAACTTATCTAAAGTGAATTGCTCAACCGCCTAAAAGCATCTAAAACCAATCATACTCCGGAGAGTGTGATGCACGCAGCCACGTGTCAAAGTTGGAAAAGTCAAACCAACCATTACTTGACACGTGACAAAAATAAAAAAATTACAAAAAAAATCCTTATACCAATTTCATTAAAGACCTTGTAACTTATTTTGTTTATAAAATACCATCTTCTACATTTTTTTATTTTCCTTTTCATTTTCCAAATCAGCAAAAACATCAATCCAAAATGAAAATCAAAATCTAAGAGCTTTATATTATCATTCAATCGAACTGGAATTTCATATGGCTTTGAAATAATATTTCATTTAACATCCAGAACAAAAAAAAAGATAGGGAACATTGAACAACCAATAATACGAAGATGAAAAGAAATTATACATAAATTTCCAAGCTTCAGGGATGTTAATAGAAGAAATTTGGTCAATGTTCATTCACAAAACCTAATGTACTTATCAATGTATGTTCTTAATCTAGAAATTCGATAGTTATAATGAAGAATTCTTATTTCCAGACCTTCAAGAGATCAATGGATTGCTATGATCTCTCCTTCTGATTCTAGGTAATCTTTGTTCCTGATGGGTGTCGAGACCACAAAAAATAAATCCCTACACAAAACAAACTAGTAGTTAGTAGCAAGCAGAGGTCGATCCCACCAGAAACGGTATTTGACAATTTTATTTTCAATAGATAACCGAGAACGTGACCTAGGAGTGCTCTCGTTGGGAATTGGAACAGTAAAACAACGTAAAGTAGGTAACAAATCAATAAAAGGCAATGACTCAACCAAAACAAAGCAAGATTGAATATATGGTAATCACGGGACAAGGAATTAATTGCACCGGGACTTAGGTTTAGTTATACTAGCACTCATGCACTGTACAATACTAGCAACTCTTCCTTACTGTGTGTGGGGATCGGGCTTCGCGCCACGACCACCTTCTTACCCACTGTGACCCTTGACTTTATGCCTTAGAGCTCGCCAGTGAATAGAAATAAATATTAGAAAAGCCTAAACCCTTACTGACAAGTAGTGAAACACTCCCAACAGGCATAAGATTACCTTTCCCTAGTCTCGGTGGAGACCATCGTTACTTTATATCTCTCCAGGCACAATTACGGATGCAAGAATGAAGATTAACAATAATCACAGAGACTTACCAAATGGTTGATCAAGCCAAACAGCGAGACTAAGTGATACTCTTACCATATAACCCTTGTAGTACCGAGATTGGTAAATAGGTTGCCTTACGAATTGCAGTATTCAATTGCGGTCCTCACACCATTCAAACTCAGCCTTAACCCTTACTTGGTCAAGTCACAAGGAATTTAGCTAAACATGACTGAATTTAAATGTGCAGAAATGTAAAGGGACTTAAAGTAAATCATGCTCAAAATAAAGATTTGAAATCGAAATGAAACTAAAAAGCAATTAAAATGGAAATGAACCTGCAGTTGAACTTAAAAGAATTCGAAAACAAGAAATCAAAAACAGTAAATCAAAAGCTTGAAATTGAAAGTACTTGGAATTAAAGAAAAAAAAGACTAAAAAATGAAAATTAAAACTAGACTAGAAGAATTGGGAAAATGATCTAAGTGATGAGTGATGCCTTTGAAATGTGCCGACCTTCCTTTATATAGAGTAGCCGCCTCTCTTCTTGCTTCTAGGGTTTGAAATAATTTAGATTCTTGATAATTATCTCTTGGATTTGTTTCCTTTTAGTCTTTATCTCATTAAGGAATTCAAATCTTATCTTTATAAAACTAGACTAGAAGAATTGGGAAAATGATCTAAGTGATGAGTGATGCCTTTGAAATGTGCCGACCTTCCTTTATATAGAGTAGCCGCCTCTCTTCTTACTTCTAGGGTTTGAAATAATTTAGACTCTTGATAATTATCTCTTGGATTTGTTTCCTTTTAGTCTTTATCTCATTAAGGAATTCAAATCTTATCTTTATCTTCAAACAGAATTAGGATGAAATAGAAAACTCTTCTTTAGATCGAACTCTTCCCACTCAAGATTTACCGAATTAGGTGATCTTTTCGGTTCTAATCTTGGCGTGATTCAGTATTGATGTATACTTGGTCGTTCTGAAATGTTCTAGAGTCACTGGGATCAGCTATCGCTCCTGCTGTCTGCATCAGGATCTCTGTAAAAGGCTCTTTTTGTCCAAATAATGCATGTTTTCTCCAAATCGCCTTGAAAACCTGAAAAGACAGAAAATGAAGTAATAGCGGCCAAAAAGAATAAAAAACATGGTCTCAATGATATGGAAATAAGCATAAATACATGTTGGAAATACAACTCGTCAAATCTCCCCACACTTATTCCATGCTTGCCCTCAAGTATGCATCAAAGATCAGGAAGAAGAGAAATTTAAAATGCGTAAATAACCTAAACAATTTCATAAAGACTGACTTCTTTTGTTGAGACTCACACTGAGGCTCTTTATTAACTATCGAAGTTCCAATGTGGGACATCCTTAAGAAGGTGTAAGGACCTTGCTCGAAACTTACCCCAGAAGTGTTTACCAAAGTACAAGCACACGAAATTTTTGTTAAAGTTTAGAATTACCTTAGTTTGAAATCCAGCAGATCCTAGTAAACATAAGATGACTCCATCTAAAACTTTTATTGAGTTTGAAGTATACTTTTGCTTGGTGGGGTCCCTAAGATTCATCTAGCTATTATTTGGGTTTCGCTTTGTGAAATTACGAACGCTGCTAACTTGCTAACTTTGCCAATGATTGCTAACCCATTTCATCCCATTACATACTTTGTTACCATACTTTGGTCCCATAGCACTTTTCAACTATCAATTCCACTTGATCTAAGTCTCCTTAGGAAAGATTCTTCACCCGATTTTTAGCCATGGATAGGTCTTCCTCTAGCGGTCCTATGAAAGAAACAAACCTGTTTACGAGCCAAGTAGGTCTCGTTTCTATTAGACATGATGTATGCCATTAAGGCAATTAGGGAGATATATCTTAATTATGTATTGGTACGAACGATTTGTTTAATTAATAAAGGCATTTAATCTTTTGTTTGTTGGTCCCTATAAGGGTTTAAATAAGGTCAGAGGGGGGGTGAATAACCCTTTTTCGAGGAATTTAACAGACTTTAAAAAGTCTTAGTGTAGCGAGTTTAATTATGTTCTAGATATGATGAATCTGGATGATGCAAGTATGAATTATAATGCAAATAAATAAAGAGTAAGAAAATCAAACACAGAGTTTTATCCTGGTTCGGCCCCGCCTACTCCGGTCCCTAGAGTTTCCTTCCTCTAAACTTTTCCACTAGTGGATTCCTTTCTAACTGGTAGGAATCAAGCCTTACAGTTTGTCTCCGGATGGTAACCCTTTTTGGATGTAGGATATTCCACTAAGAGCACCAACTCCTAGTTGAGTCCTCTTGTCTTTTGCAGGATATACCACTTAGATTTCTACTCCAAACCTAAGTTGAGTCCTATAGGGAGATTCCACTTAAAGCTCTAACTTTAAGGTGTATCCCAATCTCACCACTCACCCAAGTGTGAGATTTTTACACTTTGTTTCTTAAAGGTTTTAGTTTTGGAGTTCCTCAAGTTTATAACTCACTTGGGAATCCTTACAAACAGATTTAGAATTGTTTGATTCTTGGTGGGATTAAGTAATTGATTGCTATAGTGAATTCTCTTGTGTTTGCTTTCTCAGAACCTACACCTTCTCAACTTATGAAGCTTTCTTTTTATAGGCTTCTATTATAAATATAGCTATTGTGGGTTGTTGAAACTGAAATTAATCTTCACCATTGATCAGGTAAAATGTGGCACTTCTGGAGCCATTGATCAATCCATTAGACTCATGTTTTCACCCGTTTGAATCCTTGGGATTAGGGATGAAAAGTTGTCAGTGATCGTTTTCCTTGGATTTTAGTGTTTCACCAACTTTTATGCCAGTAGACCGGATGTGTGATCCTTACGCGCCATTCTTATTGGTCTAGGTGAAAAAGGTTGTTACCTTTTCTCTTTCCCATGTTAGTCCTTTTATCCTTTTCTGAAAAGTGCTGGCTGTCATTCTTGTCTTTCATAAGGGGAAAGCATCTTTGATTTTTTGACCAAACAGGTGGAGGGAATGTAATTTTTGAATTATTCCCTTTGTCTAGATATTTAAGTCTTCTAGATTTCTTCAGACTTAATATCTCTAGATCTGTCTTCTTCCGGATGCTAATATAATCAGTTTTCCAGATGTTAATTTTGAGCGGTTCAAAGTTTGTTTCCTTTCCAAACTTTAACCGGATGCTTCCATTATGTGCTTAGGTACCTATGATCTTCAATGGATGTCCTTATGGCTTGATTTGGACCGGATGCTTCCATTTAGATTTGGGAGATTACATGTTTTTACAAATTTTGTTTTCTTCAAACTTGATACGGATAGCTACTTGATTGTTCTTTCGGATCATTATTTCCCAACAATCTCCCTCATTTGATGGAAATAAAAAATAAGCACATGGAAAAGGGGTTTTATGATCTAAGTATGATTCTTGATACTTAGTCATTTACAAATTTTACTCCCCCATAATCTAAGCATCCTTGCTCCCCCAGTATTTTTGAATTCTAGCTTCTAAGTTTTTGAAGTACAATTATAGATTGTACTTAGAAGAAATTTTGAGTATAAGATTTTCACTTTATATACTTCTTTTGTTAACAATAGTTAACCTCATGAAGTTTCGGGATTACAATTATAGGGATATATAAATGAAAAATTGAACTAGCTATTACAGATTTTTACTTTTGAAAAAATAGCTATTCTTAAGGTTGATCTCTTCATTTACTGCCTCTGCTTGATGTTTCTCCCTGATTCCTCTTTTATGTGCTCTTCTCCCCCTTTTAGTTTTCATCAACCTGGGGATCAATGACCATGTCGGATTTTCCATCTCAATTCTTCTGCCAGGCTTTTGAGTATACAAAATAATCCATATTTCCTTGCAGGCGTTTTTCAATAATGGTCTCAAATGTTGCTAGAAGGAGATGAACTAGCCTGAGCAAATTCTGGAGCTCCTTATAGGATTTGGTCATGGCAAAGATCATCTTTAAGGCATGAGCTTGGCCATCCTTGTCAAAATATGGAAACATGGACTTGAGGAGAGTAAAATCGCACTTGTAGCCAAAGAACCTAGTGTCTATATACTTGACTAAGTCGTTGACCACCGGTATAAGAAGGCTGTCCAGAGTTGAGGATGAGGATCCAAAAGAGAAGATGGATAGATTTGCCATACCCGCTTTTAGAGCATCAATATTGCGGCTAATATCTCTCCGGACGTTATGGATACTTGTGTTGAGCATAATGAGATCCTTGTGGAAAGCCTCTTGAATATTTTTTTATCAAATCTTTAGTTCCGGATATATGGTTGCTACAATCATCACTGATTTCATCCATTTTCTTCTTTAACAATTTAGGGAGGCCTTCATCAAGGAAATTAGTGAGCATTTCTTATGCAACTTGATGCTCTTTATTAAGTTTTATGAGCGTAGATGTAATCCCTTTTCCTCCTTCTACAATCACTCCCGGAATGAATTTTTCTAAGTTTTCAAACTTCTAGTCCATATGCTCTTTAAGCTCATTGGTGATAACTGTGGAGGCAGAGGTGATTTTATCCATCAAGGTAGCACAATTGTTATTGCCTCCGGTAAGTGCTTGATCTGCAGACCGATTCGCTCCTATAATACCTATTCTTATTTATTCCAGTACCGGAGTGATTTTAGCTAGTGAGACTTCTACCACTAATTCTGCAGTTGTGAAATCCTCTACCTTCTTCTCAATCCGCTGCACACTCCCCTTTATCTCCCTCAATTCAGTTTTAAGATCCAGAGTCATAGTTCTATTTTTCATCAGGCTCTCAACTGATCTGAGTTGGGCACAGATGTTCTTGAGCAAAGGTTTGAACTCATCATCTTTTTGTCCTTGTAGAGTAGCTTGTTCTAGTAGTGTTAATCCCATCCAAATTTTCTCATTATGGGAGACATTGTAGTTGATAACTGATTTTTGCTTTGGCTTCTTTTTCTCTTCGGATGAAGAGGATTCTTCTTATTCAGAGCTGCTACTTGATTCCTCAGATCCAGATGAATCCTCATTACTTGATTCTTTATCAGACTTTTTCTTCTCTTTTTCTTCGTTCTCATCCTCTTCCAGCCTTTCCTCTAGAATGGCCTCGCCCTTTGAGTCTGCTTCAGAAGCATGCTCACTAGATCTCAGACCTTTTCCCTCCTTCCAAATATTTTTTTCGGGATGGGCTGGTTGTTCTTAGGTGTAATTTGGAAGTCTGCACCTAAGTTATCCTATACTTCCATGACATCAACAACTGAAATTTCAATAGTAGAGATAGATAGGATACTTGGAAGAATGATTACCTGGAACTATCCTCAGTCTCCCCTTCGATTGCTTGTATAAGACTTGCAACTACAATCAGTTCATTTCCTGGATTGGTGGAAATGTCCTCATCATCCACTCTTGTTGCCTTTTCAGGACTTTCAATCTCTACCACCTCTTGTTCTACATTCAGCAAGTTCTCTGGAAGAGGCCCTTATCTAGCTTGGAAGTTGAAGAGATCCTCATCCTGATAGTTGACTTCTTTGAGAAGCATTAGATCCTTTAGGGCTAATAGGATAGGGGGACTGTCTATTTCTGCCACTCCGGATGAGCCTCTGGGTCCTTCCTTAGTTAGGCTATTGATCTTTTAGTTGTCTCAGACCACTAACATCATTTCAGCAAACTGAGGGTCTTCCGGAAAGATGTTATCAATAGGAACTGGCTTCTTAGTAAACACCACCAGTTCTTTTCCCTTGATTAAATCAACTGGTGTGGTTGCTTTGGGAGTTAGTTCCCAGATTAAGATTCCAGCAGCAGGCTTTAGACTTGGTTTAGGGAATCGCCTAGGTGCTGAGAAATCTAAACCCCAGTCCTGCCTTATGATAGGAGCCGAGGTCAAGCAAAATGTTGAAAAAAATGATCCGGAAACTCAATTAAACTAAAATATCCGGATCTAGTTTGAAAGAAATAGAAACTTAAACAAAGTATCTCCTAAATCCAAATGGAAGCATTCGGTCAAGATCCAGCTATAAGGACATCTATTGTAGACTATAGTTACCTAAGCATATACCGGAATCATTTGGTTAAAGTTTGGAAAGGAAACAAACTTTAAACCTCCAAGACTAGCATCCAGAAGAACTGATTGCTAAGCATCTGGATAAAGATAGATCCAGAAATATGGAGTCTGAAGACATCTGGGAGACTCATATATCAAGATAATGGGAAAAGTTTCAAAGATAGCTTTTCCCTCTACCTTTTTGGTCTACAAAGTCAAAGATCCCTCCCCCATTAACAAGACAAAAGGGATATCTCACACTTTTTAGAAAAAGGACAAAAGGATTGACACCGGACAGAAAAAGGAAACAACCTTTTTCACCTGGACAATAAGGAGGCACGAGGAGCTCACACCAAAAAGCTAATGGTATAAAAGGTTGTGTGACACTAAAAAATATGGAAAATGATCACTGACATCTTTTTAGCCTTAATCCCAATGATTCAAACAGGTCAAATTACTGTTTAATGGATTGATCAACGGCTCCAGAAGTGCCACATTTCACCTGATCAACGATGAAGATTAATTACAGCTTACCAACCCACAATGGCTACATTTATCATGGAAGCTTATAAAAGGGAAGCTTCACAAGTTGAGAAGGTGCTGGTTGATTTCACAAAAAGCCTATACAAGAGCTTGCTAGAGAACAAT
This sequence comes from Euphorbia pulcherrima, assembly GCA_947683365.1. Lineage (NCBI taxonomy): Eukaryota > Viridiplantae > Streptophyta > Magnoliopsida > Malpighiales > Euphorbiaceae > Euphorbia > Euphorbia pulcherrima. Next base: position 17,044,757 of record CANTUS010000013.1, on the reverse strand, counting down.
CAGATTCAAAAATCCCTCCAAGAACCAAGTCATTCAAAATTAGTTTGTAAGGATTCCTAAGTGAGTTGTAAACTTAAGGAAGTCCAAAACCAAAACCTTTGTTAAAAACCAAAGTGTAAAATATCTCCAACTTAGGTGAGTAGTGAGATTGGGATATAGCTTGAAGTAGGCGCTTTGAGTTGGATCTCCCTATAGGACTCAGCTTAGATTCGGGGTAGAAGTCTAAGTGGTATATCCTGCTAAAGACAAAAGGACTCAGGTAGGAGTCGGTGCTTCTAGTGGTATATCCTACATCTGGAAGGGGGTACCATCCGAAGATAAACTGTAAGGCTTGATTTCTGCCAGTTGGAAAGAAATCACACTAGTGGAAAAGCTCAAAGAAAGGAACCTTTGGGGACTGGACGTAGGCGGGGCCGAACCAGTATAAATCATCGTGTTTGATTTTCTCTAACTCTTTATTTATATTTGCATCATATTTTATATTTGCATCATCCGGATCCATAACATCCGGAAGCCATCAAACACGCTACACAAGACTTTTTAAAGTCTTTTAATTCCATAAAAAATGGTCATTCATCCCCCCTTTGACCTTACATAGACCCTCATGGGGACCAATAAGTGGTATCAGGGCAAGTGCTCAAAACTAGAGATCTAACAATCTCGAGCTACAGGTCCAAAATTTTGATTCAAATATCAAAATGAGTTTCCAAAACTTACAACTCATTCCCGAGGGTATATCCATTACCCGTCCTCCATTCTTCACCGGTGAACACTACATGTTCTAGAAAAATCGGATGAAGAATTTTATTCAAGCTCAAAGCATGATATATGGATGGCCATTAAAGATGGTCCATACGAGCCTACGCATGAGGTAGATGGTTTAACCACCCGCAAGCCCTCGAGCTTAAGGGATGAAAATGATTATAAGATATTGTGTGAAAATGCAAATGCTATTAACATGATTCATTGTGCTCTCAGTGCACCAGAATTTAACAGGATATCTAGATGCAAAACTGCATAAAAAATTTAGCAAAAACTGGAAGTCACCTATGAAGGAACCAATAAAGTAAGAGAGGCCAAGCTTGATCTACTCCAGCAGAAACTTGAGACCTTCAAGATGGAGCCAAAAGAATCAATCAACAGTATAAACACTAGATACACAAATCTAGTGAATGAAATGAAGAGGCTTGGAAAAGAAATTCCTGAAGTAGATATGGTCAAGAAAGTACTCCAGAGTCTCACCAAGGAGTGGGATAACAAGAAGACTACCATTGAGGAAGCTCATGATCTAAACTTCTATAGTTATGATGAGCTCATTAGCAATCTCTTGACTCAAGAGCTATCTCTGGAGAGATACAATCAACAGGAGGAGAAGCCTGTAGAGAAGAAGAAAGCTATTGCACTTAAGGCAGAATCCACCTGATCAGCTACATCTAGAGAAGAAGAGAAAGTCACAAAATCTCTAAGTACTAAGGAGCAACTAGCTTTATTAACTAGACAGCTCAATAGGTTCATTCAAAAGAAAGAAAGGAGGAAGTCCAGAAAATATGAATCCCAAAGACCAAGGGAAGGTACATCCAGAAGAGACAGGCCTAGAAAGAATCCGGATGAAAAGAATAATCTAGAAAAAGAAGCTGCCCATTTTGAATGTGGGGGGAAAGGCCACTTCAGAACAAAATGCCCTAAGCTTAAAAGAACCAAGAAGCATAAGAAGAAGGCAATGGTGGCTACCTGGAGCAACAGTGAGGAAAGTAGAAACTTATCTTCAACAAAAGAAGAAGAGACTGCTAACTGTGCATTCATGGCACCAATCGGCCCGGAAGTTGAGCAATTCGAAAAGAATGCCTCTAAGTAGGATATAGTGTAAATCAAACAATTAGAATCGAAAACAGCAAATACTAAGGTAAACTCTTATTCTTATTCTGCTTCTAACTTTGACCTTTCTAGAGCTTTAGCTACTGTAATCAAAATTGGGAAGAAGAACACCAAAGCAATCAAATCCTTAATAAGACAAGTGTTAGAAATCGCTGAGGATAATAAAGCATTGACACAAGATGTCAACTTGATAAGAACAACAAAGCACATTGATGAAGTTGAAGAAAACTTCCTGAGAAATCAAGTGCAGATATTAAGTTCTAACTTGATGGGGTTAGATAGGGATCTAACCCTAATGAAGGAAGCATCTGGAAGGAGATCAAACACTCCTCAACCAAGAAGGAATCCAAGGCAGAATACACAAAGGAATCAACACCAAACTGCCAAAGGAAATCCAAAGCTTAAAATCAAAAGGTAAAGGAGGTTAGCAGGCAACCACAAGCCTAAAGATATACTGCTGCATAAAAAGGAAAGGCTAAGGCAGTATACAATTAGTAATCTGCCAAATAAAGAAGGAATAGTGTAGCAGAAGTTGCTCCTCTAGCCAGGTTTCGGATACACACCGGACCATCTACAGGTGTACAAGAAGCTGCATTCAAAGGGAACTATGGGAAGGAGGATCTTGAAAAGATTAAAAAGAAGAAGGAGCAGAGCAGAGCAGACCCATCTCAGGGTGCAAGTTTTGTGGGAAAAACAATCATATTACTAAATTATGTAGATTAAAAAATGGTTATTATGATGTCAATCCTTGGCCTGAGATGGTTATTAACCTAAGAGGACCCAGTCTGAATGGGTACCCAAACCCACTTGATCTGTTTTGCAGGTATGCCTTAGATCTACAGTAGATCAACACACTTGGTACATTGATAGTGGATGCTCAAGGCATAAGACAGGAGATGAGAAGGCTTTCATCACATTAACCCGGAAGAAAGGAGGCAAAGTAAGCTTTGGAGATAATATAAAAGGACACATCATTGGACATAGGACCATTGGATCTAAATTAAAGATAGACGATGTCTCACTGGTTGATGGACTGAAGTTCAACTTGCTAAGTGTATCCGAACTCTGTGATAAAGGAAGAAAAGTCACCTTTGATTCCGGAGGCTACTCAATCTATGATAGTAAGTCTAATCAACTCATTCTTTATGCACCTAGAGTAAATAATTGTGAGCACAGGATTATGCAGTCCCTCTCGCTAGACGATGATGACGTGTCCCGAATTTTAATGCCTTATACTAAAAAGTTCTCTTTAGAATTTTCATTATCAATATAATGTTCCTTGCAAACTTTATTCTTGGTAGAATCTAGTTTGGCATGGCCAATAACCCGTCCGGTAGGAGCTTGAACCGATGATTTACACCCAAATTAAATAAATCTCTAAATACCCATTAAAATATCATTAAAATTCAAAAATCTTGCTTTAACCCCTTTGACCCGTGTTTGGCAGCTTTTCAGGCTTGTGGGCCTGCTGGCAGTCAGCTTTTTAGAAGTTGATACCGCCAACGGTATCGCCCCATGCCACCGGCGGTATAGTCTATGTCGCCGGCGGCGTGGCCAAATCGGGCTCTGCAGACAGCTTTCATCTTCTTCCTTAGGATAGTCTCTTTTTTGCCATTTCAGTGAAAATGGCTGAAAGGTCTTAAGACCACCTCAATTTACCTATAAAAACACACCTTAGGTTTAAAAATGAGAGAGGACAAAAAAGGGGGAAAAACATAAGAACAATCTGAAATTTGAGTTTACAGAATTATAGAGTGAGAAAATAGATTTTAGTGAGGTAAGAATTAGAAAAGGTAGGAAAAAGGATTCTGATCCATTTTTCCTGGTTTTTCTTCTTTGAACTCTCTGATATTAAGCTTAAAATTAGTAGACCTTTAAGTTAAAATCAACTTAATAGGATTTAGAGACTTAAGCACCCAATTTACTACCAAATCATCATTACAAGCTCCCCGGAGGTGTTCCTTGGTTCATGAAGAGGTAGATTCACGACCCCGAGGTAAAAATTCTGAGTCTCATAGCTTTTTGGCATTATCCTTGCTTATTTTTGCTATTATTTACTGTTTGTGCTTGTTCTTCGGGTTAATGGTCATTTTTGACCATTACCCGCTGCTGCTGCAATAAATTAAAGTCGCCGGAGACATGTGATGTCACCGGCGGTATCACTCATATCGCTAGAGACATCGCTGATACTGCCAGCGACATCACATTCCTTAGAGGCCTCACTTTCTTGTAGGACCCTTTCTTTATGGTACTCAGAAAGCCATGTAACCTGCCTACAGACTGATGCCTCTAGCGACATCATTGATGTCGCCGGCGGCATCAGCCATGTCACCGGCGGCATGACCTTCTAGATAGCTATTTTATTTCATTCATTTCTGACCTAGTTTATTTTTCAAAGCTAGGATACATAGTGCAACGATGGAGGTCCAAAACCTTTTGAAAACAGACCCTACCCCATACCATGTGGCATTTTCACTAATAATCCGGTTAAAACAACAATCTAGTCAAAAATTTGGCTAAAAGCGAAATTTTCCTCAAACGCCATTCAAATCTCATTTTAGCCATCCAATCGGGCTTCATAATATTGTAAATGAAATATGCCATGTTCACGCTAACTCGGGTCTTGTTTGGTTTGCTAACTATACATGATTCGCTATATATCTCGTACGATGTGCCGTATCTGTGCTAACCATCTTCTGCAGGTAGATGTATGTTAGGCCTTCGGGTATTTCATTTATCGCATAGAAAAATGTATAGGATTTGAAAGCCTTGTAATAATTTTATTTTCCGCACTTATTTTTGGATGACTGTAATAATTTTTATCGCTTTGATTGCTTGATAAATGCGAAAACAACATATAGATCAAAATTACAATAAATAGGATGGATTAATCGATTAAGAAAGAATGAAATATCTTAACTTGGCCTAATGAAAAATAGATAACATCGTCCGAACTCGGAATCTCTACTTAAGGTACGGTCCAACCATTCAGTGGGAAAATCGTACCAAGATTTCCTAGTGGAGCTGAATCGGGTGGCGACTCTATTTTAAGTACGGGATTTTGATCTCGTATTCTTTAACACCTAAATTGGACTTAAATCCAACTTCAACATTAGTGCTTTCATTACGCCTAAAATAAAGGATCAATCCCTCAGCACGCTTTATAGTGCCAGTTATATTTTCCCCCGTGTGACGCATCTCAAGCGGCCCTCGAGGGCAAGGAAAAGGTCGTCCGCTCACAGTGGCAACTCTGCTGGGGATTTATCTCTTTAAACTTGAACTTATCTCTTCATAAAGTTTAAAGGATTTTAATGATGTATTGAAATCAGTGGCCAAATTAAAACTTCATTTTTTATAACGTTTTATCCTTACACGTGTAGATAGTTCGATAATTTTAAGGTGCCTCATTCTTACCGAGAAGCTCACGAAAGTATCACTCATACCCTGTTGGAATTGAGGATGCCTAGTGGGTGGTCACTAATTTTAACCAACACGTAAACTCCTGCGATCGCACCAATTAGGGGAGTGGTTGGGTAACGTGGAATCAAAGTAAACGAGAACCTTCTACATCAACAACCCTATACTAAAGCCATATTAGAAAAAGCCTTAGCACTTCATCCCCTTAGGATTACCAAAGTAATAAAAATAATTGGGACGCACTTCTTTCGCATTATCGGTGAAGAAGCCAAACTTCATCCTTCCAAAAAGGAGTTATGCGGAAGTTATAAGGGTGGAAGAGGGACGATCTGCGTGCTATGTACTCCATGATCATGCACCCCCCATGCATCGGCTTCAAGAGCCAAAAATGAATCAACTTACTGTTACTACTTCCGCCTATGGAAGAAATTTAGCAACATACGTAGGACTTCTCTTGTGCCTCCATTGCGTCACCACATATCACTATGTATGACGTAAGATACGAATGTCCCACGTATGTTTGAGGGAAAAGCCATTGCATCATCTCTAACCACATCTACGTGCAGCCATACACATCATGCACTGCTTTCCAAAAATAAAAAGCATGCATACCATCCGTACCATTTACAACCCATTCATGGTCTGACCCACGGTTCATGATCCTAAATAGTCTTCCTCCCACATCCAAACCTTCACAACTAGCCATGTGTCTTCCTCGTAATGATAACTTTGCCTTGCTCAGAGAACAGGCTGGTCCTACCCCCACCTCAGGAACAGCAGCTCACCCTCCATCTCTTGGGTCAGAAATCGCCACCGCTATTATCCAGTTTCTGAACTCGGATCAGTTCCAAAAAATCATTCGAGAACTAGTACAGATATCCATCAAGAAAGCCCTGGAAAGCCAAAACTTCAACCAGGTCATGTGATCTCTGGGAATGACACCCGATAGTGAAACACTCTAGCAATCACTGCCAACCGCTTACCCAGGGCAAAGGGAAAGAGCCTAGAGTCCAGTTCCTCCATCATTCCCTGGCATCTTGCCTCCAACATTGGTCACTCCATTATAATTTAGGCTCCCCACTACCCCGATGCCTCCTCAGTACAACCAGGTCATGCAACATCCAGGTATGACATCTAAAGTTGAAGCCTTCTTGCATCAATTAGTGACAGCGGGCTGCGATTAGAAAGAGGGAGGGGTCCAAATAGAGGGGAATCAGGTCTTTCAGAACACTAACTCATGCATACCCCCACCTCAAATCATGGTGGGCTAAGAGGCCTCTTAGAAATTGGCACCAGCTGCTACTATTAAGCTAAACAACAGTTTTAAGTGTAGCGTAAATCCATGGAAACTGCCCGCTTAATGTAATCTTCACCGAATTGAGGGATGCTGGCCTTCTCAAACCCCTTTGCAAATACAAACCTCCCACAAGAGAACAAGGAAAAAGATTTTATGGATATCACATGTTGTCAGGTCACTACACCAATCAATGTAAGATTTTGGTTTGCGCCATCCAACGTCTGGTAAGGGATAAGAAGATTATTGACCTTAAAAGAGCATCCGGCCCCTTGCTAGAGTTTGGCAACTAGACATGGACAATCAATCCCAGCTTTCCTGAAAAAAGGAATGGGCCGCAGGATCTCATTAAGGCCATCTACTCCAATGGTAAGGGAAAGTTTTGCTCCGACAGTGAGGATAAGGAGTTAATCGAAGAAGAGGCTAAGGAGGTTATGGCCACCATGATCAAAGCCATGATAGTTTTAGCAAAGAATCATAGTCAAAGCAAAGCAAAGAACCCAATGATCAAGGCCATGAGGCAGTTCACCAAGGTCCTCACCGGGGAGCCAAGTTAAGTGAGAGACACCTCGCCTAAGTACCAAGCAGAATGAGACTCAGCACATCACCGACATCAACACCGAAGACCCTCCGCCTATGGAGGATGAAAAGCCTTGATTTGTAATCTTTAGATTTCTTTCAGTTTGAACTTTTTATATACCAAACTTTGAGCTCCATGAGCAAATTGTATTTTTCTTATTTATGTCATGTTTCTACCATTTGATCCACACATTCATATAAGCATATGCATGATGCTTCCAGTATGCAGGATATTTTACTATATGAAGTTAATTTGAGTATAAATGAAGGCTCTTATGTGGTAATCAAATCCAATAATTTAACTCCTGTCAAACATATGTGGGATAATAAAGTGCTTAAAGACCATGATAATGCTTTTGCTTGGTCCCCAGATCAATAGTCAGATTGTTGAACACCACGGGTCTCTTCCAGAATTAACTCAGCAACCTCATAACGGTATGCCTTCAAGCTACCAAAGAAGTGTCAACTGGTCCCCTAAAATGGAAAATCACGACATACATTTTCACCCACCCACCCCTTTCCCTTTTGCAAACCTTGTCCAACACTTCTCCGCTCCTTGGCCATCCTTAGTGTGGGGGCATAACCGATTGATGAAACCCAACCTCTATCAAATAAACACCATAGCCGAATCTTACACCAATGTCACTACCAAGGAAGTGACCAAACTCATAGAGAAACACATCTATACCTAGCACAAATTAACTCGTATCAAACCTCTCGAGCAAAAAAGATCAGGGGGCAACCACAGCCAAAAAGTATGAGGGCAAGCACGTTTTCCCCACAAGCTATAAAGATAAGTGCACAACTGAAGTTGTGATCAGCTTGCCAAGTAAACTAGCAAAACAAGCTACCATTTCACCTTTCAAAGGAGCCAAGTAAAAGGCCCCTAAAACAAATTTCACTTGGTAAAAGCTCTCCACCGCTGGTACAAGGGGCAAATGTAGGACTAACCAGGAAGGGCTGTACAAACCACAGACTGAAGGAGCAATCAGAATAGCAATCATAACGGCAATCAAACCAACCAAGAAGGCTCTATGTAAGCACTAAAACCCCCACAGACTAAGCCCCTTGCAATGTGGCCAATCAAAATCAAAGCAAGGTTACCCAATGTAACTTGGAAGGTCAGAATGAATCGGGTGGTCCAGGCAAAAATCGAACGGACACTAAGAACCTTGGAGAATCTGCAAAGGCACAATCGATTGTATAATAGTAAGTCAGATAACTAATACCCTCACTAAAATTCATAGACCTGGCATTAAAGCTTCTGGAGCCCTCTGACACTAACGTTAAGGGACAAGTTTAGGTCAAGTTGAGAAGGTTGTCGGGTGTCCAAAGATGATACCGAATGAGTAGGGCTATCAAAGTCATGAGCACAGACAAGAGCGAGTTCATCAACTTAGTCAATTAGGACAGGCTTAAGCGTCATCAGGTCTAAACAAAAGAAATAAATCAGAAAACGGTACACTAAAAAATAAATATGATAATCATCCGCCTTTTGATCTTTTACTGATCGGACAAAAATTAGGGTGACACCCGACGGTCGGTATCCTACAAACCAACCGTGCAAAAATTAGAGGGTAAGTCAATATCGCCAGCTGAACTGAAAAGCCGAAAAGGGCGGTTTAGATAAAAAGTAGGGCACGAGAGAAAAACAGTGAGATGTTAACTTGAAAATCTATAAAGGTTGGTTAACACCAGGATTTCAATTAATGGAAATGATTGCCAACATCTTGTACCCAAATTAAATTCACTAGATAAAAGTGTCTTTCATACTGAAACCTCTATGCTTGTGATTGTATGAATGCCTTCGACCAGGAGAAGGAAACATCGCAAGTAAGCTTAATCGAAGATGGTTCGAGCTCATGAGTGTTTCTGTTTAAAAATCCGGATAGACTGAAAGCATCTAGGTCTATGCAAAAGTCAGAATAAGTCTATTGGATTGAAAACCAGAAAGGGTGGTCCAGGAAAAAGTTAAGAAAAGGCTCAATAGATTGAAAATCCCTTGGGGCAGTCTATGCAAGAGAGATAGAGAGAGAGAGAGAGAGAGAGAGAGAGAGAGAGAAGCCTAAATTTCTCCAGTTCCCTCCGATCTGCATTCTCCAAGCTCTACAGGAAGCCCTGTAGCTCTTGGGTGTGGCTCGTCATAGCAAAATTTGAAGAAATGGCCAAAACTATGTTTTTGGGAAGTTGATGTCGTCGGTGATATGGGTGATATCGCCGGCAATGTGGATTATTTTGGGCAATATCAGTTGATGCCGCTAGCGGTATGGATGTAGGCGGTTATGAGGTGATGCACCCGGCGATATGAATGATGCTGCTAGTGGCGTAGAATTGATTTTTTGGTGGCATCAGAAGCAATTTCATCCTTTTGGACCTATACAAAACCTGTAAACAGCCCTATAATCCATTTTTGAAATCTAGTGTGAGTGCAAATCCATTTTATTCAATGAAAGCCCGAGGGCGCAAACCATTCAAATATTCTGAACATCTAGCCTACCAAAACAAAACCAAACAACAATCCAGATTATTCAAACCCTAATGTATCGAGGGTACAAACCAAAATCTAAAATAAAAGGCAAAACGAAAGTATAAATCTAGGCATACCCGCCACTGCCGGTTGGGCGATATGAAACATGCTCAGGGATTACTAGCCAATCATCAACCTCATCCTCCTCTCTTCCCTCAGTCATCGGGATGCTGCTCGACTCCTCAACCGCAATATATGGGCGCCGGCCAGCGGACATCTTTACTCCCCTATGACTGGTGCTATCGGGGTGGACGCGATCCAAGTTTTGCTTGCTCCTCCGCTCATGAATAGTAGCCTCCAATTGACCCTCAAGGTCACTCACATGACGTCGGAGTGCTGCAGTCTCTTCCTCATATCTCTATCAGGCCGCATCGGCATCCGATAAGGAAATGGCTAAAAAATCCTGCAAACCAGGGAAAATGTCAATAACGCACTTCATTCATAGCATCCATACATGCATCTTTTTTTTATATTTTGGAATAATAGGGAATGTACCTGAACAAGTAAAGATTGACCAATAACAGAGTCCCTAAGAGCAAAGGCATTTTTGGCCAACTGCTCCGCCTCGCTCCGAGCAACCTGAAGAATCCAAAGCCGTAATCAGAAGAACTCCACAAAGGGTTATCACAAGAATATGTTCAGCATTATGCAAAGCCTTACATAAGTGGTATTTTTTGGTATAAAGATCGGTGGATGCTTGCTCGATCCTATGTTCCTCGGCTGGAACTCACCCCTTGAGTTCATAAGTATGAACTGACTCTCCAGGGGATTGGACAAGCACCCCTTCATAAAGTCAATGCCCTCAGGTACACCAAAGTATTGTGTCCTGCCCTCTCTAGCTCGGCCTCTTTTCCTTGAGGGTTCCTAAAAAACACAAAAAGCAAGCATTTTTTAATCCAAACAACTACCAATACACGTACATAAACATAAACACAATCATACCTCAAAAGGGCGAGGCTCCTCGTGATGCATCAGTACCTCCCCTCTAGCCACGTTCTCACTAGCCTCATCCTCTCCCTCAACTTCACCGCTACCCTCAGCTTCTTCCTCCTCTTCCTCATCCTCAATATCATCCATAATACCCTTGAGCCTCCTCTTCTCCTCCTCTAGTCTTTGTTCATCGTGGTGCTCAATTGTATCATCCCCATAGATCCGGGGGCACAGAGGGGCAGGCACTGCTAGTACCGCTTGTAGGAGCCTGAAATGCTAGGGATGACCCTGCCATCCCCCTCGATATAATCGACTTTGTCAGCCTCAGATGTAATCACCAAATGGGGCTATCAGAAACCCTTGGAAGGATCAGTGGGCAGTGGCCTGGCGGCGATAGGGATAAAGCTCCAGCCCCGAATGTGCTCCCTCAAGTACCAATGTTGCTACAGATGGCACTCAATCACAAACCGATGATCATCCACCTCCTTCTTAACCCTTGTAACTTCCAGCAGGTTCTCCACCCCGTCAAACGGGTCCAGGATAAGCTGTACAAACAATCAACCAAACAACCGATGTAAGTATAATGTAAATTCATAAGCACTTTTTATTTACTAATGTTTTATTCTAAGTGTGAAATAGGGATAAAATCAAAAGATCGTATACCGAGCTTAGTCGCACGCTCCTCAAAACCTCCCTATACTTTTTAGGGTACTTAGCCTTCCCGCCAATGCCACCACACCAATGGGTGAGAAAATGGGAACCTGACGGCATGGTCTTCTTGAACTCGACCGGTAGAAGGATCTGGTGCTAGAAAGCCCAGGCCTGTACAAGTAACAATTGATCAGTTCAAAAACATCCACAGTAAATGAAACATGCACAATCAAGTAAAATGCTTATAAGGAAGGTATACCTGAAGTAGCAGGTGGCTGAGATGGAGGGCCTACCCCTTCTTCTGAGTGCCTGCATCTAGCCCATAGTACATCTGCGCTAGGATGGCCCTTGGCCAATTCTTATACTTGATACTCGACACGTCCTCCATGGTGAAAATCAACCCGTAGTTGATCTTAGACCCCGAGACTAGGAAGAACAACATGATGAGCAGGGAGATTACAAAGGAGCAGACACATGCATCCCTATCATCTTCAAACACCATATCCTCCTTAGTCCAGCGCTCGTATAGATCACCATAAGATAGCCGCCCTAAAGAGGGCTTCATACCAAATAACGCCTTCACGCGCTACACCACGGGCCTCTGCGTATGGTACTTGTCCATGTAAATGTCGAAATGGATAACCTCACTGGTCCATGGTAATTCGGTCATTTCCACCATGTTCAAAGGAATGATGGTCATCTCCCCAAATAGGAAGTGGAAAGTATATGTAGTTTCCGACCACTTCTCTGTCAAAGTAGTTACAGCCGGGTGAGATATCTTTAGCATCAACATGGGCATAATCCGAGCCAAATCCCCAAAACCTGTGTCATTGATGGCAAGTGTGAGTTCGGGGTCCTTTTCCAAAATGTGATGCCACCACTCACCAATGGTGCCCATGCCTCCGGTGTAAGTTAACCTGTGCGGTTGCAAAAATCAGAAACAAATAGATAAGTTTAGGGTCATTTTCTAGTTCATATTTCCTGCTGCAAGATTGCTGATGTCGCTTCTACTGGAAGTAATATCGCCGGCGACATCATCCATACCGCTGGTGGTATGGATGATACCGTTGGTAACATCACCACAAGTAAAAATGACATCACACTTGCTTTGGCCTATTACAAGGCCTGATACCGCTGGCGATACTGGTCATGCCACTGGCAGCATCATACCACCGACGACATCGCTCATGCCGCCGGTGACATCGATACCTGTGGGCAGAACCCAGTTTTGCCCTAAAACTCACACTCATCACGCTAAAACCACAAAAATAACAATTAATCAAATCCTAAGCCTAAGAACAGTAAAAATTGAACCTAAAACATATAATATCAGTTCACAATCAATCTATTTCACGCTTATAACTCCTATCACAGCATGATTTCGAGCCTAAAGCTAAATCAAAACTCAAACCAAAAAGAAGAATTTCGAGTTTTGTAGGATTACCAAGACATAGTAAAGATGTTTCTCCTTATCTAGGGTCAGGTCGGTGATAGGGGAATTGATCCCGTACCCATACATCTTAGCCGTCTCCTTCAAATTGTAAGCAATAGGAACTGAGAGAAGTTTCAGGCCCTCAACGGAGGAATCAGGCAGGCTCTTCCTAGCCTTAGCGGATTTCCCTTAAAAGCCTTGGCAATTCTCTTCATGATTGGAATAGCGAAGAAAGCGAAAGGTTTGGAGAAGAATGGAGCAAAGGGGGGTGCGGTTTTTGTATATGCAGAGTGAGGAAGGGAAGGAGTTTTACTTCCTTTTAAACCCCGCGCGGAATTTAAAGAGTTTAAATTTATCTGAAACTGCCTGATTCATGCCACCGATGGCATCATTCCATATTACCAGCAACATCAGTCATGCCGCCGGCGTCATCAGTCATGCCACTGGTTACATCACCTCCACCGATTTGAATTTTAAATGTGTTTGACCGGTCAAAGCTGCTACGTGGCACTCACATCGCTGGCGACATAACCTCAAATCTCTAGTGACATCATCCATATCGCCGGTGATATCAGCTCTCTTCATGCCTTTTTTCATCCATCCTCAGTGAAATCCTGGCTCTAGCCCTGACATCTCAAGACTTCTAAACCCTTGTACTTTTCATTATTACATTTTTACTATTAGTCGAAGGGACAAAAATATTTTTTGTTTCACAAAATCGATCGAGCAGTAAAAATGTCATCTAAAATCTGTCTAATCTTGCTCTCATTTCTACTCTTTGCAAGCACAAAACCACAACTGCAAACCTAATATGCTCATTCTGTACGCTACCCAGAGATTACGACATGACCCGATACATGTCAATCTTTGAGTTCACCCTTTGAACGCCAGCTGAAGGTCCCTAATACAAGCTCTATACGTATAACCCTTTGGGTTCACCCTCAGAACATCAATTGAAGGTCCCTGATACAGGCTCTGTATGTATCACCCTTTGGGTTCACCCCCAGAATACCAACCGAAGGTCCCTGATGTGGTCCCTATACGTATCACCCTTTGGGTTCACCCCTAAAATGCTAACTGAAGGTCCCTAATATAGGCTCTGTACCTATCACCCTTTGGGTTCACCCCTAAAATGCTAAATGAAGGTCCCTGATACAAGCTCTATAGGTATCACCCTTTGGGTTCATCCCTAGAATGCCAACTGAAGTTCCCTGATACGAGCTCTGTATGTATCACCCTTTGGGTTCACCCTTGGAGTGCCAACTAAAGGTCCCTGATACAGTCTCTGTATGCATCACCCTTTGGGTTCACCCCCAGAATGCCAATTGAAGGTCCCTGACATAGACTCTGTATGTGTCACCCTTTAGGTTCACCCCTAGAATGCCAACTAAAGGTCCCTAACACAGGCTCTGTATGTGTCACCCTTTGGATTCACCCCTGGAATTCCTATTAAAGGTCCATGATATAGTCTCTGTATGTATCACCCTTTGGGTTCACCCCCTATTCACTAACCGGAGATCACGTATAACCCTGTACATATCGATCTTTGGATTCATCCCTTAGAACATCATTGGAGATTGTAGAATGACCCTGTACATTTTGATCTTCAAATACTAAGTGAAGGTCATGCATGACCCTGTACATGTCGCCTTTGGGTTCATCCCTCCAAGATCGCAGCGTGACCCCGTACATGTTGCTTTCAGAGCTACACTCCACCAACCTACAAAGCATAAATCCGACCAAGGGGCAACCAATCCATAAAGCATAAGTCCGACCAAGGGGAAACCAATCCAGAAAGAATAAGTCTGACTAAGGGGCATTCTTTCCATAAAGCACAAGTCCGTCCAAGGGGCATCCTTTCTACAAAGCACAAGTCCGACTAAGGGGCAAACCAGTCATCTATCAGGAACTGCACTCCATCAATCTACAAGGCATAAGTCTGACCAAGGGGCAACCAATCCATAAAGCATAAGTCCGACCAAGGGGCATCCTTTCTATAAAGAACAAGTCCATCCAAAGGGCATCCTTTCCACAAAGCACAAGTCCGACCAAGGGGCAAACTAGTCATCCATCAGGAACTGCACTCCACCAATCTACAAAGTATAAGTCCGACCAAGGGGCAACCAATCCACAAAGCATAAGTTTGACCAAGGGGCATCATTTCCACAAAGCACAAGTCCAACCAAGGGGCATTCTTTCCACAAAGCACAAGTCCAACCAAGGGGCAAACCAGTCATCCATCAAGAACTGCACTCCACCAATCTACAAAGTATAAGTCCGACCAAAGGGTAATCTCTCCGCAAAGCTCAAGTCTGAGCAAGGGGCAATATCTCCACAAAGCATAAGTCCGACCAAAGGGCAACTAATCCGTAAAGCATAAGTCCGACTAAGGGGCAACCAATCCACAAAGCATAAGTTCGACCAAGGGGCAATCTCTTCATGAAGCTCAAGTCTGACCTAGGGGCAACCAATCTGCAAAGCATAAGTCCAACTAAAGGGCAACCAATCTATAAAGCATAAGTCCGACCAAGGGGCAACCAATCCATAAAGCATAAGCCCGACCAAGTGGCAACCAATCCATAAAGCATAAGTCCGACCAAGGGGCAACCAATCCACAAAGCATAAGTCCGACCAAAGGGCATCTTTCTATAAAGCACAAGTTCGACTAAGGGGCAAACCAGTCATCCATAAGGTATCATTCCTATCCTTTGCTCTTTCATGCGATCATACTGACATGTGGCAACAGTGATCCCCCGAGGGGCAGCCTGTGAGCATAAGTCCGGTTAAAACATCAACCGAGTCCAAAATTTGGTTAAAAGCGGAATTTTCCTCAAACGCCGTTCAAATCTCATTTTAGCCATCCAATCAGGCTTCGTAATATTATAAATGAAATATGCCATGTTCACACTAACTCAGGTGTTGTTCGGTTTGCTGACTATACATGATTCATGATATATCTTGTATGACGTGCTGTATCTGTGCTAACCATCTTCTGCAGGTAGATGTATGTTGGCCTTCGGGTATTTCATTTATCACATAGAAAAATGTATAGGATTTGGAAGCCTTGTAATAATTTTATTTTCTACACTTATTTTTGGATGGCTGTAATAATTTTTATCGCTTTGATTGCTTGATAAACGCGAAAATAACATATAGACCGAAAACACAATAAATAGGATAGATTAAATCGATTAAGAAAGAATGAAATATCTTAACTTGGCCTAATGAAAAATAGATAACATCATCCAAACTCGGAATCTCTACTTAAGGTATAGTCCAACCACTAGGTGGGAAAATCGTACCAAGATTTCCCAATTGAGCTAAACTGGGTGGCGACTCTATTTTAAGTACGGGATTTCAATCTCGTATTCTTTAACACCTAAATTGGACTTAAATCCAACTTTAACATCAATGCTTTCATCAAGCCTAAAATAAAGGATCAATCCCTCGGCATGCTTCACAGCGCCATTTATATTTTCCTCCTATGTGGTGCATCTCAAGCGGCCCTCACGGGCAGGGAAAAGGTCGTCCGCTCACAACAATGTCTATTCTGTCAACATTAAAAATGAGAAAAAGAATATCTGCTTAGTGTCTAAAGAAGAAGAATCATGGCTATAGCACCGGAGGTTGGGATATGTTAGCATGAACCTCCTGTCCAAATTAGCCAAAAAGGAATTGGTTGTGGGTTTGCCTAAGGTTGCTTTTGATAAGGATCATCTATGCAATGCATGTCAATTAGGTCAACAGCATAAGAAAAGTTTCCCTTCGATCTCCTACATTCCTTTCAAAAGAGCACTTAAGCTCTTTCACATTGATCTTTTTAGTCCAATTAAACCATTGAGTTTAGTTAGAAGAGAATACACCATGGACAATATGGATGATTATTCTCGATATACCTGGGTTCTCTTACTAGCAAGCAAAGATGAAGCCTTTGGCCAATTCTTAAAAACATTCATCCGGATAGAAGTAGATCATGGCATAAGCATTGCACGCATCCGGAGTGATAATGGTGGTGAGTTCAAAAATAAGCATTTTGCTGAATTTTGTGACTCCAAGGGGATTGAACATAACTTCTCTGCCCTCACACCCCTCAACAAAATGGTGTTGTTGAGATAAAGAACATGACCATAGTTGAAATGGCTAGAACAATGCTAAATGAAAATTGTTTGCCAAAATATTTTTGGTGTGAGGCCGTAAATACAACATGCTATATTTTGAATGGAGATCTCATTAGAAAGACTATAGAAAAGACCCCATATGAAATCTGGAAGGGAAGAAAACCCAAAATTGGGTACTTTAAGGCATTTGGATGTAAATGCTACATCCTAAATGATAGAGAACAACTAGGAAAATTTGATCCTAAATCTGATGAAGTAATTTTCCTTGGCTACTCAACACATAGTACAACTTCGAGAGTCTTCAACAAATAAACCCAAACTATGGTAGAGTCTATACTTGTAGATTTCAATAAGACTAACCATGTAGGTAAGAGAAGTTCCACTCTAGAAGATCCAATTCCAGAAGCTGAAAAATCTGGAGAAAAGAAAGAAGCAGAAATTCCTGATTCATTCCAAATCAAGAAATACAAAGAAGAAGATGAAGGAATATCCTTTGATCCAGAATTGCAACAAGTTAATCTTAACCCACAAGAGATTGATTTCACTGAAGGCTAAGAAGAAGTAGTTGAGACAGAGGTAGAACAAGCTCTAATCCAGCATGAAGGCTTACAAAGGGAAATCTAGACTCATAGAATTCATCCAGTAGAAGCTATTTTGGATAATGTCCAAAATCCAGTCAGAACCAGAGCACAACTTAATAGGATGATGAGCCATACTGCTTTTGTCTCTCTCATTGAGCCAAAGAAATTTCAAGATGTTGAAGGAGATGAAAGCTGGATGATGGTAATGCAAGAAGAACTAGAACAATTCACCAGGAATGAAGTGTGGGATCTAGTGGCACCCCTAAAGGGAAAATCAATCATAGGCTCCAAATGGGTATTCCTGAATAAGCTAGATGAATCCGGAGTAGTGGTAAGGAATAAAGCAAGATTGGTTGCCCAATGTTATAATCAATAGGAAGGGTTGATTTTGAAGAAACATTTGCCCCTGTAGTAAGACTGGAGGCAATCCAGATTTTACGTGCTTTTGCATCATTCATGGGATTCACATTGTTCCAAATGGATGTCAAAAGTGCATTTCTCAATAGAGTTATCCAGGAAGAAGTCTATATGAAGCAACCACATAGATTTGAAGATTCAAAGCATCCGGATCATGTCTACAAGTTGAAGAAGGCCCTCTATGGATTAAAGCAAGCACCTAGGGCTTAGTATGAGAGACTCACAACCTTTCTCTTATCCAAGGGATATATCTGGGGCAAAGCAGATACGGCCCTCTTCATTAAGAAAAAGAAGAATGATATTATCCTGGTCCAAATTTATATGGATGATATCATATTTAGGACAACATATGAAAGGATGTGTGAAGAATTCAGTTCTCAAATGCAGAAAGAATTTGAGATGTCCATGATGGGAGAACTTAATTTCTTCCTTGGTTTACAAATCAAGCAAAGTTCGGTGAGATTTTCATTAACCAGTCAAAGTATACCAAGGAGATCTTGAAGAATTTTGAAATGGACAAGAGCAAGCCAATGTCTACTCAAATGGGATCAAATACAGTCCTATCCAAGGATTATGAAGGAGTGGATGTTGATCAAAAGCTCTATAGAGGAATGATTGGTTCAATTCTGTACTTAATAGTAAGCAGGCCTGACATACATTATACGGTCTGTTACTGTGCAAGGTACTAAGCCAATCCTAAGGATTCTCATCTCAAGGCAGTTAAGAGGATTCTTAGATATCTCTTAGGAACCACTGAAGTTGGGCTATGGTATCCTAGTAATGGAGATTTCACACTTCAAGGCTTCACTGATTCAGATTATGGCAGAGACACTCTTGAACAGAAGAGTACATACGGAGGTTGCCATTTCCTTAGAGATTGCCTAGTATCATGGTACACCAAGAAGCAAACTTCTATTGCCTTATCTACTATAGAAGCAGAATATATGGCAGCTGGAAGTTGTGTAGCTCAACTCCTTTGGATCAAGCAACAACTAGAAGATTATGGAGTTTAATCCGGATGTGTGGATGTAATGTGTGACAACAAAAGTGCTATTGATGTGTTAAATAATCTAGTACTCCATTGTAGAATGAAGCATGTCAACATCAGGCATCATTTCATATGGGATCATACGATGAAGAAGGATGTTGCCTTAGTTTACATCCTAACCAATGAGCAAAGAGCAGATATCTTCACCAAACCATTGAGTAAAGATCAATTCAACAAGCTAAGGGAGTCCATTGGAATGTCAAATCCAATTTAAAGAAATCCAGAAGAAATTCTATAGGAGATTTAATTCTTCACAAGTCAAGGAATCCGAAAGAAAAAGAAGAATTAAAGAAAGCTTTATTCCTGATGGAATATTGCCACATCAGTAGATAAAACAGGATACGTGGTAGTAAAGGCGCTGAAAAGTAACTGTCCCCTTTTGAATTTTAAATGTTTACTGGGTCTTACACATGCGGTAAATTCAATAGTTAGTTTTCAAAATAAACCGTTCCCATTTGCTGGTTAAACTAAATTTACCTCTCTTCTAAAAATTCGATTGCCATGTCATCAATCTAGCCAAATTAATGGCATCTGGATTACCAAAATACCCTCACTGTGAAAATCCTATATAAACCCCCAAATTTCCCTATCTTCCTCACGCGAGCAACTTATCTACTGTTTCTCTACTAAAATCAAACCACAAACCCTAAATTCCTTCAAACTCTCTCAAATGGCTTCTATCATGACATGTAAAGGACCCAAAATGATACCCACCGAAAATATCTTTGCAAAGTCTAATCTACAAGATAAAGATTTCAAACCCCTCAAACTGAAAACCAATGACTCTGTTATCCCCACTAACTTTTTGGTAGATAACTTCCTATTTGAAACAGACCCATACTCCAAGTTGATTGAGGATCAACACTCGACTAATTTCCTTAAGATCAACTGTCCAACCTACCTGAAATTGGTTAAGGAGTTCTATGACAATCTCAAAGCCCACTCTTTCCACGATGCTTTGAGAACTCAGGTCTAGGGAAAGGTGATTACAATTACCCTATAATTGTTTGAAAAATTCTTGAACATGAAGAATGATGGGATCCAGCTGAGAATTGACGGAGATGAGCAGAAAGTCAAGTATGAACTAAAGATGTGGCTGCATCTCAATTATTTTGGGGATAAATGTTCAACTTACTTCCTGAAAGTGCCAAGATTCCTCCAACATGCACTTGCAAAATTGGTGCCCATCCGGAAGGGCTCTCTTACTATAGTGTCATCCTTCCAACACTGTATGCTACAACACTGGGTGGAGAGTAGAGCAGTCAACATGCCAGTCCTAATCATCCATTACATGAGGCTATATAGGAATTCTCAAGGCACCTTTATCACTTAGATACTAAGCACAAATGAAGTAAACTTAACTAGATTCCAAGCTATGAATGGTAAAGAAATCCTGGAGAAAAATTCAAGAAATTGAGTTTTGGGGAAACTTGGAATGATAAAAAAAGCCAAGAAGCTCCGGGATGACAAGAAAATCAGGGCAAGAAAGTAGTATATCTAGTAGAAGCTCTGGTTCCCAAGAAAGCAAGAACCACTAAGCCAAAGGCATAGAAGAAACTTGCCTTGGTTCCGGTTGGGGAAGTTAATGAGGATACTTTATCTATAACCCAACTAATGGCAAAATCTTTAGAGAAAACTAAGCCACAAGGAAGATTGATTAAAGCAGCTGATAAGATGAAGAAACCTGTCTGTGAATTGGAAGCAATAGAACCTATTATAGTGGCTGCTACTGTAATTAGAGAGGGGTACAAGAAGGTGCAGATAAGAAAGGTAACAAATATGCTAATAAAGAAGCATGGGTCTGATGAGGAAGAAATAGAGGATAAGGCTCCAATACCTGGGAAACAATTCTCCCAAAAGGGGTGTACTTTTGATAAGGTTGTGAAGGCCCAAACAGCTCAAAAACATCAGAAAAAGAAGGCCAAGAAGCCCACATGCATAGTCATTGATGAGGAAGCTGCTAAGAGAGTGGTACTGGAAGAATTGACGAAGGCCAAAGTTACTAAGGGTAAGCATGTGCCCGAATCCACTAAAGAAATTATTCCAGAAGACCCACAGTATGATACAATAAGGGAGGTTACAAAGGACAATGACAGGATCAACAAAGAAATCGTAGAAGGACTCGGGGGCTCTTCCTGTGTTCAACCCATATTTGTTGATCCAGTGGATATGGAAGCTATAGCCCGAGAATCGAAAGCTGATAATTTCCACTTTTTACCTAGATTCAGACCCCTTCCAGATAATCTACTAAATGTAGAGACTGAAATCCAGACTGAGGTAAGTCCTGTAAAGGTATAAGGAGAGGGCATTGAGGACATTACCAATGCGCCTGGAGGAGAAACTAAAAGTCTTAAAAAGGCATTTATAGAGGTGAAAGAGGAGATTTCCTATCATCCGGGGGTTGAGGTGGTAGTAAATGAAGAAGAAAGAGACGTTGAAGCTATACAAAAGCAAACTCCAAATCATAAGGTAATTCCTGACACTATCTCATTCAATATTAATGATAATTCCTCTACTACTGTTGTTGAAACAACGAAAGATAACTTGGATGAACTATCATAAAGTGCATCTAAGGAACACCTGTCCAACTCGAAAAACACCATTACGGAGGAGGGACTTGGTTTGGGTTCCTAAGAGCATGCTCTTAGAGTAGACTCAAGGGGTGAGGCCAGTCCAGAGGATCGATTGGAAGAAGAGAAGGAAGAAGAAATTGAGGAATCCGTTGTGGTAGAATCTTCTGAATCAACTAATACAAGCAGCAGCTTTTGAATCTAAATTCGAAGTACAAATGTTAATCCTGCAAGAGCTAAGAGAATATCCACTACACTTAAAATAATTCAGGAGGCTGCTCATGAGGAACATGAGGAGAGCTATATCAAGCAGAGCCTACGGAATATATGCAAGTTCCTGAAATCCATGGAAAAAGTGCTCTTGCAAGAATTCCAGCCTCTGGATTTGAAGGGAGAACTTAGGGTGATTAAAGGGTGTGTACAAAAAATAGAAGAAAAAGTGGACTTTACCACTGCTGATATGGTAGCAGAAGTCTCTTTAGCCAAAGTTACTCCGGTCCTTAATGAGCTCAAAGCCAGCATTATAGAACCAAGCTACTCTATAGATCAAGCCAATATAGGGGCTACTAATAACTGCACAACTCTTATTGATAAAATAACTTCCTCATCTACTGACCTGTCCACTGAAATAAAGGAGTATATAGATACTAAGTTTGAAAACTTGACAAAATTCATAGCTGAAAAGGAAGAGAAATCCCCTCTCCCAAGCCTAAATAATTCGCAATAATCCATTCTAAATAAGCTGACCAAGTTCATGGAAGAAGATCTTCCAAAGCTCTTTCCTACACAATTGGCAACTATTGCACAAGAGGTTTGTGGATAACTCTATGGACAATACTATGTCATTGAAAGAGCAAGAGATGATCTTCGTAAAAATTTGACAACAATAAACTCCAGCATTCATAATGTCCACAATGATCTAGGTAAGACATTGAAAAGATGTAGCACGGACTATCAAGCCTTACCATCTCTAGATCCTCCTCCTCTCCATCAATTCCTAAAAGCCAACTTCTTTCGGTCTTCCAGGATCTAGTTTAGTACATTGGGGATACCAGATTCTTTGGACACAAGGGAATCACTACTCTTCTCAAAGCATTATTTCTATACTTTGATGAGAAAGATAGAGATTATGTGCTCCAGATGCATCCCTAGATCACCAGATCCTACACACAGCTCCAGAATCATTTCTGCCCCCTGCATTTATCTCCGACAACTATAGATCATATTGTACAACAAAGAAGGCAAGGTAATTTAGATTACTCAATTTATTCAAAACCCTGGCAAGAAAAATGGGATGGCAGGACTTATATAGTGATCACCCCCCCTTCTGAAAATAAAAAGGGGGAGAAAGATAAAGGCAAAGAAAAGGAAGGAGGAGCGTCCGGTGCATCCGGGAAGAAATGATTTAGTTTTGTAATAGATAGATTACATATGGCATTCATATGTAAAATCTGTAATAACTAGTTTCACATTTTCACTTATATATTTCTGTATTTGTAATCCCACACTTCATTGATGTTAACTATTGCTAACAATAGAAGTATATATATAGTGAAAATCTATTACAAAATTTCTTCTAAAGTACAATCTGTAATTGTACTAAAAAACATTAGAAGCTGAATTAAAAAATATTGGGGGAGTTAGGACGCTAGAATTATGGGGGAGTAAAATTGTAAATATCTAAGTATCAAAAATCATACTTAGTTCATATAACTCCTTTTACCATATGCTTAGTTTTTGTTTCAATCAAATGGGGGACATTGTTGAAAAAAATGATCTAGAATCTCAATAAAACTAAAATATCCGGATCTAGTTTGAAAGAAACAAAAACTTAAACAAAGTATCTCCTAAATCAAAATGGAAGCATTTGATCTAGATCTAGCTACAAGGACACTCATTGAAGACTACAATTACCTAAGCATATATCAGAATCATTTGGTTAAAGTTTGGAAAGGAAACAAACTTTAAACCTCCAAGACTAGCATCTAGAAGAACTGATTGCTAAGCATCCGGATAAAGATAGATCCAGAAATATTGAGTCTGAAGACATCTGGGAGAGTCATATATCAAGACAAGATAACTTTTCCCTCTACCTTTTTAGTCTACAAAGTCAAAGATCCATCCCCCATTAACAAGACAAAAGAGAGAGCTCAGACTTTTTAGAAAAAGGACAAAAGGACTGACACCGGATAGAAAAACGAAACAACCTTTTTCACCTAGACCAATAAGGAGGCGTGTGGAGCTCACACCAAAAAGCTAATGGTATAAAAGTTGGTGTGACACTAAAAAACAAGGAAGACAATCACTAACATCTTTTCAGCCTCAATCTCAAGGATTTAAATGGGTCAAATTACTATCTAACGGATTGATCAGGGGCACCGAAAGTGCCACATTTCACCTAATCAACAATGAAGATTAATTATAGCTTACCAATCCACAATGGTTACATTTATGATGGAAGCCTATAAAAGGGAAGCTTCACAAGTTACGAAGGTGCTGGTTGATTTAACAAAAAGCATATATAAGAGAACTTGCTAGAGAATAATCAGATTCACAAATCCCTCTAAGAACTAAGTCATTCAAAATTAGTTTGTAAGGATTCCTAAGTGAGTTATAAACTTAAGGAAGTCCAAAACCAAAACCTTTGTTAAAAACCAAAGTGTAAAAGATCTCCTACTTGGGTGAGTAGTGAGATTGGGATATAGCTTGAAGTAGGCGCTTTGAGTGGGATCTCCCTATAGGACTCAGCTTAGATTCGGGGTAGAAGTCTAAATGGTATATCCTACTAAAGACAAAAGGACTCAACTAGGAGTTGGTGCTTCTAGTATCATATATCCGAAAGGGGGTAGCATCTGGAGACAAACTGTAAGGCTTGATTTCTGCCAGTTGAAAAGAAATTACACTAGTGGAAAAGCTCAAGAGAAGGAACCTTTGGGACTGGACGTAGGCGGGGCTGAACCAGTATAAATCATTGTGTTTAATTTTCTTTAACTCTTTATTTATATTTGCATCATATTTTATATTTACATCATTCGTATCTATAACATCCAGAAGCCATCAAACACGCTACACAAGACTTTTTAAAGTTTGTTAATTCCGTAGAAAATGGTCATTCACCCCCCCTCTGACCTTATATAGACCCTTATAGGGACCAACACAAAAGATATTCACTAGTGAGGAAGAACCTATCGAAGTAAAGGGAAAAAGGGTCACTGGTTTTGAGATCTTCAACGGTGTATATGATTTCAAGAAAGGCTGCATGATTGAAACCTTAGTTTCTGTGGAAGTATGTAAGAATCCTATAGAAGATGAAATGAAAGAAGCAATCGAGTCCATCACCAAGGCATTAGCAGTACTCATGAGGAAGAATTGGAAAGGAAGCGAGAAGGGAAATCCCATTAGTAAGGCTGTCAAAAGCTTAGCAATAGCAGTAGCCGAAGAAGCACATGTAAACCTGCACGCTGGAGCTACCAGTTCAGCTTTCAGTAGTGCCAAAATTGATCAGTAAGGCCCCCTCCTGTGGAGGATGATTCAAATGGTGTAATTTTTAATGTTCCAAATATTTTTGATGCAAACAATGCCGCTTATAAGGCATATCATGGATAAGTTGTAACATTAGTACTTTTTACATGTCATGAATAAATTGATGCATCTCTCATTCACATTTCACTCAAGTATTCCATTCTGATGACACCATGCACTCATAGCAACAATATTCTTAAAAATATCATCATATTCATTAATGAAGTTGACCTTGAATACATCATAATGGTATAAATATCCAATGGTTAAAACCTACCACTAAATAAAAGAGAGATGATAAAAGTGCTTAGCAAACATGATAACAGCGAGTCTTGGCCCATCTTTCTTCACGAAGGGGAAAAGGGTACAAGGGTACACGTTGTCAAGAAAGAAGACTAAGAAGACTCATGAGAGCATCAATAGCAAGCTGGCTCTAGTTATAAAAAATGAAAAGATCGTCTTGGATCATGAGAAGATACCCAAAATCCTTCAAACGCTCTAAAGGGAAGGTGATCATTAATAAGTCAATCAAGAGGATTTGGTCAAAGATAGTGGCTACTTACACGGACTAGGCTGATAAACTTCCTTTTGTGATTTAGGAGTATAGAACCAACATAAGAACTCCCACCGATCAGACACCATTCTCCTTGGTATATGGAATGGAAGCTGTGTTATTGATTGAAACAAAAGTAAGATCTCCAAGAGTGGCACTCAAAGCTCAGTTAAAAGAGTCAGATTAGGCAAGGGCCAGGTATGAGCAGTTAAATGCAATAGATGAAAAGCGACTCAAAGCACTTGACCACTAATAGATGTACCATCAGTGCATGGCTCGATCTTACAATAATATAGTCAGATACCCGAAACAACATCTCAAAGCAGGTGATCTAGTTCTCAAGCAGCTACGCCAGGTTAACACTGATGCTATAGGGGCAAGTTTAGGCCTAACTAGAAATGATCATTCATGGTAAAGAAAGTCCTTGGCAAAGGAGGAATTTACCTTATAGATATGGATGGAAATGAGTTCGTGAATCCAGTAAATCAAAATAGGCTTGAGCTTTATCATGTCTAGGTCAAAAGAATTAAATCATAAAAAAGCAGCACAAAGAATAAAAGAAATAAAGAATAAATCACCTGACAAGTGGTCCTCTACTGCTCGGGAAAAAATTAGAGTAGAGCCCGCTGGTCGTATTCTGCAAACCGGTCAGGCAAAAATTAGGGCATTCCAATGCAAATAAAGCCCGGTAAGCTGAAAACCCAAAAAGGGCGACTTAGGAAAAAGTTAAGGCATCGAGAGAAAAATGTTAGTTGCTTCCTAGAAAATCTGTAAAAGACCAGTAGGCAGTAGGGTTTAACCATTAGAAATTGTTACCATTGCCTATGTACTCAAATTAATCTCACCAATGAACATGTTATGATTTTGGTAAGAATCTTGGTCTTATGAATGCATCCATGTCTTTAGGTGAAATCGCAGGTGTGTGATCATCAATTTGTTATCTACATGTTACACATCATAGTTTTTCCTTTCACATGTAATCCAACAGAGATAAAAGTACCAAAGAAATCAGGCATATGCAAAGTTCAGAAAAAGTCTACTGGATTGAGCCGTCAAGGAAAATTCAGGCAAAAATTAAGACAGCCTGCGGGGTCAAAAACCCAAGAGGGAGGTCCTGGAAAAAATTAAGGAAAGGAAAAGAAAAGCCTGCTGGATTGAAAACCTTAAAGGGCAGTCTAGGCAAAAATTAAGGCAAAAAATAAAGAAAAAGCTTGCTAGGTTGAAAACCCGAAAGGGCGGTCTAGGCAAAAGTTAAAGGTAAAAAGAAAAAGTCTGCTGGACTGAGCCGTTAAGGATAGTTCATGCCAAAATTAGGACAAAAAGAAAGAATAATAAACTTTGATAGGTTATCTCACATCGAATGGCCTATGCAAAAGTTAGAACATCACTTGGTCCCCTCACTATGAAATCACTGGATAGAAGGAATAGGGGTTCGCAAAGCAGCAATCCTTAATGATCTTAGTTCAAGAAAAATACGCATGCATAAAAGTTAAAACTCAAAAGTATCAATCTAAAGTTTGCATCTAAAATAAGCCGCGCAGGGCCTAAAAGTATCGAAAGTCAAAAAGAGTAACCATAATCTAAGATGTCGGGGGATCCTGTCCTTAGAGACCCTCCTAAGTCTAATCTTGAGTATCCGCCAGGAGGTAATCCACATCTATAGTCATATGATACTCGGCTTCACCAGTATCAGCAGCTAGCTGGGTGGGGGCCCTAGCCTTTGAGGTCCCTGCAGTAGTCCTAGCATTATCAGTCCCCTCAATAGACTATTCTCCACCCCTCTAAGTCACTCGATAGGCAGAAAGATCCTCTTCGGACTCATCATCAGAAGGATCAGGCATTTGCCTATCCTCAGTCATCCTCACTAGCAGGTCCCTCAGTCTCTCAATCTCAGCCCTCACCTGAGCAGTCTCAGTCCTAGCCTAGTCAGCCTCAGCGGTGGCTGCCCACAAATGCTCCTCCAAGAATCAGGCTCTCTCCTCTGAAGCATCCAAGTCTTGAGCTGACTCGCTGCGCTCCATGGCTAGCAGAGTTCATAATAGGAATCAGAAGATTAGTACACATATATAAATGTCATAGCACGCATCATGCATAGTTTGTTAAATTTTGAAGGAGAAAGAAACTTACCGAAGCTATCATATCTTGGGCCAGGAGTAGATCCCTCACAGAAAAGTAACCCCTGGCAATCCTCTCAGCCTCAGAGACGATCACCTAAAAACAAAAGTCATGTTAGGATAAGACATCCTAAGTAGTCACTGCAATGGATAAGGTTAAAAGTAAAGGATTCCTTACATGAGTAGAGCTAGAAGGAGTGAAACCGATACACTGGATTGACTCTTCGAGCTCATTGACAGCTCGCTTCCCCAAATAATTGAGGAGTCGGAAGAAATTATCTAGCTCAGCTCGGAGGACCCCCTCTCTTGCGGACCTAAAAGTACGAGACCGCTTTACTGGTGGCTTAGGGGCAGCAACAGCAGCAGTGGCGGGCCTCTTCTGCATGGAAACAGAAGGCTGTATCAATAAAGGATAATATTTAGGACCATGATCAATGTTAGGAAATAGCAAAGTATTCACAAAGGCTAACTTAGAAGTATACCTGATAAGAAGGGGTAGCAGACTTAGCCGAGCCCCCGGTGCCCTGAACTATGGATGGAACCTACGGTCGCCCCTTGGTCCATCCTCCTCGTCATCATCATCATTATCATCCTCACTATCACTGTAGTGAAACATAAGGGGCTCATCCTTATGGTAAATCCTCTCACAAGGAGGAAGAAGTGAGGAATCGATAAACTCAGTATAGGAGCCCTCTACAGATAACATATGAGCCCTTTTGCCTAATAGGTACATCCCCTGGTCGGTCCCCAGTATGAGATGAGGCTAGAAGATGCCCGCTTGGATCGAGGGAGGAATCAGTCTCTCTACCATGGCACTGATCCTTCACCCTCGGACCCGCTTGCCGAAATACCACTCGAAGGAGAGTGGTGACTCCACGACAAAGCGGCGGTCATCAATGCCGACCCACATCCACTCAATAGCCCTATGCATATCCATTCTCTCCTACGGGTTCCGGATGACCTACATAAAACAAATGCACTATGATTATCACAACCTCATAAATGCAATTTCTACTAATGGTTTGTTGAAATGTAAAATGCAGGTTTAGTAGGAAAGAAGTTAACCCGATCTGAGCGCAGCTGGTGTAGGAACTCTCTGTACTGCACTGTAGTCAAGGGATGGCCCTACCAAAGCCCTATCCACCTGGAAATGCTATGTGGTGTCTCGGGCTGCATAGGCAAACCCGACCCAGGGATAAACCGGTGCTCAAAGGCCTAGATCTATAAGATAAAATAAGGATTAGTCACAACATAAGTTGAGTGAAAGGTTAAAGCACAAGAGATCAGTTTGGGATTTACTAGTAGTATCAGGTGGCGGATCTTGAGCTCGGACTGCTCACCTCGAACTCTAATGTCCAATCTATAATATAGCTATGTTAGAATGGCCCGGCACCAGTTCTTGCCTAGTACAATAGTAAGATCCTCCACAATAATGAGAAAACCATAATTGAGGTTGCTCGAATAGACCAAAAAGAAGACGGTAGTAAGGAACATCAGCAGGGAGGACCAGGCATACTAATCCCTCATATCAGCTGCAATAGGACTTGGCTGCCTGATCCAATAAGCATGTAGGTCCCTGTTCTTGAGCTTGTTCATCCTGCCCGAATAAAGCCTAAGTAATCTAGCAATGTAGGCCTTCACCTTAGGCCGGGATTGCCACTGATCGGCATAAACATCAAAGTGGACAATATCCTAGCGCCATTCCAATCCCGTAGCGACGCGCACATTAGAGAGGGTGATAGTGACCTCCCTAGTCGACAGATGTAAGGTATAGGTCATCTCTAACCATCTCTCTAGTAAGGCTAAAACTGCCCCTAGGGCTAGCATCTTTGGAGCCTGAGGAATGGCCTAGATAATATCACTAAAGCCAAAAGAGTCAATGCAGGCCAACAACTACTGTACGGATCTTCTCGCACCATTTCCTGTATAAGCTCAAAGCTCCCACAGTCTTGTATTGAAACTACAAAGATAGAATTACAGTTTAGTAGGGTTAAAATACAGCAAACTAATCAGAAATCAGAAAAGAATTTCAGGAATTAAAGTAACTAGTATTCAGTCCCTGAGGGTAGGACCCATATAGGTAGGCCCTACCTGGATGGGTCCATAAGTGGTTCTTGTATCAGGAATGGGACCCGTACGGGTCCCCCCTGACCCGTACGGGTCCCCCCTGACCCGTACGGGTCCCTTACAAATAGCCCCTCTGCGAAAAAACCTCCCAAAAATCCAAATTCATCCAATCCCAACCAAAGCTCATCCAAAACTATCCTAAAAGCATTCGGGCTAAAGTTACATGCATCAGGCTCTATTCTAAAGTCTAAAACACCCTAATTCATACCAAAATTTGAGAATTTTTCACAGGGTTTGAAAAAGGAAAATGGAGAATCAAGCAAAATTACCTGGAGTTTTGAAGTGTGGGTCTCAAGAGAAGGGATTAGGGGCACTTCGGAGATAGGAGTGTGCCCCAAAAATGAGTCTCCTTTGTGAAAGGCATATCAGATAGAAATCGGGCATTCTCGAAGCCCCAAATCGCCCACCGGGGGCAAATCCTTGAGTCTAAGGGAGAAACGACCAGTCTTTAGGATTGTTTTGTAGATTTTGATCAATTGTGAGAAGAAAATCACCAAAAAAATACAAAAAGGGCAAGAGTTTATGAGGCGAGATGTGAGGGGTCTGAACAACCTTTTGAAACCCCCAACGGGGACCCGTACGGGTACCACCCCACCTATACAGGTCCCAGCTCTCCAGCACCCCTCTTGCCATCTAGGGGTAGATTCTTAAACCAATATTTTAGAAAGCACTAGAATTTCATTCAGTCCAAGTTTGGGGCCAACGTACTCCTTCTCAACCCTATATTTTGGTTATATTCGGGGCAATCCCCATGCTCAACTTGTTCCTTGATTGAAGGGGTAAAAATATTTTTGTTTTCACAAAAGTCAATCAAGAATCAAGGTGAGCCATTTTCGAATTGATCACTAATAAGGATGATTTTTGTGTGCAGGACCATCCTAGAACAGAAATTCTTCCCCAGCAGAAGAGGTTTTACCTAAGGATATTACTTTACTCCCCAGTAGTGGAGTCAACCAAGGGGCATCCCCCATCTTCCAGCAGCAGAGTCAACCAAGGGGCATCCCTCCATCTCCCAGCAGTAGAGTCAACTAAGGCACATCCCCCCATCTCCCAGCAACGGAGTCAACTAAGGGACATCCCCCCATCTCCCAGCAGTGGAATTAGTCAAAGGGGCATATCCCCATCATCAAAAGCCCTAGGGGCACCCACCTAGAGGCATCCTCAGTAATAAAAT
This sequence comes from Euphorbia pulcherrima, assembly GCA_947683365.1. NCBI lineage: Eukaryota > Viridiplantae > Streptophyta > Magnoliopsida > Malpighiales > Euphorbiaceae > Euphorbia > Euphorbia pulcherrima. Next base: position 17,013,828 of record CANTUS010000013.1, on the reverse strand, counting down.
CAATCAAGGGGCATACCCCCATCATAAAAAACCCTAGGGGCGTTCCCCTGCGATGGACCATCACCAATCGGGCAAAACTCGACATTTCCCCCATGTAATTCTCAGTTTATTTCACCCACACATCTTTATTCTTAATTGAAGGGGCAAAAATATCTTTTTTCCATAAAAGTCAATTAAGAATAAAGATGTGCTGCTTAGACAATGACTAACTCAATGTTTGATTGTTGTCTCTTTTCAGGTTATTCAAATACATCAGTCAGGAGAGTCATCCGCCTTAGGAAAGGGATACACCATCAGCAATAGGAAAGTCAATCCAACTTAGGAAAGGGATACATCAGTCAGGAGATTCAATTCGCCTTAGGAAAGGGATACACCACTAGTTAGGAAAGTGGATCCACCTCAAGAAAGGGATACATTAGTCAGGAGAGTCATCTGCCTTAGGAAAGGGATACACCAATTAGGAAAGTCGATCCGCCTTAGGAAAGGGATACACCATCAGCCAGGAAAGTCGATCGGCCTTAAGAAAGGGATGCACACACCTTCCCCTGTAGAGTCACTAGGGATGCATAGTTGCAAAGGAAAGTCATCCGCCTCAGGAAAGGGATACGCATTGGCAAGGAAAGTCATCCGCCTTAGAAAAGGGATATATAGTAGCAAATGAAAGTCATCCGCCTCAGGAAAGGGATACGCATCGGTAAAGGAAAGTCGTCCGCCTCAAGCAAGGGGCATCCAGGACAGGAGTTAGCCTTAATAAAGGAGCTTGCCCATGTCATCACCTTAGGTATAATTTCTAAACCCTCGCTCATATTGTGAGATCATATAGATCCGTATCTGCAGTGATCCCATAAGGGGCAGTCTATGAGCACTAGATTTTAACAATCCTTCTCACAAAATTATGATGAGAGAGAGCTATATGATGTAAAATATCTTACAGGTGTTGTCTATCAGAGGTGTTCCTACTACTGGAGAGTTTATTTTGCCTGGAGTTAGGAGACCTAGCTGCCCTTAGAGACCCATACAGGTGCTGCCTGGTGGTACAGATCCACTGGCAGACCCGTATGGGTAGATTCCTTTTATATGCCTAGAGGGGACCCATATGGGTCCTCTTGTTACTTAATCAGGCCCTTTGAGAAGCTATCGCTTACCTTTTTCAAGAAAAGGCAGGTCTTGAGTGTAGTTTATTGCATTTATACCTGATTTACACCCTATAAATAGGGCCTTTTCCCCACCATTTCAACATATAATCCATATGAAAAATATACTATAGAGAAATTATAGAAAGGTTCTAGCAATTTCTATATGTATAGGAAAGGTATAGTGGAGGTATGAGCTTGGGCTTTTTGGTGACCCGCGGAACGATGATGACTTTTTGCTCTAACCTTTTATGGGTTAGTCGTTCTATCTGTTGGAGTCGAATCGCATTTGGAAAGCTTCTTTTGACAAATTTATGCCTTCGACCCTAATTAAAAATAGTTAACATGCATTTAGAATTAATTGTTTCCCTTCCCCTCACACATAATAATTTGTTTTGGGATTTTCCATAAGATCCAAACATTTTTAGTGAGCCTCATTTATATCATTGGATTTTTGACCCTTCGAGCTTTCCGGAATGTTATGAATCGCCTTAATCAGAAAATTATAATGTAAGTTATAAGCGTTCGAAGTCTAACCGTAGCCCTAGCCTAGCACTCTCCCCGCTAGTGCCCCTGCTGCGGCGATAGCAGCCGATGCCATTGCTAAAAGGTGGGGCCGCGTGGTCTACGAGATGGCCCACGTAGACCATGCGACTGGCCATGTGAGCCACGCGGTGGGCTACGTGGCTCATACGCCTGGTGTGGTCCTCCGTGTCTATGGGACCATGACCCAAGCTACTTCGGTGATGTGACCTAGATTTAGCCACATCGCCTGACGCAGCCTGGCCCAGGCAGCATCATCTGACGTGGCCTACCGCGTTAGGTGACGCGGACTTGGCCAGGCCGCATCACCGACACGGCCTTGGCACGGGCTCTCCCCTTCTCTGCGTTTGTCCGAGTTTTTCTTGCCCTACAAGTCGGGTTTCGCGATTTTTCCGTCAAATCCAACCATTAGGAGGATTAATTGTGAGATTTTGCACTCTCTAGGGTCTATAAAAACCCCAAAAATTCAGATTTGAAGGACTTTTTTACTCATTTAGAAAGAAAATTCTGATTTTAGAGTTTAAGGTTTTTTAGGAGGAATAAGTCTCATAAAGTGGTGGAAATCTACTTATCCTAATTTCCTAAGCTTTATCATTCTTTAGATTAAAAAGTTAAAATCAATTAGAAATCTTAGGTAAAAGCTGATTTAAATAGGATTTAGGGACTTTTTCCTCACAAATCACTAAATCCCTTGCTAAATTGGTCATTGTTCATTAGCATTTCGGTCACAAAATCGTCAAAAGCTCACCAAAGGTTGATTCGAGTCTTAAGAGTGGATTCATGGCCTTTAGGTAACTTTCTGAGTTCCAATCTATTTCATTTAATTATTTATTGCCTTTTGCCGTGTTTTTGGCTGGTTTTTCAGGCGTTTGGCCCTTATTTTCGACCTTTTTGTGATTTTTTAGCAAAACTCCGGCTGACCGTTTAGGCAAACGGTAGGCCGCCTAAGCGACATGGCTGGCTAACTCAGCGAGTCGGCCTACCACGTCGCTCAGTCGGCCTACGCGCCGCTCAACCGGCCAATCGTTATTTCACTAGATTTTCTATGTTGTTTTCCCTCAAACTAAAAAATCAAAGTTATTTTAGCATTTTAAGTCCAAATCTATTGTATTAATGTAGGAAACGACTTAAAATGTCAATAATCTTGGGTTTTCGGGCACAAAAATGTCGACTATGGCTTGTTTAGACATTTTTTCCGGTAGACCACTTCAGTGGGCAGAAGGCCGACTGAGTGTCACCTGGGCCGCCTCACTGAGTCGGCCTACCATGGCACTGAGTCGGCTTACCACCTCACTGAGTCGACCTACTGGTAAAAAATGTCCAAATGGTCCCTGTTTTTTTTATTTTGCATTTTTGGCCCTCTTTTGTCGTTTTAATGCATTTTTAACTCCGGTTTTCACCCAAAATTGTCTATAAAAATCATAAATAATTTGAAATTAACTAAATTAATTTTTAATCTGCGAAAATTATTTTATTAATTGTTGAATTAGTTAAATCTTCATTTTAATGGCCTAAAAATGACCCTTTTACTAGATAAATGCCTAATAAATCTTTTTTATCGTAAATGAAAATACCAAAAATTTTCTGTAAATATTAAATCTATTTTTAGGATATTTAATTAATTTATTTCAAATTTTTAGGTTGTTAGATGATTAACTAATGCCCGAAAATTGTGTTTTTTTAGTCCCAAAAAAAATCCAAAAATATGTTTTCTCCATGCTATGTGTTTATTTTCCGTATTTATTTATTTATGCTTTATTTATTATTCTTTGCATATATCTTTTGCCTCATTTGGAGCAGGGTCCGAGTCGGTAAGCTCGGTTAAAACTCAATTTCGCCCCTTTATGTATTTATTTATTTATCTGCTTTATTTATTTTTCTGCATTAGAAAAATATGTAGGTATTTGTAAAGCATTGTAATAATTATTTTTATTTGCTTTATTTATCGCTTTTCGTGTGATGTATGGCATATAAACCAAAAATTCCAAACAATAACTTGATTTAAATTGCATAAGAACTAAAGTCGCGTTTATTAAAACGTAAACGGTTTGATTTAAAAATTGAAAAGTAAGTAACATCATTCGAACTTAGAATCTTTGTTTTAAGGTACGTTCTAACCATCCGGTGGGAATATCGTACCCAAATTCCCGGTGGAGTTTAACCGGGTGGCGACTCTATCTTAAAATACGGGATTTCAAGTGTCATATCCCTTAACACGTAATTGAACTTAAACTCAACATCAACGTCACTTTTTCCATTACCGTTTTCATCACGCCTAAAATAAGGATTCTCCCTTAGCACACTTCACCGCGCTCGTTGTTTTCCCACCCCCGTGCTATGCATCTCACGCGGTCCTCGCGGGTGGGAAATTGGTCGCTAGCTCACAGTGGCGACTCTGCTGGGGATTTCCTCTTAACTTAAAACTTGAAAACTACTCTCATTTTCAACATTTGACTAAAGGATTTTGATGATGTGCCTAAACCATTTTTAAATCAAAGCTTTATTTCTTATGCCTTTTGAATCCACTACTTAGTTAGATTCTAAGTTTAAGGTGCCATTATTTCACCCCATGAAGCTCACTTTTATACCTCATGCCTACCAGGAATTGGGGATATTTATGGGTGGAACACTCGTTTTAACCAACTTGTAATTCCTGTGGTCGCACTCATTTGAGGAGTGGGTGAGTTATACGGAATCAAGGTAAACGAGACCCTTATACACTGTCATTCTGCGACACCAGCAGTTAAGACCATGAACTGCGATAAATCTAGCCATAACAACTTCCCCTTAGGCTCATTGGAATAATCTAGGTTTAGGTCGCATACTCTCTTGCCTTTCCCTGGCTCTAGAGTTAACCCAGGATCTAAATTAGCGTTTCGCATGAGTCATAAGGCTGGAAGAGGTTTATTTCCTTTTGTATGCTACTTGTGTTGTGCTCATGCATATACACTTTATGCATAAGCCGCCTGTCGCTGACCTTTATTTTTGGTTTTCGCTTACCTCTACTCTCCCCTCACTTGAAGGGGGAATTTCACAAAATGCCTGAGATCGTTTGAGTCCCAATGACCCATACCTGGATCGCTAGGCATAGCAAGGAATTTGTACATCTCATGTATTTTGGGGTTAAGCTTCGCATCATAAGCTCTTCTGCTCTCTACCTCTCTAAAGCACCCTCGTATATATGGCATTCATCACGCAAATATTTATATAATAATCCATCTCATTCATGGTTCAATTCAGGCTGATCATCTTCAGGTTTCTCTAGCTAGGTTGAGATGTCCTCGTCATTGCAGTCCTCTTTAGTTGCATCTAGATTGTCATTTAATTCACCGACTTGTGAGTTTAGTGTCAGAATTAGTTATTCCTACCATGTTTGATCTGCATTTGAATGATGCACCTCATGAGAGCACTCCTTCCCCTTCTCCCTCCTCACCTTATCAGAGTCAAGGTCAGGGGCAATCCCAGTTGGGTTCTAAGTTAGCTAATGCTATGGCTATATTCCTATAATCGGATATGTTTCGAAGCCACTATTCAAGAGCAAGTTAGGTAGGCTCTTTGGGAGGAAAGAGAGACTCAGAGGCCAATGGGGCCTATATTTCAAGATCAGGGAGAGATAGTAGAGTCTCCGCCAGTTCAAAATTAGTTTTTGATCCTACCGCTTCCCCCTATTAGTCCTATCTATTAGAGCCAATTTTACTTTGGTCAGAGTTCCTTTCAGCCACCCTTGTCATTTTCTCCACCAATCTTTGGTTTTCCTCCCCCTGTGCCTTCGAGGCCCATTAGCCAAGCTCCTATATTCCCAGCTTCTCAGGGGGTTTTACCCCACAAATGGCTATTCCCTCTAGTGGTTTTGTCATCTCTTTGATGCCGCCAACTCCATTTGCACCATATTCCCCCAATTTTATGGTTACCCCGCGTGAAACTACTTATCCCCAGAATCCTTTTATTGGCCCCTAGATCAAGATCCTTGCTCCTCCGCCATTTCAATTCGAATCATCCTCAGTGCTCAATGACCAAGTTATACAGCCTTCGGGTATGACACCATGTGACTAGGTCACGCAACCTCCGAGCGTAACACCCGAAATGGCGGCTTTCTTCATGCAAATAGGAGCAAGGATAAGGAAGAAGCGAGAGATGATGGTTGGGTGCCCAAGAATTTTTCAATGCCACTAATGGAAGCTTATTCAAGTGAGGGACCTCCAAAGTCCCATATAGTGATGTATGAGCTGATCATGCATGTCTCAAAGATTGAGGACAAAGTCCTGGCTAAGTTATTCCCTTGTACCCTTTCAGGACCTTCTCTCGACTGGTACAATACTCTCCTAGAGTCCGCAATCCTAGATTGGAAACTCCTATCTGAAGCTTTGATTGCCCACTATGGATTTAATTCCATAATAGAGACTACCATTCAACATCTTGAGGCAGTCAAGCAAAAGCAAGGTGAATCCTTTAAGTCATATTTCAACAGATGGATGGCCACTCAGGTTCTCTTAAAGAAAAAGCTCAGCCTAAAATAAATAATCCCAAAGTTGCTTGACAAGGCTCTCCCAATCCTCTGGAGAGAAATGGAAACTGACTCTTTTGAGTCCTATCAGAAAGTTTTTGAAAAAGATGAGAGGATCGAGCATCGGGAGGAGAAAGAAAAGGCTAACAAGTCAAGTGGGAATCGGCTGTGGTTTAAGAAGAATGAATTAAGAGAAATTGCCCTAGCTCCCGCTAAAGGTAAATCACCTGCAGTGCAAACCATGGATCAAGAGGAAGGATCAGCAGTTCAATTCCCTCCCCCCTCTCAACAACCATTTATATCCCCATGGAAGTTGCCCCTCGGTGTCATTTTTGCTAAGATGTATGAAGCAGGCTAGTTAAAACCTCTATGCGATGTTAGGGCTCCTCGATTGGATGAAAAGGGAAATTTCTGCAAGTTTCATGTGCAAAAGGGGCATTAGACTGATCAATGTAAGGCTTTAGCTTCCACTATCGCTCGTATAGTCAAAGAAGGAAAAATGGCTGAGCCAGCTAGGAAGTCGAGCACTATAGAAAACCCTCTACCTAATTTCAGGGGCAAGGTCTCCATGATCAGTTCTGGCATTAAGGGAGAGTATGTTCTAGAAATGGTATTTGAGGAATTCATAATGGTTATCGGCTTTGGTCTCCCTTCGAGCTTTGTATTTGATATGATCTTATAGTCCAATCCATTGGTAAGCTCCATGGAAATTGAAGAAATGGGGGAAGAAGAGGAGACCAAAACTGAACTTGTGGAAATGGTCAAAACAACGCTATTCAATGTTGATGATTATGTTCTAAAGAGAGAGTATTCTAATAAAGAGTTTTAGGCTTTCAATATGGATAAGTATGAGCTTCGGGATTCATCATTATTATGTAAGGAACTGACGTATCCGTTTGAAACCCAAGTCACTAAAAGCGTATCAATTGATGGAATTCTGAATATCACCCGTAGTGGTCGAGTATACCAGCCTAAGGAAAATCGTCTCCACATCGAGAATGATCCAATCCCGAACCCCATTAAGAATGTAGATAAACAGTTGTCATCATCTCCTCAACTTGAAGCAAGTCCTGATATCGATCATCTGATTACTCAGTTGAAGATTAGTCAAGCCCATTTTAGCATTTGGCAATTAGTTCTTCGTTTTGATGATTACCGTTAGGCTCTGATTAAGAGGCTTCAGGAGCTTGAAGTAAAGCCTACGACTTCCATTATTGAGATGTGCAACCTGGTAGGGAAGGGAATACCACTCCCAAGAGGGGATGGTCTTAAAATGTTCTCTAATCAAGACCTTCCACCCAAGGGGCACAGTCATAACCGAGCCTTGTTCATCCGTGCCTAAGTCCTCGACAGAATTATCCCATGCATTATGGTTGATGATGGTTCCTCCCTGAATCTCTGCCCTCTAAAGGTTCTTCCTCATTTGGGTCTATCCGGGGAAATGCTTGAGAAATCCAAATCTCCCATCTGAGCCTATGATGATTTGAAGAGGGATGTGATTAGGGTTTTTTAAGCCAAAGTGACTATGGGGGAAATTTTTTGCTAAGGTTCAATTTACCATCATAAATATACCTGTCACTTACTCTTTGCTATTGGGTCAACCTTGGCTTCATTCTGTGGGAGCGATCTCATCGACACTCCATCAAAAGATCAAGCCATAGGGAAAGACGGAAAGATTAAGGTTATTGAAGTTGATCATGCCTCGGTTATGGCCATTATAAAAGCCGAGGAAGAGTCTGGATTTTGAATGGCTATTATCAGTAATAAGAAACTTAAGGCCTCTTACTATAACCGCTACTCGTCTGTAGCGAGGAAGTTGATGAAGAAACATGGACATGAGCTAGGTCAATGTTTACGCAAGCACTTTGGAGGAATTATCCATCCTGTACTAATTAAGAAGCACCCCAAGTGAGCTGGTTTCGGGTACACTCTAAAGAAGATTTACAGGCGTGTTCATCCATTCTACTACAACATGATGACTGTTTATGAGGTTCAGGGGAAGAGTGTCTACAAAGGAGAATCAGGGGATGTGTATGACTTTGAGTGTCTATAATGGTCAAGTTTGGCTGGGTTTTGAGATCTTCAAGGATATGTATGACTTCGAGAAGAACTGCTTTATTGAGAAGGGGGAGAGCCCGATCAAGCCGATATCCATTATTGCATCCGATGGGAAAGACAAGGGGAAGCTATTTTTTGATTCAGATGAAGAGAAGCCTATGGACCAAGAGATTGAAGATGCTATGGCTGCTATATCTAAGGCCATGTCTGTTCTACTTAAGAAGAAGTGGAAGAAGAATGATGAAGCCAATCCTTTGGCTGAAGCTGTGAATAAACTCACCCGATCTCTTGCTACTAAAGAAGGTATGCTGTCCGCTGATCAAGTGAAAGCCCTGGATCATGATTTGGATGACCTACTTATAGAACCTATTGAGGGTGTCAAATCTGCTGATGCCGCTGCTTAAGACCCTTCACATATGGAGGATGACTCCATTAATAATGATGTAACTTTTAATATTTCCAGTATTTTTTATGAGAATAATGTAGCCTATAAGGCCTTTAATTTAATGAAAGATTCTGATTTCGCTATTTGCTTGATGTTTTGCCCAACAAGCCTATGCATTCATTTAATCATAAGCATAACGTGTTCAGTATTCATGATGTTTCTTTAACTGAAATAAATTTGAGTACGGATGATAACCCTAAACTGGTAACCCTTTCTAATGAATTAACCCCTAAGATAAAAGTGAGATAATTAAAGTGCTAAAAGATCATGTTAACGCTTTTGCTTGGTCGCATACAGACATGCCTGGTGTCGATCACCATATCACCAAGCATCGCATTCCAACCGATCCTAGATTCCATCATGTCAAGCAGGAATTCCAAAGAATGAGACCGAAGTGGGATGACAAAGTTAGGGCAAAGGTTGCTAACATGATTGAGGCTAAACATGTCAAAGTCGTCGAATATCCAACCTGGTTATCCAATATTGTCCCAGTTCTAAAGAAGGATAGAAGGGTAAGGGTTTGTATGGATTACCGAAATCTGAATAAGGCGTCACCAAAAGATGACTTCCCTCTACCTCATATCGATGTGCTAATTGACAGCACTACCAGGGCCTCAATGTACTCATTCATGTACAATCAGTTTCTATTTGACATAACCGATAAGGTTAAGATAGCTTTCGTCACAGAATAGGGAGTATTCTATTATCGGGTTATGCTGTTTGGTCTAAAGAACGCCGGGGAAACCTATGAGCGCGCCGTCGCCACTCTCTTGCATGATATGATCCACAAAGAGGTAGAGGTTTATGTGGATGACATGTTGGTTAAGTCTACTACCAGATAAGAGCACCCCGCTATTTTGGATAAGTTTATGACTCGCATTAAGAAATATAACTTATGCCTTAATTCGAAGAAGTACATATTTAGGGTTACATTGGGAAAGCTTTTAGGCTATATTTTCAGTCAATGAGGGATTGAAATGGATCCAGGTAAGATTAAAGCGATCAGGGATATACCTGCTCCGAAGATAGAAAAAGAAGTCTGGTCTTTCCTTGGTTCCATTCAATATGTCAGTAGGTTCATTTCTCGCCCCGCCACCATTTGTGAGCCAATCTTTAAGCTATTAAGGAAGCATCCGCTGATTATGTGGGATGAGCATTGTCAGATCATATTCGACAAAATCAAGGCCTACCTTCTTCACCCACCCTTCCTTTATCCGCCCACCTCAGGCAAGCCGTTGATCTTGTACTTAGCAATTGATGACTCCGCCATAGGGGCAATGTTGGTTCAGGAAGATGATAGTAAGAAGGAGCATGCAGTGTACTACTTAAGTAAGGAGCTTTTGGAATACGAGGCTCGTTATTTAATTGTCAAAAAGACGTGTGCTACCATGGTTTGATTAGCTAAGAAGTTGTGCCACTACTTCCAGTCGTAAAAAGTTCAAGTTATGGCTAAGTTTAACATAATGAAATATCTTTATCAGTCGCCAACCTTATCCAGCAAGTTGTCCAGATGGTTATTGTCGCTTTCTAAATTTGATATTGAGTATGTAACGATGAAGGTTATCAAAGGTCGAGCGGTTGCAGTTTTTTTGGCAAACCAAGCTCTTGACTCTGATTATGTCCAGAACTTGGACTTTCCCGACGAGCAATTAGCCATGATTGATGTAGCCAAACCCATGTGGACTATGTATTTTGATGGTGCAGTGAATAGATTCGAAGCGGGCCTCGGAGTCATCCTATTCACACCCGATAATGAAGTTATCCCTCTATCTAAGCATTTGGAGTTTCCGACTACTAATAATGGGGCCAAATACAAAGCTTGTCTATTTGGTCATAAAGCCCTACTGCTTGTCGGGGTAAAGCACGTTTCTGTGATTAAAGATTTAGCCTTGGTCATCCGTCAAGTCGTAGGAGATTGGGATATCAAAGAAGAGTCCCTCCATCCTTATATCAAAGCCATTTAGGATTTATCAACTAAGTTTGGGATATGTCTATATCCGCATGTCCCTCAAGATGAAAATCAGATGGCTGATTAATTAGCTAAATTGGCTTTGATGTGGGAAGGTCCTCAGCGTCAACCCATTTGCCCTCTGATCTTGGTTTCGGTGAAGGTTCTCTGCCATTCGTGCGACATTGCTCAAGTATTCACCATCAGTGATGCACCCTGCTGGTATTCAAACATTGTACAATTTCTCCAGAATGGTCAGTATCCCGAGAGCACTACAGAATCCGATCGCACTACACTTTGAAAGTTAGCCATTCAATTCAAGAATGTGGACAATGATCTCTTCAAGCGCACTTATGATGGTTTGTTACTCTGGTGTTTGACGGAATCAGAAGTCCATCGAGTTGTAGGAGAATTTCATGAGGGTGATTGTGGACCGCACATGAATGGCATGGCCTTAGCTAAGAAAATTCAGCGAATAGGGTACTTTTGGTTAATTCTGATCGCCGATTATATCTCCGAGGTTAAGAAGTGTCACCAGTGTCAGATTTATGGAGATATTCAGCATCTTCCACCTACCAAACTTTATAGTTTATCTACTCCTTAGCCTTTCTCAGTGTGGGGGATAGATATAATTGGTGAGATTCGGCCGTCGTCAACTAATGGTCACCGTTTCATCATTGTGGTAGTATATTATTTCTCAAAATGGGTGGAAGCCGAATTATACACCAGCATTACTGCCAAGAAGATGGCCAAGTTCATTGAGAAGCACATTTTTGCTTTGTATGGTCTACCTCATCACATTGTATCGGATAATGGGGTTTAATTCCAAGGGGCAACCGCGGAGTTGATTGAGAAATATGGTATTGAGCATCATAGATCTTCACCCTATCGTCCTCAGGCCAACAGTACGGTGGAGGCAGCCAATAAGTCCATTAAGATAATCCTTTCTACAACCATAGCCGGTTACCAGGATTGGGCCGATAAGTTACCATTTGCTCTTTGGGGGTACCGAACATGCATCAGAACTCCCATAAGTCAAACTCCCTTCTCCTTGGTTTACGGTACAGAAGCAGTTTTACCTGTTGAAATTGAGATAAAGTCTCTATGAGTGGCACTTGAATCTAAACTCGAAGAGACCGAATGGACTAAAGCAAGATTTGAGCAGCTAAACACCACGGACGAGCAATGCCTGAAAGCCTTGGATAACCTCCAAATGTATCAGCAATGCATAGGAAGAGCTTATAATAGTTAGGTCAAGCACCATAGGTATCCTTTGAAAGCCGGTGACTTGGTCCTAAAGCAAGTGAACCCTACTAACACCGAACCGAGGAAGAAGTTTTGACCAAATGGGAAGGACCTTATGTGATTAAGAAAGTCCTCAGTAAAGGCAGAATGAAAATCATGGATATGGATGGTAATGAGTTCACGAACCCTATCAAGCAGGATTGGTTAAAGCATTATCATATCTGAATCAAAAGAATCAAATCCAAAAAAGCAGCACATAGAAAAATAAAACTAATCAAATCATCCGATGAGTGGTCATTTACTGCTCGGGCAAAAATTAGGGTGTAACCCGCTAATTAGTATTCTACAAGCCAATCAAGCAAAAGTTAGGGTGCCAAAATAGCCCGCTAGACTGAAAACCCGAAAAGGGCGGTCTAGGCAAAAGTTAGTGTAAAAGTAAGTCATGAGAGATGTTGACTAGAAAGCCTTTATAGGCTAGTTAACACCAAAGTTTGAGTCAGTAGAAATGGTTATCATTATTATGTACTCAAGATTAATTCAATTAATGGAAATGTCACTTTTATTGAACCCTTATGTTTATGTGCAAATGAATATATTGGGCCCTAAAGGCAAAATGTTACAGATAAGTCGAGTTTAGGACGTCACTTAACTTAAATTCTTGTGCGCCAAATAAAATAAAAATCATAAGAATTATAAAAGGCATAAGTTCTGATAGGCTAAAAACATCTAGGCCTATGCAAAATCCGGAAAGTCCGATGGATTGAAAACCCCAAAAAGGCAGTCCAAGCAAAAGTTAGGAGATAAAAGCAGCAAATAAAAGTCTGATGGGCCTAACACGATGTTCAGGCCTATACAAAAGTAGAGACAAATGAAAATAAAGGTAGCGCAATCATCAATCACCCAGAAGGACTTGCACCATCATCATCCTCATCATTATCATAGTCAGAGTCGAAAGCTCAAAACAACTTCTCCTCCGCTGATAAAGGATCTCATCTCGCCTGCCTGTCTCTCCACTCGAACCACGAGTGCAGGCACTTTGTCTGACTCCATAATCTCCCAACCTGTCAAAGCTATCCTCGATAGAATCTGTCAGTAGTGATAGCATCCAATCGATTGTATTCTAAGGTCTTGTAGCTCACTCAGCAGGCCCACACCTCTTTGGCACGGTCATGAAGATGGGCTGAGAATGGCTGAACTTGAAGTCATCCAAGTGCAGTGGAACCCTCTGTCATCGCCCCCACTATCGGTATAAGCGATAAGGCGAGTAATGCTCAAAGTATAATAGCCCTACAAGCTGAACCTTGCCTCCACCAGTGTCCACCAGAACATTAGAAATCTCCCACCAATGGTAGACCCAGTGAATGTCTGCATTGGATAAGCCCTCCGTGATCGTAGTCCAATCACCAACTGTCAGTGTATCATGGCCAATAGTAATGTGAACCCTGCCATAATAATTCCTGGGCCCATATCATCTCAGATCGCCCCAAGGATCCTGGAGCAAAGCTAGCTTCTCTAAGAGCCAAACCTGCAGCATTAGATTTGGTTTCAGATTTAGTGTCAGATCCAGTTTTTGATTTTAGTTTCAGTGTCGGATTCAATTTCATTTTTGGTTTCAGTGTCAGATTTAGTTTGAGATTCAGTTTCAGATCTGGTTTTGATTTTAGTTTCAGATTCAGATTTAGTTTCAGATTTAGTTTCAGCTTTAGTTTTAGATTCAGTTTCAGCTTTAATTTTAGATTCATATTTTATTTCAGTTTTGATTTCAGATTTAGTTTTAGTTTCAGACTCAGTATTGATTTTGGGTTTAGAGTCAATTAAGAGGAATACTTGTAATACAGAGAAGTGGTCTCCGTTGCCGTCAAGATCATCAGAGGCTCTATCTGGATAGAGTAGGGTCTCAGCTAACCCTAGAAATAATGGAGATATACCCTCCAAAGCCTGTCTAATGATCAAAACTAGCCTGAATGGGGCAACGGTGCTAACCTTGCAGATAAACTCAGCCATAAGTAATAAAGCCACCATAAAAGGATAAGAAAGATGCGACTTGGGAGTGGCTATGTACCAATCAAGTACTCTACTGAGATTGAATCCTAGTGATCCAGGAATCTGGGAAAGAAAAGTAGTAGGGGTAACCGGGTTCCATAACCCAGTCAGCTGATACTCAGCCTCAAAGTGCACCTCTGGCATGGCAAAGCGCATCCTGGGAGTATAAATCATCCCAAGAATAGCATGATACTCCTCCACCATCGAGAAAAGCTCAAAACCCAAGAAGCAAAACACATTGTCCATCGGATCCCGACAGAGGAATGCTAATGGAGGAAGGCCACGTTCACTAGCCTGCTAGCAATATATCGAAGACCCGCTAATCCGAAAACCTCCAGTCTTTCCCAATCATAGCTCGCTAAAGCGCGCATAAACTGCCTCAGCCTATCATTGGGTATCTCTATCAGTGATCTTTCTCTACTAATCGCCTGTCAAATAGGGTTGCAATCGTTAATTCAGATGATTGTAAGCATTAATTATTTCATTCCTAGTCAAGCATCTATCATGCCTAATAATCATCTAGCGAGTAAACAATGCAATCAAAATCAAATAAGCCAAGCATCACGCAATCAAATCATGCACAAGTTCACTAGTGCATCAAGAAAAGTCAAAATGCATAAGAGTATGGGCTCATTCGAGGTGGCCATCGGACCTCCCCTCTGAGGAAGCAGGCCTCAAAGCTTGACTCATGCTAGGTCCATGTGGGGTGATTGGACCCATAGGCCACATCCCTAGAAAACTCATCATCTCCAAGGTAGCCTGAAAGTGCACAGACTGGCTCGCATCAAACATGGCGATCTTGGTATCATCTCCTTCATCGCTATGGTTGCCGTCATGATCTTCTGCCTCCCTCTCTAGTTGGTTCTATCACTCCTCCACCCTCTCAATATAGCCCCTCAGTGTCTACATATCTCATGTATACTACTCATTCTGTTGAGCTAGTCGCCTCTCATAGTCTGCTGCCTCCTGAGCAAGCCGACCCTCATAATCTACCCTCTCTCAATCCTGTCGGCTCCGGTAATCTGCATACTCATGCTCGATCTACATCCACTCTTTTCGCTCACTCTGATACTTGTCTTGCTCCATCCTGACCAAGGGCTGCAAATATTAGTGATCAGCCCAACAATTCATGCATTCATAACATACATTAATACAGCTAACAAATATCCTATATGCTTTTCTCATTTTAAATCTTAATAGGTTATAAGATAGAATCTTACCCAGCATGCGGAATCCTGTGCAATGACCAAGTCCCTCATCCTGAACCAGCCCTGGGACAAGCGCTCAGCCTCTGAGATAGGTACCTACACAATCAAAAGTAGAACCAACCAATCACTATGGTTGGACGATAGTAGTATATAAGAATCAATAAAGTAAAGTATGAGTTAGATTCTTACGTGGGTGGTCTCCAGAGGGGCAAAGGTCAAAGGCACAGTATACTTCTCAATGCGCCTGGGCTCTCAAACTCTTAGACAAGTCATTAGGCATAAAGAGGTATCCAGGTGATTTACCAACACTCCCTCAATGAATCCCGGTGGGAATGCTCTCAGAGTAGGCAGAACTGGTCTAATAGAAACAATCTCTGGGTCGGTCATATACTAGTGTGAAGGCCCTGGGTATGCTCTAGTATTGAGCATGGGGGCTCCCCTCCTGTCTCTCTGGGTCCCCTGAAATCCAGAGAAAAGGCATATTGGTTGGTCAAATCAGAATCAGAGTAATATAATGATTTCAGCAATTATGGTGAAAGTTTGCCAGAAGTTTGAGAGATGTACCCCTCAGCGCCCCCGCCTAGGGGCAGGTGGCTCAACACCCAACCCGGTATCGCCAAAAAGCAACTCGTCGGGGTCCATATCAGCTATCTTATCATTATCCTCACAAGGAACATCATCGGCATTATCGACAATCCCGTCGAGTCTGGTACTACCCTCTATCTCAATGCCATCATCTCTAGACATAAAGTCCCACTCCACATCATCTCGCACCCTCCTGGGGCAAGAAGGAATCAGTCACCTCGGATGGGCATTATAATCTCTACCAAATGAGGCCACGCGGACCTGGTCGCCTCCCCTAAATTGAGTTTGGTCCTCTGACGGCATAAAGTGAGGCCGAAAGATACCAACAAGAGTAGTAGGGGGGACTCTCCTCTGAGTAGTGGTGCTGGTCCTCCATCAGCGGACTCGCTCACCAAAGTACCAGTCCAGGCTGAATGGGCACTCTAATATAAATCGACAACCATCTATGGTTCCCCGAACTTCCTTCATATGCTTATAGTTTGTTAGCTTCTTCCACGGCTTGGAAATGATCTGCAAAATAAGAACAAAGAAATCGCATCAATGACCAATGTAAGTATTCTTACTCTCTTGTGAATACAGTTTCGAACTATGGTTTAAACTAAATGCGCAGAAATTAAGGTTACCCGATGACAACGGAGCTATCTCAGATACTCTCGATACCAACATGGTCCGCCCTCTCAATCGACATTCAACTAACTAACCATCCATCGGGCAATGGCATGTGACCCAAGTGGTGGCTGATCTTCTAAATTAGGGGGACAGATAATCCGATACTCGAAAGCCCACATCTGTAAATGATAATAGAGCTATCTTAGAAACTCTCAGTACCAACATGGTCTGCCCTCTCGATTGACATTCAATACTCGAAAGCCCACATCTGCAAATGTAATGAATAAAGAAGCTCAAAAAGCATTTAAAAGCAAAAGCATATATTAAGGATTTCAATCAAAGAGGATCCATTACCAAAGCCTATAGTTGCCCAGCCTTGAATTCGATGACTTCCCCTCGAACCAAGCAGTCAAGAGCATAGTATATCTGGCGAAGAATGGCCCTCGGCTAGTTCCACAAATTGAAGCTGCCCAAATCATCAAGAGTGCATAGTAATCCTAGTAACGCCCTACTCAAGGAAGAGGGAAAGAATAACCATGTCAGTATGGTCAGGAGAAATGACCAAAGGTACTTGTCAAAGCGCACCCTGCTAATGTCAGTCGCCACAACCTAATACTCATGTAGCTCCGCATATCTCAATTTACCTTCGGCCAGCATCAAAACCCCCAAAAGTGCCAATAATTGGGCATAAACCTCCGGCTCATTGCAAAATTGGTCATGATAGACATCGAATATCATTGGGTGGCCCTTCCATCGCATCTCAGTCATAGAGCACATATCGGACGGGGTGATGGTCATCTCGCCGACCGAAAGGTGGAACGTATGTGTAGTCTCGCTCTATTGCTCGACCAATCCGGGCTCATCGGACGGCATGAAACTATCAGTGGATCCAGCATCCGCTCTAACCTCATGCCTCAAATAGCCATAACCAGCGAGTTATCAGCCCGGTCTTTGATTTGACCCCATCACCTGGCATATCTCTTTAGTGAACCCATCGGCTTAAGACCTTTTGGCTACAAATATTAATGTCAAGTATCAGTACTAGCAGTTAAAGTGTGCAAAATTAGAAATAAATCAAGTTTTCAGGATCTAGCCTATCTTAGATCTGAATTGTAACTACAAAATTGGACTCAGTGCAAAAAACCAGTTCGGATAGGCCCCTCATTTTCTTCCCAGAAGCATGTCCCCCTTTTCTCCGGCCGCTGATAGTCATCATCGGCGACCGATGGCCGAAGGCTGCCTTAGAGAGGCGGTAGGCTACGTTAGCAACGCGGCCTTACCACCGGCGGCGGCCGGCCTCTCGCCGTCGGCGGCTTAGCCCTATAAAACCTTTGTTTCATGTTTTCTAACCCAATTTCAGTCAAAATTCGTCCAAATCAGTCCTAAAATACACCTAGATGCATCCTAAACATCTTTATTCAACATATTTCACCTAATTTTAAGCCTAAAACACCCAAAAAATCCAAATCAAGTTCATGGCATTTTATGGAAATTTCAACAAAAATCGGGTTTTAGCAGTTTACCTGAAGGTCAGAAGCATGCCCCGGCCAAGTTGGTGAACATCTAAACCTGAGAAGTCTGTGTATTTCCCATGTACATGTCAGAACCCCACAATCTGTATGCCCAGTGAACCTGGCAAATTCGTCGGTTATCCTCTCGTCGCGGTAATGTGTCGTGATTGAGGTTGTGGGACCTCTTAAGCCCTTTCTTGCAATACATATCCGAGCTAAAAAAATTAGGGAATGGCTTGGGTTTTTGTCAAGACAAGAAAAGAAGATGAGTATGAAAGAAGAAGTAAGGAAAATGAAATGAAAGAAAAGTATGGAAAAAAATGCAGGAAAGAAGGGGAAAAAGGAAAAGTAAAAGGAATATATTCCTTTTTGTCCTTTAGTATATAGAATATTCTCTAGAATATTCCTTCGAGCAAGGGGTAAAATTCTCCCATCGGTTATTTCTTTTCGGCTCCTGAACATCTCTAATCTCTACTATTTTATATTCCTTTTTTATTATTAATGGGGGGCAAAAATTTTTGTTTCACAAAATCAAATAAGTAATAAAAAGGACATATTTATCAACTGCTAATTTCTCAATTTTAATTCTTGATAGGTCTGTCGATGGCAAACCTAGAAAATAATCGATTCAGAATTCTTACAACTCAGAAAAAATTTTCATCTTGATTAGTCTGTTAATGGTGTGTTCCCAAACCGCCAGTAAACAACCAACTCGAGATTTTTGGCTTTGATAGGTCCGTTGATGATACGTCCCAATATCATCCGTAGACTAATAGACTCAAAGAATTTTCCATTGATGACTCGTCCGTGTACCATCCGTAGATAATCATTTTGGGAATTTCCCTTTTATACCTGTCTTGTTCCTCCTGAAAGATCTATTGATGGCAACCCCCGTAGATAATCGGATCAGGAACTCGCAAATCAGGTATAACCTTCTATCCCTTGCTCTGTCGTGAAATCACATTTGACCCATCAAATGGTAATCTCACAGGGGGCAGCCTGTGAGCACGGGCTTTTTGGTGACCCGCGAAACGATGATGACTTTTTGTTCTAACCTTTTATAGGTCAGTCGTTCTACCTCTTAGAGTCAAATCGCATTTGGAAAGGTTCTTTTGATGAATTTGTGCCTTTGACCCCAATTAAAAATAATTAACATGCATTTAGAATTAACCGTTTCCCTTCCCCTCGTGCGTAGTAATGTGTTTTGAGATTTTCCATACGATCCAAACATTTTCAACAAGTCTTGTTTCTATCGTTGGATTTTTTACTCTCCAAGCTTTCCGTAATGTCAAGAATTGCCTTAATCAGATAACCGTAGTGTAAGTTATGAGCGTTCGAAGTCCGACCCTAGCCCTAGCAAAGCCCTAGCTTAGCCCTCTTCCCGCCAGTGCCCCTGCTCCAGCGATGGCGGCCGGTGCCGTTGCCAGAATTTGGGGCCTTATAGACCACACAGTGGGCTGCCTGCCTCATGCTGCCTGGTGTGGTCCCCCAAGCCGTATTGCCTGACGCGGCCTCGGCGCGAGCTCTCCCCTTCTCTATGTTCGTCTAGGTTTTTCTTGCCCTGCAAGTCGTGTTTTGCAAATTTTCCTTCAAATCCAAACATGTGGAGGATTAATTGTGAGATTTACACTCTCTAGGGTCTATAAAAACTCCAAAAATTCAGATTTCAAGGACTTTTTTGCTCATTTGGAAAGAAAATTCTGATTTTAGAGTTTAAGGTTTTTTAGGAGGAATAAGTATCATAAAGTGGTGGAAATCTAATTATCCTAATTTCCCAAGCTTTATTAGGCTTCATTCTTTAGTTTAAAAAGTTAAAATCAATTAGAAATCTTAGGTCAAAACTGATTTAAATAGGTTTAGGGACTTGTTCCTTACAAATCACTAAATCCCTTGCTAAATTGGTCACTGTTCGTCAGCATTTCTATCACAAAATCGTCAAAAGCTCACCAAAGGTTGATTCGAGTCTCAGGAGTGGATTCACGGCCTTTTGGTAACTTTTTGAGTTCTAATCTATTTCATTTAATTATTTATTGCCTTTCACTGTGTTTTTGGCTGATTTTCCCAGCGTCCTTATTTTTGACCTTTTGTGATTTTTTGGCGAAACTCCAGCTGACCGTTCCGGCGAACGGTAGGCCGCCTGAGCGACATGGCTGGCCGACTCAGCGAGTCGGCCTACCACGTGGCTCAGTCGGCCTACGCGTCGCTCAATCGATCAATCATTATTTCACCTAATTTTTTAGCATTTTAAGTCCAAATCTACTATCTTAATGTAGGAAACGACTTGAAATGTCAATAATCTTGGGTGTTTGGGCCCAAAAACGTCGATTCTGGCTTCTTTAGACATTTTTTTGGTAGACCACTGAGTCAACCTACCACCTCACTAGGCCACCCTACTGGTAAAAAATGTCCAAATGGTCCATGTTTGTTTTATTTTGCATTTTGGCCATGTTTTACCATTTTAATGCATTTTTAACCCCGATTTTCACCCAAAAAAGTCTCCAAAAATCATAAATCATATGAAATTAATTAAAT
Source organism: Euphorbia pulcherrima (assembly GCA_947683365.1). Classification (NCBI taxonomy): domain Eukaryota; kingdom Viridiplantae; phylum Streptophyta; class Magnoliopsida; order Malpighiales; family Euphorbiaceae; genus Euphorbia; species Euphorbia pulcherrima. The sequence goes on along the minus strand of CANTUS010000013.1, from coordinate 16,993,464 downwards.
TTATTTTTCATCTGATGGAATTATTTTATTAATTGTTTAATTGGTTAAATCTTCATTTTAATGGCCTAAAAATGACCCTTTTACTAAATAAATGCTTAATAAATCTTTTTATCCCAAATGAAAATCCCGAAAATATTCTGTAAATATTAAATCTATTTTTAGGTTTTTTAGTTAATTTATTTCATATTTTTAGGTTGTTAGATGATTAACTAATGCCCAAAAATTATGTTTTTTTAGTGCTGAAAAAAGTCAAAAAATATATTTTCTCCATGCTATGTGTTTATTTTCTGCATTTATTTATTTATGCTTTATTTATTATTTTTCGCATATATCTTTTGCCTCGTTTGGAGCCGGGCCCGAGTCGGTAAGCTCGGTTAAAACCCAATTTTGCCCCTTTATTTATTTATTTATCTGCTTTATTTATTTATCTGCATTAGAAAAATGATTAGGTATTTGTAAAGCCGTGTAATAATTATTTTTATTTGCTTTATCTACCGCTTTTTATGGATGTATGGCATATAAACCGAAAACTCCAAACAATAACCGGATTTAAATCGTATAAGAACTAAAGTCTTGTTTATTAAAACGTAAACAGTTTGATTTAAAAATTGAAAAGTAAGCAACATCATCCGAACTTGGAATCTCTGTTTTAAGGTACGGTTTAACCACCCGATCGGAATATCGTACCCAAATTCCCGATGGAACTTAACTGGGTGGCGACTCTATCTTACAATACGGGATTTCAAGTCTCGTATCCCTTAACATGCAATTGAACTTAAGCTCCACATCAACGTCAATATTTCCATTATCATTTTCATCACACCTAAAATAAGAATTCTCCCTAAGCACGCTTCACCGCACTCATTATTTTCCCACCCACCGTGCTACGCATCTCACGCGGTCCTCGCGGGTGGGAAATAGGTCGCTAGCTCACATTTTATTCATTCCTAACTTTATTTATTAGGATTTATGGGAGGTTCTGTCCACACAAATACTCTCCTAAATAGTCTTATTCCGCTATCTACTTTGGCCAGACTCTCTCAAAGGTAATGCTCCTGAGTTTCAAAGAGACTAACATCTCAGTTATTTCATTATTATTCTCTGCCTCTAATATTTTATCTGTCCTTGTTATTATTTTGGGTCTGGTCCTAACCCGTATGAGCCTTGTTGGCACAACATATCCCAAAGGGTATTAGATCGGTGCGCCATACTCAAAAGAGGGGAAATCCCTTTTATATTTTATTTTTCTTCCATTAATCTGTTTATCTCGAACTAAACTTCTGCCTGGGACTAAACATGACCCGTGCGGGCTCCCCATACCCCATACCGGTCCTCCTGAGTAGGTGTACGGGTCCCAACCACCCATACGGGTACCGACCCCCAAGCAGAACCCAGAATTCATTTTAATTCTGTTAAAAATCAATCCAACTCACCATATGCCATGCAATCATTTTCACTAATAATTCGGTAAATCAAGCCATAAAAGTTAAAATGTGTTTTACAACAAAATACGTTGAAGACCCGTTATTTCTTTCCGATCCTAGAAGCCGCCTGGGCACCATCGATCGTAAAACTGCCACGCTAACATAATCACATTTTTCATAATAAAATGCTGACTTATGATGAGCTATAAACTATGCAAATCTTTGTGGATGCAGGGGAATTTATTTTTATTTTATTTTATAACTTAGAACAAATGTATAGGTTCTCTTGCAATTCCCTCATTTTCCCCCGGTTGTAATTTTTATTTCCCCATTTATTGCTTGTACTTTATTATAATATGTAAACGCATATAATGAGTGTGAAAGAGTGTAGAAAATAGGATTTCTGTGATCATTCCCTAAATGATGAAAATGAAAACGGTTTTACGCGGTGAATGTAATTTTGAATCAACTTAATGAAAAATAAGTGACTCATCCGATACCCGAATCTCTGATCCAATGGGTATGAGTCTCCCGCCCAGAGGGAACCATACCAAAACTCTTTCCCAAGTAGACAACTTGGGTGGTGACTCTATCATTTGTATCGAGATTTGGGTCTCGATTCTTTTATTCTTAAAAATTGGCTATTTGTGCGAACTTGAACTAAAAATGTTTTGTCACACCTACATCCAACCAACCCGTAGTGGGCCCTGCCTCTCACACAGACTCTAAGGGATACCCACATGTCATTGACACCTCATAGAATCCTCAACAAAAACTCTATCTATTCCACAAGATCTGAAGAAGGAGTTGGAGGACATTCAAGCTAGGCTTACTGCAGTTAAGCAAAGAGCCAATGATTTCCTAAGTGCAGGACAAGCTTCATGAACTGCTCTATCTAAAGTCACTTCGGTCTTAGAGCAGATCACTCAAGAAGTAACCAAAACTAAATGCTCTACTATCCGGGCTGCAACCAGGGTTGACTCTAGCAGTGCCACCATTCTTGGGCTTATCAATTCTGCTCTAACAAATATGAAGAATGAGTTGGATGACTTCATTGAACAGAAATTTGAGGAGATGCTGAAATCTATTCCTATTGCAGTTGGTCAAAGTACCAATGATGTCAACTCCAGTCTCAACACTCTCACTACTGTTACCACACGTCCGTTTTGGGCCAATGAGGAATTATGCTTAGTTCATTCAGTGATCAGACAAAACAGCCAAAAAGGACCGAATTATCAACCAAAATCCAAAATTTAAAAATCCACATTCCAGGGAAGCTTTGACTTAGCATTTTCTATTAAAAAATCAAAAAGTCAAAATTTAGTCAAATATAGGTAATCATCCCTCCGACTAATTACCTATCTATAGTAAAAAAAATCAAATCTTACCGAGATCTGGCAAAGATTTACGGGATTAAAGTAAGATCTTGTCAGATAGGTAATTATCCCGCCTACTAATTACCACTCCTCTATAAATAGTGGACTTCCCTCCTCATTTCAATAGAGACGGAAGAAAAGCAAAAATCATTTTGCCCCCTTTTGTTCCGGGAGTCCTAAAAGGCCCGAAACTCTTTCAAAACACTTCCAAATCCGAGCTTTATAACCGATGTTCGGTATAAACTCATTTTTTGGTCTTTTTAGATCAAGATCTCAAAGTGATATTCGGTCTAAAAATGACTTAATTCTAAAAAATCACCGCATTTCTTACAGGAATAATCAAAGATTATAGCCATAACTTGCGTTAAACCTATTTTCCAAGCAAACCACACTTTCTGATAACTTCGGTCCAGAACCGGCTCTCAAGTCATCCTAGACAGACGAAAAGGTAAACTGAGGGTAATTGGCTCTAAGCCCAACTTTAAAATTCATTTTTATTTACTTTTATTATTGCACATTGCATTTCATTTCTCCGGTTAAGTGAGCCACTAGTGCCACTTAAACTATAATATGTGTAAATAAGCTCGCAAGTACAGACAAGCGTCCAAAATATGAGGAAACTCTATCCGAGTTTTCGGGCTAAAATTCAATTGCTGCCGTTACTTTGCCGAAATTTTGGTAGCAAATATCTATTTACTATGCCGTAATAATGCCTATTTTATTTCTTGAATTTATTTCTCAAATAAAGCCATTGTATTGCCGAAATTACCACAAATTCCAAAATTCCAAAATTGATCCAATTGATTTGAACAATATGAATACCTATAGCGTCCAAACGCAGAATCTTATTCTTTTCGGTATAAAAATCCCATTTTGGATCAGTATACCACAATTTCCGGTGGAGCTGAACCGGGTGGCAAATCTATTTTATTTTTAAATAAAGTAAAAATGCTTTATTTTAAAAATATCTTTCCTCAACAAAATGTTTAAACATATTTCCCAATATAATCACATTTTTGCCTTATATAAAGTCACTACATTTAAGCAAACTAGATTTTCTCAAACCGAATCAGACGCGCCCCGCGCCCCACACGCCGCGTGCTCCCGTAAACAAAATCTCACCCACTTACAGTGGCTACTCTGTTGGGGATATAAATTAGTTTTATGAAAACACAATTTTTATAAAAATTTTTTTGACATGATAATTAAAATATTGTTCAAATAAAATTTTGGAACTATAGGATATGTGGTAATTTCAACATTACACAAATTGTAGGATCACATAGCATCTGTATTCTTTACCCCTAAACCAATTTAGGTGTCTTTTGGTGAAGTATCTCCAAGTTTGCTTAGGGCTGGAGGGGTATGGATCCAATAACACCCCTTGCGTAACTTACGAGGGTCTTGCTCGCTTAAGGGTAAGACTACCCAAGTATATTATATGTGGAAAAGTTTCCTTTGGTTTGGTTAGGGCCATTGGGACTCGGTACATAAAGGCGCAATGTACCCAAGTCGCACCCAATCCTGAGACCGAAACCGCATATAGATGATCTATAGATACTCTCCAATAGGTTTACCCAAAAACCTTGACTGCAAGCGAGGAGACTTCACTAAGTCCCCCGTTGACTTCAAAGTGAAGTAACCCAATGGAGTTAAAAGGGTGATAGGCGCGATCTAACCATTTGCTACTTGTGCAGGTTTATTAAATATTAATAAACTGAAAACGGACATCATAAGCACCGTGGTTGTGTGAAAACTAACCACATCTTTATGCAGCCATGACATTAATGCATGCCATGCCATTTAATTTCCTTAGTTATAGGAACCTGAAAGTGAATCAAGAGTAGTGAGTCCACCTAGGCTCAACATGTGAGCCGAAATAATTGAGACCGATGAGTCCACCTAAGATCAACCCATGAGCCGAAATAATCGAGACCTGTAAGTCCACCTAGGCTTAACCCCTGAACCAAAACATGCAAGCCCTCGAGTGACCAGCGAGTCGACCCACCTTTGACCATCGAGTGAGCCCTTGAGTGACCAATGAGTCAACTCACCTTTGACCATAGAGTCAACCCTCGAGTGGCCAATGAGTTAGCTCACCTTGGACTATAGAGTCAACCCTTGAGTGACCAGCGAGTCGACTCACCTTTGACCATAGAGTCAACCATCGAGTGACAATCAAGTCAGCTCACCTTGGACCATAGAGTCAATCCCCAAGTGACCAACGAGTTAGCTCACCTTGGACCATAGAGTTAATCCCCGAGTGACTAGTGAGTCAACTCACCTTAGACCATAGAATCAATCCCCGAGTGACCAATGAGTCAGGTCACCTTGGACCATAGAATCAATCCCTGAGTGACTAGTGAGTCAGGTCACCTTGGACCATAGAGTCAATCCTCGAGTGACCAGCGAGTTAGCTCACCTTGGACCATAGAGTCAATCCCCGAGTGACTAGTGAGTAAGCTCACCTTGGACCATAGAGTCAATCCTAGAGTGACCAGTGAGTTAGCTCACCTTGGATCATAGAGTTGATTGAGTACCCAGTGAGTCAAATTACCCCCAACCATCGAGTCATACTAGATTTGGTTTAAAACCCTAGTCTTCGATCCGCGTATCTGTGGTGTTCTAAGAACATTATAGGCTGGCCTTGCTGATTATTCCATGAAACATTGGCATACACCCCACTCCCTACTATTTGTACGTGTCCATCCATTCATTCATTCACCTATTCATTTATTCATTCCCTGATTCATTCTAACGATCAAGGTAAGTGAGGCTCAGAGCCACACCCGATACAGTTACTAACACTTGATCTCTTGCATTTTCAAGTTAGAAGCAAGAGAGAAGGAGGTTAAGACATATTACGAGTAACCCAAAAGTCAGACCCCCACCACTAGTCAAATCTCTGGCCGAATTTTCTCTAAGCCAGAACGTAAAACTGTAATGGCAAGTGATGATACAGTTGGATAGTCCATTAGAAGGATTTTGGATACTCTAGAATTCTGTGATGTTTGGGAAAGGCTGAGTGCTTCTAATGCTCAGAAAGCCCAAGAACAAGAGGTAGAGATAGCGACATTAAAGGCAAAGATGGTAGACATGGAAAAGCTATCCCCGATAAAAGACAAGTCCGTTGCTACCCCCATTGAGTAGTATGTAGACATTAACCGGTTCTTATCGAAAGAATCAGAAGCCCTCCTAGCTAACTTTGTGATGCCTTACATAGCCCCATATACGGGCACTGGGCCTCCTCATTCACATGTGAAGAGTTATCTTTAGATTATGAGTAGTATGAACATCCCTAAGGTTCATATAGTCAATCTATTTCAAGCTACTCTTCGTGGACCAGCTACTAAATGGTACATTAGGATGCTAACAGATATAAAATCTAACCGGAAGAAGCTATATTCTACATTTTTGGAGAACTATGCTTTCAATCTGAGGGTCAAAACTACTCTATAAGATCTTATAAGGGTCAAGCAACGACAGAATGAATCCCTTGAAGAATACTACCTAAGATGGAGTCTGCGTACTTGTGATTGGGGCACCTGACCAAGAGGCCTTAATAGTAAAGCTTGTCTAAGGATCTAGCCTGAGGTACCGGGATAACATGAAGATGAAAAGGTTTGATCCCTTTAATAATGTGGTATACTATGCCAAAAGGCTAGAAAAGTATGAGGAAGAAGACAAAATGAAGAAGCAAGAACAGTAGGCTCACACTAAACCTAGATATTGGGAAAAAGGTGGGTCTTCCAAACAAGACAGCTCCGAGTCCTCAAAAGCTCCATCTAAAGTTGTAGCAGCCACTCAGGTACAAACTCATCAATCCATCTCCTCATGGGTAGAATCACTATTATAGACATTTACGAAGCCAAGGAAGTCCGACCAGGTTCAGAGCATTAAACCATTCATTCCACCTGCTACGGCAGATAGAGATACCTTTTGTGCCTATCACATGACCAAGAGGTATCACACTAATTAATGGGCCCGACTAGTAAAGGATTTACAGTAGATGATAATCGATGGGAGGATGAAAGAGCCTAAGTAGAAACCAAGCAAGCAGACTAATCCCCTACCAAACTTTAAGGGTGCGGTAAATGCAATCAACGTTCAGGTGGAGACCAATGAGCTGGGTATTGACGTGATGGATAACTTCTAATATGACCCAGGATGAGGGGATATTATGATTTTTGACAACATGGACATCATCTACATGGTTAATCTATATGTCTTGAGAATGAGGAGGGAAGGGTTGGACTAGTATTAAATGCCACCACACCTCATATTTCGAGGAGATTCCTACCCGAATGAGCATGTAGAAGAATTCGTCCGATTTATACACAAACAAGAGATTGCTATGATGGGTTTTGCACCTCAATTCCCCCATTTCTTGGAAGGTTCATCTATGGATTGGTATAATGCAATCCTACTATAAAGTCATTGGAACTGGTACTATATGGAGAGATCTTTCCTCCATGACTTCATGGCTTCTCAGTCACACCCGGATGCGCTTTGCTAGTGGTTGGCGCCTCAAGTAGATCAACATAACACTAGTTAGCAGGATGTTCCTCCTCTATAACCCCCCATGTATACTGTTGTAAATTACATGAGTCCTAACTACATTGGGGCAAATTTATTTGAATTGAGAAGTTCTTCTAGGATAAAATGACCAGGAAATCAAGAGCTATATGACCCTAAATAAGCTTGGAGTAATCACGAGGATCGGTAAAGGTGTCTTACCATTATCCTAGATAAGGTAGCATAAGACCCATTCGCTGAACTACGTGCAGATACGTCATCAGAAATGAACCATAGAAACCAAGTGAACATCGAGATGCGCAACTCATTTGAAGGGGTCCATGCAAACATTACATCGTATGGTGCCCATATGTAGGAGACATTCACCAGTATGTGAGGCATGATCTCTGACCTTTGCATAACTATCCCAAGAGTTGAGGCCAGAGTAAATGTAGTAGGAAATGCAATAGGAGAAGATCCTAAGGAAGATCCTAAGAAAGATCCTGAGAAAGATCACGAGGAAGATCATGAGGAGGATCCCGAGGAAGACCCCAAGGAAGACCCGAGGTAGATCCGGAAGAAGATTCAGATAATAATATGCCAATTCAACACGCGCTAAATTGGGTCTTCAAACCATAAACTTTCTATGATTAAGATGAAGAAGTAAAAGAATTCATGGACTTTGACGAATTGGATTATAAAGATGAAAGTAAAGTGGATAATCAAGGGTACGAGCATGAGATCTTTTCACACAATGAGCTGAACCACTTGCCATGGGATTTCGAATATGAGGATCCTTTCCTTAAAGGCATGACGATCGACTATAATGGTGCTAAGAGCTATGCCTCATCTTTAAAACATGACTCCCTAGGTGCCCTATGGTCTGCAGCAAGTGATGATTCAAGAGACTTTACAGACATCGACTCAGGCAGTGATCACTTCATTAATATGATCTGAAATGAGGGCCAAGAACCTTCTTGGGAGTCCATTATGGAGAGAATCCGTACAGAAAATGAATTAGCTTGAGCCAGTTACCGAATCCAAAGTCCATACTTGATTAAAGTTTATCCCATATTCTATAATGGAAATACAAGGCCACGCCCTCATATACGTGAATTCGTGCAAATGATGAACTATGGATACATCCACTATGCCCATTGGCTTGAAAGGTTCTACTTGACTCTCCGGGAGAAAGCAATCATCTGGTATGAAGGGCTGACATTTTACCATAAGTCATTTTAGAATATTTTAGCTAGAGAATTCATCGATTACTTCACATGGGTAGACCCGCTAGAGGGTATAACTCCCGAGCTGGATAAACATGAAAACCCGCTATTATATTGGGAATGGAAAGCAACCAACACAGTCTATCCAACATCAATGATATTTGCCAAGGAATATCCTAGGTATATGAATAATCACTCCGATGATCCAAAAGAATCGGTTACATATAAAAATGGTAAGGATCTAACTAATGAAGCTTCCTCATCCATTCACATGATTGGGTATGACTCCAATCCCATTCTATGCTAAATCCTATAAGAGAACCCTATGGTTTCGGAAAGACAGCCTAAAAATGCTCCCTCTTATGCAATGGCTCTTTGCCACCAAAGCACCAACCTCCATGAACAAGTCAATTGACTTGGTAGAAATACTGCTTAATGAAGATTCTGACGAGTTTAAATTCCTAGAAATAACAAACTGGCATGCTCAGGTTATCAGTCCTATCACCAGAGCGGGGAAAATCACTGGGTCAATACCACTTAATCCAAGAATGGTATACATTTCCAATCAATTGGCCATCGAACAAGAGAGAAAATTGATAAAAGTACTAAAAAATCACATTTTAGCCTTTGCTTGGTCTCACGAGGACATGTCGGGACTTGATTGGCACATCGCCAAACATAAGATTCCCATGGACCCAAAGATATGTCTAGTAAAACAAAAGATGAGGAGGATATATCCATATTGGGAAGAAAAGATCAAAGAAGAAGTAGCCAAATAGATCAAGGCTAACTTCATAGAAGTCGTCGAATACTTATCTATCTAATGTAGTCCCTATGCCCAAGAAAATGGTGACATCAGAGTTTGTGTCGACTTTAGGGACCTGAACAAGGCTACCCCTAAGGAATATTTTTTATTGCTACACATTGACATTTTGGTAGATAGCGCGGTAAGGGTGGCCATGTATTCCTTTATAGATAGGTTCTTTGGCTACTACCAGATACTCATGAATGTAATAGACAAGTTCAAAACTGCATTCAACTTAGAATGGGAAACGTATTTCTTTAGGGTGATGCCTTTCAGACTCAAAAACATGGAGGTAACCTACCAGTAAGCAATCACAACATTACTACATGATTTGATCCATAAAGAAGTCGAGGTCTATATAGATGACATGCTTGTAAAATCTACCACAACAAAAGAACACCCAATAGTGTTAGAGCGATTCCTCATGAGAATTGAGAAATACAATCTCCATCTCAACCTAAAGAAGTGTATATTCAGTGTCACGTTAGGCAAATTACTGGGACACGTGGTTCGTAAAAGAGGCATAGAGATGGATCCCGATAAAGCTAATGCCATCAAGGAAATGCCCGTACCAAAGACTGAGAAAGAAGTGAGGAGCTTCTTGCGGTCCATACAGTAAATAAGCCGCTTTATAGTATGGTTAACTACCATATGCGAGCCTATATTCAAGCTCTTGAGGAAATAACAGCCAATAGAATGAAACGACCAATGTCAGGAAGCCTTTGATAGGATCAAGACCTACCAAATGAACCAGCATGTGCCAAAGCCACCAATTCTTGAAAAGCACTTCATTCTCTATGTGGCAGTAGAAGAAACATCTATAAGATCTATGCTAGTTCAATGGAACAAAGAAAAGAAAGAACACACAATTTATTATCTCAGCAAGAAATTACTTGAGTACGAGACTCGATATACCATTGTGGAGAAGTCTTGTGTTACCATGGTCTGGCTCACCAAGAAACTCAGACATTACTTCCAATCTTACAGGATTCAAAAGGTCGCAAAGGTGGATTTGATGAAGTATTTTTTTTGGGCTCCCTTGCTAACCGAAAAACTGGTAAGGTGGCTCTTATTGCTATTAGAATTTGATATCGAGTATATCACTAAGAAGACCATCAAGGGAAGAGCAGTGGCTGAATTCCCAGTAAATCAACCACTCGAGGAAGAAGAACTAAAAAACCTAGAGTTCGCTGATGAATGTTATGCAGTAACAATAGACAACTCTAAAAAATTGACCATATTCTTCGATAGTGCCGTTAACAAGTGAGGTGCTAGCTTAGGAGTTATCACCATTACACCAGATGGAGCACTCATACCTCTATCAAAGCAATTAGAATTTCTCACCATAAATAATGGGCCAGAATATAAAGCCTGCCTATTCAAAATGTCTGCTGTAAGCATTGGATTTTAATGGTCCTTCTCACGAAACGATGATGAGAGTTAAGTAATGCAATAATTTACGGGTGTTATCCATCAGAGGTGTTCCTACTGCTGCAGATTTGAGTTTGGCCAAAGTTTGGAGACATAGTTCGCCCTTAGGGACCCGTACGGGGTGCTTCCTAGTGGTATAGATCCACTGTCAGACCCGTCCGAGTCCTGTTGTTGTCTGATTAGGCTTTATAGAAGGAGATCTTTACCTATTTCGGGAAAAGGTAGGTCATGAATGCAATTTATTGCATTCCGACCTCATTTCGCCCTATAAATAGGGGCTTTGCTCACCTTTTCAAAAGAACACAACACAGATACAACATATAATATAGGAAAATTCTAGCAGGTTTTGTAGGTATAGAAAGGGTATAGTTGAGGTATAGGAAGTATAAAATGGGGAGAAAACCCATCCCTTGAGGTTTTCTCCCCATTTTATTCATTCATAGCTTTGTTTATTAGGATTTAGGGGAGGTTTTTCCCACATAAATACTCATCTAAATAATCCTAAAATCTCCATTTCATCATCTACTTTGGCTAGACTCTCTCAGCAGTGAAGGGATTGCCTTAAAGTGGATTCACGTCGTAAAGGTAACGCTCCTGAGTTTTAAAGAGACTCACATCTCAGTTATTTTATCATTATTCTCTACCTTTTCTACTATATCTATTCTTTTATTCCTATTTTGGGTCTGGTCCTAACCCATATGAGCCTTGTTGGCACCCTATGTCCTTAGAGATATTGAGCTGGTGCGCCATACTCATACGGAAGGAAATCCCATTTTTATTTCATTTCTCCATCATTAATCTGTTTGCTAAATCAAACTAAGTTTCTGCCCTGGACCAGATAGGACCCGTATGGGTCCCCCATACCTGTACCCGTCTTACCCGATAGCTGTACGGGTCCCACCCACCCGTACGGGTACTAGCCCCAGGAAGAACCCAAAATTCATTTTTAATCGATTAAAATCAATCTAACTCACCATTTGCCATGCGATCATTTTCACTAATAATCCAGTAAATCAACCAACAAAAGTAAAAATGTATTTTTATAAAAAAATGCGTTGAAGATTCATTATTTCTCTCCAATCTTAGAAGCCTTTCAAGATTTATCGATCGCAAAACCACCACGCTAACATAATCACATTTTTCCTAATAAAATGCTAACTTATGAGATGCTATAAACTGTGCTAATCTTTGTGGATTCATGGGAATTTATTTTTATTCTCTTTTATAACTTAGAACAAATGTATAGGTTCTCTTACAATTTCCCCATTTTCCCCCGGTTGTAATTTTATTCCCCCATTTATTGCTTGTGCCTTATTGTTATCTATAAACGCATGGAAAGAGTGTGAAAGAGTGTAGAAAATAGGATTTCCGTGACAATTCAACAAATGATGAAAACAAAACGGTTTTACGCGATGAATGTAATTTTGAATTAACTAAATGAAAAATAAGTTACTCATCCGATACCCGAATCTCTGATCCAAAAGGTATGAGTCTCCCGCCCAATGGGACCCATACCAAAACTCTTTCCTAAGTAGATAACTTGGGTGGCAACTCAATCATTTGTATCGAGATTTGGGTCTCGATTCTTTTATTTATTAAAATTGGCTAATTGTACAAACTTGAACTAAAAAGGTTTCATCACGCCTAAATACAACCAACCCCAAGTGGGCCCCACATCTCACCTAGGTGCCAAGGGAGACCCACACATCATCGATACCTCAAAGTGGTGACTCTGCTGGGGAAATAATCTTTTATTAGCACCGAAAATCATTTACTTAATTCAACTATTTGCTTTTTCATCATTTGGAAAAATTATTACACTCTATCTTCTCACCTCCTTCTCTCTTTAGCTAGATGCGCTCTTCTTCTAGCGCTAGGTTAGGGTGCCCTATTTTTCCACAAAACTTACAAAAGTGTCACCCATGCCTGTCAGGATTTAGGGACACTCTAGTGGGTGGAGTACTCATTGCCATCTCCCTCCAAAAGAGGCTTGATATGATAGGAACCTTCTACATCAAACTGTTGATATGTCCAGCTGCCATTCTTATCAAAAGCCTTAAAATTTTACCTTCTAGGTACCCTTTTCTGTGCGAGATTAGAATAAGGAAGTATACCCTCAGAACTGGTGGGAGAAATGAGGACAGAATCGATCTCTTTGCATGTGTTGTGTAATTAATCGAGCCAGGCATCATTGTAATTTATGTATGCATAATGCATCCCATACATGTACTGATCTTTTGGTTATCACCTCAACCAAATCTCAAAGAGTTAAATCTTAGCAATGTTCTGAGGTCTGTTTGACTTGAATTTCTGCTCCACCACTACCCCCCTCCTCCAACTTAGTTAGGGTTGCTCCACCTCCATCTATGGGTATTTCGTCCAGCAGTCAGTTTGGTCCGATTGATCTTGGTACTATTTATCATCCCCAGGAAATGTCTTGCATTCTGACTCTAGAGGGCCAAATTGATGTTGAGGTTGAGGATGTTGCAACTAGTGAGGAGGAAAATCCACTAAGGCCCGAGGTTAGGTCGGAGATTGCAAATGCTATTTCGCAATACTTGGGAAGTGATAAGTTCTTGGACTAAATGAATGATAAGATGCTAGTTTTCATCAGGGCAATCTTGGCTGAAGAAAGAATAGTTAATCTTTCTCATAGCGCACCTATCAATTCTCTAGTAGTGAATGCAGTGATTAGTGAGTAGCTATGCCTTCCAAGAGTCACTTATAATCCATTCACTCAGTTTCAGTTACCACCTGTTTGAACTCACGGAGAGTCCACCAACCAATTGGGTCAGTTGGGTTCAGTTGGTCCATTTGGTTCAGTTAGCCAACCATTGTAGTCTGTGGGTATAGTGGTTCCACCAGCCATCTATTAGTTTGCTCAGCCTAGTCAAGGGTTTGTATCACCACTATTTTAGTTTAGGGCATCCAGCCCAACCCCTAATTTTATGGTCACACGTAAGGGGACGACCTTCCCTCAATCAATAGGTCTACCCTTGGGTGTGATTACTCTATCAAAGGGATCACCCTTGTCCATAGAATTGTGTGATCTATTACAAAAATTGATTGCTACTAATCCTAGCATTCAGCCATCATCACTATTAGTTTAAACCACTAGGGAGGAGGATTGGGTCCCTAAAAACTTTATTATGCCTAGCATAGCAAAGTATAAGAGAACTAGTCCCTCTCAATCTTACATCACCACCTATTAGAGGGTTATAAGGATAAGGAACCTAAGTTATAAAGTCCTCGCCGAGATGTTCCCTTGCACCCTAGAAGGTCTTACCATTGAATGGTACAATACACTATTAAATGAGGTGAATGGAAACTAGAAAGCTTTATCTAATGCTTTCATAGAGTAGTATGGTTTCCATGCTACTATTAAGACTACCATACAGAATTTGGAGGCAATCAAGCAGGCCCCTAATGAGAAATTCAAGCCTTATTTTGAAAGGTGGATGGCCACTCAAGTTTTATTGAAAGATAGACTAAGTCTCCCCGAGATGATTGTAAAGTTAATGGGTGGGGCCTTGCCCGCTTATCGTAAGGTTCTTAGTATTGATAAATTCTCTAGCCATGTGGAGGTCTTTGAAAAGGCCAAGAAATGGGAAAAGATTGAGGAATTAGAGAAGGCGACTATATCGATCAAACCTTGGTTCAAAAAGAATGACCCTTCAGCCCTAGCCCAGGCTTCTAAGCCAAGGTCTAGCTTGGATCCTAAAGCTGTGGTAGTACAAGAAGAAGTGGCCACAGTTTGCACCATTGAGGACTGTATTTCCCCTTGAATGGCACCGTTGCCTGCAATCTTTAGTAAGTTGAGAGCACTTGGCCTTCTTCAAAGCACTAAGCCCTATGTCCCATCTAAACCTGAAGATAGGGATCAGTTCTGTGCTTATCATGTCAGTAAGGGTCATCGCATTGGTGTCTGTAGATATCTACTTGAGGCTATTTATGGTCTGATTAGGAAAAAGAAGATCTCAGAACCCGAGCTTAAACCCAACACCATGAATAAACCCCTGCCAAATTTTGAGAAATAGGTTACGGCTATTGAGTTAAGGTTATCCTCCTACCATGTCTTCAATATGATTTTGCAAGCTAATCCTATGGTTCACTCAGTAGTGGCTTTACCTGATGAACTGGTCCCTATTGAAATCGATGCATACAAGTTAGAAGGTACTTATATTGAGGAGGCTATGTTGGTTCAACTAGAACTAATTGATATCGATGCTTATGTATTGGAGAATGATGAACTCGAAGGGCCAACCTTGTTGGTGGAAACTTCTGAGGGGAGAAGTTATACGAAAAATGGGGTGTTGCATGTTACCCAAAGTGGAAGAGTTCCTCCTAATCCTCTACTAAAAAGAAGAAGGGGTAGAGATGTGGATATCTAGGTCATCCCAAGTGTCAATCAGGCCCTGACCTTTACACCTGCTGCTGAGACTTAAACCCCAATTGGTACTGAAAATAAAGATTTAAAAGTCACCCCTCTCATCCAGCAATTGCAAGTTACCCCTGCCAAGTACATCATTTGGCAGCTCCTTATTGACTCTGAAGATCATCGCAGTGGTCTGATAGAAAAGTTATTAAGCAGAGAGGCTACACCTTTCTGCTACCTTGGTTGAAGTGTTTTCAATTATTGGGGGATCTCCTCCCAATTAAGTTGAACCATTATATTTTATCTGTCAGACCTCCCAACCAAAGGAAACAAGCGTAACAAGGCACTTTTCGTTAAGGTGCAAATCTTTGATCGTTCTTTTCCCTGTGTTATAGTGGATGGTGGTTTCACCCTTAATCTCTGCCCTGCTAAGATCCTTCCTCACTTAGGGTTGGATGAATCCATGTTGGAAAAATCCAATACTATTATAAAGGTGTATGATGATACAAAGAGGAGTGCTATTGGGGTCTTTGAAGCTAAGGTTATAGTTGGAGGAGTAAAGTCTAAAGTCTTATTCACCGTCCTTGACATTCTTATCACTTACTCATTATTATTGGGTCAACCTTGGCTCCATCTATTAGGGGCCATCCCTTCTATAGTCCATCAAAAAGTTAAACTCATCCACAATGGCAAGCTAGTGACCATTAAAACTAATTAGCCATCTATTATAGTAGCTATGGAAGGTAGAGAAAAGGAATCTAGGGTGGCTGTAGCTCACCAGGGTATGAAGTTCTTGGTTAAGGGGTACATATCGCTTTAAATTGAAAAGATTATGATGAAGCCGGATTATGTGAAAGGAAAGGGGCTTGGAAAGAATCTTTAAGGTATACTGGAACCTATTTTACCTCATCCACAGCCATTCAGACTTGGTTTGGGGAATCGCCCAGGTGCTAAGAAGTCCAAACCCCAGTCCTGCCTCATGATAGGGGCTGGGGTTAAACAAAAGATATTCACGGGTGAGGAGGAACCTATCGAGGTGAGGGGAAAAAAGGTCCCTAGTTTTGAGATCTTCAATGATATATATAATTTCAATAAAGGTTGCATGATTGAAACGCCAGTTTCTGTGGAAGTATGTGCGAATGCTTAAGAAAAGGAATGAATGAAGCAATTGAGTCCATCATTAAGGCCTTAGTAGTGCTTATGAGGAAAAATTGGAAGGGAAGTGAGAAAGGAAGTCCCATTAGCAAGGCCGTCAAAAACTTAGCAAGAGTAGTGGCCAAAGAAAAGCATGCAAACCTGCACACTGGAGCAACCAGTTCAGCTGTCAGTATTCCCAAAGTTGATCAACAAGGCCCTCCGCCTGTAGAGGATGATTCAAATGATGTAAGTTTTAATGTTGCAAACATTTTTTATGCAAATAATGCCGCTTATGAGGCATATCATGGATAGGTTGTAACATCAGTACCTTTTATAGCATGTCATGAATATATTGATGCATTTCTCAGTCACATGTCACTCGAGTAGTCCATTCTAATGACATCATACACTCATAATAACAACATTCTTAAAATATCATCATATTTATTCATGAAGTTGACTTTGAATACATCACAATGGTATAAATATCCAATGGTTAAAACCTATTTCGAAATAAAAGAAAGATGATAAAAGTGCTTAGCAAACATGATGACAATAAGTCTTCACGAAAGGGGAAAAGGGCATGAGAGTATACATCGTAAAGAAAGAAGACCAAAAAGACTCCTGAGAACATCAACAGTAGGCTGGCTCCAGTTATAAAGAATGGATAGAACATCTTAGACGATATTTGAATCCCTTAGAAACTTTAAAGGGAAGCTAATCATTAAAGCTAATAAGTCGATCAAGAAAATCTTGTTAAAGAAAGTGGCTACCTATAGGTATTGGGCTGATAAACTTCCATTCGCGATTTAGGGGTATTGAACTAGTATAATAACCCCTACTGATCATACACCTTTCTCCTTGGTATGGGGAATGGAATCTGTGTTACTAGTTGAAATAGAAGTTAGATCTCTAAGAGTGGTACTCGAAGCCCGGTTGAAAGAGTTAGATTGGGCAAGGGCTAGGTATGAGCAGTTGAACGCAATAGATGAAAAGCGACTCAAAGCACTTGACCACCTATAAATGTACCAGCAGCACATGGCTAGAGCTTACAATAATAGGGTCAGATACCTGAAGCAACCCCTCAAAGTCGGTGATCTGGTTCTACAGTAGCTACATCAAGTCAACACTAATGCTAGGGGTAAATTCAGGCCTGTTGGGAAGGACCATTCGTAGTTAAGAAAGTCCTTGGCAAAGAAGGAATCAAGCTTATGGATATAGATGGAAATGAGTTCATGAATCTAGAGAATCAAGATAAGCTTAAGCGATATCATGTCTAGGTCAAAAGAATCAACAAAAAAGCAGCACAAAGAATAAAAAGAAATAAAGAATAAATCACCCGATGAGTGGTCCTCTACTGCTCGGGCAAAAATTAGGGTGCCACCCGCTGATCGGTATTCCACAAAATGGTCAGGCAAAAATTAGGGTACTCCAATGCAAATAAAGCTCGCTAAGTTAAAAACCCGAAAAGGGAGGCTTCGGTAAAAGTTAGGGCATTGAGAGAAAAATGTCAGTTGCCTTCTAGAAAATATATGAAAGACCAGTAGAAAGTAGGAGTTAACCATTAGAAATTGTTACCATTGCCTATGTACTCAAATTAATCTCATCAATGAACATGTTATGATTTTGCTAAGAATCTTGGTCTTATGAATGCATGCATGTCTTTAGGTGAAATAATTGCAGGTGTGCGAACATCAATTTTTCTCTACATATTATGCATCATTGTTATTCTTTTCACTGTACATGTTGTCCAATAAGGGATAAAAGTACCGATAAGTCATAAAAGAAATCAGGCATATGCAAAGTTCGGAAAAAGTCTACTAGATTGAGCCGCAAAGGATAGTTCAGGCAAAAATTAAGAAAGTCTGCTGGATTGAAAACCCGAAAGGGCAGTCTAGGAAAAAGTTAAGATGAAACAAAAAGAAAAAAAGAAGGGCCTGTGGGATCAAAAACCTGAAAGGACGGTCCCAAAAAAAATTAAGGCAAAGAAAAAGAAAGAAAAAGCCTGCTGGATTGAAAACCCAAAAGGGCAGTCCAGGAAAAAGTTAAGGTGAAAAAAATAAAGAAAAAGCTTGCTAGATTGAAAACTCGAATGGGCGGTCTAGGCAAAAGTTAAAGCTAAGAGAAAAGGAAAAAGTTCACTGGACTGAGCCGTTAAGGACAATTTAGGCAAAAATTTAGACAAAGAGAAATGAAAATAAATGTTCAATAGGTCTTCTCACATCGAATGGTCGACGCAAAAGTTAGAACACCACTTAGTCCCCTCACTATGAAATCACTTGATGGCATGTATCCCCAAGAGTGTTAGTTTCAAAATAGCCATGCCAATAACTAATATGGGTCCACAAGCAGCAATATTCAATGATCTCAGTTCAGAAACAGAAAAACCAGCATATATAAAAGATATGTGTCAAAAGTACTAACCCAAGTTTACATCAAAGTAAGCCAGGCAAGGCCTAAAAGTATAAAGCGTCTAAGAAAATAAAAGTGAATATCAATATAAGCTACTGGAGGATCCTGTTCTTAGCGGTCCTTTAGAGCCTAGTCCTGTGTATCCGCTAGCAGGTCATCCATGTCGATCATCACAAGGTCATCGATCCCTGCAACACCCTCGGCAATATCAGCTCCTCCAGCATGCTGATCCATCCCCTACTTAGCTCCGCCCCTCTAAGTCACTATCGGCACCACTCGGTATGCAGAAAGATCATCCTCGAACTTAGAATTAGATGAATCCTGCATCTCTCTATCCTTAATCATCCTCGCCAGCTGGCCCTACAATGATCCTATCTCAGCCCTCGCATGGGTAGTCTCTGCCCTAGCCTGGTCAACCACAGTAGTGGCTGCCCGTAGCTGCCCCTCTAGAAACTTGGCCCTCTCCTCAGAAGCTTCCAAGTCCTATCCAGACTTACTGTGCTCCATGTCCAGTAGAGTTTGCAATAGAAATCATAACGTTAGTACACATACATAAATGTCATGACATGCATCATATATAGTTTGTTGAATTTTGCAGGTAAAAAAAACTTATCGAGGCTAGCGCTACTGAGCTAATAGCAGATCTTAAACGCTGAAATAACCCCTGGCAATCCTCCCAGCCTCAGAAATGGTCACCTGAAAGAGAAAATCACATCATGAGGGGACTGTCTAAGCAGTCACTATGAAAGATAAGACTAAAGCGAGAAATTCCTTATGGGGTAGAGCTGGAAGGAGTAAAACTGAAAGGCTGGACCAACTCCTCGAGCTCCTTGATGACTTGCTTCCCCGAATGATTGAGGAGCCGAAATAAGGTATCTAGCTCTACTTGGATGACTCCCTCTCTTAAGGTCCCTGAGGCGCGGGACAGCTTTATCGGCAGCTCAGGAGCAGCAGTAGCAACAATAGCAGGCCTCTTCTGTGTAGAGCCGGGAGGCTGTAACAAGAAAAGATTACACTCAAGATCACAATAAATTTTAGGAAATAGCAAGATATTCATAAAGTATAAGTTAGGGACAGATCTAAGAAGAAGGGGTAGTAGACCTAGCTGGGCCCTCGACACTCTGAACTATAGAGGGAGCCCCGCAATCGCCCATTGGTCTGCCCTAGTCATCACTGTTGTCATTGTCATCATCGCCTTCGCTCTAGTGGAACTCGAGGGGGAGGTCATCATGGTGGATCCTCTCACAGAAGAAGGAGCGAGGAGTCAATGAACTCAGCATAGGAGCCCTTCACTAATAGCACCCGACCTCCCTTGCCTAGCAAGTACAGCCCCTGATCTATCCCTTGCATTAGATTTAGTTAGAAGATGCCCACTAGGATCAGGGGAGGGATTGGTCTCTCTACCAGAGCACTGGTCCTCCACCCTCGAACCCGCTCGCCAAAAAACCACTTGAAGGAGAGTGGCGACTCTAGGACAAAGCGACGATCCACCCAGCATCCTCTCAATGTCCCCACAGGTATCCAACCTATCCTACAGGTCTCAGATGACCTGTATAAAATAAATGCACTATAAGTATCACAACCTTGTAAATACAATTTCTACTAATGGCTTGTTGAAATGTAAGACACAGGTTAAGCATGAAAGAAGTTTATCCGATCAAAGCGCAGCTGGCAAAGGAACTCCTTATACTGCGCTATAGTCAAGGCCTGGCCCTTCCAAGGCCCCATCCACCTGTATATAATATGCGGCATCTTAGGCTGTATGAGCAAACCCAACCTAAAGATAAATCGATGCTCATAGGCCCAAATTTGCAAGACAAAGTAAAGACTAGCTGTAGCATAATTCAAATAAAAAGTTGGAGCAGAAATGAACAATTTAAGAATTACTAGTAAGATCAGCAGGATAAGATGACAGATATTGTGCTTAGACTGCTGGCCTCAAACCCCCTTATCTAGCCAACAGTATAACTATGCCAGAATGGCCCAATAGTAATTCTTTCCTGGTACAGTAGTAAGATCCTCTACAGTTGAGAGAAAACCATAGTTGAGGTCGCTCGAATAAATAGGGAAGAAGGCAGTAGTATGGAAGGTTAGCAGGAAAGACTAGGTATACTCTCCACAGCAACAGGGTATGGGTGCCCAATCGAATAGTCATGCAGGTCCCTATAATTAAGCTTGTCCATCCCCCCAGGACGGAGCCCAAGTAATCTCGCTATACAGGGCTTCACCTCAGGCAGAGAATGCCACCTATTGGTGTAGATATCAAAATGGACTATGTCCTCTCTTAAGTCCAACCCTGAAAGGGCATACATATCTGAGGGAGTGATGGTGACCTCCCCGATCAGTAGATGGAAAGTATGGGTCATCTCCGACCACCTCTCTGCAAGAGCTAAAATAGTACCCAGGCCAGCGTCTTCGTAGCCTGAGAGATGGCCTTAATAATATCGTGGAACCCAAAAGAATCAATGTGGGCTAGTACCTCAGTATCCCCCGTGGTACGAATCTCCTCGTAACATTTCCTACAGAAGCTCAGGGCTCTCAAGGTCTTATACTGAAACTAAAAAGACATAATTATAATTCACGGGGGTTAGAATACAACGGACAAATCTGAAATTAGGAAAGAATTACAAAAACCCTAAGGACAGGACTCGTACAGGTCCTCCCCACCCGTACGGGTCTATAGGTGGCTCTTGTACCAAAAATGGGACCCATACGAGTCCCTCTCACCCATACAGGTCCCTGTAAGTAGTAGCATTATGAAAAATTTCACAAAAATCCAAAATCATCCAACTTCAATCAAAGCTCATACAAAACTATCCTAAAAGCATCCTAGACTAAAGTTACTTACATCAGGCTCTATTTCAAGGTCTAAAGCACCCTAAATCATGCTAAAAATTGGGAAATTCCCAAAGAATTCAAAAATGGAAAATGGGGAATTATGAAAAATACCTGGAGTTTTCCAAGTGTGGGTATCAAGAGAAGGGATCAAAGGCACTTCAAAAGTGGGAGTAAGCCCTAAAAATGAGTCCCCCTTATGAAAAATGTACCCGATCAAAACTCGGTATTCTCAAAGCTCTGAATCGCCCACTTGGGGTAAATGCTTGCGCCCAATGGAGAAATAGCCAGTCTTTTGGATCTTTTTATACATTTTGACCAATTTTAGGGAGAAAATTGCCAGAGATTGCAAAATGGGAAGATTTTGTGTAAGGCGGGATATGAGGGGTCTGATCAGCTTTTGAACCCCTCCGACAAGGACCCGTACAGGTCTCATTCTGCAAATCTGCCATCCATATGTGACTTGGCCTACCCGTATGGGTCTCCTTTTGCCATTTAGGGGTACATTTTTGAACCAATGCTTCATAAAACCACTAGAGATGCGTCCAGTCCAAACTCAGGGCCAACCCCCATTTCTCCTAAACTCCTTATTTTAGTTACATTATGGGCAAGCCCCCTAGATCAACTTGATCCTTGATTGAAGGGGCAAAAATTTTTGTTTTCACTAAAGTCAATCAAGATTCAAGGTAAGCCATTTTTGAATTGATCGCTAACAAGGATAATTTTTTTGTATAGGTCCGCCCTGTAGGAAATTTTTCCCTAGCAAACAAATCTTACAAGGAGGGACTTCCCCTGCAGAAAAAGGTTTTACCAAAGAATATCACCCTATTCCCCAGCAGCAGAGTCAACCAAGGGGCAATCCCCTCCAATCTAGGGGCATCCCCCCACCATCTAGGGGAATCCCCTCATTAATCTAGGGGCACCCACCCATTCCCAAGTAGCAGAATCAGCCAATCCAGGGGCACCCCTCATTTCCCAATCTAGGGGCACCCCCCATTATCGAGCCATCCAAAGGGCATTCTTCGAGAGGTGCCCTTCAAAGGGGCATTTCAATTCAAAGTGATCGGGCCAAACCCGACATTTCTTACACTTAGCTTACAATTTATTTAGGGGCTAATTCCTATCCAAACATCTTTATTCTTAATTGAAGCGGAAAAAATTTTTGTTCATCACAAAGTCAATCAAGAATTAAGATATGTCATCTTAGACAATGACTAACTAGGTGTTTGATTATTGTCTCTTCATAGGTTACATGACATCCCTAGTAGGAACTTTATCCGCCTTAGGAAAGGGATACATCAGCTAGAAGAGTCATCCACCTTAAGAAAGGGATACATCATCAGTCAAGAGAGTCATCCGCCTTAGGAAAGGGATACATCATTAGCCAGGAGAGTCATCCACCTTAGGAAAGGGATACACCGATCAGGAGAGTCATCCACCTTAGGAAAGGTATACACCACTAGTCAGGAGAGTCATACACCTTAGGAAAGGGATACACCATCAGTTAGGAGAGTCATTCTCCTTAGGAAAGGGATACACCATTAGTTAGGAGAGTCATCCGCCTTAGGAAACCGATACACTACCAGTTAGGAGAGTTTATCTACCTTAGGAAATGGTTACGTTAGCCAGGAAAGTCGATTCACCTTAGGAAACGGATACACACACCTTCCCTAGTAAAGTCATTAGGGACGCATAGCCTTAAATGAAAGTCATCCACCTTAAGAAAGGTATACGCATTGGCAAGGAAAGTCGTCCACCTCAAGAAAGGGACATCTAGGAAAGAAATTCGCCTCAAGAAAAGAACCCACCCATGTCATCACCTCAGCTATGATTTCTAAACCTTCGCTCATGTCGTGAGATCATACAAATCAATATCTGCAGTGATCCCATGTGGGGCAGTCTGTGAGCACTAGATTTTAATGATCCTTCTCATAAAATGATGATGAGAGTTAGATAATGCAATCTTTTATAGGTGTTATCCATCAGATTTATTCCTACTACTGCAGAGTTGAGTTTGGCCAAAGTTTGGAGACATAGTCTGCCCTTAGGGACCCGTACGAGTGCTTCCTAGTGGTACGGATCCACTAGTAGATCCCTAAGGGTCATTTCCTTGTGAATGCCTAGAAAGGACCCATATGGGTCCACTCAGACTTGTACGGGTGGGGGCCCACCTGTACGGGTCCTGTTATTACTTGATCAGGCTTTATGGAAGTAGATCCTCACCTATTTCGAGAAAAGGTACATCATAAATGCGATTTATTGCATTCATACCTCATTTCACCCTATAGATAGGGGCCTTTCCTCACCTTTTCAGAAGAACACAACATATATACAACATTTATTATAGGCAAATTCTAGCAGTTTCTATAGGTATAGAAAGGGTATAGTTAAGGTATAGGTAATATAAAATAGGGAGAAAACCCATCCCTTGAGGTTTTATCCACATTTTATTCGTTCCTAGCTGCATTTATTAGGATTTGGGGCAGGTTTTGCCCACACAAATACTCACCCAAATAATCCTGAAATCTTCATTTCATCATCTACTTTGGCTAGACTCTCTTAATAGCAAAGGGATCACCTCAAAGTGGATTCACAACGTAAAGGTAACGCTCCTAAGTTTTAAAGAGACTCACATCTCAGTTATTTTATCATTATTCTCTACCTCTTCTATTATATATGTTCTTTTAATCATGTTTTGGATCTGGTCCTAACCCATGTGAGCCTTGTTGGCACCCTATATCCCTAAGGATATTGAGCTCGTGCGCCATACTCATACGGAAGGAAATCCCATTTTTATTTCATTTCTCCATCATCAATCTATTAGCTAAATCAAACTAAGTTTCTGCCCAGGACTAGATAGGACCCGTACGGATCCCTCATACCCATATCGGTCCTCTCTGGTCACCGTACAGGTCCTATCGACCCGTACAGGTACCGGCCCCCAGGTAGAACCTAGAATTAATTTTTAATCAGTTAAAATCAATCTAACTCGCCATTTTCCAAGCAATCATTTTCACTAATAATCCGGTAAATCAACCAATAAAAGTAAAAAGGTATTTTTCCAACAAAATGCATTAAAGATTCGTTATTTCTCTCCAATCCTAGAAGTCGTCTAGGCTTTATCAATCGCAAAACCAACACGGTAACATAATCACATTTTTCCTAATAAAATCCTAACTTATGAGATGCTATAAATTGTGCTAATCTTTGTGGATGCAGGAGAATTTATTTTTATTTTGTTTTATAACTTAGAACAAATGTATAGATTCTCTTGCAATTCCGCCATTTTCCCCCGGTTGTAATTTTTACTCCCCCATTTATTGCTTGTGCCTTATTATAATCTGTAAACGCATGTAACGAGTGTGAAAGAGTTTAGAAAATAGGATATCTGTGATAATTCCCCAAATGATGAAAACAAAAACAGTTTTATGCGGAAAATGTAATTTAGAATTAACTACTAGAGAAATAAGTGACTCATCTGATACCTGAATCTCTGATCTAAAAGGTATCAGTCTCCCACCCAATAGGAACCGTACCAAAACTCTTTCCCAAGTAGACAACTTGGGAGGTGACTCTATTATTTGTATCGAGATTTGGGTCTCGATTCTTTTATTCATCAAAATTGGGTAATTATGCAAACTTGAACTAATAAGGTTTCATCGCGCCTAAATCCGACCAACCCCAAGTGGGCCCTTTCTCTCACCTAGGTGCCAAGGGAGACCCACAGGTCATTGACACCTCACATCTGGTCTAGTCACTCTTAGAGAAGACAAAGTGAAAACTATTGGTGATTCAGCTTTGGTCATCAAACATGTCATGGGAGACTAGGAACTAGGAGGAATCCCTCAGGCCTTGCCTAGAGGCCATATGGAGGAAACCTGCAATGTTCAACGAGTGCAAAATTTTTCATATGCCCTGAGAGGAGAACCAGATGGCGGATGCATTGGCCACTCTAGACTCCATATGGGAAGGACCTCAAAGACAGCCAATCAAACCTCTCATTGTGGAGACAACGCGATCCCCGTACTACGTTTATACAATAGAAGGCGTTATAGGTAAGGAAGAGCCCTAGTACTCTAACATTGTCAAGTTCCTTGAAAGTAGTGGATTCTCGGCCGAGTCTATGAATTTTGATAGGAATATACTGAGGAACCTTACTATGCAATTCTACCTAATTAAGGGATATCTATTCAAAAGGTCGTCTGACGGCTTGCTGTTAAAATGTTTGGCTCAACAAGAAGCAGAGAAGGTAATGAAAGAAGTACATTCAGGAGAATGTGGTCCACATATGAATGGTATCATGATGGCAAAGAAAATTCAAAGAATGGGATACTTCGGGTTAACTATTCTAGCTGACTGTATTCAAGAAGCAAAGACTTTCCATGCCTGTCAGATATAAGGAGATGTGAGCCACTTACCCCCTGCGACATTGTAGAGTTTGACAACGCCTTGGCCATTCTCAGCCTGGGGCATTGATATTATCAGTGAGATAAGACCATCTTCAACTAATGACCATCGCTTCATAATAGTGGCTGTCGATTACTTTTCCAAATGGAGTGAAGCAGAATCATATACGAACATCACAGCTAAGAAAATGGCTTGATTTATTTAGCGACATATCTTCACTAGATACATCATTCCTCATCATATAGTGAGTGACAATGGTGTTCAATTCAAGAGGGAAATAGCCGATCTTATTTAAAAGCACGAAATTGAGCATCATCGCTCTTCACCCTATCGGCCTGAAGCTAATGGAGTTATGGAAGCAGCTAATAAGTCCATTAAGAAGATCCTCTCCAAAATGATCCCCAATTATCGAGATTGGGCCGACCATTTGCCTTATGCCTTGCAGGGATACAAGACCAGTGTCAAAATTACTATAGGTCAGACTCCTTTTTCTCTAGTCTATGGGATAGAGGCAATGTTGCCCGTTGAAATAGAGATCAAGTCTTTGAGCACAGCCCTCGAAGCAAGACTTCCTAAAGATGAATGGGCAAAGGCAAGGAATGAAGAATTTATTTTGATCGACGAGAAACAATTAACTATGTTGGAGAATCTACAGTTAAACCAATAGCACATGGCTAGAGCTTACAATCATAAAGTCAGAAGGCAAGATCAACCCATGAGAATAGGTGATCTGGTCTTAAAACAATCTTGTAAGATGCACACGGATGCTCAAGGCAAGTTTCAACCAAACTGGGAAGGACCATACGTAGTAAAGAAGACTCTCAGTAAAGGGGCAATCAAAATCTTAGATTTGAATGACAATAAATTTGTGAACCAGTAAATCACGACAAGCTGAAGCACTATCTCGTGTAAAAAAAAGAGAAGAGAAAAATGTCTGTCAAAAGCTAGTAAGGGCTCTTGAGAAAAAATAAAGACCCCAAAATAAAAGAGTGAGGCCTTAGGTAAAATCCATTCGGAACCTTAGGCGACGATGGGCATTTCTTGGGAAAAAATACCACTTGTCCTTCCTATTAAATTAATATCTTTTATAATAATGTATTCATCTTAAAAATTCTGCATGAGTGCATTAAATGGAAACTGCGAATTATTTAATAAAACACGCATTCAAATAGCATTTCTTGTCTTTATTACACATAAAGTGCATTATAAATAGGAAATGAAAATGACAAAGGCAAACAATGGGGCCTGAAGCCTTTATCACCCCATGAAGATGAAAGACACAATGACAACCTCGATATTCCCTAAGGAAACTATAGAGTTTCTTAGTCTCGGCAAGCCTCTCCTTAAGGGTAGTGAGCCCACGAGTACTTACAACCCAGATGCGATAAGCCTAAGAAGGATGGATGTCAAAAGGTATGGAATAGTTCACCTCCACCTAAGAGCGATTGACCCACCTTATGTTATGACGATAAACTAGAGTATAAGATAGCTCAGAACCAAGAAGGGTGCACAAGGATGTTAGAAACCCCTAAGGGCGACCATACTGCAGGCACAAGCAAAAGGGAGAGTAGGTGATAATCTTGAAAAGCCATCTCTGGCAACATCGATAGTCCCATGGATGATCCCCCACCAAGGGCAAACCTAACAGATGTCCTCAGCAGCTTTACTCCCCATAAACTCAACCCATTCCTCGATAGTGAAGTATCTATGAGAACAATTACCGATGCAAACTATGGAACCCCGTGCCTAGTAGGCCTTCAAATGATAATCCATGCTCGTGGGAATAGACAATACAGAAAGCTTATCCTAGAGCCAAAGCTACAATAGCAACACAAAAGGAAAGAAATGAGAAAAAAGGAAAAAAAGAAAAAAGAAAAAAAAGAGAGGACGCCTGCTGGATTGAAAACCTGAAAAGGCAGTCTAGGAAAATACTAAGGCAAGCCTGATGAATCGAAAACATGAAAGGGCGGTGCATGCAAAAAGAAAGGCTCAAATAGAATTTACCCGAGGGAGAAGTCTGCTACCCCTAGTAGTAGCTTCAGTCTTATTCCAATAAGAGTGCACAAAGTTCAGTGTCTCGGCCAAGCTCACTACAACGGGAGATTTCACCTCTAACATCTGCAAACCAAAGTTGGAGCCTCACAAATAAAGACCCCCAATAAAAGTAAACAAATGAGCGGAAGCTAGCTCGCGTCGTCAGGAGCAACAGTCCTAACTATGTCGAAAGCCACATCCAACCTCAGGCCCTTGTTGCAAATCAATCAGACCTTATTAAATCATTGCAACTGGAAACAGTTCATTAACAAATTAGAAAACTCAGGATGATGCATCGGAATGGCCAGAGGCATGTCAGCTGAAGATCTCAGGAGCCCATAAAATTCCTCATACAAGGGGCACAACTCGTGATCTCTAAATCAGAATATGTTGTCAATAGGATCCCAGAACCTGATAAAGATGCGACAATATTCCTTCATTTGTGACAAACCACAAACCATAAGATGGTCCCAACCATCGGAGTTCTTCAGATACACATTCAAATCTGCGCGAAAATGGGTGTAGCCCTCTATGGCAAAATTTCAAAGGGTAGCAGTTTGCTATAGGTAGTTTATGGGGGCAATCTGCCAATATTTGGCAGATTGCCCCAATAAACTCGATCATTAATGAAAAGAAGAACACACAACGTATGAGAATAATGCAAAATTATTTTATAAATGAAAAAATGTGTTCATACAAGGAAAGGCTCTGTAAATGACCTAAAAGGAAAAAACAATGAAAAGAAAGCCAATCTACTATCCGCCGCTGGAACTCAAATGGCTGGGATCAAAAGACAAATGGAGGAGGAGGACAATCACCCTATTGGAAGAATCCAGAAAGGTAACACTGTCTGCATTGAGGCTGCTATTGCTAGTCATCCACCTGGAGCATGCCCAACTGAGCTCGAAGCTGCCAGATCTCCAGCTACCACATTTAAACACAGGATTTCATGACATACCATGCATCATCATTAACACAATAAAATAATGAACATATACCATGCATCATCATTAACACAATAAAATAATGAACATATCACCATGTCAGAATTTTGGTTCATCATGAACCGCTACTGCCCTTGGATGTATCCCTAATCGGAGATGCTTTCAGCAATAGGCACCTATAAAGAAAAATAAGGGACTGGGATGAGTCAGAACTGATATGATCTAAAAGAAAGGAAAAAAAGAGAGAAGAAAAACTCACATGAGTAGCGCCAGCCGAGTGGAAAGTCACCGGGTGCTCAGGGTCCAAGTATGACCGAATCACTGGAGTATAAGTACTCAAGTCAGGATGGTACATCAAGAACATGGATGGCTAATAATGAAACCCCCGATGTATCTTCATCATTGCTGGACATTGAGGCAGAACTAATGAAGCTGAAGAACTCCTGACATGGGTAGAAGTGGACGCAGGCCTCTTCCTACCTTGATGATCCTACAGAAATGTCAAAGTAAGGGCAAATTAGGCCAGCTAAGCTTAAAAATGGAAAAACAACAAAGAAATCTGAGTCAATGAAAAAAAGATACCGTCATCTGGATAGTCCTAGGTGAACCCACTCTAGCTCACCCGCTAGGGAAGAAGTTGAAGGAGCATCACCTTTAGAGGGGTTATAAATATCTAGCTGGGGAGCAACGGGACTAGGGTCTATCTCTGGCCATCCGAGCTGCTGCGAATGACAAAACTCCTTATACACCCCAATCCGCTCTAAGAAGGCGCTGGGGAAGCCATCAAAAGCCAGTCATGTAAAGTTGGGTAAGCTGTGAGGCTAGAAGATCCATCGGGGCACATTGGGAGGGATGGATTATGACTTGGGAGGAAGATGCCAACCCTGGATACGCTCCATAAGGTACCACTCTAAGGAGAAGGGAGTCTCTAAAATCAATTGGGAATTCACGGCCTCCCCAACCAATCTTATGACCTCTAGCCAGTGAAGCTCGTGCCCTCAAGGCTGCTGTGAGCATTGGATTTTATCGGTCCTTCTCATGAAACGATGATGAGAGCTATATAATGTATCCTTCTACAGGTGTTATCTACTTGGAGTGATTTCAATGCAGTTTGGTCAAGCTTTGTCAAACCTAAACCTTAGAAAACTAATGCCTAAGCCCTAAAAGGTCTAAAATGATCAAACCCAGTAAAAATCAGTCGATTTCAGGCAGTTTTGGGTAGTTTTAGGCAAAATCGGTCAGACTGGTCCTTATAGATCCGTACGGGTTGATTCGGATCTGTATGGGTCAACCGATCGGACCCGTATGGGTCCCCCAGACCCGTACGGGTCCAACCAATTTATACCAGCCCGAAAACTTCCTAAATTCCCTAATTTGGTACTAATAGGACCTGTACAGGTCCAGGCCACCCGTACCGGTCCCCTAGACGCCTAAATAGTTAGTGTTAATGCCCTAAATCTGCCATAAATGAATATAATCTGCTATAAACAAATATAGTCTACCATAAAAGAATATAATCTGCCATAAATGCATAAAATCAGCCACTTAATACGTTCAGACCTATTTTGCCCCTATAAATAAGAGGCATTTCTTCACATTTCATAACAGAAAAACATAGATAAAAATATTAGAATAAAATATCAAGATAAGAATATGGTTCTAGCAAGTTCTTAAGGTTATAATAAAGGTATAGAAGTTATAAAATAGGGGGAAAACCATTCCACATTGGGTTTTCCCGTATTTTATTCCTTTCTAGCTTCATATTTAGGATTGGGGGAGGTTCTGTCCACACAAACACTCACCTAAAACAACTATAAATCCATCATTTCGTCATCTACTTTGACAAAGCTTCCATTCGGCATTGGAATCGCTCTCAAGTGGATTCACCAAGTAAAGGTACAGTCCTGAGTTTCAAAGAGACTCACATCTCAGTCATTTTATCATTATTCTCTGCCTCTTGTATTATATCTATTCTTTTATTCCTGTTTTGGGTCTGATCCTAACCCATATGAGCCTTGTTGGCACATTATGTCCTTAGGGATATTAAACTGTTCTGCCATACTCATAGGGAAGGAAATCCCATTTTTATTTCATTTCTCCTCTGTAAATCTGCTAGATAAATTAAACTGATTTTCTCCCCAAGACTAGAGAAGACCCATACGGGTGCCCTATACCGGTACCAGTCCTCCCCGGTAGCCGTACGGGTCCCACCCCACCCGTCGGGTTACCGGCCCCTAGGTAGAACCCACAGTTCCCTTTTAATTAGTAAAATCAATCAACTCACCTTTTTACCATGCGACCATTTTCACTAATAATCTGGTAAATCAATCCACAAAAGTTAAAATGTGTTTTTATAACAAAATACGTTGAAGACTCATTATTTCTCTCTGATCCTATAAGCCCTCTGGACACTATTGATCACAAAACCACCACGTTAACATAATCACATTTTTCCTAATAAGATGCTGACTTATGAGATGCTATAAACTGTGCTAATCTTTATGGACGAGGGGAATTTATTTTTATTTTGTTTTATAACTTAGAACAAATGTATAGGTTCTCTTGCAATTCCACCACTTTCCCCCGGTTGTAATTTTTATTCCCACATTCATTATTTGTGCTTTATTATAAACTGTTGAACACATATATCATGCATGAAATAGTGTAGAAAAATAGATTTCTGTGATAATTCCCCAAATGATGAAAAAAATGGTTTTACGCGGCTAATGTAATTTTGAATTAACTAAATGAGAAATAAGTGACTCATCCGATACCCGAATCTCTGATCTAAAAGGTATGAGTCCCTCGCCCAATGGGAACCATACAAAAACTCTTTCCCAAGTAGACAACTTGGGTGGCGACTCTATCACTTGTATCGAGATTTGGGTCTCGATTCTTTTATTCATTAAAATTGGCTAATTGTGCAAACTTGAACTAATAAGGTTACATCACGCCTAAATCCGACCAACCCCTAGTGGGACCCGCCTCTCACCCAGGCGCCAAGGGAGACCCATACGTCATCGACACCTCATTATGGCAACTCTGCTGGGGATATAATCTTTTAACTTGTAAAAAAATTTGGTTTGTTTTAAAAGCTTAAAAGGTTAAGAAGAGCACCAAAAATCATTTACTTCATTCAACCCGTTTTCTTTTTCATCATTTGGGAAAATTATTACACTCTATCTTAGATGCATTCTATCTATATATACTAACCTCACCATGCATCATTATACATGCCTAATGCATAATTGAACCCATGCATGTATTAATTGTTTGGTTCTCACCTTAGCAAGAATCAAAGCTTGTCAACCATCTCAAGTTTATTTGGTCCCCATTCTAGTTTCTACGCAACCAAATTCAGTTCAGTTAAGGGTTGAATCTCCACCTCCATCACTTAATAGTCCATCACCCAGTCAGTTCGAATAGTTGGAGTTCAATTAGTTCGTATGATCAGTTTAGAAATCCTTTTTAGCCAGGAGATATGATAGTTCCGCTAGCCGTCAGTTGGTGTATTCCGCCTGACTAAGGATTTGTGCTGTTAGTGTTTCAGTATGGGGGATCTAGCCAAGGTCCCGACTGCATAGCCACAACTAAAAGGACAACCTTTCATCATCCAATAGGTCTACCCTTTGGTGTGATTACAAATGCTCAACAACTTTCACCTCCGGTCTAAGCCATAAGAGGGGAAGATAGGATGCATTCACATTATGTTTGAACATTTCATTCTTAAAGATATCATTCACTCATAAAATCAACATTCTTAAAAATTTCGTCATGTTTATTAAAGAAATTGAATTTGAGTACATTACAATGGTATAAGGTTCCAATGGTTAAAACTTACCATAAATAAAAGAGAGATGAAAAGTACTTAGCCAACATGATAGCCTTGGGTCTTTGCTTATCTTTTTCCATAAGGGGGAGGAAGATACACATCACTAAGAAAGAAAACCTAGAGCCCAAAAAAAGAAAAAAAGGAAGATATACTTCACATCAAAAGCACCGTTGAAGAAAAAGATCTTATAACACAAATCCAAAATCAATGCAAGCTTAAATCCAATGCTCTTCCAAAATGTTGAAAAGGGTAAACCATCACACCCAACAAATGGGCATTTCTTATCAGTATAGGTACCACCCTTGGACCTATATTCCCATCAACTATCCCTCCAAAAAAGGGCTTTCTCAATTTGTTCAAAAGAAAGAAGATCCCTCACCCTACATAATAATCCCAAACCTTAGCCACACTGACATGACCTCTTTTTTTCATAAAAGAGAGGAACATGTTCATTCCAACACTAAATGGCCCAAGCTTACCCCAAAGCAACCCCTCAAGGAGGATGATCTAGTTCTTAAATAGCTACGCCAAGCCAACATTGATATTAAGGGCAAGTTTAGGCCTAATTAGGAAGGACCATTCATGGTTAAGAAAGTCTTTAACAAGGGAGGAATTAAGCTCAGGGATATGGATGGAAATGAGTTTGTGAATCCAGTGAATCAAGACAGGCTTAAGCACTATCATGTCAGGTTAAAAGAAATAAATCACAAAAAAGCAACACAAATAAAAAATAAAAGGAATAAAGAATAAATCACCCGACGAGTGGTCCTCTGCTACTCGGGCCAAAATTAGGGTGCAACCCGCTAATCGGTATTTTACAAACTGATTAGGCAAAAGTTAGGGTACTCCAACGAAAACAAAGCCCACTAAGTTAAAAACCCAAAAAGGGAAGGTTAGGCAAAAGTTAGGGCATCGAGAGAAAAATGCCAGTTGTTTTTTAGAAAATCTGTAAAATGATCGAAAAGCATGAAAGGGTTAACCATTGTGAACTATTATCATAGCCTATGCACTCAAATTTAATTTTGTCGATGAACATGTTATGATTTGCTAAGAATCCTGGTCTTATAAATGCATGCGTGTCTTTAGATGAAATAATCGCAAGTATGTGAACATTAGTTTCTTCTCTACATTTTGTGCTCTTTGTCATTATCTTTACTGCGCGTATTATTCAACAAAAGACAAAATATTGATAAGCCACAAAAGAAATAAGGCTTACGCATAAGTCAGAAAAGTCTGCTGGACTGAGCTGCTAAGGACAGTTCAAGCAAAAGTTAAGATAAAAGAAAGAAAAATACAAAATCAGCTCGATAGATCACCACATCAAGCGATCTATGCAAAAGTTAGAACACAATTAAAAAATGCCAGTATTTTGCACTTGCTTTTATTCTTCAAGCATCATTTGTAATAGCAAAATTTCATAGTTGGGATCCCTCAAGTTTAGTTTTCCGGCTGTGAGGCTACTCGATAGCACACATCATCCGAAGTACCAAGTGCTTCCATTAGCATCAACCAATTTGTACCATGCTACAGCTTGGACATCACTGAGACGCGAAAAGAAAAGAAGTCTGCTAAACTGATTCGCCAAGGACAATTCAAGCAAAAGTTAAAGACAAGAAAGAAAAGTCTGCCGAAATGAGCCACTAAGGACAATTCAGGTAAAAATAAAGATAGTATGCTAGATTGGAAACCTGAAAGGGCGGTCCAAGCAAAAGTCAAGACAAAAGAAAAATACATAGAAGCGATCTATGCAAAAGTTAGAACTCAAATTAAAAGCGCCAAGTGGTTCCACTAACATCATCCAGCTTGCACCATGTTACATTTTGGACACCTCAAGGATACATTCCCCTAATGTGCAAAGAATGAATCTCATCTAATCAAATCGCTCGTGAAAAGAAGTATAAGCATCCATATAAACCTGTATGAATCTACAAAAGGCGTACGGATCCTCTTCTCAGATTCAAGATAAGGTTCTCACTAATGAGAAGTGCAACAACAATATAAAGGCCTTTACAAGGGCAACCCAGTCAGACTCAAGTTAAACTTAAGCCTAGTCCCAAACCAAACGAGTCCCTAACAGGCATACAGATCTCATCCAAATCTTGGTGGTACTCATCGGTCTTAATCGGGCCAATCTTTCAGTAATCTAGAGCTTTGAAAGTTTGTTTACTAGTTAATTCACCAACAATTCAAGCCTTTACCACAGAAGGACAAGACAATAATATCCTCGAGGTAAAGGATCAATCAAGGACCAGATAAGTAAGAAAAACACAACCAAACCTAAGCTATTGGGGGTTTGGTCCCTGGTACTCATCCTGAGTCTGTTCCTATGCATCTGCAAATAGGTAATCCCTTTCTATCATCACATGATCCTCTACCTCACCAGCATCTTACATTTCACAGCTCCTGCTATACTCGTAGCGGTAATACTAATCTCCTCTACTGGCTACTCCACCTCCTGCTCAGCTCCCATCACCTGAGTGACCATCGGTACCACCCGATAAGCCAAACTATCCTCCTCTAAAGAAGAATTGGCTGGCTTTGGTATCTTCTTATCCTAAGTCATCCGGGCCAGCTGACCCTACAATACCTCGACCTTAGCCCTCGCTCGAGCAGTGTCTGCTCTAGCCCTCTCTAACTCCTCCTCCAGTGGCCTGACCTAGTTGGCCTTAATAGTGGCTACTCGCAAGTGCTCATCTAGGAACCTAGCTCGCTCCTCAGAACCATCAAAATCCTGAGCAGAATTACAACACTCCATAGCCAACAAA
Organism: Euphorbia pulcherrima; assembly: GCA_947683365.1. NCBI lineage: Eukaryota > Viridiplantae > Streptophyta > Magnoliopsida > Malpighiales > Euphorbiaceae > Euphorbia > Euphorbia pulcherrima. The sequence goes on along the minus strand of CANTUS010000013.1, from coordinate 16,957,946 downwards.
GTCTGCAATGAAAACAAGGGATTAGTACATATATATAAATGTTTATACATCATGCATCATAGTTTATCTTTGAGTTTTGTAGGTTTGAACTTACCATGAGGGTATCCTGAACCAACACCAGGAAGAAGCATAAGCCTCATATGGGCATACACTGTCCATCCATACTTGTGCGAGTTCACGAAAGGCATATGAGTCTTTTCTTTCACATTCAAGACAAAGTTATCACAAGGGTGAAGCACAACAATGTCAAAAATGCCATTACTGGGGCATGCTGGTCAAACTCAGGTTCTACTTAAACCCGCCCTCAGCTACACAGGTCCCTAGTAGGAGTATGCATCTTGTCCAACAACTTTCTTAGATACATGTTAATATTAGGCATACAAGTCCTACCTAGGCATACAGATCCTCCCTCCAATTTTAGAACAGTTTTCCAAGCAAAACTAGAACTCCTCAGCAGCAGGGATACATTAGATCCAAATAGGGGAAAACCCAACTTCTCAAACGCCTTTCTTTCAGCTAATTAGGGGCTGAACCCCTAGCTTACCTTGATCCTTGATTGAATGTGCAAAAATTTTTGTTTACATAAAGTCAATCAAGAATCAAGGTAAGCCATGTCCAAATAATTGCCAACATGCTTTTTCATGTGCAGGTTCATTCAAGGGGAGGACCACCAAGTAGTCAAAACATTAAGGGGCAATGATTATCCTAGAAGAAAACCCCAGTAGAAAAATCATCTGGGAAGACACCTCCCCAGCAAATAAGTCAATTGGGGGGCGTCCCTCCATTACCGAGTAGTGGATACCATCGAGGGGCATCCCCCCATCATCTAACACCCTAGGGACACCCACCCTAGAGGCACTCCCTAAAGTAACACAATCGAGGAGTATCTATCCATCATCAAGCACCCTAGGGGGTACTCCTCAGTAGTGCTAGCCAGTAGAAGGGGCATACTGGGGGCTCCCCGATTCAGGAACTCAAGGAATGGTACCCGTGGGAAAAGAAGAAATTCCCCCAGCGACACTGCCACCCAAGGCTCATCAATCAAAGGAAATATCAAACAAAGGTACCATCCGAGGGGCACCAGCCAAGGGGTATCTTCCCAAGAAGCATTCCCAATAACCAGACTATTAGAGGGATCCTTTCCCTAATAAGCAAACCATCCAAGGGGCATCCCCCCAATCGGTCAAGCCATCCTAGGCAATTTCTAGAGGCACCCCCCGTCAGCTAAGTTTCTCTTTCCAAGGGGCGCCTCCTAGAAATCCAAGTCATCTAGGAGACTTGCTCCTAAGTATTTAAGCCACTCATAGGCTATTATCCCCCACTAGTCAGGCCACTCCAGGGGTTAGACAAGGCGAAACTTGAATGTCAATTAAGGGGTCACTTTTCTCAAGCAGAGCATCAACATTAGGATAGTTTGTTCCCCAGCAAACAAAATATTCAAGGGGCTTTCCCTCTATCCCTACAAAGGGCCAATCCTTGTCCTCGATGGCTAGGTGTTTACGGAAACCATTCCCTCAGGGGCATCAACCCAAGGCCTCCCAAGGGTAAATTGTTAGGGGCACCTGTGAACTAGTAAAGCTTTCTCGAGACGGTTTCCAAGGATACTCCCCAGCAGCTATGATGTCCTAGGAACACCTTTCTCTAAACAATTGAAATTACCCTTGTGTAGTTTCCCCCCAACAATCGAAATAGACTAGCCATACGATCCAAATGGAATGGAGTTCCAACTACAACTTACTAATATGGCTTGACTCATAAAATTGGGGGGTGTATTAGACTAGTCATAGATGCTACCTACTTGGAAATTTAGCTAAGGTAGACTTCCCGAATTCAATAGAATATTGTAAATTGCAAAAAATGGTAGGATAAATGTATTTAATTTAAAGTCCTTATATTAAATACATGTACTATATACTAAAGTTTGAACAAATTTTTCTTTTCTTATATCATAAGGTTGAATATGAACTTTGATATTAAACTTTGTCTTAACCATATCCAAATTTTAACTGTAAATAACTACCACGAATGGATCGAGGAAGTAAGGGATACCCTTATAGATTATGAATTGGCATATGTTCTTGAAAAACCATTCGCATAATATCCTAGCATTGATGCACAGGCTGAACTTCAACGGGAATGGTTTAAATTTCTAAAGTATTCAGTCTATGTGTCACAGTTGCTGTTAGATTCAATGAATCATGTGATGTATTCGCAGTGCTATCACATGAATCTTGACACCATGTTGATCCATCTGAAGGTTTTGTCTGAAATGGCAAGGTATGAAAGGTTTAATTTAACTAATGAGCTTTTCAACTCTAAGATAAAGGTAGGGACAAGTGTTGTAGCACACATCAACAAGATTAGAGATTTCATATTGAAATTAGAATCATTGGGATCTAAAATTGATCGATAATTGGGAGTAGATATCCTTTTAGATTCTTTACCCATGAGCTATGTAGACTTTGTAAAGGAACATTGCTCTAATTGATACTACTGTACATTCCTAGAATTAATTGATGTGTTAAGGAAGTTCGATGCTAAGGGCAAAGAAATTTCTAGAAAGTCTACAAATAAATATTCTCTAAATATTGGCCCTGAGAATATTGTTACCAAAAGGGTAGTTAAAGGGTCGGAGAAGAAGAAGAAACAAAAGGGGAAAAAGAAGACATCTAAATATGTCTGCATTGAGTGGGGGAAACCAAGACACTAGACGAGGGATTGCAAAGCCCCCACTTCTGAATATTTGAAGAAGAAGCCTGCAGAGGCATAGACTTCAGGTATGTTTATAATTGAGAACTATGTTATTTTTCCTTATGAATAAACTTGGGTATTGTATACTGGTTATGGTTCTCATATATGTACTTCTATGCAGGGACTAAGGAACAGTAGGAGGCTTGCAAAAGGGGAGATGGACCTACATGTGAGAAATGGAGCACGGGTTGCTGCATTAGCCGTAGGAAGCTTTAATCTTATTTTTCTGAGCGGCCTAGCTTTAGCTTTGAATAATTGTTACTATATTCTGAATGTTACTAAGAATATTATCTCTATTGCGCATTTTATAGTAGAGGGATTTGAAGTTTTATTTTTGGATAATAATTGTCAGATTCATTTAAATAATGTTCTTTATGGCTATGGGATGTTGAATGGTGCCATTTATGTTCTTGATACTAAAGCAGAAGTTTTTAATATAAACAATATGAAGAAAGTCAAATTAGATAATGAGAAATCTTTCTACTTATGGCATTATCATTTAGGCCATATAAACAAAGATCGCTTAACTGAGTTATACAAGAGTGGAGACTTAGGCCCAATAGACATGGAGTCTTATGGTTATTGTGGGCCTTGTTTAAAAGGAAAAATGACAAAGTTATCCTTTAAGGGAAAGGGTGAGTGAGCCACAAGTACATTGGAACTTATACATATAGACGTATGTGGTCCAGTGAGTGTTAAGGCACTAAGAGGATACTCCTACTTCATAACTTTTATTGATGATCATTCACGTTATGGTTATCTGTACTTAATGAAGCACAAGTCTGAAAGTTTTGACAAGTTGTTAGCACAGGTCTATTTCAGCCCGATCAGGAATAACGCCTATTTCATTCAGCGATCAGATAAATGAGCCGAGAAGGACCGAATTGTCATCCAAAATCTGAAACTCAAAAATCCACATTCTAAGGAAGCTTCGATTTAGCATTTTCTACTGAAAAATCAAAAATCAAAGTTTGGTCAAACATAGGTCATTAGCCCGCCGGCTATTTACCGATCTATAGTAAAAAAATCAAATCTTACCGAGATCCGGCCAGGATTTATGGGATCTGATGTAAAATCCTGTCGGAGTGGTAATTAGCCCATCAGCTAATTACCACCGTTCTATATAAAGGGGTGCACCCCCCTCATTTGCAAGAGGAGATAGAAATTTTTAAAATCCCAAAATTACTTTTATGTCCTTTTTCAGTTCCAGGAATCCCAAAAGCCCCGAAACCCTATCAAAATAATCACAGATCTGAGTTCTATCATCGACATTCAGAATAAACCCACTTTATGGCCTTTTTAGATCAAGATCCCACAGTGATCTTCGGTCTAACAAGGACCAAATCTCACATTTTCCTTTAGAAATAATCCAAAATTATAGTCATAACTTGGGTTAAATCTATTTTCCAATCAAATCACAACCTTTAATAACTTCTGTCCTGCACCTCAAGTCATCCTAGACAGACGAAAAGGTAAATTGAGGGTAATTGGCTCTTAGCCCAATTTTCAAATTCATTAAAACACATTTTTATTGCTTTATTATTACATATTGCATTTCATTTCTCTTGTTAAGTGAGCCACTGGTGCCACTTAAATTATAATATGTGTAAATAAACTCACAGGTACCGACAAACAACCAGAATGTGAGGAAACTCTATCCTAGTTTTCGGGCCCAGACATAAATGCTGCCGTTACTCTGCCAAAAATTCGGTAGAAAATGTATATTTATTAAGCCGTTATATGCCCATTTTATTTCTTGAATTTAATTCTTAAATAAAGCCGTTGTAATGCAGAAACCACCACCAATTCCAAAATTCTAAAATTAATCCAAACACTTTGAACAATTTGAGTTACTATTATGTCCGAACTCAGAATCTCATTTTCTTTTCGGTATAAAAATCCAATTTTGAGACAGTATACCATAATTCCCAGTGGAGCTGAACCGGGTGGTGACTCTATTTTATTTTGAAATAAAGTAAAAATGCTTTATTTCAAAAATATCTTTTTTCGATAAAATGTGCAAATATATTTCTCAATATGATCACATTTTTTGCTTACAAAGCCATCGCATTAAACACCGAGATTTCCTCAAACTACACCGAATCGCACCTCGCGTACCGCACTCCGCGTGGACAACCATTCTGCGAAAACCCTCGCCCGCTTATAGTGGCGACTCCGCTGGGGAGTTATTATTTTTATAAAAACCTGATTTTTATAAAAATTATTTTTGACATAATAATTAAAATATTATTCAAATTAAATTTTAAAATTATGGAATTTATGATAATTTCTAGATTACCCAAATTTTAGGACTGCATAGCATCTGCATTCTTTACCCCAAACAAATTTAGGAGTCTTTTGGTGAAGTATCTCCAAGTTCGCTTAGGGCTTGAGGGGTATGGATCCAATCACACCCCTTGCATCGTATGAGGACCTTGTTCGCTTAAGGACAAGACTACATACGTATATTATATGTGGAAAAGCTTCCTTTGGTTTGCTTAGGGCCACTGGGACTCGGTACACAAAGGAGCAGGGTACCCCAAATCGCACCCAATCCTCAGGCCGAAACCCACATATAGACGAACCGTAGATACTTTCTCATAGGTATACCTAGAAACCTTAAGCGCATGCGAGTAGACTTCACTAAGTCCCCCGTTGGCTTCAAAGTGAAGTAACCCAATGGAGCTAAAAGGGCGGTAGGCATGATCTAACCATTTGCTACGTGCGCAGGTTTATTAAATATAAATAAAATGAAAATGGACATCATAAACATCATGATTGTGTGAAAACTAACCACATCTTTATGCAGCCATGATATTAAAGTGTGCCATGCTATTTCATTAACTGAGATCAATGAGTCCACCTAAGCTCAGCCCGCGAGCCGAAAGATATAAACCCTTTAAGTGACCGTAGTGTTAGCTCAACCCTTGGACCAATGAGTCAAAACAGTTTGAGTGACCCTAGTGTTAGCTCAACCCTTGGACCTATGAGTCAAAACCCTTTGAGTGACCCTAGTGTCAGCTCACCCCTAAGACCAATTAGTCAAAACCGTTGAGTGACCCTAGTGTCAGCTCAACCCTTGGACCAATGAGTGAAAACCCTTTGAGTGACCCTCGTATCATCTCACCCCTTAGACCAGTGAGTCAAAATGCATTGAGTGACCCCTGTGTCAGTTGAACCCTTAGACCAATGAGTCAAAACCCTTTGAGTGACCCTAGTGTCAGCTTAACCCTTGGACCAATAAGTCAAAACCCTTTAAGTGACCCTAATGTTAGCTCAACCCTTGGACCAGTGAGTCAAAACCTTTTAAGTGACCCTCGTGTCAGCTCACCCCTTGGACTGGTGAGTCAAAACCCTTTTAGTTACTCCGGTGTCAGCTCAACCCTTGGACCAATGAGTCAAAACCCTTTAAGTGGCCCTAGTGTCAGCTCAACCCTTGGACCAATGAGTCAAAACCCTTTGAGTGACCTCGGTGTCAGCTCACCCCTTAGACCAATGAGTGAAAAATCCTTCGAGTGACCCCGGTGTCAACCCATCCCTTGGACCAATGAGTCAAAGCCCTTTGAGTGACCTCAGTGTCCGCTCATCCCTTGGACCAATGAGTAAAAAAAACTCTTTGATTGACCCCCGTGTCAGCTCACCCCTTGGACCAATGAGTCAAAACCCTTTGAGTGACCCCTATGTCAGCTCACCCCTTGGACCATTGAGTCAAAAACCTTTGAGTGACCCCCGTGTCATCTCTCCTTTTGACCAATGAGTTGACCCACTTTTGACCAGCGAGTCAATTTGCCCTCGGGCTTTCAAGTCTGATCCAACTTAGGCCCTTGGTCTTTGAACCGTTTGTTTGCAATATTCCATGCATATCATAAGTTATCAATTGCACCTTGAGCGATTGGCGTGTGCCCAAACCTTTATTTTAATTTGATTGTATATCTCCATCATTCTTCCATGCATTTGATCACTCATACATTCGTTCATCCACCCCGCGAATAATGTGAGAAAGGCCCAGAGCCATGCCTGATGCACTTACTAACATTTGATCTCCTACCCTTTCAGGTTGGAAGCGAGAGAGAAGCAGGTTGAGGTGTATTATGGGCAGTCCAAAAATCACACCCCCACCACCGGTCGAATCTCTAGCTGTATTTTTCTGTGACCTAGAACCTAAAATTGCGATGGTAGATAATGATGTAGTTGGCCAGTCCCTTAGGAGGATTCTTGATGCCCCAAGTTTTCATGATATTTGGGAAAGGCTGAGCGCTGATAATGCTCAAAAAACCCAAGAACAAGAGACCAAAATAGCTGCACTCAAAGCAAAATTGGCAGATATAGAGAAACTATATCTGATAAAGGATAAATCTGTTGCCCCCTCTATAGAGCAATACATAGATATTGATTAATTCCTAGGAATGAGTCAGAAGCCCTTCCAGCTAACTTTGTGATGCCCTACATGGCCCCATTTACTGGCACTGAACCTCCCTACACGCATGTGGAAAGTTATCTCTGAATTATGACTAATATGAACATCCCTAAGGTCCATATAGTCAATCTATTTCAAGCAACTCTTCATGGACCTGCCTTAGAGTAGTACTTGGGAATGCCAACCGAAATAAAGTCTGATTGGAAGAAGCTGTGCTCGACGTTCCTTGAAAACTATACCTTCAATCTGAAGGTCAAGACTACTCTGCAAGATCTCAAAAGAATTAATCAATAGCAGAATGAGTCCTTTGAAGAGTTTTATCTAAGATGGATGGTTGTTCGTGTGCTTATAACTGGGGTACCTGACCAAGATGCCCTGATAGTAAAGCTTGTTGAAGGCTCTAGCCCAAAATATCAAGATGAAATGAAGATGAAAAGGTTTGACACCTTCAACGACGTGGTAGACTATGCCAAGAGGCTTGAAAAATATGAAGAAGAAGATCAAGCAAAGAAGTAAGAACATCAGGCCTACACTAAACCTCGATAATAGGATAAGGCAATTCTTACAAACAAGGCACCTCCGAAACCTCGAAAGCCGCTCCTAAAGCGGTAGCAGTTACCCAAGTATAGACTCACCAATCCATCTCTCCATGGGTGGAATTACTATTCTAGATATTTACCAAACTAAAGAAGTCTAACCAACTCCAGAGCATTAAGTTGTTCGCTCTGCCTATAGCGGTAAACAGAGATAATGTCTGTGCTTATCATGTGACTAAGGGGCACCACACTAACAAATTCGCTTGGCTACTAAAAGATCTACAACAGATGATAGTTGATGGGAGAATGAAAGAGCTTGAGAAGAAGCTAAGCACTTAAACTAATCTGTTGCCAAACTTCCAAGCTACGGTGAATGCCATTCAGATTCATGTAGAAGCTGATGAATACGGTATCGACGTAATAGAAAACTTTCGACATGACCTAGGATGGGGGGGACAATATGATCTTTGACAACATGGATATCATCCATATGGTCGACTAGTATGTCCTAAGGATGAGAAGAGAAGGGCTGGATCAATATTTTGTACCACCACATCTCATATATAGCAGAGATTCAGATCTGAATGAACATCTAGAGGAATTTCTCTGGTTTATGGATGAATAGGGAATAGCCATGATAGGTTTCGCACCACAGTTTCCCTAATTCTTAGGAGGCCTGGCAATAGCGCGATGCCACTAGAAGGACGTAGGAATTGGTACTTTATGGAGAGATCTTTCCTCCACTATTTTAGGGCATATCAGCCATACCCGGATGAGCTTTGCTGGTGGTTAGCACCATGAGTAGACTAGCATAATACCGGCTGGTAAGATATCCCTTCTCCATAACCTCCCATGTACATTCATCTGGATTACATGAGTCCCAATTATGTCAAAACAAGTCTATTTGAATTCAGAAGCTCTTCTAGGATAGTACATCCAAAAATCCAAGAACTATATGATCCTGAATAGGCATGGAGTAACCATGGAGACCAAAAGACGTATCTCAGCCTGAATCTAGATGGAGGTGCATGAGACCCGTTTAGAGAAATCCGTACCGCATTACAATATATGGTGCTCATATAGAGGAAACATTTGCTAGTATACAAACCTTGGTATCCATGTTCCGTATAGCCATACAAGTAGTCGAAGCTAAGCTAAAAGTGGCTGAAGTAAACCTAGAAGAAGATCCTGAGGAAGTTCCTGCGGAAGATCCTAAGTAGGACCCCGAAGAGGATCCAAAAGAAAATTCTGATAATGATATCCTAGGTCAGCATACGCCAAACTGGATCTTTAAGCCACAACCTTTCAAAGATTTTGATGAAGAGGTGGAAGAATTTGTAGACTCTAGTGAATCAGATTACGAAAATGAAAGCAAAGTGGATAACTTGGGGTATAAATCAGAGACTTTCTCAAACGATGAGCTAGATCACTTACCGAGAGATTTTGAGTATGAGGCTCCCTTCCCTAATTGCATGATGGTTGATTATGACGGTGCCGAGAGCTATGCCTCTTTTCTAGAGCATGACTCCCCGGGTGCCTTATGGTCTGCAGCAAGTGACGAGAATTTATACACAGAATGAACTAGCTTAGAATAGTTATCGAATCCGGATGCTAGACTTGAGGGAAGTTTACCCCATATTCTACAATGAAAATACAAGGCCATGCCCTCACATCAATGAATTTGAGCAAATGATGAACGACGGGTACATTCACACTGCTCATTGGCCAGAAAGGTTCTACTGGACTCTCCGAGGAAAGGCAGTTGTTTGGTATGAAGGGCTGACATTTTACCAAAAGTCATTCTGGAATATTTTGGCCCAATAATACATTGACTACTTCACATGGGTTGACCCAACAAAAGACACAACCCCCGAACTAGACAGGCATAGGAACCCCTTGCTGTATTGGGAATGGAAAGCCACCAATATTGCTTGCCTGACATAAATAGAATCGGCCAGGGAATACCTATGGTATACAAGCAAATACCACGACATGCCAGTCCTCTATGATGATATGCTAGACCTCTTTGGGGGAAGTGAACCAACTGATTGAGCTTCCTCGTTTGTCTATATGATCAGGCAGGATTTTAATCCCGTCCTATGCCAAATCTTACAAGAGAACCCTATTGTTCTAGAAAAGTAGCCTAAAAAGGTTCCCTTCATGCAGCGGTCCTTCGCCGCCAAGGCATCAGTTTCTGTGAACAAGCCAATCAACTTGGAAGGGATACCCCTCGATAAGGATATTGACAATTTTAAGGTCTTTGAAATAATGAACTCACCAATACAGGTGGTTGGTCCTATCACTAGAGGAGGAAAATTCACTAGATCAGTAGCCCTAGCTGCACCAAGAACTGAGCCCCCAATACCTCCTACTTTTGTTAAGTCCTCAGAACAGATAGAAAGCCCGATAGTGGATCAACTTAAGGCCACTACAACTAAGATGAGTATATGGGACCTACTCCTGAGTTCTCAAGATCACAGGCTCGCTATCATTAAAAAGCTAATGGAAATTGAAATGTCTCCTCTGGCATCCCCAGAAAAGTCTGTGCGCTACTCAATAATGAGACTAGCACTGTTATCCCTGATATTTTCTTCTTATGCTCAGATCTACCTAATGAAGGCATTCGCCATAATAAGGCTATCTACTTGAAGGCTAGTGTCTTTAGGCGCATCATGCCCTGTATAATGATCGATGATAGCTCGTCACTAAATGTCTGTCCCAAAGATATTTTGTCAATCCTAGGACTGGCTGAGAAGGACCTAAAGAAATCCATAACAGTCATCAAAGCTTACAACAATTCCAAAAGGACCGTCATCGGCACATTCGAAGCTAAAGTCACTATCGGCAAAATCTTATTATAGTACTCTTCACGATCATAGATATCCCAATAAATTTCTCCATACTACTTGGGAGACCATGGTTCCATGCTTTAGGAGGAGTCCCATCCACCCTGCACCAGAAGATCAAAATCTCATTCAGTGGAAAGATTGTTACCCTGGAAGGTGATGAAGCCTCAGTGGTAGCAGAATTGAAGATGGAAGAAAGCAACATGAAAGGGTTTACCACAGCCATAATTGGCCAGGAAGCGAACTAGCAATCAGAGGTGTACTGGGGCCCATGGATTCAGGGATACATGTAGAAGCACCACACTCCTAGAAAAGGACTAGGTGCCCATGAATAGGGAATGCCGACCTTCAATATTGGGGCAGGAGAATGGAAGATCACGAGATTCGGTTACACAGGCTCTCAAAGAGTTGTTCACAAGATAACTTTTTCAAAGAAGCTGTAATAGCCCTATAAAGGAACCCCCAAGCCTTTTACTCATCAGGGGAAGATCGTTCCGGGATTTGAGATTTTCTCCGACATAGTCAACTACAGTAAAAATGGTAAAAACTTTATAACCTGTGTAAAGAAGGCCAGTCGTCAGCTAGATGTAGGGGCAATCCTAGATTAGACCAAGAATGATAAATAGGTACGCCTGAATAAGGTCAAGAAGCTGAGTAGAGAGGAAGAAATCCTCGACACCCTAACTAAGCACCTTCAGGCACAACTCAAGATAGTAGAGGAAGTAAGGAGCAAGAGAGGTAGCTTGAACCAAGCCATCATAGACATAGTCATGACTATGAAGGGAAAAGTAAAGGTATAGGAGGAGGATGATGAGGATATCCTGCTAAAGCCAGTTGCCGTAGGAGAATCATTCGCAACAGAGCTAGACCCTATTGATTAGGATGACTCTTTTGTTTCCATTTCTAGCATGCTCAAAATGAATAATGTACTTTATGATGATAATAAGATGAAGAACTTTGCTTATTTGGATTATGTTTCTAATTATGATTCCATGCATCCATTCCAGTATTCATCTAGCATTTTTAACATCAATAATGATATTACAAAAGACATTAATTTAAACACGAAAGATGATCCAAAAATGGTATACATTTCCAATCAATTGCCCATCGAACAAGAGAGAGAATTGATAAAGGTACTAAAAAATCATATTTTAGCCTTTGCTTAGTCTCATGAAGATATACCTGGACTTGATCAACACATCGCCGAGCACAAGATCCCTATAGACTTGAAAATTTGGTGGGTAAAGCAAAAGATGAGAAGAATGCATCCAGAGTTGGCAAAAAAGGTCAAAGCAGAGGTGGAAAAATAGATCAAGGCAAATTTCATCGAAGTACGTTGAGTATCCCACTTGGCTATCCAATGTAGTCCCCGTACCCAAGAAGAATGGTGATGTCCGAGTTTGCGTCGACTTCAGGGACTTGAATAAGGCTACCCCTAAGGAAGATTTCCTGCTATCACGCATTTATGTTCTAGTAGATAGTGCGCTAAGAGCGGCCATGTATTCCTTTATAGATGGATTCTTGAGATACCACCAGATCCTTATGAACATAATAGACAAGTTAAAAACTGCATTCATCTCGGAGTGGGGAACTTATTGTTTTAGAGTAATGCCTTTTAGACTCAAGAATGCAGGGGCAACCAACCAATGAGCAGTCACGACCTTGCTACAAGACTTGGTCCATAAAGAGTTTGAGGTCTATGTAAATGACATGCTTGTAAAATCCGTTACACCAGAAGAACACCCGGGAGTGCTAGAATGATTCCTCACAAGGATTGAAAAGTACAACCTCTGTTTGAACTAAAAAAAGTGCATATTCAGCGTCACATCAAGCAAATTACTAGGGCACGTGGTTAGCCAAAGAGGCATAGAAATGGACCTCGATAAGGCTAATGCTATTAGGGAAATGCCCGTACCAAAAACTGAGAAAGAAGTAAGAAGTTTCTTGGGATCCACATAGTATGTCAGTTTCTTTATAGCATGGTTGACCACCACATGTAAGCCTATCTTCAAACTCTTGAGGAAACAACAGCCGATAGGGTGGAATGACCAATGCAAGGAAGCCTTTAATAGAATTAGAGCTTACCTGATGACCCTCCGGTACTGAAACCGCCGATCCTCTGAAGGCCACTAATTCTCTACTTGGCGATAGAAGAAATGCCTGTGGGGGCCATGTTATTCTAAGAACGAGAAGACAAGAGGGAACACACAGTTTATTACCCCAGCAAGAAGTTACTAAAGTATGAGACTTGATACACCATCACTGAAAAGACTTATTCCGCCATGGTCTGACTCACCAGAAAGCTCAGGCATTACTTCCAATTGTACAGAATCCAAGCAGTCGTGAAAGTGGATCTAATAAAGTACTTATGTCTGGCTCCCTCACTAACGAAAAACTGGCAAGGTGGCTCTTATTGCTGTTAGAGTTTGATATTGAGCACGTAATAAAAAAAAACCATCAAGGGTAGAGCAGTGGCCGAATTCCTATCAAATCAACCACTTAAGGATGGAGAATAGGAAAACCTAGAATTTCTCGATGAATGTCCCACAGCCACCATAGAGAACCCTGGAAGATGGACCATGTTCTTTGACGATGCCTTCAACAAGCGAGGATATGGTTTGAGAGTTATCATCTTTACGCCAGACGAAGCACTCATACCATTGTCAAAACAATTAGAATTTTTCACCATGAATAACGGGGCAGAGTATAAAGCCTGTTTGTTCGGAATGTCTACCCTAATCACTCTCAGAGCCGATAAAGTCAAAATTAATGATGATTTGGCTTCGGTGATCCAACATGTCATAGGGGACTGGGAACTAAAGGATGAATCCCTCATGCCTTACTTAGAAGCTGTATGGAGAAAAGCCATGATGTTTAGCGAATGCAAATTCAGTCACATGTCCAGCAAGGAAAATCAGATGGCAGATGCATTGGCCACTTTAGCCTCCATGTGGGAAGGGCCCCAAAAGCAGGCAATCAGACCCCTTGCTATGGAAAAAGCCTAATCTCCTTACTACATCTGCACAATAAAAGACATCGAGGAAGAAGGAACCCCCTAGTATTCCGACATCGTCAAGTTCCTTGAAAATGGAGAATTCCCAACTGAGGCTACAAATTCCGACAGAAATATGCTGAAAAAGCTTATTGTGCGATTCTGCCTAATTAAAGGAGATCTATTTAAAAGGACCTTTGATGGCCTATTGCTAAAATGCCTGACACAGCAAGAAGCGGAAAGGGTGATGAAAGAAGTACATTTAGGAGACTGCGGTCCACACATGAATGGCATCATAATGCTAAAGAAAATCCAAAGAATGGGGTGCTTTTTGCTGACCATACTAGCTGATTGTGTTCAAGAAGCATGGACTTGCTACGCCTACCAGATATACGGAGATACGAGCCATTTACCTCCGACAACATTACAAATCTTAACAACACCTTGGCCATTCTCGGCCTGGGCAATTGATATCATTGGTGGAATAAGACCTTCTTTGACCAACAATCATCGCTTCATTATAGTAGCAGTTGATTACTTTTCTAAGTGGGTTGTAGCAGAATCATATACAAGCATCACGCCCAAGAAAATGGCTCAATTTATTCAGCGACACATCTTCTCCAAGTACAGCATTCCTTATCATGTGGTGAGTGACAATGGTGTGCAATTCCGAGGAGAAACAATTAATCTTATTGAAAATCATAGGATTGAGCATCATCGCTGTTCGCCTTATCGCCCTCAAGCCAACGGAGCTGTGGAAGCAGCTAATAAGACAATTAAGAAAATCCTCTCCAAGAAGATTTCCAACGACTGAGATTGGGCCGATCATTTACCCTATGCCTTGTGGGGCTATAGAACCAATGTCAAGACTCCTACGGGTCAAACTGCTTTTTCCATTATCTATGGGATGGAGGTGATATTACCCGTTGAAATGGAAATCAAGTCTTTGCGTATAGCCCATGAAGCCAGACTTATCAAAGATAAATGGGCAAAAGCGAGGCACGAAGAACTAACCTTGATCGACAAAAAGCAATTAGCTGCATTGGAAAATCTACATTTATACCAATAGCGCATGGCCAGAGCTTACAACCGCAAAGTCAATGGGGAGAGCCAACCTTTGAAGCTGGGCAATTTAGTCTTAAAGAAATCTCATAAAATGTACATGGATGCTTGAGGGAAATTCCAGCCGAACTAGGGCGGTAAAGATAACAGATCTAGATGGCAACAAATTCGTGAATCCGGTCAATCGCTATAAGCTGAAGCGTTATCTCATATAAAAAAAGAAATAAGAAATAATAATAATAATAATAATAATAATAATAATAATAATAATAAAGTCTGTCAAGAGTTGGTAAAGGCTCTTGAGCAAAATTAAAGACTCCAAAACAAAAGAGTGGAGTCTTAGGTAAAATCCGCTTGAAGCCTCAGGCAATGGTGGGCATTTCTTAGAAATAAATACCACTTGTCCTCCATAATAAATAATATCTTTTGTAATAACATGTTCATGTTAAAAATACTAAATGAGTGCACTAAATGGAAACTGTAAATTGTGTAATAAAACACGCATTCAAATAACATCTTTTCATCTTTATTATACATAAAGGTGCATTATGAACAGGGAATGGAAACAACAAAGCAAACAATGAGGCTTGATGACTTTATTCTCCGATGGGAACAAAAAGACACATGATGGCAAGCTCAAAGACCCTTAAGGAAGCTGCAGAGTCTCTGCATCTCAATGAGCCTCTCTCCAAGGGTAGGAAGCCCACGAGTACTTGCAACCCAGATGCGATAAGCCTCAGAAAGATGAATATCAAAAGGCATGGAGTAATTCTTCTCCACCTGAGCGTGACTAGTCCACCTCACGTCATGATAATAGACCCGAGTATGGGATAACTCTAGGCCAATTAGGGTGTACAGGGATGCATGAAACCTCTAAGAATGGCCTTACTGCCTGCACAAGCGACCAGGAGAGTAGGTGATGATCTCGGAAAGGGCGATGAGGACCACACCACCTCTACCGACATCAGTAGTCACATTCGAGATACCCCACCAAGGGTAAACCCAACAAATATCCTTAGTAGCTCTGCTACCCATAAAATCAACCCACTCCTCGATAGTGAAGTCTCTATAAATGATTGCTACTATGAACTATGGAGAGGCCCTCGGATAATAATCCATGCTTGCGGGAACAGACAACAAGGAAAGCTTGTCCTAGAGCCAAAGCTACAAAAGTAACAAATGACAAAAAAAAATGAAAAAAAAGAGAAAAAAAGAAAAAGAAGACAAAAAGAAAAGAAAAGATAGCCTGCTAGATTGAAAACCTGAAAAGGCGATCTAGGCAAAAATTAAGGCAAGCCTGATGGATCAAAAACTGAAAGGGTGGTTCATGCAAAAAGAAAAGCTCAAATAAAAAGTTACCTAAAGAAGAAGCCTGCTACCCCTGGTAGTAGCTTCAGTTCTATTCTGAGAAGTGCTCACAAAGATCAGTGTCTCAGCCAAACTAACCATAATGGGAGATTTCCCCTCTAACATCTGGTCAATGATAGTCACGAAGGCAAAACTGCAAACCATAGTGGGAACCCCATAAAGGAAGACCCCTAACAAAAGTAGATAAATTAGCAGAAGCCAACTTGCGTCATTAGGGGAAAGCCCCCTAACTGCGTCAAAAGACACATCTAACCTCAAGCCATCATCACAAGTCAATTGATGCCTATTGAATCACTATAGCTGAAAAATGATTCATCAACAAATTAGAAAATTCAGGGCGATGTGCCGGGATAACCGGAGGCATATCGACAGAGGACCAAAGAAGCCCATAGAACTCCTCATACAAGGGGCATAGCTCATGATCCCCGAACCAAAACACGCTATCAACAGGATCCTAGAACCTAATAGTAGCTTGGATTACATTGTCTTTGACAAAAATGCGGTAATACTCCTTCATGTGTGACAAACCACAAACCCTGAGATGATCCCAACCATCAGAGTTCTTCAGATAAACATTCAGATCAGCACGAAAATGGATGTCACCCTCAATAGAAAATTTTCATAAGGGTAATAGTTTGCTATTCATAGTTTATGGGGTAATATGCTAATATCTGGCAGAGTACCCCGATAAACTTGACCAATAATGAAAAAGAAATATAAGGCGAGGGAATAAAGAAAATTTTATTTGTGCAAAAATGTGTTCATACAAAGGGGCGCATTGCAAATAGCCTAAAAGAAAGCAAAGCAAAACAGAAAAATAAAAGAAAAGAAAAAGTCTATCTAATCGCCCTATGGGAAGAATCTGGGAGGATTGCCTTATCCCTGCTGTGGTTGCTGCTGTGGGTTGTCCACCTAAAGCATCCCCAACTAAGCTAGGAGCCTTCGAATCTCCAGCTGCAACATTTTAACACGAATCATTCATATGCATTTCATGATATGCCATGCATCATCACTAACATAATTAAATAACAAACATACCGCTATATCTGAGTTTTGGGTCATCATGAAGCATTGCTGCCCTTGAATATACACCATATCAGAGATGCTATCAGTAATGGGCACCTATAAGAATGGCAGATCAAAGCAAGTCAGAACTGTCGTAATCCTAAATTAAAAGGAAAAAGGAGAAATGACAGAGGAGACTAACATGAGTGGCACGAGCAGGATGGAAAGTCACCGGACGCTCAGGATCAAGAAAAGGCAAAATGACTGGAGAATAAATGCTCAATTCAGGGTGGTACATATGAATATGGGAGGCTGATACTCGAATTCCTGATGCCCCTCCACCATCGTTAGGCCCTAGGATGGGACTGATGATGCCGAAGAGCTACCCAAATGAGTAGAAGTAGTCACAGGTCTCTTCCTACCCTTGTGATCCTGTAAAAACAACAGAGAAAGGTCGGGTCATTCTAACTAAGCGCGCTAGCCGAAACAACGATAACTATAAAAGAAAGAAAGACTCAAGCGAGTGAAAGTGAACGTACCGTCATCCAGACAGCCTAAAGCAAACCTGATCTGGCTTAGCCACCGGGGGCAGAAGTCAAAGGGGTAGAGGCCTCGGGGATAGAAGCCGAAGGATCATCATCCTTATTAGGGTTGTAGATATCCTATTGAGGTGAGATAGGAATAGGATCCTATCTGGCCATCCAAGCAGCTGTAAAGTTAGGCAAGCGGTGAGGCTAAAAGACTCACTAAGGCACCTTAGGAGGAATAGAACGCGACTTAAGAGGAAGATGTCAGCCCTGAATGTGATCTCCTAGGTACCATACCAGAGAGAAGGGGGTCTCTATGATCAATCGGGTGTTCACGAACTCCCTAGCAAATCTCATGACCTCCGGCTAGTAAAGAGCATGCCCTCAAGGCTGCATCCTAATCTAAAAAAAAGGAAGAAAGCTAGATATCAGTACAATGATTGTAGCAGATATAGCAATTAAAGCAAAGCAAGAAAATTATGAGACACCTGCTCAAAGAAAGGGTACGAAGACGGGCAGAAAGAGCAGAACCGAACACCATTTCCCAACGGCAAAAACAGTGTGGTAGTCGAGGGCAGAATGGGAAACCACTACTGGGCCTGAGCTTGGTCATCGAAAGGATCCCCATCTCGAAGAACCAGATCTACTAGCAGTTGAGAAAGAGATCATAACATAAGAAATGTACAAAATACTCATAAAGAAAAGAGATAAGGGTTAAGTCCTTATATAAACAATCTAATGACAAGACTTGAACTTGTCAATGTTGTTCCTTATGCACTGGTCAAGAGCCTAGTACATGTGACCCAATACGGCCGACAAAATATAGAGATTCACAATCAAACCCCCGATGGGAAAACTCAGCCACAACAAGGTAGCGGCCATAAAAGCTCTAGCCTTGTAGGTAACAGTCAGATACCCTCTATCCCCAGAGGTCCAAAAAGTCATGAGTTTCTCGCAAAAAACTTGGCCCTGCTTGTCTCCGGAGTATCCAATCAAAGCTTTAATGATCTCCACATTGAAATTATAATAAGTGGAACAAGCGATGAAATGGATCACATTATCGTGGAAGGGTAGACCTGTAATAGTGTAGATATCCAACGAAGTGATAGTATACTCCCCACAACGGAAATGGAAAGTGTGGGTAGTATCGGACCACCTACTCAAGATGTAGGTAGATGTACTGGCTGGGATGTATGGATACTTGTAGTGCCTGACGTACTTGCAATTCCTGACCATCCTCCCCAAAGTGGCACCGGGGGATAGCACCTTATATCATTTATAAAAGTGGGTAATGCTAGCGTTGTCATTCTTAGTAACCTAAACAATGCATACACATGTATCACACACCAATTTTTGACAATTCACACGATTGTCGAAAATAATAAATCATTGCATTAAATGAATTTTCGTATTAAAAATATATATAAATAAATAATAAAATGGATAGGTCTTTGCGCAAAATAAAAACAACAGTAAGGCTTACCAAAGTCTAAGAAAGATGGTCTAAAGGCTTCAAAGCAGGTGGAATAAATCCCCTAGAGCGATCCCATGATACATCCAATTTGGCAGAAGCCCATACAAAGCCTCGCCCGGAACTTCAGAAAGTTCCACTTGTTTGACATTAATAAGCACGTTCTGAGTAGTCACTTGAATGGCTGGCAGATTTAAATAGATGTTATAAAGCTTGAACCATATTGAGACCCCGCAGAATCTAAAGAGAAGGGGCAGAAAATGAAAGAAATCGTCGTCGAGAATAGCTCAGAGGCAGAAATTTTTAGAAATCAGGAGAAGAAAATGCAAAAGAAAGAAGAGAGAATTGCTGGTGTGAAGAAAATGGGAGCCAAGCTGCTGTTTTTATAGACCACTGGTAATTAACCCATCGGCTAATTACCTATCCAGCTGTCATACATTTACGTGTCCCACGCATTTACGCGTAATGGCTATAAAAGTTACCGTTATATAGGTAATTAGCCCGCAGGCTAATTACGTGAATTTTTAAAAATGTTGCAATTTTGCTTTGTTCATCCATTTTCTACATCGTTTTCAAAACGAGCGGACGTAAAAGCTATTTTTACACAGTCACACATGCATTAAGCATCCAAAAATATTTATTTCAACCTCCGGTCAATTCCTTAACCTTACGCAACTCATAAAAAAAAATTTAATCGAAGGGGCAAAATATATTTAGTTTTAAAATTTATCGATTAAAAATATTTTTAACTCATTGGATCCCACACACGCTGTTTTGTCTGTTTCGCATACGACAAAATTTCTAGCATAAAATTTATGTATGCGAGGGGCAAACTATTAGCCCAGATCTATTCCAGGCCGATGAGGAATAATGCCTATTTCATTCAGCAATCAAACAAATGAGCTGAAAAGGACCGAATTGTCATCCAAAATCCGAAACTCAAAAATCCACATTCGAGGGTTGGTTCAATTTAGCATTTTCTTTTGAAAAATCAAAAAGTCAAAGTTTGGTCAAACATAGGTAATTAGCTCGCCGGCTATTTATCGATCTACAATAAAAAAATCAAATCTTACCGAGATTCGGCCAGGATTTACAGGATCTGATGTAAAATCTTATCAGAGTGGTAACTAGCCCGCCGGCTATTTACCTATGTAGTTAGCCCGCCGGCTAATTACCACCCTTCTATATAAAGGGGTGCACCCCCCTCATTTGCACGAGGAGACGGAAATTTTCAAAATCCCAAAATTACTTCTATATCCTTTTTCAGTTCCGGGAATCCTAAAAGCCCCAAAACTCTATCAAAATAATCCCAGATCTGAGTTCTATCACCGATATTCGGAATAAACTCACTTCACGGTCTTTTTAGATCAAGATCCTATAGTGATCTTTGGTCTAAAAATGACCAAATCTCACATTTTCCTTTAGAAATAATCTAAGATTATAGTCATAACTTGGGTTAAATCTATTTTCCAATCAAATCACAACCTCTAACAACTTCGGTCCTGCACCAGCTCTCAAGTCATCCTGGACAGATGAAAAGTTAAACTGAGGGTAACTGGCTCTAAGCCCACCTTTTAAATACATTAAAATACATTTTTATTACTTTATTATTACATATTGCATTCCATTTCTCTGGTTAAGTGAACCAATAGTGCCACTTAAATTATAATATGTGTGAATAAGGTCACAGGTACGGACAAACATCTAGAATGCGAGGAAACTCTATCCGAGTTTTCAGGCCCAGACCCAAATGCTATCGGTACTCTGCCAAAAATTTGGTAGAAAATGTCTATTTATTAAGCCGTTATAATGCCCGTTTTATTTCTTGAATTTAATTCTTAAATAAAGCCGTTGTAATGCAGAAACCACCACAAATTCCAAAATTCTAAAAATTATCCAAATAATTTGAACAATATGAGTAACTAATATGTCCAAACTCAGAATCTCATTTTCTTTTTGGTATAAAAATGCCATTTTAGGATAGTATACAAAAATTCCCAGTGGAGCTAAACCGGGTGGCAACTCTATTTTATTTTTAAATTAAGTAAAAATGCTTTATTTCAAAAATATCTTTTCTCAATAAAATGTGCAAATATATTTCTCAATATAATCATATTTTTGGCTTATAAAGCCACCTCATTTAAACACCGCAGTTTCCTCAATAAAATGTGCAAAGGTATTTGTGTCACGAGTACTCACTTTTTAGAAAAGGAACACTTACTTGCAAAAGTCAGTGGGAGAAATCTTGAACTGGAAGTTCAAGAGGAAGAAATAGATGATCAATTGATTGACCCCATTCTAGATACATAGGAAAGTGTGATCCAAGAACAACCTATCAAAGCACAATCATTGTGAAGATTAGGTCATGTTCATAAAGGTCCCAAAAGATATGGTTTTATCATCATGGATGATTGGGTATTATATCTCATGGAGGATGTTGAACTAAGAACCTTTGATGAAGCGATGAAAAGCTCAGATTCTTATAAATGGCTGAAAGCCATGATATCAAAAATGGATTCCATGTATGAAAACCAAAGTTGTAAATTAGTCGATGCACCAAAAGGGATTAGACCCATCGGGTGCAAGTGGGTCTTCAAGAAGAGGACTGACATTAACGGTAAAGTAATTACCTATAAATCAAGGTTGGTTGTGAAAGGTTATAATCAACATGAAGGTATTGACTATGATGAAACTTTCTCACCGGT
Organism: Euphorbia pulcherrima; assembly: GCA_947683365.1. Classification (NCBI taxonomy): domain Eukaryota; kingdom Viridiplantae; phylum Streptophyta; class Magnoliopsida; order Malpighiales; family Euphorbiaceae; genus Euphorbia; species Euphorbia pulcherrima. The sequence goes on along the minus strand of CANTUS010000013.1, from coordinate 16,936,263 downwards.
AGCCATGCATAAATCCATAAGAATAGTTCTCGCCATTGCTGATCATTATAATTATGAGATCTGGCAGATGGATGTTACAATAACATTCTTGAATGGGGATTTAGACCGGGATGTGTATATGACACAACCTAAGGGTTTTACATCTCAGAATGGCTCAAAGGTATGCAAACTACAAAGGTCTATTTATAGACTTAAGCAATCATCCAGGAGTTGGAATATTAGGTTTGATCAGACAATCTGTGAACTGAATTTCTCTCCAAACATTAATGAGCCTTGTGTTTACAAGAAGGTTAGTGGGAGTGCATTCGTTTTCTTAGTATTGTATGTTGATGACATTCTACTAATAAGAAATGACATTTCTCTTCTTCAAAGTATTAAAATATGGTCGTTAAGAAAGTTCTCCATGAAAGACGTTGGAGAAGCAGCGTTTATACTAGGTATAAAGATCTATAGAGATAGATTCAATAGGCTGTTAAGTCTTTCTCAAAGCATATATATAGATAAGGTACTGAATAGGTTCAGCCTTGAGCATTCAAAGAAAGGTTATTTCTAGATTACAAAGGGGGATAAACCTATCTAAGATTGAGTGTCCGAAGATAGCTTAGGAAACAATACACATGAAGGATATACCATATGCATCTGCAATAGGATCCATCATGTATGCTATGATATGTACTAGGCCAGATGTCTCTCAAGCCTTGAGCTTTGTGAGTAGATATCAATCAGATCCAGGTGAAAAGCACTAGATGGTCGTCAAGGCAATTCTTAAGTACTTGAGAAGGACTAAAGATGAGTTATTGATATATGAAGAAGGTGATCTCATAATTATAGGTTACAGTGATGCGAGTTTTCAATCTGACAAGGATGACTTTAAGTCCCAGTCAGGTTTTGTGTATGTATTAAATGGAGGGGCAGTATACTGGAAAAGTTCCAAGCAAGAAACTACTACTGATTCACCACAGAGTTTGAATACATAGCTGGCTATGAAGCAGCAAAAGAAGCTATCTAGTTAAAGGGATTTATTGGTGATCTCGGTATGGTGCCTGATATTATTAATCCAATTACTTTGTATTGTGATAACAATGGTGCTATAGCTCAAGTAAAAGAACTATGATCTCACCAAAAAAATAGACATGTATCTAGAAAGTATCATATAATCAAGGAGATTGTTGATACTAAGATGATAAGATTAGAATATGTCCCCATTAAACAGAACCTCGCGGATGGTCTGGCGAAGCCATTGACGCGAGTCAAACATGACCAGCATGTGAAAGCATATGGATTGAGGCATATGGCTAATTAGCCTTAGTGCAAGTGGGAGTTTGTTAGATATGATGTATGCCCTTAAGGCAATCAAGGTGATATAGCTTAATTATGTATTAGTACGAACAATTTGTTTAATTCATACAGGCATTTAATATTTTGTTTATATCGATGTGTTCATATAAATTATGACTGGTTAAAATATATCCATTGACTTAAGCAAACCAAAGGAATGCTTTCCACATATAATATACTCATGTAGTCTTGCCCTTAAGTGAGCAAGGCCCTCGTACGTTATGCAAGGGGCGTGATCAGATCCATCCCCTTCAAGCCCTAAGCAAACTTGGAGATACTTCACGAAAAGATACCTAAGTAGGTTTAGGGGTAAAGAATGCAGATGCTATGCAATCTTGAAATTTGTTTAATGTTGAAATTACTACATATTCCATGATTCCAAAATTTAATTTGAACAATAATTTAACTACTGTGTCAAAAACAGAATTTTTATAAAAATTGGGTTTTTATAAAAATAATCTTTTTAGTCCCCATCAGAGTCACCACTGTGAGCGGACGAGGTTTTTAAAGGGAGAAATTGCACACGGGGTGCGGTGCGCGAGGCGCGATTCGGCTTAGTGTAGTTTGAGGAAACCGCAACGCCATTCTTTTTAATAAAATATTTGGTCTTATTAAAGAGAAAATTAATTTTATTTTTTTTACGTAGACTTATTGAATGTATGAAAAACGTCGCTTTTTATGAGCCAAAAATGTGATTATATTGAGAAATATATTTACACATTTTATTAAGAAAAGATATTTTTAAAGTAAAGCATTTTTACTTTACTAAAAAATGAAATAGAGTCGTCACTCGGTTCAGCTCCACCAGGAATTGTAATATAGTGATCCTAAATAGGATTTTTATACCAAAAAGAAAGTGAGATTTTGAGTTCGGACACAATAGGTACTCATATTGTTCAAATTGTTTCAAATTAACTTTGGAATTATGGAATTTATTGTAATTTCTGCATTACAACGGCTTTATTTGAGAAGTAAGTTCAAGAAATAAAACAGTTATTATAACGGCATAATAAATTGATATTTTCTACCAAAATTTTGGCAGAGCAATGACATCACTTAGGTTTTGGTCCGGAAACTCAAATAGAGTTTCCTCACATTCTGGACATTTTACCCGTACCTGCACGCTTATTTACATGTTTTATAGCTTAAGTGGCACTAGCGGCTCACTTAACTAGATAAATGAAATGCAATGTGCAATAATAGAAATGATATAAATTAACTTAAGCGAATTTAAAGGTGGGCTTGGAGCCAATTACTCTCAGTTTACCTTTTTGTCTGTCCAGGATAACTTGAGAATCGGTGCAGGATCAAAGTTATCAGAGGTTGTGATTTGGTTGGAAAATATGTTTAACCTAAGTTATGGCTATAATCTTGGATTATTCCTAAATGAAATACGGGGTTTTTGAGAAATTCAGTCATTTTTAGACCAAAGATCATTGTGAGATCTTGATCTAAAAAGACAAAAAAAATGAGTTTATACCGAGTGTTGGTAGTATAGTTCGAATTTAGAAGTGCTTTGGCAGAGTTTCGGGGCTTTTAGGACTCCCAAAATGATGATGGCATAAATGATTCTTTTGTATGTGTATGTGTGTGTGCTTCCCTTGAAAATTAGAGGGGAACTCCTCTATTTATAGAGGGGTGGCAATTAGTCGGTGGGCTAATGACATATCTGACAAAAGTTGATTCGGATTCCATAAATTTTTGCCAGATCTCGATAAGATTTGATTTTTTTTACTATAAAGAGGCGATTACTCGGCGGGATGATCACCTATGTTTAACCAAATTTTGTCTTTTTTATTTTTAATAGAAAATGCTAAATCGAAACTTCCCTAGAATGTGGATTTTTGAATTTTGGATAATACTTCGGTCCTTTTTGGCTTTTTTTCTGATCGCTGAACGAAATACGCGTGATTCCTCATTGGGCCGAAATAGACTTGTGCTAACAGTCTGCCCCTCGCATACATAAATCATGTTCTAGATATTTTGTCATATGCGAAACAAACAAAATAGTGTGTGTGGAATGCACTGAGTTAAAATATTTTAATCGACAAATTTTGAAACAAAATATATTTTGCCCCTTCGATTAAAAATTTATTAGTGAATTGCGTGGAAAAATTGACTGGGGGTCGAAATAAATATTTTTACGTGCTTAATGCATGAACGACTGTGTAAAAATAGCTTTTAGGTCCGCTTGTTTTATAAACAATGAAGAAAATTCATGAAATATGCAAAAATTCAAAAATTGTTAAAATACACGTAATAAGCCGGTGAGCTAATTACCTATATAATGGTAACCTTTATAATCGTTACGTGTTTATGCGTTCAATGAGTAAACGCATGATAGCTGGCTAGACAATTAGCCTACTGGCTAATTATGCATGTAATTAGTCCGACGGCTAATCTCCTACGGGCTTTATATACAACTCCTTGCGTTAATTTTTCTTCACACCGAAAAATCTTCTCTTCTTCTCGTGCAATTTTTGCTTCTCCTTTCCACAAATATTTGCCTTTTTTTAGCTATTCTTGCAAATGACTTCTCTGATTTTCTTCCCTTTTCTGCCCCTTCTACTCTGATTTTATGGGGTCTCGATTTGGTACAAGCTTTATAATATCTGCTAGGATTTACCGACCATCCAAGTGACCATGCGTAATATAATTATCGATGGTGAACAAGTAGAGCTCTCCGAAGTTCCTCACGAGGCATTATATGGGCTTCTACTAACTTGGAAGTATCACGCAATCACTCTTAGGGATTTCATTACGCTTACTTTGAAGCCTTCTGGCCATCTTTCTCAGATCTTGGTAAGCTTTACCGCTATTTTCATATTTTTTTATTCATTTGTTATTATCATGTTATTTATTTATCATTATTTTTATTTATGCCTTTTTTTTAAATCATGTCATGAATTTATTGGATGCAATGACTTTCAATAATCGTATGATTTATCGAAAATTAGTGTGTGATTAGTGTACATGCATTATTTTTGCAGGTCACTGGCCATAAGGGTGGCAACATTTCCCACTTTTATAAGTGGTACAACGTACATTCTCCTAGCGCTAAGGCCATTGTTGACAAGACGTCCCTGGGGAGGATGATGGGGAATTTCAAGTACATAAAGTCTCGCAAATATCCGTACATCCCGGCTGTTACCTCTACCCGTATCTTAAGTAGATGGTCAGATACTACCCACACTTTCCATTTTCATTGCAGGGAGTATACTATCACTCCGCTGGATTACTGTGCTATCACAGGTCTTCCCTTCCATGGTAATGTGTTTCACTTTAATGCTTGTTTTACTTACAACAATTTCAAGATGGAGACCATTGAGGCTTTTATCGGATATTCTGGGGATAAGCCGGGGCGAGTTTCTTGCAAGAAGCTCATGAATTTTTGGACTATTGGGAATAGAGGGCACTTATCTTCTACTTGCGAGGCTAGAGCCTTTATGGCTGCTACTTTGTCCTAACTTTGTTTTCCTACTGGTTGTTCGATCGTGAACCTTCATATTTTTGCCTACTTTGATTGATCCCACTTGCTTTGATGAGTACATTGGGCCATTTGTATTGGGCTCTCCATCAATGCGTTAGGAATAGGATCGGAAAGTTTAAATCCTGTATTCAGATTGTCTATGTAAGGGCCTAACTCCTTTTTCTTTCTTTATGAGCATTTTGCCCTCTTTTATCGTTTTTTGACTTTTGCAGATCTGGTTCTTCGAGATGGTGATTCTTCTAAGGACCAAGCTAGTGCAAACAGCGGCTATCCATTCAGTCCTCATTCACCATATTACTTGCGTGGTTGGGAGATCGAGTCACCTTCTTATCTTTCTATCCACTTTTGTTCTCTAAACTCAGAGCAGCTATATCTTATAGTGTTCTTGGCTTTCGCTCGCTCTCCACTATACCTTCTACAATCATTGTACCAACACTTAGCTTATTTTCCTTTCTTTCAGATTATGACTCAGCCTTGGGGGCATGAACTTCATTGCCGGATGTTATAATGTTTGCGGGGGAATTTGTGAATAATCAGCTAATTTTAGAGACTCCCTTCTCCTTCGAGTGGTTCCTCAGGGAGTGTATCCAGGGTTAGCATCTTCCTCCCAGGATGCGTTCTATCCCTCTAGATGTGCCTCGATGGATCTTCAAGCCTCGGAGTACATCGGACTTTGCACAATTGGCTTCTAATGGCATTTCCAGTGCTTTCTTGGAGCCACCCTGGGGGTATATGGTGTTTTACCATTCCCAGCTACTTGGATGGCCAAAGACTAATCCAGTTCCTATCGAGCCTCAGCCAGACATTCATAATCTAATTGAGGGTGATGGTTCTTCCACTTCTGCCCCTAGCGAGTGAGCTAGGTCGAGTTCTATTAGGGCTGTCTGGATAACGGTATCTCTTTTTCTTTGATTTGGATTTCCTTGTCGATTGGCAATCCTTTTATGCTTAGCTTGACTAATTTGCCCGTGCTTCAATGTTCCTATAGGATCACCAAGGCAGGAAGAGTGCTATGCCCACTTCAACCTATGTTGGGAGCTCTTCAGCTTCATCTATTCCACCTTAGAGTCCAGTGATAATGGAGGGACATCAGGGATCCCAATATCAACCATCCAAGTTCCTGATCATCTCAGGGTCTATAGTTTACTGGATATGAAGGAATACTGCCATATTTTGTTAAGGACAACATGATTCATGCTGTTGTCAAGTTTTGGGATCCTAATGACAATGATTTCTTTTTCGGAGATCACGAGTTGTGCCCATTGAATGAAGAATTATGTGGAATCTTGAGAACTTTAGCTAATATACCTCCAGCCATTCTGGCACATCATCCTGAGTTTTCTGAACTGTTGATGACCATTGCCAGCTGCAGCAATTTGATAGGTATCGGTTGATTTGTAACAAGGGCTTGAGGTTGGACGTGGCTTTTAATATAGTTAGGAATCTTTCTCCTAATGATGCAAGCTGGCTTTTGCTTATTTGTTTACTTTTGATGGGAGTCTTTCTTTGTGAGACTCCTTCCATGGTTTGCAGTTTTGCCTTCTTGACTATAATTGATCAGATGCTAGAGGGAAAATTTTTGGCTGCAGTGAGTTTAGCTGAGACACTAATCTTTATGTGCTCTTCTCGAACTCGGACTGAAGCTATCACTAGGGCCACAGACTCCTCCTTCAGGTAGCTTTATTTTAGCCTTTCTTTTTGTATAAACCGCCCTTTTGGGTTTTTGTTTTATCAGGCTTGCCTTAATTTTTTCCTGGACCACCTTTTTAGGTTTTTAATCTAGTAGGCTGTTCTTTTTTCTTTTTTCCTTTTTTTTATCTTTTATTTTCTCTCTTTTTTGTAGCTCTAGCTTTGGGACAAGCTTTTCATATTGTCTATACCTACAAGCATGGATTATCAACTGAAGGCCTATTGGGCACGGAGCTCTTTAGTTCGCATCAGCAATTGTTCCCATAGAGACTTCACTGTCGAGGAGCGGGTTGAGTTCATGGGGAGCTGAACTGCTAAGAATATTCATTAGGTTTTCTCTTGGTGGGGAATCATGTATATGACTACTGATGTTGCTAGAGATGGTGTAGTCCTCATTGGTCTCTCCGAGATTGTCACCTACTCTCCTGGTTGCTTCTGTAGGCAGTACGGTCGTCCTTAGGGGTCCTCAACATCTTTATACACCCTCCTTAGCTTTGAACTTTCCTATACTTGGGTCTATCATCATGATGTGAGATAGGTCAATCCCTCCCTGGTGGAGGTGAACTATTATGCGCCTTTTCACATCCATCCTACTGAGGCTTATCGCATATGGGTTACAAGTATCTATGGGCTTGCCACTCTTGAGGAGAGGCTTACCGAGACTAAGAGACTCCATAGCTTCCATAGTGAACATTGAGCTTGTGTGTCTTTTGTTCTTGTGGAGAATAAAGGCTTCAAGCCTCATTGTTTCCTTTCTTCATTTCCATTTCCTGTTTGTAATGCACTTTGTGTGAAATAAGGATGAAAAATGCTATTTAAATGCGTGTCTCATTAAACAATTTATAATTTCCATTTAATGCACTCATGCAATACTTCTAACATTAATATGTTACTATAACAGAAATTATTTAAATAGGAAGGGTAGATGGTATTTATTCCCAAGAAATTATTTGGGGACTTTATTTTTTCTCGAGAGCCCTCACTAGCTCTTGACAGAACTTTGTGCACACATTTTTTTCTTTTTTTACACGAGATAGTGCTTCAGCTTATTGCAATTTACTGGGTTCATAAATTTTTTGCTGTCCAAATGTGTAATTTTGATTGCCCCTTTACTGAGAGTCTTGTTCACTATATATGGTCCTTTCCAGTTTGGTTAGAATTTTCCCCGAGCATCTATGTGTGTCTTACAAGATTGTTTTAAGACAAAATCACCTATTTTTAGAGGTTGATCTTGCCACTTGACTTTACGATTGTAAGCTCTAGCCATGCGCTATTGGTATAATTGTAGATTCTCTAACATAGCTAATCATTTCTCATCAATCAAAGTCAATTCTTCATGCCTTGCCTTTGCTCATTCATCTTTAGGAAGTCTCGCTCAAGGGCTACACGCAAATATTTGATCTCCATTTCAATGCGCAATACTGCCTCCATACCATAGATAAGAGAAAAAGGAGCTTGTCCTATAGGAGACTTGACACTGGTTCTGTACCCCCCACAAGGCGTAAGGCAAATGATCGGCCTAATCTCGGTAATTAGTGACCATTTTAGAGTGGATCTTCTTAACTGCCTTAGTAGCCACTTCTGTAGCTCCATTAGCTTGAGGTCAATAGGGTGAAGAGTGATGATGCTCAATCCCATGCTTCTCAATAAGATCGGTTGTTTCTCCTTGGAACTACACACCGTTGTCACTTGCTGTATGATGAGGAATGCCGTTTCTGGCGAAGATATGTCGCTAAATAAATCAAGCCATTTTCTTGGTTGTGATGCTCGTATATGACTCTGCTTCAACCCATTTGGAAAATTAATCAACTGCGACTATAATAAAGCGATGGCTGCTGGACGAGTATGGTCTTATCTCGCCGATGATATCGATTCCCCAGGCTGAGAATAGCTAAGGCATCGTCAAATTCTATAATGTTGTTAGGGGCACTGGCTCATGTCCCCATATATCTGACAAGTATGGCAAGTCTTTGCCTTTTGAATTTAATTGGCTAGTATAGTTCGCCAAAAGTATCCCATCCTTTAAATTTTCTTTAATATCATGACACCAGTCATATATGGATGGCAGTCTCCTGAATGTACTTCTTTTATCACCTTCTCTGCTTCTTGTTGAGTCAAACATTTTAACCATAAGCCATCAGCTGACCTTTTGAATAGATCTCCCTTAATCAAGTAGAACTGCATGGCGAGCTTTCTCAGTGTATTCCTATCAGAATGTGTAGCTTTGGTCAGGAATTCACCATTTTCAAGGAATTTGATGATGTCAGAGTACCAGGGCTCCTCTTCATCCACGTTGCCTTCTATCATATGGATGTAGTACATAGATCGGGTCGTCTCCATAATAAGGTGTTTGATTAGCTACTTTTAAGGCCCCTCCCACATGGAGGCTAAAGTGGCCAACGCATTTGCCACTTGATTCTCTTCTCAGGGCATGTGATGAAACTCGTATTTGCTGAACATTGTGGCTTTCCTCCATATAGCCTCTAGGTATGATCTGATGGATTCCTCCTTCAGTTCCTAATTTCCTGTGACATGTTTGATGACTAAAGCTGAATCGCCAATAATCTTCATTTTATCTGCTCTGAGAGTGACTAGAGCAGACATTCCGAACACATAGGATTCATATTCTAGTCCATAATTTATGGTGAGGAAATCTAATCATTTGGATAGAGGTATGAGTGATCCATTTGGCGTAATGATGATAACTCCCAAGCTAGCTCCTCGCTTGTTAACGGAACCATCAAAGAACATGGTCCATTTTTTGAGATTCTCTATTGTTACTGCAAAACATTCATTAGGGAATTCTAGATTTTTAGCTCTCCTTCTTTGAGCGATTGATTCGCTAGGAACTCAGCCACTACTCTTCCCTTGATGGTCTTCTTAATAACATATTCAATATCAAATTTTGGTAGCAATAATAGCCACCTTGCTAGTTTTTTGGTTAGCGAAGGGGCCTGGCATAAATACTTCTTTGGATCCACCTTTGCAACCGCTTGGATTCTGTAGGATTGGAAGTAATTTCTGAGCTTTTTAGTTAGCCAGACCATGGTGGCCCAGGTTTTCACCACATTGGTGTATCTTGTCTCATATTCTAGCAATTTCTTATTCAGATTAGAAATTGCGTATTCCTTTTTATCCTCATGCTCTTGATCCAGCATAGCTCCTATAGATGTTTCTTCTATTGCCAAATAGAGAATTAGTGGCTTTCCGTGAATTGGAGGTTTTAGCATAGGAGGGTTCATTAGATAAGCCTTAATCCTATCAAAGGCTTCTTGACATTGATCATTCCATTCTATAGGTTACTGCTTTCTCAAGAGCTTGTAGATAGGCCTATATGTGGTAGTCAATCGAGCTATAAAGCAGCTAATTTACTATATGGACCCCAAGAAACTCCTTACTTCTTTCTCAATCTTTGGTACGGGCATTTCCCTGATGGCATTGGCTTTATCAGGATCCATCTCTCTACCTCTCTTGCTAACCATGTACCCCAGTCATTTGCCCGACGTGACACTGAATAAGCACTTCTTTGGGTTGAGACGGAGATTGTACTTCTCAATCCTTGTGAGGAATTATTCTAACACTATCGGATGTTCTTCTGACATAGCAAATTTCACAAGCATGTTATCCATGTAGACTTCAACTTCTTTGTGGATCAAATCATGTAGTAATGTTATGACTACTCACTGATAGGTTGCCCCTATGTTCTTGAGTCCAAAAGGCATTACTTTAAAACAATACATTCCTCATTCTAAGTTGAATGCAGTTTTGAACTTGTCTATCACATTCATGGGGATCTAGTTGTATCCGGAGAACCCATCTATAAAGGAATACATGGTAGCCCTTGTAGCGCTATCTACCAGAACATCAATGTATGGCAACGGAAAATCGTCCTTAGGGGTAGCCTTGTTCAGGTCCCTAAAGTCTATAAAAACTCTGACATCGCCATTTTCTTAGGCATAGAAACCACATTAGATAGCCAAGTAGGATACTACATAACTTCCACAAAATTAGCCTTGATCTGTTTCGCTACTTTTGCCTTGACCTTCTCTGCCCATTCTAGATGCATTCTCCTTATCTTTTTTCTTTACTGTACGAATTTTCAGATCCGTAGGGTTCTTGTGCTCAGCGATGTACCGATCAAGTCTAGGCATGTTCTTGTGAGACCAAGCGAAGGCTAAGACATGATTTTTTAGTATTTTTACCAATTCACTCTCTTGCTCGATGGGCAGTTGATTAAAATGTATACCATTTTTGGATCATCTTCCGTATTTAAGTAAATTTCTTTTATAATATCATTTTTAATGTTAAAAAAATGCTAGATGAATGCTGGAATGGATGCATGGAATCGTAATCAGAAACACAATCCAAATATGCAAAGGTCTTCATCTTATTATCATCATAAAATATATTATTCAATTCAAACATATTGGAAATGGAAAAAAGAGACTCATCCTGATCCGTAGGGCTTGTTTCTGCAGCGAATGCTTCGTCTATGGCAGTTGGCTTTAGCAGGATGTCCTCACTATCTTTCGCTTCTAATTTCTCCTTGCCTTTCATGATTTTGACCATGCCCATGACAGCTGGGCTCAAGCAACCTCCCTTCCTCCTTGCTTCCTCCACTATCTTGAGTTATGCTTGGAAGTGTTTGGTTAGAGTATCGAAGATCCCCTCTTCTTTGCTCAGCTTTTTAATCTTCTTTGGACATACCTGTACATCGTGCTTGACTTGGTCCTGAATTGCCCTAGCATCAGGTGAACGATCTGCTTTCTTTATCATACTAGCAACAGGGCATTTACTGCGCTTATTGTAGTCGATTACATCAGAGAAGATTTCAAATCCTGGAACTATCCTTCCCTAGTGTGGAACAGGTTTGGGGGCTCCATTATAGGGTTGCTCTGACTTCCTCTAAAAGAATGTCTTGCTGTCGATTCTTCTGGTGCCTTTATAGCTGAGTCCTGCATGTTTCCATTCTCCTGTCGTTATATTGAAGGTTCGCATTCCTTGCTCATGGGCACCTAGTCCTTTTCTAGGAGTATGGCGTTTCTGCATGTAACTTTGAAACCAAGGGCCCCAATGTACTTCCGGTTGCTAGTTAGACCCTTGACCGATTGTGGCTGTTGTAAACCCTTTCATTTGTCTCTCTTCCATTTTTAGAGCTGCAGTGAATTATGCTTTATCAGCCTCCAAAGTGATAACCTTCCCTTCGAATTGAATTTTAACCTTCTGGTGAAGGGTAGATCGGACTCCTCCCAAAGCGTGGAACCATGGTCTCCAAGGAGCATAGAGAAAGTCATCGGGTTGTCTATAACTGTAAAAAGCACAATAGAAGAGATCTTCCCGATAGTTACTTCAGCTTCAAACACACCTGTGAGCATGGGCTTTTCGGTGACGCTCGGAACGATGATGACTTTTTGCTTAAACCTTTTACGGTCTAGTTGTTCCATTATTTTTAAAATCGAATCGAGTTTGGCAAGTTCTTTGTTGACGATTTTAAGATCTTTGACCCCGATTAATTAAATAATTGGATCGCTTTTAATTTGTTAACCGCCTCCTTTCCCCTCGCTCGTAGTAAATTATTTTGCAAATTTTTCCTTAAAAATTCGAACATTTTCAATGAGTCTCGTTTGCATCATTGGGTTCTTAGTTCCCCGAGCTTTCTGGAATGTCAAGTATCGCCCCATTCGGGTGCCTGTAGTGTAGTTTATTTAAGTTTTGGGCCTGGCGAGCCAGGCCCCTTTACCCTTTTTTTTCCTAGGGTGGCCCCGATCCGCCGGCGGTGGCCGGCGCCGCCGCCGGGAGGCCAGGCCGCGTGGACCATGCGACATTAAGCAACATAATTGGGTTGATTTAAAAATTGAAAAGTAAGCAACATCATCCGAACCTAGAATCTCTGTTCTAAGGTAGAATCCAACCAACCAGTAGGAATATCGTACCTAATTTCCCGGTGTTAATTAATTATCTAAGCAACCTAAAAAAGTGAAATAAATTGACTAAACACCATAAAATAAGATTTAATATGTTTGGAATATTTTTGGGATTTTTAGTTAGTGGAAAACAATTTATTTGGATTTATTTAGTTAAAAACACCATATTTAAGCTATTAAAACTCATATTAAATCAAATAAAAATAAAATAAAATCTAAAAATAGAATAAAAATAAATAAAAATAGTTTTAGATTATTTGTGAATTTTTAGAAATTTTCCGGGTTGAAAACGGGACTGAAAACGCATTAAAATGACAAAAATCAGGTCAAAAACAGCAGAAATGGGCCGAAAATAATAGAATAAAACAAATAGGGACCATTTGGACATTTTTACTAGTAGGTCCACTCAGTGAGGTGGTAGGTCGACTCAGCGACATGGTAGGCCAACTCAACAAAGTGGCCTAGATGACGCTCAGTCGGCCTACGTCCCACTAAAGTGGCCTGCCAGAGAAAGTGTCTAAATAAGCCGGAATCGACCTTCTTGTGTCTGAAAACTCAAGATTACAAGTTTAAGTCGTTTCCTACCCGTTACAATAGATTCGGACTTAAAATGCTTAAATAACTTTGGTTTTTCAGTTTGGGGGAAAAGAGCCCAAAAAGTCTGACAAAACGACGATTGGCCGCTTGAGCGACCCGTAGGCCGACTAAATGAAGTGGTAGGCTGACTCAGCGAAGCAGCCTAGGTGATGTTTAGTCGGTCTGACATTCGCCGGAATAGTCAGCTGGATTTTTGATAGAGAATCACAAAAAGGACGAATAAAAAGACCAAACACCCGGAAAAATAACCAAAAACATAGCGGCAGTAACAGAAATAAATAATTAAAGAAATAAATTAGAACTCAGAAAGTTACCCAAAGGCCGTGAATCCACTCTCGAGACTCAAAACGGATGTTAGGCAAGCTTTGTGAAAGGTTTGAGATGAAAACCCGACGAAACAACTGATTTAGCAAGGAATTTAAAGATTTATGAGGGAAAAAGTCCCTAAATCTTGTTTAAACCAATTTTTACCTAAGATTTCTAATAGATTTTAGCATGATGGTCAAGTTCGGCCAGGTTTTGAGATTTTCAAGGATGTGTATAATTTCGAGAAGAATTGCTTTATTAAAAAGGGGGAGAGCCCGATTGAGCCAATGTCTGCTGATGCATCCGAGAGGGATAAGGGAAAGCTAGTTTCTGATTCAAATGATGAAAAGCCGATGGACCCAGAAATTAAAGTTGCAGTCATTGCTATGTCTGTTCTGCTTAGGAGGAAGTGGGGGAAGAATGATCCTCTGGCCGAAACCATGAAGAAGCTTGCCCAATCTCTTGCTACTGAAGAAGGTATGCTATCTGTTGATCAAGTGAAAGCCCTGGATCACGATCTGGATGACCTACTTATGGAACCTACTAAGGGTGTCACCTATGGTGATACCACTGCTCAAGACCCTCTACCTATGGAGGATAACTCTATCTATGATGATGTAACTTTTAATATCTCCAGTGTTTTTGATGGGAACAATGTAGCCTGTAAGGCCTTTAATCCAATAAACAATTCTGATTTCGCTTATTTGCTTGATGTTTCACCCGACGGGCCCATGCATTCATTTAATCCTAAGTATAACATGTTTAGTATTCATTACATTCTCTAACTGAAATAAACTTGAGTATAGATGATGACCCTAAAATGGTAATCCTTTCTAACGACTTAACACCTGAGATAAAAAGTGAGATAATTAAAGTGCTAAAAGATCATGTTAATGCTTTTAATTGGTTACATATGGACATGCCTGGTGTCGATCGCTATATCGCCAAACATCACATTCCAACTGAGCCTAGATTCCATCCTATCAAGCAGAAGTTCCAAAGGATGAGACCGGAGTGGGCTGATAAGGTCAGAGCAGCATTTGCTAACATGATTGAGGCTAAGCATGTCGAAGTCATCAAATATCCGACCTGGTTATCCAACATTGTCCCAATTTCGAAGAAGGATGGAGGGGTAAGGGTTTGTGTGGATTACTGAGATCTAAATAAAGCTTTACCAAAGGATAACTTTCCTCTAACCCACATCGATGTGCTAATTGACAGCGCTGCCAGGGCTGCAATGTACTCATTCATGGATGGTTTTTTAGGGTACAATCAGATTCTGTTGAACGTGATCGATAAGATTAAAATAGCTTTCATCACAAAATAGGGAGTATTCTGCTATCGGGTTATGCCATTTGGTCTGAAGAATGCTGGAGCAACCTATCATCACGTTGTCACTACTCTCTTGAATGGCATGATCCATAAGGAAGTAGAGGTCTACATGGATGACATGTTAGTTAAGTCTGCTATTAGAGAAGAGCACCCCGCGATTTTGGATCAGTTTATGACTCGCATTGAGAAATATAACTTACGCCTTAATCTAAAGAAGTGCATATTTGGAGTTACATCAGGAAAGCTTTTAGGGCATATGGTCAGTCAAAAGGGGATTGAAATGGATCCAGATAAGATTAAGGCAATCAGGGCTATGCCGACTCCGAGACGGAAAAAGAAGTTCGGTCCTTCCTTGGTTCCATCCAATACGTCAGTAGGTTCATTTCTCACCTCACCACCATTTGTGAGCCAATCTTTATGTTATTAAGGAGGTGTCAGCCGATTGTGTAGGATGAGCATTGCCAGATTGCCTTCGATAAAATAAAGGCCTACCTTCTTTGCCCACCGGTCCTTCGTCCGCCCACCCCAGGCACGCTATTGATCTTGTACTTAGTAATCGATGACTTCGCCATAGGGGCAATGTTGGTTCAAGAAGATGACAGTAGGAAGGAGCATGTCGTGTACTACTTAAGTAAGAAGCTGTTGGATTATGAAACTCGTTACTCAATTGTCAAAAAGACGTGTGCTGCCATGGTCTGGTTAACTAAGAAGTTGTGCCACTACTTCCAGTCCTACAAAGTTCAGGCCATTGCTAAGGTTGACCCAATGAAATATCTTTGTTAGTCGCCCACCTTATTAAGCAAGTTATCCAGATGGTTACTATTGTTTTCAAATTCGATATCGAGTATGTCACGCCAAAAGTCATCAAAGGAAGAGCAGTTGTAGAATTTTTAGCAAACCAAGCTCTCGACTCTGATTATGTCAAGAACTTGGAGTTTTCCGATGAGCAACTAGCTATAACTGAAGTTGCTAACCCCCTATGGACCATGTATTTTGATGGTGCTGTGAATAGATTCGGGGCAGGTTTGGGAGTTATCTTATTCACACTCGACAATGAAGTTATACTTCTATCTAAGCGATTAGAATTTCTCACTACCAATAATGGGGTCGAGTACGAAGCTTGTCTATTTGGTCTTGAAGCCCTTTTGCATGTAGGGGCAAACCATGCTTCCGTGATTGGAGATTCAGCCCTGGTTATCTGTCAAGTCGTATGAGATTGGGAAATCAAAGAAGAGTCTCTCCGCCCTTATGTCCATGCCATTTAGGATTTATGAGCTCAATTTACAACATGTCTCTATCAACATATCCCCTAAGATGAGAATTAGATGGCTGATTCGTTAGCTACACTAGCCTCGATGTGGGAAGGTCCCCAGCGCTAACCCATTTGGCCTCTGATCTTAGTTTCGGCAAAGGTTCCCTACAATTCGCACAAAATTGCCCGCATTCTCACCATTAGTGATGAGCTCTGCTGGTACTCGGACATTGTGCAATTTTTCCGGAGTGGTCAGTATCTCGATGGTGCTAATGACTCCAATCATGCTATGCTTTAAAAGTTGGCCTTTCAGTTCAGGATTGTGGAAAATGATCTCTTCAAGTGCACTTCCGATGGGTTATTACTCCGGTGTCAAACTAAATCAGAAGCTCGTCGGGTTGTGGGTATAGTTCATGTGGGTGACTGTGGACCTCATATGAATGGCCTGGCCTTAGCCAAGAAAATTCAGTGGATGGGGTACTTCTGGTTAACTCTGACTGCCGACTGTGTCTCTGAAGTTAAGCAGTGTCACCAATGTCAAATTTATGGAGATATTCAGCATCTTTTACCCACTGAACTTCACAGTTTATCTACTCCTTGGCCATTCTCGGTATGGGGGATAGATATAATTAGCGAGATTCGGCTATCATCAACTAATGGTCACCGCTTCATAATCTTGGAAGTGGATTATTTCTCTAAGTGGGTGGAAGCTGAATCGTACACCAGTATTACTGCCAAAAAGGTGGCCAAGTTCATCAAGAAGCACATTTTCGCTCGGTATAGTCTACCTCATCATATTGTCTCAGATAATGGGGTTCAATTCCAAAGGGCAACCATGGGGTTGATTGAGAAGTATGGTATAGAGCATCATAGATCATTGCCCTACTGTCCTCAAGCCAATGGTGCAGTGGAGGCAGCCAACAAGTCTATCAAGAAAATCCTTTCTAAGACCATAGCCAATTACCAAGATTGGGCTGATAAGTTATAGCCAATTACCAAGATTGGGCTGATAAGTTACCGTTCGCTCTTTGGGGGTACCGAACAAGCATCAGGACTCCCACAAGTCAAACCCCCTTTTCCTTGGTTTATGGTATGGAAGCTGTTTTACCTATTCAAATTGAGATGAAGTCTTTGTGAGTGGCACTCGAATCTAAGCTCGAAGAGACTAAATTGGCAAAAGCAAGGCTTGAACAGCTGATTACTCTGGACGAGCAACGCCTGAAAGCCTTAGATAGCCTTCAAATGTATCAGCAACGTATGGCAAGAGCCTACAATAGCCGGGTCAAGCACTATAAGTACCCATTGAAAGCTGGTGCCTTGGTCCTAAAGCAAGTAAAACCTTCCACCACCTATCCGAGGGGGAAGTTTTGACCAAATTGAGAATGACCTTATGTGATTAATAAGGTTCTCGGTAAGGGCAGAATGAAGGTTATGGATATGGATGGTAATGCGTTCACGAATCCTATCAATCAAGATCGGTTAAAGCGTTATCATATCTAAATCAAAAGAATTAAATCCAGAAAAGCGGCACTCATAAAAAGCAAATAAAATCAAATCACCCGGCAAGTGGTGCTTTACTACTCGGGCAAAAAAAAAGGTGTATCCTGCTGATTGGTATTCCGTAAACCAGTCAGGCAAAAGTTAGAGTATAGTGAGGCATGAGAGTTTATTGACTAGAGAACCTTTTTAGGCTAGTTAATGCTAGGATTTGGGTCAGTAGAAATGGTTATCATCATTATGTACTCAAGCTTACTTCAATTAATGGAAATGTCATTCTTACTAAGCTCTTATGTTTATGTGCAAGTAAATATACTGGGCCCTAAAGGTGAAATGTTGTAGATAAATCGAGTTTGGGATGTCGCTTAACTCAAATTCTTAAGCACCAAATAAAATGGAAATCATAAGAAATAGATAGAGGCATAAATTCCAAAAGGCTGAAAGCATCTAGGCCTATGCAAAAGCCGGAAAGTCCGCTAGATTAAAAAGCCAAAAAGGTGGTCCAGGCAAAAGTCAGCAAATAAAAGCAGCAAATAAAAGTCTGATGGGCCTAACACAATGTTCAAGCCTATGCAAAAGTAAAGACAAACAAAAGTAAGGATAACACAATCATCAATCACCCTAAAGGCCCTGCGCCCTAGTCATCATCATCATCATCATCATCATCGTTATCATCATCATCATCATCTGAGTCAAAGGTTCGAACCAGCTTATCCTCTACTGATAAAGTATTGAGTCCTGCTTACCTGTTGCTCCACTCAAGCCACGAACGCTGGTGCTTCTTCCGACACTATAATCTTCCAACCTGTTGAAGCCACCCTCGGTAGAATCCATCAGTAGTAGTGGCATCCAGTCAATCATAGTCTAAGGTCTCATAACTTGCTCAACGGGCCCATACCTCTCTGGCATAGACAAGAAGATAGGCTGAGAATGGCCTGCCTCAAAGTCTCCTAAGTGCAGTGGGACCCTCTATCGTCGCCCCCACTATCGATACAAGCGATAAGGCGAGTGGTGCTCAAAGTGCAGTAGCCCTACAAGCTGAACCTTGCCTCTATCGGTGTCTACCACAACATCATAAATCTCCCACCAGTGGTAGACCAGTGAATGTCTGCATCAGATAGACCCTCCATGATCGCTGTCCAATCATCAGTCGTCAGGGCATTATGGCCAGTAGTGACATAGGCCCTGCCATGATAATTCCTAGGCCTATATCATCTTGGATTGCCTCGAGGGTCCTAGAGGAGACCTAGCTTCTCTAAGAGCCAAAACTGTGGGTTCAGATTCAGATTTAGGTTTAGATTCAGTTTCAATCTCAGATTCAAATTCAGTATCGGTTTTGGGTTTAGAGTCAGTTCAAGGGAATACCTATAGTACTGAGAAGTGGTCTCCAATGCGATCAAGATCACCGATAGCTCTATCCAAGTCTAATAGGGAGTCAGATAACCCTAGAAATAATTGAGATATGCCTACTGAGGCCTGCCCAATGATTGAAACTAGCTGGAATTGGGCGACGGTGCCAACCCTGCAAATAAACTCAGCCATGAGCAATAGAGCCACCATAAAAGGATAAGAAATATATGACTTGGGAGTGGCTATACACTAGTTGAGTACCCGGCCGAGATTAAATCCTGGTGATCCAAGAATCCGAGAAAGGAAAGTAGTAGGGGAATTCAGATTCCATAACCTGTTTAGCTGATCCTCAGCCCTAAAATGCACCTCTGGCATAGTAAAACGCATCTCACGAGTACAGATCATCCTGAGAATAGCATGATACTCCTCCACCAAAGGGCAAAGATCAAACCCTGAGAAGCAGAATACATGGTCTATCGGGTCCCAATGGAAGAATGCCGCAAGGAGGAAAGCCACGTTCATGGCCTGCTAGCAATGTATGAAAGCCCCGCTAATCAGAGAACCTCTAGTCTCTCCCAGTCAAAGCTCGCTAAAGTGCGCAAGAACTGCCTCAGCCTAGCATTGTGTGTCTCCATCAGTGATCTCTATCTACTAGTCGCCTGTTAAATAAGGTTACATTCATTAATTCATATGATTGTAAGCGTTAATTAGTTCGTTCCTAGGTAAGCATCTATCGCACCTAGCATTCATCTAACGAACAAGAAATGCAATTAATTAGATAAACAAGTCAAGCATTGCATAATCAAATCATCTATCAAAATCACCACTACATCAGAAAAATAAAGATGCATGAGAGTAAGAGCTCATCTGAGGCAACCCTCACACCTCCTCTCTGAGGCACCGGGCCTCGAGGCTCCATCCATGCTAAATGCAAGAGGAAAAACCGAGCCTATAGGCTGCATCCCCGGAAAGCCCATCATCTCTAGGGTAGCCTGAAAGTGCGCGGATTAGCTGGTGTCGATCATAGTGACCTCAGTCTCGTATCCTCCATCGCTATAGGTACTCCTATGAACCTCAGCCTCCCTCTCTAATTGATCTCGCCGCTCCTCCACCCTCTCAACATAACTCTGCAGCATCTCTATCTCTCGGGTGTAGTGCTCCCTCTGCTCAACCAGTCGCCTCTCACAGTTTGCTAGCCGACACTCATAATCTATGCTCTCTTCAGCTAGCCAACCCTCGTGATCCATCCTCTCTCGATCCAGCTGACTCCGGTAATCCGCACAGTCGCGCTTGATTTGTATCCGCTCCTCTCGCTCACTCTGATACTTGTCTTGCTCCATCCCAACCAAGAGCAGCAAATATCAATGATCAACCTAATAATTCACACATTCATAACATTCATTCATACACTGGCAAATATTCTATGTACTTTTCTCATTTTAAATCTTAATAGGTTGCAAGACAGAATCTCACCCAACCTGCGGAATCCTCTGTAATGACCAAGTCCCTCATGCTAAAGCAACCTCGGGCCAAGCGCTTAGCCTCCGAGATAGGTACCTATGAGATCAAAAGCAGAATCAACCAATCACCATGGTTAGGCGACACCAGACTATAAGAACCGATAAAGTAAAGCGTGAGTTAGATTCTTACATGTGTGGTCTCCGACAGAGCAAAGCTAAAAGGCACAGTATACTCCTTAACGTGTCTGTGTTCTCAAACTCTTAGATGGGTCATCAGACATAAAGAGGTATCCAACTAGTTTACCAATACTCCTTCGACCAATCCCGGTGGGAATGGTCTCTAAGAAGGAGAAGCTGGCCCAGCAGAAGCAATCTCTGGATCAGTCATATTCTAGTGCGAAGGCCCTATATGCGCTCCTGTATTGAACACGGAGTCTCCTGTCCTATCTCTCCAGGTCCCCTGAAATCAAAGGAAAAATAGATTGACCAGTTAAGGCAGAATCAGAGTAATAAAACAATCCAAGCATATATGGATGAAATTTGTTAGAAGTTTGAATGTCATACCCCTCGGCATCGTTATCCAGGTCCATATAAGCCATCTCGTCATCAGCCTCAAAAGGGACGTCATCGGCATCATTATCTATCCAGTGGAGCCCAGTGCTGCCATCTGTCTGAATGCCATCATCACCGAACTCAAAGTTTCGCACCACATCATCTCGGGCCCTCCAGGATCAAGAAGGAATCAGTCGCCTCAGATGAGCATTATAGTCTCTGCTAATCGAGGCCACCCGGACCTGATCTCCTCCCCTAAATAGAGCCTGGTCATCCGATAACATAAGGTGAGGCTAAAAGATACCGATAGGTATGTCATGGGGGACTCTCCTCTGAGCAGTGGTACTGGTCCTCCATCGGTGAACCCGCTTACCAAAGTACCACTCCATGCTGAATGGACACTCCAATACGAATCGGCACCTATCTATAGTCCCTCGGACATCCTTCATGTGCTGATAATTAACCTAACTCTTCCAAGGGTTGGGAACGATTTGCCAAATAAGAACAAATAAAACTGCAGCATTTATCAATGTAAGTATTCTTACTCTTTTGTAAATACGGTTTCGAACTAATGTTTAAACTAAATGCGTAAAAAGTGAGGTTACTCAGTGACGGTGCAGCTACCTTAAATACTCTCGGTACCAGTATGGCCCACCCACTCGGTCAATATTTGACTAGCTAACCATCCACCGGGCAATGGCATATGACCCGGTTGGTGGCTGATCCTCTAAGTCTGAGGGATAGATAATCTAATACTCAAAGGCCCACATCTATAAATGCAATAAGTAAAATAAAATATAAAAAAAGAGCTCAGAAAGCATCCAAAATAGAAGTGTATGTTAAAGATTTTAGTCAAAAGGGATTCATTACCAAGACCCATAGCTGCCCGACCTTGAACTCGGTGACCTTTCCTCGCGCTGAGTAGTCAAGAGCGTAATAGATCTGGCCAAGAATGGCCCTCGGCCAGTTCCACGTGGTAAAACTGCCCAAATCATCGAGGGCATATAGTAACTCGAGTGAGGCCATACTCAAGGACCAAGGAAAGAATAGGCATGTCAGTATGGTCAGGAGGAATGACCGGAGGTACTGGTCAAAGTGCTCCCCGCTAAGGTCATTCACCGCGACCCAATGCTCATGCAGATTGGCGTATCTGAGCTTGCCGTCAGCCAGTATTAGAACCCCCAGAAGTGCTGCAACCTGGGCGCGGTCCTCTGGCTCAAGGCAAAAGTGATTGGGATAGACATCGAATACCATTGGGAAGCCCTCCCATTGCATCTCGATCATGGCACACATATTGGAAGGAGTGATCATCATCTCGCCAACTAAAAGATGGAAGGTG
The DNA here is from genome assembly GCA_947683365.1 of Euphorbia pulcherrima. Classification (NCBI taxonomy): domain Eukaryota; kingdom Viridiplantae; phylum Streptophyta; class Magnoliopsida; order Malpighiales; family Euphorbiaceae; genus Euphorbia; species Euphorbia pulcherrima. Next base: position 16,914,137 of record CANTUS010000013.1, on the reverse strand, counting down.
TGCGTAACCTCGCTCCATTGCTCAACTAAACATCCTAGTATATCCGGGCTCATCGGACGGCATGATATTGTCAGAGGATCTAGCATCCGCTCGAGCCCCATACCTCGAATGGCCATGACCAATGAGTTATTGGCCCAACCTTCAATCTGATTCCACCACTTAGCACACCTCTGTAATGATCCCCTAGCCTTAAGACCGTGTGGCTGCAAAAAATTAATGTCAAGCATTAGAACTAGTAGTTAAAGTATGCAAAACCGGTAAAAAAATCAAATTTTCAGCATCTAGCCTACTTTATATTTGAATTTTGACTGCAAAATCGGACTCAGCGTAAAAAATTGGTTGGATAGGCCCTTCAGTTTCCCCGGAAAATGCCCCTCCCTTTTTCCGGCCGCCGGTAGTCGCCGCCGGTGGTCGATGGCCAGAGCCCGCCGCGACGTGGCCAAGCCGCCTCATCAAGGCAATAGGCCACCTCGTCAAGGCAGTAACCGTCGATGCGGCCTCGCTGCCGGAGACAGCCGGCCTTCCGCCGGCGGCGGTTTGCAAAAAAAACCTATTTTCTGCCTTTTCATGCCCAATTTCAGTACAAATTCATTCAAACCAGCCCCCAAAACACACCTAAATGCATCCTAAACATCTTTCCTCAATCTATTTCGCCTAATTTAAAGCCTAAAGCACCCTAAAAAATCTAAATCAAGTTCATGGCATTTTATGGAAACTTTGGCAAAAATTAGGTTTCATCAGTTTACCTGAAGATCAGAAGCATGCCCGGCCAAGTCAGTAAATATTGAGACCTAAGAAGTCAGTGTATATCCCATATATGTGTTAGAGGCCCGTTGTCTGCAGGCCCACTGAACCGGGTAAATCCACCGGCCATCATTCCCTCGTGGTAGCTTTTCGTGGTCAAGATTGTGAGACCCCTTGAGCCCTTTCTTATAGTACATCCTTCTCTGAGTTCAATAAATCGGAGAATATCTTGGGTAGAGAAGGAAGAAATGAATGGAGAGAATATGGAAAGAAAGAGAAAAATGAATGAAAGAAGAAAGATGAAATGAAAAGGAAAGAAAAGAAGGGAAGTATATATAAGAAAAGTAAAAGGAATATATTCTTTTTTTGTCTTGTAGTAGAAGGGAATATTCCTTTTAACAAGGGGCAAAATTCTCCGATCGGTTATTTCTTTCGGCCTTTCAGGCCTCTCTAATATCTATTTTATTCTCACCCTTTTTTTATTACTGTTAATTGAAGGGGCAAAAATTTTAGTTTCACAAAATCAATTAAGAAATAAAAAAGGGACATATTTGTCACATGCTGATTTCTCAAACTATATTCTTGATAGGTCTCCCAATGGCGTACCTAGAAAACAACCGATTCAGAATTCATCCACTCAGAAAAATTTTCGTCTCGACTGGTCTGTCAATGGTGTGTTCCCAAAACCTCCAGTAAATAACCGGTCTAGGATTTTTAGCTCTAAAAGTTCCATTGATGGTGCGTCCCTATACAGTCCGTAAATAACCATTTCGGAGTTTCACTTCTAAGACCGCCTTGTTCCTCCTAAAAGATCTGTCGATGGCAACCCCAGTAGACAATCGGCTCAGGAATTCGCAAGTTCGGTATGGCCTCCTTCCCTTGCTCTCTCGAGAGATCACACTTAGCCCGCCAAGTGACGATCTCTCAAGGGGCAGCCTGTGAGCATGTGCTTTTCGGTGACCCTCGGAACGATGATGACTTTTTGCTCTAACCTTTTACGGTCTAGTTTGTTCCATTATTTTTAGAATCGAATTGAGTTTGGCAAGTTCTTTGTTGATGATTTTAAGATCTTTGACCCCGATTAATTAAATAATTGGATTGCTTTTAATTTGTTAACCGCTTTCTTTCCCCTCGCTCGTCGTAAATTATTTAGTGATTTTTTCCTTAAAAATCTGGACATTTTCAACGAAACTCATTTGCATCATTGGGTTCTTAGTTCCCCGAGCTTTCTAAAATGTCAAGTATCGCCTCGTTCGGGTGCCCGGAGTGTAGTTTATTTATGTTTCAGGCCCGGCAAGCCGGGCCCCTTTACCTTTTTTTTCTTAGGGTGCCCTCAATCATCGGCGGCGGTGCTCGGCCAGGCCACGTGGACCACGCGGCAGGTCGTGTGGCTCACGAGGCCCTCCAGGCCGCGTCCCATGATGCGGCCTAGATCTGGCCGTGTCATGTGACGCGGCCTACCATGTCACCTAATGCAGCCTCAACCCGGACGCGTTAGTAACACGACTTCCACGCTGGGTTTTCTTTATTTAGAATTTTTTAGGTTTTCTTGGCCAAAAAAGCCGGGTTTTGGGTTTTTTTCCGTCAAATATTGACATTTGGAGGATTAATTTGGGTATTTTAGACTCGAAAAGGCTATAAATACCCCTCAAAAATCAGATTTTGGGGAGGGGAGAAACTTTTCTTTGGCTGATTTTTCAAGAAAAAATTCTTAGAATTCTAAGGCTTTAGGGAGAAAAAGTTTAGTAATATTGGGAAAATTTAAGCCAATATACTTGGTTCTTGATTTCTAAATATTATCAGACTTAATCTCTTAGGTTAAATCATTAAAATCTATTAGAAATCTTAGGTAAAAATTGGTTTAAATAGGATTTAGGGACTTATTCCTCACAAATCACTAAATCCCTTGCTAAATTGGTAGTTTCGTTGGGTTTTCATCTCAAGTCCGTCACAAAGCTTGCCAAGCGTCTGGTTCGAGTCTCGAGAGTGGATTCACGGCCTTTAGGTAACTTTATGTGTTCCAATATATTTCTTTCTATTATTTATTTCTACTGCTGTGTTTTTGGTTATTTTTCCGGGTGTTTGGCCCCTTTATACATCCTTTTTGTGATTCTCTGTCAAAAATCCAGCAGACTATTCTGATAAACATTAGGCCGACTGAATGTCACCTAGGCCGCCTCGCTGAGTCGGCCTACCACTTCGTTCAGTCGGCCTACGGGTCGCTCAAGCGGCCAATTGTCGTTTTGTCAGATTTTCTGGGATCTTTTTTCCCAAACTGGAAAACCAAAGTTATTTAAGCATTTTAAGTTCGAATCTACTGTAATAGGTATGAAAGAACTTGAAATTTTAGCGATCTTGGGTTTTCAGACACAAAAAGGTTGATTTCGGTTTATTTAGACTCTTTTTGCGGCAGGCCACTTCAGTGGGACGAAGTCCGACTGAGCGTCATCTAGGCCTCCTCGTTGAGTTGGCTTACCATGTCGCTGAGTCGGCCTATTGGTAAAATTGTCCAAATGGTCCCTGTTTGTTTTATTCTATCATTTTTGGCCGATTTCGATTCATTTTTGACCCGGTTTTTATCATTTTAATGCATTTTTAGTCCCGATTTCAACCCGAAAACCCCTAAAATTCTCGAATTATCTGAAACTATTTTTTTATTATTTTATTCTATTTTTATATTTTATTTTTATTTTTATTTGATTTAATATGCATTTTAATGGCTTAAAAATGGTGTTTTTGCTAAATAAATCTAAATAACTTGTTTTCCACCAACTAAAAATACCAAAAATATTTTGAACATATTAAATCTTATTTTAGAATGTTTAGTTAATTTATTTCACCCTTTTTAGGTTGTTAGATAATTAATTAACGCCTGAAAATTATGTTTTTGTCCCGAAAAATCCAAAAATATCGTTTTCTTCATGCTTTGTGTTTATTTTCCACATTTATTTCATCCATGCTTTATTTGTGATTACTCTTATATATCTATTGCCTCGTTTGGAGCCAGATCCGAGTCGGTAAGCCTAGTTAAGACCCGATTTCACCCATTTATTTATTTATCGCTTTATTTATTTTCTTGCATTAGAAAAATGTATAGGTATTTGTAAAGCCTTGTAATAATTTTATTTTCTTGCTTCGTCTATTTATTGCTTTTCGTGTGATGTATGGCCTATAAACTAAAAACACCAAACAATAATTAGATTAAATCGTATAAGAACTAAGTTCATGCTTATCAAAATATAATCGGCTTGATTTAAAAATTGAAAAGTAAGCAACATCATCCGAACCTAGAATCTCTGTTTTAAGGTATGATCCAACCACCTGGTGGGAATATCATACCCAATTTCCTGGTAGAGCTTAAACGAGTGGCGACTCTATTTTAAAATACGGGATTCTAAGTCTCGTATCCCTTAACCCATTAATCGGACTAAATTTCAACTTTAACCTCGCTTCCATTATCCATTTTCATCATGCTAAAATAAGGACCATTCCTTAGCCCACTTCACAGCACTCGTCATTTCTCCACCCTACGCCGAAGAGAATTAAAACTTACCGTGCGAGCGGAGGGATCGGGGGTCATCGGCTCACAATACCAATGACAGGTCGCTTGGAATTGTCATAGCCCTTAATGACCGTCGTGGACTTTTTCAAGTCCTTCTCGGTTAATCCTAGGATCGATAAAATATCCTTAGGACATACATTCATAAATGAGCCGTCATCAATCATTACACATGGCATGATACACTAAAAAACACTCGCCTTCAAATGAGAGCCTTATTGTGACGAATGCCCTCGTTGGGCAAGTTTGAGCTTGAGAAAATAATGCCAGGGATGATAGTGCTAGTTTTAGTGTTGAGTAACACACAAACTTATTTCGGGGATGCCAGGGGAGACGTTTCGATCTCCATCAACATTTTCACGATTGCGAGCCTATTATCTTGAGAACCAAGCAGAAAGTCCCAAACGCTCATTCTAGTGGTGGTAGCTTTCAGTTCATCTATAATTGGGCTCTCTATCTGCTCCGAGGACTTAACAAAAGTGGGAGGTGTCGGAGGCTCCGCCTTTGGCATATCGGGGACTACTAACCCAGTGATATTTCCTCCTTTGGTGAGGGGACTAAAACCTAAGTAGGTGTGTTTGCTATTTCAAAGACTTTGAATTCCTCAAAATCTTCATCAACCGGTATCTCTCCCAAGTCAATTAGTTTATTTATTAAAGGTGGTGCTTTGGTGGCAAAGGGCCACTGTATAAAGGGGGCCTTTTCAAGCTGTCTTTTTGGGTCAATGGGGTTCTCTTATAGGATTTGGTATAGAATGGGATTCGAATCTTGCCAAATCATATGGATAGATGAGGAAGCCCCATCGGTCTCATCCCAATCATCATTGTATATGGCCGACTTTTCTGGCTTATCATAGTGCTTATTCATGTACTAGGGGGTACTCTTTGGTGGATTCTATCGATGTTGGGCAGACAACATTAGTTGCTTTCCACTCCCTATACAACGAGGGGTTTCCATATTTATTCAGCTCGGGAGTTTTACCCTTCGATGGGTCTACCCATGTGAAATAATCAATGAATTGCCTAGCCAGAATGTTCTAGAATGACCTTTGGTAGAATTTTAGCCCTTTATACCAGACTATTGCCTTTTCTTGGAGAGAGTTAGGCAAAACCTTTCAGGCCAATGGGCGTACTAAATGTACCCATCATTCATCATTTGCACAAATTCGCGGATGTGACGGTGTGGTCTTGTATTCCCATTATAGAATATAGGATAGATTTCTCCCAAGTCTTGATTTTAGATTTGATAACTTGCTCAAGCCAACTCATTTTGTGCTTGGATCCTCTCCATGATGTATTCTCAAGAAGGTTCATGCCCCTTATCTCGGCTTATATTGATAAAGTGCTCACTGCCTGAGTCAAAGTTTGTAAAATATATGGAATCATCACTTGCTGCAGACCATAAGGCACCTAAGGAATCATGCTCTTGGGGCGAGGCATAGCTTTCAGTGCCTTCATTATTGACTGTTATACCATTAGAAAAAGGGGCCTCATACTTGAAATACCAGGGCAAATGGTTCAGTTTATCGTCCACGGAGTTTTCAGATTCATAGCCCAGATTATCCACTTCGCGTTCATCTTCACAATTTGTCTCGTTGGAGTCTTTGAATTCTTCTACTTCTTCATCTAAATATTGAAAGGTTGTTGACCATTTATTGGTTTAAAAATCCAGTTTGGCGCATGCTAAATTGGTGCATCATCATCGGTCTCTTCCTCAAAATCTTCATCTGGATCTTCCTCGAGGTCTCCCTCTAGGTCCTCCTTTGGATTCTCCTTAAGGTCCTCCTCAAGGTCTTCCTCAGGGTCCTCCTTAGGGACTTCCACCGCATTTACTCTGGCCTCAACCCCTTTAATAACTATGCAAAAGTTGGAGATTATGCCTTGCATACTGGCAAATATCTACTGCATATGAGTATCATATGTCTTAATGTCTGCACGGATTCCTTTAAATAGGTCGTGTCATTTGATGCGAACTTAGTTCCTTCAGTTTACTTCTGATGTCACATCTTCATGGAGTTCGGCGAATGGGTCTTGCATTACTTCATTTAGGTTTATGCCGAGAGACCTTTGCCAGTCCTTATGATTACTCTAGGCTAGTTTAGAATCGTATAGCTCTTGAACCCTCAGGCATGCTATTTTGAAAGAACTTTAAACTTAAATAGATTTGTTCTAATGTAGTTGGGACTCATGTAATCAGAGGAAGTATAGATAAGGGGCTGAGGAGGAGGGACATCCGGCCAACCTGCATTGCTTTGGTCTACTTCAGGTGCTAACCACCTGAAAAGTGCATCTGAGTGTGATTGAGAAGCTATGAAGTAATGGAGGAAGGATCTCTATTGGCATTAGATTATACCAATCCTTGGTCAGACCTTCTAAGAAGTGGGGGAATTGAGGTGCAAACCCCATTATAGAAATCCCTTGTTCATGCATAAATCAGAGATATCCCTCTACATGCACATTGGGATCAGAATCACCTTAAAATATGAGTTATGGTGGTACCTGATACCGATCTAGCCCTTATCTCCTCATTCTCAAGATATATTAGTCGACCATATAGATGATGTCCATATCACCAAAAATCATGTTATCCCACCATCCTTGGTCATGTCAGAAATTATTCATCATGTCAATGCCATACTCATCAGCTTCCGTATAAACATTGATAGCATTCACCGTGGCTTCAAAGTTCGACAAAGGATTAGTCTATGTGCTTGGATTTTTCTCAAGCTCTTTCATTCTTCCATCGGCTATCATTTATTGTAGATCTTTCAGCAACTAGGTGCATTCATTAGTGTGATGGCCCTTGATCATACGATAGGCACAAAAGTTATCTCTATCTGCTGCAGCTGATGGGATAAACGGTTTAATACTTTAAAGCTAGTCAGACTTCCTTAGTTTTGTGAATATTCATGATAATGACTCCACCCACGTGGAGATGGATTAATGAGTTTGCACTTGAGCGACTGCTATAACTTTGGAAGGAGCTTTTAAGGACTCAGAGTTTCCTTGTTTCGAAGATCCCCCTTTTTCCCAATATCTAGGCTTATTGTAAGACTGTTGTTCCTGTTTCTTCATTCGTTCTTTTTCATCATTTTTCTCGAGCCTCTTGCCGTATTCTACTACATTATTAAAGGTGTCATACCTTTTCATTTTCATGTCATCTCATTATCTCTGGCTAAATCCTTCAATGAGTTTCACTATTAAGGCCTCCTAGTCAGGTGCCCCAGTTACAAGTACATGAACAGCCATCCACCTTAAGTAATATTCCTCGAAGGACTCGTAGGGGCATTTCTTGACCCTTTCAAGATCTTGTAAAGTAGTTTTGACCTTCAGATTGAAAGCTTAGTTCTCCAAGAATGCTAAGTATAGCTTTTTCTAATCAGATTTCACATCTGTCGACATCCTCATATACCATTCAGAGGCCGGTCTACATAGAGTGGCTTGAAACAAATTGGCTATATGAACCTTAGGGATGTTCATACTAGTCATGATCCGAAGATAACTTTTAACATGCACATGAGGAGACCTAGTGCCAGCATATATAGCTATATAAGGCATTACAAAGTTAGTCAGAAGGGCTTCAGATTCCTTTGGCGAGAATTGGTCAATGTCTACATATTGCTTAATAGAGGGAGCAGCAGAGTTGTCTTTTATTAGGTACAGCTTTTCCATGTCTGCCATCTTTGCCTTAAGTGCTGCTATCTTCGCCTCTTATTCTCGGTCCTTTTGAGAACTAGAAGCGCTCAACCTTTCCCAGACATTGTAGAACTCTAAAGCATCTAGAATCTCTCTAAGGGACTGCTTGACTGCATCATCATCTGTTATCATAATTTAGGGTTTTAGATTAGAGAAAAATCCAGCTAGAGATTCAATTAGTAGTGGGGGTTTGACTTTTGGGCTACCTATGATATGTCTTAACCTCCTTCTCTCTCACTTCCAACCAGAAAATGTAAGAGGTCAAGTGTTAGTAAGTGTATCAGGTGTGGCTCTGAGCCTTACTTACCTTCGTTTGTTGAAATGAATGAGTAAATGAATAAATGAATGCATGAATGAATGAATGGACGGACATATACAAATAGTAAGGAATTAGGAGAATGCCAACTATTCACGAAACAATCAATAAGGGATGCTCGTAATATTAATGGAATATCATAGATACATGGTCCAAAGATAAGGGTTTTGAATCAAATCTAGTTTGACTCAATAGTCAAAGTTAGTTGACTTGCTGGTCACTCGAGGGTTGACTCACTTGTCAAAGATGAGTTGACTCATTGGTCACTCAAATGGTTGACCTTATGGTCAAAGATGTGTTGACTCGCTGGTCACTAAAATGGTTGACTCTATGGTCAAAAGTCAGTTGACTTGCTGGTCACTCGAAGGGTTGACTCTATGGTCAAAAAAGAGTTGACTCGCCAGTCACTCGATGGGTTGACTCTATGGTTAAAGATGAGTTCACTTGCTAGTCACTCAATGGGTTAACTCTATGAGCAAAGATGAGTTGACTCGTTGGTCACTCAAAGGGTTGACTTTATGGTCAAAGATGAGTTGACTCATAGGTCACTCGATAGGTTGACTCTATGTTCAAAGATGAGTTGACTCACTAGTCACTCGATGGGTTGACTCTATGGTTAAAGGTGAGTTGACTCGATGGTCACTCAAAAGGGTTTGACTCTATGGTCAAAGGTTAGTTGACTCGCTCGTTACTCGAAGGATTGACTCTATGGTCAAAGATGAGTTGACTCGTTGGTTACTTGAAGGGGTTTGTGTATTTCGCACATGGGTTGTGCCTAAGTAGATTATTAGTCTTGGTTATTTTGGCCTATGGGTTGAGCCTAAAGTAACACACTATTCTCGATTTACTTTTGGGTTCCTATAACTAAGGAAATGAAAAGGCATGACACTCATTAATGTCATGGCTGCATAAAGATGTGGTCAGTTTCACAGAACCATGATGCTCATGATGTCCGTTTTTAGTTTATTTATATTTAATAAACCTGCACATGTAGCAAATGGTTAGATCGTGCTTACTGCTCTTTTAACTCCATCTGGTTACTTCGTTTTCAAAGCCAAAAGGGGGCTCAGAGGCGCATGCTCGCGTGCTCTCAGGGTTTTTGGATAAACCTATAGGAAAATGTCTATGGTTCATCTATATGCAGGGTACGGTCTCGGGACTGGGTGCGATTTGGGTACCTTATGCCTTTGTGTACCGGGTCCTAGTGGCCCTAAGCAAACCAAAGGAATCCTTTCCACATATAATATACTCGGGTAGTCTTGCCTTTAAGCGAGCAAGGCCCTTGTACATTATCCACGGGGTGTGATCGGATTTATACCCCTCAGGCCCTAAGCAAACTTGGAGATACTTCACCAAAAGACACCGAAGTTGGTTTAGGGGTAAAGAATGCGGATGCTATGAAATCCTAAAATTTGTTTAATATTGAAATTACTACATATTCCATGATTCCAAAATTTAATTTGAACAATAATTTAACTACTATGTAAAAAAAGAATTTTTATAAAATTTGGGTTTTTATAAAAATAATCTTTTTAGTCCCCAGTAGAGTCGCCACTGTGAGCAAGCCAGGTTTTTTACGGGAAATATTAGACGTGGGGCGCGGGGCGCGATTCGGCTTAGTGTAGTTTGTGGAAACTGCAACGCCATTCCTTTTAATGAAACGTTTGGTCTTATTAAAGAGAAAATAATTTTATTTTTCTTCACGTAGACTTATTGAATGTGAGAAAAACATGGCTTTTCATAAGCAAAAAATGTGATTATATTGAGATATATATTTACACATTTTATTAAGAAAATATATTTTTAAAGTAAAGCATTTTTACTATACTTAAATATGAAATTGAGTCGCCACCCAGTTCAGCTCCACCAAGAATTGTGGTATACTGATCATAAATGGGATTTTTGTACTTAAAAGAAAGTGAGATTCTGAGTTCAAACACAATAGGTACCATATTGTTCAAATTGTTTCGGTTAATTTTAGAATTTTGAAATTTGTGGTAATTTTTGCATTACAGCGGCTTTATTTGGGAAGTAAGTTCAAGAAATAAAATAGGCATTATAAAGGCAATACTGAAATTGTGGCAGAGCAACGACATCACTTGGGTTTTGGTCCGAAAACTCGGATAGAGTTTCCTCACATTCTGGACGTTTTATCCGTACCTGCATGCTTATTTACACGTATTATAGCTTAAGTTGCACCAGCGGCTCACTTAACCACAGAAATGAAATGCAATGTGCAGTGACAGAAATGATATAAAAGAACTTAAGCAAATTTAAGGTGGGCTTAGAGCCAATTAACCTCAATTTACCTTTTTGTCTGTCCAGGATGACTTGAGAGCCGGTGCATGACCAAAGTTGTCAGAGGTTGTGATTTGGTTCGAAAATAGGTTTAACCCAAGTTATGGCTATAATCTTGGATTATTCCTAAAAGAAATGCGGGGTTTTTATGAAATTGAGCCATTTTTAGACCAAAGATCACTGTGAGATCTTGATCTAAAAAGAAGGAAAAATGAGTTTATACCGAATGTCGGTAGTAAAGCTCAGATTTGGAAGTGCTTTGGCAGAGTTTTGGGGCTTTTAGGACTCCCAAAATGAAGATGGCATAAATGATTTCTTTTGTATGTGTATGTGTGTGTGCGTCCCTTGAAAATTAGAGGGGAACTCCTCTATTTATAGAGGGGTAGTAATTAGCCAACGGGCTAATTACCTATCTGACAAAAGTTGATCCAGATCCTATAAATTTTTGCCAAATCTCGATAAGATTTAATTTTTTTACTGTAGACAGGCGATTACCCGGCGGGATGATCACGTATGTTTGACCAAATTTTGACTTTTTGATTTTTCAGTAGAAAAAGCTAAATCGAAGCTTCCTTAAAATGTGGATTTTTGATTTTTGGATTTTTGGATAATAATTCGATCCTTTTTGGCTCTTTTGTCGGATCGCTGAACGAAATAGGCGTAATTCCTCATCAAGCCAGAACGGACTTGTGCTAACAGGTGTACTACAGCCGTTTAAGGTAATTGAGTTCTATTCACGGTCTAGGACCTCGAGCCAATGGTTTCTATAGAGCAAGCATTGGTTAAGCCTTAACAACTGAATACTACGGAATCCTACAAGATCACACACATTGGACTTTCATCGGGCTGAGTAAAGAATTAATAGACTTGATCTATTATGAATATTAAATATGGGATGGATAAATTATTACCTAGTTAAAACATGGAATTTATTTTGATGAGTAACTAATTTTATTAGGGTTATAATAAATTAAAGTATTGATAAAAATTATTAGATCATTTTGGTTAAGCCAGATATTTAATTCAACCGGTATCCAATTCATTAGGGTCATAAATAAATAAATATTGAATGAAGAGGAACTGAAAATTATCGGACTGGATTGCAAGGGTGGGACCCTATGCATTTGGCCCACACAGCAATTAGATGCCTACGTGGGCTGCCTAAGCCACGCGAGCCATTGGGCTCGTAGGCTATAGGTTGCATGTGCTGCATGTGTAGCACAAGCGAGCCTATAAGGCTAGCCCAAACAAGCGCTGCCCAAAGGCAGCGCTTGTGGCCCAATGCCACCAGCGAGCTGGGCTCATAGGAAGTCTCGTGTAGCCCAGCCAATAGGACAAGGGAGGCTCACAAAAGCCTGCCTTGTATGGTAGGAACCCGGCTTGCGGAGCAAGCCGAGTTGGCTTGGGCAGAATGCAGATCCCTTGGGATCCGCGTGTTTGTCCAAGGGCGGGATGGGAATTTTCCCATCCTGTATTAAATTCGGGGAGCCCTTCGGTTAATATTTTGGGTCGATTTTGGAGTGGTCTATCAGTCACTCAAAACTCTGCGGTTCTTCCTCGAGGGAGGTTTTAGTTGGTGGGGTTCCTTTGGATACTCATAGAGGCTATCCTACACTTGGAGGCTTGTGTAAGAAGGTTCTACTAAAGCACGCTTCAACTAGTAAGTCTTCTACTTTTTCTTTTTTTTATTAAGTCCTTTTCTTTAAGCATTTTATGACTTCATAATTATTATGCTTAGGTTGCTTTGTATGCTTAGTTTATTTTATACTTAGACTATAACTTAGAGTTATAATATGCTTAGTATAAAATATATTTATGCTAGGATATAATTTAGAATTATGGTACGCCTGGCCTATACATGCTAACCTAAGTAGAGAATTAATTTAGTTAAGGCTTTAATTAATTTATATGCTACTGATAGGGGTTCCTAAGGATAAGAGACAAAATTTTGAATTTCCGTCGTGCCTGTTATGCATGTTCAAAGTCATTGTCAGTTCCCAATAGAAGTAGCAAAGCATAGCTAGCATATTTTTCGCCACATGTAATAAAGTAGCATAGCTATGTAACCATTTTTCATTTTTATTTTATGTAATTTGTAATCAGAACTTCTTTGATGTTAACACATGTTAATAGCAGAAGATATATAGTGAAAATAAAATTATTCATGACTGCTTCTAAGTACAACAACCAATTGTACTAAATATATCATTGTAACTTAAAAGCACGTGTGCAAAAGTCTTGGGGGAGTTAGGATGGTAAGATTATGGGGAACCTATGTAAATGCTTAAGTACAAAAAATCATACTTAGTTCATATTTTCCAATTATAGATGCTTTTATCCTCAGGTTCTTGTTTTCATCAAAATGGGGGAGATTATTGGAAAACAATAATCTGGAAGATAAACTCCTAAGTCCAAGAATGCATCGGGATAAGGTTTTGAAGAAAACAAACTCCTAAGTCCAGGAAGACAGCATTTAGATAAAGTTTGAAGAGAAAACAAACTCCTAAGCCTGAGAAGACAACATCCAGAAAATATTACATCTGGAAGAGAGTCCAGTAAAGCTAAACCTGAAGAAAGCCGGAAGACACAAATCATAAGGAAGAGATAAGACAAAAGGAAACATCAAACATTAATTGTTCCTCCAAAGTTATCTGAAGTCAAACATACCTTTTTGGTTTAGATAAAGTAAAAAGCTACAGCTTGCTTGATTTCAGCAAAGGACAAAAAGGGGACTAACACGGAAAGAGAAAAAGGAGACTACCTTTTTAACCTAGACTAAGAGCAAGGCATGTGGAGCTCACAAGGAGATAAACCTCACAACGAAGTTTTCATAGAGCTAAAAGTTAAAGAAATGACTTTTGACATGTTAGGTGCACCAATCCCAACAAAAGATAACTGGACATTTAGTGAGTCTAACGGAAAGATCAAAGGCTTTGGTTGCACCAACACATATCTGATCAATGGTGAAGATTCAAATCTACCCAACGGTTACATTTATGATCCAAGCCTATAAAAGGGAAGCTTAACATGTTGAGAAGATGTTGGTTGATTAAAAAAGCTAAAAACTCATGAAATCTGCTATTGGATCAGTATTCAAAATCCCTCAAAGAACTAAATCCTTAAAATCTATTTGTAAGAATTCTCAAGTCAAGTTAATAACTTGAAGAATTCAAAAACCAATCTTTGTTAAGATAAACATTGTAAAATCTCATACTTGGGGTAAGTATTGAGATTGGGGACTTCGCTTGAACTAGGAAGAGTTTCAGTGGTATATCCCTAAGTGAAAAGAACTTACCCAAGCTAGGTGTTAGCTGTGATGTTATACCCTTCATCCGGAAGAGAAGGAACCTCCGAAGACAACTTGAAATGGCTTGATTTTTGCTCATGAAGGAAATCACCCTCACTAGTGGATTTAAGCTCGGAGGAGAAAACTCCAGGGACTGGATGTAGGCAGGCCTAACCAGTATAAAATGACTGTGTTTGATTTTCTTTACTTAAGTCTTTTATTTTAAGCACATTTTATTTAATATCTACATCGTTCGGATCTACTTCCAGTTCATCTCTTACATGCTACACTTAAGACTTTTTGAAAGCCAAAAATTTCGAAAAAAGGGTCATTCACCCCCTCTAACCCTAGTTAGTACTTACATAGGGACCAATAGCTACTATGTCAACATCAAGTAGACCTCTTTTGAATGCATCTTATAGACAAGAAGATGATGAAAGTGAAAGTCCTAAACAAAGTCCAAGAAAGTTTCAGCGAATTGAAGATCTTTATGACGTCACTAGAGAGCTCAGTGAAGAATTAACTCCTTACTATCATCTCATTGATAGTGAGCCTATTGACTCTTAAGAGGATATAAAAGATGAAAATTGGAGAAAATCCATGGAAGAGGAGATTAATGCAGTTGAGAAGAATGTGACATGGAAGTTGACCAAACTTCCAGCTGACAAAAAGTGCATTCGAGTCAAATGGGTGTTCAAGGCAAAGAAGGATGCAAATGGAAAACTCATTCGACATAAAGTAAGGCTCGTTGCAAATGGCAATAGTCAAAAACCCAGTATTGACTATGATGAAGTGTTAGCACCTGTTTCAAGAATAGAGACCATCAGACTGGTCATCTCAGTTGCTGCTCAAAATGGATGGAAGATCCACCAAATGGATGTCAAGTCAGTACTTTTAAATGGCTACTTAGAGGAAGAGATCTATATTCGACAACCGCCTGGTTATATTGCAAAAGGCTATGAAGAAAAAGTGTTAAAGATGAAGAAGGCATTGTACGGACTCAAGCAAGCACTGAGAGCTTAGAATAGTCATATCAACAAATCGAGAATTCAGCTTAAGGGGGAGTTTTGAAATGATTAAACATAATAAAAATTGACTAATGCTTGTTCCCAAGACCAGTTCTGACATTTCAGAGGCCCTTGGCGAAATAAAAAATTAGGGGCTTCAATCAAATTTTTTTACTTAAAACTGATATTTAATAATTAATATTAAATAAAAAAGTATAATTTTTTTATTTTTTCATTTTAATCAATAATCTATCTCATCCACATTGGATAAATTTAAAAAGTTTTTTTAAATGTTATATATATTTACTACATAAAAAAATAAATTGGGCTCCTTTTGATCATGGGCCCTAGGCTGTCGCACCCTTAGCCTATGCCCAGAACCGGCCATGTTTGTTCCCCACTCCAAATATAATCTAATTACGTAATACTTGATCCCCACTACAAGTATTATTCTAATTAGTTAGAGTCTTTCTCCTCACTCTAAGAGTAAGTCTTCCTCCCTGCTCCATGTTACATTAATTATATTCTTCCTCCTCACTCAAAGTAATATTGATTACATTTCCTTTACTTTCATTTTAGAGAAGCCTATAAATAGTGCTTTGATTTGTCATTTGTAATCATCCCAAATTCTCAATCATTTCTTCTATCAGATAAAAAGTGAGTTCTAATTCAAAGTATGAGTGAGAGCAATTGTTATGAATCAAAAGTGATGTTTGTTCTATAAATATTTCCTAATTCCTCTATCATTTCTCCAAGAATTAGAGAATAGTAATGTAATAAAAAGAGGTACTATCTATGTGAACGTAAAGTAATTTCTAGCTTCTTTAAACATTTTTCTTGCTAGGTGTTATAACTTTCATCGAATTTTGTTTATTTAATGACACCAAAATTCTAACTTTATTATACATGGTAAAACTAACTTATGAGTGGGAAATGGCGAGATTAAGCTTCCTTTCATAGGATTTGCAATGCTTTTATGGTCACCGCGCCGGATAAGTTCTATAAATGAAAAAACAAGCAAAGCAAAAATGTTTAGACAAATATATGAGCCTAACCACCTATTTGGGTCATGTGCTATCGATAGTTTATTTTTTTTGGACCCTCTATTATACATGTTAGCCTTTTAGTCCCCGTGATATCAATTCTGTTACCTAAATGGTGTTTTTTTAATGGAGTTACAACTCCCATGCCACATAGGATCCACATGGCAAAAATATTGATTATGTGGCTCCACATCATTTATAATAGAAAAACAAATTTATTAGGGACTAAATATTCATTTTAACCATTTAACCTCTTCATCCTCACGATATCTGACAAACCCTAAGAATCCAAAACTTGGAAATCAACCAAATCGTCAAGATCAAATAGCTAGGTGAATATTAGTCTGGGTTCGAAATTGCTCTTCCATTACAACTTCTTTAAGGTTTTTACTTCTTGCCATCTTATCTTCTGTGTATTCATAGCTTTGTTTCTGTGCAATAATTTGAATTTTTATTTTGTCTACTTCTTCATCTGATTCTAGTTTTTTCTTATCGATAATATAAATAAAAAGATAAAATGAGTGGCTTGTTGTTTAACTTGTTTGTATTGGAATAGAATATTAGGAATATGAGACTCAACTAAGGCTAACTTTTATGTTGGGTTACAGGGCCGAAACAAAGAATTGAAATATATTAAAATATAGGTCAAAAGTAAAGCAACTACAACTGTGGTTGCTTCAATAATGCTTACTTTTAGGGGTTAAATTGTGCCTTTCTGCACTTACAGTCATTAATTAATTTGTTAATCTTATTAGGTTCAGTTTGTTTATATATTATAATTTCACAAGAATTTACATAGATTTGTATATACACTACATGCATTTACATGTCATATGTTGTCATTCACTCAATTGCATATATTTTTTTGGAAATACAGTTCAATGCATTTGTCCTCAACTTTATTAGTAATGTGTAACTAATTGTCTATTTGTTTTGTTACTTATTTGGTATTGACATGTTGGATGACATTGGTCTTGGTGGTTGTTACCATCACCATTTAAAAAGAAGCCTGGTAGACAAAAGATTAATTGAAGAAGAGATCCTACAGAAGCTAAGAAGAACAGGTCAGGAAAACTTACGAAATTGGGGCAAGTTATGAGATGCAGCTAGTGTAAAGAAACAACACATAATATCAAAAAATGCCCCAAGCAGAAGGATCACCCAGAGGTAAATCTTTTTTCTGATTGTTTTATGGCATAAGACAGACTAATACTATGTTGCATTCTATTGGTTTTAATGAAAGTTTATTGTTTTATAATAGTATATATCACCGCACCAGAGGAGATTGTTAAAAAGGTCTCAATCAAGTACTTCGACTCAAGCATCAAATGTAGGTGGTTCCAATCAATCTAAAAGGCCTACCATAGTTCTAAATCCTATAACACCTACTACAGATATAGCAACAAGTAGAGCAAGATTTAGGACATCCAATTAACCCTATTTGCAAGCTTCAATCACTGATGCACTGAAGTTTGCACAAGAAATGACTACAACAAATAGTGAGAAAAAGAAAAAATAAGGTTCCTTACTGTAATTCAGATCAAGCAAATTACAAAGAAGAACAAGCAAGGAGAGAGCAGTAGCAGGTGATACTTTATATGTTAATGTAGAGAATCCTAGGGGCTCGAGAGTATTGCGCTCGATAGCTTGAGTGAGCATACAAGTGGGGTTCAACCCATTTAACACAAAACCAGTTGGCTTATGTTGAGGCCCAATCTACTCCACTTATATACCACTCTTTTCACTTGTAGGTTTGTTAGACATCTAATAGATATCCAATTGACATCTTATAGATATCCAATAGAAAGGTGATATATCTTAGTTTTGGTAGTTTTTGTATGATATTGTTATTTTAGTTTGTGTTGTTGTTTCTTTTGGCTGATCTAGTGATGCTTTAGGTTTCAGTGTGGGATTTTGCTTTATTTTTTGCTCAAATTGAGAAGTTTTGATTATTGTTCTTCATTTGTGTATTCCAAGTTTAGCTCTAAATCTTCCACTGATGAAGATTATGCACTAATCTCTGATAATTTAAAGCAAGCCATTTATAGAAAATCATACAATATCGACGTATCTTTATTTGGGAATTCAACAATTTAACCTTAGACATCTATTGAAAATCTATTGGTTGTGTATTGGGCATATATTGGACATTTATTGGATATTATTGAATGGAAGAACGCTACAATTCTATTTGAGTCTCAATATATATGATATGACATTTGGTTAGATCACAAATAGTTTTGGTGATTGATTGCAAAAATTGGCTATCTGTTTTAGTGTTTATTCCCATGGTGAATTATTTGCTACTTTTTCAATTAAGCCTAAATCTTTAGAAACCAACAACATGATATGTAATTCATTCATCTTTGTTGATATATGGTATGGTTCAATTTTATTTTATAGTAATGATTGTGTCACTAGCAGAAGCATCGATTGTTGATCTTCTAGGATGTGCTTTTTAGGAAGTGGAAATTTATCAGACATCTTTTAGACATCTACTAGAATTGTATTAGAAAATCTGTTCTGAAATTGATATTTGACATCTGTAAAAGTATATTTGAAATTTCAATTGTCACTTATTTTAAAGTTGATATTAAACATTTGTACAAGTATATGTAACTGACTTGTGTGTTTTCAATTAGTGTTTTAATAGATTTCTAGTAGATTGTTATCTGATATTTTGTATATTGAATAATGATCTTTTTTAGTTATTGTTTCTTTTTTCATTGGAATAAGTGATATACATCAGTTGTCTATTGGATATATATTGGCAAACACAATATTAAGACTATTAAAATTCAACTATGTTAAAAGAAACATCAATTCCAACTACTTGGATCCCTAATTACACAAGATTTCCAAAATTCAAAAATAATTGATTATCAAAACTATCCCTATTGACTATCTATTTTGTCGATATAATGCTTGTGGCTCTCAAGTTTGTTTTCTAGATATTCTCTTCCATGCCTATATATGCTCAAAGCTAGCCAGCCGTGTTTTGTGGATTTGGACATGAAACTAGTATAGGATTAGTTCTGCTCAGCTATATATCCTGACAATGAATTGAGAATAAGTAAGAACTAAAACAAATCCAATAGAGACCCAATAAACATTCTGTATACATTAATATACATGAAAGAGTGCTAAATTTCTTCGCAAACTTATAAAGAAACCTATTCAGCAGTGGCAATGCAATGTCCAGTTTAAGAGGCTTCCAGCATTTCACATAACGAGAATATGAAAATTGAGGCCTCGGTTCGTAAGCAAGCGCCCTAACCATAGTAGTTGCTAGCTCTAAAAAGTCAACTAGAACCTATACAATGTCACACACATAATGTTGTGCATACTAGTAATTTTGAAATAACACGAGTTATTATTAGAAAGCAAACAGAAACTACGGTAAAAATTATGCAAAATATTACGCAACAATTCACCTAGTTCAAAATTTTATAGACATCCAATATAAATCAAATACTCATTAATCAAATTTCAATTTTACATGAAGGAACTTAATATTCAGTGTCATTTGAGATTGGACAGATGAAATATTGACATTTGATGGCAGGTATAATGATGAATTGAACAAATATAAGCTTCAAGATACTAAGATAATGGCTTGTAGTGTCATGATACTTTATAGCCTTATTATGATTTATTGTAGTCTATCTTTCCCTGCACTAAAATTCCTCCAATCACTAATTGTATTAACCCGAAGCACGAGACAGAAAATGCATATGCATGAGATAGATAAGATACTAGCTCATTTTGATTTTGGAGTGGACTTCTAGGTCTCCACTGCATCCTAAGGACCAAAGAAGGAGAAAAGACTCTTCCACCTATTCAAAATAAAGAACAATACAATTCACACTTCCCCTAACTATAGAACTTGACAAGGAATTAATAATATGTAAGAACCAATAGTAATCTAACTGACATCCAATATAAATCCTATAGTCATCCAATATAAATCAAATACTCATTAATCAAACTTCATTCAGGCATTTCTACAAACACTTCATCTGCACAATTGCAAGAGATAATTTAGAATATAATTGGGGGCCTACTCCTCTGAATAACAACTCTATGTAAACAATGGAAGAACCAAAGATTTGTTACCTCCTTGATAAAAACTCCAATGGAAAATGCCCAATTTCATATCGATTTTAAATTGATTTACTATAAGTTATCTCATCCAGGAACAATAGATCATAATAACCGATGTAAATTCAAATCTAAACTAAAGTATGAGATTTGAGGTCTTAAACCTTTAAAACTAAAGAGTTCCTGGGATAAAGGAAGTGAAAAGAAGAAGAAGAACAGAACCTCTCTTAGCCAGTAGTATCCCAAATCTGGGCCTCAATGATCTTGTCATCGACGTGGATGGTGCGAGTAGCAAATTCAACTCCAATAGTGGATTGGATTCATGACTGAACTCGTTAAGAGTAAATCGAGAAAGTAGATTCAATTTCCCAACTCCAAAATCTTTGATAAGGACCAACTTGAAGAGATAGTCATAATCATCTTCCATTTTGTTCTTGATCTGTTATAATTTTGTCAAGCAACGTATAGATGTAAAAAAATTTCCATGTTTCTTTTATTTTTGTTATTTGTTTTTTTGCCCAAATATCTATATTTTTTCAATCCATTTATGTAAAGAGCCCTTTCATTTGTTATTATTGTGAGCCCATATGAGACAAAAAAAATTTGGGCTGTTTACATAAATGGGCAAAAAATAAATAAATTTGGCCCAAAAAATAATAATAACACAAGCATGAAAAATAGGAGAAAATATTCCCACATATACGTTTCAAAAAGAACAAATAGCTGCCATCTCTTCCACTTCCTCCCCTCTCTCCCTCTCGTTCAATTTCATCAGAAATCAAATTCAAAAACCAAACTCCCAAAACCGTTCACCACAAATGCAAAAATTGTTCAAATAATCTATCAAAAATGGTTTCATCTGCTTTAAAACAACGACATTGATTTTGAAATTCATTCACTGGAGTTCAAAATCTACAAATCTTAGAGAAATTGAAATCTACAGTGGGTAAGAAAAACGAAACTCTCAAATCTCAAGTTTCAACTATTTTGGATGTTATTATGTTTATTTTCCATTTCTTTTGTCATTTGCAATATGATTTTGTTTTCCGTTGCATATATGTGAGGGTATGATTATGAGTTACATGTATTTTTTTTGTCCAGTTTATGTATTATGTATGTTCTGAATTATCTCTTGCAATTGTGCAGATGAAGTGTTTGTAGAAATTCCTGAATGAAGTTTAATTAATGAGTATTTGATTTATATTGGATGTCTATGAGATTTATATTGGATGTCTGTTGGATTTATATAATTTCTTACATATTATTAATTCCTTGACATGTTCTATAGTTGAGGGAAGTGTGAATTGTATTATTAACAAGTAGTCTCTATTATGCAATCCATGCAATTTTTACATTCTATTCGGTTTGAATTGTATAAGTTCAAATATTTTGAAACTAAAAAATACATTATTTTTTAATTTATATGAATCCTTTGAATAATAAGTGATACTAAGATCAAGGCAACAATTCAATTTTCATGGTTCCTATTGTAGGTTTGTCAACTTGAAAGCTTGAATAACATGACACACACGATATCATACGTGGTATAACATTGTATAGTTTCTGCTTGACTTTTTAGAGATAGAAACTACTATATTTAGGGTGCCTACTTACAAATCGAGGCCTCAGTTTTCAGATTCTTGTTATGTGAAATACTAGAAGCCTCCTAAACAGAACGTTGCATTGCCACTGCTGAATAAGTTTCTTTACAAGTTTGCAAGGAATTTCAGCACTCTATCATGTATATTGGATGTATATAGAATGTCTATTGGGTGTCTATTGGATTTGTATTAGTTCTTATTTTTAATTCATTGTCAGGATCTATAGTTGAGTATAACCAATCCTAGATCAGCTTGATGTCCAAATCCACAGAACATGATTGGCTAGGTTTGAGCTTATACAGGCATGGAAGGAAATATCTAGAAAATAAACTTGAGAGCCATGACCAGTATATCGACATAATAGACAGTTAATAGAGATAGTTTTGATGATCAATTATGTTTGAATTCCAGAAATCTTGTGTAATTAGGGATCTAAGTAGTGTGAATTGATGTTTGTTTTTAACATAGTTGAATTTTAATAGTTATGATATTGTGTTTGCCAATAGATATCCAATAGACAACCAATGTATATCACTTATTCCAACAAAAAAGAAACAGTGATTAAAAAAGATCAATATTCAATATACAAAATAATAAATGCCAATCTACTTGAAATCTATTAAAACACTAATTGAAAACACACAAGTGAATTACACATACTTGTACAAATGTCTAATATTAACTTCAAAATAAGTGACAATTGAAATTTAAAATATACTTCTACAAATGTCAGATATCAATTTCAAAAAAGATTTTTTAATACAGTAATAGTAGATGTCCAAAATATGTCCGATAGATGTCCACTTCCTGAAAAGCACATCCTAGAAGACCAACAATCGATGTTACTGCTAGTGACGCAAACATTGCTGCAAAATAAAATTGAACCATACCATGAGTATAAATACTAAAATAGATAGCCAATCTTTGCAATCAATCGCCAAAACTATTTCTTATCTAATTGAATGCAATATCATATATGTTGAGATCAAATAGAATTGTAGCATTCTTCCATTTAAGTCAGAAGCATACCATTAAAAAATACTGATTAAGGGATTCTTCGCTTAAAACCAAAATTAAACTAGAATTCAATAATATCCAATAGATGCCCAATAGATGTCCAGTAGACATTTAATAGATTCAGTTGCCCTACTGTTTTGAAACATGATTGGAATGGTTTCCAACAACAGCACTAAATGTTGACAGCACTACATCCATATGAAAAACATGATAATTAAAAAAATTCTGATAAATAAAATCTAATGATGTAATGAGACAATGAAGAAACATATTTTAAAGGACGAACTTCAGCCACAAGGAAAATAACTTTAGTTTCCAGATGCATATATACATCTAGCACATCAGGAACAATTAGCATTATTATGCAAGCATGTATCAATATTTAAATTAGTTGCATGCTTGAAATATTCACCCTCTTATTAGCCTCTTAAGTACCACTACTCCACCGTCGTATAGATAACACAAGCTCTAATAAAATTAACCTTAGCATGAAATCAATAGCATAAAATAAAACATTAGGATTAATACTAATTGTTACAAAATTATGAAAATTAATCACCCAAAAAACATCGAATTTATACTAGACGTAAATTACATATTGATTTATTTGTCAGAAGCTCTATAGCCTACATAGTGGCTTTAAACATTGATCAATTACTACAAGGGCATATATATAAGAGTATAGACTTACTAAGACAATTAAAAAACTCCAAATACAATCACAAC
This sequence comes from Euphorbia pulcherrima, assembly GCA_947683365.1. NCBI lineage: Eukaryota > Viridiplantae > Streptophyta > Magnoliopsida > Malpighiales > Euphorbiaceae > Euphorbia > Euphorbia pulcherrima. Next base: position 16,890,744 of record CANTUS010000013.1, on the reverse strand, counting down.
TTTCAACACTAAAACCGTTTGCTCCACCAGCAGCCTAATCACAGATCACGTTGTTGGTTTCTAAGATTCAAACCTAATTGAAAAGTAACAACTAATTCACTAAAGGGATAAACACTAAAATAAATAACCAATCTTTGCAATCAATCACCAAAACTTAAAATATGCATCAGTGGACTTATTTAAAAATATGCTAATTTGAGTACATAACGTCTGAAGTCCGGTCCATTTGATTGTAGGATTCTTCCATTAACAAGCAATGATTAAGGGATTCTTCGCTTAAAACCAAAATTAGACTAAAGACAATAATATCCAATAGATGTCCAATATATTCCCAATAGATGTCAAATAGATATTCAATATGTGTCCGATAACAAAACAACCAGTTTAGCATTTTATCAAACACATGGCGTGCACTTCAATTTCAACAGATAGAAAGTTAAAAAAATATAGAATGAACTCTAAATCCTCCATTAGAGACAATAGAAAAAATTACAAATCTCGAAACCAAACAAATTAGCTAAAACAAAAACATAATATCAGCAAAACAACTTGATTTTATGTTTTGAAGAACAAAAACAATAGAGTCACAGAAAAAATAGAGGAAGCTTGGCTTAGATTCAGATACGGTTTATAGAAATAAGAAAAAAATAATATATTCAGGTACCTCAGAAGCTTGGCTTGTTGAAGGCTCTATATGCTTGGCGTTGAAAAATTAAGGAAGATACAGAAGCTCAATCGTGGGAAAAAAAAAGAAAAGAAACTAAGATTAGAGAGAAACTGATGCAGAATGAAGAAATAAGACGAATAAGGTGTTGGAAATATAGCATCCATAAGCAACTCAAAGAATCAAGAAGAATGCATCTAGATTAAATTTTTGAAAGGAAACAGAATCCAAAGTCCAAATCAACCATCCGGAAGTCCTTGCTAACTGATTGAAGAAGTCAACTGATTGATGTATCATCCAAACAAGATGAAATATGGAGATATCTAGATGATTTGAAAGACAGACAAAGGGAAAATGTTTGAATGATAGTTTTCCCTCCAATATTGGTCTCAGCCAAAGTTCCTATTTGCCTTGAAGATTTAAAAAGTATCAACTAGCACAAATTCTAAAGAAGAATAAAAGGATTGACACAGAAAGAGATAAAGGTAACAACATTTTTACATAGACTAAGAGAAAGGCACGTGGAGTCCAAGCAAAAGAAAAAGTTGCTAGAATTTGGAAAAACACAAAATTCCAAACAAACAACTACTGACAACATTTTTCTGCAAAGTCCCATCAATTCAACGGATCATTTAATGGGTCTAACAGATAAATCAATGGGTCTAGAAGCGCCACCTCATATCTAATCAATGGTGAAGATTCAAGATCATTCCAACGGATCACCATGACTATATTCTTATCCAAGCCCATAAAAGTCAAGCTTCACAAGTTGAGAAGATGTTGATTGATTCTAGAGTTACAACACCTTAAGAAATCCACTACTCAATCAATTACATTAATCCCTCCAAGAGCCAAACAATACCATATTTATTTGTAAGGATTCCCAAGTAAGATTATAAACTTGAGGAATTCAAAACTAACCTTTTAAGATAAGAAAGAGAGAAGAATCTCATACTTGGGTAAGTATTGAGATTGGGACTCAGCTAGAAGTAGGTGCTTTTAGTGGTATATCCCTGTGAGACTTAGCTTAGACTTGGGGAGAGTTTAAGTATACTCGTTAAAAGAAAAGGATCAGCTAGGAGTTAGTGTTTCTAGCGATATATCCTACATATGGAGAAGGAGATCTTTAGAGATAAGCTTAATAGGACTCAGCTATAAGTTGGTGCTTTTGGTGGTATATCCTACTTTCGGAGAAAAAGTTTCTGGAGATAAGCTCAAGAGGACTTAGCTAAGGTTGGTGCCTTAGTGGTATATCCTACTCCTAGAAGGACCCAGCCAGAGTGAAGAACTTGGTGGTATATCCTATTATCCGGAGAAAAATTGTAAGGCTAATTCCTGCCAGTTGAAAAGGAATCCACAAGTAGACAAAGCTCGAAGTAAGGAAACTCCGGGGACTGGAGTAGGCGAGACAAACCAGGATAAATATCTCGTGTTTGATTTTTTACCCTATCTTTACTTTAATTGCATTCTAATTAAATATCTACATCATTCGAATCAACCATATCCGAATTATTTCAAACACACTACATAGACTTTTTATAAGTCTATCAATTCCGCAAAAAGGGTTGTTAGCACGGTCTGCTCCATCCTGATGATGATATAAACCTTATTCATCACAGCGAACAGAAAAAGAGCCGGGATCAGAACCAAGGTTGTAAGTTCTTTTATCTTAGCCCTAAATGTCTCTTAATGTGATGTCTTAGAACTTAAGACTCTCATGACGCAAAAAAATTCCAAAAATAAAAATTCCTCGAGATGTCTCGAAAATCTCAAATATCTTGATGACTCTTGAATTTGGCAAAGCTAGATGCAGAAAATTCCACCTATGACCATTGGGCTTTCATTGCCCTAAAAATGTCAACTGTGGAAATTACCCGATCGGGGTAGTTTCCCTCTAGTGGTAATTAACCATTCGGATGGTTTACAAAGTACTATTTTGGATAAGGCAGAAATTAACCGGCCGGGTATTTTCCCTAAAATTAATCAACCGAGCATTTTCCCAATTCACTATTTTAGATAATCAGATTAGGCAGAAACTAGCCGATCGAGTATTTTACCCAAGAAAGTAGCCGATCAGATAGGTTCTATAGGCTATAAATAGGCATCTTTGCCTCCCCATTTGAAACAAGAATCATCCTTTCAAATATGTATGGTAATTTAGAGAGAGAAGTTCAAGTTTAGAGAGAGAAAAAAGGCCTTTAAACCCCTTCACTTATCCTTTGCCTATACCTTGTCCATAGTCGGTATAGAAATTCTCAGAAATACCTTAAAACTCTGCCGGAGTCTTTCAAGCTACTTGAAGATCTCCCCAGAAAAACCAGTACCTCGGTTCCTTGAGCTAAGTATTCCATGAAACTTTACATAAGGACTGACACTTCGGTTCCCTGAACTAAGTGCCCCCTCAAATCTCTGTAGAAATCGCTCCTCGAAAGTTTGATATTTGGAACTCATAGTATCAAACTACAGCCAAAATATTACCAGAAATTCGATATTTGGAATTCATAGTATCGAGTTTTAGCCGAAATGGCACTAAAGCCCACTCTCAGGTTTTTGACATCCCTGATATCGAATTAAAGCCGAAATACTGCCAGAATTTACTCCCCGGTTTTTGATATCCCTGATATCAAATTAAAGTTGAAATATCATCAAAATTCCCCACAAATCAATATTTGGAATTCATAGTGTTGATTTAATCATTCCATCCATCCAAAATCTCAAAACGACAACTATGGTTCCCAACCGGCTCTCATGTCATCCTGGACAAACGAAAAGGTAAACTGAGGGTAATATCGCTGAAAAGACAACTTTCTCTCATTTCATTTTGATCTCTCTCAGCTGTGCCGTTTTTTCTTTTCATTTTCATTTTATTATTTTTATTTTAGTTTGTTTATTTGCACATTTCCATTAAATTGCATTAACGAAAAGATCAAGTTTGTAGGAAAATAAGCAGGATCGTACCGACACCATTAAAGCTCAAAAACCCATTGTAAAGTATTCCTATCTTTTCCTATTTACTTTATTTCAATTAAACCCATGATGCATTTATCAAATTTAATTTAGTCTTCAAATATAAAAATTGTGATTAGTAACTATTTTATCCGAATCCAGAATCTCATCTTTTGGTATTAAAATCCCATCTCGGATTGATATACCACAATTCCTGGTGGAGCTGAATCTGGTGGCGACTCTATTTTTATTGAAAAAGGAACCAATATATTTATATTTTCTCATAATGAACATTATTGTTATTTATATAATTATTTATATAATTATATTTTGTAATATGATATACTTATTTTTAGAATCTGGATTTAGTAAAATCCTACCTATTTTGGTAATTATTTTATCTTTCTATTTATGTAAATCAATTAGCACATTTCCTTGAGCTCATTTCCCTAAACCAATATTTCCCATTAAACCTTGTTTTCGACCTCAAAACACACACTCCACAGTGGCGACTCTGCTAGGGATTGTTTAAAAAAAAGCTTTGTTTTAATTATTATTTTTATATTTATAAAAATTTTCTCATTTTTGCTTTTTTTCCTTTTTTTGATAAAATAATGAACTCAAAACTTTGTTTGAAGACTATTGCAAATTTGATAATATCATCATATTGTACTAGGATTGAATGAGCATTTGCATTTGGACCACCTTGAACACCCTCGGTGTCTTTTGGTGAACAATTCCTCCTACTCTTATTAGTTTTTGGGGGTACAGAACTAATCACACCACTTGTGATGCTTACTTTCGGCCTTTGACTCGCTTAAGGTCATTATTCTGGGGTAAAGATTTAGAAAGGATCTCTTGGTTCACTTTAGGGCCATTGAATCTTAGTACACTGAGGCGTAAGCTAATCCCTAAACTCCCCCTCGCGAGACTCGATATCGCATATAGAAATACCATAGCAACTATCCACTAGGTACCCTAAACCTGTGTGATACGTGAGTAGACTTTGCTGGTCCCGGGTTGGCTAAAAGCGAAGTAACCTTGTTAAGGAGAAATAATGTCGGAAGGCACGATCTAATGTTTGTTCCTTGTGCAGCTTACATAATCCATTTATAAACATCATTTCGTATGATACTAACCATATTTTTATGCAATAGTTAATCTAGTATAAGTCTAAAATTAACAACAACAAAATGAATAGTGCCATGCATATAATCATGCATTTTCACACATTCTTGCATTAACTCACTATAATAAGAAAAAAGATAAAAAAAAAGAAGCTTAAAAAGGCCTAAACCTCATACTAATTTCCTCAAGGATGCAATTTCAAGTTTGAAACATAGTTAGAAATGTAGTAAAGAATGGTTGAGACGAATTCCCCCACCAAAAGAGTCTTCCGAGCCTGAAGTTGAGCATACCATGGCCAAAAAAGAAGTTGCAGCCCATTCCATGAGAGAGTTCATGAACTCTCCTGAATTCTTTCAAGCTATGCGAGCCAGCTTTGAGAGTTTCAAAACTTCCACCTCTGATGGAGAATCTATGGAAGTAGCTGAGTTAAATGCAAAGAAGGCCCATATTGAAAAGCTAACTGGTCCATCCTTGACGAAATACGACAATGTCAACAACTTTTCTCTTAAGGATTCTTATGCACTACCTATGAATTTTATCATGCCCTATATTGCCCCATATAAAGAAATGAGTACCCCACAAGCTCATCTGGCGGCATACCTTAGAGTTATGACCAGTACGGGAGTTCCTGAGGCCCATATCATTAATTTGTTCCAATCTACCTTGCAAGATGCAGTATCTGATTGGTATATGAGGATGACCCCAGAAGTGATAGGAAATTGGGAAAAGTTGAATGAGGCATTCCTTAACAACTTTTCCTTCCACTTGAAAGTCGAGACCACTCTTCAAGATCTCCAGCAAGTCAAGAAGAAGTTGAATGAGTCTTTTTAAGAGTACTATTTGTGATGGATGGCAATCCAAGTACTAGTAGATAGTGCACCTAAGCTCTATTCACTAATTATGAAGCTGGTAGAAGGTTTGAGTCAGAAATATCAAGATGTGATAAAGATGAAGAAATTTGAGTCATTCAATGAGGTGGTTGATTATGCCAAAAGAATGGAGAAGTATACCGAAGAAGATCAATGAAAGAAAGAAGAACTTGAAGCCTTCAACAAGGCTAATTCTTAGCAGAAGGGAGGTTATTTCAAACCTAGTGCTTTGAAGTATTCCATGATGAATCCAAACTTCAGAGAAATCGGTTGCGGAAGCAGCACAAATCCAACCCACTCAACAAGTGACACCATGGGTAGAGTTGTTATCCTGTATTTTCACAAAGTTACGAAGGGCCAAGATACTTGATAGTCTAAAGGAATTTGAAGCTCCATCGCTTAAAGATCGTGATAACTTTTGTGCCTATCGTAGTGTGAAAGGGCATAGAACAAGCAATTGTCAGAAGCTGATGAAGGATATATAACAACTCATCAAGGACAAGGAGATTGAAGAGCCTAAGAGAAAGCCATGTACACAGACTAATCCATTGCCTAACTTCCAACCAATGGTCAATGTGATTCAAGGAGGAGAAGGTCCTCCCAAGAAACCCAATTTCCAATACATCGGGGAAACTCAAACCAATGGTGAACAAGTAATGATCCACAATGTAGAGAAGTATAATTGCCTGATGCGATTCAAAAAGCTAGATGAATATGAAGTTTAACCTGACATGATGTATTAGGGCAATACTCACCCTCAATTGTTCTTGAAACTTCTATAAAGAGATGAACAAGCGAGGAATTCATGCACTTGGATTCATATTTCAATTCCCATGATTTTTGGGAGAACTTGTGCTGAACTGCTGTTATGGCTTTACTTACCAACGTAACTGGGATTAGGATTTCTTGCAAGCACATTTTATGGAACGCTACTCATTCCAAGACTACTATCATTTTGGGACCCAATGTTGGGGACAACCATAAAACCATATCGGATGGAATCTGCAACTAGATCCTATCTCATTGACTTTTGATTCCATATGGGATGAGATGCATGCCAAAGAGTCAGGAGGAAAGGCTTCTTTGATAGAGAAAACACCACTTGGGCAAGGATATTCCAGTAGTTCCGTCCAAATTGCTATCCATAACCGATATAGTCCTGAGTCAAGTTGGCAAACTCTTGGATATATCAACCAGTATATTCTCGATTATGTAATTCCCCTGATGGATTTAATCTTTAAAGAATCGACAAGACTCTGATTCCTTATGATTTCCACAATGACATGGGTTATCATCAGATGAACTTTAATGATTTGACAATCGATGGCATTCTTAGTACATAGTCCCATATAAGCCCAGATGCCTGAACCAGATCCCAAAGAAGATCTCGAAGAAGATCTAGAGTAAGAGGAAGATCTAAATGAAGTCTTTTTCATATCAGATGATTCCTCATTAAAAGAAGAAGTAAATGGAGATTACAAATAGAATGCTCCCATCGAAGGAGAAGTCCACAATCTTGGAGAAGATGGCTATAGGATATATAATAAGATTGATTCCGACTTAATTAGACCTGGTGGAAGTCAAGATTTTAGAGATATAACCAATAAGAACGACGATGCTATCATATATAGGCACGTCTATATGCTAAGGATCCAAGCACAAGGACCTTCCAAGGAATACATTTGGGAGAGGATAAGGATCGAGAGTGAACTTGCCCTTCTCAGTAAGCAGTTCAGAGAGCCTTAAGATGGAGATCTCCCTATGTTATACAGTGGTGCTACTGGCCCGAGAACCTACTTGTATCGATTCACAAGAATTATGAACAAGAGGTGTATACACTACTCCTTTTGGCCTAAGATATTTTGACTAACTCTCCTAAAGATAGCCCTAGTTTAGTTTGAAGGCTTGAAGTGTCATCAAAAGACCTTTTGGAATGAGCTGTGTGATTACTTCATCGTCTATTTCATATGGATAGATCCCTTAGATGATCTACCTCCAGAGAAAGATGAACAAGGAAATTCTATCCTATACTGGTACTAGGAAACGACCAAGCACTTATATCCCACGAGTTACTAAATGTCTAAAGAATATCCTTGGTATGTCCCAAGAATTGGTGGAGGAAATGAATAAATCACTCTATTATCGATCCATGATAATGAAGACCTTGACATGTTAGGTGGAAGAAAATCCATGATTGGGGAATCATCATCATCGTTTTAGATCAATATGATCAGTGGGAGTGGCTCGGCTGAAAGAAGTACTCAAAAGCACAAACGAGGTGAGGACAACATATCTGACCCTCGACAAGCATGAAGAATCGAACAAGACTAGAAGGAAGTTTGAATTTTGTGACAAATAGAGGAAGAACGACGTTCAACGTTAGAATGGGAAAAGAGGCACGAGTTTAAACCTCTTCTTCAACTACCGCCAACTATTTTGTACTAGGGAACAGGATGCCCATACACCCATATAGACCAATTTCTAAAAGTGATGTATAAAGCACAAATTCACTTTCACCATTGGCCTATGTTTTTTGTCAGAACACTCTGAGGAAAAGCGATGAAATGGACTGAAAACTTGCCCTTTCCACAATGCATGATTTGGAACTTTCTAGTCAAAATGTTCCTAGAACAATTTCAGGAGAACTGGTACAAGCTATAAGAAAGGTGACACCATGTTCTGACAACATGGAAGCCAATGTAATCTATGATATAGGTCTGACAGAAAGTCATGTTTGGGCGAAGATTAAGCATGACAATCAGCTCGATGACACACTATGCCCTATTACGAATTGCGAATCTGATGTGGAATGTTCAGAGATAGTGAATGTGCTTAGAAGCCCTGATTCTTAGGAAGAAGAAGTTTGAGAGCAACACAGTTGTGAAAAAGAGTTGGCATTCACTTTGGATAAAAAAACATCCATGGGAAGGATATCCACAAATTCCTCCTTAGCTTGCATACGATGGAGAAACTCATCCTCGACTCTATTTGGCCCACCTCACTAGTCTCACGAACTACATAAAAATGCATTATAATTACTGGGCTTTCCTCTTTGTTGTCACCTTGAGAGGAAGAGCATAGCAATGGTACTCAGACTTGCCTTATCACCAAAAAAAATGATTTGGGATCTATTTAGCTAGGTTTTCCTTCATCATTTCACGATGGTATTGCCTTCAGAAAGGATACGTAACTCTCCATCCATACTTTCCTTGCCTTATCCTATGGCAGAAAGAGCTATACGATCGTATCCTTGGTATACACCAAATCAGGAATCTTTCAAGGATGATGCCATGAAAGCACTATACAATGACACGTTTGGAGGATCCACCTTTAGAATTCACATGATTCATCATGATAGTAGCATTGATCTAGTCTACACAGAAGTCATGAAAGCTAATCCAGTAAAGGGATTTATACCATTTACGTAGTGGCCATTTGTTACCAACGACTCTCTCATTGCTTCCACGAATGAGAAACCTCATAATCTGGCAGACCTTCCCTTAGAGGATAATTTTGATGAGTTTGAGATCTTTGACCATCTTGTCTTCCCAATCACAAGAGGAGGAAAGATCACTGGGGTAAATAAGCCAACCATCCCCGTGAGCCAGTCCGTAGTCCAAGCCCATACATAGAGGATTCTTTGATTGACCAACTTAGTGCAACATCAACTAAGATATCCATTTGGGAATTGTTTCTCACCTCAAAAGACCATAAGGCGGCTATTGTTAAAAAACTCATGGACATAGAAACATCTTCTACAGCTTCACCTACTCAAGTGTGCTCTCTTATTGGCAATCAATAAATGACAGTTATCCTTGACATAACTTTCACCAGCTCAGACCTGCCTGACATCGGCATTGATTATAATTAAGCCCTTTATCTGAAGGTTGAAGTGTTTGGATGTATCATGCCCTGCATAATGGTAGATGATGGGTCTGCACTCAATGTCTGTCCAAGAAAGGTACTACTGATCTTAAGACTTAGCGAGGAAGTTCTGAAGAAGTCAACTACCATCATCAAGGCTTATGATGATTCCAAAAGAACTATCACTAGTACATTTGAAGCAAAAGTAATTATCGGGGAGATATCATCAACAGTGTTCTTCACTGTCATCAACGTTCCTATGACATTCTCTCTTTTGCTTGGATGCCCATGGTTCCATGCATTTGGAGGAGTTCCATCCATCTTGCACGAAAAAGTGAAGATACCATTTCGAGAAAAGGCTGTAGCTTTAGAAGTAGATGAGGCATCCACTATAACTGTACTAGAAGCCGAGAAAAGCAGCTTATGGGGATTTTCAGTGGCAAAATTAGAAGGAAATACAAGAGCATCATCAGAACACCAGGGCTGTGGATTCAGAAATACATGGAGCGACATCACACTCCTTGTGTGGGACTTGGGGCACAAGGCCAAGGAATGATAACTTTCAATGTTGACACAGGAACTTTGAAGCCAACATGACTTAGTTACAAATGAACTGATTCTAGATCTATGTCAGGGAATATAAACTTTGAGCGAGGACAAGAAAAGCCATACATCGAAATCCCTAAAGTAACTCAACACCAACGAAAGACAGTGCTTGGATTTGAGATTTTCTCTAATGTGGTAGAGTACAACAAGTTTAAATAGGGGCCAATTATCAACATGCTCAAGACTAAGGAAAAACTAATAGACATCACCATCACTAAGAAGGAGACACCTATAGAACCAGAACAAAAGAAAGATGACTCCAACGCGCTTCTTGACAAACTTCTCGAGATGCTGCAAACTCACTTAAAGATAGAGGAATCTTGTATGAAAGATGAATAGCTTAACCAAGTAAGGATAGAGATGGCCAGGCTGATTAAAGGGAAAGCCAAGATGCATGATGAGCCAACCCTAGATGAAACTAATGATTATGAAGAGACTTTCTCTAAAAAAGATGATTCTTTTGTATCTATCTCTAATATCTTTAATAATGTTATGTATGAATCTTGTAATAAGATGAAGAACTTTGCTTACTCATATGATGTTTCTGATAATTATTTCATGCATCAATTCTAACATACATCTTGCATTTTCAATATCAATGATGCTGTAACAAAGAAAATAGAGTTAAACACAGAAGAAAATCCAAAAATTGTACTCATTTCTAGAGAGTTTTCCATTGAATAAGAGAGAGAATTGGTAACAACATTAAAGAAGCACGTTTCAGCGTTCTCTTTATCTTACGAAGAGGGGCTAGGAGTCGATTGTCACATTGTTGAACACAAGATCCCAACAGATCTAAAGATTCATCTAGTGAAGCAGAAACTAAAAAGAATGCGGCCTAAATGGGCCGAAAAGGTGAAGAAGAAAAGACCAGCTACTTTGAGGCCGGTTTTCTAGAAGTTGTAGAATATCCCACATGGTTGGCAAACATAGTTCCAATTCCTAAGAAGGATGGAAGCGTTAGGGTATGCGTTGACTTTTGAGATCTTAACAAAGCAAATCTGAAAGATGACTTGAAATTTCCATACATGGACATCCTCATCGACAGCACTGCTAGAGCCGCTATGTACTCTTTCATGGATGGATTTTTGGGATATAATCAAATCCTCATAAATGTAGATGATGGAATCAAGACTGCTTTCATTACAGAATGGGGCACTTATTGTTACAAGGTAATGCCTTTGGGTTTGAAGAACGCTGGGGCAACTTACTAATGGGGCAGTCACCGCTCTATTGCATGACATGATTCATAAAGAATCTGAATTCTACACAGATAACGTGCTTCTAAAGTCAACAACTCTAGAAGAACATCCAACAATCCTTGACAGATTCCTCACAAAGATTGAGAAATAAATCTTCGCCTTAATCCAAAGAAGTGTATATTTGGAGTAACATCTGGAAAGTTACTAGGCCTCATACTTAGCCAACCAGGTATCGAGATTAATCCTGATAAGGTCAAATCTATCATAAATGTTGAACAATATACAACCGGTATACAACTATCATATTGCTTCCTAATTAGCTGCTCCTAGGTTCTTCCTATTTACTCTAATTAGGGAGGAAATCTGTCAATAATTAATTGTATTTATTTTGTATTTATTTATTTCCTTACTCATAGGGTTAGTACTAGTATAAATAGCTATGTAATATACATTGATCTGATATAACAGAGAAATACAATTATAATTTTCTCTAAAAATCTTCATGGAATCATTAGCTAGTGCTACCTTTTGAGGTCGTGAAATTCCCACAGCACCCTCTTCTTCTTCTATTTATTTTACCCAATTTGGGGTTGAAAAAATTTCCAACCATTCAAGAGCTGTTTACCGTTTATCCAGCGATATTGTCCATCGCATGTATATTGTTCATCAGGGTGACATTGTTTACGCCACAGTAATACTATTCATCAAAGTTACTATTCATCTCTGGAGTCGCTGTTCATCATTGGAAATACTGTTCGATGGAGTCACTATTCATCACTAGAAATATTGTTCACTAAAGGTACTATTCATCCAATCTCTGTTCGCTGGAGGCATTGTTCGTTAATTGTTTGTAATAATGAGAGATCCAAAAATAACTTATATACTTCTAGAACTACTACTTTTGGGCAATCAGATATAGCGCTTAATACTAATCTTAATTCTTGGAATATTGATTCTAGTGTAAATAGACACATGATAGGATCTTCATAAAGCTTCCAAACCTATTCCATTTGTCCTAAAGGAAACAATATTAGAATAGCATATGGTTCTTTATCTCCTATTTCTGGAACAGGTTCTGTTGTTTGTACACCTAATATTGAACTATCTTCTGTTCTTCATGTAATAAACTTTCCCGTAAACCTTTTATCTGTCAGTTCTACCACAAAAGCCTTAAGTTGCAAAATCAAATTTTTCCCTGACCATTGTATTTTTTAGGACCTTGAAACTGGGAAGAAGATTGCCAATGGGAAATTGCATGATGCCTTATATTTAATAGATGATAGTTTGGAGTCAGGAAGTTGTGCATTCTTTGGAGAGAATAAGATTGTTAATCACAAAATTTTACAATGGCATCGACGGTTAGGACATCCATCTTTTTTGCTATAAGAAACTTATATCCAGATTTGTTCTCTAAAACAAATTTTGAATCATTATCCTATGATGCTTGTGAATATGCCAGGCACACAAGAAACTCTTATCCTTTAAGCAAAAGTAGAAGTACTACCCCTTTCTCCAGAATTCACTATAATGTGTGGGGTATAACTAAAACAGTTAACTTATCTGGTAATCATTTATTTGTTAGTTTCATTGATTGTTGGACTAGGATTACATAGGTATATTTATTAAAAGCAAAATATGATTTTTTTTCATGTTACCAATCTTTCCACAAAATGATTTATACTCAATTTGACACCAAAATAAAAATCCTGCGAACCGATAATGGCACAGAATATATGGATAAAGTTTTTGGTGTTTACTTAGAGTCACATGGGATAATTCACCAGACTAGTTATCCTTATACTAGTGCTCGAAATGGGGTAGCAGAACAAAAAATTAGGCATTTGTTGGAAGTTGCTAGATCCCTTATGTTACCTATGAACTTGCCTAAATCTTATTAGAGGGATGCCATTCTTGCTGCTGCTTACCTGATTAATAGGATGCCACTAAAAGCCCTCAACTTTTGGAGTCCTTTAGAACTATTAAAAGGAAAAAAACATATGTTGTTCCTCCTGGAGTGTTTGGGTGTGTGTGCTTCATTCAATAAAGCAATAGTGGAAAACTTGATCCGTATGCCCTTAAATGTGTCTTTCTCGGTTATTCTCTGACATAGAAAAGATATATATGCTATCATCATCCTTCATGGAGATATTTTCTCATAATGGATGTTACATTTTGAGAGATTGAATCATACTTCAAAGAATCCCCGTCACAATCAGGGGGAGACTACAAATGAAGATGTGATGATTGATGTTCATATTGAGGGGGAGACTCCTGCCAGATAAAAAGTTAGGAGGTTAGAGACTACAAATGAAGATGTGATGGTTGATGCTAATATTGAGGGGGAGACTCCTGCCAGAAAGGAAGTTGGGAGGTTGGATAGACCCAACTTGTTAAGATATTTGGGAAGAAATAGAACAGAAGAAGCCATTATGCAATCTTCTACTGATCATTCTTCTCCTCCATCCTCAGGTCAATCACCTTCTTCTCCTTCATCGTTAGATGAGTTACCTATATCTCAAAATGATGTAGAGTTACCGGTTGCCCGGAGAAAAGGGGTCAGGTCTTATACTAATCATCCTGTATATCCTTTGCCTGACTCTATCTCTTATAATTCATTATCTCCATCCTATAGAGCCTTTGCTTTGTCTCTCTTGCCTGTGTCTATTCCACAGGAGTAGAGAGAAGCCAATGTAGATCCGAAGTGGAAGCATGCTATGCTGGAAGAAATGAAAGCATGATCTAAGAATAGGACTTGGGAACTCGTTGCTCCTCCAACAAATAAAAAGTTGGTGGGTTGCAAATGGGTCTTCACTGTCAAACACAAAGCGGATAGTTCGACAGAAAGATACAAGGCTCGATTGGTTGCAAAAGGGTTTACTAGAACTTATGGAGTAGACTATCAAGAGACATTTGCTATAATTGTAAAGATGAACACCGTCAGAGTCTTGTTATCATGTGCTGCTAATCTTGAGTGGGAGTTACACCAGTTCGATGTGAAGAATGCATTCCTTCATGGAGACTTAGAAGAAGAAGTTTACATTGATATCCCTCCTAGGTTTGAGAACAACCAGATTCATGGGAAACTTTATAAACTAAAGAAAGCCTTATATGGTCTGAAGCAGTCTCCAAGAGCATGGTTTGATAGATTTCGCAAAGCCATGATTTCCTTTAGTTACAAATAGAGCCAAGCAGACCATACTCTTTCCATAAAACATCAAATAGGTATGATCACTTTACTCATAATATATGTTGATGATATAGTTATGACAGGAGATGATAATGAAGAGCTGACTCAACTAGAAAATTTATTGGCTTGTGAATTTGAGATTAAAACTCTAGAAAATCTTTGGTATTTCTTGGGAAATGAGGTTGCTAGATCAAGTAAAGGGATCTACATTTTTCAGAGAAAATATGTCTTAGACCTATTGATGGAAACCAGGATGTTGGGTTGCAAGCCTGTAGACCCGCCCATTGAAAGTAATCACAAGCTATAATCAGGGATTGGAAAGTTGGTGGATAAGGAGAGATATCAAAAGCTAGTGGGTAAGCTCATCTATATTTCCCACACTAGACCAGATATAGCCTACGTAGTTAGTTTGGTGAGTCAATGTATGTATGACCCCTAAGATCCTCACATGCAAGCTATTTTTCGTATTTTGAGATACTTAAAATCTACTCCTGGGAAAGGTCTGCTTTTATCCAAGCATGGTCATCTTAGAGTCAAAGCCTTTACAGATGCCAATTGGGCAGGTCTCTTAATGATAGGTGATCAACATCTGGTTTACCTTGATGGGAGGAAACCTAGTTACTTAGAGGAGCAAGAAACAAAGTGTTGTTTCTAGATCAAGTGCAAAAGCTTAATACAGAGCCATGGCCCAAGGCATTTACGAACTTCTCTGGCTACAAAAGTTGCCTGATGATCTAAAATTGCAAGAGAAAGGGAAATTATCTTTGTACAGCGACAACACGGGTGCTATCAGCATTGCTCATAACCCAGTTCAGTATGACCAAACAAAACACATTGAAAATGATCGACACTTCATCAAAGAGAAAGTTAAGGATAACCTCATAGATCTAATTTATGTGTCATTTGAAGAGAAATTAGCAGATGTTCTCATAAAAGGTCTCAACAAGCACGCCTTCCTTACACTAGTTTGCAAGTTGGGCATGTGTAACATCTTTAAACCAACTTGAGGGAGAGTGTTGAATAGTATACAACCGGTATACAATTGTCATATTGCTTCCTAATTAGCTACTCCTACATTATTCCTATTTAGTCTAATTAGGGAGAAAATTTGTCAATAATTAATTATATTTATTTTGTATTTATTTGTTTCCTAACTCATAAGCTTAGAAGTGGTATAAATAGCTATGTATTATACACTGATCTGACATAACAGCGAAATACAATTATGATTTACTCCAAAAATCTTCAATAGACATGCCGGTACCACAAACCGAGAAGAAAGTAAGAAGTTTCCTTGGATCCTTGCAATATGTTAGTTGGTTCATTGTGTGATTGACCACGATCTGTGAGCCAATCTTCAAGTTACTAAAAAAGCAGCACCAGTGGTATGGAATGAGCAATGTCAAGAAGCCTTTAACAGAGTCAAGGCATGTCTTGCTAATCCAGCAGTACTAAGGCCACCAATACTTGGGAAACCTCTAGTCCTATACTTGGCAATTGAAGAAGCTTATATAGGGGCAATGCTTGTCCAAGAGCATGAAGATAAGAAAGAGTACGCAATCTACTATCTTAGTAAGAATAAACTAGATTATAAGATCCGTTACACTATAGTAGAAAAGACATGTGCAACAATGGTCTCGCTAACCAAGAAGCTCAGACATTACTTTCAGTCTTACCGTGTACAAGCCATAGCAAAAAGTCGATCCTAATGAAGTACCTTTGTTGAACTCCTTCACTCACAGGAAAGCTGTCTAAATGGCTGTTATTATTATCTGAGTTTGACATCGAGTATGTCACCCAGAATTCATCAAAGGACAAGCAGTGGATAAATTTCTAGCAAATCAAACCATTAGACTCTAACCATGTTGAGAATATAGAGTTTCCTGATGAACAAGTAGAATCGGTACCCGAACGACCTAAAGAATGGACAATGTTCTTCAATGGGAAAGTGAAAAACAAAAGGGAAAGACTTGGAGTTTTTATTATCACACCGAATGGTGAAATCATTCCTTTGTCTAAACGGCTAGAATTTAACACGACCAACAATGGAGCTGAGTACGAAGCTTGCTCATTTGGATGTCAGCTCTTTCGATAATGAAAGCTAACCAAGTCAAGATCATCGCTGATTCTACTTTAGTCATTAAGAAAGTTACAGGTGATTGGGAATTGAAGAAAGGATCTTTAAGGACTTATTTAGAAGCAGTATGGAAGGCAGCGATGTTATTCGATCACTACAAATTTTGCTATATGCCACAGGATGAGAATTAGATGGCTGACGCTTTAGCCACTTTAGCATCCATGTGGGAAAGACCTAATAGTCAACCCATAAGGACTCTTGTTATTGAAACCATGAGGAAGCTGTACTATCTCTCTATAGCAGAAATCTCATAATAAGACAGTAAGGAACCTTGGTATTCTAACATTCACCGCTAAGAAGGTTAGCAGTGAAATTTATGCTATTAGACGGACTGTTGTTCAAAAGGTCCACGGATGGTCTGCTGTTACGATGCCCGAGGCAATCAGAAGTGCAAGGCATAATGAAATAGGTGCATTCAAGAGAATGTGATCCCCACATGAATAGTGCTATGTTAGCTAAAAAGATTCAACTAATGGGATACGTTTGGTCCACCATGCTCACCAATTATATTCAAAAAGCTAGGACTTGTCATGAATGACAAATATATGGTGATGTCAGCTATCGTCTACCAATAGAATTACAAGCCTTAACTATACCTTGGCCTTTTGCATCCTAAGGCATCGACATCATTGATGAGATACGACCTTCATCTATGAATGGGCATCGATTCATAATAGTGGTAGTGGATTACTTTTCCAAGTGGGTAGAAACTGAATCCTACACTAGCATCATTGCTATGAAGATGGCAAAATTCATCAGGAATCATATTTTTGCTAGATTTGGGATCCTACACCATGTCATCTCAGATAATGGAGTTCAATTCTAAGGTGAAGCTGCAGACTTATTTGAATAGTACAATATCGAGCACCATCACTCTTCTCCTTATAGACCACAAGCTAAAGGGGCTATTAAAGCCGTAAACAAATCCATCAAGCGGATTTTGTACAAAATGGTTTGCACATATAGAGATTGGGTAAACCATTTTCCCTATACTCTATAGGGATACAGAATGGGTGTAGGAACTCCGATAGGATAGACTCCATTTTCTCTAGTATATGGGGCAGAAGCAGTGCTTCCACCAAAATAGAAGTCAAGTCCTTACGTGTGGTACTAGAGCCTACAAGCGGAAGGTGAAGTGGCAGAATCAACCGATCAAGACATAAGACTTAGTGTTGAAGCAATCTCGGAAAACCCACATGGATGCTCAAGGAAAGTTCCAACCTAATTAGGAAGGCCCATACATGGTGAAACAAACTCTCAGTAAAGGCCCAGTGAAAATAATGGATATGGATGGCAACAAGTTCACAAATCCTATTAATCCGGATAAGTTGAAGCATTACTTCATCTAAAAAAAGAGAAAACAAAATACATTTATATATATATATCTTTTCGACAAAAATTAGGACTAAAATAGCAAGTGTAGTCTTTGGCAAAATCCATCTAGGAACCCTAGACGACAGTGGACAATAATTGAGAAACTTGTACCACTTACTTCTTTGATTGATGAATTTTATTTTTAATAGCATCATAGTAATGAAAATATAAACTTGTGTGTGCTAAATGGATATAAATTGTTAAAGGAATTTCATCCATAAGCATATATCATTTATTATATATCTTACATTATATGAGATAGAGGCAAAGAAGAAAAGAAAAAAGAGAGAAAGACATTCTTCTTTTATTTCAAGCCAAACGGATAACCTAACGGCTAGTACTTGCCAGCTGACAGCGAAGGCATTGGGTCATCTCCTTCCTCTCCTCAGTAGTGGCTAACTCTCTGATGGAACTAAGCCAATGCTTGTAAGCAGTATCCGGGTGGATATCGAAGGAAGCAGTGTAGTTCAAGGGAACCTGCACTCGATTATTCCACCTTTCAAAATACCTGCACTGTAAAGTATGAGTAAAGTCGAGACATCTGGAAGAGCATAATGATTCTAGGAACCTCTAAGGACATCCATACTATATACACAGATGTCCAGGAGGATAGAAAGTACTATCATTCAAGCCCAAGAGCACCACGCCTCCGAAAGCCATAAATGTTGTGACATGAGAAATCTCCCACCAGGGATAGATCCAATAAATCTCCACGACAGTGTGTGACTACATCCTATCAACCCACTCAGCCGTCATAAAGTTGGTACAGTCCTTATCATTCTCTACATCCTAAATAAGAGAGAATCGTGCCCAAAAACCACTTGGATCAAATCTTGTCTCAGGAACACTCAAGATACCTAGTTTATTGAAGAGCCATAATTGCAAAAGAAGTCTACTTCCCCCATGAGCATTGTCTTCTCTACAATGGACATATCACACGTAAATCATAGTCTCAGCTAAGACCACATTTTTTGGAAAAGCAACTTCTAGCTTTTGCTCAATTATGGGAATAAGAGCAAAACTACAAGTCTCGGTGCCAATCACTCATAGATATTGGCCTAATAGTAGTAGATACATGAGTAGTAGCCAGCTCACATTAGAAGAGATCAGTCTCTAACACACATTCAGAGATTCTAAAAGACTCAGTCTAGAACCTTCAGTCAACCTCTGTTTGTAATAGTGTAAAAGCTTGAAATAGTTCAACAATCTTCCAGAGTAAGAGACATTTTGAGCAGGGACTACGATCTTCTTGTCACAAGGAATTTTTAGAATAGCATAAAATTCTTCATGCTTAGGACAAAGTTCTAGATCCCCATACCAAAAGACATTATCGATCGGATCCTAAAAGCTAATCGCGACATCTAGCAGAGACTGATGAATGAATATTCGATGATAAATACTCATATGATGTAAGCCACACAGTGTTAGCAGATCCCACTCGGCCTTGTTGAGAGAATTGAAATAGCTTCTCAAGCTAATTTGAAATTCGTTATAGTTATTCACGATGATATCAGAAAAGGGATTGGGAAAGCATAAAATGCGACAGTTCACTATACGTAGTTTACGGGGCAATCTGCCAAAATCTGGCAGATTACCCCAATAAACTCAAAATCATGCAAGAAGAGAATATGCTAAACAAGTGGATAGTTTTTCAAATTTTTCAAATTGTTCAAGAATCAAAAGGCAAAAAATAAAAGCAAACTGTAACAATGTACTTAAAAGAAGGCCCCACATATGGCCAAGAATCCAATCTCTAATGGCTAAAAAAAGAGACCTACATCTATTGCCCTTGATCGCCAGGTCAAGGATATGAAAATGGATTAAAAGGGATAATCACTCTTGTCAAACTTCTGTGAGGTGTCGATGATGTATGGGTCTCCCTTGGGGCCTGTGTGAGAGGCCGGGTCCACTGGGGGTTGGTTGAATTTAGACATGACAAAACCTTTTTAGTTCAAGTTTGTACAAATAACTAATTTTAATGAATAAATGAATCGAGACCTAAATCTCAATATAAATGATAGAGTCGCCACCTAAGTTGTCTACTTGGGAAAGAGTTTTGGTATGGTTTCCATTGGGTGGGAGACTCATACCTATTAGATCAGCGATTCGGGTATCGGATGAGTCACTTATTTCTTATTTAGTTGATCCAAAATTACATTCTCCATGTAAAACCGTTTTCTTTTCATCATTTGGGGAATTATCATCAAAATATATTTTTCTACACTCTTTCACACTCGTTACATGCGTTCACAAATTACAATAAAGCACAAGCAATAAATGGGGGAATAAAAATTACAATCGGGGGAAAATGGGGGAATTGCAAGAGAACCTACACATTTGTTCTAAGTTATAAAATAAAATAGAAGTAAATTCCCTTGTATCCACAAAGATTAGCACAATTTATAGTACATCATCAGTCAGCATTTCATTAGGAAAATCATGATTATGCTAGCATGGCGGTTTTACGATTGATAGTGTCCGGGCGGCTTCTAGGATCAAATAGAAATAATGAGTCTTCAATGTATTTTGTCATGAAAACACAGTTTAACTTTTGTAGGTTGATTTACTGGATTATCAGTGAAAATGATCGCATGGCAAATGGTGAGTTGGATTGATTTTTAACCAAATTAAAAAGAATTCTAGGTTTTGCCTGGGGGTTGGTACCCCGTGTGGGTGGGTGGGACCCGTATGGGTATCAGGCAAGACGGGTATGGGTATGGGGGACCCGTACGGGTCCTGTCTGGTCCTAGGTAGAAACTCAGTTTGAGTTAGATAAATTAATGGAGGAGAAATGAATTAAAAATACGATTTCCTTCCGTATGAGTATGGCACACCTATTTAATATCTCTAAGGACATATGGTTCCAACAAGGCTCATATGGATTAGGACTAGACCCAAAACATAAATAAAAGAACAGACATATAATGGAGGAGGCAGAGAATAATAATAAAACAACTGAGAGAGTCTAGCCAAAGTATATGATGAAATAGGACTATTTAGGCAAGTATTTGTGTGGATAGAACCTCCCCTAAATCCTAATAAACAAAGCCAGGAATGAATAAAATGTGGACAAAACCTCAAGGAATGGGTTTTCTCCGTATTTTATGCCTCCTATACCTCCACTATAACCTTTCTATACCTATAGAAACTACTAGAATTTGTGTATAGTATCTAACTATTTTTGTATATGAGTTGTGTGTGTTAAAATGTGAAGAAAATGAGCCTATTTATTGGGGAAAGGAGGTCTGAACGCAATAAATCACATTCATGACCTGCCTTTCCCGAAATAAAAAAGGATTCCCTTCCAAATGAGCCTGTACAGGCAACAAGAGGACCTGTATGGGTCCTGGGGGGACCCTTACGGGTCCTCCATAGGCGTATAAAAGGAATGACCCATATGGGTCCGCTAGTGGATCCGTACCACTAAGCACTACTTATACGGGTCCCTAAGGGTAAACTAGGTCTCCAAACTTTGGCCAAACTCAACTCTGCATCAGTAGGAACACCTCTGATGGATAACACCTGTAAGAGAATGCATCGTATAGCTTTCATCATCATTTTATGAGAAGGATCGTTAAAATCTAGTGCTCACAAAATGCCCCTCGTGGGATCACTACAGATATGGATCTATACGATCTTACGATGTGAGCACGGGTTTAGAAAAAATACCTAAGGTGACGATATGGGTGAGTTCCTTTCTTGAGGCAAACTTCTTTCCTAGGTGTCCCTTTCCTGAGGCGGATGATCTTCCTTGCCAATATGTATCCCTTTCCTGAGGCGGATGACTTTCCTTTGCTGCTGTACATCCTAGTGACTCTACTAGGGAAGGTGTGTGTATCCCTTTCTTATAGCGGATTGACTTTCCTAGCTTATGGTGTATCGCTTTCTTGAGGCAGATCGACTTTCTTGGCTGATGTATACCTTCCTTGAGGCAAATTCTTAAATGATGGTGTACCCTTTCCTACGGCGGATCAACTTTTCTAGATGATATATCTGTTTCTTGAGGCAGATCGACTTTCCTGATTGATGGTGTATCCCTTTCTTAAAGGCGGATGACTCTCTTGGCTGATGGTGTATCTCTTCTTAAGGCGGATTGACTTTCCTAACTGACGGTGTATTTGAATAACCTGAAAAGAGACAATAATTAAACACCGAGTTAGTCATTGTCTAAGCAGACACACCTTTATTCTTAATTGACTTTTCTAAAAACAAAAATATTTTTGCCCCTTCAATTAAGATTAAAGATGTGTGGATGGGGGTTAGCCCCTAAAATAAACTAAAAACTAAGTGCAAGAAATGTCGGGTTTGGCCCGATTGCTTTAGGGATGGAATGCCCCTTGATTGGTTTTATTGTTGAGGATGCCCTTAGGGTGGGTGCCCATAGGTTTTTCTATGTTGGGGGTGTGCCCCTTGACTGATTCCACTGCTAGGGAATGGGGGAATGCCCCTTAGTTGACTCTGCTACTAGGACATGGGGGGATGCCCCTTGGTTGGCTCCGCTGCTTGGGGGTGCCCCTAGGATGGGTTCCCCTAGGGTTTTTAATGATGAGGATATGCCCCTTCACTAATTCCACTGCTGGGGAATGTCCCTAGGATGGGTGCCCCTAGGGTTTTTGGTGATGTGGGGTATGCCCCTTTGTTGACTTCGTTGCTGGGGAGTAAAGTAATATCCTTTGGTAAAACCTCTTCTACTGGGGAAGTCTTTCCTAGTAAGATTTGTTTGCTGGGGAAGAATTCCTCTACTAGGATGGATCGGTACACAAAAATCACCCTTTTTAGTTACCAATTTGAAAATGGCTTACATTGATTCTTGATTGATTTTTGTGAAAACAAAAATATTTTTACCCCTTCAATCAAGGATCAAGGTGAGCTAGGGGCTTGCCCCGAGCATAATTGAAATATAGGCTTGAGGAGGAGTGGGGTTGGCCCTGAACTTGGACTGGATGAATTTCTTATGCTTTTTGAAATGCTGGTTCAAAACTACCCCTAGATGGTAAAAGAATGTTGGTACGAGTGGGCTAAGACCTATATGGGTAGGGTCCTTAAGAGATAGGAGCCGTACGGGTCTCTGTCAGGGGTTTCAAAAGGCTAATCAAACTCTTTACATCTCGCCTTATACAAAATCTTCCCATTTTGCATTCTCCGGCAATTTTCTTCCTAGAACCAATCTAAATGTATAAAAAGATCCCAAAGACTGGCCATTTCTCTGTTAGACTCAAGGATTTGCCCCCGGTGGGCAATTTGGTGCATTGAGAACGCCCAGTTTCCATTAGGTACGCATTTTGCAAAGGAGACTCATCTCTGGGGGCTCACTCCTATCTCTGAAGTGCCTCTAATCCCTTCTCCTAATACCCATGCCTCAAAACTCCAGGGACAAAATGTTGATTTCTTTTATTTCTACAATTCTTTTCTGATTTTTGACTTGTCTGCTATATTTTAACCCTGTTGAGCCATAATTTTATCTTTGCAGTTTCAATATAAGACTATGGGAGCTCTGAGCTTCTGCAAGAAATGGTACGAGTCGATCCGTACTGCAGGGGGTACTAAGTTAGTGGCCTGCGTTGATTCCTTTGGCTTCAGTGGCATTATCGAGGCCATTCCTCAGGCTCCAAAGATGCTGGCCCCAGGGGCCATTCCAGCCTTAGCAGAGAGATGGTTGGAGATGACCCATACCTTCCATCTATCAATTAGGGAGGTCACTGTCACTCCTACAGATGTGTTCTCCATGACAGGATTAGAGTGGAGCGGGGATGTTGTCCACTTTGATGTTTATACCGATAGGTAGCATTCCTAGCTGGAGGTGAAGGTCTATATTGCAAGATTACTTGGGCTTCTTCCAAGGGGGACGAACAAGCTCAAGTAGAAGGACTTGCATACTTATTAGATTAGGCAGCTGAGTCCTATTGTGGCTAATAGGATAAATTAGTACGCCCGGTCTTTCCTACTAACGTTTCTTACCACCCTCTTTTTCCTGTTCTACTCGAGCAACCTCAACTTTAGTTTGCTCTTTGCTGTAGAGGATCTTGCCACTGTGCCAGGCAAGAACTGGTGTTGGGCCATCCTAGAGCAATTATATTATGGATTGGACGTCAGAGTCTGGGGTGAGCAGTCTGAGCTTAAGATCTGCCACCTGATACTACTAGTAAATCCCGAACTGATCTTTTTTGCTTTAACCTTTTATTCAAATTATGTTGCGACTAATCCTTACTTTGTCTTCTAGATTTGGGCCTTTGAGCATCGGTTTTTCCTAGGCTAGGCTTGCCTATACAGCCTGAGACACCTCATATTATTTCTAGGTGGATGGGGTTTTGGTAGGGTCAGCACTTAACCATAACGTAGTACAGAGAGTTCCTTCTCTAGCTGCGCTATGATCAGGTAAACTTCTTCCCAACTAAACTTGCATTTTTCATTTTAACAAACCATTAGTAGAAACTGTATTTACAAGGTTGTGTTACTTATAGTGCATTTGTTTTGTACAGGTCATCCGAGACCCGTATGAGTGATTGGATATGTATGGGGCTATTAAATATATGCAGGCTGGCGTGGTTGACCGTCGTTTTGTCTTAGAGTCACCACTCTCCTTCGAGTGGTACTTTGATGAGCGGGTCCGAGGGTGGAGGACCAGTTCTATGGAAGAGAGATCGATCCCTCCCCCAATCCCAACGAGCATCTTTTGGACGCACCTCATACTGGGGACTAACCAGGGGCTATATTTACTAGGCAAGGGGGCTCGAGTGCTATCTGTAGAGGGCTCCTATATAGAGTTCATCGATTCCTCGCTTCTTCTTCCTTTCAAGAGGATACACCACGAGGATGTACCTCTCGAGTTTTATTAGAGCGATAGTGAGGATGATGATGATGACGACGATGAGGATAGACTAAGGGGCAACCACGGGGGCCCATCCATAGTTTAGGGTACCGAGGGCTTGGCTAGGTATTCTACCCTTTCTTCTCAGGTATTTTTTTAACATAACCATTGTGAATACCTAGCTATTTCATAAAATTGATTATGATCCTGAGTATAATGCATGCCATGACATTCATGTATGTGTACTAATCTGATGATTCAATTGCAGACTCTATTAGCCATGGAGCGCAGCAAGTCCGCTCGGGACTTGGATGCTTTAGAGGAGAGAGCTCGACTATTGGAGGAGCAACTGCGGGTAGCCACTACTAAGGCTGACCAGGCTAGGGCTAAGACTGCTCAGGTGAGGACCTAGATTGAGATGCCGAGGGGCCAGTTGGTGAGGATGATAGAGGATAGGAAGATGTCGGATCCTTCTGATGATGGGTCCGAGGATGATCTTTCCGCATATCGAGTGACTCAGAGGGTGGAGATCAGCATGCTAGGGGAGCTGATGCTGCTAGGGCTATTATAGGGACATCAGAGACTAGGGCCACTACCAACCAGCTGTAGGTATTAGTGAAGCCGAGGATCATATGACTATAGATGTGGATTATTTACTGGCGGACACATAGGATCTGGCTCTAGAGGGTCGCCAGGGATAGGATCCCCCGACAACTTAGATTTTGATTACATTTTGAGCTGTTGATACTTTTGGGCCCTGCGCAGCATGATTTGGGTGTAAACTTGGATTGGTACTTTTGACATTTAACTTTTATGCATGCAGATTTTTCTTTCTTTGAACTGAGATTATTGAGTATTGCTGCTTTGTGAACCCATATTACTTCTATCTAGTGATTTCGTAGCAAGGGGACTAAGTGATATTCTAACTTTTGCATAGGTCATTCGTGTAAGATAACCTATCGAACATTTATTTTTCTTTCTTTTTATCCTAATTTTTGTTTGAACTATCCTTGACGACTTACTCTAGCAGACTTTTCTTTTTAGCTTTGACTTTTGCCTAGACCGCCCTTTCGGGTTTTCAATCTAGCAAGATTTTTCCTTATTTTTCACCTTAAATTTTGCTTGGACTGCCCTTTCAGGTTTTCAATCCAGCAGGCTTTTTTTTGCCTTAATTTTTGCCGGGACCACCCTTTCAGATTTTCAACCCCGTAGGCTTTTTCTTTTCCTTTTTTTCTTCTTAACTTTTGCTTGGACCGCCCTTTGGGTTTTCAATCCTGTAGACTGTCTTAATTTTTTCCTGAATTATCCTTGACGGCTCAACCCAGCAGACTTTTTCTGAATTTTGCATATGCTTGATTTCTATGGTACTTTTATCTCGGTCGATTTACATGTATAATGAAAGGAATAACAATGATGAAAAACATGGAGAGGAAAATTGATGTACACACACCTGCGATTATTTCACCGAAAGACATGCATGTATTCATAAGACGAAGATTCTTCGCAAAATCATAACATGTTCATTGATGAGATTAATTTAAGTACATAGGCAATGGTAACAATTTCCAATGGTTAACCCCTACTGCCTACTGGTCTTTTACAGATTTTCGAGGAAGCAACTAACATTTTTCTCTCGGTGCCCTAACTTTTCCTAAGCCGTCCTTTTTGAGTTTTTAACTTAGCTAGCTTTATTGCGATGGAGTGCCCTAATTTTTGCCTGACCGATTTGCAGAATACCGACCAGCGTGCTGCACCTTAATTTTTGCCCCGAGTGGTAGAGGACAACTCGTCGGGTGATTTATTCTTTATTTCTTTTATTCTTTGCGCTGCTTTTTTATGATTTAATTCTTTTGACCTAGAAATGATAACGCTTAAGCCTATCTTGATTTACTGGATTCACGAACTCATTTCCATCCATTTCCATAAGCTTTATTCCTCCTTTATCAAGGACTTTCTTAATTATGAATGGTCCTTCCCAATTAGGCCTGAACTTATCCCTAACGTCAGTGTTGACCTAGCAAAGCTACTTGAGAACCAAACCACTAGCTTTGAGAGGTTGTTTCGGGTATCTAACTCTGTTGTTGTAAGCTTGAGCTATGTACAGTTGGTACATCTATAGATGGTCAAGTGCTTTGAGTCACTTTTCATCTATTGTGTTTAACTGCTCATATCTAGCCCTTGCCCAATCTGACTCTTTTAACTAAGCTTCGAGTGCCACTCTTAGAGATCTTACTTCCATTTTAATCGGTAAAATAGTTTCCATCCCATATACCAAGGAGAATGGCGTCTGATCAATGGGAGTTCTTATGTTGGTTCTATACCACCAAATTGTAAAAGGAAGTTTATCAGCCCAGTCCCTGTAAGTAGCCACTGTCTTGGACAAAATCCTCTTGATTGATTTATTGGTAGCCTCAACTGCCCTATTAGCTTGTGGCCTATATGGAGAAGATCTGTGATGCTTGACATTGAACTTCTCAAATAATTCCATCGTGGCCCCTTGAAACTGAACTCCATTATCGAATACCACATGATGTGGAACCCCATACAGAGCAAAAATATGCTTCTCTATGAACTTGGCCATTTTGTTAGCGGTGATACTGTGTAGGATTCGGCCTCTACCTATTTTCAAAAATAATCAAGTGCAATTGTGATGAATCGGTGCCCATTGGTTGATAGTGGCCGAATTTCACCGATTATATCTATCCCCCATGCCGAGAATTGCCAAAGAGTAGACAAATTGTTAAGTTCAGACGGGGTAAATGCTATAACTCCCCATGAATTTGGCACTCATGACATTTACTGACCTTGTAGATGCAGTCGGCGTTCATTGTGGTCTAGAAGTACCCCATTCTCTGAATTTTTCTAGCTAAAGCCATCCCATTCATATGCGGGCCGTAATCCCCTGAAAGTACCTGAGTCATTACCCTTTCTGCTTCCTCTTCTATTAAACATCTCAATAATAATCCTTTAGCCTATTGGGAAATTATGATCCAGATCACAAAATTAAGCTAATCTATCCGGATCAGGTTTAAAAGAAACAAAAACTAAAAACTATGTACTTCCCAAATCCAAATGCGAACATCCAGACAAAGATCCAGCTATAAGGTTATTCATTAAAGACATCAAGTACCTAAGCATAAGTAATCATCAGAGTAAAGCTTGAAAAGGAAACAAGCTTTAATCCCTCAAGAACAGTATCCAGAAGAACTGATTGCCATAGCTCCAGAAGCATAGTGATCCGGAGATAATAGGTCTGAAGACATCCAGAAGACTCATGCTTGAAGACAATGGGAAAAGTTTCAAAGATAACTTCTCCCTCCACCTTTTATTCTACATAGTCAAAGATCCTTTCCCCATGAACAAGACAAAAGTGATAGCTTGCATGTTTCAGTAAAAGGAGCAAAGGACTGACATCGGACAAAAAAAGCTAACAGACTTTTTCACCTAAACCAATAAGAAGGCGCGCGGAGCTCACACCAAAAAGCTAATGGTGTAAAAGTTGGTGCATCTCAAAGAGCCAAGTAAAATAATCTCTGACAACTTTTTAGCATCAATCCCTAGAATTCAAATGGGTCAAATTATAGTCTACGGGATTGATCAACGGCTCTAAAAGTGCCACCTATAACCTAATCAAGGGTGAAGATTTATTACAAGCTCAACAACCCACAATAACTATATTTATGATAGAAGCTTATAAAAGGGAAGCTTCACCAATTGAGAAGGTTGGCTATTTGATTGACAAAAGAAAGTAATAAAGCACAAGCATTCAATCAGTTTACAATCCCTCCAAGAATTAATTAATTCCAAATCTGTTGTAAGGATTCCTAAGTGAGATATAAACTTAAGGAAATCCAAAAACCAAAACCTCTATGAAAACAAGAGTGTAAGGATCTTCAACTTGGGTGAGTTGTGAGATCGGGATACAACTTAAACTTGATGCCTTGAGTGGGAACTCCCTGGAGGACTCAACTTAGATTCAGGGTAGAAGTCTAAGTGGTATATCCTACTAAAGAATAAAGGACTCAGCTAGGAGTTAGTGTTTCTAGTGGTATATCCTACATCCAGAAGGGGTTACCATCTGAAAACAAATTGTAAGGCTTGATTCCTACTGGTTGGAAAGGAATCCACTAGTGGAAAAGCTCGGAGGAAGGAAACTCTGGGGGGAGTAGGTGGGGATAAACCAGGATAAAATCCTTTGTGTTTGATTTCTTTAACTCTTTATTTATTGCATTATACTGTCATAACTGTGTCATCCAGATCCACCATCAGGATCATAATCAAAGACACTATACTAGGACTTTTTAAAGTTTGTATATTCTACAAAAAAGGGTCATTCACCCACCTCTGACCTTATAAAGACCCTCACAGGGACCAATAAGTGGTTTCAGAGCAAGTGCTCAAAACTAGAGATCTAACAATCTCGAGATAAAGGTCTAATATTTTTTATTCATACATCAAAGTGAGTTTCCAAAACTCATAACTCCTTCCCGAGGGTATGTCCATTACCCATCCTCCACTCTTCACCGGTGAACATTACACTTTCTGAAAGAATCGGATGAAGAACTTCATACAATTACAAAGCATACAAGCATTGTTAGTCATTAAAGATGGCCCATATGAGCCTACTGATGAAGGGTATGACTAACCGAAAGCCCTCAAGTATGTGGGACGAGAATGACTTTAAAAGGTTGCATGAAAACATAAATGCTATTAACATGCTTTAATTTACTCTTAGTGCAGCTGAATTTAATAGAATATCCAGATACGAGACTGCAAAAGAGATTTGGGAGAAGCTGGAGGTAACCTATGAAGGAACCACCAAAGTAAGAGAAGCTAAGCTTGATCTACTACAGCAGAAGTTTGAAACTTTCAAAATGGAGCCAAAAGAATCCATCAATAATGTAAACACTGGATACACCAATCTAGTAAATGAGATGAAGAGGCTCGAAAAGGAAATTTCTGAAGTAAAGATGGTGAAGAAAGTGCTCCGGAGTCTCACCAAGGAATGGGACAGCAAGAAGACTGCCATTAAGGAAGCTCATGACCTAAACTTCTATAGTTATGATGAGCTCATTGGTAATCTCTTAACTCAAAAGCTATCCTTGGAGAGATACAGCCAATAAGAAAAGAAGCCTGAAGAGAAAAAGAAAGCCATTGCGCTAAATGTAGAATCTACCGAATTAGCTTCATCCATAGAAGGACAAGCCATAGAACCTCAAAGTACTAAGGAGAACCTAGCTCTATTAACTAGAAGGCTCAATAGGTTTCTACAAAAGAAAGAAAGAAGGAAGTCCAAAAAATATGAATCCCAAAGATCAAGAGAAAGAACTTCCAAAAGGGACAGGCCTAAAAGAAATCTAGAAGAAAAGAATGATCCGTAAAAAGATGCTGCCTGTTTTGAATGTGGAGAAAAAGGCCATTTCAGAACAAAATGTTCCAAGCTTAAGAGGACCAAGAAGTTTAAAAAGAAGGCAATTGTAGCTACCTAGAGCAACAGTGAAGAAAGTAGCAGCTCATCTTCAATAGAAAAAGAAGAGACTGCCAACTGTGCATTCATGCACTAACTGATCCTAAAGCCGAGTAATCCAGAATGAATGCCTCCAAGTAAGAAATAGTGCAAATCGAAGAATCAGAGTTAGATACAGCAAACACTGAGGTAAATTCTTGTTCTAATTCTGCTTCTAATTTTGACATTGCTAGAGCTCTATCTATTGTAATCAAGGGTGTAAAGAAGAATGCAAAAGCAATCAAGTCCCTTAAAAGAGCAGTAATGGAGTTGGCAGAAGATGCTGAAGTAATGGCACAAGACATCAATTTGGTTAGAACAACCAAACCTATTGATGTTGTGGAGGAGAACTTTCTTAGGAATCAAGTCCAAATTCTAAATGCAAATGTAATAGGACTAGATAGAGAAATCAATCTATTATATGAGGTGTCTAGGAAGAGGCAAGAGACAAAGCTCCAAGAAGAGATAATCATCCTCCTAATTAGAACAGATTTCAAAAGACCCCTAACCAAAGGATGAAGGAAGTTAGCAGGCAACCACAAGCCTAAAGATGTACTGTGCTCAAAAGGGAACGGCTAAGGTGGCTTACAACCAACAGCCTATCAAACAAAGAACAAATTATGGAGCAGAAGTTGCACCTCTAACCAATTTCCGGATTCACACTGGACCATCCACCAGTATAAAAAAAGCTGGATATAAAGGGAACTATAGGAAGAAGGATTTGGAGAAGATCAGCGAGAAGCAAAAGCAAAACATACCCATTTTAGGGTGCAGGTTTTGTGGGAAAAATATTCATATTACTAAATCATGTAGATTAAAAAATGGTTATTATGATGCTTTCCCTTGGCCTGAGATGGTTATTAACTCAAGAGGACCCAAATATGATTAGGTACCCAAACCCACTTGCTCTATTTTACAGTTATGCCTTAGATCCACACTAGATCAACACACTTGGTACATTGAAAATGGATGCTCAAGGCATATGATAGGTGATGAGAAGGCCTTCATCACACTAACCCGGAAGAAGGGAGGCAAAGTAAGCTTTGGGGATAGTCAAAAGGGAAAGATCATTTATCATAAAACCATTAGATCTAAGTTAAAGATAGAAGATGTCTCATTGGTTGATGGATTCAAATTCAACTTGCTAAGTGTGGCCTAACTTTGTGAAAAAGGAAGAAAAGTCACATTTGACTCCGAAGGCTGCTCAATCTATGATAGTTAGTCCAACCAACTCATTCTTTATGCACCTAGAGTAAATAATGTCTATTCTTTAAACATTAAAAATGATAAAAAAGAATATCTACTTGGTGTCTAAAGAAGAAGAATCATGGCTATGGAACCAGAGGTTAGGACATGTCAGCATGAACCTCCAATCCAAACTAGCTAAAAAGGAATTAGTAGTGGGTTTGCCTAAGGTTGCTTTTGATAAGGATCATCTATGCACTGCATGTCAATTAGGTAAACAACATAAGAAAAGTTTCCCTTCCATCTCATACATTCCTTCTAAAGGAGTACTTGAGCTCTTGCATATTGATCTCTTTGGTCTAAGCAAACCATTGAGTTTAGGTAGAAGGGAATACACCATGGTCATTGTGGATGATTATTCTCGATATATCTGTGTGCTATTGCTAGCAAGCAAAGATGAGGCCTTTGACCAATTCTCTAAAACATTCATTGGGATAGAAGTAGAACATGGCATAAGCATTGCACGCATCCGGAGTGATAATGTTGGAGAATTCAAAAATAAGAATTTTGCTGATTTTTATGACTCCAAGGGCATCGAACATAACTTCTCTGCCCCTCACACTCCTCAACAGAATGGAGTTGTTGAGAGAAAGAACAAGACCATAGTTGAGATGGCTAGAACAATGCTAAATGAAAATTATTTGCCAAAATACTTCTGGGGAGAGGTCGTGAATATAGCATGTTATATTCTAAATAAAGCTCTCATTAGAAAGACAATAGAAAAGACCCCATATGAAATCTGGAAGGGAAGAAAACCCAAAATTGGGTATTTCAAAGAATTCGAATGTAAATGCTACATCCTTAATGATAGAGAGCAACTAGAAAAATTTGATCCTAAATCTGATGAAACAATTTTCCTTGGCTACTCAACACATAGTAAGGCTTGTAGAGTCTTCAATAAATGAACCCAAACTGTGGTAGAGTCAATACACATAGATTTTGATGAGACTAATATTATAGGAAAGAAAAGCTACACTCTGGAAGATCCAGTTTTAGAAGCTGAAAGAACCTGGAGAAAAGAAGGAAGCAGGAATTCCTGATTCATTTCAAATCAAGAAGTACAAAGAGGAAGATGAAGGAATATCCTTTGATCCAGAAATACAACAAGTTAATCTCAACCCACAGGAGATTGACTTTAATGAAGTCCAAGAAGGAGTGGTTGAAGATGAAGTTTAGCAAGTCCCAGTTCAGCATGAAGGCCTATAAAGGGAGATCAGGACACACAGAGATCATTCTATTGAAAATATTCTGGATGATGTTCAGAATCCAGTAAGAACTAGACGTCATCTCAATAGGATGATGAGTCATGCTACTTTTATCTCTCTCATAGAGCCAAAGAAATTTCAAGATTTTGAAGGAGATGAAAGTTGGATGATGGCAATGCAGGAAGAGCTAGATTAATTCACCATGAATGATGTATGGGATTTAGTACCACCTCCTAAAGGAAAATCAATCATTGGCACCAAGTGGGTGTTCTGGAACAAGCTTGATGAATCCGAAGTGGTGGTGAGAAATAAGGCAGGATTAGTTGCCCAAGGCTATAACCAGGAAGAAGGAATTGATTTCGAAGAAACCTTTACTCCTGTAGCAAGGCTGGAAGCAATCTAAATTCTATGTGCGTTTGCATCGTTCATGGGGTTCACGCTATACCAAATGGATGTCAAAAGTTCATTTCTATATGGTGTTATCCAAGAAGAAGTCTATATTAAGCAATCACCCGGATTTGTAGACCCAAAGCATCTGAATCATGTCAACAAGCTGAAGAAGGCTCTCTATAGATTAAAGCAGGCACGTAAAGCTTAGTATGAAAGATTAACCTCATTTCTTATATCCAAAGGTTATATCATAGGCAAAGCAGACACCATACTATTCATCAAAAAGAAGAAAAATGATATCATTCTAGTCCAAATCTATGTGGATGATATCATATTTAGAGCCACTGATGAATGGATGTGTAAAGAATTCAGCTCTCAAATGCAGAAGGAATTTGAGATGTCCATGATGGGAGAACTCAACTTCTTCCTTAGTCTACAAATCAAGCAAAGTCTGGATAGGATCTTCATTAACCAATCAAAGTATACCAAGGAGATCTTGAAAAAGTTGGAAATGGACAAGAACAAGCCTATGTCCACTCTAAGGGGATTAGATACAATCCTATCCAAAATTGTGAAGGAAAAATGTAGATCAAAAACTCTAGAGAGGGATAATTGATTTGCTTCTATACCTGACAGCTAGTAGGCCTGACATACACTATATAGTTTGCAATTGTGTAAGGTATCAAGCCACTCCTAAGGATTCTCATCTCAAAGTAGTAAAAATGATTCTTAGATATCACCTAGGAACCACTGAAGTAGGTTTGTGGTATCCTAGTAATGGAGATTTCACACTGCAAGGATTTATTGATGCAGATTATGGGAGAGATACTCTTGAAAGAAAGAGTACATCCAGAGGATTCCATTTCCTTGGAGATTGCTTAGTTTCGTGGCACAGCAAGAAGCAAACTTCAGTTACCTTATCCACTATAAAAGCTGAATACATAGCGGCTAGAAGTTGTGTTGCTCAACTCCTCTGAAGAAACAACTTGAAGATTATGGAGTCAGATGTGTTGATGTTATGTGTGATAACAAGTGCTATTGATGTCTTAAAGAATCCAGTACTCCAAAGCCGGATGAAGCATGTCAACATAAGGCATCATTTCATTAGAGATCATGTAATGAAGAAAGATGTTGCATTGGTATACATTATAACCAATGAGCAAAGAGTAGATATCTTTACCACGCCATTAAGTAAAGATCAATTTAGGAAGCTAAGGGAATCAATTGGTATGTCAAATCCAATTTGAAGCTGATCCGGAAGACAGTCCAAGATTAATCTGGATCATTAACAAGATAGCCTAGTATGAAAAAGAAGAGCTATTGAGGAGGAATTTATTCCAGAAGAGAGTATGCCACATCAGCAGACAAGAAGGATAAATGGCAGTAAAAGCGATTAAAGGTGTTAATTACTTTTTAAATTTTAAAAGTCTATCAGGTGTTACATACGCGGTAAATTCGATAGTTATCATTCAAAATAAACTATTCCCATTCTCCTGTTAAACTAAATTTACCTCTCTTAAAGATCCGATTGTCATGTCATCAATCCAGCCAAACTACCAGCGTCTGGATTACCAAACTACCCTCACTTTGAAAATTCTACATAAACCCCCTAAATTCACTCTTCTTCCTCACACGAGCAACTACTCTACTGTTACTCTGTAAAACTTGAAACCCAGAACCCTAATTCTTCTTAAAAATTTCTCTCAAAATGGCATCAATCGTGAACCAAAAAGAAATCCAAAATTTCCCTACCTGAAATCTCTTCTCAAAATCCGACCTAAAAGATGATGATTTTGAGCCATCAAAACTAAAATCCAGCACTTCAGTCATTCCTACAAATTTCCTGGGAGATAATTTTCTGTTCGAAATACCCCCTTACTTAACGCTAATCAACGATCGGCATTTGGTGACTTTCTCAAGATTAACTGCCCAATGTATCCGGCATTGGTTCAATAATTCTATAACAACCTCTAAGTCCACAAGGAGTTTGATGCCCTACGAAAGAAGGTTCAAGGGAAAGAAATCACCACTACCCCCGATTTCTTTGAAGAGTGTCTTAATATGGAGAATTCTAGATTACAACTATGGACCGATGGAGATGACGTGAAAGTGGAGTATGATTTAAAGTTGTGGTTACATCCCAATTACTTTGGGGATAAGTATTCTACTCACTTCCTAGAAACCCCAAGATTTCTCCATCATGTCTTGGTGAAACTCATTCTGATCCGGAAGGGATCTCTGATAATAGTCTCTGCGTTACAACATTGCATCCTATGACACTGGGTTGGATGCATGGAAATCAACTGGCCTATACTGATAATTAGTTACCTCAAGAACCACATCAATTCCCATAGGGCTCTAATCACCCGGATCCTCATAACTAATGAGTTAAATTTGACTAGTTTTCATGCTAAAAATAGAAAAGAAATTCTTGAGAAGAACTTCAGAAGATTGACCTTTATAGAAGAATGGAATGAAGAGAAAGCAAAAGAAGCTCAGGGATGACAGAAAGAACAAGACCTAAAAAGCTGTAAATCCGAATGCTATAGCCCTTGCTCCTAGAAAGTCTATGACCACTAAGGGAAAGGCTCAAAAGAAAATCAATGCAGTTCTAAAAGACATAAATGTAGATACTCTTACCCTCAACCAGATCCTAAAGTCTAGTCCAGAGAAGCCAAAATCAAGGGGAAGGCTAATTAAGACAGTTGATTTATTGAAAAGACTGGTTTGTGATCCGGAAGCAAGGGAAACCATTACAGTAGCTGATGCTGCAATAAGAAAGGGCTATAAAAAATGCTAAAAAAGAAAAGCATCAGAATTGCTGAAAATGGGCAATAGATCTGATGAAGAGGAAACAGAAGATGAAATGCAGAAGATGAAATGCCAGCACTAAAGAAGCAGTTCACCCAGAAGGGGTGCACTTTTGATGAAGCAGTTAAGGCTCAAAAACATCAAAATAAAATAGCCAAGAAGCCAACTGCTATAATTATTGATGAGGAGACCGCTAAGAGGGTGGTATGGAGGAGTTGGCTAAGGCCAAAAGCTTAAAAGGAAAAAATGTGCCCGGATCTAATGAGGATATCCTTTCGGAGGATCCTCAGTATGAAGAAATGATGGTTTATGTGGCAGAAAACTATAAAATTAACAATCTTGCCATAGAAGGACCCGGAGGATCCTCAGCTACACCAATCCTCATAGATCAAGCTGCCTTGGATGAGGTCTCAAAGATTTCAAAATTCGTATCATTCAACTTCCTACCCATCACAGAACCTCTTCTAGAGAACCTACTATTTCCGGAAGCTGAGATCCCTATAAAAATAAGTCTTATAAAGGCCATTGTAGAGGGCATTGAGGATAATTCCAATGTGCTTATTGAGCTAAAAAGTCCTAAAAAGGCACTAGTAGGAATGACAGAGGACATTTTCTGTCATCCGGGGGTTGAGGTGGGAAGAAGTGAAGAAAAGAAGCCTCAAGCATCCAAATTCTATTGCCATTTAATGAGGTACCCCTTGCCATTGCTCCTTTAAATTTTTATGCTGATCTTACTGCTGATATTACAGCATTGGTAAATACGGATAACTTAGGCACTACAGCTCAATTAGTGTATAAGGAACAAGCTCCCATCCCAGATGATATCATTCTAGAGGAGGGACAGGGTCTGAGATCTGAAGAGAACGCTTCTAAAGCAAACTCTAAAGGCTAGGCTAGTCCGAGGGAAAGGTTAGAAGAGAGGAGAGAAGAATAAGATAAGTCCCATTTAGAGGAGACCAATAATGAAGCGGATAATGAACCCTCTAGAAGCAGCTCTAGTTTCGGAGATGAATTCTCCAGCTCCTATAAAGAGGAATTTCCTCCCTAAGTTAGCCCCATGAGAATGTCTATAAAAAACACAGTAAAAGCCAAAGTTTCAGCAGTACTTCATTTACTTAAAGAGGCTACTCAAGAGGAGAATGAGGAAGGGTACATCAAGTAGAGCCTCTGAACAACATGCACCCATCTGAGAGGAGTTGAAAGAGAATTACTTAGACAAGCTTCAGGTCCGAATGTAAAGAACGAGTTGGGTGAAATCAATCTATCAGTAAAGCACGTAGAAGAAAAGGTGTTTGATTTCCCCGCTCTAGGAGCTATTGCAGAAGCTTATCTCTCTCTGATCAAACAACATTAAATGAGCTTAAAGAAAATGGTTCCATAGCTAACTGGACCGCTGATAAAGCTAATACCTTGGCTTCAAACAAGTGTGGAACAGCACTTGATAAAATCATATCCTCCTCCACCGAGCTCTCAGAAGAAATAAATGCCTATCTGGACACCAAGTTTGAAAACTTATCAAAATTCATTGCTGAGAAGGACCTCAAGCCTACTATCTCGGATCTAGGCATTGACCAGCAAGTCATCCAGGAAATGCTAGTACACTTCATTGAGAAGACTATTCCTAAAATCCAAGAAAAAATCCTAGATGACATGGGCGATGAAATGCAGAGCCGTCTGACCGGATTAGAGAAAATAATAAATGATTGGAAGGAATTCATCACCAAAAAAATCTCTCTTCAGACGGAATCCATTTATAATATCTGGAAAGGGATTAGTGAAGAAATAACCATGCTTCAAACTGGAAACAATAACCTTTCAATATTCGGATCCTCTTCCTCTCCTGCAATTCCAGAAAGCCAGCTTTTTCCGGTCTTCCACAATCTAGTACAAGCCATTGCAGACTCCAGATTCTTTAGTCAGAAGGGAATGAAAACTCTCCTAAAGGTCCTCTTCCCTTACTATGATTCGAAGGATCAAGAGTTTGTCTTGCGCATTCATCCATCAATCAAACAGTCCTATGACCAATTGAAGAAGACAATCCGGCCCTTCTATCTCACTCCACCAATAGTTAACAAGATTATTGATGAAAGGTCCAAAGATAGTGATAACTACACTATTTATTCAAATGCATGGCAATCAGCTTGGGATAACAAGACTTATATGGTGATAGACCCCCATGCTAGAACAAAAAGGGGGAGAAGAGTTTACAAGAATCTAAATCCGGCAAGGGAAAGGAAAAGGAAGGAGGACCATCCGGAGAGAATTAGACTAGCTATATTTTTTGTAAAAATCTTGTAATAGCTAGATTCATTATTATATGTTTCTGTAATTTGTAATCTTAACTTCATTGATGTTAACTATTGTTAACAGCAGAAGTATATATAGTGAAAATATCTAATTCTCAAAAACTGCTTCTAAAGTACAATCTGCAATTGTACTAAAACAAACTTAGAAGCTAGAATTGAAAAATATTGGGGGAGTTAGGATGCTGAATTATGGGGGAGTAAAATCTGTAAATGTCTAAGTATTAAGAATCATACTTAGTTCATATATACTCCATTCCCTTGTACTTAGTTTTTGTTTCCATCAAATGGGGGAGATTGTTGGGAAATAATGATCCGGATCACAAAATTAAACTAATCTATCCGGATCAGGTTTGAAAGAAACAAAAACTTGAAACTATGTAATTCCCAAATCCAAATGGAAACATCTAGACAAAGATCCAACTACAAGGTTGTCCACTAAAGACAACAAGCACCTAAGCATAAGGAATCATCAAACTAAAGCTTGGAAAGGAAACAAGCTTTAATCCCTCAAGAACACCATCCAAAATAACTGATTACCCTAGCTCTGGAAGCATAGTGATCCGGAGATAATGAGTCTGAAGACATCCGGAAGACGCATGCTTGAAGATAACGGGAAAAGTTTCAAAGATAACTCTTCCCTCCACCTTTTGGTCTACATAGTCAAAGATCCTTTCCCCATGAATAAGATAAAAGTGACAGCTTCCACATTTCAGTAAAAGGATAAAAGGACTGACACCGGATAAAAAAGCTAACAGACTTTTTCACCTAAACCAATAAGGAGGAGCGTGAAGCTCACACAAAAAAGCTAATGGTGTAAAAGTTGGTGCATCACAAAAAGCCAAGTAAAATGATCACTGACAACTTTTCTTCATCAATCCTTAGATTTCAAATGGGTCAAATTACAGTCTAACGGATTGATCAACGGCTCCGGAAGCACCACCTATAACCCGATCAAGGGTGAAGATTTATTACAAGCTCAACAACCCACAACGACTACATTTATGATAGAAGCCTATAAAAGGGAAGCTTCACCAATTGAGAAGGTTGGTAGTTTGATTGACAAAAGAAAGTAACAAAGCACAAGCATTCAATCAGTTTATAATCCCTCTAAGAATCAATTAATTCTAAATCTATTGTAAGGATTCCTAAGTGAGATATAAACTTAAGGAAATCTAAAAACCAAAACCATTGTGAAAACAAGAGTGTAAGGATCTCTAGCTTGGGTGAGTTGTGAGATTGGGATACAACTTAAAGTTGGTGCTTTGAGTAGGAACTCCCTGTAGGACTCAGCTTAGATTCAGGGTAGAAGTCTAAGTGGTATATCCTACTAAAGACTAAAGGACTCAGCTAGGAGTTGGTGCTTCTAGTGGTATAGCCTACATCTGGAAGGGGTTACCATATGGAGATAAATTGTAAAGCTTGATTCCCGCCAGTTGAAAAGGAATCCAATTGTGGAAAAGCTCAGAGGAAGGAAACTCCTAGGACTGGAGTAAGCGGGGTGGAACCAGGATAAAATATTTTGTGTTTGATTTCTTTAACTCTTTATTTATTGCATTATAGTCATAACTGCAACATCCGAATCAATCATCCGGATCATAATCAAGCACACTACACTGTCTGTATATTCTATGAAAAAGGATCATTCACCCCCCTCTGACCTTATAAAGACCCTCACAGGGACCAACATAGCCATCCTCTTAAAGAGATCTTCATTAACTAGTCTAAATTGTGTTGTTAACCTTTTGAGAGTCAGGCGATCTGAACCTGATGACCCTTCTGGGCACTTCCCTTCTTTCAGGATCCTTTTAATATCATCATACCAACAAACCTTTTCCTCCTCTACAATGACAACTCGAATCTTCTCATGAAATAGAGAACAAGCCATTTCTATTATGAGCAGATGGATGGGTTGTGCCTCTTCTCCCTCCTACATCGAGGCCAAGGTAGGCAAAGAATCGGCCATCTGATTCTCATCCCTTGGTATATATTAGAAGAAGCATTAACTGAATTATGCTGACAAGTCCCAAACTGCTTATACATATGTCCTGAGTGACTCTTCTCTGATTTCCCACTCTCCCATGACATGCTTTATCACTAGCGTGGAATATCCCATCGCCCTGACTTTCCTTGCCCTTACTTTTAAGAGAGCATCAAGACTAAAGAGACAAGTTTATATTCGACTCTGTTATTGGTGACTGGAAACTCCAATCGCTTGCTCAACGGGATAACCTCACCTTATGGTGTGATGATGATTACCCTAAGACCAACACCTTTTTGATTCATAGTCCCATCAAAATACATGATCCATTTAGGCTTCTCTACCTTTACTGCTGCTAACTGCTCATCAGGGAAATCTAGATTTTCAACATAATCAGACTCTATGGGCTAACTTGCCAAAAATTCAGCCACTTCTCTCCCCTTAATGACCTTCTTCATGACATACTCGATCTTAAATTCAGATAATGATAGGAGCCAATGAGAGAGCTTCCCTGCCAATATGGGGGATTGACAAAGATACTTCATTGGGTTGACTTTTGCAACTGCTTGGATTTTGTAGGACCAGAAGTAATGCCTCAACTTTTTGGTCAGCCATACCATTATTGTGCACATCTTCTCTACTACCATGTATTTTGTCTCATACTCTAACAACTTTTTACTCAAATAGTAGATGGCATGTTTGCTTTTATCCTCTTGCTCTTGGAACAACATTACCCCTACGGATGACTCCTCTATGGCTAAATAGAGAATCAGCGGCTTACCGGGCATTGGGGGCTTTAAAACTGGAGGGCTAATAAGATAAGCCTTTAACTTATCGAAGGCTATCTGGCATTGCTCATTTAATTCTATGGGCTGCTTCTTTCTTAATAACTTAAAGATTGGCTCACACACTATTGTTAACTTGGCGATAAAATGGCTCACATACTAAAGCGATCCAAGAAATGACATGACTTACCTTTCAGCTATAGGAATAGGCATTTCTTGGAAGGCTTTAACTTTATCAGGGTAAACCTCGATCCTCCATTGACTGATGATATGGCCTAGAAGCTTCCCTGAAGTTACCCCAAATACACACTTCTTCATATTCAAACTCAACTTGTACTTCTCAATTCTGGTCAAGAACCTTTCCAAAATCTTAAGGTGCTCTTCCCTGGTATTTGAATTTACTAACATATCATCTACATAAACCTCAACCTCTTTGTGGATAATGTCATATAGTAAAGCTATCACGGCTCTTTGATAAGTTGCCCCTCCATTCTTCAACCCAAAAGCATTACCTTATAACAATACACCCTCCATTCTATGATGAAGGTTGTCCTAACCTTGTTGATGATGTCCATTAAGATCTGATTGTACCCAGAAAACCCATCTAAGATTTAGTACATTACAGCCCTCGCAGCACTATCTACCAGTATATTGATATGAGGCAATGGGAAATCATCTTTTATAGAGGCCTTATTTAAATCATGAAAGTTAACACACATTCTGACTTTTCCATCTTTCTTGGGGACTAGGACAACATTTGCTAAACATGTCGGATACTCAATTACTTCGATGAATTTGGCCTCTAATAATTTGGCAACTTCAGCTTTGATTTTATCTGCCCATTCTGGATGTAGTCTTCTTAACTTTTGCTTGACTAGTTTGAACCTGGGGTCGGTTGGGATACGATGCTCAGCAATTTGATGATCTACCCAAGGCATGTCCTCATAGGACTAGGTGAAAGCGTTAACATGTTTTCTAAGCACTTTTATCATCTCTTTTTTTTATAGGAGTTAAGTCATTGGATATTGTTACCATTTTTGGATTTTCCTTAGTTCCTAAATTAATGTCATGCAATGAAGTATCATGAATGCTACAAATGTTATGCATGTGGTCTGATGAATATATGGTGCCGTCAGGCAAAACATTAAATGAGTAAGTAAAATCACTATCATTATTATCAGGATGCCCGAAGGCTACATCATTTTCATTAAACATTATTGCAATATCATCCTCCATAGGCAAAGGGTCTTCTTGGTCACTCATCAAGAATTGATTCATGTTGCGATCCAGATCTTGCAACTGCTTCTCTCTCAATACATCATCCACGATTTCTCTTGTGACTTAGGCCAGATTCTTCAAAGCTTCCTGAATAGGTGTCTTCTTCTTATCCTTCAAGCATAATATGGTGTATATCGAAGTAGTGAGGGTATCTATAGCTTTGTCCACTTCAATCTTTGATGGGTCATTTCTTACATTTTCTTGAAACATTTTTCTGCTTTATGGTGACTTCGTAACTCTCAGGAATGGTCTTGTAAGATTCCATGAATGCTATCTTACAGAGGTAAGGAGATAACCGAAGATGAATTGATCAGCTAGTTCTTCCTTATGAGGTTTCCTCTTAATACCTACCAAGACTACCAACCATCTCTTAAAGTAGTCATGGACAGGTTCCTAACTCCACTGCCTGATTGCTATAAGGTCAAGTATGGATGGTTCTTCACTTGCTTTCTTGACTTCCATGATGCACTTTCAGACCTCCTCTTCTTCTAATCTTGAATTGATCATGTCTACTTTCTCCCTACTTCTTTGAGGTTCACAAACTTTGCCTATGTTAATGAGAACTGTGATAGCTTTGAGGAGATCCTCACATATTCTAGTCTGGTAATCAGAACTGACATGGTACATGTAAAAATTGCCTCTCTCCATAGGTTTTTGCTGGACAAATGGTTGGAGGTGATCAATCAATTTATACTTCTTCAACTTCTTGTAAAGGCTCAAAAGAAGAGTACCCCAAGGTGAGATATCATCGAGAGTCATAGGATAAACCTTTTGGTCATTAGTAATACCATAGGGTAAACCCATGAAATAAGGGAGGATTTTCCCCTTTGGCATAACCACGAAATCGGCCAATTGACTTGGATCCATGCTATGGAGAACTTGTAATATGGCCTCTTGATGAAGCAAATGGGATCCATTACTGGCTGTAAGAAGTGTTGGGTTTGCTAGCTGAATAGATTGACTGAGTTGAGCCATGGATGAGCAAGGAAACTGGCGAATCTTGAACTGAGGTGGTAACCAAAAGATCAGTACATGCATAGGATGCTATATGCATGCATAAATTACAACGATGCATGGCTAGGTTAATTACAAGGGAACGTAACACAACACATGCGAAGCGATCGATTCTGTCCTTATTTCTCCCGCCAATTCTGAGGGTATTCTTCCTTAGTCTAATCTGACACAAAAATGGGTATCTAGATGGTAAAATTCTAAGGATTTTGATAAGAATGGCATAATCACATATCGTAAGTTTGATGTAGAAGGTTCCCATCACAACAAGCCTCGTTTGGACGGAGATAGCAATGAGTGCTCCACCCACTAGAGTTTCCCCAATTCCTGGGGGGCATGGGTGACACTTTCGTTAGTTTTGCAGAAATAATAGGGTACCTTAACCTAGCACTAGAAGAAGAGTGGATCTAACCAAAGAGAGAAGGAGATGAGAAGATAGAGTGTGATAATTTTCCTAAATGATGAAAAAGAAAACGGGTTGAATTAAGTAAATGATTTATGGTGCTCATCTTAATCTTTTAAGCTTTTAAAACAAACAAAAATTTTGCAAGTTAAAAGATTATATCCCCAGTAGGGTTGCCACTGTAAGGTGTCAATGACGTGTTCCCTTGGCATTTGTGTGAGAGGTGGGATCCACTGGGGAGTGGTTGAATTTAGACGTGACAAAACCTTTTTAGTTCAAGTTTCCACAAATAACCAATTTTACTGAATAAAAGAATCGAGATCTAAATCTCGATACAAATGATAAAGTCGCCACCTAAGTTGTCTACTTGGGAAAGAGTTTTGGGACGGTTCCCATTGGTTGGGAGAC
Source organism: Euphorbia pulcherrima (assembly GCA_947683365.1). Classification (NCBI taxonomy): domain Eukaryota; kingdom Viridiplantae; phylum Streptophyta; class Magnoliopsida; order Malpighiales; family Euphorbiaceae; genus Euphorbia; species Euphorbia pulcherrima. Next base: position 16,846,633 of record CANTUS010000013.1, on the reverse strand, counting down.
TCATACCTATTGGATCAGAGATTCGGGTATCGGATGAGTCACTTATTTCTCATTTAAATGATTCAAAATTACATTCGTCGCGTAAAATCGTTTTGTTTTTATAATTTGGGGAATTATCATAGAAATATATTTTTTCACACTCTTTCACACTCGTTACATGAGTTTATAGAGTAAAATAAAGCACAAGTAATAAATAGGGGAATAAAATTACAACCGGGGGAAAATGGGGGAATTCCAAGAGAACTTATACATTTGTTCTAAGTTATAAAAGAAAATAAAAGTATATTCCCCTGCATCCACAAAGATTAGCACAGTTTATGGCACAACATAAGTCAGCATTTCATTAGGAAAAATGTGATTACATTAGTGTGGTGATTTTATGATCAATAGTGCTCGGGCGGCTTCTAGGATCAGAGAGAAATAATGAGTCTTAAACATATTTTGTTATAAAAACACATTTTAAATTTTGTGGGTTGATTTACCGGATTATTAGTGAAAATGATCGCAAGGAAAATGGTGAGTTGGATTGATTTTTAACCAAATTAAAATGTATTCTAGGCTCTGCCTGGGGCTGGTACCAGTAGGGGTGGTAAGACCCGTATGGGTACTAGGGAGGACCAGTACGGGTATGGGGGACCCGTACGGGTCTTGTCTGGTCCCAGGCAAAAACTCTGTTTAAGTTAGATAAATTAATAGAGGAGAAATGAATTAAAAATGGGATTTCCTTCCGTATAAGTATGGCGCATCAATTTAATATCAGTAAGGACATATGGTGCCAACAAGGCCCATATGGATTAGGACCAGACCCAAAGCAGAAATAAAAGAACAGACATATAATAGAGGAGGTAGAAATAATAATAAAACAACTGAGATATGAGTCTCTTTGAAACTCAGGAGCGTTACCTTTGCGGCATGAATCCACTTTAAGGCAATCCCTTTACTGTAAGAGAGTCTAGCCAAAGTAGATTATGAAATAGGACTATTTAGGTGAGTTTTTTTTTAGGGGGGGTGAACCTCCCCTAAATCCTAATAAACGAAGCCAGGAATGAATAAAATGTGGACAAAGCCTCAAGGAATGGGTTTTCTGCCTATTTTATACCTCCTATACCTCTACGATAACCTCTCTATACCTATATAAACTGTAAGAATTTGTGTATAGTATCTAAATATTTTTGTATATGAGTTGTGTGTGTTAAAATGTGAAGAAAAGGGCCTATTTATAGGGAAAAGGAGGTCTGAATGCAATAAATCGTGTTCATGACTTGACTTCTCCCCGAAATAGGAAAGGATTCCCTTCTAAAAGAACCTATTCAGGCAATAAGAGGACCCATATGGGTAGGGCCCCACCCATATGGGTCCCCCCAGGCATATGGAAGGAATGACCCGTACAGATCCGCTAGTGGATCCGTACCACCAGGCAGCACCCGTACGAGTCCCTAAGGGCACACTAGGTCTTAAAAATTTGGTCAAACTCAACTCTACAGTAGTAGGAACACCTCTGATGGATAACACCTGCAAGAGATCCTATAGCTCTTATCATCATTTCATGAGAATGATCGTTAAAATCCAGTGCTCACATACTACTACTAGCATTCCTGTGCTCTACCACCTATCGGCGCAGATCTTCATTCTCTAAAGAAAACATCTTGATGTGACCTTGGAAATAATAAAGTATAACATTTGTCACATGCATTGCATTCATTCATTCATTTGTTTATACTTTAGAGTAGAAAACATACCCTCAAGGCCAAATTATCGTTCTGTATGGCCTGATCCATAGAAAGGATCATTCTTCCGTCTCTGATGATGTCCTCTACTTAAACCTGCAATTAAGATCTCACTTGTCATACATGGTTCAATGGAAGTTGAATGTCTTAAAGCTTCTTACATGAGTAGTAGTGAGAGGGGAATAAAGCATCTCTAACTCTTGACTCGGCTCTATCACACGATCATAAAGGATGCCATCGGTATTAAAGTGGGACATATGCATTTGGATAAGGTTGAGAATCCTGTGATCATTCTCCATGCCTTGATCTTGACCTGCAAAGGAAGAAGATCTAGAGTTGCCGACACTAACACCTCTCCCTTTTTTTCGACCATGGTAGTCACCCTGAAATAAAAGAGGAGTAATTAGAAAAACACTTCTTGCAATCATTTTTGCATAATTCATGAAAAGGCAAGCATTTTTACCTTTTCCCTCTGAGAAGAACCACAGGACCCATCACATGCCTCGACTAGCACAAGATCAACAGCAGGCCATACCAACAGCCTCTTATAGAACTCATTATATTGGCTAGTCACATTAGTAAATGTCACCTCAGTGCCATTCCCACTAAGGTCATCATACCTAGGGGCACCACCGAGAAAGAATAACCAAGTGGGAAGCTCGGGTGGAACTAATCAATAGCGAATGTCGAGGTTACACCCAATGATACACCCTCCCAAATACCACTCTTGTGAGTGAGGACTCTCCATGGTCAAGCGCTTATGGACAAAAGGCATGGTATTCTTCATCTCATCGGTCCATTTATCCTCTGTGATCTCTACTGTAAGCCAAGGTGAAGTAATGATCTACACAAGAAGAGACATAATCAGTTCACATGTCACTTTCAATAAGGGAATGTTAAACTAAGCACAGGTGCTTACATTTATGGTATCAAGCTCTTGAAGACAAGCCACTATCTTATCACGACCTTCTTCATCCTAGTCTTTAAAAAAGTGAGGAAAATGAGGAAAATACGGATAATCCAATGTCCTGGCCAGTGACATCATCTCTAAGATACTCATCTCATATAACCAAATCTTTAAAAGGAAGTAAGAATTAGAAAATAGTTCAAATATAAAGAGCAACAAGGTTGAAATTTAAGATTGTACCCTAAGCACAATCAAAGAAGACTTGAACTATAGGATCTTATTCCTCATACATTAGTCGAGAGCAAGGTACATCTATGCCAATGCAGCTCTTCCCCAGGCATAAGAGTCAAAATTGTTTAGGTTAATTAGACTTGTCAAAAGATTGAGGTTCATGGTTGACGCCCCAATACGAAAGAAGTACCATGATAAAACCACAGTGAGAAAAGCCCTTGGTTCTTGCCTAGGCCGATCATGAGGACGCGCGTTGCTCATCCAGTATTTTATCAACTTGGCTGTCAAAATATTGCCTTATCCTGGATGATTGACAAAACCAATGAGTCTCTCCATAAAACCAGCATTGAAATTCGAGACCAAAAGACAGTAGTTAAAGTGGATAATGGTCCTATCAAAAGAAAGGTAAGTAATGGCGCAAAAATCAACTGGAGTGATTGTAAACTCCCCACACTTGAAGTGAAAAGTGTGATTTGTATCCGACCACCTACTCAACAAAGGCAAGACAATCTCATTCTCCAAATATGGATAACCGTATTTCTTGTGATACGAAACTTTTTGCACCAGACGACCGATGTAAGTCTGATCTACGATAGCTTTTGCACCTAGTGAAAGCTTCTCATACCATTTAAGGGTAAATTGAAAGAGACCTACATCATGTTTTTGCACCTAAAAAGATGAAATAATCAGACAAAGGAAGTACAATCCAGTTTAAGCACAAAAGGCGAAAATCAATCTTCTATGGAAAATAGCCGATCGGATATTTTCTATAGAAAATTACCCGATCGGGTAGCTTCCAAAGAAACTGTGTTTCTTCCTAGCCAGTAAAAATTCCTACACTAAGGTTCCTAAAATCACAAAATTCCAGTAGCATACAGCAAGTTGCAGCATTCACCAAGCCCTAAACAATCTACATAACATTTATCAAGAAAGTCAAAATTCATCGGGGTTTAATTTGAATCCAAAAGTTTCAATTCCTATCCCTAGAGTATACGAATATCAAATTGAAGTTCAATCCCTAAAGTCCTAGCATGGCATTCTAATTCAATTTTTGACAAAATTGAAATCAAGAAGACAAAGGAACCTACCAAGATTTGAGAGAGGTGATAATTCGAGTCCAAAGCCAAAGGATTCGCTTGGCCTTCTCTGATTTTATGGTATCTCATGTTCATCGGGAGTTGATAGTGAGTCTCGACCCAAATGATGCGAAGATCAGTGTTCTCGCCATCAATTTGTTCTACCGCAAGCACTTGGTTAACCAGGAGCACTAATTGGGCGTTGTATAGCTTACAATACATGAAAACTCTAAAACAATTGAAGTAAGAGTGGGTCAAGAGTCAAGAAAGCGAGAGAAAACATGGTCGATTGCGGTTTAAAGCCTGAAAAATTGCAGAAAAACCAAAAGAGAAGAACAAGAATAGGGTTGTGAATGTCTCACTCCCGAATTGGATTTATATAGTCTAAGGAAACTAGCCAATCGACTATTTTCTAGAGAAATTACCCGACAGGGTATTTTCTCCTTAATGCTCATTGGTCAGTTCATCCAACAGGTAACGGATAGTCCTTATCCCTAATAATTTCAAATTCACCCAGAAACTACCCGACCGGGTATTTTCCCCAGCATTTTGGTTTTGCTTGCTTCCTTTCTTTTCCGTATTTTAAAATTGTTTTTTAAAATGGGCGGACCACAGAATATTTTTGCACGCACTAGCATTTTTCAGGCTTTGTTACACTTTAAAAATGATATCACTTATGTTATTTTTTATGTCCCCAACATGTTGTCTTTTATTTTCAAGAATTTTCACAAAAGAATTTTCTCGTTAAATATTTTAATTGAAAGGGCAAAATATTTTGTTTTAAAATTTATCGATTAAAATATCAACTCATGCATTCACACGAAGATGTTTTGGTTTGTTTCGCATACGACCAAATTTCATATATGAAATTCATGTATGTGAGGGGCAAACTGTTAGAACGGTCCGCTCCAGCCTGATGATGATAGAAACCTTATTAGTCACAGCAATCATATAAAGAGCTGGGGACAAAACCAAGGTTGTAAATTCTTTTTCCTTATCCCCAAATGTCTCTCAACATGATGTCTTAGAACTTAAGACTCTCCTAACGCAAAAAATTCCAAAAATCAAAAATCCATGAGATGTCTCGAAAAGCTCAAATATCTTGATGACTCTTGAATTTGGCAAAGCTAGATGCAGAATATTCCACCTCTAACCATAGGGCTTTCATTGCCTTTAAAAATGTCAACTGTGGAAACTACCCGATCTGGTAGTTTCCCTCTAGTGGTAATTAACCATTCGAATACTTTACAACTACTATTTTGGATTAGGCAGAAATTAATTGACTGGGTATTTCCCCAATTCACTGTTTTAGATAATCGGATTAGGCAGAAACTAACCGATTGGGTATTTTATCAGAGAAAGTAGCTGATAGGATAGTTTCCACAGGCTATAAATAGGCAACTTTGCCTCCCCATTTGAAATAAGAATCATCCTTTCAAATATGTCATGGTAATTTAGAGAGAGAAAGAAGGCCTTTAAGCCCTTCACTTATCCTTTGCCTATACCTTGTCCATACTCGGTATAGAAATCCTCAAAAATACCCTAAAACTCTGTCGGAGTCCTTCAAGCCACTTGAAGATCTCCCCAAAAAAACCAATACCTCGATTCCCCTAACTAGGTATTTCCTTAAAACTCTGCACAAAAACTGACACTTCAGTTCCCTGAACTAAGTGCCCCCCTCAGATCTCTGCAGAAATCACTCCTCAGAAGTTTGATATTTGGAACTCATAGTATCAAACTACAGCTAAAATACTGCCAGAAATTTGATATTTGAAATTTATAGTATCGAGTTACAGCCGAAATGCCTCTAAAGTCCACTCTCGGGTTTTCGTTGTCCCTGATATGGAATTATAGTCGAAATACTGCTAGAATTCACTCTCAGGTTTTTGATATCCCTGATATCGAATCAAAGCTAAAGTCATCAAAATTCCCCACAAATCAACATTTGGAATTCATAGTGTTGATTTAATCATTCCATCCATCCAAAATCTCAAAACGACTACTACGGTTCCCAACCAGCTGTCAAGTCATCCAGGACAAACAAAAAGGTAAACTGAGTGTCATATCGAGGAAAAGCCAACTTTCTCTCATTTCATTTTGATCGCTCTCATCTATGTTATTTTTTCTTTTCATTTTCCTTTTATTATTTTCATTTTAGTTTGTTTATTTGCACATTTCCATTAAATTGCATTAACATAAAGATCAAGTTTGTAGGAAAATAAGCTGGAATATACTGGCACCATTAAAGCTCAGAAGTCCGCTGTAAATTATTCCTATCTTTTCCTATTTACTTTATTTCAATTAAACCCATGATGCATTTATCAAATTTAATTTAGTCTTCAAGTATAAAAAGTGTGATTAGTAACTATTTTATCCGAATCCAGAATCTCATCTTTTGGTATTAAAAGCCCATCTTGGATCGATATACCACAATTCTAGGTGGAGCTGAACCGAGTGGCGACTCTATTTTTATTGAAAAAGGAATAAATATATTTCTATTTTCTCACAATGAACATTATTGTTATTTATATAATTATTTATATAATTATATTTTATAATATGATATACTTATTTTTAGAATCCAGATTTAGTAAAATCCGACCTATTTTGGTAATTATTTTATCTTTCTATTTATGAAAATCAATTACCACATTTCCTTGAGCTCATTTCCTTAAACCAATATTTTCCATTAAACCATTTTTTTGATCTCAAAACACCCACTCCACAAGGGTCATTCACCCCTCTCTGACCCTATATACATACTCACAAGGACCAACAAGTGGTATCAAAGCAAGTGCTCACAACTAGAGATCTAACAATCTCGAGTTAAAGGTCCATATTTTGATCCATAAATCAAAATGAGTTTTAATAACTCACAGCTTCTTCTGGAGGATATGTCTATTACCTATCCCCCACTCTTCACCGATGAGCACTACATGTTCTAGAAAAATTGGATGAAGAATTTCATTCAAACTCAAAGCATGCATGCATGGATGGCCATAGAAGATGGCCCTTATATTCCAACAATTGAGGTGGAAGGCATAACCACTAGAAAACCATCAAGCTAATGGAATGAAAACGATTATGAAAGATTGCGTGAAAACACAAATGCTATTAATATGCTCCATTGTGCTTTAAGTGCAGCAGAATTTAACATGATCTTAGGCTATGAAACTGCTCAAGAAATCTGGCAAAAGCTTGAAGTAACTAATGAAAGGACAAGCAAAGTTAAAGAAGCCAAAATTGATCTACTTCAACAAAAGCTTGAAGCCTTCAAGATGGAACCAAAAGAGTCCATTAGCAGCATGAACACCATATACACAAATCTAGTGAATGAAATGAAGATGCTGGGAAAGGAAGTCACAGAGGAGGAGATGGTAAAGAAAATTCTCAGGAGCCTCACCATAGAATGGGACAACAAGAAGGCTGTCAATGAGAAAGCTCATGACTTGAAATATTATAGTTATGATGAGCTTATCGGCAAAATCCTAACCCAAGAACTATCCTTGGAGAGATACAGCCAGTAGGAGAAGAAGCTTGAGGAGAAAAAGAAAACAATTGCACTAAAGGCAAAGTCATCCAGAGCAGAAGCCTCCGGATCAGAAGGATAATCAAAGTCATCTTCCTGTAAAAATGATAATATGGCAATGATAACCAAGGAATTTGAAAAATTCCTGAAAAAGGAAGAAAGAAGGTCAAGAACAGGATTCAGAAAACCTAACTCCAAAAATTAGAAAGAAAGCAGCTCCAAGAAAGATAAGTACAAGAGGAGTCCGGAAGAAAAGAAGGATCCGGAGAAAGACATTGCCTACTATAAATGTGGAGAAAAGGGACATTTCAAAATAAATTATCCTAAGCTCAAAAAGAAAAAAGGCTTCAAAAAGAAGGCAATGGTGGTTACATGGAGTAACAGTGAGGAAAGTTGTAGTTCACCTTCAATAGAAGAAGAAGAGATTGCAAATTGTGCTTTCATAGCACAAATAGAGCCAGAAGCATAATCATCCGGAAGAAAACCAGCTTAATAAAACCCTGAACTATCAAAAGAATCAGAATTAGAGTCAGTTAGTATAGAGGTAAGCTCCCAATCTAACTCTTTTTCTAACCTTAAACTTGCCAAGGTGTTGGGAATGGTGATCAACAATGTAAGGAAGAATGCAAAAGCCATCAAGTCTCTTCAAAGACAAGCGCTAGAGCTCACTAAAGAAAATGGAACCATGACCCAAGACATCAATCTGATAAAGGGTATAAAGCACATTGATGCTACTCAAGGAAACCACTTGAAGAATCAAGTACAAATGTTAAGTGCAAACCTATTTGGCATAAATAGGGAACTAGCCTTGATAAAGGAAACATCCGAAAGAACACCAGAGCCTAAAAATCAAAGATGACATCCGGACTCATCAAGGAAAAGAAAGAAGTCGGAACAAATCACTCATATCTCCGGGTGCACTTATTGTGGTAAGAATAATCATACAGCTAAAGCATGCAGATTCAAAAATAATCATAACATTCTTCCACAACCTGAAAAGGTGACTAACCCGATAGGACCTAACTCTGATTGGGGACCCAAAATCACTTGATCTATTTTGCAAGTTTGTCTTGAATCCACGCAAAGATCAATAAACCTAAAAAATTGATAGTTGATGATCAAGGTAGGTGATTTATGGCAAAATACTCTCATCACACTAACCCGAATGAGAAAATAAGTCAAAATCTAGAAGACATATCTCCGGAGGAAGAGAAGCTTTTAGAAACTGATCCAGTGCTATCTCCAGAATCAATATTGGTATAAAATAATCTCTACATTCATCAAGATATGGAGATGAAGGCAAGATGTTGATCATATTAGAAAAACTAGATCAACCCTTAAGATTATGCCTTTTCAAGGAGCCATTCAAGAAGAGATCAGTGCTAAAGCAATCATCCAGTTTTAAAGACTTAAAGCATTCAGATCATGTTCACAAAACTCTCTAAAGGGTCCTAGCAACACACCATGCCAAGTCAACAAAGCTTAAAGATGGACACTACAATATTAAAGCCAAAAATTAAAAAGGGGTTCCGAAAAAGGAAAAGTAAGATTTGCTCTAGAAGCAAACTCCAAAAGAGAAAGTCAAAGAAAAAAAGGAGATGCGCATAAATGCTTAGTCCGAAAGAAGAATCTTGTTAGCTCAGTAGACAGATATGACAAATGGCAGAAAAGGTGCTGAAAAGTAACTATGAGTAATTGTACATTTTTAACTTCAAACTTTTATTGTACAATTATTGGGCGATAAAATCCAACAGTTGGAAATTAAATAAATCGTTCCCATTCTCCGGTCTACACGCCATTAACCTCTCTCTGCAAAACTAACTGCCAAGTCATCAATCTAGTTAGTTTAAACTACTTTTGGATTACTAAAACACCCTCACCTTGAAAACTTTATAAAAAGTCCCAAAATCCCTCTTCATCTTCACGCGAGCAACTAATCTATTGTTACTCTGCTATTTTATCTCTAAAAACCCTTAATCTTAAAATCCTTTCTTAAACTACTAACTGGCAAGAACAAAGAGTCAAGCTACCCTTCATCCCAAGAACCTAGTTCCAATGGACTATCTCAAGGATGAAGATTTCATCCCCATCAAATTCAAAGATACCGACACCATTGCTCCATCTGATTACTTGGATGATGAGTACCTCTTTACTATAGAACCTTACTCTAAACTCCTTCTAAAAGACCAACATTTGGAAATCTTTCTCTAGATGAAAAACCCAGCCTATCTAGTCCTAGTCAAAGAATTCTACAAAACCTGCAAGTTCACAAGCACAATAACGCACTCTGGACTATAGTGCAGGGAAAGGAAATCATAATCACCCCTGAATTCTTTGTCAATCATTTTAGGATGAAGAACAGTGGAGTAATCACGAAGAATGATGGAGACGAGCTCACTGTTAAGTATAATCCTCAAATGTGGCTTCCGGTGAGGTTCTATGGGGATAAAATAGCCACACATGGGCTAAAAATTCCAAGGACTCTTCACTTTATAATGGCAAGACTCATCCTGGTCTAGAAGGGATCCCTCAGCACTGCCCAGCCTTCCAACATAGTGTTATACAACATTGGTTTGAGAGCAGAGAAGTCAATATACCAGTCTTGCTCATTCACTATATGAAGTAACACATGTACTCCTATAGAGCACTCATCACCAAAATCCTTACACAACATCAAGTGGATCTGTCTGAAGTAGAACCTGATCAAGGAAAGGCCCTCCTTGAAAAGAATTTCAAAAATCTCACATTCAATGAAAAGTGGGATTAGGAAAAGGTCCTAAGACAAAATAGGGAGAAACAAGAAACAAGTAGAGTCCAGAAAGCTAGAGATACAATTGAAAAAGCTTTGAGAGAAAAGAAGTCAAGAACCACCAAACCCAAGGCCCAAAAGAAAATTGATTTGGAGCCTATGGTGGAAGAAGCTGTAAAAGAAGAAAATGAGGATAATCTGACTCTTACATAAATCTTGGAGCAGACTCCAGAGAAACCTAAGAAGAGATTAACCAAAGCCACTATGGCTAAAGTGGGAAGAAAGAGAGGTGTTACTCTAGCTCTTGATGAAGCTGAAGAAGAAGTTGCCCCAAAGAAAAAGCTAACTAAAAAGGAGCCGACCTTCTCTAAAGCTATGAAGCCAAGAAAGGAAATTGAAGCTAATGTAAAGACATAACTTTTAGAGGATCTGGAATTCAATAAAATGATGAATGTTGTCCAGGTAAACCAAAAAGATCAAAAGTCTATTTCAACTATAGTAGGACATGAAGGCTCATCCGGAGTAGTTAATCAGGCACTCCATCTAGAGCCTGAAAGCTCTATCATCCAAGTTAATCTTCTGGAATCTTATCTTAATCCGAAAGTTGAGGATACTGAAAGTCCTGAAAAGGTATAAGTTGAGGACATTACCAACTTGCCTGGGATTCAAGCAGCTTCTGAAAATCATACACAGCAGCCTGAGGAGGTAAACATTGACTTAAACACTGTCTCTGCTGAAACTGAGCTTGAAGAAAATCAAGGAAACTTAAATGCAACTATATCTCCTATTGCATTTAAGGAATTTGAGCCTAGCCTATAATCAAATATTCTAAAGGAGAGAACTAATCTGAGATCTAAGAGAATGCCACATTGGCTAACATAGAGGACAAGGTCATTCCAGAGCATCCGAAGGAATAAGGAGAAATGAAAAATGATGGAGAAGAACAGAGTAGAGATTAAAATCAAAATGTTGAAAATAGAGAAGATGGAAGGGATGATGAAAATGATAAATTTGATGATAGTGGTAAGGAAGATAAGGATAACGAAGGAGAGAAGAATGAGGAAGAGGATGAGGATGAGGATGAGGATGAAAGCTCATTCCCTCCACGCTTTAAACTCAGGCCTAGATCAAACACTCCTGCCATAAAAGTTAAAAAATTGAGAATGGCTTGGGAATTAATACAGGAAGCAGCTACTGAGGATAAGAAGGGGCAACAATCAGACATTGAGCCAATCCTCCAGGACATCTATGCAAGACTAGGAAAGATTGATTCCTCCACTCAAAATCTATCAATTTCCCAAGACTTAAAATCTGAGCTAAAAGAAGTGAGAAGGAAGCTAATAGATATTGAGTAGAAAGCATGTAATCTCAGAATGCAGATCATGTAGCAGAGAAAACATTATCAAAAGTCTCTCCGGCTTTGGAAAAGATATCTAATGAGATTGTAGAAGCTAAACAATGTGCACTATAAATGTCATCCGGGGTAGAATCAAGCAAGGGAACTATCCTTGAGCATATGACTTCATCCTCAAATGGGCTAAAAGATTATATGAAGCATAAATTTGAGGATCTATTGAAGTCCATCCCATCCGCTATCACTCAAAGCACTAAACTAATCTCTTCCAGAATCACATCCATCCACATAGAGTAAAAGGCATTAATGGAACAATGGATAAAATTCGTCAAATATGAGCTACCATCCATTATAGATAAAGCCTTTAAAGATTTTGGAATAGATATCTAAACCAGTATGTACTCAATGGATAAAACAATTGGAAACTAGAGAGATATGTTCAATATTGAGCTCTGGCATCTCAACAAAGGCATCCACAATAGCGCCAAAACCATAAAAGATGAAATTTAAGAACTGGGATCCTCAATATCAAATTTGAGTTTAATAGCTCCAACCGAATCAGCTCCATCCAAATCAACATCATCCAGACATATCCATTAGAGTATGCTACTCCCATTCTTCCATCAATTAGTTCAGCACATAGATGAGACAAGCTATGGTGGCTATAAATGTATGATATCTCTCACCATAGGAATGCTCCCATATTTTGAAGAAGAAGATAGAGAATATGTTCTTAAGCATCATCCTCATCTTGCAAGATCTTAAGTTGAACTATGAAAATCTCTCAAGCCTATCTACATTGTGCCTTCAACTATAGATAAAATTATGGAGCAAAAGCTGGCTGAGAATCTCAATTATACACTCCTCTCTATAGCTTGGGAAAGACAATGGAATAAGAGGAGAATGATTGAAGTTGTTCCCCTAATTGATGCCAAAAAGAGGGGGGGAAGCAAATAGAAAGAAGCAAAAGCAAAAGCTAAAAAGGGCAAAAAGCCTCAACCATAGCTAGATTCACTTAATGTTTTGTAATAGCTAGCTATGTACTTCATTTCACTTATAACCTTCTATTATTATAATATTGCACTTCATTGATGTTAACTATTATTAATAGCAGAAGTTATATAGTGAAATCATCATTCAAAATTACTTCTAAGTACAACTATCAATTATACTTCAAAAACTTGAAAGCTAATATGCAAAAATGTTGGGGGATTTAGGATGCTAGAATTATGGAGGAGAAAACCATGTAAATGACTAAGTATCAGGAATCATACTTAGTCATATATCCCTTCTGCACACTTCTATCTTTAGGTTTTTGTTTCCATCAAAATGGGGGAGATTTTCGAAAATATAGCATCCGGAAGCGACTACAAAGAATCGAGAAGACTACATCCGGATCATAATTTTGAAAGGAAACAAAATCCAAAGTCCAAATCAACCATCCAGAAGTCCTTTCTAGAAACAAGAAGAATGCATCTTGATCAGAGGTCTAGAAGGAACAAAACTCCAAAGTATAAATAAATCATTCGAATAATGGTTTGACGGAAACAAACCATCAAGTACAAAAAGATTGCATCCGAACTTAGCATCAAATATAAACAAACCACTAAGTTCAAGGAAATATGCATCTGGATTCAAAAACAGAAAATAGCATCCCCCAAATATAAGAGAGCAATATCCGGAGAAGTCAACTAATTGAAGTATCATCCAGACAACATGAAATATAGAGATATCTAGATGATTCAAAAGATAGACAAAGGAAAAATGTTTGAATAATAGTTTTCCCTCCAATATTGGTCTTAGTCAAATTTCCTATTTGCCTTGGAGATTGAAAAAGTAATAACTAGCATAGATTCAGAAAAAGGATAAAAGGACTGACACAAAAAGAGAAAAGGTAATAACTTTTTTACATAGACCAATGGCAAGGCACGTGGAGTCCAAACAAAAGAAAAAGTTGCCTAGAATTTGGCAAAACACAAAATGCCAAATAAATGACTATTAACAACTTTTGTCTGCAAAATCCCATCAATTCAATGGATCATTTAATGGGTATAACGGATAAATCAATTGGTTTGTAAGCACCACCTCATATCTAATCAATGGTGAAAATTCTAGATCATTCCAATGGATAACAACGGCTATATTCTTATCCAAGCCTATAAAAGTCAAGCTTCACAAGTTGAGAAGATGCTGATTGATTCCAAAGTTACAACATCTTAAGAAATCCACTACTCAATCAGTTACATTAATCCCTCCAAGAACCAAACAATTCCATATCTGTTTGTAAGGATTCCCATGTAAGATTATAAACTTAAGGAATTCAAAACCTACCCTTTAAGATAAGAAAGAGAGAAGAATCTCATACTTGGTAAGTATTGAGATTGGGACTTATCTAGAATTAGGTGCTTTTAGTGGTATATTCCTGTAAGACTTAGCTTAGACTTGGGGAGAGTTTAAGTGGTATATCTCACTAAAGAAAAAGGACTCAACTAAGAGTTGGTGCTTCTAGTGGTATATCCTACATCTAGAGAAGGAGATCTTCAAAGATAAGCTCAAGAGGACTCAGCCATAAGTTGATGCTTTTGGTGGTATATCCAACTTCTAGAGAAGAAACTTTCGAAGACAAGCTCGAGAGGACTTAGCTAAGATTGGTGCCTTAGAGGTATATCCTGCTCTTGGAAGGGCTCAGCTAGAGTGAAGAACTTGGTGGTATATCTCGTTGTCTGGAGGAAAATTGTAAGGCTTGATTCCTGCCAGTTGAAAAGGAATCCACTAGTGGACAAAGCTCGGAGTAAGGAAACTCCGGGACTGGAGTAGGCGGGGCCGAACCAGGATAAATCTCTTGTGTTTGATTTTTTACCTTGTCTTTACTTTAATTGCATTCTAATTAAATATCTATATCATCCGGATCCAACATATACAGATCATTTCAAATATGCTACACATATTTTTTATAAGTCTATCAATTCCGCAAAAAGGGTCATTCACCCCCCTCTGACCCTATATACATACTCACAGGGACCAACATAAGGATGAGGTTGTGTTGCGATGATTGGTTGAATGCTCTATTTTGGACAATTCAGGTCTCTATTTCGGGTGGAAACATGCTACTAAGAAGAACTCATGGTTACACCATGATCTTGATGTTGTTTTGGTCAAATTCAAACTCTAAGAGCTTCAAAATTTGGATTTATTGTAAAATCCAAAAATTATTAGTATTTTTGTTATTTTTTATTAAGGAAATTTAGTTTTATTAGGATTCACTATATTATTAGGATTAGAATTTCTTGTTCTTTTAGGATTTAGAGTTTCTTGATTTCTTGTTCTTTTAGTTTTTAGGATTAGAATAAATAGCCCATATAAAGGGCTATGATGTAAAGAATTATTTAGTTTAAGTTTTTTTTACTTGATTATTCATCAATAAGAAGAGTATTCTTATTAAAATTTTCTAAATTTCTAAGAGTATATAGGTTTTTTATAAGGCCTAATTATTTTAGAAAGTATCTAAGATTTTTACAAGAATTGACTTCCCGCGACTTGCGAGATCAAAGGAATTCAGTTATTTATCATGTGTTTTCTTTCCACTGCATCAGTTGGTATTAGAGCTTAATCCGTACTAAGGCACCGACGGAGGTATAGTGTTGCTGCGACAGCCGAGGAAGAGGAATTGACCACCCTACTATTTGCATCAGTGAGAATCATATTTATCCTTTAATTTTTAGTTTTTAGTTTTAGTTTGTATTTTACTTTTTTGGTAGACAGTCGAAAATAGAAAAAAAGAAGAAAAAAAGAAAAAAAATTCAGTTGGTGATGAGAAATAATATTTTTCAGTCTGCTTGTACTATAAAGGGAAACGTATGTAAATTTAAGATTAATTATGGTAGTTGTGAAAACATTATATCATCAGAAGCCATCCGAAAATTAGAACTCCCAATAGAGGTAAATCTAAATCCTTGTAGATTGTCTCAGCGTAAAACTGGAGATGAGAAAATAGTAAACAAGCGTGTGCTAGTGCCGTTTTCTGTTTGACCTAGATATAAAGATGAAATATGGTGTAGTGTTGTGGATATGGATGCGTATCATTTAATATTAGGTCGTCCATGGCTGTCTCATAGAAGGGTTCAACACGATGAGAGATCTAACACTTATCAATTCAGATTTAAGGGCTCCAAAATAGTGTTACTACCACAACATGATAAAGCCCGAGAGTTAAGCAGTTTGAAAAAAAAGTGTGAAAAAGAGCTACCAGTTTTCTCTTTATCTTCTTTGTTTTATGACATGCACGATGTTAATGAAAACACAATGCTTCTTGAGAAATTAAATTTTAATTGGGTGCTCACCAAAGAGATTGAAGATGAAATCTAGGTTGCTGATATAATTTTCGACGTACCAGATCAGTCCAATACTTCCCTATTTCAGATTCCCGCGCTACAATTTTTTATTAGTACGGGTCCATGTATTTTTGTTGGCGATTCAATGTTTTTAAATATAGATTTGTCCAATAATTTTTGTCCTAAGGCCAATGTGGAGAAAGTGATTCCTCGTATGCTGAAAATTCAAGGACGAATTTTGTTAAACCTGGGGAGAATGATGCAGAATGAAGAAATAAGACGAATAAAGATGAGGTTGTGTTGCGATGATTGGCTGAATGCTCCATTTTGGACAATTCAGGTGTCTATTTCAGGTGGAAACATGCTACTAAGAAGAACACATGGTTACACCATGATCCCAATGTTGTTTTGGTCAAATTCAAAATCTAAGAACTTCGAAATTTGGATTTATTGTAAAATCCGAAAATTATTAGTATTTTCGTTATTTTATTTTGTTTAGGACGTTTAGTTTTACTATGATTCATTATTTTATTAGGATTAGAATTTTTTGTTCTTTTAGGATTTAGAGTTTCTTGATTTCTTGTTCTTTAAGGATTAGAATAAATAGCCTATATAAAGGGCTATGATGTAAAAAAAATTATTCAGTTTAAGTTTTTGTTTACTTGATTATTCATCAATAAGAAGAGTACTCTTATTAAAATTTTCTAAATTCCTTAGAGAGTATCTAGGTTTTTTAAAAGGCCTAATTATTTTAGAGAGTATCTAAGATTGTTAGAAGAATTGACTTCCCACGACTTGCGAGATCAAATGAAATCAGTTATATAGATTACATCATACCGAACTCCATCGCCAAAGAAGGAAGATTACAGAATGAAAAGAGCAGCTGCAACATAAGGAATGAAGTTATATAGAATGTATTACTGTAGACAATTAGGTAAATAAATGTTAACTTAGGATTATTTAATTACCATGATAAAATTGTAAATATTTTAGAAATTGTAAATCATTTTGACAAATTCCCGGATTTTTTTTAAAAAATGCACCATCTTGTTCCCAGGGCCGTCTCGGAGATTTTTTGGGCCCTAAGCAAAAAAGAATATATTGGCCCTTGAAATTTTTGTGTTTGACGTTGTCATTTGAAAGTTGTTACTATACAAACATTTTTTAAGCAAATTTCAATCATATTTTCAATATTAATTTTATCTAAATTATTGATATTTTTTAAAGATGTAAAAATACAATATCTTTTAAATTTGTTTGATAAAATAGCTTTAGTTAATATATGGTATCAAAATATCTAAAATATATATTGAAAATATTATACTACTATTTGTTTCTTTTTTGAAATAAAAGTATTTATCAAATTTTTATATTTAATATATGATACTAACTTTTCCATTTAATATTATGTACTAGAGAACAAAGAAAATTGAATATCTAAATTGCTTGCTTGTTATTAAAAAAGGTTATCTTGTATAAGTTTAAACTAATATGAAATTGAAATAAAACTTAGTTAAAAGATAAATGATACGTTATTACTTACAAACAGTAAAATAATATATACTTAAAATTCTTGTTAATTATTTTTACTTTGAAAGATTGAAGAGATAAAATTTTTAAAAATATAATGTTTCTAGTAAAAAAATATTATAATAACATTGATCATAATAATTAACTTACAAAGTTAATTGTTTAGCTTCAATAATTATTTGATATTAACCTTCTTAAAAGAAATTTACAATGATAAATTTTTTTCAAAATGTTAATCTTATTAAAATAAATATAATTTTTTATTATTGAAAATAAATAATCTGTATTTATAAAGAGAAAAAGAGTTGAGTTTAAAAAATATAGACAAAGGGATTCAATCCCTACACCCTCTAACAAGTAAACACACACCTTTACTTTCATACCACAACTAATTTATGTTCACCAAAAGTTAAAAAATATATATTATATTTTTTCCTTATACTACTGTACCCAATCTAACATTTGAAGCTCTTGAAAGTTCGAGGTCCTGAGCGGTCGCTCCACTCGCTCCCTTAATGGCCGGCCCTGCTTGTTCCTAATTCTTAATCAAGATCAACAAAGTAAATAATCTTTATCTCAACTATAAAAGACCACTATTCAAACGCATCATTAATTTACATATTTTCCTCCTGTTACTTGTTAGTACAAATTTCAAGCATGAAATCTGATACCCTCTTTCATTATTATTTCGTCTAAACAAAATAAAATTGAAAAACGTATCAAGAGAAATAGAAATCTAATTCCCACTTACACTAAAATATTATATATACAAAAAAAATGAAAATTCTGTAGTGGCAGGTTCCTTCGTCAACCATTCTTTCTTTAAAATGAAATTCTGTTATAATTGAGTAAGAGAATGGGAGTCCAAATTCAGAATCCTTTCTCAATCCTTTCAATTAATAATAATAATAATAAAATAATTGTCTTTTTGGCACTTTGATCTAACTCACTTTTGCATGCATCAGTACCAGTTTACAATTCCTCTCTATCCTAATGAGAGTGACGATTCCTCGTTTTTCACATTTTTTGTATTTTTCTTCATATATGGCCGGCATTTTACTGTAGAAAAATAATAAGAACAACCCACTTTTGCACTTTCACTACTTCTGATCAATTAGAATCAAATTCCATTTTGGCTATCTTCTCAGGTTCACATACAAATATAAGATTCTTGGTAATTAAGCTTCTATTTAATTAAGTTGATATCAAATTAACAGTTATACTAATGTTTATTTTCTTTATTTTATGTTCCACGTTGTTGATTATCTCATTTATTATATGAAATTAAACTATATAAGATTTGACTTCAACCATTCTCATTGTTACATCCAAGTTTCTTAACAATTCTCAATAAAATATGAGAGTTATTCTTAGTTTAAAATTGGTTCTTATAATGTTTGTCAATTGGTTCTTACTATTGGAGATGTGAGGAGAATCTGTTTGGGAATTTCGGTAGAATGAAGCTTTGAATGTCTGTAAAAAACGTCTCTCAATCTTTATTGAAGAAATCTGATAAAATGATGCATGGATAATTCTGAAGTCATGAAGAACACTTTCAGATTGAATCTTATTTGGCGGTTCTACCAAATAGATCAATCAGATAAAATCAGAAACGACGAGAACTTAGAATGAATTTTTGTTGTGAAGAAAAGTGAACCAAAAATTGTAGAATTCGTTGCAAAAACTTTTGCCTGTAAGTGTTGCCAATGCCATCTTTTATAGACCTGATACGAACAGTCGCAACTCTTCAGAACAGTAGTGTTGCGGAAAGACATGTCCATTCGAGCAGCGGTAACAGTTCATAGCAGAAGTGTTGCGAAAGGTAGCTCCCGGACCCTCCTAAGTTAAGCATCGTAATAGAACTCGAACAAACGTGCACTTCGCACTCTCCTAACTTGTTCGGTGAAATATTACGACTGCATTGGTCAACTAGTTGATCCAATTACATTAAAATACCAACAGAATCCCACATCAAAAATAATCAAGGGAAAAGAGTAGAATATAAGGAAATTGTCAAAAATATATACGTCTCACTAAAATATTTACAAAAGTCACCATTAAATCAAACTAATTACATATATACAAAGAACATAAACAATTTTACAAATTAACAAAAATATGTGAAAATAATTACATGAATACGGTCTGGTATTTATCCGGTAAATATCTAGTAATCGTCTAGTAATTATCTGGTAGTTATCTAGTAAATATTGTTATGAAATTGTCATATATTATGTATATGTTAGGTGTCATTAGATCCATAAAACACTGTCAAAATTATGACATACGAGATTATAACTTGATATCTAACAATGATCTATTAGAGAAATACTAGATGTCATATGTTATGTAAATATTATTATGATATTATCATATATTGTTATGACATTATCATATATTATATATATGTTAGGTGTCATTATATCCATAAAAAAACTGTCAAAATTAAGACATACTAGATAATAATCAGATATTTAATTTCCCATGATTATGCTTATATTAAATACCCATAAGTCATAAAGTCTAGGGCTCTTCTAGGGTTTGTCTGGTGAGGAAAGTCAGGTGTGTTTTCTTGTTTTTCGATAGTCTCAAGTGAGTCGATTCTCCGTTGTTTGTTCTTTTGAGTGGTTAGTGATGGAGGACGAAGAGGCTTTCAGGTAGAAGTACGAGGCGCTTGCGCTAGAGGAGGAAGGAGTAGTTGATGTGCTACTTCCGGTTGATAGCAGACAGCAAAAGGGTTACTACAACATCGGGCAATTTTTCTGGGATAAACTAGTGAATGAGAAGTCCATGGGTAGAACTTTATCACGCTTGTGGGATCCAAAAATTGGGGTTATTATCAAGAAGCTCCAATCATTTAACAGGTATCTTTTCAAGTTTTTTCATGAGATCGATTATGAGAGGGTTTGGCGCAGTTGTCCATGGTCTTTCAATAATAGATTACTTGTTCTAGTTCCTATTATGGATGGCGAGGACCCTGAAACAATACCTATAACTTCAGTCCCATTTTGGGTTCAGGTATTTGGCGTTCCTCTTGGATACATATCCTCGAATATATGCGAGTCAGTGGGTAACTTCGTGGGCAAGTATCTAGATTTTAATGATAATAACTTCAAGGTTTCTTGTCCGCTTTATTTGAGGGTTCGAGTTCTCATTGATACATCGAAGTCGATTAAGGGAAGGATGCAGCTGAGAGTCAATGCGGGAAAATATATCAAATATGAGCGACTTCACTATTTTTGCATTATTTGCAGCATATACTCACACACAGAAGCAACTTGTCCGTTTATCTTATTCAAAGGCAGGTGCTCCACCGCGACTATATGATTAGTCTATTAGAGCAGTCAATCATATTGGTATGATGAATGAGGAAGATAAATGGTACGGAATGAGGATGGAAGTAAATTCACATTGACTGGCTCTGAAAACTTGACTAAGGTTATGCCTAGAATCGAGGTAGATATAGTCGCTCAAATCTAGATAACTAGGAATGCAATTCAAAAGTAAGGCGAGGAGGAGAGGGGGGAGGTAATAGTGGATACAAAGCAAAAGAGATTCAAAATAGAATGATCCCCTATGATGATTGATAATAGTAACACTAATACAGGCCTATTGGCAAGTAATACAGAGCTCATGAGGATCAATGAGGATTCTGAGCTAGAACTGTAGGGGTTTGGGTATGGACCCTATAGTTCAGGAATTAGAGGATTTAGTTTCCTCATATGTACCCAATTTGGTTTTTCTTATGGAAGTTAAAGTTGATAGGAAGGCGATGGAGAATGTTAGAGGGCATATACATTTTGAGGGGTTATTCTATGTACCTCATGTGAATAATGGTTGGGGTCTAGCTATGTTGTGGAGGAGCCAGTGTACCATTTGTCTGTATAAATTTTTGAGGAATTTCATTGACATGATCGTAAGGGAGGAGGAAGATGAATAGAGATTGACAGGATTCTATGGTTTCCCAGAGGGGAGTAAAAGAAGGAGACAGGAGTCATGGGACTGTCTTGTTCTTCTTAGAGGGCTGAGCAATTTGCCATAGTGTATGATTGGAGATTTTAATGACATGTTGTCAAGTAATGAAAAGGTGGGGGTCAGCCGAGAGCAGTGTCGCTTCCTAACGATTTCAGGAAACATTAACTTTGTGAGGCCTTTCTGATACGGGTATGACTGTATATTTTTGCACTTGGAAGAGAAGCTAGGGGATTAATATATGGATTACCGAGAGGTTAGATTAGGCAGTGGCTTCTACAGAATGGATTGAGTTGTTTAATGCAGCTATGGTGCGGAATATATACACATCTAAATCAGATCATAGCGCTTTATTGCTATAAAATGTTCCCCTTCATGTTGGGATAACACTAGTATTTCAATTTGAGAATAGTTGGGCCTTAATTGCTAAGTGCAAGGATGTAGAGTGGAGCGGGTATAGAAAAGTAGCAATGCTGAGGTGTCGGTGAAGTTAGAGTTGCTTGCGGGTGAGCTAGCACAGTGGGGAAGATCATATCACAGGTGATTTAAGCATGATTTAAGGAAATGTTAACCTGACTTGGAGCTATGAAAGGAGGTGAGTGGGTGGGAGAATGCTGAGGCATTTGTGGCAAAGAAAGAGGAGTTGGGTCAGTTACTGCAGCAACAAGAAGTGTATTGGAGAGAGGGCTAAGGTGAATTGGTTGAAATACGGAGACCAAAACTCTTGATTTTTTCACCAAACGGCTTCTATGAGGAACAAGAAGAATTTGTTTCAGCAACTCCAATGCAAGGATGCTGTTTGGCTGAAGTGGGGACATGAACCTTTTCCAATCAAATGGCTCGGTATGTGAGGCACTACTTGATCTGATTGAGCCGCGTATACCGTCAGAGAGCCAGGCCAAACTTTCTCAACCTTTTATTGTAGGTGATGTTAAAATGGCACTTTTTTAGATGTACCCAGATAAAGCCCCAGGCCCGGATTGTTTTAATCCAGAATTTTTCCAAAAATTCTGGGACATAGTCTGCAATGAGGTAACTTCTTTTTGCATTCAATGTATACACACTAATTTGATCCCTCATACTCTTAATAGTACTAATATCATGCTTATTCCTAAGAAGAAAATCCTTCAAGAGTTGGTGATCTCAGACCAATTTCTTTATGTAATGATTTATTTAAAATCATGTCAAAGATGATTTCTAATCGAATTTAGCCGATTATGAATTTGATTATATCAGAATCTCAAAGTGCTTTCATACCTGGGAGGGCTATCATTGATAATATTTTAATGGCTTTTGAAGTAAATCATTAAATGAAAAGGAAAAGGTTAGGGAAAGTGGGAATGTGTTCTTTAAAAGTAGACATGGCCAAAGCTTATGACAGAGTAGAGTAGAATTTTATTCAAGGTAAGTTGAGGAGGTTAGGGTTCTCACCATCACTTACTGCTTTTATTATGCAGGCTTTGTCTATGGTGACTTATAACCTAATGCATCAGAGTAGGGAATTTGAGGTGTTCCAACCGTATAGGGGCTTAAGGCAAGGTGTCCATTATCTCCGTATCTCTTTATCATTTGTTCTGAAGGATTAACTACTCTAATAAATAATTGTATGTCCTTGGGATCTCTCCATGGATGTCAAATAACGACTAATGCACCGATTATATCACACCTTTTATTCCCTGATGATAGTCTTTTTTACTTTAAAGCAGATAGTCATGAAGTTAATTCCCTGATGCAATGCCTTGTGAAGTATGGGGCCACTTCTGGTCAAAAAATCAACTACTAAAAATTGTCTATCTCGTGTAGTCCAAATGTTTCCAGCAATATAAGAACTAGTATAGCTCAAAGTCTGGGGGTGCATGAGGTGGAGGACCACGGGTTATATTTGGGTCTACCTTCGTTAATTTGTCGATCGAAAAAGTATATTTTGGACTATATTATCGAAAAAACTCAAAAGAAGATACGAGGGTGGAGAAGGAAGAACCTTTGGATTGGAGGGAAAGAGGTAACGCTTAAATCAGTTGCCCAAGCTATGCCAATTTATGTAATGCAAGTATTCAAATTACCATGCCATGTTATCGCTTATCTTGAGAAGATTTTTACAAACTATTGGTGGGGAGAGTCGATTCACTGGATGAGATGGGAACGATTGTGCCAAGCAAAAGAATTAGGGGGCTTAAACTTTTGGAGACTACTTGAGTTCAATATAGCTATGTTAACTAAGCAAGCGTGGAAGGTTATCACTCAACTGTACTCCTTGATAAGTCATTTGTTCAAGGAAAAATATTTTCCTCATTGTAGCTTCTTTGAGGCTCCTATGCCTTCTAATGCAAGCTTTGATTGGAGAATCATATTCGTGGTAAAGGACATTGTTGCAAAGGGAGTTACATGATGGGTAGGTGATGGGCGAAGTTTAAGTATATGGCATTCGAATTGGCTTCCCTCGCCGGTTTTTCAAACTATTCGGTCTGCTCCTCATCCGAATTATCATACGGCCAATGTTGGAGCTTTATTTATCGAGGACAGGTTGAGCTAGAATATGGAGCTGCTACCCACGCTCTTTACCAAGGTCGAAGTGGAGTTAATTAAGCAGATCACAATTATGTGGTTGCCCTAGAATGATGTAGTGTACTGGCGGTACGAGCAGAATGGGGTTTTCTCTGTAAAATCTTGCTATTATGAGCTATGCAAAGCTAGTGAATCAAAATCTTTACCATTAAAATATATCCATTTGGAAAGTTGCCACAAATTCTTTGCCTACTCTTGTGCGAGTTAGCCAAAGGCATATCCAGGTTGATACAACCTGTACATTATGTGGGGATGTGTGGGCATGGGATTTTGTAGTCCCTCTTGCTAGACGATAATGATGTGTACCTGATTTTAATGCCTCAAAATAAAAGTTCTCTTTTGAATTTTTATTACCAATATAATGTTCCTTGTGAACTTGGTACTTGGTAGAATCCAATTCGGCGCGGCCGATAACGCGTTCGGTAGGAGCTTGAACTCATGATTTACACTAAATTAAATAAACCTCTAGATACCCATTAAAATATCATTAAAATTCAAAAATCCCACTTTGACCCTTTTAACCCGTGTTTGGCAGCTTTTCATGCTTCTGCGCCCGCTGGCAGTCAGCTTTTTGAAAGCTGATGCCGCCAGCGGCATCGCCCCATGCCGCCGACGGTATCATCCATGTCGTCGACCGTATGGCCAAATTGGGCTCTACAGCCAGCTTTCTTCTTCCTCCTTGGGATAGTCTCTTTTTTGCCATTTTGGTGAAAATGGCTGAAAGGTCTCGAAGACCACCCCAATTTGCCTATGAAAACACACCTTAGGCTTCAGAAAAGGGGGGGATTAATCTGAAATTAGGACTTACAGAATTCTAGAGTGAGAAAATTGTTCTAGTGAGATAAGGATTAGAAAAGGTAGGAAAAAGGATTTGAATCCATTTTTCCTGGTTTTTCTTCTTTAAACTCTCTGATTGTGAGTTTAAAATCAATAGACATTAGATTAAAATCAATCTAAATAGGAATTTAGAGACTCAAGTACCAAATTTACTACTAAATCATCACAACAAGCTCCCCGGAGGTGTTCCCTGGTTCACGAAGAGGTGGATTCAGCTGTTTTATTTCTTTCTTTTCTGGCCTAGTTTATTTTTCGAAGCTAGGATACATAGTGCAATTATGGAGGTCCAAAACCTTCTGAAAATAGACCCCACCACACACCATGTGGCATTTTCACTAATAATCCGGATAAAATAACAATCGAGTCTAAAATTTGGTTTAAAATGGAATTTTCCTCTAACGCCGTTCAAATCTCATTTTAGCCATCCAACCAGGCTTCATAACGATACAAATGTTTATGCCATGTTCACGCTAACTCGGGTCTTGTTTGGTTTGCTAACTATACATGATTCGTGATATATCTCGTATGACGTGTCGTATCTATACTAACCATCTTCTGCAGGTAGATGTATGTTAGGCCTTAAGGTATTTTATTTATCGCATAGAGAATGTATAGGATTTGAAAGCCCTATTATAATTTACTCGATAAACGCAATAACAACATAATAACCAAAAACACAAATAAATAGGATGGGTTAAACCGATTAAGAAAGAATGAAATGTTTTAACTTGGCCTAATGAAAAATATATAACATCATCCGAACTTGAAATCTCTACTTAAGGTACGGTCTACCACCTGGTGGGAAGATTGAACCAAAATTTCCCGGTTGAGCTGAACCGGGTGGAGACTCTATTTTAAGTACGAGATTTCGATCTCGTATCCTTTAACACCGAAATTGAACTTAAATCCAACTTCAACATCAGT
The DNA here is from genome assembly GCA_947683365.1 of Euphorbia pulcherrima. Classification (NCBI taxonomy): domain Eukaryota; kingdom Viridiplantae; phylum Streptophyta; class Magnoliopsida; order Malpighiales; family Euphorbiaceae; genus Euphorbia; species Euphorbia pulcherrima. The sequence goes on along the minus strand of CANTUS010000013.1, from coordinate 16,820,901 downwards.
GCTTTCATCACGCCTAAAATGAGGATCAATCCCTCAGCACGCTTTACAGCGCCAGTTGTTCTTTCCCCCCATGCGGGGTATCTCACGCGGCCCCCGCGGGGGGAAGAAGGTCATCTTCTAACAGTGGCAACTCTGTTAGGGATCGAACCTCTTTAAACTTGAAACTTAAAATTTTCAACAAGTTTAAAGGATTTTGATGATGTATTGAAATCATTGGCCAAATTAAAACTTCATTCTTTTTTTTAACGTTTTATCCTTAAACACGCGTGTAGATTGTTCGGTATTTTTTAGAGGCCCTATTTTACCTGAGAAGCTCACAAAAGTATCACTCATGCCCTGTTGGAATTGAGGATGCCTAGTGGGTGGATCACTCTTTTTAACCAACACATAAACTCCTGCGATCGCACCTATTTAGGGAGTAGTTGAGTAACGTGGAATCAAGGTAAATAAGAACCTTCTACATCAACAACCCTATACCAAAGCCGCACTAGAAAAAGCCTTAGCACTTTATTCTGTTAGGATCACCAAAACAAATAAAACAATTGGGACGCACTTCTTTTGCCATTTTTGGTGAAGAAGCCAAACTCCATCCTTCTAAAAAGGTGTTACGCGAGAGTCATAAGGTTGGAAGAGGGGCGTTTTGTGTGCTATGTACTCCGTGATCATGCACCCCCATGCATCGGCTTCAAGAGCCAAAAATAAACCAACTTACCCTTACTACTTCCTCTCATGGAAGAAAGTTTAGAAACAGGAGTGGGACTCCTTTTGTACCTTCGTTGCATCACCACATATCACTATGTACAACGTGAGATACAAACGTCCCACATATGTTGGAGGGATAACCCATAGCATTATCTTTAACCACATCTACATGCAGCCATACATACCATGCATTGGTGATTGCACACTCATCCATGACATCATACAACCCATGCATGATCTGATCCACTACCTGCTGTTTCAATTAGGAGGAGGCGGACTTATCGTGGTACCCCGGTCTGGAAAAGGCTAGAGCACCATTTGATTTATCGTTCTCTCACCCCGGTTGTAGCTACAAAAGTCAAGGGGATTCTTTACTCTAATTCCAGTGAGGAGTCAGATTCAGAACAAGTTCAGTTGGGTCAGAATCCCTCTCAGCCAGCCATGTCTTTTCCAAGCAACGAAGGGATCCCTCCTCCTGAAGAGCTAGTCAACCCTACACCTACCTCGGGGATGGGATCCCAGCCACCTCCTAGCTTTGATTTTGCCAATGCTATGGCACAATTCCTGAACTCGAATGCTTTTTAGTCTTCTATCCAGACCACTGTTCAGGCTGCCATTAAGTAAGCTCTTGAAGATAGAAACTCTGATCGAGTATCAGAAACAGATATATAAGCCCAGAATTGTTCAGCACAGATGTTGGCTGGTCCAGTGGGGGTAAGACCTGTAACACCTGTCTTTCAATCAACCCAGCCTATAGCAAGCCCGTTCCAGTTTGGGCAAGCTTTAGCTTTTCTATCAACTTTGGCTACCTCATCAATTGTGCCTTTTAATCGAAGACCTTTTATTCAAAGATCGGCTCCTCCGGCGTTTACTCACCAGTGCCCAGCTTCTCAGCCACCGCCTTCTTTCACTCCTCCGCAGTTCATTATAACTCCCAAGGGTACCACCTACCTCCAAAATCCTTTTACTAGCCAGCTGACCATTCATCCTCTGCTATCTCCGCCAGTCCACGACCAGGTCACGCAACCGCTGGGCGTGACACCAGAAGTAGCAGCTTTTCTCTGCTAAATGTTGGCTTCTCAGACTGTCAATGACTAGGTCGTGTATTCTCCAGGTGTGACACCTAAAGCCCTAGCTCTTTCTCATAAGCCAGCCAACGACTAGGTCACACAGCCTCTGGGCGTGACACTCGAGATCCAAGCTTACATCAACCGCCTCATCACCGCCAAAGAGCCTGAAAAAGATAAAGAATGGGTCCCTAATAATTTCACCATATCAAATATAGCTCATTTCAATAGTTCTAGAGCACTTGCCTCTCACATTATAATGTACAAAAGGATTGTGCGTGTAAAGAAATTAAGTGATAAAGTGCTCACTGAAATGTTTCCTTGCTCCCTTCGGGGCCCTGCACTTGAATGGTATTACACCCTACCACAGCATATTATCGCTGACTGGAAACTTCTATTTGAGGCGTTGAAGGTGCATTATGGTTTTAATACTATGATGGAAATAACCCTCCAACATCTCGAGGGGATCTGCCAAATGCCTAATAAAACCTTCAAGCAATAATTTAACCGGTGGATGTCAACCCATGTCTTCATGAAATCCAAGTTAAGTCTTGAGGAAATAATTGTCAAGCTCCTCAAGGGGTCTCTTCCGCTATCCCGTAAAGAAATGGCTACTGATTCTTTTCTATCCTACAAGGCTGTATTCAAGAAAGCCGAGAAAATCGAGCATGAGGCAGAGCGCGAAAAGGCCAAAAAAGCGGAAAAGCCATGGTTCAGAAAAAACAATAAAACTCAGCTCTCAACTCCAACACCAGCTAAGCCTAAAGCTCTGGCTACAGTTTAAGCCCCTGCTGCACCCCTAACAATCACTCCAGCTCTACCGGTGATTGCCACAATCCAGCCTCCTCGCCCCCTTTTGTTTTGGCTAACCCTTATAAGTTGCCACTACGGGTTATCTTTCAGCGTCTGGGGGAAGTAGGTTTCATCCAGTCCGTTCAGGAATACAAACCGCCTAAACCTGAGGATAAGAACAACTTCTATAATTATCATGTTTAGGTAGGACACCAAACCAACAATTGCAAAACCTTACTCTCAGCAATTCAGCGTCTGGTTAGTAAAGCAAAGATTGCTGAACCTGATAAACTTCCGAGCACTATAAGTAATCCTTTGCCAAATTTTAGGAACATGGTGGGCATGGTCCATTCTGGTTTATCTGAAGCCATAATCTTTAATCTCCTTGTTCGAAGGCTAGATAGTAATAAGCCTATCCTGGTCATCGGTTCGGGTCTCTCTTCTAACTCGGTTTTTCATCTAATCAATCAAGCCAACCCAGGGGTCAACTCTGTCTAGGGGATGGAAGTTTATCCAAATCTGCCAAAGCAAAAAAGCCACAGACCTCAGCCATTCTTGGCAAAAAGAATGAAAGTTGAGAAAAGACCGATGTTTAGCATAGGTTCCTTTATTTTAAAGGGCGACTACTCCGATGATGATGAGGGAGTAGCTCAGGAGACCCAGGCCATAAGCACTGAGTTATTTAGGGTTGATTCACCTACCAAGAAGAAACCAAGAGGATTATTCAAGGTTAATCAAAAGGAGCTTTTTAGCGTAGACGGGTATGAGTTGCAGAACCTAGATTCGAACTCTGAGGAACAACAGTATCTGTTTGAAACACGAGCCACTAAGAGTTTCTTGCTCTATGATGTTTTTAACATTACTCGAAGTAGCCATGTATATCAACCTGAAGACCGATATCCCCGCTTAAATAAATACCCGGTTCCTAACAAGATTAGGACTACCGCTAGACCCCCTTCTCTACATCCGACTTCTCCGGCTCATCTCAAAGTTGACCCTCTCATTACTCAGCTAAAAAACACCCAAGCCCCGATACAGTATTTGGCAGCTAGTAATTGACTCTAAAGGGCATTGCAAGGGGTTGATTAAGCGGCTCCTCAATTTAGAAGCTAATCCAACCACCTCGGTCGTTGAGATGTGCGCCACGATTGGAGAAGGCATTCCCCCGAGAAAAGGGCCTCAGATTGTGTTCGACCATTTTGATCTTTTTCTTGAGGGGAAGGATCACAATCGGGCCTTGTTCATTCCCATCTAAATCCTCGATAAGGTTATCCCGTGTGTCATGGTGGACGATGGCTCCGCTCTGAACCTGTGCCCTTTAAAAATCCTTCCTCATCTGGGACTGTCGGAGGACATGCTTGAAAAATCCAGCACTGTTATTAGAGCTTATGATGATTCAAAGCACAGTGTAATTGGGACCTTTGGGGCAGAGGTCACTGTGGAAGGAGTAACGAGCAATGTACGCTTCACTATATTTGACATTCCTGTTACTTATTCTCTACTGCTTGGCCGATCATGGCTTCATGCCTTGGGTGCCGTTCCTTCCACTCTACACTAAAAAATCAAGCTTATTCATGAAGATAAACTGGTGACCATAGAGGCCGAGCCCGCTTCCATTATGGCCTATATGGAAGCCGAAGCTAGTGTAGAAGGAGGTCTTTGGATTACCGTGATTAGCAAAGGTCGGAAATCTCCTCCCCTTTGGCATAGCTAACTTCATGTCGGTATGGGTAAATTGATAAACAAATCTAGCTACAAGCCTGGCAGAGGTGGTAGAATGTATGAGCAACGAATTATTGAAGCTTCGGAGCCGAAAATCCTTACCCATCGAGCTAGATTGGGATATAAGCCTAGAAAGGCCTATCACCGTGTCCCCTTCTACTACTGTTGCATGGTCACTCTTTGTGAAATCCAAAGCAAGAGGCCTTACAAAGGAGAGCCTGAGCCAATCGAATATGATGGAAAAATGTGGCCCGGCTTTGAGGTCCTTAAGGATGTCTATGACTTTGAGACCAGCTGCATGATAGTTTTGGCTGGACCCAAGCCCACTGAGCCTGTTGCACCTGTCAATATTATTAAGGGAAAGGGTAAGATGTATCTCGAAGATGAGCCTAGGGGAAGTAATGAGGAGTCTATTTAGCTAGAAATTGAAAATGCTGTGGCAACCATGACTGAGGCTATAACGTTATTGATGAAGCAGGGCTGGAAGGGTGAGGGAACCAGAGAAGAAGATGCTATAATAGTGATAGTAAGGAAGCTCGCCAGGGGCCTCACCGAGAAAGCCAACCTCTCCAGGGAACCATCGCTCACCATTGCCCAAAAGGCCACTCTGGAGCACGACCTGGATGTCATTCTGACAGAAAATACAAAGGATGCTCCTTCTACTAATGTTGCTGCTGAAGCCCCTTCGCTTGTGGAGGAGGATATGGATGATGTAATTTTTAACATTTCTGATGTGTTTCATGCGAACAATACTGCCTATGAGGCTTTTAATGCAATGAATGACTCTCATTTTACTTAGTTGTTTGATGTCTTTCCTGATGGATCCATGCATTTGCATAATAATACGCATAATGTTTTTGGCATTAGTGATACTTCATTAAGTGAAATAAACCTAAGTACAGATGACAATCCTAAAATGGTGACCATTTCTAAAGATTTAACTCCCAAGGAAAAATGTGAGATCGTAAAGGTGCTTAAAGATCATATTAGCGCTTTTGCCTGCTTATACGAAGACATGCCTGGGGTTGATTGACAAATTATCGAACATAGAATCCCAACTAATCCTAAATTTTGGCCTGTCAAGCAGAAGCTCTGTCGGTTGAGACTAGAATGGGCAGATCAAGTTAAGGCAGAGGTTTTAAGGTTGATTGAAGCTCGATTCGTCAAAGTTGTTGAATACCCGACTTTGTCGTCCAATATAGTCCCGGTTTTGAAGAAAGATGGTAGGTTCCGAGTCTGTGTAGATTTCCCAGATCTCAATAAAGCCTCGCCGAAGGATGAATTCCCACTCCCGCACATCGATGTCCTGATTGATAGTGCCGCTAGGGCAGCTATGTATTCATTCATGGACGGATTCTCAGGGTATAATCAGATTCTGGTAAATATTGTCCATAAAGTCAAAATAGCATTCATCACTGAATGAGGGGTGTATTGCTACAAGGTAATGCCATTAGAGGTTAAAAAATGCCAGGGCCACTTATCAGCATGTTGTAACTGCCCTCTTGCACTACATCATTCATAAAGAAGTGGAGGCGTATGTGGATGATATGATTGTGAAGTCTGCTTCTTGGGAAGAACACCCTGCTATTCTTGATAGGTTCATGTCTCGTATTGAAAAGTATAACTTACGCCTGAATCCAAAGAAGTGCGTGTTTGGGGTTACTTCAGGCAAATTGTTAGGCCATATAGTTAGCTAGAAGGGAATCGAAATGGATGCAGACAAAGCCAAACTGATCAGGGACATGCCTCCACCTAAGACAGAGAAAGAAGTCCGATCATTTTTAGGGTCCTTACAGTATGTTAGTCGGCTCATTGCCCGCCTCACTACTGTTTGTGAACCCATCTTTAAGCTGTTAAGAAAATAACAACCCATATTATGGAATGATCACTGCCAAGTGGCGTTTGACAAAATCAAGGCATACCTTGTGAGCCCACCCTTTTTTAAACCCCCCATCCTAGGGAACCCACTCATCCATTACCTACCTATCGATGACTCTTCCGTCGGGGCTATGCTTGTCCAAGAGCATGCCGATAAGCACAAATACGCCATATACTACTTGAGTAAGAAGTTATTACCTTATAAAACCCGATATTCGGTTGTGGATAAGACCTGCACCACCATAGTTTAGCTCACTAAGAAGTTACAACATTATTTCCAATCTTATCGGGTCGAAGCTGTGGCCAAGATTAATCCAATAAAGTATCTTTATCAATCTCCCACTCTCGCTGGTAAATTATCTCGATGGTTGCTTCTCCTGCCTGAGTTCGGCATTGAGTATGTGACCTGAAAGGTCATTAACGGATGGGTCGTAGCCAAATTCTTGGCTAATCATCCCCTTGACTCTGACTATGTAGAAAACTTGGAGTTTCCTAATGAATAGCTCGCCTCTATTACAATCCTTGAACATGTCTGGACGATGTACTTCGACGGTGCTGTGAACCAACGAGGAGCAGGCCTCGGCATCATGATCGTCACCCCAAATAATGAAATAATCCCATTGTCCAAAAGCTTAGAATTCACTATCACTAACAACGGCGCTGAATATAAAGCTTGTCTATTTGGTCTTGAGGCTCTTCTTTGGGTTGGGGCCCGTCGCGTATCTATCATTGGGGATTCAGCTCTTGTCATCCATCAGGTTATCGGAGATTGGAAAATTAAAGAGGAATATCTCCTTCCTTATGTCAAGGTTGTCCATGAATTGTCTGAGCAATTCACCTCTTGCTTATACCACCATATCCCTCGGGACGAGAATTAAATGGTTGACGCTCTCGGCACTCTCGCATCCCTATGGGAAGGGCCTCAGCAACAGCCTATTCGCCATTTGGTGATGTTGCCCACCAAGACCCCTTACCACACTCAATCAGCTCCTTCAATCCTCGCCATCTCATCCGCACCTTGTTGGTATTCTGACATTGTCCTCTTCCTCCAAACCGACCAATATCCTACGGGTTCTTCTGACTCAGACCGTACCACACTAAGGCGGCTCGCTATCTAGTTCTGTATTATGGATAATGATCTATTCAAATGCACCAGCAACAGCCTGCCTGATTTCGAGGCCCAGAGCGTAATAGCCCAGGTCTATGTAGGTGACTGTGGCCCCCATATGAACGGTCTTGCTCTCACCAAGAAAATTCAGCGGTTAGGATATTTTTGGCTCACTCTCACAGCTTATTGCATCGCCTAGGTCAAAAGGTGACACCAATGTCAAGCTAAGCAAGGTGAGATCGGGGTGCCCCGTGACACCACTCTAAAACTGCTCCGAGCTAAAACCCAGGTTTGTCAGGCAACCGGGACAGAAATGGGTCCACAGAGTCCAGATTCCATAACCCTCGAGGAATTCCATCGGCGCCAAAAAGAAATTCTGGCAGTGCTAGGGGCATGCATTTAGGACACGGTACCCCCCAATATAGTCTGGAACTCTTCAAGCAAGGGGCATAGCTTGAATGATGAAAATCAAAAGACGTGGTCCATGGGGTCCCAAAAAGACAGCGCCGCTCGAAGGAACTCAGGACTTACGGGCCACGCAGCGACATATTAAAACCCCCAAAGCCTGAATTTTTCAAGCTTCTTCCAATGGCTAGAATTAGATTTCTAAACAGATGATGCCGCCAGCAATTTGGGTTATGCTGCCGGCGATATGAACCGATGTGGGCGGTATCAACTAAAGCCGCCGGTGATATAAGCTTTGGGCAGCCCCTTCTATATTATTTTAGCTGATTGAGTCTGGGTGATATGGTCATGCTGCCAGCAGCCTGGAATTAATTTCTGACGGTATCGGAAGCATGTTTTTCATTACAGACCTATACAAAACCTGTAAACAATCTTATAATCCATTTCCAATACATGTTCAACTGTAATCCATTTTATTTAAAGTAAAAAGCCCGAGGGCGCAAACCATTCAAATATCCTGGATATCTAGCCTACCAAAGCAAAACTAAACAACAATCCAAATTATTCAAACCCCAATGTATCGAGGGTACAAACTAAGATTCGATATGAACAGCAAAATGAAAGTACAAATCTAGGCATGCCAGCCACTGCCTGCCGGGCGAGATTAAATATCCTCAGGGCTCACTAGCCAATCATCAACTTCATCCTCCTCTCTTCTCTCAGTCATCAGGATGCTGCTAGACTTCTCAACCGCGGCAAATGTGCGTTGGCCGACGAACATCTTTACTCCCCTACGACTAGTGCTACCGGGGTGCATGCGATCTAAGTTTTGCTTGCTCCTCTATTCCTAAACAGTAGCCTCTAGCTGACCCTCAAGGTTGCTATCACAACATCAAAGTTTTGCAGTCTCCTCCTTGTATCTCTGCCGGGCCGCATCGGCGTTCGATAGGGAAAGGGCCCAGAAATCCTATAAACCAGGGAAAACGTCAATAATGCACTTCATTCATAGCATCCATACATACATCTTATTTTGATATGTCATAACAGGGAATGTACCTGAACAAGCAGCGATTGCCCAATAAGTGTGTCTAGGAGAGCGAAGTTGTTCTCTGCTAGTTGCTCTACTTGGCTCCATGCAACTTGAAAAATCCAAAAGGCAAACCAATAAGCACCCGCATCCAAGGGTAAGTAAGGAGGCAATTATCATGTTCTCAAGCCTTACATAAGTAGTGCTCTCTGGCATAAAGATCAGAGCATACCGGCTCAAGCCTATGTTCTTGGGGTAGAACTCTCCTCGGGAATTCATCAGTAGGAACTAGGTTTCCATCGGGTTGACCAGACGCCCCTACACAAAGTTTATACCCTCCGGTACACCATAGTACTGTGTCCCACTCTAGTTGTCCCGACCTCTCTTCCTCGCAGGTTCCTGAAAAGCATGAAAAACACACATAAGTGACATCCCTAAACCCAAATAATTATAAATCATACACATAAATGCAATCGTATCTAAAAAGAGCGGTGCCCCCTGGGACATCGGCACACTCCTGCCAGCTACATCCGCACCTATCTCGTCCTCCCCCTCAAGCTTGATGTAACCATTGTCTTCAACCTCCATCTCAGCCTCCTCTTCTTATTCTTCTTCCTCCTCTTCGACATCCACAATAACTTTGAGCCGCCTCTTCTCCTCCTCCAGCCTTTGCTCACTATAATGCTCGATTGTGTCATTCCTATAGATGCGAGGACACAGAGGGAGTAGGCACTACTAGTACCGCTCATAGGAGCCCGGGACGCTCGAAATGACCCGACTATTCCCCTTGATATAATTGACTTGGTCAGCCATGGATGTAATCACCAGATAGGGCCACCATAGGCCTTTGGGTGGATCGATGGGCACCGATCTATCGGCGATAGGGACAAACCAATGGTCATCCACCTCCCTCCTGACCCTTGTGACTTCCAGCAGGTTCTCCACCCCATCAAATGGGTCCAGGACAAGCTACACCAACAATCAACCAAAACAACCGATATAAGTATAATGTAAATTTGTAAACGCTTTATGTTTACTAATGTTTTGTTCTAAGTGTGAAACAGGGACCAAATCAAAAGATCACATACCGAGCTCAATCATACGCTCCTCAGAACCTCCCTATACTTTGTGGGTATTTGGCCTTCCCACCAATACCCCCACACCAGCAGGTGAGAAAATGGGAGCCTAGCTGCATGGTCTTCTTAAACTCAACCGGCAGGAGGATTTGGTGCTCAAAAGCCCAGTCCTGCACAAGTAATAATTAATCAGTTCAATAAACATCCGCTATAAAAGAGACATGCACAATCAAGTAAAATGCTTCCAAGGAAGGTATACCTGAAGTAGCGGATGGCAGAGATGAAGGGCCTTCCCTTTCTTTCAAGCGCCCACATCTAGTGCATGATACATCTGCTCTAGAATGGCCTGCAACCAATTCTTTTTCCTGACTCCCGCCACATCCTCCATGGCGGATATCAGCTCGTAATTGATTTTGCTCCCCGAAACTGAGAAAAATAGAACGGTGAACAAGGAAATCACGAAGGAGTAGATGCATGCATCCCTATCATCGTTCGACACCACATCTACTTTAGTTTAGTTTTAGAGCAGCTCACTATAAGATAGCCATCCTAAGACAAGCTTTAAACTAAATACCTCCTTTACTCGCCTCACTATAGGCCTCTCGGTGTGATATTTATCCATATAGGTGTCAAAATGAATGACCTCGTTTGTCCAGGGGAGCCCGGTCATAGCTATAACATTAGAGGGTGTGATTGTCACTTTCCCAAATGAGAAGCGAAAGGTATGAGTGGTTTCAGACCACCTTTCTATAAGTGCCGTTATAGCCGGATATGAGAGCTTTTGCATTAACATTGGCATGATTTGGGACAAGTCCCCAAAGCCCATCTCATTGATGGCTAGCACAAGTTCAAGATCCTTTTTTGAAATATGGTGCCACCACTCACCAATGGTGCCCATACCTCCAGTATAGGTCAGTCCGTGCGGCTGCAAAAATTAGAAGCAAAACAGATAAGTTCTTGATTATTTTCTCATCGCTAGTACCTGCTGGAAGGCTACTAATCTCGCTTTTGCTAGAAGCGATGTCGCTGGCGACATCATCCATACCGCTGGCGGTATGGATGATATCGCTGGCGGCATTGCCTTAAGCAGAAATGGTACCATACCTTCCTAGGCCTTTTTACAAGGCCTGATGCTGCTGGCGACATCACAACCTGCGGGCAAAACCTGTTTTGCTCCAAAAATCACACCCTTCGCTCCAAAACCACTAAAATCATAATTAATTAAACTATAAGCCTAAAAATAATAAAAAAAAATTGAACCTAAAACATGCAATATCTATTTGTAATCGACTATTTCACGCTTATAACTCCTATCATGGCACAATTTTGAGCCTAAGGCCGAATCGAAACTTAACCCAAAAAGAAGAATTTTGAGTTTTACATGATTACCTGGACATAGGAAAAATGTTTTTCCTTCTCAGGGGTCAGGTTGGTGATGGGGGAATTGATCCCATACCCATACATTTTGGATGTCTCCTTCAAGCCGTAAGCAATAGGAATCGAGAGAAGTTTCAGCCCCTCAACGGAGGAATCAGGCAGGCACTTCCTAGCCTTAGCGGATTTTCCCTTGAAAGCCTTGGCAATTCTCTTCATGATTGGAATAATAAAGAAAGCGAAAGATTTGGAGAAGAATGGGGCAAAAGGGGGGGTACGGTTTTTGTAGAATGAGGAAGGAAGAGTGTTTTACTTCCTTTTAAACAGCCGCACGGAATTTGAGGAGTTTTAATTTATCTAAAACTGCCCGATTCATACCACCGGTGGCATCATTCCATACCGCCAGCGACATTGCCTCCTCCAATTTGAATTTTGAATTTGTTTGACCAGTTAAGACTGCCATGTGTCACTCACATCGCTGGCGACATTAGCCCATACCACCAGCGACGTCATCCATATCTCCGACGATATCAGCTCTCTCCATGCCTTTTCTCAGCCATCCTCGGTGGAATCCCGGCTCTAGCCCGGACATCCCAGGACTTCTAAACCCTAGTATTTTTTATTATTACATTTTTACTGTTGATTGAAGGGGCATAAATATTTTTGTTTTGCAAAATCGATCAAGCAGTAAAAACGTCATCTAAAATCTGTCTAATCTAGTTCTCACTCTACTATCCATAGGTACAATCCACAAAGCATAAGTTCGACCAAAGGGCAATCTCTCCATAAAGCATAAGTCCGACCAAAGGGCAACCAATCTATAAAGCATAAGTCCGACCAAGGGACAATCTCTCCGCGAAGCATAAGCCTGACATAGGGGCAACAATCCACAAAGCATAAGTCTGACCAAGGGGCAATCTCTCCATGAAGCATAAGCCTCACCCAGGGGCAACCACTCTATAAAGAATAAGTCTGACCAAGGGGCAATCTCTTCGCGAAGCATAAGCCCGACCAAGGGGAAACCACTCTACAAAGCATAAGTCCGACCAGGGGCAATCTCTCCACGAAGCATAAGTCCGACCAAAGGGTGACCAATCCACAGAGGATAAGTCCGACCAAAGTGAAATCTCTCCGCGAAGCATCAGTCCGACCAAGGGGCAACTAATCCACAAAGCATAAGTCTGACCAAGGGGCAACCACTCTACAAAGCATAAGTCTGACCAAGGGGCAACCAATCCACAAAGCATAAGTCCGACCAAAGGGCAACCAATCCACAAAGCATAAGTTCGACCAAGGGACAATCTCTCCACAAAGCATAAGTCCGACCAAAGGGCAACTAATCTACAAAGCATAAGTCCGAGCAAAGGGCAACCAATCTACAAAGCACAAGTCCAACCAAGGGGTAAACCAGTCATCCATCAGGTACCATTCTTATCCCTTGCTCTTTCGTGCGATCATACTGACATGTGGTAGTAGTGATCCCCTGAGGGGCAGCCTGTGAGCACGGGATTTTGTAGTCCCTCTCGTGAGACGATGATGACATGTACCCGATTTTAATGCCTTAAAATAAATGTTCTCTTTAGAATTTTTATTACCAATATAATGTTCCTTGTGAACTTTATACTTGGTAAAATCCAATTCGGCGTGGCCGATAACGCTTTTGGTAGGAGCTTGAACAGATGATTCACACCCAAATTAAATAAACCTCTAGATACCTATTAAAATATCATTAAAATTCAAAAATCCTACTTTGACCCCTTTGACCCGTGTTTGGCAGCTTTTTAGGCTTGTGGGCCCGCTGGCAGTCAGCTTTTTGAAAGCTGATGCCGCCAGCGGCATCGCCCCATGCCGCTGACGGTATCATCCATGTCGTCGATGGCATGGCCAAATTGGGCTTTACAGTCAGCTTCCTTCTTCCTCCTTGGGATAGTCTCTTTTTTGCCATTTTGGTGAAAATGGCTGAAAGGTCTCGAAGACCACCCCAATTTGCCTATGAAAACACACCTTAGGCTTCATAAAAGGGGGGATTAATCTGAAATTAGGACTTACAGAATTCTAGAGTGAGAAAATAGTTCTAGTGAGATAAGGATTAGAAAGGTAGGAAAAAGGATTTGAATCCATTTTTCCTGGTTTTTTTTCTTTGAACTCTCTGATTGTTAGTTTAAAATCAATAGACATTAGATTAAAATCAATCTAAATAGGAATTTAGAGACTCAAGTACCAAATTTACTACTAAATCATCATAACAAGCTCCCCGGAGGTGTTCCCTGGTTCACGAAGAGGTGGATTCACGGCCCCGAGGTAAAAATCCTGAGCCTCAAAGCTCTTTGGCATTAATATTACTGGTTTATGCCGATTCTTGTTAATTTGTGTTCTTTTAGAGCTTTTGGTCATTTTTTTACCGTTAGATGCTACTGCTGCAAGAAATTGAAGTCACCGGAGACATGTGATGTCACCAGCGGGATCACTCATGTCACTAGAGACATCCCTGATACCACTAGTGACATCACAGTCCCCTGAGGCCTCACTTTCTTGTAGAACCCTTTCTTTATGGTACTTAGAAAGCCATACAACCTGCCTACAGACTAATGCCTCTAGGGACATCACTGATGTTATCGGCGGCATCATCCATGTCACTGGCGGTATGGCCTTCTAGACAGCTATTTTTTTTCTTTCTTTTCTGACCTAGTTTATTTTCCAAAGCTAGGATACACAGTGCAATGATGGAGGTCCAAAACCTTCTAAAAGCAGACGCCACCACATACCATGTGGCATTTTCACTAATAATCTAGATAAAATAACAATCGAGTCTAAAATTTGGTTAAAAATAGAATTTTCCTTAAATGTCGTTCAAATCTCATTTTAGCCATCCAACCGGGCTTCATAACGATATAAATGTTTACGCCATGTTCACGCTAACTCGAGTCTTGTTTGGTTTGCTAACTACACATGATTCGTGATATATCACGTACGACATGTCGTATCTGTACTAACCATCTTCTACAGGTAGATGTATGTTAGGCCTTCAGATATTTTATTTATCGCATAGAGAATGTATAGGATTTGAGATCCCTGTAATAATTTACTCAATAAACACAATAACAACACAATAACCGAAAACACAAATGAATAGGATGGATTAAATCGATTAAGAAAGAATGAAATGTTTTAACTCGCCCTAATGAAAAATATATAACAACATCCGAACTCAGAATCACTACTTAAGGTACGGTCTACCACCTGGTGGGAAGATTGTACCAAAATTTCCCGATTGAGCTGAACTGGGTGGTGACTCTAGTTAAAGTATGGGATTTCGATCTCGTATGCTTTAACACCTAAATTGAACTTAAATCCAACTTCAACATTAGTTCTTTCATCACACCTAAAATGAGGATCAATCCCTCAGCACGCTTCACACCGCCAGTTGTTCTTTCCCCCCATGCGGCGCATCTCACGCAGCCTCCACGGGCGGGGAAAAGGTTGTCTGCTCACAGGATGGTTTGGAGACTAACTTCCACGCTTTAGTATCGTGTGGCTTTGCTTTTTTGATTTGATCAAAAATCTTCAGTGAGGGGTGGCCGATGAATATATCTAATATGATGGATTAGTGGGTATGGTTGACAGGGAATAACAACGCAAAGGTGGAGGAGGCGGTGTGTGTTCTTTGGGCTATTTGGGCATATAGGAATCATTGGACTTGGAATGAGAGACTTAGACCTTCATCTCAAGCCATTCGTCTTGGCTTGGGTTTCTTGAAGGAGTGGTAAACCAACAAATACATTACTGACTAGCAATTCCATAAAAAGGTGGTAGAAACCACTAACATTTTGGCTCAAGTGAAATATCGATGCAAGAGTTTTCAATGCGGGGAAAAGGTTAGGCCATGGGTGTGTAATTCGCGATCACCACGAAAGGTTCTTTGCTAGCCAAACATGTCTTTTAAATGAGCAGAGAGACCTGTTCCTAGCGGAGGCTATAAGTTGTAGAGAGGCGTTGAGAAGCAGCATGTGCTAGACAACATCATCTTGGAATTAGATGCTTTAAATGTGGTTAATGCTTTGAACAATAGCTTTTCTTTTCTTTCGCCTATAGGGGTGATTTTCTTAGATTGCAAGTTTCTTTTGTCTAGTTTTGAGAATAATAACATAGTTTATACTCATAGGTCTGCGAATCAGGCTGCTCATATGCTTGCTACAGCATCTGATTTTTTGACAGGGAGGGGGACACGGTTTCATGTATGTACACCTTTGATTGGAG
Organism: Euphorbia pulcherrima; assembly: GCA_947683365.1. Taxonomy (NCBI): domain Eukaryota; kingdom Viridiplantae; phylum Streptophyta; class Magnoliopsida; order Malpighiales; family Euphorbiaceae; genus Euphorbia; species Euphorbia pulcherrima. The sequence continues at coordinate 16,805,493 of CANTUS010000013.1, read as the reverse complement.
CCGTTATTGTCTCTGATTCGATTTAATATGACCAGTATTCTTCAGTAAAAAAAACTGGATATCTAACAGTGATCTATTAGATAAATACTAGATGTTATATGTTATGTATATTTTAGAAATTTATTTGAAGCTATGATTTAGTAGATAACTACTAGGCGACTACTAGATATTTACCAGATAAATACTACACCGTAGTAATATAGATTATTAATTATTTTATTAATAAATAAAAGAAAATTAACAAATAAATATATAAAAACAATAAAAGTTATATTTCAGCTATATTCATAATAATAATAATAACAATACCAAAATATAAAATTAAAATAACAACAATAATATATATATATATATATATATATATATATATATATATAAGCAATGAAGTCCTAAAAGACTTTTTTACTCTTATACCTTTTAAAATGATTTTTATTCTTATACCTTTTACATGTATAGATTACTAATTAATGTTACTTACCATGAATAATAAATGATAAAAACTACCTACAAACAGTATTAATAATAAATAAATTACTAATTATTTTTTAATGAATAAAAAAATAACAAATAAATATGTAAAAATAATAAAAGTTATATTTCAGTTATATTCATAATAATAACAATATAAAATTGAAATAAAATTAAAATAATAATAGTAATAACAACAACAATACATATATACACATACAATAAAGTCGTAAAAGACGGTTTTATTCTTATACCTTTTAAAAGATTTTTATCCTTATACTTTTTACATATATAGATTACTAATTAATGTTACTTACTATGAATAATAAATGATAAAAACTAAGCAACAACGGCAACAGCAGCAACAACAACAACAACAACAATAATAATAATAATAATAATAATAATAATAATAATAATAATAACAACAACAACAACAATAATCTATATATGTCTATATAAAAGCAATGAAGTCCTAAAGACTTTTTTGCCCTTATACCTTTTAAAAGATTTTTATCCTTATACCTTTTACATATATAGATTACTAATTAATGTTACTTACCATAAATAATAAATGATAAAAACTAACTACAAACAGTATTAATAACAAATAAATTATTAATTATTTTTTAATGAATAAAAGAAAAATAACAAATAAATATATAAAAAAATAAGTTATATTTCAGTTATATTCATAATAATAATAATAACAATACCGAAATATAAAATAGAAATAAAATTAAAATAACAACAACAACAACAACAACAATAATAATAATAATAATAATAATAATAATAATAATAATAATAATAATAATAATATTTGATGAAGAAAAAAAATCACATTTTATTCAATAGGATTATAATACGCCAAAAAATCCACCGTTGAAAATTTCACCAATTATATTTGTTAAAAAAATCCGTGTATTTAATTAATTGTTGATTAAAGTTTAAAATATGAAATTTTTTCTTAAATATGATTATAATCAACATAATTAAATAAATCAAGAACAACAAATTAAGTTTTAAAAAATATGACTCTATTGATTATAATCTTATTTAAGAATTAATGTTTTTTTTTCAAAAACCTCCGGAGGGACGATGTGTCCCTCCAAAGGAAAAAAGCTTGGGGCGGGTGAAAATTTTGAGGCGGACATCCCAACTAGGTTGGCACCTCCGCTTGCCTACAAAACACCCACCCCTCTTTGTATTAATATAAAGTGTTGATCTCAAACTGAGATCAACAACAAAAAATTACAGCTCTATGAGAGTAATAATGTTGGATTACAAAAGAGATCCGAAAAAATAAAACCAAGCCTTCTACGATTACATCTGAAAAGAAACCAACATAGGTTTAAACTATAGTTAAAAGGGTCTAAATGAGGGAGGACGCCTTCGAACAAATAATGATTTCTTCTGTTCCAAATAGTCCAAGCAACCACAAACCAAATTGAAGTAGCAAACTCGCGAAACACCCCTGGGGTAAAATAAGAATGCCACAGTCTTAAAAATGCATCACCTGACCTCGGAATCACCACATGAATATTTAACCATCCAAACAAATATCTACAATGATTCGAGCTTTCACTATAGTGAAATAATGCATGGTCCATAGTCTCTATATCTGTACATAATGGACATTTATTTTCTAGCACCGCCAAACACCCACGTGTTGTTGGTAAGCACTCATGAAACACTAACCACCCAAAAAATCGAACTTTAGGTGGGATACACGAAGACCAAATTAAGGAAAAATCAACTTAGGGTTTCCTCCATCTTGGGTCCCGATAATAAGCATCAAAAAATGCCCCGGCTGAGAAACCCCCCTCTTCCTCCCACCGCCCAAGAAAAGACATCGCTCGATACTGAAAACACCGACTGAGGCTAATCAACCACATCACCCTGTTATTCCCCAAAATAAAAAAAGTTGGATTTACATCCTTAATCCTTCCCATCATCAGCCTACACTGATCTTACGCAACAAACCACAGGTTTCTCTTCCAAAAGGGCAAGCAAAAAAGCATCCCGCCCCACTAGTCTCGAACAACCATCATCTATCGAAGCAAACTTACAATTATAGCGCTCGTATAAATCCGGAAAAAAAATCTCCAATGGTAATTCTGCTACCCAAATATCATGCCAAAAAATGCTATCTCTACCAATACCCACTTTTACCCTAACATTCAATGAAAAAATGTCCCAAGCTAGCCCATCTCCCACACGACACAAGATAATTCCTTTCCAAATATGAGATACTCGAGATGGAGCTGGAAATTTAACATCATACCAGGACAAAAAAAACCGTGTTGTTTTGCACAACATTTAAACCATAATGAGTTTTCATTCCCAACACGTAACTTCCAAATCCAATTAAATAATAGACTACAATTCACTATCTTCAAATCTCTAATTCATAAACCTCCTAACTTTTTTGAAAGACACATAGTAGCCCAACTCACTTTGCATAAATCCCGCATGGCTGCATCTCCTTTCTACAGAAAATTCCTCATCAAACTAGTCAACTTATTATTAATGATAGCTAGGATTTTAAGAAGAGACATTAAATAAATTGGTAGCGAAGAGTACCGATTTAATAAGTACTAATCTTTCGACGTAGGATAAGCAGTTTCCTTTCCACGTTGCTAACCTTGATTGAAATTTCACCACTAAAAGGTTCCAACACGACATCGGTAACCTATTAAAACCAAGGGGAACACCCAAGTACTTCATTGGAAAAGTCTCCACCTTACAACCCACCAAATTCGCACAGACTTGCAACCAAGAGGGCTCTAGGTTTATTCCCAATATAGATGACTTATGGAAATTTATCCGGAGACCCGATATCAATTCAAAACAATGCAAGACTCTAATAAATTCCATTAGGGCTGATTCTATGGCTGGAATAAAACACTAGGTATCATCTGCAAATTGAACAATGGACAAATCAACTAATGAACCATGAAGACAAAACCACCTTCACAATTCCTTCCCAAACTGCAGCCTCTATTAGATGTTTTAGACCTTCCACTACTAATACAAATACTGACGGAGACAACGGGTCACCTTGTTTCACACCTCGACCAATACTAATTGGATCACTCGGAGAACCATTGATTAAGATCGAGGTCGTTGAATTTAAACGCCAATTCCTTAACCACGAAACCCACTTCCTATCAAAACACATACTCTATAAAACCTCATCAATGTAACTCCAAGAAATACTATTATAAGCTTTTTCAAAATCCAGCTTCAACACAAAGCATGATTGGCGGCTCTTATAAATAGAATGGATAATTTCGGACACAATAAAGGAAGACTCATGAATGCTTCTACCTTTGATAAAACCAAACTGATTTTTCAAAATTAGATGTGGTAACAAGGGTTGCAACCGTAAAGACAAAGTCTTCGCTAACAACTTATACATCCCATGAATCAAAGCAATCGGTCTAAAATTGTTCAACGAAGACGTACCCGAAATTTTTGGAATAAGTACCGTGAAGGAAGTCTTAATGTTGTTAGGAATGGTCTCAGCATTATGGACGTGATTAAATAGCAGCATTACCTCCCCTTTGATTTCATGTCAAAACTCTTGTAAAAATAAAAATTAAAACCATCCGACCCGGGTGCCTTATTCTCATTACATGAGCTCACCGCCGTCCAAACCTCCTCTTCACTAAATGGAGCCACTAGCCGAGCATTAGTTTCTCCATCAACACGGCTGAAAATCATCTTATTAAAGGAAACGGGGGCTATTACCCTTTCCATAAACAATCGGCCATAAAAACCTCGAATAGGCTCCTCAATCAAATGCGGTTCATGAATGGGTATTCTATTCACTTCTAAGTATAATATTTAATTCGACCTCACCCTATCCGATGCCACCATATGAAAAATTTTGTGTTATCATCCCCTAATAGCGTCCAATCAACTCGTGACTGCTGATGCCATATGCTCTCTAACAACCGCCTGGACTCAAACAACCCCTGCCGAGTTCTTACCAAAGCTGAACCCTTAGAAATGTCAATGTCAAACTATCAAACTTGATGTGAGGTCAATTACTTTCAATTCTAATTCTGAAATTTTCTTCTCCAAGTTACTGAAATTAGCTATGTGCCATGGCCGGATATAGTCCTTCAAACAACATAATTTCAAATTGATATCCCCATTCGGTATAGCACCACAAATAATCCTCCACTTAGCCGAAATAAATGGTAAAAAATTATCATTCTCCCACCAACAATTTAATGCACAGAACGGTCTAAGGCCTCTACTAGAAACTACCTGAGACCTAAATAAAATTGGAAAATGGTCTGATAATGCCGAGTCTAGAGTTGATAAATTCAGATTAGGCCAAAGATCCACCACATCACCACTAACCAAAATCTATCAGTTCTTGAAAATGCCACACTATTAGACCATGTATAATCACGCCCATGCAAAGGTAGATCAAGAAGTTCACAATCATTTACAAAACCCTTAAAGTCCATCATCGAGGTCGACATCCCCCACTTGATTGTTCTCCACTCCGTAAAATCTCATTAAAATCACCACACAAAATAACATGTGAAAATTCACTAATAACCCCCATGATTTCAGCCCACATCTCCCTTCTCTCTATAGGATCGGTGGAACCATATACAAAGACCACATTTACATCAAAATGAGACCCCACGAAATGTATAAGAAGCCATCTATCACTAGATCGCAATAAAGTACCATGAATTAAAGTAAGATTCCACGAAATTACTAACCCACCCTAAAGACCATTCGCTGGAATTCACTCAAAACGAAAATCATTATAACCCAGAATTTTTGAACATCCTGAGCCGATGCAACACTGACCTTTGTTTCTGACAAACCAAAAAACTGTTACCCCTACTTTCTAATACACAACTTAACAAAAGATTGTTTCGCCCAGTTACGCATACCCCCTTTAAAATTCCAACACATAAAAGATAATGACATAAAAAATGACTATTAACCTCGAAAAGAAGCTGCCAAAATCTACTTACGTTGGCTTACTTGCATCCAAGATATGCGCCCTTTACTGCCTTCAAAATAGTCCCAATTGCTGGTTTGTAAGGAAAATCTGAAGATTCTCATCTACCTCCACCTCATTCCTTGATAAAATTATCCTATTCATGTTAAGTATGTCTAGTTCCGACGAAACCAACCCAACTGCAGCCTAACCAACGGACAACGATTATTCTATGCAACCGAAACTTCACCTCTAGTCTCTAGAATTACATTACAAGAATCCTCCCCGAATAGGATCCACTAGCTCTATATCTCTATGGGCCACTACTTCCCTTTCTACTTCCTCGTTCTCCCTTTCCACTTCCTCACCAGTGAGCTCCTCTTCCTTCGAACCATCACCAGCATGATAGGAAATAGCTTGTCTAAAAACAACCTCTACCCTATAGCTCTTCTCACCGAAACAAACCTTAATTTCCTTATTACCCATTCTCCGAGTAACAAGGAGACAACATACCACATCCACACATTTTGGGCATAAGCAATCATAATCAAGGGAAACAACTGAACCAAATTGACTCGCTAACTTCCTCAACCAACCATCTGTAATGATAGCAGGCGGCAAACCCATGAAGTTGACATACATTATGCAACCACTCAGCATAAAATTTATGTCATATGATTGCACCGATTCAATAATATCATCAAACTTTTTCCAAACACCATCAATGAATGACTTGACAATATCCACAACCTGAAAAATAATAACCCCTATTATCTCCAGCCGCAGCTATGCTTTTCACACAACAATCCCTCTCACGTAAAGTGCTAAATAAGGTTAGAATCTTTTTAACACTCTGTACTGTAGCCAAACAACTACGAGGCACCTAACTCGCAACCTTAGGTTCCGCCTCCAATTCGCCATTCTTAGGTCTTTCTTCCGGGACAACCACATTAGCATACGATCTTTCATCCCTTGGGGAACTGATAAACGGCCTACGAACTAGGGGCTGAATTGCACCCCTTCGTTCTGGTACCCTAGTCTTCACTGTAGCCGCCACATTCAAAAACCTTGCCTTATATGCCCGAAGTCGGATAATTCCAATTATGATCGCGTTCAAACGATAGATAGCCTCATATATCGGTGAGGAATCATCAACGGATACAAATCCAAAATTCAGATTGCGAGCGTTTCGCTTCCTAGCAACATACACGTCCCCTGAAACACCATACTTCTTGAACAAACGTTTCATAGCCTTCGCATTATAGCCATTCGAAAAGTTCTTGAAATAAATTTGATTCAGATTCCGATCAGTTCGAGATGATCGAAAGGGATAGGTCAGGTTGTTTGCGAGTTTAGGGTTTTTTGTAGAATGAAGGCTTAGAGTGTTAAGGGTTGTTGGGTTCGCAAGGTAAAGGGGATTGGGTTGGTTATGATTGGGGGCTGATTGGCGAAGGGGAAGGTGGTGATCAGGGTAGGGGCGACGGCGGGAGGGAGAGGGGGCTCTAGGGTTCGCCATTTTTTTTATCAACTTTAAAAATGACCTATTTTAGAATTAATGTGACTCTTTTTTAATCATCAAATATTTGACAGAGAATCACAAGATTACTACTGAAAATTATATATTATGATCCTATTTAAGAAAAAAAATTGAACTTTATAATAGTACTTACTCCTTCATATGAATAATAATAATAATAATAGAATATTCTTAATTATTTAATCAACTAATATATCTCCTACATCTATTTTGACAATTTAATTTTTTGCTCTTGATTTTATGTAATTCTATTCTTTTGATTATAATTCTTATAGAATTTAATTTATTTTTCTCAATTTTATTTGATTCTGTCGATTATAATCCTATTTAAGAAAAAATTTAAATTTTATAATAATACTTACTCTTTTGTGGATAATAATGAAATATTTTTAATTATTTAATCATGTAAAATAATTAAAAAAAATTTATTATTATCACAAAAAATAAATATTTGATCATCATAAATATTTGCTTGGTCAAAAAGCATTTGTTCTTTGTTTTGAAAATCAAGTGATTTTTGTCCTTAATTATCTTTTTGAACATTGGACAAAGGGTGTTATTTTTTAGTTTCAGTATTTTCTATTTTCATTTTTATTACACACGTATATGCATATATATATATATTATAAAATAAATTTATTATTGATATACTTATTATAAATGACCTATTCATGCATCATACGGGTATTACACTAATAATAATAATAACAATAATAATAATAATAATAATGAAATACCATTATTATAATTCATTAAATATTATTACTCACAATGAATATTATTTGATTAAATTACGTATAATTATTAATACTTATAAAATGTATTGTTCCATCCGATTCAAAAAAATAGTTTTTTTATGTTTTTTATCAAAACCAATAAAAATTCAATACACCGCTAAAATGATTAATGTATCATTGATAAAATTTTCTTTTTTCTTAGTTACAAATTTACAATTTTATCAATATTAAATCTCTTTCTTAATTAATACAAGGGTAAATGAGAGAAAAAGTTGTGAAAGTTTCCTTAATATTCTAAAATAACAAATAAGAAAATCAAGATAAAAAGCCTACAACGAATAGTTTTTAGAACTGATGGCGTATTATTAATAATAATTTTATTATTTATTTTTAATTTAAATAATGAGAATCATTTAATAAAAAGATGAAAAAAAATAAAGAGAATTATTTTAATAATGAATATGGTTTAAGGCATTTGAGTTAAGTGAGTTTTATACCACAGAGAGAGAGAAATATTATTATTAATATTTTTATTTTTGTTTTTTTATTATTTTTGTGCTCATTTAAAGAGCAAGATTTATCCCGCCACATAAATTTACTAGCCATTACCTTATATGCGACTATTTTCTAAAGGGTTCCGTAGCGTTTTTTAAGCATTTTATATATAAGGTTACCCTTTTCCATCAATTTAATAAAGGATAGCTTTTAGTCCTATATTTCATCATAAATACAATTCTTTGGACGCATACCTTTCTTATTTCCGTTTTAATAGGTCATCTATGGCGCACTGGGTCTCCCTCTCTTAAATCTTCCTTGTTTGAATAGTTTTGGATACGATCACCATTGTTATTGGACATATCTCTATTGGAGAGAGACAATTTAAAAAACCTTATTATCGCTATTTTAAGTGTAATACCCATGCGGTGCACGGATATATCATTTGTAATAAGTATATCAATGATAAGTTTATTTTGTAATATATATATACAACAGAATGTCAGGGATTTAGAGTGCCAAAATGGTTAATCATATCTAGGGTGTAGAAATAGCAAATGTTTCGACTAGCGCCTGATAGCGCCCGAGGAATGAAAAGTCAGGCAGCGAGCCCCAAAATAGCGCCTAGGCGGGGCCTAGGCGGAGCTAGGCGGGGAGTTTTAAAACACTGCCAAATAATAGTTCTGCCAAGTTGGACAATGATTCAACAAATGCTAATCTTTCTTTAAAAAGAGATACATATCAATTATTCTTCTCCTTCTTCAAAAAGAGATATAGGTTTATAATTTAGAATTAATGTGACTTTATAAGAATTAATATGACTCATTTTTCTTTATCAAATATTTATTATTATTGTTGTTGTTGTTGTCGTCGTCGTCGTCGTTGTTATTTTAATTTTATTTGAATTTTATATTTTGGTATTGCTATGATTTATATGAATATTAACCAATTTTAAATACTCGTCAAATATTTTATTATTAATATTATTATTGTTGTTGTTGTTATTATTATTTATATTTTATATTTTGGTATTATTATGATTAGTATGAATATTAATCAATTTTAAATACTCATCAAATATTTTATTATTACTATTGTTGTTGTTATTATTATTTTAATTTTATATTTTGTGATATGATTAGTATGAATATTAACCAATTTTAAATACCATTATTATAGTAATATAAATTGAAATCATGTGTTAATAAAATAAAACAAATGTAATAATAAAACTGAAATAGTTCTTTTAAAAGGTACATGGGTAAAAAAATCTTTTAAGATTTCTTTGCATATATATATATATATATATATATATTATATTTTGGTATTGTTATGATTAATATGAATATTAATTAATTTTAAATACCATTATTATAGTAATATAAATTGAAATAATATGGTAATAAAATAAAATAAATATAAAATTAAAATATTTCTTTTTAAAAGGTATAAGGGTAAAAAAAAGTCTTTTAAAACTTCTTTGCTTATATATATATATATATTTCCATGTTTTTGTAAACTTGAAATTGTTTGTAGCATCACCAAATTATTTTGATTTTTTGTGGGATTTTTGTAAGAACTCCTAGAATATTTTTTTGTTGCCCATCTGGTTCACCGGAGCTTTGCTCCGACTACATCTAGGTCCAACCCTGGTCGTGCACCTTGCTATTGTGGGTCAGTCTCCCAATAAGGAGTTTCTGCGTCCATTAGGACTTGAACTCTAGACCTTGCTTAAGCGATACCAAGGTTCTTACCACTTGGTCCTTAACACAAACCAATTGATTTTTTGTTAGATGGGCTCAACCCCACTTATATGCTCACTCAAGCCATAAGCCCAACACTCTCACCCACAGATTCTTATGTTAAGGCCCAATCTACATCACTTATATTCTACTCTTTTCATTTAATTATTTCTAATACGAGATTCTCTGCATATTTTCAACACTTACCATGAAAACACCAATAAGTTCTATCCAGCAACCAAGTTTTTTTTTCTTTTCTTAAATTTTTTCACCTTCCATTTTCTCTTCATTTTACCATTCCTCATTCCCAGCATTACTCTACTGTAACCTTTATTTGTCACTGTCATTGCTACCATCTCACTCTTAATTTGCATCCTTCACTTCACTTCTCATCTCCTTTATTTTTTCAAGATCTGATACATTTGGACCCTTGTAATTATTCCTATAAACCTCTCAAGCCCAGAATTTATAAAAGTTTTACTTAACTCCCTAAACTTATTGAAAGTGCACCTCATAGCTCATTATTGTTAACGTGGACGATGACATGTTTAGAGCTGCAATGATGAGCGCGTAAATTTTTGCTGCAAAAATTGAAATTTAAAAAAAAATCAATCATTTCTCCCTCATTTTTCATGGCGAGACTTCAATTTTTCAATCCTAAATTTTGTCCAGTAATCATCAACGAACCCATCTGCTATTTTCCATTTAAATCCAAATTCCGTAACTTCCGTTCACCCGTCATCCTAATCAAAATCATATCTGATTGGAAAACTTAATTTTCACTTGTAAGCTTAAAAGCTAAACACGAAATAATGTCCTTAAATCCCCATTGCTTCTTCACCTTCTGCTTGAGCTAGACAGGGACGGCATTATTCATTCTCAGAATAAAATTGAAATAGAGAATAAGAAGTAATAGATTGATTCGAAGAGAAATCAATTTATTAATTTAGATTGGAAGAAAAAACTCCGGTCGATAATTGATTAAATGGTGCATCCAACGAAGAAGAAGCCGAGCATGGGAATAGAGGGAGATGGATTTGATGGTGGTGGTTGCTGGCCGTCTGGGAAATTTAGGGCTTCAGCGAAAATTAAAATTGGACCTTATAATATTTAAGGAGGCACTTTCAAAAAAACACCCCTCTTTATAAAATAATTTGGACCAAAAACACACATTCCCTTCCACTATTAAGGTTCATAAGTTTTTTTTTAATTTCTTTACTTTCTTTTATATTTATCTCTCAAATCGTTCATTTTTTCGACATACTGCTCTGAAGGTTTTTGTTCATATCTTTTTTATCTTCGAAATGACATTCATTATGACTTTTTTGAATTTTTTCAACTGATGTCTGGTAGACATGTTATAAAAGTCTGATAAACATATGGTACAAGTCTGGTAAATGTGTGGAATCTATTTTTTCATTAGCCTTTTTTCTATTATGGTCTGTATATTATATTTTCTTTCTATTGGATCTATTCTTACGTTCCTTTCTTGATCTAGAAACCGTTTCTCGATTCTCTTCTCTTCTTGTTATTTATTTGATTTTTGCCACTAATTTATCATTGTTTAGCTTGTGGTTTAATTTCAAGATTTCCACAAACTAACATAACGATCCCATTGAAAAAACTATAAAAACTAAAATCTACCATATGTCTACCAAACTTTTATCACATGTCTATTGGATAACTATCAGATGTCTACTGGTTTAAAAAATAAAAAATGTCATAGTGGATGTCATTTCTAAGTTAAAAATAAGACGAATAAAAAACTCTAAAGCGGCATGTTGAAAAAATAAACGGTTTGAGAGATAAATGAAAAATAAAAAAAATCAAAAGAAAAAGGGGAGAAACAAGTGGATAACATGGTATGTAAATAGAATTGAAGGGGATGTGTATTTGTGAATAATTTGACTTATAATAAATTTATAAATAATTTATAAAATATGACTATTTTTATAATAATTTTTTATTTTTAAGTGTATATAAAAGTGTTCATCAATGAATTAACATTTTATTAACAGACTATAAAACAACATAATTAAACTTAAAAAAAAATAACTATTTTTATCATACTTATAATATTATCATTTATAGAGCCATCTTCAAAATTTATAAGGTCAGTAGCAAATATTAGAAAATGAAACATATTTCAACATATCAATGAATTAACATTTTATTAACAAACTATAAAACAACATAATTAAACTTAAAAAATAATAACTATTTTTTATCATACTTATAGTGTTATCATTTATAGAGCGATCTTCAAATTTTATAAGCTCACTGGCAAATATTAGAAAATGGACCATATGTTATAATTTCTATTATAACAACATATCAATAAGCTTTACAAGAAAAATTTTGCTCCCAATCTACCATGAAATTATTTAAACAGCTTTTTATAAAAATGTATCAAAAATAAAATTTCATTTCATCCTAATATTTGGGTCATAATTTTCTCAGACCAAACAAGTTTTAAAATTAAAGTTGTGCGTTCCACCATTCTCTCCACTATTCATGTGCACTATTCACGTACTATTCGCATTTTTTTAATTTCTCATGTTATTTTGCCATTATCTCTCAAACCGTTCATTTTTTGACATGCCACTCTAGAGTTTTTTGTACGTCTCATTTTTATCTTCGAAACGCCGTCAATTGTTATATACTTTTTCGAAACTTTTTTTTCAACTGTTCGACATATGGTAGGAAACTGGTTGGAACCTGGTAGGAACATGACAAGAACCTTATATTTCATTGGAAGTTTGTACAATCCACCAAGTTTATGTTTGTAACAGGTTTCTACATTATTTCATGAATTCATTAGCTTTATACCAGTTATCTACTAGTTTCCTACCATATTCATTCAAATTTTTTTACAATTGTTCAATATCTGGTAGGAACATGCTAGGAACCTTACATTTCAGTGGAAGTCTGTCCAATTCACCAAGTTTATGTTTGTAACAGGTTTCTATATTATTTCATGAATTTACTAGTATTTTACCAGGTATCTACCAGTTTCCAACTAGTTTCCTACCAGATTTACTTAAAAACTTTTTTACGATTGTTCAATATCTGGTATGAACCTTATATTTCATTGGAAGTTTATTCAACCCATCAAATTTATGTTTGTAATAGGTTTCTACATTATTTCATAAATTTACTAGCATTCTACTAGGATTTACCAGTTTCTTACTAGTTTCCTACAAGATTCATTCAAACATTTTTTTTACAATTGTTCAATATCTGGTAGGAACATGGTAGGAATCTTATATTTCATTAGAAGTTTCTTCAATCTACCAAGTTTATGTTTGTAATAGATTTCTACATTGTTTCATGAATTTACTAGCATTCTACTAGTTTCCTATCAGATTCATTCAAAAACTTTTTTTATAATTGTCCAATATATGGTATGAACCTTATATTTCATTGGAAGTTTGTTCAATCCATCAATTTTATATTTGTAACTAGTTTTTACATTATTTCATGAATTTACTAGCATTCTACCAAATATCTACTAGTTTCCTATCAGATTCATTCGAAAACTTTTTTTTATAATTATTCAATATTTGGCAGGAAGCTGATAGGAACCTTATATTTCATTAGAAGTTTGTTCAATCCACCAAATTTATGTTTGTAACAGGTTTCTACATCATTTCTTGAATTTACTAGCATTCTACCAGGTATCTACTAGTTTTCTACCAGTTCCCTACCAGATTCACTCAAAAACGTTTTTGTAATGTTCAATATCTGGTAGGAACCTGTTACTTACCAGATATCGAACAACCGGAATTTTTTTTTAAAAAAGTATGTCAAAATGGATGACGTTTCGAAGAAAAAAATGAGACAAATAAAAAACTCTAAAACATATGTCGAAAAAATGATTGGTTTGAAAGATAATATCAAAATAAGATTAAAAAATAAAAAAAATGAATAGGTAGAGCGTAATCCTTGATTATGAAAACTTAAAATTAGTTAGAGATTGCAAAGAATAAATAAATAATATATAAATATGAAACTTAAATAGTATATTTTTAACAATTTATCTTATTTTAAAAAATAGTAAGATCATTATTATCTTTTTCATAATTTGAGAAACTTTTTTTATCAATATAAGTTGAAAAACTTTAGACTATTATAAATTTTGTTAATAGGTGGTTACAATAAAAAGTAACTAAAATATTGACAAAGGAAGGAAACAGTAAATAACCTGGGATTTGTACCTGGGTCTTTAGCACGCTCACCACACGCACCCCTAAAACTAAAACAAAGCATCATATTGTCACCACTTATAAAGTTATTTATATTTTATTTAATATTTTCTTAAATACCCAAAACAAATTCAAGGTATGAGGCCTCTATTACTTGGGGCTCTGAGAGGTCGCTCACCTCACTTCTGGTGAGGCGGGATGGTGGTTGTAGTGTTTGTGCGTGGCTTGGAAGTGACCTAAATGGTACCAATAATTTGATTGAGGAAGAGAAAGAGAACATTTGGTTTTAACCAATTGTTCATTGATGCACAAATTGATTCTTCAAGCATTCAGATTTGAGAATGAAATGGCTTGAAGAAGATTGCATTTATTTGTATATTAGTGAAATAGATGGGTGTTTTTTTAGGTAAAATTATGTTTGGTGCATAAAAAAATTCAAGGCTAATGTATCCATAACTACCAGCTGAACTAGTCCCAAAAAATCAATTGCCCCCCTAACTTATAAAATGACCCCGTAATACCTCATTTTTGAAAAGGTACACCATCTGACTATACTTGTCTAATTTGGCAACTAATGTGGCTTCTTTGACTTTTCTAGCGCGTGTTGACCTCTTTGACTAGTGATTGTGTTTGTTTCCCGAGAAAATTCACGATTTTTCCTAAAAAATTCATGATTTTCCCAAAAAAAATTGAAGAACAAGGAGAACCAGAACGAGAAAGAGAAAGAAGAAGAAGAAAGTTTGATTTTTTTTTCAAAATTCCAAGTGTCGCATTTTAATTGGGCTGAATTGTCAAAACGTTGAGGTGGAAGAAGAGTGGCTTTTATTCTCCATTTATTGTGTGGTTGAGTCCGAATGAGGGCATGGATTTTCAAAAGATGAGGGAGCAATGGAGTCGTTTCATAGTGTTTGGTTTTGTGTCATTCAGATGGTTATGACGTACATTTTTAACAAGTTTAAAAAGTTAAGTGGAACTCTTATAAGTTCAGTGAAACTCTTGTACTTACGTTATATTTACCTAATGCATACGTAGCTACCCGAATTTTCTAAATGGAACTCTTGTACTTACCTTAGGTTAACACCACCAATTTCTTGTTCATTTTTATTAACCATACATTAACCGTGATATTTTCCTTGGAAAGCATTATTTATGCCTTAAATCTCCGAAGTGACAGTTTGCTTAATTTTAAATATTCTAAGAATTGGCGAGTTATTATTATGACCACAAATTAAATTTGGAGTTTTTTATATAGTATCGGATATTTAATATCTAACCCGTTGGATGATTGACATGTAGCCACGTTTTATTATTATAATATATAAAGTGGCTACGTGTCAATCACCAAACTGAAAATGTATTAAATACCTGATATCATGTGAAATTTCTTAATTTATAAGATACTTTGTAAGTATCACCCAATATTTTTCTGGCACGTGTAATGCATTTATACAAAAAAGAACGCGGTTTTTAGAAAATAAAGAGATGTTCTTTTTCTTTTTTAAGATTCGGAGACCATCTAGCAATGTTCAGTTAAATCATGTAATTTTCAACATGAGTCACATGACTGTACCACTCATAAGAAGAAGACAAAAATGTCCAAACCAATGACCCAATAAGATTTAAGCATGTTGGTCCCTATTAGGGGGTGATATAGGAGTTAGAGGGAGGGTGATTGACTCCTCTTGTTTTGATGTGAAATAATAGACTTTTTAATTAATGTGATTTTAGCTTTATAATAGGAATCAAGTATATTGATGAATTTGTGTTTAATGTGTGATGATTTACTTGATAGCAAGATATAGACAATGTAAATCATTGTAAGTAAATAATTGTAGTAAATTCAATCAAACACTGAGCTTTTATATTGGTTCCACCCTGCCTACATCCAGTCCCCGGAATTTCTTCTTCCGAGCTTCAATCCACTCTATCAATCTCCTTCCGAGGCGGAGAAGCCTTTAAAAATGTGGAATCCTCTTGCATGCACAGAGTACCATTCTCCCGCTGCTTCTGACTCCTCAGTCTAAAAGTACCCTTCTCTTAGATTCTTCTATGTCACAAACTTTGCCAAGTGGTGAATAGGATTGAAGACCTCAGTAACCTCGCCTAGTCTATTATGACTCAGAAGCCTCACCAAGCTGCCTTTGCGTAGCTTCTTATCACCTTCTTTATAGTGGATTGATTTAAAATTTAGTGCTCTTATACTTCATTATCAAGAGACACTTTATACAAGAGATATGAAATAATTTATTCTAATGAAGCTTTTTTGTATTATAAACAGATGTTGATAATTAAATGTTTGGTTTTGGATTTTGCACTTCTTTGATTCTTTGATTGTGCACTTATGAATTGCTCGACTCTTTGACGGTTGTGGATAGAGGATTATCTATACTCTCTTTGCTAAAATTTGATCGTTGTTGCGCGGCTTATAGAGAGAATCTTCTTTTAACCGTTGAGAGAGAAGTACATTCCTCTATATTCTGACTTTCGTTGTTGTCTCTTACATAGCTTCTTCCTTGATGACGTTTGATTTGTTGATGGACTGTGATCAATATTCCCATTTGATATGTTCAAAACTAGTTAACTCTATTCATACTTTGACTTTTGACGGTTACACCATTTTAGTACTTCTAGCTTTCTATGTATCAGGTGTTAGGTGGCTAAAAGTAGCTTTTTGCTCTTGCTAGTCAACTCACTTCAGTGGTGGTCTCTTATCTCATTTGGTGATAGTTAGATGACCAACTTTATAGGATTGCAGAGATCTAGACATCCACTCTTGGAAAAGTCACGTGAGTTTCCTAGGGATCATCAGTTCTTAGAGATATTAGTTGGTTCTGAGAATTTTTATGCTAGAATTCTTTTTGTCTCTAGAGTAATGACCTTCTGAGTTTGTTTACTCCTTGGTTATGGTAGGTAACTTCTGAGACAATTTCTTGAACTTTCAGCTCGCATAATTCTGAGGAAACCTTGCCGTTTCTTAGAACCAGTTTCTTAGTGCTTTTCTTCTGGCATTCTCTTCTTCTGATAGATTTTTCTCTTGCTTAGTAGTTGTCTTTTGAGTTATACTTCATAGGTTAAGATGTGATGTCCTTAACTTTGAGATCTCTTATATTCTTCAAACTCTTCATATGAATATGTCCTTTCTTGAGAGTGCTGAGTTCTTTTTACGTTTATAGTGGATTAATGTTTTACAACCATTACTTCTGAAGCAGTTTGCTATACCTGTGAGCAGATGCATCTTCGGACATGTTTGCCCTTGACTACCCTTTGAGTTATATCTTTATAGAGCTTGTTTTAAGACTATGAACTTCTAAGCCTAAGGGAGATGCTTTTGATTCTCTTTCTTGTGATGCAAGGTTTGGAAAGAGTGTTGGATCAAGCTCAAAAGTGTTCCTCCTCATAATCTAGAAAAACCAAGATAAGAGTTTTTAAGATAACAAAAGTGTTCAATCTGGCTCAGAATAAGAACTCCTCAAAGTCTAGAAAATCTAAGAAATGGTGAAGGATGCACTCACAATATTGGTAAAATATAAAAGTCAAGATATTAAACTTAGCGCTCATGAAAGAAGATCAAGCTTAGAAGAGTCACGGAGGATATCATTCTAAGTCAACTCAAGTTGATGCCCTATAAACCTCCTTGCAAACCTCGTATCAAAGAAGAAGATTCTCTCAATGTCAGAAGTCCATAAGTTAAATCAAGAACTTTGATGAATCTCAATTGATAAATGCCAAGGAAACTTATATAGAACTTTGGTTTATTTAATGGGATGAATGAAGGGAGCCAACTAACTTAAGAATGCATTACAAATACTGTTGAGGATGTAGAGGTTATGCAAAGCTAAGATCATGTGATTCCCAATAAGGATAAGTTGAAAAAGTTGTCTAAGGGTTACATGACTAAAATGCTAGAAGCAAATCCGAGCTCTCCTAGCTCATCAGACTTAGAGTGTGAAATTGAAAAGAATGAAGAAGCTCATAAGCCACAATAGAAAAAGAGTAGCTCGGGAGGTGACAGAGAAAGAGAAGATGTATCTACTATTCTCGTCATTAAGAGGAGACATAGTAAGATCATTAACCTAATTCTGAAGCTACAGAACAGTGTGCCGAAGTCTAAACCAGATAGAATCAACCTTGATTTAATCTTAATGTGCACAAAACTGAGAAATTAAGCAGCAGAAATCAGTAAGAAGATGAAGGAGACTCCATCAATAAGGGATATGATAGTTAGGCTGTTAAACAACATATTACCTAGATGGATAATCTAGAAACTATTTTAAAGATTATTGTCACATCTGCTGTCTCTAAAGAGAGAGTTAAGCACTCAACCAAGCTTCTTCATTCTCACCATAAAGAATTCAGAAGAGATATAAGATGACTAGAGAATCAATAGGATAACATTATACAGAATTTTAAAGCAAATCTCAAGTATAAGGTAGCTCTGTCAAGAGAAGAGAGCAAATGTGTTGCACTCAATGTCAATGAAACCATTGATTCATGTTTCAAGCATATAAAGCTTGAGAGATGGTTGACAAAGAATAATGCTCAGAGACTCGCAAGAGAATTCAAAATATCCAAGATTCCAAAGGAGGTTGGGAAATCTCTTTATATACTCAAGTAGGATCTAGGCACAAGCTATCTCAAGGAAAAACCTATTCTAAAGTAGAAGAACAAAGAAACTTGCCAGAAAGCTAGAGAAGAGCTGATCAAAGTTATCTAATGCATATCCAGGCAAGAAGAAGGCCATTGCAGAGTCGGAAGAGTGCCTACAAGCCAACATTCAGGGAATTAAGGAGAAAATGAAGCTACTGTCAATGAAGTCAGAGCTTAGGCTCATTGCTCCCCTTCAAGACTTTCACAATCATCTAATAGATAACATTATGCTTAGATAGCAAGGGACCTGTACAATTTACAAATGTCTAAAAGATGAAATAAATGGAGAAAGCAGAAAGCACCTTCAAACGCCTATTCCTTCAAGAAATCGAGATTCTGAAGTATACAAACCCTACACAGACATCATCAAAGGAGCGCCTGATGAAAGCACAACATTGTCAAAAAGCGTTGTTTGACAGCCTTTGACAAGAATAAACAAAACTAGGAGAAGAGCATGATCAATCTTTCTCCAACCCCTATGCTTATTGACAGAACTATTGATAATATCAAAAAGGGGGAGAAGAAGAGCGCAAGCACAGTAGCAAAGAGAAAAGCCTCAAAGGCATTCCTAGCCCCTCAAGAAGATAAGGATCAGAAGTGCCAGAAGAAGTGGTAGCTAGTCTTAGATTAGCTAACTTTTATAATAGTTATAGATCTTTGATGTATTTGTAACTTGATGATGAGTTAACTCATTGTTGACTATGAAATGAGTAAAAAGATCTTATTGCTTCTCAATAAAATCTCTAATTGTACTTTTAAATATCAGCATAAATTTTAGGGGAGTTAATAAGAGCTGACATCTTGAATGTCAAGTTAATATTTTATCTTTGCAGGTTTTTATTATTATCAAAATGGGGGAGATTGTTGGATCTAGCTCAGAAAGCATTCCTCCTTAGAATCTAGAAGATCCAAGATAAGAGTTTTGAAGATAACAAAAGCTTGGGATCTAGCTCAGAAGAAGAACTCCTCAGAGTCTAAAAGATTTAAGAACAAGTGAAGGCTATGCTCAAAATATTAATGAAAGATAAAAGTCAAGATATTAAAGTCTACGTTTATAAAAGAATATCAAGCTTAAAAGAGACATGGAGGATGTCATTCTTAGATAACTCAAGTTGATGCCATATAAACCTCCTTGGAAATCTCATATCAGAGAAAGAAGATTATCCTAAGCTCAGAAGTCCATAAGTCAAATAAAGATTATGTGAAGAAATCATTAAGGCAAAGCATGACAGAAGATACACTAGCTCACAAGCAAAACAGACTACCTCAGAAGCAAAGGTCCGGGAAGATAAATCCACTATAAATGCAAAAAGAACTCAGCACTAAGGAGAAAGGATATGATCAAGTGAAGAGTTTAAAGGATGCAAGAAGATCTCAGAGTTAAGGACATCACATCTTAACCTTTGAAGTATCACTCCAAGGACAATCACCAAACTAGAGATTAATCTATCAGAAGATGGGAATGCCAAATGTAAGACACTAAGAAACTATTTTTGAGAAACAAGGATTCCTTAGAATCATAAATGCCAGAAGCTCAAACTACAACTACATCATAATTAGTTCACCTCAACCAAGGAATAAACTAACCCAGAGGGTCATTACTTTAGAGATAAAAGGAATGGCAATGTCAATGTTCTCGGAATCAACTAATATCTTTGAGAAATTGATACTCCCTAAGTTAATCACGTGAATCCATCTTTACCAAGATTGTTAGTCTACATCTCTAAAAACCTACATAGTTGGCAATCTAAATTTCACTCAAAGAGATAAGAAATCACTACAGAAGTGAGTTGACAAGTAGAAAGCAAAAAGCTACTTTAGCTATCTACACCTGACATATAGAAAGCTAAAAGTACTAAAATGGTACATTTAGCAGAAGTCAAGGTACGGATAGAGCTAACCAATTTTGGACACATGTAATAGGAAGATTGATCTTAGTCTAACAACAAATCCAATGGTCATAAAGGAAGAAGCCGTTTTAGAGACAACCGTAAAAGGCTCCTTAAAATACAGTCGTTTTGAGGAATGTACTTCTCTTACAATGATTAAAAGAAGACTCTCTCATTAAGGCACGCATCAATGGTCAAATTCAACAAAGAGAGTATAAATAAGCCTCTATCCACAACCATTAATGTGTCAAGTATTTTTACAAGTGCACTTCATAATTAAAGTAGTGCAAGATTCAAAAAGCAAAGAATTCATTAATACATCTATTTGTAAATCAAAAGCTCAACTAGAACATCTCATTTTATGTCTGTCGTAAAAAGTGCCTTTTGATAACAAAGTACAAGGGCACTAAATCTCAAATCAATCCACTGAAGAAGAAGGTTATTAGAAGCTAGGAAAGGGGGACTTGACTAGGCTTCTGAGTCATAATAGACTAAGCGATAGTGCTGAGGTGTTCAATCCTATTCACAACTTAGTGAAGTTGGCAACTTAGAAAAATCTAAGAGAAGGGTACTTTTAGATTGTGGAGTCAAAAGAAGCAAAGAATGGTACTGTGTACGTGCAAAGGATTCTAGACTTGTAAAGTCTTCCTGCCTCGAAAGGAGTTTGATATAGTGGATTTAAGCTCAAAGTAGGAAACACCGAGGACTAGATTTAGGCAGGGCCAAACCAGTATAAATATCAGTGTTTAATTTTAATTACTGCAATTATTTACTTAGTGCTTTTTACATTACTTATATCTTGTTAAAAAATAAATCATCAAAAATCAAACATAAATTCATCAATGGACTTATTTAAATATCTTTTAGATAAAATCAGTTCATCAACATGTTTATTATTTCACATAAACTCAAAAAGGAGTCAATCACCCCTCCTCTGACTCTTATATCACCTCCTCACAGAGACCAACAAGTGGTATCAGGGCTAAGCTCACTTAAATTTGACATACTTAATAGTTTTGAGTTTAAAGATCCCCATGGCTGATAGATGTGAAAGAATCCTTCCAGGAGTGATGACTCTAACCACTCTAGTCCTTCCAAAAAGGATTGAGTATAAATAAGACCCCTTTCATCTTTTGCTAAAACTATGCCTTTTAAAAAAACTGTATTATACATTTCATACAATCCAATGACATATATGCATGGTTAACAAATGTTAAAGGGCCCTATAGAGCTACTACAGTTAAAAAGAGGAGAGTGCATCCAAAACCTGAAGAGAAATGGAATTAAAAGGATATCAGAGTAATGTAGTTGCTATTAACATGTTACATTATGCTTTAGATGCTACAGAATTCAATAAAATCTCAGGTTGTGAGACAGATCAAGAGATCTAAAGAAAGTTAGAAGCCCCTTATAAAGGAAATGATAAGGTGAAGGATTCTAGAACAAACTAAAAGCTGAGGGAGTATGAGCTCTTCGAGATGGAGGATAATAAATCCATATCTAGCATGAACTCTAGATTCACTAATATCATAAGTAAGTTAAAGAGGCTGGGGAAAGTATTCTCAAAAGAACAGATGGTAAACCAGATCCTTAGAAGTGTCACCAGACAATGGGAGACAAAGAAGACATCCATAGAAGAAACTCAATATATATCCAAGTTAAGCTATGATGAGCTTATGGGATCCTTAATTACTCATGAGATATTCCTACAATCTCATAAGGAAAGAAGGATTCTTAAGGGGAAGGAAAAGATACAAATGGGTCTCCAAGGGTTGACATCAGAAGATGATGAAAGCTCGGATGTAGGCCTTACTCAGCAGGCTAAGAGGAGAACCCTAACACAAGGAGAATCTTTTAGAGCTGACTCAGAAGATGAAAGGCTGAGAAACATTACTCAGAAATTTAGAAGAAAAATGTCGAGAAAGAAGGAATCATTAGAAGAGGATGTAGAGGATGAAGAAATATCAAATCTCACCCAAGTATTCAATAAGAGAATTTCTCAAAGGGAAGACAACTCTGAAGTGACCTCCTCTAGAAGATCATAGAACAAAAAGGAGAGGTCAAAGCAGCAATCCCAAGGAAAGATGAAATCAATCTTTATCCAGAGTGATGAACAACACACAGATGCAGAAGGTAGCTCAGAAGATGAAGTACACATGTGCTTCATAGCTAAAGATGTAACTACCTTGGAAGAAGAAAGCTGCTCATAGGTAGAAACTTATGATATGCTACAACTAACATTTTTTTTGTAGATACTAAGAAAGATCAAATCTATAGAGCAAGGGAATGCAAAGAACATACTATAGCGAAAGAAAAGGGAAAAATATCTCAAAGAAGATGATGATGCTATTGCTAAAGTAATTGAAATCCTAGCAGAGAAAGCAAAGGAGAAAGACATCCAGCTAGAAGGATTTAAGAAGTGCATCTGGAAGCTGGACTCTCAAGAAAGAGTTCTAAGAGAGATTATCAAAGCTCCTCAGAAGCTTGGGCACAAGACCTAGGAGAAGGAAGAATAAGTACCACATCAGAAGCTGCCTCAAAAGAAGAGCGTGGTCATTTAAAGAAGCCTCAGTGTCATAAAGGAATGTCCAAAAATTTTTGGGTTCCTAAGACTCTCTAGCTCAGCAGAGAGAGAAGCCTAAGAATTGTGAACATCTCACAAATTTCAAGGCAACAATTCTGATGAACAACAGAACATCTCATTAGAAGAAGGTGGATCAGAAGGAGGCATTTCTGATGATAGCTTTGGCCTCAAAAGAAAACTCTTGAAGGTACTTTCAAAATGACACGTGGCAATCTGGTCAAGTCATCACCTACCATATCATTTTGAATTTGTAAATGCGAGGTCAATCTAAAAGTAAAAAGTGACAGCGGTAAAAATGACAAAATGGTTCGTATGACAACCGTTATTCATGCTATGAGCACTGGATTTTAACAATCCTTCTCACGAAATTATAATGAGAGCTATATGATGCAATGTCTTTCAGGTGTTGTCCATCAGAGGTGTTCCTACAATTGCAGAGTCGAGTTTGGTTGAAGTCCAGAGACCTAGTGTTCTCTTAGGTACCTGTATGGGTTCTATCTAGTGGTATGGATCCACTAACAGACCCATACGGGTGATTGCCTTCCATACACGTGGAGGGAACCCATACGGGTCCTCTGATTGCCTAATCAGCCTCTTTTAGAAGCTATCTCTTACATTTTTTGGGAAAAGGAAGGTCTTGAATGCGGTTTATTGCATTCAGACCTGACTTTCACCCTATAAATAGTGCCTTTTCCCTTCATTTCATAACATACAAATCTCATATGAAAAAGATACTAAAACTCTAGCAATTTTTGTAAGTATACAAAAAGTATAGTGGGGGTATAGGAGGTATAAAATAGGGAGAAAACCCTTTCTTTGAGGTTTTATCCATATTTTATTAGATCCTAGCTTCGTTTATTACTATTTAGGGGAGGTTGTGTCCACACAAATACTCGCCTAAATAGTCCTATTTCACCATCTACTTTGGCTGGACTCTCTCACAGTGAAGGGATCATCTCAAAGTGGATTCATGCCGTAAAGGTAACGCTCTTGAGTTTCAAAAAGACTCACATCTCAGTTATTCTATTGTTACTTTTTGCCTTCGTTATTATATCAGTTCTTGTCATTATTTTGGGTCTAGTCCTAACCCGTTTAAGCCTTGTTGGCACCATATATACTCTAGGATATTAAATCGGTGCGCCATACTCACACGGAGGGAAATCCCTTTTTATTTGATTTTTTCTTCCATTAATCTATTAATCTGCGAATTTAACTAGACTGAGTTTCTTCCTAGGACCAGACAAGACCCGTATGGGTCCCCCCATACCCGTATTGGTCCTCCATGGTACCCGTACGGGTACCAGCCCCCAGACAGAACCTAGAATCCATTTTTAAACTGGTTAAAATCAATCCAACTCACCATTTGCCATGCCATCATTCTCACTAATAATCTGGTTAATCAACCCACAAAAGCTAAAATGTGTTTTTGTATCAAAATATGTTGAAGACTCGTTATTTCTCTCCGATCCTGGAAGCAGCCCTGGCACTACAGATCGTAAAACTGCCACATTAACATAATCACATTTTTCTTTATAAAATGCTAACTTAGGATGTGCTATAAATTGTGCTAATCTTTGTGGATGCAGGGGAATATATTTTTATTTTGTTTTATAACTTAGAACAAATGTAAAGGTTCTCTTACAATTCCCCTATTTTCCCCCTAGTCGTAATTTTTATTCCCCCATTTATTACTTGTGCTTTATTATAGTATGTAAAAGCATGTAACGAGTGTGAAAGAGTGTAGAAATAGGATTTCTGTGATAATTCCCCAAATGATGAAAACAAAAATGGTTTTTTTGCGGTGAATGTAATTTGAATTAACTAAATGAAAAATAAGTGACTCATCCGATACCCAAATCTCTGATCCAATAGGTATGAGTCTCTCGCCTAGAGGGAACTGTACCAAAACTCTTTCCCAAGTAGATAACTTGGGTGGCGACTCTGTCATTTATATC
The DNA here is from genome assembly GCA_947683365.1 of Euphorbia pulcherrima. Lineage (NCBI taxonomy): Eukaryota > Viridiplantae > Streptophyta > Magnoliopsida > Malpighiales > Euphorbiaceae > Euphorbia > Euphorbia pulcherrima. The sequence continues at coordinate 16,780,256 of CANTUS010000013.1, read as the reverse complement.
GAGATTTGGGTCTCGATTCTTTTATTCATTAGAATTGGCTTATTGTGCAAACTTTAACTAAAAAATGTTTTATCACACCTAAATCCAACCAAACCCCTAGTGGGCCCTGCCTCTCACACATACGCCAAGGGAGACCCATACGTTATCGATACCTCATAGTGGTGACTCTGCTGGGGATATAATGTTTTAATTTGCAAAATGTTTGGTTTGTTTTGAAAGCTTAAGAGATTAACATGAGCACCAAAAATCATTTACTTGATTCAACCCGCTTTTATTTTCATCATTTGGGAAAATGATCACACTCTATCTTCTCACCTCCTTATCTCTTTAGTTAGATGCGCTCTTCTTCTAGCACTAGGTCAGGGTGCCCTATTTTTTCGGCGACACTCACCAAGGTATTACCCATGCCTGCCATGAATTGGGGACACCCTAATGGGTGGAGCACTCATTGTCATCTCCCTCTAAAAGAGGCTTGATGCGATAGGAACCTTCTACATCAACTTTCGATATGTCCCTACACCATTCTTATCGAAAGCCTTAGAATTTCACATTCTAGGTACCCTGATTTCTGTGTGAGATTTGACTATAGAAGAATACCCTCAGACTCGGCAGGAGAAATAAGGACAGAATCGATCGCTTTGCATGTGTTATGTTACATACCCTTATGATTAACCCCGCCATGCATCGTTGTAATATATGCATGCATACTAAATCCCGTGCATGTAATGATCTCTTGGTTAATACCTCAGTTCAAGACAAGAAATCGATAATCCCATCCAGCACTCATAACGGTTACTATCATGGCTCAGTTTGGTCAATTAGTGCAACCAGCGAACCCAACGCTCTATATAGTTAGTAGTGGGACCCATTCGCTCCGCCAATAGTCTATTTTACAATTTTGCTACAGCAAGGACTTAGGTCGGGGGCCAGACTATGTGGTTATACTAAAGGGGGAATCCTCCCTTATATTATGGGTTTACCCTACGGTATGACCCACGACCAAATGATCCATCCTATAACTCCAGATGACATCTCACCTTGGGATACTCCTCTTTTGAACATCTTCAAGAAGCTGAAGAAATACCAATTGATTGATGACCTCCGACCATATGTTCAGCTAAAGCCTGAGGAGAGGGGCAATTTCTGCATATATCATATCAGTTCTAATCATCCAACTAGAGTATGTGAGGATCTCCTTAAAGCCATCACAATACTAATTAACAAAGGAAAAGTTTGTGAAACCCGGAGAAGAGGAGAGAAAGTAGCCATGGTTAACTCAGGATTAGAAGAAAGTGAGGTATGGAAATGCATCATAGAGACCAAGAAAGCAAGAGAAGAGCCATCCATATTTGACCTTATAGCTATCAGACAATTGAGTGGAGAACCTGTCAGAGATGGTTGACGATTGTCGTAGCCCTTAATAGGAAACCTCACGAGAAGGAATTAGCCGACCGATTCATCTTTGGGTTATCTCCTCACCTTCATAAAATATCATTTGTAAATTCATACAAAACTATCCCTGAGAGCTATGAAGCAGCTACAGAAGCAAAAAAATGTGCCAAACAAATGGAAGAAAGTGACCCATCAAAATTAAAGTGGACAAAGCTATAGATACCCTCACTACTTTAATATACACCATCCTATGCTTGGGGAATAAGAAGAAGACACCGATTCAGGAAGCCTTGAGAAACCTCGCCTAAGCCACAAGGGAAGATATAGATGACGTGTTGACCAAGAAGCAGTTGCAAGACCTGGATCATTACCTAACTCACATTCTGATGAGTGACCAAGAAGACCCTCCGCCTGTTGAGGATGGTGATGTTATTATATGTATTAAAAATGATGTAGCCTTTGGGAATCCTAATGATAATAATATTGATTTTGCTTACTTGTTTAATGTTTCGTCTAACGACACCATGCATTCATCTGGCCATGCGCATAACATTTTTAGCATTCATGATACTTCATTGCATGACATTAATTTGGGTACTAAGGAAAATCCAAAAATGATAACAATATCCAATGATCTGACCCCTATTGAAAAAAGAGAGATGATAAAAGTGCTTAGAAAACATGTTAATGCTTTTGCTTGGTCTTATGAAGACATGCCAGGGGTAGATCACCAAATTGCCGAGCATCGCATCCTAACTAATCGCCGGTTCAAACTAGTCAAATAGAAGTTAAGAAGGTTACATCCTGAATGGGTCGATAAATTCAAGGCTGAAGTTGCTAGGTTATTGGAACCTAAATTCATTGAAGTAATTAAGTACCCGATATGTTTAACAAATGTTGTCCCGATCCCTAAGAAAGATAGAAAGGTCAGAATGTGTGTTAACTTTCATGATTCGAATAAGGCATCCCTAAGGACGACTTTCCATTACCATACATCGATGTATTGGTAGATAGCACCAATAGGGCTGCAATGTACTCATTCTTAGATGGGTTCTCTGGATACAATCAGATCTTAATGGAAATCATCGACAAGGTCAAGACAACCTTCATCATAGAGTATGGAGTTTATTGTTACAAGGTAATGCCCTTTGGGCTGAAGAATGCAGGGGGAACGTACCAAAGAGTAGTGAAACCTTTACTACATGACATGATCCACAAAGAGGTTGAAGTGTAAGTAGACGACATGCTAGTAAAATCTAATATGAGGGAAGAGCACCCTGGGATTTTAGAAAGGTTCTTAATGAGAATTGAGAAGTACAACCTATGTTTGAATTCGAAGAAGTGTGTATTTGGGGTTACATCCGGAAAACTCTTGGGACACATCATCAGTCAGAGGGGAATTAAAGTCAATTCTGATAAGGTTGAAGCTATTCAAGAAATACCTATTCCTAAAACTGAAAAAGGAAGTCCGGTCATTCCTTAGATCGCTCCAGTAAGTGAGTTGTTTTATTGCCAAGCTAACCACCGTATGTGAGCTAAGTTATTGAGAAGGAAGCAATCGATAGAATGGAATAAGCAATGCTAGGTAGCATTTGACAAGATAAAGGCTTATCTCATGAACCCCCCAGTTTTAAAGCCTCTAATGCCTGGCAAGCCGCTGGTTCTAAACTTGGCCATATAAGAGTCGTCTATGGGTGCAATGTTGGTTTAAGAATAAGAGGAATAGAGTGAGCATGCTATCTACTATATAAGCAAGAATTTGTTAGAATATGAAACAAAATACTCAGTAGTTGAAAAGACCTGCACCATAATGGTATGGTTGACCAAAAAGTAGAGGCATTACTTTCAATCCTACAAAATTCAAGCCATAGCGAAAGTAGATCGAATAAAGTATCTTTGTTAGTCCCCCACATTGGTAGAGAAACTATCTTGTTAGCTTCTATTATTATCTGAGTTTGATATCAAGTATATTACTAAGAAAGTCATTAAGGGAAGAGCAGTGGCTGAGTTTTTGGCAAGGCAACCTATAGAGTCTGATTATGTTGAAAATCTTGATTTTCCCAATGAACAGTTAGCAAAAGTGAAAGCTGAGAAGGCTGAATGGATCATGTATTTTGATGGGGCTGTGAATTGAAAGGGTGCTAGTCTTAGGGTAATCATCATCACACTGCAAGGTAAGGTTATTCCACTGAGCAAGCGATTAAAGTTCCTAGTCACTAATAATGGGGCCGAACATGAAGCTTGCCTCTTCAATCTTGATGCTCTTTTACAATTAGGGGAAAGGAAGTCAGGGTAGTGGTAGATTTTACGTTGGTGATAAAGCACGTGGTAGGGGAATGGGAAATCAGAGAAGAGTCACTCAGGCCATACGTAGAAGCAGTTTGGGACTTATCGGCACAGTTTAGTCAATGCTTCTTCCAACATATACCAAGGGATGAGAATCAGATGGCTGATTCTCTGGCTACCTTAGCTTTGATGTAGGAGGGAGAAGAGGCTCAGCCCATCCGTCCGCTTATAGTAGAAACGGCTCATTCCCCATTTCATGAAAAGGTTCGAGTTATGATTGTAGAGGAGCAAAAGGTCTGTTGGTATGATGATGTCAAAAGGATCCTAAAAGAAGGGAAGTGCCCCGAAGGCTCGTCGGGTTTAGATCGCCTAACTCTCAAAAGGTTAGTGACATAATTCAGACTAGTTAATGAAGATCTCTTTAAAAGGACAATTGAAGGTTTATTATTGAAATGTCCGACAAAAGATGAAGCAGAAAGGGTAATGACTTAGGTACATTTATGGGATTGCAGCCCATACATGAATGGGATGGCTTTAGCTAGAAAGATTCAGCGGATGGGGTACTACTGGACCACGATGAATGCCAACTATGTTGAGAAGATTAGTAAATTTCATGAACGTTAGATTCAAGGGGATATACAACATCTACCCTCATCTAAACTTCATAATTTGTCTACTCATTGGCCTTTCTCTGCTTGCGGGATAGACATAATTAGTGAAATTCGGCCATCATCAACCAATGGGCACCGATTCATTGTAGTCGCAGTCGATTACTTTTCAAAATGAGTAGAGGTCGAATCTTACACAAACATCACCACCAAGAAAATGGCCAAGTATGCAGAGAAGCATATTTTTGCTCAATCTGGGGTTCTGCATCATGTGGTATCCGATAATGGGGTCCGGTTTTAAGGGGCCACAACTGAATTATTTGAGAAGTTCAACATCGAACACCACATGCCTTCTCCATATAGGCCACAAGCTAACGGGGCAGTCGAGGTTGCCAATAAGTCAATCAAGAAGATTTTATTTAAGACAGTAGCTACCTATAAAGACTGGGCTGATAAACTTCCATTCATAGTTTGGGGGTATAGAACTAGCATAAGGACTCCCACCGATCAAACACCTTTCTCCTTGGTATATGGAATTGAAGCCGTATTACCTGTTGAAACAGAAGTAAGATCTCTAAGGGTGGAACTTAAAGGTCAGTTAAAAGAGTCAGATTGAGCAAGAGCTAGGTATGAACAGTTAGATGCAATAGATGAAAAGTGGCTCAAGGCACTTAACCACCTACAGATGTATCAGCAGCGCATGGCATAAGCTTACAACAATAGAGTCAGATACCCAAAGCAACCTCTCAAAGTGGGCAATATGGTTCTCAAGCAGCTATGCTAGGTCAATAGTGACACTAGGGGAAAGTTCAGGCCTAACTGGGATGGACCATTTGTTATAAAGAAAGTCCTTGGTAAGGGGGGAATCAAGCTTATGTATATGGATGGAAATGAGTTTGTGAATCCACTAAATCAAGAAAGGCTTAAGCGTTATCATGTCTAGGTCAAAAGAATTAAATCATAAAAAAGCAACACAAAGAATAAAAGAAATAAAGAATAAAACACCAGGGAAGCGATCCTCTACTTCTCGGGCAAAAATTAGGGTGCAGCCCGCTGATCGATATCCCATAAATCGGTCAGGCAAAAATTAGGGCACGCCAACGCAATAAAGCCTGCTAAGCTAAAAACCTAAAAAAGGTGGCTTAGGCAAAAGTTAGGGCATCGAGAGAAAAATGTCAGTTGCCTTCTAGAAAATCTATAAAAGACCAGTAGGCAGTAGGGGTTGACCATTGGAAATTGTTACCATTGCCTATGTACTCAAATTAATCTCATCAATGAACATGTTATGATTTTGCTAAGAATCTTGGTCTTATGACTGCATGCATGTCTTTGAGTGAAATGATCGCTGGTATGTGAACATCAATTTTCTCTACATGTTACACATCATTGTTATTCATTCCTTTCACATGTAATCCAACAGAAATAGAAAGTTTCAAAGAAATCAAGCATATGTAAATTCAGAAAAAGTCTGATGGATTAAAAACCCAAAAGGGTGGTCCAGGCAAAAGTTAAGATAGAAGAAAAGAAAAGATTGCGAGATTGAAAACCTGAAAGAACGGTCTCAGCAAAAATTAAGGTAAAGAGTAAAGAAAAAGCTTGCTAGGGTGAAAACCCAAAAGGGCGGCCTAGGCAAAAGTTAAAGCTAAAAAGAAAAAGTCCACTGGATTGAGTCGTCAAGGACAGTTCAAGCAAAAATTAGGACTAAAAGAATGAAAAAAAAATGTTTGTTAGGTCACCTCGCATCAAATGGCCTATGCAAATGTTAGAACATCACTCGGTCCCTCAGTTCGACAAAAGCCAACGTACATAAAACTTTAATGTCACAAGTGCTGATCCAAAGTTTACAATCAAAATAAGCCACGCATGGCCCAAAAGTACCAATAATTCGAAAAGTAATCATAATCTAAGCCATAGGGGGATCCTATCCCTGGTGACCCTCCTAAGTCTGGTCTTGAGTATCCGCCAGCAGATAATCCACGTCTATGGTGATGTGATCCTTAGCTTCATTAGTAAGGGCCTCGGTCTTTGAGGCCCCTACAACGGTCCTAGCAACATCAGCTCCCTCAACATGCAGATCTCCACCCCTCTGAGTCACCTGGTATACAAAAAGATCATCCTCGGACACATCATCAAAAGGAACCGGCGTCTACCTATCCTCAGTCATCTTATAATGCTGGCCCCTCAACATCTCAATCTCAGCCCTCGCCCAAGCGGTCTCAGCCGTAGCCTGGTCGGGCTCAGTGGTAGCTGATCGTAGTTGCTCCCTTAAGAACCGGGCCTTCTCCTCCAAAGCATCTAAGTCTTGGCGGACTTGCTATGCTCCATGGCCAACAGGGTCTGCAATGGAAATCATATGATCAGTACACAAATATAAATGTCATAGCATGCATGCATAGTTTGTTAAATTTTGTAGGGAAAAGAAACTTACCGCAGCTAGTGCATCCGGGCCAGTAGCAGATTCCGCACAGAGAAATAGCCTCAAGCGATCCTCTCGGCCTCAGAGATGGTCACTTGAAAGGAAAAGATCACATCAGGATAGGATATTCTAAACAATTGTAGTAATAATGGATGAATGTTAAGATATAGGATTCCTTATGTAAGTAGAGCTGGAAGGAGTGAAACCAATAGGCTGGACCGACTCCTCGAGCTCATTGACAGCTCGCTTCCTCGAATGGTCAAGGAGTCAGAAAAAAGTATCTAGCTCAGCTTAAAGGATGCCCTCCCTTACAAATCCAGAAGCTTGAGACCGCTTTGCTAGAGGCTCAGGGGTGACGGCAGTAGCAGCGGCAGATCTCTTTTGTGTGAAAGCGGTGTAGAAATAAAGAATAAGATTCAGAATCACAGTCAATTTCAGAAAGAAATAAAAGCATTCATAAAGGCAAAGTTAGAAGCATACCTGAGAAGAAGGGGTAGTAGACCTAGCTAAGCCCCTGGTGCCCTGAACTATAGATGGACCCCCACGGTCACCCCTCGGCCCACCCTCATCGTCGTCATCACCATCGTCATCCTCGCCATCACTCCAATGAAACTCAGGGGGGACATCCTCATGATGGATCCTCCCACAGGGAGGAAGAAGAGAAGAATCAACAAACTCAGCATAAGAGCCCTCTACAAACATCACGCGAGCCCCCTCACCTAATAAGTATAGCCCCTGGTTTATCCCCAGCATTACATGAGGCCAGAAGATGCCCGTCGGGATCGAGGGAGGAATCGATCTCTCCACCATGGCACTGGTCCTCCACCCTCAGACTCGCTCACCAAAATACCATTCGTAGGAGAGTGGTGACTCCAGGATAAAACGACGGTCATCCATGCCAGCCTGCATCCTCTCGATAGCCCCATGCGTGGCTAATCTATCCCATAGATCTCGAATAACCTATATAGAATAAATGCACTGTGAGTATCACGACCTTGTGAATACAGTTTCTACTAATGGTTTGTTGAAATGTAAAGTGCAGGTTTAGTAGGGAAGAAGTTTGCCCGATCTGAATGCAGTTGGTATAGGAACTCCCTATACTGTGCAGTAGTCAAAGGCTGGCCCTGCCAAAGCCCCATCCATCTAGATATGATATATAGCATCTCGGGATGCATGGGTAAACCTGGCCCAGGGATAAACTGATGCTTAAAAGCCCAAATCTGCAAGATAAAATAAAGATCAATCACAACACAATCTAAGTGAAAGGTTAAAGCATAAAAGGCCAGTTGGGGATTTACCAATTGTATTATATGCCAGATCTTGAGCTTAGACTACACACCCCGGACTCCGACGTCCAGCCCGTAGTATAGCTGTACCAAAATAGCCCTGCACCAATTCTTGCAGGGCACTGCAGTAAGGTTCTCTATAGTAGATAGCAAGCCATAGTTAAGGTCGCACGAGTAGACAAGAAAGAAGACAGTGGTAACAAATGTCAGTAGAAAAGATTGGGCATACTAATCCCTCCTATCAGCCTCAATAGGACTCGGCTGCGAGATCTAATGAGCATGAAGGTCCCTGTACTTGTGCTTATTCATCTTGCCCAGAAGAAGCCTAAGTAATCTGGTAATGTAGGTCTTCACCTCAGGCCGAGAATGCCACCGGTTGACATAAACATCAAAGTGGACCACATCCCCGCTCCACTCCAGGCCCGTTGTGGCACACACATCCGAAGGAGTAATAGTAACCTCCCCAATAGGCAAGTGGGAAGTATGGGTCATCTCCGACCATCTCTCTGTCAGAGCTAAAATAACACCAGGGGTTAATGTCTTAGGGGCCTGAGGGATGGCCCTGATAATGTCGCTAAAGTCAAAATAATCAATATGGGTGAGCAACTCCGTATCCCCCATGGCACGAATCTCCTCGTACCATTTCTTGTAGAAGCCCATGGCCTCCAAAGTCTTGTATTGGAACTACAAAGATAGAATTATAGTTTAACAGGGTTAGAACATAGCAAAAAAGTTAAAAATTGGAAAAGGATTGTAGAAATCAAATTAAACCACATTCTGCCCTATGGACAGGACCCGTGCGGGTAGGTTTCACCCATACGGGTCCACAAGAGTACCCATACAAAAAATGGGACCCATATGGGTCCCCTATCACCCGTACGGGCCCCCTACAAGTAGTCCTTTTGCAAAAAATTGTCCAAAAATCCAAAATCATCCAAATTCGTCCAAAGCTCATCCAAAACTGTCCTAAAAACATCCTAGGCCAAAGTTACATGCATCAGGCTCTATTCCAAGGTCTAAACCTCCTAAATCAATCCAAAATTTGAGAAATTGCCAAAGGTTTGATAATGGAAAATGAAGAATCAAGCGAAATTACTTGGAGTTTTGAAGCATGGGTCTCAAGAGACGGGGATCAATGGCACTTTAGAGACAAGAGTGAGCCCCAGAAATGAATCTCCTCCGTGAAATGCATAACTAATAGAAACCAGGCATTCTCAAAGTCTCAAATTGCTAACTCGGGGCAAGCCCTCAAGTCTAAGGGAAAAACTGCCGGCCTGTGGGATCTTCTTATACATCTTTAGTTGATTTTAGGAGAAAAATTGCTGGAGTTGCAAAAAGGGAAGTTTTGGTATATAGCGGGATATGAGGGGACTGATTAGACTTTTAAACCCCCCGTCGGGGACCCGTATAGGTTCCACCCTATATGAACAGGTCCCAACATTCAGGAAGCTCACCCGTATGGGTCCTAGCCCACCCATTTGGGTCCTCTCTTACTATACTAGGGCAAATTTGCTTTTTGAACTAGTTTCTCCAGAAAGTACCAGAAATTCATCCAGTCCTAGTTCGAGGCCAACCCCACTCTTCCTCACCCCTATACTTCCATTATATTTGGGGCAAGCCCCTAGCTCACTTTGATCCTTGATTGAAGGGGCAAAAATATTTTTGTTTTCATAAAATTTAATCAAGAATCAAGGTAAGCCATTTTTGAATTAAGCACTAATCAGGAAAATTTTTGTGTACAGGACCATCCTAGCATAGGAGTTCTTCCCCAGCAAACAAATCCTATCATAAAGGACTTCCCCAACAGAAGAAGCTCTACTCAAAAGATATAACTTCATTTCCTAGTAGCGGAATCATCAGATCCCAAGGGCATCCCCCCATTTCCTAGTAGCAGAATCATCAGATCCCAGGGGCATCCCCCCATTTCCCAGTAGTGGAATCATCGGATCCAAGGGGCATCCCTCCATTTCCTAGTAGTGGAATCATCAGATCCTAAGGGCATCCCCCTATTTCCCTATAGTGGAATCATCAGATCCCAAGGGCATCCCCCAATTTCCCAGTAGCAGAATCATCAAATCCCAGGGGCATCTCCCCACCGACCTAGGGGCACCCCATATTTCTCAGCAATGGAGTTGCCAGACCCTAGGGGCATCTGCCCTAGGAGCATTCCTTAGCAGTAAAATAAGCAGCAATCGGGCCAAACTCGACATTTCCCACGCATAGTTTTCAGTTTATCTTACCTATACATCTTTATTCTTAATTGAAGGGGCAAAATATTTTTGTTTTCATAAAAGTCAATTAAGAATAAAAAGGTGTCTACTTAGACGACGACTGACTCAGTGTTTGATTGTTGTCTCTTTTCAAGTTATTCAAAATTCCACAGCAGGAAAGTTGATCCGCCTTAAGAAAAGGATACATCAGCAGGAAAGTTGATCCGCCTCAAGATATGGATACATCAGTCAGGGAAGCGATCCGCCTTAAGAAAGGGATACACAACCATCAGGAAAGTCGATCTGCCTCAAGAAAGGGATACATCAGTCAGGAAAGTCGATTCGCCTTAAGAAAGAGATACACACACCTCCCCAGTAGAGTCACAAGGGATATGCACGGTAGCAAAAAGAAAGTCATCTGCCTTAAGAAAGGGATATGCGTTGGCGTGGAAAGTCATCCACCTCAAGAAAGGGATACGCACGGGTAAGGAAAGTCTTCTGCCTCAGGAAAGGGATACGCATTGGCAAGGAAAGTCATCCGCCTTAGGAAAGGGATACAATTGGCAAGAAAAGTCATCTGCCTCAGGAAAGGGATGCACATTGGCAAAGGAAAGTTATCCACCTCAAGAAAGGGACATCTAGGAAAGAAGTTGGCCTCAAGAAAGGAACTCACCTATATCACCACTTTAGGTATAATTTTTAAACCCTTGCTCACATTGTAAGAACATACAGATCTGTATCTGCGATGATCCCACGAGGGGCAGTCTGTGAGAACAGGATTTCAACAATCCTTCTCACGAAACTATGATGAGAGCTATATGACGCAATGCCTTTCAGGTGTTGTCCATCAAAGGTGTTCTTACTACTGCAGAGTTGAGTTTGGCTAAAGTCTAGAGACCTAGTCTACAGTTAGGTGCATGTTTAGGTTTTGGCTAGTGGTACGGATCCACTAGCAAACCCGTATGGGTGATTGCCTTCCATATGTATAGAGGGGACACTACGGGTCCCCTGGTATACGCATGGGTAGGGCCCCACCCATACGGGTCCTCTAATTACCTAATCAGCCTCTTTGAGAAGCTATCTCTTACCTTTTTCGGGAAAAGGCAGGTCTTGAATGTGGTTTATTGCATTCAGACCTAACTTTCACCCTATAAATAGGGCCTTTTCGCTTCATTTCATAACACACACATCTCATATGAAAAAGATACTAAAATCTAGCAATTTCCATAGGTATAAAAAAGGTATAGTGGGGGTATAGGAGGTATAAAATAGGGAGAAAACCCTTTCTTTGAGGTTTTATCCACATTTTAATAATTCCTAGCTTCGTTTATTAATATTTAGGGGAGGTTTTATCCACACAAATACTCACCTAAATAGTCCTATTTCACCATCTACTTTGGTCGGACTCTCTCATAGTTAATGGATCATCTCAAAGTGGATTCACGCCGTAAAGGTAACGCTCTTGAGTTTCAAAGAGACTTACATATGAGTTATTCTATTGTTACTTTCTACTTTCGTTATTATATCAGTTCTTATTATTATTTTGGGTCTGGTCCTAACCTGTTTGAGCCTTATTGGCACCATATATCCTCTAGGATATTAAATCGGAGCGCCACACTCACGCGGAGGAAAATCCCTTTTTATTTGATTTTTTCTGCCATTAATCTATTAATCTGTGTATTAAACCAAACTAAGCTTTTTCCTGGGACCAGATAGGACCTATACGAGTCCCCCCATGCCCGTACTGGTCCTCCCTGGTATCCGTATGGGTCCTCCCCATCCGTACGGGTACTAGACCAGAATAGAACCTAGAATCCATTTTTAAACTGGTTAAAATCAATCCAACTCACCATTTTCAATGCGATCATTTTCACTAATAATTCGATATATCAACCCACAAATGCTAAAATGTGTTTTCAAAACAAAATAAGTTGTAGACTCCTTATTTCTCTCCGATCCTAGAAGCCACCCGGGTACTACCGATTGTAAAACCGCCACGCTAACATAATCACATTTTTCTTAATGAAATGCTGACTTATGATGTACTATAAACTGTGCTAAACTTTGTGGATGCAGGGGAATTTATTTCTATTTTGTTTTATAACTTGGAACAAATGTATAGATTCTCTTACAATTCCTCTATTTTTCCCCCGGTTGTAATTTTTATTCCCCCATTTATTGTTTATGCTTTATTTTGATATGTAAACGCATGTAACGAGTGTGTAAGAGTGTAGAAATAGGATTTCTGTGATAATTCCCTAAATGATGAAAACAAAAATGGTTTTTCGCGGTGAATGTAATTTGAATTAACTAAATGAGAAATAAGTGACTCATCCAATACCAGAATCTCTGATCCAATAGGTTTGAGTCTCCCACCAAGAGGGAACCATACCAAAACTCTTTTCCAAGTAGACAACTTGGGTGGCGACTCTATCATCTATATTAAGATTTAGGTCTTGATTCTTTTATGCATTAAAATTGGCTCATTGTGCAAACTTAAACTAAAAAATGTTTTATCACGCCTAAATCCAACCAAACCCCTAGTGGACCCTACCTCTCACATAAGCACCAAGGGAGACCCATACGTCATCGATACCTCATACATGCCATGAAGCTACTCATCAAAATTAGATGGTTTATTCCAAAACTGTAATAGTTGTAAAACAAGATGACCACAGTACCCTCAAAACTTCCCATCAAAGTTTAAAAAAACTGATGAACTTTATCTTCTTCCACTTTACACTACCAAAACCCTTCAAAAACCTCTGCTATTGTTTCTCTCAAAAGAATAGTTATGGCAATAACCAGAAATGCTCAACTCCAAATAAGATCTGTCCAATTCAAAAACAACCCTACCAAATTTGATCCTCAACCATCATGCTCTAACAAATTTGTGTTAATGACTCCTCATCTCTTTGACATTATACAAACCTAAAAGAAGCATAAATAGGTACAAATGTATGAGCCAACATACTCTAATCTAACGATGGAATTCTATGAGAATATGTTAGAATCATCTCTAAATCCAAATACCATCATCTAAGAAGTTAAAGGAAGACCCATTGATCTAACTCCTAAGATCATTACAGAAATTCTGGGATTGCCAAATTCTAGCATAATACTAAGGGAATAGAAAGGTGATAGAGAGCCTCACCCAGATTATGACAGAGAGTTTGGATTCCCCAAGGGCTAGAATGGAAAGAAGAATGCTCTAATGCTAGGGGAAGGCCATAAATATATTCAGTATGTGATGGCTAAAGTACTGCTTTAGAAGCCAAAAGATCTAAACTTAATTACAACACTAGAATATTATACTATGCAGTTTCCATTACACATGAAGAAGATAAACCTTTCTATTTTTATTCTTCAACACATGGAGTTGAATAAGTTCAATATGGGAGGATTAGTAACAAAGATCCTCAAAAGAGATGGAGTAGACTTTGGGTCTGAGAAGAAGAAGTATGGCGCTAAAATCAATAACTCCAACTTCTTCAGACTTACAATCAATCAAAAATCAAGCCAACATAAGAGCATCATAGTGTCTAAAGGGAGGGTCCTCAAAGGCATTAAATAGTAATTACTGCTAGAACTATAGGCGAGGCTCAAAAGTAGAAGTGTGATGAATTAAGAAGATAGACCTATCACCATGCTTGACCTAGCTTAGAAGTAAGATTCAAAGATAGCAACCATCAAAGAAGAACCTATTAAGTTCTCTAAAGGGGGTTAAGGAGACTAGAGAGGAAAATCTTCGTGGAAGCAGCTAAGAAGAAGATGGTGAGATCCTCCAGCAGTGAGTCAGAGGAAGGAGGCAACAATCTAGGCCTTATTCCTCTAAGAAGAGGTTATACTAAAGGAGCTACAGAACATGGATCAACAAGAGAAGCCATAGAATAGAACATTCCAAAGTCTCCTAAGAAAGCTTAAAAGGAGCAGAAGAAGCCGAAGGCAAAGAAGGAAGAAGTATCCATTATGAGAAGGGATGAGGAGCCCAAAGATAAAGATGAGGAAGAACATCAGGTTAACTTAACCATACATGTAAGTAATGTTGGGGACAATAAATGAACTCATAGGCACAAAGATCTCTCGTTTAAAAGAAAACAGTCAAATATCAACATCATGGCTTACAAAAGAGAAGATGAGTTACTTGAGAAGAAGTCTCTAACTAATGAAGAATTAACTCAGAAACTTAAGGGGATTGCGGAGGCAGAACTATAAGAAGAAGAAGTGGAATATGATGAGAATGAGCCACAAGAACCAATCAAGATAATAAGCTCAGAAGATAAAGAGAGGCATCAGAAGCTAAGATTTGATAGAGATCTCAAAGATCAGAAGATAAAAACTGCCATTATAAAGAGAAGGGGATCTTTGGAAAATAAATCAAACAGTACTCATATTTGAAACTAGAAAGAGAATCCTTGAGATTCATAAGAGCTCTTGGACTCTCACCCTCTTCACCAAAACAAAAAACTCCAGATTGCTCACCTCCTCAAACTCCACCCTTACCACCCTCTCCATCTCAAAACTTACCCATCATGCCATATGTTGAGGATGAAAAGCCATCATCCAATAAAGCAACTACTGAAGTTGAAAAACTTCAACAAGAAGCCAATGAAGCCCACGAAGGAGCAGAGGCTGCATATTCTGAGAAGATCTATGAAGCTTGAACAATTGAGACAATAGTTAGCAATGATGCTTATGACTCAATAGTGCCAGCTACTGATGAAGCTTCAGTTGATAAATGCTAAGGAAATTTAGATAAAACTTTAGTTCTATTTAAGGGAATGAATGCAGGGAGCCATCCAACTCAATAGTGCATTACAAATACAGTTGAGGATGTAGAGGTTATGGAAAGCTCAGATCATGTGATTCCCAATGAGGATAAATTGAAAAAAATTATCTAAGGGTGACATGACTAAAATGCCAGAAGTAGATCCGAACTCACCTAGCTCATCAAACTCAAAGTTTGAAAAGAAGAAGAATGATGAAGCTCAAAAGCCACAATAGAAAAAGTTGCTCAAAAGGTGATAGAGAAAGGGAAGATGTATCTACTCTGCTCGTCATTGTAAGGCAACACAATGGGATCACTAGCCTAATTCTGAAGTTACAGAATAATATTGAAGTATGAGCCAAACAGCATCAACCTTGATTGAATCTCAATGTGCACAAAAATGAGAAATCAAGCAACAGAAATCAATAAGAAGATGAAGGAGACTACATTAGTGAGGGATATGACAGTTGGGCTATTAAACAATATATTACCTACCCAGATGGATAATCTGGAAACTATTGTGAAGATTATTGCCACATCCACTATCTCGATAGAGAGAGTTGAGCACTAAACCAAGCTTCTTCAGTCTTACCGCAAAGAATTCAGAAGAGATATAAGAAGACTAGAGAATCAACAAGATAACATTACACAAACTTTGGAGGAAATCTTAAGTAAAAGGAAGCTCTGTTAAGAGAAGATATCAAATGTGTTATACTCAACGTCATTGAAACCATTGATTCTGGTTTCAAGTAGATAAAGCCTGAGAGATGGTCATCAAAGAATAATGCTTAGAGACTTGCAAGATAATTTAAAATCTCCAAGATTCCAAAGGAGGTTGGGAAATCTCTTCATATACTCAAGCAGGATCTAGGCATAAGCTATCTCAAGAAAAAACCTAATCTGAAGCAGTAGAACAAAGATACTTGCCAAAAAGCTAGAGAGAAGCTGATCAAAGTTGCATCCGATGTACATTCAGGCAAGAAGAAGGCCATTGCACAGTAAGAAGAGCACCTATAGGCTAACATTTAGGGAATTAAGGAGAAAATAAAGCTAGTGTCATTGAAGTTAGAGCCTAGACTCATTGTTCCCCTTTGAGACTTTCACAATCATCTAATAGACAACATTACACTTAGATAGCAAGGGTTCAATACAATTTACAAATGTATGAAAGATGAAATCAAGGGAGAAAGCAGAAAGCACCTTTTAATACATATTCCTTCAAGAAATTCATAGTCTAAAGCATACAAATCCAACACATACTTTATCAAAGGAGTGCCTGATATTGTAAGAAATCACTAAATTGCTAAAAACCATTGTTTATCAGCCTTTTGACAAGCACAAACAAAACTAGGAGAAGAGCATGATTAGTCTTTCTCTAACCTCTATGCTTGTTGATAGACCTTTTGATAATATGAAAAAGGGGGATAGGAAGTGCTCAAGTGCAACAGCAAAGAGAAAAGACTCAAAGGCATTCTTAGCCCATAAAGAAGATAAGGATCAGAAGTGGCAAAAGAAGCAGTACCTAGTCTTATATTAGCCTTCTTTTGTGATAGTTATAGATCTTTAATGTATTTGTATCTTGATGATGAGTTAAGTCATTGTTGATTCTGAAATGAGTAAAAAGATCTTATTGCTTTTCAGTACAATCTCCAATTGTACTTTTAAATATTAGCATAAATTATGGGGGAGCTAACAAGAACTGACATCTTGAATTTGAAGCTAATATTTTATCTTTGCAGGTTTTTGTTATCATCAAAATAGGGGAGACTGTTTGAACTAGCTCAGAAGCATTCCTCCTCAGTATCTAGAAGATCCAAGATCAGAGAAAGAAGATTCTCCCAAGCTCAAGTGTCCATAAGTCAAATCAAGATTCTATGAAGAAATCATTAAGGCAAAGCATGACGGAAGATACACCAGCTCATAAGCAAAACAGACTACCTCAAAAGTAAAGGTTCCGGAAGACAAATCCACTATAAAACACAAAAAGAACTCGGCACTACGGAGAAAGGATATACCTAAGTGAAGAATTTAAAGGATGTACGAAGATCTCAGAGTTAAAGACATCACATCTTAACCTCTGAAGTATCACTCCAAGGACAATCATCAGACTAGAGATAAATCTATCAGAAGAAGGGAATGCCAGAAGTAAGACACTAAGAAATTAATTCTGAGAAACAACAAGGATTCCTCATAATCATACTTGCCAGAAGCTCAAACTACTACATCAGAAGTTGTTCACCTCAACCAAGGAATAAACATATGGTCATTACATTAGAGACCAAAAGGAATGGCAGTGTCAATGTTCTCAGAATCAACTAATATCTCTGAGAAATTGATAATCCCTAGGTAACTCAAGTAAATCCATCTTTTCCAAGATTGGTAGTCTACATCTCTACAAACCTATAAAGTTGGATATCTGACTTTCACTAAAAGAGATAAGACACCACTACAGAAGTGAGTTGACAAGCAGGAAGCAAAAAGCTACTTTTAGCCACCTAACATATGACACATAATTGGTGTATTTGGCAGAAGTCAAGGTACGGATAGTGCTGACTGATTTTGGACACATGTAATAGGAAGATTGATCTTGGTCTAACAACAAATCTAATGGTCACAAATGAAGAAGCCATTTTATAGATAACTGTAAGAGGCTCCTCAGAATACAGCCGTTCTGTGGAATGAACTTCTCTTACAACGGTAAAAAGATGACTATCTTACTAAGGGGTGGATCAATGGTCAACTTCAGCAAAGAGAGTATAAATAAGCCTTTATCCAGAAACATCAATGTGTCGAGAAATTTTACAAGTGCACACTTCATAATCAAAGTAGTGCAAGATTCAAAAAGCAAACAAGTCATTAATACATCTATTTGTAATTCAAAAGCTCGATTAGAACAAGTCATTTCGTATCTATTGTAAAAAGTGCCTCTTGATAACAAAGTACAAGAGCAATAAATCTCAAACCAATCCACTGTAGAAGAAGGTGATCAGAAGCTAGGAAAGGGGGACTTGGTGAGGCTTTTGAGTCATAACAGACTAAGCGGGAGTACTGAGGTCTTCAATCCTATTCATAACTTGGCGAAGTTGGTGACATATAAGAATATAAGAGAAGGGTACTTGTAGATTTTAGAGTCAGAAGTAGCAAGAGTAGGGTATTCTATGCGTGCAAAGGATTCTAGAATTGTAAAGGCTTCTCCGCCTCAAAAGGAGTTTGATATAGTGGATTTAAGCTCGGAGGATGAAACTCTGGGGACTGAATGTAGATAGGACTGAACCAGTATAAATATCAATCTCTGATTTAAATTACTCTAATTTTTACTTAGTGCGTTTCACATTGCTCATATTTTGTTATAATGTAAGTCATCACATATCAAACATAAATTTATCAATAGAGACTTATTTAAATATCTTATAGATAAAATTAGTTCATCAACAAGTCTATTTTTTCACATACATTCGAAAAGGAGTTAATCACATAAATTTATTTATCAACAAGCCTAAATTATTTTTATGAATAAAAACATCAATCTAAAAAGAATGAAGACGTCAATAGCATTACGTAGCTTGCTAACGGTAGTTTTAGCAAGAGCATCAATACCATAAAATCCAAATGATGCCGTTGATAATTCTCCAATGACTACCAAAACATAATGGTATTTATGCCCTAAATCTCAAAAGCGACAATTTACTTAATTTTACATAATCGAAGGATACAAGAGATATATTTATGACCATAAATTAAATTTAGGTTTTTTACATAGTACCGGGTACACGTAGTCATTTTTTAATATCCTTTCGGTTGGATGATTGACACGTGACCACTTTATATTATTATAATATATAAAGTGGCTACGTTTCAATTATCAAACGAGAAGGATATTGAATACCCGGTGCCATATAAAATTTTCTAATTGATAAGATATTTTTATGTATCGCCCAATATTTTTCTGATACGTTTAATACATTTATATAAAAAACTGCAATTTTTAAAAAATATAGAGAGGTTCTTTTTCTTTTTTAAGATTCGGAGACCATCAGTAATGTCCAGTTAATTATGGAGAGGTTCTTTTTCTTTTTTAAGACCATCTAGTAATGTCGTGTTAAATATAGAGTGGTTCTTTTTCTTTTTTAAGATTCAGTGACCATATAATAATATTCAGTTAAATCACATATTTTCAACATAAGTCACACGACTATACCACTCATAAGAAGAAGAAAAAAATGTCCAACCCAATGGCCTAGTAAGATTTAAACCCTTTATAAACAGCCTAAATTATTTTTATGAATAAAAACTTCAATCTAAAAAGAATGAAGACATCAGTAGCATTACATAGCTTGCTAATGGTGGTTTCAGCAAGAGCATCAATACCATCGAATCCAAATGATGCCGTTGATAAGATTCTCCAATGTCTACCAAAACATAATGGTATTTATGCCTTAAATATCTGACAATTAACTTAATTTTATATATTCGAAGGAAGGATTGACTAGAATAATTATGACCACAAATTAAATTTAGATTTTTTTATATGATATCAGGTATTTAATACCCTTTTCGTTGGATGATTGACATGTTGCCACTTTTTATTTTTATAATGTATAAAGTGGCTACATTTCAATTACCAAACGGAAAGGGTACGTATTAAATACCCGTTACCATGTACAATTTTTAAATTAATAAGATGCTTTGTAAGTAATCACCCAATGTTTATCTGACACGTTTAATACATTTATAAAAAAAATGTGATTTTTAGAAAATGTAGAGAGGTTCTTTTTTTTTTAAGATTTGAAAACCATCTAATAATGTCAAGTTAAATATAGTGATGTTCTTTTTCTTTTTTAAGGTTCGGAGACCATATAGTAATGTCCTCTTAAATCACATTTTTTCAACACCAGTCAATTGATTATACCAGAAGAAGACGAAAATGTCCAACCTAATGACCCAGTAAAATTTAAAGCCTTTATAAATAGCCCTAAATTATTTTTATGAATAAAAACATCAATCTAAAAAGAATGAAGACTTTAATAGCATTACGTAGCTTGCTAACGGTAGTTTCAGCAAGAGCATCAATACCATCAAATCCAAATGATGCCGTTGATAATTCTCCAATGTCTACCAAAACATATTGGTATTTATGCCCTAAATCTCAAAAGCGACAATTTACTTAATTTTACATAATCGAAGGATTGAAGAGATATATTTATGACCATAAATTAAATTTGAATTTTTTACATGATACCGGGTACACGTAGTCATTTTTTAGTACTCTTTCGGTTGGATGATTGACACGTGACCACTTTATATTATTATAATATATAAAGTGGCTACGTTTCAATTATCAAACGAAAAGGATATTAAATACCCAGTACCATATAAAATTTTCTAATTGATAAGATATTTTTATGTATGGCCCAATGTTTTTATGATACATTTAATACATTTATATAAAAAACCGCAGTTTTTAGAAAATATAGAGAGGATCTTTTTCTTTTTTAAGATTCGGAAACCATCAATAATATCCAGTTAATTACGGAGAGGTTCTTTTTCTTTTTTAAGACTATATAGTAATGTTCTGTTAAATATAGAGTGGTTCTTTTTCTTTTTTAAAATTCGGTGACCATATAATAATATCCATTTAAATCACATATTTTGAACATAAGTCAGACGACTATACCACTCATAAGAAGAAGAAGAAGAAAATGTCCAACCCAATGGCCCAGTAAGATTTAAACCCTTTATAAATAGCCTAAATTATTTTTATGAATAAAAACATCAATCTAAAAAGAATGAAGACATCAGTAGCATTACATAGCTTGCTAATGGTAGTTTCAGCAAGAGCATCAATACCATCGAATCCAAATGATGCCGTTGATAAGATTCTCCAATGTCTACCAAAACATAATGGTATTTATGCCTTAAATATCTGACAATTAACTTAATTTTATATATTCGAAGGATTGACTAGAATAATTATGACCACAAATTAAATTTAGATTTTTTACATGATATCGGGTATTTAATACCTTCCTGTTGGATGATTGACATGTTGTCACTTTTTATTTTTATAATATATAAAGTGGCTACATTTCAATTATCAAACGGAAAGGGTACGTATTAAATACCCGTTATCATGTAAAATTTTTAAATTAATAAGATGCTTTATAAGTAATCACCCAATGTTTATCTGACAGTTTAATACATTTATAAAAAAAATGTGGTTTTTAGAAAATATAAAGAGGTTCTTTTTCTTTTTTAAGATTGGGAAACCATGTAATAATGTCAAATTAAATATAGAGATGTTTTTTTTTAATATAGTAATGTCCTGTTAAATGACATATTTTCAACATGAGTCAATTGACTATACCACTCATAAGAAGAAGACGAAAATGTCCAACCCAATGACCCAGTAAGATTTAAAGCCTTTATAAATAGCCCTAAATTAATTTTATGAATAAAAACATCAATCTAAGAAGAATGAAGACTTTAATAGCATTATGTAGCTTGCTAATGGTAATTTCAGCAAGAGCATCAATATCATCAAATCCAAATGATGCCGTTGATAAGTTTCTCCAATGTCTAGCAAAACATAATCACTCAATACCAATCCAAAACGCCATTTTTACTCCAAAAAATAGTTCCACTTTCCAACAAGTCCTCCAAGCCTACATCAAAAACCTCAGATTTCTATCTCTAAATACCCGAAAACCTGTTGCTATCATCACCGCGCTTCATGAATCCCATATCCAAGCAACCATCATTTGTGCAAAGGATAATTCCTTACAAATAAGAATTCGGAGCGGCGGTCATGACTTCGAAGGTCTTTCTTACATATCTGACACTGCTTTTGTTATTCTAGACATGTTCAATCTTCGGTCTATTGATATAGACATTGCCTCCGAGACTGCCTGGGTTCAATCTGGAGCAATTCTCGGTGAACTTTACTATGAGATTTCGAAGAAAAGTGAAGTCCATGCTTTTCCTGCTGGAATGTGCTTTGAAGTTGGAGTTGGTGGTCACTTTAGCGGCGGAGGGTATGGGAATTTGATGAGAAAGTATGGTCTTTCTGTTGATAATGTTATCGATGCTCAAATCGTTGATTATAATGGAAATATATATGACCGGAAATCTATGGGTGAGGATCTTTTTTGGGCTATACGAGGAGGCGGAGGAGCAAGCTTCGGTGTTATTCTTTCATGGAAAATAAAACTTGTCCGAGTTCCGCCTTCAATTACTGTATTTAAGGTTTCAAGAACATTGGAACTTCCCGCAGCAGCCGAAATTTTTTATAAGTGGCAACAAATTTCGACCAAAATTAATAGAGAACTCTTCATTAGAGCACAACTCGAGAGTCCAAATCCAAGTGAGACAGAAAAGAAGATAATTACAATCACTTTCAGGGCAGAGTTTTTAGGGCAAAAAAGCAAACTCATTTCATTGATGAAACGTAAGTTCCCAGAATTGGGTTTGCGACCAGAAGAATGCCTACAAGTGAGTTGGATTGAATCGACAGTGTTTTGGCATAAGTTTCCACTTGGAACACCTGTTGAAGTCATGCTAAATCGAACTGGTCTGGCAAAGATTTTTCATAAGGGCAAATCTGATTACGTGAAAGAAATCATTCCAAAACAAGATTTGGAAAAGATATTTGAAATGTTTATGAAAACTGAAAGAATGACAATGGCATGGATTCCTTATGGAGGTAGAATGAAAGAAATTTCGGATAAGGAAACTCCATTTCCACATAGAAAATGCTTATTCAATATTGTGTATTGGACAGTGTCACCGATGGAAGATGGCGCAGAGACGAGCAACCGACGGATAAATCTCACAAGCACGATGTATGATGGAATGGCTTCTTATGTGGCAAAAGGTCCAAGGAAATCTTTTTTTAACTTCAGAGATCTTGATATTGGGATTATTAATCCAAGTGACGAGACAAAATTTCAAGGTGCTCATGTTTATGGTTTTAACTATTTGGAAAACTACTTCTTTAGGTTTCCTTATATGAGCGAAAATCCAAGTAATGAGACGAACTTTCGAGGGGCTCAGATTTATGGCCTTAAATATTTTAGAAACAACTTCATTAGGTTGGCCAAAGTGAAGCAGAGAATAGATCCACATAACTTCTTCAAGAATGAGCAGAGTGTCCCCCCATTAAGAGAAGATTTACTTTATACCTCGATTTGATATGTTTGTTGAAATAATAAACGTTTAGTAGAAATTTAAGAGATAGTAAAGTGTCCTTACTCTGTGTTAGTGTTTTAAAGATTAACTTTGTTTCCTGAAGAGTCATGGTTATATGTACTCATAGATTACACGAAATGGAAAAAGATTTATAGAAGTTTATTGAGAATGTTCAAAGACTTATAGAAAAAGATTTATAGAAGTTTATTGAGAATGTTCAAAGTCGATAGAAAAAGATATTGCGGTTAATTTTGAATCTTCATTGGTGTATCTCTCTCTCCCAGCTCAAATTGTAAAATCTTACTTTTCATAAAACTAACAACATAGTACAAAACGAATAAAGGAGACAAAGACATGTAACAAGATAAGATAAGTAGTGTAGAAGTGTTGTACATGTCGATGCAGGACCACCTTTATATCATTGACCATGAATTCATTACCTTTAAAATAACTTATCAAGAGATGTTCTAATTCTTTCAGCAGATAATGAATTGATGTTTATCATCATTTCACTACATTATGCTGCATAAGGAATACATGATTAATAGTAAATACCGCAAAGTTGGTCTTAGTAAACCCGGGCATGATCAAGTCGGGCCTATTCGGGATCAGCTGAGGCTTATAGTCCAAACCTGACCCAACTTGTAAAAATTAATAGTGGGACTTGGGCTGGGCTCGACCTTTATAAAATAATCAAATTTAAGTCTAGCTCGACCGGTCTGCCAATTCATTTTTTCTTTATAAAATTTAAACTTTTTTTCTTTGTTGAGAATGATCAGATTATGTGGTTGAGCACCTATTATATAATAATTTTGGATGATCATGAGTTTGAAGAAATGAGGTTTTCCTTTGTAGTAACGTTGCTTGACTTTATGAATGTATAGATAATCCATGCATCCCAAAAGCAATAAAATAAGTTCCCGTTTGAATATTGTAGACTTATAATATATAATTAGTTTCACCTCAGTTCAGTAATCATTAAAATCAATCCTGGTACGTGATAGGTGTGCCTTAGACATGGGTTATTAAGATGTAATTGAAAATTTATGTTTTGTGTTACATTAATGAAGGTATTAAACCTTTCTATAATATATGGTGTACTATATTTTGTTAAGAGTATCCATTGATTGAACCATAAATGTCCCAAGTTTGTTTTAATCATGGGAATGAATAACATGATAGACTTGTATGTTGGTTAGCTTATTTGAGGAAGGAGCTATGAACGTAGGCTTATGTTGTGTACATAGGCTGGATTGATCCGATTAGCAAAAGGCCACATGCTATCGTGTCATGAGCATTTTGCTAGGTAGGTCTCAAACGTCCTTAGACTTGATTTCAAATTGCTATTAATTTGGAATTTGGTAATCAGTGGTATACACCTAACAGGTCCTTAAATGCGGATTCCAAATATGGGTATGCTCGGGTTTTTCATGAACACGTTGGCAGTAAGGTTGAAGTGATAGGATTGTCTTTCAACCTAGTAAGCTGAAATGAATCACTGGCCACTTGATGAATAAAAGGGATTATTGATATGTCCAAACAAGTAGGCAGCTTATTTGAAAGAATCATTTTATTCTTGATCAAGAAATACAATGAATGTAACAATGGGTGAAATGGCCATGTCCATTTTTCATTATATTGATTCTAATTAGCAAAGGAAATTGTGAGATAACTACTGGGTTCAATATTAGTAAATTGATAAATGTATTCTGTCCCAATAGGGGGTTGTAATGGTATGCTGGGATCCACTTACGGTCTATAGGTGTGACCCCATTGCCAACATATGGATAGACCCAAATGATCGTGTACTTAGAACCACTGATTAGGGATTTTTCTTGTACATGCGATGTTATAAGTATTGATGAAGGAAAATTGATTATTAATAAATTGATATGTTAAATCAATTTCCTTGAGGAAGGGTTTCTGATACGTCAAAATAAAAATTAATAACTATTAAAATCAGCTCTGCTAGGGTTTTAGTAAGCCCTAGCTAACGATCTCCTCTTCTGGCCTTTCTTGATCGCTCTTGATCAATTTAGGTTGTTTTCTTTTGCATCATGGACGAATCCTACCTCTCATTTTACTATGAATCTCGAGATAAATCAATTCCTGATCAGGTTCCGAAAGATTTGGGAAAATCTTCCTCTGCCGAATCGGGTAAATCCACTAAACCTAAGTCAATTTCTTATGTTGCTGTGGTTGGGGGAGATGCGATGTCAACCTCTTTCGGTTAAAATTCTGCAAGCACTATATGAAAAATGTATTATTACGTATGCGAATTTGATTATTGGGCATTTGATTCTTCAAAAGGGAGATTCTCCATATAAGTTTGCCTCTTTAAATGATGCCCTAACCAAGATTTGGGGATTTCATAATCTTGGCGCCTAATTTCCCTCGGAAAAGGGTATTATCATATCCTTTTTGAATCATAAGCCATGCAAAATAAAGTTTTTAATAGAGGAATTCTTGCTCTCAAACTGGGTGTTTTTCGGGTTCAACCTTGGCAATTGGACTTTGGTTCTGCTGAATAGAAAATGACTAAGGCACTCGTATGGGTAAAGCAGTATGGATTACCATGGGAATATTGGGATCCATCTATATTGGCTTGTATTGCCAAATGTATTGGAACTTTTACTAGGGTAGATCGTACTACCATTGAAGGTGATTTCGGGCATTATGCTCGTATTCTTATTGATGTAGATTAGTGCACACTTTACCTCTTACTGTGGGTGTTGAAAGAGAGGGAAAGCAGATTTGGATTAATGTGGAGTATAGAATCTTTCAAAATTATGCAAAATTTACTCTACTATTGGACATGTTTGGTGTGATTACAAGCATAATAAGAAGGATGACAAGAAGATAGATGGCAAGATGTCTAAGTCACAAGAAGGAAACCTGAGTGGTAAGTAGTTTCAGGCTGCCCCTAGGCGGTTGGATAAACCTATGCCATCTAGGCGTGCCTCGATTATGAATGTTGACACAGTTGAGATTGAGGCAGTGGTTACTTAGGTGATTGAGGCTGCAGCTATCGCGATGATTGAGGCTACGGCTAATGAGGTTTTTGAAAAAGAGCCAGAAAATTCTGATTTGGTTCAAGAGCTAGATAATCCTTAGAGTTCTAAATTAGGGAATGCTTTTACATCTAAAATGGGGAATGACCTAATTAATACCTTGGAGATAGTAAACTTAATTATAGATCTTGGAGCTAAGGAAACTAAAGTTAGTAACTCGATTGATGGCCATTTTACCGAAGTCACTTCGGATGAGGTTGAACAAGAGGACTTTGATTCAGATTATTCACAACCTGAGAGAGGTGTCCTAGGCTCTTGGGCGCATTCTACGAAACGAGAAGAGGCAAAAATGAAAAACAAGGCAAAGTAGTTTACACCTGTTAGGCAATATTTTCGTTCTTTTCATGCGATGATAGTTTTTGGCGTGAGATGGATGAGGGAGACAATATCCAACTCCCAAGGAAACAAAGGGTATCGGTCGCCGCCAAAGAACAGGCCAAACGAGAGCGCATGGAGATAGCTAAACGGGAGCGTAAACCTCCACAAAAGTTTTCTTCTAGTTGATAGTTTTTTTGTTTTCTGCCATTATGGTTGTTTGATTTTATTTACTTTTTTATATTTTTTATTTTCTTTAATAAAATGGGCCTAAGGGAGGGTTTTTGATGGTGGTGGGGCTGTCCGCTTGGCTTTTCCTCTCACTGGGTAAATTCAATAAAAAAAATTTGATTAAGGAATCATTACAACGCAAGAATAAGGAACAAATTAATTTGTATTTAATGGTGCAGTATAAAGTTATTTATATTATTCATTAAATTAAATTAAAAGAATTAAGGGGGCTTTCGGTTGACACTAGGGTAACGAAATGGAATAAAGAAAGGGAATGGAAAGGAATGGAAAGTAAAAGTGTTTAATTTTATAATGTGCTTGGACGAAAAGGAACAAAATTCCCCTTAACTCTTTTTTGTTGTTTGGTTCAAACGGGTAATCAGTTCATTCTCGTTTTAATTTCTATGACCAAATGGAGCAATTTTGCAAAATCAATTTACATGAGAATCATCCCTTGAACTTAGAACATCTGAAATTAATTGTAGTGATTTTGCAAAATAAAAAATTGCTTTACTCTGCTAAACATCAAATGCAAGAAATTACCCATTTGTTGTGTTGGAGAAATGTAGAGGAATTATGGAATATCGATAGAACAAAGAATACTCTTAATTCATAACAATTGCTCTTATTTTCTCTTTATGCGCATACACTTTAATTCGATCTCACTTTTATTTGATAGAAGGAATTGATTTTGTTTTGTGGAATTTTTGAAATGAATACAAATGACAAATCAAAGCCCTATTTAAAGTACATACAAGATCTACCTACAAGGCAATAAAATAAATAAAATTTAATTCTGAATTAATTTTATTTCCTTAATTGCCTCATATAGTTCACGTTTTATTTGAATGGGAAGTGATGATGATTCTTTCCCAATAATTCTAAATATTGTATATAGTTCTCCCGAATCCAAATGGAAATATCCGGACAAAGATCAAGACACAAGTCATCGATTGAACAAACTAATAACCTAAGCACTAGAGGAAATCATCCGGACAAAGTTTGGAAAGGAAACAAACTTCTGTCCCTCAAGACCAGCATCCGGAAGAACTGATTGAAGTTATCTCCGGAAGAAAGATCCGGAGCAAATAGGTCCAAAAGACATTCGGAAGACCATATTTGAAATCTAAGGAAAGTCTCATATATAACTTTCCCTTTACCTTTTTGGTCTATGAAAGTCAAAGATCCTTTCCCCAAGACAAAGACAAAATGACAGCTTGCATATTTTAGAAAAAAGTTAAAAGGGTCTGACACCGAACAGAGAAAAGCTAACTACTTTTTCTCCTAGACCAATAAAGGCGCGCATGGAGCTCACATCATAAAGTAATTGGTATGAAAGTTGGTGCATCACAAAATGACAATCCAAAGTTTTCAAATGGATCAAAATACAGTCTAACGAATTGATCAATGGATTCGGAAGCTCCACATCATGACCTGATCAAGGGTGAAGATTGAATGAAAGCTCACCAACCACAAACGGCTACATTTATGATCAAAGCCTATAAAAAGAGCTCTTCACCAAATGAGAAGGTCAACTGATTGATTTACAAAAGCAAGTAACAAAGCAACAATTATTCAATCAGTTGATATAATCCCTCCAAGAACCCTTAATTCAAAATCTATTTGTAAGGACTCCCAAGCGAAACTATAAACTTGAGGAACTCCAAAAACCAACCCTTTGTGAAAAACCAAAGTGTGAGAATCTCCAACTTGGGTAAGTTGCGAGATTGGGATATAACTTGAAGTAGTGCTTTGAGTGAGATCTCCCTGTAGGACTCAGCTTATATTTAAGGTAGAAGGCTAAGTGGTATATCCTACTAAAGATAAGAGGACTCAGCTAGAAGTTAGTGCTTCTAGTGGTATATCCTACTTCCGAAAGGGGCTACCATCCAGAGACAAATTTGTAAGGCTTGATTCCTACCAGTTGGAAAGGAATTCACTAGTGGACAAGCTCGGAGGAAGGAAACTCCGGGGACTAGATGTAGGCGGGGCCGAACTAGTATAAAATACTTGTGTTTGATTTTCTTTCTCCTTTACTTAATTGCACACATTTGCATCATCCAGAACCATCTTCTGGATCATAATCAAACATGCTATACTAAGACTTTTCTAAGTCTTCTAATTTCGTGAAAAAGGCCATTCATCCCCTCTGCCCTTATAAATACTCTCACAAGGACTAATAAGTGGTATCAGAGCAAGTGCTCAAACTAGAGATCTAACAATCTTGAGCTAAAGGTTCATTTAATTTGATTCATATATCAAAATGAGTTTCTAAAACTCACAACTCCTTCGCGAGGGTATGCCTGTTACCCGTCCTCCACTCTTCACCGGTGAACACTACACGTTCTGGAAAAATCGAATGAAGAACTTCATCCAATCCCAAAGTATGCAAGCATGGTTAGTTATTAAAGATGGCCCTTATGAACCTACTTATAAAGTAGAGGGTATGACTATCCGAAAGCCATCCAGCTTATGGAAGGACAATGACTTTAAAAAATTGCGTGAAAATGCAAATGCTATTAACATGCTTCATGGTGCTCTTAGTGTAGTTGAATTTAACAGGATATCCCGATGTGAGACTATAAAAGAGATATGGGAGAGGCTGGAGGTAACCTATGAAGGAACTACCAAAGTAAGAGAAGCCAAGCTTGATCTACTCCAATAAAAGCTTGAGTCCTTTAAGATGGAGCCTAAAGAATCAATCAGCAACATGAACACTAGATACACAAATCTAGTAAATGAATTGAAAAGGCTGGGGAAGGAGATTTCAGAAGTAGAAATGGTCAAGAAAGTGCTCCAGAGTATCACCAAGGAATGGGATAATAAAAAGACTGCCATTGAGGAAGCTCATGAATTAAATTTTTACAGCTATGATAAACTCATTGGCAATCTTCTAACCTAAAAATTATCCTTAGAGAGATACAGCCAACAAGAAAAGAAACCTAAGGAGAAAAAGAAGGCCATTGCTCTTAAGGCAGAATCCACTAGATCAGCCTCATCCGGAGAGGAAGAGCAAATTGATGAATCAATGAGCACCAAAGATCAACTTGCTCTACTGACCAGAAGGCTAAATTGATTCATAGAAAAGAAAGATAGAAGGAAATCAAAGAGTATAAATCTCAGAGACCAAGAGAAGGCACCTCTAAAAGAGGTAAGCCTAGAAGGAATCCGGAAGAAAAGAAAGATTCGGAGAAAGACGCTGCCTATTTCAAATGTGGTGAAAAAGTCCACTTCAGAACAAAGTGCCCCAAGCACAAAAGAACCAAGAAGTTCAAAAAGAAGGCCATGGTTGCTACTTGGAGCAACAGTGAAGAAAGCAACAGCTCATCTTCAGCAGAAGAAGAGGAGACAGCTAACTGTGCATTCATGGCTCTGACTGAACTGAAAGCAGACCAATTCGGAAGGAATGCCTCTAAGCAAGAAACAGTGCAAATCGAAGAATCATAATCAGATACAGCAAACACTAACGTAAACTCTTGCTCTAATTCGGCCTCTAACTTTGATCTTGGAAAAGCTCTTTCTATTGTTATCACGGGAGTAAAGAAGAATGCAAAAGCCATCAAATCTCTGAAAAGAGCAATACTAGAATTGGCTGAAGATGCTGAGGTAATGGCACAAGACATCAATCTGGTTAGAGCAACCAAGCATATTGATGTAGTAGAAGAACACTTCCTGAGGAATCAAGTCCAGATTCTCAATGCAAATGTAATGGGATTGGATAGAGAAGTCAATCTATTAAAGGAAGCATCCAAGAAGAAACCTAAAATGAAGGATCCAAGAAGAGATAATCCTCCTCCTCCTCAGAACAGGGTTCAAAGGAACCCAAATCAAAAGATAAATAGAGTTAGCAGGCAGCCACAAGCTCAAAAATATACTGCTACTCAGAAGGTAAAGGCTAAGGCGGCTATACAACCAACAACGTATCAAACAAAGAAGAAATTATAAAGCTAAAGTAGTGCCTCCAACCAACTTCTGGATTTATACTGGACCATCTACTAGTGTACAAGAAGCTGGGCATAAAGGCAACTATAGAAGGAAGGATCAGCGAGAAGCAAAAGCAAAACATACCCATTTTAGGGTGCAGGTTTTATGGAAAAAATAATCATATTACTAAATCATGTAGATTAAAAAATGGTTATTATGATACTTATCCTTAGCCTGAGATGGTTATTAACCTGAGAGGACCCAAATCTGATTGGGTACCCAAATCCATTTGATCTGTTTTGCAAGTATACCTTAGATCTACAGTGGATCAACACACTTGGTATATTGAAAGTGGATGCTCAAGGCACATGAAAAGTGATGAGAACGCCTTCATCACATTAACTCGGAAGAAGGGAAGCAAAGTAAGCTTTAGAGACAATCAAAAGGGACAAATCAATGGTCATGGAACCATTGGATCTGGATTTAAGATTGAAGATGTCTCACTAGTTGATGGAATGAAATTCAACCTGCTAAGTGTGGCCCAATTACGTGATAAAGGAAGAAAAGTCACATTTGACTCCGGAGACTGCTTAATTTATGATAGTAAGTCTAATTAACTTATTCTTTACACACCTAGAGTAAGTAATGTCTATTCTGTAAACATTAAAAATGATAATAAGAATATATGCTTGGTGTCTAAAGAAGAAGAATCATGGCTATGGCACCGGAGGTTGGGACATGTAAGCATGAACCTCCTGTCCAAATTAGCCAAAAAGGAATTAGTTGTGGGTCTGCCTAAGGTTGCTTTTATTAAGGATCATCTATGTACTGCATGCCAACTAGGAAAATAGCATAAGAAAGTTTCCCTTCCATCTCATACATTCCTTCGAAAAGAGTACTTGAGCTCTTACATATTGATCTCTTTGGTCCAATTAAGCCACTGAGTTTAGGTAGAAGAGAATACACCATGGTCATTATAGATGACTATTCTCGATATACCTAGGTTCTCCTGCTAACAAGCAAGGATGAAGCTTTTAACCAATTCTCCAAAACATTTATTCGGATAGAAGTAGAACAGGGGATATGCATTGCATGCATCTGGAGTGACAATGGTGGAGAGTTCAAAAATAAGCATTTTGCTGACTTTTATGACTTCAAGGGCATTGAATACAACTTATTTGCCCTCAATAGAATGGAGTGGTTGAGAGAAAGAACAGGACCATAGTAGAAATGGCTAGAACAATGCTTGCTAAAAATTATTTGCAAAAATATTTCTAGGGTGAGGCCGTAAACACAGCATGCTACATCTTAAATAGAGCTCTCTTTAGAAAGACCATAGAAAAGACCCTATATGAAATCTGGAAGGGAAGAAAACCCAAAATTGGATACTTCAAAGCATTCAGGTGTAAATGCCACATCCTTAATAATAGAGAGCAATTAGGAAAATTTGATCCTAAATTTGATGAAGTAGTTTTCCTCGGCTACTCAACACATAGTAAGGCTTACAGAGTCTTTAATAAATGAACCCAAACTATGGTAGAGTCTATATATGTGGATTTTGATGAGACTAACACTGCAGGAAAGAAAAGCTACACTCCAGAAGATAAAGTTCCAGAAGTTGAAAAATCTGGAGAAAAGGAGGAAGCAGGAATTCTTGATTCATTTCAAATCAAGAAGTACAAAGAGGAAGACGAAGGAATATCCTTTGATCCAGAGATAGAACAAGTCAATCTCAATCCACAGGGGATTGACTTTAATGAAGGAGTAGTTGAAATTGAAG
Source organism: Euphorbia pulcherrima (assembly GCA_947683365.1). Taxonomy (NCBI): domain Eukaryota; kingdom Viridiplantae; phylum Streptophyta; class Magnoliopsida; order Malpighiales; family Euphorbiaceae; genus Euphorbia; species Euphorbia pulcherrima. The sequence continues at coordinate 16,747,785 of CANTUS010000013.1, read as the reverse complement.
TGGAGCAAGTCCAAGTTCAACATGAAGGCCTGGAAAGGGAGATCCAGACCCATAAAGATCATTCCATCAAAAATATTCTGGATGATGTTCAGAATCCAGTTAGAACCAGAGGTTAGCTCAACTAGATGATAAGCCATGCTGCTTTTATCTCTCTCATAGAGCCAAAGAAATTTCAAGAAGCTGAAGGGGATGAAAGTTGGATGATGGCGATGCAGGAAGAGCTAGATCAATTCACTAGGAATGATGTATGGGATCTTGTGCCCCCTTCAAAAGGAAAATCAATTATAGGCACTAAATAGGTGTTCCGAAACAAACTTGATGAATCCGGAGTAGTAGTAAGAAACAAGGCAAGACTAGTTGCCCAAGGATACAACCAGCAAGAAGGAATTGATTTTGAAGAAACTTTTGCCCCTACAGCTAGACTGGAAGCAATCTGGATCCTATGTGCTTTTACATCATTCATGGGGTTCATATTATACCAAATGGATGTCAAAAGTGCATTTCTAAATGGTGTCATTCAAGAAGAAGTATATATCAAGCAACCACCCAGATTTGAAGATCCAAAGATCCGGATCATGTCTACAGACTAAAGAAAGCTCTCTATGGATTAAAGCAAGCTCCAAGAGCCAGGTATAAAAGATTAACCTCATTCCTTATATCCAAGGAATATACTAGAGGCAGGGCAGATACCACACTCTTCATTAAGAAGAAGAAAAATGATATTATTCTAGTCCAGATCTATGTGGATGATATCATTTTTGGAGCTACTGATGAAAAGATATGCAAAGAATTCAGCTCTCAAATGTAGAAGGAATTTGAGATGTCCATGATGGGAGAGCTCAACTTCTTCCTTGGTCTACAAATCAAACAAAGTCTAGATGGGATCTTCATTAATCTATCAAAATACACCAAAGAGATCCTAAAGAAGTTTGAAATGGACAACAGCAAGCCTATGTCCACTCCAATGGGTTCAATACAATCTTATCCAGGGACTGTGAAGGAGAAGAGCTTGATTAGAAGCTTTATAGAGGAATGATTGGCTCACTCCTATACTTAACAGCCAGCAAACCTGACATACACTATGCAGTATGCTACTGTGTAAGGTATCAAGCCAATCCCAAGGATTCTCATCTCAAGGCAGTTAAAAGAATCCTTAGATATCTCCTAGGAACCACTGAAGTTGGGTTATGATATCCTAGTAATGGAGACTTCACACTCCAAGGGTTCATTGATGCAGACTATGGTAGAGATACTCTTGAGAGAAAAAGTACATCCGGAGGATGCCATTTCCTTGGAGATTGCTTAGTCTCATGGTATAGCAAGAAGCAAACTTCAGTTGCCTTATCCACCACAGAAGCAGAGTATATGGTAGCTAGAAGCTGTGTTGCTCAACTCCTATGGATCAAACAATAACTTGAAGATTATAGAGTGCAATCTGGATGTGTGGATGTAATGTATGACAACAAAAGTGCTATTGATGTGTCAAAGAATCTGGTGCTCCATATCAGGATGAAGCATGTCAACATAAGGGATCACTTCATCTGAGATTATTTAATGAAGAAGGATGTTGCATTGGTATATGTCCCAACCAATGAACAGAGAGTTGATATCTTTACTAAACCACTAAGTAAAGATCAATTTGGGAAACAGAGAGAATCAATTGGTATATCAAATCTAATTTAGAAAACCTCTGGAAGATAGTTTTTAAACCAAGCCGGATCCTGAGATAAAAACTCACTCCAGAAGATAAGGAGTATTGGGAAGATCTATTCCGGAAGTTTGCCACGTCAGCAGATAAAGATGACATATAGCAGTAAAAGTCCATAAAGGTAACTATTACTTTTTGAATTTCAAAAGTCCATTAGCAGTTACACGCACGGTAAATACATCAGTTAATTCAAAAATAAACCGTTCCCATGCTCCAGTTAAATTGATTTCACCTCTCTCCAAAAAATCCGACTGCCATGTCATCAATCCAATCAAAACAGCCGGAGTCCGGATTACCAATATGCCCTCACTTTAGAAAATTCTATATAAACCCCTCAAAATCCCTTCTCTTCTTCATGTGAGCAGCTACTCTACTGTTATCCTACAAAAATTCAAACCTAAAACTCCATCTCTCAAAATCTCTCAACAATGGCAGCCACAAACACCTCCAACACCCTCAAAATCCTACCTAGAAGAAATTTCTTTCAAGTATCTGACTTGAAGGATACTGATTTTGAACCTCTATATCTCAAAACCTCCGACTTCGTTATCCCTGCTGATCATCTAGGTGATGATTACCTATTCAGAACTCCTCCTTTCTTCACCCTGATTGAAGATCAAAGTCTGGGTGATCTGCTAAAGATAAATTACCCTACCTACCCAAACTGGTGAAAGAGTTCTTCTCAAATCTCAATGCTCACAACCATTTTCATGCCTTACGCATTGAATGAAGGTGATAATTCCCACTCCTAAATTCTTTGAGAAGAATCCGCACATGAAGAACTCCAGAATAGTGTTAAGAAAAGATAGGGAAGAGATTGGAGTTGTGTACGATTCCAAACTATGGCTCTAAAAGAACTACTTTAGCGATAAATTCTCAACGTACTTCCCTAGAATGCCCAGATTCCTATAGCACGTTCTGGCTAAGCTCATCCTAATAAGGAAGGGGTTATTGACTACAGTTTCTTCCCTCCAGCACTGTATCCTACGGTACTGGGTTAGAAGTGTGGAAGTAAACTGGCCAGTCTTGATCATTCACTATCTCAAGACACATGTAAACTCACATGGCGCCTTGATTATAAGAATTCTACAATCAGTGGAAGTGGATCTGATCGGATTTAAAGGCATTCATGGAAAGCCCATCCTTGAGAAGAATTTCCTCCATCTTTGCTTTGATGAGGAATGGGATGAAGAGAAGGCAAAACTAAAAAGGGATGAGTGAAAATTAAATCTCGGAAGATAGTTGTTTCGGAAGAGGAGGCTCCTATTTCTAAAGGCCTAGAACCACCAAAGCCAAGGCCAAAAAGTAAGTTGAAGTGGTTCCGAAAGAGATTAATGAGGACTCTCAGCCCCTTACTCAAATCCTAAGCTCAGAAAATCCAAGACCCAGGGGCAAACTGATTAAAACTATAGCTAAGAAGGGTCAGCTTGCGCTTATTATAGGTCTACCTCAAATTGCTATAAAAGCAATTGAAGTTGAAAGGAGGAAAGCCAAGAGAGTATTGGCTAAAATGAAAGAGGAGGAAGACGATGAGGAAACAAAGGATAAGGCTCCTCCTCAAAAGCAGATCAGGAGAAAAGGACTCACTTTTAATGAGGCCCTTCCTGCCCAAGAAAAGAAAGCCAGTGAAGGTAGAAGGCTAGCTGGAATAATCCTGAATGAGGAAGCTAAGTAGTATAGGGAAAAAGCTGCTGTGGAAAAAGCTAAGTCCAGCAAAGGGAAAAATGTTCCCAAGGAATCAGAAATTATAGGGAAAGATGATGAGCAATACGACATCACCCAAGCAGCAATAAAGGACAACAATTAAATCAATAAGGGGAGAACAACTGAAGGACCCAGAGAATCATCTCGAGTTCCCCCAATTCTAGTGGATCCAAAAGATATGGATGCCCTATCAAAGATTCCAGAATCTGATGTATTTATCTTTGCTGATAGAATAGGACCACTTCTAGAAAATCTGCTTGGATTCAGTAATGAAATCATTAATCTTGAAAGTCCTAAAAAGGCACTAGAGAAGGCCGTTGAGGAAAATGCCAACATGCCTAAGGGAGAAAAAGAAAGTCCTAAAAAGCCAGTTGTAGGGGTGGTTGAGGACAGTTCTAACCATCCAAAGGCAAGGCTGGAAGAAGAAAAGAAGGATGATGTAGACCATCAGGACTAGATACTACAAACCACAGAGGTAACCCCTGATCGTCTTCTTCTCAATTCTAATCTTGAAGAGCACAACTTAGCAAGAGTCTCTCATAATGTAGCTAAGGATATAGTGCCAAACCCAGATGCAATAACTCCAGACGAGGGAGAGAGTCTGAGTTCCAAAGGGCATACTTCTGAAGTTGATCCTATGGGTGAGGCTCACCCGGAGGAAAGGATGGAAGAAAAGTCTGAAGAAGGTAGCAAGGACGAAACCACCTCCAGCTCATCTGATGAGGAATTCCCTCCAAGGGTTCCAGCCATGAGGGTACCTGCCAATAACACCGCAAAATCCAAAGTTACAACTGCACTTCAACTACTAAAGGAGGTTGCTAAGGAGGAAAGTGAAGAGGGCTATGTGAAGCAGAGTTTGAGCACCATATGCGCTCATCTTCGAGGAGTTGAGAAGGAATTGCTCAGGTGCAAAACTAATAATGCACTCCAAAAGGATTTGGGTGAGATCAAAGCGAGTTTGAAATGTCTCCCCAAAATTGAGCAACAAGTCATGAACTTCCTAACTCCTGGAGTTATAGCAGCAGCTTCCTTATCTGAAATCCAGCCACTTCTAAATGAGCTGAAAGAAAACGCCTCTCACTCAAATTGAAATTCCAGTTAAGCTAATAATTTAGCCTCTATTAACTGTGCAACAGTCCTAAAAAGAATGTCCTCATCTGCCACTGATCTATCTATAGAAATCAAGGAATACATTAATTCCATGTTTGAAAACTTGACAAAATTCATGGAAGATAGAGATCTAAAACCTACTCTACTGAACCTAGAGACTAATCAGCAAGTAACTCAGAAAACGCTTGCCAACTTTATAGATAAAACCATCCCTAAGCTCAAAGAGAAAATCTTAGATGATATGGGTAATGAGATGCCGGCTAGGAACTCCGATATTGAGCAAACAATAAATGAATGGAAGAAGACTGTCTCTAAAGAAATAAAAGATTAGACAGAGTCTATCCACAACATCCAATTCTGGGCCTTAGTGATGAAATCACCTTCCTTCAAGCAGGAATAAATAAATTATCTATCTCCGAATTATCCTTGTCTTTGGCTATTCCAGAAAGTCAGCTAATTCCTGTCCTGCACAATCTTGTTCAAGCTATAGGGGACTCAGGGTTCATGAGCCAAAAAGGTATGACTACTCTTACTAAGGCCATGTTTCCTTATTTTGATCCCAAGGACCAAGAGCACATTCTATTCCTCAAGTCTCACAATCCTATGATCAACTCCGGAGGCCCCTTCGTCCTTATTATTTGACTCCGCCCATAGTGGATCATATTATTGATAAGCGGGCAAAAGGCAATAAAGGCTACTCTATTGACTCCTCTACCTGGCAGCAATCTTGGGACAAGCGTACCTATATGGTTATTGATCCCCTTGATGGAAGCAAAAAGGGGGAGGAAGATAAGAGTCATCAAGGAGAAGGAAAATGCTGCAAGTCCAAAAGAGTGGTCCATCCGGAGAGATAGTTAAGCTAGCTAGATAATCTTGTAATACTCATGTAATAGCTAGACTCACTTTATATGTATTTTTGTAACTTATAATACTGAACTTCATGATGTTAACCACTATTAACAGCAGAAGTATATATGAAGTGAAACATTCTTAACTATCAAAACAATCGCTTCTAAAGTACAATCTATAATTATACTAAAAAAAACTTAGAAGTAAGAATCATAAAACTATGGGGGGGTTAGGATGCTAAAATTATGGGGGAGCCATTGTAAAAGACTAAGTAATAAAAAATTATAATTAGTTCATTCACCCATGCTTAGATGACTTAGTTTTTTTATTTCCATCAAATGGGGGAGATTGTTGGAAAACAATGATCTAACAATGATCCGGATAAAAATCTAAAACAAATCCAAATTAAGTTTGAAAGAAACAAAAATAATGTATATAGTTCTCCCAAATCTAACTGGAAATATCCGGACAAAGATCAAGATACAAGTCATCCATTGAACAAATTAATAACCTAAGCACAAGAGGAAATCATCCGAACAAAGTTTGGAAAGGAAACAAACTACTGTCCCTCAAGACCAGCATCCAAAAGAACTGATTAAAGTTATCTCCAAAAGAAAGATCCGAAGCATATAGGTCCAAAAGACATCCGGAAGACCTATATTTGAAATATAAGGAAAGTCTCAAATATAACTTTCCCTTCACCTTTTTGGTCCATGAAAGTCAAAGATCCTTTCCCCAAGACAAAGACAAAATGATAGCTTGCATAGTTCAGAAAAAAGTCAAAAGGGTCTGACACCGGACAGAGAAAAGCTAACTACTTTTTCTCCTAGACCAATAAAGGCGCGCGTGGAGTTTACATCATAAAGCAATTGGTATGAAAGTTGGTGCATCACAAAATGACAAGCAAAATGATCACTAACAACTTTTTAGCCTCAATCCCAAGATTTCAAACGGATCAAAATACAGTCTAATGAATTGATCAATGGATCCGGAAGATCCACATCACGACCTGATCATGGGTGAAGATTGAATGAAAGCTCACTAACCACAAACGGCTACATTTATGATCAAAGCCTATAAAAGGAGCTCTGCACCAAATGAGAAGGTCAACTGATTGATTTACAAAAGCAAGTAACAAAGCAACACTTATTCAATTAGTTGATATAATCCCTCCAAGAACCCTTGATTCAAAATCTGTTTGTAAGGACTCCCAAGTGAAACTATAAACTTGAGGAACTCCAAAAACCAACCCTTTCTTAAAAACCAAAGTGTGAGAATCTCCAACTTGGGTAAGTTGAGAGATTGGGATATAACTTGAAGTAGTGCTTTGAGTGAGATCTCCCTGTAGGACTCAGCTTAGATTCAAGGTAGAAGGCTAAGTGGTATATCCTACTAGAGATAAGAGGACTCAGCTAGAAGTTGGTTCTTCTAGTGGTATATCCTACTTCCGGAAGGGGCTACCATCCGGAGACAAATTTATAAGGCTTGATTCCTGGCAGTTGGAAAGGAATCCACTAGTGGACAAGCTCGGAGGAAGGAAACTTCAGGGACTGGACGTAGGTGGGGCCGAACCAGTATAAAATACTTGTGTTTGATTTTCTTTCTCTTTTACTTAATTGCACACATTTGCATCATCCGAAACCATCTTCTGGATCATAATTAGACACGCTACACTAAGACTTTTCTGAGTCTGCTAATTCCGCGAAAAAGGGCCATTCACCCTCCTCTGCCCTTATAAATACTCTCATAGGGACCAACATGCCTTTCTTGAATTTAAATTAATCATTTCAACACTCCCCCTTAAGCTTAATTCTCGGTTTGTCGATAAGACTATTCCAAGCTCTCGGTGCTTGCTTGAGTTTGTACAATGCCTTCTTCAGCTTTAACCCTTTTTCTTCATGACCTTTGATAATGTAACGATTGAATATAGATATCTTACTCTAAGTATCCATTTAAAAATGCTGACTTGACATCCATTTGGTGGATCTTCCATCCATTTTGTGCAGCAGCTGAGATCACCAGTATAATGGTCTTCATTCTTGCGATAGGTGCAAACACTTCATCATAGTCAATATCGGGTTTTTGACTATAGCTCTTTGCAATGAGCCTTGCTTTGTGTCGAACGATTTTTACATTTAGATCCTTCTTTGCCTTGAAAACCCTTTTGACTCCTATGGGCTTTTTCTCAGCTAGAAGTTTGGTCAACTCCCATGTCTCGTTCTTCTCAATTGCATTGATATCCTCTTCCATGACTTTTCTCCAATTTTCATCTTTTATAGCCTCTTCAATGTTAGTGGGCTCACTATCAATATGATGGCAGTAGAGACTTAATTCTTCACCAAGCTCTCTAGTTGCATCATAAAGATCTTCAATTCATCGAAACTTTCTCGGTCTTTGTCTAGGACTTTCACTTTCATCATCTTCTTTTCTTGGAGATGCAACTGAAATATGATTTCTTGTTGATGTTATGGTTGGTTCCTCTGCATCACTATCTTTACTTTCATCCACGGGAAAAGGATAAAAACTATAGTTATTCTTGTCATCGTTCAATTCCCAAACTGCTTCATTATCAATAGTTACGTCCCTACTGATGATCATATTTCTCGTGTCAGGATCGAACATCTTGTAACCTTTTAAAAATTTTGAGACGAACAAGTACTTTTTGCTTTTCTCGTCCATCTTTCTCCTTTCTTCAACGACAACATGAACATGTGCAACACTCCCAAAAACATTAAAATGAGAGATATTGGGCTTTCTCCCACTCTATGCTTCTTGGGGTGTCATATCTGAGATGCTTGTTATTAGGGACCTGTTCAAGATGTAGACCGCATAATCAACTACTTTTGCCCATAGCTTATTGGGCATATTCTTGCACTTTAGCATGCTTCTCATCATATTCATCACTATTCTATTCTTTCTTTCAATAACACCATTTTATTGTGGCAATCTCGGGACTGACAGGAACTGACGGATTCCATAATGCTCATAGAATTTTTTAAATTCATTTGATGTGTATTCTTCCCCTCTATCGGATCTTACAGCTTTGATGTAATAGCCTCTTTCTTTCTCCACTAACGCCTTAAACTTCTTGAAAGCTCTAAAAACTTCTGACTTCTCCTTCAAAAAGTAAACCCAAGTCTGCCTGCTATAATTATCAATGAATAGCAAGAAATAATTACTGCCTCCCAATGATGTTGGTTTTATTTGTCCGCAAACATCAGTATGAATGAATTCAAGGGGTGCCTTTGCTCTCAACATAGACTCCTTTGGAAAAATTGTTCCGGATTGTTTTCTAATAAGACATCCTTCACAAAGCTAATGAGGTTCATCAATCGGGGGATGACCATTGATAAGGTGGTATTTGTACCATGTAAACACTAGTCAATTAACCCTGAAATCACCACATTTATGATAAATTTGTGTGACTTATTGTTGTTTTTGATAAATTTCTAGATCACTACTGGATGCAGCAATGTCACTGCCAAAGAACAAGAGAGTGAACAAAAAATGGAGCAGAGTGAGCAGGAGGCTGGATCGCATGAGGACAAAGATATCGACGCTCAGAAAAGGGAGGGAAAATGACTTGAAAACCATCCTTCTAGAAGACTTTTTGGTTGAGTCAGTAAAGAAATGCAAGTAGATGATAGTGAAAAGCATCTTTAAGTGGTGGATCAATGACACACGTAACACCTAGCCCCTCAAGTTGCAATTTACTTAATTAACTGAACTCTTATCTTCTAGAAGCTCTTTTATGATTGGTTGAATTATATTTTATGCAAGGTGGCACATCTAGATTCTTCCACCTTGCACTATAAATTGGATAAAAGTCTCTCTTTTGAGACACCAACTACGGTCAAGCCTTTCTATTAGCTAACTTTTTTATACAAGCTTTATTAGTATAATATATCTTTGCATTATATTCATCTCTTCTGGAATTTCTTTGGGTTTTTCCGCCATTTTTATGTGTAACTAAGTCCTTAGTAAGCCTAGCCAGTAAAGCAAGCAGAATTCATGGTATGATCTTCCCAATTCCTTTATTTTAGCATTATTTATTGTGGATTGCTTTGTGTTGAACTTAATTCTTATAAGTAAGGCCTAATTTATGTTAAAGTGTAACAAGAGGAACTAAAGGGTGAATTGTACACTAAGATTAAGTAAAGGCTAGCTCATATTGAGTGATGCAAGAGGAACCGAAACGTGAATTGTAACACTAACTAAAACACATGGCACATATCTAAGAGGAACTAAAAGGTGAATTAGATATGCTAGGAAGTTTCTTTAAGATAATGCTTGAATGAAACTTAATGCTTAAGGTTTTACTTGCACGGAGAAATCACACAAGTAAGCTTTAAAGAACTAGGCACGGGGAAACTACGACTAGTACATAAGACATACAAGAAACCTAGATCCTTAGGTGCCAATGTGTTAAAGTACGGGTGATCATTCATGTATCTGCGTGCTTACTGGTTATGCTTGCCTCGTTATAAATCTGTTGGTAGTAATCATTCATAGTGATCATTTTTGCTTCCCCACTTTTATTTTACTTTTAGCTTTACAATTAATATCAACTCACTCAACATTGAACTTAGAATCACTAATTTGCATTTTAATTTAAAGTATTTCCCTTGCTCCCTATGGAATACAACCTTATACTTGCCACTTACTATTAATCACGTCCTAGTGCACTTGCTAGATCACACTCTTTTAGCAGACAACAAGTTTTTAGCACCGTTGTTGGGGAGCAATGTGTGAAGTATTTTAATTTTTCCTGTAAATTTGTGCGTTTAATCTGTTTATTGCCATTTATGAAGGAATTCTTGTATTAGTGGCAATCATTATTGTATGTATAGAGTTGGTCGCCCCCTAATCCCATTAGATCCTGAAATAGAAAGTACTTGTTGTAGATTAAGCGGAGTAGCTAGAAGAAGTTGTAGACAACAAAGGTTAGCTGATGCAACCAATCCACCAAATGTTAATGGACCCGCAGAAGGAAAAGACGAGGTTAACTTGCCTCCACAAAGGCAAACACTTAAAGAATATAGTAAACCATCAACTGAGGGACACTCTTCTTACATTGTGATACCCAATGAAGGGAACAACATCTTTGAGATCAAAGCCTTTATGATCCAAATGCTCCAGGAAGCTGTTCAATTTGGAGGCTTGCCAGGAGAAGATCCTAATTCTCAGATCCAAGAATTTATGACTCTATGTGATACCTTTCGCACAAATAGAGCAATCTCAGATGATATGATCAGACTCAAGCTTTTCCCTTTCTCTTTAAGGGACATGGCTAAAAATTGGCTGAAAAATCTTCAGCCCGGATCCATAAGAACATGGGATCAGTTGGCATAAGCATTTCTTACTAAGTACTTCCCACCAAGGCAAGCAATCAAACTTAGCAATGAGGTGACTCATTTCTTGCAGCAACCAGATGAATCTTTGTCCGAGGCATGGGAAAGATACACGGAGCTACTAAGAAGAGTGCCAAATCATCAAATCCCACTCTGGATGCAAATGCAAAATTTCTACAATGGATTGCATGATCAACACAAGATCTAAATTGAATCCATAGAAATGGTGATCCTGAAGAGCTTGCCCTCAAAGAGCTTCATGAGCTCATTGAAAGGTTGGTTAACACTAGCTATAAATGACACTCAGTTCGGGAAGAAATAAGTAAGAATAAAGAGTTAGAATCTGTTACCAAGCTCTCAGAGATGATGGACCTGGTTTTAAAGCAACTTGCCAAGCAAAATGTCTCGGCAATCTCAAATACACAACCAATTTATAATTTTTGTGGTGGCAACCATAGAAATATTGATTTTGATACTCCTCTTAACCAAGAGTAGTGTGATTACGTTAGGAACAAACCTAGGAACAATCCATTTTCAAACACATACAATCCTAGCTGGCGTAACCATCCCAACTTTTCATGGAGTAACCAAAACAAGCAAATTCCTTACCAGCAATGACAGAACAAATTTTCACAGCAGCAACCAAACCAAGCAGTACAACAACCAAACCCATCTCAGCAATCAAAGAATTCTGAGATTGAGGAGACAAAGGACATGATGATGCAATTTATGAAGCAAACACAGACTTCTATTAAGAATTTGGAGACATAATTCCAACACTTACCACCATCGTCACTCCCAAAAATAAAGGAGTAATGCTAAGCAATACAGAACCCAATCTAAGAGAGGAGTGCAAAGCTATTACCATGAGAAGTGGTAAGAATTATGAAGTTACTAACCCTATGGTTGTGGATCAATGTGTAGGTAAGAAGAATGAAGTGGCTGAAACCACTAAAAATCAAATTGAAGACAGTGACCAACCTAAAATTGAAGAGCAAGCACAACCTGCCTCCAATCAATAGCAATCACAGCCAATAACTGACCCAGAGCAACTAAAAGAAAGTGAACCTGTGGTCACCACTAAAGAATAACCAATGATCACCACCAAGGAGTCCATTCCTGAGAAGCAACCAATTCCAACTTACCAACCAAGGATTCCCTATCCTCTAAGAGCCAAGAAACATGAAATGGCTAAGCAATTTGATAAATTTTTAGAAGTCTTTAAGAAAATTCACATTAACATTCCTTTTGCAGAAGCACTTACACAGATGCCCATGTATGTGAAATTCTTGAAGGACTTGCTGGCAAACAAGAAGAAACTGGAAAATGTGGCCATTGTTCGATTGAATAGAGATTGCTTCTCTATTATCCAAAGTAGGCAACCCTTGCCTAAGAAATAAAAAGATCCAAGGAGTTTATCTATTCCTTGCTCTATTGGTAACTTAAATATTGACAATGCCCTTTATCACTTAGGAGCAAGCATAAATCTGATGCCATATTATATTTACAAGCAACTTGGCTTAGGAGAACCATAACCAACTAAAGTGTCTATACAACTTGGTGATAGAACTGTTAGGTATTCTAGAGGCATTGTAGAAGATGTTTTAGTTAAGGTTGGAAAATTTATTTTGCCTATTGACTTCATTATCATGGATATGGATTAAGATTTTCATGTTCCTATCATTTTAGGTAGACCATTCCTTGCTACTGTAAGAGCTTTGATTGTTGTGATTAATGGCAAACTGATTTTAAAAGTTCATGTTGAGGAAGTAACATTTAAAATGAATGAAGCAATGAAACAACCTTCTTCACTTGATGATCAATGTTATTTTCTTAATACCATAGATTTGAACTTAAATCCTTTTCTTTTGCAGGAACTTGAAAAATTTGATCACGAAGGAGAAGAGGAAAGTTTGACGGAGTAAGCAGAATTGATTACCCCAGAGGAAATTTTGCTGCAGCAACCAAACCTGCCAAAGGAGTGACCAAAATAGCCGCAGCAACCATACTGTTCACAACCTACATATAGAAAACAACATGTTGAACCCTTAAATCATACACCAAACTTGTCTCCCAAAATAGAACTTAAAATGCCCCATGATCTTGAGCTAAAACCGTTTACCTCCTCACTTGGAGTATACATTCCTTGACCCACCTAACAAATTGCCTGTGATAATCTCTTCCAACCTCACCCCTGACCAAAAATCCTAATTGATTGAGATATTAAGGAAGAATGAAGAAGCATTGGCATGGATAATTGCTAACATAAAGGGGATCAACACCTCAATTTGTGTTCACAGAATTCTGATGGAGGATAACCACAAACCAGTGGTGCAACCACAGAGGAGACTTAATCCCAACATGAAAGAGGTGGTTAGGAAGGAGGTGATCAAATTCCTTGATGCAAGAATCATTTATCCCATTTCAAATAGTGTTTGGGCAAGTCTTGTCCAAGTGTTTCCAAAGAAGGGAGGCATGACAGTGTTGCAAAATGAGAATAATGAACTTATTCCAATAAGAACAGTGACTGGGTGGAGAGTTTGCATTGATTACTGCAAGCTAAATGAGACAACCAGAAAAGATCACTTTCCAGTCCCTTTCATTGATCAAATATTTGAGAGATTGGCTGGTTATAAGTTCTACTATTCCCTTAATGGCTACTCGGCGTATAATCAAATTATGATCCACCCTTTAGATTAGGAGAAAACATCTTTCACTTGCCCCTATTGTGTCTTTGCTTATAGAAGGATGCCGTTTGGACTTTGCAATGGTCCAGCAACTTTCCAAAGATGTATGATGGCTATCTTTCATGACATGGTGGAGAAAACAGTTGAGATCTTTATAGTTGACTTTTCAGTCTATGGAGCAACCTTTTACTCTATCTGGGAAACCTGGAAGCGATATTAATGAGGTGCAAAGAGACCAATTTGGCCTTAAATTGGGAAAAATGCCACTTTATGGTTAGTAAGGGTATTGTTCTTGGCCATCAAATTTCAGAGAAGGGCATTAAGGTAGATTAAGCAAAGGTAGAGATCTTTGAGAAGCTTGTTGCCCCAAAATCAGTTAAAAAAGTCAGAAGCTTTCTTAGACATGCTGGATTTTATAGGAGATTCATCAAAGACTTCTCCAAGATAGCTCAACCCTTGATAACACTCCTCCATAAGGATATTGAGTTCAAATTTGATGAAGCATGCTTGAAAGCATTCAATGAACTCAAGGAAAGGTTAATTAAAGCTCCCATTTTAACTGCCCCTAACTGGGGGAAATCATTTGAGTTGATGTGTGATGTAAGTGATGCTTGCATTGGAGCTATTCTAGGCTAAAGGATAGACAAGCATTTCAGGCCCATATACTATGCAAGCAAAACCTTGACTGAAACTCAATAAAACTACACTATTACCGAAAAGCAGTTGCTTGCTATAGTATATACTTTTGACAAGTTAAGACCCTACTTGGTCTTGTCCAAAGTCATTGTGTTCACTGATCATGTAGCCTTGAAATACTTGCTAGCAAAGAAAGATGCCAAACCAAGGCTAATCAGATGGTTACTCCTCCTACAAGAAATTGATTTAGAAATCCAAGATAAAAAAAGGTTCAGAGAATGTTGCAGCTGATCACTTGTCAAGAATTCCTGAAGGTAATCATTCGGAGCAAATAGAAATGACTGAATCATTTCCTGATGAACATTTACTCGCAGTGAGATCACTCCCTTGGTTTGCTGATTTTGGTAGCTTTCTTGCTTGTGGAGTTAAACCTCTTTTACCTTATGCTTAAAAGAAAAAGTTATTTGCTGAGTTAAAATACTATTTTTGGGAAGAACCATTTCTTTTTAAGCAATATGTAGATCAAATCATAAGAAGGCGTGTTCTTAAGGAGGAAGTCCCTGTAATCATAACCATGTGTCATAGCAAGGAAGCAGGTGGACATTTTGGAACAAACAAAACAGTAGTAAAGGTGCTAAATGTGGCTTTGATTGGCCGACCATCTTTAAATATTGCCAAAGGTTTGTTATGGAGTGTAATGAGTGTTAAAGGATAGGTAATATCTCAGGCAAGAATGCTATGCCTTTGAATAACATTGTTGTATGTGAAATTTTTGATGTGTGGGGCATTGATTTCATGGGCCCATTTCAAAACTCATATGGTAACAAATACATTCTTCTTGCTGTTGATTATGTGAGTAAATGGGTATAAGCCATTGCTAGTCCCATAAATGATGCTAGGGTAGTGATTAAATTCTTGAAAAAGCTATTTACTCATTTTGGAGTACCTAGGGCAATCATTAGTGACCAAGGAACTCATTTTTGCAATAACCAATTTGGAACGTTACTTAACAAATATGGGATAACTCATAGAATTGCCACTCCTTACCACCCACAAACAAGTGGGAAAGCTAAAATTTCCAATAGGTAAATCAAAAGAATCCTAGAGAAAACTATCAATAATGCTAGAAAGGATTGGACAAATAAGCTTGATAGTGCATTATGGGCTTATAGAACTGCTGATAAAACCCCTATAGAAATGTCCCCATCTGGGTTGCTCTATGGTAAAGCTTGCCACCTACCTGTTGAATTGGAGTTTAAAGCATTATGGGCATTAACTTTGTTAAATTTTAACAGAAATGCAGTTGGAGAGCAAAGAAGGTTGCAACTCAATGAATCGGAAGAATTCAGGTTGTTTAGTTTTGAGAATGCCATGAACAACAATGAAAAGACCAAGAAATGGCATGACCAAAGGATCCAAATAAGGACTTTTAACCCAGGCAGCAAGTACTTTTGTTCAACTCACAACTAAAATTATTCCCAGAAAAGCTAAGTCAAGGTGGACAGGCCCATTTCTTGTTCACAAAGTATACCACTATGGTGCAGTTGAAATCATGAATCGAGCAGGGGAAATATCTAAAGTTAATGGGCAAAGACTAAAACCTTACTTACCTGGAGGAAGCTTTGCTGTGGAAACACAGCAATTACACCCACCTTGATGATAATCACTATTAGTGTTCGCTCCAAACACCAATTGCAGCAACCATTGAGCATAACCTCAATTTCTTAACTTTGTACATATTCGTTTATTTCTTTTCCATATTTTGTACCTGTTTGATGTCTCTTTTATTTTGTTTTGCAGGATCAACTTGACTAAGTAGGGGAAGGCAACAACAAGTGACCAATCATTTACCTTCTTATTGTTTGTCGTACTTATACCTTAATCTTTTGTGATATTATTTTCTTTTATGGTCATTTTACCTCCCAATGATTCAATTCATATGGTTGCATATCTTTTTTGAAAATTTGAATTTATGAAAAATGGTTTTAAGAATGATCACCATGAATATTTGTCTTTTGATCACCACTGCTTTTTCTCTCTCCTCTGATTTTTCTAACAGAAATAAAAATAAGTAAAAATGGGCTTTTACATGTACAAATGATGTGTCAAGCATTGGTAAAAAGTAATTGATGAATTGAACCCTAAAAAGTTAACCTACATCTTTTTTTCATCATTACTGTACATACATGCATGAATTCCTATTAGGTGTTTCAAATTCCTTTCTCAATTCTCAAAACCCATATAATAACTAAACTTTTCTCTCTCATCATGTGCATATAACGGTTTGAAAAAAGCATATACTTTTAAAACCTTTCAAATTTCAAACCATATTTCTCTCTCCCACCAAATTCTCTCTTTTTCACTATTCATCATCTTCTTCCCTTTCAATTTTCATGGATCACCATGGTTTCAACCCATAAACAATGAGCCTCCTCAAGTACTCCAGTGAAATCTTCATCGCCGATGTTAATCAACATCTTTGACGATACTTCTCAGCCCAATTCTGACCTAATTTTATAGAAAATGAAGGAGTTTAAGACAAATACAAGCAAGGACGCTATGAGTTCTTCAAAGCTGATGAGTTCTATCCTTCAAGAGCTTTCAGTTAGGAGTGCCTAAAAGAACTCAAACTGGCCAATAAGATCTCGCTCATGCTCACATAGGCTGGATTGGAGGATTTCAGAAAGAATGAAGAGCCTGTTTACAAGGAGCTGATAATGGAATTTATATGTACTCTTGAGGAGAAAAAGGGGAATTTAAAGAGTGATGATTTTTGCAAATACACCGTATACTTGTTTGGCAGAAAAAGAGGGATGTCTCTTGATGATATCAACAAGTTCCTTGGTATTCCAGAGGAGACCCTGCTAACCAATGAGTATAAGAATGCCCACCGACAAATTCCACCAGATTTTGACAAGGATAAGTTTTGGATGGAACTCATGGGAAGGTCATATAAGAAGGAAAAGTGTTCTAAGCATCTCAAGAAATACGAGCACAAGATCGTCCATAAATTCTTGGCAAGCACCTTATTTGGCCGCTTCAATCATTCTACCTTGAGTGGAGATGATCTTTTTGTGTTGTATTGCATGGAAAGAGGAGAAATGATCAATGTTGGTAGTTTCTATACTGATTACATCCTTGGCCTTTCAAACAAGGGAAACAAGCACATTTTGGTGGGGTCTTATGTCACCAAATTTGCAAAGAACATGCTCACCTCTTTTTCTGCCCATGGACTGATAAAGATTGGATATCCCGAGCTAATAGAATTCAACAATATGAATAAATTTAGGATCTGCAGGCTATAGAATAAGAAATGATTGTTGTGGCATGAGGTGGATATTTTGGAAGCCAAGAAGCTCAGGAGGAAGGTTATGAAGAGGGAAACACGTACTTCTGCTTCTAAAAAGAGGAAGATCACTTCAGTAGCAACTTAAAGAAACTGACTAATGATGAAAAGATGGAATTCTTGGACAGATGTGCTGGCATGTCTATGCAAACTTTATTGCCTATCATTGATGGGTTAGTTGAGGAGAGAAATGCTTACCTTGATTAGAAGGATGAAGTTGAAAAAAGGTTGAGAAGATTAGAGGATGAGGGATTCAATTCTATCCCCGAATTCGTCAAAAGTACCCCAAGTGATGAGATTGGTGCTAGACTCAACATACCAGTGATTTTAACTTCAACATCGAAGAAGGATCCAGTTGAGAGCAGGGAACATCAAGAGAAAGTGGTAGAGCAAATTCCACTAAGGACTTTTGAGTAAATTTCTTCTACACTTTTGCTTTCCATATTTATGTGCCATCGATGAGGTATTGTCTTACAGTTACTCTTTTGCTTTGCTTTTTAATTAGTTTATGCTTTGGGGACAAAGCATTAAGTAAGTATGGGGGAGTAGTAAGTTAGAAACTGTCCTTTGCATGTAAACTGCTTTATAACTACTGGTTAATGATCACTTCTTGATATTGTTGATTGATGCTCTGTTTACTATGGTTTAATTGCCACTTATGATTACTCCCCTTCTTAAGACACTTGTTTAACTTTGAGCGCTGTTTTTGTTCTTGATGTTTTATGTTTTTAATCATGTTGTTTGTAAATAGCTTCTCTTCTCTATTTGTCTAAATGTTCAACTTTTCTATGATTTTGTTTTCTGTTATGGCAATTAGCATGAGAAACTATCTTTTGAGAATTAGTAGTCTAGGTAAAATACTTAGGGTTTGATTAACGATGGTAAAACTACAATTAGCATGTTAACACGATTGATGAAGCAAGATGGACATAATTTGAAACTATTTTCAATAAATAAGACTAGAATAATCAACTAAATAAAACCCATTGTTTAGTGAGGACTTGAGCCTAAATTTTTCTTGATTCATCATTCACTAAATCAATGCTTGTATCTATTTTCAAATGTCTAATCTGATCTTGATACACAAAGTGCTTAATTTTCAAATTCACTCTCTACTTAATCAAAGTCTGAAATCATTTTCTCTATCAAAGTAAAATGTTTTGAAATTCTTGTGAGAGGGCTTACATTAGCAACTTAAGGCTAGAACTTGATTTGGGAGAATTTGGATATAGTACTTATTGAGACCACATCATTGATCACTATATGAGATGATTAAGGCACTAGGATTACATTTTTTTAACCAAAAAGCCACCTTACATAATATATCCCCTAGTTAGCCCCTTTGAGCCTTAACCTTTTCTTTCATACACACAACGGTCTAAACCCCTCAACTTTTTCTTTTTACTTTCCTCTGTATTTCACCCTTGATTTTACCAAGAATTTTTCAAAACAGCAAACTCAAACTACTACTGGTTGTTAACTTGTTTTCCAAAATAATCTTAAAGCAAAAACTTCAGTGAGCTTTCTTTAAAAAAATTCTATCCCAGCCTTGGCTTCATTATTACAAAATAAAGAATATTGAGAAAAGAAAATAGAAAAAGAAAAAATAAAAGAGAAAAAGAAACGAAAAAATAAAAGAATTCTGATCAAAAGCAAGCTAAATTTTCTTGATTCTCTCATTTGAATGCTTACTATGCTTATTTACTCAATCCTCTATGCTGGAATGATTGCCTTACTTGCTATATGATTGCTCCAATCTTCCATTGATTCCTTTGAGATATGAACATCATTTTCCAATACAAGTAGTGACCATACATCTTGCTGTATAATCATCATGCTCACTTGGTAGAATCCATTTACACACAAAAAGCCTTTCACCAACACACCCCCAACCCTGAGCCTACATTACAACCTAATTAAAGACCTTTTGATTATATTATGATCAACATTTTTAAGTGGTGGAGATGAGACCGATAATCAAGCCTATGGACCTAATATTTGCTATGTGTAGCTGATGAGTGATTTCTCAAAACTCACCCTTTAAATACTTTGAGTGACATCTTTAGTAAGGAAGGTTGATTTCAAAATTAGTTGTTGACAAACTAGCTTTGAATTGTCGTCTTACCCTATTTTTGAGATTAAGTTACATGCTAAATGTTGGGGTATTCATCATTAACCTTAAACTTTGTATTTTAAATATACTACTGAATTTCCTAAGGTAGAATTGATTATTAATTGCCACCTTTGTCTTTGTTCTATTTTCTTTTCTTCTCTTTTTAACTTGTTTCAATCTTCTGTTTTTGCATCCTAGTGTTTTTGCTTGGGCACAAGTAATTATCTAAGTGTGGGGGAATTTGATAAAGTGGTGCTTGTACCAGGTGAACACTAGTCAATCAACCCAAAAATAACCACATTTGTGATAAATTTATGAGACTTATTGTTGTTTTTGATAAATTTTTAGATCACTACTGGATGCAGCAATGATCACTGCCAAAGAACTAGAGAGTGAGCAGAAAATAGAGCTGAGCAGAAAGCTGAGCAGAGTGAGCAGGAGGCTAGATCGCATGAGGAAAAAGATACCCAA
The DNA here is from genome assembly GCA_947683365.1 of Euphorbia pulcherrima. Taxonomy (NCBI): domain Eukaryota; kingdom Viridiplantae; phylum Streptophyta; class Magnoliopsida; order Malpighiales; family Euphorbiaceae; genus Euphorbia; species Euphorbia pulcherrima. Next base: position 16,727,810 of record CANTUS010000013.1, on the reverse strand, counting down.
GCTCAGAAAATGTAGGGAAAATGAACTAAGAACCATCCTTCTAGAAGACTTTTTGCTTGAGTCAGTAAAGAAATGCAAGTAGATGATGATGAAAACCATCTTTGGGTGGTGGAGCAATGACACACGCAACACCTATCCCCTCAAGTTGCAATTTACTTAATTAACTGAACTCTTATCGTCTAGAAGCTCTTTTCTAATTGGTTGAATTATATTTTTGAATTATTTTTGAAGTGCAAGGTGGCACATCTAGATCCTTCGACCTTACACTATACATTAGACAAAAGTCTATCTTTTAAGACACCAACTACGGTCAAGCCTTTCCATTGGCTAACTTTTCAGTATAAACTTTGTTAGTATAATCTATATTTGATTATGTTCATCTCTTCCGGAATTTCTTTGGGTTTTCCTCCATTTTTATGTGTAACTAAGTCCTTAGCAAGCCTAACTAGTAAAGCAAGCAGAATTCGTGGTATGATCTTACCAATTCCTTTATTTTAGCATTATTTATTGTGGATTGCTTTGTGTTGAACTTAATTATTATAAGTAAGGCCTAATTTGTGTTAAAGTGTAACAAGAGGAATTAAAAGGTGAATTGTACACTAATATTAAGTAAAGGTTAGCTTATATTATGTGTAGCAATAGGAACTAAAAAGTGAATTGTAACACTGACTAAAACACATGGCACATGTCTAAGAGGAACTAAAGCTGAATTAGATATGCTAGGAAGATTCTTTAAAATAATTCTTGCATGAAACTTTATGCTTAAGGTTTTACTTGCACGGAGAAATCACATAAGTAAGCTTTATAGAACTAGGGAAAGGGAAACTACGGCTAGTACATAAGACATGCAAGAAACATAGATCCTTAGGTGCCAATATGTTAAAGTAAAGGAAGGGTGATCATTCATATATCTGCCTGCTTACTATTTGTGCTTGGCTCATTATAAATCTGTTTGTAGTAATCATTCATAGTTATCATTTTTGCTTTCTTGCTTTTATTTTACTTTTTAGCTTTTCAATTAAAATCAACTCACTCAACATTGAACTTAGACTCACTAATTTGTATTTCAATTTAAAATATTTCCCTTGCTCCCTTTGGAATACGACCTTATACTTGCCACTTACTATTGATCACGACCTAGTGCACTTGCTAGATCACACTCATTTGGCAGACAATAACCATGCACCATCTTCTTTTGGCTTAGCAATTTCAAACCTCCAAAATTGAGATGCCCAAATCTCAAATGCCAAAGCCAATGAGAATCCTTCACGCATGCTTTCAAACACTTTGCAATATCTGTCTTGATGTTGGGACTGAACATTTGGTTTTTGACATAGGCACACTTACAAGCAGCTCCTTCTTCTCGTTCAACAACACTAACTTTCGGCTCATCATATGAACTTTGTAGTTTTTCTCCAGCAGTTGTCCTAAACTTAAAATGTTACTTTTCATGTTTGGAACATAATACACATTACTAATAAATTGGTGCTCTCCATTCTTTAACCGAATCAAAATGGTTCCTTTTCCTTAAATAGGAACTTTTGACGAATCTCCAAAGACGAAATTTCCACTAAATGATTTGTTCAATTCTACAAACATCTTCTCATCAACGCACATGTGATTTTTCTCTCCATTATCATGATACCAAATTTTATTTTCTTGACTGTGGTCACCTTCACGGGTTAGTAAAACCGTGTCAATTACCTCCTCATCTTTGATGTTGTTGGTTGTCATCTCTGCATGGTTTGAAGGGCTCCGACGTTATGTTGCGTAGTGTCTAAATCTAGAGCAATTGTAGCATTGGATATTAGACTTGCCATGTCCATCATTTTACCTCCAATTTCCTCTTCCTCTTCCTCTTCCTCTTCCTCGTCCACGACCTCTGCCTCTTATGGACTGATTACCCTCATCATTTCTTCCAAATTATTGGTTTCTGCTACATCCTCTTCCTCTAGCGTTTTCTCCACGATCTCTACCGCATTCTCATCTGTAATGACTAGGATCTTGACTACTTTCTCCTTTGAATGAAGCCTTTGCTGTCAAGACTTGTTTAATAAACTCCTCTTTTGTCTTTTTAGCCTTTCCTTACATGCTTGCAATGAGCCAACAAGTTCATCAACGGTCATTTCACTTGTGTCTCATGACTCTTCTATGGCCACTACTATGTAATTGAACTTCGGTAGTAGCGACTTTAGAATTTTTTCTATAGTTCTTGATTCATCGAGTTTTGCTCCATATTGTCGCCTTTGATTAAAGACAGATTTTACTCGTGAGAAATAATCAACAGCAACTTATGTTTCCTTCACTTTCATCATCGCGAATTCTCCTCTCGACATTTACAGTCAAACTTTCTATACTTTCTCCTCTCTTTGAAGAGAAACTCGTAGTATATCCCAAGCTTGCTTGCAGGTGGTTGCTTCTGCCACCTTCTCAAACATTACATCATCCAACTCTTGATGGATTAGACTAAGCACCTTCTGGTCATTCCTGCGACTTTTACGCAAACTATTTTTCTTCTTGGGACAATTATGCATCTTCAACTAGGGCTACATAACCTTTTTTGACTATGTCCCAAACATCTTCGGCTCCAAAAATTGCTTTCATTTTAATGCGCCAATTTTTATAATTGGTTTTGGTAAGTTGAGGAAAGTTAAAGGAAATACTGATGGTATTCATTTTAAGGAGGATTTTTAAGAAAAGATTTGTTTCTAGGCATACAGGGGCTACTGCAACACTTTTGTATTTCTTTTGAAACGCTTTTGACTTAAGGCAACACTTATGGATGTCTTTGTTACGATTTGGATAGACTTCTTGCGACACTTCTGGGCTATTGCAATGCCTAGAACTTCTTAAAATAGACTTTGAAATTTCTTTCTCGGGAAGAGGATCAGGATCAAAACTAGCTCTATTACCGCTTTATTGGAGAAATGTAGAGGAATTATAGAATATCGATAGAACGAAGAACACTCTTAATTCATAATAATTACTCTTACTCTTACTTTATGCACACACACTCTAATTAGAACTCACTTTTATATGATAGAAGGAATTGATTTTATTTTGTGGAATTTTAGAATGGATACAAATGATAAATCAAAGCCCTGTTTATATTGCATATAAGATCTACCTGCAATGCAATAAAATAAATACAATTTAAGTCTAAATTATAATTGCCTCATATAGTTCATGTTTTATTTGTATGGGAAGTGATGATGATCCTTTCCCAATAATTCTAAATATTGCTTTCCTTTTTAGCATGATCTCATTTATTCAAATTTATTTCTTTTCTTTCAAACTTGATTCGATTAAGTCCAATTCATTTCTTGCCTTTCAACTTAATCTCATTTACTCTAATTTATTCCTTGTCTTTCTTAAATTAAGATTAATCATTTCAACATTATGTACACCTTATTAAGACCAAAAAAATGAAAACCAGATCTGTTCATGGAAAATAAACCAGAAACAACAATCTAGAATCTCGATCAAAATACAAAGACAACCATTGAGGAAGAACAGTAAGACGAATAAGAGCATGATGAAACCAGTAGAAACTTCAAGCAATCGCACGGAAGAACTACGAAAAGGATTTGGCCATTTTCGATGACCACTGTTTTACCTCAAAAATGGTTATGCCATCTTCTTTTTCGATGAGCAGAAGGAGAAATTTTACACGATGGACAAATAATGGACGGTGACACAAGTGGGCATGAGTTAGGGTAATAGAGTTGGGAAAAGGAATACAAAACCTTAGGGGGTTGGGTGTAATGAGTTAGAGGCTTTTGGGGTTTAGTAAAACTTAAAAATGGGTAGTCAATTTCATTCCTCGATCCAACCAAACACTAACAATCAGAATAAAATATTTTCATTCCCATACCCTTTCTTGAAAACCTTAAACCAAATGCCCCTAAATTTAATTAACATGAGTGACTTATTTGAAATAATTATAAAGTTAGTGAATTATTGGTTTAAGGAATTTAGATTGGGGGCAAATTCATAAATAACAATAATTCAAGAGGCCTATTTATAATGAAAGAAGAAACCTAGTCTAAACCCTAACCCTAAAGGGAGCCTATAAATACATGTTAATTAGACAGAAAAAATATATATACACGTATACTATATGAAAATCGGCCACCGCCATAAAATTGAGTGTTCTTGAGTTGTTCTTAGATTCATCAATTCGATTAACACCGATCCCAGTCAAGATTGACTTTTCTTTTTCTTTTCGTTATTATGTGGAAATGAGTCCTCCCTCTAATTTACTGATTTGAGGGACAATATAGACTTTTTATATTTGAAAAATGTTTTGAGAGAGGGTTACATAGATTCTTTTTATGCAATGTCTTCAATGGATTAGAAATGTAAGATTAATTATATTATATATGGAATCATTTTTCTAAGAAATATCGATCAAAGTAATAGGATGTTGCGTCATACATTATTTATCTTGACAACACATTAGTGATAAGAAATCAATTATAGACACTAATATGATTCGATTTGCTCTTTAGTGGTTCATTTTGTATGAAGAAACCAATGTATGAAGCAGTAGTAGCTGCAATAGGAGCTGAATACACAACAACAATCCACGGGCGCATTCCTAGACAGAAACTAAGTTCCCACTCATGACCTATGTAACAAGCTACACCAAGTAAGAAATGTAGACCAATTAGATCATAAGGACTACCATTGTATAACCATTTATAAATAGTTGTCGCTTCCCATATTGGGTAAAAATGCAAACCTATAGCTATAGTTGTTCCTACATGACCAGATCAATTTGATTAGCTCTCTTATTTGACTTCCCTAGAACCTTCAATAGCAAAGCTGAGATAGTGACGAGTTCTCTGCCCCTGTAGAGATGGAGTGTCAGAAGTTTTGAGAATTCTAGAGAACGTCATGGTGAGATGAGCCATTCATCATTACAATAGGTGTCAAGTAGAAGTGCAGAGATGTATGCAGCTGAGCATCCCAAACCAACTACTAGAGGATTCCTAGATCCATCTCTTACATGCAAGCAATATGTGGAGTAACTCCTAATATAGAAGTAAAAGCAAGACATGTAGGTGGATCCACTAATCAAGTTCCCATTGAAATAGGATCCACATAAGGAAAAGCACTTGCCATTTGTTGGTAATTAGGGGCATCTCAAAAATGTCCAGGTCGCAATACAGCTTTCAAATTAATTTCCAAATTAGTGGATATCTTTGCTTCGGAACAAAACAATTCGAATTAGGCCTAGTCAACTAGAATGTGCATTATCCATATAGGGGATCCTCTAATTGAGAAGATCATTTTTATGAAAATTTAAAAGAAGAAATTAAATCAGTATTGTCCATAGTTTTTTCTTATATGTGTTGTAAAGTATCACAAATTTTTGAAAGAGCCAAAGTTCAAAATTCGAATTTGATATGCATGTAATGTAGGATTAGCAGTTCTAGAGCCATTAATGATTGGTGCACCTGCGAATCCATTTGTAATTCCTTTGGAGATATTACATGAATGGTATTTCTTTCCCATATTTCAAATACTTCGTACAGTACTCAATAAGTTATTAGGTCGGGATGCCCATACTGTGTACGTATGGGATGAACCAAATCCTCATTAAATTTTATTTTTCCGCTTTTTGTGCAAATTTCATAATCTTCCACCAGGCTTTCTTCACCATCCTTATATAGAGCCAATTCTAATGGACTTATTGGAGGGTCCCATTAGCGTGCATCCAGTAGGAATTGAACCTACGAATTTGCCAATTATGATTTGTTGCTTTAACCATTCAGCCATAAATGCTTAGTGGGGATCCTCGTACACGGTGAAAGTAGGTAGAACTGACTAATCAGGCTAGCAGTGGAAGACTTTTTGGGATCTAAAGACCCAGGCTAAGTGCTTTGCCTTTAAGTGAAAAGAAAGGATAGGATAAAAATATACCCTAGGATAGAGGTCTCTTGATGAAGTCAATCAGAGAAAATTATTTAATCTTATCTCATGGCATGATCAAAGACCGAAGACTGGCATCTTCTCGATGTTGTTGCAAGTGAGAGGATATGGGGTGCTAAAAAAATCAAAAATCCTATCGGTTGACACCACAAATTCCACCCCCTAAAACTCCTCAATTTTTCTAGTCATTTTTCTAATCATCGATCCTCGAGGGTCCCTTTACCATTCTGTATAAATATGCTACTCTATTTGTATAGCTATGGTAGGGGACACATTCAATCCTTGTTTTTCCATTAGATTAGTTCCGAGTTCTTCTTGTTATCATATAGGATAGAGTAATTTACACCTTTTGTGCGGGTCGGAACTTACCCGATAAGGAATTTTGCTACCTTAGGACCGTTATAGTTATGGCTATCGTTCACCAGGGCTTCGAGTTTTATTGAAAATGTATGGAAACATCAGTAAGGTAAAAAAAATTTTGGTTTTAACCCTACGCCATAGAAGGAAGAAGCAAGGACCCGATCCCTCAACATTATGTTATATGAATTATAAAAGATTATTACTAAATACAATTCCAATAATGAAGCAAATCACAAAAAAATTATAAAACCTCAATCAAATAAGTCGATTAGGGAACTAGCCCTATTCATGAACTGGGGAATAGAATCCTTAAACTTTTAGTTATTGGGAGAACCAAAGTACTATCTTTTAGATCTGGGAAAGAGCTCTCAGAGATCTTTTTTCCTTTTGGAAGATATCGGAGAGAAACAATCAACCTATTGATATTGGAATACCAAAATGATTCTTCCAATGTCTCGTTTCAAGGTCCAATGGAATTCATAGGTATAGGAAGAAGCCTTGTCAAATAAAGTTTTTTGCCATCTGTCAGAAACCCTGGAAAGCTAAAAGACAGGAATTGGCATTAAATTCCATTTCTCAATGGCTGAGTAAGAGGAAACATAAAAACAACAAAAACTAGAGCAAACATATAAGAATGGATTTGAAATTGTAACCAAGCATCGCCTATTTCGAATTGATGTCCTTTCATTGATTCCTTCTAAATTGCATTGATTTATCCTAAATATTTCATTTTAATTGGAATTCGATTATTCATCGTGTACTAGGATCCCCGCTAAGCATCCATGGTTGAATGGTCAAAGCGCCCAACTCATCATTGGTGTATTCGTAGGTTCAATTCCTATTGGATGCACGCCAATGGGACCCTACAATAAGTCTATATGAACTCTCAAAAAAAATTTCTAGCATGGGTTTTTCTAGTCGAAGAATATCTTATCTTTACCGACCTATATAGTAAAAGTATTTTGAATCCATTCACTTTGAGTTGGTATTGTCTCCATCATAATTATCATCTTAAAACACAAAAAAAATAAAGAGGATTGGATTCTATTTATACTCTATCGAAGATGAATAGCTCTACGAACGAATGGATCAGATCGAATTGAAAAATGCAAAGATTTGTACAAGTTATACCTTGACCAATTTGAAAGATCATTTGTTGTGGTTGAAATAACTAAAATTGGAGTTGTTCATTCAAGTAAGGAAAACTCAATGGAGTTACAATTGTTTCAATCTTATTTTTTTGTTTTTTTTATTATTTTTGTGAAATATTCAAGAGTTAAGACTATTCTAATGCTACCTTTCATTTTGGGGCGACGGAGGGATCATACCATTTGAGTAACTCCTGATATAGCAGTAAAAGCAAGACGTGTAGGCAGAATAACTCAAAAGATGAAGAAGTATCGCTAATTTATTCATGCTCATTCCAAGTTCGAAGTACCCCAACCAATAGAAACCTTGAGTCTGGACCAAAGGGAAAGATAAGGCTGAGTTGCCCCTTCTACTATTTGAGGTGGAATAAGGATCATTTTATAAAACTCTTACACAAAAATTTGGAGTATCTTACTTTAACGCAATTCACATAGTTTAACTAGCAATCGATATTTCATAATCAAGGGTGCAGTACTCTTTCGTACACATGAGAATGAAGGGATTACACACTGAAATACTTTTTACCGCCTACTTTTACATCGATCGAGTAAGTTTTAATAGCTTTTGATCACTATTTTCATTCCTATTGTATTGCTTTCGAATAAAGATCCTTTTGGATTTGAGATTATCAATCGGTTCTGCCTTTCTTAAGAATTGATTTTTTTATGACAAATCCCTTTAGTGGTATCAGAGCGAGGTTTCTTTCAAATCTTTACAATAGAATTATATTAAAACATGGGTTTTGTTATTTTTCCCCATGAGATTTTGGACTTAAAATTGAATTTCTATTTCTATTCTTAGAACTCGTGCTGGTTTGGTGTGTTGGTTTGAATCTTTTTTAATTCAACTTAAATATAAACTACAGATTTAGTAAAAAAATAATTTTGGATTTTTTAGGGTCACCAGAGGCGGCGGCAGTGGAACAGGCAGATAGTGTGGTAGTGCTGCCTATAAAGGCAATGCTGGGTGCTGCCCGCTATTGGGCGCAGCAGTAGCCGCACATGGCCGTGCTACGCGCTACCGGCAGCTGCGGTAGCAGCAGTTCCCTCATGGGAGCTGCTGTCACAGGCAGCAGTGACTGTCATTGCAGTCGTAAAAATTCCCTTGCGTGGGCTACTGCCAAGGACAGCGATGGTGAGTGTAGACCCTACCATTTTTACCTGCTAGACAGATTCGGGAATCGAAAATTCATTTTTCTTAAGTTGGCGATTTTTCAAAATTCTACGTGTTTAGCTTTTCATTTATTTAAAATCCATTTTTGGCAAAAATGGTGGATTGAATCTTTTATTAAAATTATTTTGGGTATTTTATCGATCCAATGACATGAGTTCCAAGGTTGGATATTTTGATAAATTTATTGGTTGGAACTCATAGGGATTTTTCCTTGATAGGGAATCTAAGGCTAAATTTTGATAAAACTTGATTGGATTAGCCTATGGGAAATTTTTTTGAAAGGTTTTATACACTTTTTACAAATTTTAAATATGTAGGCTTTAGACTAAAACCTGATTTTCATGTATATAATTAAATGCGAAATTTATCCATTTTGATTGCGGTACCAATACAAAAAGGTACATCAAGGTTAGGAATTGTGATCCCTAAAATTTGAGTGGGAGAAAAATTGATACTTTTGCTATATGGCTAAAAGCTGTATGGGCCTTAATAGGCTTGAGATCACAATTAGCTAAGTTGATGGTTTCATGCACCAAATATTTGGCTAAAATATAGCAAGTTGATAAATTGTGTTTTGGAAAAGTTTTTGTCTTGATATTTTCACCACCTAAATTTGTTACATTACAACCTAATATATAAATCCAGAATATATTGAGTCGTTTAAAGTTCTTCCGGGACTCACACCTCTTCGATACGCCGGAACATAGTGTGCAACATGCTCAACAGGGTATATTATGTCTCACGGTGGGTCGTGGAGGGTTAGGATACTTTGTATAGCTAACATTTGGAATGGCAATTTGACTTAACGAGCTCCTTGTTCTAGCCAAACTAGGCCCAAGAGCATAAATGGATAAAGTACCAATACATCCATCAACCAAGAGTCCTTTTGATAAAAGGATTGGATAGGTTTTCCTATGAGGAATTCAATAATGCGTTCCTTATTCTTGCTCAGTCCGGCTCATTGTTGAAGGGTCAGGGATCTTGGAATAAAACTAAATCTCAAACCACCTTTGAAATTAATTTTTACATTGATTAATTTTAATTTTAGCTTTGTATAAAAGACCTTTATTGTGAACTTCACAAATTTTGTGTGGGATCTTCTGCAGGTGCTAAAACCAAAATGGCAATAAACCACAACCATTGGATCAGGTCACTCTTGGATAAGGAACGGCTTTCAGGAACCAATTTCCTTGATTAGTCTAGGAACTTGCTCATAGTTCTACGGATGGAAAATAAGGAGTATGTTCTAATTGTGCCTTTACCTATTGCACGTTCGACTAGACGCCAGGTCACTCCCGAGATGGTTGCTCAGTACAAGCAGAATGTGAAGGATGATCGTGAGGTGTCATACATTATACTGACAACTATGACTCCTTACCTTCACAAGTAGTTCATGGAATCTAAGTCTTATGAGATAATGGACAGTCTGAAGAAGATGCATTCGTCCCTGTGAGGGTCTTTATAAGGTCAGAGGGGCGTGAATGACCCTTTTTCGTGGAATAAATAGACTTTAAAATGTCTTAGTGTAGCATGTTTGATTATGATCCAAATGATGGATCCGGATGATGCAGTAATGATAATATAATGCAATAAATAAAGTTTCAAAGAAATCAAACACAAAGGATTTTATGCTGGTTCGGCCCCGCCTACTCCAGTCCCCGGAGTTTCCTTCCTCCGAGCTTTTCCACTAGTGGATTCCTTTCCAGCTGGCAAGAATCAAGCCTTACAACTTGTCTCTGGATGGTAACCCCTTCCGAATGTAGGATATACCACTAGAAGTACCAACTCCTAGCTGAGTCCTTTAGTCTTTAGTAGGATATACCACTTAGACTTCTACCGCGAATCTAAGCTGAGTCCTACAGGGAGATCCCACTCAAAGCACCAACTTTAAGTTATATCCCAATCTCATAACTCACCCAAGTTTGAGATCCTTACACTCTTGTTTTCACAAAGGTTTCGATTTTAGATTTCCTTAAGTTTATACCTCACTTAGGAATCCTTACAACAGATTTGGAATTGTTTGATTCTTAGAGGGATTGTGATTACTGATTGCTTAAGTAAATGTTCTTATGAATCACTTTTTCAAATCAACCAGCCAACCACCTTAATGTGTGAAGCTTCCTTTTTATAGGCTTCTGTCATAAATGTAGCTGTTGTGGGTTGTTGAACTTACATTGAATCTTCACCCTTGATCAGGTTGTATGTAGCACTTCTAGAGCCGTGGATCAATCTGTTAGATAGTAATTTGACCCATTTGATTTCTTAGGATTGCAGCTGATAAGATATCAGTGATTATTTTCCTTGTATTTTAGTGTTGCACCAACTTTTATACCAGTAACTTTTTTTGTGTGAGCTCCACGCGCCTCCTTATTGGTCTAGGTGAAAACATTTGTGAACTTTTTCAGTCCGGTGTCAGTACTTTTATCCTTTTTCTGAAAGGTGCAAACTATCTTTCTCGTCTTGCATATGGGGAAAGGATCTTCGACTTTATAGACAAAAAAGGTGAAAGGAAAAGCTATCTTTAAAACTTTTCCCATTGTCTTATTATTTAAGTCTTCCAGATGCTCTTAGACTCAGAATCTCCGGACCTGTCTTCTTCCGGAGATAGTGCAATCAGTTCTTCCGGATGCTGATTTTTGCAGGCTTAAAGTTTGTTTCCATTCCAAACTTTATCCTGATGATTCTAGTATATGCTTATAGACATGATGTCTTCAATGGATGACCTTGTAGCTGGATCTTGTCTGGATGTTTTTGTTTGGATTTAGGAGATACAGATATTTTAGTTCAATATTATGATCTGGATCATTGTATCCCAACTATCTCCCCCATTTGATGGAAACAAAAACTTAAGTTAGCTAAGCATAATGAAAGGGGTATATGATCTAAGTGTGATTCTTGATACTTAGTCATTTACAATTTCTCCCCCATAATTCTAGCATCCAAACTCCCCCAATATTTTTTAGTTCTAGCTTCTAAGTCAGTTTTAGTACAATTACAGATTGTACTTTAGAAGCAATTTTTTGAGAATTAGATTGTTTCACTATATATACTTCTGCTGTTAACAATAGTTAACATCAATGAAGTTCTGGATTATAAAATAGAAAAATATATAATAGTGAATCTAGCTATTACAAGATTTTACAAAATTATAGTTAGTTTAATTCTAATTCCCACTGGATGGTCCTCCTTTCTTTTCCTTGCCATTCCCTGATCCAGCTCCCTGTTGACTTTCCTGACTTTTCTTCCCCAATTTATTTTCAGCTTGGGGATCGATTACCATATAGGTTCTATTATCCCAGGCTTCTTGCCATGCTTTGGAGTAAATTGTATAGTCAACATTACCTTTGGTCCATTCAGTAATTATACGGTCAACTGTTGGAGGAGTAAAATAGTAGGGTCAGATGGTCTTCTTCAATTGATCATATGACTATTTGATAAACGGACGTATGCGCAAGACAAACTCCTGATCCTTCTTATCAAAATAGGGGAATAGGGCCTTTAGCATAGTTGTCACTCCCTTTTGACCAAAGAATCCGAAATCCCCAATGGCTTGAACAATATTGTGGAAGTCCGGAAGGAGTTGGCTTTCCGGAATGGATGGTGGAGAGGAAGTTGCAGATAATGATAAGTTATTAATTCTAATTTGAAGGAAAGTTATTTCTTCACTGATGCCTTTCCGGATGTTATGGATAGATTTCGTTTGGAGCTTGACTTCTTTTTTTATGGAGGCTTTCCAGTCATTTATTATTTTCTCTAATCCGGCTAGGCGACTTCCTATCTCTTCACCCATCTCATCTAGCATTTTCTCTTGGATCTTCGTGAAAGTTTCATCTAGAAAGTCCACAAGCATTTCCTGGACTACTTGTTAGTCTATTCCCAAATCTATGATTACAGGCCTTTGATCGCCTTCAGCCATGAATTTTGACAAGTTTTCAAACTTGGTATCTATGTACTCCTTGATGTTTGTTGAGAGCACAGAGGATAAGGATGCAATTTTGTCCAAAACTGAGCCATAATTATCTGATGCTAAGGTGTTGGCTTGATATGTAGTCCGATTGGCTGTAGTAATGCTTTCTTTGAGTTCATTAAGGATGGGATTGATCTGAGATAAGGAATCTTCAGCAATTGCTCCAAGGGAAGGGAAATCTTGAACTTTGTTTTCTATCTTCTTCACTAATTTTTTTATTTCTCCCAACTTTTGCTTCAAGCCTAGAGTCTAGAATTCATCTAGAAATAATTTTTCAATGGTTTGTAAGTGTCTACAGATGTTCTATAGACTCTACTTGACATACCCTTCTTTATTCTCTTATAGAGCAGCTTCTTGTAGGAGTTTAAGCGCAGCTATAACTTTGGCTTGTTTGGTATTACCTGTAGGAATTTTGATAGGGTTTCTAGAGGAAGGAGTTGTATCTTTGGATGAGCTTGATGAATTATCTCTGGATGATCTAGAAGAACCACTGCTTTTAGAGGCGTTATTTTCATTATCCTCTTACTCATCACTTGCCTCCGATCTTGAGTTATCCTCTTCTCCTTTTCCTTCATCCAACCATTCCTCCAGACTGGCCTTGCCCTTAGAGTCCACTCTGGGAGCGTGCCCTTCAGATCCCAGACCAAGTCCCTCCTCCAAAATGATATTGTCTGGGTTAGGTTGTTGTTCCTTAGACATATTTTTAGGTGTAGTGTCTAAGTTGTCTTTATTGATAGCTGTTGTGTCATCACCACCAGCAGTGTCAGTACTAACATCAAAAGAGACAGTGTTGGAGATTACCTCATTGATTGGCATTAGGATCTGAATGTTTGAATCTTCATTTCTCACTTCAGTAGCTGCCACCTCAACCTCTGGATGACAGGAAATGTCCTAGGTCACCCCTACAACTGCCTTTTTAGAACTTTTAATACCTCCCCCAAGCGTGTTGAAAATGTCCTTAACACCTCTAAAATTGCCTTTACAGGACTTAGTTCAGCTTGGATTTCAGCTTTCATATTTAGCAGGTTCTCTAGAAGAGGTTCTGTGATTGCTTTGAAATTGAATGAATCTGATTCCACAATCTTTGATAGTTCAGACAAGGCATTTGAGTCTCCCAGGATAGGTGTAGTAGAAGATCCTCCAAGTCTCTTTATGGTTAAGTTATTTATCCAGTAATTGTCTGCTTGGATGTCATCATTTCCTCATACTGAGGATCTTCTAGAAGAATGTCTTTATTTGATTTGGGCACCTGCTTCCCTTTACTAATCTTAGCTTCAGCTAACTCTTCCAGTACTACCCTCTTGGCAGCTTACTTATCAATTATTATTCTAGCAGGCTTCTTAGCTGTCTTCTTTTGATGCTTTTGAGCCTTAATTGCTTCATCAAAAGTGCATCCCTTTCAGTTGAAATGCTTCTTTGACATTAGAACCTCATCCTCTATTTCCTCCTCATCAAACCCATGCTCTTCTATTAGCATGTCTGTTATTTTTCTTTTCTGCCCCTTCTAACAACCTTTCTTAATCGTAACAGCAGCTACTAAGATTATCTTCCTTACTTTTGGATCACAAACTAGTCTCCTCAACTTATTAGCTGCTTTGATCAGCTTCCCCTTAGATTTGGCATTTCTGGGCTTTTGACGCAATAGCTGGTTTAAAATTTTACTATCTTCATCATCTTCAACTAGAACTAGAGCCAGCTACTTAACTGCCTTTGATTTAACCCAAATTTGCTACTTTTCTGGCTTTGCTCTTCTTCTCTTCCTTCTATTTTAAGGCCTTTACCTCATCCTAGGTTTCACCAAAAGTTAGTTTAAGGAAGTTCTTCTTGAGGATTGCTTTCCCATTAACACTGTTAGAACTTGTGAAGTTGATTTCATTGGCTTAGAGAATTCGGGTTATTAAAGCGCCATGAGAGTTCCGGTGGTGCTTCAAGTAATGAATGATCAATACAGGCATGTTGACTTCTCTGCACTCTGCCCAGTGCTGTAACACATAGTACTGGAAGGTAGACACTGTGGTTAATGAGCCCTTCCAGATCAGGACTAATTTCGCTAGTACATGCTGAAGGTATCTTGGTGCTTGAGGCCAGTAAGTTGAGAATTTATCCCCAAAATATCTCTCCGCCACATCTTTGGATTGTACTTTACTTTAGCCTCATCTCCATCCACTCTTATTAGAACTCCATTGTTCTTCATGTTTAAGGAGTTCTCGAAGAAATCTGGAGTAATAGTAATCTTTTTCCCTTGAACTGTAGTTTGTAGAGCATCAAATTTCTCATTGGCTCGTAGATTGTCATAGAACTCCCGGACTAAATCTGGGTATATTAGGCAGGTTATTTTGAGAAAGTCCTTTAAGTGCTGATCCTTAAGTAGTCTGGAGTAGGGATCAGTTTCAAAGAGAAAGTTATCTCCTGAAAAGTAAGTGGGAATAACAGAATTGTTGGTTTTTAGGTTTAAGGGTTTACAGTCTTCGTCTTTCAGATCGAATTTTGTAAAGACATTTCTTATGGGTAGCATTATAGGTCCTTCTAGTGTCATGATAGGAGCCATTTGAGAAAGAATTAGAAGAAAAAGGGTTTAGGTTTTTAATTTTACAGAGTAATAGTAAGGTAGTTGCTTACATGAAGGAGGAATTTTTTAGGGGTTTATATAGGTTTTTCAAGGTGAGGGTATTTTGGTAATCCGGAAATTATAAATTTGGCTGGATTGATGACATGGTAATAAAAATTTTAGGAGAGAGGTAAATTCAATTTAAGAAATAGGTTTTTCTTCTATGCTTCATCTATTCCGGATTTGTCTTGCCAAGGATCCAAATTGATTTTGGATTGTCTTCCGGATTTTTTTTGAATTGGATTAGACATATCAATTGATTCCCTTAGCTTCCCAAATAATTCTTTACTCAGTGGCTTATTAAGGATGTCTGCTCGCTGCTCATTGGTTGGAATGTACACCAAGGCAACATCCTTCTTTATCACATGATCCCGGATGAAATGATGCCTTATGTTTACATGCTTCATCCTGCTATATAGTATTGGATTCTTTGACACATTAATAGCACTTTTATTGTCATACATGGCATCCACACATCCGGATTGAACTCCATAATCTTCTAGTTGTTGCTTGATCCAAAGGAGTTGAGCCGCACAAATTCCAGCTGCCATATATTCTGCTTCTGTAGTGGATAAGGCAACTGAAGTTTGGTTTTTATTATACCATGATACTAAGCAATCTCCAAGGAAATGGCAACCTCCGGATGTAATCTTTCTCTCAAGGGTATCTCTGCCATAATCTACATCAGTGAACCGTTGGAGTGTGAAATCTCCATTACTAGGATACTATAGCCTAACTTCAGTGGTTCCTAATAGGTATCTAAGGATCCTTTTTACTGCCTTCATACGAGAATCCTTAGGATTGGCTTGATACCTAGCACAGTAGCAAACTACATAGTGTAAGTCAGGTCTGCTAGCTATCAAGTATAGGAGAGAACCAATTATCCCTCTATAGAGTTTCTGATCAACAATCCTTGGATAGGACTGTATCTGATCCCATTAGGGTAGACATAGGCTTGCTCTTGTCCATTTCAAACTTCTTCAAGATCTCCTTGTTATACTGTGGCTGATTAATGAAAATCCCATCCGAACTTTACTTGATTTGTAAACCAAGGAAGAAATTGAGTTCTCCCATCATGGACATATCATATTCCTTCTGCATTAGAGAGCTAAATTCCTCACACATCTTTTCATCAGTGGCTCTAAATATGATATCATCCACATAAATTTGGACAAGAATAATATCATTTTTCTTCTTCTTGATGAAAAGTGTTATATCTGCTTCCCCCGGATATATCCCTTGGATATGAGAAATGTAGTGAATCTCTCATACCAAGCTCTTAGTGCTTGCTTTAGTCCATAGAGAGCTTTCTTCTATTTGTAGACATGATCTGGATGCTTAAGATCTTCAAATCTAGGTGGCTGCTTCACATATACTTCTTCCTGGATAACTCCATTGAGGAATGCACTTTTGACCTCCATTTAGATAAATATGAATCCCATGAATGATGCAAAAGTACATAGAATCCGGATTGCCTCCAGTCTTTCTATAGGGGCAAAGGTTTCTTCAAAGTCAATCCCTTCTTGTTGATTGTAGCCTTAGGCAACCAATCTTGCTTTATTTCTCACCATTACTCTGGATGCATCTAGCTTGTTTTGGAATACCCATTTGGTGCCAATAATTGGCTTTCCCTTTGCAGGTGCTATTAGATCCCATTCATCATTTCTAGTGAATTGATCTAGTTCTTCCTGCATTGCCATCATCCAGCTTTCTTCTCCTTCAGCATCTTAAAATTTCTTTGGCTCAATGAGAGAGATAAAAGCAACATAACTCATCATCCTATTGAGTTGTCCTCTGATTCTGACTGGATTTTGGACATCATCCAAAATAGCTTCTATTGGATTATTTCAATGAATATAGATCTCCCTTTGTAAGTCTTCATGTTGAACTAGGACTTGTTCTACCTTTGCTTCAATTACTCCTTCTTGGCCTTCATTAAATTCAATCTCTTATGGATTAAGATTTGCTTGTTGTACTTCTGGATCAAAGGATATTCCTTCCTCTTCCTCTTTGTACGTCTTTGCTTGGAATGAATTAGGAACTTCTGCATCCTTCTTTACTCTAGAGTTTTCAACTTTAGGAACTGGATCTTCTGGAGTGGAACTTTTCTTTCTTGTAGGGTTAGTCTCATCAAAATCTACATATATAGACTCTACCACAGTTTGGGTTCATTTATTGAAGACTCTGTAAGCCTTACTATGTGTTTTGTAGCCAAGGAAAATTACTTCATTAGATTTAGGATCAAATTTTCCTAGTTGCCCTCTATCATTTAGGATGTAGCGTTTACATCCAAATGCCTTAAAGAACCTAATTTTGGGTTTTCTTCCCTTCCAGATTTCATATGGGGTCTTTTCTATGTTCTTTCTAATGAGAGCTCTATTCAAAATATAGCATGCTGTGTTCATGGCCTCACCCCAGAAATATTTTGGCAAATAATTTTCATTAAGCATTGTTCTAGCCATCTCAACTATAGTCCTATTCTTTCTCTCAATAACTCCATTCTGTTGAGGAGTATGAGTGGTGGAGAAGTTATGTTCAATCGCCTTAGAGTCACAAAATTCAGCAAAATGCTTATTTTTGAACTCTCTACCATTGTCACTCCGGATGCGTGCAATGCTTATGCCCTGTTCTACTTCTATCTGGATGAATGTTTTTGAGAATTTGTCAAAGGCTTCATCCTTGCTTGCTAACAATAGAACCCAGGTATAACGAGAATAATCATCCATAATTACCATGGTGAATTCTCATCTACCTAAGCTCAATGGCTTTATTGGACCAAAGAGATCAATATGTAAGAGCTCAAGTACTCATTTGGAAGGAATGTAGGAGATGGAAGGAAAACTTTTCTTATGCTATTTACCTAATTCACATGCAGTGCATAGATGATCCTTATCAAAAGTGACCTTAGCCAAACCCACTACTAATTCTTTTTTGGCTAGTTTGGATAGGAGGTTCATGCTAACATGTCCCAACCTCCGATGCCATAGCCATGATTCTTCTTCTTTAGACACCAAGCAGATATTCTTTTTCTCATTTTTAATGTTAACAGAATAAACATTATTGACTCTAGGTGCATAAAGAATAAGTTGATTGGACTTACTATCATAGATTGAGCAGCCTCCAGAATCAAATTTGACTTTTCTTCCTTTATCATAGAGTTGGGCTACACTTAGCAAGTGGAATTTTAGTCCATCAACCAGTGAGAAATTATCTATCTTTAATTCAGATCCAATGGTTCCATGTCTAATGATTTATCCCTTTTGATGGTCTCTAAAGCTTACTTTGCCTCCCTTCTTCTGGGTTAATGTGATGAAGGCCTTCTCATCACCTATCATGTTCCTTGAGCATCCACTATCAACGTACCAAGTGTGTTGATCTACTGTGGACCTAAGGCATACCTATAAAATAGATCAAGTGGTTTTGGGTACTCAATCAGATTTGGGTCCTCTCGGGTTAATAACCATCTCAGGCTAAGGATTAACATCATAAGAACCATTCTTTAATCTACATAATTTATAAATATGATTGTTTTTCGCACAAAACCTGCACCCTGAGATGGATCTATTATGTTCCTTCTTCTTTTTTATCTTTTCAAGATCTTCCTTCCCATAGTTCCCTCTATATCCAGCTTCTTGTACACTGGTGGATGGTTTGGTGTGTATCCTAAAGCTGGTTAAAGGTGCAACTTTTATTGAACAATTTCTTCTTTGTTTGGCAGGTTATTGATTGTAAACCACCTTAGCCTTTCCCTTTTGAGTAGTAGTATATCTTTAGGCTTGTGGTTGCCTGCTAACCTCCTTCACCTTTTGATTAAGATAATTTGGATTTTGTTTGGCACCTTGAGATTGATTTCTTTGTGTAGCTTGCCTTGGATTTTTCCTTCTTTGTGGAGGATTAGGTCTCCATCTGGATGCCTCCTTCATCTGGGCTATTTCTTTATCCAGCCCAAGCAGATTAGCACTTAGCATTTTCACTTGATTCTTTAGATAGTTCTCCTCAACTTCATCAATGTCCTTTGTTGTTCTGACCAAGTTGACATCTTGTGCCAATGCTTCATTATCTTCAGCAATCTCTAACACTTGTCTTCTTAAGGACTTGATTGCCTTTGCATTCTTTTTTACACTCTTGATTACAATAGATAAAGCTTTAGCACGATCAAAGTTAGAAGCAGAATTAGAATAAGAGTTTACCTTAGTGTTTGCTATTTATGCTTCTGATTCTTCGATTTGCATTGTATCTTGCTTAGAGATATTCTTTCCAGATTACTCTGCTTTCGGATTAGTCAGTGCCATGAATGAATAGTTGGCAGTCGCTTCTTCCTCTGTTAAAGATGAACTGCTACTTTCCTTACTGTTGTTTAAAGTAGCCACCATTACCTTCTTTTTAAACCTCCTAGTTTTCTTAAGATTGGGGCATTTTGTTCTGAAATGGCCTTTCTCTCCACATTCAAAGCAGGCAGCTTAATTTCTGGATCCTTCTTTTCTTCTAGATCTGTCTCTTCTGGATGCGCCTTCTCTTGGTTTATGGAATTCATATTTTCTTGCTTTCTTTTATATGAACCTGTTGAGCTTTCTAGTTAAGAGAGCAAGTTGTCCTTTGGTGCTTAGTGATTCAGTGATTTGCTCTTCTTCTCCGGATGAAGCTGATCCGGTGGATTCCGCCTTTTATGCAATATCTTTCTTATTTTCTTTAGGCTTCTTATCCTATTAGCTATATCTCTTGAGGAACAGTTCTTGAGTCAAGAGATTTCTAATGAGCTCATCATAACTATAAAAATTTAAGTCATGAGCTTCTTCAATGGCTGTCTTCTTGTTATCCCATTCCTTTATAAGACTCCAGAGCACTTTCTTTACCATCTCTAGTTTAGAGATTTCCTTTCCGAGCCTCTTCATCTTATTAACTAGATTGGTATATCTAGTGTTCATGCTACTGATTGATTCTCTTGGCTCTGTCTTGAAGGATTCAAGCTTTTGCTGGAGTAGATTAAGCTTGGCTTCTCTTACTTTGTTGGTTCCTTCATAGGTTACTTCTAGCTTCTATTAAATCTCCTGTACAGTCTCACATCCGGATATCCTATTAAATTCTGCAGCACTAAGAGCATAATGAAGCATGTTAATAGCATTTGCATTTTTACGCAGCTTTTTAAAATCATTCTCATCCTACATACTTGAGGGTTTTCGGGTAGTCATACCCTCTACTTTATGAGTAGGCTCATATGGACCATCTTTAATTACTAACCATGCTTGCATGCTTTATGCTTAGATGAAGTTCTTCATCTGGTTCTTCTAGAATGTATAGTGTTCACTGGTGAAGAGTGGAGGACAGATAATAGACATGCCCTTCGGAAGGAGCCGTGAGTATTGGAAACTCATTTTGATTTTGAATCAAAATATGTGGACCTTTAGCTCAATATTGTTAAGTCTCTAGTTTGAGCACTAGCTCTGATACCACTTATTGGTCCCTATGAGGGTCTTTATAAGGTCAGAGGGGGGTGAATGACCCTTTTTCATGGAATAAATAGACTTTAAAAAGTCTTAGTATAGCGTGTTTGATTATGATTCAGATGATGGATCCGAATGATATAGTTATGACAATATAATGTAATAAATAAATATTCAAAGAAATCAAACACAAAGGATTTTATCCTGGTTCAGCCCCGCGTACTCTAGTCCCCGGAGTTTCCTTCCTCTGAGCTTTTCCACTAGTGGATTCCTTTCCAACTGGCTGAAATCAAGCCTTACAACTTATCTCCGGATGATAACCCCTTCCGAATGTAGGATATACCACTAGAAGCACCAACTCCTAGCTGAGTCCTTTAGTCTTTAGTAGGATATACCACTTAGACTTCTACCCCAAATCTAAGCTGAGTCCTATAGGGAGATCCCACTCAAAGCACCAACTTTAAGTTATATCCCAATCTCACAACTCACACAAGTTGGAGATCCTTACACTCTTGTTTTCATAAAGGTTTTGGTTTTGGATTTCCTTATGTTTATAACTCACTTAGGAATTCTTACAATGGATTTGGAATTGTTTGATTCTTGGAGGGATTGTGATTACTGATTGCTCGACCAAATGTTCTTGTGAATTGCTTTTTCAAATCAACCAGCCAACCTTCTCAATGTGTGAAGCTTCCCTTTTATAGGCTTCTATCATAAATGTAGTCGTTGTGGGTTGTTGAACTTGCATTGAATCTTCACCCTTGATCCGGTTGTATGTGCCGCATCCGGAGCCATTGATCAATCCATTAGACAGTAATTTGACCCATTTGATTTCTTGGGATTGAGGCTGAAAAGATGTTAGTTATCATTTTCCTTGTATTTTAGTGTCGCACCAACTTTTATACCAGTAACTTTTTTGTGTGAGCTCCACGCGCCTCCTTATTGGTCTAGGTGAAAAAGTTTATTAACTTTTTCAGTCCGATGTTAGTACTTTTATCCTTTTTCTAAAAGGTGCAAGCAATCTTTCTTGTCTTACATATGGGGAAAGGATCTTTGACTTTGTAGACTAAAAAGGTGGAGGAAAAAGCTATCTTTGATACTTTTCCCATTATCTTGATATATGAGCCTTCCGGATGCTCTTAGACTCAGAATCTTTGGACCTATCTTCTTCTATAGATAGTGCAATCAGTTCTTCCGGATGCTGATTTTTTAAGTATTAAAGTTTGTTTCATTTCCAAACTTTATCCTGATGATTCTAGTATATGCTTAGGGACATGATGTCTTCAATGGATGACCTTGTAGCTGGATCTTATCCGGATGTTTCTATTTGGATTTAGGAATTTAAGTTTTTATTTCTTTCAAACTTGATCCGCATATTTTAGTTCAATTTTATGATCCGGATCATTGTTTCCCAACAACGAATAAACTGGTCAGGAGCATTACTTGATCACCAAGGATTTCAATAGGACAATTATAGTGCCAGGAACTTATGTTACCGCTCACGTGCTAAATTGAAGGGGCATGTGGAGATGTTATCTCGAATCTCTTCCTGATACTTCCAATCAATTTATCATGAACTACAATATGCAAGGTCATGATAAGTATATTGATGAGTTGCACAACATTCTTAAAGTATCCGAGCAAAGTCCTGTCAGAAAGACTCTAGAGGCATTATTGGTGAACAAAGCTGGTGGAAGCACTACTAAGGGTAAGGCTAAGTCTAAGGGCAAGGGGAAAGCTGCAAAAGCTAAACCTCGGGCCAAGAAGGAAGTCAAGCTGAAAGGCAACCGCCCTAGTGATGATGATGAACACCATGAGTTTCATGAGAAGGGACACTAATAAGTTCATGTCCTAAGCTTATAGAGCAAGTGAATAAGAGCAGTGATGGGTCTTCTTCAGGTATTTATATTGTTGAGATTAATCTAGCTGTTTTGATATCTTGGGTCATTGACACAAGATGTGGTACTCGCATTTGTTCAAATGTGCAGGGACTAAGAAATAGGAGATTTCTAGTAGATGGTGAAGTGGACCTCAGAGTTGGCAATGGCGCTAGTGTAAAGACCATGGAAGTCAGAGATTATCCCTTAGATTTTTCTAGTGGATTAGTTTTAAAGTTGAAAGATTGATGTTATATACCTACCATGCATAGGAATATTATTTTGGTTTCTTGTCTGGATATTTCTGGTTTTCATTTGAATATTGAACATGGTAGTATTACTATTAATCATGGAAATATGTTTTATGGAAATGCATTTCTTGAAAATGGCTTATATGTCCTTGATCTAAAACGTGAACGTCCAATCTATAATATAAATACTAAAAGGGTTAAACAACACAATTCTAATCCTACTTATAGCTGGCATTGTAGACTTGGTCACATAAGTGAAAACGCATAGCTAGGCTTCACACCAGTTGAGTGCTAGGTTCTATTTACTTAGAGCTAAATGATGTGTGCGAACCCTCATTATGTAGGAAGACGACAAAAGTGCCTTTCAACAAAATGAATGAAAGTGTTGGGAAACAATGATCTGGAAGAATTAATTATAGAACAATCCGGATGAAATTTGAAGAAAACAAAAACTATAGAAACAAAATCTTAAGGAACAAATCATATAATCTGCTTAATGAAAGCATCCGGTCCAAAATAAGTCATCAGGGCAAGCATTGAAGACTACAAGTGTCTAAGCACTTAATGGAAGCATGCGGTTAAAGTTTGGAAAGGAAACATACTTTGAACCGCTTAAAATCAGCATCCAAAAGAAGACTGATTAAATTGCATCCAAATACATATAAAGACTAAAATCATCCGGAAGACACAGTTAACAAAAAATAAAGGGAAATGTTTCAAATATAACTTTTCCCTCTAACTTTTTGGTCTAAAAGTCAAGGATCCTTTTCCCTTATGCAAAAATGATAGCCTGCACAATTTTCAAAAAAGGACAGAAGAACTGACATAGGAAAGAGAAAAGGTAACACCCTTTTCTACCTAGACTACTAGGAAAGGCGCGTGAAGTCAACACTCCGGATTTCTGGCATAAAAGTTGGTGGATCACTAAAATACAAGGAAAATTATCACTAACAACTTTCCAGCCTCAATCCCAAGGATTCAATGGGACATTTAGTCAGTCTAACGGATTGATCAATAGATCCAGGAGCACCACATTTTATCTGATCAATGGTGAAGATTTAATTCAACTTCAACAACTCATAATGACTATATTTATGATAGAAGCTTATAAAAGAGAAACTTTATAAGTTAAGAAGGCTTGGTTGTTTTGAGAAAGCATATATAAGAGAATCTAATAATGCAATCAGTACCATAATCCCTCTAAGAATCAAACCATTCCAAATCAGTTTGTAAGGATTCCCAAGTGAGTTGCAAACTTGAGGAAATCCAAAACCAAAATCTTTGAGAAAAATAAAGTGTTATATCTCATACTTTAAGTAGGATCTCCCTGTAGGACTCGGCTTAGGTTTGGGTAGAAATCTAAGTGGTATATCCTGCTAAAGACAAGAGGACTTAGCTAGGAGTTGGTGCTTCTAATGGTACATCCTACATCCGGAAGGGATCACCATCCACAGATAAATTGTAAGGCTTGATTCCTGCCAGTTGGAAAGGAATGCACTAGTGAAAAAGCTCGGAGGAAGGAACTTCTGGGGACTAGAGTAGGCGAGGCCGAACCAGAATAAAACTACTATGTTTGATGTTCTAAATCTTTACATTATTGTATAACATTTTATATTTAAATCATCTGGATCCGTTGTATCCTGAACATAATCAAACACGCTACACAAGACTTTTTAAAGTCTTCCTATTTCCACGAAAAAGGGTCATTCAGCCCCTCTGACCTTATTTAGACCCTCATAGGGACCAACAAGTGGTATCAGAGAAAGTGCTCAAAATTAGAGATCTAACAATCTCGAGCTAAAGGTCCAAATTTTTATTCAAGAATCAAAATGAGTTTTAAAAAATCACAACTTCTTCCTAAGTGTATGTCCATTAATTGTCCTCCACTCTTCACCAGTGAACACCAGACATTCTGAAAGAACTGGATGAAGAACTTCATTCAGGCACAAAGCATGATAGCATGGATGGCCATTAAAGATGGCACATATGAGCCTACCCATGAAGTAGAGGGTATAATGACCCAAAAACCCTTAAGTTTATGGGATGATAATGATTATAAGAAATTAAGTGAAAAAGCAAATGCTATTAATATGCTTCATTGTGCTCTTAGGGCAGCTAAATTCAACAGAATATCTAGATGTGAGACTGCGCAAGAAATCTGGTACAAGCTGGAAGTGACCTATGAAAGAACAAACAAGGTCAAAGAAGCCAAAATTGATCTGCTACCGTAAAAGCTAGAATCCTCCAAGATAGAGCCCAAAGAATCCATCACCAGCATGAATACTAGATACACCAATCTAGTAAATGAGATGAGAAGTAGATATGGTCAAGAAAATACTCCGGAGTCTCACCAAGGAATGGGATAACAGAAAGACTGCCATTGAGGAAGCTCATGACTTGAACTTTTATAGTTATGATGAACTCATTGGTAATCTTCTAATTCAAGAGTTATCCTTGGAGAGATATAGCTAACAGGAGAAAAAGCCTAAAGAAAGGAAGAAGGCCATTGCGCTCAAGGGGGATTCCGCTGGATCAGCCTCCTCAAAATCAGATAAGCTACCAAAGGAATCTAATTATAGCAAAGAAGATATGGCTATGCTGGCTAAATATTTTGATAAATTCATAAAGAAGAAGGATAGAAGGAGATCCAGAAGGTATGAATCAAAAAGATCAAAGGAAGGCGCTTCAAGAAGGGATAAGCCAAGAAAGGCTCCTGAAGAAAAGAACGATCCGGAATAAGATGGTGCCTGCTTTGAATGTGGAGAAAAAGGCCACTTTAGAACAAAATTCCCCAAGCTCAAAAGAGACAAGAAATATAAGAAGAAAGCTATAGTGGCCATATGGAGCAACAGTGGAGAAAGCAGTAGTTTATCTTCCACAGAGGAAGAAGAAACAGCTTACTGTGCATTCATGGGACTAACAAATCTGGAAGGAGAGCAATCCAGAAGAAGTCCATCTAAGTAAGATACTGAGCAAATTATGGAGTCAGAATTAGAGACAGGTATTATTGAGGTTAACTCTCACTCCAATTCTATTTATAATCTTGATCTTGCTAGAGCTTTAGGGGTTGTGATCCATAATGTGAGGAAAAACACCAAAGCCATCAAATCCCTACAAAGACAAGTGCTGGAGCTTGCTTAAGATGCCGAAATGATGGCACAAGACATAAATCTGATAAGGACCATAAAGCATATAGATGTGGTTAAGGGGAATTTCCATAGAAGTCAGGTGTAGATCTTAACTGCAAACTTAACAGGGCTAGATAGAGAGCTAACCCTAATGAAAGAAGCATCCAAAAGGAAATCAGATCCTTTACAAAGAAGAAGGAATCCAAGGTAAGTAGCACAAAGAAATTCAAATCAAAAGAATCTGGTGCCCTCAAATCAAAAAGTAAAGAAAGTCAGCAGGCAACCTCAAGCACAGAGATTCACAGCTGCTCAAAAGGGAAAGGGTAAGGCAGTGTATGATGAGCAACCTGCCAAGCAAAGAAAGAACCATAGAACAAAGATTGAACCTCCAATAAGCTTCAGATACATACCGGACACACAAGTATACAAGAAGCATGATATATTGGAAACTATAGAAAGGAGGGTCTCAAGAAGATCCAGAAGAAGTATGAGTAGAGTAGAACTATCTCATGGTGCAAGTTTTGTGGGAAAAATAATCATATTACTAAATTATGTAGATTAAAAAATGGTTATTATAATGTTTATCCTTGGCCTCAAATGGTTGATAACCCGAGAGGACCCAAATTTGATTAGGTACCCAAACCCATTTGATCTATTTTGCAGGTATGCCTTAGATCCACAATAGATCAACACATATGTTATATTGATAGTGGATGCTCAAGGCACATGGCTGGTGATGAGAAAGCCTTCATCACTTTAATCCGAAAGAAAGGTGGAAAAGTAAGCTTTGAGACAACCAAAAAGGACAGATCATTGGACATGGGACCATTGGATCTGAAATAAAGATAGAAGTTGTCTCACTAGTTGATGGACTGAAGTTCAACTTACTAAGTGTAGCACAACTCTGTGATAAAAGGAAGAAAAGTCACCTTTGATTCCGGAGGATGCTCAATCTTTGATAGTAAGTCAAATCAACTCATTATTTATGCACCTAGAGTAAATAATGTGTACTGTGTTAACATTAAAAAAGAGAAAAAGAATATATCTTTGGTGTCTAAAGAAGAAGAATCTTGGCTATGGCACCTGAGGTTGGGACATGTAAGCATGAACAACCTGTCCAAATTAGCCAAAAAGGAATTAGTTGTGGGTTTACCTAAGGTAGCTTTTGATAAGGATCACATATGCACTTCATGTCAATTAGGTAAATAATATAGAAAAAGCTTCCCTTCCATCTCATACATACCTTCCAAAAAAGTTCTTGAACTCTTGCACATTGATCTCTTTGGTCTAATCAAACCAATGAGTTTAGGTAGAAGAGAATACACCATGTTCATAGTGGATGATTATTCTCGCTATAGCTGGGTTGCCTTGCTAGCTAGCAAAGATGAAGCATTTGACTAATTCTTAAAAATATTCATCTGGATAGAAGTAGAACAGGGCATTAGCATTGCATGCATCCATAGTGATAATGGAGGTGAGTGTAAAAATAAGCACTTTCCTGAATTTTGTGACTCCAGGGGCATTGAGCATAAATTTTTTGCTCCTCATACACCTTAACAAAATGAGGTTGTTGAATGGAAAAATAGAACCTTAGTTGAGATGGCCCAGACAATGCTAAGTGAGAACAATCTGCCTAAGTATTTTTGGGGTGAGGCCGTAAACACAATAAGCTAAATCATAATAGAGCTCTCATTAGAAAGACCATAGAAAATACCCTATATGAAATTTGGAAGGGAAGGAAACCCAAAATTGGGTACTTCAAAGCCTTTGGATGTAAATGCTACATCTTGAATGATAGAGAGCAATTAGGAAAATTTGATCCTAAATCTGAAGAACCAATTTTTCTTGGCTACTCAACAAATAGCAAAGCTTACAAAGTCTATAACAAACGAACCCAAATAGTGGTAGAGTCTATACATGCAGATTTCGATGAGACTAACCATATAGGGAAAAGAAGCTCAAATCTAGAAGACTTAACTCCAAAAGTTAAAAATACTGAAGAAAAAGAAAAAGTACATATCCCGGATTCCTTTAAAATAAAGAAGTACAAAGAAGAAGATGAAGGAATCACTCTCAACTCTGAACCTCCATAAGGTTATCTCAATCATCATGAGATAAATTTCACGGATAATCAAGAAGAAGGAATTGAGGCAATTGAAGAACAAGCTCCAGATCAGCATGCAGATCTTTAAAGAGAGATCAGGACTCGCAGGGATCATCCGGTGGAAGCTATTTTGGATAATGTTCAAAATTCAGTCAGAACTATAGGACAACTCAATAGGATGATGAGCCATGCTTCTTTTGTCTCTCATTGAGCCAAAGTAATTTCAAGATGTCGAAGGACATAAGAGTTGGATGACGGTAATGCAAGAAGAACTAGATCAGTTCTCTAGAAATGATGTTTGGGATCTAGTGTTACCACCAAATGGGAAATCAATCATTGGCATTAAATGGATATTCCGGAACAAGCTAGATGAATTTGGTGTTGTGGTGAGAAATAAGGCAAGATTGGTTAGCCAAGGTTACAATCAACAAGAAGGGATTGACTTTAAAGAAACCTTTGCACCAGTAGCAAGGTTAGAGGCAATCCGGATTCGATGTGCTTTTGCATCATTTATGGGATTCACACTATTCCAAACGGATATCAAAAGTGAATTTCTAAATAGAGTCATTCAGGAAGAGGTCTACGTCAAGCAGACACCCGGATTAGGCCTTTATGAATTGAAGCAAGCACCAAGAGCTTGGTATGAGAGACTTACTACATTCCTCATATCCAAGAAATACATCTATGCCAAGTCAGATATAACTCTTTTCATCAAGAAGAAAAAGGGTGATGTTATTCTAGTCCAAATCTATATATATGACATCATCTTTGGAGCAACAGATGAAAAGATGTGTGAAGAATTTAGCAATCAAATGCAGAAGGAGTTTAAATGTCAATGATGGGAGAACTCAATTTCTTCCTTGGCCTATAAATCAAGCAAAGTTTGGATGGAATTTTCATTAATCAATCCAAGTACACCAAGGAAATTATGAAGAAGTTTGAAATGGACAAGAGCAAACCAATGTCCACTCCCATGGAATCAGATACAGTCTTATCAAAGGATTGTGAAGGAGAAGATGTAGATTAGAAGGTCTCTATAGGAATGATTGGATCACTTCTATACTTGGCAGCAAGCAGACCTGACATACTTTATGCAGTTTGCTACTGCGGAAGATATCAGTCCAATCCTAAGGATTCCCATCTCAAAGTAGTAAAAATAATCCTTAGATATCTACTAGGAATAACTGAAGTTGGGTTATGTACCCTAGTAATGGAGACTTCACACTACAGGGCTTCGTAGATGCAGACTATGACAGAGATGCTCTTAAAAGAAAAAGTACATCTGGAGGCTGCCACTTCCTTGGAGACTACTTCATATCATGGTAGAGAAAGAAGCAAACTTCAGTCGCATTATCCACGACAGAAGCAGAATATATAGGAGTAGGAAGTTGTGTAGCTCAACTCCTATGGATCAAGTAACAGCTAGAAGTTTATGGAGTTCAATCTGGATGTGTGAAAGTAATGTGTGACGGCAAAAGTGCTATTGATGTGTCAAAGAATCCAGTGCTACATAGCAGAATGAAGTATGTTAACATCAGACACCATTTCATCTAGGATCATGTAATGAAGAAGGATGTTGCATTAGTTTACATTCCTACAAATGAGCAGAGAGCAAACAACATTACTAAACCATTAAGTAAAGATCAGTTCAATAGGCTAAGAGAGTCAATTGTAATGTCTAATCCAATTTGAAGAAGAATCCGGAAGATAATCAGGGATTAGTTTGGCCCTTTATAAGTCAACAAATCACAAAGATAAGAAGAAAAGTTGACTCTAGATCCAAAAAAAGATTGCCAGCTCAGCAGACAGAAAAGACAAATGGCAGTAAAAGCGTAGAAAAGTAATTATACACTTTTTGAATTTTAAACATTTATTAGGGCTCACAAGCACGGCAAAAGCAACTGTCATTTTACAAATAAAACCGTTCCAATTCTCCGGTTTTAACATCATCCACCTCTCTCATCAATTTTTGCCTAACACATCATTAATCCAGTTAAAGCTAACCATGTTTGGATTACGATTATACCCTCACTTTGGGAATTCTATAAAAACTCCCAAAAATCCCTCTTCCTTTTCACGTGAGCAACAACATCTATTGTAACTCTGCAAATTTTATTCGAGAACCCTAATATTTCTAAACTTCCTTCAAATGGCATCCAATCAAATCACTCCTCCTCCTTCCAGATACATATTTAATGAGTCTGATCTTAAAGATGAAGATTTCACCCCTTTGAAATTTAAAAGCCCTGACTCTGTAATCCCAACAGACTACTTGGAAGATAACTTTCTCTTTAACACGGACCCCTACTCACTGCTTCTAAAGTATCAACACCTTATAGACTTCTTAAAAATCAACTATCCCACCAATCCAGAGTTTGTTAAAGAATTTATGACAACCTGAGAGTACACTCCTACTATGATGATCTCATAACCCAGGTTCAAGGAAAGGTAATCATTGTTACTCCGGAATTCCTTGTAACACATCTCTGTTCGGAACCGACAGTCAATTTGAACATGCATAAGAGGCATGACAGAAATTCAAAATTTTGTCCCTGTCCCAGGAACTCCTATTAGTTGCATATAAATTAAATAAAGCCTTAACTAAATAATTCTCTACCTAGGTTAGCATGCTAAACGACTAGGCATACCATAATTCAAATTATATCCTAGTATATTTATTTTATACTAAGCATGTTATAACTCTAAGTTATAACCTAAGCATAAAATAACCTAAGCATATAAAAATAACCTAAGCATAATTTTTAAGTCTAAAAACGCTTAAAGAAAAAGACTTAATAATTAAAAGAGAAAGAAAAAGAACTTACCAGTTGAAGCGTGCTTTTGCAGGACCTTCTTGCACAAGCCTCCAATTGTAGGATAGCCTCTATCAGTATCCACACAAACCCCACCAACCAAAACCTCCCCAGGAGGAAGAACTAAGAAGCCTCGAGTAGTTGCTAGACCACTCTAGAAGCCTCACCCAAAAAATATAAACTAGCAGTGCCCGAATAAATTCAGGCTCAACAAAAATATCTTGCTCAAGTACCCGAGAGATTAATTATCTCGCTTAGGATTTATGCTTTGAGCTTGGTACAATTTGAAAGGAAAGGGGAAAGCCTATATATAGGCTTGGGGGAGCATTTTGCTCCCCCTTCTAAGCGATGTGGGATGGGAGTAATTACTCCCATCCCATATGCACAGCGTGTCACACGCTGTGCACATGGCAAGGCAAAGCCCTTGTGGGCTTTGCCTTGCTTTTGGGCGCGCATGTGCAGCCCATTTTTATGGGCTACCGTGAGCAATGCCCAGCATTGCTTGCACACCTTTCGGTATACTCCCGCGCACTCAAGTCTGTACAAAATATTTTTATACTCTCGGTCCAATTAAACTCGCCAATGCAAAATTCCCCTTTTTAATCCCTTTTCAATTATTTATTTTCTGACCCTAATAAATTAGTCATCATTCAAAATAAATTTCTTGGTCCAACCAAAATTGATCTAATCAATTTATAATTTATTTATGACTCTAATTAATTAGTTACCGGTCAAAGTAAATTCCTTGGTTTATCCAAAATTGATCTAATCAATTTTAACCAATCAAATAATAATCCAATTATTATTTATGTTATATTTTGTAATAGAATAAATCTATTAGTTCTTTACTTAGTCCGATGAAGGTCCAATGTATGTGACCTTGTAGGATCCCGAAGTATTGAGCTGTTAAGGCGTAACTAACCCTTGTTCTAATAGAACCATTGGCTCGATGTTCTAGACCGTGAATAGAACTTGATTACCTTAAATGACTGTAGTATGCCTCTAGCAAGGGTCTACCATCCCCCATTACTCGGAACGTCATTTATGCTTATGACTTAATCCCGGTTAATGCAATAGTTATCCAGTGCGATAAATTCCTTCCATTCTTTAATATTAGTACCATCTGGTTTATTGGGTTCGGTTAAAGTGTTAACCCACTAATAGCAAGGTTGCTCCAAGCTATCCCAGTTATTTACTTATTACGGAAGTATATTGCCTTTTACCATAGTGTGTTTGACTAGAAACCATTTCTATCAAACACATACTCTGATCAGAGGTTTATGGCAATCATCACTTCAACAAGTGGCCAGGTACAACTCCTTAATATATCCAGAGCGATGGATTCTTTCCGACTACTCAGTCTACCAACGTGCTATCATCACTATACCCGTAATCACCCGTAGCACCCTAAATTAATGAGTGCATAGCAATGACCCAAAGTATAGCAATAGTACCACACAAGGCAACTAGCATCTCAAGTATGAGGACATTCGCAAAGCTTATTGCATGAAGATAAACACTAACACATTGATATTTATACCAAGTATTTATCTTGCTGCGGTCTCCAATATATCTCCTAGATATATCCATGTGTCAAGCTTAAGGCACCGCCTTCAGTCTTTAGGAGATTAACTACTTGGACCCTTTCTAAGAAAGTTGACCACATGCTAGTCTTTCCGTTTCATCAATATCCTTTCTTGATGACACTGTGACTAGGGACAGTTTAGACATAATCATAATTGCACATGAAGTAGGTTCCACCAAATATAGTCCAACTATAATATCTCTGACTTCATGCTATGATATGTCAAGGACTTTTGTATACATACATCAATGAATATATTTTAACCAGCTATAATATATATGCATAAAAACACATTGATATAAACAAAAGAACAAATGCCTTTATTGATTAAATAAATTATTCGTACTATTACATAATTAAGATATATTGCCCTAATTGCCTTAAGGGCATACATCATATCTAATAAACTCCCCCTTGTACTAAGGCCAATTAGCCATATGTTTTAATCCATATGCTTTAACATGCTGGTCATGTTTGACTTGAGTCAATGGCTTTCTCAGACCATCCACGAGGCTCTGATCAGTGGGTACATATTCTAATCTTATTATCTTAGCATCAACAATCTCCCTGATTATATGATACTTTCTGGATACATGTCTATTTTTCTGATGAGACCGTGGTTCCTTTGCCTGAGCTATAGCACCATTGTTATCACAATATAAAGTAATTGGATCAATAGCCTCAGGCACCACACTGAGATCACCAATAAATCCCTTTAACCAGACAGCTTCTTCTGCTGCTTCACATGCAGCAATGTATTCAGATTCCGTGGTTGAATCAGCAGTAGTTTCTTGCTTGGAACTCTTCCAGCGTACTGCCCCTCCATTTAACACATACACAAAAGCTTGCGTCAGTGTAACCTTTGATAGTGAGATCACCTTCTCCATAAATCAAGAACTCATCCTTAGTCCTTCTCAAGTACTTAAGCATTGCCTTGACGGCCATCCAGTGCTTTTCACCTAGATCTGACAGATATCTACTCATAAAGCTTAAGACCTGAGAGACATCTGGCCTAGTACATATCATAGCATATATGATGGATCCTATTATGGATAGGGTATATCCTTCATGCGCATTCTCTCTTGAGCTGTCTTCGGAACACTCAACTTTAGATAGGTTAATCCCCTTTGTCATCGGGAGATAACCTTTCTTAGAATGCTCAAGGTTGAACCTATTCAACACCTTGTCTATATATGTACTTTGAGAAAGACCTAACAGCCTCTTAGATCTATCCCTGTAGATCTTTATACCTAGTATAAATGTTGCTTCACCAAGGTCTTTCATGGAGAACTTTCTTGATAACCATACTTTAACGTTTTGAAGAAGAGAAATGTCATTTCCTATTAGCAGAATGTCATCAACATACAATACTAGAAAAACGACTGCACTCCCACTAACCTTCTTGTAAACATAAGGCTCATTTGCATTTGGGCAGAAATCCAGTTCCCGGATTGTCTGATCAAACCTTATATTCCAACTCCTAGATGCCTATTTAAGTCCATAAATGGATCTTTGTAGCTTGCATACCTTCGAGCCATTCTGAGATGTAAAACCCTCAGGTTGTGTCATATACACATCCCGGTCTAAATCCCCATTCAGGAATGCTGTTTTTACATCCATCTGCCAGATCTCATAATCGTAATGAGCAGCAATGGCGAGGAGTATCCTTATGGATTTGAGCATGGCTACCGGTGAGAAGGTTTCATCATAGTCAATACCTTTCCGTTGACTATAACCTTTCGCAACCAACCTTGCTTTATAGGTAATTACATTACCGTCTATGTCTGTCTTCTTCTTGAAGACCCATTTGCACCCAATTGTTCTAACCTCTTGCGGTGCAACAACCAAATTCCAAACTTGGTTCTCGTACATAGAATCCATTTCTGATTTCATGGCCTTTTGCCATTTATCAGAATCTGAGCTTTTCATTGCCTCATCATATGTCCTTGGTTCATCATCCTCCACAAGATATAGTTCCCTATCATTAGTGATGATAAACCCATATCTATCGGGACCCTTATGAACACGACCTGATCTTTGCAATGATTGTGTTTCGACAGTTTGTTCTTGGATCACACTCTCTTGTGTATCTAGAACGGGGTCAATTAGTTGATCGTCTATTTCTTCCTCTTGAACTTCCAGTTCAATATTGCTCCCATTGACCTTTTCATGTAAGTGTTCCTTTTCCAAAAAGTGAGCATTCCGAGACACAAATACCTTTTGTGCTTCAGGTTAGTAAAACAGATATCCAATTGTTTCCTTTGGATATCCAATGAACAGACATTTATCAGCCTTGGCATTTAGCTTATCTGACGCTATCCTCTTTACCATAGCAGGACAACCCCATACTCTTAAGTGATTTAGAGATGGCTTTTTGTTACACCATCTTTCATAAGGTGTAAAATCAACTGATTTAGAGGGCACTTTATTTAAGACATAAACCGTGCTCTCAAGTGCATATCCCCAAAAGGATTTACTAAGAACTGCATGGCTTATCATGGACCTGACCATATCTAATAAAGCTTGATTCCTCCTTTCTGACACTCCATTGTGTTGGGGTGTATAAGGAGGGGTCCACTGGGGAACTATCCCATTTTCCTTTAGATAATCCTGAAACTCCTGACTTAAGTATTCTCCACCTCGATTCGATCGAAGTGTTTTAATACTTTTCTCAAGCTGTTTCTCTACTTTAACTCTGAATAGTTTAAATTTTTCAAAAATTTCAGACTTGTGCTTCATCAAGTACAAATAACCATATCATGAGTAATCATCAATAAAGTTTATGAAGTAGGAGTATCCTCCTAGTGCCTAAACACACATTGGACCGCACACATCAGTGTGTATAAGTTCCAATGTACTCGTGGCTCGTTCACCCTTTCCTTTAAAGGGTAACTTTATCATGTTTCCTTTTAAACAAGGTTCGCAATCACCATAAGACTCCAAGTCTATTTGGCCCAAGTCTCCACGCTTATGCAACTTGGTTAAGGGATCTTTATTTATGTGGCCTAAATGGCAATTCCATAAGTAGAAGGAATTCTCATTATCTAATTTAACTTTCTTCACATTATTTATATTGAAAACTTCTGTTTTAGTATCAAGAATATAAATGCCACCTTTCAACATTCCATATCCATAAAGAATATTATTCAAACGAATCTGACAATTATTATTTGAAAATAAAATTTCAAATCCCTCTGTTGCTAAACACGCAACAGATATAATATTCTTAGTAACACTTGGAATGTAATAACAATTATTCAAAACTAAAACAAGTCCACTTGGCAAAACAAGACTAAAGCTCCCTACGGCTAATGCAGCAACTCTGGCTCCATTTCCCATGCGTAGGTCCATCTCCCTGTTTGCAAGTTTTCTACAATTCTTTAGTCCCTGCACAGAAGTACAGATATGAGAACCACAACCAGTATCTAATACCCAAGTGGATTCTTGCGAAAAAGTAGCAAAGTTTTTAATTACAAATATACCTGAAGTAGATGCCTCTGTAGGCTTCTTCTTCAAATGCTCAGAAGCAGGAGCTTTGCAATCCCTCTTCCAATGTCCGGGTTTCCTACATTGGAAGCAGACATACTTAGATGCCTTCTTTTCATTCTTCTTCTTACTGATTCTTTTCTTGGCACCCAGTGCCTGCTTCTTCTTCTTAGAAGCCTTGCCTTTTTCAACCAATAGTAGAGGTTTCTGATCTTTCTTGATCTGAGGTTCTACTATTTTTAGCATGTTAATTAATTCGGGGATAGTTGAATTAATCCTGTTCATGTAATAGTTAGTTACGAAGCCTGAGTAACTATCTGTCAAGGACATCAACACAAGGTCAATGCTCAAGTCATGATTCATCTCGAATCCTAATCGATTCAGCTTCCTAAGGTATCCCAAGAGTTTCAGTACATGCTGAGAGGCAGCGGTGCCAGCCTACATCTTAGTCCCGAAAAGGAGCTTGAAGGTCTCATACCTCTCTGTCCTCTCCCTCTCCGAAAAGAGTTCTTCAAGATGGAGAACCATATCCTCCAAGGGCATCCTCTCATGTTGTTTCTGAAGTTTAGGATTCATGGACCCCAATATAATACACATGGCAGTCTCACGATCTTTCCTGTGCTTCAACCAGACATCATGTTCCACATGATCATCAACATCAGGTTCTACAGGGAAAATTTCACTTAGGGCATAGGCAATTCCCTCAGATCTGAGAACTATTCTCACTGCTCGGAACCAATCAGAAAAGTTTGAGCCATTCAATTTGGTGTCAAGTAACATACGGAGATTAAAATTGGAAGCCATTTTCAACCTAAGACATAAGAAAAGAAAAGTGTTTAGATATTAGTTTAAGTACGTGTATTTAATATGAGGACTTTTAATTAAATACATTTTCCTACTATTTTCTTCGAAATTTACAATAGCCCATTCTATTGAATTCGTGAATTTTAGCCCAGCTAAATTTCCTAGTAGGTAGCATCTATAACTAGTCTATTACAACCCCCAATTTTATGAGTCAAGTCATAATAGTCAGTCATAGTTGGAATTCAATTCCATTTGCATCGCATGCAATTGCTAATTCATTCAAGTTCCCTAATCCCAAGGGACATGTGCTCTTATATTAGCATCTCCTTGAATATGACTCAGATCTGGGCCTAGCCCCCAATTTTACGGTGGACTACCCCAGCTCTGTTAAGGCATACCCTATCTCAAACTTTACAACCAATCAATGTGGACTAGAAGGAACGCTTTGCGTAGCACTTTGATTGCCCAAAAAGACCGTATTATAAATTTGAGTAAGGAAGACTATAACTTGCCTTAATATATTTACTTTGGGATTTTATTGGTGTTAAATGTCTCACCCAATCTAGGATTTTATCAGATGGACAAAATTATAATGACTTGTATTAATTCAGGGAATTTTAGAATTAATTTATAAGGTCTAACCTTAGGTGGGTTCAGCTCTTTATTATAATTATTTCATCAACCTGGATTATATGCAAAACAATTAACGCTTTAATTTGTTATATTTATATTGCATTTCCTTTAAGCTTTTATTCAATAATTTTAATTTTTTACTTTATTATAGAAACATATATAAGCACCATCTTATATACTAGAAATAAATTAGTTCATATTAATCCCCCGATTGGTCAATTCAAATTGCACCGATATAGGTTCCCAGGTAGGAGAGGTGCCCTATGAGGAGTAGGCACCAAGTCCAATCCTTAGCCAGAATAAATACGGGCACAAACTTGAAGACCAATGGATTCTCTTGAACTAATAAATTTCGTTCTTCCAATTCATGTAAATTGAGAGCATCTATAACCCATGTAATTCAAATAAATTATTGACACTTGTATAATTTGAGTAAGTTGAGCAAGCTTATTCAAAATTATTCATAACTAATTTCTAACCTTGAAATGAAAGGCAGAAGTTTATATATATTATTCCAAACAATTAAATAAATAAATCATTTCATTTAGAAAATAATATTTAGTTTCCTTCTAACTTAATTATGCACTAAATAGCCTGGCTCTGATACCACTGTTGGAAACTGACAGTCAATTTGAACAAGCATGAGAGGCATGA
Organism: Euphorbia pulcherrima; assembly: GCA_947683365.1. Classification (NCBI taxonomy): domain Eukaryota; kingdom Viridiplantae; phylum Streptophyta; class Magnoliopsida; order Malpighiales; family Euphorbiaceae; genus Euphorbia; species Euphorbia pulcherrima. Next base: position 16,689,840 of record CANTUS010000013.1, on the reverse strand, counting down.
CGGAAATTCAAAATTTTGTCCCTGTCCCAAGAACACCTATTAGTTGCATATAAATTAAATAAAGCCTTAACTAAATAATTCTCTACCTAGGTTAGCATGCTAAAGGACTAGGCATACCACAATTCAAATTATATCCTAGTATATTTATTTTATACTAAGCATGTTATAACTCTAAGTTATAACCTAAGCATAAAATAAACTAAGTATGTAAAAATAACCTAAGCATAATTATTAAGTCTAAAAACGCTTAAAGAAAAAGACTTAATAATTAAAAGAGAAAGAAAAAGAACTTACCAGTTGAAGCGTGCTTTTGCAGGACCTTCTTGAACAAGCCTCCAATCGTAGGATAGCCTCTATCAGTATCCACACAAACCCCACCAACCAAAACCTCCCCAGGAGGAAGAACTAAGAAGCCTCGAGTAGTTGCTAGACCACTCTAGAAGCCTCACCCAAAAAATATAAACTAGCAGTGCCCGAATAAATTCAGGCTCCACAAAAATATCTTGCTCAAGTACCCGAGAGATTAATTATCTCGCTTAGGATTTATGCTTTGAGCTTGGTACAATTTGAAAGGACAGGGGAAAGCCTAAATATAGGCTTGGGGGAGCATTTTGCTCCTCCTTCTAAGCGATATGGGATGGGAGTAATTACTCCCATCCCATATGCACAGCGTGTCACACGCTGTGCACATGGCAAGGCAAAGCCCTTGTAGGCTTTGCCTTGCTTTTGGGCTGCGCATGTGCAGCCCATTTTTATGGGCTACCGCGAGCAATGCCCAGCATTGCTTGCACACCTTTCGGTATACTCCCGCGCACTCAAGTCTGTACAAAATATTTTTATACTCTCGGTCCAATTAAACTCGCCAATGTAAAATTCCCCTTTTTAATCCCTTTTCAATTATTTATTTTCTGACCCTAATAAATTAGTCATCATTCAAAATAAATTTCTTGGTCCAACCAAAATTGATCTAATCAATTTATAATTTATTTATGACTCAATTAATTAGTTACCGGTCAAAATAAATTCCTTGGTCTATCCAAAATTGATCTAATCAATTTTAACCAATCAAATAACAATCCAATTATTATTTATGTTATATTTTGTAATAGAATAAATCTATTAGTTCTTTACTTAGTCCGATGAAGGTCCAATGTGTGTGACCTTATAGGATCCCGAAGTATTGAGCTGTTAAGGCTTAACCAACCCTTGTTCTAATGGAACCATTGGCTCAATGTTCTAAATCGTGAATAGAACTTGATTACCTTAAACGACTGTAGTACACCTCTAGCAAGGGTCTACCATCCCCCATTACTCGGAACGTCATTTATGCTTATGACTTAATCCCGGTTAATGCAATAGTTATCCAGTGTGATAAATTCCTTACATTCTTTAATATTAGTACCATCTAGTTTATTGGGTTCGATTAAAGTGTTAACCCACTAATAGCAAGGTTGCTCCAAGCTATCCCAGTTATTTACTTATTACCGAAGTATATTGCCTTTTACCATAGTGTGTTTGACTAGAAACCATTTCTATCAAACACATACTCTAATCAGAGGTTTATGGCAATCATCACTTCAACAAGTGGCCAGGTACAACTCCTTAATATATCCGGAGCGATGGATTCTTTCCTACTACTCAGTCTACCAACGTGTTGTCATCACTATACCCGTAATCACCCGTAGCACCATAAATTAATGAGTGCATAGCAATGACCCAAAGTATAGCAATAGTACCACATAAGGCAACTAGCATCTCAAGTATGAGGACATTCGCAAAGCTTATTGCATGAAGATAAACACTAACACATTGATATTTATACCAAGTGTTTATCTTGCTGCGGTCTCCAATATATCTCCTAGATATATCCATGTGTCAAGCTTAAGGCACCACCTTCAGTCTTTAGGAGATTAACTGGTTGGACCCTTTCCAAGAAAGTTGACCACATGCTAGTCTTTCTATTTCATCAATATCCTTTCTTGATGACACTGTGACTAGGAACTTTTTATTACCAATATAATATTCCATACGAATTTTATACTTGGTAGAATCCAGTTCGGCGTGGCCAATAATGCGTTCCATAGGAGCTTGAGCCGATGATTTACACCCATATTAAAAATACCCATTAAAATATCATTAAAATTCAAAAAGATGCCTTTTTACCCACTTTTGACCACTTTTGTGACTTTTTAGGCTCCTAAGCCCGCTGGCTGTCGGCTTGCCGCGCCAGTGGCATCATCATGTTGTAGGCGTAGCAGCGATACCGCCGGCAGCATCACCATGTTGCCGGCGGTATGGCCCAAAACGGGCCCCTGCACAGACAGCTTTTTTGCCACTTTCAGTGGAATTGGTCAAAAAGGTCTCGAAAACCACCCCAATTTGCTTATAAAAACACACCTTATGCTCCTATAGGAGGGGGGATCAAAAATTGGAAGGACAGAAACTTGATTTTAGAGTGAGAAAATAGATTTTAGTTAGACAAGAATCAGAGAAGGTAGGAAAAAGGATTTTGATCCATTTTTCCTGGTTTTTCTTCTTTGAACTCTCTGATTGTGAGCTTAAAATCAGTAGATCCTATAGTTACAATCAATTTAATTGAATTTAGAGATCTAAAACTCTTAAATTTACTACTAAATCATCGTTACAAGCTCCCTGGAGGCATTTCTTGGTTCGCAAAGAGGTGGATTCATGACCCCGAGGTTGTTTTTTATTGTTGCACGCTGCTGCTGTAAGAAGTTGAGGTCGTCGAAGACATGTGATGTCACCGACGGTATCACTCAGGTCGCTAGAGACATCACTGATACCGCTAGTGACATCACATTCCCCAAAGACCTCACTTTCTTATAGGACTCTTTCTTTATGGTAACCAGAAAGTCATGTAGCCTGCCTACATATTGATGTCACCAGCAACATCAATGATGTCATCAGCGGCATTAGCCATGTCACCAGCGACATCAATGATGTTATTGATGGCATCAGCCATGTCACCAGTGACATCAATGATGTCACCGGCGGCATCAGCCATGTCACCAGCAACATCAACCATGTCGTCGTCGGCGTCAGCTATGTCTTAGGCGGCATGACCTTCTGGACGGCTATTTTATTTCATTTATTTCCAACCTGGTTTATTTTCCGAAGCTAGGATGTACAGTGCAATGATGGAGGTCCAAAACCTTCTGAAAACACCCCATAATATGCGGCATTTTCACTAATAATTCGGTTTAAAACAACAATCAAATATAAAATTTGGTTTTAAATGGAATTTCCCCACAAACGCCGTTTAAATCTCATTTTAGCCATCCAACCGGGCTTTATAATACTGTAAATAAAATATGCCACATCCGCGCTAACTCAGGTCTTATTTGGTTTGCTAACTATACATGATTTGTGACATATCTCATACAACGTGCCGTATCTGTACTAACCATCTTCTATAGGTAGACGTATGTTAGACCTTTGGGTATTCCATTTATCGCATAGAAAAATGTATGGGATTTAGAAGCCTTGTAATAATTTTATTTTCTGCACTAATTTTTTGATGACTATAATAATTTATTCATCGCTTCAATTGCTTGATAAATGCGAAAACAACACAATAATCGAAAACATAAATAAATAGGATAGATTAAACCGATTAAGAAAGAATGAAGTATCTTTACATAGCCTAATGAAAAATAGATAACATCATCCGACTCGGAATCTCTACTTAAGGTATGGTCTAACCACCCGGTGGGAAAATCGTACCAAAAATTTCCCGATTGAGCTGAACCGGGTGGCGACTATGTTAAAGTATGGGATTTTGATCTCATATCTTTGGAGCATTAAAATATGCAAAACCATTTTCCAATCACATCACTCGAACATCTCCCCGTTATTTTTAGAGGCCAGCCCACCTGCCCCGGCTTCGCAACCGCCATGTAAAACGTCGTCTGCTCATAGTGGCGTCTCTACTGGGGACTATCTCTTTAAACTTAAACTTATTTTTTCATAAAGTTTAAAGGATTTTGATGATGTATTGAAATCATTGGCCAAATTAAAACTTCATTCTTTTATAATGTTTTATCCTCACGCGTGTAGATAGTTTGGTAATTTTTAGGTGCCCCATTTTACTCGAGAAGCTCACAAAAGTATCACTCATGCCCTGTTGGAATTGAGGATGCCTAGTGGGTGGATCACTCATTTTAACCAACACGTAAACTCCTACAATGGCACCTATTTGGGTAGTGGTTGAGTATCGTGGAATCAAGGTAAACGAGAACCTTCTACATCAACAAACCCTATACCAAAGCCACGCTAGAAAAAGCCTTAGCACATCATTCCCTTAGGATCACCAGAAAAAATAAAATAATTGAGACGCGCTTCTTTCGCCATTACCGGTGAAGAAGCCAAACTCCATCCTTCCAAAGAGCCATTACGTGGGAGTCATAAGGTTAGAAGAGGGACAATTTGTGTACTCCATGATCATACATCCCCATGCATCGGCTTTAAGAGCCAAAAAATGAATCAACTTACCCTTACTACTTCCGCCCATGGAAGAAGTTTAGCAACATACGTAGGACTTCTCTTATACCTCCGTTGCATCGGCACATATCACTATGTGTGGCGCGAGATATAAACGTCCCACGTATGTTGGAGGGATAACCCATTGTATCATCTCTAACCATATCTACGCGTAGCCATACATATCAAGCACAGCTTCCCAAAAAAAAGCATACATACCATCCATACCATTTACAACCCATTCATGGTCTAACCCACCTTCCCAAATCTAGACCTTCACAACTTGCCATGTCTCTTCCTCACAATGACAACTCTGCCTCGCCTAGAGAATAGACTAGTCTTCCCCCCACCTCAGAAGCAGCAGCTCACCTTCCATCTATTGGGTAAGAAATTACCGCCACCATGACCCAATTTATCTATTTAAATCTCTTCCACAGAGCTATTTAGGAATAAATCCAGACAACAGTATGGTTATTTGTCAAGCAAGCCCTAGCAAGTGAGAATGCCGGTTGGATTTCAGAATTAGACTATCAGCCCCAGTATCATAATGAATTTATTCAAAATGGTTCAGATCATGTTCTATTCTGTCCAACAAGAGTACAACTAATGCAGTTTACTCAGCTTCCCGTCCAGTCAGTTCAGACTCAGTCCCAGCCCAGTTTATTCCAACGTGGCCAGATTTCTATGACTCAGCCAACTTTCTCTTTATTACCTCAAAGCCTAAGGCATATGACCCAAAACTTAATCCTTCTACCATCCCCCGATGAGCTCACCCAGCAAATCTCAACTCTCCTTAGAGAACCAACCCAACCAGCAATGTCGCCGCCTTCTTTTGACTCAGCACCTCAGGGGATGATCTACCAGCTAAAACTTTTCGTTAATGATCTGATGGCTGGTCCCCAACTTGATCAACTGACTCCTTATCCCTACAATCAGTTTAGAAGCCACGACCAGGTCACGCGATCTCCGGGCGTGACACCTAAAGCGATGCATCAGACAGCCAACGGCCAGCTCGTACAATCTCGGGACATGACACATGAGGTGGAAGCTTTCTTGCACTAACTAGTGCCGGATTGTCAAAGGGAAAGGGAACCCCAAGGAAATAACAGACGAGTCTCCAAGGGTTCTAATATATGCTAGGCAGAAGGCTATAATGGGCTAGGAGTGTTGCCATCTCAGGTCGAGGGAAACCGAAAAGCCTCTCTAGAACCTATCCCAACTAATATTATAAACCCTTGGGTTTTACCCTTTAATGTGATTTTCACCAGATTAAGAAGAGACGGTCTCATCAAACCCCTTCGTGATTATAAAAACCTAATGGAAGATGAGAAGAGAAACTTTTATGGGTATCATGCCCAGTGGGGATATTGCACGAATGAATGCCGAACCCTAGCCCGAGCTATTAATCGTCTGGTGAAAGAAGGAAAGATAACCAAGCCAGATAGAATGCTTGGGGTCACAAGGCTCATCAACCAGGCAAGTATGCCCATTTTTGGGACGCTAAATGAGCAAATAGGCAATATATGCTCACTAGGGTTGTTGGTTCTAAGGATAAGGCTGATAGAAAGAGGAAAATGTATCTTGACAATGAGGCTAAGAGAGCCAGATTTAAGCGAGCTAGGAGAATGGAAAATGTTTGGCTTAGGAAAAAAAATGATGATGTCCAGGCAACAGCCACCCAAGCTTTTCCGATAAGGGATGCAGTCTAATCTAACCGCCCTCCTTTTGCCCTAGAGAAGGCCCCCAACACTTCACTCTCGATCAATTCTCATTAGATCTATTCACTACCAAACTTTGAGCTCTATGAACAACTTCTATTTTTCTTACTTATTTCATGTCTTTACCATTTGATCCACGCATTCATATGAGATTTGATCCACGCATTCATATGAGCATACGCATGATGCTTCCAGTATTAAAGATATTTTACTGTATGAAATTAATTTGAGTACAAATGAAGGCTCTTATATGGTAATCAAACCCAATAATTTAACCCCTATCAAACACATGTGAGATAATAAAGTTCTCAAAGACCACGATAATGCTTTTGCTTGGTCCCCATATCAATAGTCAGATTGTTGAACACTATGGGTCTCTTCCAGAATTAACTCAGCAACTGTGCAATGGTACACCTTCAAGCTACCAAAGAAGTATCAACTGGTCCCCTAAAATGGAAAATCGAGGCATACACCCACCGACAACTGATGAAGCCCAACCTCCATTAAATAAACACCGTAGCTGAATCTCAGACCAATGTCAGCGCTAAGGAAATGACCAAATTTATAGAGAAACACATCTTCGCCCAACACAAATTAACCCGCATCAAATCCCTCGACCAACAAAGATCAGGGAGCAACCACCTCCTAGAGCATCAAGTATGGGGGAAAGCATATTCATCCCATGAGCCACAGAGATGAGCGCACAACCTATGTCGCGATCAGCTTGCCAAATAAACCAACAAAACAAACTACCACTTCACCTTTCAAAGGCACCAAGTAAAAGGCCCCCAAACAAAATATCACTTGGTCAAAACCCTCCACCACTGATATAAGGGGCAAATTTAGGCCTAAACAGGAAGGGTTATACAAACTATAGACTGAAGAAGTAATTAGAATAGCAATTAGAATGATAATCAAACCAATCAAGAAGGCTCTGTGTAAGCACCAAAACTCCCACAAACTAAACTCCTTGCAATGTGGCCAATCAGAATCAAAGCAAGGTTACCTGATGTAACTTTGAAGATCAGAATGAATCGGGTGATCTAGGTGAAAACTGAATGGACACTAAGGACCTTGGAGAATCTACAAAGGCACAACCAAGCACACAACAGCAAATTTGATACCCAACGCCCTTGCCAAGAGTCATAGACCCGGTACTGAAGCGTATGATACCTTCCAATACCGAAGTTAAGTTCAGATCAAGTTGAGAAGGCTGTCATATAACCGAAGATGGTACCAAATAAGCGGGGCTATAAAAGTCATGAGCATAGGCAAGAGCGAGTTCATTGATCTAGTCAACTAGGATAGGCTTAAGCATTATCAGGTCTAAACAAAAGAAATAAATTAGAAAAGCGGCACACCAAAAAAATATATATAATAATCGCCCACCTTTCGGTCTTCTACTGATCGGACAAAAATTAGGGTGATACCTAACAGTCGGTATCCTGTAAACCGACCGTATAAAATTTAGGGGATAAGTCAATATCGCCCGCTGAACTAAAAACCTGAAAAAGGCAGTTTAGAAAAAAAATTAGGGCATGAGAGAAAAAAAAGTAAGATGTTAACTTGAAAACCTATAAAGGCTGGTTAACACCAGGGGTTCTATTAATGGAAATGATTGCCAACATCTTGTACTCAAATTAGATTCACTCGATAAAAGTGTCTTTTGTACTGAAACCTCTGTGTTTATGATTGTATGAATGTCTGGCCGATCGAGTGATGGAAACATTGCAAGTAAGCTTAATCGAAGATGCTCCGAGCTCATCAGTGTAAAAAAAATCCGGATAGACTGAAAACATCTAGGTCTATACAAAAGTCGGAATAAGTCTGCTAGGTTGAAAACCCGAAAGGGCAGTCTATACAAATGTTAGAGTCATGATGGAACCCAAATCTCTCCAGTTCCCTCCAATCTGCATTCCTCAGGCTCCGCAGGAAGCCCCATAGCTATTCAGTGTGGCTCGCTATAGCAGAATTTGAAGAAATGGCCGAATCTATGTTTCTGGGAAGTTGATGTCACCGGTGATATGGGCAATACCGCCGGCGACATGGATTGTTTTGGGATATACCAGTTGATGCCGCTAGCGACATGGGTATAGGCGGTTTTGAGGTGATGCACCTGGCGATATGAATAATGTCGACAACGACATGGAATTGATTTTCCCAGCAACATCAGAAGCAATTTCATCATTTTAGATAAATACAAAACCTGTAAACAGCCCTGTAATACATTTTTGAAAGTTGGTGCGAGTGCCAATCAATTATATTCAATGAAACCCTAGGGGCACAAACCATTCAAATATTCTGGACATCTAGCTTACAAAACCAAAACCAAATAACAAACCCCAATTATTCAAACCCAATGTATCGTGGGTACAAACCAAAATCCGGAATAAAAAGCAAAATGGAAGCATAATCTAGGCATGCCCTTCACTACTGGTCGGGCTAGATGAGACATCCTCCGGGCTCAATAGCCAATCATCAACATCATCCTCCTCTTTTCCCTCAGTCACTGGGACACTGCTGGACTCCTCAACCGCAACAAACGGGCATCAGCTGGCGGACATCTTCACTCCCCTGCGACTAGTGCTACCGGGGTACATGCGATCTAGATTTTTCTTGCTCCTCTGTTCCTGAATGATAGCCTCTAACTGACCCTCAAGGTCGCTCACACAACACCGGATTTTTGCAGTCTCCTCCTAGTATCTTCACCGAGCCGTATCTGCATCTGATAAGGAAAGGGCCAAGAAACCTATAAATGAAGGAAAACATCAATAATGCACTTCATTCATAGCATCCATACATGCATCTTATCTTATTTTGGCGTGTCATAAAAAGGGAATGTACTTGAACAAGCAGCAATTGCCCAATAAGCGTGTCTCGGAGAGCAAAGTTGTTCTCTGCCAGTTGCTCCACATGACTATCCAAAAGGCAAATCATTAACCACCCGCATCTAAGGGTAAACAAGAAAGCAATTATCAGGCCTTACATAAGTGGTGCTTTCTGGTATAAAGATCGAAGCATGCCAGCTCGAGCCTATATTCCTGGGTTGGAACTCGCCTCGGGAGTTCATCAGTAGGAACTGGGTTTCCATCGGGTTGACCAGACGCCCTTCCATAAAATTTATACCCTCCAATGCACCATAGTATTGCATCCCACTCTGGTTATCCCGACCTCGCTTCCTCGCAAGTTCCTAAAAAGCACAAAAAAACACACATAAGCGACATTCCTAAACCCAAACGTTCGCAAATGATGCATATAAATGCAATAATACCTTAAAAGAGTGCTTCCCCCCTTGGGACATCGGCCCACTCCTCGCCAGCTACATCTGCGCCTCCCTCATCCTCTCCCTCAGGCTCGATCCCAACATTGCCTTCAATCTCCTCCTCTTCCCCCTCTTCTTCCTCCTCCTCGAAGTCCATAATACCTTTGAGCCCCCTCTTCTCCTCCTCTAGCCTTTGCTCATTGTGGTACTCAATGGTATCATTCCTATAGATACGGGGGCACAAGGGGAGCAGGTGCTGTTGGTGCTGCTCGTAGGAGCCCAGAATGCTTGGAATGACCCGGCCATCCCCCTCGATATATTTGGCTTAGTCAGCCATGGATGTAATCACCAGATGGGGCCACCATAAGCCCCTGGAAGGATTGACGGGCATCGGTCTATGGGCAAGTGGGACAAACCTCCAGCCCCGGACGCGCTCCCCTAAGTACCACTTCTGAGACAAGGGGCACTCTGCAACAAACTAACGGTCATCCACCTCCCTCCTGACCCTAGCGACTTCCAGCAGGTTCTCCACCCCATTAAATGGGTCCAGGACAAGCTCCACCAATAATCAACCAAAACAACCGATATAAATTCCTAAACGCTTTTTGTTTTTTTATCTAAGTGTAAAAACAAGGACTAAATCAAAGATCGCATATCGAGCTAAATCGCACACTCCTCAAGACCTCCATGTACTTCATGGGGTACTTGGCCTTTCCGCTAATACCACCACACCAACGGGCAAGGAAATGGGAATCCAGCTGCACAAACTTCTTAAACTTGATCGGCGGGAGGATCTGATGCTCAAAAGCCCAGGCCTACATAAGTAGCAATTGGTCAGCTTAAATAGTAAATGAGACGTGCATAATCAAGTAAAATGCTTCCAAGAAGATATACCTAGAGTAGTAGATGGCAGAGGTGAAGGGCCTTCCCCTTCTTCCGAGCACTCGTATCTAGTACATAGTACATCTGTGCCAAGATGGCCCTCGGCCAATTCTTCTTCCTGATGCCCGCCACATCCTCTACGGCAGATATCAACCCATAGTTGATCTTGCTCCTCGAGATTAGAAAAAATAGCACGGTGAGCAAGGAAATCATGAAGGAGTGGATGCAAGCATCTCTCTCATCCTCGGGCACCACATCTGCCCTAGTACAGTACTAGTGCAACTCATCATAAGACAGCCGCTCTGAGATGGGTTTTAAACCAAATAACTCCTTCACCCGCCACACCACGAGCCTCTTGGTGTGATATTTGTCTATATAGGCATCAAAGTGAATGACCTCGTCCGCCCAGCGAAGCCCTATCATAGCCACAACATTGGAGGGCGTGGTTGTCACTTATCCAAATGTGAAGTGAAAGGTGTGGGTGGTTTCAGACCACCTCTCTATAAGGGCTATCACAGCCGAATGGGAGAGCTTGGGCATTAACATCGGCATGATTCGGGCCAAGTCTCCGAAGCCCATCTCATCGATGGCTAGCGTAAGCTCAGGGTCCTCTTTCGAAATATGGTGCCACCACTCACTGATGGTGCCCATACCTCCAGTATAAGTTAGTCTGTGCGGCTGTAAAAATCATAAACAAAATAGATAAGTCCCTATTTATTTTCTCATCGCTGGTACCTGATGGAAGGCTACTAATGTCGCTTCTGCTAGAAGCAATGTCATCGACAACATCATCCATACTGCTGGCAGTATGGATGATATCACCGGTGACATCACTTTTAGCAGAAACAACATCAGGCCTTCGTAGGTCTTTCTATAAGGCCTGATGCCGTTGGTTAAATCGCTCATATCATCGATGACATCACAACCCGTGGGCGAAACCTGTTTTCCCCAAAAATTGCATTCGTCACACCAAAACCACAAAAATCACAATTAATCGAACCATAAGCCTAAAAATAGTGAAAATTGAACCTAAAGCATGCAACATCAGTTTGTAATCAATCTATTTCACGCTTATAACTCTTATCATGGCACGATTTCGAGCCTAAGGCGAATTCAAAACTCAACCCAAAAAGAAGAAATTCGAGTTTTGCAGGATTACCTGGACGTAGGAAAGATGTTTTTCCTTCTTAGGAGTTAGATTGGTGATGGTGGAATTGATCCCATACCCATACATCTTGGTCGTCTCCTTCAAATCGTAACCAATAGGAACCGAGAGAATTTTCAGCCCCTCGACGGAGGAATCAAGCAGGCTCTCCCTAGCCTTGGTGGATTTTCCCTTGAAAGCCTTGGCAATTCTCTTCATGATTGGAATGACGGAGAAAACGAAAGGTTTAGAGAAGAATGGGACAAAGGGGGTATGGTTTCTGTATGTGTAGAATGAAAAAAAAGAAAGTAGTTTTACTTCCTTTTAAACTGCCGCGCGGAATTTGAGGAGTTTTAATTTATCTAAAACTACCCAATTCATGCCGTCGGCAGCATCATTCCATACCGCCAGTGACATCAGTCATGCCATCGGTGACATCACCTCCTTCAATTCAAATTTTGAAATTATTTTACCAGTCAAAGCTGCCACATGGCACTCATGCCGCCGGTGGCATCATTCCATACCGCCAGCGACATCAATCATGCCGCCGGTGACATCACCTCCTTCAATTTGAATTTTAAATTTGTTTAACCAGTTAAAGCTGCTATGTGGCACTCATTCCACTGGCAATATCTCTCCATACCGCCAATGACATCATTCATGTCGCCGGCGATATCAAACATCTCCATGCCTTTTTTCAGCCATCCTCGGTGAAACCCCAATTCTAGCAATGACATCCTAGAACTTGCATAAAGCCACAACCGCAAACCCAATATGCTCATTCTGTACGTTACCCAGAGATTGTAGCATGACCCGCTACATGTCAATCTTCGGGTTCACCCCAGAATACCAACTGAAGGTTCATGATACAGTCTCTGCACATATCACCCTTTTGGGTTCACCCTCAGTACGCCAATTGAAGGTCCCAGCATGACCCTGTACATGTCACCTTTGGGTTCCCCCTCCAAAATTGTAAAATGACCTAGGACAATCGCTCCATAAAGCACAAGCCCGACTAAGGGACAACCACTCCATAAAGCACAAGCCCGGCCGAGGGGCAATCTATCCATAAAATGCAAGTCCGACTAAAGGACAATCACTCCACAAAGCACAAGCCCGACCGAGGGGCAATCTCTCCATAAAGCTCAAGTCCGACCAAGGGACAACCACTCTACAAAGCATAAGTCCGACCAAGGGATAATCTCTCCACAAAGCATAAGTCCGACCAAAGGACAATCTCTCTACAAAGCACAAGTCCGACCAAAGGACAGTCTCTCCACAAACCTCAAGTCCGACCAAGGGACAACCACTCGGCAAAGCATAAGTCCGACCAAGGGACAATCACTCCATAAAGCACAAGCCCGGCCGAGGGGCAATCTCTCCACGAAGCTCAAGTCTGACCAAGGGACAATCACTCCGCAAAGCATAAGTCCGACCAAAGGACAATCTCTCCACAAAGCACAAGTTCGACCAAAGGACAATCTCTCCATAAAGGATAAGTCCGTTCAAAGGAAAATCTCTCTATAAAGCACAAGTCTGACCAAAGCATAACCACTCCGCAAAGCACAAGTCCAACCAAGGGACAATCTCTCCACAAAGCACAAGTTCGACCAAGGGACAATCACTCCACAAAGCACAAGTCTGACCAAGGGACAACCAATCCAAGAAGCACAAGTCCGACTAAAGGACAATCTCTCCACAAAGTACAGGTCCGATAAAAGGACAATCTCTCCACAAAGCACAAGTCCGACCAAAGGACAACCACTCCGCAAAGCACAAGTCCGACCAAGGGATAATCTCTAAATAAAGCACAAGTCCGACCAAGGGACAATCACTCCACAAAGCACAAGTCCGACCAAGGGACAACCAATCCACGAAGCACAAGTCCGACCAAAGGATAATCTCTCTACATAGCACAGGTCCGACCAAAGGATAATCTCTCCGTGAAGCAAAAGTCCGACCAAGGGACAATCTCTCCGTGAAGCACAAGTTCGACCAAGGGACAACCGCTTAACAAAGCACAAGCCTGACCGAGGGGCAATCTATCCACAAAATAAAAGCCTAACCAAAGGACAAACTATCCACAAAGTACAAGTCCGACCAAGGGACAATCTCTCCATAAAGTACAAGTCCGACCAAAGGACAAACTCTCTGCAAAGCTCAAGTCCGACCAAAGGATGATCTCTCCACAAAGCTCAAGTCCGACCAAGGGACAATCTATCTATAAAATGCAAGTCTGACCAAAGGACAATCACTCCACAAAGCACAAGCATGATAGAGGGGCAATCTCTCTACAAAGCACAAGTCCGACCAAGGGACAACCACTCCATAAAGCATAAGTCCGATGAAAGGGACAACCACTCCGTAAAGCATAAGTCTGACCAAGGGACAATCTCCCCGTAAAGCATAAGTTCGACCAAGGGGCAATCTCTCTATAAAACATAAGTCTGACCAAGGGATAACCACTCCGTAAAGCATAAGTCCGACCAAGGGACAACCACTCTGTAAAGCATAAGTCCAACCAAGGGATAATCTCCCTACAAAACATAAGTTCAACCAAAGGGCAATCTCTCCATAAAGCACAAGTCCGACCATAGGACAAACTCTCTGCAAAGCTCAAGTCCGACCAAGGAACGACCTCTCCACAAAGCACAAGTCCAACCAAGGGACATCCAATCCACAAATCATAAGTCCAACCAAGGGGCAATCTCTCCACAAAGCATAAGTCCTACCAAGGGACAACCACTCCGCAAAGCATAAGTCCAACCAAGGGAAAACCACTCCGCAAAGCATAAGTCTAACCAAGGGACAATCTCTCTACAAAGCTCAAGTCTGACCAAGGGACAACCTCTCCACAAAGCTCAAGTCCAACCAAGGGATAATCTCTCCGTAAAGCATAAGTCCAACTAAGGGGCAAACAAATCGTCCATCAGGTATCATTCCTATCCCTTGCTCTTTTAAGCAATCATACTAACATGTGGCAGCAGTGATCCCCCAAGGGGCAGCCTGTGAGCATGGGATTTTGCAGTACCTCTCGCTAGATGATGATGACATGTCCTCGATTTTAATGCCTCTTAATAAAAGTTCTCTTTAGAACTTTTTATTACCAATATGATATTCCTTTCAAATTTTATACTTGGTAGAATCAAGTTCGGCATGGCCAATAATGCATTCGGTAGGAGCTTAAACTGATGATTTACACCTAAATTAAAAATACCCATTAAAATATCATTAAAATTCAAAAAGATACCTTTGGACCCACTTTTGACCACTTTTTATGACTTTTTAGGCTCCTGGGCCCGCTGGCTGTCGGCTTGCCGGAGGCTTATGACACTAGCGGCATCAGCCATGACGTTGGCAGCATCATCATATCACCGGCTGCATCAGCCATACTGCCGGTGCCATCACCATGTCGCTGGCGGCATGGCCTAAAATAGGCCCCTATATAGACAACTTTTTTGCCACTTTCGGTGGAATTGGTCAAAAAGGTCTCAAAAACCACCCCAATTTGCCTATAACAACACACCTTAGGCTCTTATGGGAGGGGGGATCCAAAAATTGGAAGGAGAGAAACTTGATTTTAGAGTGAGAAAATAGATTTTAGTGAGATAAGAATTAGAGAAGGTAGATCTTATGAGCTTAAAATTAGTAGATCTTGTAGTTAAAATCAATTTAATTGGATTTAGAGACCTAAAAATCTTAAATTTACTACTAAATCATCATTATAAGCTCCCGAAGGCATTTCTTGGTTCACAAAGAGGTCGATTCACGACCTCGAGGTCGTTTTTTACTGCTGCCCGCTGCTGCTGCAAGAAGTTGAGGTCGCTAGAGACATGCAATGTCGTCGGCGATATCACTCATGTCACTAGAGACATCACTGATACCGCTAGTGAAATAACATTCCCCAGAGACCTCACTTTCTTATAGCACCCTTTCTTTATGGTTCCTAGAAATCCATGTAGCCTGCCTACATATTGATGTCACCAGCAACATCAATGATATCGCCGCGGCATCAGCCATGTCACCAGCAACATCAATGATGTCGTCGGTGGCATCAGCCATGTCACCAGCGACATCAACCATGTCGCCGGCGGCATCAGCTATATCTTTGGCAGCATGACCTTCTAGATGGCTATTTTATTTCATTTATTTCGGACCTGGTTTATTTTCTGAAGCTAGGATATATAGTGCAATGATGGAGGTCCAAAACCTTCTGAAAACAGACCCTACCCTATAACATGTGGCATTTTCACTAATACTCTAGTTAAAACAACGATTGAATCTAAAATTTGGTTAAAAATTGAATTTCCCCACAAACGCATTTCAAATCTCATTTTAGCCATCCAACCGGGCTTTATAATACTATAAATAAACTATGCCACATCCGTGCTAACTCAGGTCTTGTTTAGTTTGCTAACTATACATGATTCGTGGCATATCTCGTACGACATGCCGTATCTGTACTAACCATCTTCTACAGGTAGATTTATGTTAGACCTTCGGGTATTCCATTTATCGTATAAAAAAATGTACGGGGATTTGGAAGCCTTGTAATAATTTTATTTTCCACACTTATTTTTGGATGACTGTAATAATTTATTCATCGGTTTAATTGCTTGATAAATGTGAAAACAACACAATAACCAAAAGCATAAATAAATAGGATGGATTAAACCGATTAAGAAAGAATGAAGTATCTTAACTTGGCCTAATGAAAATTAGATAACATCATCCGAACTCAGAATCTCTACTTAAGGTATGGTCCAACCACCCAATGGGAAAATCGTACCAAAAATTTCCCGATTAAGCTGAATCGGGTGGCGACTCTATTTTCAAGTACGGGATTTTGATCTCGTATCTTTTGAGCATTAAAATATGCAAAACCATTTTCCAATCACATCATTCGCACATCTCCCCGTTATTTTTAGAGGCCGGCCCATTATTTTGGGGATAAATTCTCCACCTATTAGCCACAAACACCCACGATTCTCCAATATGTCTTGGCTAAATTGGTCATCATCTGGAAAGGATCCATAACCACCACCTCCTCTATTCAACATTGCATCCTGCAACACTGGGTAGAAAGCAGGGTTGTAAATATGCCTCTCCTAATCATCCATTTCCGTAGACAGTGCAAGAACTCCCATGGTGCTCTCATCACAAGGATCCTTCTAGCAAATGGGGTTGACTTATCTGGACCCCGATCTGTTTAGGGGAAGGAGATTCTTGAAAAGAATTTAAAGAAATTAAGCTTTAGAGAAATGTGGGATGAAGAAGAGGTAATCCGGTTAGGGGAAGAAAGAAAGGAGAAGAGCAGAGTCTGGAAAGCCGAAGTTGAAATTGCTCTGGAGGCCAAGATATCCAGAACAACTAAATCAAAGGCTCAAACAAAGATAAACCTTAGACCAGTTGTTGAAGAAGATGATGAGAGCAGAATACCCCTTACACAACTGATGAAAACCACACCTGACAAGTCTAAGAGGAGAGGAAGGCTCATCAAAGTAGCAGACAAAAGGAAAAAGCTAGTTTATGAACTGGAGGCATATGATAACATTGCAGTTGCTACTGCTGCAATCAGAGAGGGATGGCAGAAGGGGAAGGAAAGAAGTATTGCCACTATCCTAGCAGAGGATGATGGGCCTGATAGTGAGGAAATAGGAGATATGGAGCCTTTACCTAAGAAGCAATTCACCCTGAAGGGAATAACCTTTAATGAGGCCCTCAAAGCCCAAAAAGCCAAATTATTAGTCAAGAAGCCCTCTGCAGGAATCTCCATAAAAGAACCATCTCCAAAAGCCTCTAATGCAGCAGATCTAAGCAAGGGAAAGGAAGTTATTGTATTCATTGAGAAACCATTTCTTTCGGATAATATCTTTTCGGAGGATCCTTAGTTTGATGAGATAATGTCAGCCGTCTAGGACAACTGGAAGAAAAATAAAATGACCAAAGAGGGATCCGGAGGCACATCCGAAGCAGTAGCCATAGATAGCCTCTTCAATCCTGTTGCCTCAACACGTTTAGTACTTCTCAAGGAGGCAAAGTATCTGGATGAGGATTTATTCCTCTTCAAAGCTAGTTTAGAGCCTCTTCTGGACAACTTACTACATGTCGAAGCAGAAGTGATTGAGGTGGAAAGTCTTGAAAAGGAAGCAGGAGGGGATGGTGAGGATAATTCCACCAATCTAGAGAATGAGATGGTTATTGTTACAAGTCCTATCCAGGCAATGGGAGGGAATAATAAGGAAAATACCACTATTCCGGATACAAAAGAGAACGTTGTAAGTCCTATCAAGTCAATGGGAGGAGAGACTAAGGACAGTTCCAGTCTTCTAAATAGTGGATTGGTAGAGCAAAATGAAGAAGAGCACATAGAAACATATTAACCAAATCAGGTAATCATCATCCTAAAAACCTCTAACACTGCTGATATTCCAGTTGGTGATGTCGTTGCAATACAAGACAACTTAGGTGTAGACTCCCAAACTGCACCTAAGGACAAACAGTCCATCTCTGAACACAATGTTTCTGAGGAGGGAACTAGTCTGGGACTCAATAAGCACACTTCTCAAGTGGACTCTAAGAGCGACGCTAGTCCGAAGGAAAGGCTGGAAGAGAAAAACCAAGAAAAGAATGAATCTATTAAGGAAGAGACAAGTAATGAGAATTCATCCAAATCTAAGGAATCAAAAAGCAGTTCTAAATCAAAAGAATCATCCCCATCCGGTGAGAAAAAGAATCCAATTAAGCCTAAATTAGTTGTAGACTACAATGTCTCAAGAAATGACAAGATCCGTATGGGATTGACACTGCTAGAGTAAGTAGCTTTACAAGGATAGAAGGATGATGAATTTAAGCCCCTGCTATAGAATATCTACGCACAACTAAGATCAGTTGAAAAGTTAATGAAAAATAGATCAATGACTCCTGATCTTAAAGCTAAATTAGGGAAATAAAGGGCAGTGTCCAGAACATAGAAAGGAAGGTTGAGGCTTTCCCAACTGCACAACAAGTAGCTGAAACCTCATTATCCAAGATCTCTCCGGTGCTGGAACAGATGAATGCAAGCATAGCATGAGCAAATCGCTCTTCTGATTAGGCACTCACCGGATGAGACAATAATTGCATAACTCTTAAGGGACAGATCACCTCTTCCTCTATAAAACTGGTAAATGAGCTGAAGGAGCATATTAATCAGAAGTTTGAAAACTTAGAAAAATTCATTCCTGGAGCAATTACTGGAGGGGGACAAGGAATTACATCCGGATTGACATTTATGAATGAGGAGCACCAGGCTGCCCAAGAAATGTTAACAAATTTTCTCAATGAAGGACTGCCTAAACTCCTTGCCAAACACATGAGCAACATCAGTACTAAGTTTGCAGGTGAAATTAATGGAACAGGTACCTTAATCAATAACTTGAAGGAGGAATTTCACGAGGATCTCTCCATACTCAATTCTAGTCTCCACAATATCCAGAGAGACATTTGCAAGGATATTGATTTGCTAAAGTCAGGTATGGCTAATCTATCCATCTCCCCTTTTGGATCTTTACCTTCTACTTTGGATAGTCTTTTCATCTCGATTATCAGTGACTTGGTCAAACACATTGGCGACACTGGCTTCTTTGGTTATAAATGTGGGTTGACCTTTTTTAAGTCCCTTTTCCCATACTTTAAAAAGGAGGATCAAGCTCATGCCTTGAAGATGATTCCAAAGATGACTAGATCTTATAAAGAGCTTCGGAATCTACTAAGGCCAGTCCATCTCCTTCCGGTAACGGTTGAGACAATTATTGAGAAGCGCTTACAAGGTAATGTGGATTACTCAGTATATTCTAAAGCATAACAAAAGAGTTGGGATACTCGCAGCTTCATGATCATAGACCCCCAAGCTGATGAAAACCAAAAGGGGGAGAAAAGCAAAGGCAAAGGAAAAGAGGGAGAGTCATCCAGAAAAGGAGGCAAATGAAGCGCCGATTATCTTTTAGATCTTCTAGAATAGCTATTTTTATTCAATGTAAAAATCTGTAATAGCTAGTTCTATTTTCGCTTATATGTATTTCTATAATTGTAATCCAGAACTTCATTAGGTTAACTATTGCTAATAATAGAAGTATATATAGTGAAAAATTGATACTCAAAACTGCTTCTAAGTACAATTTGTAATTATACTTTAAAAAATTTAGAAGCTAGAAATCAAAAATATTGACTAAGTATCAATATGGGGGAGTTAGGATGCTTAGATTATGGGGGAGTAAAACTTGTAAATGACTAAGAATCAAGAATCATACTTAGCTCATAAAACCCTTTTCCATGTGATTAGTTTTTATTTCCATCAAATGGGGGAGATTGTTGGGAAACAATGATCCGAAAGAATTAATTCCAGAATAATCCAGATCAAATTTGAAGAAAACAAAAACTATAGAAACAAAATCTTAAGGAACAAATCATCTAATCTCCTTAATGGAAGCATCCGGTCCAAAACAAGTAATCAGGGCAAGCATTGAAGACTACAAGCATCTAAGAACATAATGGAAGCATGTGGTTAAAGTTTGGAAAGGATATAAACTTTGAACCGCTCAAAATCAGCATCTGAAAAAAGACTAATTAAATAGCATATAGATACATATAAAGACTAAAATCATCCGAAAGACACAGTTAACAAAAATAAAGGGAAATGTTTTAAATATAACTTTTCCCTCCACCTTTTTAGTCTAAAAGTCAAAGATCCTTTTCCCTTGTGCAAAAATGACAGCTTTCACACTTTTCAAAAAAGGATAGATGGACTAACACAGGAAAGAGAAAAGGTAACACCCTTTTCTACCTAGACCAATAGGAAAGGCGCGTGAAGTCAACACTCCGGATTTCTGGCATAAAAGTTGGTGGATCACTAAAATACAAGGAAAATGATCACTGACAACTTTCCAGCCTCAATCCCAAGGATTCAATAGGACATTTAATCAGTCTAATGGATTGATCAATGGATCCAGAAGTGCCACATTTTACCTGATCTGTGGTGAAGATTTAATTCAACTTTAACAACTCACAATGACTACATTTATGATAGAACCCTATAAAAGAGAAACTTTACAAGTTGGGAAGGACTGATTGTTTTGAGAAAGCATACACAAGAGAATCTGCTATTGCAATTAATAACATAATCCCTCTAAGAATCAAACTATTCCAAATCAGTTTGTAAGGATTCCCAAGTGAGTTATAAACTTGAGGAAATCCAAAAATAAAATCTTTGAGAAAAACA
Source organism: Euphorbia pulcherrima (assembly GCA_947683365.1). NCBI lineage: Eukaryota > Viridiplantae > Streptophyta > Magnoliopsida > Malpighiales > Euphorbiaceae > Euphorbia > Euphorbia pulcherrima. Next base: position 16,669,075 of record CANTUS010000013.1, on the reverse strand, counting down.
AAGTGTAATATCTCATACTTGGGTGAGTATTGAGATTGGTATATAGCTTAAAGTTGGTGCTTTAAGTGGGATCTCCTTGTAGGTCTCAGCTTAGGTTTGGGTAGAAATCTAAGTGGTATATCCTACTAAAGACAAGAGGACTCAGCTAGGAGTTGGTGCTTCTAGTGGTATATCTTACATCCGGAAGGGATCACCATCCGGAGAAAAATTGTGAGGCTTGATTCCTGCCAGTTGGAAAGGAATCCACTAGTGAAAAAGCTCAGAGGAAGGAAACTCTGGGGACTGGAGTAGGCAGGGCCGAACCATGATAAAATTATTGTGTTTGATTTTCTAACTCTTTACATTATTGTATAACATTTCATATTTGTATCATCCAAATCCATTGTCTTCGGAACATAATCAAACACGCTACACAAGACTTTTTGAAGTCTACCTATTTTCCCAAAAAAGGGTCATTCACCCCCCCCCCCCTCTTATAGGGACCAATATAAAGGGCTTTTGAGCTATTGGCACTAGCACACTCTGATGTATGTGGTCTAATGAGCACAACAACTAGATCTGGTTATCTATACTTTATGACTTTTACTGATGACTTCATTAGATTCACGTATGTACACTTGATAAAAACACAAGTTTGAAACTTTTGAATAGTTTAGAGTCTATAAAAATGAAGTAGAAAACCACCTTAGCAAGAAAATTATAGCACTTCACTCATGCCGAGGAGGTGAGTATTTGACCCAAGAATTTGATTCATTATTTAAGGAGTGTGGGATTGTCTCACAACTCACTCCTTCTAGAATGCCACATTGGAATGGTGTATTCGAAAGGACGAATTGGACTTTGCTTGACGTGGTTCATTTAATGATGAGTCAAGCCTCGCTTCCTATATCCTTTTGGGGGTACGCCTTAGAGACAATCGCTCATTTGATAAACATAACACCTAATAATTCAGTTGTAGGGACACCATATGAGATATGGACGGGTCGTGAGCCCAACTTATCACACATAAAGATTTGGGGTTGTGATGCACATGTTAAGAAATTTGCAAGTGATAAACTAGAGTGTAAGTATATGAAATTCCAATTTGTGGGTTACCCTAAAGAAATAAAGGGTCATTACTTCTTTAACCCGGCCGAAAACAAAGTTTTTGATGCCAGAATAGAAGTTTTCTTTGAAAAGGAACTCCTTAATATAGGAATTGAAGGAAGTAATATTATATTTGGTGAAGTACATGATTCACAAGTTACTTCAATTGAAATTAAAGTTGCTAAGGAAGCCGAACCAGTAGCTCAACGAGTAAAGGAAGCTAAAATGGCTACATTGGAACTTAGAAGGTCTGATAGGGTTCGTCATCAGCTAAAGAAATTAAATTTGCTAGTAACCGATGATGGGAACTTCATAGTCCTAGACCATGAAGAACCTGGAACATATTAGGAAGCTATTGAAAGTGCACACTCAGAAAAATGGCTAAAGGCCATGGAAGCTGAGATTCATTCTATGTATGATAACCAAGTTTGGAAACTAGTGGATCCACCCGAGGGTGCTAAGGTAATAGACTGTAAGTGGTGTTTCAAGTTAAAAGCTGATAATATCTTTAAAGTCAGACTGGTTGTAAGAGGATTCAAGCAAGTTTAGGGAATTGACTATGATGAAACCTTTTCACTAGTGGTAATGCTCAAATCTATTAGGATTCTTCTTGATATAGTTGCATGGTATGACTATGAGATATGACAAATGGATGTCAAAACTGCTTTTCTAAATGGAGAGCTCCTTGAGGATGTGTATATGACACAACCTGAGGGTTTTATTGATCCAAAGTTTCATGACCAAGTATGCAAGATTCAAAGATCAATTTATGGGTTGAAGCAAGCGTCTAGGTGTTGGAATCATAGATTGGATGAAGCTGTAAAATAATTCGGTTTCGTTCAAAACATTGATGAGCTGTGTGTGTATAAGAAAGTTAGTGGGAGCATTATGACATTGTTGGTGCTAGATATTGATGATATCTTAATCATTGGAGGCGACATTCCAACACTGCAGGATGTAAAGCAGTGGTTGAATAAGTGCTTGGTAATGAAAGATTTGAGAGAAGTCAAGATGATTCTTGGAATCCGCTTCTATAGAGATAGAGCGAATCGGCTACTCGAACTTAGTTAGGCTAAGTACATAGATAAAGTCCTTAGAAGATTTGAGATGGATTAGGCAAAGAATGTTCCTTTCTCTATACGCCATGGTATATATCTTAGTAAGGATGGTTGTACCAAGATAAAAGAGGACTATAAGTACATGTCTCAAGTCCCGTATGCTTCAGCTATTTGATCGATCATGTAAGGCATGTTATGTACTAGACCTGATGTGGCATTTTCTCTAAGCTTGATAAGTAGGTATCAGTCTAATCCCAGCAGGGAACATTGGTCTATTATCAAGGCAATCCTTAAGTACCTCAAATGGACTAAGGATTCATTTTTAGTATATGGAGGTCAAGAAGGGCTTTCATTACACAGTTATACTGATGCAAGCTTTGATACTCATAGAGATAAGAGACAATCGCAATCAAGATGGATTTTCTTTCTCAATAGTGGAGCCAAAAGTTGGCGGTCGGCCAAGTAATCTACGATTGATGATTCCACAATAGAAGCTGAGTATATTGTTACATTTGATGCTGCAAAGGAAGCCATTTGGATCAAGAAGTTTATAACTGAGTTAGGTGTTATGCCAACAATCCTAGACCCAGTTGATATATTTTGTGATAACAATGGGGCTATTGCACAAGCTAAAGAGCCCCAGTCGCACAAGAATTCCAAACATGTGCTTAGGAAGTTTCATCTACTTAGAGAGATTCAAGTTAGAGGTGATATTGCATTGCAAAGGGCTGACACAGATAACAATGCCACTGACCCGTTGACCAAACCGCTTTCACAACCGAAGCATGAAGGTTAGGTCTATATGGATTAGGGACATTCCGGCTTGGAACTAGTGTAAGTGGGAGATTGTTAGGCTTGTCCTAGTTCTAGACATAGGTTATTAATAAGTAATTGAATATTTATATTTTATGTTAAATTAATGAAGGCATTAATATTTTCTATAATATATCTTGTGCTATATTTTGTTAAGAGAATCCATTGATTGAATCATAAATTTCCCAAGTTTGTTTTAATCATGGGAATGAATAAAATGATAGACTTTTATATCAGTTAGCTTGTTTGAGAAGGGAGCTATGAACAAAGGCTTATGTTCAGAACATGGGCTGGATCGATCCGATTAGCAAAAGGTCACATGTTATCGTATCACGAGCATTTTGCTAGGTAGGTCTCAAGCGTCCTTGGAATTGATTTCAAATTGCTATTAATTTGGAATTTGGTAATCTAGGGTATGCACCTAACAGGTCCTTAAACGCGTATTCCAAATATGGGTATGCTCGGGTTATTCATGAATACGTTGGTAGTAAGGTTAAAGTGATAGGATTGTCTTTCAACCTAGTAATCTGAAATGAATCACTGACCACTTGATGAATAAAAGGGATTATTGACATGTGCAAATAAGTAGGCAGCTTATTTGAAAGAATCATTTTATTCTAGATCAAGAAATATAATGAATGTAATAATGGGTGACATGGCCATGTCCATTGTTCATTATATTGATTCTAATTGGCAAAGGAAATTGTGAGGTAACTACGGGGTTAAGTATTAATAAATTGATAACTGTGTTCTATCCCAATTTGGGGTTGTAATTGTATGCTAGGTTCTGCTTATAGTCTATGAGCGTGACCCCATTGCCAACATATGGACAGACCCAAATGATCATGTACTTGGAACCACTGATTTGAGATTTTTCTTGTACATGCAATGTTACAAGTATTGATAATGGAAAATTGATTATTAATAAATTGATATGTTAAATCAATTTGATTAAGAAATTATTACAACTCAAGAATAAGTAACAAATCAATTTGTATTTAATGGTATAGTATAAAGTTATTTATATAATTCATTAAATTAAATTAAAAGAATTAAGTTTAATTAACATGATGGACTTATTTGAAATAATTATAAAGTTGGTGAATTATTGGTTTAAGGAATAAAGCTTGGGGGAAATTTATAAATAACAATAATTCAAGAGGCCAATCTATAATCAAGTAAGAAACCTAGTCTAAACCCTAACCCTAAAGGAGGCCTATAAATACATGTTAATTTGACAGAAAAATATATATACACGCCTACTACATGAAAATCGGCCACCACTATAAAATCAAGTATTCTTGAGTTGTTCTTCGCTTTATCAATTCTGCTAGCACCGATCCCAATTAAGAGGGGTTCGTACACGTGAGATTGGCGGGCTTACACACTAAAAGCCTTTTTGCTGCCTACTTCTACATCGATCAAGTAAGTTTCAATAACTTTTGATCACCGTTTGTATTGCTATTATATTGCTTTTGAATAAAGATCCTTGTGGATTTTTTTTGAAGAATTAAGCCTTGAAAGGGCAGGGAACCCATTCAAGGCATAAATATTAAATATATATGGTAAAAAGTGAGGCAACTCTCAAGGTGAGAGTCATAAAGTTTCAGTTCCATGACTCCACAAAAAACTCAGATCAATCAATAAATCTGAGACCAATAATCCTAGTGGTCACTTCCTACTACTCAAATTAAACCAACAATTGGAAATGCTTGACATTAAAAGATCATCCAATGAGTGTATGCCTTCGAAAATAAATTTATTCTACCTTTTCCATAAGGACCATGCCAAGATAAACCAAAGAGAAGTTGCAAAGTCGCTGGGTAGACCTGGTTTAAAGTAGGATTGCCATAACATGAGGAAGCCATAAGTCGATTGCGGAATTGCGATACGGATACCAAGCCATCTAAGAACATCCCACCACACTAGGCAGCTATTATAGAATAGTATTATCGCCTGGTCAATAGTTTCAAGCTCCAAACAAAATGGGCATAAGTCATCATTAATAATAATACATCCCCTTCGAAAGAGAAAAGACCGTGTAGGGAGGCAACTGTGAAATAAAAGCCATCAAAAAATGAATCTTGGGAGGTAGAACAAAGTCCCAAACAATCTGAAAAATTAAAGTTGTTGGTGTCCAGCTGGATGATTGATAAAATCCAACACAAAATGAGGCAGTCGAGAACATTTTGTTGCACCCTATATCCCATAAAAATCGATCTTGTCCAGCCGTGAAAAGCACGCTATTCAACTAGCCTATGGCATCAACATTGGACACATCAACAACATTGATAGATTGAAACAATGAAGGGCAGGTCATTGTGATCCAGTTTCGAAGCTCAGGACAGCAATTCTGGCTTGAAATTCTAAGCTGACGTTTCCAAAATGGTCGAGAGAAAGTGTTTGTGCGAAAGATAAATTCACATCCTAGTAAGATAGTGCGCCGTTTCTGATTACATAAGACATAAAGATCTGAAAGAGGCTAGATATGGGCTGATTTGATGTCTAATTTTCATACCAAACTGAAGTAGAAATACCATTACCGATCCTAACCCAGCAATTAGTGGTGAAGATTTCCCAGAAGTGCTAGTTGTTGCAACAACATGAAATGATACTCACCCAAATAGGCGACAAGTGTGAAATATTACAGTTTTCCACATTAAACCAAGAGTTAAAACTATGTCTATTAACACAGTATATGAACCATAAGGACCTATAATCAGCTGTTTGTAACTTCCATAGCCATTTTAAAGGCAAACTATAATTCACCTGATGGAAATCTCTAATGAATAAACCTCCTAGAGATTTAGGCAAGACAATAGTGTTCCAACTAACCTTACAAATTCCACTAGTATTCGGATTTCCACGCCATAAAAAATTTCTTATCATCTAACTCAATTTCACATAAATGAATCCTGGTAGCTTAAAGAGCGACAAAAGTTAGATAGGGATAAAGGAGAGAACTGACTTGATAAGGACAATACGCCCTGCATAGGATAAATAACTACCCTTCCAGTTTGCTAGACAATTTCTGAATTTAGCAATTAAAGGATCCTAACAAGATAAATTTAGCCATTTAACACAAAGGGGTGCTCCAAGATAGACAATCGGGAAGCTCTCAATGCAATAACCAAACAATATTGCACAAGTAGTAAGATCTTGATCTTGCACATTTACCCACAAGTGTGAACTTTTGTGATAATTAATGCTTGGGCCTGAAATTAGCTCAAAGCAATGCAAAGTCCGAATAAAGTTTGATATTAATATGACATATGGCAATAGGAAACACGTGTCATCGACAAATTGTAGGAGAGAGAAGTTAGGCAAGGAGTCCTCTAGCTGAAAACCTAGGAGTAGGCCTTCATGGATACCTAAATTAAATAATTGCTTTAAACCTTCTACTGATAACACAAAAATGAATGGGGATAAAGGTTATCCTTGCTTAAATTTTTTGTGTAGTCGAATGGGTTCACATGGAGACCCATTGATCAAAATAGAAGTAGTAGAATGTTTTCGACAATTAGAAAGCCATGATATCCATTTCATGTCAAAGCCCATTTTCCTGAGAATTGAATCAATATAGTGCCATGAGATACTATCAAAAGCCTTGTAAAAGTCCAGTTTGAGTACCAAGCATGATTTTAGGCTCGCCTTAATAGTGTGGATGATCTCCGTTGCAATAAACGAACACTCATGAATGCTTCTTCCCTGAACAAAAGCAAACTGATTGCCCTAAATAAGATTTGAGAGAATCGCCTATAAATAAGTGGCAAGTAGCTTGGTAATAATTTTGTAGATCCCGTGTATTAGAGTAATAGGTCAAAAATTGCTAAGAGTATATGAGCCTGGGTTTTTGGAACTAGTACAGTGAAGGAAGTCTTGATAAAGTCAGGAACGAAAGATGACTCATGAAATCGGTTAAGTAACTGCATCATTTCTGGTTTTAGGAAGTCCCAAAATTGTTTATAGAAGTAGAAGTTGAAGCCGTCAGGGTAGGTGCCTTATTTTCCTTACAGGCACTAATGGCCTTCCAAACTTCCTCCTCAGAAAATGTTGCAACAAGCCTAGAGTTCTCATATGTCCAACTGAATTGAAATCAAGCCTGTATAAGGAGTAGGGGACAGCAGGAGGAAGCAAAAATAGCTGCTCAAAGTAGGATCTAATATTCGTCGTAATTAACTCAGTGCCATAGACAAGGCTATCGTTTATGTCCAATTGAGAGATGCAATTGTTTCTAAACCAGGCAGACGCAGTTCTATGGAAGAATGTAGTGTTTTCGTCACCCAATAGGGACCAAGATATACAGGGATTATTGATGTCTAAGCTTTTCCGTATCTCGACAGTTCTAAGATAGAGCTATCCAAATTTGTAGAAGCTAGACAGAGATATCCGTAGAAAGAGGATGGACCATAGAGCTGTTCGTAAGGGATAAATGGTGAGCCTTAAGTTCTTTAATTTTCTATTCCATTCCCCCAAAGTTTTCTTGATGCCAAGTCCGGATGGATGTTCTCAAAAGACGTAACTTGAAGGAAATGCCCTTTCGTGGGTTAGAAGAGCAAATGTGGTTCCATTTGGTTGCCAAGAATGGTAGAAAATCTCGGTTGTCCCACTAGAAATTTAATGACCGAAAAGGTTTGGAGCCTAAATCTGAAGTGACTTGTGACCAGAAAATAATTGGGAGGTGATTGAAAAGGGTAAAGTCAATAGTAGTAATGGAGAGAGACGCCCATAGGTCGAGAATTGCAAAGGAAGATTTGAGATTATCAATCGGTTTAGCCTTTTTTATGGATTGATTTTTTTATGACAAATCCCTTCACTATAGACCACTAGTTCTTATTATGCATAAATATGGCAATCCATTAATGAACTAGGCAACACGGTTGCTCGACATCACTTACTAGGCTAGCCATTAACGTAGACTATTAGCAGTGCCCTGAGGAAATGATAGGGGCTACTAGTTTTAGGAGCCTCAAAATTTTTAGGAGTATCTATATAGTATAAAATTAAAATATAAATGATATGTTGAAGGTAAGTTGATACAATGTAAGTGTGGTCCAATGGCTATGAGTCATATGTCTGGCTATTTTATTTAAGAAAACATGTCATTTCACTAGTTTAGTTGTGTTAAGTATTCAACGTGGAGTATTGGAAGATTACGCTATTACAAGAACGCTCTGCTAGGGTTTGCACCATGCCCTAACCATTTTTTTTGCTAAACTCCTCTTATTTTCAGATTAAGTTTCTTGATCGATTCTTTAATCTCTATAATGACTTCTCAACCTGCCTCTTATCTTGATGACTACATGGGAATTAAGAGCTCTTTCCTACTCCACCGAAATCGGTTTTGATGGTAAAACATAGTTTTGATTCTGTTTTGAAAGGTGGTATTATTGCTACTACTGTTTCACCTGTTTCATTTGCGATTGCTAAGGCTGAAGTATCGACGAAGGGTGGCTTTACTTCTGTCAAGATTTTGCAAAATCTTCTTGATCAGTGTATTGTTATATGCCCCAATTCGTTAATTGGACGGTTAATCTTGCAAAAAGGTGATTCACCGCATAAGCTTTCTGTGTTGAAGGAGTCCATCTCGGCTATCTAGGGTGTGAAGGAGGCTTGGCGATTGATTTCTTTAGGAAACGGTTTTTACCATGTGCTACTCAATTCTTAGGAATCGAAATTACGGCTTCTTGGTAGGGGAGTGATAGGGTTAAAGCCTGGAATTTTTAGGGTTTAGCCTTGGCAAGCATATTTTAATCCGGCATAACAAAAGACTACTAAAGCTTTGGTTTGGGTTCGTCTGTATGGTTTACCATGGGAGTACTAGGATCGAGCTATTTTGGCCTGTATTGCTAAAGGCATCGGTGAATTCTCAAGATTGGGTTGGAATACCCTAGAGGGGGATTTCGGCCACTTTACGAAAATCTTGGTTGATGTTTATTTGATTGAGGATTTGGTATATATCATTGGTGTGGAGAACGAGGGGAAGCAGATTTGGATTGAAATTGAATAAATGAATGTCCTTAAGTTTTGAAAGATTTATTCTTTGGTTGGCCATTCTTGGAAGGATTGTCGTCAAAGCAAACAGGTTAAAGTTGTGGCTAAGCCAAGCACTCAGGCTGGTAATATCGGGATGCAATTTTTGTATGAGAAAATGCTTAAGAGTAGCAATGCTCTTGCTAGTAAGGTATCAGAAAAGAAGGATGGAGCTTCAGGTTTAGTCCCACTTGAGAAAGTTCGAGAACGGCTCCGCAATGATCTCACTATAATGATTCCTAATGACAATGTGGTCCTGCCATTAATTGTTGAACCCGATCCTGTGATTGAGGTCAATGATGCGGATACTAATTAAGGTCATATTGTGATGATTTCTGAACCTGGGCGTCCTCAAGAGGATCCTCTAATTTCAAGTTTAAATGCTACTAACTTAGTGGGTGACATTAGCGCTGACAATACAATCTCGGCTCCTAATCAAGTTGCAACCACTACTGGTCTGAATCAAGTTGCGACCACTGTTGGTTTGGATGGTCATTTTACGAAATATCTGATGATGACAATTATTACTCAGATTACTCTCAACCTGAGAGTGGTGTCCCAATCTCTTGGGCGGATTTCGCGAAATGAGAAGAGGCAAGATTGAAATACAATGCCAAATAGGCATCACCTGTTAGGCGGGAGTTTTCATTTTCTTCTTATGATGAAAGTTTCTGGCATGAGATAGATGAGAGAGACACTATCCCATGATATCCAATAAAGCAAAAGTTATTAGTTGCTAGCAGAGACGGGAGTGCAAACCTCGCATGAAGTACTCTCATTAATTGATAGTATTATTTTTTTATTGCCTATATGGTTACAGGCCTGGCCCTGTCGGTGGGCAACGGGTGCCACCACCTAGGGCTCATAGCATAAAGGGCCCAGAAAGATTTTTTTTCTTAAAGATTTAGTTGTTATTAAGTAGACATAAATTAATGTTAGTAGAATTGGTAAGGTGTTTATTAAAGTTGTTGAAGGGCAGGGGTTCAATACTTAGTTTTTACAAAAAAGAATGTTTCATTTCATTATTATTTTTTTGTTGAGGGCCCTATGTTATTACTTTTAACATTAATTTGCTTAGGGCCCCCAAATTGTCAGGGCTTGTATGGTTGTTTGATATTTGCAGGTTTTTTATTTTCTTTTATTTATTTCTTTTTTCTATTATTTAATAATACTTGAACCCGATTCTCCGGCCTCCGCTTTCAATTAAAAAAAAAGTGTTGTCCAGTGGCCAAAGTGCATACTATGTGAAAACGGGTTGTTGTTAACATAAAATGTTAAATAATTAAAAAACAATTTTCTATTGTTTGAAAAAGAGTTGGCAAATAAAAGATGTAAAATTTGAATATGTTGCATTTATTGATAAAAAGCATTGTTAAAAATAAAAAACGAAATAATAAAAAGAGTTGCACTTTCTAATTAAATGTTGCAATGTCACATGGCAGTGTTAATTTTAAATGAATTTGGCAACACCTGGAAATTGTAGCCTTAAGGCTGTGAAACATTGCTATATGACCCTATGGCAACACTTTTCTCTATGTTGATAGATGACCTGTGTTATAAGGACATATGGAAGGGCAAAAATTCTAGCTCCTTTTTCTACAAAAAAGAGTTGTCTTTTCCCGTTATTTAACATTTTTTTTACATTACGCAATACTCTTGAAGAGTTGCAAATGCCCATCAATAGTGTAGTGCTGTTTGATATACGAGGCACTGGTGATAGACTTTAAAAAGCAATGTTATCATAATTGTATTAAATATTAAATAGGTGAAGTTACTAGTTTATGGTACAATCAGTTTAATCAATGGGTCTAGCATTTTTAATTTATTAAGAAAATAGTTCAAATGTAAAATTAGTTGAATTTTGGTTCGTAATGGAAATTATTTGAGTAAAATTAATAAAACATGTTTTTCATTCTATGATAGCCCATTTTTAATTTTCTGATTAAGTCCTCCCATAATTTTTCTTATCTTAAAACTAAATGCCGGTCAATTCTAGTTTTATACGATTGAACTACACAATTACAAACAGGATGCTTTCAAAACAAAAGCTATGTAGATAAAACACAACAAGAAAACATTACAGTGATAATGGTTAGTGGACAGACGACAAACAAACATGTTGCTGCAATTATATCCTCAACCTTTTGGACTCCAACAAAGCTTTTCTAGCTGCAAACAGTTTCTCAACCCTTTCGATCGTATCTCTAGCTGCCAAAAATGCGGCCTCAACTGAGCCATCCCGTCTTTTATTAGTTCCATTGACGCTGTTTATTTCATTACCAGTCAAACTCCCTGCTGGGACACTCTTATTTACAGATTCAACATCTTGTTTTTCTTTTACCAATGCATTTTCTTCCAATATTGCTTCCCCTTGTTCCATGTTTCTCGAATTTTCGTTACCTGCCACTGAGGACTGACCAGGAAAATTCCCAGTATCTGCATTCTCTCCATTATCTTCGTCTGATGTGGTTTTTGGTGCGATATAACTTGCAGCTTTACCTGAAACATATTTCTTATTTTGTTTCAGGATTTCAGCAATTGTGAGATTGTCTTCTTCAGTACAATTTCCTGCTTCAACATATTTATTGTCTTTTTTCGATCCTGAACTGGCTAGAGGTCTTGATTGCTTTACATGATCAACACGAGCCAATAAGAACTGGGTTGATTTTGAGCCCTTCAATGAAGTGCTAGAACTGATACTACCACAATCAGCTCCCTTTGTTCTATTTAAACTCCCTGTTCCTTTCTTTTTTCCTTTCTTCTTTTCTTTACACGCTTTTGCAACTATTTCGGAAATGGTTTCATGTTTATCAGTAGCCTGGCTTGTGTTTTGCTTATCAACAAGTCCCAAACTGTTCCACCAATCCAAGTACCGTTTTGTAACATGAGCCTCAAAAAAACAAGAAGGAACGTAACTCTTGACACCAGTAACTGGTGTAATGAAACAACTCCAAGCATCCCCAGGACTTGTTTTCGATCTAGTAACACAGCCTGGAACATCTTGGTCAAATCCAAACTGTCTCGCTACTCGGTGGGGAAGGTATTGTTCTATGCAATCCCGTTCTAGCCCAACTAGGTTAGAAACCCTTAAACATAGAATGAATGACAATAAATCTTCATCCAAATCCGAATCGGCCAAAACCCACATTTCTTTCTCCCTATAAAACTTGGAAACATCCCAATTCTCCAATGTTTTAGTATATGGCCGCCAGCAAAAGCTCTCTCCACACGAGTCTAAAACCAGCCTCACATCTTTTATATTGCACCTAAGGTTGTCCCACATCGCCAACCTCGGTTCCCCATTCTTTATCAATTTAGGCTCAGGACTCAACTTCACAAACCTTTCCCACACCCAAACCAAGAACAGTTGAAATGGAGCTGAAGTGGTAACAACTACTCTTTTATCATTCAAGGAAACAATCTTTTCCTTTATCAAGCATAAATCTCTGTAAATGCTTGCAAGAACAGCAGGTGCTATGGCAAATTTAGTACCTCTAGCCAACTGAACTGCAATTGGAAAAACATATCTAGAGATAACATTGCGATTCGTAGGCAAAACAAATCGAGATAGCCACATGGACAGAAAAGCTTCGTGCTCTATCTCGCTGCTGCTATCCTTGAAAACTTTCAACCAATCATAGTGAAGTGGCTTTTTTGCCGAAGATTTGTTTAGTTTCAGTCTTTCCAAGATCAAAGCCTCTTCAATGGCTTTTAATTCCTGTGTTTCAAGAGGTTGAAAAACAGGGGAACCTGAAACAGGGTAACCTGCAATCATCATATCCTCAAGTGTAACAGTCGCTTCACCCCAAGGGAAAATGAATGAATTTGTTTCAGGGCACCATTTCTCAGCAAACCCTAAAACCAATTCATCGTTTTTGTAAAATCTGTAGGTTGAATTCAAAATTGCTTCGTAAATACCGGCTTTTTTCCAGGTTATAGAATGCAAGGAAGCCATTTTATCTACCCACTCCTTCCAATTTCCTGTTGGGTTCATCCAGCCGTTGAAAATGACAGTGAAAGGCCAGTTTAAAGGGCGTAGAGCGGGAAGTGAGAGTTGGGAGATTCCTTTGCTATTGGAGCTTAAAGACGGCTTAAGGAAGTAGGCAGTTCTGAAAAAAGAAATTTCAGGAGCAGTTGGAGAAATCATGAACTGTTTTCGCGATTCAACAATGGTGTTTGCTGAGTTTTCCATGGTTAAAGGAGTTTGCTTTTTGTTAATTGAAGGGGAAGGCAATGCTTTGCAACTTTTTGTTTTTGGGAGAAAGTCGAAGAGTCAGACTGTAATCATTCAATGTCTGAGTTTTTCGTCTTGTCTTTGAATTTGGCCGACAAGCTTTTGAAAATGAATACCAACTCGATCTTTTCTTGGACATTGTGATCCAATATATACTTTCACTTTTTTACTCACCTCAATTTATAAACATGACAGATTTAAGAATTTTTTTTGTTATTTTATTTTTTATACAAAATTAAACGTTATTTTGTCATTTGTTATAGTTAGATAAAATTTTTCTGAGTCATGACAAAGAAATATTTACTTTGTAGTTTTATACAACTACAAAATAAGAACCTTAGAACACATTAAAATTTCATAAGTTTACTTTAATTTACATTTAAATACATCTATATGTAATTATTATGTAATATTGAGTAATACATAAAACTTCGATTACCTCCATGATCAGGGCAGAATTCATGTTAGGTAAAACTTGAATATGATAACAATTCAATTTTTCTTTCACAGAACATGCTTTTCATACTTTTGAGAAATAAATGTAAAAAAATACTATATATAAATAAGGATAGAAAAACGTGCATTAATAGACTATAAAATGAAACATGTGTACTGGATGAGCGTATGTTTTGTATTGGATTAAAAGTGAGGTGAGGAATTCACAAATATGATGGGGATTCGCCCCAATGAGGACGGAGAATTTTCGATAAGAATCTTCACGGATGGGGATGAAAATTTTTTATTCTCTAAATCCTTAATGAAGATAGGGATGATATTTTTCAACCCGATAAACTTAAATGAGTTTAAATTTATAAAGTATGTAAATTTAAAGTGACAAAAATAATTAAATACGTACAAATAAATTATAATAAAAATATAAGAATATAAAACTTGATGTTGTTATAAAACAAAGATAAAAGATTTAAAAATTTATATTCAAACATTATTTAACTTTTACTAATTATTAAGTGGTACTTTTATTTGAAATAATATTAGTTATAAAGTATTTTTTAGTTTTTTTCACTCATTATATATTTTATATCAATTTTTTTGAAGCATTGATATGAAATTATTCTAGCTATACATTACTTGAACATAAATTTTTCATACTTATTATTCTTAACGGGGAATTGGAGAATCTCCGATGGAGAATGGGGAATCCTCGATAGGGATGTTGGAAAAATGAGAATATTATGTTACTTTTAAAAGAATATTTTGTGATATTTTTGTTAAGAAAAATATCTTGTGGTAAAAATTTTAATGGTGGAAGTTACCATTTTTATTTCCTTCATAAAAGCTAGTTTAAGTGTGTTTACTTCTCCAACGGTTACATTTGTTTAATGTTTTATAACTGCCGTCGGTTACGGTTTTAATAGCTTTTATTTATTATTTTATAACAACCGTTTTATTACCTATAAATAGGTTGGCGGGTTTTTCATTTGAAGGATGAGAAGACAATTCAATTTTAACATACTCACTTCTTCCTCTATTTTTCTGGATATATATACGCATTTCTGATTCCCGTATTCAAACTCAAATCAAGTTTGAAGGAGTTGTTTAATCTTGGAAGGAACTATGAAGTATCCTTTAAGGACAGAGTCTCCTACTCTACTCAACTCATCCTAACGCTTAAAAGTTTATTCTTGATGTTTCAGTGATGTTCCAAGTGGTTAAGATCATTATTTACAGCTTTTGAAGGTGATTATCAATTTCAGCAGAAAGTGTTGCCTTTTGTAAGTAAAGAGTTGCCTAAGCTGAGCATCCGTATCTATCATAAGACTCCAGATCTATTGCAACATATTTTGAACAGTAAATCGTTGCCTAAGCTGTGCATCCGGATCCTTACTGCAACAGTTTCAGACAAAGTGTTGCCTTTTAGCTAGTTTGCATCCTGGTCAAAATCCGGATCAGTTTGCCTCCGGATCAGTTTTCATCTAGAAGTGTTGCCTCCGGATCTATTGCGACAGATTTGGAACAATAAAGCGTTGCTTTTGATCCAGTTTTAAAGCTACTACAACAATTTTTAAAAGCGTTGCATTTCATCCTGTTTGCTCCGGATCACTCCGAATCAGTTTGCCTCCGGATCCATCCAGATCAGTCCGGATCATTTTTCATCCGAAAGTGTTGCCTCCAGAAGTGTTGCTGTGGATCTATTGCAACATATGTTGAACAATAAAGAGTTGCCTCCGGAAGTGTTGCTGTGGATCTATTGCAACATATGTTGAACAATAAAGTGTTGCCTATGATCTAGTCTTGAGCTTCTGCAACAGTTATTGAAGAAAAGCGTTGCCTCTGTCTGAAACCAACTCCGGAACAAAGTTTTAAAGAGCAAATTTTCCAACAATCTTAAAGGATATTCTGTAATGGAAAATTATGCTACTCCATGGGGATCCAATTCCTTCGAGAAAATAAAAGCAGTTGTTCCTCCACTATAAGCTAAGTTGTTTATTTACAAAAATTAAATTTGGTGCTATTTTGCGATAGTTGAAGCTAATGAGATTTGTGAATATTTGATATCCAAATACAATTACGAGGATGCTCGTAAGCAAAAATTGCATTGGCCTAAATAAAGTCAATTGGATGGAGATCGGAATAACTAAAGAGAAGAAGATAGTGTCAAAGACAAACACCATGGAGACCAATCCTCGCTAAGGAATAAGGTACGGATTTCTCTATGGTTAATTTATAAAGCGCAATAGTAATAAAACCATCAATAATATAAAAGGGGAACTTTTATACATGTGACGACCATGCTCCTAAATGAAGGAAAAGAGTTGTGAAATGTGACAAACCTACTCAACTTATAGTTAAGTAGATGATATTATTTTATAGTCATTTCACAAGTAAACATGGTGATTGATGTGAATGAGTGGGTTATTGACTATGGAGTGATGAGGCACAATTGTGAGAGTAAATAAAAATTCTCTATAGTCATATACACCCAAGTTGAAAGTGGAGAATTAAGGTTCTCCTCAAGCTCACATCTTTAGCACATAATGAGGTGCTACTTGTTCCCAATGATTAAATCGAGTCGTTTTTAATGAGCCTTTTAGGCAAAAATGGAGTGAAGGTAACTTTTGACCCCAACAAAGTTTTAATAACCAAAGATAGTGTGTTGTCGGAATGAGCTATATGAACCATAGAATTTTCTTTGATGTTTTTGAGATTATTAATTTATATGTTTGCTCCTCTTTGCCTATTTGTGTTGAATCAAAATATTTATTTGTTGAGAAATAAATGAGGTTTTGATATGTTTATGTGGATCAATAAGTTTTGAATTAAGTTGTTTTGAGACATCTTGATTTCATGTTTATTGGAGTTTGTTGATATCCAATTTGTGATAAAACTTTTGTTTTATGTTTTGCTGAAAATTTCAGCTTTGAACACTCTTGCTTGTTTATGAGTTTTCTTGCGTTATTCAACTCCGTTTTGAGTGATTCTTATTTCTATGGTTTTATGAGACATAGATGAAGATATCTTTAGAAGGAATTTTTTCAAATTCTTTCGTTTAGTGGGTTGAAATATTTATTGAACTTGAGATAAGAATCTCGGTTTTCTGGAATTTTAGCTTTGAGCGCAGCTGATTGTTTGTGGCATAACTTTAGTTATACAAAAATCGGTTTTATGTGTTTTTGGTGGTGTTGGAAACCTAATACATATATGTTTTTATGAGTAGAAGAAAGTTTTATCAAATAACTTCATTTACATGTTCAAAATTTGAGTTGAAGTGAACTCACAAAATCTGGAACTGAGCAGATTTCTGGTTTGCAAAATTGCTAGTAACCATGTGTGGCTATATGAGTATAATTTTTGATGTGTTTACCTTGAAATTTGATGGTTCATAATTTATAGTAAACTTGAGGCACATGAGAACATGTTGTGAGTTATTATTAAGTATATATATGAGTTTCATATTTAATATGATGGATATATACTTGAGATATTTGTTGGTGAAGCTATTTGTTAAGTTTTCTATACAAATAGAATTTCACATGAGAAAACGATAAGACACCATATGAAAAATGAGAGGATTATCATCCTAATTTGAAATATTCAAAAGTGTTGGGGTGTCTTATTGAGGTTATTATTCTTGAACCTATATAAAGAGAAATAGGTACAAAAGTTTATGTTGGTGTGTTCATGAGTTATGATGAACATAGTGATGTACTTGGAAATTATATTTTTGAGACAAAGAACACAAATTCTTTGTGAATGTTTTCAATAAAGACTAGAGAAATTTTCATTTTTAAGTTTTGTTCCAGATGTTGATCCAGTTGCACATATTTTCAAATTGAGTTTGAAAATGATATTTTGAGGAAAGGCAAGATAATTTTGAATAGAATAAGTTTAATATATGGTGCAACTTGAGGGGTATATAGAGCCTGGACATGGATGGAAAGGTGATTAAGTTCTTGTGTGTTTTATTGACAAGCACCTAAATAATGAATTGATAAGTTTAATCATTAGAGGTGGATATATGTGCATATGCTAAAGTGATTAATGATATATGTGTGATTATATGTGGATGATATGACTATCTTTATTCCGAGTATTGATGTTGTCAATAGAATAAAGATAATCTTATTATCAATATTTGTCATGAAAGACATAAGAGAAGCCAATATGATATTGGGTATGTGAATCATAAGGATGAATGAGAGTGTCTTGTTAACATAAGAATACTATGTTGAGAAACTTCTTATAAAGTTTGAATTTTATGATGTAAATCATGTGGGTATCCCTTATGATTCCAATACTCAAGGGAAGATAATTGTGGCTAAATCCAAGTATGCATTTGTACTTGATGAGTTTCACACATTGAGACATAGCATATGCTATGTGAGCAAGTATACACATAATATAATCATTGATTACAGATAAGCTATATTGAGGCTTGAGAAATATTTGAGAGAAACCATTAAGTATGGTATTCTATATAATTAATTTCCCATTTGTTCTTGAGAGGAATAATGATGTTGAGTGAATCTTTGATTCATATGAGAAAAAAATTCATTAGTGAATTCCCCATTATTCTTGAGGGGAGCAATGACAACGAATGAATTTTAGTTCATATGGGAATAATTTCATTAGTGGTTATGTTCTAATATTTGGTGGTAGAATAATAACATGAAAACCAACTATAAGCAAACTATATTAAGAGTTAGTTGCTTGAGAGTTGGAATATAAAATGAGACTAAGTGGTTGGAAAACTTTCTTAGTAAGTGTTATAACACATGCAATGTATTGAGAGTGCAAAATATATTGAGAATGCAAGATGCAATATATATTTTGAGAAACAAAACCTATAATGGCAAAAGTATACGTATACGTTTGAGGCATATTATTGAGATGGAATTTTATCCATTTAAGTCTAGAGTGATTCTGATCAAATCATCTGACTAATATATGAGAAATAAATTTTTGAAAAAGAAATTTATTTTTGATACATCAGAGAGGATGGAACTTAAGCTAATAGAAATTAATGAAGGGTGGGAACCCAACCTATATGAGTGGAGATCTCCCGGAATAGGTTCATATGGGTACTAGCAAGCCTTCCGTTAGTTCTGCTAGCACTATAAATATTGTCTCCAATCCTAGATGTGTGAAAAGTGCTATGTTGCATATCTTGAGAGGTTGAGTCAAAAGGACTCTTAATGAGATTTCATAGCTCTTATGAGTGGTGTATAAAGTGCAACATACACTTGATGATATCACCTATATGAGTGTGAAGTGGGGCCGCTTCTATGAGATATAATATTGGCAATATCTCTAGAGCACTCATCAAAGGCCAGGCACGCGCATGGCCTATTCGTGCAAAACCGCGATGAATAAAAATGTACTTGGTATAATGCGATATGGTAAAATTCCTATCTTACAATAGCGCTTATTTGGTTCATAGAAACTATGTTTCACCAAATATTCCATAAGTTAAATTTTATCTATCAAGTTCTGGTTCATAGTCCATAAGACACCTGTTCCATGCATTATATGTCAAACTCGAGATATCCAGAAAATTCTTTTTATTTGAACTTCTTTTGAAAGTTATGGGGGATTGTTGGAAAAATAAGAATATTATGTTACTTTCAAAAGAATATTTTGTGATATTTTTGTTGAAAAAAATATCTTATGGTAAAAAATTTAATGGTGGAAGTTACCATTTTTATTTCC
The DNA here is from genome assembly GCA_947683365.1 of Euphorbia pulcherrima. NCBI lineage: Eukaryota > Viridiplantae > Streptophyta > Magnoliopsida > Malpighiales > Euphorbiaceae > Euphorbia > Euphorbia pulcherrima. The sequence goes on along the minus strand of CANTUS010000013.1, from coordinate 16,649,683 downwards.
TTTATAAAAGCTAGTTTAAGTGTGTTTAATTCTCCAACGGCTACATTTGTTTAATGTTTTGTAACTGCCGTCGGTTACGGTTTTAATAGCTTTTATTTATTATTTTATAACAACTGTTTTATTACCTATAAATAGGTTGGCGGGTTTTTCATTTGAAGGATGAGAAGACAATCCAATTTTTACATACTCACTTCTTCCTCTATTTTTCTGGATATATATACGCATTTCTGATTCTTGTATTCAAACTCAAATCGAGTTTGAAGGAGTTGTTTAATCCTGGAAGGAACTACGAAGTATCCTTTAAGGACAAAGTCTCCTACTTGACTTAACTCATCCTAACGCTTAAAAGTTTGTTCTTGATGTTTCAATGATGTTCCAAGTGGTTAAGATCATTATTTACAGCTTTTGAAGGTGATTATCAATTTCAGCAGAAAGTGTTGCCTTTTGAAAGTAAAGCGTTGCTTAAGCTGAGCATCCGGATCTAACAGAAGACTCCAGATCTATTGCAACGGATTGTAAACAGTAAAGCGTTGCCTAAGCTATGTATCCAGATCCCTACTGCAACAGTTCATATAAAGTGTTGCCTTTTAGCTAGTTTGCATCCGGGTCAAAATCCGGATCAGTCCGGATCAGTTTTCATCCGGAAGTGTTGCCTCCGAATCTATTGCGACAGATTTGGAACAATAAAGCGTTGCCTTTGGTCCAGTTTCAAAGCCACTGCAACAATTTTTAAAAGAGTTGCCTTTCATCTTGTTTACCTCCGGATCACTCCGAATCAGTTTGCCTCCGGATCCATCCGGATCAGTCCGGATCATTTTTCATCTGGAAGTGTTGCCTGTGGATCTATTGCAACATATTTTGAACAACAAAGTGTTGCTTCTGATCCAGTCTTGAGCTTCTGCAACAGTTATTGAAGAAAAGTGTTGCCTCTGTCTGGAAGCAACTCCGAAACAAAGTTTTAAAGCGCAAATTTTCCAACAAGGGAATGGGGAAAAAAAATTTCCGATTCCTTAGTGGGGATGGGGATGGGGATGGGGATGGAGAATATTTTTTCCTGAAATATTAATAGGGATGGGGATGGGGAATGCACTCCCCACCGCAATAAGCCCCACTTTCAACCCTAGTTTGTACCTTGCTTTCATCCAACGGTTCAGTATTTACGAGGGAGTATTTAATTAAGATAAAAATATTTTAATTAAGTGTTAACAATACTCCACTGTTGGATGGGAGCATGGTACAAAACACTCGGTTCTCATTATAAATTTCCCTACTCCCTCCATCCGTTCATTTACTAAAATCATGAAAATCAATAAAAACATTTTATTACATTATTATAAAGACTACTCCCTCCGGTTCCTAATAAGTGGCCTTTTAGACTTTTTTATCAAAACTAATAAACTATTAATTAAGCAGCTAAAATGACTAATTTATCATTCATAAAATTCTCTTTCTTCGTAATTACCAACTTATAATTTCAACAATACTTAATCTTTTCCCTAATTAATGCAAGGGTAAATTAGAGAAAGAATGATAAATATTATATCGATAATATAAATAGTCACTTATTTAGAACTGAAATAAATAGGTTAAAAGGTCATTTATTTGAAACTGGATGGATTAATTTATCTATATGATGCAAATTAGAGAAAAAGTAATAAAAATTGCATTGATAATCTAAATGGACAAAGAAAACTAATGAAAAGGTTAAATGTACTAGTATTTTATTTTTTTAGGTTATAGGAGTGTAATTTTAATAATAGTGTTCAAGATGGGAAAGACATTGGGGTGGTGTACCTATCCAAACCTCCATTCCCTCATCAAATATTAATCTACGAGCTAAAATATGAGCTAAATTATTAGCATCTCTTGACACAAGACTAAAGTCACATGACGTGAAAAGTCGAGATAAGTCTTTACACTCCCTAACAGTAGAATCAAAATAGGAAAAACCCACATCGTGCTCAGTAAGAGCATTATAAAGAACAGAATTGTCAGTTTCAACAATTACTCAAAATTCTTCAACCAAGACAAAGCTTCTCGAATAGAAAGAGCTTCAGCTTCTGGAATTGAAATATGAGGCAATAGAAATCCCGCCTTGGCACAAATAAAAAAAGCCCCTGCATTCCTCACGATTAAACCATAACAGGCATATTCTCCATTTTGAAAAATTGCGGCATCGGTGTTACACTTGATATAAGGGATATGTGGTGGCTCCCACTGTATAACCTGCAAATCGACGTCATTTAGAGCACATGGACCATCAATAAGTGGCTACACAAGCAGTGAAGCATATGAGTTGGTGCCTTGCTGCTGTCCTCGTTGGCCTTGCATATGAGTAAATCAAGAATTGCCCACAGCGCCTAAACCAACGCCAGCAGCAGACCATTGAGTGCAAGAGGAACGGGCAAGCCAGACCATAAACCTTGGTTGCATATGCACCCCCTTGCCAAACCATCTTGTTTCTGGTGGTCCATAAGTTCCATAACAGACAGATGACCTGCTGTAATAAATAAAGAGACTTATCCCGCAACTAAGCAATCAAAATTTCATCCATTCACTCACAATCTGGTAAAGTAAGACAAGGAATAAAAAGATTCCACATATTACGGGCAAACGAACACCTAATGAACATATGATATTCTAACTCATCTACCATATTACATCAGACACAAGCCATGGTCAACAACATGGTGTCGCTGTAAATTCGTTTTGAGAGGCAAAATGTTACTTGCCATACACCAAATAAAAGTACGCAATTTTAATGGTAAATTTAGATTCCATAATTTATTCTAAAGGAAACTTGGAACGAATAAATTGCCAAAATGGGATACAGATAGAGTTCGAAAAGCTGATTTCACTGTGAAATTTCTAGAAGTTTCATGCGGCCAAAAGGGATTGTCGTTTCTTGGCACATTATGCAGTAGAGTGTGTAAGATCATTGATGCTTCCTCTTGTTCAAAAAGAGTGTTAATTAGACCCAAATTCCACTCATTATCAATAATGAGATATTGCACCTTAGTGTTTTCTAGGTCAGCATTAATCCTTCTCTGAAGAATTGTGATCTATTTGCACCACTCACCCAACTGTCACTCACGACATTAATCAAGGCCCCGTTTCTAACTCTCCACCTGAAATTTGCCTTAAAGAAAGGTAGGGCAGAAAAAAATACTCCTCCATATATAGCTTGGTGTTGAGGATAATTCAGCACTCAAGAACGAGCCTGATTTAAAATATAGGGCACTATAAAACTCTACTAGACAAGGAGTTTGGATATAAAAGAAATCTCCAAATTTGCTTCATTAACAAGGCCGTATTAAAGTCTTCCAAATGTCAAAAACCCATAACCCCAAACCTCTTTGGTTGACAAAGTAACTCCCACCGTTGTTAATGGATTCCTCTCTATTGGAAAACAATGATCCAGAAGAACAGATCCAGATCAAGTTTGAAGAAGTTTGAAGAAAACAAAAACATGTTATCTCCGTAATTCAAAATGGAAGTATGTGGTCCAAGACAAGTCATCAGGATATACATTGAAGACCATAAGTACCTAAGGACATAATGGAAGCATCTGGTCAACATTTAGAAAGGAAACAAACTTTGAACCATTCAAGATCAGCATCCGGAAGAAGACTGGTTGAAATAGCATCCAGATATATCAAGACAAAATTCATCCGGAAGATAAAATTACAAGACAAAGGGAATAATTTAAAAATCATATTTCCCTCCACCTTTTAGTCTAAGAGTCAAATATCCTTTTCCCTTATGCAAGATAAAATGCAACTAACACACTTTTTTGAAAAGGACAAAAAAAATTAATACAAGAAAAGAGAAAAGGTAACCACCTTTTCTACCTTGACCAATAGTAAAGGCGCGTGACGATCACACTCCGGCATACTGGCATAAAAGTTGGTGAATCGCTAAAATACAAGGAAAATGATCACTGATAACTTTTTAGTCTCAATCCTAAGGATTCAACGAGACAATTACTCAATCTAATGGATTGATCAATGACTCCGGAAGTGCCATATTTTACCTGATCAACGATGAAGATTTAATTTAACACAACGGCTACATTAATGATAGAAGCCTATAAAAAGCAAGCTTCACAAGTTGAAAAGGTGTTGGTTGTTTTAAGAAAAGCATACACAAGAGAATTCGCTATTACAATTAGCGACATAATCCCTCCAAGAAACAAATCATTCTAAATCAGTTTGTAAGAATTCTCAAGTGAGTTATAAACTTGAGGAATTCAAAAACCAAAAAACTTGAGAAAAACAAGTTGTAAGAATCTCATACTTGGGTGAGTATTGAGATTGGGATATAGCTTAGAGTTGGGGCCTTAAGTGGGATCTCCCTGTAGGACTCAACTTAGGTTTGGGTAGAAATCTAAGTGGTATATCCTACTAAAGATAAGAGGACTCAGCTAGGAGTTGGTGCTTCTAGTGATATATCCTACATCCTGAAGGGGTTACCATACGGAGACAAATTGTAAGGCTTGATTCCTGCCAGTTGGAAAGGAATCCACTAGTGAAAAAAGCTCAGAGTAAGGACACTCTGAGGACTGGAGTAAGCGGGGCATAACCAGGATAAAATTCTGTATTTGATTTTCTAACTCTTTACTTTATTTGCACAACATTTCATACTTGTATCATCTGAATCTAATATATCCGGAACATATCAAACATGCTACACAAGACTTTTCAAAGTCTGCTAATTCCGTGAAAAAGGGTCATTCACCCCCCCTCCGACCTTATATAGACCCTCACAAGGACAAACAAGTGGTATCAGACCAAGTGCTAACAATTACGGATCTAACAATCTCAAGCTAAAGGTTCAATTTTGATCCAAGAATCAAAATGAGTTTCTAAAAATCACAACTCCTTCCTGAGGGTATGTCTATTACCCTTCCTCCACTCTTCACCGGTGAACACTACATGTTCTGGAAAAACCGGATAAAGAATTTCATTCAGGCATAAAACATTATAGCATGGGTGGCCATTAAAGATGGCCCATATGATCCTACTCACGAAGTAGAGGGTGTAACTTCCCGAAAGCCTTCAAGTTTATGGGATGAGAATGATTTCCAAAGATTGTGTGAAAATACAAATGCTATTAATATGCTTCATTATGCTCTTAGTGCAGCTGAATTCAATAGAAAATCCAGATGTGAAACAGCGCAAGAGATCTGGCAGAAGCTTGAAGTGACCTATAAAGTAACAGATAAGGTCAAGGAAGCCAAGATTGATCTACTATAGCAAAAGCTAGAATCTTTCAAGATGGAGCCCAGAGAGCCCAGAGAGCCCATCAATAGCATGAATACCAGATATACCAATCTAGTAAATGAGATGAAGAGGCTTCGGAAGGAGATCTCAAAAGTAGACACGGTCAAGAAAATACTCTGGAGTCTCACCAAGGAACGGGACAACAAAAAGACTGCCATTGAGGAACCCCATGACTTAAACTTCTATAGTTATGATGAACTCATTGGTAATCTACTAACTCAAGAGCTATCCTTGGAGAGATACAACCAACAGGAGAAAAAGTCTGAAGAAAAGGAGAAGGCCATTACGCCCAAGGAAAATTCCGTTGGATCAGCATCCTCCGGATCAGACAAGCAACTAAAGGAATCTCATTATAGCAAAGAAGATATGGCTATGCTAGCCAAATATTTTGATAGATTCCTAAAGAAGAAAGATAAGAGGAGCTCAAGAAGTTATGAGTCCAAGAGATCAAAGGAAGGGTCTTCCAAAAGGAACAAGCCAAGAAAAGCTCCAGAAGAAAAGAAAGACCCGGAAAAAGATGTTGCCTGCTTTGAATATGGAGAAAAAGGCCACTTCAAAAACAAATGCCCCAAGCTCAAAAGAGACAAGAAATACAAGAAGAAGGCTATAGTGGCCACATAGAGCAATAGCTCATCTTCAACAAAAGAAGAAGAAACTACTAATTATGCATTCATGGCACTGACAGATCCGGAAGAAGAACAATCCAGAAGAAACCCATCTAAGTAAGACACTGAGCAAATTAAGGGGTGGTGATCCACAATGTGAGGAAGAATACCAAAGCCATCAAATCTCTACAAAGATAAGTGTTGGAGCTTGCTGAAGATGCTGAAGCAATGGCACAAGATATTAATCTGATAAGGATCACAAAGTACATTGATGTGGTTGAAGAAAATTTCCTAAGAAGCCAAGTGCAGATTTTAGTGCAAACCTAACAGGGCTAGATAGGGTGCTAACCCTGATGAAGGAGGCATCCGGAAGGAAATCTGATCCTTCACATAGAAGAAGGAATCCAAGGCAAGTAGAACTAAGAAATTTCAAATCATAAGAATCCGGAGCCCTCAAATCAAAAAGAAAAGAAAGTTAGCAGGCAACCTCAAGCACAGAGATACACAGCTGCTCAAAAGGGAAAGGCTAAAACAGTCTATAATGAGCAACCTGTGAAGAAAAGAAAGAACCATAGAGCAGAGATTGCACCTCTAACTAGCTTCCGAATACACACTGGACAGACAAGTGTACAAGAAGCTAGATATGTTAGAAACTATAGAAAGGAGGATCTTGAGAAGATCCAAAAGAAGCATGATTAAAATAGACCCATCTCCGAGTGCTGGTTTTATGGGAAAAACAATCATATTACTAAATTATTTAGATTAAAGAATGGTTATTATGATGTTTATCCTTGGTCTGAGATGGTTAATAACCTGAGAGGACCCAAATCTGATTGGGTACCCAAACCCACTTGATCTATTTTGCAGGTATGCCTTAGATCCACAGTAGATCAACATACATGGTACATTGATAGTGGATGCTCAAGGCACATGACCGATGATGAGAAATCCTTCATCACTTTAATCTGGAAGTGAGGTGGAAAAGTAAGCTTTGGAGACAACCAAAAGGGACAAGATCATTGGATATGGAACCATTGGATCTAAAATAAAGATAGAAGATTTCTCACTAGTTAAGGGACTGAAGTTCAACTTGCTAAGTGTAGCACAACTCTGTGACAAAGGAAGAAAATTCATATTTAATTCCGAAGGATGCTCAATCTTTGATGGTAAATCAAATCAACTCATTCTTTATGCACCTAGAGTAAATAATGTATATTGTGTTAACATTAAAAATGAGAAAAAGAATATATGCTTGCTGTCTAAAGAAGAAGAATCATGGCTATGGCACTAGAGGATGGGACATGTAAGCATGAACCTCCTGTCCAAATTAGCCAAAAAGGAATTGGTTGTGGGTTTGCCTAAGGTAGCTTTTGATAAGGATCACATATGCACTGCATATCAATTAGGTAAACAACATAGAAAAAGCTTCCCTTTCATCTCATACATACCTTCCAAAAGAGTTCTTAAACTCTTACACATTAATCTCTTTGGTCTAATTTAACCAATGAGTTTAGCTAGAAGAGAATACACCATGGTTATAGTGAATGATTATTCTTGATATACCTGGGTTGCTTTGCTAGCTAGCAAAGATGAAGCCTTTGACCATTTCTCAAAAATGTTCATCCAGATAGAAGTAGAACATGGCATAAGCATTGCACGCATCCAGAGTGATAATGGAGGAGAGTTCAAAAATAAGCACTTTACTGAGTTTTGTGACTCTAAGGGCATTGAGCACAACTTTTCTACTAATAATGCTAAGTGAGAACAATTCGCCTAAGTATTTTTGGGGTGAGGCCGTAAACACAGCATGCTACACTTAAATAGAGCTCTCATTAGAAAGACCATAGATAAGACCCCAAATGAAATTTGGAAGGGAAGGGAACCCAAAATTGGGTATTTTAAAGCCTTTGGATGTAAATGCTACATCCTAAATGATAGAGAGCAATTATGAAAATTTGATCCTTAATCTGATGAATCAATTTTCCTTGGCTACTCAACACATAGCAAAGCTTAAAGAGTATATAACAAATGAACCCAAATAGTGGTAGAGTCAATACATGTAGATTTCGATGAGACTAACCATGCAGGGAAAAGAAGTTCCAATCCAGAAGATTTAACTCAAGAAGTTGAAAATACCGAAGAAAAATAAGTGCAAATTCTGGATTCCTTCTAAATTAAGAAATACAAGGAAGAAGATGAAGGAATCAATTTCAATCTAGGCGCACTACAAGGCGATCTAAATCAAGATGAGATTAACTTCATGGATGATCAAGAAGTGAAAATTGAAGCAGAAGAGGAACAAGCTCCAATATAGCATGAAGCTCTTCAACGAGAAATCCGAACTCACAAGAATCATCCAGTTGAAGCCATTTTGGACAATGTTCAAAATCCAGTCAGAACTGGAGGACAACTCAATAGGATGATGAGTCATGCTACTTTTGTCTCTCTCATTGAGCCAAATAAATTTTAAGATGCAAAAGGAGATGAAAGCTTGATGATGGCAATGCAAGAAGAGCTGGATTAGTTCACCAGAAATGATGTCTGGAATCTAGTGCCACTTCTAGAAGGAAAATCAATAATTGGAACCAAATGGGTATTCTGGAACAAGCTAGATAAATCCAGAGTTGTGTTTAGAAACAAGGCAAGATTGGTTGCCCAAGGCTACAATCAGCAAGAAGGCATTGACTTTGAAGAAACCCGTGCACTAGTAGCAAGATTAGAGACAATCCCGATTCTATATGCTTTTGCATCATTTATAGGATTCACATTATTCCAAATGGATGTCAAAAGTGCATTTCTTAATAGAGTTATTTAGGAAGAAGTCAAGCAACCACCTGGATTTGAAGAATCAAAACATCCGGATCATGTGTACAAGTTGAAGAAAGCCCTCTATGGATTGAAGCAAGCACCAAGAGCTTGGTATGAAAGACTCAAATCATTCGTCATATCTAAAGGTTACATCAAGGGTAAGGCAGACACTACCCTTTTCATCAAGAAGAAAAAGGGGGAAGTCATTCTAGTCCAGATCTAAATGGATGACATCATCTTTAGAGCAACATATGAAAAGATGTGTGAAGAATTCAACACTCAAATGCAGAAGGAATTTGAGATGTCCATGATGGGAGAATTGAATTTCTTCCTTGGTCTACAAATCAAGCAAAGTTCAAATGGGATTTTTATTAATCAGTCCAAGTACACAAAGGAGATTCTTAAGAAGTTTGAAATCGACAAGAGAAAACCTATATCCACTCCAATGGGGTCGGATACGGTCCTCTCAAAGGATTGTGAAGGAGAAGATGTGGATCAGAAGCTTTACAGAGGAATGATTGATTCACTTCTATACTTGACATATAGTAGACCTGACATACATTATGCAGTCTGCTACTATGTAAGATATCAGTCTAATCCTAAGGATTCACATCTCAAGGTAGTAAAAAAAATCTTTAGATGTCTACTAGGAACAACTGAAGCTGGATTGTGATATCCTAGTAATGGAGACTTTATACTACAGGGATTCACAGATGCATACTATAGCAGAGATACTCTTGAAAGAAAGAGTACATCCAGGAGCTTCCACTTTCTTAGAGATTGCTTGGTGTCATGGTATAGTAAGAAGTAAACTTCAGTTGCCTTATCAACCACAAAAGCAGAATATATGGCAGCTGGAAGTTGTGTTGCTCAACTCTTATGGATCAAGCAATAGTTGGAAGACTATAGAGTTCAATCCAGATGTGTGGAAGTTATGTGTGACAACAAAAGTGCAATTAATGTGTAAAAGAATCCAGTGCTACATAGCAGGATGAAGCATGTTAACACCAGACACCATTTCATCCGGGATCATGAAATAAAGAAGGATGTTGCATTGGTTTATATTCCAACAAATGAGTAAAGGGCAAATATCTTTACTAAACCATCAAGTAAAGATCAATTCAACAAGCTAAGAGAGTCAATTGGAATGTCTAATCCAATTTAAAGAAGAATTCGGAAGACAATCTAGCGTTAATTTAGACTTTTATGAGTCAAGGAATCAGGGAGAGAAGAATAAGTAAAAGCTGACTATGGATCTGAAAGAAGATTGCTAGCTTAGCAGATAGAAGAGACAAATGGCAGTAAAAGTGCAAGAATATTAACTATACACGTTTTGAATTTCAAACGTTTATTAGGCATCACACACGCGGCAAAAGCAACTATCATTTTACAAAATAAACTATTCCAATTCTCCAGTTTAAATGCCATTTGCCTCTTACCTCAAACTTAACTGCCACCTCACTGATCCAGTTAACTTTAACAGAATCTGAATTACCATTATATCCTCACTTTGGGAATTCTATAAAACCCCCTAAAAATCCCTCTTCTTCTTCACACAAGTAATACTCTAACTGTTACTCTGTAATTTTTAATCTAGAACCCTAAATTCCTAAATTCTCTCACAAAATTTTTCAAATGGAATCTAATCAAATCGCTTCTCATCCTCCAAGATACATCTTTCAAGAGTCTGATCTTAAAGATAAGGATTTCTCTCCTCTAAACCTCAAAAGTCCTGACTCTGTAGTACCTACATACTACTTGGGGGATATTTTCCTATTCATCACTGAACCCTATTCACAGCTCATAAAAGATCAACCCCTTGAAAACTTCCTAAAGATCAACTATCCCACCTATCTAGACCGCATCAAAGAATTTTATGATAATCTGATGATCCATTCTTACTATGATGCCCTCAGAACCAGAGTATAAGGAAAGGTAATCACTATCGCACCAGAATTATTTGTGACTCATTTTTGCATGAAGAATGATAGAGTTCAGCTATAAAATGATGGTGATGAGCTATTTGTCAAATATCATCCAAAGATGTGGCTTCCGGTTCACTACTTTGGAGACAAATTCTCCACCTACTGGCCACGAACTCCTAGAATTCTCCAACATGTTCTAGCCAAACTCGTCCTAATCCAAAAGGGATCTCTCATCACAGTGTCCTCCTTTTAACACTGTGTCCTATAACACTGGGTGGAGACTAGAGTTGTGAACATGCCATTATTGATCATACATTTCTTGAGATAACATAGAAACTCTCATGGCGCCTCATCACAAAATTCTCCTAGAAAGTAAAGTCAGTTTATCAGGAGTTCAATCCATTTAGGGGAAAGAGATCTTGGAGAAGAACTTAAAGAAATTAACTTTTAGAGAATTCTAGAATGAGGAGAAAACCATTAGGTAAAAAGAGGAGAGGAAGGAAAAGAGCAAGGTCCGGAAGGCCGAAAATTTACCTGAAAAGGCTCCAGTGGCTAAGAAAGCCAGAACCACTAAGCCCAAGGATCAAAGAAAAATTAACCTTAAGTGTGTAGTTGAGGAAAAGGATGAGGACGAAATGACCATCACAGAATTGTTAAAAACCACTCCGGGGAAGCCTAAGAGAAGAGCCAAGCTAATCAAGGCTGCTGAAAAGAAGCATGTCTGCCAACTAGAGGCTACTAAAAAAAATAGTAGTAGCTGCTGCTATAAGGAAGGGATAGAAGAAAGGGGAGAAGATGACTACTAAAGAAATCCTAGAATAGGAAAAGGACTCCAACAGTAAGGAGACAAGGAATGGGGAGCCTGTCTTAAAGAAGCAATTTATTCGGAAAGGATTAACCTTTGATGAGGAACTAAAGGCCAGAAGGACCAAGTTATCTGTGAAAATACAAACTACTAGCATCAGAATCAGGGAACCAAGTCCTAAAAGTATAGAAATTGCAGATCTATATAAGGGCGAGGAATTAGTAGTTGCTGGAAAACCAGTCCTTCCCAATAACATCTTTTCGGAGGATCCCCAGCATGAAGATATGATGATTGCAGTCCGGGACAACTTTAAACAAAGCAGACTGACCAAAAAGGGACCCAGAGGATCATCTAGAGCAGGAGCCACTGATAGCTCTTCAATCTTGGTAGCCTCAACTGATCTGGCGCTCCTTAAGGAGGATAAGTACCGATGAAGACTTATTCCTATTCAAAGCTAGAACAGAGCCTCTTCCGGATAACTTATCAAAACAAAAAAGTGGATATGGTTGAGGTAGGAAGTCCTACAAAGGCAACTAGAGAGGATGGTGAGGACAATGCCACTATTCAGGATGAGGAAGTAGTGGTTGTAAGTCCTATAAAGGCAATTGGAGGGGAAGCTGAGGACATTTCCAGTCTTCCTGATACTGGGATACTAAAGCAAACTATAGAAGAGACCACAAACCCTCTACAGAATAATCAGGTAATCTTTATCTCGAATACTTCTGCTACTAATGCTAAGGCTGAGGTTGCTGAGGCCACTAAATATCAAGGCAGCTTGGATGCGAAAACCCAAACTACATCTAAGGTAGATAAGCCTATCCCAGAGCACAATGCTTCGGAGGAGGGAACTAGTCAGGGATCCAACGAGAACACTTCTAAAGTGGACTCTAAGGGTGAGGCTAGTCTGGAGGAATAATTGGAAGAATAGAGGAAGAATGAGTCAAGTAAATCTGAATATTTTAGATCTGGGGAGACCGGAAGCAGCTCTGGAATAGAAACCTCATCTTCAGAAAGCACTCTAAAGAAACTAGCATCTATTCCCAATCCTGGCAAAGTTGACAAACTGACAGCAGCATTAAGATGTTCAAGAAGTTGCAATTGAAAGGTAAGAAGAAAGCCATGTCAAGCGGACTCTCCAGAGCATATGTACTCAACTCAAATCCGTGGAGAGCATAATAAATGATAAATCTCTAGCTCCGGATTTGAAGTCTGAATTGGGGGAGATTAAGGGAGTTATCTAGAGTATTGAAAGGAAAATAGAAGGATTTCCGTCCACTGACCTCATTGCAGAAGCATCCCTCTTAAAAATCACTCCGGTGTTAAATCAACTCAATTCAAATATTGCAGGAGCAAATCGCTCTGCAGATTAAGCCCTCACCAAACCTGATAATAATTGTGCAACACTGATGGGTCAGGTTACCTCCTTCTCAATGGATCTATCAATTGAGCTAAAAGAGTATATAGATCGCAAGTTCAAAAACTTGGAAAAATTTATCCCAAGAGCAGTTGAAGAAGTGGGAAAGGGCGTTACATCTGGGCTTATAGAATTGAACGAAGAAAATCAAGCTTCCCAAGAGATGTTATGTAATTTTCCTGATGAAGGCCTCCCAAAGCTACTGAAGAAGCAAATGGATGATATCAGTGATGATGTTGGGAGTCATAACTCTGGAATAGAGCGGATTGTTAATAACTTAAGAGAAGCATTTCATAAAGATCTCACAACTCTTAACTCAAGTGTTCATAACATCCAGAGAGATATCATTGAGGAAATTGAGCCCATAAAGTCAAGTATGGCTAATCTATCTCTTAAGACTCCTTCCACCTCATTCGAATCCTTATCTGCCAATCCAGACAGCCTTCTCCTCCTCATTTGTCAAGACCTTGTCCAATCAATCAGGGATACAGGATTCTTTAGCTATAAATGCAGCTTGACTCTCCTTAAGGCACTCTTCCCATTCTTTGAGGAAGTAGACCGGAATCATGCTCTAAAGATGATTCCTGACATGGTCAAGTCATACAAGCACCTCAGAGAATAAGTCAAGTCAATCCATCTCCTTTCTGCCACAGTTGAAACTATTCTGGAAAAGTGCCTGAAAGGAAATGTGGATTATTCAATTTATTCAAAGGCCTGGCAAAAGAATTTGGATAAAAGAACCTATATGGTTATTGACCCCCAATTTGATAAAAACAACAAGGGGAGAAGAGCTCAAGCAAGCAAAGGGAAGGTGATGCAATGGAAGAGTAGAATAGATCAGTTATAGAATAGCTAATTTTCATTATAAAAATCTGTAATAGCTAGTTCTGTAATCTTTCACTTATATATTTCTGTATCTATAATCCGAAACTTTGTGAGATTAACTATTGTTAATAAAAGAAGTATATATAGTGAAAATATTCTACTCAAAAATCGCTTCTAAGTACAATCAATAATTGTACTTCAAAAACTTAGAAGCTAGAATACAAAATTGTTGGGGGAGTTAGGATGCTAAAATTATGGGAGAGTAAATATGTAAATGACTAAGTATCAAGAATCATACTTAGGTCATAAAAACCGCTTTACTTATGCTTGTATGTGCTTAGTTTTTGTTTCCATCAAATGGGGGAGATTGTTGGAAAATAATGATCCGAAGGAACAAATCTGGATCAAGTTTGAAGAAGTTTAAAGAAAACAAAAACATAAGAACAAAAACATGTCATCTCCGTAATCCAAAATGGAAGTATGTGGTCCAAGACAAGTCATCAGGATATACATTGAAGACCATAAATACATAAGCACATAATGGAAGCATCCGATCAAAGTTTGGAAAGGAAACAAACTTTGAACCATTTAGGATCAGCATTTGGAAGAAGACTGGTTGAAATAGCATCCGGATATATCAAGACAAAATTCATCCAGAAGATAAAATTTACAAGACAAAGGGAATAATTCAAAAATCATATTTCCCTCCACCTTTTGGTCTAAGAGTCAAAGATCCTTTTCCCTTATGCAAGACAAAATGACAACTAACACACTTTTCAGAAAAGGACAGAAGAACAGACACTAGAAAAGAGAAAAGGTAACCACCTTTTCTACCTTGACCAATAGGAAAGGTGCGTAAAGATCACACTCCAGATTACTGGCATGAAAGTTGGTGAATCGCTAAAATACAAGTAAAACAATCACTGATAACTTTTTAGTCATAATCCCAAGGATTCAACGAGATAATTACTCGGTCTAACGAGTTGATCAATGACTCCGAAAGTGCCACATGTTGCCTGATCAATGGTGAAGATTTAATTCAACACAACGGCTACATTAATGATAGAAGCCTATGAAAAGGAAGCTTCACAAGTTGAGAAGGTGTTGGTTATTTTAAGAAAAGCATACACAAGAGAATTCGCTATTACAATCAGTGACATAATCCCTCCAAGAAATAAATCATTACAAATCAATTTGTAAGAATTCTCAAGTAAGTTGTAAACTTGAGGAATTCAAAAACCAAAACACTTGAGAAAAACAAGTTGTAAGAATCTCATGCTTGGGTGAGTATTGAGATTGGGGTATAGCTTAGAGTTGGTGCTTTAAGTGGGATCTCCCTATAGGACTCAGCTTAGATTTGGGTAGAAATCAAAGTGGTATATCCTGCTAAAGACAAGAGGACTCAGCTAGGAGTTGGTGCTTCTAGTGGTATATCCTACATCCGAAAGGGGTTACCATCTGGAGACAAATTATAAGGCTTGATTCCTGCCAGTTGGAAAGGAATCCACTAGTGAAAAAAGCTCAGAGTAAGGACACTCTCGGGACTAGAGTAGGCGGGGCTGAACCATGATAAAATTCGGTGTTTGATTTTCTAACTCTCTATTTTATTTGCACAACATTTCATACTTGCATCATCCGGATTTAATATATTCAGAACATATCAAACACGCTATACAAGACTTTTTAAAGTCCACTAATTCCGTGAAAAAAGGGTCATTCACCCCCCTCTGACCTTATATAGACCCTCACAGGGACTAACACTCTCTGATCCCCATTGTTTGATGTTTGATGCCCACCAAAAGGAATTAAGAATTTTATGTATAGAATCGTATAATGAAGAAGGCAACCGAAACAATGACATAAGGTAAGACGGGATAGATTGTAAAACGGATTTAATAAGAATTTCACCCCCACCCCAACTACGAAATTTATTCTGCTAAGAATTAATACGCTTCCAAATTTTATCCTGGATAAAACCAAAAGGGGCAATCTTGCTTTGTCCCACCGCCATCGGCATACCCAAATACGTACTATTAGAAGTAGTCATCGAGATATTGAAAAAGTCACAAATCACTTGTTGGTAATAGCCATTGAGATTATTACTAAAAGTAAGAGATTACTTATTGAGATTAATCATCTGACCCGAGGCATTTTCATAATCTTTAAGAAACTCCTGGATTTGATTACATTCTGAGAGGTGAGATCAGAAAAGAATAAGAATCACCAAAGAATAAATAAGATATCGAAGGTGCGTTCCTCGCCACTTGACAACCCTGAATTAGTCCTCTCTACTCTAAGCTAGTCAAGGTTGCAGACAAGCCTTGAGCACAAATGATAAAAAAGGTAAGGCGACCGAGGATCTCCTTGACGAAGACCCTATTTCGGTATAATAGAGCTAAAAAGCTTTCCACTAGTACATATAGAGTAGTTAACAAAAGAAACACACATAGACATCCAAGAGATCCAAACATCAGAAAAACCCGTACAACTCAAAACAACCTTCAAATACAACCATTCAATACTATCATAGGCCTTGGCCATATCAAGTTTCAAAGGCACCAAACCATCATCCCTCAATTGGTTTTGATGCAAACAATGACCAATCTCATATGCAGTCAACACATTATCAATGATAAGTCTACTAGGAATAAATTCACTTTGGTTTTCAGAGACTAGACCATGCAAGACACATTTCAACCTATTAGCTAAAATCTTAGAGATAACCCGATAAAGAACATTACAAATGGCAATAGGCCTGTAATCAGAAATTTTCTTGGCATTTTTACACTTAGGGATAAGCACAATATTTGTATGATGTAAATCAATAGGTAACACATCATAAGAAAGAATACACAGAACATATCGATAAACATCATCATCAAGAATATCCCAATAAAACTACTAAAAAACTTGGATTGAAGCCATCAAGACCAGGTGCTTTATCCAGGCGCATTGCAAAAATTGCATTTCTGACTTCTTCTTTTGATACCGGCTTGACCAGCTCACTATTTTGCTCTTGAGAAACATGGTTTTGGATATGCTCCATAATTCCCAAATCTAAATCAGCTGACCTGGAGAATAAGGATTGGTAGTATGACACAATATGATCTTGCAATCCACTACCCAACTCTAACATGTTGCTTGATTGATCAATTAAGAAATCGATCTTATTCTTCCTTTTCCTTGCCTAGGCGTAGTTATGAAAGAATTTTGTGTTGTTATCCCCACCTCGAAGCCAGGTTATCTTTGCACTTTGTTTTTAAAAGATTTCCTTTTCTCTATACAAGGCTGCCAATTTTGATTTAGCTAAAACATACTCACGAGTAGAAGCTGGATCACAACTTTGTTTACTACACCGAACCCGCTGCTTGCATTCCTTTATTTCCTCCTGATAGTCATCCCTATATATCATGTGCCAATTACTAAGCTCATTCGAGATCGGACTCAATCTGCCATTTATCTCATCACCCGCTACCTAGATGTGTTATACTATATCTCTACATTCCTGCTTATATTTCCACTCGTTATTGAATTTGAATTTCATCCCTTCACTATGATTCTCCAGTTTCAAAATTAGAAACAATGCATCATTGTCACTGCCTGCCATCAATTCATGTCAAATAACATAGTCCGAGAAAATAGTAAACCATAAATCATTTGCCACACCTCTATCTAGCCTCTCTCTCAATATTACTTCGCCGTTACGGGTTCTTTCCCATGTGAATGGCACTCCTCTATATCCCATATCTGAAAGAAAGCAATCAAATAAGGCAACTTGGAAGTTTTGGATCAAGTTAGGAGGATGAGAAGTACCTCCTTGCTGCTCATTGACATCAAGAATCTCTTTAAAATCACCCATAACAACCCAAGGTGAGTTGTTACTTTCAGCCAAACTTCGAAGTAATTTCCATGAGAGATGCCCATAAATCTCCACATAAAACCACTGTAAGTAATATCAACATCGATATGGGAAATACTATAATTCTGAAGTGACACAACAGTGGATGAATCCCAAATCAAAGCTAGACCACCCCCCAAATTATCACCTCTAACAGAGAAAAAATTAGAATATCCCATTTACTGACATAAATCCTAAATATGCCGCCTAGAACAACGAGTTTTAGACAAAAAAAATCAAAATACAACGCGTTTGAGCCACTAACACCTTCAAATCATGAATTGTTGTGGAGGGCCCCAAGCCGCAACAATTCCAACTAACCACACTCATGGCTATCTGCGAGTATGGTCCGTGACAGCACCCGCCTCCAATGATAAAAAAAGACCTACCCAAAATCATTGGTGATTGTGAAATTGAAGCAGGCAGACTATTATCACCCATCGATCTTTTCCTTTTCAAATCAAGGCCAGCCTCCATATCCTCCTGACTACCTTTCTCCCAAGCCTTTGACAATTTTTTAAATTCATTCCTGGTTTGTTGGTTTCTAGATTACTGACAGTGCTCACTCTCGGTTTTCCTCACCACCATCTGTTGTCTCGGGTTACAGTTCTCCTTATTACTCTCCCCCTTATCATTAGAGGAGCCCCCAACCTCCCTCATTTCATTTGTAGTATCCGCAGATTCGCCTGTTCCTCCTAAATCATTACTCTTTGTCTGTTTCATTATCCCATTTGAATCATTCTGTATATTCGAACGAGATCGTCTATCAATATGTTTCAGGGCAAAAGGCTTCCTACTAGCTCTTAGTGACTGATCATATTTTAAAGCCAAATCATCAGGATGAGCATCATACCGAAGAGCGTAAAATTTATCAAAATGTCTAATAATACAACAGAAGAAACAGAAATTAGGTAGTCGATCGTATTGGAATCTAATATAATTCCACTCCCCAGATTGTGTTTTGATACGCATCCTTCTCTTCAATGGCACCCGAATGTCTATACGTACCCTGAGTCTCATATATTCCCTCCACGAACCATCAAAAATATTTGAATCAGTCTTCAGAAAAATTCCAATATGGTTACCAATATTTTGGACCACTTTTTTAGTCCAGAAACAGCTTGCCAGATCATAAACGTGAACTCAAAATTCTGGCCAATGCATAGGAATAGTCATAGGCGAGACCCCCATCTCTAATTTACTGATAGCAACCAATTCTGTTCATAAGACCATGGACCCTCGAGCAAAATCCTATCAACATCGTATTCATGGTATAATTGTAGACAAAAGAGGGGAGACTGTAATTCCTTTATCTCCATCCCCTTAACTGGATTCCAAACACCTTCCATAACATCTTTAAAGGATTTGATATTGAAAGGTCTGTCAGCTATCAGTTTTGCTAATAGGAACGTACCCGGTTCAGACGCTGGTGCAATTACATCGCTCTCATCAATGACCAATTCGTCACCTTCATCACATCCCTCATCTGCCATTGAAACTTTGACACACTTCTCACTTAACTCATCAGCGGTCGCCATACTCATCGAGTAGGACAAGCAAACAACACAGACGAATCGAAATCACAAAAATCAAAAGAAAAGAAAAAACATAGCCCTACCAAAATCGAAGGAAAATCTCAGACCCTAAGCGGCGCAAGCCCCATGGAAAACCATTTCATTTAATTGTAAGAGTTTTTATTAATAATAATAATAATTAGTAGCAGCAGAGCAGTAAAAGCACATATGTGGACTTGTAAATGTACTAGTATATTGTATATTGTATATTGTATAACTAGAGTTAGTAAATTGTTGTTATCAAACACCTTTCTTAATTTCAAATTTATATAATACTAAACATTTTTTTTCCATTTTTCCCGCGCCTACATAATATACTTTCTAATTTATTTTATTATCTTATAACACCTGAACTTTTCTTACATGGGACTTTAAATTCTATTTTCGAAATTAAATTCATACTGATATACTTTTGTACGGGGATGTATAGAATTGAATTGGAATTAAAATTAACATTGAATAAAAAAATTGAATTGAACTGAACCGAATTTATTTTAGTTTGGTTACAATTTTTAATATTCTTGATAATTTAGGTTTCAGTTCGATTTCGATTTTTGTGTAAAAAATTAAAATAAAACTGAACGGAATTGAATAAATTAAATATTATATTTATATTAATCTAAAATTCTAATGATATTTACTATATGTGTCATACTAATTAGTAATCCCTAATAATAAATACGGGATTTTAATTTAACCAATACTAATTAAGAAAGAATTGTTTTCTTTACGACTCAGATATCCTAAACCAATTAAGAATGCAATTCATTAAGTAATTCATTATATATGCATGTCATACTTGTATAAATATTTATATTTGTTATAGTACATATAAATTCTAAAATCTATTTACCATCAAATTAACGTGAATCAAAACAAAATTTTAATTTAAATCTCTGTCGTATAACCTAAAATGAAAAAAAAAACTACAAATTATTTTTTAAATGATAGAGTTTGAGCAATTCGATTATAACCGAACCGAATAATCCGTACCGAACTATATTCGGTTTTAGTTTTTATATTTTTATCAATTTAAATTTCTATTCGGTCTAATTTTTAAATCAAACCGACATTTTTTCACCCCTACTTTTATATATTTTATTGAATCATATAGGCATTCATGTATAAAGGTAAGTGAGTTTGTAATAAAGATATATGCCATATATAACATCTATGTAAAGTTTAGGCAGAAATAGAATACATCACTTGTACATGTACTTAGCCAAAACCGCTTAGTGGCCCTGTGGCCTTTCAAAATTTGTTGTTTCCAGTGCCAGTCTTGGCAGTTGAAGGGCGGTGAAATAAAAAAAAAAGAGGCTCCTAAAAAAAATCATATTCATAAAATAATTTAAATTAAAAGACAAAAAAATTACAACTTTACATTGACCCCTCCACGTTGCACTATTCATGACTTTTTTTTATTTTTTTATTTTTTACATTTATCTTTTAAATCGTTTATTTTTTTAACATGCCGCTTTAAAGTCTTTTATTCGTCTCTTTTTTATCTTCGAAATAACAACCACTGTAATTTTTTCAAACTTTTTTAACTGATAGACATGTGGTAGATATGTGGAATCTATTTTTTCATTAGCCTTTTTTTCTCTTATGATTTATATACTATACCTTCTCTGTATTGGATATGTTCTTGCGTTTTTTTATTGATCTGGAAATTATATCTCGATTCTCTTCTCTTCTTGTTATTTATTTGATTTACGCCACTAGTTTATCATTGTTTAGCTGGTGGTTTGATTCAAGGTTTCCACAAACTAACACAACGATTCCACAAAAAAATAATCAAAAACTAATATCTACCATATATCTATTAGACTTCTATCACATATCTATTGATTATCTATTAGATGTCTACTGGTTCAAAAAATTCGAAAATGTCACATTGGATGTCATTTCGAAGATAAAAATAAGACGAACAAAAAACTCTACAGCAGCATATCAAAAAAATAAACGATTTGAGAGATAAATGAAAAATAAGAAAAAAATAAAAGAAAAAGGGGTAAAAACAATGGTATGTAAATAGAATTGAAGAAAATGTGTATTTGTAAATAATTTGATTTAATGATAAATTTATAAATAACTTATAAAATATAATTATTCTTATAGTTTGTCATAAAAAAAATTGGCCCCTTGGATGAATTTTAGTACATAAAGTTAATATATTTCTATAAATATTAAATAAAAAGTATATTTGTTTTATTTGGATTAATTTC
The DNA here is from genome assembly GCA_947683365.1 of Euphorbia pulcherrima. Classification (NCBI taxonomy): domain Eukaryota; kingdom Viridiplantae; phylum Streptophyta; class Magnoliopsida; order Malpighiales; family Euphorbiaceae; genus Euphorbia; species Euphorbia pulcherrima. Next base: position 16,628,322 of record CANTUS010000013.1, on the reverse strand, counting down.
ATCCATAATATATCAATTTTTTTATTGTCTCAATTTCATACATGAAATTTATTTTTTCTCATTATCATACATAAATTTGTATGTGACCCTTTATTATACTACTTATGACTTAATATTGCAAGTTACTTGTGCTATATCATTACTTTGACCATAAACAACCAAAAATATTAGGTCCCGCTATATTAAAAATATGATTTTGGCCTTATAAAAAATTTATGTCATATTTTTTTTTATTTTCTTCTTAACCAAATAAAAATTAAATAGTAAAAAACATTAATTTAATATATTTTTAAAATTATAGGGGGCATTGATTTTTCATTTTTAATCTTACTTTTTTTATTTTACTAAAACAATTTTTTTTAACATAATAGCAAGCATTTAAATATTGCTCTTTCATTAATATTCACAATATTATAGCAATTGAATTTTGTATAGATAAAAAGTTATTTCTAACCTTCTTTCAGTTTCAAAAAGTTCATTCATTTTAAGTCAATTAAGTTTATTTTCTTATATTAAGCTTATAAGATTTTTCTTTGTTATTATTGTAAGTCCATATGGGGCAAACTTTGTTTTAAAAAAGTTTATTTTAGATCCAATAATTTGATTTAATTCAAAATTAAATATTAAATAATAGTTAATGTAATAAATAAATCAAATTTAATAATTATAAATAAGAAGAAGAAATAATAATTAACTATTATTGAAAAGGAAAAAAAATAAAAAAATAATAGTGTGTAAAATTTTCAATATTAAACTACAACTAAATAATACTATTAAATTTTAATTAGTAATGTGTTTATTTAATAATTACTATTATTAAAAAGGAAAAAAATATAATATATAATATAAAAGTTATAATTCAGTAAAATATGAAACTATTATTGTATTATTTAATAATTAATATTATTATATTTCTTATTTATTATTATTTTTTATTTAAAATAATCACTCTTATTTATCATGATAATTATTTTTTTAATATAATATTATCATTAAATTTATTAAAATTTATTATTGCCTCACTTCTTCCTCGTATTACTTTAATAAATTTAATTCAAATCATTTAATTTAGTTTTAAGAAATTAAAATTTATATTGCGTTTCTTTTATTTAACTATGTATTTTGTTAATTAGTTAACAATTTAATGGTAATGATTTGTAATTAAAACAGTATACATGTGGTTAACAATATTTGTTACAATAATTAAATATTTTTCTTTATAAAATATATTTAATTTTATGGACCCAATATTTTGGGTTGACTATGGTCAAACTAGTGACATATTACTATTAACCTATAATATCAAGTCATATGTATTATAATAAAAGGTCACATACAAGTTTATGTATGATAATGGGAAAAAGTGAAGTTCATGTATGAAATTGATACAATAAAGATAGTTGATGTACTATAATAAAATTAACCCTGTTTTATTTTTAATTTTAGTCAATAATCCAACCCAGTCACATTAGATAAATTTAAAAGTTTTTTAAAGCTTATATATATACATAATAATAAATTGAGCCCCTTTAATCGTGGGCTCTGAACCGTCGCACCCTTAATCTATGCTCAGGGTTGATCCTGTTTCCCCTTAAATTTACAAAAGGTGCACCATATAACCCTTTAGCAATGACAATTGATTTGGTAAGGGGAGAAAAAGAGAAAAGTTAGTTATAGTGAAAAGATATGCCAACTATTAGATAATTAGTCAGTGATAAAATGAAAAAAATATATACATTTGATATTAAATAAATAGTTATGATAAAAATTAAAAATTTATAATTTACAAAAATTTATTAAATTTTTTTTAAAAGTGTCATTGTTTTTTTATAAACTAATGATCATGAGTTTCTTTGAGATATTATTGAATTTTTTTATTGAGTTTCTTTGAGATATTAATGATTTTTCTCTAAATTTTATGGTTTTCTTAAGGATAAAAATACAAAGACTTAATTGAATTTATTTTTATTTTTTTACTTTTTACTTTATATGTCATGTCATGTATTAGCCTTTGTTAGTTTGACTTTTTAATGTTATTATATTGTCATGTGTTAGACTCTCTTTTTGACTTTTTCAATTCTTTAATATGTGGATTGTTGAGTATTTTTTTTATACGGGGTCAGATATTTAATACCTTCTAATTGGATGTTTGATACACATATAGTTTATATATTATAATAATAAAAAGTACACATGTGTCAAGCATCTAACGGGAGGGATAATAAATACCCCGTACTGTATAAAATTTGCCCGGTTGAGTGATGCAATTTTCAGGATTCAAATCTACCGTCCCCTTCCATATCCCTCCATTTATCATTTGACATGTGTATTATATTTAGAGAAGAGATAAGTTAAAAAAATAATAATAATAAAAATAAATATGCCTTAATATTTTAATGATGGATTGGAAGGACACACTAATTTTGAGGAGAATAGAATGAGAATTTTCAAAGTTGAAGAAGGTAATATTCATCTGCTGAAAGATCAATGGAGAAGTTGACGATTTGATAAGTCTGGAGTTTATTTTGAAAGGATAAGATATACTATAACATACAAATATATACCCATTTTTAGATTATTATTATATTGAACAACTCTAATACTATTTGGAAGCGGATTAAGATAAACAATGGCAGTGACTGACAGTAACCGAGTCGGAAAAGAATTCTAAAACTTGTATTGATAAATAGAATGGAATTCGCCTTGGAGACTCATCCGTTTTCGTTTAGCGTCGATTTCAATATGCGTTTACAGATCACCGGTAGAAATCTCCGATCACGGACCGTTTTTTATTCATATTTGGTGTTCTGCGAAGCATTCTCTGAATAACACAAAGCCAGTGAAGTTTCGATCTCTCAGCGATGGATTCCAGTAATAATGTGGTTGCTGAGTAGGATCCCACTGGCAGATACATCCAATACAGTGAGGCAATTGGAAGCGGAGATTCAATATTCAAGCAGTACAAAGCATTTGATCAAGATCATGGAGTCGAAGTTGCCTGGAATCAGTTCTCAATTTCCGATGGATTGCTTCCGCCGGATCAATTTCAGTTCTTACTCGAAGAGACTAATCTGCTCAAGTCATTGAAACTTAAGAATGTGGCGAGATTTCACGACTCTTGGATTGACGACAAGAATCAGAGAATTATCATGATTACGGAGTCATTCGCATCAAGTTCATTGAGAGAGTACATAAGCAAGCATAAGAAAATCGATATTAAGGTCACCAGGAATTGGGCTTCACAGATTCTGAAAGGTATGCACTATCTTCACACTCTTAATCCTCCTGTAATTATTAGGGATTTGGCGTGCGATAAACTGTTTGTGAATGGAAACAATGGACAAATTAAAATTGGTACTGATTCTAGATTATTAGCGATTCTCAATAACAAGCAGCAGTCTGCTGTTCTTGAAAAAAATCAGTCATGCGATGTGTACTGTTTTGGTATGTGTATGCTTGAGATTTTTACAGGTAAATTCGAAAACTCAAGGCAGAGGTATGATCCTGTGAGTCTTGGCCGAGTGTCTGATCCCCAAGCTAGGCACTTGATTGAAAAGTGCCTATCTATGAGTTTTTTGAACTCCTTAAACACCCTTTTGTAGCAGCAACTCATGAGCCCTGTAAGGGAATTTTTCCTTCTACTTCATCTTCAGAGCAAGTCAGCCCGAAGCTTCGCTCAGAATCGAGTATCTCTAGAGTTGCGTCTAGCGAGAAGATCAAATATGAGCTAAAAGGGATGCAAAGTGATGAGAAAACAATTGCATTCACTTTGGATGTTTTCAATATGGCGAGTGTTCGCACCAATAAGATCGAGTTCCCTTTTTATATAGATTCAGATTCTTCAGTTTCAGTGGCAAAAGAAAAGATTGAACAGTTGGGGTTCTCAAGTGAAGATGTTGCTATTGTTGTTGGCTTGATTGATGCATTGTTAGTGGAATTTGTTGGCTGCACCAACATAAGTTCTATTGATCTGAAGGGATTCAAACAGCAAAAGGCTAAAGAGAGTCAAGAATCATGTGAAAGAGAGCAACCAAAAGAAACCAAGGAAATTCCTGACCTTTTGTTGTTTAATAACAGAGAAGATGAGCTTCAGACGCAGCTTGATGCTATGGATAAGAGCTATGCTAAGTTCTTTCAACAAATCCTTAAGAATATATCTACCATTTGATATTCTGCATTTTCTATTTTTATTTTAGGAAAACAAATTGTACATTTTCCTCTTTTAACATTTATTTAATCTATAGTTCTATTGCGGTTTGAACAAATCTTCACTTCATAGAAAAGCTTATCTTTATATATCAAACTGATGCTGTTATGCTCAATTGCTTAACTAGTTAATCTGACTATGTACAAAACCGCATAATTCAGCCAATGTTAATTCAGAGAAGGGCTTTGTCAATGGCTCCCATTTATCTGCAAGCTTGGAACAAACTTGGCTCATTGTTGGACGAGATTGTGGATTGTCGCTCAAGCATTCGATTGCCAGTTTCGCAACATGTACTACTCCACTTGCTACTTTATTTTGCGGTATTTCAAGACTTTGATCAATCACATCCTTAAACAGCAGCGAACCCTCATGAAATGACATACTCGATGATGAAGAAAGAGACGAAACTAAATCACCCGGATGCCTTGCCGTCAATATTTCCATGGTCACCACACCAAAACTGAACACATCACATTTTTCATTCACTACCATTGTGTAAGCTAGCCCTGCCAAAGTCACCAAAACAGCAATATTTTATTAGAACTATAGACATAGTATAGAGAATCACGAGATTTAGAAAACTAGTTAGCATTATACCTGGTGCTGTGTACCCAAATGTGCCTGCAAATGAGGTCCAATTGGATGAGTCAGGCAGCAGAAGCCTAGCTGTGCCAAAGTCAGACACATGAGCCTCGAAATCTGAGTCCAACAGAACGTTATTGCTCGAAATGTCTCGGTGAATGATCGGAGGAATGCAATCATGGTGCATATAGGCCAATGCATTAGCTATTCCTTTGGCAACATTCAGGCTCTTGAACAATTCCAGCTCGAACGCTCGTTCCTAGTCACTTAAAATATGCCTCAGGCTTCCTCTTTCTATGAACTCATACACCAAAAACGAATGTTTTTTATGTGAACAGAAACCGATTAGCTTCACAATGTTTCGATGGCGTATGTTCAACAGCACATTAATCTCGTTTTCAAATGATTTTAAATCACTCTCCTTCATATCGAGACTGAAGTTTCTTCACTGCAACCACTCTGCCAGTCGACAGCACAGCTCTGTACACAATTCCGTACCCTCCTTCCCCAATGCAATACTTAGGCTCGAAACTCTCAGTAGCATCGACAATGTTTTCGTATTTAATGTCCTTGTTATGGCTCCATACTTCACAAATGTTTTCTTTACCGGCCTGGCCTTCTTCTGAACAGGAAGCGTTTCTGTTTCCAATAATTCTCCTACGAAAAACGACTAAACCTCCAACCAAAAGAGTGACGAAAATCAAAGCTCCCAATACTGGAATCAGAATAAAATAAAGTTTGATTTTAGTTTTACTATTGCCGATTGAAGGAGTTACACATGTTGTTAGTCTCGAGTTCTTTCCACAAAGGTTTGTATTATTTCGAAGTGCTTCGAATGGAGCCTCGAGAACGACCTTAGTGTTGGGAATTTGGCCTTGTAACTCATTGTAAGATATATCTACCGCTGACAAGCCTGATAAACTGGAAAAAGAAGCTGGGATTGAACCTGACAGGAAATTGTGGGACAGGTTCAATGTCTCCAACCTTATTAATCCTCCCAACTGTGGAGGTATTTTTCCTGTAAACGAATTGTAACTCAAATCAAGACTTTCCATAGAGCGGAAGTTTCCGAGTTCCACAGGAATACTCCCCGTGAATCTATTCTTGCTGACATTCAAGAATAAAAGCTTTGAGCAGTCACCGATTTGTTTAGTAATCGCTCCACTAAAATTGCTGGCCGCAATGTCAAGACTCTCAAGCTCAGACAGCATCCCGATTTCTGCAGGAATTGTTCCAGAAAGCTTGTTTCCTCCGATATAAAGTTCAAACAATGGTAATTTCCCCAATTCCTTTGGAACATATCCTGTAAGTTGATTTGACGAGATGTCGAGTAAATGCAACTGAGGCACCTTTCCAATTTCAGGCGATATTTCGCCTGAAATCATATTCCTTGACATTTTCAGGGTTGACAAACTGGAAAAATCTTCCCATTTCCATGAAAGCTCTCCATAAAATTTGTTACCACTTATGTCCAAGTAGCTCAGTTGAGGATAAGTACCGAAATCTTCAGATATGTTTCCTGTAAGCTGGTTGTTCTCAAGGCGAACCCTGGTCAAACCGCTACAGTTTCTTAGACTCCTCGGAACAGGACCAGAGAAACTATTTCCATAAACACCAAGACCTTTCAGACGACCGCCAATGCATAGATCTTCAGGTAGTCGCCCCGTGAATCTGTTAGAATAAATTACAAAAACTTTTAAAGAAGTAAGGTTGTTCATTTCAACAGGAAGATTTCCAGAAAATTGATTGTTTTCAAGAAAGAGAGTTCTCAATTCAGTCAACATCCCAATTTCGGGAGGTAGCGAATTGTTAAAATTATTACTACTAAAGTAAATACCAGACAAAGCTGTTAAATTCCCTATTGCAGCTGGGATAGAACCAGTGAGGTTATTTCTTGATAGACCTAATTCATTAAGGGATTTCAACATTCCAATCTCTGCAGGTAAAGAACCCGAAAGCTGGTTATCTTCAAGATAAAGAGTTTGAAGGTTTACCAAGTTCCCAATCGAAGGTAGGATAATTCCGATGAGACTATTAACAGACAAGTCAAGATCAGTAAGTGATGTCATCAGTCCAATTTCAGCAGGAATTGAACCAGAAAGCTGAGTCATATGAAAAAAAAGACAGGCAACTGTGTCAAATTCCCAATAGACGGTGGAATAGAGCCGTTGAGTAAATTGTTCGATAAGTCGACATAAGTAAGAGAGGTTAACATCCCGAATTCATCAGGAATTGAACCGGAGATGTTATTTACAGACAAGTCAAGAACATTGAGATAGGATAGATTTGCAATAAAAGAAGGAACGTGGCCATAGAAGGAATTATTGCTAAGATTAATGTGAACAAGATTGGTTAATGAAGGGAAATTTAAACTCTGAAGCATACCTTTCAAACCGGAATCTCTTAGAGTAATATTAGAGACACTTCCTTGCTCATTGCAATGAATCCCATGCCAATTACAAGGTCTGCCTGAAGTCCAAGAAGATAAAAAAGATTGGCTTTGAGTATCAAGAGAAGCCTTCCATCTTAGTAGAGCATCTGCTTCTTCTGTAACTTGAGCAGCAGAAGAAATAGCAAGAGAAAGTAGAAAAAGGGAGAAAAGAGAGAGTGCCATTATTGAGAGAGTGATGAGTGGAAAATGATGCTTATCAATTATTTATCAGTCTTTTGTTTGTAAGTAGTCACAGTTTTTGGTGGTGAGTTTTTATTTTTTTAAGTAATTTTTTAAAAAAATTTTATTTTTAAGTGTTTTTTAAAAGTCGCAGATTTAATTTTAGAGTAAATAAATTAGAAAATTTATAATTAATTAGTATGAAAGATTAAAATGTATTGTTTAAAGTCAAAATATATAATTTCATTAAAAGTTTGTGAAAGCAACTTATTTTGACAGCAGTGGAGGAAGGAGGTGGGACTGGTGAGGTTTTTTTCCCAACTTTAGAATAAAGATTTTGTTTACCATCTGGTTCATCGGAGCTTTGCTCCGACTATATCTAGATCTGATCCGGGTTGTGTATCTGGCTGTGGAGGGTGAGTCTCATAATAAGGATTTTCTGCTTTCACTAGGACTCAAACTCCAGATCTGTGAGACCAAATCGGTTACCACTTAGACCATCCCTTATTGATTTTGTTTTGATTGCCCATCTGGTTCACTGGAGCTTTGCTCCGAATACATCCAGATCCGACCCGGGTCGAACACCTGACTGTGATAGGTGAGTCTCCCTATAAGAATATTCTGCATTCACTATGACTCAAACTCGAGACCTTATTTATATGATACTAAGTCGCTTATATCTCAAACCGAGCCTTACTTTCCCTTATTGGTGTAGAATAAAGATTTTAATACCATAGGAGAGAATGTAAAGAAACATGTTCGATCTACTTGCTATTTCGAAATGAAATGTTCGTTTTTTATTTTCAATTTTACTCTACAAATGTATAAAATTCTTATCCCAGATTAAACGTGGACCCGGAGCTGCTAATGTTGGCTAACTGCACATTTTTTTTTCTCTGCAATTATTGTCGTTCTCATGTTGAAACTTATTATTATTAGTTTCCAAGTCACCCAACTATTTTGTGGCTCGCTTGAAATTTACAACTATAGGTTGTATTAGTCTTCTAAGTTATAAAGTTATTTTATTTTATTTTCATCATTATTACTATTATTTCTAGAAGGTCCATTATTCTAATATTTTCCCATTGATTTAAGAAAATATTTTACAAAAGAAAAAAAAAGTCAAATAAGCTACGGTTCTAATAAAATGTGGAGAGATTGATGCCAAGTCTCCTTCCTACTTATAAAAACATACGTAGTTCTAGGTAATAAATACGAGGCTCGGCAGATAAAAATGCTTGGATATTACAAAATTGTTTTGAAAGTTCTTTAGGCCATGTAGTTTTAATATTTAACAAGTTAAAATTGATTGAACTTATTTTATAATTAAGTTCAAGCGAACAGTCTTACAATCTCTTAAAATAATCTTAAATATATTATATTAAAGTCTTACAATGAGTTTTGGAATACATGTAAGAATTTGTTTTTTTAATGTAGAATTCTAAAATACTAGAAATTGAAAGATACATCCAATATAAACTTAGCTAAACCAGAGTGCGAGACTTGTATGTTGTTGTTGAAGTGTTGACCACTATTTTTTGGTAATTTTGAACCGTTGACCTCTGCATTGACACTATATTTCCTTATTATCTTCCTCATAATAATAATAATAATAATAATAATAATAATAATAATAATAATAATAATAATAATAATAATAAATCTTTACTTGACACTGCAATTAGCTTTTTTATAATGTACAAGATCTGATCCCCATGTAAAGGCTATCGGGCAATAAAAAAATTACGGGTGATTAACATATATTAAAGATGTTAGGGTTGCACTGTGAATTCACTCAAGCTGAAGATAATTTAAAAAATGATTTCAGAATAAATTAATAATTTGAATATGGCGTCAAATAGAATCTGTATATATTTAACTCCAACAGAATATTCATTTAGTTATTTAATAGTCAATTAACAACATCCTTATAGCATCTTTAACGTGGGTTTTAAATTGATGTACCACGGAAATAGGTATTTAAATTGATGAAATGTTAAAATAGATAAAAAAATTAAAATTTTAACTATAATAAATTATTTATGTAATTAATTTTTTTATTTTTTTTTAAAATAAAATAATAGTAATAAAAATTAAATAACTTATTAGATAACCTCTAACTATTAAAATATTATTATTTAATCTTTTATTTGATTGTCTATTTGTGGAAGATAAAATAGATAATGTTTAAAATTAAAATGACACCTCATATTAAAAAGAGTAACTAGAAGATCTATTGAAGAGTATTTATTTTAATTTAATGTCCATTTTTATTAATGTGTCAAAAAGATAAGTAGAATAAAATATGCTCACCAAATAGACAGCGAGGGGGTTTCTCATTGTGGGTGTTCATCATACTATTGCTTATTATTTGTTAAAGGATAAATTAAAAAAAAAAATACATTATAATTTCATTCATTTTTAAAATAAAATCTGTGAAATTTTTTTCTTTAAAATGGGTTCTGAAATTTTATACCGTTAGCAATCAAGCCATTTTTCACTAACTCCGTTAGTTTTGGTACAAGGGCAATTTGGTAAAATATCTCACCTTCTTCTATCCATTATTTTCTGAAACTTTAAAATCAAATCTCAAAACAACCAAATTAATCCATCAATTTCAATCTTTCCGTTTGAAATGGCGGAAGTCATTTGTCCATCAAGAACTCCACTCCTTTGAGTGTTTGATATTTCAAATTACTACTAATCCCATCACCTACATCCTTGATTCAGCAGATTTTAGGTATATCACCTGCATCCTCATCTCTGACTACTCTCAAATCTTCTTAAAAGTCGCGTGTCTTCTGCTAATTTCAGCGATTTCAGATTCCTTTTCTACTCCATCTGGAACTACTTTTTCAGTCTTTTTAACCTCTGAAATTTCCTCTTTCATTTTCTCTTCAAACCCCATCCCCCAATTACAAACACATCAAATACATGAATTTTAGAATTATATAACTCAATTTGCAGGAAATGAACAAATGTGAGGAACACATAAACCGAAATCGAAAATGGGAGAGATTGGAATATTACAAGGTAAAAAAGAAAAAGGGAAAAAGGAGAAAATGAAGAACACGGAGAAGAGATATGGATTTAAGCAAGAGGAAACAGAGAAATGGGAAAGGGCCATGAGATGATCCGAAAATAATTAACATAAACAAAGAAAAGATTGACGTGTGACATCTCTAGGACATCGACGGCGATATCTTAATAAAACGCAGAGATGAACGCGAAGCAAAACGGAGAAGAAAAAAATTGAGATTTCTGAAATTACCCTTTGTCACATCAACAGTTTTAATGGTGTTTTATAAAGAAAATTTCAGAAGTCTCATTTTAAAAATGAGTAAAATGATAAAGTACTTTTTCTTTTTTAATTTATCTTTGTTAAAGTTAGCTTATAAGTACTTGGAGTTTTTGGTTGAATGATTTATAAGAGGCATACTAAAACTATTACATGACTGAAAAATATATATAGGTAGAATAGAGACTTTTTTTTGTGTATAAAATTAAATGGGGATATTTACTTGGTGAAACCTTGAATAAATATATATGCAAAAATAATTAATAATCTGTAATTTTAACTTATAAACTGCTCATAATATAAAATATAAAACTTCATAGATATTTCATGTAAAAAATGTATATGAAGAAAATGATGTCTGAAATATAACTGTATATTAAATTTTTGAGTTGTGAATGATCATTAATATTTACATGTATTTATGGTGTACATGTACTTATTCATCAAGAATAATAAATGCATAAAAATATATATGATAATCTAATAATCATATTTGTCAATTACTTGTTGAGCGCTTTGCTTGTTGATCAAGTCCTTAATACTCCCCCTCAAGTTGGTGAGTGAATGTTGTAAAGTCCCAACTTATCTCGCGGAAGAATGAACTATTTTTCCCCAATGCTTATGTGAATATATCGGCCAATTGACATCGTGTCAAAATGTAACATGGACTAATCAATCCAACTTGTAGTTTCTCACGTACAATGTGGCAGTCAATCTCTATATGTTTAGTACGTTCATGAAACACAGGATTGGAACCAATATGTAGTGGTGCTTGGTTGTCATAGTGGTGCTTGGTTGTCACAGTAGAGTGGTGTTGCATTTTCGGTCGAGACTTTCAAGTCGTGCAAGATATATCGTAACCGTGTCAACTTTAAGCCAGTGTTTGCCATCGCTTAGTACTCGGCTTCTGCTGATGATCGTGAGACATTGGCCTGCTTTTTTTTATTTCCAAGATATTAATGAAATGACAAGGGATATGCAATATCCTATGACAGATCTAGGAGTGCTTCGACGTCCTCCCCAATCCGAGTCACAAAAAGCTTTCAATCTAAGATCATTATTAGAAGGTAATGTTGGTCCCTATGCGTACATTCACTGAGTCGGAGGGGGGTGAATGACTCACTCAAGAACTTATAAAACCTTTTCTTGATATTTAACTTCTCCGCTGAGTGAGGTCAGCTGGCTGAGTGAAACAGTTAGAAAATGCGATTAAGTAAAGAACCCATAGTTTTTATACTGGTCCGACAATCTGTGCTTACATCCAGTCCCTAGAGAGTGTCTCGGATTTAATCCACTAATCTCAACTCCTTTACCCTAGGCGCAGAAGCCTTTCACAAATTCCCCAATTACAGTAAGTACCCTCCAAACTGCAATTGCTCACCCACTGACTAGAATACCCTCTTCTATCAACAACTCACAAAGAGTCTAAACAAGAGCTGGACTCAACTTATAAAAACGTTAATCCAGTTACAAATGATCTAATATTACAATTGATTGATCTAATCTATTCTCTCTTGTTCTAAAGCAGATTCTAGCTGGGTTGTGCTTCCTTGCTTGAACTTCTTTAAAGCTTTTGTTTTGACAGAGTTTAGCTTCTTGAGGAATTCAAGTGTAATCACCAAGTTATAACACTTGCTTTCTTGCTCCTTTTATAGTTAGATTGAGAAAGTAGCCATTGAACTTATCTTGACATCTTCTGAAGTTGACAGCTCAGTAATTCACCCGTTGCTTCTTCAAATCGATCTGTCAAGAGATAGAATTGCACCATTGTGAAATACATTTCAATCCGTTAGATTGAAATTCGAGCTCCAATTTGAATTCTTTATCGTTTAATGCCAGTCTTCCGTTAGAGATAACTCGCGCTAACTTGCCATGTATCTTCATCCCATTCCCTATAGTATTTTGACATGTTGCAGAGTGCGCGATACAAGGTTTGTAGATCTGCAGAATTACCCAAAGTGGTAATTGACTGGTTGTAGCTTTGCATTGGAAGACTTTGTCACTTTCTTCATAAAACTATGTCTTGTCAAGGCATTAATTCTTTTTTTTTTTGTATTTGTCTCATTAATGTTCCTACAAAAAGCAACACTAAAAGCAAAGATACGTTTTTACCTTAAAAGGTAAGGTCAGCAACAGACATAAAGTAACTCAGCTGAAATATATAATCGTAAAGCACACAGCTGATACAAAATCTAAATATCAATCGCTGAGTGAATATTACAAAGTCAGCGACTAAGTAGATACTCAGCTTAGAAACCACTCAGAGTTAAACTACATACCTAGGTCAGCGGAGACTCGAAATTCTACCCTTGAATTTACTAACTCCCTTACAACCATAGACTATTTATTTTAACATCATTATTGATTTAACTATCCCATTCTTAACTTAATTGATATGATCAAAACTTAGGCACAACTGAGTCATCCACTGAGTCAATCCAAACTCGTGCTTGGTTCAACAATCTCCTCCATTTTGATCAATGGCAATTAACTAAGCGAGAATTAAACCAATAAGATATTTAGATCAGAGTTACCTTATACTTATGCTTGATATGCCTTTGTTCACCATCTTTAATTCACTTAGAGTGAATGCTAACTCCTCCATAATTCTTGAATCTTCTGAGTTCAGCATCCATGAATAATTCTCATATATTTCTGCAAGAGATCAGACTATATATATATATATATATATATATATATATATATATATATATATATAAAATCAAATGTTATTCTTACTTCTGGAAATTCTTTTAAAATTTGAACAAATTTTTATGTCTAACTCATCCAACTGGTACTTTTAAAAAAGGAATTTTGGAGAGAAAGATTTAGACTAATGGAAGATAGAATTGCTAATAGAGTTTCTATCTGAGTCTTAAAGTATTCTTGATTATTTATATTCTGAGATTTAGTGAGTGTTGTTAATAATTCTATTATAACTTTATATTGTCTGAGGTATTTATCAAGTCGTCTATGGTGGGTCTTGCTGAAGTATTTCCTTGGTATCTGGTTAATTTTCCTCTACCTCTGTCTGAATCTTTTTATGACGTATCCATTATTTTTAGTATTATCATTTAGTTGTTTATAATTTATAACCATTCTAGGTTTTCCTCGTTTCTTTTCTGCATTATTATTAACAAAGAAACTAGGGGACCTATGTCTGGATTCTGATCGTCTAATAAACTTATTTTTTATAAGTTCTTCTAAAGCTTCTTTATACCATTCTAACTCTTGATTATTAGCTGGTATTGCTTTTGCTCGTATAGTGATATCAGGGTTTATAATTTCTACTTTATATTCTGTTGGATTTTTATTCCAGTATTTTTGAGGATTTTCTCCTATTATTTCCAATTTTTCAAGTCTGGATTGGTATTGTAAAGTCTCATTGTCTAGAATTATATTACTCAATTGGTTTGAATGTATATAGTCTGATTCTATTTCATAGAAATCTGTATATATATATATATATATATATATATATATATATATATAAAGTAGAAAATATATGAAGTCAAGAAGATCTTAACTTGGAACAAAAAATGTAATCTTCTCATTAAATAATAACTTTAAGTACAGATAATAATGAGTTAGTCTATACTAAGTTTTACATTGAGCACTAATGATTACAAAAATTCTATTCTAATCTTTTGGCATATGCAGGGCTCCCAAATTTGCTCTCCTTTCTTCATAAGCTTATTGATCCTATCTAGAATTCTTTTCCTTTGGCAGAACAATCTCCTTACCTTTCGTTTTTTTGGTCTCATGATATTATCTTTGAATGCTCTCCAGATCCTTAGATATGTTGTATGAAAATTCAGTGATCCTCTGCTGTCTTTCCTTTTCCTCCTTTTCATGCTTCTCGCGATCCTTCTCCCCCATTGTCATTGCATCCAAGATGGCTTGGGCTCGATGATCAAACAAGCTCAGAGACTCCTCAAAAGTTTCTAGCTGACCATATGCATTTGATGAAAATTTTTGTATAAGCAGCTCATAAATTTCTTGTGATATCACATCTTGTTCTCTGAGAAAGGCAAATAAGCCTACCAAAGCGCAAGATTGAGAGAGATTGACTTAATATTGAGCGCTTAAATCTTCTTTGGAGATCTGGGAGAGAATGGCCAGAGCCATGGCCAGAGCCATGGCCAGATTATTTTCCCTTAGAATCATCTTTAACATGGAAGTGCTCCTAATATGAGTAGTGACTTCATCATGGATTTTATCAATTGCTTCCCCATCGTTGATGACATTTGCTTGAACTTTCTTGATTTAGTCTTTGATATGACCAAGTTTCTGATGAAGAGAAGGCTTTAGTTCAGCATCTGCCATAACTATGTCACTACTCAGAGCATCTGAAATATTAAGCCTCTTTAAGGAATTAAGCATAGCTCCCTTTGTGTCCTTGACTCCTTTCAGCATCTGCTCCTTTACTGTCCTAAACTCAGTGTATAAGCCATGATGCTTGGTTACCACTGTGATCAGAGCATTAAGTCCATCAACTACAACATTCAAAATAGCTGTGTTGTCTTCATTCTCCTTGCTGAGTATGCTGTATCCATCAAGTACTATCACCATTGCTTCAAGTAAGGGATTAAATTTGCTTATCATTGAATTCCTGAAATCCCTTTCATCATTAAGCACCTTACAGTTGCTTTCATATATCTTCTCCATCTGCTTTTTAAGCTATGAAACTTCTAACTTCAATCCACCAACCTATCTACCTGCAATAGATAATAAAGGCAACACATGGGAAACTATTATCTTTACCAGAGAAAATTGTGTAGGCACAGATCTGATGTGGGCTTTTATCTCCTCAACTGCCTCCATAAAACCTTGAACTGGCTCTACAGCCTTTGCAATCCTCCTTAAGACTTCCTCAAACAATAATGATTTTTATATTTTAGCATCAATCTCAACATCAGTCCTCTAACCTGGAAACCTTACTCTCCCCATTCTCCTTACATCTTCCAACAACTTAGCATTTAGGTTGAATTGGGGTTGAGGTTGTGGTTGTTGAGGTTGTGGTTGTTTAGTAATCTCCTCAATAGTTAGAGGTCCTCTAACTGGTGGAGGTCCTTATAAATATAGAATTTCATGCACCGGAGATCCTATAGGGAAAGATATGGTATGATAGCTATTTGGTCAGAGGCTTGGGTATTTTGGTTTAAGTTGGATGTGGATAGTGTTTGGCTTTCTAGTAGGGGCAAGGCAGAGACTGGTGTAGATGAGAGTGGTGTTTCAGTGGATGTGTTTGGGAAAGTAAAAGGTTCTTCAGTTTCCTCCTCCTTCTCTTCCACAGTACCTTCAACAATGGACTTGCTGATCTGAGTTTGTGAATCCTCAGCCAGCTAAGCTCTGTGCTCAACTATAGCTTCCTCTTCCTCCTTATCTTTCAGATCTCCTTCATCCTCATATATTACTATCTTCATTCTTTTCAATAACCCTCTCTTCCTCTCCTTCTTAGCTTCCTTAGCATCATCAGCAGTCAGAGTGACTTGCTGGTCAGAGTTTAGCATATCAAATTCCACAGCTTCAACTTCTACCATATCATCATCCTCTCCTTTCGGCTCTTCTTAATTATCAATTCCTTCTAGAGCTCCTATAATCTCCTCCACAACTTTTGGTATTTATTTCTCAGCTAATCTTGCAACTGTAGATTACAATATTTTCTCAATGTTAGCTTTAGCTCTAGCTACTGCTTCTTCAGCCTTTCTTCGGATAGTAGCTTCAATTTCCTCTTGCTTCTTTCTAATTCTCTCTTTTTAGCAGCTTTTACTCTCTCTGTCTCTTTAACATCCTAGATAAATCATGTCCCTCTTTTTACCATCAACTTCTTCTTAGGCTGGCCTACTTGGGGAATAGGAACTGATGTAGCTTCCTTTCCCTTTATAGTCACCTCATCCAGTTGAGCATCTTCAACTTTCCTTTTCTTTTCCCTTTTCAGAGGCATATCTTCTCTAAGCTCTTCCTCAGCCCTATTTTCTTCCTCTATCTCCTTAGGAGTCAGTTCTCTGCTCTTATCTTCTTCAGTTCCCTTAGAAGATCTTATTTTCTTAGGAACAACTGCTGGAACTGAGCTCGTTGAGCTCCCTTCTTAGAGTCCTTCTTTACCTCCTTCTTACTTTCGTGCTTCTCAGGTGCTTCTTCTCCCTTCTCAGCTCTAAGCTTGGTAATTTGCTCAAGCTCACTAGCCATGAAGTAGTCCAAAGTATGATCTTCTTGATGGGGCTGGATTGGCTTCATTTCCGTAATTGCTTTGGGATCCTTTACTCTAACCTCCCCCCTTTTTAGATTTATGTACTTTGTGTTGGAGGGTCTCTCATTTGCTCTAAGTCTATGAAAGTGAGCATTGCTGAGAACCCTGGACTCGATTATCTTCAGCTAAATATTATTCTATGTTGTACATCCTTCCATGTCGAGCTCATAAGCTTTACAGATTTCCATTATAAGCTGCCCGTATACCAAATGCTTGGTAACTTTCAAAAATCTATACAAGATGGCTAGAGGCCAATTTATACTCATCCCATGCATTAGGGAATATACAAAAACCCTCTCAGATTTTGAGCAGGTCCCTGTAGAGCCTATTTTAGGCAATAGAACCTTGGTAACAAGCTCATGGGCTTGTTTACCTTCCTTTGTGAACATTGAGGCAATTAGTTCACTAGCCTTGTAATCCTCAGGAACTTCACTGTCTATGGGAATATCTACATGCTCTTCATCTTTTATCACTCTCAGCCTGATTCCCCTTTTGCGCATCCCTAATAGCCATACTATCAGCTTGAGAGTAACATATACTTTTCTCCCCATCATGATAGCCATGAAAAGATTCTTCTGACCTTCTACCATGTGGATTCCATGGAAGAATCTTAAAATAATTTCTTAATAGCAGCCATTTGGAAGTTCAAAGAAACCTCTCAAATGATGCTGGCACGTCCATTTTCCAAATCTCTCATCGCTGCAGAAACTCAGCATATCTACTACCATTAGACTGTCCACTTCTGTTTTCTCTATAGAACACCATTCTGTAGGGATATATTTTGTCCCAACAGGGATATGAAGATTCTCTCTCTTATTGAATCCAACAGTTACTTGAGCAATATGATCTTGTGTTGTAATCCAGCAAGTATCTTTCTTATTTCTTACAAAAAGTTCAGATTTCCTCCCTGATGTGCTCGTCATTGCTAATTGCTTTGATGAAGATTAGAGATTTTAGGGATTTAGGAAGAAAATTGCAGAGAAAGGAATTTTGGTAAAGTAACCTTTCCGCTTTCTGTATTTCTCCTTAAATAACCAAAAACTCTTCGCTTAAACCTACAAAGCTACATGTACGACTCACAATCCATGGTCTTAAGATTCAACGGTTAGACTGTATGACATATACCATAGGATAAATAAGTGTGATAAACACGGGATAACTACTACTGAATATGGATCGTTTCATAACTTGCTACCATTTCTATCAAGTTCAAATTTAAAAGATAACCGGTGATAATTAATGACGTGTCCAAAATTCAAGTGATAAAAGAAATACTTAACCTAATTCACTGAAGCTCGGAGTGTGCCCTAGATTGGTCAGCTCCGGAATAGGTCAAAGTGAAATGTATTTCTTTAAATTAGATTGGACATTCTGATCAGCTGTTTGAGTGTGTTGAATTGATCCTTTCCAATAGGCTTTATGAATATGTCAACTCACTGTTCTTCAATAGGAATGTAAGTGAGCTTGACTTCTCCTTTTATCACATGATCCCTTATAAAGTGATGTCTAATATTGACATGCTTCATCTTGCCATGTTGAACTGGATTCATGGGTAGGTATATGCACTCTTATTGTCACATATGACTTCAAGACACTTAGACTTTATACCATAATCCTCCAATTACTGCTTGATCCATAATAGTTGTTCTACATAACTTCCTGCAGCCATGTACTCAGCCTCTGCTATACTTAGAGCTACAGAAGTCTGCTTCTTGCTATACCATGTAACTAGACAATCACTAAGGAAATGACATCCTCCTGTGGTGCTTTTCCTTTCAAGTTTATCTCTTCTATAGTCAACATATGTGTATCCTCTCAGAGTGAAATTTGTGTTACTTGGATACTATAAACCTGCATCATAGAGCCTAGCAAATACCTAAGAGTTCTCTTAATAGTAGCTAAGTGAGATTCTCTAGGGTTAACTTGATATCTTGCACAATAACATACAACATATTGAATGTCAGGCATACCAGCAGTTAAGTAAAGTAGAGAACCAAGAATACCACTGTAGAGCTTACTCTCTATAGGTTTACCTTCCTCATCTTTACATAGAATAGTATCAGTGGCCATAGGTGTTGACATTGGCTTGGCTTTATCCATGTCAAACTTCTTGAGAACTTCATTGGCATACTTAGCTTGGTTGATGAAGATCCCATCATCACCTTGCTTGATTTGCAAACCAAGAAAGAAATTAAGCTCTCCCATCATTGACATTTCAAATTATTTCTTCATCTACTGGCTGAACTCTTTGCATAGCTTTTCATCAGTTGCTCTAAAAATGATGTCATCCACATAGATTTGGACAAGCAACACATCTTGATGCCTTTTTTTTGATAAACAGAGTTATATCTGCTTTTCCTCTAATATAACCTTTGCTGATCAAAAAGTTAGTCAGCCTCTCATATTAAGCTCTTGGAGCTTGTTTCAGTCCATATAGAGCTTTCTTCAGCTTGAAAACATGATCTAGATACTTTGAATCTTCATTGCCTGGGGGCTTCCTGACATAGACTTCTTCTTAAACATTAAGAAATGCACTCTTAACATCCATTTGAAACAACTTGAAGTTTATATGGGATGCAAAAGCATAGAGAATTCTTATGGCTTCAAGTCTTGCTATGAGTGCAAATGTTTCTCCATAATCAATGCCTTCTTGTTGATTGTAGCCTTGAGCAACTAGTCTGACCTTATTTCTAACAACATTTCCAACTTCATCTAGCTTGTTCTTGAAAACCCATTTGGTGCCGATGATTGACTTTCCTTTAGGTTTCTCCACCAAATCCCAAACTACATTTCTTCTAAATTGGTCTAGCTCTTCTTGCATTGCAATCATCCAGTTGTCATCAAACTTAGCATCTTTAAACTTCTTTGGTTCAATCAATGATACAAATGCTAAATGGCTCATCATCCTATTCAGCTGACCTCTAGTCAGCACTAGATTTTACACACTATCAATAATCTTTTCAACTGGGTGATCTCTCCTTCCTCTGACTTCTTTTGGTAAATCAGGATCAGCTCACTGAGCTACTGTCATTGGTTGAACATTTACATCATCACCAAAGTTGATTGATTGGTCCAAGTTAACTTCTTCATCTTCTTTTTCTGGTATTGGATCAAGGATGAAAATGGGCTGACTGACTGATCCGTTGACTTGATCCTTATCTCTTTCATCATCACTAGCTTCTCTATATGCATTGTTAGTTTCATCAAAATCTACATGCATAGACTCCTCTAATATGCCAGTCCTCTTGATATACACTCTATATGCCCTACTGTGTATTGAGTAACCCAGAAAGATTCCTTTATGAGCCTTGGGTCAAATTTAGCCAATTGGTCTTCAGTGTTTAATATGAAGCATTTACAACCAAAGGCCTTGAGATGACCAACCTTGGGCTTGTGCCCCTTCCAAAGTTCATAAGGAGTTTTATTCAAAACTGGGCGAATTAAAACCCTATTTAGAATGTAACAAGCTGTGTTTACAGCCTCTCTCCAGAAATACTTTGGCAGATTGTTATCACTCAGCATAGAATGACCCATCTTCGTAATAGTGTGATTCTTTATCTCAACAACCCCATTCTGCTAAGGTGTATGAGGGGCAGAAAAATTATGGTTAGTACCATGCTTAGAACAGAATTCCTCAAACTGCCTATTTTCGAATTCTCTTCCATGGTCACTGTGAATTCTATTAATTTTAAGGTCTTCTTTATTCATGATCCGGGTAGCCAACCTAGAGAATGATTCAAATGTTTCATCTTCGCTTGCTAGCAAGACAATCCAAGTGAACCTGGTCAGATCATCTACAACTACAAGGGTGTATTTCATTCCACCTAGACTTGTTGGCACAATAGGCCCAAACAAATCTATGTGTAGAAGATCAAGGGGATGAGAAGAAGATATATCAGCTAATGATTTAAAGGTCTTCCTAAATTGTTTCCCAAGTTGGCATGCTGAGCAGAGTCTATCTTTTTCAAAGGGTAGATTTGGTAATCCCTTAACAAGTTCATTTCTGGCTAATTTGGACAGATTGGTCATATTGATATGTCCTAACCTTCTATGCCATAGCCATGAGTTTTCCTCCTTAGAAACTAAGCATATATCATTGGAGTGGGGGGATAAATCAAACATATAAACATTATTAATTCTAGGAGCATAAAGAATAGTTTGGTCAGAGTTACCGTCAATGATTGAGCAGCCCGCTGAGTCAAATATCACTTTCTTGCCTTTGTCACACATCTGAGCAACGCTTAGCAAGTTGAACTTTAGGCCTTTCACTAGAGACACATTATCAATTGAAGGCTTCACTCCTATAGTGCCATTGCCAACAATTTTTCCCTTTTTATTGTCTCCAAAACTGACACTTCCATTTCTTCTTCGCTCTAATGTGATGAATCGCTTTTCATCACCTATCATATTCCTCGAGCAGCCACTATCCAAATACCACATTCTTCTGTCATTAGTGGATCTCAGGCTCCCTTCAAAATAATTAAGTTTTCTTAGGTACCCATGCCTTTTTCTGGCTGGGTCCTCCCTTTATTAGTGGTGGCCATCCTTGACCAGTCATACTCATCATAGTAACCATTTTTGTGCCTACACATGACTGTAGCATGTCCTAGCTTTCCACAAAAATTACAGGCGGCCTTAGGATTAAGCCTACTCACTTTACTCTTTTGAGGAACCTTCTCGGAGTGGTGAGTGCTATTACTCTTAGTATTCCTGCTAGGTTGAGGAGGGACCCGTACCTTTTTCAAAGCTGTAAATTTAGTAGCTAGCTCATCCAATTTGTTAGTGAGTTTTCTGTTATATCTATTTTGGTACTCAACTTTTTCCATCAGCTATAAAATATCAAGTGAGGTAGAAGAATTAACATCTTCTAGATCATCACACCTCCTCTGAAATACTTTGATGTATTTGGTTGACGTCTTAGTCACATTAATAACATCATTAAGTACAGCGGCAAGCTCATCTGAGGATAAAAGGGGTTCAAAATTTACCTCACAGTGTTTTCCTTTGTCTCTGCTTTTGTAAGCTGATTGTCTGGCAGCGAAAGTAGTTTGTTGGTCAGCTGACTCTGAGTGCACTAGATCATCCTTAGCCATGAGACACACATTGGCAGAATCTTATGCCTCTTCTTCTGAGGATGATAACTCTTGTTTCGAGTTACTCGAGGTAGCAAAAAGGGCTTTCTTACTCTTCTTCTTCTTGAACTTGTCCTTCTTGGCCTTAGGACTCTTCGACTGAATAGGCCCCTTCTCACCACATTCAAAGAATTTGATGTCTTTGTTATGCTCTTTATTGAATTCCTTTCGTGGTCTATTTACTGCTCCCTTCTTATACTTGCCTGTCTTCCTGAACTTTTGAAAGTTCTTATCTTTTCCCAAGTATCTTCTGAAATTCTTGATCATTAGAGCTATCTCTTCTTTTCTGTCCTCTAGATATCCTTCCTTAGAGGAATCTTCTTCTTCTTCATATCAACTCTCAGAACTACAGCTCTGCTAGAGCTTTCTTTCTCTTTGGACCTGTGCTTCTTGGACTCATCTTCATATTGCTTCAAAGACATCTCATGAGTCAGCAGAGTTCCAATCATCTCATCAATCTTATAGGTCTTCAAATCATGAGCCTCTTTAATAGCACTCTTCTTAGCTTCCTAATCTTGAGTCAAACTTCTAAGGATCTTCTTAACAGTCTCTTCTTTTGTAAAGGTCTTGCCAAGTATTTTTAGCTCATTGACTATATTCATGAACCTGGTGTTCATGTTGGAAATATCCTTCTTGGGCTTCATGTGAAACCATTCATAATCCCTCATAAGGACATTGAACTTGGACTATTTCACCTTGTCAGTACCTTCATAAGTTACTTCTAACTTCTTCCAAATCTCTTTAGCTGTCTCACATCCTGAAACGTGATTGAACTCAGTAGCATCACGAGCACAATGAAGATAGTTGATAGCAGCTGCATTTTGTTTCAATCTGATCAAGTCCTGACTGTCCCATTCATCAGAGTACTTATCAACCTTTACTCCATTCTTTACGATGGTGGGAACATATGGCCCTTCTATAATAGCCATCTAAGCATGCATACTCTGAGACTGGATGAAATTTTTCATCCTATTCTTCCAGTAAGTATAATGATCTCTATTGAACATTGGAGGCCTGGTGACTGACATGCCCTCTGGTAGAATATAGGCTTGAGCCCTTCCACTGGATTCTCCTTTATATGCCATGGTCTTTATCTCATAGATTGTGAAATATGTGAAATGAGAATAGCTCTGATACCACTTATTGGTCCCTATACGTGCACTCATTGAGCCAGAGGGGGGGTGAATGACTCACTCAAGAACTTATAAAATGTTTTCTCCATAATTAACTTCTTTATTGAGTGAGGTCAGCTGGCCAAGTAAAATAGTTGGAAAATGCAATTAAGTAAAGAACACGGAGATTTTATATTAGTTCGGCAACCTGTGCTTACATCCAGTCCCGAAAGAGTGTCTCAGCTTTAATCCACTAATCTCAACTCCTTTACGCTAGGCGGAGAAGCCTTTCACAAATTCCCCAATTACAGTAAGTACCCTCCAAACTGCAATCGCTCAATTGCTGACTATAATACCCTCTTCTATCAGCAACTCACAAAGAGTCTAAACAAGAGCTGGACTCAACTTATAAAAATGTTGATTTAGTTACAAATGATCTAATATTACAATTGATTGATCTAATCTATTATCTCTTATTCTAAAGCAGATTCTAGCTGGGTTGTGCTATCTTTCTTAAACTTCTTTAAAGCACAGAGTTTAGCTTTTTGAGAAATTCAGGTGTAATCACCAAGTTCTAATGCTTGCCTTCTTACTCCTTTAATAGTTGGATTGAGAAAGTAGCCATTGAACTTATCTTAGCATCTTCTGAAGTTGACAGCTTAGTAATTCACTCGTTGCTTCTTCAAATCGATCCGTTAAGAGATAAAATTGCATTATTGTGAAATACATTTCAATCCGTTAGATTGAAATTTGAGCTCCAATTTGAATTCTTTATCAGTTGATATCAGTCTTCCATTAGAGAGAACTCATACTGACTTACCACGTGTCTTCATCCCATTCCCTCTGGTATTCTGATATGTTGTAGAGTGAGCGATACAAGGTTGGTAGATCTGCAGAATTACCCAAAGTGGTAATTGACTTGTTTCAGCTTTGCATTGGAAGACTTTAACATTTTCTTCATAAAACTGTGTCTTGTCAAGGCATTAATTCTTTTTTTTTTGTCTTTGTCTCATTAATGTTCCTGCAAAAGCAAAACTAAAAGCAAAGATACCTTTTTACCTTAAAAAGGTAAGGTCAGCAGACAAATATTAAGTAACTCAGCTGAAATATATAATCGTAAAGCACACAGCTGAAACAAAATCTAAATATCAAGCGCTGAGTAAATATTGCAAAGTCAGTGACTAAGTAGATACTCAGCCCAGAAACCACTCAGAGTTAAACTAAATACCTAGGTCAGCAGAGACTCGAAATTCTACCATTGAATTTACTAACTCCCTTACAGTCATAGATTATTTATTTTAACATCATTATTGATTCGATTATCCCATTCTTAACTTAATTATTATGATCAAAACTTAGGAATACCTGAGTCATCCACTGAGCCAGTCCAAACTCATGCTTGGTTCAATATGTAGTAATAAAGCTTGTCCAGATGTTCCTTTGATGTACCTCAAGACATGAATGGTTGCGTTCCAGTGAGGCTTTCGTGGTGCTTGCATGAACTGACTCAATGTTTGTACTGATTAAACTATATCAGGTCTCATATCAGTGAGATAAATTAGTCTACCAACCATTCTTCTTTATTTAGTTGGATTGTCAAGCAAGTCACTATCTTCAAAATTTAACTTTGAGTGTTACTCCATCAAAAATTTTTCAGGTTTTGAGCTAGTGAGTCCAACATATACCAAAATATCCAATGCATATTTTTGTTTGGACATAAAGATTCCATTTTTCGACTGAGAAAACTCTATGCCAAGAAAATATTTAAGTTGGCCTAAATCCTTAATCTGAAAATATCGAAGTAAGGATTCTTTGAGAACCTTAGTTTTATGATCATCATTACCTATTAGGAGAATATCGTCCACATATAGAAGGATGGAAGTAAAAGATGAACCAATCATTTTAGTGAAGAGACTATACTCAGCTTTGGATTGTTGGTAGCCATATTGTTGAATAACATGAGAAAAAGTGCTAAACCAATTTCTAGATGCCTATTTCAATCCATATGAAGATTTATTGAGTTGACACACCTGATTCTCCCCTTGTCAGCCAAGTCTTGGAGGAATTTCCATGTAAACAACCTCATGTAAGTCACCATGTAAAAATGCAGTTTGGACATCTAATTAGTATATGAACCAATTACGAGCAGCAACGACAGTTAAGAGATACTGTTATATGGTAAGTATAGCGGTTTGAGAGAATTTTTCATGATAATCAAGCCCCTCAATTTGTGTATATCCTTTGGCAACTAGTCGCGCCTTATAGCGCTCAGTACTCCCATTAGAATTACACTTGATTTTATAGACCCATCGACATCCAATAGGCTTTGTGACCTGCAGGAAGTGATACTATGCTCCAAGTGTTGTTTTGTTCTAATGCATTTAATTCTGCAGCCATGGCTTTTTGCTAGTGAGGATCAAGGTTGGCCTGTTCATAAGAAGTAGAATCTTTTGGAACTATGATGTTAGCAAAAAAAAGTACGTTGGGTAGGTGAAAATTTTGAATATGATAAAAAGTGAGAAAGGCCATATTTTGTACCTTTAGAAGACATTGGAACGACGATGGACTGATTGGCTTGAGTAGGAACAAAGTAATCTTTATGTCACACTAGAGCTTGATGATTTTGGGAAGATTGTTGAATTGAAGGTGGAGAAGGAAGATGATTTTCGGGAAGATTGATAGGATGTCACGGATCAACAGGTTGCGAGTGATCAATATGGTGTGACTAATCGACATTATGCACTTGATTGATAGGATGTGACTCAGTTGAGGGCAAATAATTATCTAAGTTTGGCTCATTATTTAGATTTGGTGAAGAGAAAAGATCAAGAGCTAAATTTGGTCAGAGTGGAGATGTAGGCGAAGGATGATTATGCTGATGTGGAAATATAGTTTTATGAAAAATAACGTCTCTACTGATGAAGAAAGTCGAAGAAGTAATGGCATATAACTTATAGCCTTTATGAGTAGATGGATAACCAACAAAGATGCATTGATGAGCTCTAGGGTCAAACTTTTGTTTAGGTTGTACAACGGTGGAATAACATAGACACCTAAATACTCGAAGATGGTCAAATGAGGGAAGCTTATTATGCAAACACTCTTAGGGAGTTTTTTCATAAAGAAGAAGTGTGGGTAACCTATTAATGAGGTATATTGTAGTGAAAACACTTTCTCCCCAAAATTGAAGTGGTAGTCCTGATTGGAACAACAAGGAACGAGCGATAGTAATGAAATGACGGTGTTTTCGTTCAACAACCCCATTTTGTTGAGGTGTGTAAACACATTAAACTAACACTCGATACCTTTTTCTTCAAAAAATTGGCGCATAGAAATGAACTTAGGACCATTATCAGATCGAATCTTTTTAACAGATTTATCAAATTGCGTAGATACAAAGGTAATGAATGATTTGAGAAAACGTTGTGTTTCAGACTTTTCTTGCATAAGAAAAATCCATGTACAACGTGAAAAATCATAAACAATTGTTAAAAAATATTTGGCATTGGAATGAATTCCAATTTTGTGTGGTCCCCAAATGTCGCAATGAATAAGATCAAAAGGAGAATTTGTTTTTATTGACGTGGATGTGAAAGGAAGCCTAGATTGTGTAGCTATAGGACAAATGCTACCGTTATTGTGGAATGACATTTTATTATTGGATGAAAGTAATGAAGAAGCCATTTTTAAGTATTTTAATGATGGATGTCCAAGACGCATATGTCATATATCGAAAGAATGAAAAGTTTGTGAGGAGTTTAGTACCGGAATGGAAGGTGACATGTAAGAAAGATCACCTTGTTGCTCACCCGAACCAGTAGTCCTCCCCATAACCAAGAGCAAGAGAGAGTGCCATTGTTGAGAGAGTGATGAATGGAAAAGGATGTTTATCAATTATTTATTAGGCTTTTGTTTGTCCTTAAGCAAAATGGATGAAGGAGG
Organism: Euphorbia pulcherrima; assembly: GCA_947683365.1. Taxonomy (NCBI): domain Eukaryota; kingdom Viridiplantae; phylum Streptophyta; class Magnoliopsida; order Malpighiales; family Euphorbiaceae; genus Euphorbia; species Euphorbia pulcherrima. The sequence continues at coordinate 16,601,185 of CANTUS010000013.1, read as the reverse complement.
TGGGGAATGGTGAGGTTTTTTTCCAAACTTTAGAATAAAGATTTTTTTCTTCATTTGATTTATTGAAACTTTACTTCGACTATATTCAGATCGATTCGGGTTGCGCACCTGACTGTGGTGGGTGAGTCTCCCAATAAAAATTTTCTGTATTCACTAGGCTTGCTTAAGTGATACCAAGCCGCTTAAATAAATTACATGAGAGTGCTACAATGAGTTTTGGAATACATGTAAGAATTTGTTTTTTTAATGTAGAATTCTAAAATACTAGAAATTGGAAGATACATCCAATATAAACTTACCTAAACCAAAGTGCAAGACTTGTATGTGATTGTTGAACTGTTGACCACTCTTTTTTGGTAATTTTGAACTGTTGACCACGGCATTGACACCATATTTCCTTATTATAATAATAATAATAATAATAATAATAATAATAATAATAAATCTTTACTTGACACTTCAGTTAGCTTTTTTATAATGTACAAGATCTGATCCCCATGTTAAGGCTATCGGGCAATTAAAAAAATCACGGGTGACTAAGATATATTAAAGATTTTATGGTTTCACTGTGAATCCACTCAAGCTCAAGATAATTTAAAAAATGATTTCATAATAAATTAATATTTGAATATGGCGTCAAATAGAATCCGTATATAGAAAAGCATAAAAAGGCTCAAATATTAGCGAGGTTCATAAGGCTCACTCAACAAACTTATCCATCAAATTAAAAGGATAAGATAAGGACATGTGTCAATCATCTAAATATTTATTGTCCATCAAGGCAGGTGTGATGTGTCGAAGATATATGGATCTTCCTTGGCGCCACGCGGCGGGGTCTATTGGAGGTTGGTTGATTTAGGCGTGATGGAACCATTTAGTTTAAGTTTGCGCATTTTATCCAATTTCAATGAATAAAAGAATCGAGACCCAAATCTCGGTACAAATGATAGAGTCGTCACATAAGTTGTCTACTTGGGAAAGAGTTTTGGTATGGTTCCCAATGGGTGGGAGACTCATACCTTTTGAATCAGAGATTCGGGTATCGTATGAGTTGCTTATTTCTTATTTAGTTAATTCATAATTACATTCACCACGTAAAATCGTTTTCTTTTCATCATTTGGGGAATTATTATGGAAATCCTATTTTTCTACACTCTTTCACACTCGATTCAAGCGTTTACAATTTACAATAAAGTACGAACAATAAATGGGAGAAATGCAAGGAAACCTATACATTTGTTCTAAGTTATAAAACAAAATAAATAAATTCGCTTGTATCCACGAAGATTAGCACAGTTACGGCACATCATAAGTTAGCATCTTATTAGGAAAAAATGTGATTATGTTAGCGTGGCGATTTTACGATCGATAATGCCCGGGCGGCTTCTAGGATGGAAAGGAAATAATGGGTCTTCAACGTATTTTGTTGTGAAAACACATTTTAGCTTTTCATGGATTGATTTACCGGATTATTAGTGAAACTGATCATATGGCAAATGGTGATGTTGGTTGATTTTACCAAAAAAAAGAGAAATGAGGATTCTGCTTAGGAGCCAGTACCCGTATGGGTGAGGGGCACCCATACAGCTATTGGTGGGATCCATACGGTTGTGAGGGACCCGTAAGGGTCGCGTTTAAACCCAAATAGAACCTCATTTTAGTTTAAAACATAGAAGATTTGCAGAAAAGTAGAAATGAAGGATAGAACTAGTAAGATGTGAGTCTCTTTGAAACTCAGGAGCGTACCTTTATATCGTGAATCCCACTTTGAAGCGATCCCTTTGCCGAGAGAGAGTTTAGCCAAAGTAGATGAGGAAATGATGGATTTTTTAGACTGTTTAGGCGAGTATTTGTATGGACAGAACCTCCCCAAAATCCTAATGAACGAAGTTAGGAATGAATGAAATGTGGACAAAACCTCAAGAAATAGGTTTTCTCCCTATTTTGTACCTCCTATACCTCAACTATACCCTTGCTATACCTAAAAATTGCTGGAAATATTATATTGATTGTCTAGTATGATTTTTTTTTATCTTGGCTCCCCCTGAAAGTGAGGCAAAAAGCCTATATTTATAGGGTGAAATCGAATCTGAACACAATAAATTGCATTTATGACTGATTTCCTCCAAAAATGGTATGATTTACTATCCTTTTCTACCTCTTTAGGCAGAAAGGTGACCCGTATGGGTGGATGGGACCCACACGAGTCCAGGTGGGACCCGTATAGGTCCCTCTAATCCATATGGATTCATGGGATCCATACAAGTCAACCCATGGATTCATACCCCCAAGGTGCCACCCGTACGGGTCCCTAAAGGCAGTCTAGGTCTCCAAACTCTGGCTAAACTCATCTTTAATGGATAACACCCATAAGGAAAAGCATTGTCTAGCTCTCATCATCTTTTTGTGAGAAGGATCGTTAAAATCCAGTGCTCACAACAAGATACATGGCAACTATCCAATGCCCCATATCCTCCATGTAAGGATTGAAGTCACACTTCATTATGTAATTAATCTCTCGCTATTCACTCATTACTAGCTCAACTATCCCCATGCTAAGCACTGACTTGAGCGTCGGAGAGGCTACGTCAGCTCACCCGACTTAGCCCTCTAATTGTTTGCTTTGTGTACAGGAAGGCCTAAGCTAGACCGAATCGACCCTTGGTTTGGACCCTTGTGACATCAAACTAGTGCTGTAAGCGTGGATCGAATCACAACGTCCTAGATTTCAGTCTGAACGAAACTCATCGAATTGTCTCTCTTAGAGTTTAAAAAATAATGGAAGATTCAATAAAAAAATAAGTCCATTTTGAAGCCAACTACAAGCAAGAGCAGTTTGATGACTACACCAGGATCAACAAGCGAAATGATAGTCCTTCCTAAGCCAACTAATGCTTCGGGAAATACCATGGAAAATGTCATTCTTGGCCAAAAGTTTGACGTATAGATTGACGCTATGGTGGTAAAACCCGATCCTTTCCCTGACCTAAAGCTATTGGTCACTTTCACCAAGCAGGTCTTATATAAAATGGGTCACATGGAGCATTCAGTCAATAGCTTAAATGCACAACACATAGCCACATAAGGAAAAGTGGTAAATTTGGAGAGGAGGGTGAGTGCATCAGCCCATTCTGGTTCGACGTCAAGAGGACTGTAAGGTTTGAAGAGATGCCTGACGTATGACAGAAGACAACAAGATGGAGCCTTCTCGACCCTAATGACATCGGATAATCTAGTTGAACCAAGTTACCGTGAGCCAAGGTCCCATCGGCCAGGTAAGGAACTAGAAGGTTACGATAGAACAAACCTCCAGTCTGAGCCTAGGCCTGGAGCGACAGTGGCTAGCAAAGGCAATAACTTCATTTGGCCACGAGAGCGCGAATCGGAAAGGAGACAAAGAGATGAAGCATCAAAAAGGACTCGACACAATTCAATGGATGCTTCTGTCAACTCATCGATGAGGGAACCAAGGAAGTCGACAGCCGGGTCAGATCAGACCATGGCTTCTAAGCAGGCAATCGAAGAAATAGAGAAAAACTTAGCCCCAAAATGGGTAGGGGATGTTATGAAAAATGTCAAAGAACTCTTAGGAGATATGGGTATGGATCCATCTATCCCCGAGGTAGAAGATGCCGAGTCTCCATTCTCTCCCAAAATTTTGAGAGCTAAGTTCCCAAATAACTTCAAATGGCCCAAGTTAAGAGATTACAATGGCATGGGAGAATCAACCCTGCACATAAAAAACTTCAGGCAAAAATTGGCAACTACCAGAGCGAATGAAGTAGGCGGTTTTCAAGATGAGGGTGTGAAAGTAGAGGAAGGCCATATCCTAGAACCAGGGTTGGATGGAATAATTGATATAACTGTGGAGGTTGATGCTGTAAAGGAATGCCCCGTCGAACCCATCCACCTTGGCTTGGTGCCTGAGGTTAGGGGTGAGGGTGAGGGAATAAAGAAGAGGAAGTTATCCGCTGGAGATAAGGGGAAGGTCATGGTTGCATAGTTAGTTTGGTCGCATTCGCCATCGACTCCTGAATTTGCTTCACATATAGTTGCTCGTCTAGAAACTTTTTCCTCTCATCATCCCTCTCTTTCTTCAACTGTGCGAACTGAGCATTGAGCTCCTTTTGAACATTTAAGTACCTTAACCTGACCCTTCTTCTCCACCTGGGCCTCGGTCAAGTAGACCGCATCAGACATGGCCTGTATCAACCAAGCGCAACTTAATATATGTAAAGGGTGCGGGATGTAGTAATCAGATTGGATATCAAAAGCTTACAGTAACAAGTTAAGCTTGATGGCGTAAGGCATGATGGGTGACCTTCCTTCAGTTCCGCCTCTCGATTTTGAAGGGAAGGTGGGTAAATTTTTCAAAATCTCAGACGATCAGGTCATTCTCCAGCTTCATGTTTGGGCCGATGGTGAGCCCCCATGGCTGACAATAAAATAAGGCATAAAAAAACAACAGAAAATATGTGAAAGGACGAAAGGAGGAAAATCGATCTTACTTGCGTCAGCAGCACGTATAAGCCCATTGATGGTACAACATTTTTGTCAGCCTCGACCACGACCTTACCCTTATCTCTAGCGGATGACTTCCTCTTCTTCGTTCCCTCACCCTAAACACTAACCTCAGGCTCCAAGTCAAGGTGGATGGGTTCAAGGGGGCTTCCCTTTGCAGCATCGGCCTCTACAGTTATATCAATTATTCCATCCAACCCTGGTAACAGGACGTGGCCTTCCTCTGCTCTCACACCCTCGTCTTAAAAACCGTATACTTCTTGGTCAAGGCCATGACGCGTAGATAGAGACGATCCTATTGGGGGAGATTTCATCAACTCTCAAAGGCTTAGGCCCCTTTGCCTTCTTTTTCTTCTTCGTCTTCCTAACCGCGGATGTGAGAATGGTAAAGTAATCACCTTGGTTAGACATAGCTACACATATGCAAAAGGAAAAAGTGAAATGAAAGTGTAAAAGAGTGAGCGGCTTTTACCTTGCGTGCCCGTAGGTGGAACTCCTTGCGTCCCATCGACCCTCAAAACAAGCCCCACAACTTAATCTTTTGTCTCGGCATACTTACTGTGTTCAGTGCAAAGTAAAATTGTAGCATCAATCTAGTAAAGTATTTGACTAATATGGATTGCTGACGAGTTAGTCTGTAGTCAGATTTCCAAGTTGAAGGGTTGCCATGCTGAGTATTCCAATTTATAGGGAAGGGCCAGAAACCGTATCGATAAAGGGTGGCTTTGGGCTAAATTATCTTTGTGTCAGTGTTAAGATGGACCTAGAACCACTTAGTCTTAAAATGTTTCACTGAATCCTTCTGATGCACTAGCTTGTTCAACTTAAGCTGAGCCTTCCCCTAACACAAGCAATTGCCCGCACCCAATTGCACAGGGTGGTAGAAGCATCGGAAGACCGCATCATCCAACCACACACCCAAGTCTTTGGACAACTTGGTAATCAAAAGTAATTCCATAAGAGTGCTGGGCATACCTTAGAAGGGCAGACACTGAATTCTGCTAGTATGAAGCGGATCGGCCTACTCAATGGGAGTTGGAACCCTCAATCAATGTGTTGGGTATATATGGCGAAGGCATCATCTGATGGGTTGTCCATCCTGTCTATCCCTCTAGAACTGTCCTGAAAGCACTAGGTCAATCCGCCAATAAAATCCCCATGTAATGGTCAACCCCTTCTTGATCAAGATCTAATATTGAGTGGACGACCACATCAGACACGGGCCTAGTAGATTTTGGTACATCGATGTGCAGTTTGGGGTTATACACCCTTAGAGGAAAGTACATCGGCGTCAACACAGTCTCATTGGTGTATGGATTCATGTCCTGATCTTTAGATTCAAAGAAGTACGAGGTATCTGATTCATCCATGGGTCCAGTAGCAGACGATTTGGGGCAATCTTGAGCATGTATGGTTTGAAGGGGGGTCACAACGATAGGTTCTGAGGTATCATAGCGAGGTCGGCTAACCGATGAAACCAAGCCTGAGGAAGAGGTTGACGTAGAGCTTGAGGTCGAGGTCGGGGAGGAATTTGATTTATCCATTACGTAACTTACTAATGTTATAAGGTCCGATAAGAATGGATCAAAGCAAATAATTCAGAAGTAACAAAGTGCGAAACAAGATTTTGCTCCACTATTTATAGGGAAAAATTAGCAACAAAATTCGAAGTATAGACCTCAAAAATGAAGCCATCATAATTAAAACAGTTATGACCTAAAGAAGCCCAAATGATTGTGTATTCCATACACTAAAGTTCAAAGGACGCACGTGAAACCCACGAATAACTATACAATCTAGCCAACAGTGGGAACCTTAGCCCAGCCACCTCCCAAGGGGGTAGAGCCTGACCAAAGGAGCAAACAAACAATCCATAATCATCTTTGCAAATGAATAAGCCATAGTATGATAATTAGTGAGAACCGATGCAAAATACATAAAAAAATATGAAAACAATGCTTTATTCATAAATTATAAAATCGAGCTCACAAAGGTTGAGCTCGTAGCCTATATAAGCAAGCCGACCTAGAATATAAAATGGAGCTTACAAAGGCAAAGCCCATAGCCTACAAAAATTAAAAAAACCACTAGGCCATAGAGAAGAAAAAGGCATTTGAAGTGGTAAAAAATGGAAAATAGGGAGAGGACATCAGACTGAAGCATTGCCGGCGGTGGCGCCCCTAGAAGTATAAGAAAGTGAAAGGAGTACCTTTCGCCAAGGTGTGGACAAGGAGGGTACCACCGACACCTCCGATCGACACCCGGATACTACGTCCTTCCCTGGGCAAAGCCCACCACGCTACATCTGCCCTTGGGCAAAAAGAATTCTCCATGTCAAAGCACGCATCCCTTGTTAAGGTTGTGTAGGGGCCGAAGCTCGGTAACATAAAAAACACAACTCATGGTTGACCTTAGCAGATAAGACAAAGCGAGTGAAGTAGGCTTTACTGTAACACTCCAGAATGGAGAAATGACGAGAAGCAATAGATGATTTGCCCCCCTCTTTATAGGCAATGAAGAGAATTAATGCTTCCAATAAATGCTAGCGAAATTCAAGGCATTAAGAATGCGCAAAATGGTTGGCCATTTGAAAAATTGAAAAGCCACATTTTCAAAATTCAAAAATTTTCCCGCTTAAACGCTTGAAAAAAGGTCAAGTCCTTAGTAGCCGATTGGTATAAGGTTGGTCACCTCTTCCCTATCAGACCTAGACTCGCTGTGAAACTATAACAATACATCGGAGCAAGACATCAAGCCCACATCGAACCCTAAAAGAGTTCAAACCGACCTGAGGGGGGACATCTCTGGAAATATAGACAAAATGTGACAACGCATTTTATCTCTAGATTCAGGCAAATCCACTGAGGGAACCCTCGAACCCTAAAAGAGTTCAAATCGACCTGAGGGGGAGACATCTCTGGAAGTACAGACCTCGGACTCTGACAGAGCCTTAGTACCGCTAAATTATGAACTGGAACATACAAAGACTAACCAGACCCAAACCTAAGTTTGACCCTCAAGGGTCAACACTAACCTAAAGGGGGGACATCTGATAGCAAAGCATACAAAGGCCCAAATATCAACGAGGCCCATAAGGCCCACTCAACAAACATACCCACCAAGCTAAAAGGACAAGGACATTTGTCAATCATCTAAGCATTTCTTGCCCATCAAGACAGGTGTGAGTGGGTGGAATTTTAATGGGTTAGCACGCGGGGTGTAGGGCGCGAGGCATTTCTCAGTTCGGTTTGAGAAAGTCCGATTTTCTTAAATGCGGTGCCTCTTTCATAATAAAATACTTGATTTTATTAAAGAGAAAACTATTTTATTATTTTTCACGTAAACTTATTGAATGTGAAAAATATGGCTTTTTATAAGCAAAAAATTGTGATTATATTGAGAAATATATTTACATATTTTATTGAGAAAAGATATTTTCAAAATAAAGCATTTTACCTTATTTAAAAAAAATAAATTAGAGTTGCCCCCCGGTTTAGCTCATCCGGGAATTGTGGTATACAGACCCAAAATAGATTTTTATACCGAAAAGAAAATGAGATTCTGAGTTCGGACACAATAGTTACTTTTATTGTTCAAATTGTTTGGATCAATTTTGGAATTATGTTTTATGTGGTAATTTCTGCATTACAATGGCTTTATTTAAGAAATAAATTCAAGAAATAAAAGAGGCATTATAATGGCATAATAAATAGATATTTGCTACTAAAATTTTGATAGAGTAACGACAGTGCTTGGGTTTTGGCCCAGAAACTGGGATAGAGTTTCCTCACATTCTGGATGTTTGTTCGTACCTGCGAGCTTATTTACACATATTATAGTTTAAGTGGCACTGGTGGCTCACTTAACCAGAGAAATGTAATGCAATATGCAACAATAAAAGTAATAAAAATGAATCTTAAAGTTGGGCTTAGAGCCAATTACCCTCAGTTTACCTTTTCGTCTGTCTAGGATGACTTGAGTGCTGGTGCAGGATCGAAGTTGTCAGAGAGTGTGGTTTGATTAGAAAACAGGTTTAACCCAAGTTATGGCTATAATCTTGGATTATTCCTAGAGGAAATGTGGGATTTTTGAGAAATTGAGCCATTTTAAGACCGAAGATCGCTGCGAGATCTTGATCTAAAATGACAAGAAATAAGTATATACCGAATGTCGTTGATAAAGCTCAGATTTAAAAGTGTTTTGATAGAGTTTGGAGGCTTTCGGGACTCCCGGAACAAAAGGGGGAGAAAATGGATTTTTGGTTCTCCACCGTATGTTGAAAATGAGGGGCGTGAGCCCTTATTTATAGAAGGGAGGTAATTAGCCAGCGGGCTAATTACCTATCTGACAAAATCTTACTTTAATCCCATAAATCCTTGCCAGATCTCGGTAAGATTTGATTTTTTACTATAGATACGTAATTAACTGGCGAGATGATTACCTATGTTGGACCAAATTTTGAGTTTTTGATTTTTCAGTAGAAAATGCTAAATCAAAGCTTCCCTGGAGTGTGGATTTTTGAATTTTGAATTTTGGATGACAATTCGGTCCTTTTTTGGCTCTTTTGTCCGATCACTGAACGAAATAAGCATAGTTCCTCATCGGGCCGGAACGGACCTATGCTAACAATTTGCCCCTCGCATACATAAATTCTATACTAGAAATTTTGTCGTATGCGAAACAAATAAAGTAGTGTTTGTGTGGAATGCAATGAGTTAAAATATTTTTAATCGACAAATTTTGAAATAAAATATATTTTGCTCCTTCGATAAAAATTTTATTAATGAGTTCCATGAGGCTAAAAATTGACTAAGGGTTGAAATAAATATTATCAAGTGCTTAATGCATGAATGACTGTGTGAAAACAGCTTTTAGGTTTACTCGTTTTATAAACAATTCAGAAAATGGATGGAATATGCAAAATTGCAAAAATTTTCAAAATACACGTAATTAGCCGGCGGGCTAATTACCTATATAACAATAACTTTTATTGTCATTACGCATGCAATACGTAAACGCATGACAGTTGGCTCGGCAATTAGCCAGCGGGCTAATTACATATGTAATTAGCTAGTGGGCTATATAAGCAGCTGCTTGCTCCTGATTTTCTTCACACCAACAATTCTCTCCTTCTCTCTTTGTGGATTTCGCTTCTTTGTTTCAGAATTTTTCGCTTTTTAGCTATTCTCAATGATGATTTCTTTCATCTTTTTCCCTTTTCTGCCCCTTTTACTCTGACTTTGCAAGGTCTCGATGTGGTACAAGCTTTACAATGTCCACTTGGATTTATCGACCGTCAAAGTGATTACTCGCAATGTGGTTATCGATGGCGAGCAAGTGGAACTCTCTAAAGTTCCTGCCAAGGTGTTATATGGGCTTCCTCTGACTTGGAAGTATCACAGAATTGCTCTTGGGGATTTCATCCCGCCTGCTTTGAAGCCCTCCAACCATCTTTCTCAGATTCTGGCAAGCCTTACAGATATTATCGAATTTTTTTATTTATTACCGTGTTATTATCATGCTATACGTTTGTATTATTATTACTTTATTATTTTTATTTATCATTTTCTTGCCTTTTAATTATGGCACAAATTTATTGAATGCAATGGCCTTCGATAATCATGTGATTTATTGAAGATTGGTGTGTGATTAGTGTACATGTATTATTTTTGCAGGTCACTAACCATAAGGGTGGCAGTATTTCCAATTTTTACAAGTGGTACAAGTAACTATCCCCTAGAGCTAAGACCATCGTTGATGGGACATCCTTGGGGAGGATGGTGAGGAATTGCAAGTACGTGAGGTCCCGCATATATCCATACATCCTAGTTGGCACTTCCACCCATATCTTGAGCAAATGGTCCGATACTACCCACACTTTTCATTTTCGTTGCGGGGAGTGCACTATCACTCTACTGGATTACTGCGCCATCACAAGTCTTCCCTCACTTCAATGCCTGCTTTACTTATGATAGCTTTAATGTGGAGACCGTTGAGGCTTTGATTGGCTATTCCAGGGATAAGCCTAGGTGAGTTTCTTACGAGAAACTCATGACCTTCTAAACCACTAAGGATAGGAGACACTTGACTTCTGCTTACCAGGCTAGATCTTTTATGGCCGTTACCTTGTCCTAGCTGTGTTTTCCAACTAGGGGTGCGATCGTGAATCTCTATATTCTACCCACTTTGATCAATCCGTCCCTCTTTGATGAGTATGTCTGGGGCCAAGCTGTATTGGGTCATTTATGCTGGGCCTTTGATCAATGTGTGAGGAATAGGATTAGCAAGTTCAAATCTTATCTCCAGATTATCTATGTAAGGGTCTAACTCCCTTTCCTTCTTTATGAACATTCTTGCCTGTCTTTTGATGCTTTGATTTCCTTTGAATTTTTCAGATCTAGTTTTTTGAGATGGGGATTCTTCCGAGGACCAAGCTGGTGCGAAATGGCAGCTACCCGTTCTATCCCCGTCTGCCACACTACTAGCACGGTTGGGAGATTGAGTCTCCTTCTTCTCTTTCTATCTGCCTTCGTACTCTGTATTCAGAGCAGGTATATCTTTATAACATTTTTTACTTACTACAATCGCTATATCTACTACAATCATTGTATCAACGCTTGGTTTCTTTTTCTTCTATCAGATTAAAATGCAGCCTTGGGGTACGAGCTTCACTTGCCGGAAGTCATAAGATTAGCTGGGGAGTTTGTGAATACCAGTTGATTATAGAGACTCCTTTCTCTTTGGAGTGGTACCTTGAGAGTGTATCCAGGGATGGAATCTTCCTCCTAGGTCATGCTCCATTCCTTCTGATGTGCCCCGATGGATTTTCTTGCCTCGTAGCTCTCCCAACTTTACACGATTGGCTTTAGATGGCTTACCTAGTACCTTCCAGGAGAGAATTGGGGGGGGGGGTATGAGAGGTTCTGCCGTTGGCAACTACTCGGATAGCCAGAGATAGACCGTGTTCCTACCGAGCCCCAACCAAATATTCATAACCCTTCTTAGGCCGATGCTCCTTCCACTTCTGCCCCTAGTGGGAAAGCTAGATCGGGTTCGCCTGGGGCTGTCCGGATGACAGTATCTCTTTTTCATTAACTCGGATTTCTTCATTATTTTCCAATTTTTATGCTTAGTTGGCCTAATTTGCCCTTGCTTTGACATTTTTACAGGATCATTAAGGTAGGAAGAGGCTTGCGTCCACTTCTACCCATGTTGGGAGCTCTTCAGCTTTATTAGTCCTGCCTCAAAGTTTGGCGATGATGGAGGGACATCGGGGGTTTCAGTATCAACCATCTATGTTTTTGATGTACAATCCTAACTTGAGTACTTATATGCCAGTGATTCAGCCTTACTTAAACCCTGAGCATCCGTTGACTTTCCACCCGGCAGGCGCTACTCATGTGAGCTTTTTGGTTTTTCTTTGCTTTTATATCATGCCAGTTATGGCTCATTTTGGTCCCTTATCTTCCTTTACAGGTGCCTATTACTGATAACATCTCCGACAGGGGATACATCCAAGGGCAGCAACGGTTCATGATGAACCAAAATTCTGACATGGTGGTATGTTTATTACTTTATTATTTTAATGATGATGCATGGTGTGTCATGAAATGCATATGAATAATCTGTGTTAAAATGTTGCAGCTATAGATTCGGCGGCTTCAAGCTTACTTGGGGGTGGACCAGGTAGATGACCAGCAACAGCAGTTTCAGCATGGGCAGGGCGACCCCTCGAGGTTCTTTCCACAGGGTGGTTATCCTCCTCCTCCACCGTCCTTTGGTCCCAGCCATTCGAGTTCAAGTGGCAGACAGTAGATAGGCTTTCTTTTCGTCACTTTTTCTTTTTTTTGGGCTATTTGTAGAGCCTTCTCTTGTATAAACACATTTTTTTTATTTATGGAAGAATTTTACATTATTCTCATGCTTTATACTCTCTTCTTTTATTGATAATCGGGTTTATTGGGGTAATCTACCAGACACTGGTAGATTACCCTATAAACTACGTATAGTGAACTGCTACCTTTTGAAATTTTGCCATGGAGAACTACATCCATTTTGGTGCAGATCTGAATGTGTTGGGACCATCTCAAAGTTTACGGTCTGTCACATATGAAGGAATACTATCACATTTTTATCAAGGACAATGTGATCCAGGCTGCTATCAGGTTATGGGATCCTATTGACAATGTGTTTTGATTTGGAGATCACAAGTTGTGTCCCTTGTATGAGGAATTTTGTGGACTCTTAGGATCTTCGGCTGATATTCCTCTAGCCATTCTTACACATTGTCCTAAGTTTTCTAATCCATTGATGAGCCGTTTTCAGTTGCAACAATTTGATAGACGTTGGTTGATTTGCAACAAGGGCTTGAGGTTGGACGTGGCTTTCGACATAGTTAGGAGTCTCTCTCCTAATGATGTGAGCTGGCTTTCACTCATTTATCTACTTTTGCTAGGGGTTTTTCTTTGTGAGGTACTAACTATGGTTTGCAACTTTGCCTTTTTTTACCATCGTTGATCAAATGTTAGAGGTGAAGTATCCTATTGCAGTGCATTTGGCCGAGAGACTGATCTTTGTGCTCTCTTCCCGAAATAGGACCGAAGCTACTACTAGGGGCAGCAGACTCCTCCTTCAGGTAAATTTTACTTGAGCCCTTTTTTTTGCATGAATTGCCCTCTCGGGTTTTCGATTCATCAGGCTTGCCTTAATTTTTTCCTAGATTTTCTTTTCAGGTTACCAATCCAGCAGGACGTCTCTTTTTTCTTTTTTTTATTATTATTTTTTATATATTTTTTTGCTTTTTTTGTAGCTTTGGCATTGGGACAAGCTTTCTGTTTTGTCCATTCCACTAGCATGGTTTATCAACCAAAGGCCTACTGGACACAGGGCTCCTTAGTTCTCACCGGCAACTGTTCCCACTAGGTCTTCACTGTTGAGGAATGGATTGATTTTATGGGGAGTCGAGCCATCGAGGATATTCACTGGGTGTGCCTCTGGTGGGGAATTGTGCATGTGACCACTGATGTTGCTAGAGATAGTGTAGTCCTTATCATCGGTCTTTCCTAGATTATCACCTATTCTCTCAATCGCTTGTGTAGGTAGTATGGTCATCCTCAAGGGTTTTCGACATCCTTATGCACCCTTCTCGGTTTTGAGCTTTCCTATACTCGGGTTTATTGTCATGACATGAGGTGGATTAATTACTCTCAGGTGGAGGTGAGCTATTCTGTGCCTTCTGACATCCGTCCTTCTGAGGCTTATTGCACCTGGGTTGTGAGTACTCGCGGGCTTGCCACCCTTGAGGAGAGGCTTAACGAGATAAAGAGACTCCGTAGTTTCTTTAGGGATTATTGAGTTTATCATCGTGTCTTTCGTCTTTGTGGGAGAATAAAGGCTTTAAGCCTCAATGTTTATTTTTGTCGTTTCCATTTCCTGTTTGTAATGCACTTTATGCATAATAAAGATAAGAAATGTTATTTGAATGTGTGTTTTATTAAACAATTCGTAGTTTCCATTTACTGCACTCATGCAGTATTTTTAACATGAATATGCCACTAAAAAAGGTATTGCTTAAATAGGAAGGACAAATGTTATTTATTTCCAAGAACTGCCCATCGTTGCCTAAGGTTCCAAATGGATTTTACCCACGGCATCACTCTTTTATTTTGAGGTCTTTAGTTTTGCTCAAGAGCCCTCACCGACTCTTGACATACATTTTTTTTCTTTTTTTTATTTTACACGAGATAGCGCTTCAGCGTGTCATGATTCACTGGATTTACCAATTCGTTGCCGTTCAGATCTGAAATTTTGACTGTCCCTTTACTCAGAGTCTTCCTTACTATATATGGCCCCTCCCAGTTTGGTTGGAACTTCCCTCGACCATCTGTATGCGTCTTACGAGATTCTTTTAAGACCAAATCACATATTCTCAGAGGTTGATTGTGCCGTTTAACTTTACAATTGTAAGCTCTAGCCATGCACTGTTTGTATGACTGCAGATTCTCTAATGTAGTTAATCGTTTCTTGTCGATTAAAGTCAATTCCTCATGCCTTGCCTTCTCCCATTCATCTTTAGAAAGTCTCGCTTTAAGGGCTATGCGCAAAGATTTGATCTCCATTTCAATGGGAAATACTGCCTCCATCCCATAGACGAGAGAAAAATGAGTTTGACCTGTAGGATTCTTGACGCTGGTTTTGTATCCCCACAAGGCATAAGGCAAATTATCAGCCCAATCTCGGTAATTGGAGATCATCTTAGAGAGGATTTTCTTAATTTCCTTATTAGCTGCTTCTTGAGGGCGATAGAGCGAAGAGTGATGATGCTTAATTTTGTGCTTCTCAATAAGATTGGCTATTAGCCCCTTGGAATTGAACACCATTGTCACTTACTACATGATGAGGAATGTCATATCAGGCGAATATATATTGCTGGATAAACCTAGCCATTTTCTTGGCCGTGATGCTTGTATATGATTCTGCTTCAACCCATTTGGAAAATTAATCGATTGTCACTATAATGAAGAGATAGCCGTTGGTCAAAGATGGCCTTATCTCACCGATGATATCGATACCCCATGCTGAGAATGGCTAAGGCATTGTCAAACTCTGTAAGGTCCTTGGGGGCAAGTGACTCACATCTTTGTATATCTGATAGGCATGGCAAGTCTTCGTTTCTTGAATATAGTTATCTAACATAGTTAACCAAAAGTATCCCATTCTTTGAATTTTCTTTGCCATCATGATGCCGTTCATGTGTGGACCGCAGTCTTATGAATGTACTTCTTTCATCACCTTTTCCACTTCATGTTGAGCCAAACACTTTAATAGTAAAGCGTCAGATGACCTTTTGAATAGACCTCCCTTAATTAGGCATAACTACACAACGAGCTTCCTTAGCGTGTTTCTATTAGAATCTGTAGCCTTGGTCAGGAATTCACTATTTTCAAGGAACTTGATGATGTCAAAGTACTAGGGTTCTCCTTTATCCACGGTACCTTCTACTATACAAACGTAGTACTGGGACCGGGTTATTTCCATAATAAGGGGTTTGATTGGCTACTTTTGAGGCCCTTCCCACATGGAGGCCAAAGTGGCCAACGAATCTGCCATCTGGTTCTCTTCTTAGGGCATGTGACAAAATTCGCATTCGCTGAACATTGCGGCTTTCCTCCATATAGCTTCTAGATAAGGTTTGAGGGATTCCTCCTTCAGTTCCCAGTCTCCCGTGGCATGTTTGATGACTAAAGCCAAATCACCAATAATTCTTACTTTATCTGATCTAAGAGTGACCAAGGCAGACATTCCAAATAGACAGGCTTCATATTCTGCCCCATTATTCATGGTGGGAAATTCTAATCGTTTTGACAGAGGTATGAGCGCTCCATCTGGCGAAATGATGATGACTCCTAAACTATCCCCTCGCTTGTTAACGGCGCCATCGAAGAACATGGTCCACTTTCTGGGATTTTTTCTACCTGTTACAAAACATTCATCAGGGAATTCTAGGTTCTCCAGCTCCCCTTCTTCAAGCGGTTGATTTACTAGGAATTCAGCCACTGCTTTTCCCTTGATGGTTTTCTTAGTGACATACTCGATATTGAATTCCGACAGTAATAAGAGCCACCTTGCTAGTTTTCCGGTTTTCGAGGGAACCTGACATAAATACTTCATTGGATCCACCTTTGCGACTGCTTTGATTCAGTAGGATTGGAAGTAATGTCTGAGTTTCTTGGTGAGCCAAACCGTGGCGATACAAGTTTTCTCCACGATGGTGTATCGGGTCTCGTATTCTAGCAATTTCTTACTGAGATAATGAACTGCATGTTCTTTCTAATCTTCGTGCTCCTGAACCAATATAGCCCCTATAGATGTTTCTTCTATTGCCAAATACAGAATGAGCGGCTCTTTGAGAATCGACGGCTTCAGCACAGGAGGGTTCATTTGGTAGGCCTTGATCTTGTTGAAGGCTTCCTAACATTGGTCATTCTATTCTATTAGTTGCTGCTTCCTCAAGAGCTTGAAGATAGGCTTGCACGTGGTAGTTAACCGTGCTATAAAGTGACTGATGTACAGTATGGATCTTAAGAAACTTCTTACTTCTTTCCCAATTTTTTGTACGAGCCTCTTTTACTAAGTATGTGCCCCAGTAACTTCTTTCCCAATTTTTTGTACGAGCCTCTTTTACTAAGTATGTGCCCTAGTAATTTACCTGATGTGACACTAAATATACACTTCTTCGAGTTAAGATGGAGATTGTATTTCTCAATTCTCGTGAGGAATTGCTCTAACACTGCCGGGTGTTCTTCTGGCATAGTGAATTTCATAAGCATGTCATCCACGTAGGCTTCGACTTCCTCAATGTGTGGAAGCAAAAAATCATCCTTAGGGGTAGCCTTGTTCAAGTCCCTAAAGTCAACACAAACTCTGACGTCTCCATTTTTCTTGGGCATAGGGACTACAATAGATAGCCAGGTGGGATACTCGACGACCTCTGAGAAATTAGCCTTGATCTATTTGGCTACTTCTACTTTGACCTTTTATGCCCATTCTGGATGCATTCTCCTCATCTTTTGCTTTACTGGACATATTTTTGGGTCTGTGGGAATCTTGTGCTTGATGATGTGCCGATCAAGTCCCGACATATCCTCTTGACACCAAGGGAAGGCTAAAATGTGATTTTTTAGTACTTTTATTAATTCTCTCTCTTGTTCGATGGGCAACTGATTAGAAATATATACCCGTGAGCGGATGACGTTTCAGATGGGCTGTGAAGCCGGGCTGAAGGACCGATCCCTCAAAATATAATACAAGCGTGATGGTGATTATGAAAATTGTTTTGCATATTTTAATTTCCAAAAGATACGAGATCGGGGTCCCGTACTTAAAATAGAGTCGCCACCCGGTTTAGCTCAATTGGGAAATTTTGGTACAATTTTCCCATCGGGTGGTAGACCATACCTTAAGTAGAGATTCCGAGTTCGGATGAAGTTATCTATTTTGCATTGGCCAAGTTAATAGATTTCATTCTTTCTTAATCGGTTTTAATCCATCCTATTTATTTTGTTTTCAGTTGTATGTTATTTTCGTGTCAACAAGCATTTAAAGCGGGAAATAAATAAATTATTACAGTTATCCAACAAATAAAATGAGGAAAATAAAATAATAATTACAAGGCTTTCTAAATCCTATACATTTGTCTATACAACAAATAAAATACCAGAAGGCCTAGCATTCATCTATCCTAAATCTATCACAAATACGAAACATTATACGGGGTATATCACGTAGCATGCATAGTTAGTAAACAAAACAAGACCCGAGTTAGCGTGAACATGGCATATTTATTTTACAATTTATGGAGTCCGGTTGGATGGCTAAAAATGGGGTTTAAATGGCATTTGCGGGAAAATTCCATTATGTCCATATTTTAGACTCAATAATTATTTTAATCGGATTATTAGTGAAAATTCCACATGTTACGGGGTGAGGGCTGTTTTCAGGAGGTTCTGGACCCCCATCATTGCCCTGTACATCCTAGCTTCAAGAAATTAAACTAGGTCAGAAATGAAAATGAAAATAAGCTACTATCCAGAACTCCATACTGCCAGCGGTATGAATGAGGCCGCCGGCGGCATCACTGATGTCGCTGCCGATCTCATTTACATTGGCAGGCTATATAAAATTCTGGATACCATAAAGAAAGGGTCTTGCAAGAAAATGAGGCTGTTGGGGGCAAATGAGGCCACTGGCTGTATCAGCGATGCCGCCGGCGGCATGGTTGATACCGCCGGCAGCTTCAAATGCCTCGGGCGGCTTTAGTTTCTTGCAGCAACTGTTTTTCGCTGGAAAGTGACCAAAAACCTAAAACTAAGCATAAAACAGCAATTAAACACAACAAACAAGTAAAATGAAAGCCAAAAAGCTATGAGACTCAGACTTTTTACCTCGGGGCCGTAAGTCCACCTCTTTGTGATCTGAATGACACCTCCGGGGAGCTCAAGTGATGACTCGGTTAGTGAATGGGGAATTTAAGGCTCTAAATCCTATTTTGGTGACTCTAAACCTAAAATCCTCCTAAGTATCAAAGAGTTCAAGAGAGAAAAACCAAGAAAAGATGGACTGAATCCTCTTTTCTTACCTTTTCTAAACTTTATCCCACTAGAACTAGCTAAAATGCTCAAAATCTCCTTAATACTTTGAGTGGTGGACGTGTTGGACCTCTAAAATTGCTGGAAATGCCTCCTTATATAGGCTAAAATCTGGTGGACAATTGACTTTGATCAATTATTCGACAGATATTAAGCAAAAAGGCACACAACTGTTTTGTAGCAGAAATTCATGCCGCCAGCAACAAAGATGATACCACTGGCAGTATCAATGAGGCCGTCGGTGGCCTCGCTCTCCTGACAGTTCTAAAAAGCTAGCACGATTGAAGCTCGAAATTGGGGAAAAGGTAACAAAATCAGGCCAAAAGCAATTTCAAAGGGATAATCTGAATAATTTGGCTCCTTTTTTGACTTTTTATGGGTATTTTGGACTAAATTAATTTTTGGGTGCAAATCATCGGTTTGAGCTGCCACCGGATGCGTTACCAGACACGTCAAATTGAATTTTTCTGAAACTAAAATTCGTAGAGAATTTTATATCGATAATAAAAATTCCAAAAAAGAATTTTTATCATGAGGAATAAAATCGGGCATACGTCATCATCATCTCGCGAGAGGTATTGTAAAATCCCCTTGCTCACAATACCATTTTCGGATCATCTTCCGTATTTAAGTTTATTTCCTTTGTAATATCATTATTATTGTGAAAGATGCTAGATGAATGCTGGAATGGATGCATGGAATCATAATCAGAAACATAATCCAAATAAGCAAAGTTCTTCATCTTATTATCATCATAAAATACATAATTCATTTTGTTAGATATGATATATGCCTTAGAGGCAATTAGGGCGATATAACTTTGTACGAACAAAGCTATATTAATAAAGACATTCTTTTATTATATCGATGACTGTGAAAATATATTATGACTGGTTTAGAATATATTCATTGATGTGTTTGCAAAAGTTCATGACATAGTCATATAACGTATTACAAGGGCATAGTGGGGCTATGTTGGTGAGAACTAGTTCAAGTGGAATTATGATTTGCCTAAATATCCCTAGTCATAGATATCATTAGGACTGGACATTGATGATACGGATAAACTAGCATGTGTCATCATACTTCTTGAATTTGATTCAGAGTAGCATATCTCTAGTTCTAGAGGATGG
This sequence comes from Euphorbia pulcherrima, assembly GCA_947683365.1. Lineage (NCBI taxonomy): Eukaryota > Viridiplantae > Streptophyta > Magnoliopsida > Malpighiales > Euphorbiaceae > Euphorbia > Euphorbia pulcherrima. The sequence goes on along the minus strand of CANTUS010000013.1, from coordinate 16,581,384 downwards.
TACCTTAGGTTGACACATGAATGTATTCAGAGAGATACATTGGAGACCGCTATAAGATAACACTCGGTAATCTATATTATGTGTTGGTGTTTTATTAACTCATTGCAATAGCAATACGAATATCCTTAGACCTGAGATACTAGTTACCTTGTTCAGATGTTGCTATACTTTAGGTCATACCTAAGCATTCTATAGACTGGGTGATGCGTATAATTACAGGTATAGTTGATGTCTGTAAGTTGGTAAGCTGAGTAGTCAAGATGGAATCTATCACTCCATTATAGCAATGTAAGGGAGATGTACCTTAGCCACTTGTTAGAAGTGACACACTCATAAAACCTCTTATAGGATGAGATCCTGATCAAAGCATTAAAATGGTTGAGTAGTATACTTTGGCAGCAAGACTAAATACTGGGGTAGCAATTATAGCGACTAGTGAACTAACACTTAAACTGAGTCTCAGAAACCAAATGGTACTTAATAGTTGATAGAAGGAGTGAATTGTATTGATACTATTGCAAAACCGAGATTAAGTCACAATGCACGTGACATTTCGAATATTGAGGGGTCATATACCCTTTGCTAGAGAGCCACTATGACCGATCAAAGTAATCGGAGTCCATAACGGTCTGGAGCTCCGAGCTGGTCAATTCCTAAAAGGGATTGAGCCAGGTTAAACTTTTGATGGCTCAATATTACGGGATCCTATAAGGTCACACACTTTGAGTTACGACCGAGCTATGTAAAGAACTGTTAGACTAGGTCTTATCTAGAAGAGCAAGGAAATATGGTTAGACCATAATATTGGTTAGACCAATATTCATAGGTTGGACCAATGAACCTGTTAAATAATGAGGTTAAAATAGAAAAGGGGAAGTAGAAAAACAAACAGAGAGGGGTTCAGGGAACCTGCGCGAGTGGAATTGCACATGTATTGTTGGACAGTACATGAGCAAGATCTACGTGTGGGCTAGTGCAGATGAACAAAAATGCCCGCAGGCGTTGCAGTACTTGCTGTGCAAGCCCATAGTGGGCTGTGCAGACGTGCAACCCACAAGGAGCTTATACGGGCTGCGCTGGACGTGGCCTACTAGCGGGCAGCACAAGCCCACATGGCATGTGCTCCAGCGCAAGCCCAGACACACTGTTGTCTGCCGGCCAGCAGTGTTAGGGTTTTAGTTGGGAGCTTGCTCCCCAAGCAAGCTCCATAGTGTTTGTTTCACTCTCTTCTTCCTACTTTAATTAAATTGTCTTATAGTACCTTTTTATTTTAATTCTGATTGGTTTAGGTTAGGGACTGTATTGTCATTTGAATAATTCCTAACCACTATAAATAGAGGCCTCCTCCTTAATTATTTTACGTCCTTAATTTCATACTCCTTATCTTGCTCTCTTATTCTCTTAGTTGTTCTGGTTCCTAAAAGTAATCCGTCGAAAGACGTATTTACTTAGAATAGAAAACTAAGGGAATTTCTTCTAGAACAAATTAGTAAGGAAGATCTAGCTACCTTCTACTTATTTATCGGTACTCCCTTTCTAGAAGGTTTTGGTCGGTTGCGCTCGTGTGGACTATTTATAGAGGGCTTCTACTTTGGATTCTGTGCATATAGCTGAGGGTCTTTCTACCGACTGTAGGATTCACGCTTCAACTGGTGAGTGGTTAAATTATTATTAGGTCCTTTTAATAAGGGTTTGTGACCTAGAATAATTTAAGACTGGCACTATTATATATCATGCCATGCTTAGGAGATCTTGGACACTAGATTAATTTTTGAATTTTTACTGCACCTGTTTTACTTGCTAAAACCCTTAATCTAGACCAACAGTGGTATCATGAGCCTGCCTAATGCGATTGTATGACTGACTAGAAATATGCTAGGTCTAATTTTCTATGAAATATTTTCGAGTATGCTATGTAATGCCTAGGAATTTATTTCTTGCAATAGAAAATGTTGTGATAACTAGATTAAGTGTTGCTCAAACTTAGTCAGGGTAGTTATCTAAGGATTAACATTGTTTTACTTGAAACTATAAATGCTTTAATTTTTGAATTATATGGAATAATTCTTAAATTAGAAAAGAACAAAATCTTTAATTTAATTAGTCTATGGTTAACTGAGTCAGAAGGGCCAGTGTTTTTTTTGGCAAGGATTTGACAAGGCTGTTCATTCACTTCAAGGGGGCTTCTCCTACCTGGGAATTCTCATCGGTTCTAGATTTTTATTACCAAAGGGACTTTTTGAATTAGTTGATTTCTAGTATAATGAATTGGATTCATTATATGGTTTTACAAATGAAAGTTGAAATTGTTAAATTAAAACTTATAGACATAGGTGTAAGAACTTGAACAATGAATCCCTTTATTTGGTTTGCATGCTATGTGAAGTCTTAGCATGATGGAATGATTATGAATTACCAGTTGAGCATGAACCTAGGTTGGACCTATTAATTCATTTTAGCCCGAAATTAGTGATAGTTTCATAATCATGTCCTTGTATAAGTCCTAGATTAGGCGAGACCTGTTGTACCAATAAATCCCCATTAAAATATAAAACAAAATTAGCCTTCCTAAAAATTGAAGTGTGATTCTAGGCTTTTTCATTGAATGAATTGCTCATGCATAGCGTGCCTTCTTCTTTAACATCATCTGTTTACATGATTTGAATTAGGGTTAAGTCTTACCGGACTAGGTTAGTTGTCCGTAGTATCGGAGCTAATGCTGGGCTAGAGGCATCATTTGAGGAGTCATATAATTGGTTATGCACGTCCATTGGTTGGAACTCAAATGGATTAGCAATTACATTAGATGCAAATGGACTAGATCCTCCTATAGCTATTTAAGTTAGCTTGACTCGTGATAGCGGGGGTTAGCTTAAATGAGTTATAGATGCTACCTACTAAGGAGAATGGTTAGACCATGTTTCCCGAAAGACAATAGAATGGGCTATTATGTTTTCGAATAAACCTTGATAAAATAGTAGGAATATGTATTTAATTAAAAGATCTTAAATTAAATGCATGTACAAGAACTAAGTCTAAAACAATAATTCTTTTCTTATATCTAGGTTAAACTTTTGCGCTATTCTTGAGAACAAATTGGATGGTACCAATTTTACTAATTGGTTTAGGACGGTAAGGATAGTCCTCAGAAGTGAAGGCCTGGCTTATGTTTTGGATGAGCCCCTTCCTAATGAACCTGATATTGGCGATCATGAGGAACATGAGGCGTGGAAAGAGCATAGGAAAGATTGTGAATCTGCAACATGTTTAATGTTGGTAACAATGAATCCTGGGCTTCAGAAACATCATAAGAATATGGATCTCGATACCATGATTCTCCATCTTCAGGAACTCTTTTCTGAGCAAGCAAGGACTAAGAGGTATGAGACCTTGAGAATTTTGTTTGGTACTAAGATGCAGGCTGATGCTTCAACATCTCGGCATGTTTTAAAACTTTTTGGCTATGTCGCGAAGCTTGGTTGATTGGGGTTTTTCATGGATCATGAGTTGAGCATAGATCTCATTTTGATTCTACTCACTGATATTTATTCATAGTTTATGACTAATTATTATATGAACAAGATTGATAAGACAATCCCTGAATTGATCAACATGCTGAAAACAGTAGAACCTAAGATCAAGAAGGATCAGAAAAATCTATTGATGGTTGAGAAAACCAAACCTTTGAAGGGTAAGACCCAAAAAAAGAAGGGGATGAAGGCTAAAAGGAAAATCAGTAAGAAAAATAAAAATAAGAAAGGAGATGTATGTTTCCAGTGTGGAAAACAAGGATACTTGAAAAGGGATTGCAAGGCACCTGTCTCTGAGCATATGAAGAAAAGCCCTGAGAAGGGAACTACTTCAGGTATGTTCATGATTGAAAATTTCACTATAATTCCTTATGAGCTACATGGGTATTGGATACTGGATGATATACTCATATATGTACTTTTGTATAGGGGTTGTGGAACTGTAGAAGGCTAGCTAAAGGATAGTTGGACCTACGAATTGGAAATGGAGCACGGGTTGCTGCATCAACTGTAGGAACATATAGTCTCAAATTACCAAGTGGCCTAGTTTTAGAATTAAATAAATGCTATTATATTCTAGTTGTTACTAAGAATATTATTTCTATTGCGTGTTTAGCAGCACAAGGATTTGAAGTTTTATTTAATAATAAAAATTGTTAAATTCGTAAAAATAGTGTTCTTTATGGCAATAGAGTTTTGATTGATGGCATATATGTTTTAAATACTTAAGCTAAAACTTTTAATATGAATGATGCTAAGAGATTGAAATTAGATAAAGACAAATTATCCTACTTATGGCATTGTCATTTATTGGTATGCTTGAGAGAGGGCTGAGGATGCGAGTCATCAAGGATGAGAGAGGGAAGATCCATGAGCTTGTTACAAAAGTTCTTTTACCCAAGACAGGATCCACAGGAAGTTGCTCTAAGTTTGAGAGAGTTTTTGTCTATGCTCTAACCCATGGGACGTGCATCAATTGGCCGCTGGCAATTGTGCATGGATTTTTGAAGGTATCTAAGCATGAGGTGTATATGCATCTTGTGATGGAGATATGCAGGGCATATGAGTTAGATTTTGAAGGATGGGCGTAGAAGAGCAAAATCACCTTGAAAGTGATTGAATCCAGAATTTTAAGCAATGATCATTTCCATGGCTTAAGGTGTGATGAGTAGCCGAACAACATAAAGTATATCAAGCTGAAGAGAGGAGAAGTAAGAGTGAAGGATCCTAAGGCCATTATGCCTATGAGACCTATTAGGCTTGATGAGGAGGATCAAACTCTAGAAGATTTTATAGCTAGGGAGCTTGAGAGGATCATCAAGCTCAGAGCAGAAAGAGGAGAGGATGCAGCTAAGAAGAAGGTCAGGAGAGACTCTAAGAAAGATGTAAAGAAGGGGAGCTCAGCAAGCTTTAAATCCATTGTTGCCCCTGTCGCTAAAAAGACCAGATCTTCTAAGGGAACTAAGGAGGAGAAGCCTCGAGAGAGGAGATTGAGCAGGAAAAGAAGGTTGAGGAAGAATTGAGAGAAGAGATGCCTCTAAAGAGATAAAAGAAGAGGAAGAGTGAGGAAGTTCAGCTAGATGCAATGACTACAGAAGGACGGGAAGCTATATCAATTCTTATGCCTCAAGTAGGTCAGCCCAAGAAAAAGCCGATGGTAAAGAAAGGAACTGGCATAGTCCAGAATATAGAGTAAGTTAAGAAAGTGAAGTCTATTGAGGAGGAAAGAAGTAGAAAGAGGCAGGAAGATCTAGTAGCTGAGATAAAAAGGAGAGTTGAGGAAGCAGGAGCTAAGGCTAAGGCTGATACCAAAAAGGCTATAAAATCTGTAGTAGCTAGACTAGTTGATAAGGAGGTTCCTAAAGTTGTGGAAGATATGATAGGAGCCCTGGAAGGGATTGAGAACCAGGAAGAGCAGGAAGAAGATGAAGTAGTGAAAGTTCAGGAAGTTCAGTTTGATGTTCTTGAATTAGACCAGCAGGTCAGTTTGACTGCTGAGGAAGCCAAGAAAGAAAGGAAGGAGAGGAAAAGAGGATTTCTGAAGAGGATAAAGATTTTCATTGATGAGGATGCAAGAGATTTAGAAGACAAGGATGAGGAGGAAGTAGTTGTAGTTGAGCAGGGATCTCAGTTGACTGAGCAATCTCAGGCTCAGGTTAGTGAGTCCATTGTTAAAGGTGCAGAAGAGAAGGAAGAGGAGAACCTAGAAGAGCCATCTATATTCCCCAATCTTTCCACAAAAACACCTTTATCACCTATACCCATATCTGCTCTACCTTTACCTGAAACCTAAATACCATCCACATCCACCTCTAATAAACCAAACAGCCATCATTCCCCTACTTTCACCTGTTGGGTCTCCTATGCACGAACCACTGCTCTTGGAAGGACTAGTAATCTGAGGTCCTCCAGTTATTGAGGAGATCCCATAACTATAACAACCACAATAACAACCATCTCAACAACCTCAACCCCAATTTAACCCCTAGGCTGAGCTCTTGGGAGACATAAGGAGAATGGGAAGAGCTAGATTTCTAGGACTTAGGATAGATGCTGAAATTGCTAAATCTTTGATGCCTGAGGAGGTCCTGAGGAGACTTACAAAGGTTGTTGAGCCAGTACAAGGGTTATTAGAAGCTGTTGAGGAAATGAAGGCCCATTTTAGATCAGTCCCTACCCAGTTCTCACTAGTCAAGGCTATAGTATCCCACATATTGCCTTTGTTAAATGTTGCAGGTAGGAAGGCTGACTATCTGAAGATGGAAGTTGCTGAGCTTAAAAAGAAGATGGAGAAAATTTATGAAAGCAAATGCAGAGTTCTAATTGAAGAAAGGGAATTTAGGAACTTAATGATTGATAAATTCAACCCTTTACTTCAAGGAATGCAGGCTATGCTGAATGGATACAGCATTTTAAGCAAGGAGAATGATGCAAGTAGTTATTGATGCTATCAATGCTCTGATTATAGTAGTCTCAAATCAAGGAAACTCAAATATGATGGCTTTGATGAGAGGAGATATTTTGAAGAGAGTCAAGGACTCAGAAGGTGAATTGATAAAAGCTTTAAAAAGACTGAACATATCTAACGCTCTGAATAACGACACCATAATGGCAAACACTGAACAAGAACCTTTATTTCATCAGAAACTTGGTCACATTCGTGATCTAATCAAGAATGTTCATGCGGATCTCATTAACGATGGTCAAGCAATTGATCGGATTCATGAAGAAGTCACTACTCACATCAGAAGCACTCCTAAGCTAGAGCGGATCTTAAGGGAGAATAATCAAGCTAAGGCTCTGGCCAGTCTCCCCTAGATATCCAAGGAAGGATTTAATGCTCAATACCAGGTCAATCAATCCCAATCTATTGCCTTGGTAGGTCTCTTCATTTTTCTCAAAGAACAGGACATAATTTCACAAAAAAATCCTTGACCTGTTAGTGCAGAACTTTTCAACCAAAATATATGGTTAGCTCAAGACATTTGAAGATTCTCTGAGCTTATTTGATCGTCAAACCCAATGTTGGGAACTGATAGTCAAATTGAACATGCATAACAGACACAGTGGAAATTCAAAATTTTGTAGGAACTCCTATTAGATGAATATAAATTAAATAAAGCCTTAACTAAATAATTCTCTACCTAGGTTAGCATGCATAGGCTAGGCATACCATAATTCTAAAATATATCCTAGCATATATATCTTATACTAAGCATGTTATAACTCTAAGCTATAACCTAAGCATGTTATAACTCAAAGCTATAACCTAAGCATGTTATAACTCTAAGCTATAACCTAAGCATAAAATAAACTAAGATGCAAAACAACCTAAGCATAATTATTAAGTCTAAAAATGCTTAAAGAAAAAGACATAATAATTAAAAGAGAAAGAAAGAAAACTTACCAGTTGAAGCGTACTTTAGCAGAACCCCCTTGCACAAGCCTCCAAGCATAGGATAGCCTCTATGAGTATCCACACGAACCCCACCAACCAAAACCTCCCTGAGAGGAAGAACGAAGGAGCCTCGAGTAGTTTTTAGACCACTCTAGAAGCCCCACCCAAAAATATAAACTAGAGGTGCCTGAATAAATTTAGGCTCCTCAAAAACAACTTGCTCAATTACCCGAGATTAATCTTTGCGAATCTCAACTTGGGATTTATGCTCGAGCTTGGTGCAAATTGAAAAGGAGGAGGAGGAAGCCTATATATAGGCTTGGGGAGCAAAACATTGCTCCCCTTTTTCCAATGTGGGATATGCAAAATGCATATCCCACAAATGGGGCTGACCCGCAGAGCATGCAGCCCTACGGGTCTAACCCACGTGTAATGTGCAAAGGATGATGCACTTGCTGCCGCAAGGCAGGCTCTTGCGAGCCTGCCTTGGACTCGAGCTGGGCCTCACGACCCAGGCCGCTAGCCCAGCTCGCGGGGTGCCTTTGGGCAGACCATTTTCATGGGCTACCGTAATGCCCAACATTTCTCGTGCACCCGAGCATGTACAAAATACTTTTCTACTCTCTGTCCAATTTAACTCGCCAAGGCAACATTCCCCTTTTAATCCTTTTCAAATAAATACTTATTTTATGACCCTAATAAATGAGTTACGATCAAAAATAAATTCCTTGGTTTATCTAAAAATAATCTAATCATTTTTAACTAATTAAATAGTAATCCAATTATTAATATGATATATTTTTGTAATAGAATAAATCTATCAGTTCTTTACTTAGTCCGATGAAGGTCCAATGTGTGTGACTTTATAGGATCCCAAAGTATTGAGCTGTTAAGGCTTAACCAACCCTTGTTCTAATGGAACCATAGGCTCGAGGTTCTAGACTGTGAATAGAACTCGATTACCTTAAACGACTGTAGTACGCCTCTAGCAAGGGTCTACCATCCCTCATTACTCGGAATGTCATTTGTGCTTATGACTTAATCCCGGTTAATGCAATAGTTTTCCAATGCGATGAAATCCTTCCATTCTTTAATATTAGTACCATCTGGCTTATAGGGTTCGGTTAAAGTGTTAACCCATTAATAGCAAGGTTGCTCCAAGCAATCCCAGTTATTAACTTGTTACCAAAGTATATTACCTTTTACCATAGTGCGTTTGACTATAACCTATTTCTATCAAGCACATACTCTAATCAGAGGTTGATAGCAATCATCACTTCAACAAGCGGCCAGGTACAACTCGTTAATATATTCGGAGTGATGGATTCTTTTCGACTACTTAGCTTACCAATGTGTTGTCATCACTATGCCCGTAATCACTCATGACACCCTAAATTAATGAGTGTATAGGAATGACCCAAAGTATAGCAATAGTACCACACAAGGCAACTAGTATCTCAAGTATGAGGATATTCACAAAGCTTATTGTATGAAGATAAACACTAACACATTGATATATACACTAAGTGTTATCTTACTCCGTTCTCCAATATATCTCCCAGATATATCCATGTGTCAAACTTAAGGCACCACCTTCAGTCATTAGGAGATTGACTGCTTGGACCCTTTCCAAGAAAGTTGACGACACACTCGTCTTTTCCCTTCATCAATATCCTTTCTTGATGAAACTATGATTAGGGATAGTTTAGACATAATCATAATTGCACATGAAGCAGGTCTCACTAAATATAGTCCAACTATAATTTCTCTGACTTCATGCTATGATAGGTCAAGGACTTTTGTATACATACATTAATGAATATATTTTAACCAGCTACAATATATTATAAGCACATCGATATAAACAAAAGATTAAATGCCTTTATTAATTAAACAAAATATTCGTACTATTACAAAATTAAGATATATCGCCCTAATTGCCTTTAAGGCATACATCATATCCAACAAACTCCCACTTGCACTAAGGCTCATTAGCCATATGTCTTAATCCAAATGCTTTAATGTGCTGGTCATGTTTGACTTGAGTCAATGGCTTCGTCAGACCATCCGCGAAGTTCTGATCAGTGGGTACATAATCTAGTCTTATTATCTTAGCATCAATAATCTCCTTGATCATATGATACTTTCTAGATACATGTCTATTTTTCTGATGAGACCGTGGTTCCTTTACTTGAGCTATGGCACCATTGGTATCACAATACAAAGTAATTGGATCAACAGCATCAGGCATCACACCGAGATCACCAATAAATCCCTTTAACCAGACAGCTTCTTTTGCTGCTTCGCATGCAGCAATATATTCAGATTCCGTGGTTGAATCAGCAGTAGTTTCTTGCTTAGAACTCTTTCAGCATACCGCCCCTCCATTTAACACATACACAAACCCTGACTAAGACTTAAATTCATCCTTATCAGACTGAAAACTCGCGTCAGTGTAACCTCTAATTGTGAGGTCACCTTCTCCATATATCAAGAACTCATTCTTAGTCCTTCTCAAGTACTTAATAATTTCCTTGACGGCCATCTAGTGCTTTTCACCTAGATCTAACTGATATCTGCTCGTGAAGCTCAAAGCCTGAGAGACATCTGGCCTAGTACATGTCATAGAATACATGATGGATCCTATCATGGATGCATAGGGTATATCCTTCATGCGTACTCTCTCTTGAGCTGTCTTTGAACACTCAGCCTCAGATAGGTTAATTCCCTTTGTCATTACGAGATAACCTTTCTTCAAATGCTCAAGGTTGAACCTATTCAATACCTTGTCTATATATATGCTTTAAGAAAGACCTAATAGCCTCTTAGATCTATCCCTATAGATCTTTATACCTAGTATAAATACTGCTTCACCAAGGTCTTTCATGGAGAATTTTCTTGATAACCATACTTTAACATTTTAAAGAAGAGAAATATTGTTTCCTATTAGTAGAATGTCAGCGACATACAATACTAAGAAAATGACTGCACTCCCATTAACCTTCTTGTAAACATAAGGCTCATTAATGTTTGGACAGAAATCCAGTTCACGGATTGTCTGATCAAACCTTATATTCCAACTCTTGGATGACTGCTTAAGTCCATAAATGGATCTTTGTAGCTTCCATACCTTCGAGCCATTCTGAGATGTAAAACCCTCAGGTTGTATCATATACACATCCTAGTCTAAATCCCCATTCAGGAATGTTGTTTTAACATGCATCTGCCAGATCTCATAATCATAATGAGTAGCAATGGCGAGGAGTATCCTTATGGATTTAAGCATGGCTACCGGTGAGAAACTTTCATCAGAGTTGATACCTTCACGTTGACTATAACCTTTCATAAACAACCATGCTTTATAGGTAATTACATTACCGTCCATGTTAGTCTTCTTCTTGAAGACCCATTTGCACCCGATCGGTCTAACCTCTTGCGTGCATTAACCAAATTCCAAACTTGGTTTTCATATATGGAATCCATTTCTGATTTCATGGCTTTTATCCATTTATTCGAGCTTTTCATTGCCTCATCATATGTCCTTCTTTCATCATCCTCCAAGAGATACAGTTCTTTGTCATCAGTGATGATAAAACCATATCTATCGGGACCTTTATGAACATGACTTGATCTTTGCAATGTTTGTGTTTCGACAGGTTGTTCTTGGATCTCACTTTCTTATATATCTAGAACGGGGTCAATTAGTTGATTGTCTATTTCTTCCTCTTGAACTTCTAGTTCAATGTTGCTCCTACTGACTTTTGCAAGTGTTCCTTTTCCAAAAAGTGAGCATTCCATGACACAAATACCTTTTGTTCTTTAGGTTGGTAAAATCGATATCTTATAGTTTCCTTTGGATATCCAATGTATAGACACTTGTCAGATTCGGAGTTCAGATTATTTAACGTTATCCTCTTTACCATAGCAGGACAGCCCCATACTCTTAAGTGACTTAGTGATGGTTTTTCATTACACCACCTTTCGTAAGGTATAAAATCAACTGATTTAGAGGGCACTTCGTTTAATATATAAATCGCATTCTCTAGTTTATATCCCTAAAAGGATTTACTGAGATCTGTATAGCTCATCATGGACTGAACCATATCTAATAAAGACTGATCCCTCCTTTCTGACACTTAATTGTGTTGGGGCATGTGAGGATGGGTCCATTGGGGAACTATCCCATTTTCCTTTAGATAATCTTGAAACTCCTAACTTAAGTGTTCTCCACCTCGATCTAATCGAAGTGCTTTAATACTTTTCTCAAGCTATTTCCTTAATTCAGTTCTGAATAGTTTGAACTTTTCAAAACTTTCAGACTTGTGCTTCATTAAGTACAAACAACCGTATCGTGAATAATCATCAATAAAGGTTATGAAGTAGGAGTATCCTCCTAGTGTTTAAACACTCACTGGACCACACACATCAGTATGTATAAGTTCCAATGTACTCGTGGCTCATTCACCCTTCACTTTAAAGGGTAACTTCATAATTTTTCCTTTTAAACAAGGTTCACAATCACCATGAGACTCTAAGTCTATTGGGCCCAAGTCTTCACACTTATACAACTTGGTTAAGTGATCTCTGTTTATATGGCCTAAACAACAATGCCATAAGTAGAAAGATTTCTCATTATCTAATTTTCTCTTAGCAATGTTTATATTTGAGAATATGATTTTTTAATTAAGAAATATGATTTGTCACATTACAATAAAATATCATTCATAACTTTGATAATACCTTTTATCAAATTGGAATAAAATTCCATCTGCTATGAAGCAGGAAACAATATTTTATAATGACAATTGAATTTTGTCCTTTTACAAATTTTAGTAAAATGGAACTATCAAGTTCCTACATTAATAGCAGCCATCAAGCTTCAATGATTTTTCGTAGGTACAACTCTCCTTTTCGCCAAGCCTCTACTTTTCAACAATATATATACCTTCGTATGGATATGTGATTCTCATTAGGTATTCCATACCAATTTAGAATTCCCTTGAGATGTAGGATTTCTCAGTATCAAACATCTTAAAGTGGAAGCTTTAGGCCTCCTCTTCTCATGCTATGATACTTTAGCCATTTTGATCTTATTTCCAATATCCCATATTGAAATAAAGATCTTGTTTCCAATATTTCATGTTGAAAATAATAATTTTATCTTCTAGACTAAATTCTCAGTATTCTTTTACTTTTCTCTTCACTCTGCTCTATCCTGCTTCAAAACTAAATAGCATGTGTCCCTTTACTTCTTTGAGATATGAACCATTTAAATTTCTGACTTATTGGTCCTGCCAATTTCTATCAAAGTATTTTGGTTCAAATTTTCCACCATGAAAATCCTTTCTCTAAGATGTAAAGACATATACTTTCAAGTCCATGATTTTATGATGCCCTTGTAGCTAAGGTAACATGGATCCTAACATCTGACTTGATGTTTAACCTTATCTCCTTCCAGCTACTTACATAAGGTAACAGGGATTTTAACAACGTCCAAGGTGTCGTATCCTAGTTTCCTTCATGTATTTCATGCATATCTATTTTAAGCAGAATTGCTTGCATCATGTTGTTTAGATTCATGCTTATACAATGTACACGCCAAGCCTAAGGCTTTGAGGACTATCCTCACATTTCTAAACAAACTCTTTGAAGCTAGAGCCAACCAAAATTAGTTTTTAATGCGAACGTTTGTATTTAAATAAAGATTTTTTCAACCAAGATATAAGAAAAGAATTATTGTTCAGATATTAGTTTTAGTACATGCATTTAATATAAGGACTTTTAATTAAATACATTTGTCCTACTATTTTCTTCAAAATTTACAAAAGCCCATTCTACTGAATTCGATAATTTCAGCCCAGCTAAATTTCCTAGTAGGTAGCATCTATAACTAGTCTATTATGACCCCTAATTTTATGAGTCAAGCCACAATAGTAAGTTATAATTAGAATCCCCTTTCATTTGCATCGTATGCAATTGCTAATACATTCAAGTTCCGTAATCCCATGGGACGTGTGCTCTTATGTTGGCATCTCCTTGAATATGTCTCAGATCTGGGCCTAGCCCCCAATTTTATGGTGGACTACCCCAGTTCTGTTAAGCCAGACCCTATCCCAAATTTTACAACCAATCAATGTGGACTAGAAGGAACGCTTTGCACAACACTTTGATAGCCCAAAGAGACCGTATTATAAATTTGAGTAAGGAAGACTATAACTTGCCTTAATATATTTACTTTAGGATTTTATTGGAGTTAAACGTCTCACCCAATCTAGGATTTTATCAGATGGACATATTTATAATAACTTATATCAATTCAGGGAAATTTAGAATTAATTTATAAGATCCAACCTTAGGTGGGTTCAAGCTCTTTATTACAATTATTCCATCAACCTAGATTATATGCAAAATAATTAACACTTTTATTTGTTATATTTATATTGCATTTTCTTTAATATTTTATTCAATAAATTTAAATATTTGTACTTTAATATAGAAACATATATAAGCACCATCTTATATACTAAAAATAAATTAGTCCATAAATAATCCCTCGGTTGGTCAATTCAAGCTGCACCGATATAGGTTTCCAGGTAGGAGAGGTGCCCTTGAAGTGAGTAGACACCTAGTCCAATCCTTAGCCAGAATAAATATGGGCACAAATGACCAATGGATTCTCTTGAACTAATAAATTTCGTTCTTTCAATTCATGTAAATTGGAAGCATCTATAACCCATATAGTTTAAACAAATTATTGAAACTTGTATAATTTGAGTAAGTTGAGCAGGCTTATTCAAAATTATTCACTACAATTTTCTAACCTTGAAATGAAAAGCACAAGTTTATATATATTGTTCCAAACAATTAAATAAATAATAAATCACTTCATATAGAAAATAATATTCAGTTTGCTTCTAACTTAATTATACACTAAATAGGCAGGCTCTGATACCACTGTTGGGAACTAATAATCAAATTGAATAAGCATAACTGGAACGGCGGAAATTTAAAATTTTGTCTCTATCCCCAGGAACTCCTATTAGATGCATATAAATTAAATAAAGCCTTAACTAAATAATTCTCTACCTAGGTTAGCATGCATAGGCTAGGCATACCGTAATTCTAAATTATATCCTAACATATATCTTATACTAAGCATGTTACAACTCTAAGCTATAACCCAAGCATGTTATAACTCTAAGCTATAACCTAAGCATAAAATAAGCTAAGCATGAAAAACCACCTAAGCATAATTATTAAGTCTAAAAATGCTTTAAGAAAAAGACTTAATCATTAAAAGAGAAAGAAAGAAAACTTACCAGTTGAAGCGTGCTTTAGCAGAACCTCCTTGCACAAGCCTCCAAGCATAGGATTGCCTCTATGAGTATCCACACGAACTCCACCAACCAAAACCTCTTCGAGAGGAAGAACTAAGGAGCCTCGAGTAGTTGCTAGACTACTCTAGAAGCCCCACCCGAAAATATAAACTAGAGGTGCCCGAATAAATTCAGGCTCCTCAAAAAGAACTTGCTTGATTACCTGAGAGATTAATCTTTGCGAATCTAAACTTAGGATTTATGCTTGAGCTTGGTGCGAATTGAAAAGGAGGAGGAGGAAACCTATGGATAGGCTTGGGAAGCAAAACATTGCTCGCCTTTTTCCAATGTGGGATATGCATTAGCAAAACATTACTCCCCTTTCCTAGAAATAGGTTTAACATGCGGAGCATGCAGCCCAGCGGGTCTGACCCGCGTGCAGCATGCAAAGCACGCTGTACTCACGTGCAAGGCAGGCTCTTCCCGGCGCGCCATTGGGCTACGCCTTTGGGCAGCCCATTTTCATAGGCTGCCGCGAGCAATGCCCAGCATTGCTCGCACACCTTTTGGTGCACTCTCGCGCACCCGAGCTTGTACAAAATACTTTTTTACTCTCAGTCCAATTTAATCCTTTTCAAATAAATATTTATTTTATGACCCTAATAAATTAGTTACCGGTCAAAAATAAATTCCTTTGTTTATCCAAAAATCATCTAATCATTTTTAACCAATTAAATAATAATCCAATTATTAATATGTTATATTTTGGTATTAGAATAAATCTATTAGTTCTTTACTTAGTCCGATGAAGGTCTAATGTGTGTTACCTTATATGATCCCAAAGTATTGAGCTGTTAAGGCTTAACCAACCCTTGTTCTAATGGAACCATTGGCTCGAGGTTCTAGACCTTGAATAGAACTCGATTACCTTAAACGATTGTAGTACGCCTCTAGCAAGGGTCTACCATCCCTTATTACTCGAAACGTCATTTGTGCTTATGACTTAATCCTGGTTAATGCAATAGTTCTCCAATGCGATGAACTTCTTCCATTCTTTAATATTAGTACCATCTGGTTTATAGGGTTCGGTTAAAGTGTTAACCTACTAATAGCAAGGTTACTCCAAGCTATCCCAGTTATTAACTTGTTATCGAAGTATATTGCCTTTTACCATAGTGTATTTGATTAGAAACTATTTCTTTCAAACACCTACTCTGATCAGAGGTTTATAGCAATCATCACTTCAACAAGCGGGCAAGTATAACTCCTTAATATATTCGGAGGGATGGATTCTTTCCGACTACTCAGCTTACCAACGTGTTGTCATCACTGTACCCGAAATCACCCGTGACACCCTAAATTAATGAGTGTATAGAAATGACCCAAAGTATAGCAATAGTACTAAACAAGGAAACTAGTATCTCAAGTATAAGGATATTCGCAAAGCTTATTGCATGAAGATAAACACTAACACATTGATATATACACCAAGTGTTTATCTTATAGCGGTCTCTAATATATCTCCTAGATATATCCCTGTGTCAAACTTAAGGCACCACCTTTAGTCCTTAGGAGATTGACTGCTTGGACCCTTTCCAAGAAAGTTGACGACATGCTAGTCTTTCCGCTTCATCAATATCCTTTCTTGATGAAACTATGACTAGGGATAGTTCAGACATAATCATAATTGCACATGAAGTAGGTCTCACTAAATATAGTCCAACTATAATTTCTCTAACTTCATGCTATGATATATCAAAGACTTTTGTATACATAAATCATTAAATATATTTTAACCAGCTACAATATATTTATAAGCACATTGATATAAAATAAAAGATTAAATGCCTTTATTAATTAATAAAAATATTCATACTATTACATAATTAAGATATATCGTTCTAATTGCCTTAAGGGCATACATCATATCCAACACCCAAGTCATTTTGGATGCAATGGCAATGGGGGAGAATGATCGCGAGAAGAGAGAGCAAGAAGACAGATGGAGAGAGAGAGAGAGAGAGAGAGAGAGATGAGAGGGTAGCTAATTTTTCTTATAATTTATCTAAGGATCTGGAGCGCATTCATAGAGAATATTCTCAGACGCGTAAGAGAAAAGGAAAGGAGATCGCGCTGCCCAAGGAAAAGAAGTAAAGACGGGATCAGCAAGTTTATGAAGAGAGGCGAGCAAATCTTGGTGGACCACCTATGCCTAAATAGAATAGAAATTTTGTAATCTGTAGTGCTTATTGTAAAACTTAGTATAGATTAACTCTTTGTTATCTGTACTCAAGTTATTCATATATAAAAAGATTACTCATTTTGTTCTATGTTAAGATCTTTTTAACTTCTTATATTTTCTGCTGCATATATATGTGTTGATCTCTTTGTAGAAATATATAAGAAGTGTTAAGGAATGCTGAACTCAGAAGAGTCAAGGATTATGGGGGAGTTAGCATTCAATCTAAGCAAATGAAGATGCTGAACAAAGTCATATAAAGCATAAGTAGAAGGTAACTCTGATTTAGATATCTTATTGATTTAATTCTCGCTCAGCTAATTGCCAATGATCAAAATGGGGGAGATTGTTAAACCAAGCCCAAGTTTGGACTAACTCAGTGGATGACTCAGTGGTGCTTAAGTTTTGATCATAACAATTAAGTTCAGTTTGAGTTAATTAAATCAATAATGATGTTAAAATAAATAATCTATGGTTATATGTGAGTTCTTGAATTCGAGGGTAGAATGTCAATACTCTGCCAACGTAGTTATTTAGTTTAACTCTGAGTGTTCGAGGCTGAGTATGTGGTTTAGTCGCTAACTAATACTATTCACTCAGCGCTTGATATTTAGATTTTGCTTCAGCTGTGCTTTACGATATATCATTTCACTAAGTTACTTTATGTCTGTCAAAGGTACTGACCTTGCCATTTAAGGTAAAATGGGATCTTTGGTTTCAGTGTTCCTTTTTGCAGAACATTAATGAGATAAAGACAAAAATAATTAATACCTTGACAAGACTCAGATTAATGAAGAAAAAGACAAAGTCTTCCAAATTCAAGCTATAAAAAGTCATTGCCAATTTAGACAATTCTGCAGAATCAACAACATAGTATCACGCGCTCTGTAAAATGTCAGATGACCAAAAGGTATGGGAAGAAGACACGTAGCAAGTCAGCGCGAGTTCTCTCTAACGGAAGACTAGCATCAATCAGCAAAGGATTCAAATTGAAGCTCGAATTTCAATCTATCTCTAACAGATTGATTTTCTATCTTATAATAGTGTGATTCTATCTCTTAATGGATCGATTTGAAGAAGCAATGGGTGAATAAATGACCTGTCAATTTTAGAAGATGCCAACAGCAAGTTCAGCGGCTACTTTTTGAATCCATCTATAAAAGGAGCAAGAAAGCAAGCGTTAGAACTTGGTGGTTACACCTGAATTTCTCAGAAGCTAAAACTCTATTAATTTGCAAGCTTTAAAGAAGTTCAAACAAGAAAGCATTCACTCAGCGAAGAATCTACTTTGAACAAGATAGAATAGTTTAGATCATTTAAATTATAATATCAGATCTTTTGTTACTGGATCAACATTTTTATAAGTTGATTCCAGCTCTTGTTTAGATATAGTTGAGTTGCTAGTAGAAGAGGGTATTCTACTCAGCAGGTGAGCGATTACAGTTTGGAGGGTACATTTTGTAATTGGGGAATTTGTGAAAGGCTTCTCCGCCTAGGGTAAAGTAGTTGAGTGAGTCATTCACTCCCCTTTGACTCATTGAGTTTATGCATAGGGACCAAAAAAAGCATTGCTTAACCATAACTCATTTTATCACTATTTACGTCATAGGAACGGACATAGGGTTACCCCCTACAGTGACCTCACAAGGTCTATACAATTAGGCTGTCCCATTGAACCAAGATCTTGGTATCTTCAGTGAAACATGGTTGGGTTTTCCTTTATATAGTGCCTTAAATATTCATGGGCTTTAGTCCCATTCCTTTAGATGTCTTTTCAACTTTATCTCGATTTAACCCATTGGTTATCGGATCTGCAATGTTATCCTTTGATCATACAAAATCAATAGATATAACTGACATCGAGATCAGTTGTCTAACTGTATTATGCTGACGATGCATGTGTCTTGACTTACCATTATACATAGCATTCTGTGCTTTCTTAATTGCAGCTTGATTGTCGCAATGTATACAAATTATAGGTATAGTTTTAGGCCATTTCAGAATATCCTCTAAGAATTTTTGTAGCCATTTGGCTTCTTCTCCAATTTTATCCAAAGCTGCAAACTCGGCTTCCATTATGGATCGAGTTAGCCTTGAGGATTTCCATGACATCGCTCCTCCTCCTAGAGTGAATAGTACTCACTTGTACCTTTAGAATTCTTAATGTCAGCTATCCAACTGGTATCCGAATTTGCTTATAATACAGCAGGTTCTCTCGTATAGTGCAGTCCATAATTACGAGTATATCATAAATACCTTAGTATTCTTACGATTGCTTCCCAATGACTTTTACCTGGGTTACTCATAAATCTAATTAAACTGCTTATAGTATAAGCAATACCAGGCCTTATACGGCTTGTAAGGTACATTAGGCTTCCTATGAGCCTTGCATATTCCACTTGGTTTATACATTCACATTTATTCTTAGACAAGTGTTTACTGATGTCTAGTGGCATCTTGGCTATGCCAGAATCATCTATGTTAAACTTGTTAAGCATTTTTTCCACATAGTATGACTAGGTTAATATGAGACCTTGAGGTGAATGTTTAACCTGGATGCCCAAAATTACATCCGCTAGTCCTATATCTTTCATGTCAAATCTGGAATTCAACATATCTTTGGTACTTTCTGCCATCATTCCATTACTTCCTACAATGAGTATGTCATCAACATACAAGGACAAAATGGCATATCCTTCATTTGTAGTTTTGGCATAAACACATTTGTCACACTCATTTATGTGATAGCCACTAGCCATCATGACATCATCAAATTTCTTATGCCATTGTTTAGTGGTTGCTTTAACCCATATAAAGACATCACTAATTTACAAACTTTCTTTTCTTAACCAAGAGCTACACAACCTTTAGGTTGCTCCATATAGATTTCTTCTTCAAGATCTCCATTCAGAAAAGCAATTTTCACATCCATTTGATGTACTTCAAGATTGCGCAAAGCGGCGATTGTAAGTATCATCCTAATGGATGTTATTCTCGATACAGGAGAATACGTATCAAAGTAATCAAGGCCCTCTTTTTGTTTATAACCTTTAATGACCAAACGAGCCTTGTACTTCTCAATTATTCCATCAACCTTTAGCTTATGTTTGAAAATCCATTTAGAACTAAGTGGTTTTGTTCTTGGAGTAAGATCCACTAGTTCCCACGTATGATTTTGCAAAATGGAATCAATTTCACTCCTTATGGCTTCTTTCCACGAAGGACTTTCGGTAGAGCTTATAGCTTCAATATACATTTGAGATTTTGCTTTAACCATATATATTAAGAAATCTGGACCGAAGGATTTTTCAACCCTTATCCATTTACTTCTTCTAGGTTCCACCCCATGATCTGTATTATTCTCTTCTTGAGAATTTTGATCATCTTCTTCAATCATTGATTTACGATTGTCATTGTTATTAACATTTTGTTGATCAACTTGACTGTCACTTTCAATAAGTTCGTGAGACCTTTTAGATCTCGACCCTTCATTTATTTCCTTATATGGAAACACACCTTCAAAAAATGAAGCGTCCTTTGATTCTATTAAAGTGTTCTTGTGTACATCTGGGTTTTTAGATTCATGTACAAGAAATCGATATGCGTTGCTATTATTAGCATACCTAATGAAAATACACTCCACCGTCTTTGGACTTAATTTCATGTGTTTTGGTAATGGTGCAATTACCTTTGCAAGACACCCCCATACTTTTAAGTAATTATTTAAAGGTTTTGTACCCTTCCATAATTCATAAGGGGTTTTATCTTGTTTCTTACGTGGTATCTTGTTTAAAAGGTAATTTGCTGACAAAATAGCTTCTCCCCAGAATTTTTGTGGTAAACCAGAACTGGTTAATATTTCATTCATCATCTCGTTTAGAGTATGATTTTTGCATCTTGACTGAGGAGAATATGGTGGTATTACTTTATAAATAAATCAATGTTGGGAGCAAAACTCACAAAATGGTGCAACATATTCACCACCACAATCACTTCTAACCTTCTTAATTTTCTTATTAAGTTGGTTTCAACTTCATGGTTGTAGAGTTCAAATTTCTCTAAAGTTGTATCTTGGCTTTTAAGCAAATATACATAACAATATTTTGTGCTATCATCATTTAAGGTAATAAAATATTTATTTCCTCCCATTGATTGAACAAATTTCAAGTCACAAATATATGTATGTATCAAATCAAGTGGTTCTGGAATTCTTTCAACTGAATGAAATGAAGATCTTGTTAATTTTGTCTCAACACAAGTTTCACAGTTATTTGTTTTATCGATTTGAAATGTGGAAATATGATTCAAGTCAATTAAACATCGTAAAGTATCAAAATTAACATGACCAAGTCTATTATGCCATAAATTAGAATACCCAACCATATAAGCATAAACGTTGTTCTTATTCATATAAATTGAACCATGCCTACAAGAGATACAATTGAATTTAAACATTCAATTACATTTATATCCCTTTCCCACATACATGCCTCCTTTAGATAAAATAAATTTCTGAGATTCAAATACCATCTTGAATCTATGTGCGCTCAAAAGGCTCCCAGAAATAAGATTATTTCTAATGTCCGGAACATACAGGACATCTTGTAGATTTACTTCTTTGTCGGAAGTCATTTTTAGAATTACTGTTTCATGTCCCCTGACTTTAGAAGTAGCAGAATTACCCTTGTAGAGCTTCTCCCCATCATTTGTAAGAGTCAGTCCAGCAAAGGATTCTTTATCACAACATATGTGCCATGTAGCACCAGTATCGAGCCACCACTCTCATGGGTTCCACTCAACCAAGTTGACCTCTAAAATTACTGCACATAAGTTAATGTCAGATACATCTCTAGTAATTTCAGTAACAACATTTGCCTCATTCTTATTGGACCTTTTGGTAATCTACAATCAGAAGGCTTAGTGTCCCATCTTATTGCAATTGAAGCATTTTCCACTGAACTTAGGTGTCTTTGAAATGCCCCCTATTGGTCCTATTTTGGACTTGTATTTAACATGTTGTTTACCCTTCATAGAGTCTCTATGGATCTCTAAGATGTTGGCTTTCGCCATAGCTTGATCGGCAATAAAAAAATTCCTTTTAGACCTTCGATTGTCCTCCTCAATGCGAAGTCAGACAATAAGATCCTCAACAGATATTTCTTTTTGCTTATGTTTAAGATACGTTTTGAAATCTTTCCAACTTGGTGGCAATTTTAAAATAATTGCAGCCACCTGAAATGGTTCACTCGTTCCCATTTTCTCAGCCTCCATCGCATGGATGATAAGTTGGAGTTCCTGCACTTGACTTACAAACTGATTTGGAATCAATCATTTTAAAATCAAGGAATTGGCCTACTAAGTATTTCTTAGCGCCATCATCCTCTTTTCGATATTTTCTATCAAGTGATCCCCATAATTCCTTAGCAGTACGTTCCCCACAAAATACTTCATATAGTTCAGGAATCAAGCCATTCAAAACATGGTTTCGACAAAGGAAATCAGAATGATTTCAAGCATCAATCATTTGTTGAACAGAAGGATCAACTACTCCTTCAAGAATCATAGGAGGATCCTCTTTCAAAAATCTTTGTTGTTGTATGCTAGTCAAGTAAAACAACATTTTTGGCTGCCATACCTTGAAATTCATATCGTTGAATTTTTCAGGCCTTTCAGGAATCATAACGGGGTATAAACTTGAACCCCCCTGATTGTTAGGCAAAACAATCCCAAAACTCGAAAGTTCATTTCCATTGAGTCCAGAACCAATTGGACCAAATTGTTCATTTTGGTTAACTAGGCCTTCGATATTTTTAAATCCACTGGCTTGAGTATGACTGATACTGGTAGATCCGACAACATTTGGTTTTGGAGCAATAAGGCTAAAAGCACTTGATCCACCGACAAGTGGAGAAACAATTGATCTTGTAGTAGTGGACTCATAACCAATAGGACTACTTTATCTATTTTGATTTTGCTCATTCTGTCCTTGAACATTTTCAGAACCAACGTTTATATTTAATAGAACTTGTTGAGCCATAAATAATTTAAAATCAAGTTAGAACAATTTTAGAATAATAAAATAATGTAACATAATATAAACAATAATTTACGTACAGCAAAAGATATTTAAACTTCTTTTTTATTATTATTATTATTATTATTATTATTATTATTATTATTATTTTAAGAAGACCCGTAAAAGTTACAACTTATCCAATTTTACTTTAATAAAAGGTCCAAGTAAGTCAGAGTCCAATTTTAGGTATTTCAAGCTTTGCTAATTTAAATCACGGTAATTTAAGTTACGATTTCGTTTTTCAAAAAAAAAGTTACGATTTCTTAGTTGTCTCTTTTAAGGAATATACGATTACAATAAAATAAGGAAAAAATTCTGTCTTAATATTGTTAGAAAATATAATTAGTAATTCCTTAAAAAAAACAAAAGACAGGTAAAATATATTAGTAACTTGAATTAAGAGAATAAAATAATAAAATACATAAATATAATTATACAAGTATTATAACAAAATATCGAATTTAAAATTAATCTTTGACTGTCGATTGAGACGAGAGAGTTCTGCTGCGACCTGAATCGATTTTATTAAGATAGAATTTGCCCTGTATTTAGAGTACTGTCTCTAAAAATACAACAACAGACGTTAAGCGAACTCAACCGAATATAAATACTATCACCAACGACGGAACACTAAGAACTTAGGAATTGAAGGGAACTAAAAATAATTGAAATCTAGAAACTGAGTAAAGAAAAATAGAACCCAGAGCGAGATTGCATATCTTTCTCTTTCTATGTATTTTTTTTATTGCTGAAAAATCATGTATTATAAGGCATAAGAGGGGAAACAAGATAAGAGTGGCCAGCTCTTATCACTTTCACGGGTTGGAGTAATTCCAAAAGAAATTAATATGCCAACATAACTTGTCCCTTACCAGCTTCAATGATACATTTACCGTTATCCTTTCAATAATACATTTACTATTACCCTTTCAATAATACATATACTATTATCTATTTTCTTTTAATTAAAAAAAAATCAACAGGACTTTATTTAATCAACACACCATATGAAATAAATAAATAAGGTACACTATGTTAATGACAAATAATGATGTGGTACACAAGGCTAAAGCATTAGCAATTTGTCTGTAATTAAAATAAAATACCTGTCAAGTAGTTTAATATATCAGTTTGATGATGGTGGGAGTGTTACTAAAACAGTACCGTATTAGCTGGTTTTATCGATTTTACTGTAAATCGATTATGGTTGTGGTACGGTTTAACTTAAAAATTATTTTTTAAGAAACGGCTACAGCTACACTTAAAAGCGTCGCAAAAGACCGAGATAGCGTGCAATAGGCCAAGATAGCGTAGCGAAAAATAGTATGATATCCGGTAAAACCACTAATTATATCGATAATACCGCATACAAAAATCTTCACCGGTATAACGTCTGGTACAATTTTGATAACATTGGGTGGGACCTTCTCCCACCATTGTTATTACCTTCTAAGGCCCTGTTCTTTTCAACTGATAAGTAGTTGTACTGAACTGAACTGAACTGATTGGTACTAAACTGAACTGAATGGTACTGAACTGAACTGAACTGTACTGAAACTGAACTGAATGATACTGAAACTGAAAATACTGAAACAGAACAATACTGAAACTGAATTATAATTAATAATATAAATAATATTTTAAAATTATTAAAATACATAATAATTAATAACACTTTAAATAATACTATACATTTTAATAAAATTTATTAATTGTTACATGTAATAATAATTAAATATACCATTATAAATTATTATTGTTATATTTTATTGTAATTATTGTTATGAATATTACCTTATTATTTTAATTGTTATCAATATTTATAAAATATTGTTACTTTTATTTATTCATTTTTCCTACAAAATTAGTTATCGTAGAAATAATAATTGATAATGTTAAAAATATTATTATTGGTTTCTTTTTCTTTGTTATTATTTGTGATTACTGATATTAATCAGTAATATTTATATAATGTATAAATAGAAATGAACTAAAATTGAAATTGAAATGATATTATCATTAATATTCATTACTTTTAATATTTATGAATAATAATATACATTAATAATATTGATATAATGCATAAACTGAAACTTAATATTGAATTCTGAATATTGAATACTGAAACTAAATACTGAATACCGAAACTGAATACTGAATACTAAAATTGAACTGAACTGAACTAAACTGTACTGAACTGAACTGATTAGTACTGCATTAAACTAAATTAAACAGAAAATAAGTTGAAAATAACGTGACCTTAAAATTCTCTTTCACGCTATGAAAACTTTTTATTTCATATTTTTTTATGGAACAATCATTTCGTGTATTTGCTTTACTTATTAAATACTAGTTGTCTTTAGTTGTTTTACACTTAAAACACTACTAATAACAAAAAATCATGAACAAACAAGTACCGATTACATTAAGTAATACTAGCTAAACCAAATGGATTGCTTTATGTTTATTAGCATATTTCTCTTATTTCTACCTAATTTTCTACAATAATTGTATTCAATAATTTTTTATTGCTCGATATTAGATTAAAGTGCTTAGTTAATACTTTAAAAAAAATAAAAAAAAAATTTCACCGGGCTTATAAATAAAGAAAAATCTCATCTCATCCGACCTGTATGTGGACTCGAACTTGTAACTTCCATGATCACAACTTCAAGGCTCAACCACTAGGCTAAGTCTTTATCCTAATAAAATCCATAAAAAGAAATGTATGTTATGAATGAATCTCACATCACTTTTGTTGGGAAATAATGATCTGGATCATAAAATTAAACTAAAATATCCGGATCAAATTTTAAAGGAACAAAACCTTAATCTCCTAAATTTAAATGGAAACATCCAGACAAGATCCAACCACAAGGCCATCCATTGAAGACATCAAGTACCTAAGCATGTTCTGGAACTATCAGGATAAAATTTGGAAAGGAAACAAACTTTAATCATTCAAAAATCAGCATCCGGAAGAATTGATTGCACTATCTCCGAAAGAAGACAAATCCGAAGACTCTGAGTCGAAGATCATCCGGAAGACTCAAATACCAAGACAAAGGAAAAAGTTTCAAAGACAGCTTTTCCCTCCACCTTTAGGTCTACAAAGTCAAAGATCCTTTCCCCATATGCAAGACAAAAGACAGCTTGCATTTTTCAGAAAAAGGACAAAAGTATTGACACCGGACAGAAAAAGGTAACAACCTTTTTAACATAGACCAATGATAAAGGCGCGTGGAGCACACGGATTAGACCACTGACTAAAAGTTGGTGCATCACAAAAGGCCAAGGAAAACGATCACTGAGAACTTTTCAGCCTCAATCCCTAGGATTCAAACGGGTCAAAATTGAGTGTAACGGATTGATCAACGACTCCGGATGCACCAGATACAACCTGATCAAGGGTGAAGATTCAATGCAAGCTCAACAACCCACAACGGCTACATTTATGATAGAAGCCTATAAAATGGAAGCTTTACCAAATGAATAGGTTGGCTGGTTGATTTGAAAAAGCTATTCACAAGAACATTTGCTCAAGCAATCAGTAGTCTCAATCCCTCCAAGAATCAAACAATTCCAAATCTGTTGTAAGGATTCCTAAGTGATTTATAAACTTAAGGAAATCCAAAACCAAAATCTTTGTGAAAACAAGAGTGCAAGGGTCTCCAACTTGGGTGACTTGTAAGATTGGGATACAAAAGTTGGTGCTTTGAGTGGGATTTCCCTATAGGACTCAGCTTAGATTCGGGGTAGAAGTCTAAGTGGTATATCTTGCTAAAGACTAAAGGACTTAGCTAGGAGTTGGTGCTTCTAGTGGTATATCCTACATCCGGAAAGGGTTACCATCCGGAGACAAGTTGTAAGGCTTGATTCTTGCCAATTGAAAAGGAATCCACTAGTGGAAAAGCTCAGAGGAAGGAAACTCCGGGGACTGGAGTAGGTAGAGTCGAATCAGGATAAAATCCTTTGTGTTTGATTTCCTTAACTCTTTATTTATTGCGTTATATTATCATAACTGCATCATCTGGATCCATCATCCGGATCACAATCAAACACGCTACACTAAGACTTTCTAAAGCATGTTTATTCCGTAAAAAAGGGTCATTAACCCCCCCCCCCTCTGACCTTGTAAAGACCCTTACAGGGACTGACAAGTGGTATCAGAGCAAGTGCTCAAACTAGAGATCTAACAATCCCGAGCTAAAAGTCCATATATTTTGATCCAAGAATCAAAATGAGTTTCCAAAACTCATAGCTTCTTTTGGAGAGTATGTTTATTACCCATCCTCCACTCTTCACCGGTGAACACTACACGGTTTTGAAAAATTGGATGAAGAACTTCATCTAATCACAAAGCATATAAGCATGGTTAGTTATTAAAGATGGCCCATAAGAGCCTACTTGTGAAGTAGAGGGTATGACTACCCGAAATCCATCAAGTATGTAGGATAAGAATGATTTTAAAAAGTTGCATGAAAACGCAAATGCTATTAACATGCTTGTTGAACCAAGCACGAGTTAGGACTGACTCAGGAGATGACTCAGTTATGCTTAGGTTTTAATCATAACAATTAAGCTCAGTATGGGCTAATTAAATCAATAATTGTGTTGAAATAAATACTCTATGGTTCTAAGGGAGTTAGTAAATTCAAGGGTAGAATTTCAAGTCTCCGTTGACCTAGCTATTTAGTTTCACTCTGAGTGGTTTCTGGGCTGAGTACTTACGCGGTCGCTGACCTAGTAACATTCGCTCAAAATACTTAATATTTAGATTCAGTTCAGCTGTGCTTTGCATTTACATATTTTGTTGAGTTCTCTTTAGTCTGTCAAAGGTCCTAACATTACCTTTTAAGGTAAATAGGGATCTTTGCTTTTAGTGTTGCTTTTTGCAGGAACATTTATGAAACAAAGACAAAAAGAATTAATGCCTTAACAAATCTCAAAGTTATGAAGAAAATGACAAAGTCTTCCAAATCAAGTCTGCAATAAGTCAATTACCATTTTGGTATAATCTGCAGATCTACCAACCTTGTATCATACACTCTGTATCATGTTAGAAAATCAGAGGAAATGGGATGAAGACACGTGGAAAGTAAGCGCGAGTTCTCTCTAACCGAAGACTAGGATCAAACGACAGGAGATTTAAATTAAAGCTCGAATTTCAATCTAACGGATTGAAATGCATTTCACAATGGTGCAATTCTATCTCTTAACGGATTGATTTGAAGAAGCAATGGGTGAATTGCTGAGTTGTCAATTGCAGAAGATGCCAAGGCAAGTTCAACGGCTACTTTCTCAATCCATCTATAAAAGGAGCAAGAAGGCAAGCGTTAGAACTTGGTGATTATACTTGAATTTCCTAGAAGCTAAAACTCTGTCAAATTCACAAGCTTAAAAAACTTCAAGCAAGAAAAGCAACTCAGCTAGAATCTGCTTTCTATAAGAGAGAATAGAATAGATCAATCATTGTAATATTAGATCAATTGTAACTGGATCAACATTTATATAAGTTGAGTCCAGCTCTTGTTTTAGAACCATTGGGTTGTTGCTGATACAAGAGGGTATTCTAGTCAGCGGGTGAGCAATTACAGATTAGAGGGTACTTTCTGGAATTGGGGAATTTTTGAAAGGCTTCTTCGCCTAGGGTAAAGGAGTTGAGATTAGTGGATTAAAGCCGAGACACTCTCTCAGGACTGGATGTAAGCACAGGTTATCGAACCAGTATAAAAATCTATATGTCCTTTACTTATTTGCATTTTCCAGTTTTTGCTCTGACTCTGACCTCACTCAGCAGAGCTCTTCTCAGCTCGATAAAAATTTTAGTAAATCAAGCAGTGAGTCATTCACCCCCCCCCCCTTTGACTCAGTGAGTGTACGTATAGGGACCAATAAGTGGTATCAAAGCAGTTCTCAAATCAAAAGATCTCACAATCTTTGAGACAAAGACCATGGCGTATAAAGGAGAATCTAGTGGAAGGGCTCAAGCCTAGATTCTGCCTGAAGGCATGCCAGTTATCAGGCCACCCATGTTCAATGGAGAGCATTATACTTACTAGAAGAATAGAATGAAGAATTTCATTCAGTCCCAGAGTATGCATGCTTGGATGGCAATTATTGAAGGACCTTATGTTCCCACTATTATGAAGAATGGAGTTAAAGTAGACAAATACTCAAATGAATGGGATAGTCAGGATTTGGTCATATTG
Organism: Euphorbia pulcherrima; assembly: GCA_947683365.1. Classification (NCBI taxonomy): domain Eukaryota; kingdom Viridiplantae; phylum Streptophyta; class Magnoliopsida; order Malpighiales; family Euphorbiaceae; genus Euphorbia; species Euphorbia pulcherrima. Next base: position 16,552,113 of record CANTUS010000013.1, on the reverse strand, counting down.
AAAGAGAATGCAGTTGCTATCAACTATCTTCACTGTGCTCTTGATGCTACTAAGTTTAATCACATTTTTGGATGCGAGACAGCCACAGAGATCTGGAAAAAGTTGGAAGTAACTTATAAAGGTACTGATAAGGTGAAAGAGTCCAAGATTAATATCCTCATGAGAGACTATGAGTGGTTTCACATGAAGCCTAAGGAGGATATCTCTAACATAAAAACCAGGTTCATGAATATAGTCAATGAGCTGAAGAGACTTGGCAAGACCTTCACTGAAGAAAAGACTATTAAGAAGATCCTTAGAAGTTTGAATCAAGACTGGAAAGCTAAGAAAAGTGCGATTGAAGAGGCTCATGATTTAAAGACCTACAAGTTTGATGAGCTGATTGGAACTCTGCTGACTCATTAGATGTCTCTAAAATAATATGAAGATGAGTCCAAGAAGCACAGGTCCAAAGAGAAAGAGAGCTTAAGTAGAGCTGTTATTCTGAAAGTTGATGATGATGATGAAGAAGAAGAATCCTCTGAGGAAGGATATCCAGAGGACAGAAAAGAAGAAATAGCTCTAATGACCAAGAACTTTAGAAGGTTTTTGGGTAAAGAAAAGAATTTTTAGAAGTTCAGAAAGATAGGAAAGTACAAGAAAAGAGCAGTTGATAGACCACAAAAAGAGTTCAATAAGGAGCATAATAAAGACATCAAATGCTTTGAATATGGTGAGAAAGGGCATATTCAGTCAAGTTATCCTAAAGCTAAGAAGGATAGGTTTAAGAAGAAAAAGAGTAAGAAAGCCCTTGCTGCTACCTAGAGTGACTCTAAACAAGATTCAGCATCCTCAGATGAAGAAGTGCATGATTCTACCAATGTCTGCCTCATGGCGAAGGATGATGGAGTTCACTCAAAGTCAGCTGACTAACCAACTATATCCGCTGCCAGATAGTCAGCTGATCAAAACAAAGACAAGGAACACACTCTAAGGTAAATTTTGAACCCCCTCTGTCTTCTGATGAGCTTACCGCAGTGCTCAATGATGTTATTAATATGACTAAGAAGTCACCTAAATATATCAGAGTACTTCAGAGGAGGTGTGATGATATAGAAGATGTCAACTCTTCTACATCACTTGATATCCTATACCTGATGGAAAAAGCTGAGCACCATGATGGATACAACAGAAAACTCACTAAGAAATTGGATGAGTTGGCTATTGAATTAATAGGTTTGAAAAACGTACGGGTCCCTCCTCAACCTAGCAGGAATACTCAGAGTAACCGCACTCACCACTCTAAGAAGGTTTCTCGAAAGAGTAAAGTGAGCAGGCCTAATCCTAAGGCCGCCTGTAATTTTTATGGTAAACCAAGACATGCTACAGTTATGTATAGGTAAAAAAATGGTTACTATGATGAGTATGACTGATCAAGGATGACCACCACTAACAAGGGAGGACCCAGCCAGAAAAAGGCTTGGTACCTGAGAAAACTTAACTATTTTGCAAGTGAGCCTGAGATCCACTAATGGCAACAGAATGTTGTATTTGGATAGTGGATGCTTGAGGCATATGATAGATGATGAAAAACAATTCATCACATTAGAGGGAAGAAGAAATGGAAGTGTCAGGTTTGGAGACAACAAGAAAGGAAAGATTGTTGGCAATGGCACTGTAGGTGTGAAGCCCTCAATTGATAATGTGTCTCTAGTGAAAGGCCTAAAGTTCAACTTGCTAAGTATTGGTCAGCTATGTGACAAAGGCAGAAAAGTGATTTTTGACTCAGCAGGCTGCTTAGTCATTGATGGTAATTCTGACAAAACTATTCTTTATGCTCCTAGAATCAATAATGTTTATATGGTTGATTTATCCCCTAACTCCAATGATATATGCTTAGTTTCTAAGGATGAAAACTCGTGGCTATAGCACAGAAGGTTAGGACATATCAATATGAACAATCTGTCCAAATTAGCAGAAATGAACTTGTTGAGGGTTTGCCCAATCTAGCCTTCGATAAAGATAGACTCTGCTCAGCATGCCAACTTGAGAAATAATTTAGGAAGACCTTTAAATCTATAGCTAATATATCTTCTTGTCATCCCATTGATCTTCTACACATGGACTTGTTTGGGCCTGTTGTGACAACTAGTCTAGGTGGAATGAAATACACCCTTGTGGTTGTAGATGATCTGACCAGGTTCACTTGGATTATCTTGCTATCTAGAAAAGATGAAACATTTGAATCATTCTCTAGGTTGGCTACCCGAATCATGAATGAAAAAGACCTTAAAATTAATAAAATCCACATTGACCATAGAAGAGAATTAAAAAACAGGCAGTTTGAGGAATTCTGTTCTAAGCATAGTATTGACAAAAAAAATTTTGCCCCTCATACACCTTAGCCATTATAGGGTTGTTGAGAGAAAGAATTACACTATTGTGGAGATGGGTCATTCTATACTGAGTAATAACAACCTACCAAAGTATTTCTGGGGAGAAGCTGTTAACACAGCCATTTACATTCTAAACAGGGTTTTAATTTTCCCATTTTTGAATAAAACTCCTTATGAACTTTGGAAGAGGCGCAAGCCGAAGGTTGGTCATCTCAAGGCCTTTGGTTATAGATGTTTCATATTAAATACTAAAGACCAATTGCCTAAATTTGATCCCAAGGCTAATGAAGAAATCTTTCTAGGTTACTCAACACACAGTCGGGCATACAGAGTGTATGTTAAGAGAACTAGCATCTTAGAGGAGTCCATGCATGTAGATTTTGATGAAACTAATAATGCAGGTAGAGAAGCCAGTGAGGATGAAAAAGAAAAGGATCCATTCAGCGGATCAGTCAGTCAGCCCATAGTTAAACCTAATCCAATCTAAGAAAAGGAAGAAGAAAAAGCTGACCTGGACCAATCAATCAACTTTGGTGATGATGTCGATGCTCAACCAATGACTGTAGCTCAGCGAACTGATCCTGCTCTACCCAAAGAAGTCAGAGCAAGAAGAGATCACCCAGTTGACAAGATTCTTGATAGTGTGCAAAATCTAGTGTTGAATAGAGGTTAGCTGAACAGAATGATGAGCCATTCAGCATTTGTGTCTCTAATTGAACCAAAGAAGTTTGAAGATGCTGAATTTGATGACAACTAGATGATTGCAATGCAAGAAGAGCTAGATCAATTCAGAAGGAATGCAGTATGGGATTTGGTGGAGAAACCCAAGGGTAAGTCAATCATTGGCACCAAATGGGTTTTCAAGAACAAGCTAGATAAAGTTGGAAATGTAGTAAAAAATAAAGCTAGACTAGTTGCTCAAGGCTACAATCAACAAGAAGGCATTGATTATGGAGAAACATTTGCGCTAGTAGCAAGACTTGAAGCCATAAGAATTCTTTATGCCTTTGCATCCCATATGAACTTCAAGCTATTTTAGATGGATGCAAAAGTGCATTTCTTAATGGCTATATTCAAGAAGAAGTCTATGTCAGACAGCCCCCAGGCTTTGAAGACCCTAAATATGCAAACCATGTCTTCAATCTGAAGAAAGCTCTATATGAACTGAAACAGGCTCCAGGAGCTTGGTATGAGAGACTGACTAACTTTTTTATCAGCAAAGGTTATATCAGAGGAAAAGTAGATACAACTCTGTTTATCAAAAGAAGGCATCATCTTTGGAGCAACTGATGAAAAGCTATGCAAGGAGTTCAGCCAGCAGATGAAAAAGGAATTCGAAATGTCAATGATGGGAGAAATTAATTTTTTTCTCGGTTTACAAATCAAGCAAGGTGATGATGGGATTTTCATCAACCGAACTAAGTATGCCAAAGAAGTTCTTAAGAAGTTTGACATGGATAAAGCTAAGCCAATGTCAACACCCATGGCCACTGACACAATTCTGAGTAAAGATGAGGAAGGTAAACCTGTAGAGAGTAAGCTCTACAGAGGTATTGGTTCTCTACTTTACTTAACTGCTAGTAGGCCTGACATTCAATATTTTATATGTTATTGTGCAAGATATCCAGCTGACCCCAGAGAATCTCACTTAGCTTCTGTTAAGAGGATTCTCAGGTATTTGCTAAGCTCTATCGATGCAGGTTTATGGTATCCAAGTAATGCAAATTTCACTCTGAGAGGATACACAGATGCTGACTATAGAAGAGATAAATTAGAAAAGAAAAGCACCACTGGAGGATGTCATTTCCTTGGTGATTGTCTAGTAATATGGTATAGCAAGAAGCAGACTTTTATGGCTTGAGGTGAGTACATGGCTGCAGGAAGTTGTGTAGCACAACTGCTATGGATCAAGTAGCAATTGGAGGATTATGGTATAAAGTCAAATTGTCTTGAATTCATGTGTGACAACAAGAGTGCAATTGACCTATCCAAGAATCCAGTTCAACATGGAAGGATGAAGCATGTCGATATTATACATCACTTCATAAGGGATCATATGCTAAAAAGAGAAGTCAAGCTCACATGCATCCTAACTGAAGAATAGCGAGATGAAATATTAACAAAGCCCATTGGAAAGGATCAATTCAATACTCTTAGACAGCTGATCGGAATGCCCAATCCAATATGAAGAAATACATTTCACTCTGACCCATTCTAAAGCTGACTAAACTAGTGCACACTCTAAACTTCACTAAAAAGGTTAAGTATTTCTTTTATCGCTCGAATTGTGGACACGTCATTAATTATCACCGGCTATCTTTCAAATTTAAACTTGATAGAAATGGTAGCAAGTTATGAAATGATCCATATTCAGAGCAATTATTCCATGTTTCTTGCCCTCATTAATCCTACATATGCGTTATGATAATCTAACCGTCTATCTTAAGACCATGGATTGTGAGTTGTAAACCTAGCTTTGCAGGTTTACATTTAAAGATTTTAGCTATTTAAGGAGAAGTTGAGAAAGGAGAAGGGTCATTTTGCCAAAATTCTCTGCTCTGCAATTCTCTCTTTGAATCCCTAATTTCTATTTTCCTCTCAAAGCTTATTCTATGGCGAGTACATTCGGAAGATCTTCTAAATCGAGCTCTAAGAATCCTTTGCTCGTATGGGATAAAGATGAAGCGTGTTGGGTGACAACTGTTGATCACTGGGCTCGAGCAGCCATTAATATCAAAGATATGGAGGATCTATTCATTCTAGCAGGAATAAAATATATTCTGACTGAGTGGGAAACAATCAATGGTGCAGAGGTGAAGGACCCAACCACAGTTGATTTTCTCAGCTTTACAAGCAATGAAAGGTTTGGAAGATGGACGCGCCAACACCATCTCATAGGATTTTTTGAAATTCCCAATGGGTGCTATGAGCAGATTGTAAAGCGATTATACGAAGGAATTCATATGGTAGAAGGCTTTGAAGATATGTTTATCACCTCAATGATGGGGAGAAAGGTGTACGTAACCCCTATGCTTATTGTCGGACTGTGTATAATGAAGAAGAGGGGACTCAGACTACGAGCTGTAAAAGACAAGGAGGAAGATAATGTAGACATTCCCATTGACTTCGAGGTTTCTCATGATTACAAAGCTGGAGAGTTGATCCCGTCTATATTTACAAAGGAAGGCAAGTAGGCTCACGAGCTTATTACTAAAGTATTGTTGCCTAAGACTGGTTCTACAGGGAGTTGCTCTAAGTTTGAGAGAGTATTCGTTTATGTCCTGACTCATGGGATGCACATAAATTAGCCTTTGGCAATTCTGCACAAATTTCTCAAGGTGACTAAGCATATGATATATGGACAACTTGTAATGGATATTTGCAGAGCTTATGAGCTTGATATGGAAGGATGGGCACGGGGGAGTAGGATTACACTCAAGATTATTGAGTCAAAAATTTTGAGAAATGCTTTCTTTCATGGGCTAAAGTGTGGAGAGAGGTCGAGGAATACAAAGTATATCAAACTAAAGCTCGGGGAAGTAAGAGTAAAAGATCCCAAAGCTATTATTTCTATGAGAAAGATTAAACCTGAAGAGGAGGATCTGATCTTAGATGCCTTCGTAGTAAGAGAGCTATAAAAAATAACCAAGCAGAGCAGAAAGAGGAGAAGGAGGAAAGAAGGATGAGAAGAAGGAGGTCAGGAAGGACTCCAAGGAAGAAAAGAAGGCTAGCTCAGCGAGCTCAGCTCTAACAGTAGTTCTTAAGAAGTCTAGATCCTCAAAGGACTCTAAGGGTATCAAAGATTAAGGAACCAACTCTGAAGGAGATCATGGAAGAGAAGGAAGCTAAGAAGGAACTAAGGGAGGAAGTTCCCCTAAAAAGAAAGACGAAGTTAGATGAGGCTGATCTAGATAAGATGACTGCCAAAGGAGAGGAACCTACATCAGTTCCTATTCCCAAGATAGGTCAGCCTAAAAAGAAGCTGATGGTGACTAAGGGAACAGAAGGTGCCCAAAATCTAGAATAAGCAAAGAAGCTAAAGCTGCTAATAAAGAGAGGATTTTGAGAAAGCAGAAGGAGATTGAGGAGATAATCAGGAGGAAAGTTGAGGAAGCAGCAGCCAAAGCTAAAAATACAGAGGAAGTTTTGTATAAGGCAATGGCTAGCTTAGCTGAGAAGGAAGTTAATGAAGTATTTGAACATGTGATTGGAGCTTTGGATGGGATTGATGAGCAAGAAGATGAAGATGATGCTGTAGAGATAGAAGCTGGAGAAGTAGAAGTGTAGAACTCTGACAAGTAGGTTATATTGACTGCTGAGGAAGCAAAGGAGACAAGGAAGGAAGAGAAGTTTGTTGAAGAGAATGAAGGTGGTGATTGATGAAGATGAAGGTGATTTAGAAGATAGAGAGGAGGAAGTAGTTGAGCACGGAGCTCAGCTGACTGAGTCATCTTAAGCCCAGGTCAGCGAGTCTGTTGTTGAAGGTGCAGGAGAGAAGGAAAAGGGAGAAGAAAACCTTTTCACTTTTCCAAACACCATCGAAACACCTCTATCCCCTACGCCTATCTCAGCTTTACCCTTGCAAAGGCAAACACCATCCACACCCTCATCATCAAATATTAGCCAAACAAACCAAGCTTCTAACCAAAAAGCCATCATACCTTATCTATCACTTCCAGGATCTCCTGTGCGAGAAGTGTTGGAATTGGAAGGTCCACCTCTAGTTATAGGACCTCTATTAATAGAAGATATTCTTGAAGAACCATAATAACCTCAACAACCACCTTAACCTCAACCATAATTCAACCTCATTGCTGCTCTATTGGGAGACATAAGAAGGCTAGAAAGAGAGAGATTTCCAGAACTGCGGATAGAGGTTGAACTTGATGCCCAAATTGCCAAGTCTTTACTGTCTGAGGAAGTTCTAAGGAGTATGGCTAAGGCTGTTGAGCTTGTGAAGGGTTTTATGAAAGTAGTGGATGAAATGAAAGCTCACATCAAGTCTGTACCTACACATTTTTCACTGGTCAAGGCAATAGTGTTCCACTATTTGCCATTGTTATCTGTTGTAAGTAGGCAGGCAGCTAGCTTGAAGTTGGAAGTGGAGGAACTCAAAAAGATCATACTAAAAATTTATGAAGTCAATTGCAAAGTGGTCAATCAAGAGAGGGATTTTCGCAATTCGATGGTCAACAAATTCAATCCACTACTTGAAGCCATGATAAAATTCCTTGATGGATACAACATCCTAAGCAAAAACAATAATGAAAATACAACACAGTTGGATGCACTCATTAATGGAGTCAACTCTCTCATCACCATTGTTACAAGAAATCAAGGATTGCATGCTGAATTTAGGACCTTAAGAGATGATGTGTTAGAAGGAGTGAAGAACTCAAAAGGAGTTATGCTGAATACCTTAAAGAGGCTTAACATCTCTGATGCTCTGAGTAGTGACATAGTAATGGCTGATGCTGAACAGGAGCCTAATCTTCACCAGAAACTTGGTCATATCAGAGACCAAATAAAACAAGTTCAAGCACATGTCATTAATAATATAAAAGCCCTTGATAAAATGCATAATGAAATTACTACTCATATAAGGAGCACTCCAATGCTAGAGCGTATTCCGAGGGAGAATAATCAAGCTAAGGCACTAGCATGTCTCACCTGGATTTCAAGAGAAGGCCTCAATGCTCAATATCAGGTGAATTTGTCTTAGTCTCGAGCTCTTATTGGACTTTTTGCTTTTCTTAGAGAGCAAGATACAATATCATAAGAAATTTATGAGTTGCTGGTCCAGAATTTTTCTTTCAATATATATGGACAGCTTGAATCATTTGAAGACTCTTTGAGCTCTTTGATCATCAAACCCAAGTCATTTTGGATTCAATGGCAATTGGGGAGAAGGATCGCGATAAGAGTGAAAGGGAACAGAAGGAGAGTAAGCAAAGGATAGCTGAATTCTCTTACAACCTATCGAAGGATCTGGAGCGCATTCAGAGAGAATATCTTGAGACTAGAAAGAGGAAAGGCAAAGAGATTGCTCAGCCGAAGGAGAAAAAGAGCAAGTGGGATCAGCGAGAGTATGAGGAAAGAAGAGCTAATCTCGGAGCTCCACCTATGCCAGAAGACTACAATAGGTCTTTTGTAATCATTAGAGCTGTATTGTAAAACTTATTATAGATTAACTATTTGTTATCTGTACTTAAGTTATTATAAATGGAAATATTACATTTCCTGTTCTAAGTTAAGATCTTCTTAACTTCATATATCATTCTGCTATAAATATATTTGCTTTGATCATTTGCAGAAATATATGAGAAGTGCTTGAGGAATGCTAAACTCAGAAGAGCCAAGAATTATAGGGGAGTCTGCATTCACTCTGGGTAGTTTAAAGATGCTGAACTAAAGATATATCAAGCATGAGTATAAGGTAACTCTGATCTAAATATTTTATTGATTTAATTCTCGCTCAAATTAATTGCCATTGATCAAAATGGGGGAGATTATTGAACCAAGCATGAGTTAGGACTGACTCAGGAGATGGCTCAGTTTTGCTTAAGTTTTGATCATAACAATTAAGTTCAGTATGGGTTAATTAAATTAATAATTGTCTTTAAATAAATAGTCTATGGTTATAAAGGAGTTAGTAAATTCAAGGGTAGAATTTCAAGTCTCCGCTGACCTAGCTATTTAGTTTCACTCTGAGTAGTTTCTGGGCTAAGTACTTACGTGGTCGCTAACCTAGTAATATTTGCTCAAAATACTTAGTATTTAGATTCAGTTCAGCTGTGCTTTGTATTTACATATTTCACTGAGTTATCTTTAGTCTGTCAAAGGTCCTGACATTACCTTTTAAGGTAAACAGGGATCTTTGCTTTTAGTGTTGCTTTTTGCAGGAACAATAATGAGATAAACACAAAAAGAATTAATGCCTTGACAAGACTCAAAGTTATGAAGAAAATGACAAAGTCTTCTAAATCAAGTCTGCAACAAGTCAATTACCATTTTGGTATAATCTGTAGATCTACCAACCTTGTATCGCGCACTCTGCATCATGTTAGAACACCAAAGGGAATGGGATGAAGACACGTGGCAAGTCAGCGTGAGTTCTCTCTAATGGAAGACTGGCATCAAACGATAAGAGATTCAAATTAAAGCTCAAATTTCCATCTAATGGATTGAAATGCAATTCACAACGGTGCAATTCTATCTCTTAATGGATTGATTTGAAGAAGCAACGGGTGAATTGCTGAGTTATCAATTGCAGAAGATGCCAAGGCAAGTTCAACGGCTACTTTCTCAATCCATCTATAAAAGGAGCAAGAAGGCAAGTGTTAGAACTTGGTTATAACACCTGAATTTCCTAGAAGCTAAAACTCTATCAAATTCACAAGCCTAAAGAAATTCAGGTAAGAAAAGTAACTCAGCTAGAATCTGCTTTCTACAGGAGAGAATAGAATAGATCAATCATTGTAATATTAGATCAATTGTAATTGGATCAACGTTTATATAAGTTCAGTCCATCTCTTGTTTTAGAGACATTGGGTTGTTGCTAATAGAAGAGGGTATTCTAGTCAACGGGTGAGTGATTGCAGATTGGAGGGTACTTTCTGTAATTGGGGAATTCATGAAAGGCTTCTCTGCCTAGGGTAAAGGAGTTAAGATTAGTGGATTAAAGCCGAGACACTCTCTCAGGACTGGATGTAAGCACAGGTTACCAAACCAATATAAAAATCTCTGTGTCCTTTACTTATTTGCAATTTTCAGGTTTCTCTCTGACTCTAACCTCAGTTAGCAGAGCTCTACTCAGCTCGAGAAAAAGTTTGGTAAATCAAGCAGTGAGTCATTCACCCCTCTCTGACTCAGTGAGTGTACGCATAGGGACCAACAACGCTTCATTGTGCCCTTAGTGTAGTTGAATTTAACAGGATATCTGGATGTGAGACTATAAAGGAAATTTAGGAAAAGCTAGAAGTAACCTATGAAGGAACCAACAAAGTAAGAGAAGCCAAGCTTGATCTACTCAAGCAAAAGCTTGAATCCTTCAAGATGGAGCCAAAAGAATCAATCAGTAGCATGAACACTAGATATACCAATCTAGTTAATGAGATAAAGAGGCTCGGAAAGGAAATCTCTGAGGTAGAGATGGTAAAGAAAGTACTCCAGAGTCTCACCAAGGTATGGACAACAAGAAGACAGCTATTGAAGAAGCTCATGAATTAAATTTACATAGTTATGATGAGCTCATTGGCAATCTCTTGACTCAAGAGCTATCCCTAGAGAGATATAGCCAATAGGAGAAGAAGCCTGAAGAAAAGAAGAAAGTTATTACACTAAAGGCAGAATCCACCTGATCAGCTTCATCCAGAGAAGAAGAGCAAATCACTGAATCACTAAGCACCAAAGAACAACTTGCCCTATTAACTAGAAAGCTCAATAGGTTCATACAAAAGAAAGATAAAAGTAAATTAAGAAAGTATGAATCCCGGAAACCAATAGAAGGCACATCCAGAAGAGATAGACCTAGAAAGAATCTGAAAGAAAAAAAGGATCAGGAAAAAGAAGCTGCCTGTTTTGAATGTGGGGAGAAAGGACACTTTAGGACAAAATGTCCCAAGCTTACGAGAACCAAGAAGTTAAAAAAGAAGGCAATGGTGGTAACCTAGAGCAACAGTGAAGAAAGTAGCAGCTCATCTTCAACAAAAGAAGAAGAGACTGCCAACTATACATTCGTGGCACTAACTGGAAGCAGAGCAATCTGAAAGGAATGCATCTAAGCAAGACACAGTGCAGATCAAAGAATCAGAATCAGAAACAGCAAACACTGAGGTAAACTCTTATTCTAATTCTGTTTCTAACTTTGACCTTGCTAGAGCTTTATCTATTATGATCAAGAGTGTGAAGAAGAATGCAAAAGCAATCAAATCGTTAAGAAGATAAGTGTTAGAGATTACTAAGGATATTGAAGCCTTGGCACAAGATGTCAACTCGATAAGTACAGCAAAGCACATTGATGAGTTGAGGAGAACTACCTGAAGAATCAAGTGTAAATGCTGAATGCCAATCTGATTGGACTGGATAGAGAAATAGCCCTGATAAAGGAGGAATCCGGATGGAAATCCTATTCTCTACAACGAAGGAAAAATCCAGGGAAGGCTACATAAAAAAATCCAAAACCCTCCAACCAAAAGGTGAAGGAAGTTAGTAGGCAACCACAAGCTTAATGATACACTGCTACTCAAAAGGGAAAGGCTAAGGTTAATTAGAGCCAACAACCTGCCAACCAAAAGAGGAATTATGCAGCAGAAATTGCACCTCCAAACAGCTTTCGGACACATTTCGGACCATCCACAAGTGTGCAAAAAGCTGGATATAAAGGAAACTATAGGAAGGAGGATCTGGAAAAGATCAAAGAGAAGCAAAAGCAACACAGACCCATTTCATGGTGCAGGTTTTGTGGGAAAAACAATCATATTACTAAATTTTGTAGATTACAAAATGGCTATTATAATATTTATCCTTGGCCTAAAAAGGTTATTAACCCGAGAGGACCCAGATCTGATTGGGTACCCAACTTGATCTATTTTACAGGTATACCTTAGATTCACAATCGATCAACACACTTGGTATATTGATAGTGGATGCTCCAGGCACATGACAGGTGATGAGAAGGCCTTCATCACATTAACCCAGAAGAAGGGATGCAAAGTAAGCTTCGGAGATAATCAAAAGGGACAGATCATTGGACATAGAACCGTTAGATCTGAATTAAAGATAGAAGACATCTCACTGGTTGATGGATTGAAATTCAACTTACTAAGTTTAGCCCAACTGTGAGCGGACGACGATTCGTGCGGTTGCGGCGTGGGCTGGACCCGGTCGGGCCGGCCCGTTTTGGTGTGTCGGGGGGATGAGTGTGATGTGGTTAAAAAAATGATTTTACATATTTTAATGCTTAAAAGATACGAGATCGAAATCCCGTACTTAGAATAAAGTCGCCACCCGGTTCAGCTCAATCGGGAAATTTTCGATAAGATTTTCCCACCGGGTGGTTGGACCATACCTTAAGTAGAGATTCCGAGTTCGAATGATGTTATCTACTTTTTGTTAGGCCAAGTTAGGATACTTCATTCTTTCTTAATCAGTTTAATCCACCCTATTTATTTGTATTTTTAGTTATTTTATTATTTTCGCATTTATCAAGCATATGAAGCGATAAATAAAATATTTACAATTGTAAAAGAAAAGTAAGTGCAGAAAGTAAAATCATTACACGGTTTTCAAGTCCTACACATTTTCTACGTAATAAATGAAATACCCGAATGTCAGATAAACGTCTACCTGCAGAGGATGGTTGACATGAATATGGCATATTTCATTTATAATATCATAAAGTCCGATTGGATGGCTAAAATGAGGTTCGAATGGCATTTGCGGGGAAATTCCATTTTTATCCAAATTTCAGATTCGGTCGTTGCTTTAATCGGATTACAAGTGAATATACCACTCGTCGTGGGGCGGGTCTGTTTTTAGGAGGTTTCGAACCTCCATCGTTACACTATAGGTCCTAGCTTTCAGAAAATAAGTTAGTTTGGAAACAAACGAAAACAATATTGTTGTCCAGAAAGCCATGCCGCTATGGGGCATCTGATGCCGCCGACGACACAGTTGAGATCGCTGGCGGCATGGATGAAGCCGCTGACGACATCAATTATATCACAGGCGACATCAGCATGTAGATAGGTACAGGGCTTTCTGAGTACCATAAAGAAAGGGTCCCGTACGAAAGCGAGGTCTCTGGGGAATGCTGCTAACAGCGGTATCAACGATGTCTCTCGCGATATGGGTGATACAGCCGGCAATACCGCATGTCTCCGGTGACTTCAATTTCTCGCAGCAGCAGCGGTTTGCAGTCAAAGTGACTGAAAACTCAAAAAAGAACACAAATCAACGAAAATTAGTGCAAACCAATAATAATGCCAAAGAGCTATGAGACTCAGGATTTTCACCTCGGGGTAGTGAATCCAACTCTTCGTGAACTGAACAATAACACCTCCGGGGAGCTTGCAATGATAATTTGATTGTTAATTTAAGGGTTTTAGGTCTCTAAGTTCTATCAAGTTGATTCAACCCAAAGACCCACTGATTTAAGCTCACAATCAGAGAGTTCGAAGAAGAAAAATCGGGAAAAATGGATTAGAATCCTTTTTCCTACCTTTTCTAGTTCTTATCTCACTAAAATCTATTCTCTCGATTTCAGCCTCTTAATTGCCCAATTTTAGCTCCTTCCCTCTATAGTTTCAGTCCCCCCCCCTTTCTTTTGCAGTTTTAGGTGCCTTTTATAGGCAAATTGGGGTGTTTTTCGAGACCTTTTTACTTATTCTGCCGAATGAGGCCGAAAGGCTGTCTGTGGAGGGACCTATTTTGGGCCATGCCACCGGCGATATAATGATGTCGCCGGCGATATGGTTGATGCCGCCGGCGGTATGGTGATGCCGTCGGCGGCATGGATGATGTCAGTAGCGACATCATTCTCCAGCATACCGACAACCAACGGGTCAAAAAGCCAAAAAAGTCAGGAAAAGTGGTTTAATAGTGGGTGGAAAGGTATCTTTTTAAATTTTAATTATATTTTAATGAGTATTATTTAATTTGGGTGTAAATCATCGGTTCAAGCTCCTATCGAACGCATTATCGGCCACGCCAAACTGGATTATACCAATTATAAAATTCACAAGGAATATTATTTTGGTAATAAAAATTCTAAAGAGAACTTTTATTTTGAGGTATTAAAATCGGGTATACGTCATCATCGTCTCACGAGAGGGATTATAAAATCACATGCTCAGAGGCTGCCCCTCGGGGGATCACTGCTGCCATAGGTCAGCATGATCATACAAAAGAGCAAGGGATAGGAATAATACCTGAGGGATGACTGGTTTGTTCCTTGGTCGGACTTACGCTTTGTCGATTATTTGTCCCTTGGTCATACTTATGCTTTGTCGATTGTTTGACCCTTGGTCGGACTTACGCTTTGTCGATTGTTCATCCCTTGGTCGGACTTACACTTTGTCGATTATTTGTACCTTGGTAGGACTTACGCTTTGTCAATTGTTCGTCCCTTGGGCGGACTTACGCTTTGTCGACTGTTCGTCCCTTGGTCGGACTTACGCTTTATCGATTGTTCGTCCCTTGGTCGGACTAATGCTTTGTCGACTATTCATCCCTTGGTTGGACTTACGCTTTGTCGACTGTTTGTCCCTTGGTTGGACTTACATTTTATCGACTGTTCGTCCCTTAGTCGGACTTACGCTTTGTCGACTGTTCATCCCTTGGTCGGACTTACGCTTTGTTGTTTGTTTGTCCCTTGGTCGGGCTTTTGCTTTGAATAGAGTTTGCCTTTCCATCGGGCTTATGGTTCATGGGGAGGTTGCCCTTCGGTCGGGCTTATAGTTTGTGGGGAGTTTGTCCTTCGGTTGTGCCTGTGTTTGGTATATTGATTGTCCTTTGGTCAGACTTTCACTTTAAAGAGATCGCCCTTTGGTCGGGCTTTTGTTTGGTACAGTGATTGTCCTTTGGTCGGACTCTCACTTCAAAGAGACCACCCTTCGGTTGAGCTTTTGTTTGGTACAGTGATTGTCCTTTGGTTGGACTCTCACTTCGAAGAGACCACCCTTCGGTTGGGCTTTTATTTGTTACAGTGATTGTCCTTTGGTCGGACTTGTGCTTCATGGAGAATTTGTCCCTTGGTCGGACTTGTGCTTTATAGAGAATTTGTCCTTTGGTCAAACTTTTGCTTTGAAGAGATCGCCCTTCGGTTGGGCTCTTTTGAAGAGATCACCCTTCGGTTGGGCCCTTATTTTGTGAGGAGACTGCCCTTTGGTTGGGCTTGGCTTTGTACAGTGATTGTCCTTTGGTCGGACTTTCATTTTGATGAGGTCGCCCTTTAGTCAGGCTCATTTTGAAGAGATCACCCTTCGGTTAAGCTCGTTTTAAAGAGATCGCCCTTTGGGTGGGCTTTTGTATTTTGATATAGTGATTGTCCTTTGGTCGGACTTTCACTTTAAAGAGATCGCCCTTCGGTTGGGCTTTTGTTTGGTACAGGGATTGTCCTTTGGTCGGACTTTCACTTTGAAGAGATCGCCCTTCGGTTGGGCTCACTTTGAATGAGGAGATTGCCCTTCGGTTGGGCTTGCATGAAAATCTGATTCGGAGGGACAATATCGTCGGCCGCATGATTGATATCGCCGGCCGCATGGATGCCACGTGTCAGCTTTGACTGGTCAGATAATTTCAAAATTTGAACTAAATGAGGCAATGTCGCAGGCGATATGAGTGATATCGCCGGCGGCATGGATGCCACATGGCAGCTTTGACTGGTCAGATAATTTTAAAATTTGAACTAAAAGAGCCAATATCGTTGGCGGCATGATTAATATCGCCGGCGGCATGGGTGCTACGTGGCAGCTTTGACTGGTCAGATAATTTTAGAATTTGAACTAAAAGAGGCGATATCGCCGGCGACATGAAGGATATCGCCGGCGGCTTGAGTTGATGTCGCTGGCAGCATGGACAAATAGTTTCAGATAAATCAAAACTCCTCGAATTCCGCACGGCAGTTTATAAAAGGGAATGAAACTTCCCTTCTTCCTCACTATTCAGAAACTGCATTCCCCTCTCTTCTTCTCCAAAGCTTTTTGATTTCTTCCTTTGTTTTTGAAATCATGAAGAGAATCAGCAAGGCTTTCAGGGGCAAATCCAAGGCTAGGGAGAGCCTGCCCGATTCTTCCGTTGAGGGATTGAAAATCCTCTCCGTCCCTACTGTATATGGCCTGAAGGAGACGGCCAAAATGTACGGTTATGGCATTAACTCTCCTATCACCAATCTGACTCCGGAGAAGGAGAAACACCTATGTTATGTCCAGGTAATCTCATAAAAACCCGAATTACTTCTTTTTGGATTCAATTTGGTTTTGCTTGAGATTTGAAAACATGCCATGACAGGGGTTTAAAATGTGAAATAGATCAGTCATATTGCATGCTTTAGGATCGATTTTTGCCCTTTTTGGGCTTCTTGTTTGATTGATTGTGATTTTTGTGATTTTTGGCACGACGGGTGCGATTTAGGGAGAAAACTGGTTCTTCCCGCACATAGTGATGTCGCTGGCGGCATGAGTGATATCGCTGGCGGCATGAATGATGCCGCTAGCGACATCAGCGTTGTTGCTGGAGGCATCAGTCCTTGTAAAAGGCTTTATGGGAGTCTGATGTCGCTTCTGTTTAAGGTAATATCGTCGGCGACATGAACCATGCCGCTGGCGGTATGGGTTGATGCCGCCGGCGATATCGCTTTCAACAAAGGCGACATCAGCAGCTTTTCTGACAAAAATAAGCAGGACTGATCCATTTTGTTTTCAATTTTGCAGCCATATGAATTAACTTACACAGGGGGGATGGGCACCATCGGTGAATGGTGGCACCATATCTCGGAGAACGATCCCGAGCTCGCGCTTGCAATTAACGAGATAGGGTTTGGGGATTTAGCGCGGATCATGCCTATGTTGATGCCTAAGCTTCCTCATTCTGCAGTAACGGCCCTGACTGAAAGGTAGTCCGAGACCACCCATACCTTCCATTTCTCCTTTGGGGAAGCTACAATTACGCCTTCTGATGTAGTAGCCATGACTGGCCTCCCTTGGACGGATGAGGTCATACATTTTGATGCCTACATGGACAAGTACCATGTTGAGAGGCCCGTGGTGTGGCGGGTAAAGGAGTTGTTCGGTTTGAAGCCTGTTTTTGGGCGGCTGTCCTATGGTGAGTTATACCATCATTGGACCCGGGTGAATGTGGTGCCCGAGGAGGAGAGGGAGGCTTGCGTCCATTCCTTCGTGATCTCACTACTCACTGTGCTGTTCTTCCCAATCTCGGGGAGCAAGATCAACTACGTGCTTATAACCGCAGTGGAAGATGTACCGAGAATCAGGAGGAAAAATTGGCCGAGGGCAATCTTGGCCCAGTTGTACCACGGGCTAGACGTGGGAGCCCGAAAGAAGGAGAAAGCCCTTTGCCTTTGCCACTTGCTACTCCAGGTATAGCTTTTCGGAAGTATTTCCCTTGATAACGTGCGTTCTTATTTATTGCATGACGTCCTTTGAATTAATCGGCCGCCATTTGTGCAGGCCTGGGCCTTCGAGCATCAGATCCTCCCGCCGGTGGAGTTTAAGAAGGTTGTGCCGCCGGGCTCTCATTTCCTTGCTCGTTGGTGCGGGGGTATCGGTGGGAAGGCCAAGTACCCTACGCAGTATAGGGAGGTCCTAAGGAGCATGCGGTTGAGCTCGGTATGCAAATTTTTTTTTTATTATATATTTTTTTTATTTATTTATTTTTTTTTTTTATTTATTTTATTTATTATTTTTTTTATTATTATTTTTTTTTCTATGGACTTATGTTGGTTGTTTTGATGTAGCTCATCTTGGACCCGTTCGATGGGGTGGAGAACTTGGCTGAGATTGCAAGGGTCTAGAGGGAGGTGGATGACCGCCGGTTTATGATCGAGTGCCCCCTGTCCCAGAAGTGGTATCTAGACGAGCGCATTCGGGGCTGAAGGTCCCTTCCGGTTGCTGCTAGACCGGTGCCTGCCGATCCTCCCAGGGGCTTATGGTGGCCTCATTTGGTGATCTCTGCCGAGGCCGACAAAGCTGATTATATTGAAGGGAATGGCAGAGTGATCCCTAGCGTTCCTGGCCTCTATGAGCAGCTTCTTCAGCGTCTACTCCCCATGTGTCCTCGCATCCATGGAAACGATACAATTGAGTATCATAACGAGCAATGGTTGGAGGATGAGAAGAGGCGCCTCAAAGGCATTGTGGACGTTGATGAGGAGGATGATGATGAGGATGAAGCGCTTGAAGGGGATGTTGCGGTCAACCCTGAGGGGGAGGATGAGGTGGGTGCGGACGTAGCTGGCGGGAGCGTGCCGATGTCCCAAGGGGAGCAACGTTCTTTCGAGGTATGATTGTGTGTGTATGCTTTTGAAATTGTTTAGGGACGTTGTTGACATGTGGCTTTCATGTTTTGCAGGAACCTGCAAGAAAGAGGGGCCGGGATAACCAAAGTGGGACCCGACATTATGGCGTGCCGGAGGGCGTAAACTTCATGGAGGGGAGATTGGTCAATCCTTTGGAAACCACCTTTTTGTTGATGAACTCCCGAGGCGAATTCTCCCATAGGAATGTTGGCTCGAGTCGGCAAGCTCCAATTTTCATGCCTGAAAATACTACCTACGTAAGACCTAATAATTATTTTCTTATTAAGCCTTCGATGCAGGTGTCTAAGGATTTGCTTTTTGGATTTTCCAGGTGGCGCGGAGTCACGTGGAGCAACTTGCGGAGAACAATTTTGTTCTTCGGGATACCCTTATTGGGCAGTCGCTCCTCGTTCAGGTATTTTATGCATATGTTAAGATGGGATGTATGTATGGATGTTATGCATGACATGCACTGCTGATATTTTCTCCAGTTTGCAGGATTTCTTGGCCCTTTCTTTGTCTGGTACTGATGCAGCCTGACGGCGGTATGAGGAGGAGACTGCGGTCTTACAGCATCGTATGAGTGATCTCGAGGGTCAGCTGGCAGCCACCGCCTAGGAAAGGAGGAGTAAGCAAAACTTGGACCGCGCACACCCCGGAGGCACCAGTCATAGGGGGATTAAGATGTCCGCTGGCCGACGTGCGTTTACTGCAGCTGAGGAGTCCAGTAGTGTCCCTATGACAGAGGGAAGGGAGGAAGACGAGGATGACATTGACGACTAGTTTGCAGGTCCCGATGACATTTCATCTCGCCCAGCCGATAGTGGCGAGCATGCTTAGTTTTATTTTTCATTTTCGTTTTGCCTTTGAGTTCTTGGTTTATACCCCCGATACATTGGGGTTTGGATAATTTGATTTTGTTGTGGCCTAAATGTTTTGGTACAATTTGAGCAACTTGCGCCTCCGGGCTTTTATTTTGAATGCAAAAATGAACTGCTGTTTGATAAGGCATTGGAAATATAGCATAGGATTGTCTACAGGTTTTGTACAGGTCTGAATTGGAAGAAATGTTTCTGATGCCGCCGGAAAATTCACTCCATGTCGCCGGCGGCATGACCCATATCGCCCAAAGTGATCCTATATCGCCGACGGCGTCAATTACATCACCGACGGTATCACCCACATCGCCGGCGGCTTCAGTCTTACAGCAACCTCATTTTGACCATTCTGTCCATTTCTGTCGTGGCAACCCATATTGAAAAGCTGTGGGGTTTTTCGCAGAGCCTGAGGAACACAGATTTTGGGCTCCAACTTGACCCTATTGTTTGCATAAACTGTCCTTTCGGGTTTTTGCTATAATAGACTTATTCCGACCTTTGAGCGCGTAGCGTCTTCGATTAAGCTTACTTGTGATGTTTCTATCCTTCGATCGCCAGACATTCATACAATTACAAACACAGATTTTTTAGCACAAAAGACACTTTTATTGAGTGAATCTAATTTGAGTACAAGATGTTGGCAACCATTTCCATTAATGGAACCCCTGGTGTTAACCAGCCTTTATAGGTTTTCGAGTTAACATCTCACTATTTTTTCTCTTGTGCCCTAATTTTTGTCTGAACCGCCCTTTTCGGGTTTTCAGTTCAGCAGGCGTTATTGACTTATCCCCTAATTTTTGTACAGCCAGTTTGCAGGATACCGACCGTCGGGTGTAACCCTAATTTTTGCCCAGTCAGTAGAAGACCGACAGGCGGGCGATTATCGTATATTTTTTTAGTGTGCCGCTTTTTCTGATTTATTTCTTTTGTTTAGACATGATAATGCTTAAGCCTGTCTTAGTCGACTAGATTGATGGACTCACCCTTGACTATGCTTATGACTTCGGAACCATCCTTAGCCATATGACAACCTTCTCAATCTAGTCTGAACTTTTCACTGGTATTGGAGGTCTTCGGATGCTTCAGTGTTGGGCCTGACTCTTGGCAAGGGCATTGAGTATCTGATTCACTGTTGTGCGCCTAGTTGTGCCTTTACAGAGATTCTTGGTGTCCACTCGATTTTCGCTTGGATCATCCAATTCATTCTATCTTGTTTTGATTTTGGTTAACCTTATTGCGAGTTGTTTAGGTTGCAGGAGTTTTCGGCGCTTACCCAGAGCTTCATCGATTGGTTTGATTATCATCCTGATCGCTATTTTGATTGCTCCTTCAGTCTGTGGTCCGCAGAGCCCTTCTTATTTAGCCCTGAATTTGCATTCTGTACTGGTGGTGATGGGTTTTAAACAAGTGATGTTCAGTTTGAGGACCTCTTGTTTGGTGCTTTTGAAGTGGTTGTTTACTTTGTTGGTTTATTTGGCAAGCCGATTGCGACATTGGTTGCACAATCATCTTCATGGCTTGTGGGATGAAGGTGCTTGCCTTTAGACTTGGTGTTCTTGGAAGTGGTTGCCCCCTGACCTTTGTTAGTTGAAGGGTTTGATGGGGTTGATTTGTATCGGGTGAAGATGTGTTTCTCTTCAAATTTGGTCATGTTCTTGGTGGTGACATTGGTCTAAGATTTGGCTACAATGTTTATTTGATGGAGGTCAGGCTCCGTTGGGTGTAAGCCTTGATTCTCTATTTTAAAGGACCAATTGATACTTCTTTGGTGGCTTGAAGGTGCACCGTTGTAGGGCCGTTGAGTTAATTCTAGAAGAGACCCATAGCGTTTCAACAATCCGATTATTGCGCTGAGCAAAAGCATTATCATGGTCTTTAAGCATTTTATTATCCCTCATGTGTTTAACAGGGTTTAAATTATTGGATTTGATTACCACATAATGCACTCAATTTAATTTCATTCAATAAAAAAATATCTTAAATACTGAAAGCGTCGTATGTGTGCTCATATGAAGACGCTGATCAAAGGATACAGACATGACACAAGAAAAATGGAAGTTGCTCATGGAGCTTAAAAAGTCTGAACTCTAAGGATTGCAAATTGGGATTCTTCGTCCTCAGGGTCGGAGCACGATTTTCCCCCACCATTTGAGTAGATGGCCTTGATGAGATCTTGAGGAGCATTCCGTTGTTTGGAAAAGCCAGGATTAATCGTCCGTGTCTGGTTGCCAGATTCTGGCAAGGGGCAGGATACCCTTTCAGGGTCGGTAATCTTCTTATCATCCACCAGACGTTGAATGGTATGGACCAAAGCTTTACAATGATTGGTGTTGTGACTCGACAACATGTGATATCTGCAAAAGCCTTTTCCTTCTTCTCTCATGGGGGGATTGAATTCGTGAAGAGGTTTAAGAATGCCAGCCTCCTTTAACCCGGTGAAGATTACATTAAGTAGCAGTTTCCACGGATTTGTTCTATACTTAAGACCGTCGTTTGGCTGAATGATGGCAGTTGGTGCCGATTTCTGATAGGTCACTTGGTCCACCATGATTTAAGGTGGGGGTGTGGGTGATTCAATATTTTGAAAGAACTGGTCTTTCTCTGATTGGACCCTTCCCTCTTTCTGATAGCAGCCTACTGTTATCAATTGACACGAGAAGTCTTCAACTTTGTGTTGCATGACTTGGTCATATTGAGGAAGCATCGGGGCAGCAGAGATCTTAAATTATGATAGGGTGACCAAAGTTGGTGGTAAGGTGTTAAAGAACAGTGGAAGAATTGGACTCTGGGCTCCTTCTCTTTGTCCAGGGTAAGCGGTTGGTGGTGATTGCTAGAGTGTATCGCCATTGGGTGTCATGCCCGGAGATCGCATGACCTGGTCGAAGTCCTGACTTCCTAGGGCCTTCTTGACGGACACACACACTATCTCCTGAATGATGTTTCGGAACTGATTGGAGTTTAGAAACTGAATGATAGCAGCAGTGATCTCCGATTCAAGAGACGGCGGGTGAGCTGTTGCCCCTACGGTGGGGGGAAGGTTAGCCTGTCCTCTGGATGAGGTACGGTTGTCATTATGAGGAAGAGATATGGCTGGTTGTGAAGGTCTCGGTTCAGGAGGAAGACTGTTTAGGATCATGAGCCATGGGTCAGACCATGAATGGGTTGTAAATGGTATGGATGGTATGTATGTATGCCCTTTTTTTGTTGTTGTTTTTTTTTGTTTTTTTTTATTTTTTTTAGAAGCGGTGCGTGATATGTATGGCTGCACGTAGACGTGGTTAGAGATAATGTGTTGGCTTATCCCTTCAACATACGTGGGATGTTTGTATCTCACGTCTTACATAGCGATATGTGGTGATGCAATAGAGGTACAAGAGAAGTCCTACATATGTTGCTAAACCTCTTCCACGGGTGGAAGTGATAAGGGTAAGTTGATTCATTTTTGGCCCTTAAAGCCGATGCATGGGGGTGCATGACCATAGCATGCGAATCGGCTCTGTTCCAACCTTATGACTCCCGCGTAACGCCTCTTTGGTAGGATGGAGTTTGGCTGCTTCACCGGTAATGGCAAAAGAAGCACGTCCCAATTATTTTATTTATTTTGGGTAATCCTAAGGGGAATGATGTGCTAAGGCTTTTTTCTAACGCGGCTTTGGTATAGGGTTGTTGATGTAGAAGGTTCTCGTTTACCTTGATTCCACGTTACTCAACCATTACCCAAATGGGCGTGATCATAGGATTTTACGTGTCGGTTAAAATGAGTGATCCACCCACTAGGCATCCTCAATTCCAACAGGGCATGAGTGATACTTTGTGAGCTTCTCGGGTGAAATATGGCACCTAAAATTACCGAACTATCTACATGCATGAGGATAAGACGTCATAAGAAAAGAATGAAGTTTTAATTTGGCCAATGATTTCAATACACCATCAAAATCTTTTAAACTATGAAAGAAGATTCAAGTTTAAAGAAAATCCCCAGCAGAGTCGCCACTATGAGCGGACGAAGATTCGCACGGCTGCAGCGCGGGGCCGGACCCGGTCGGGCTGGCCCGTTTTGGTGTGTCGGGGGGATGAGTGTGATGTGGTTGAAAAAATGATTTTGCATATTTTAATGCTTAAAAGATACGAGATCGAAATCCCGTACTAAGAATAGAGTCGCCACCCGGTTCAGCTCAACCGGGAAATTTTTGGTACGATTTTCCCACCGGGTGGTTGGACCATACCTTAAGTAGAGATTCCGATTTTGGATGATGTTATCTACTTTTCGTTAGGCCAAGTTAGGATACTTCATTCTTTCTTAATCGGTTTAATCCACCCTATTTATTTGTATTTTTAGTTATTTTATTATTTTCGCATTTATCAAGCAATTGAAGCGATAAATAAAATATTTACAATTGTAAAAGAAAAGTAAGTGCGAAAAGTAAAATCATTATAAGGTTTTCAAGTCCTATACATTTTCTACGTAACAAATGAAATACCCGAATGTCCGATATACATCTACCTACAGAGGATGGTTGACACGAATATGGCATATTTCATTTATAATATCATAAAGCCCGATTGGATGGCTAAAATGCGGTTCGAATGGCGTTTGCGGGGAAATTCCATTTTTATCCAAATTTCAGATTCGATCGTTGCTTTAATCGGATTACAAGTGAATATACCACTCGTCGTGGGGCGGGTCTGTTTTTAGGAGGTTTCGAACCTCCATCGTTACACTATAGGTCCTAGCTTTCAGAAAATAAGTTAGTTTGGAAACAAACGAAAATAATACTGCTGTCCAGAAAGCCATGCTGCCATGGGGCATCTGATGCCGCCAACGACACAGTTGATGTCACTGGCGGCATGGATGATGCTGCCGGCGACATTAATTATGTCACAGGCGACATCAGCATGCAGACAGGTACAGGGCTTTCTAAGTACCGTAAAGAAAGGGTCCCGTAAGAAAGCGAGGTCTCTGGGGAATGCGATGCTAACGGCGGTATCAACGATGTCTCTCGCGACATGGGTGATACAGCCGGCAACACCGCATGTCTCCGGTGACTTCAATTTCTCGCAGCAGCAGCGGTTTGCAGTCAAAGTGATCGAAAACTCAAAAAAGAACACAAATCAATGAAAATTAGTGCAAACCAATAATAATGCCAAAGAGCTATGAGACTCAGGATTTTCACCTCGGGGTAGTGAATCCAACTCTTCGTGAACTAAACAATAACACCTCCGGGGAGCTTGCAACGATAATTTGATTGTTAATTTAAGGGTTTTAGGTCTCTAAGTTCTATCAAGTTGATTTAACCCAAAGACCCACTGATTTAAGCTCACAATCAGAGAGTTCAAAGAAGAAAAATCGGGAAAAATGGATTAGAATCCTTTTTCCTGCCTTTTCTAGTTCTTATCTCACTAAAATCTATTCTCTCGATTTCAGCCTCTTAATTGCCCAATTTTAGCTCCTTCCCTCTATAATTTCAGTCCCCCCCCCTTTCTTTTGCAGTTTTAGGTGACTTTTATAGGCAAATTGGGGTATTTTTCGAGACCTTTTTGACTTATTTTGCCGAAAGTGGCCGAAAGGCTGTCTGTGGAGGGACCCATTTTGGGCCATGCCGCCGGCGATATGGTTGATGCCGCCGGCGGTATGGTGATGCCGCCGGCGGTATGGTGATGCCGCCGGCGGTATGGTGATGCCGCCGGCGGTATGGTGATGCCGCCGGCGGTATGGTGATGCTGCCAGCGGCATGGATGATGTCGGTGGCGACATCATTCTCCAGCATACCGACAACCAACGGGTCAAAAAGCCTAAAAAGTCAGAAAAAATGGTTTAATAGTGGGTGGAAAGGTATCTTTTTGAATTTTAATTATATTTTAATGGGTATTATTTAATTTGGGTGTAAATCATCGGTTCAAGCTCCTACTGAACGCGTTATCGGCCACGCCGAACTGGATTCTACAATTATAAAATTCACAAGGAATATTATTTTAGTAATAAAAATTCTAAAGAGAGGGACTGCAAAATCCCGTGCTCACACCAACTCTGTGACAAAGGAAGAAAAGTCACATTTGATTCTGGAGGCTGCTCAATCTATGATAGTAAGTTCAATCAACTTATTCTTTATGCACCTAGAGTCAATAATGTCTATTTTATTAACATTAAAAATGAGAAAAAGAATATATGCTTGGTGTCTAAAGAAGAAGAATCATGGCTATGGCACCAGAGGTTAGGACATGTTAGCATGAACCTCCTGTCCAAACTAGCCAAAAAGGAATTAGTAGTTTGTTTGCCTAAGGTTGATTTTGATAAAGATCATCTATGCACTACATGTCAATTAGGCAAACAAGATAAGAACAGTTTCCCTTCCATCTCCTACATTCCTTCTAAAAGAGTACTTGAGCTCTTGCATATTGATCTCTTTGGTCCAATCAAACCATTAAGTTTAGGTAGAAGAGAATACACCATGGTTGTTATGGATGATTATTCTCGATATACCTGGGTGCTCTTGCTAGCAAGCAAAGATGAGGTCTTTGACCAATTCTCAAAAACATTCATCTGGATAGAAGTAGAACAGGGTATAAGCATTGCACGTATCCGAAATGATAATGGTGGAGAGTTTAAAAATAGGCAGTTTGCTGAATTTTGAGACTTCAAGGGCATTGAGCATAACTTCTCTGCACCTCACACTCCTCAACAGAATGGAGTTGTTGAGAGAAATAACAGGACCATAGTTAAGATGGCTAGAACAATGCTTAATGAAAATTGTTTGCCAATATATTTCTGGGGTGAGGCCGTGAATACAGCATGCTATATCTTGAATAGAGCTCTCATTAGAAAAACCATAGAAAAGACCCATATGAAATCTGGAAGGGAAGAAAACCCAAAATTGGGTACTTTAAGGCATTTGGATGTAAATGCTACATCCTATATGATATAGAGCAACTAGGAAAATTTAAACCTAAAACTGATGAAGCAATTTTCCTTGGCTACTCAATACATAGTAAGGCTTATAGAGTCTTCAATAAGGGAACCCAAATTATGGTAGAGTCAATACATGTAGATTTTGATGAGACTAACCATGCAGGTAAAAGAAGTTCAACTCCGAAAGATCCAGTTTCAAAAGCTAAAAAATCTGGAGAAAAGAAGGAAGAAGGAATTCCTGATTCATTCCAAATCAAGAAGTACAAAGAGGAAGATGAAGGAATATCTTTTGATCCAGAAGTATAATAAGTTAATCTCAACCCATAGGAGATTGACTTCAATGAAGGCCAAGAAGGAGTGGTTGAAGCTGAAATAGAGCAAGTCCCAGCTCAACATGAAGGCTTACAAAGGGAGATTCGGACTCACAGAAATCATCCAGTAGCCATTTTAGATAATGTCCAAAATCCAATCAGAACCAGAGGACAACTCAACAGGATGATGAGTCATGTTGCTTTTGTCTCTCTCATTGAGCTAAAGAAATTTCAAGATGCTGAAGGAGATGAAAGTTGGATGATGGCAATGCAGGAAGAACTAGACCAATTCACCAAGAATGATGTATGGGATCTAGTGGCACCACTAAAGGGAAAGTCAATCATTGGTACCAAATGGGTATTCTGGAATAAGCTTGATGAATTTGAAATTGTGGTAAGGAACAAGGCAAGATTGGTTGCCCAAGGTTACAATCAATAGGAAGGGATTGACTTTGAAGAAACCTTTGCCCCTGTAGTAAGACTGGAAGTAATCCAGATTTTATGTGCTTTTGCATCATTCATGGGATTCACATTGTTCCAAATGGATGTGAAAAGTGCATTTCTCAATGGAGTTATCCAAGAAGAATTCTATATAAAGCAGCCACCTGGATTTGAGGACTCAAAGCATCTGTATCATGTCTACAAACTGAAGAAAGCTCTCTAAAGCAAGCACCAAGAGCTTGGTATGAGAGACTCACCTCATTCCTTATATCCAAGGATTATATCAAAGGCAAGGTAGATACCAGACTCTTCATCAAAAAGAAGAAAAATGATATTATTCTAGTCCAAATTTATGTGGATGATATCATATTTGGAGCAACTGATAAAAGAATGTGTGAGGAATTCAGCTCTCAAATGCAGAAGGAATTTGAGATGTCCAGGATGGGAGAACTCAATTCCTTCCTTGGTTTACAAATTAAGCAGAGTCCGGATGGGATTTTCATTAACCAATCAAAGTACACCAAGGAGATATTGAAGAAGTTTTAAATGGACAAGAGTAAGCCTATGTCCACTCTAATGGGGTCAGATACAGTCCTATCCAAAGATTGTGAAGGAGAAGATATTGATCAGAAGCTCTAAAGAGGGATAATTGGCTCACTCCTATACTTGATAGCTAGCAGGCCTGACATATATTATGCAGTCTATTACTGTGTAAGATATCAAGCCAATCCCAAGGAATCTCATCTCAAAGTTGTAAAAAGGATCCTTAGATACCTACTAGGAACCACTGAAGTTGGGATATGGTATCCTAGTAATGGAGATTTCACACTTCAAGGGTTCACTGATGCAGATTATGGAACAGATACTCTTGAGAGAAAGAGTACATCCGGAGGTTACCATTTCCTAGGAGATTGCTTAGTGTCATGGCACAGCAAGAAGCAAACTTCAGTTACCTTATCTACTACAGAAGCATAATATATGGCAGCTGGAAGCTGTGTGGCTTAACTCCTTTAGATCAAAAAACAACTTGAAGACTATGGAGTTCAATCCGGATGTGTGAATGTTATATGTAACAACAAAAGTGCTATTGATGTGTCAAAGAATCCAGTACTCCATAGCAGGATGAAGAATGTGAATATAAGGCATCATTTCATCCGGGATCATGTGATGAAAAAGGATGTTACCATGGTATACATTCCGACAAATGAGCAGCGAGCAGACATCTATACTAAGCCACTAAGTAAAGATCAATTTGGGAAGCTAAGGGAATCAATTGGTATGTCAAATCCAATTTGAAGTTAATCCGAAAGACAATCTAAAATCAATTTGGATCCTTGGTAAGACAAATTCGGAAGAGAAGAAGCATTGGAGAGAAATGTATTTCGGAAGAAACACTGCCACATAAGTAGACAGTAATGACATATGGCAGTAAAAGCGCTTAAAGGTAACTGTCACTTTCTAAATTTCAAACATCTATTGAGGATTATATACGTGGTAAATTCAATAGTTATCATTTAAAATAAACCATTCCCCTTCTCTGGTTAAACTGAATTTACCTCTCTCTCAAAAATCCGATTGCCATGTCATCAATCCAGCAAAATTATAGGTGTCCAGATTACCAAACTACCCTTACTTTGAAAATTCTATATAAACCCCTCAAAATCACCCTTCTTCTCTACGTGAGCAACTAAGTATTGTTACTCTACAAATTTAAAAACCCATAACCCTAATTTCTGCATACTCTCTGAAATGGTAGCAATCATAATAGAAGTTAGTCCTATGATGCTTCCAACCTAGAACATCTTTATAGAATTCGATCTGACAGATGAAGACTTCAAACCCCTTAAACTTAAAAATAACGATTCAGTCGTACCCACTGACTATCTGGGCGATAAATTCCTATTCGAAATGGACCCCTATTCCAAATTGATCGAGGATCAACATTTGAAAGAATTTCTCCAAATCAACTGCCAAACTTATCTGGAGTTGGTAAACAAATTCTACGATAACCTGCAAGCCCACAAGAAGTTTGATGCACTGCAAACTAATATTCAGAACAAGGAAATCACAATAACACTTGATTTCTTTGAAAAATATCTCCACATGAAAATTAGTGGAGTTCAGATGCGAGTGGATGGCGATGAATTGAAGGTGAAGTATGAGCTAGAGTTATGGCTTCCGGAGAGGTAATTTGGAGAAAAATTCTTCACCTACTGGCCACAGGGACCAAGAATTCTACAACATGTGCTTGCCAAGTTAGTATTCATCTGAAGGAATATCTAACAATAATGTCCTACTTTCAACACTGTGTACTCCAGCACTGGGCAGAATCAAGAGAAGTCAATATCCCAGTACTTATTATCCATTATCTCAAGAACCATAGGAATTCCCATGGGGCTCTCATCACCCGGATCCTTCAAGCAGATGAGGTAAATCTCACCGAATTCTAGGGTATAAATGGCAAAGCAATTCTAAAAAAGAACTTCCTGAACCTAAGATTTAATAAGGAGTGGGATGAAGCCAAGGCCCTACGACAGAAAGAGGAAAAGAAGAATAAGGTAAGAAAGGTCGTTAATCCGGCAAGAGAGGCCCTTGTTCCCAAAAAGCGTAGAACCACCAAGCCAAGTGCTCAAAAGTAATTGGTTATAGTTCCAGAAGAGGAAGAAGTGGATAAGGATGTGCTCACCCTAAACCAAATTTGAAGGGTAGTCTAGAAAAGCCAAAGTAAAGGGAAGGCTGATCAAAATAGCTCATAGGTTGAAGAGACCGATTTGTGATCCGGAAGCATGGGAGACAATCGTAGTAGCTGCTGCTGCGATCAGGAAAGGTTATCAAAAGGGGAAAAAGAGAAAGATAATGGAAATACTGACAGAGGGGAATGGGTCTGATGAGGAGGAAACAGAGGATGAGGCCCTTATGCTAAAGAAGCAATTCACCCAGATGGGGTGTACATTTGATGAAGCAGTCCAAGCTCAAAAGCATCAAAAGAAGAAGGCTAAAAAGCATGCTGCTATTGTTATTAATGAGGAAGCAGCCACTAAAGTAGTGATGGAGGAATTGGCTAAGGCCAGGATTGCAAAAGGCAAGAATGTGCCTAGATCCACTAAAGTGATACAACCGGATGATCCGCAGTTTGAAGAGATAAGGCAAGCCATAAAAGAAAACACTGCCATTAATAAAAAGCTCATAATTGAGGGACCCGGAGGATCCTCTGCCACACCCATTCTCATAGATAAAACTGCCATGGCTGAACTGTCAAAGATTCTGGAATCAGAGTCATTTAATTTCCAAGTAATCATAGAACCTCTTCCAGAGAACCTACTAAATCTAGAAATTAAAATCCAAGCTAAACTATATCCTGTAAAGGCAATTGTATAGGGTATTGAGGATATTTACAACATGCCTGTGGGAGGTATTAAAAGTCCTGAAAAGGCACTTGAAGGGGTGATAGAGGACATTTCCTGTCATCCAGGGGTTAAGGTGGAAGGAAATAAAGTAATTATAAAAGATGCAACCATCCTGTCCCAAGTGCCAATCAACGAGGTAACTCCTACCACGGCTATATTAAATATTAATGTTGATCCTACTGTTAGTGATGTCACAGCAGATAACATCACGGACAACTTAGACACTGAAAATAAAAATGTGTCTAAGGAACCAGTGCCTAACCCGGATAATAATATTTTGGAGGAGGGACTTGGTCTGAGTTCCCCCGAGCACACTTCTAAAGTGGACTCAAGGGGCGAGGCCGGTCTAAGGGAACGGTCGGATGAAAGAAGAGAAGAAGAAGATCACTCAAGCTCGAAAGAGAGAGACAAGGAAGAAGATAAAGAGCCCTCCGGAAGCAGTTCTAATTCCGGAGATGACTCTTCAAGCTCATCCATAAACAAACCACTTCAAGCTGCTAGCCCTATAAAAACTCCTACCCATAATACCAAACAAGCCAAAGTCTCAGCCGCTCTTAAACTCTTACAGAAAGCTACCCTTGAAGAGAATGAGGAAGGGTATGTGAAGTAGAGTCTCTAGAACATCTGCAGACATTTACAAACAGTTGAAAAATTACTTCTGGATAAATTCTAGTCTCTAAACTTAAAGCAGGAGTTGGGAGAAATAAAGCACTCAGTGAAGAAGATAGAAGAAAAAGTTCTAGATTTTCCCACTCCCGGAGAAATTACTGAAGCCTTCTTATCTCAAATAAATCCAATCATAAATGAGCTTAAAGAAAATGTTACCACAGCCAACCAGACTGCAAATCAAGCCAACACCTTGGCATCAAATAATTGTGGCTCAGTCTTGGATAAAATTACTTCCTCATCTTTTAAGCTCTCAACAGACATCAAGGAGTATATAGATACCAAGTTTGAAAACTTGTCAACATTCATGGCAGAAAGGGATCCTAAGCCAGCCATCACAAAACTGGGAATAGATCAGTAAGTAGTCTAGGAAATGCTTGAAAATTTTCTAGATGAATCTCTCCCCCAGATCCAAGAAAAAATGCTAAATGAGATGGGTGAAAAAATGGGAAGCCATTTGGCCGGATTAGAGAAAATAATAAATGACTGGAAAGCCTCCATCTCCAAGGAAGTCAAGCTCCAAATGGAATCCATTCATAACATCCGGAGAGGAATCAGTGAAGAAATAACTCTCCTCTAAATCGGACTAAACAAGCTTTCAATATCTGGATCTTCTTCCTCTCCTACAATTCTAGAAAGCCAACTCCTTCCGATCTTTCACAGTCTTGTTCAAGTCATTGGGGATTCCAGATTCTCTGGTCAAAAAGGAGTGACAACTCTGCTAAAGGTCCTCTTCCCCTGCTTTGATAAAAAGGATCAAGAGTTTGTGCTCCACATCCATCCTGCAATCAAACAAGCCTATACCTAACTTAAGAAAACCATCCGACCCGACTACCTCACTCCAACAACAGTTGATCACATTATTGCAGAAAGGAGCAAAGGTAATGTTGACAACTCCATATACTCAAAAGCTTGGCAAAAAGTCTGGGATAACAGAACCTATATGGTAATCGATCCCCAAGCTGTAAATAAAAAGGGGGAGATAAGTCTAACAAGTCAACAAGGATCTGGATCTGGCAAGGGCAAGGAAAAGGAAGGAGGACCATCCGGTGGGAATTAAAATAGCTATAATATTGTAAAATCTTGTAATAGCTAGATTCACTATTATATATTTCTGAATTTTGTAATCCGAAACTTTAGTGATGTTAACTATTGCTAACAACAGAAGTATATATAGTGAAATAATCTAATTCTAAAAAAAAATTACTTTTAAAGTACAATCTGTAATTGTACTAAAACAGACTTAGAAGCTAGAACTGAAAAATGTTGGGGGAGTTAGTATGCTAAAATTATGGGGAGTAATTGTAAATTATGGGGAGTAATTGTAAATGACTAAGTATCAAAAATCATACTTAGATCATACACCCCCCTTCATCATGCTTAGTTGACTTAGATTTTTGTTTCCATCAAATGGGGGAGATTGTTGGGAAACAATGATCCGAATCATAAAATTAAACTAAAATATCCTGATCAAGTTTGAAAGAAACAAAAACTTAATCTCCTAAATCCAAATGGAAACATCCGGACAACATCCAACCACAAGGCCATCCATTGAAGATATCAAGTACTTAAGCATATACTGGACCATCAGGATAAAGTTTGGAAAGGAAACAAAGTTTAATCCTTCAAAAATCAGCATCTGAAAGAAGATAAATCTGGAGACTCTAAGTTTAAGAGCATTCAGAAGACTCAAATATTAAGACAAAGGGAAAAGTTTCAAAGACAGCTTTTCCCTCCACCTTTTGGTCTACAAAGTCAAAGATCATTTCCCTATATGCAAGACAAAAGACAGCTTGCATTTTTCAGAAAAAGGACAAAAGTACTGACACCGAATAGAAAAAGGTAACAACCTTTTTAACATAGACCAATGACAAAGGCATATGGAGCACATGGATTAGACCACTGGCTAAAATTTGGTGCATCACAAAAGGCCAAGGAAAACAATCACTGACAACTTTTTAGCCTCAATCCCTAGGATTCAAATGGGTCAAAATTGAGTGTAACGGATTGATCAACGACTCCGGATGTGCCACATACAACCTGATCAAGGGTGAAGATTCAATGCAAGCTCAACAACCCACAACGGCTACATTTATGATAGAAGCCTATAAAAGGGAAGCTTCACCAAATGAGAAGGTTGGCTGGTTGATTTGAAAAAGCTATTCACAAGAACATTTGCTCAATCAATCAGTAGCCTCGATCCCTCCATGAATCAAACAATTCTAAATCTATTGTAAGGATTCCTAAGTGAGTTATAAACTTAAGGAAATCTAAAACCAAAACCTTTGTGAAAACAAGAGTGTAAGGATCTCCAAATTGGGTGAGTTGTGAGATTGGGATACAACTTAAAGTTGGTGCTTTGAGTGGGATCTCCCTATAGGACTCAGCTTAGATTCGGGGTAGAAGTCTAGGCTGTATATCCTACTAAAGACTAAAGGACTTAGTTAGGAGTTGGTGCTTCTAGTGTTATATCCAGTTGGAAAGGAATCCACTAGTGGAAAAGCTCGGAGGAAGGAAACTCCGGGGACTGGAGTAGGCAGGGCCGAACCAAGATAAAATCCTTTATGTTTGATTTCCTTAACTCTTTATTTATTGCATTATATTTTCATAACTGCATCATCTAAATCATAATCAAACACGCTACACTAAGACTTTCTAAAGTCTGTTTATTTCATGAAAAAAGGGGTCATTCACCCCCCCTGAGGGACCAACAACTCTTGGATGATCCACTAAACTTGTATATAAACAAGGCCTTGAAGGCCTTAACTTGAATGATGTGTTTTAAAGCCTTGAGATTGACTGCAAACGGCGCCAAAGTGAACAATATCGTTCAAGCTGTTTATAACATGTTATCAGCACAATCAAGGGTGTCCTAGGAATGAATCTCACATCGCTCTCGGATGATCCGTTGAGCTTGTATATAAATAGGGTCTTGAAGGCCTTAACTTGAATGAAGCATTTTCAAGTCGTGATGTTGGCTGTAAATGGCGCCAAAACAGACAATATCGTTTAAGTTATTTATAACAATTTAAATATATTATTACAGTTCTTTAATATCTTTATCCTAAGACTTTTATATAGTGTATCGAGTATTATGACTCCTTCTCACTAATTAATTAACACATCACCACTTTTATTATTATAATATAAAGTCTAATGATGTGTTAAAAGTTAGGGTACAAAAAGCCCAAACAATTCTCTATCCAACTAATGATAAGTCATTCTTAATTTATTACCAATAATTACAAGTTAAATTGTTTAATCCTTACCATTTTAAAATTTGTGTAATATATTTAGAAACTATAAAATTAAAATAAATGGATATTTTAATAATTTGATTAGTTATTTAAGTTAAATTTAGTAGTTTCTTCTAGGAGATTCATGTACCAGTCATTTCACCATTTCGTTGCAATAAAAATTGCTTAAACTGCGCCAAAAAATAACCAAAGTTTTCAATAATGTTTTGTTCACCCTTGTTACTAATTGGATTAAATATATTGTGTCAGTTTAATTTTCTTATTCATTTTCTAAAACATGTGGTATTTTTCAGGAGAAACTGGTGGAAGAAATTGTTTAACTAAATTTTGAATAAAAAAACACAGAAAAAAACACCGACCCATTTAATCCTTAGTGATTGGCACTAAACTTGATTGTCGGGCGGGCCAGACCGTGCTCAGATCGGGCTTGTCGGACTTTTTTCTAAACACATTAACCCAATCCCTGACTAAGCCCCTGATTTAAAAAAAATTACAATTTCTATACAACATTGCCTAAATTTGCATACAATTATATTTTTTAATAAAATTCTTAGATATACAGTTAAATATTTAATAGGTTAAAATATAAAAATCAATAAAAATTATTGAATATAATATAATAATAGAAAATAAATATATTTTTTGTTCTTCGGGCTGGGCTCGGGCCGTGCTTGGGTATTTATATAAAATCCAAGTCCGACCCATAGAACTTCAGGCTTTTGCAAGCTCGACCTCAAGCCAGACCCTTTGAGCGGACTCAGGCCCGATGGATAGCCCGGCCTGCGAACATGTCTAAATTTGGCACAGGTATCTAAAATTCCTAACAAGTAATTTTGGATAATAAATTGTAAAAATTAATATTTGAAATTGACAAGTTTAAATTAAAAAGAAAGAAGTGAGAATCCAGCCCATGAGAGCAAAGGAAAAGGATCTGGCCCGTTATTTGACTAGTATATAAACAAAGAGAGCCATCGGTTTGCTTTCGATTTTGTTTGGTGACAATGGATCTAGTTCTTCCCTATCGTCCTAATCGCTTAACGCCGGCCAAACACCAGGCTGAGAAGTCACCGCGGCCAATGAATATGATATCCTTTCAAAGAAGCTTATACTTTGTTTGGGAGGAAAGAAGTGAAGAATTTTAAATGGATGGATTTTTAAAGAAAAATATAGCATAATCAATTTACACATGTGCCTTTAAATATTTAAATTAGATAATTGGTTGAGTTAGTAAAATAAGTTAAGAGAGAGGTTAAAAGTGGAAAGAAAAATATGATCCTTCCAAATTCCATCAATTTGATGGAATTGAAAAATAACATTTTAAAGAAAATAAATTCCTCCCCAAATCCATCGTTTGTTCAGTTACCTTCCTCTCAATTATAGAAATTTAAAAGTCATCCTTTCCTTTCCTATGAAAAATTTGCTCCCAAGCAAAGCCTTAGGGCTTGCTTGGGAGGAAGTTTTTGCTTGGAAGGGAGGGGATGGTAACTTGATTACCATACTTGGGACCTACATTCAAAAAAAAAGATAGGATTTAGAGTAAATTCAATTCTGTCCACATCAACATTTTTCTCTACTTTCAATCCCACCAAAATGGTGGGATTTGAAGGGATGGGCATTGTAATTTACTATTTTGATCTTTTATATTTAATTAACTTGCATATATTTCTTTTCTTGAGGCTAACAATGTAATTTTACTTATATTTTACTTTATGATTCCATCCCTTCCTCCCAAACATCATAATTTTAAAATTTCTCCATTCCTTTAAAATTACATCCCTCACTTTCTTTTCCTTTACCTTCCCTCCCTTTAAAATTCTCCAAAAACTTGCTCCCAAGCATAGCCTTAAGGTTGAAGCGATTCTGGCAGCCATGGAAGCTGATCTACCTTATGATGTGAAATCCGAAGATGATTTTCTTTCGAAGATACTTGGGCGGAGACACTGGAGGCCGTCAGAGACGATTTATCTTCTAATGTGGCGGTAGTGGAAGATGATTTGTCCTCTGATGAGGAATCCAATGATGAAGATGAGGATGAGGATGACTAGAGTTCTCAATTTGAACCTGATTCACTGGAGGAAACTCCAAACGAAGAACACATCATTGAAAGAGAACCGAATGCCTATTCTGAATCTCTGAAAAGATAGTTCAGACCTATAGATTATTCAGATCCTATGTATGAAGGTGTTTTCTCTGATAAGGAAGAGAAGATAAACTACAGGCTTTACTACGAAGAGTATTTTAAAAGCGAGGTAGATTTCGATTTCATTTTATTTCTGCTAAATGCGAGCTAGTATATGCTAATTCAATTAATTTTATTTTGCTTTAGGGTTTTGATGCTGAACATTTTTTGAACAAAGTATTGGGCAGACTAAGACGTCTTGCTCTGAATAAAGACGACCGTAATTATATTGAGGGCACTATAAGCAGAGATTGCAGCAAGTCTGTAGAAGCTGCTATCTGGCTTACTAATGAAAGGGTTAGTTCTAATACTCCTAATATCTTTTATTAATCCATGTAAATTTCTGGCTAAATACATCAATTGCCCCCCTGAACTTGGCATGTCACCCTAAACTTTTAAAAGTTTCAACTTGGCTCCTGAACTTGGCAAAAGTACCATTTTTCCCATCAATGCCATGTTTCAGCTTTTGATTGGTTTGACTTTTCAAATATGTCATTTTTCTGATTTTTTTTAATTCCAATAGGAAGCTAACACGTGCTAATGATGGACAAATATGTGCACTTTTGCCAAGTTCGGAGGGTAAAATGGTTCACTTTTGCCAAGTTCAAGGGGCAAGTTGAACCTATTAAAAGTTTAGGGTGACATCTGGGTTTTTGTGCTAAGTTCGGGGGGCAAATGATGTATTTGGCCTAAATTTCTCGAAATAAGTATTTAATTTTATAGCATGTATGCACATAATAATTGGAATCTTAAGCTTGAGAGAATCATTAAGTGCAATTGCGTAATGGGTTCTCACTACTATGCCACCTTAGATGCTAGAGACAAAGATACTGGAGTTACCCGTACTTATCAAACTCAAGTAGGCCACGATCATTGGACCGGCAAGACAACTATTTTCAGGTTTCGATTAAAACCAAAGCACTACCTGGACCCATACAGTCAAGTTTAATTTACTGGTAATCTTAATTAATTTTTTTCTTGTTTGTGCATAAAACTAGATGAAATAATTGTTCTTCATGAGCTTGCTAACGGTTGTTATTGTTTTTCATGTTTTATAGTTTTGAAAAAGGGTTTATTGGTATATATAATATGTATGCTTAAGCTTTGTTATGGTGGAATTGAAATGAGATTATTTCTCTGCTCGAG
This sequence comes from Euphorbia pulcherrima, assembly GCA_947683365.1. Lineage (NCBI taxonomy): Eukaryota > Viridiplantae > Streptophyta > Magnoliopsida > Malpighiales > Euphorbiaceae > Euphorbia > Euphorbia pulcherrima. Next base: position 16,514,510 of record CANTUS010000013.1, on the reverse strand, counting down.
TTTGCTAAGTTTTTGGCAATTATTGATGTTTTATAGTTCGAACAAGGTTAAATTTTGTATTCGAATTTGGGCAAATAGTCTACAGTATTTATAGGTAGTTAGTTTTGTTCAAGCCTTACTTATAGTCTGTTTTTCAGACTTAATTTAAGTGGCTATATAAATGTACTTGTTGTGCTTGGATGTGGCAAGTTTAGAATGCTTAATTTTGTTTTCCTTTTGTGCATTTTTCTTTGAAGAATTCAATGAGAGGAAAAGAATTTTTATTATTCGATTGATCTTAGTTGCTAAATTACAGTGGTGATGGCTTTCATATAAGCTCTATTATAAGAGAAAGGAAGAAGAACCAAAAGAAAATTTCTAATAACAGAAAAGGAATTTCCTGACTATTCTGGTGCTAAGCTGGCAAAGCTGTTGTGGCAGTTAGATGAGTTATAATCAGCTGCTTTGTGGTGTATATGAGCTCTTGGTGTGGATGATTTATTAGTTTTACAACCCCCCTCACGATGGAAACATCTGAGATTTGATGAAGACCCATGTGTTTTAAGTAAGGAGCCATATGACTAAAACTCTTGCCCTTAGTGAATAAGTCTGCTAGTTGTTTTGAGGTGTGGACATAAGGAGTGTAAATAAAGCTAGAGTCAATAAGATCTCGCACAATGTGACAATCAATGTCAACATGTTTGATTTTATCATATGACACTAGATTTTTTCCAATTGCGATGGCAGCTTGGCTATCATAGTGGAGATAGATTGGTAAGGGAACTTGTATCTTGAAATCAGCTAACATGTAGCTCAACCACTTCAATTCACAGCAGGTAGTGGCCATGTTGCAATATTCAGCTTCAGCAAAAGATCTACTAACAGTCTGCTATTTTTAGTTTTCTAATAGATCAATGCAGAACCAAGGAAAATACAGTAGCCTATGAGGGATTTGCGCGTTATAGGACTTGTGCCCCAATCTGCATCACAGAAACTATACAAGGATTGTGAATTGTGAGCTTGATAATGCAAGCTCAAATGCATTGTGCCTTTAAGGTATTTAAGGATGTGTAATCCAGCTTCAAGGTGGTGTGCACATGGATTACTCATGTACTGACTCAGTTGTTGGGTGGAGAAAGAAAGATCAGGCCTAGTAAAATAGAGATAAAGAAGTCTTCCAATCAATCTTCTAAATCCCTCAGGATTAGGCAATAGGTCTCCTGCTGCATTTAAGTTGATTGTATCATTAACAAGACTGGAAGTAGGTTTGTAGTCAGTTAACCTTGCATCTTGAATGAGATCAGTAATGTACTTTATCTGTGAGAGACATATTCCTTAAGAAGTTTGATGAACTTCAGTACCAAGGAAATATTTTGCCACACCAAGATCCTTGATAGTGAACAATGAGTGTAATAAATTTTTGGCTTCTAATATGGCAGAAGTGGTTGATCCCATAAGCAATATATCATCTACATAGATTAGTAGAGCCAGGAAACCATGTAAGCCATCATCTTGTTTGAGAAATAAATAGTAGTCGTGCTTGGACCTAGTAAAACCAAACTCAAGAAACCTACTAGTCACCTCCTTGTGCCACTGTCTCCTTGCCTGCTTAAGGCCATATAGAGACTTAACTAGCTTGCAACTTAACCCTTACCTGCTTTGTCATACCCTTGAGGTGGTAGCATGTAAATTTCTTCATCAATGTGTCCATGCAGATAGGCATTATTGATGTTGATTTGGTGTACAGGCCAACCTTTTACTGCTCTAATCGAAAAGAGGAGCCTGATAGTGACTATTTTGGCTACAGGGCTAAAAGATTCAAAGAAATCTATTCCATGAACCCGGTTGAACCCTTTGGCTACCAATCTTGCCTTGTATCTCTCAATTTCCCCATCTGGTTTATACTTTATTCTATAAACTCATTTTAAGGCAATTGCCCTTTTATGGGGTGCAAATCTGTAATAGTCCATGTTCCATTTTCTTCTAAGGCCTTTAGTTCTTCTTGTATGGCCTTTATCCAAGCATGATTTTTTATTGCTTCATGATAAAACCGTGGTTCCTTGCTCTGGGTGATTTTACCCAAGAAGGCTGAATGCGCTTGTGAAGTGTTGAAGTTTGACATGACATAGTCTTGCATACAACTTGGCTTGTGAATGACTCTACCAGATCCACTAGGTGTGTTGGATTGTAAATCCTTTTGGGTTGCAGTTTCTTGGACCTAAATTTTTGCAGAGTTTTCTGGTTTATCATGAAATGGAAAAATAGTTTCATAGAATTCCACATCTCTAGACACAACTGTTTCATTTGTTTCCATATTAAACAACTTATAGCCTTTCTTCCCTGTTGCATATCCTAAGAAGACACTCTTGTATGCCCTAGACTCCAGTTTGGCTGGTTCATGTAGTATTTTATAATATCATAAAGCTCCAAACATATGAAACTTAGAATAGTCTGGCACTTTGTTGTGAAAAACCTCAAAAGGACTTTTCCAATTTGACACTTTAGTAGGAAAGGCATTAATGATATGTGCGGCTAACATAATAGCTTCTCCCCAAAAAATGTAGAGGGAGTTTAGATTGCAACTTTAGGGCTCTTGTGATCTCCATCAGATGCTTATGCTTCCTCTCAACTGTTCCATTTTACTGTGGGGAGTATGCACAAGTAGTTTGGTGGATAATACCCTTGTTTTGGAATAGAGTGAGACATTGCTGATTAATGAACTCCATCCAATTATTACTCCTCACAAATTTTACCCTTGCATTATAATGTGTGTCAATCATAGCCAAAAACACATTAATGGCATGTAGCACCTCTAATTTATGCTTCAATAGGATAATCCAGGTTGTTCTACTATAATCATCAACAATGGTGAGAAAGTATTTTGCTCCACTTAAGGTTACTATGCTATATGGGCCCCAAACATCCATGTGAAGTAATTCAAAAATAGCTGTGGATTTTATTGAACTTTTATGAAATACTGATCTGTGTTGTTTAGCACAAGGACAAATTTCACATAGATCAGAGGTCCCTTCAACTTTAATATCAGAAATGTGGCTCAATGCTTTGAAAGAGGCATGGCCAAGTTTTAAATGCCAAGTATCTACATAGCTATCTTTATTTATACTTTTTACATGTAAAGCAGAAGACTGTTTAAAGCCTATTGAACTTCAGCAAGCACTGTCGAAAGAATGATTATCCAGCAAGTAAAGACCATCTATTAACCATGCCACAGCTATGATTTGCTCAGATCTCAGGTCCTACAAATAGCAATGATCAGAACAAAAAACAACTCTAATTTTTTACTGTCTTACAAATTGACCAATGGATAACAGATTGTACTTGAAATCTGGCATGTAAAGGACATTTTCAACCTTTATTTTATCTTTCAAGGTTATCTTCCCAATTTTAGTCACCTTCTTAACTGAGCCATCAGGCAAAATTATTTCATGAGCCCCTTTGACATGCATTAATTCATCAAAGCTCCTAATATTTGAGCATATATGGGAGCTTGCTCCACTATCTAGAATCCATGTGGTTTTATCAGGGATATGAGAAAGTTTTGGATTCTCACAAAAAAATCCTATAAAAGCAGAGAAATCTATATCAGGAATGCTCATTGGTGTGTCCATAACCTGCTTCCCTTTCATCATCTTATAAACTTCTTGAATCATGAAGTTGAGGTTTTCTTGATCCTCCCTTCTTCCAGCTCTATCTCCATCATTGGATCTTCTCTCAACATACACCTCAGCTTGGTTAGCATGATTGCTAGTTTTGTAGATTGGAGCAGGGGCTTTGGCTTGAGGAGTGACTCTTGGTCCAGTCCACCAGTGAGGGTAGCCAACCAGTTAGAAACATTCATCTTTGGTGTGCCTGTATTCATGGCAATTAGTGCAAAATATCTTTGTTTTGTTTATTGAATTTTCCTCCTTTCGAGCTTTCTCCTTTATCTCTAGAGTAATTAGCAACATCTGAGTTTTTGTGATCTGTTGAAAAATTTGTGATTTCTACAAACTTCTCTGGTTTTGACTCATTTTGTTTCTCAGTCCTATTGATCATAGAAAAGGCCTTGTCAATGTTAGGAAGCGGATCCATAAGCAAGATCTAATCGCGAAGATGACTGAAGTCTTCATTTAGCCCCATTAGAAACTAGATGAGTTTATCTTCCTCCTCTTGGTCCACAATCCTCTTAAAGGCATCACAACTGCAAGTTCTTCCAACTCCACAGACATATTTTGGAAGAGGCCCTAATTGTAGTTTATTGAAATACATCATCACAGAGAGATTTTCTTGAGAGAACATACCAATTTCCTTTTTGATCTTGTAGGGAAGAGGTCCATTACAGTCCCTGAACCTGTGTTCAACAGCCTTCCAAAGATCATAAGCAAAACTTGTATAGGTGAATCCTTCGGCTAGATCTTTTGCCATTGTGTTGAGAATCCAAATAGTAACGAGACAATCATTCTTCTTCCATTTTCTGTACTCAATTGAATCTTCATCCTCAATATTGTTCTTCTCAATTGCATATCTCAGCTTATCTTTCACTGTAAGCGCGCGAATTAGAGAGTTCTTCCAAGCCAAGAAGTTGCAACTTCAATTCAATTGCGTTGTTAACAAGGTGAGGCATGGATTCTCTGTTGTATCCCTTTTATCTTCATACTCCATTCGACTCTCTCACTGGTCTCTTCTTCGTACGGATCGGCGGCAGCCTGAACTCTTTTGCCTCTCCCTTTTGTCATTGTTAAACTCTGATACCATGAAGAATTCAATGAGAGGAAAAGAATTTTTATTATTCGATTGATCTTAGTTGTTGAATTACAGTGGTGATGGCTTTTATATAAGCTCTGTTATAAGAGAAAGGAAGAAGCGCAAAAAGAAATTATCTAATAACAAAAAAGGAATTTACATAGGTTAATATGTAAAATAAAAGTATATCAAAGTGTTATCATAATAAAAGTTTTGTTTTCATTTTTAAAACAAGGTCTAAATTATATTTTTTTAATATTTTATTATATTATAATTCATTTTTTAGTTAAATTTTTATTTTTATATATTAATAAATAATAAAAAATACACAAGCTCGGTCAAGCCTTGCCTAGGCCCCGCCCAAGCCTTGTTCAGCTTCCGTCTAGGCCCTTGGAGGCTATGGTGGTCTGACTCGCGACTAGCGCTTTTTAAAACATTGCTTTAGACTATTATAATGACATATATTATATGGCAAATTTTAAAAAAGTACTTTATAGTTTCACTCATTTGCATAATGGTTTCAAATTTTTATTTTGCAAAATAAAGCATCTGATTTAAAAAAATTGACAAAAAGAGGATAAAAATTATATTTTTTTTAGAATATTAATGTTATAGAAAATATTTTAATCAATACAATATTCTCCTGATTTAAATTTATTATTTAAAAATTATACATTATAATTTAGTAAATTTCAAAGATTTTTTCATTTTTTATGATTTTTTAAAGTTTATCATCACATTTTAATTAAAAAAATATTTTCAATATTTAAAAAATTTCAGAAAATTACCATTGTATTTTTATTAATCAATCTACAAAATTTTAGACAAAAACAAAATTATTCATTATTTGAAAATAATTTAACATTGAAAATCCTCTTTTTGTCAATTTTTTTGAAACATAAACCCTATTTTGTAAAAAAAATCTGAGATCCCCTTTTGCAAATGAGTGAGATCACGTGATACTTTTTTAAAGTTTAACATATATTATATGCAAGTCTGATAATTTCGTTTGGTTCTGCACAACATACCCTTAGCTAGAGTAGACATGTCCGTTAGATAGGCTAGACCAAGTAAAACCGTCAACTCAAGCTATGCCCGACCTACACTTCACGACTTTAGACTCAGGCCGTGTTTAAGAGATGAGCCATAAATAATTTTCTTTTACATTTTTTGGGATAAATTAAAAAGAGTAAAGTTATTATTATTGTTATTATATATCCAAACCTTATTATTATTATTACTTAAATAATAATAAATAATAAAATATATTGTAAAATTTTAATATATTAAAACATAAACATTTAAAATAATTATTATATATAATATATAAATATTTAATTAAATATAATTATTTTTATTAGACTAAATTTATATATATATATATATAAATTAAGTCTGATTCATAAAAATTTAAATTTTAATTAATTCAAATCACATTTTGTAAAAATACGAGTATCTAAATCAAATCTATTTAAATGGATTTGAAGCTGGTCGTGCTCGTGAACAAGTATATAGGCATCCAAACAATTACTTTTGGATAATAATTTGTAAAAATTGAAAGCCACGTGTTTAAATTAAAAGAAGAAAGTGAGAATCCAGCCTGACAGCAAAGGTAAAGGATCCGGCCCATTATTGAACTAGTATATGTACAAATAGAGAAATCGGTTTTTAGATCTTGTTATTTTTAACTTGTCTGAATTAAAGTTAATTAAATTAAATTAAATTAAAATTATTTTAATATAAATTTATAATTATATAAAGTTAAATTAAATTATATTAAATTATAGTTCAAGGGAATAAAGTCCTCAGTGCTTGCCATCAATTTTATTTGGTGACAATGGATCTAGTTCTTCCCTATTGTCCTAATCGCTTAACGTCGGCCAAACACTAGGCTGAGGAGTCACCGGCGGCTAATGAATATGGTTTCCTTTCGAAGAAGCTTAAGGCTGAAGAGATACTGGCGGTCTTGGAAGCCGACCTGCCTTCTGATGTGAAATCTGAAGATGATTTCCGTTTGAGGAATCAGAACAATGAGCTTCCTCCGGCGGTCAATGAAGAGGATCTTGTTGAAGAATTACCGAATGCCTTTTCTGATGCTCCGAGTAACCTTAGAGCTGAAGATTTGTTTGAACTTGTTGTGGATGGTTTTATCTCTAATGAGCGGCAGAAGAAAAACTACGAGCTTCACGTCTAGGAGTTCACTAAAAGCGAGGTAACTATCTATCTATTTCGTTTGATTCCCACTGACCTAGATCATGTTCTTTTCAACTTCTGAAAGCTGAATTGAATTGAACTTATTTCAGTGTAAATTTATAATTTCGCATAGCTGAACTAAATTAAACTTAATTGAATTGAAGTCCAAGAGAACAGGGGCTTAATATCCTATATAGCTATATGCTAATTCAGTTAAGTTTTTTTGATTCAGGGTTTCAATCTTAAACATTTTTGCAACAAAATGTTTGGCGAACTCATGCCTCTTGCTCTGAATGAAGATGACCCCTTCTTCATTGACGATGATGTGTATAGAGATTGCAAGAAGTTTGTAGAAGCTGCTATCAATTATTATAATAGCAAGGTTAGTTACTTAATTCTTATATTTCAATATCTTTTAATTCATGTTAAGTTCATCCAAACAAGCATTTAATTTTTTTTTCAATTCATATATGCAAAAATATTGGGCCATTAATACGCAACATATTCAAAGAATGAATGTGGCGGAAATGAGGATGCTTAGGTGGATGAGTGGGCATACAAGGATGGATTGAATTAGAAATGAGTGCACATATTGAGGATAATATGAGAGAAGGATGACTAAGATGGTATAGACATGTGCTACGTAGACCAATAGATGCTCCAGTTAGAAAATGTGAGAACGTAAGGATAGAGAGTAAGGATAGAGGGGTAGGTAGATCTAAGATTACTTGGAGAGAAGCTATGTCTAAGGATATGCGCTTGCTAGATATGGACGAAAATTTGGCTTTTGATAGAGCTTCATAACATCGGAAGATCCATATAGCCGACTCCACCTAGCATGGGATTTAAGGCTTAGTTGATTGGTTGGTCGGTCATATATGCAGAACAAATGCAATCTTGAACTTCAGGAAATCATTAAGTGCTTTTATGCTTCTGGTACTGAATACCATACCACCTTTGATGCCAAAGACAAAGATATTGGAATTACCCGTACTTATCAAACTAAATTATACCGAGATCATGATACTGGCAAGACTACTATTATCAAGTTTAGGCTAAGACACCTCAACCAATATAGTGATGCTTAAGTTGCTGGTAATCCTAACTCTTTCTTTCATTTTTGTTTTGCATTATGGAATTAATTTATTGTTGATAAATGTTCTGTTTGACTTGCTAACTGTTGTGCTGATTGTTTTGCATGTTCTGTAGTTTCGGACAAGCCTTTCACTGGGATTTATTATGTTAAAATGTTATGTGGTGAACTTGAAATTGGCTGATTGTTGGATGAATGTTTTGTTTGAGTTTGTTAGGCTTTTGTGATTGTTTTGCTACTTCATGGTCTGGAACAGTGTTTGATTTCGTATTCAGGTCTACTTACTTTTTGGACTATGTACAAGATGTTGTTCGTAGACTATTATATATACTTTTGTATATACCATAGTTGTCGAATCGGAATTTGAATCGAGAATCAAAATCTAAGTTTTGTGAATCATGAATCGTGAATCAAATCGTAAGATTCGATTCAAGTTTATAAAATTATAAAAGCAAAACATTCAAAATGTTCAACTTAAAGATATTATTTAAATTTTACTCTAGATATGCAAGTTTAATATTAAAAAGATTGTGTAACCAATTACATAGGATTCAGATCTAATGCATATGTAAATCCTAATTAAAGTTTTAGTAAATGGTAATATATTTTTGTTTAGCTTTTATTTTTATATTTAGGGAAAAAAGCATTTGTAATGATATAGAATTTGTGAGTTATTAGCAATTAGATTTTATTATCCGCTTTACCTAAATTAGATACTAATTTTAAAGCAAAACATAGATGGGGCAATAGTTGCACCACGTGGCAGACATCAGCCCCCCGGAGTCAATAGTTGACATTGGTCGAGACTAATTTTAAAGCAAAACATAGATGGGGTAATAATTGAACCACTTAATCGCCGACATCATCGATCGGAGTCAATAGTTGACATTGGGTTCCTCGTTTGTGAGAGCAATTGATTTTCACTACCTTCTTTAAAATCTTTAATTTCATCATCTTTAAAATAATTTGCTTCTACCATGCATTAAATTATTATAGTTCATAAATCGCTCGAATGGTAAGATTTGGCCGATTCGCCACTGAATCGGTATTGAATCGTAAAATTTAAAGTGAATTTAGATTCACCTTATAGATTCGAATCGATTTGGATTTGAATAGAATCAAACTGTAAGATTATGATAACTATGATATATACAAATTATTAGCACATAAATATTGTTGTTTCAAAAAAACTCATAACGTAAGTTTTTTTTGGGAAAACAATCTCATCAATTTGTAAAATTTGGACTAAACTAAACGTACTCCTAAAAAAATTTAGAGCTATCTAGAATTGAATCTTTTAAACAAGAAAACCCACTTTAACAACAACAAACCTAAAAATTATAAAACAAAATTTCTATTGTTTGATTATTTTTAGGATATAGTATCAATGTGTTTTAGCTTCTTCACTATTTAGGTATTGGCCGATTAGAGGAATATATGTTTCCGCTTTTACCTATGATTTTGGTAAGAACTCTATTTTTTTGTCTCCTTAAAAAAGTCTGTTGTTTTTCACGTTATTCTAATCATGTTTATTCATACATATATTTAATAAAGTGTACCTTTGTATCTCGTTTGTTTGTTGGCCATTTCTAAGACAACTTCTCCCGTTTTCCCTATTGTTGGAAAGATTTAAAAATTAGAACTCTTTTTGTAAGGTAGGCCATTAACTCTCAAGAAACAAAAATAGACTTTTGTTACTGGTAGCTAGGTAGGACCGAAACAGATATTGGCAACATGAAAAGGGACAATGTGAAGCATCATTTCGGAAAAAATAAAATTGGGGTAAACAAGTGTCAGTTTTTAACACCGACTCCACCGACATAAAATATAAAAACGTCAGTGTATAAGAGTTTCCTTGCTACTTAAGGTTGATAGAAGTGTGTCACTCCATTTGCTGGAATAATTGGTAAAAGCTTAAACCAATCCTTCTTGAAATAAAGGAACAATACCTAAATGGCGAAAATGACAAGACAAATTGATTTTATTTTAAAAATAAAAGGTTAAAGTATCTGAAATTAGGTTTTTTTCCTTCTTTTATTTTGTTGTTGTTAAAGTTGGATTTGTGATGTACAAGTTTGGAAAAAAAGCGTCATACTTCTCATAGGACTTATGAGTTTATTTCACTTATATACAACTAACTAAGTTTTAAATCTCATGCTAGATAAGGTCAGTTATATGAATCTTCCGACGCCATAAAGCTCTATCAAAAGCTAAATATTCATTCATACCTAATAAAAGTATTACGAAGATTATTATAGCCAACTTCACCTAGCATAAAATTTAAGGCTTGATTGGTTGATAAGTTAACTCGTAAGTCCTATGAGAACTATGACTTTTTTTTCCAATATTGTACACCACAAATCCAATTGTAACAAAAAAAAATGGAACGAAAATATAATTTTAAATACCTTAAACCTTTTTTTAAAAAATAGTATCAATTTGAGTTAGCTTTTTCACCATTTAGGTACTGTTCCCTTATACCTAAAATGATTGGTTTAGGCTCTTACCAATGATATTAGCAAATGGAGTGCCGCACTTCTGCAAACCTTAGGTAGCACCGAAACTCCCAGCAGAAAATTTTTTCTATTTTTAGTTTTCTTTTAATTTTTTAAATTTTTTAATTTTTAATTTTCTAAATAGCTAGTTTCTATTTTTTATTTTTAAAAAATAATTAATATTATAGTTTAAATTTTACTTGTTGAAAAAATTGTAAGTATAATAAAAATATTACAAATTAAAATAAAACATCCATTTTATATATTTTAACTTTTTCAAATAAAATTTGCCTATAGGCTATAACAACAAAGAAAAATTATACCCCACCCGAATGTGAACTCGAATATGTGTCATCTAGAATCACAAATTCACGCTCGACACTAGGCCTTAACATTTGTCACTTTAAACTAATCAATCATAAAATGATAAAAATATTTGATTCGTCTATGTAGCGTTTAAATTATAAAAACTATTTTTTTTTATTTACGTTATAATAACTTTTGCCTTTAACACTCTAAAAGCTTGTTCTATCACATTATGCAAATAAAGATGAATGCTTCAAGTTCGTCAATGTGTAGTTCCTCCTAATTTACATGCTTATCCGAGAATCCTTCAATTGATATTTCTTACTATAATAAGGAGCTAAGAATCCAAAAACGTTAAAGTATGTTTAAGTTTTATTGATCGAAAAACAATATCGATTAATTTAAAATAAATTTATATAAATTAGATTACATTTAAAATAAATTTATAAATGGAAAAAATAAGCAATAAAAGTTACCAAGTAAATAAGAAAAATAACTAAATAAAAGTATTGCTTGTTTCAAAAATCTTTTTTTCTTTTGATATTGCTTCTAGGCCGAACTTTCTGTTTGTGTATTGACTTGTGTTTTGAAGGTTACGTTTTTCATTTTTATTAATAAAATGAGCCCTTCTAGTTTTAGTAAGGTTAGGTCTAGGGAAGGGTCACAATGACTCTCTTCTCTAGAATAACCTTATTATATATATATAAGAAAAAAATAAGTTAAATCAATAAAGTATTGTATTGGATACACAAATCGTGTGAACCGAGTTTGAAAAATTTCAAAAAATATGAAAAAAAAGTTTTCTGCTACAAAGCATAATTTAGAAAATTCTGGAAAGTCTTTTCTAGTTTTTTAATTTAAAAAATTCTGCAACTAAACAAAAGTTTTCATTTTTCAGTTTCATTGGAAAAATTTTCTGAAAAATAGGTCTAATTTTCTACAGCTAAACAAACCCTAGTGTTTTCACATTTCGTGTCGGTGTAAAAAACGACACTTGACATATTTATCCCCAAATTTCCACCTATATTTTTTTTATAGAAATGGTGTTTCATAGTGTCCTTATAGTTCACTTCTATATGGCTATAAATTTATTTTGAAGTTTAGTGAAATTTAACTTCTGAAAATCCAAGAAAATAGGGTTAAAGAATGCAATAAAATAGTAGAAATTAGAATCTGTTGGTGAAATTTAACTTCTGAAAATCCAAGAAAATAGGGTTAAAGAATGCAATAAAATAGTAGAAATTAGAATCTGTAGGTGAAATTTTGGTGAACAAGACACCCATAGAAGGTGATCGATTTTCAGTTGCAGCTGTTGGGGCTATGCTATAGGCTATAGCTGCTAGTGTGTTGGAGGAAAAAATCCCTCTCTAATTTGTTTTAATTAGAACCTACAAAAACAATGTCGTTTGTAGGTGACAATCAAAAATTAAAAAAACCATTAACCATTAATTAAATTCGTTACTACTAATTATGAGGAAAACAAACAGCCGCGAATACATTAAAGAGTTAAAAACCAATAAAAACTATGGAAAGTGGAAAATGTGCAAATTTATTAGAAAAAAGATGGCTCAGCAGGGCTGGCTATTAAGGGAGCAGGGCCAACGATTGTTTAGAGCCCCGAATTTTTCGGGGCCTTAAATTCAGTTGGGGTAAAGTATGAATATTTCAACAATTTAAATATATAAATGTACGTGAGAAGGAATGAAGCTAAATTTATTTGGCCAGTGGTAAGGGGTGCATGAACATGCTCTTTTGTTCTCGTGTTTGAACTTATGGGTCTGTTTAGTTATAGAAAATTGGACTAATATTTTAGAAAATTTTTTTAATGAAACTAAAAAATAAAAAATACTATTTAGTTACAGAATTTTTTAAATTAAAAAACTGGAAAAGACTTTTCAAAATTTTTTAAATTAAAGTTTTCAAACTCAATTCACACGACTTATGTATCCAATACAATACTTTATTGATTTAACTTTTTTTTCTTATATATATATATATAAATCATTCTTTATTAATATACTTTTAGTTTATTTTTTTTAATTGAAGATGGAGGCCAACTAGAAAAATAAGGTTATTCTAGAGAAGATGGTCATTGTGACCCTTCCCTAGACCTAACCTTACCAAAACTAGAAGGGCTCGTTTTATTAATAAAAATGAAAAACGTAACCTTCAAAACACAAGTCAATACACAAACCGAAAGTTCGACCTAGAAGCAATATCAAAAGAAAAAAAAATTTTGAAACAAGCAATACTTTTATTTAGTTATTTTTCTTATTTACTTGGTAACTTTTATTGATTAATTTTTTCATTTAATATGATCTAATTTATATAAATTTGTTTTAAATTAATCGATATTATTTTTCAACCAATAAAACTTAAACATACTTTAACATTTTTGAATTCTTAGATCCTTATTGTAGTAAGAAATATCAATTGAAGGGTTCTCGGGTAAGCATGTAAATTAGGAGAAACTACACATTGACGAACTTGAAGCATTCATCTTTATTTGCATAATGTGATAGAACAAGCTTTTAGACTGTTAAAGGCAAAAGTTATTATAACGTAGACAAAAAAATAGTTTTTATAATTTAAACGCTACATCGACGAATCAAATATTTTTTATTATTTATGATTGGTTAGTTTAAAGTGGCAAAGGTTAAGGCCTAGTAGTTGAGCATGAATTTGTGATCCTAGAGGACACAGATTCGAATCCACATTCGGGTGGAGTATAATTTTTCTTTGTTGTTATAGTCTATAGGCAAATTTTATTTGAAAAAGTTAAAATATATAAAATGGATGTTTTATTTTAATTTGTAATATTTTTATTATACTTATAATTTTTTCAACAAATAAAATTTAAATTATTATATTAATTATTTTTTAAAAATAAAAAATAGAAACTAACCATTTAAAATATTAAAAACTGAAAAATTTAAAAAATAAAAATAAAACTAAAAATAAAAAATAAAAAAATTTTTTTACAACTAAACAGACCCTACACGTGTTCCCATTTTTTCATTTCTCCCCTTTTTTACCCTTACATTAATACTTGTTTCATCCTTTTTTTTTATCTCTTTCCATTAATTTTTTTTCCTTTCCCCTTATTTTATCCATCAACCTTTTTCTTTAAAAATATTTTTATTTTCTTTTGAAGCCTTCAAATCTGTAATATAACCTTTAAGGCTCCCATTTCTTTGTGATTTCTCCCTCTTTTTCACCTTTGCAACATATTTTCATCCTTCTAATTTATCCATCTTTCCCTTACTTTTTCCATCTATCTTTTTTCTACTCAATCTTTAATATAATAATATTGTAAGATAATTATTATAAATGAGTTTATTACGATATGTTTTAAAAAATATATTATTTTTAAATGTGTTATCTCTCAAGAGCCTCTCCAAGTAAATAAGACTACAATAGCTATAAGTATTCATAAATTTATTGTCAATAATTTAATTATTTCAATATATATTTTAGATATTTGGATATTGTATTTTAATTAGAGCCTTTTTATCAACCAAATTTTAAAGCTATTGTATTTTTATAAATTTCAAAAATATCAATAATTAATAAATTTGAAAATGAAAATTTAGATAAAATGTATTGTGATGATTTGATTGAAATTTTCTTCGAAAAATTCTCGGACTACCAAATTTTTCAAATAATACTATTGTAATTGTAAAAAATTGTGTTAATCAAAGTATAAAATTTTGTTATTGTTTATTAGTAAAATATTAAATCTGCTTATGAAGTTTTTTTTAACATACTTCTATTTTACAAGGGCCTATATTTCATATTTTGCTCAGGGGCCCAGAAATTTCCGAGACGGCCCTGTGGCTCAGTGAGTGGTAAAATATACATTATTTAGAGCAAATCCAACTATTTCCTATTTTAGGGTAGGGAATGAATATAGGGAATGATTGAATCCAACCATTCCCTATATGGTATATCCATAGGAAACCTTATTTTAGGGGATGGATATTATATATTATTTGTTTTTACTTTTTTTAATTATTTTGTTGGTTGATTAGAATAAAAGTGATGTAAAAGTATTAATATAATAATAATAGAATAGAATATTATTATTTTTAGGAAAATGTAATATATGGAATGAAAATAGGGAAGATGGTTGGAGTAAAAATATTATAGATTCCCTAAAATAGAGTTTCGGGAATGAAAAATAGGGAATATGGTTGGACTTGCTCTTAGAGCAAGTCCAATAGTTCCCTATTTTGGGGAAATGCCAAAATGAGGAACACATATGGGGAATGGTCCCATATGATATTCCCCAAAATGGGGTTCCTCGCATATGGGGAATCCCCATTTTGGAGAGCCATTATTTTATTATTTTTTTTTTAGTTTTAATTTTTTTAATTATTTTGTTAGTTGAGTAGAATAGAAATGATGTAAAGATATTAATATAATAATAATAGAATATTATTATTTTTGAGAAATCTAATATAGGGAATGAAAAATAGGAAAGATAATTGAAGTAAAAATACTATAGATTCTCTAAAATGTAATTTAAAGAATGAAAAATGGAGAATGATTGAACTTATTTATTTATGGAACAAACTGTTTGATATAAGTTTTAAAATAGAAATTAATTAGTCTACGAGGACCAATTAAATATTTTTTAGGTGCCCATGTGCTAGAATATGCATAAATAACATTATTTTTTAAAAAAGATGCGGGGGGTTCGTGGATCCAACTTATTTGTATACAGAATTGTCAATGAAAATAAAATAGGGTAAATTTAAAAAATATATCCTATGTAGAATTATATATATAAAGATTAAAGTGATGTTGGAAAATTTTTTAATTTATTATGATTTTTTAAAGATATAATCAAGTTTTAATTAAAAAAATATTAATATCTCTCAAAAAATTCTAAGATTTATTAATAATGTGTATTATATTTTCATTAATTAAGCTGTAAAATTTCACTTTAAAATGGATAAAATTACTCTTTAAAATGTGGTTTTAAAATTTTAGAAATCCTCATTTTGCAAATTTTTGAAACCACAAGCACCCTTTTAAAAAAAATTATTTCACAAGCATCTTTTTGAAAAACTACCAAACCACATAGCTTATTTTTTAAGTTTACACAACCAAATATAATGTGTTAATATATTTTTCATATCAATAAGATATTAATTAAACTATTATATGTTAATTTACTGTTAAATAAGTTGAAAATTAACTTTATATATTAAATCATTTTCCTCCCTTCTTTTTGATGAGCAGGTTATCTATAAGTTGCAATACATATATACTTACCTTTTAAGTATGTTGAAATTCATTAACAAGCATAGGTTTTTCTCCAAAAGTTACTCTTTTGTCATATCTGTATAGTTTCTTTTTATGGTACTTTTTTTTGGCATTGTGACTTATTTAACTCTTTTTTTTAAAATTAATGCAATTAAGATTGTAATAAAGGTAAAGAGATGAGAATGAACCATAAGATGGAATGAGTTTTCACGTATTTGGCCTTTTTATATTGTAAACATCACAAAACTTTTACAATGAAAATATTTTATAATAACACATTCTTAAATGTAATCCAATCACTTGTTAATTAACCATCTCAATTGTGAAAAAGGTATATATGTGCAAATAAAACTTTTTAATCTACCGTTATCGCAATTTTCATACAATACAGCGGATGAGAGAGACATTGACACTCTTTGACAAAAAAAGATAGATAGAGGAGCTTTTCTATAATTTTTCGTGGTTCTTCTTTCCCATTGCTTTCCTTCTCTTCAAGCATTTTTTTCAGTAGTGCTTTTCTCTCTCGAACCCTTTCATATTCTCTTTAGCTCTCCGTCTCTCAAATTATGTTCTAACCATGAAAATGAAACCATAAATGTCTATCATATGAGTTGCGGAAAAAAAGGTCAATAGGTAACAATCTCTTCCATGTTTATTGGGAGTAAAAAGATGAAAAAGTCAGTTTAAAATGCTTAAAATATGAATGTTATAATGGGTTTTTTTGTCAACAAGAATCAGTTGCATTGAAGAGGAAATTCCAACGGGAGCAAATCTGGTAAGCATTTTCATATGAAGCAATACATATTAGAACAGCAATTTTAATTTCTAATTCTGTTTGTTAGTTTTGTGGGGGAAATTATATTAGGGTGTGAAATGGAAGACCCGTTTATGTAAATTTTGCTAGTTATACTCTTCTTCTTCGATTTCTGCCACCGCCTCTCTACAGAGGAGTTTACATCATCGGGAATTGGTGAATTTTGGTGAACAAGACAACTGTGGAAGGTCATCGATTTTCAGTTGCAGCTATGTTGTGGCTGCTAGGAAACCCCTCTCTAACTTGAAAAGAAGGAAATCAATTGGGAAAGAAGAACGATGAAAAATTAGAGGATAGCTTCTTTATCTCTCTTCTTTTGTCTAAGAGTGTCAATGTCTCTCTCATCCGCTCTAAGGTATGATGAGGCAAAGAATCCTCTTGTATGAGGTGGACCTTTAACAACTATGAATATATTATTTGTCTCTTGAACTTGGCACGAAATGTCAGATGCCATCCAAAATTTTTAAAAGCTTCAACTAGCGCCTTAAACTTGGTAAATGTGCACAAATTGACCCTCTCTAATTGCCACAATAAATAGATTATGAAAAATGATGTTAATTGCAATTTTACAACAGAAACAAAAAGGAATAACAACTTGCATAACACAAGCTAAAAAGTCAATAATTATGCAGAAGTTGTGTACCACATACATTATAGGTGTACACACATACTCACTTTGTCCAAAAAGTCTTCAATTTTAAGTGATAAATGTGTGTTTTAAACACATAATAAATAAAAAAAATGAGAAAAAGAAAATGAAACAAATGTATTACAGAAATCTGCCTCAAAAGTGGATTTGTATTTTATATATATGGACACACAAAAAGGTATAATCAGTATATAGCAACCTTTATTTACTGAGCTGTAACTTTATCCAAAAATAAGTTCTTAAATATAGGAAAAAAATCGTGTGTGTATTGTATTCCTTATGTAAAAAAAGCACGTATTCCCAATTTGGTGTCCTCTTTCATATTACTCATTCATTTTTTTAACATATTGTAAGTTTATAAGAGATATGATAAAAAGTAAGAAATTAAATTTAAAATAATAAAATAATAATAAAAATTACCACATTTCAAAAAATTTTCAAAAAATGAATTATAGGTATGAATGTTTTTTTTTCAATTCCCTGTTATGTTCTTCCTATGAGATTGTCCAGACTTTGGGATTGAAGCAAAATTGCCAGTGGGTCATAGCCATTTACATGGGTTTAGTTTGGTTGACAAACCCATCTTAATCTCAGTAAAATTCAGACACTCATTTTTTGCTACGATCGGCAAAGTGCTCGTTAAAATCCGTGAGTTTGGTATGAATAATAACTTTATTTATTATATATTTAATATTTAATAATTGTTTTGAAATTTATTAAATATGAAATATAAATAAAGATCCTCCGGCGTCTCCTCAGCCTTTGCTTTTTCCGAAAGGAAATCATTGCCGCCGCTGAAACCTCAGCCTTCTGCTTGGCCGGCGTTGAGCTCCGTGAACGATCTGGAAGAACTAGATCCATTATCAAGCAAACTGAATTGAAGGCAAACCCAAGGCAAACAAACACCACCACTCTTTCTATGTATACTGCTTTTATAATGAGCCGGATCCCTCTGTCTTTCCTATGTGAGGCTGGATTCTTACTTTCTTTTGTTCTATTAAATTTAAATATATGGTTTTCAAATTTTTTACAATTTATTATCCACATTTACTTGTTTGGATACCCCCTCAAGCGACACACGGCTCAACCGACCCACCCAAGCCAGATGTCCTTGGACAAACATGTACTTATTATGTTGTATTATCAGTTCATTGGATTCACTGAACATGGAAGATTGATGGTTGCAATATTCCAGCTTGTTGTGTCCTTTGATGTTATTTTGTGAATGGATTTAATTTTAATTTGTAGCAATATTCCAGCTTATTATGTCCTTTGATTTTGATAGCTTGTTAGCAGTCCAACAATTTTTTTGTGTCAACAATCTCATATTCTTTCTGATTTAAGTCAATTCAGATAATGGTGTGTTCATATGAATAATGCCACTCACGAAGGAAGACGGAAGGGTAAGGGTTTGTGTGGATTACGGAGATCTAAAAAAGGCTTCACCAAAAGATGATTTCCCCTGCCTCATATTAATGTTCTGATTGACAGTGCTACCAGAGCTGCGATGTGCTCATTTATGGATGGATTCTTAGGGTATAATTAGATTCTCTTGGACATAATTGACAAAGTCAAGACAACTTTCATCATATAATGGGGAGTCTTCTATTATCAAGTTATGCCGTTTGGTCTGAAGAACGCCAGAGCAACCTATCAGTGCACCGTTACCACTCTCTTACATGATATGATCGATAAGGAAGTTGAGGTCTACGTGGATGACATGTTGGTTAAGTGTTCCACCAAGGAAGAACACCTCGAGGTTTTGGATAAGTTTATGACTCACATTGAGAAGTACAACTTATACCTCAGCCCAAAGAAGTGTATATTAGGGGTTACATCAGGGAAGCTTCTGGGTCACATCATCAGTGAAAGTGGTATTAAAATAGACACCGACAAGATCAAAGCCATCAGAGATATGGCCACATTAAAGACAAAAAAAGAAGTGCGGTCCTTCCTTAGGTCTATTTAGTATGTCAGTCATTTTATCGCTCGTCTTACTACCGTCTGTGAGCCAATCTTCAAGCTGTTCATTCAATTGTATGGGATAAGGATTGTTAGATCACCTTTGATAGAATCAAATCCTACCCCCTTAACCATGATCGATATTGCGAAACCCATGTGGACTATATACTTTGATGGTGCCGCAAACAAATTCGGAGCGGGCTTCGGAGTTATCATCTTCACATCGAACAACGAGGTCATTCCTCTCTCTGAGCAGCTAGAGTTTCTGACTACCAACAACGGGGCTGAGTATGAGGGTTGTCTATTTAGCTTGGAAGCCCTTTTGCTTATATGGGGGCAAAACACATTTCTGTAATCAGAGATTTAACTCTGGCAATTCGTCAGGTTGTGGGGGATTGGGATATCAAGGAAGAATCGCTTCGCTAGTACATGGAGGTAGTTTGGGATTTATTTGTTAAATTTGAAACTTGCCTATTCCAACATGTCCCTCGTGATGAGAATCAGATACTTTTGGTTAACCATGATTGCTGATTGTGTTTCTGAGGCCAAGAAATGCCACCAATGTCAGATCTATGGCGATATCCAACATTTTCCACCTACCGAACTTCATAATTTATCTACTCCTTAGCCATTCTTGGCATGGGGGATAGATATAATCGGTGAGATTCGGCCGTCATCATCTAATGGTCACCATTTCATCATCGTCTTTGTGGATTATTTCTTGAAATGGGTGGAAGCCGAATTGTTCACTAGTATTACCACCAAGAAAATGGCCAAATTCATAGAAATTCATATCTTTGCTCAGTATGGTTTGCCTCACCACATCATGTCAGATAATGGGGCTTAGTTTCAAGGGGCAACCGATGATTTGAATGAGAAGTACGGAATTGAGCATCACAGATCTGCACCTTACAGTCCTCAACCCAACGGGGCAGTTAAAGCAGCTAATAAGTCTATTAAGAAGATCCTTTCTAAGACTATCATTGGTTATCGTGACTGGGCCGATAAGCTACCTTTCCCTCTTTGGGGGTACCGAACAAGCATCAGAACTCCTACGAGCCAGACACCTTTCTCCTTAGTTTACGGCATTGAAGTAGTCTCACCGGTCAAAATCGAGATAAAATCCTTATGAGTGGCACTCGAGTCCAAGTTAGAAGAGATCGAATGGATGAGAGGAGGGTTCAAACAGCTCAACACAATGGATGTACAATGTCTAAAAGCCTTGGACAATCTTTAGATATACCAGCAGCGCATGGTAAGAGCTTACAATAGCCGGGTCAAGCATCATAGATACCCTTTGAAATCCAGTGACTTAGTTTTGAAGCAAGTGAAGCTTACCAACACTGATCCAAGGGGGAAGTTTCGGCCGAACTGGGAAGGACCCTACGTGATCAAGAAAGTTCTCAGTAAAGGCAAAATAAAGATCATGGACATGGATGGTAACAAATTCACAAACCTTATCAATCAGGATCGGTTGAAGCGTTATCATATCTAAATCAAAAGAATAAAATCTAGAAAAGCAGCACGTGAATAAAATAAATAAAATAATCACCCGGCGAGTGGTCATCTACTACTCGGGCAAAAATTAGGGTATATCCGATATTCTATAAATCAGTCAGGTAAAAGTTAGGGTGCAATATCGACCCGCCAGACTGAAAACCCAAAAAGGGCGATCTAGGCAAAAATTAGGGTAAAAGTGAGCTATGAGAGTGTGTTCGATAGAAAATCTATTTAGGCTAGTCGACACCAAAGTTTAGGTCAATAGAAATGGTTATCATCATTATGTACTCAAGCTTAATTCATTTAATCGAAATGTCATTTTTACAGAACTCTTATGTTTGTGTGTAAATGAATATACTGGGCCCTAATGGCGAAATGTTGCAGATAGGTTGAGTTCGGGATACCATCCCATCAAATTCAAATATTCGCACAACAAAAGTAATAAATAACAATAACAAGAGGCATAAATTCCGATAGACTGAAAGTATCTAGGTCTATGCAAAAGCCGGAAAGTTTGCTGGATTAAAAACCCGAAAAGGGCAGTCCAAGTAAAAATTAGGACATAAAAAGCAATAATAATAAGTTTGATGGACCCAACACAATATTCAAGTCTATTCAAAAGTAAAGACATATAACGATAAAGATGGCATGATCATCATCAATCACTCTAAGGGACCTGTGCCCTCATCATCATCATCATCATCATCATCGTCATCATCATAGTTTGAGTAATAAACTCGAACCATCCTCTCCTCCACCGTCAAAGGATGAGGCTTAACTCCCCTCCGCTTGTCACTCCACCTAAGCCACGCAGCCTAGCTGTGAGTCGACGACCCTCGATCCCCCCGCCCGCAAGATAAGCTTTAATGCTCTTCGGCATGGGGCGGAGAAACAACGGGTGCAATGAAGCGAGCTAAGGGATGATCCTTATTTTAGCGTGATGAAAATGGATAATGGAAGCGATGTTGAAGTTAAAATTTAGGTTGGACAGTCAGCCCCTGGACAGTTCCCACTACATAGCCCTGATGGATGGTAGGGTGCAAGGATAAGGACACCCACAGGCATGCCTGGTATAGGGATTATCTGAGGCAGCTTTGTTGACACTAGTAATAAGATCTATTCCTGCATATTTAATTTAAGCATTTAGTTCGAAACTATATGGATAAAAGGAGAGATACTTACAGTGATTTGTTGTTATTTGTCAGCTCATCGCGGAGCCATAGAGGAGCATGCCATACTATGACGACATTAGAGAGATCCGGGGAGGAGCTGGTGGCCGATGTGGGGTAGATGGCTCCAGCTTCATGCTAGAGTGCCCCTAGAGCCTGGAGTGGTACTTTTAGGAGCGCATCTAGAGGTGGAGGACCAGCGTTACCCTATGGAGGAGAGTCCCGCCCGATGTGCCAGTGGGTATATTCTGGCCCTACCTTATGCCCACAAGAGATCAAGCGAGATACATGGACGGCAACCAGGAGAGAGTGTCCTCACTTGGACGAGACTACACTGCTCACCTCGATCGGCTTATTGCTGCTTATCAGAGATTGACCCTAGCTGACAAGCATGAGGATTTTGGAGATGACAGCATAGTGACAGAGGGTAGCGATGGGTATGGCGGGGATTATGACAATGATGATGAGCCCCCCTCGGATGGTGAGGGTGGTGGCATAGCCATGGATCAGGATGGCGAGCCTTTCGATGTTGAGGATCTCGCCGGTCTCGGAGTTTTCTTGCCCCGGTAGAAGAAGGTATAACTTAACTACCAAGGATGCATTTCGACTTTCTATTATCTCACTGCTTGACTGACATTTGACTTGCTCTTTTTCAGGTTTCCCGCAAGAAGAGGAGAGGGACTAGTGGCGCCGGCTGCAGTGGCCTAGGGGACACTTCACAGGGGCCACAGCTCCGGCCTGAGATGGCTTCCATGGAGATACCTCACGCTAGGGGGATTCCGCCCCACGAATTTATCTAGGGGATCTTGGGGAATGCCATGGAGCTAGAGTTATGGGTTTTGAGCTGGCTAGGGGTGCACGAGGTCAAGCACATTGAGGAGATTACCATACCCATTCTCTTCACTCCTCCCGATACCACACATGTAAGCACTTTTTTGATTATAATGTACTGCTGTTTGGCCGTGGTGATCAGTCTGATTTTATCTTTGACTTGCGGGTGATTGCCTTTGAGACCGAGCACATAGCCCGAGAATATTTTTCAATGAGGGACATGGTCTTAGCCCAGGATTCTATTTCTAGGGTAATTGATTTCTTTTGTTATTTCTTGCAAGAAACAAATACAATAACATGTATAAATATTATGAATGTATGCATGATGCATGATTCATCGGAGCTGATCATTTTTGCGGTTGCTGTTGTGCAGGCTTTTATTGCTATAGAGCAAGACTGGGTTTGGGCTAGCGAGGAGGGATGAGTGTGTGCTGAGTAGGAGCTGGCAGAGTATCAAGGCCAGATGGTGGAATATCAAGGCCAAATGGTGGAATATCAGGGCCAGATGGCATTCAAGAGAGCTCAGTATACGGAGGAGAGGGCATCGCATGCTCGGGATATGGCACGGATCAATGACCAGGTTCAAAGGCTGAGGATTTAGAGGGACAATCTTGAGGCCCAACTCAGGGTGCAAGAACGAGGTGCAGGTATGGATATGGGAGGAGATGGCCGGGGTTTCATGGCTGATGTAAGGCGATCATGATCCTCGGGATATACACATGGTGCTACGAGGACGAGGAAGATATCTTTCATGCGGTCTGCAGCTTGCCTTGAGTTTCCATCTGAGCCCTCATCATCTTGCACCCTTGCAGGGGACACTCTAGAGGGTGAGCGGAGCGAGGATGATGATGGGATAGGATACATCCGATCTAATTATGACGGGGAGGATTGACGGATGCTAGATTGATACACTTCTGCACTCTCTCGCTACCCTTCAGATACCTTATCTTTTCTTTTCTTGTTGTATTTTGGCATTCACCTGAGACATTAGGGATTTGATACTTTGGTTGCTTTATTTGGTTTGGCTGATGAGATTGCTCTCTTGCGTTGATTACTTTGGCTACTTTATTTATTCGCTAGATGGATACTAGGCGCGATAGATATTTGACCAGGGAAAAGAATGCACGGAAGTGCCTCGCGGTATAAGTGAAATGAGAATGCCCCTTGCGGAAGATTATCATTTTCCTACACACCCTCTTTCTTGCATAAATGATTATTGACTTGAGAGAATCAGAGACAGGTGGGAGCACGAAGTGAATTTCAAGGTTTAGGATGACAAACGGCTGGACGCTATCACTACCAATGAATTCTACCAAGGATGTTTTCGGAAGATTAGGATATTGTGGAATCAAGATGCTCAATTGCGGTCAAGAATTGAGCGGACACTAGCAGAGGACGAATTTGAGTCCTTCGAATCTAGTTGACCGGTGAAAATATTCATGCATTATGATGCTGACGGCAATAATGCAGATATATTGATGTGATCGATGGCAGTCGGCAATGTTTGTTCTAATTGTCTTAATTTTTGCATAGACCCAGACATTGTGTCGGGCCCATCAGACTTGTTCATTTTGCTTTTATGTCCTAAATTTTGCCTGGACTGCCCTT
This sequence comes from Euphorbia pulcherrima, assembly GCA_947683365.1. Lineage (NCBI taxonomy): Eukaryota > Viridiplantae > Streptophyta > Magnoliopsida > Malpighiales > Euphorbiaceae > Euphorbia > Euphorbia pulcherrima. Next base: position 16,489,897 of record CANTUS010000013.1, on the reverse strand, counting down.
TTCGGGTTTTCAATCCAGCGAACTTTCCCGATTTTTTGCATAGACCTTGATTCTTTTCAGTCTATCAGGATTTTTGCCTTTTATCTTTGCTTTTGCTTCTTTTGATGAATTGGGTTGACTGCACAGAACCCCACGTTCGACTTACTTGCAACATTTCACCTTTAGGGCCCAATAAATTCATTCAAGCACAAACATAAAGAATTCAGTAAAAGTGACATTTCCGTTAGTTGAATTAAGTTTGAGTACATGATGATGATAATCATTTCTATTGACCCAAACTCTAGTGCTGACTAGCCTATAAAGGTTTTCTAGCCAACATACTTTCTTAGCTCACTTTACCCTATTTTTTGCCTAGACTGCCATTTTTCGGATTTTCAGTCTAGCAAGTTATTCTTGCACCCTAACTTTTGCCTAACCAGTGTACGAAATACCGATCAACGGGGATACACCCTAATTTTTACCTAAGCAGTAGAGGACCACTCGTCGGGTGATTGATATATACTTTTTATTTGCCGCTTTTTTGGATTTGATTCTTTTGGTTAGCTACGATAACGCTTCGACCTGATTTGATTGATAGGGTTTACGAACTCATTACCACTGATAATCATGCCCCTTGGATCGAGCATATTCCTTAACACACGAATTCCTACCCAATCTGGTTGGAACTTCACCCTTGCTATGTTCTTTTGATATATCTGAAAACTGTTTAAGCTACTCAGGCTGTGCCTTAGTCCATGGGGGTCTCTTTGATGTTGGGTTCAATACAACTCTTGGTTTCAGTTGTCCCACTAGCTCGTGGGCAGTGCGGTGAAGATCTGCGGGGCTCGGACCTAAATTTTTGATCGATTAAGGGGTGCCCCTTGGGATTGAAACCCTAATAACTGGGATGATGTGATGGGGTAGGCTACACAGAGCAAGGACACATTTCTTAAGGAACTTGGCCATCTTCTCGACAGTAATGTTAGTGAAAAGGGTCGGCTTCCCCCTTGGCTGATGAGGGTTAAATCTTGCCGATCATATGCGTCCCCCTCGCTAAGAATGGCCAAGGAGGAGAGAAATAGGGAAGGTGTGGAGAGGTGGAAGAGATAGGGTATTAGGTAAAGGCAATGTTGCATGGGGGTGGGAAATTTGAGAATGGGTGGGCGAAGAAAAGATAAGCCACAATTCGATTGAAGATGATCCGACGATGCTCTTCCTCCATAATTGGCTGACACTTCTTTGATAGCTTGAAAATTGGTTTGCATAGAGCTGTGAGGCCATATTGGATCTATCCAAAGAAGGGCTAAGGTTCTTTTGCTATTTTAGGTGTGGAGTTGAGATGCGCGGGAATCCGATGACGAACCCTGGGTGCCTAGGAGGACTAGGTGAAAGCATTATCATGATCTTTAAGCACTCGTTATCTCTCATTTTCTTTCAAAGGTTAGGTCATTAAAAAGTGGTTACCATTTTAGATTATCATCTGTACTCAAACTTATTTCAGTTAAAGAAATGTGATGAATACTGAACACATTATGCCTGTGATAAAAATGAATGCATGGACCCATCAGGCAAAAAATCACACTGATAAGCAAAAAGAGAGAGTCTTTCATTAAATTAAAGTTCCTTAAAGGCATAATTGTTCACATCTAGATGCTAGAAAAAAGAAAATTACATAACAGATAGATAGGCATCCTCCACAGGCGAAGGGTCTTGAGTTGCGGTGCTGGTGTAGGTTTCATTGGCGCGTCGCCCAGGTTGAAATCTGAAACTTCCATGCGCTCAGCTAGTGACTTGTCTCCTTCATTCACTGGAGACCTCATGGGATTCTTGCCTTTGGAAAAGATGGCTCTAATGATATCTTACGGACCCTTAACTCCCTTTAGTGAGCCAAAAAGTGGAGGTGAATCCTGATGGTTAAATGCTTTTTCGGGCTTAACTATCTTTCCTTCCCTCACTAAACGGTAGACATCTTGAATCAACCTCTGACATTCATCAGTGAGGTGGCCTCTTTGTACATGATACGCATAAAAGTTATGCTTCTCCTCCTCCTGAGGGGGCCTATGCTCGCGAAGGCATCTGAGGAGGCCACACTCCCTTAAGGTGGCTAAGATTACACTGACGGGTAATTTCCATGGATTTATGACATTCTCTGGGTTATCTTTGGGAGCTACTACAACTGGTGCCTGAGCAATCATCCGATCCTGAGGCGATGATCCAAGATTCAAATTACTGGCTCACGAAAGCTTCTTCTTCACCTCGGCCCTCGATGGGACAACACGAGGTCCTTCACACTCTTTAAGATTTTCTTTTTGACTCTCTTTAGGGCTAACGAGTAGGAAATTATACAGTAGAGCCTCCATTTCGGGTGCCATGCTTGGGGATTGTACGACTTAGTCACTAGATGAATGAGGGGATCCAAACTAGAATGGTGAAGCAAGCGATGAGGGCTCGACTTGAGGGTTAACTTGTAGATTGGTATTGAAGGGATTTTGCCAGTAAGCAGCCCCTCTCAGAGCAATAATAAACTGAGGAGGAGTGGGAAGAAAGGACTTTGGAGGCATTTAAGGTAGAGACAGATTCTGATCTAGTTGGGATAGATTGGATCGGGGTTGGACAGGAGAAATTGACCGAGCAGGCTGGAACTAATCCGGGATTATTGGGGTTAACAAAAGCTGGCTAATACTGGTGTGAAAACTAGGCTTGAAGGTATGGTCTGGAGCTTGGGTTGGACAAGCAAATACGGGCGATTGAGACTGCATGATATCCCAACTAAATTGAAATGCGATAGGCAGAGGTTGAATAGGCTGCCGCACACACTGAATCGGTTGGACAAAAGACTGAGCTTGAAATGATGGAACCTGAACTGACCCATTTTGAGCGATATCTGGTTGTCCCCGAGCTTGAACACCAATCATCAAAATCCTTTGGACACTTCTTTTCTCTTCCAAAACTGCACGGACCGAATCTTGGATCTGCCCCTGAATTGTATCTCGGAATTCATCGGATTAGAGAAATACTGACAAAGCATTGGCAATCTTGGAACTCAAAGGAGACTGACCCTGTTCAGGCGGGAGGAAAGGAGGAGAAGAAGAACCCTCGGATGGAACCATCAATAGCAAAAAAAAATTGATTACATTAAGTAATACTAGCTAAACCAAATGGATTGATTTAATAGTTAGGCCCAATAATAAATTACGAGAAAAATAATAGTAGTAGAATAAAAGACACGCAGATTTTTAGGTGGAAACCACAAATGAATTAGGGAAAAACCACAGGATAAACTCCGAATAATTCTCCACTGTAAAATAATAGTAGGTATACCAAGAGATTATAAAATAGTGGCACACAAGTGTTTCCCAAAAACTCACTATTTTTTCTCTTACCCAACTCTTGGGAACCCTTTTCCTAATTCTCTCTGTATAGATTACATTTTTATCTGTGTTTCTTCTCTTACTCTGCCCATAAAATGAGCAAAACCTCCTCTATTTATAGGAGATATAAAACGGCCCAATTGTGCATAGTAATTTTACTGTGCACTTTTTGAAAAACTCTTCTGCCGACATGCCTCCAGCCTCTTTGTTTGAATTACTTGCAGCCTCTTTTATCTTCTTTTTCTTTTTTTTTAATTAATTCAGTGGATCTCACAATAAGGAGGGACACCACTCAACAAATCTTCCCCTCCCGACTACATTGTGGGACTCTCCATCCCGATTGCTTCAACGCACTAGTCGAACTTTTCTTTTGGTATGACCTTCGTTAGCATATCAACAATATTGTTGTTGGTATGAATCTTTTGCAACTTGAACTAGTTTTCTTCAATGGCAAGTCTGAGCCAATGATACCTTACATCAATATATTTCGTTCGTGCATGATACATAGTATTCTTGCTCAAGTCTAATGCACTTTGACTATCACAATAAACTATGTATTCTTCTTGCTGCACACCCAATTCGGTAAAGAATTACTTTAACCAAAGCATTTCCTTTCCTGCTTCCGCTGCTGCAACGTACTCTGCTTCCGTTGTTGATAATGAAACACGCTTTTGTAACCGTGACTATCATGAAATAGCTCCCCCTGAGAATGTAAATAAGTAACCCGATGTAGATTTTCTTTCATCTAGGTCACCAGCCATAGCTGCATCTGTGTAGCCAATAAGTGTAGATTTTCCAACTCGAAAAGTTAAACATAACTTTGAAGTTCCTCTCAAGTATCTGAAGATCCATTTTACTACTTCCCAATGTGTCTTCTGGGGATTTGACTAGAATCTACTCACAACTCCAACTGCATGAGCGATGTCTGGTCTCGTACACACCATTGCATACATCAAACTGCCGACCGCTGATAAATATGGAACATTTGACATATCTTCTTTATTTTTCTCTGTTGAAGGGTAGGTTTCTTACTCAACTTGAAATGAGCGGCAAGTGGAGTTTTAACTGGTTTAGCATTTTTCATATTGAATCTTTCTAGTACTCGTTCAATATTTTTTTTGTGATAACCACAGCCTGTTGGACCTTCAATCTCGGGTAATCTCCATTCTAAGAATCTGCCTTGCCGGTCCCAAATCCTTTATGTCAAACACCTTAGAAAAATCACACTTCAACTTACTAATCATTTTGGCATCTGGTCCAACGATTAGCATATCATCAACATATAAGAGAAGAATGATAAATTTTCCATCGGGGAATTTCTGAACATATACACATGGATCAGCTTCTGTCCTCTTGTATCTTTAATTCACCATGAAGGAATCAAACTTGTTATACCATTGTTGTGGGGCTTGTTTCAACCCATACAAACTTTTCTTTAAGCGATAAACCATGTCCTCCTTTCCCTTGACCTTGAAGCCTTCTGGTTGTTCCATATAAATTTCTTCTTCTAAATCCCCATGCAAGAATATAGTCTTTACATCAAGCTGTTCTAACTTAAGGTTCAAGCTAGCTACAAGACCTAGCACAACTCGAATGGAACTCATTTTCACAACTGGTGAAAAAATCTCATCAAAGTCGATACCTTTCTTTTGAGTAAAGCCTTTGACAACCAATCGAGCTTTGTGTCTTACTAGGTTGCCATCATCTTTCTTCAGCTTGTACACCCATTTGTTCATGAGTGTTCTCTTCCCTTTAGGAAGTTTCACCAGCTTGTACGTTTCATTCTTCTTCAAAGAATTCATCTCCTCCTGCATGGCCTTCATCCAGTAATCTTTATCTTTACAAGATTGCACATCTTGGAAGCTTTTAGGCTCCCCCTCATTAGTGATCAAAATATAATCAGAATTGGAGTATTTTGTAGATGGATGGCGTTCTCTTATTGACCTCCTTAATTGAGGTTCTTCTTCTGGTAGAATGGGGTTCTGTGGCTCCCCCTACTCAATACCCTCTTCATTCGTATCTTCATCTACAATCGTATCTTGATCCCTCACAACTAGCTCTTCTTCTCCATTTTGTTCTGATTGATGCATTCCTTTTTTGTGGCATCATCTGATAGAATGCTCTCTGGTGTAATATCGATAACACCGTCACTTTTAGATCTTTCACCGATGATATCATTCTCATAAAATACAACATCTCGGCTCCGTACAATTTTCTTTTTCACCAGATCCCATAATCTGTAGCTAAACTCTTCATCTCCATAACCGATAAAAGTGCAAGGAACTGATTTATCATCAAGCTTTAGCCTTTGCTCTTTAGGAACATGGATAAGTGCCTTGCAGCCAAATACCCTCAAGTGAGAGTATGAGATATTTCTACCTGTCCAAACCCTCTTTGGAATATCAAAATCTAAAGGTGCTAAAGGTAGTCGGTTGATAAGGTAGACAACAATATTGATAGCTTCTCCCCAAAATGACTTAGGTAAGTTAGCCATTTTGAGAATGAATCTAACTCTTTCAACAATGGTGCGATTCATTCGTTCAGCAACGCCATTGTGTTGAGGTGTACCAAGAACTGTCTTTTCATGCCTGATACCATGTTGACTATAGTAATCCTTGAACTCCTTAGAGATATACTCACCGCCATTATCTGTGCGCAAACACTTCAATAGCACTCTTGTCTCCCTTTCCACCATTGCATGGAATGGTTGAAAGTGCTTGAATACTTGATCCTTTGTGCGCAGCAAATAAATCCATGTCTTCCTTGAGAAATCATCAATGAAGGTAAGAAAGTATCTTCTTCCTCCAATGGATTCTGTATCCATGGGACCACAAACGTTAGAGTGTACCAACTCTAACTTATTATTTCTCCTTCTAGAGCTTTTCTGGAATGAAACTCTATGTTGCTTCCCAAATAAACAGTGATCACAGGGGTTAAATTTTCCTTTGGCTAATAAGATGAGGGACTTCTTAACCAGTATATTCAACCCTTTCTCACTAACATGCGTCAGTCGCCTATGCCACAAATTTGGTGAAGCATCATCTCCAGCTGCATTCAGCTGACCCGCACATATTGTTGCATGCATTTTGTATAGCGAGCAACACAATCTTCCTTTAGCCACCACCAATGATCCTTTGGTGAGTTTCCAATTTCCATCGCATGTATGATTGTGATAACCTTCCTTGTCCAATACACTAATAGACAACAAGTTCAACCAAAGATCTGGAATGTGTCGCACATTTCTAAGTGTTAATGTGGATCCGACACTTGTCTCCATGCAGATATCGCCGATTCCCATCATTTACAAGGCACTATTATTTCCTAATTTAATAGTACCATAGTTGCCAACTTTATAGGTTGAGAAGTATGCCCTTTTTAGAACACAGTGGTATGAGGCACCAGAATCTACAATCCACTCGATATCTGCATCTCCAACATGACAACAATCTGCATCATGAGATACTAAAGCCATCTCTCCATCTTCTATTGTGACTATAGCATATGTGTTTCTATCATGACTTCGGTTTGCATTCTCTTGTTTAAAGAAACGACAGTTCCTTTTGAGATGACCCTGCTTTCCACAGTGGTAGCATGACCTCTTCTCCCGGGACTTGGATCTATCTTTCAATTTTCCATTCCCACGACCTCTACTCTCGCTTTGACCCCTATTCTCTATGACAAGGGCTTGTGAACTGGTACTGGCAACGTCCCTTCTACGAAGCTCTTCATTAAGTAGCCTATTCTTTACCATAGACATTGTTACCACACCATTTGGAGCTGAGTTACTCAATGATACGATAAGAGTATCCCAGTTATCTGGTAGAGTTCCCATCAAAAGACATGCTTGCATCTCATCATCCAAGGACATACCCGTGACTGCTAATTCCCTTACGAACCCTTCAAAGTCGTTCAGGTGTTGTGTGATTGATCGTCCCTCTGTCAGTTTCAAGTTCATGACTTTGCGAATCATGAACACTTTTCCTTGAGCATTTTTAGCCTCGTACAGATCCTCTAGCTTCTTCTAGAGAACTTTGGGATTTATTTCGTTCCTCACGTGGTTCTACAGGCTAGCATCTATCCATTGGCGTATTGTACTCAATGTCTGCTTCTTCAACTTTATCCACTGCTGTTCTTTCATATTCTTCGGCTTTGCGTCATCACCCTCAATTGGATCATACAAATCTTTGCAATTGAGGTAGTCATCCATTCTAGATTTCCACATTGAATAATTTGTATCCATTAATTTGATCATTACACCATCGTTCGCCATGTCAAAACTTTAAAAATGGCAAAATTTCACTATTCATGAATTTTATTTTTCATGTGAATAGTACCGTATGCGTGAATAGTGTCGTATACTCAAATAGTAACTATATATAGGAATAGTAACAGTGTACCTCTGCCGTATACTTAAATAATAACTATAGGAATACTATTTATAAAATTGATCAAATATAAATAGTATTATTCAAGTTACTATTTTACTATTCACTCAAATTGCATTTCTGAGATGGTTTTTTGAACCGATTGTGCCATCGGATTCGCTGTAATTTTCTCGTCATCGTGATATATTTATTTTTGAAAAATATATCCATGGATTCTATTGACAAAACAACCTTCGGCTCTGGTACCACTCGTTAAACCCAATAATAAATTACGAGAAAAATAATAGCAATAGAATAAAAGACACAGATTTTTACGTGAAAACCCAAAATAAATTAGGGAAAAACCACGGGGACAAACTTCGAATAATTCTCCACTATAAAATAATAGTAGGCATACCAAGAGATTACAAAATAGTGGCACACAAGTGTTTCCCAAAACCTCACTATTTTCTCTCTTACCCAGCTCTTACGAACCCTTTTCCTAAGCCTCTCTGTATAGATTACATTTTATCTGTGATTCTTCTCTTGCTCTGTCTATAAAATGAGCAAAACCTCCTCTATTTATAGGAGATTTAAAATGGCCGAATTATACACAGTAATTTTACTGTATACTTTTTAAAAAACTCCTCTACCAACATGCCTCCGACCTCTTTATTTAAATTACTAGAGGCCTCTATTTTTTTCTTTTTCTTTTTTTTATTAATTGAGTAATCCCACATTAAAGAGGGACACCACCCAACATTATATTTATCAGCATATTTGTTTCTACCTAATTTTCTACAATAATTGTATTCAATAATTTGTTATTGCTCAATATTGGATTAAAGTGCTTAGTCAATACTTATTTTTTAGATTTTTTTAATAAAATTTGTTTCATTGGGTTTACAATAATAATAAAGAAAAATCTTATCCCACATCACTTATATTTGAACTCAAACCTATTACCTATAAAATCATAGCTTTCAAGGCTTAATTATTAGACTAAACCTTTATTCAAATAACTTCTATAAAAAAAATTAGATATATTATTACAGTCTTTTAATGTCTTCGTTCTAGGACTTTTATATTGAGCATCCGATATTTTGTCTCCTTATGACTCATTAATGTACTGATGTGTTAAAAGTAAGGGTACAAAATGCCTGTATAATTCTCTATCCAACTAATGATAAGTCATTCTTAATTTATTACCAAGAATTTTCAAGCTAAACTGTTAAATCCTTACCATTTTTTAAAATTTGTCTAATATATTTAGAAACTATAGAATTAAAATATATGGAATTTTTCATAATTTGATTAGTTATTTGAGTTAAATTCAGTAGTTTCTTATAGGAGATTCATGTATAAGTCATCTCACCATTTTACTGTAATAATACATCAATAACATCTTTAATTTGTCTTAAAATTTTATTGCCTCTCTGAATTTTAGAAGTGTACTCACAATTACCTCAACTTTTAAAAAATGCACCCCTTTGCTACTTGGATGCCACATGCCAGCTTCTAGTTGATTTGACTACTCAAATATATTATTTTTCAAGATTTTCCCTCAGCAATAAAAAGCTAACACGTGATATTTAGAAAGTAAAGTGATATACTTTTTAAAAGTTGAGGTAGCTGTAGGAGTATTTTTAAAATTCAGAGAAATAACAAAATTTTAGGAATAAATTAAGGATGTGTTAATGCATTAGACCCAATAAAAATTGCTTAAACTGCAAAAAAAAAATGACCGAAGTTTTCAATAATATTTTGTTGACCCTTGTTATTAATTGGATCAAATATGTTGTATCCATTTAATTTTCCTATTCATTGTTTAAAACATGCGGTAGTTTTCAGGAAAAAAACTGAAAATATAGTTGGAATAAATTGTTTAACTAAATTTTGAATGCAAAAAATTGGAAAAGAACGCGAACCATTTAATCTTTAGTGATTGGCAGTATACCTGATTGTCATTGGATTGATTGGATTGAATTTATCGGATTTTTTATTAAAAATATTAATTCAAGTCTTGACCTAAGTTTATGAATTAAAATAAATTATAATTTTTATATAAATATGTCTAAATTTATATTTAATTATATTTTTTAATAAAATTTTTATATTTATAAAGCTAAAAATTTAATAGGTTAAAATATGAAAATTAATAAAAATTATTAGAGATAATATAAAAATATAAAATAAATATATATTTTTTATTCTTCGAAGCAAACTTGGATAGTTATATAAAAATCAAATTCAATTCATAGAACTTTAAACTTTTACAGATTAAAATTTCAGCTAGACTTTATAATAAAATAAATATCCAAACCCAATCCATTTAACCGAACCTAAATCAGATACCCTAGATAACCTCGCCCATAAATAAGTCTAATGGGCATGTGTATATAAAATTCCAAACAAGTAATTTTGGATAATAAATTGTAAAAATAAAAATTTGAAAGTGACAAGTTTAAATTAAAAAGAAGAAAGTGAGAATCCAGCCTATGACAGCAAGGCCCATTATTTGACTACTATATAAACAAAGAGAGCCCTCTGTTTTCACTTTTTAGGGTGTGCCTTCGATTTTGTGTGGTGACTGGTGACAGTGGATCTAGTTCTTCCCTATCGTCCTAATCGCTCAACGCCGGCCAAACACCAGGCTGAGGAGTCACCGGCGGCAAACGAATATGATTCCCTTTCGAAAAAGCTTAAGGTTGAAGAGATACTGGCGGCCATGGAAGCTGATCTGCCTTCTGATGTGAAATCCGCGAAAATACCGGCGGCCGATGGAGGCGATCTGAAATCCGAAGATGATTTACTTTTGGAGAATCAGAAGGCACTGGCGGTAGTGGAAGACGATCTGTCTTCTGATGAGGATGAGGATGAGTGGAGTTCTCAATTTGAACTGGATTCACCGGAGGAAACTCCAAACGAAGAACACATCATTGAAGAAGAACCGAATGCCTATTCTGAATCTCTGAAAAGACAGTTCAGACCTATAGATTTTTCAGATCCTGTGTATGAAGGGGTTTTCTCTGATGAGGAAGAGAAGATAAACTGCAGGCTTTACTACGAAGAGTATTTTAAAAGCGAGGTAGATTTCGATCTCAATTTATTTCAACTAACGTCGATGCGAGCTAGTATATGCTAATTCAATTAATTTAATTTGCCTAAGGGTTTTGATGTTGAACATTTTTCGAACAAAGTATTGGGCGGACTGAGACGTCTCGCTCTGAATAAAGACGACCGTAATTACATTGAGGGCACTATAACCAGAGATTGCAGCAAGTCTGTAGAAGCTGCTATCAGGTATACTAATCGAAGGGTTATCTTTTATTAATTTCTTGAAACAAGCATTTAATTTTATGATTTGTATACGCAGAACCATTGTTAGGCATTGGGGGTAATGTTGTTGTTGTTGTTGTATACGCAGAACCATTGGAATCTTAAGCTTGAGAAAATCATTAAGTGCAATTGTGAAATGGGTTCTCGCTACTATGCCACCTTTGATGCTACAGATAATGGAGTTACCCGTACTTATCAAACTCAAGTAGTCCGCAATCATTGGACCGGCAAGACTACTATTTTCAGGTTTCGATTAAAACCAGAGCACTACCTGGACCCATACAGTCAAGTTTAAGTTGCTGGTAATCTCTTAATTCGTTTTTTTCTTGTTTGTGCATAAAACTAGATGAATAAGCTATAATTGTTCTGCTTGAGCTTGCTAAGTAGCCTAAGTTATTGTTCTTCACGCTTTATGGTTTTGGAAAAATGGTTTATTGGTATATATATTGTATGCTTAATCTTTGTTTCTGCATGAATGTTCTTCTTGAGTTTGCAAAAGTTTTTGGCATTTGTTATGATGTTTATTAGGGGTGAGCAAATGTCGGTTCGGTCCAAAAACCGAACCGAACCGAAACCCGAATTAGTAAAAATATAAGAACCGAACCCGAACCGAATATAGTTTGGTTCGGTGTAAACCGAACCGAATATAATTCGGTTCGGATTCGATTCGGTTATGATATAACCGAATTGCTCAAACTCTATAATTTATAAAATAATTTGTAATTTATTTTTTCGTTTTAGGGTTATATGATAGAGACTTAAAGTAATTTCATCGTGATATGTGTTAAATTTGATACTATTTAGATTTTGCAATTTATATTTACAACAATAAATATAAGTATTGACACATAAAAAATATTAATTTAAATAGTATGACATGCACATAATGAATTATTGAATGAGTCATATTCCTAAAGTTGTAAAGTAAAACAATTCTTTCCAAATTATGATTATTTAAGTTAAAATCTTATATTTGTTATTATTGTTTACTAATTAGTGTGTTGTATATCGTCAATATTGATTAGGATATTAGATATAATATGAATATATATTAAAATATAATATTTATTAATTTATTTAGTTCGGTTCGGTTTTATTTCGGTTTTTGTGGCAAAAACCAAAACCGAACCGAAACCCGAATTTTAAGAATTTTAAAAACCGAAACCGAACCGAAATAAATTTGGTTCAGTTCAGTTCGGTTATTTTTACTCGGTTTCGGTTTGGGTTTCGGTTCCGGTTCGGTTCTGTACACCCCTAATGTTTATAGTTTGGAACAAGGTTAAATTATGTATTTGGGTTTGGACAAATAGTCTACAACATATATATATATATATATATATATATATATATATATATATATATATATATAGTTTTTCCGGGGTGTTAAAGACAGTCGGAAATTACTTATTACGGTAGGTAGAAAAGACACTTTTACCCCCTACTTAAAAACTGAAAGAAGATGACAAATTTGGCACGGGCGTTTCCTAGAAACGCCCACGCCACTACAGAGGTGTTCTCGGAAACGCCTCTGCAGTACATAGGCATTGGTGGTGGCATTTTATGGAGGAAACGGCCCTCTAATGGCGGGGGCGTTTCTGAAAAACGCCCCTGCTTTATTATTTATTGTTTAAATTTTTTTAAATTTTTGTTTGTTAATTTTATCTATTTAGAGTTTAGGGAATAAAATTTGACAAAACATAAATAATAAAAAAGAACAAAGGAACATAAATAATATTATTCGATGGAATATTAGTACAAATCGTTTACTGATTATGACTAACTATAGAATTCCATATGAAATTTAAAATAATATTATTCGATGACATGAAATTGAGATTGAAATTGGTTTGTGGATGGTTATGGATGTTGTTACATCGACTGTCTTTAGCAATCCAGTTTATGGATGTTTTAAGGGTGATTTAAGTAAGGTAAATTTGTCTTTTACACCGAGTATTTTTTTACTGTGTTTTAACAACACCCCCTTCTAATCTGTTTTTCATTGTTTAATTTGAATGGCTACCGGCTGGATAATTGTACTTGTTGTGCTTGGACGTGGTGTTTTATGATAAATCTCAAAATGAATCCTGTAAAATATTTTATTTTTGTTGGTTTGAAAATAAGCTCTGAAATCCCCTGCCTCGGCCTCCTTTCTTCAGTGTTAGAATATTATTGCTCTGTTCTGCAGTCATCTTTAAGATTGTTTCCAAATAAATTTTGCTGCTGGAGAAGTGTGTTTATTGTTAATTATTTTTACATGTTTGTTCTTAGTTAGAGGTGGTGGGCTCCTATGTTATGTGGACTTTGGAGTGGAGACTATTGTTCTAGTTTACTCTAGTCTAGACTAATATGATATCTACTACTACTGTTCTAATATGACATAATACATTTGCTCTAAAAGTTGTTTTGGTAGCAAAAATTATTTTTTATATGCCGTTTGCTAGTCAAAACTTGTTGATTATTATTAAGCATTATCTTACACTCCCTTGACATTTTGGCTTTTTTTTATTTTTTCAAAAGTTTGACGTTTTGGAATTTCAATACATTTTTTATCATATTTTTTCCTAATTTACACTTATATTGATTAGAATGGAGATAATTGATTATGAGTAATAATTAAGAAGAAAGAAAATTTTTATATAAATTAATTATTTTAATAGTGTAATAAATATTTTATTGGTTTTGATTATTTTGGAAGCGAAATAATGACTTCTCTTTTCTTCTTCTTCACATTGAGGGACCTTGTGTGTCCATTTTTTTTCTCATGTATTGTGTTGTTAGATGTTAATTATTTTTGCCTAGTGACTTGTGAATAATGACAGTCATGCATTTATGAACCAAAATCAAATCAATAGTTAACTACAGAAAAACGAAAATAGTAACCAAAATTGAAATTTCTGAGTTTGAACGTATGTATTATGTTAAGTTTAATAGCAGTTTTCTGAGTTTAATACCAATTTCATCAACTCTCACCACAAATGCGGTTGGTATATTAATGTGACTCCCTGCAGCTTTCTGCTCGTCTGCATGACTCACAAGTTTGCTTAAGAGTAAATATGGCCAAGGGCTGTCGGCTTGGGAGGCTCTCTATAGGATATTTTTGGATGAACTAATTAGATAATAAATCCGACTCGAGCTCGAAGTTACTTAAATAATACAAGAAATGAATTTGATGATTTCAGGTTTCTGTATCGGAAATGGAAATGGGAAGTGTGTAGGAGTTTCCGTGCTTCATAACTTGTCAAGGCGCCAGGGGTCGCACTGAAAATTAATTTATGGTGATAAGTATGCATCAATGCAAAATTCTCCATTCATTTTTCAGTTGCTTTTGTTTATATGTTTATTTTATTTTGTTTGCAGAATGGTACAATGGAGGACAATCAAGTAATTTCAACACGACCTTCCATATATAGAGCTCTTCAAATGTAACTGTGATTTTTGTTTCACACCAACCACACTGAAGAATGTGAACCCCAATTCCAATTATACATTTTAACTAGAAAAACTCCCAATCCAATTCAGCACAACTCAGAGAAAAAGAATGTAACACTGAGATTGACGACAGTGACAAAGAACTAAATGGAGAACATCCATACTTAATCAAACTGGATATAGTATAATAAGTACATTGGATTGTATCTATCATAAGCATGTCAATATAGTCTGACCATCACTGTCAAAAGTATATCATGTAATAACTATCAAATATGTATCTGTTGAAATTCTATTTTATCAAAAACGGATAACAACAACTCTCTTGCTTAAAACAAAACAATCGAACATGGAAAATCTGCTTTTAATCTATTGTGTTAAATTAATTAATAGTGCATTTAGTTTTGAGAATTTGGAGTTTTACCTGTTTTTTAGAATTTTTGGATCCCCGGAACCAACCGATAAATTGATTCTGCAGGTAACCCCTCACTTTCCAAAATTTTCACAGCTTTCTTGAAGTTACTAGCAGAATCAGACTCACTGTTAACAGAGTCAACAAGAAACTGAGGTGATAAAGCTAGCCTTTCTGGTTCGGGTTTGTCTATGTTGTAACAGCCTTCGGCGGTCTCTGCAAGACCTGGGCCCCAGCAGATATCTGGGCATGAAGAGTAAATAATATATTCATATGTAAGTCAAAATCAGAGCATGATGTTAACAAACGTTTTGCTTGTAATGCTGATTAATTTCCTGCTCTATTATATGCTCAAAAGGAATATGAGATACACATGTATTACTTGTCTTTATATGCCTGATACCCGAAATTATAAAGCTGCCATACAAGTTCTCCTAAGAAAAAAAGAAATTAAGCATATTAGTTCGAATACATTATTTAATAACACAAGAATTCACTATAAGATATAAGATATTGTTACTTTTCATCTGTTCTCAGCTTCTAGAGCTTGAGCAGCTTTGTCGGCTTTTTCTTGATTTTATATCATGAGATGAAATCAGGCTTTAATGTAAATCAAAGTAAAATAAGCAGTTGCAAGAAAAATAATGAAACAAAAGACTCAGGGAAAAGGGAAGAAATCTGAGAAATAAGCATGAGCAATGACTACACATAAATTACTAGCAGAGTTGATGTTAGCATATACTTAAAGGAACGGGAAAGTGAGGAAAGACATACTGCGAATTGGCACCTCTTGGCACAGTTTTATTATGAAGCTTTTATGCCTATTTATAGGCTACAACTAAATCTGATATTATTAAAATACAAATACAAATTCAAGTACAAATTCTTATATAATCTTCCATCTAAACTAAACAATCTAATTTAATAAAAGATAAATAATCAAAATCTAACAGTTGATAGTACTCCTTTTCTTTCTTTTCCAGACTCTTCCCCAGCTCGTTACAGAACTGATGAATTCCAAAATTTGAAATTTAAAGTCAGCAGAGTTATGTTTTATATTTCTTCTATCCTCTAAATTGGCATGTCCGCGTTTTTCAGTTGACTAGAATCCTGTGCTACTTCCAATATCATTGTGTGGTGCAACTGGTTCATGAATTTTCATAGTTAGAAGTGTCTCCCCATGATTTCGTGTTTGAATCCCTATCAGTAGCCCGGTACTTCAGATTCAGCACTAACAAAAAACTCCAGGTGACATTCGTGTCTTCTCACCAAAAGCAAAAAATGTAACATGATAAGGTTCTAAGGCTACGCTAACGCCACAGAAAGGTTGATCCATAGAAAGTTTAAAAATCTTGGAGCTCCAACAATTTCCCGAAAGTCCAACCAATATACACACAAAATCCAATTCATCCTGTGTAAGTTCCTTAAATGTGGTCATAGTATTGGTCTTCAAATAAGCATATTCAACCGTAGCAACAAATATGAGGCACTTGGATAGGCATTATGAAATAGCCCACAAGCAAAAACTCTAACTATTAACCGCTCTATCAAGTCAATCTTACAGAGATTAAACTCTCTCTCTCTCTCTCTCTCTCTCTCTCTCTCTCTCTCTCTCTCTCTCTCTCTCTCTCTCTCTCTCTCTCATTTGTGACCTTAATTGATTCCAAAGCACCAGTTCCTGAGGCATAAACAACATGATCATCGATAACCAAAAGTTTAAAGCCATAAGGATCTTGCACAACAGCCCATTTCTCAAATTCCAATCAAATGCAACACACCCAAAGCACAGGGGAAGAAGAGAAGGAATCTGAGGGATAAACCATGAGCAATGATTACACATATGAGCTGCTTAGAACATTAGATGTTCTATTTCAATGCGTTTCTTGACACATGAGTAGAAATAGACATTTGGTTAAAAATTTATTGAATATTCTATTCAATGTTTCTAATCTCTAGCATATCAAATTCAGAACATCTTCAACAATTAGACTATCAAATAGAAAGACACGTCACCTATTTATTAATATTTTACCTCAAATTAAGTCTTTTTGCTATTATTTTAATAGCCACATCACCTATTGAGCATTGTTTTTTAAAACATGTCTAGTCCTATAACCAATAATCTACTACTAACAGCCTAACAGACATCGTTTCATTAAAACAAAAAAGAACTTATTAAGCTAATTACCGTTAACTATTAATTGAAGTTAAATCGTAGCTCAGAACCATAACAAAAATATACTCAAAACTTTTCACAAATATGGAAATAAGAATGGTTGAAATCTTGAATTAAAGAAAGTAAAAGCGAGGAGAAACTTAAGGATTCTATTTTTCCATACTCGTGATGTGCTAGTTTAGCCATTTGTTTAGAGGGCTTTCTTTTTGGCGACATTTGTTTAGAGTGCTTAAACTGTATAAAACATACATAAAAAATCAATAGGTCATATAATTAGTCACGATGAACATAACTAAAAAACAGACACATTCTCAAACTGTTTGGCTATGATTTCCATATCACTTACAAGAAAAATGTAATAATGCCCAGCCCAATTTTGTAATTAGTTTAAATATAAAATTAATACTCTAACTAATGTTTTATATATCCCTAATTCTTTAGTTAATTTCAATTCAAAATCTTCATTTTATACTTAATTTAATTTATAGGTAAATAATTGTGGTCTCCCTGTTACACTACTGCCTCCCTAAATTTTTATAAAACAATTTAAACCTCCTTATATTTTGCTTCCATCCAGCTAAAACCTCCTGAGGTTAGTTTTTTTAATTTTTCCATCTAAAAAGCCTTTGTATTGACAAAATAGCCCTTTTGCCTTTATTTTTATCCATTTACTTTCCCTTCACAATATTTTAGTATAAAATATGGGTGTTTCTTGCTTTCCCCATCTTTCATTTTACTTTCTTTTATGATATACTCGATGCTAACATTAATAAAGTGTTATTTCTCGACTTATAAAAAAGAAAAAGTTCACGGTGAAGAAAAATTAATTAAAAAATTTATTATTATCTCTAGTTGAAAAGTAAATTTTAATACTCCAAATCCAATACTACCATAACGGAAGCTAAATACATTTTGCATATTGAAAATTTGATGGACTTAGGCAATACTTGATTCGGTTTGGCACGGTTTTGGATATAGTGAATAAATTAATGAAGTTATTGTTCCCTAATAGCGTAATTAGTATCTAGGAAATTCACTTCACACATTGTGAGTGAGATGACGTCTTATTATAGTAGGGATTACGCAATTAATTACAAAATATGCTAGCTCATTTGGCAAATACATGGGCAAGTCTTATAGGAAATTAACTAGTTAATTAGGCAAATACATGAACAAGTAATACACTAACATTCCCTACATAGAAAAAACTCATGTAGTCAGAAATGAAGGAGGGGAAAAGCAAGAAACACCCATATTTTAGATGAACATTGCGTGAAAAAAGGTAAATGAATAAAAAATAATATAAAAGGGTAATTTTGTTAATATAAAGGCTATTTGGATGGAAAAATTAAAAAATTTAATATAAGGAAGTCTTAGGCTCTATTCTTTTCAACATATTCAGATAATACTGAACTGAACTGAACTGATAAGTACTTTGTTGAACCAAGAACGAGTTTGGACTGACTCAGTGGCTGACTCAGTAGTGCTTAAGTTTTGATCATAACAGTTAAGTTAAGAATGAGTTAATTAAATCAATAATGATATTAAAGTAAATAGTCTATGGTTGTTTGAGGAGTTAGTAAATTCAAGGGTAGAATTTTGAGTCTCCGCTGACCTAGCTATTTGGTTTAACTCTGAGTTGTTCTGGGCTGAGTATCTACTTTAGTCGTTGACTAAGTAATATTCACTCAGCGCTTTATATTTAGATTTTGTTTCAGCTGCGTGCTTTACGATACATTATTTCACTGAGTTACTTTATGTTTGTCAAAGCTACTGACTTTACCACTTAAGGTAAAAAGAGATCTTTGCTTTTAGTATTGCTTTTTGCAGGACATTAATGAGACAAAGAAAAAAAGAATTAATGCCTTGACAAGACCCAGTCTAATGAAGAAAATGACAAAGTCTTCCATAATCAAGCTGCAAAAAATCATTTGCCAATTTGCGCAATTCTGCAGATCAACAACATAGTATCGCACTCTCTGCCAAATGTTAGATTACTAGAGGGAATGGGAAGATGACACGTAGCAAGTCAGCGTGAGTTCTCTCTAACGGAAGACTGGCATCAAACGACAAAGGATTCAAATTGAAGCTCGAATCTCAATCTAACGATTGATTTTCTATCTCACAACGGTGTGATTCTATCTCTCAATGGATTGATTTGAAGAAGCAACAGGTGAATAGATGAGCTGTCAATTTTAGAAGATGCCAAAGTAAGTTCAACGGCTACTTTCTCAATCTAACTATAAAAGGAGCAAGAAGGCAAGCGTTAGAATTTGGTGATTACACCTGAATTTCTCAGAAGCTAAAACTCTGCCAAATTTACAAGCTTTAAAGAAGTTCAAGCAAAAAAGCAACTACTCAGCGAGAATCTGCTTTAGAACAAGAGAGAATAGAATAGATCATAGAATTATAATATCTGATTATTGTAACTGGATTAAAGTTTTTATAAGTTGAATCCAGCTCTTGTTTAGACTCTTTGAGTTGCTAATAAAAGAGGACATTCTACTCTGCGGGTGAGCGATTGCAGTTTGGAGGGTATTTACTTTAATTGGGGATTTTGTGAAAGGCTTCTCCGCCTAGGGTAAAGGAGTTGAGATTAGTGGATTAACGCCGAGGCACTCTCTCGGGATAGATGTAAGCACAGGTTGGCGAACCAGTATAAAAATCTTTGTGTCCTTTACTTTGAAGCATTTCTAGAATTTCACTCAGCCAGCTGACCTCACTCAACTGAGCTCTTAATTATCGCGAAAAAGTTTTATAAATTTTTTGAGTGAGTCATTCACCACCTCTAACTTATTGAGTGTACGCATAGGGACCAATAAGTGGTATTGGAGCGGTTCTCAATTCAAAGATTTCACAATCTTGAGACAAAGACCATGGCATACAAAGGAGGAGAATCCAGTGGAAGAGTCCAACAATATATTCTGCCAGAATGCATGTCAATCACTAGGCCTCTTATGTTCAGTGGAGAGCATTATACCTATTGGAAGAACAGGATGAAGAATTTTATCCAGTCTCAAAATATGCATGCTTGGATGGCTATTATTGAAGGAATATATGTTCCCACCATAGTGAAGAATGGAGTAAAAGTAGAAAATTTCTCTGATGAATGGGACAGTCAGGACTTAGTCAGACTGAAGGAAAGTGCAGCTGTATCAACTATCTTTATTGTGCTCTTGATGCAACTGAGTTTAATCGTGTCTCTGGATGCAAAACTGCCAAAGAGATATGGAAGAAGTTAGAAGTAACTTATGAAGGTACTAACAAGGTAAAGGAGTCCAAGATCAATATCCTTATGAGGGATTATGAATGATTTCATATGAAACCTAAGGAGGATATTTCCCACATGAACACTAGGTTCATGAATATAGTTAGTGAGCTGAAGAGACTTGTCAAGACCTTCACAGAAGAGGACACTATCAAGAAGATCTTGAGAAGTTTGACTCAGGAATGGGAAGCAAAGAAGAGTGCTATTGAAGAAGCTCATGATTTAAAGACTTATAAGTTTGATGAGCTGAGTGGAACTGTTGGTCCCTATGCGTACACTTACTGAGTCAGAGGGGGGTGAATGACTCACTCAAGAACTTATAAAACTTTTTCGCGATAATAAATTGCTCCACTGAGTGAGGTCAGCTGGCTGAGTGCAATAACTAGAAAATGTGAATAAGTAAAGAACACAGAGATTTTATACTGGTTCAACAACTTGTGCTTACATCCAGTCCTAAGAGAGTGTCTCGGCTTTAATCCACTAATCTCAACTCCTTTACCCTAGGCAGAGAAGCCTTTCACAAATTCCCTAATTATAGTAAGTACCCTCCAAACTGCAATCGCTCACCCGCTGACTAGAATACCCTTTTCTATCAGCAACTTTCAAAGAGTCTAAATAAGAGCTGGACTCAACTTATAGAATCGTAGATCCAGTTACAAATGATCTAATATTACAATTGATTGATCTAATCTATTCTCTCTTATTCTAAAGCAGATTCTAGCTGAGTTGAGCTTTCTTGGTTGAATTCTTTTAAAGCTTGTAAATTGACAGAGTCTTTGCTTCTAGGAAATTTAGGTGTAATCACCAAGTTCTAACGCTTGCCTTCTTGCTCCTCTTATAGATGGATTGAGAAAGTAGCCGTTGAACTTACTTTGGCATCTTATGAAATTGACAGCTCAGTTATTCACCCGTTTCTTCTTCAAATCAATCCGTTAAGAGATAGAATTGCACCATTGTGAAATACATTTCAATCCATTAGATTGAAACTCGAGCTCTAATTTGAATTCTTTGTCGTTTGATGCCAGTCTTCCATTAGAGAGAACTCACACTGACTTGCCACGTGTCTTCATCCTATTCTCTCTAGTATTCTGACAAGTTGTAGAGTGTGCGATACATGGTTGGTAGATCTGCAGAATAACCCAAAGTGGTAATTGACTTATTGGAGCTTTGCATTAGAAGACTTTGTCATTTTCTTCATAATCCTGTGTCTTGTCAAGGCATTAATTCTTTTTGTCTTTGTCTCATTAATGTTCCTACAAAAAGCAACACGAAAACCAAAGATACCTTTTTACCTTAAAAGGTAAGGTTAGCAGCATTGATAGACATAAAGTAACTCAACTGAAAAGATAAAACGTAAAGCACATAGCTGAAAAAAAATCTAAATATCAAGCACTGAGTGAATATTACTAAGTCGGCGACTAAGTAGATACTCAGCTCAGAAACCACTCAGAGTTTAAACTAAATAGCTAGGTCAGCAGAGACTTGAAATTCTACCCTCGAATTTACTAACTCCCTTACAACCACAGACTACTTATTTTAACATCATTATTGATTTAATTATCTCATTCTTAACTTAATTGTTATGATCAAAACTTAAGCATAACTGAGTCATCCACTGAGTCAGTCCAAACTCGTGCTTCGTTCAACAGGAACCTTACTGACTCATGAGATGTCTTCAAAGCAATATGAAGATGAGTCTAAGAAGCATAAGCACAAGGAAAGAGAGAGCTCTAGCAAAGCTGTAGTTCTGAGAGATGATGATGAAGAAGATTCCTCTGATGAAGAATATCCAGAGGACAGAAAGGAAGAAATTGCGATGATGACCTAGAATTTTAAAAGGTTCTTGGGGAAAGACAAAAACTTCTAGAAGTTCAGAAATATAGGAAAGTACAAGAAAGGAGCAGATGAAAAACCACCAAAGGAGTTCAACAAAGAGCATAACAAAGATATCAAATGCTTTGAATGTGGTGAGAAAGGGCATATTCAGTCTAGTTATCCTAAAGCTAAGAAGGACAAGTTAAAAGAAGAAAAAGAATAAGAAGCCCTTGCTGCTACCTAGAGTGACTCTAAACAAGAGTCATTATTCTCAGATGAAGAGGCACAAGATTCCGCTAATGTGTGTCTCATGGCTAAGGATGATTTACCCAAGTCAGAGTCAGCCGACCAACCAACTACTTCCCCTGCCAATCAATCACCTGACTAGAGCAGAGACAAAGGAAACCACACTGAGGTAAATTTTGAACCCCCTTTGTCTTCAGATGAGCTTGCCAATGTTATTAATGTGACTAACAAGTTGACTAAATACATCAAAGTACTCCAGAGTAGGTGTGATGATCTAGAAGATGTCAATTCTTCTACCTCACTTGACATCTTATACCTAATGGAAAAAGCTGAGTACCAAAATGGATATAATAACAAAATCACTAAGAAATTGGACGATCTAGCTGCTAAATTAACAGCTTTGAAAAAGGTACGGGTCCCTCCTCAACCTAGCAGGAATACTTAGAGTAACTGCACTCACCACTCTGAGAAGGTTTCTCAAAAGAGTAAAGTGAGCAGACCTAATCCTAAGGCCTCTTGTAGTTTTTATGGAAATCTAGGACATGCAACAATCATGTAGGCACAAAAATGGTTACTATAATGAGTATGATTGGTCAATGATGACGACCACTAACAAGGGAGGACCCAGCCAGAAAAAGGCATGGGTACCTAAGAAAACTTAATTGTTTTCCAGGTGAGCCTGAGATCCACTGATGATAGAAGAATGAGGAATTTGGATAGTGGATGCTTAAGGCATATGACAGGTGATGAAAATCAATTCATAACATTGGAGAGAAAAAGGAATAGAAGTGTCAGTTTTAGAGACAACAGAAAGGGGAAGATTGTTGGCAATGGCACAGTGGGAGTCAAGCCTTCATTTGATAATGTTTCTCTTGTGAAAGGCCTAAAGTTCAACTTGCTAAGTGTTGCTTAGCTGTGTGACAAAGGCAAGAAAGTGGTGTTTGACTCAGCGGGCTGCTCAATCATTGATGGTAACTCTGAGCAAACTATTCTTTATGCTCCTAGAATCAATAATGTTTATATGTTTGATTAATCCCTGGCTCCAATGATATATGCTTAGTTTCTAAGGAGGAAAATTCATGGCTATAGCACAGAAGGTTATGACATATCAATATGACCAATCTATCCAAATTAGCCAGAAATAAACTTGTTGAGGGTTTACCCAATCTAGCCTTTGAAAAAGATAGACTCTACTCAGCATGCCAACTTGGAAAACAATTTAGGAAGACCTTTAAATCTTTAGCTGATATATCTTCTTCTTGTCCCCTTGATCTTCTAGACATGAATTTGTTTGGGCCTGTTGTGCCAGCAAGTTTTGGTGGAATGAAATACACCCTTGTGGTTGTAGATGATCTGACCAGGTTCACTTGGATTTTCTTGATAGCAAGAAAATATAAAACATTTGAATTATTCTCTAGGTTGGCTACTCGAATCATGAATGAAAAAGACCTTAAAATCAATAGAATCCGCAGTGACCATGCAAGAGAGTTTGAAAACAACAATTTGAGGAATTCTGTTCTAAGCATAGTATTGACCATAATTTTTCTGCCCCTTATACACCTCAACAGAATGGGGTTATTGAGAGAAAGAATCGCACTATTGTGGAGATGGGTTATTCTATGCTGAGTGATAATAATCTGCCAAAGTATTTCTATGGAGAGGCTGTTAACAGAGCTTGTTACATTCTAAACAGGGTTTTAATTCACCCAGTTTTGAATGAAACTCCTTATAAACTTTAGAAGGGGTGCAAGCCTAAGGCTCAAGGCCCTTGGTTGTAAATGCTTTATATTAAACACAAAAGACTAATTGGCTAAATTTAATCCTAAGGCTGATGAAGGAATCTTTCTGGGTTACTCAACACATAGTAGGGCATACTGAGTGTATGTCAAGAGGACTGGCATCTTAGAGGAGTCCATGCATATAGATTTCGATCAAACTAATAATGCACTTAGAGAAGCCAGTGATGATGAAAGGGAAAAGGAATAAGTATGCAGATCAGTCAGTCAGCCCTCTATTATTCCTGATCCAATACCAGAAAAAGAAGATTATGAAGTTGACTTGGACCAATCAATCAACTTTGGTGATGATGTGGATACTCAACCAATGACAGTAGCTTAGCTAGCTGATCCTAATCTACCAAAAGAAGTCAAAGCAAGGAGAGATCACCCAGTTGAGAATATTCTTGACAGTGTGCAAAATCTAGTGCTGACTAGAGGTCAGCTAAATAGGATAATAAGTCATTTAACATTTGTCTCATTGATTGAACCAAAGAAGTTTGAAGATGTTAAGTTTGATAACAACTGGATGATTGTAATGGAACAAGAACTAGACGAATTTCGAAGAAATGAAGTTTGGGATTTGGTGGAGAAACCCAAAGGCAAGTCAATCATTGGCACCAAATGAGTTTTCAAGAATAAACTAGACGAAACTGGTAATGTTGTCAGAAATAAGGCCAGACTAGTTGCTCAAGGCTACAATCAATAAGAAGGCATTGACTATAGAGAAACCTTTGCACCAGTAGCAAGACTTGAAGCTATATGAATTCTCTTTGCTTTTACATCTCATATAAACTTCAAGCTGTTTAAGATGGATGTTAAGAGTGCATTTCTCAATGGTTATATTCAAGAGGAAGTCTATGTCAGACAGCTCCCAGGCTTTGAAAATCCAAAATATCCACTTCATGTCTTTAAGCTGAAGAAGGCTCTATATGGACTGAAATAGGCTCCAAGAGCCTGGTATGAGAGACTGACTAACTTTTCAATTAGGAAAGGTTATGTCAGAGGAAAAGTAGATACAACTCTGTTTATCAAGAAGAAGCATCAAGATGTGTTGCTAGTCCAAATCTATGTGAATGAAATCATTTTTGGAGCAACTAATGAAAAGCTATGCAAAGAGTTTAGCCAACAGATGAAGAAAGAGTTTGAATTGTCAATGATGGGAGAGCTTAATTTCTTTCTTGGTTTGAAAATCAAGCAAGGTGGTGATAGGTTCTTCATCAACCAAGCTAAGTATGCCAAGGAAGTACTTTAGACGTTTGACATGGATAAAGCCAAGCCAATGTCAACACCCATGGCCACTGATATAATTCTGAGTAAAGATGAGGAAGGTAAACCTGTAGAGAGTAAGCTCTACAAAGGTATTATTGGTTCTCTACTTTACGTTACTGCTAGTAGGCCAGACATTCAATATGTTATATGTTATTGTGCAAGATATCAAGCTGACCCCAGAGAATCTCAGTTAGCTTCCGTTAAGAGAATTCTCGGGTATTTTCTAGGTTTCATTGATGTAGGTTTACTGTATCCAAGTAATGCAGAGTTCACTTTGAGAGGATACATAGATGCTGGCTATAGAAGAGACAGACTTGAAAGGAAAAGAGCCATAGGAGATTGTCAGTTCCTTGGTGATTGTCTAGTAACATGGTATAGCAAGAAGCAGACTTCTATGGCTCTTAGTATAGCTAAGACTGAGTATATGGCTACAGGAAGTTATGTTGCATAACTGCTATGGATCAAGCAGCAACTGGAGGATTATAGTATAAAGTCTAAGTTTCTTGAAGTCATGTGTGACAATAAGAGTGCAATTGACCTATCCAAGAATCCGGTTCAACATGGCAAGATGAAGTATGTCAATATTAGAGATCACTTCATAAGGGATTATGTGCTATAAGGAGAAGTCATGCTCACCTACATTCCTACTGAAGAACAGTGAGCTGATATATTAACAAAGCCTATTAGAAAGGATCAATTCAACACTCTGAGACAGCTGATCGGAATGTCCAATCCAATTTGTAGAAATACAGTTCACTCTGACCAATTCTGAAGCTGACTAAATTAGGGCACACTCTGAGCTTCTGCGGATTAGGTTAAGTATTTCTTTTTGGCTCTTGAATGTTGGACACATCATTAATTGTCATCGGTTATCTTTCAAATTTAAACTTGATGGAAACGGTAGCAATTTATGAAATGATCCATATTCAATTGCAATTATCCCGTATTTCTCGCTTTCATTAATCCTATGGTATACTCTGTGCAATCTCACTGTTAAATCTTATGACCATGGATTGTGAGTCATACACGTAGCTCTGCAGGAATTAGCAAAGAGTTTTTGCCTATTTAAGGAGAATTTTATAAAGAGGAAAGGTTACTTTACCAAAATTCTTTTCTGCAAATTTCTTCTCAAAATCCCAAAAACTCTCTAATCTTCTTCAAAGTAATTTCAATGGCGAGTTCATTAGGAAGATCAGCAGAAACCAGTACTGGGAATCCTTTTTTCGTGAGAAATAAAAAGGATACGTGCTGGATTACAACTCAATACCATATAGCGAAAGTGGCAATTGGAATCAACAAGAGAGAAAACCTATCCATCCCCTCTGGAACCAAGTATATCCCTACCAAATAGTGTTTCATGGAGGAGACTGAAGTAGAGCCACTAGCAGCTATAGATATGCTCAGTTTTTCAAGCGATGAAAGATTTGGGAAGTACATGCGCCAACATCACTTACGAGGGTTTTTTGAAATGCCCAATGGTTGTTATGAACAAGTAGTGTTGAGATTCTTTCATGGAATTCATTTAGTTGAAGGACAGAAAGATCTCTTTGTTACTACTATGATGGGGATAAAAGTTTATGTCACTCCTAAACTGATTGCTAGGTTGCTAGGGATGCGCGAGAGAGGGCTCAGATTGCGCATGATAAAGGATGAAGTTCATGTGGATACCCATAGACTATGAGATTCCTGAAGATTATAAAGCAAGTGAACTTATAGCATCTATATTCACTAAAAAAGGGAAGCAGGCACATGAGCTTGTAACAAAGGTGTTGCTACCCAAGACAGCCTCAGCAAGTAGTTGTTCCAAGTTTAAGAGAGTATTTGTATATGCTCTAAACCATAGGATGAGCATTAATTGGCCACTGGCTATTCTACACAGGTTCTTGAAAGTGTCTAAGCATATGGTGTATGGATAGCTGGTGATGGAGATACACAGAGCTTATGAGCTTGATTTAGAAGGATGGGCAGTGAAGAACAACATTCAGCTGAAGGTGATTGAGTCTCGGGTTCTCAATAATGCTCATTTTCATGGACTAAGATGTAATGAGAGACCTGCCAACACCAAGTATATAAAGCTGAAGAAGGGAGAAGTCCGAGTAAAGGATCTAAAGGCCATAATGGAAATGAAGCCTATTCAGCCATATGAGGAGGATTTGACTTTGGATGCATTTGTGGCTAGAGAGCATGAGAGGATTACCAAGCTTAGAGCAGAAAGAGGAGAGGATATGACTAAGAAGAAAGCTATGAAGAAGGAGGATAGGAGAGACTCTAAGAAGGAAGCAAAGAAAGGGAGCTCAATGTGCTCTATTCCTATAGTTGCCCCCGTTCCTAAAAAGATAACATCAACCAAGGGAACTAAGGAAGAAAAGCCTCGTGAGCTGACTCCTAAGGAGATTAAGGAGGAAAAGAAGGTAGAGGAGGAGTTGAGAGTGCCTTTGAAGAGGGACAAGAAGAGAAAGGTTGATGAAGCTTAGCTAGATGTGGTGACTGCTAAAGGACAAGAAGCTATATCAATTCCTGCGCCCAAGTAGGTCAGTCCAATAAGAAGCTGATGGTGAAGAAAGGGATTTGAATTGTCCAAGATCTTGAGGAAGTTGAGAGAATAATGTTGGAAATAATGATCAAGAACAACAAATAATCTAGATCAAGTTTAAAGTAAACAAAACACCTAAATATAAAAATACCTAAGTCATTGCATCTGGACATAAAACCAAGACATCCAAAGTCCATGACAAGTGAAGATAGTTACCTAAGCATAAACGGAAGCATCCAGTTAAAGTTTGGAAAGGAAACAAACTTTGAACCACCCAAAACAGCATCCGGAAGAACTGATTGCATAAGTATCTGAAAGAAGACAAAGCCGGAGATATTAAGTCTGACAACATCCGAAAGACTTAAAATTCTTGACAAAGGGAATAATTCAAAGTATTAAAATTCCCTCCATTCTTTTGGACTCTACGTCAAAGATCCTTTCCCTTAAAGCAAGACAAAAATGACAGCTAGCATTTTTTAGAGAAAGGATAAAGGACTGACATAGGAAAGAGAAAAAGCGAACAACCTTTTTCACCTAGACCAATAAGAAGGCGCGTGGAACACACACTAAAAAGCTAATGGCTTAAAAGTTGGTGAGTCACTAAAATATAAGGAAAACAATCACTGAAAACTTTTCAGCCTCAATCCAAAGGAATCAAATGGGTCAAAATCTCTATCTAATGGATTAATCAACGATTCTGAAAATGCCACATATTACCTGATCAACGGTGAAGAATTGATTACAGCTCAATAACCCATAACGGCTACATTTCTAATGAAAGCCTATTAAAGGGAAGCTTCACAAGTTGAGAAGGTGCTGGTTGATTTCAAGAAAGCTATATACTAGAGAATTCACTAAAAAGCAATCTGTTTATAAATCCCTCCAAGAACCAATCCATTTAAAATCTATTGTAAGATTCCCAAGAGAAGTTATAAACTTGAGAAAGTCCAAAATCAAAACTTTTGAGAAAATAAAGTGTAAAGAATCTCCCACTTGGGTGAGTAGTGAGATTGGGATATAGCTTGATGTAGGTGCTGTGAGTGGGATCTCCCTGTAGGACTCAGCTTAGGTTTTGGTAGAAATCTAAGTGGTATATCCTACTAAAGACAAAAGGACTAAGCTAGGAATTGGGATTTCTAGTAGTATATCCTACATTCGGAAGAGGATACCATTCGGAGACAAGTTGTAAGGCTTGATTCATGCCAATTGGAAAGGAATCCACTAGTGGAAAAGCTCAGAGGAAGGAAACTCTGGGGACTGGAGTAGGCGGGGCTGAACCAGGATAAAATACTTGTGTTTGAATTTCTAACTCCTTATTTACTTGCATTATTATTGTCATAACTGTATCATCCGAATACATCCTCCGGATCATATTTAAACACGCTACACAAAGACTTTTCAAAGTCTATTTATTCTCCAAAAAAACGGTCATTCACCCCCTTCTGACCTTATTTAGACCCTCACAGGGACCAACAAGTGGTATCAGAGAAAGTGCTCAAACTAGAGATCTAACAATCTCGAGCTAAAGGTAAATATATTTTGATTCAAGAATCAAAATGAGTTTCCAAAACTCACAGCTCCTTCTAGAGGGTATGTCTATTACCCATCCTCCACTCTTCACCGGTGAACACTACACGTTCTGGAAAAATCGAATGAAGAATTTCATTTAGGCTCAAAGCATGATGGCATGGATGACCATTAAAGATGGTCCATATGAGCCTACTCATGAAGTAGATGGTTTAACTACCCGCAAGCCCTCAAGTCCATGGGATGAAAATGATTATAAGAGATTGCGTGAAAGTGTAAATGCTATTAACATGCTTCATTATACTCTTAGTGCAACTGAATTCAATAGGATATTAGGATGTGAGACTGTACAAGAGATCTGGCTGAAACTGGAAGTGACTTACGAAGGAACAAATAAGGTCAAGGAAGCCAAGATAGATCTACTTCAGCAAAACTTAAATCCTTCAAGATGGAGCCCAAAGAATCCATTAGTAGAATGAACACCAGATACACCAATCTAGTGAATGAAATGAAGAGGCTGGGAAAGGAGATCTCAGAAGTAGATATGGTCAAGAAGGTGCTCTGGAGTCTCACCAAGGAATGGGACAACAAGAAGACTGCCATTGAGGAAGCTCATGACTTAAACTTCTATAGTTATAATGAGCTCATTGGTAATCTTTTGATTCAAGAGTTATCATTGGAGGGATACAGTCAATAAGAGAAGAAGCCGAAAGAAAAGAAGAAGGCCATTGCACTTAAAGCTGGCTCTGCCGGATCAGCCTCTTCTGGATCATAAAAGGCACCAAAAGAATCAAAGTACAATGAAGAAGATATGGCTATTCTGGCCAAGTACTTTGACAAATTCCTAAAGAAAAAGGATAGAAGGAGATTCAGAATATTTGAATCAAGAAGGCCTAAGGAAGGCACCTCAAGAAGGGACAAGTCAAGAAAGGCTTCGGAAGAATAGAAAGATCCAAAAAAAGATGCTTCCTTCTTTGAATGAGGGGGAAAAGGGCACTTCAAAACCAAATGCCCCAAGCTGAAAAGAGAAAAGAGATATAAGAAGAAAGCTATAGTGGCCACATGGAGCAACAATGAAGAAAGCAGTGGTTCATCCTTAACAAAATAAGAGGAAACTGCCCATTCCACGTTCATGGCATTGACTAATCCGAAACCAGAGAAATCCGAAAGAAATTCATCCAATCAAGATATTGAGTAAATTAGAGATTCAGAATCAGAAACTATAAATACTGAGGTAAACTCTCATTCTAATTCTGTTTCTAACATTGATCTTGCTAGAGCCTTAAAGGTGGTAATCCACCATGTGAGAAAAAACACCAAAGCCATAAAATCCATACAACGCCAAATTCTGAAATTAGCTGAAGATGCTGAAGCAATGTCACAAGACATCAACTTGATGAGAACCACAAAGCATATAAATGTGGTTGAAGAAAACTTCCTGAGAAACCAAGTGCAAATCCTTAGTGCCAACCTAATGGGGTTAGATAGGGAGCTAACTCTGATGAAGGAAGCATCATCTAGAAGGAAACCAGGTCCTTCTCAACCAAGAAGGAACCAAAGTCAGGGAGCACAAAAAAATCCAAACTTTGGTGCTAGAAGGTATCCAGGACCCTCAAATCAAAAAGAGGAGAAACCTCATAGGCAACCTTAAGCAAAGAGATATACAGCTGCCCAAAAAGGAAAAGCTAAAGCAGTCTTTAACAACAAACTTGCCAAATAAAGAAAAAATCATGGAGCAGACATTGCACCCCTAACCAACTTTCGGATACACACTGGACCAACAACAAGCATACAAGAAGCTGGATATAGAGGGAACTATAGGAAGGAGGATCTTGAAAAGATCCTAAAGAAGCAATAGAGCAGACTCATTTCAGGGTGCAGGTTTTATGGGAAAAACAATCATATTACTAAATTATATAGATTAAAAAATGGTTATTCTAATGTTTATCCCTGGCCTAAAATGGTTAATAACCTGAGAAGACCCAAATCTGATATGGTACCCAAACCCACTTGATCTGTTTTGCAGGCATGCCTTAGATCTACAGAAGATCAACACATATGGTACATTGATAGTGGATGCACAAGGCACATGACAAGTGATGAGAAGGCCTTCATCACTTTAATCCAAAAGAGAGGAGGCAAAGTAAGTTTTGAAGATAATCAAAAGGGGCAAATCATTGGGCATGGTACCATTAGATCTGAAATACAAATAGAAGATGTCTCTTTAGTTGATAGACTGAAGTTTAACTTACTCAGTGTAGCACAACTCTGTGATAAAGGAAGAAAAGTCACCTTTGACTCCAAAGGATGCTCAATCTATGATAGTAAGTCTAATCAACTCATTCTTTATGCACCTAGAGTAAATAATGTTTATTGTGTTAACATTAAAAATGATAAAAAGAATATATGCTTGGTGTCTAAAGAATAAGAATCATGGCTATGGCACCGGAGGTTAGGACATGTTAGCATGAACCTCCTGTCCAAACTAGCAAAAAAGGAATTGGTAGTGGGTTTGCCTAAGGTTGCTTTTGATAAGGATCATCTATAAACTGCATGTCAATTAGGTAAATAACATAAGAAAAGTTTCCCTTCCATCTCCTACATTCCTTCCAAAAGAGTACTTGAGCTCTTGCATATTGATCTCTTTGGTCCAATCAAACCATTGAGTCTAGGTAGAAGAGAATACACCATAGTCATTATGGATGATTATTCTCGCTATACCTAGGTCATCCTGTTAGCAAGCAAATATAAAGCCTTTGACCAATTCTTAAAAATATTGATTCAGATAGAAGTAGAACAGGGCATAAGCATTGCACACATCCAGAGTGATAATGGTGGTGAGTTCAAAAATAAGCACTTTGCTAAATTTTATGACTCTAAGGGCATTGAACATAACTTCTCTGCCCCTCATACTCCTCAACAGAATGGAGTAATAGAGAGAAAAAATAGGACCATAGTTGAGATGGCTAGAACAATGCTCAGTGAAAATTATTTACTAAAGAATTTCTGGGGTGAGGCCGTAAACACAACATGTTATATTTTGAATAGAGCTCTCATTAGAAAGACCATAGAAAAGACCCCCTATGAAATTTGGAAGGGAAGGAAACCCAAAATTGGATACTTCAAGGCATTCGGATGTAAGTGCTACATCCTAAATGATAGAGAGCAACTAGGAAAATTTGATCCTAAGTCTGATGAAGCAATTTCCTTGGCTACTCAACACATAGCAAGGCTTACAGAGTCTTCAACAAACGAACCCAAACTATGGTAGAGTCTATACATGTAGATTTTGATGAGACTAACCATGCAGGTAAAAGAAGTTCCACTCCGAAAGATCTAATTTCAGAAGCTAAAAACTTTGAAGAAGAGAAGGAAGCCAAAATTCCTGATTCCTTCCAAATCAAGAAGTACAAAGAAGAAGATGAAGGAATATCTTTTGACCCAGAAGTACCACTGTGAGCACTGGATTTTAATGATCCTTCTCATGAAACTATGATGCGAGCTATATGATGCAATGTCTTTTAGGTGTTGTCCATCCGAGGTGTTCCTACAACTGCCGAGTTGAGTTTGGCCATAACATAGAGACCTAGACTGACCTTAGAAACCTGTATGGGTGCTGCAGTGTGGTACGGATCCACTCGCAGACCCGTATGGGTGACTACCTTCCGTACGCCTGGGCTGGTACCGGTACGGGTGCGGTTGTTTCCTTTTCAGGCTTTTTCGAAAGTAGTCTCTTACCATTTTCGGGAAAAGGAAGGTCTTAAACGTGATTTATTGCGTTCAGATCTCCTCTCCCCTTTAAAAAGGCTTCTTCCCTTCACATTTTACACAACACACATTGCATATGAAAATTATACTAAAACTCTAGCAATTTCTTTAGGTATAGAAAAGGTATAATGGGGGTATAGGAGGTATAAAATAGGGAGAAAACCCTTCCTTTAAAGTTTTGTCCACATTTTATTCATTCCTAGCTTATTTTACTAGGATTTAGGAGAGATTATGTCCACACAAATACTCACCTAAATAGTCCTATTCCATCTACTTTGGCCGGGCTCTCTCAATAATAAAGGGATCACCTCAAAGTGGATTCACATCGAAAAGGTAACACTCCTGAGTTTTAAAGAGACTTACATCTCAGTTATTTCGTTATTATTATTGCTTGTTGCTTTTATTATATTTGTTGCTTCATTTCTTGTTTCGGGTCTGGTCCTCACCCGTATGAGCCTTGTTGGCACCATATATCCTCAAGGATATCAATTTGGTGCGTCATACTCATAAGGAAGGAAATCCCTTTTTTATTTTTCTTTTCTGCCACCAATCTTCTGATCTGTAATCTGTAACTTATCTGAACCAAGTTTCTGCTTGGGACCAGACAGGACCCGTACAGGTACCCCATACCGGTATCGGTCCTCCCTGGTACCTATACGGGTACCCCCTACCCCGTACGGGTACCAGCCCCCAGGCAGAATCCCGAACTCATTTTTTGTAATCGGTTAAAATCAATCCAACTCACCATTTGCCATGTGATCATTTTCACTAATAATCCGATAAATCAACCTATAAAAGCTAAATTGTGTTTTTACAATAAAATACATTAAAGTGTTGATTTATGGTGTGCTATAAACTGTGCTAACATCTGTGGATGTAGGGGATTTTATTTTCATTTTCTTTTGTAACTTAGAACAAATGTATAGGTTCTCTTTGCAATTTCCCCCATTTTTCCCCCGGTTGTAATTTTTATTCCCCCATTTATTGCTTGTGCTTTATTGAAATATGTAAATGCATGTAAAAAGTGTGAAAGAGTGTTCTACAAGGGAAGGTCATGATTGCCCTGATGGAGCACTGATAAGGGAAGTTGATTCAAAATTACATTCACCATGTAAAACCGTTTTAGTTTTCATCATTTAGTGAATCATGACCAAGGGGAGAAGGTCAAATTCCCTTGTCAGTGCTCCAACAGTGAATGCAGTAATCAGTGAGCCGGTATCGAGAATTACTCATAATTCATTCACTCAGTTTTGATTGTCACCCGTGCGGACTTATAGGGATTCTTCCAGTTAGTTTTGTCAGTTGGGTTCTATTGGTCCATTTGGGTCAGCTAGCTTGCCATTCCAGATAGTTGGTACAGTGGCCCTTCCAGTCATTAGTCAGTTCACTCAACCTAGTTGAGGGTTTGTGCCACCGCCGTTTCAGTTCGGGGCATCTGGTTCGGTCCCAAATTTTGTCCTCACGCCTAAGGGGACGACCTTTCCTCAATCAACAGGTTTACTCTTAGGTGCGATCACCTAATCGGAAGGATCATAACTATCTTTGAAATTGCATGACCTACTTCAGAAATTATGTGCTATAAATCGTGGCTCCCAACCATCCATCCAAGTAGCTAGAGAGAAAGATTGGGTCCCTCAAAACTTTAGTATAGTTAGCATAGTAAAGTGTAAGGGAATCGGTCCACCTCAATTTCACATCACTACCTATTAGAGGGTTATGAGAATTAGGAAGTTAAGTGATAAGGTCCTAGCTGAAATGTTCCCATGCACCTTGGAAGGTCCTGTTATCGAATGGTACAACACTCTATTAGAGGAGGTAACCGAAAATTAGAAATCTTTATCTGAGGCTTTTATCATACATTATGGTTTCAATGCCACCATTAAAACTACCATACAGAATTTGAAGGCCATCAAGCATGCCCCTAATGAGAAGTTCAAGCCTTACTTCGAAAGTTGGATGGCCATTCAAGTTCTATTGAAAGATAGGCTAAGTCTCCCTAAAAAGATCGTGAAGTTAATGGATGGTGCTCTACCCGCTTATCGTAAGGTCCTTGGTATGGATAAATTCTCTAGCTATGTTGAGGTCTTTGAAAAAGCTGAGAAGTGGGAAAGAATCAAGGAGTTGTGGAAGGCAAGTGTACCAGCTAAACCTTGGTTCAAAAAGAATGACCCTTCAGCCCCAGCCTAGGCTTCTAAGTCAAAATCCGGTCCCGATCCTAAAATAATAATAGTACAGGAAGAAGTGGCTGCAGTCCATACCATTAAAGATGGCATCTCCCCATAGAAAGCATCTCTGCCTGCCATCTTCACCAAGTTGAGGGCGCACGACCTTCTCCGAAGTATCAAGCCCTATGTCCCACCCAAACCTGAAGACAGATATCAGTTTTATACTTATCACATCAGTAAGAGGCATCGCACTGGTGCCTGTAGGGATCTGCTTGAGGCTATTCATGGTTTGATTAGGGATAAGAAGACTCAAGAACCCGAGCTTAAACCCAGCACCATGAATAACCCCCTGCCAAATTTTGAGAAACAGGTTGCAGCTATTGAATCAGGCTTGCCCTCCCACCATATCTTCAATATGATCTCTCAAGCTAATCCCATGGTCCATTCAGTAGTGGCCTTGCCAAATGATCTAACCCCCATTAAAATCGATGCATTCGAGTTAGAATGAGTGTTTGACGAGGAGTCTATGTTGGTTTAACCGTAGTGAATTGATATCCAGGTCATTCCAAGTACCGATCCTCTCCCAAGAAGAAGAAGGGGCAAAGATGTAGATATCTAGGTCATTCCAAGTACCGATCAGGGCCCAATCTTCACACCTGCCATGGAAACTCAAACCTCAGCTGGCAATGAGAAGAAAGATTCAAAAGTCACCCTAGTGGGCCCCACCTCTCACACAGACGCCAAAGGAGACCCACACGTCATTGACACCTCACAGTGGCAACTCTACCGGGGAAATAATCGTTTAACTTACAAAATGTTGGTTGTTTTAAAAGTTTAAAAGATTAAGATGAGCACCGAAAATCATTTAATTGATTCAACCCGCTTTTGTTTTCATCATTTGGGAAAATTGTCACACTTTATCTTCTCATCTCCTTCTCTCTTTAGTTAGATGCGCTATTTTTGTAGCGCTAGGATAGGGTGCCCTATTATTACTATGACACTCGCAACGGTGATACCTTTGACCGCCAGGGATATTGGGTATACCTTAGTTGGTGGAGCTCTTATTGCCATCTCCCTCTAAAAGAGGCTTGATGCAATGGGAACCTTATACATTAACTTCTGATATGTCCCTACACCATTCTCAACGAAAGCAATAGAATTTTACCTTTTAGGTACCCTGATTTCTGTGTGAGATTAGACTAAGGGAGAATATCCTTAGACTCGGTGGGAGAAATAAGGACGGAATCAATCGCTTCGCATGTGTTGTGATTAACCCCCCATACATCATTGTAATTTAAACATGCATACCATATCTCATGCATGTACTGATCTCTTGGTTATCACCTCAGCCAAAACCAAAACTCAAAGGGAAAGAGCTTGGCTATGATCTCAAGTCCGTTTGACTCACATCCCAGTTCCTCCAGTGCGGTTAAGGGTAGATCCACATCAGTCCCCGGATATTTTGTCCAGCAGTCAATTTAATCTGGTTGATCTTTATGCCTATCATCCTGAGGAGATATCTTGCATCCTAACTCCTGATGGCCAGATTGATGTTGAGGTTGAGAATGTTACTACTGGGGAGGAGGCAAATGTGTCAAGGACCAAGGTTAGGTCAGAGATTGCAAATGCTATCTCTCAGTACTTGGGAAGCGATCAGTTCTTAGACTGAATGAATGATAAAATATTAGCTGTAATCAGGGGAATCATGACTAAGGAGAGAAGGTCAAATTCCCCTGTTAGTGCTCCAATAGTGGATGCAGTAATCAGTGAACCGGTATCGAGAATTACTCATAATCCGTTCACTCAGTTTTGATTGTCGCCCCTGCAGACTTATGGGGATTCTTCCAGTCAATTTTGTCAGTTGGGTTCTATGGGTCCATTCAGTTCAGCTAGCTTGCCATTCTAGATAGTGGGTACAGTGGCCCTTTCAGTCATCAGTCAGTTCACTCAACCTAGTCGAGGGTTTGTGCCACCGCCGTTTCAGCTCAGGGCACTGGTTCGGTCCTAAATTTTGTCATCACGCCTAAGGGGACGACCTTTCCTCAATCAATAGGTTTACCCTTAGGTGCGATCACCCAATTAGAAGGATCATTTCTATCTTTGAAATTGCATGACCTACTTCAGAAATTGTGTGCTATAAATCTTGGCTCTCAACCATCCGTCCAAGCAGCTAGAGAGAAAGATTGGGTCCCTGGAAACTTTAGTATACCTAGCATAGTGAAGTGTAAGGGAATCGATCAACATCAGTACCTATCAGAGGGTTATGAGAATCAGGAAGTTAAGTGATAAGGTCCTAGCTGAAATGTTCCCATGCACCTTGGAAGGTCCTGCTATCGAATGGTACAACACTCTATTAGAGGAGGTAACCAAAAATTAGAAATCTTTATCTGAGGCTTTTATCAAAGAGTATGGTTTCAATGCCACCATTAAAACTACCATACAGAATTTGGAGGCTATCAAGCATGTCCCCAATGAGAAGTTCAGGCCTTATTTCGAAAGGTAGATGGCTATTCAAGTTCTATTGAAAGATAGGCTATGTCTCCTCAAAATGATCGTGAGGTTAATAGATGGTGCTCTACCCGCTTATCGTAAGGTCCTTGGTATGGATAAATTCTCTAGAAACGTTGAGGTCTTTGAAAAAGCTGAGAAGTGGGAAAGAATCAAGGAGTTGGAGAAGGCAAGTGCACCAGCCAAACCTTGGTTTAAAAAGAATGACCCTTCAGCCCCAACCTAGGCTTCTAAGTCAAAATCCAGTCCCAATCCTAAAACAACAATAGTATAGGAAGAAGTGGCTACAGTCCGTACCATTGAAGATGGCATCTCCTTATGGAAAGCATCTCTGCCTGCCATCTTCACCAAGTTGAGGGCGCTCGACCTTCTCTGAAGTATCAAGCCCTATGTCCCTCCCAAACCTGAAGACAGAGATTAGTTTTATGCTTATCACATCAGTAAGGGGCATTGCACTGGTGCCTATAGGGATCTGCTTGAGGCTATTCATGGTTTGATTAGGGATAAGAAGATTCAAGAACCCGAGCTTAAACCCAGCACCATGAATAACCCCCTGTCAAATTTTGAGAAATAGGTTGCAGCTATTGAATCAAGCTTGCCCTCCCACCATGTCTTCAATATGATCTCTCAAGCTAATCCCATAGTCCATTCAGTCGTGGCCTTGCCAAATGAGCCAACCCCCATTGACATTGATGCATTCGAGTTAGAAGGAGTGTATGACGAGGAGGCTATGTTGGTTCAACCGTAGCCAATTGATATCGATGCTTATGTATTGGAGAGTGATAGACTTGAGGGACCCTCTTTGTTGGTGGAAACCCCTGAAGGGAGAAGTTATATGAAAAATGGGGTGTTGCATGTCACTCGAAGTGGAAGGATTCCTCCCGATCCTCTCCCAAGAAGAAGAAGGGGCAGAGATATAGATATCCAGGTCATTCTAAGTACTGATTAGGGCCCAATCTTCACACCCGCCATGGAAACTCAAACCTCAGCCTGCAATGAGAAGAAAGATTTAAAAGTCACCCCTCTCATCCATCAATTGCAAGTTACCCCCGCTAAGTGCAGCATCTGGCAGCTCCTCATTGACTTTGAGGATCATCGCAAGTGTCTAATAGAAAAGTTGTTGGGTATAGAAGCTACATCGTCTACTACTCTGGTTGAGGTATTCTCAGTTATTGAGGGGTCTCCTCCTGATCAGATTGAACCCATCAAGTTCTATTCATCGGACCTCCCAACCGAAGGAAACAAGCATAACAATGCACTCTTCATTAGGGTGCAAATCTTCAATCGTTCTACTCCTTGTGTTATGGTGGATGACGGTTCCGCTCTTAACCTCTATCCAGCCAAGATCCTTCCTCATTTAGGGCTGGACAAGTCCATGTTGGAGAGGTCTAATACTATTATAAGGGTATATAATGATATGAAGAGGAGTGTCATTGGGGTCTTTAAAGCTGAAGTTACAGTTGGGGACGTAAAGTCTAAGGTCCTATTCACTATTCTCGATATCCCCGTCACCTATTCATTACTGATGGGTTGACCTTGGCTCCATGTATTGGGAGCCTTCCCTTCCACTATTCATCAGAAAGTTAAGATCAACAATAATGGTAAGCTAGTGACCTTTGATGAAGATGAATCATTCGTCATAGCGGCTACAGAAGCCGAGGAAAAGGAATCTAGGGTGGCTGTAGCTTACCAAGTCACAAAATCCTTAGTTAAGGGGCACATATCACTCAAAATTGAGAAGATAATGATGAAGCAGGGTTATATAAAGGGTAAGGGGCTCGGCAAGAATTTGCAGGGAATGCTGGAACCCCTCTTGCCTCTTCCATGGCCATTCAGGCTTGGTCTAGGGAATCGTCCAAGTGTCGAAAAGTCCAAGCCTTAGTCCTGCCTCATGATAGGAACTAAAATCAAGCAAAGGGAATTCACAGGTGAAGAGGAACCTGTCAAAGTTAGTGGTAAAAGGGTCCCTGGTTTTGAAATCTTCAGTGATGTATATGACTTCGAGAAAGGCTGCATGATTGAAACCTCAGTTTTTATGGAAGTATATGGGAATGCTGAAGAAGATGAAATGAATGAGGCAATTGAGTCCATCTTATGAGGAAGACTTGGAAAAGGAATGAGAAAGGCAATCCCATCAGTAAGGCTGTCAAGAACTTAGCAAAAGCAATGGCCGAGGAAATACAAGTAGGCTTGCACACCAAGGCTACCAATTCAACTGTCCGCCTGTGGAGGATGATTCAAATGATGTAATATTTAATATTGTAAACTTTTTTGATATAAACAATGCCGCTTATAAGGCATATCATGAATAAGTTATAAGCATCGGTATCTTTATTTTTAACATGTCATGAATAAATTGATGCACCTATCATTCACATTTTCCTCGAGTATTTCATTCTAATGACATCATGCACTCATAACAACAACATTCTTAAAACTATCATCATATTCATTAATGAAGTTAACCTTGAGTGCAACGCAATAGTATAGATGTCCAATGGTTAAAACCTATCATCAAAAGAGAGATAATAAAGGTGCTTAGCAAACATGATAACAATTAGCCCAAGTCCTTCTTTCTATACGAGGGGGAAAGAGTACAAAAGTATGAAGACTCATGAAAACACCAACAACATAGAAAGTACGTATGGGGGCACAAAATGCCCAGACCCTTTGGAAGCTCTAAAGAGAAGCTGGTCGTAAGTCAATCAAAAATATATTGTTGAAGACGGTAGCTACCTACAGAGATTGGGCTGATAAACTTCCATTCGTAGTTTGGGGATGCAGAACCAGTGTAAGGACCCCCACCGATCAAACACCTTTCTCCTTGGTATATAGAATGGAAGCGGTGTTATCGGTTGAAATAGAAGTAAGATCTCTAAGAGTGGCACTTGAATCATAGTTAAAAGAATTAGATTGGGCAAGGGCCAGGTACGAACTATTGAAAGCGATAGATGAAAAGCAACTCAAGGCACTCGAGAGTCTCTAGATGTACCAACAGTGCATGGCATGAGCTTATAACAACAGAATCAGATACCCAAAACATCCTCTCAAAGTGGGTGATCTTGTCCTTAAGCAGCTACGCCAGGTAAACACCAACGTTAGGGGCAAGTTCAAGCCTAACTGGGAAGGGCCATTCGACGTGAAGAACGTCCTTAGTACTGGAGGGATCAAGCTTATGGATATGGATGGAAATGAGTTCGTGAATCTAGTGAATCAAGATAGGCTTAAGTGTTATCATGTTTAGGTTAAAAGAATTAAATCATGAAAAAGTAGCACAAAGAATAAAGTAAATAATAGATCACCCAACAAGTGGTCCTCTACTGCTTGGGCAAAAATTGGGGTGCGACCTGCTGATCGATATTCTGTAAACCAGTCGGGCAAACGTTAGGGAACTCAGAATAAAGCCCGCTACGCTTAAAACCCAAAAAGGGTGGCTTAGGAAAAAGTTAGGGCATCGAGAGAAAAATGTCAGTTGCTTTCTAGAAAATCTGTAAAAGACCAGTAGGCAGTAGGGGTTAACGATTGGAAATTATTACCATTGCCTATGTACTCAAATTAATCTCATCAATAAACATGTTATGATTTTGCTAAGAATCTTAGTCTTATGAATGCATGCATGTCTTTAGATGAAATAATCGCTGGTATATGAACATCAATTTTTCTCTACGTGTTATGCATCATTGTATTCATCTTTATCACACATTTGCAATATTCAAAAAAGCCTACTGGATTGAAAACTCGAAAGGGCGATCCAGGCAAAATTAAGGTAAAAAGAAAAAGTTTGCTGGATTAAGCCGTCAAGGATAACTCAGGCAAAAATTAAGACAGTATGTGGGATTGAAAACCTGAAAGGGCAGCCCCAGCAAAAATTAAGGCAAAAGCTTGCTAGTTTGAAAACATGAAAGGTGGTTTAGGCAAAATTTAAAGCTAAAAAGAAAAAGGTCCGCTGGGCTAAGCCATCAAGGATAGCCCAGGCAAAAATTAGGACGAAAAGAAAAGGAAAATAAAATGTTTGATAGGTCATCTCACATCGAATGGCCTAAGCAAAATTTAGAACTTAATTCAGTCCCCTTGCTATAAAATAACCGGATACGGGTTCACAAGACAATAATGCACAATAATCTCATTTCTAGAAAAATCCACATGCATAGAAAGGAATATCAAAAGTACCAATTCAGAAGTAGACAATCAAAATAAGCCACGCAGGGCACAAAAGTATCAAATGGTCCAGAAAGCAATCATAATCTCAGCTGCTGGGGGGTCTTGTCCCTGGTGGCCCTCCTAAGTTTGGCCCTGAGTATCCGCCAACAGATAATCTACTTCTATGGTCATATGGTCATCGGCGTCACCAACACCAATAACCGATTAGGTGGGGTCCCTAATCTCTGAAGTCCCCACAGTGGCCCTAGCAGCATCAGCTTCCTCAACACGTTGATCTGTGCCCCTCTGAGTCACTTGATATATAGAAAGATCATCCTCAGACTCGACATCGGATGGCTTAAGAGTCAGCCTACTCTCAGTCATACAAGCCAGCTATGCCTATAACGCCTTAGTCTCTCTCTTAGCTCTCTCTAGGTCCGCCTCTAGCACAGGAATCCGATCCAACTCTACAGTGGCTGCTCGTAGCTGCTCCTCCAGGAAAGTAGCCCGATCCTCGGCAACCTCTATGTCCCAAGCAGATCTGTCCCACTCCATGGCCAGCATGGTATGCGTGAAAATCAAAGGATTAGTATACATGTATAAATGTCACAGTATGCATGCATAGTTTGTTGTATTCTGCAGGTAAATAGGAAGCTCACCGTAGCTAAGGCATCTTGTGCCATCATCAAATCTCTAGTCGAGAGGCACCTTCGTGCGATCCTCTCTACCTCAGCTACAGACACTTGTGGAAACCCATTTAATCAGTTTAGAATGCATATCATAATAGAGGTGTAAGCTAAGAGTTTAGAATAGGTACTCACATGGGTCGCACTAGGGGGGACAAAGCAAATGGTGTGGACCAATTCCTCCAACCCCCGCACAGCATGCTTCCCCGAATGATTGAGGAGGCAGAAGGAAGAATTTAGGTCAGTCTAGAGGACGCCTTCCCTGAAGCCTCTAATAGTCTTAGCCCGCTTCCCTAGCTGAGCCTGATTAGCCGGTGCCATAAGGGCAATGGCAGTACTAGTGGCAGTAGCTTGCTTTTTCGAGCAGAAGACTACAGATAAAGATTACAAATTATCACACCAATGGTTTATACAAGTGATAGTAAAAGAGTAAATGATTCACAAAGCTGAGTTAAAAGATATACCTAAGTGGAAGAACTCGTAGGCCTAGAAACGCCCTCTGTTTACCGAGCTAGGATAGGTCCCCCGCGGTCATCTCTGGCTCCATCATCTCTATAGTGAAACTCGAGGGCAGTATCTCCCAAATGGCCCCTCGAGCATTGCTGGAGTAGTGAGGTAAGAATGAAACCAGGATAAGGACCCTCAACAGAAAGTACTCAGGCCCTTTCGCCCAGCAGATACAACCCCTAGTTCATCTCCGGCATTAGGTGTGGCCAGTAGACACCCACGGTGATAGTCAGAGGAATAGGCCTCTCCACTATAGAGCTCGTCCGCTAGTCACCAACTCACTCACCCAGGTACCACTCGAAGGAAAGTGGTGACTCCAAAATGAACCGACGGTCATCCACCCCCTGCTGCATACCCTCAATCTCATTATGGATGGCCATATGCACCCAAGGGTCGTGAATAATCTGCATATAATCAGAGCGCACTGTAAGAATTGTGGCTTCATAAATAAAGTTTATCACTGACAGTTTGTTAAATTAAAAAGGCAGGTTTAGATTCAAAAGGCTTACTCGATGAGAATGCAGCTGGCGGATATACTCCTGATACTCTACTACAGTCACGGGCTGCTACTGCCAGGGGCCCATCCACTTGTATATAATATAATATATCTCAGGCTGATCGGCCAAGCCTAGCTTAAGGACAAATCGGTGCTTGAATGCCCACATCTGTAAAAGAATCAAAAGTCAATCACAGGATAGTTTAGATATAAGGATAAAAGCATAAGGGAAGTTCAGTGTTTACCAGAAGGAGTAGATGACTAATCTTCAGCTCAGCCTGCT
Organism: Euphorbia pulcherrima; assembly: GCA_947683365.1. Classification (NCBI taxonomy): domain Eukaryota; kingdom Viridiplantae; phylum Streptophyta; class Magnoliopsida; order Malpighiales; family Euphorbiaceae; genus Euphorbia; species Euphorbia pulcherrima. Next base: position 16,445,838 of record CANTUS010000013.1, on the reverse strand, counting down.
GACCTCGAACCCCGACATCCAATCCGTAGTATAGTTGAGCAAGAATAGCCCGCCATCAATTCTTGCCAGGCACACCAGCAAGATCCTCCACAGCAGAGAGAAAACCATAGTTGAGGTTGCTCGAGTATACAGGAAAGAAGACGGTCGATAGAAGACTTAGGAGGAAGGACCTGCCATACTAATCCCTCCTACCTACAGCAATCGGCCTTAACTGCACCCGCTAGTAAGTGTGCAGCTCCTCATACTTGAGCTTGTCCTTCCCGCTAGGACAAAGCCTAAGGAGTCTCTGTACATAGTCCTTCACCTCGGCCCATGAATGCCAACGGTTGGCATACACGTCGAAGTGAATGATATCTCCTCTCCAAGCTAATCCAGCTAATGCACACATGTCAGATGGGGTGACGGTCACCTCCCGATGGTAAAATGGAAAGTGTGGGTAGTCTCTAACCACTACTCGGCTAGTGCAGCAATGGCATTAGAAGCCAAAGTCTTTGGCCCCTCGGGGAATGGCTCAAAAAATGTTAGAGAAGCCTAGATCATCGATCCAGGCTATCAGCTCAGTATCCCCGTTAGTAAGAATCTCCTTATACCACTTCCTGCAGAAGCTCAAAGCCCCAATGGTTTTAAAAGGGAAATGCGAAAGCAAAATAGCAGTACAACAGAGTTAGAACACAGTGGTTAAATCAGAATTAGGAAGAAAAGAGCAATTTGTTGAGTCTTATGCTTTTTGCCCTGGGCAGGGGAACCCGTACGCCATACGGGTACCTTACCCGCACACGTATAAACAATAGGACCCGTACGGGTCTCCCATACTAGTACGAGTCCCTACAAACAGTGTTTATCAGAGAAAAGTTCCCGAATAGCCATTTACACGAAAACTCAACCAAACCTCAGACAAAGCTATCCTAAAAGTTTCCTAGACTAAAGTTACATGCATCATACTCTATTTCAACACCTAAAACATCCGAAAAGCATGCCGAATCAAAGAAATTCCTATTAGGGGGAAAATAAAAAATGGTGAATTTTGATTGACTTACTTGGAGTTCAAAGGGATGTGACTTGGGAGAAGGAACCAGAGGGACCTCGGAAGTGGGATTAAAACCAAGAAAATGGTCTGTCTCTCGGAAAGGTTATCCAATGGCCACCGGACATCGTCGGAGTTCTAAATCGCCAATTTGGTGCAGTTCCTCGCGTTTTAGACCAAAACGACCAGCATCATGAATCTTTTTATACATCTTTAGGTTTATTCGAATGGAAAATAGCCGAAAATTGAGAAAATTAGATTTTTTGGTGAATAGAGGGAATGATGACTGTTCATATTTTTAAAACTAGCCCCGAAGCACCCGTACCCATGCCACATACCCATACAGGTTCCTTTTCATTAAAACTCGATCCATATGGCTACGACCTACACGTATGGGTATCCTCTTATCACCTAGGGAAAAATTTTAAACCGGTGTTCATAAAAGTGCCAAAGACACATCTAGTCCAGATATGGGACCTACCTAAAGCTTCTAAACTCAGTCTTTTTGGTTAATTAGGGGCATCCCCCCACTTTCTAGTAGCGAAATTATCCAGGGGCATCTCCCCACTTCCCAACAGCGAAATCAGATCCAGGGGCATCCTCGGCTTCCCAGTAGCAGAATCAAAGCCAGGGGCATTCCCCCACTTTTCAATAGCGGGATTAGTCTAAGGGCAACCCCTCATTGTTTTAAGAGCATCCACCAATCGACCTAGGGGTGCTCAGGGTATTACCCAGCAGCAAAATAAATGGTGAACGGGCCGAGCCCGGCGTTTCCCACACATGATATTTTGATTTATCTCATCCATACTTCTTTATTCTTAATTGAAGGGGAAAATATATTTTTTGTTTCCACAAAAGTCAATTAAGAATACAGAGGTGTCTACTTAGACAACAAATGATTCGATGTTTGATTATGGTTCTTTTTCAAGTCATTCAAATTCCCCAATAGGAAAGTCAATCCGCCTTAGGAAAGGGATACGAGGAGAAGTCATCCGCCTTAAGAAAGGGATACATCGGTCAGGAAAGACATCTGCCTCAGGAAAGGGATACGCATTGGCAAGAGAGTCATCCGCCTTAGGAAAGGGATACATCATCATCAGTCAGGAGTGTCAATCCACCTTAGGAAAGGGATACGAGGAGAAGTCATCCACCTTAAGAAAGGTATACATTATCATCAGTCAGGAGAGTCGATATGCCTTAAGAAAGGGATACATCAAAGTCAGTCAAGAGATTCAATCCGCTTTAAGAAAAGGATACACACCTTCCCCCAAGAAGAGTCATTAAGGATATACATGGTAGCGAAAGGAAAGTCATCTTCCTCAAGAAAAGGATACATATACCTTCCGTAGTAGAGTTACAAGGGGTACGCCTCAGCAAAGGAAAGGAGTTCACCTCAAAGGAACTAACCTATGTCATCACCTTAGGTATAATTTCTAAACCCTCGCTCATATTGTGAAATCATATAGATCCGTATCTGTGATGATCCCATAAGGGACAGTCTATGAGCACTGGACTTTAATGATCCTTCTCACAAAACTATGATGAGAGCTATACGATGCAATGTCTTTTAGCTGTTGTCTATCCGATGTGTTCCTACTACTGCAGAGTTGAGTTTGGCCATAACACAGAGACATAGACTAACCTTAGGTACCCATACAGGTGCTGCATAGTGGTACGGATCCAATCATAGACCTGTACGGGTGACTACCTTTCGTACACCTAGGAGGGACCCGTACGGTCCCCTGGTACTAGTACGGGTGGGGCCCCACCCATACGAGTACGGTTGTTTCCTATTCAAGCTTTTTCGGAAGTAGTCTCTTACCATTTTCGGAAAAAGGTAGGTCTTAAACGTGATTTATTGTGTTCAGACCTCCTCTCCCCTATAAAAAGGGGTCTTCCCTTCACATTTTACACAACACACATTTCATATGAAAATTATATTAAAAATCTAGCAATTTCTATAGGTGTAAAAAATGTATAGTGTGGGTATATGAGGTATAAAATAGGGAGAAAACCCTTCCTTTGAGGTTTTATCCACATTTTATTCATTCCTAGCCTCTTTTATTAGGATTTGGGGGAGATTTTGTCCTCACAAATACTCACCTAAATCGTCCTATTCCATCTACTTTGGTCGGGCTCTCTCAACAGTGAAGGGATCACCTCAAAGTGGATTCACATCAAAAAGGTAACACTCCTGAGTTTCAAAGAGACTCACATCTCAGTTATTTCGTTATTAGTATTGCTTGTTGCTTCTATTATATCTATTGCTTTCATTTCTTGTTTCGGGTCTGGTCCTCACCCGTATGAGCCTTGTTGGCACCATATATCCTCAAGGATATCAATTTGGTGCGCCATACTCATACGGAAGGAAATTCCTTTTTTATTTTACTTTTCTGCCACCAATCTTCTGATCTATAATCTGTAACTTATCTGAACCAAGGTTCTGCCTGGGACCAGACCGGACCCGTACAGGTTCCCCATACCCGTATCAATCCTTCCTAGTACCCATACGGGTACCCCCCACCCGTACGGGTACCAGCCCCCAGGCAGAACCTCGAACTCATTTTCATAATCGGTTAAAATCAATCCAACTCACCATTTGTCATGCAATCATTTTCACTAATAATCCGGTAAATCAACCTACAAAAGCTAAATCGTGTTTTTACAATAAAATACATTAAAGTGCTGATTTATGGTGTGCTATAAACTATGCTAACATCTGCAGATGCAGGGGAATTCATTTTTATTTTGTTTTATAACTTAAAACAAATGTATAGGTTCTCTTTACAATTTCCCCCATTTTTCCCCCGGTTGTAATTTTTATTCCCCCATTTTTTGCTTGTGCTTGATTGTAATACGTAAACGCATGTAACGAGTGTGAAAAAGTGTAGAAATAGGATTTTTGTGATAATTCCCTAAATGATGAAAACTAAAACAGTTTTACAATGTGAATGTAATTTTGAATCAACTGAATGAGAAATAAGTGACTCATTCGATACCCAAATCTTTGATCCAATAGGTATGAGTCTCCCACCTAGAGGGAACCGTACCAAAACTCTTTCCCAAGTAGACAACTTGGTTGGCGACTGTATCAATTATATCAGGATTTGGGTCTCGATTCTTTTATTCATTAAAATTAGGTTAGTGTGCAAACTTTAATTAAAAATGTTTTGTCACACCTAAATCCAACCAAACCCCTAGTGGGACCCACCTTTTACAAAGGCGCTAAGGGAGACCCACACATCATCGACACCTCACAGCCACAAGTTAATCTCAATCCACATGAGATAAACTTCAACGATGGTTAAGAAGAGGAAGTTGAGGCAGAAGTGAAAAAGGTTCCAGTCCAACAAGAAGATCTACCAAGAGAAGTCCGGACTCGCAGAGATCATCTAGTTGAAGCCATTTTGGATAATGTCCAAAATCCAGTCAGAACCAGAGGACAACTCCCTAGGATGATGAGCTATGCTGCTTTTGTCTCTCTTATTGAGCCAAAGAAGTTTCAAGATGCTGAAGGAAATGAAAGTTGGATAATGGCCATGCAAGAAGAACTAGGTCAATTCACCAGCAATAATGTGTAGGATCTAGTGGCACCTCTAAAAGGAAAGTCAATCATTAGCACCAAATGGGTATTCTAGAATAAGCTGGATGAATCCAGAGTAGTGGTAAGAAACAAGGCAAGATTGGTTGCGCAAGGCTACAATCAACAGGAAGGGATTAACTTTGAAGAAACATTTGCCCCTTAAGCAAGATTGGAGGTAATCAGGATTCTATATGCTTTTGCATCATTCACGGGATTCTCACTGTTCCAAATGGATGTCAAAAGTGCATTCCTCAATGGAGTTATCTAGAAGAAGTCTATGTGAAGCAGCCACCTGGATTTGAAGACTCAAAACATCTGGATCATGTATACAAGCTGAAGAAAGCTCTCTATGGAATGAAGCAAGCACCTAGAGCTTGTTATGAGAGACTCACTACATTTCTCATATCCAAAGGGTATATCCGGGGCAAAGTAGATACAACTCTTTTCATGAAGAAAAAGAAGGATGATATCATTCTAGTCCAAATTTGTATGGATGATATTATCTTTGGTGCAACAGATGAGAAGATGTATGAAGAATTCAGCACTCAAACGCAGAATAAATTTAAGATGTCCATGATGGGAGAACTTAATTTCTTCCTTGGTTTGCAGATCAAGCAGAGTCCGGATCGGATTTTCATAAACTAATCCAAGTATACCAAGGAGATTTTGAAGAAGTTTGAAATGGACAAAAGCAAGCCTATGTCCACTCCAATGGGTTCAGATACAGTCCTATCCAAGGATTGTGAAGGAGAAGAGGTTGATCAGAAGCTATATAGAGGAATGATTGGATCACTTTTATAGTTGACAGCTAGCAGACCTAACATACACTATGCAATTTGCTACTGTGCAAGATATCAAGCCAATCCTAAGGATTCACATCTAAAGGCAGTGAAGTTGGGTTATGGTATCCTTGTAATAGAGAATTCACACTCTAAGGCTTCATCGATGTAGATTATGGCAGAGATACTCTTGAGAAGAAGAGTAGATCTGGAGGTTGTCATTTCCTTGGAGATTGCTTAGTCGCATGGTATAGCAAGAAGCAAACTTCAGTTGCCTTATCAACCACATAAGCAGAATATATGGCAGCAGAAAGTTGTGTAGCTCAACTCCTTTGGATCAAGCAATAACTAGAAGATTATGGAGTCCAATCCGGATGTGTTGAAGTAATGTGTGACGACTAAAGTGCCATTGATGTGTTAAAGAATCCAGTACTCCACAGTATGATGAAACATGTCAACATCAGGCATCATTACATTCGGGATCATGTGATGAAGAAGCATGTTACATTGGTATACATACCAACGAATGAGCAAAGGGCAGATATCTTTACTAAGCCATTAAGTAAAGATCAATTCAATAAGCTAAGGGAGTCAATTTGAATGTCAAATCCAATTTAAAGGCAATCCAGAAGACATTGTTTCTGAAGTCCTATGAATCAAGGAATCTGGAAACTAAGAAGGAATTATATTGACTCTAGAGCTAGATCAAAGACCGCCAGCTCAGCAGACAGAAAGGACACATAGTAGTAAAAGCGCTGAAAAATAACTATTCCTTTTTGAATTTCAAATGTCTATTGGGAGTTACACGCACAGTAAATTCAACAGCTATTTTTAAAAAATAAACCATTCCATTCTCTGATTAAACGGAATTTACCTCTCTCCAAAATTTTAACCCGCCATATCATCAATCCAGCCAAAGTTAACGGTGTCTGGATTACCATTCTACCCTCGCTTTGGAAATTCTATATAAACCCCCTAAATTACCCCATCTTCCTCAAGCGAACAACTTATTACTATTACTCTGCAGAAATCCAGACTCAAACCCTAAATTTCCTAACTTCTCTCAACATCTCAAATGGCAGCAATCATGTTGAACAACAGTATTCACATGCTTCCACAAAAGCACATCTTTGAAGAATCTGCTCTCAGAGATGAAGACTTCACTCCCATTAACCTTAAACCCTCAAACTTACTAGTTCCCACTAACTACTTGGGAGATAACTTCCTATTCAAAACTGACCCCTACACAAAACTCATTGAAGATCAACATCTGAGTGATTTTCTCAAAATCAACTGCCCAACTTATCCGGACTTGGTGCTCGAGTTCTACAACAATTTGAGAGTACACTCCTACCATGACGCTCTCAGAATAAAGGTACAGGGAAAGGAAGTCACCATCACTCCAGAATTCTTTGAAAAAATCCTTAATATGAAAAATGATAGTGTTCAATTGAGAAATGATGGGGATGAACTACAAGTGAAGTATAACTCCAAAATGTGGCCACATCCCAACTATTTTGGTGATAAATTTTCTACCTATTTTCCAGAAGTTCCTAGATTCCTCCAGCATGCTCTAGCAAAGCTAATCTTGATTCAAAAGTGCTCTCTGACCACCGTCTCATCCTTTGAACACTGTGTATTGCAGTATTGGATGGAAAGCAGAGTGATAAACATGTTGGTACTAATCATCCATTATATCAGGTAGCACATAAATTCTTATAGTGCCCTCATCACCAAAATCCTTGTAGCAAATGAAGTAAATGTCTCTGGATTCCAACCTGTCAATGGAAAGGAAATTCTAGAAAAGAATTTTAAAAAGCTGAGCTTCAGAGAGAAATGAAATGAAGAGAAAGCCAAGAAATTAAGGGGTGCGAAAAAGAGCAAAGCCCGGAAGGCAGTGGAACCGGCCGAAGATGCTCCGGTTCCAAAAAGGGCTAGAACCACCAAGCCAAGAGCACAATTGAATCTTCCAATAGTTTTAATGGAAGGAATTGATGAGGATACCCAAACCCTCACTCAATTGCTTAAGAAGAGCCCAGAAAAGCCTAAGCTAAGGAGGATGTTGATCAAAACAGCAGATAAGAAAAGAAAATCTGCAAAGATCCTGGAGGTTATGATAGATGATAAGGAGATAGAGGATGAAGCTCCTGCACTCAAAAAGTAGTTCACAAGAAAAGGGTGCACATTTGATGAGGTTATGCCTGCCTAAAAGAGTAAAGCTAAGAAACCTGAGGGCATTGTGATTGATGAGCAAGTAGTAAAAAGACCTAAGAAAGTAGAGTTGGCTAAGGCCAAGAGAATAAAGGGGAAGAATGTGCCTGGATCCACTAAGGAAGTCACTCCGAATAACCCTCAGTATAAATTATAAGAGAGGCTATGAAGGATAATGAAAAGATCAACAAGCTCCGAACAAAAGGACTGGGAGGTTCTTCCGACACCCAAGCTATCCTTATTGATCCAATAGACATGGCCACTCTAGCCTAGGATCCGAAAGCTGACCTTTTTGCTTTTGTACCTAAAATTGGACCACTTTCGAAGAACTTATTAAATCCGGAAGATGAAGCTAGAAATGAAGAAAGGCCAGAAGAGGCTCATAGAGAGGGTGTTGAGGACATTACCAACATGCCTGGGGGAGAAATTAATAGTCTTATGAAGGCAAATGTAGGGATGACTGAGGACATTTCTAGTCATCTGGGCATTGTGGAGGTGGAAAAAGAAAGAATAACTCAGAATGATTCAGAAGCGCCAGCAACTGAGGTAATTCCTGACACAGTCTCATTTAATATTAATAATGATGTTGCTGCTGCTGTTAAAATAGCAGAAAATTAAGAGGATAACTTAGATACACATACTCCAAGTGTATCTAACGAACAAGAGTCTAATACGGAAGACACCATTCTGGAGGAGGGATATAGTCTAAGACCCAACAAAAACACTCCTAAAGTGACTCAAAGGGCGAGGCTAATCCGGGGGAACGATTGGAAGAAAATAAAGGAGAAGAAGAATAGAAATATAATGAAGAAGACTCACCCAGATCCTATGAGACCGAAAGCAGCTCTAAATCTGAAACTCCTCTTGCGAGCCCAATCAGAATACTAACCTCTAGCATAAATCAAGCCAAAGCCAAGAAGATCACAACCGTACTAAAAATCCTTCAAGAAGCTACCCATGAGGAACATGAGGAGAGCTATATTAAATAGAGTCTCTGGAACATATGCAAGCATCTGGAATCCGTGGAGAAAGTACTGATTGAATAATTCTCTCCTCCAAATGGAAGACTAAAATTGGGGAGCTGAAAGGGAGTGTCAAGAAGATAGAGCAGAAAGTGGAGGACTTCCCCACTGCCGATTTAGTGGCTGAAGTATCACTTGCCAAATTCACCCCGGTGTTGAATGAACTAAAAACAAGTATAGATGATGCTAACTACTATGCTGATCAGGCTAACACTAGAGCCACAAATAACTGTGCAACAGTTTTAGACAAGATCACCTCCTCCTCCTCTGAGCTATCCACAAAAATAAAAGAGTATTTGGACTCCAAGTTTGAAAGCTTGACAAAATTCATCACTGAAATGGAAGAAAAATCTGCTCTTCCCAACCTAAATGAACAGCAACAGGCACTATTAAATAAGCTCACAAAGTTCATGAAGGAAGACTTGCCCTAGGTATTTGCCAAACAAATGGAAAACATTGCACAAGAATTTGCAAGCCAAATGAATGGGCAAGATACAACCATCAATAATGCCAAGGAAGAGCTCAATAAAGACATCATGACTATAAATGATAGTGTTCATAACTATCGGAAGGGCATGGGACAAGGAATTAAGAAGGTGCTCTCCAATCTATCTAATCTTTCCTTTTCCAGATCTTCCAAACCTTCCATTTCGGAGAGTCGGCTTATCCCAGTGCTTTAGGATCTCTTTCAACACATTGGAGATACTGGCTTCTTTGGACATAAAGGGATTACCACACTCCTAAAAGCTCTCTTCACCTACTTTGATAGTATGAACCCCTTTCCTTAGATCATATGAACCCCTTTCCTTATCTCACAAGTTCGACACTCAACTCTGAAAGGTCTTCCGACCCTTGCATCTAGCTCCTGCTATAGTTAATAAGATCATTGAGCAAAGAAAAGAAGGTAACTTGGACTACTCTATTTACTCTAAGGCATGGCAAGAAAGCTGGGACGGTAAAACCTACATGGTTATTGACCCCGAAGTTGATGCAAGCAAAAAGGGGGAGAAGAAAAAGAGGGAAGATAAAATTAAAGCACAAGGCAAAGGCAAGGAAAAGAAGGGAGAAGCTTCCGGGAAGAGATACTTTTTGTAATAGAATAGCTATGATCCTCAATGTAAAATCCATAGTAGCTACCTTCATTTTCACTTATATATTTCTGTATCATGTAATGCTGAACTTCATTGATGTTAACTATTATTAACAGCAGAAGTGTATATAGTGAAAATCTATTATAAAATATTGCTTCTAAAAGTACAATTTGTAATTGTACTACAAAAACATTAGAATCTAGAATTGAAAAATATTGGGGGAGTTAGGGATGCTAAAGTTATGGGGGAGTAAAATTTATAAATGACTAAGTATCAAGAATCATACTTAGATCATATGAACCCCTTTCCTTATGCTTAGATGTCTTAGGTTTTTATTTCCATCAAATGGGGGAGATTATTGGAAACAATGATCCAGAACAACAAATAATCCGGATCAGGTTTGAAGTAAACAAAATACCTAAGCACAAAAAGACCTAAGTCATTGCATCCAGACATAAAACCAAGACATCCAAAGTCCATGAAAAGTGAAAATAATTACATAAGGATAAACGGAAGCATCCGGTTGAAGTTTAGAAAGGAAACAAACTTTGATCCGCCTAAAACAGCATCCGGAAGAACTGATTGCATAAGCATCCAGAAGAAGACAAATCTAGAGATATTAAGTCTAACAACATTTGGAAGACTTAAAATTCTTGACAAAGGGAATAATTCAAAGTATTAGAATTCCCTCCATTCTTTTGGTCTCTAAGTCAAAGATCCTTTCCCCTAAAGCAAGACAAAAATGACAGCTAGCATTTTTCAGAGAAAGGACAAAGGACTGACACAGGAAAGAGAAAAAGCTAACAACCTTTTTCACCTAGACCAATAAGAAGACGCGTGGAATATACACTAAAAAGCTAATGGCATAAAAGTTGATGAGTCACTAAAATACAAGGAAAATGATCATTGATAACTTTTCAGTCTCATCCCAAGGATTTAAATGGGTCAAAATCTCTATATAATAGATTGATCAACCGTTCCGGAAGCTCCACATATTACCTGATCAACGGTGAAGAATTGATTACAGCTCAACAACCCACAACAGCTACATTTATGATCGAAGCCTATAAAAGGGAAGCTTCACAAGTTGAGAAGGTGCTGGTTGATTTCAAGAAAGCTATATGCAAGAGAATTTGCTAGAAAGCAATTAGTTTACAAATCCCTCCAAGAACTAATCCATTTAAAATCTGTTATAAGGATTCCCAGAGGAAGTCCAAAACCAAAACCTTTGAGAAAACAAAGTGTAAAGAATCTCCTACTTGGGTGAGTAGTGAGATTGGGATATAGCTTGGATGCTTTGAGTTGGATCTCCCTGTAGGACTCAGCTTAGGTTTGGGTAGAAATCTAAGTGGTATATCCTAATAAAGACAAAAGGACTCAGCTAGGAATTGGGATTTCTAGTGGTATATCCTACATTCGAAAGGGGGTACCATCCAAAGACTAGTTGTAAGGCTTGATTCATGCCAATTGGAAAGGAATCCACTAGTGGAAAAGCTCGGAGGAAGGAAACTCCGGGGACTGGAGTAGGCGGGGTCGAACCAGGATAAAATACATGTGTTTGAATTTCTAACTCTTTATTTACTTACATTATTATCGTTATAACTGTATCATCCGGATCCATCCTCCAGATTATATTCAAACATGCTATATAAAGACTTTTCAAAGTCTGTTTATCTCTCAAATAAAGGGCCATTCACCCCTCTAACCTTATTTAAACCCTTACAGGGACCAAAAAATGAAGGCCACTGAAGAAGAAAGAATCAGAAAGAGGCAAGAAGAGATTGAGGCTGAGATAAGAAGGTAGGCTAAGGAAGCAGCAGCAAGAGCAAAGGTTGATACTCAGAAAATTCTACAATCTGTAGTAGCCAGCTTATCTGAGAAGGAAGTTCCTGAAGTTGTGGAGGAAATGATTGGTGCCTTGGAAAGAATTGAAAACTATGAGGAGCAGGAAAAAGATGAAGTAGTGGAGATTAATGCTGTTGAATTTGATGTGCTTAACTCTGACCAGCAAGTCAGTTTGACTGCTGAACAAGCTAAAGAAGTAAGAAAGGAGAGGAAAAGAGGTATGTTGAAGAGGATAAAGGTAGTGATTGATGAGGATGAGGGAGACTTAGAAGATAAGGAGGAGGATGAAGTTGTAGTTGAGCACAGAGCTCAACTGACTGAGCAATCTCAAACTCAGGTTAGTGAGTCTGATGTTGAAGGTGATGAAGAGAAGGAGGAGGAGAACCATAAGCCATTCTTTTTCCAAAACCCTACACCTGAAACACCACTCTCACCTACATCCATTTCTGCCCTACCGTTTCCTGAAACCCATACACTATCCACATCCACCGCTGACCAACAAAACAACCCAGATTGTGACCAAATAGCCATCATTCCATATCTTTTACCTATTAGATCTCTAGTACCTGAACTATTACTCTTAGAAGGACCAGTCATAAGAGTTCCCCTAATCATTAAAGAGATTCCAGAATAACCACAACCACCACAACAACCACAACCATAACCCCAATTCAACCCATAGGCTGAGCTATTGGGAGATATAAGAAGGATAGGGAGAGCCAGATTTCCATGACTAAGGACAGATGCTGAAGTTGATGTAGAAATTGCTAAATCCTTACTATCTGAGGAAGTCCTGAGGAGACTTGGAAAGGCTGTTGAGCTAGTGCAAGGGTTTATAGAAGCTGTTGAGGAGATGAAGGCCCATTTCAGATTAGTCCCTACTCAGTTCTCATTAGTCAAAGCAATTGTGTCCCACATATTTCCTTTATTAAATATTGCAGGTAGGAAGGCTGACTATCCAAAGATTGAAGTTGCAGAACTTACAAAAAAGATGGAGAAGATCTATGAGAGTAACTACAAGGTGTTGAATGATGAGAGCAATTTCAGAAACTCAATGATAGACAAGTTTAATACCCCCTTGAAGGCTATGCAAATAGTTCTAGATGGCTACAGCATATTGAGTAAGGAGAATAGTGATAACACAACTCGCCTAGTTGTAGTTGTAGATGGACTCAGTGAGCTGATCACAGTTGTAACCAGACATCATGGTTTACTTACTAAGCTGAGAACTGTAAAGGAAGAAATGTTGAAGGGATTTAAGGACTCAGAGAGAGAAGTGCTTAAAGCCTTGAAGAGGCTCAACATTTTTTATGCTCTAAATAGTGACATTGCAATGGCAGATGCTGAGCAGGAACCTTCGCTACATCAGAAACTTGGTCACATTCGTGATCAAATCAAGACTGTTCACTCAGACATCATCAATGATGGTCAAGCAATTGATCAAATCCATTAAGAAGTCACTACTCATATTAGGAGCACTCCCATGCTAGAACAGATTCTAAGAGAAAATAATCAAGCTAAGGCTCTGGCCAGTCTCACCCAGATATCCAAGGAAGGACTAAGCGCTTAGTACCAGGTCAATCTATCTCAATCCCGTGCTTTAGTAGGATTATTTGCCTTTCTCGAAGAACAAGACACAATATAGCAAGAAATCTATGAGCTGTTAGAGCAGAACTTTTCAACCAATGTTTATGGTCAGCTCGAGACTTTTAAAGAATCTCTGAGCTCATTTGATCATCGATCCCAAGCCATTTTGGATGCAATGGCAATAGGGGAGAAAGATCGCGAGAAACGTGAGCAAGAGGAAAGGGAAAGAGATTAGAGGGTTGTTGAACTTTCATACAATTTATCCAAGGATCTAGAGCGCATACAGAGAGAATATCATGAGACAAGGAAAAGAAAAGGCATGGAAATTACGCTGCCCAAAGAGAAGAAATTAAGATGGGATCAGCAGGTCTATGAAGAAAGAAGAGCTAATCTTGGAGGACCACCTTTGCCTAAGTAGAATAGAATATAATCTTTGGGCTTATTGTAAAACTTAGTATAGATTAACTCATCGTTGTTTTTACTCAAGTTATTTATCTATAAAAAGGTTACTTATTCTAGTATAAGTTAAGATCTTCTTAACTTCTTATATTTTCTGTTGTATATATATGTGTTCATCTTTTTGCAGAAATATATGAGAAGTGTTGAGGAATGCTGAACTCAAAAGATTCAAGGATTATGGGGGAGTTAGCATTCACTCTGAGTAAAATGAAGATGCTGAACAAAGACATATCAAGCATAAGTATAAGGTAACTCTGACCTAAATATCTTATTGATTTAATTCTCGCTTAGTTAATTTCCATTGATCAAAATGGGGGAGATTGTTGAACCAAGAACAAGTTTATACTGACTCAATGGATGACTCAGTAGTGGTTAAGTTTTGATCATAACAATTAAGTTAAGAATGGGTTAACTAAATCAATAATGATGTTAAAATAAATAGTCCATGGTTGTTTGAGGAGTTTGTAAATTCAAGGGTAGAATTTTGAGTCTCCGCTGGCCTAGCTATTTAGTTTAACTCTGAGTTATTCTAGGTTGAGTATCTACTTTAGTCGCTGACTAAGTAATATTCACTTAGCGCTTGATATTTAGATTTTGTTTCAGCTGTGTGTTTTACGATACATTATTTTGCTGAGTTACTTTATGTCTATCAAAGCTACTAACTTTACCATTTAAGGTAAAAAGGGATCTTTGCTTTTAGTGTTGCTTTTTGTAGGACATTAATGAGACAAAGACAAAAAGAATTAATGCCTTGACAAGACCCAGTTTAATGAAGAAAATGACAAAGTCTTCCATAATCAAGCTACAAAAAGTCATTTGCCAATTTGGGCAATTCCGCATATCAATAACATAGTATCACGCGCTCAGCCAAATGGCAGATTACCAGAGCGAATGGGAAGATGACACGTAGCAAGTCAGCGCGATTTCTCTCTAATGGAAGACTGGCATCAAACGATAAAGAATTCAGATTGAAGCTTGAATCTCAATCTAACGGATTGATTTTCTATCTCACAATGGTGTGATTCTATCTCCCAACGGATTGATTTGAAGAAGCGACAGGTGAATAGATGAGCTGTCAATTTCAGAAGATGCCAAAGTAAGTTCAACGGCTACTTTCTCAATCCAACTATAAAAGGAGCAAGAAGGCTAGCGTTAGAACTTGGTGATTACACCTGAATTTCTCAGAAGCTAAAACTCTGCCAAATTTACAAGCTTTAAAGAAGTTCAAGTAAGAAAGCAACTACTCAGCGAGAATCTACTTTAGAACAAGAGAGAATAGAATAGATCATAGAATTGAAATATCTGATTATTGTAACTGGATCAACATTTTTATAAGTTGAATCCAGCTCTTGTTTAGACTCTTATTGAGTTGCTGATAGAAGAGGGTATTCTACTCAGTGGGTGAGTGATTGCAGTTTGGAGGGTACTTACTGTAATTGGGGATTTTGTGAAAGGCTTCTCCATCTAGGGTAAAGGAGTTGAGATTAGTGGATTAAAGCCGAGACCCTCTCTCGGGACTGGATGTAAGCATAGGTTGCTGAACCAGTATTAAAATCTTTGTGTCCTTTACTTTGAAGCATTTCCAGAATTTCACTCAGCCGGTTGACCTCACTCAACGGAGCTCTTAATTATCGCAAAAAAGTTTTATAAGTTTTTTGAGTGAGTCATTCAGCCCCCCCCCCCTCTGACTCATTGAGTGTATGAATAGGACCAACATACTTATTTCAGTGTAATTTTATATGTATGTAATACTAATAAGTATTGATAAGTTCTGATAAGTACTAAACTAAATGAATTATAAGTTGAAAAGAACAGAACCTTAGGTGAATGAAAGCAAAATATAGAGAGGTATAAATTGTATCGACAAAACTTAGGGAGGTAGTAGTGTATTAGTGAAAAATACGAGGATGTCATAATTATTTACCCCTTAATTTAATCTCAATCCAAATTTACTAAAAAACCCTAATTAATTTCAATTTAAAATATAAGTAAAGACTTAAATAATTAATCAATATTAGACCAGTTGAAGCAAAGCAGCTCCGAAGGAGGCAAAATGGGGTGGACAACCCGAGGTTGGAGGAGCTCATTTATTACAAAAACACAATAAAAAATGAGAAAGGTAAAAGCAGAAAGGAGGAGCTCTCGTTAATGTGAAAACGGATGGTCGAAAACCAGGCCAATGTAGGAACCGACATATAAATGGAAGAGGAAACCAGTCCAAAATTAGAAGACACCACAAAGCACAGAGCTCCATCTAGACCTAAAAACCCCAAATCCCACAGTAATCAAGCAGAAAATTGAAAAATAGAGATGGAAAGCACATTTTGTTGTTCAATAATTATTTTCAAGTCATGAGTGCATAGTAAGATCTGTTGAAAATTAAAACACTCGAATGAACAACTTTTATTAAACTCAAAGATATTACAAGAACACTCTCACTTAAAATACAAAACTACAACTCGCTCTTTACTTCTTTTCTCTCTAAAGAAGTTCTTATTTTTGTTGATGCATAAACAACTAAACACTCACCTATTTATAGGTGAATATGTATCATAATACAAGGCTTATAAATTAGCCAAGTCACCTAAATAATACAACCACAAAATACTAACCATATTTTACAACTAACACATTACTAACCACAACTTTCAACTAACATTCCACATATCACACTTACTTACCACAAATTCCAACTAACTCTCCACGTTTCACACTTTCTAACCATTCATCAAACCTAACACAACTTTTTAACACATCATACATTTTCCATCCATAAAATAAAATCTACATACTTAAAAATATCTAAATAATTTACTACAATTTGGATTTGTGGGCTTGGACTCATTTTTATTTGGTTTGGGTTTCTTGAGTTTTTTTAACTTGGATTAAGTTTATGATCCAACACCCCCTCTTAAACTTGATCTTGTCATCCCAAGTGAACTTCTCAGTCTGATGAAGTTTTCACTTGTCAGTGGTTTAGTAAAGATATCAGCAACTTGATCTTGTGTCTTGACATATTCAACTTGTACTTCCTTTCTTGCAACACACTCTCTTATATAATGGTAGTGAATGTCGATGTGCTTGCTTCGATCATAGAATACAGGATTCTTTGCTAAGGCAATAGCTGACTTATTGTCAACACGGATCTCAATCGGTTCTTCTTAGGTGAAGCCGAGCTCCTTCAATAAGTTTCTGAGCCAAATTGCATGACAAACACACGAGGTTGTTGCAACATATTCAGCTTGACATGTAGACAAAGTTACAATTGGTTGTTTCTTTGACATCCATATGAAAGCAGTATCTCCCATGAAAAACATAAATCCACAAGTGCTCCTGCGGTTATCTACGTCTCCACCCCAATCACTGTCGCTATATCTAACAAGTTTATAATCATTAGAAACCAAATAGAACAAGCTAAAATCGATTATACCTTTCAAATAGCGAAGAATTCTCTTAGCAACTTTAAAATGGGCAGTTGTTGGTGATTCCATGTAGCGGCTAACTAACCAGACTGCATGAAGGATATCTGGCCTCGTGCAGGTAAGATAGCGTAGACTTCCAACCAAACTTTTGAAAAGTGTTGGATCTACACTTTCACCTTCTTCATGTTTGGACATCTTGATCTCGTACTCCACTGGTGTGCTTATCAGCTTACAATTCTCCATCTTGAACTTTTTCAATATCTCCTTGGCATAGCTTTCTTGTGAAATGAAAATTCCATCCTTTTGTTTCTTTACTTCTATGCCGAGGTAGTGCGCCATGAGCCCCATGTTTGTCATCTTAAACTCCTTCGTCATCACTTTCTTGAATTCATCGAACATTCTTTGGTTGCTTCCAGTGAATATCAAATCGTCCACGTAGAGGCACACGATTAAAATATCTCCATCTTTGATCTTGATGTACAAAGCATGCTCAAAGGGGCATTTGCTAAAGCCATTTTCTCGGAAGTACTTATCAATTCTGCTATTCCATGCCCTTGGTGCTTGTTTTAGCCCATAAAGAGCCTTCTTCAATTTCAACACCTTGTCTTCATGGCCTTTGACTTCATAACCTGATGGTTGCTAAATGCAAACTTCCTCTTTAAGAAAACCATTTAGGAAAGCAGATTTTACATCCATTTGATGAATTCTCCACTTGTTTTGAGCTGCCAAAGAAATTACTAGTCTAATAGTTTCCAATCGAGCGAATGGAGCAAATACCTCATCGTAGTTTTGCGACTAGTCTCCCCTTGTGTCTTTCAATCTCTCCCTTAGAATTTTGTTTTATCTTGTACACCCATTTGGCACCTATCGCCTTGTGTCCTTTGGGAAGTGAAGTGAGTTACCATGTATCATTCTTCTCAATGGCCTTAATTTCTTCATCCATTGCATCTCTCCATTGTTTCTCTTGTATAGCTTCTTGAAATGTCACCGGTTCACAATCAACAAATAGACAAAATAATGTTAAATTGTCTAATTGTTCTGTCACCTCATAGAGTTCTCGAAGGCTTCTTGTACGATGCATGGTTCTTTCATCATCACTCCTACTTGAAGAAGGAGAGGATGATAAGGATGACATGTCTCTATCAGTTCGAGAAGTTAGTAGAGTGGTACAACCTTGTTAAAGTTCTCTTTGTTGCTCAGCTATTGTCTGATCATCTTCTTCGAACTGGAAAAAGTTGAAGTCCTCCATTTGAGAATCAAAATTCCATTATCCTTCTTCATCAAATATCACATCTCGGCTTATCACAACCTTCTTATCAGTTATATTGTATAGCTTGTAGCCTTTTGAGCTTGAGTCATAACCGACGAAAATGAAACTCTTACTTTTATCATCGAGTTTGGTTCGATTCTCATCCGGTACATGAACATGAGCTATGCTGCCAAAGACTCGTAAGTGGGAGATTTTGGGCTTTCTTCCACTCCATGCCTCTTGTGGTGTCTTTCCCCATACACTTCTTGTAGGAGAACGATTTGATAGGTAGACTGCACATGCCACTGCTTCCGCCCAAAACTCCTTGGGTAGTTTCTTGCTTTTGAGCATACTTCGAGCCATATCGAGGATTGTTCTATTCTTCCTTTTTGCCACTCCATTTTGTTGGGGGGGATCTAGGAACCATTAAAGGGCGACGGATTCCATGTGTTGGACAAAATTCATTGAATGCCTTGGATGTGAATTGTCCTCCTCGATCAGATCTTATGGCTTTGATCTTATGAACACTCTCCTTTTCCACGACTGCTTTGAACTTCTGAAACACTCCAAATACTTTTGATTTCTGCTTCAAGAAATATGCCCATGTTTTTCTTGCATAATCATCAATGAAAAGAAGGAAGTAGTTACTATTAGCGAGAGAACTTAGCTTGATAGGACCACACACGTCGATATGGATGAGCTCGAGCCATTTCTTGGCTCTATAGTCTGACTCCTTTGGAAAGCTTCTTTTGAATTGCTTACCTTATAGACATCGTTCGCACAATTGATTAGGCTTATTGATACATGGTAAACCTCTAACCATTCCCTTCTTGGATAACAACTCCAATCCTCCAAAGTTGGGATGACCAAATCAAAGATGCCATAGCCACGATGCGTCTTTGTAACACGCCTTCAAACACTTCGCAACATAGTGTTGAATGTTCAAAGGAAACATTCTATTATTTGACATTTGTACTTTAGCAATCAGATCTCCTTTGCCATCTCTTATTAAAAGACTACAATCTTTTATGTGAATATTATAGCCTTTTTCTAAGAGTTGGCCCAAACTTAGAATGTTGCACTTCATATTAGGCACATAGTAGACATTTGAAATTAATTGGTGGCTACCATCTTTACCATGAAAGAGGATGTTACCTTTCCCCTTCACCAATATCTTGATGTCATCTCCAAATGAGACATCGCCACTTACTTCTTGAGTCAGCTCCACGAATAAGCTTCTTTTTTGGCACATATGGTTGCTTGCACCGGTGTCGAGATACCATGTGTTGTCTTGATGATCACTGTTATTGTATGCTAATAATAGTGTTTCTTTCTCCTTGATCTTCTCCTCCACAAAATTTGCCTTCTCTACAACTTGATCATTTCGAGCTCTACATTCTGAAGCGTAATGCCCACACTTTTGACAGTTATAGCATCGGACTTGAGATTTGTCATACCTCGATTTTAAATTTCCTTTTCCACGACCTTGCATGGAGCTGTCTCCTTTCTTATAGTTGTTGTTGGAATTGTTGTTGTAATTCCAACTTCGTCACGACCACGACTTCCTCCTCGTCTGCGGCCTCGTCCTCTGCCTCTGCCTCTACCATGGTTATTTCTATTATTGCCTTGGCCTTCACTCGTATCATTAAGTTGTAACTTGAGGAGTTGCTCAGATATACCTTGCTTCTTCTTATGCTTTTCTTCATAGGCTTGTAGTGATCCTTGGAGTTCTTCAATCGTCATCTCCTCCAAGTCTTTGGTTTCTTCAATCGTCACCACGATGTGCTTAAATTTGGGATCCAACGAGCGGAGTATCTTCTCTATTATTCTTACATCTTCTAACTTCTCACCGTTTCTTTTCAATTGATTAGAAATGACTGCTACTCTTGAAAAGTAATCGAAGATAGACTCGAATGATTTCATGTGCAAGGATTCAAACTCACCTCTTAGTGTTTGGAGACGGACCTTCTTCACCTTTTCGGCTCCTTTGTAAGAGGTTTGTAGCTTCTCCCATGCTTGCTTGGCGGAAGTTGCACTTGAAATCATTTCAAAATCATCATCATCTAATGCTTGATTGATGAGGAAGAGAGCTTTCTTGTCTCTCTTTCGGGAATCCTTCAAAGTTGTAGCTTGATCAAGCGTGAGAGAGGCTTCATTTTCGGGCTCCTTGAATCCTTTCTCTACGATATCCCAAACATCATGAGCAGCAAGAAGAGCCTTCATCTTGATACTCCAATTGTCGTAGTTGTTGTTGTTGAGTGTTGGAACTTGAAAGGATGCCACGTTATTTGCCATCTTACTCAAATAGCTTTTCTAGACGTACAGGAGCTATTACGACACTTCTAGTCTACTGCGACGCTTCTGGAGTCTGCTGCGACACTTCTGGATTATTTTGCGACACTTCTGGAGACTTTTGCAACACACTGGACGTATTGCAATGCTTTTGGTAGTCTACTGCGACACTTTCTGGGCTTTTTAGCTATTGCAACGTGTGGGCAGTTTCAACTCGATTTTTCCGCACTCGGGAAAAAAATTCTTTTCGGAAGGAGGACTCGAGCTTTCAGCCTAGCTCTGGTACCACTTTGTTGGAAATTAAAACACTCAAATGAACAACTTTTATTAAACTCAAAGATATTACAAGAACACTCTCACTTAAAATACAAAACTACAACTCACTCTTTGCTTCTTTTCTCTCTAAAGAAGTTCTTATTTTTATTGATGCATAAACAACTAAACACTCACCTATTTATAGGTGAATATGTATCCTAATACAAGGCTTATAAATTAGCCAAGTCACCTAAATAATACAACAAAATACTAACCACATTTTACAACTAACACATTACTAACCACAACTTTCAACTAACATTCCACATATCACACTTACTTACCACAAATTCCAACTAACTCTCCATATTTCACACTTTCTAACCTTCATCAAACCTAACACAACTTTTTAACACATCATACATTTTCCATCCACAAAATAAAATCTACATACTTAAAAATATCTAAATAATTTACTAAAATTTGAATTTATGGGCTTGAACTCATTTTTATTTAGTTTGGGTTTCTTAAATTTTTTTAACTTGGATCAAGTTTATGATCCAACAAGATCAAGATGACTAAAATATTAGATTAGAACAAGTATTTCTCACCTTAATGGCTAACTTTGAGCGAGGGGAAGCACTGAAGCAGGAGAAAGAAGGAAACGCAATAAGCTAGAAAGATAAAATTGCAAGAGTGCATGATATAAGAAATTGTACGGAATTGCACAGAAGAAAGATGCCGCCTCTTTGCCAATTTTTTTCAATTGATTCTACGGAATTTACTCTTTATTTTAAGGGGCTCTTAAAAAAATATATGAAGATTTGGTAAAATAATTTGAATCAAAAACATAAATATTTTAAAAATATACTTTGCCCCTCAAAAAGTTACTGTTTGAATTTTTTCTTAATTTCTTTATATTCTTTTGCATTTATCTTTTAAATCGTTCATTTTTTTTACATACCGCTTTAGACTCTTTTGTTCGTCTCTTTTTTATCTTTGAAATGACATTTACTGTGACTTTTTCAAATTTTTCCAACCGATAGACATGTGATGGATGTCTGATAGACATGTTATAGAAGTTTGATAGACGTGTGGTAAAAGTGTGGTAGATGTGTGGAATTTATTTTTTTCATTAGTCTTTTTTCTCTTTTGATCTGTATACTGTACTTTCTCTCTATTGGATTCTTTTCTTGATCCGGACATCGTATCTCCATTCTCTTCTCTTCTTGTTATTTGTTTAATTTTTGTCACTAATTTATCATTGTTTAGCTGGTGGTTTGATTTCAAGATTTGTACAAACTAACATAACGATTCCATAAAAAATCATCAAAAACTAATATCTACCATATGTCTACCAGACTTCTACCACATGTCTATTGGACATCTATCAGATGTCTACTGGTTTAAAAAATTGAAAATATCACAGTGGATGTCATTTCGAAGATAAAAATAAAAAAAAACTCTAAAGCGGCTTGTTGAAAAAATAAACGGTTTGAGAGATAAATGAAAAATAAGAAAAAAAAATCTAAAGAAAAAGGGGAGAAACAAGTGGATGACATTGTATGTAAATAGAATTGAAGGGAATGTGTATTTGTAAATAGTTTGACTTGATGGTGAATTTATAAATAGCTCACAAAGTATGAATATTCTTGATAATTTGTCTTATTTTGAATGTGTTCTTTTTTTTTGATGGAAAGGAAATACAAGCTAGAAAAAACAAAAAGCAAAGTAGCTAAAAAAGTGTTCAGAGCAGCAGAGTCACTGATCAATAGGTCTGTAAATGAGCTGAGCCGAGTTTTGACATGTTCATATTCGTTCGTTTAATTTTTAATCGAACACGAGCCAAGCTGAGTTCAAAATTCTATTCGTGTTTGGTTCATTTAAGTGTTTATTTGTTCGCAAGATGTTCACGAACAACTCATTTATTTTGTTCGTGAATAATTCGCTAATTTGTTTGCGAATGAGCTTGACTACTTTGTTCTTGAACAACATTGTCAATTCAATACATAATTTAAAGTGGACAATATAATTAGATTGTGTAATGTTATACATATATTTATTGTATTAGTCTAATTTTATATAGTCATACTTTATTTTAATTCTATAAAATTTTATTCTTGATATGTAATTATAGTAATCGAGCTAGTTCACGAACATTTATCGTCAGTTCATGAACTTGTTCGCGAACCTCTAATCGAGTTTGTTCACGAGTTAAAGAGCCGAGCTTTGACTTGTTCATGTTTAATTCATTTATAATTCAAGCCATAAAATCATATTCACGAACTGTTCATTTATAAAGTTAAAACTCTCTAAAGTTGTACATTTCACTCAATCTTAACCATTCATTGAGTTTTAGTGGTTTGTGGGGTTCACAGTACAAATAAATCTCAACCATTAAAACTTAATAGATGGTTGAAATTGAATGAAATATACAGCTATTGAGTTTTAACTTTAGAGAATCTAAATCCCAAATCAACATATTGATACAAATCATAATTGTGTCCAGTTATATTTAGGCCCTGCTTTCTTGGACTATAATTCAGACGATTTAATTCAGTACAGTTCAGTTCAAACCACTTCAGTTCAGAAATCAAAACCTGGATGGTTTTCTTTCAATGAAAAAACCTATAAAATCGAAACCCCTAAATTTTGTTACAAGCATGACTTAGAAAAGCAGTAATTTTGTGGTAATCATTCAAAATAGACTCAGAAAACTAAAAGTGTTTGAACTTTTTTTGAACTTAAGAGGACTAAAATAAGCTATATTATTAAAAAAAAAAAAAGAAAAAATTGTATTCAAGTTATACCCGTTCTTCAAGTAGAAGCCTTAAAAAGAAGATAATGAAAATGTCCAACTCAAATAGCTATTATAATCTGCATAAAAGCTTCATATATGAAAATACTTTCCAGATTTGGTCCTTTTGGAACTTCCTCCTGCTATAATGCAACCGATATCCTGTTAATGAACAAAACTCATTATGGTTGTCATCATTTTAGCTTAAAGCTTTCACCTTTATACTCTCACAATACAGATAAAAGAGTGTTACTGTTAATCAACAAAATCCATTATGGTTGTCATCATATTAGGCTTAAAGCTTCACCTTTATACTCTCACAATACATATAAAAAAGTGTTACCTTTGAATTTCTTTAAAAGAAACTGCAGGAGAAAGAAACCATCAGACAACAAAGAGAAGGCAAGAAAATGGGAAAGTAAACAGTGAAAATCATCAGAAAAAAAAAGCTCATTCGTCTCTCTCTTTCTTTTTTTTCTAGCAGTGTCAATTAAATGGGTAAATAATATAGAATACTCAACCGATTAATTAAACATTATCTCATCTTAATTAAATATTATTTAATAAATACTCAATCATTAGATTATTAAAGGGTACTAAATACTCGATATCATATATAATTTCTCAAATAATATATGAATTTTGTTTGAGTTTAAATATTGTTTAAATAGAATACTTCATATTTTTTATTTTAATTGAAGTTCACTGTAATTAATTAATCTAATTATTAATGAATTCATGATAATGTACTAAACTATTGAATATATTAGCGGTTGCTGATTCACTTGAGCAAATTTTATAGAGTTTGAAAAAATAATCTGGCTTAATCACTTAAACAAACGTCTCTAATTTAAGCATAAAAGAAATAATTATGTAATAAAAACACAGCTTCCTTAAAATTAGAATGGTTCGCGGGCCGGGCTATCCATTGGGCCTGACCCGAGTCCTTTCGAATGGGTCGAGTTTGGACACTCATTATATCATAAAGCTCGGCTCGAGCCCGTAAAAGTCTGAAGTTTTATGGGTCGGCTTGATTTTTATATAAATACCTAACCATGTCCGATAAATAAAAATTATATTTAGTTTATTATTTAATATTATACTTAATAGTTTTTATAGATTTTCATATTTTAATGTATTAAATTTTAACTATATATAAAATAATTTTACTAAAAATTATAATTGTATGCAAAATTTAAACATTTTTACATAGAAACTGTAATTTTTTTAATTTAGTTTATAAAATATTAAAATAAAAAATTATCTATAGGTCATAGCCCCGGATTGAAAATGACTTAATAAGCCCTGTCAGAGCCCAAAATTTTAAATCATAGATTTAAATCGGACTTAAATTGATATGTTTAATAAAAAGTCTGATAAGTCTAGCATTCCTCACCACTTATTGATTTTGTTATAAGGATAAGTTGAGCAAATAACCACTTAATATGAATCACATAATCTATATATCTATAAAAGTAATAAAGTCTTAAAAATTCTTTTACCCTTATACCTTTTGAAAAAAAATTATACTTATACCTTTTACATGATGAAACTAAATACAAATAGTATTAATAAAAAATAAATTATTAATTATTTTTTAATGAATAAAATCAAAATAACAAATCTATATATAAAAATAATAAAAAATTATACTTCAGTTGTATTCGTAATAATCATAACAATACCAAAATATAAAATTAAAATAAAATTAAAATAATAATGACAACAAAAATAATAATAAATTATTTGATGAGGTAAAAATAGTCACATTAATTTTTAAATAGGTTTATAATCAATAGAGTCATATTTTTTAAATTTTAATTTGTTGTTCATATTGTTCAATTGTTTGAATTTTTTTTACAAGTTGATTCTTATTTTTTTTACCAATGTGAATATTTGATATGCTATTGCTAACTTTTCCAATTATTTGTTGACATATAAAAGTTTTCTTTACTTTAATTGATTTTACAATATATATGAGCAGATTTTATTGCCGTCTATAATAATTATTAAATTGGATGTTTTTTTCATAAATTTAAATCAATATTAAATCAATGTTCCTTCAATCGGAATTTTAGGAAATCGATTTTGATATATTTTCCAAATATATTTGATTTAGAAAAATAATAATGATTAATAGCAATAACTACTTATAAATTATGACCAATTTTCGCAATCAATATAAACATTCGTATCAAAGCACGTATAGTTAAAATGAAAGACTACACGAGTTTGATAAGCACGAAAGCTATCGAGATAAAAGTTTATACTTTAATATTTGTCGTTATGGATTTATACAGGTTAGTCTTGTTTCAATATAATATAAAATATCTATTTTACATACTTGAAAGTTGAAACGAATCAACACAAAAATTATAAAATATAATTACACTTTTAATTTAAATATACGTTGATTTTGAGCTGTTGTGCGTTATTTTGGTTTTGTAGGAATATATGTATGATATCACTACTTGACATGTTAAATAATACAGTTAGTGCCTACTTTAACGAAATGAAATATATACTATGAAACAAAGTTTTTGAAGTTTAAACTTACTTATAATTAATATATTTATTACATATGACCTATCCGTACATCGTACGGGTACTACACTAATATAATTAATATTCTTTTAGTTGGTTCATTACTACTTACGTAAGAAAAGTTGGTTCATAGAAATATATCAAAAATGCGTGTTTAAATATGTACTTGAATTCATTAATACATAGTGTTAATATAACTTAAATGTAGTCAACTTAAAAAATTCAATAGCTAAAATATAAAAATACTTACTGAACATAAAATATAAATATGATAAATAAAATTATTATTTATTGCTTCGTTATATATATTATTAAGCACGGTCCAAAAAGTCTTTCAACTTTAGGTAAAATTGGTAGAAAATGAGTGTCTAAACTTTATCTATGGGAGTGGGCTGGATATATAATTTTATATTATTTATTACAATTTTTTTAATTCAATTTTAGATAGATTACGGTTTTATGCAACGTTATTAATATTGTACCAGATTTTATATCGGTGAGGTTAATGGTATGCGATATAATTGATATTATCAGTATTATTGGTGTTTTACCCTTTTTTATTGTTTAAAGAATATATATTATTTATTATTTTTAAGGTTATTGTAACTCTTTTTGGGGTCTTTAGCAACTCTTTTGTGTCTTTAGCAACCCTTTTTTTTCTATAGCAACATTTTTCTGTGTCTTTAGCAACACTTTTTTCTGTTGCCAGAAGGATTTTGAGAAAACCGGATTTAAACCGGTGCGCCAATTTACCGGTTTTTTCTGATTCAATCCAATTTTCTCCAATTTTTTATGAAAACCGGTTTTAAAGTATACCATTCCGTAGCCATAACCAGTTCACGGTAAAATCAGTCGAACCAGTCGGTAGAATACGATATTGATAACATTGGTTTTATGAGCAAGTATTTAGTTATAACATTGACGGTCACCCTAATATAATGGATACACTCTTTAATTTATTAGCAAAACATGATTAGGCAGAAGGCCTTTTTTTATTCACGTGTTATAACTTATTTGTTCATTTGGTGTATTTACTGTTCATTTTATCTGTTTGGTCCATTTGTATGTAATTATTACCTCTTTGAATCATGTCTTATACTACTATTACCTTTTAAACCTTTTAAGTTCCTAAACTATGCAATTTATTATTTTTTGGGCTTGTAGAATATTTATTGATGTGATTATGTATAATATGCTCTAAAGGGAGTGTAAAGGTAATAAATTTCATAGCACAAAGACCTAATTAGTATTTTGTATACTAAAGTGACCAAATGATTAAATGAATTATACCACATGATCCAAAAAGTGTTAATTCTCTAAGAAAACAACAAGTTATAGTTTATATTATTTTAATATAAAACTAATATCCAAATATACAACATTTTATCTATTGTTATATCTGAATTAGCAAAAACAATGCTACTTTTTTTAAAAGAAAAAGATATTTGATGGTAATGCTTGCAATATATATACTTAGGTAAGCTAGGTAACACGAGCACGAGAACGAAACCGAAATGTAAACAAAAACCAAGAAACGGCACTTAAAAAATACAAAGATTTGTAAGGGAAACATGTATATGATAAATATAAAGGGTATACTAATAAGTTCAAAAATTATAAAATAAATATTAATATATGATTTTATTACTTTTAAAAAATACAAGAGCAACACAATAATTAAAAGCAACAATTTTACATATTACATTAAATTAGACTACACTACAAGAAATCAAGCTTTTTGTGACATAAATTTGGTTGTCACAAATAGAGTGAATTGTCACGTATTATATGATAAATTTTACTGAATCTGCATGACAACTTTGATTAGTCGTCACAAAAATACTACTTGTGACAACTCTTTGTTGTCACATATTATATGATGACAACATTTTATATCAGTAACAACTTTTTCTGTCACTATCTATACGTAGTTATAATATTAACTTGTTACATTTAATATTTGTAACAACTTTGGATTGAAGGGAACTCAAAATTATATTATTAGCTTTAAAAAAATAAAAAAATAATAATTAATAGAAGATAATTTCAATGAAGATTATTAGTTTATTTTAACAATGATTAAAATAAACTAAACCCAATTATACTTAATATAAATAAACTTAAAACAAATATAAACAATAAGGAGCAAAAAGCACTAAGGCCTTAATAAAGCTCACAATCACATAATGAAAACAAACAATGTTAAAAGTTGAAGAACACATTAATTATATAAAATAATGCAAGTGTTAGAAGCAAAGAGAGCTTAAAACTATAGTAAACTGTGGATTCAAAATAAATGCAAGTGTGATTACTTTGAGATCTACTACATATACTTAAGATCCTAATCCAACATCTATATATATGTAAATTAATCGAATCCATATATATATATATATATATATAATCAAATCCATCATGCCCAAGAGCTCTAAAACTAAATCCGAAAAAATAAGCAAATAAACAAATCGAGAACGCAGTAGATTGTTTCAAGTCAATGATTATTTGGTCCATATTTGCCCACACCATCTCAAATCATAGTATTAGAAAGGGGTTCAAGAAGGAAAAGAGAAAAAAACAACTGAGTGATAAAGAAAAGTGGAACTACCTCCTTCAATGCCCTTCCAGTACAGCGGAACAAGATATTTCAAGCCCACAAGCTGACATAACTTGAGAAGACGCTGGAAATTTGAATACAGTAGTGCACATGCAGTACATCAGTAGCAATATCATTCTGCAAAAACCCAAGGTAATTCAATTCAAACTGGAGCAGCGGGGGCAATCTCATTTATTGTTCGATAATCGTTAGCAAGGAAGTCATAGTTATACGAGACAACAACATTAGAACCAGAATCTTGTTGGGGTTCTAGTCCAAATTAGTGCAAGGTAAAGTCTTTGCCCAAAAGCCCAAGATGTGAAAGCATATTTAAGCTTCTTTTTTTGCTGGTTTAAGGGTTTTTCATGAGAGGGTGCAGCCATTTTTGGAGAGAGAAAAGAAGAGAGGGAGAGCAAAATTTCCAGCTTCTGTCTATTCCGACCAGCTGTATTCCGTTGCTGATCGCCGGAGATCAGACCGTCAGATCGTCGTGAAATTTTGCTACAATGTTTCTGACATCCAACACTTTGTTTTGACCGTTGGGTTTTATAATCGGACCGTTGGATCAGATTTCGTTGCGGGCAGAATATGAAGGAATGTTTGCTCACTTGCGGTTTTGTGTATTTTCCTCATTTTATTTGGCTTCTTGTACTGTGGTGTTGTTGGTGAGTTGCAAACTCTTGTAAGACATTGTTGAGTTCTTTTCCCTCAACTGATCAATAAGAGAAGTATGGTGGACTCCGTTATCGGTCCCGTGATTTTACTCTTCACATCGGATAGGTTTCCACGTAAAAACTTTGGTGTTGTGTGGCTTGTTTATTTTCTTTGCATATTTGGTTGATTCTTGTCATTTCTTGTTGATACTTATTGTTGCTATTCCGCATTTGTAACTTTGAGTTTTTGGGGCCTTGTGCTCAACAAGTGGTACCAGAGCTGTTAAGATCAGTTTCGGGGTTAATATGGAGTCTGTTAGTAGTGGTTCCATGGTGAAGTTGACGTCAACCAATTATTCCATATGGCGACCCATGATGGAGGATATGCTATTTTGCAAAGATTTATATGATCCAATAGATATAAGCATGGCAGAGCTTGGTAGTTCTAAACCGGCCAAACCTGAGAAAATGGAAGATAAAGAATGGGAGAAGTTGAAGAGGAAGACTTTGGGGACTATTAGACAGTGGATTGATATAAGCATCTACAATCATGTTTCTAAAGAGTCCGACCTGTTTGATTTGTGGAAGAAACTAGAAGGTCTTTATGAGAGGAAGACCGCTCACAACAAGGCTTCGTTGATTCGGAAGCTTGTTAACTTGAAGTTGAAAAGTGGGAAGTCAGTGGCTGAGCATCTGAGTGACTTTCAAGATGTTATCAACAAACTTACCACTATGTAGATTGTTATTGATGATGAGTTGCAGGCTTTGTTCTTGTTGAGTTCTTTGCCCGATAGTTGGGAAACTCTTGTGGTGACTATTAGTAACTCGGCTCCGGATGGTGTTCTTTCATTGAACGTGATTAAAGAAAGTATGTTTAATGAAGAGTTGAGAAGAAAGGAGATGGGAGTTGAAAATTCACAGGCCTTTGTTGTTGAGAATAGAGGAACAGACAAGAGTAGAGGTCCAAAGGGGCGTGGTAACTCAAGGGGCAGGTCCAAGTCCAGAGAGGGAAAGGAGACCAGAACATGCCATCATTGTGATAAGCCTGGTCATATCAAGAAGAATTGTTTCAAATGGAAGCGTGAACAAAAGAAGAAACCGGATTCCCAATTAGGGGGAGATGACAGTGGTACTGCAGCAACCATAGTGAAGACTGTTGAGGATACCAGTTTGCTTTGTACAGTTTGTGAGTGTCGTCAGGTTGATGATTCAGCTTTAGAGTGGCTTGTTGATACTGGAGCTTCTTATCATTGTGTTCCTCGGAAGGAATATTTTTTAAACTACAGAGCTGGCGACTTTGGTAGTGTCAGAATGGGAAATGAGAGCTCAGCAAGGATTATTGGGGTGGGTGATATCCGTGTGAAGACTGATGTTGGGTGCACGATGACATTGAAGAATGTGCGCCATATTCCTGATTTGCGCTTGAATTTATTAGCAGCAAGCGTTCTTGATCATAAAGGTTTCAGTCATACTTCGGTGATGGCAAATGGAAGTTGTCCAAGGGTTCAATAACAGTTGCTCGAGGCAAGTTGTATTGCTCGTTGTATAAGACATACTTTAGAGTATGTTATGGTGATATATATGCAGCTGAAGAGAAGAATTCTCCCAACTTGTGGCATCAAAGATTGGGACATATGACGGATAAAGGGATAAAGCACCTGGCAAGTAAATCCCTCATTCCTGTGGATAAATCTATTTCCATTGACCCTTGTGAGCATTGTTTGGCAAGAAAACAAAACAGAGCTTCATTTGCGGGAAAATCTACAAAGAAGGAAGGTAAATTGGAGTTGGTTCACTCCGATGTTTGTGGTCCGTTAGATGTGGAGTCTATTGGTGGCAATAGGTATTTTGTCACAATTATTGATGATGCAACTCGTAAGACTTGGGTCTACTTGTTGAAGTAGAAAAGTCAAGGGTTTGAGACTTTTCAGAAGTTTCATGCCATGGTGGAAAAAGAGACTGGTGGAAAGTTGAAATGTCTCCGATCAGACAATGGTGGTGGGTATACCTCTAATGCATTTAAGGTTTATTGCTCACAGTATGGCATTAGACATGTGAGGACAGTTCCAAGTACTCCACAACACAATGGTGTAGCTGAAAGGATGAATAGAACCATTATGGAGAGGGTGAGGTGTTTGCTAAGAATGTCTAATCTTCCTAATACATTCTGGGCTGAAGCAGTAAACATAGTGACTTATTTAATTAATCGCTCCCCATTTGTTCCTCTTGGTCTTGACATTCCAGAAAGGGCATGAAGGGGTAGCAATCCCACTTATGCACATTTGAGTCTTTGGATGCAAGGCATTTATGCATGTGTTGAAAGAGGAGCGATCAAAGCTTGATTCCAAGACTAAACCATGCATTTTTTTTGGCTATAGTAATGAAGAGTATGGCTATAGAGTCTATGATTTAGAGAAGAAGGAAGTAGTAAGAAGCAGGGATGTAGTATTCTTTGAGCACGAGAGAGGTGCTGAGTTTCTGAGTAAAAGGTATAATTCTACCACAGAATCTTCTTTTGATACTACTGATGTTCCTCTTGTGTCTAGTCCTTCTTGTGTTGAGCAGCCAACAGGTGAGAATGTTGAGGAACAACAGATTGGTGCTGATGATACACCAGAACTTGTTGATGCTGATACGCATGATGATGAGAATGTTCAGTTTTATGATGCTCAAGTTGAAGAGGTTCATGAGCGGGGGGAGCCGTCAGCCCCACCGGATGAACAAGCACAAGTTCGAAGATCATCTAGAGAAAGAAGGCCATCTACAAGATATCCAAGCTCAAAATTCATTCTTGTCATACAAGATGGAGAACTTGAAAGCTTTCAGGAAGCATTATCCAGTGAAGACAAAGGGTCTTGGTTGAATGCTATGAAAGAAGAGATGGATTCTTTGAGGAAGAATGCGACTAATGAGTTGGTGAAGGTCAAAAAGATAAGAAAGTCTTAAAAAATAGGTGGATTTTCAAGAACAAGAAAAATGCCGATCAGAGTGTGAAGCGGAAAGCTAGATTGGTGGTCAAGGGATGTAATCAGAAAAAGGGGATTGATTTTGATGAGATTTTCTCCTCAGTTATGAAGATGACTTCTATCAGAACCATTTTGGGTTTAGCTGCGAGTCTTGACTTGGAGTTGGAGCAGCTTGATGTGAAAACAGCTTTCTTGCATGGTGATTTGCAAGAGGATATCTACATGGAGCAACCAGAAGGATTTGAGGAAAAGGAAAAGGAAAAGTTTGTTTGCAAACTAAAGAACAGTCTTTATGGGCTGAAGCAGGCACCAAGGCAGTGGTATCGAAAGTTTGATTCTTTCATGACAACCAATAGGACGTTGGTCGATCCTTGTGTGTATTTCAGACAGTTCCCAAATGATAAATTCATCATTCTTCTGTTGTATGTAGATGATATGTTAATTGTTGGATAGGATTCGGATATGATTTATGATTTGAAGAAGAGTTTGTCAGAATCATTTGCAATGAAAGATTTGGGTCTAGCTAAGCAGATTTTGGTCATGGAGATAGTTCGTGATAGAAAGGCTGGCAAGTTATGGTTGTCACAAGAAAAGTATATTGAACGGGTGCTTGAAAGGTTCAATATGGAAGATGCCAAGCTAGTTAGTCAACCATTAGCCGCTCATTTCAGGTTGAGCAAAAGAACTTGTCCGAAAATGCAGGAGGAGAAAGAAAGGATGTTGTCTGTTCCTTATTCCTCTGCTGTTGGTTCTTTGATGTATGCTATGGTTTGTACTAGGCCAAATATTGCCCAAGCTGTTGGATTTGTCAGTCGATTTTTGTCCAATCCGGGTAAAGTTCACTGGGAAGCAGTGAAGTGGATATTCAGATACTTGCGTGGTACCTCAAAGCTTAGTTTGTGTTTTGGAGGTGGAAAACCGATTCTTAAAGGGTATACAGATGCTGACATGGCTGGTGATTTGGATGGAAGAAAGTCTACCTCAGGTTTTGTGTTTACATTTGCAGGGGAAGCTATTTCCTGGCAGTCTAAACTTTAAAAGTGTGTAGCATTATCTACTACAGAAGCAGAGTATGTAGCAGCTGTGGAAGCATGTAAAGAGCTAATTTGGCTAAAGAGATTCCTTCAGGAGCTGAGTTTGAAGCAAAGCGAGTATGTAGTATTATTTGATAGTCAGAGTGCCATGGATCTGAGCAAGAATACCATGTATCATTCTCGAACGAAGCACATTGACGTTAGATATCATTGGTTGCGGGATGTGATCGAGGAGAAAGATTTGGTATTGAGGAAAGTCCACACCGATAAGGATGGAGCCGACATGTTGACAAAGATCGTTCCTAGAAGCAAGTTGGAGCTTTGTTGCAAGCTCTCTGGGATGTCATTTCGATGATGTTGATGTTGCCCTATCTTCCCCGATTTGGGCTCGAGGGGGAGATTGTTGGGGTTCTAGCCCAAATTAGTGCAAGGTAAAGTCTTTGCCCAAAAGCCCAAGATGTAGAAGCATATTTAAGCTTCTTTTTTGCTAGTTTAAGGGTTTTTCATGAGAGGGTGCAGCCATTTTTGAAGAGAGAAAAGAATAGAGGGAGAGCAAAATTTCCAGCTTCTTCCTATTCCGACCAGCTGTATTCCGTCGCCGATCGCTGGAGATCTGACAGTCAGATCGCCGTGAAATTTTGCCACAATGTTCCTGACATCCAACTCTTTCTTTTGACCGTTGGGTTTTGTAATCGAACTGTTGGATCAGATTTCGTTGCGGGCAGAATATGGAGGAATGTTTGCTCACTTGAGGTTTTGTGTATTTTCCTCATTTTATTTGGCTTCTTCTTGTATTGTGGTGTTGTTGGTGGGTTGCAAACTCTTGTAAGACATTGTTGAGTTCTTTTCCCTCAACTTATCAATAAGAGAAGTAGGGGTAGACTCTGTTATCGGTCCCGTGGTTTTACTCTTCACATCGGAGAGGTTTCCACGTAAAAACTTTGGTGTTGTGTGGCTTGTTTATTTTCTTTGCATATTTGGTTGATTCTTGTCGTTTCTTGTTGATACTTATTGTTGCTATTCCGCATTTGCAACTTTGAGTTTTTGGGGCCTTGTGCTCAACAAATCTATCTAAATTGTATAGCATACACTTGAAATATAAGATGACCTAATACACAAGCTTAAATGATTAAAAACTATTTCTACTCATCCGCCAACATCCCACATGTTTGACGTTTCCAATTCCGACTATCTTCTCACTACAGTTGAATTCGACTAGAATAAAATATACAAGTCGTAAGACATTCAAAATCATAACCATATATAGCAAATACATGACCTCTGAAATGTTGTAGATACTATAGCAAGACTAAAATAAAAATAAAGAGACTGAACTTCAATAATCACAAATTACTCTTAGCAATTACAACCCCATTGCTAGTCCCTTCTAAATAAATGGAATCCCAATGAACACCAGCAGTGTGAATCATGATTGACACTAGCACAAATTTATTTAATCAAGATAATAAAGCATGAGAAGACCCAAGTAGTGGTTGTACATTATATTTCAGAGATCGATAGCAGCAAAGTGTAGAATATTTCAAACACTTAGCAGCTCCCCTAAATTGTTTTCATACGTTAATCAATTCCTACGAGCCTACGAGGTGAGACATTGAAGCAAAAATCAAGAGACCATTTCTGATTAAATGCAATCAACTATAATTAGTCTTCTCCTCAAACCATATAAACATAATATAGCAATCCCAAACAAAACTAACAAAGTTGTAAACATGCTCTAGTAAATATATGAAAAACATAATCACTAAACCATAAGATGGAATGAAGAGCAAAGATTTTGCAATCATCTTTATGTATTTATGTACTACCTTATCTATTTAGATACCAAACACAAGTAGGATATATGAGTGGAGATCTGGGGAAAAGTTGAGCACATAAGAGAATTGACCCAAAGTATGATCATGTAATATAAGGACAGATAAATTTAGAAAGGCAATACAATAATGCTATTTGTATTTAACAAAAAAAAGATAAAAAAATATAAAAAGATATATTGGATA
This sequence comes from Euphorbia pulcherrima, assembly GCA_947683365.1. Classification (NCBI taxonomy): domain Eukaryota; kingdom Viridiplantae; phylum Streptophyta; class Magnoliopsida; order Malpighiales; family Euphorbiaceae; genus Euphorbia; species Euphorbia pulcherrima. Next base: position 16,410,414 of record CANTUS010000013.1, on the reverse strand, counting down.
TATCAAATAACATAGAGAGACAGAGATACCATGGAGGTTGTTATCTACAAAATCTGATAAGCAGTCATCTTCGTCGAAGTAGCAGCACTCGTTGGCAGCTTTGGCTTTCTCAAGCATTTTATCGAAGTCCTGTCCCATTTCACTAATCAATTCACAAATAATGCTCCTAATCCCATTCCAATCGCATTCTCCCATGGATGGCGCATGTAAGGTGTCCAGTACCAAAGGAAGAAAAGCAAGAACAACAATCATCAAGCAGCAGCTAAGTAAAAACAATTACCACAGTTATTATTTCGAGTTACAGTTTCACTGTTTCAAGTTTTACAGCATCAGTAATTTTAGAATTATTTACCTTTACAGTATTAGAATATTCCAGAATCAAGGCTGATTCAGCCATTTTATCCTTATACACTATAGTACTAATATTAGCTATTATTTTGGCAGTATATGCCAGGTCCTATGTAACCGTTAGAATTAGCCTATTTATTCCCTAGGGCTGTATCCAATGATTATCTCATCAATGAAAATATCAGTATTATTCCTTTCAGTTCCCTAGTCATCTTTTTTCCTATTTTTAACCTAGTTTACAATTTCTGCCTTTTCTATTTCCTGCATCTATCTTCCTTTCTGCAATTCCTTCTTTTACTCTATTTTTCCTAGATATTTACTGTTTTATTTCCTAGAGATTTAGCTAAGTTAGGGGAACCTAACAACTGGTATCAGAGCACCGATCCTCAGACCATTAATGGTTAGAAAAGTCACTGCTAAAAGGTTAATGGAATCCCTGGAAGATCAGATTAAAAGCTTGAACACAAAGTTTAATGAAACTGAAGAAAGGTTAAATGCTAGAGATGAAAGGAACGCAGAGCATTTTGAGAGGTTGGGGGAGTCTCACTCTAATGTAGAAAGAAATGTTGTTGAAGTAAGAAAGGAGGTGAGTGACCTGAAGAAAGAGTTAGCAGAGAAATTTCAGAAGTTAACAGATGCAGTAATGGCAATATCCAGGAGCCCTAATTCTGAAACCCAACCCGAAACTCAAACCACTCCTCATTCTTTCACCAGAACCTCAAGTGGCCTCTCTAACCCACCAAACCAAAGCTATCCACTTCAGTCACTGCCCAGACCTTCATTCTTAGCCCCCTCCTACCCAGATCCACCTTTGAACTTGCCAAACTCAACCTTTAGCCCACATAACACCACCATTCACCCTCAAAACCCAACCTTTAACCACCAAAACCCCAGTAACTCTCAATTGCCATTCCTTAACTCTCAAGCTGTCAACTTTAATGCCCAAAACCCATCCCTGAACATTCAAAACAGGGCTAGCTCCTCACAACAAACCACACCTCAAACTGCTTTTCACATAAATAGACCACCTACACACCAATACCCTTACCCACCTAGACCCCCACTCTACAGACTTGGATACTAACCTGATTGGACCCCCTGTAGAAGGCCATTATCAAAGGGCTCCTTACCTACAAAAACTATTGCCAAAATGTGAGCTGCCAAGCTTCAATGGTGATGAAGTGGAGCTGTGGACTAGCAAATGTGCTAGGTATTTTCAAATCTTTGAAGTACCAGAGGATAGAAAAGTAGAGCTAGCTGGTTTGTATATGTTTGGAAGGGCTGAAAGTTGGTTCAGGAACTGGATTCCATCCAACTTTGGAATACAGTGGAATGATTTTAGAAGAGAGGTAGAGAAAAGATTCCAGGGTACTGAGATCACAGAGGTAGTAGAGAGAATGGCACAGTTAAGACAAACTGCTACTGTTTTACAATATCAGGAACAGTTTGAAGAGGCCAAAGTTAAGCTGGAAAGAGTTCACCCTGAGCTAACCCCAGAGTATTATGTGAAGTGTTTTGTAGCAGGGCTTAAACCAGAGCTGAGAGCAGCTGTTAGAGCCCAAGAGCTAGCAGACTTATTTACTGCCATTAAGCAAGCCAAATACTAAGAAATAATTGTCAAAAACCTAATGGAGGCATTCAAACCTAAACCATTGGTCAAACCAAACTCTAACCCTAAATCCTGGACCCAAAATGCCAACACAGCCAAAAACATCACCTCAACCTACCAAAAACCACCTGATCCCAAACCTACACCCATTACCAACCAAAACAATTATAAGAAGATACCTGGAGCTTGCTAGAAGTGTGGGGATAAATACCATCTAGGGCACCAATGCAAGAAATTATTTGCCATGGCAGGGGAAGAAGAGTTAGAAGAGGAAGGGCCAGGGATAGAGGAGGAAGAAGAGGTGGAGGAGCAGACTGGAGAGGAAGAGCAGATCCACTTATCCATCAATGCTTTGGATGGAGGCCTTACAGATAGTACAATGAAACTAAAAGGTACTCTAAACAAAAAGCCAGTTATGATTTTGATAGACAGTGGATCCACCCATAGTTTTGTGGATTCTAAAATACTAAAGATGCTAAGTTGCCCTTAGTTTCAGTCAAGCCTATACTTGTTACTGTAGCTGATGGTAGGCAATTGGTTGTCACATCTAAATGTCAAGACTGTGTGTGGAGTATGAATAGTAATAGGTTTCAATTCACTCTAAGGGTCCTAGAACTTGGTGATTATGATCTAATTCTAGGAGTGGATTGGATGAGACATCATTCACCTATCACTTTTGATTTTGAGGAAAACAGGTTGTTAGTTCAAAAAGAAGGTAAGCAGATAGAACTCAAGGGAATGAAGGAAATCATGGCTCTAAAAATGATGTCCATGAAATCTGTTAACAAAATGATTAGTAAAGGATGGAAGGGGGTGACCAGCAAATTATTAGTGATGATTAGCCCAACCTCAACCCAAAACACTAGCCAATCTAACCAAAAAGAACCATCACCTGAAAACCCTATACGGAAGCTAGTCCAACAGTACCACCAAATCTTTCAAAACCCAACTACCCTACCACCCAAGAGGAGCCATGACCATACAATTCCCCTCAAGGCAAATTCAGCTCCAGTGAATGTCAGGCCATATAGATATTCCCACTACCAGAAAAATGAAATTGAGAAGCTAGTTGAGGAGATGCTTAAGGAAGGTATTATAAGGCCCAGTACTAGCCCATTTGCTTCACCTGTGTTATTAGTCAAGAAAAAAGATGGTTCCTGGAGGTTCTGTGTGGACTACAGGGAGCTCAACAAGATAACTACAAAGGATAAGTTTCCTATGCCTATTATTCAAGAGCTTATAGATGAGCTACATAGAGCTGTAATCTTCTCCAAGATTGATTTGAGGTCAGGTTATTTCCAGATTAGAATGGTTGAATATGATATTCCTAAGACAGCTTTCAAAACCCATTCTGGCCACTATGAGTTCCTAGTTATGCCATTTGGCCTTACTAATGCCCCAGCCACTTTTCAAGCTCTAATGAACACCATATTCAAACCCTATCTTCGGAAATTTATCCTAGTCTTTTTTGATGACATATTAATCTACAGCCCTAGCCTAAAAACCCACCTACAACACCTAGAAACTGTTTTTCGGATGCTCCAACAACACCAATTATATGCAAAACAGAGTAAGTGTGAATTTGGAGTGGAAAGGATAGCATATCTGGGCCACATCATTTCAAGGGAAGGGGTGGCCACTGATCCAGCAAAGATATCAGCAATGGTAGAATGGCCCCTGCCCAAAACCTTAAAGGGACTAAGAGGATTCCTAGGCCTCACAGGCTATTACAGAAGATTTGTGAAGGGTTATGGAGAAATTTGCAAGCCCCTAACGAAAATATTAAGGAAAGATCAGTTCAAGTGGACTGAGGAAGGAGTACAAGCATTCAACAAGCTCAAACAACTAATGAGCAACACACCAATTCTGGCCTTACCCGACTTTTCTCAACCGTTTATATTAGAATGTGATGCAAGCCAAGTGGGGAATGGGGCAGTCTTAATGCAGCATAACAGGCCATTATGTTACCTGTCTAAGCCCTTGTGCCCTAGACACCAAAGGCTATCAGCTTATGAAAGAGAACTTTTGGCCTTAATTCATGCAGTAACTGTGTGGAGATCATATCTGGAAGCAGCACCCTTTGTTATAAGGACAGATCACCAAAGCCTGAAGCATTTGTTGGAGCAAAGGTTACATACAGTCATACAGCAGAAGGGAATTACCAAGCTGTTAGGGCTATAGTACTCAATTCAATACAAAAGGGGAACTGACAATAGAGTTGCAGATGCCCTATCCAGGCAAGGTGAAGAAGGAAGTCAAGTTTGGGCAATTTCTACTGTGGTCCCCAACTGGATAATGGATGTCCTGGGATCATATGAAGGTGATGAAGAGGCTGAGAAGGTCATATCAGAACTAGCCATAGATCCTAAAGCTAGAGAGCCCTATAGAATTCAGCAAGGGATATTGTACTACAAGCAAAGGATTTATGTTGGACGCAGTAATAAACTCAGGGAGAGGGTAGTCCAAACATTCCATGATTCACCTATTGGAGGGCATTCAGGAATCAAGAACACTATCACTAGAGTGAAGAAGCACTTCTTTTGGCCCAAACTGAAGAATTGGGTAATGGAATGGGTGGCTGGATGTGAAATTTGTGTCAGATGCAAGGCAGAGAATTGTTCAATTCCTGGATTACTACAACCCTTGCCAATTCCTGAAGCTGCTTGGCAAGATATATCAATTGACTTTGTTGAAGGGTTGCCTAAATCTGCAGGCTTTGATACAATCTTGGTGGTAATAGATCGTCTAACAAAGTATGCTCATTTCATTCCATTAGCTCACCCTTACACAGCAGCAACAGTAGCCAAAACCTTCCTCAGTAATATTTTTAAGCTTCATGGGATGCCAAGAACAATAGTTTCAGACAGGGACAGGGTGTTCACAGGGGTATTTTGGAGAGAATTGATGAAACTATTAGGCACCAAACTGCTATTCAGCAGTGCCTATCACCCTCAAACTGATGGCCAAACTGAAAGGCTAAATCAGTGTATGGAGAGCTACCTGAGAAGTTTAAGTTTTCAACAACCTAAGAAATGGGCCAAATGGTTGGATTTGGCAGAATACTGGTACAACAGCACCCACCATAGTGCCATCAACATGACACCTTTTCAGGCCTTGTATGGAGTCAAACAGTGCTTCCCAACCAAGTAACAACAGTAGCAGCCATAGAAGAAATGTTAACTATAAGGGAAGAGATAAATTTGATGCTAAAAGAAGCTTTATCTAAGGCACAAAATAGAATGAAGCAATATGCAGATAAAAGAAGAAGTGACAGGGAGTTTCAGGAAGGAGATTGGGTCTTTCTAAAGTTACAGCCCTATAGACAACAATCTTTAGCTATGAGAAGTAATCAAAAGCTATCAGCTAAATACTATGGGCCATATCAGATAGTAGAGAAGATAGGAAAGGTTGCATACAAGTTACTATTACCCGCAAAATCCAAAGTACATCCAGTTTTTCATGTTTCATTGTTAAAAAAGAAGCCAGACAAGATGACAACTACTCTAACTACACTACCACCACTTGAAGATGGACTACTACCATTGGAACCAGCAAAGGTAATCAACAACAGACACGTGGAGATTGAAGGCAAGTCAATTCATCAACTATTAATTCAGTGGAAAGGTCTACCATCCATTGATGCTACATGGGAAGACAAGGAGTACATCACCAAGCAATTTCCAGAATTTTTCCATTCTTGGGGACAAGAATGCTCTCAAGGGGTGGGCATTGTCCAGTACCAAAGGAAGAAAAGCAAGAACAACAATCATCAAGCAGCAGCTAAGTAAAAACAATTACCACAGTTATTATTTCGAGTTACAGTTTCACTGTTTCAAGTTTTACAGCATCAGTAATTTTAGAATTATTTACCTTTACAGTATTAGAATATTCCAGAATCAAGGCTGATTCAGCCATTTTATCCTTATACACTATAGTACTAATATTAGCTGTTATTTTGGCAGTATATGCCAGGTCCTATGTAACCGTTAGAATTAGCCTATTTATTCCCTAGGGCTGTATCCAATGATTATCTCATCAATGAAAATATCAGTATTATTCCTTTCAGTTCCCTAGTCATCTTTTTTCCTATTTTTAACCTAGTTTACAATTTCTGCCTTTTCTATTTCCTGCATCTATCTTCCTTTCTGCAATTCCTTCTTTTACTCTGTTTTTCCTAGATAGTTACTGTTTTATTTCCTAGAGATTTAGCTAAGTTAGGGGAACCTAACATAAGGGAGTTTGCGAAGGGCATTAGAGTACATCTGCGTGCCCAGACCTAGCAATGCGCCGATCACCGTCGCACTGAACGCCATTTCTAATCAAGTCCACTCTAATCGCCGTCTGTGATGTCTAAGCAGTGTCAGATAATTTTGTGATAAAACTTAATGTTCTGTTGTCTATTACCCTGCCAAGACAAAGAATAAATAAATAAACATTTAATAAAGAAAATGAAACTTGAACAATTGACCAAAGAGTCCATGTATAAATGATAAAATTCAAGAACTGAAATCGAAAACACTTCTTCAAAGCTTATGTCTTACCGTATAGACAATAAACATGTATGGAAGGAATGAAGGATATCGCCAATTCCAATAGATTAATAGACTTGGTCTACCTAATGTATAACAACAGTAAAATACAATCAAATAGTAGAATACTTCACATAATATAACCTGGGACAAATGACTAGCCATTTCAAGAATCAATACATCCAGCTTGTAGAAACAAGACAATTAACTAAGATAATTGGCATATAAAATGAGACTCATACAGTTTCAAAACCACATTAATTCATTGCATAATTTATGCTACTGTATGATTCTTAATCTTAACCTTTTAAAAGCAAATACGTTGTATCAACTTGAAGTGATAAAATATTCTCAGACAATGCATAATTAGAACCTAATTCAGTCTCTCATATATAAATTTTAATTTTAGTCCAATTGAATTACAATAAATGAGCCAAGGTTGACACCTAGAATACAACATGCATATCAACCAAAGCTAGCCTGCAATGAACTGTGAAAACATCTAAGATATACAATCCAATAAAATTTAATTTAGAAATCACAACTTTCGGTCAGGGCACTTGATTTCCCCCAATTTCAGCAATTCACCGTAATTAACAATAATGTACTGTTGAATAATGAAATTGAAGCTTCATATCCCTAAATTAGATTAATTCAATTGATATTTTGGTTAAAGAAAATCATCTTATGGTGTTTGGAATAAAATTGAATGAGAGCAAAATGCAAAAATTAAAAAAATGAACAAAAAGATTGGAGGAAAACTATACCTTACGGGAGTCTCCAGGAAGTTGTTTTGGCAATCGACGACAGTAGTATGACGGATGTTTTGTTGTAGAATAGCGAGGACGGCGACAGAACATGCGTGTTAAGTTTGGGAGGCTGGAAGCGGAGTGGGTAAGGATGGATTTAGGTTAGAGTTGCTCAAATTAGAAAATAAAAAAGTAGAGCTAGTGAAAGGAGAAATTCGAGTCGAGGGGAAAGGCCCTCCAAAACCAACGGTGAGACCAGGAATATGAAGCTACAACCTTTTCCTCTTTGAAGCCGGTCTGGAAGCGGGAGAGGCGGTAGAAGACGAAGCTGGTGGGTCAGAGCAGGAGAATGAAAATTTTGAATGGAGGGAAAATTTGAGTCCATGGAAAAAAGGAGTCCTTGTCTAAAATTTTTGAGTATTCTACCGATTTTTTATATTAACACTTATTGTTAATTAAATAGTATTATTATTATTTTAAAACATTTTTTATTATTAATTAAAATATAATTATTATAATAGAAAATAACACTAAATAATTTAGTGTTACTATAAGAAATACAATGTTTTATTATTCAAAATTTAGCCTCTTTTTATTTTTGAAAATTTAATTTTTAAAGGATGCATGTAATGTGCTTTTTAACTTATAACTTTTTTTTAGTTCCATTGTTTCAGTTCAGTATTATTATAATGGTATATTCTTTATTTATATTGAAAAAAAGAGTTAGAGAGAAAAAGAATAATAGGTATATAGTAAAATTTTAATTTTAGTTTGAATAATTAAATACATAAATAATATTATATAATTTATGGTAAAGGCTATGGTGACTTTATTTTTTATAAAGTTAAAATTACTCTGCCTTTCATCATAATTGAATTAGTGATATGAAATTTAATTTAATGGTGATAGAGGCAAAGTAAGAAAAAAAAAGTCACCATAGAATACTCCATAACTTATAAACAGAAATCATTTTATGCTTATATTAAGGAACTATTTATAAAAATAATATATTAATAATAATAAATTAAATTATATAAACAATATATGTATTTATTAGCGTTTAAGGTACCTAGTTTTGGGTTTTTTAGGGTTTAGGTTTATAATAACTTTCTTATATCTTTTACCTAGTTTTTCAATCATTCACAACTTTTTATACCTTTCATATACCTTTTTATAACACTTTTTAAATAACTTATAATTTTATTATAGACATTTTTGTTTTTAAAATAATCTATATAGCTTTTTGTACCTATCATATACATTTCATATAACCTTTTAAATAACCTATAATATTTAAATATAACCTTTTAAATAACCTATAATATTTAAACTTTCTTATACCTTTCATTTACCTTTTTCAAATGGATAAGAAAATATTTTTGAAAATAATGTTATTAATTACTATAATATATTATATTATTTAAACATTATAATATATATCTTTTATAGAACTGTTTAAGTAACATATAAAATACTTATTGTGATTTATTGAATAGTTTTGTTACAACTTTTACTTGTCACATAGGTATTTTTGGTTTCAAGTTTAAATTATTGTCACAAAAATAATATATTTTTTGTAACAAGTTTTTTATATTGACACGCAATAGTTTTTGTGACGATAGAAAATTTATTGTCACACATTGAAAAATTGTAGCTACAACATCTACTTGTAACCAAAGTATTTTTTGTTTTAAGTTAAACTTATTGTCACAAAACTAATAAATTATTTATAACAAGATTTGTATGTTGTCACATGAATAGTTTTTGTGACAATAAGTTCGTTTTGTAAAAAAACTAAATAATATGTTACAACTTAAGTTGTAACGGAAAAATATTGGTTACGACTTAAAAAATTGTCACAAAAACATCTATTATTTGTGACAATTTTACAATAAAAATTTTTTAAAAACCAATTTTTGTGACAATTAAAATTTTATTGTAACATATAATGACCTTCTGTGACAATAATTTTAGTGACAAAGATTATATTGTCACGTATTAACTAGTTTCTTTTAGTGGTATAAAGTGAAAAATAATAATTAAGAAGTGCGGCATTGAAAATTGAAAGATTATTTGTCCGAAATGGTTTCCTATAGTCATTCGAGATATGTTCAGTTTTTACCATTTATAGAAACGGCTCATAAACAACTGCGGTTGGTTTTCGTGTGATTTGGAATCTGAAGCGAAAACGAAACTATTAGACATTGATGTTCAAAGAGTGTGTGCGCTACATACCTAGTATGTGCAAAAACCACATAGAGCATATCCAAGTTCTTTCGGTAATAATATAACTCGGATGATTTATTTAGTTACTTATTTCTACTAATTTGTGTTCATCTTACAAAAAAGGCAACATAGATATATACAAATATGGAACATCAATAACTCTGAGATAAAGTAAAGATGTGTAAGCAACAAAAAGGGCCACAGCCAAATGGGAGCAAAGAAAATGTATCAATTCATTGCCCATTATTTTCCTTTTACTTTTTTTTCCATCCGGTTTACTAGGCCTTTGCTCCGATTACATCTAGATTTGACTCGGGTCACGCACCTGGCTATGATGGGTAAGTCTCCCAATAAGGATTTCTTGCATTTACTAGGTGTCAAACTTAAAAACTCGATTAAACGATATGAAGCCGCTTACTATTTATACCAAGAAATATTATTCTCCTTTTACTAAATTATACGTACTTTTGCTAAGGATAAGAAAGCACAGAAACAAAAGACTTTGTGTAATGTGGGGTCTCAATCGAGAGACAAAAATAGACTTTTGAGTAGATTGAGTTATGGCACTCTCCTTTGCCAAAATCATTGGTAAAAGCTGAGACCAAATATTATTCTTCGAAAGGGTAATACCTCAAGTTGATGTCTTTATAAAAGATTTATTTTTATTTTATTATTGTTTAAGTTGGTTTTTCTCTTGTGCATTATTTTGATGGGGCCAAAGATTTATCATTCTTTGGCTTTAAATTATAATGGACTAAAGTAAAATGACCCATTAAACTATCTGAGCTTTTTTTATTGTGAAGTCACGGATAGCTGTTGCAACTCCACTTTAGGGTCAATTGGAAACAACCTCTTTATAATTACAGAGGTAAGATTGCGTACCCGACTCCCCTTACCCCACTTATGCGGGAGCCTTGAAGGCATGGGGTAATATTGTTATTGTTAAGTTGATTTTCCTGAGGAGAGATATTGGAAGAAGTCGCTATTCTATAAGAATTTACAAGTTTATCTCAAGTTTGTATAGTTGTGAATTTGCAATGAAGTGAGTTTAATTAGTTCAATTTAATTTTATTAGTCCAATAAAACGTGGCCACAGAACATAATGAAGTTGTGGTATTTTGTATTTTTCTTATACCAAAAATTGTTGCCCCATATAGAACTTATGAGATCACATTTTTAATACATCAAACTTTTAGAGATTTAGAGAAACAATTTCAAAATCATGGGAGAAATATTTTACGCCATTAATTAGGCCTAATTTCAATACATCTGAAGAGCTGAAAAATATATGATTTAAAATTAATAGTACTTATCATCGAGCTTAGAATATTTTAGTCCGGCTTGAATTTGCAAGTTTGAGTCTAAACGAGCATTCTTTAATAAAATTATATTCTGGACTGTTATTTTCTTAAATTTAATATTTCGGTAAATTATGATTTAAATAATCCAAAAATAAAATTTAAACAATACATTTTACTGGATTTTATCAATAAATTTGATCATTTGCACGAAAATCAATTCTTGAAAAATTCGTTTTAGAGAATTCCAACTTTAGAGAATTTAAATCCACATGCATATGCTTTCAAATTAGACTATTACTATACATTTACAAATATTATAATTGATAGAAAATTGTTAAAATCTCAAAATAAATGTGTGAGGAAGTTGAAAATAAGCACATAAATTAAACTTTTTTTAATGTCTCAAATGTCCAACCCTCCACATGTTACATTCTTCAGTTTTACTATTACGGCCAGTTTCGGGTTAATTGGTTTTTCTATTTGCATTGAATAAGTTAGGACGAATTAAAAAAATGATTAATATTTTCCTCGCTTTGGGATGATTTTCTCATTTAATCCTAGTGTGTCGCGCTTCGTTCAGTTTTATTTTACGTCGCTCTTGAAAAAAGAAGAACTGTCGGTTAAAAAATGATTTTTACGGTCCAAAAGTTCAAGAATATTGAACGTGTTGCTCGCCCAACATTAAAAAATTTCAAGCCTCGATTCAGATTATTTTTTTCATTTTTCTTGTTAAAATTGAACAAGAAAGTTCAAAATTTACCCGAATCGATCCTCGGCCTAGTATGCGGTCCATGCATGCTTGATCAAATGACAAAACTGTTTTTATGAAGGGATTTGAGGTTTTGATTGGTTTTTCCTTTAGAAAGGAGGTAAGTTTTGGCTTTTTAGGGGCAAGGGAGAAAGCTGGCACGAAATAAGGTCTTATCCTTTTCAACTTATAATTCATTCAGTTTAGTTTAATACTGCTCAGTACCTATTAATATTGCTCAGTACTTATCAATATTGCATATATATAAATTTATACTGAAATAAGTATTTATCAGTTCAGGAAAAATTAGAAGAAGCAAACAACAATTTTACCCAAATTGAAATTGCAACTTATCTTAATTTTTTTATAGGACAACCAATCTTAATTTAAGCATTCATTTTACTGAGGTTGCAGTCCAGTGTTGTCTACACTAGGTTGGTTGGCATAAATTAGGATTAAGTTAGAGAAACAAGAAAATAAATACATTTAGTAAGAAATTAATTAAGGATAAATGGATCATTTTAGATAAGGGAATCCATTTTTTTATTTTGGAACAGATTTCAGTCACGATGCAATTGAAGTGACTTATAATAACATGTCTTATGTAATAATTTAAATAAGATGTATTTTAATAGTTGATAATGAATTTTTTTTTGAATTAATGAGAGTTTTTTTAGGAGCCAAGAATTAATCTCTGATTATCTCGATCAACACTTTATGGATCTATCAATTGTACTAAGTCCAATTGGTAATAGTTGATAATGAATAAAAGTAAAAAAAATTAGGTATGAATTGAGAAAAAAAATGTGATGCAGTATATATAAGTTATGTTGGTTTTTTTCAACTAATCTCAAATGCTCTTTCAACATTAGGTAGTTTTTCGTAAAATATACTACAATAATAAGTATTTAATGTGAACAAATAACATGAAAACATATATATAAGTATTTGGAAGCATATATATTTAAGGTTTATACAATTCATAATTTTGTAAGATTACACAAAACATTTTACAATCAACACAAGCAAGCATTTTTTTTTCCTTCACATGATTTTTTTTATTAATTAATAGCTTTTAATTGTGACGAATGTGTTAGTTTAATGACTTAAACTAAATATTTTTTTCAAATTCGAGTAAGATACATGGTGCATAAATATTTTTGTGTATAATATAAATGCTATTAGTAAAATATTTTTCTAAAAAAGAGCTTTTAACTAACTTTACCAATAATTGCTTGTTGATTGTTGGAATTATATCTTACTCTCAGGCATCCATTAATTTGCTCTATTACTAGACATCCATTAATGTACAATGTTTTGTTTGATGCCCATTTCATACATAATTCGTTTTCCATTTGGAAACTGTCTCCATCAATTTATGTACTTTGTGAAGGCATTTGGCATTTCTATGGTCAAACGCAATAAATGAAATACATGTATTATTTTCTACTTGTTGGTTTAGTAATAAAAATATTTACAGAATATTGTAGCCTGCTAATGTCAAATACTACAATTTCAGTTATAGTTTATAGGTGCACACGTATATTTCTCAATTTAAATGTGTTTTTTTTTATTTCAATAAAGTAACACGAATTATAAATAAAAAATGAGAAAAAGAAACTGAAACATAACAAATCACTGCATTATCGATTTCTGTACCTCGAAAGTGGGTTTTGTATTTGTCTATATCAATGGAAGAGCCACATGGCAAAGCTGAATAAGGTATAATCAGCGTACAGTGATGGAATATGGAAAAATTATATATAGTATCGGATATTAAATATTCTTCTTTAATTCTACGCTTGAGTATTTATGAGAGTATTTATATATTCTTTTCATTTTAATTAAATGTTTTCTCATGAATATTCAATCGTTGGATTGTAGAAGGGTATTAATACTCGGTACCATATATAAAAATTCTAGAATTTGAGAATTACTTGGATGATTTTGAAGTCGCGAATACGCTCTCAGATTGAAATTTATTTGATTACCAAACTTTTAATAGGATAAAATACGAAAATGTATCAAGAACAAGAAATATGTTTGCTGTGAATAAAATCAACTGAAAATTATCTGTATGTTGCCAATTTCTTTTTTTTTTTTGATATAAATAGTCAAAAAACATCAACAAACATGTTCAAGAGACATGTTATTTCGGGTAGCAGGGATGTAAAAAACACATGATTTTTTTTGTTTCATCTGTGTCCGAAAAGACACATTATTTCTGGTCCAAAATTGATTTTCGGATGAATTTTTCAAAGGATCCGTTCTGCTGGGAATAAAAAATTTTCGAGTTCGCCTTAATCATGAATTTTCTCTTCATCTCTTCTGAATTCTCTCCCGTCATCGATTTGTTTCTACATTCTTCAATCTTGATTCTATTTTTCTTTTCGATTTCATCAAGCAATCTGCGTTCTTCGATCTCAATTTCTTTGTATTTCAAATCAAGAATTCCTTATTCAATTCTGCTATTCGTTCATAATTTCAAAGTTGTAGTCTTGATTTTATTTTCCTTTTCGATTTCATCTGTGTTCTTCGTCCTCAATTTCATATTTGATTTTTGATTTAGATCTGTTCTTCATTCGCAATTTCTTTGCTCTGCTGCGATCCAGATTATGAATCGAATTTTGGAATTCAAAGATGAACACCACTCCTGTTTTGCTTCATATAAATGGATCATGGACCGTTGATCACCGATTTATTGGATTCACTGTAGACAGTGTTGGGCAAACTGATTTGCATGTTTTTTCTACATGTTACACATATAATACAGACCTACTACATATAATATGTGTTATATATCTGTTACAAGTCTAATACACAGTTGTTTGGTGATGATATAACAGACTTGTAACAGTATTGTACCAGATAGAAAATATGAATGAAGTGTTTCCTTGAATTTGTTACATATCTGATACAGACCTACTACATATCTGTTACATGTTTGTTATATATCTTCTATAGGTTTAATACAAGTGTTTGATAAATATATAACATAAATATAACAATATTGAATTAGATAGAATTGCTAATGAAGTGTTTGACATAATCTTCATGACTTTTATCTGTTACAATTCTACTACAAACTTGTTACAAAGTCTATTACAAGGCTGTTATATATTTGTTACTACTGTTTGATGAATAAAATAGTAAATTTTCATTAGATTTGATTTATATTGGATTATTATTGAAGCGTTTGACATTATTTGTTAGTCATTAATATGTTACAAGTCTATTATGTATCTGTTACAAACCTAATATAACTCTAATATATGTCTGTTACGAAGCTGTTATATATCTAATACAAACCTAATACAAATCTGGAGTTCTGCAAGAGCGAGTGACTGATATGGAGGGCGTCTGAATTTTATTAAAAAACATGTCAGGGGCTTTAGGCAATTGAGCTAAACTTGGGCTGAAATTATTTTACCCACATAAGCCGAATCTGACAATTTCCCATAAGAATAACTAATGAACTGTGGCACGACTGGTCTGCCAACGGGAGGTGGTATGGTCTATCTGTGTTCGATTATATTGGGAAGAGTATGAGGAATGTATTAGAGAGAATTTTGTTATCTCCTCCTCCTCTATGGGCGAGTTTGTCCACCTTTTATAGAGGTGTGAGGGTGGTTAGTGGGCCTTATGGGCCTTGATTTATCAATTAGATATGGGTCCTCTAGTACATGGTCTATGCCACATGTCCCCCATTAGTAAGTTTAAGAAATACATTTATGTATTTTGATATCATGCACTTATTTATTTGATGATATACATTTGCATACTTGTTGAATAGTTTGAAATAGTTGATTTTTGCGAGGTGCATTTTTTTTATTTACCAACGGTTGGTCTGTCAGACGCTCTCTCCTGTAATGGCTATTTTGGGCCTTATCTTCTTCAACTTTGTACATGAAAATGATGCCATTGACCTATCTTTGAGTTGCAAAGGATGTTCCCATTTTACATTGGCGATGGTGATATTTGATGTTGGCAATAATAATTTTGTGTTAGTGATGATAATCTTTGGTGCTAGCAACATAAGTTGCTTGTTGGCAACGGAGATTTAGTATTGGGAACACCAATTCTGCATGGCACTGATAATCTTTGGCGCTAGCAACATTAATTGGGTGTTGGAAATAACAATTTTATGTTGGGTTGGTTGGCAACAACCTCGTGTTGGGTTGGCAATGACCATCTTAAATGGTGTTGGCAATGCGAACTAGGTGTTGGTCAACGACTATTTTGCATTAGGTTAGCAACGACCATATTTGTTTTGGAAACGAGCCAATTTTGAGGAGTGAAGTGGTAGTTGGACGCTCTTATTATTTCATAGTGCTTTAGTATGCCTTAATCTATGGTAATGTGTCGAAATTGGGTGCTCATTTAGTCACTACATGGCAATTGTATGATGGGAATGTCTTAGCTAGGCAATGATTATTTATGTATTAGCGAAGCCTTTGGACATGATAGAGGCTCATGTGGAGCCTTGGATAGGTGAAGGTTATGTAAAGCCTTTAGCCATTGTCGAGGCTTACCTGGAGACTTTATATTAAGTAATTTTTGTTATAGGTTTTTCCAATGCTCTTATGTAGAACGCTGAAAAACTTTGATAGTTTATATGTTATCTCCATTGTGAATGCTCTCTCGATTATATTTGTGATAGTTGGACATTATGTTAATAGTAGTTTGAGTAGTATGTTGTATAATTCTTATTTCACTTGGCTTCGATTTGTTGGATGAAATTAAAGATAAACTAAGTTTTTTTTTAACTTTTCTCACGTGTTGGACATCTTGTGATAACTTCCCATTGATAAAAGAATGTTTTATTCGATGAATAGAGTGATAACTTTCCATTAATAAGGAGCGGTTTCTCCAATCCAACAAAGTGATAATTTTTTATTAGTAAGGAACATATTGTCCATCCGATAGCATGATGAATTTTATGTTGGTAGGAAGCAATCTGCCCAATCAAAATAGTGTGATAACTTTTCTTTTATTAAAACTATATATATTTGTTATTAGATGGTCATCTCAGCCTCTCGATTAGGTTGAATTACGATGTTGATATGGTTCTAATGCCAAAAGTTTAGTTTATCAGTGTTTGGTGTTTCCATTAATTAATCGATTGACATGTTGCGTTGGACACTTAGTTGTTTGAATTAGACCAACTCTTTGAAGAGTTTTCCAAGTGTTGACTATATAGTTGCGAGTATTTCATTGTTTCCTATCGAACGAGTAGGTGTTGTTAGTAGTTTGATATTTTCCCCATTGGACAATTGGTAGATGTCGCTTGTCTAGATAGCATTGGATTTTTTTATTTTTTTCATTACCTTGGATCTGTTATAGTAATGTTTATGAATGCATATGGTTCAATCTTATGGATGCCTTGGATTGGTAACAATCATTGTGGTTTCCACCATTGTAGACTTGGATTTAGTATATTTTTGTTGTTGTAAAATCGGTTGTAGCCAACTCAACTTTATGTTGGAAGTGATGTGGATCCTGTCGGTCGTATTCCTATCAACATAGTTTATTAATTTCAATTTGCCTCAGTTGAATCCTAATTTTTTTACTTTAGCAATTACGTATTGGTCATAGCAGCACATTGGGCATAAATCTTGTTGGTAGAGCATGTGATTATTTTTGTTTCGTCACTTTTGCATCTGAAAAACCTTGGACAGTGTCTTATGACATGTCAGTCGGACAAGTAATTGATATGGTGTTAGGAACTGGTTATTATGTTGGTAAGAGTATTGTGTTTCTTATTATTGTCAACATGATTATGTATTGCATCTTGGCGCATTATATCTTAATATTTTGATCATGTTTCGAGCTTTGTCGAACATTGTTTGATAATGAGTGACCAATGATACTATGTCAAGTATTCCTTCATGTAATTAATATTTTGTTGGTGGTCACTTTTCGGATATAGTGTTGGGAGCGATAGCGACTGTATACATGAAGATATTCCTTTAGTTATACCACATTCGTGTTGATATTGGAAGGCTATATTCTTGCGAATACCAACTAGTTATTACATTAGAAAGCTCTACACTTTGGAAAACGCCAATAGGTTATGGTGTTGATAGGCTCTATGCTTGTAAATGCCAATAAGTTATGGCGTTGGTAGGTTCTATGCTTGCGAATGCTAATGGGTTATAGCGTTGGTAGGCTTTGTTCTTAGGATCGCCAATTGGTTATGATGTTGAAAAGCTCTATGCTTTGGAATGCCAATAAGTTAGGGCGTAGGTAGGCTCTATGCTTACCAATGCCAAACATTTATGGTGTTGGTAGGTTATATGCTTGCGAATGCCAACAAGTAGTGGCATTGGAAAGCTTCTTTCTTGGGAATGCCAACAGATTATGGGTTGGAAAACTTCTTACTTAGGGTTGCCAACTGGTTGGGGGCAAGTTTGAGTTGTCAAACAAAGAAGAAAATCACCAATAATTTGATGCCATTAGGTAAGTTAAGTTGAGTGATGATCGAACATCTTTGAGTAATCAAATAATGAAGTTATAATGCCATTGAGTTAATTCATTGGTCAAACATCTTTGAGTTATCGGATAGAGTAGAAAGTTGCCAATGTTGCTTTGCTGTTGGGTAGCATTTTTGGATTATTTAGTAAGATGACCTATTGGATTGATAAAATTGTTCGCATGGCTTGTTGGTTTTTATGTTGAACCTTCATTTGTATCACCAATGCCAACGAGTATATGAGGTGTTATTGGGCTAATTGATTGAACTAATTGTCAAATAACTTCGTAAAAATCAATGAATTTCCATTACATCTGACTTTGGGTGAAATGATTGGAGTGATTGACTAATAGCTTCACATAAATCCATTAAACGGATGGCTGAGTAGCTTTGTTAAGCGAATGACCCATAGTAATGTCACCATTGATCGAATCTATTAGACCAATGGTTAGATCCATTGGTCTAATGGTTAAATAGATTTATTGAGAGAATGTCTTATAGTAATGAGACTGTTGGTCGAATCCTCTAAACTGATGGTCAAATCCTTTAGACCGATGGTTAGAATAAGCTTATCCAAAAGTGCAAATGACCATTTCTTAATTGAACCATTTTCAAATGCTTTTGGCAAAAGGACTTTGGTGGAGTGACAAAGGCATGTATGAAATCTTTGGACGTGAACGAAGTTTATGTAGAGACCTTGGACATGGTTGATGTTATTATAGAGTCCTTGGACTTATTTTCCACTTTCTCCTAACTTATCCCAATTATGAGAAGAAAAACATCAATGTTTTAGTATCTTTGGTTGAATTTAATGGACTAGTAGTCAAATTTGTTATACCGCGGGTTGAATAGTTTTTATGGGTGGAAGAGGGAATGATTTATGTTGTTGAGACCATTGGTCAAATTTGTTAGGCTGATGGTTTAATTCATTAGTTGTTGGACGAATCTGTTAGTCCGATGGCTGAAATCGTTTGATCAATATTCTTGCGTTCTTGGACAAGTCCGCAAATCACAATGTTTTGTTGCCCTTAGACAAATTATTAGACTGTTGGTCAAATGGCTTATTATTTGTTAGGCGGAAAAGCGGACGACCAATATGATGGTGCTAATAAAGTAACCCATTAGGCAAATTCAATGTTGGAATAATTTTTTTTGGACCAATAAGTCAATAGACCATGTCATGCCACAGTTCAGCGAATTTGTTAGAGATGAGATGAATAAATAATGGTAGGATGTTGTTGGGTTAATCCGATAGACCAATAGGTAATGTCATAGTTGGGAAATTTTGTCAGGGTACAGGCGAATGGCCAACGTCATGACTCCCTTTGACGAATCCATAAGGAAATTGGCGAATATCCAATGCCATACCACCACTGGGTGAATACATTAGGGAAAGGCTAGTAGCCAATGTTAGGATATAGTTGCGGGAACCTATTAGGGAAAAGCTAATAGCCAACGTTAAGCCCCCTTGGATGAATCTGACAGGGAATAGGTGAATAGGCGAATAGGCATCCCAATTTTTGAAATATACGATTTTCTGTTTGATGAGTGTGAGCACGGGCTTTTGCAGTCCCTCTCGCGAGACGATGATGACGTGTACCCGATTTTAATGCCTCAAATTAAAAGTTCTCTTTGGAATTTTTATTACCAAAATAATATTCCCCTCGAATTTTTATTTGTTAGAATACAGTTCGACGTGGCCGATAACGCGTTCGGTGGGAGCTTGAGCCGATGATTGGCACCCAAATAATAAATACCCTTTAAAATATTATTAAAAGTCAAAAAGATGCCTTTTCACCCACTATTAGACCACTTTTCCCGACTTTTTTGGCTTTTTAGCCCGTTAGCTGTCGGTATGCTAGAGGCTGATGCCGCCGGCGGCATCATCCATACCGCCGGCGGCATCACCATGTCACCGATGACATGACCCGAAATGGGTCCCTCTATAGATGGCCTTTCGGCTACTTTCGACGGAATTGGTCAAAAAGGCCTAAAAAAGAACCCCATTTCACCTATAAAAGCACACCTTGACCTGCATTTGAGAGGAAGAACAAGACAGAAAAAAAGTGTTAGAATTTTAATGTGGGAATAGATTTTAGTGAGATAAGAACTAGATAAAACAAAAAAAAGAATTCCGATCCATTTTTCTTGGTTTTTCTTCTTTGAATTCTCTGATTGTGAGTTTGAAATTAGTAAGTCTTTAAGTTAGAATCAACTTAATTGGATTTAGAAACCAGAAGCATTTAAATTTACTGCTAAATCGTCGTAACAAGCTCCCCGGAGGTGTTTCTTTCGGTTCATGAAGAGGTGGATTCACGGCCTCGAGGTAAAAATCCTGAGTCTCATAGCTCTCTGGTATTAACATTACTGATTTGTGTTAAATTTTCGTCGATTTACATTCATTTTTGGGTTTTCGGTCATTTTACTTCCACCACTGCTGCCAACAAGCTGATATCGTCGGGGACGTAACTGATGTCGCCGACGACATCAGCCATGTCGCCAGCGACATCATTTTTGTCTCCGGCGGCATCAGTTGTATCGTCGATGATACGACTTTCTGGACAGCAGTTTTATTTTCATTTATAATCCGGTCAAAATAATGATTGGGCCTAAAAATTGCTTAAAAATGGAATTTCCTCGAAAACGCCGTTCAAATCCCATTTTAGCCATCCAACCGGGCTTTATAATACTGTAAATAAAATATGCTATATCCATGCTAACAATCTTCTGCAGGCGGATGTGTATCGGATATTCATGTATTCTATTTATTGCATAGAAAAATGTATAGGACTTGAAAACCTTGTAATAATTTTACTTTCCGCACTTTTTTTATGGATGTAAATATTTTATTCATTGCTTCAATTGCTTGATAAACTCGAAAATAACAAAATAACTAAAAATACAAATAAATAGGATGGATTAAATCGTTTTAAGAAAGAATGAAGTATCTTAACTTGGCCCAATGAAAAATAGATAACATCATCCGAACTCAGAATCTCTACTTAAGGTATGGTCCAACCACCCGATGGGAAAATCGTACCGAAAATATCCCGATTGAGCTGAATCGGGTGGCGACTCTATTTTTAAGTACGAGATTTTGATCTCATATCTTTTGAGCATTAAAATATGCAAAATCATTTTCCAAAAACTTCACGCGCATCCCCCTGTCATTCAGGAGGCCGGCCACTACCGGCCCGGCCCCACAGCAGCTGCGCAAAACGTCGTCCGCTCACAGTGGCTACTCTGCTGGGGACTACTCTTTGAACTTAAACTTTCTTTCATAAAGTTTAAAAGATTTTGATGATGTATTGAAATCATTGGCCAAATTAAAACTTTATTCCTTCTTATAGTGTTTTATCCTCACGCGTGTAAATAGTTCGATTTAGGTGCCCCATTTTACCCGAGAAACTCACGAAGTATCACTCATGCCCTGTTGGAATTGAGGATGCCTAGTGGGTGGATCACTCATTTTAACCAACACGTAAACTCCTACGATCGCGCCCATTTGGGTAGTGATTGAGTAACGTAGAATCAAGGTAAACGAGAACCTTCTACGTTAACAACCCTATACCAAAGCCGCGCTAGAAAAAAGCCTTAGCACATCATTCCCCTTAGGATTAACCAAAATAAATAAAACAATTAGGACGCGCTTCTTTCTCCATTGCCAGTGAAGAGGCCAAACTCCATCCTTCCAAAGAGGCATTACGCGGGAGTCATAAGGTTGGAAGAGGGACGATTCGCGTGCTATGTGCTCTATGATCATCCACCCCTATGCATCGGCTTTAAGATCCAAAAATGAATCAGCTTACCCTTACCACTTCCACCTGTGGAAGAGGTTTAGCAACATACATAGGACTTCTCTTGTACCTTCGTTGCGTCACCATATATCGCTATGTATGACGTAAAGTACAAACGTCCTACATATGTTGGAGGGATAAGCCATCACGTCATCTCTAACCACATCTACGTGCAGCCATGCTCATTACACATTATTCCCAAGGAACAAAAGGCATGCATACCATGCATAGCATTCACCAATCCATTCATGGTCTGATCCACTGCCTACCATTTCAGCTAGGAGGAGGCACACTAACAGTCGCATCTCAGCTTGGAAAAGGATAGAGCATCGCCTGATACGTCATCCTCTAGCCTCGGTTGTCACCACAAAAGTCGAAGGAATTCCCTACACCTATTCCAGCGAGGAATCAGATTCAGAACAAGTTCAGTTGAGCCAAAGTCCCTCTCGACCAGCCATGTCTTTCCCAAGAAATGAAGGGACCCCTCCTCCAGAAGAGCCCTTTGGCCCTACTTCCAGCACGGGAATAGGATCCCAACCACTACCTGGTTTTGACTTTACTAGTGCTATGATGCAATTCCTGAACTAGGACACTTTCCAAGCTTCTATCCAAACTACAGTTTAGGCAGCCGTTAAGCAAGCTCTTGAAGACAGGAATTTCGATCGAGTATCGGCATTTGACATTCAGGCCCCAAATAGTTCAAAACAAATATTGACTAGTCTGGTAGAGGCGAGACCCATCGCACCTGTGTTTCAATCAATCCAACCCTTGGCGAGTCCATTCCAGTTTGGGCAAGGTTTAGCTTTCTTGTCAACTTCAACCATTCCATCGGTTGTACCTTTCAATCTAAGACCCTTCGCCCAAAGCTCCACTCTTTCGATATTCACTCACCAAAGCCGAGTTTCTCGGCCACTACCCTCCTTCACGCCTTCGCAGTTCATCATGACTCCTAAAGGCACCACCTACCCCCAAAATCCATTTGCCAGCCATCTGATCATTCGCCCTTCGCTACCTCCGACACTCAATGACCAGGTCACGCAACCTCCGGGCATGACACCTGAGGTAGCCGCCTTTGTTCGATAAATGATAACTTCTCAAACCATCAACGACCAGGTCGAGCATTCTCCGAGTGCGACACCTGAACCCCCGACTATCTCTCACAAGCCTGTCAGCGACCATGTCATACAGCCTCAGGGCATGACGCCCGAGATCCAAGCTTACATCAATCGCCTCATCACTGATAAGAAACCTGAGAGGGATGAGGATTGGGTCCCCGATAATTTTACTATGCCAAACATGGCTCATTATGATAGCTCAGGAGCACCTGCCTCTCACATCATAATGTAAGAAAGAGTGATGTGCGTAAAGAAGCCGAGTGATAAGGTGCTTGCTGAAATGTTTCCCTGCTCCCTTCGGGGTCCTGCCCTCGAATGGTATCACACTTGGCCACAACATATCGTAGCCGACTGGACTCTCTTATCTGAGGCATTAAAAGTAGACTATGGTTTTAATACTATGATAGAGATGACCCTCCAGCATCTTGAGAGGGTCTATTAAATACCCAATGAAACCTTTAAGCAATACTTCAATAGGTGGATATCGACTCAGGTCTTGATGAAGTCCAAGCTCAACCTTGTGGAAATGATTATCAAACTCCTCGAAGGGTCTCTCCCCCTGTTTCGCAAGGAAATGGCTATAGATTCCTTTCTTTCTTACAAGGCTTTGTTCGAAAAAGCTGACAAAATTGAGCGTGAGGCAGAGCGTGAGAAGACCAAGAGAGCGGGGAAACCATGGTTTAGGAAGAATGAAGCTTAACCCTCAGCCCTGGCGCCGGCTAAGCCAAAAATACCAGTTGTAATTCAAGCCATCTCTCATGCCTCCGCTACGCCACTCACTGCCAATCCGGCTCCGTCAACGATTGCCACAATCCAAACTCCTCGTCCCCTTTTTATTTTGACCAACCCTTATAAATTGCCCCTGCGGGTCATCTTCCAGCGCTTGAGGGAAGCAGGTTTCATACAGTCCCTTCAGGAATACAAGCCCTCTAGACCTGAAGATAAGAATAACTTCTGTAATTATCACGTTTAGGTGGGACACCAAAAAAACAATTGCAAAGCCCTACTCTCAGCGATTCAGCGGTTGGTTAGCGAAGCAAAGATTGCTGAACCGGACAAGGCCCCGAGCACTATGAATAATCCTTTACCAAACTTTAAAAGTAAGGTTGGTATGATCCAATCTGGTTTATCCGAAGCCACAGTCTTCGATCTCCTTGCTCGGGGGCCAGGCAGTAGTAACTCTATCCTGGTCATCGGTTCAGGTCTACCATCTTGCTCGGTTTTTAACCTTATCAATCAACCCAACCCGGGAGTCAACTCCATTCAGGGAATGGAAATTGATCCAAACCAACCAAAGCAAGAGAGTCATAGGTCTAAACCATTTATGGTAAAAAGAAAGAAAGATGAGGGTAAAACACTGTTCAGTGTAGATTCCTTTGTTTCAAAGGAGAACTATTCTGATGAGGATGGGGAGATGGCTCGAGAGACCAAGGCCATAAGCACAAACTTATTCAAGGTTGATCACCGTGATCTTTTTAGCATGGACAAGTATGAGCTACAAGACCCGGATTCGGATTTTGAAGAGCAACAGTACTTGTTTGAAATACGAGCCACCAAGAGCGTCTTGCTCGATAATGTCCTCAATATTACACGGAGTGGCCGTGTATATCAGCCGGAAGACCGATATCTTTACCTAAATAAAGACCCGATTCCTGGCAGAGTCAGAACTACTGCAAGACCCCCTTCTCCACCTCCACCTGTCCCTACCAGTCTTGAGGTTGACCCCCTTATTACCCAGTTAAAAAGCACCCAAGCCTAATATAGAATCTGGCAACTGGTAATTATCTCCGAAAGGCACCACAAGGGTTTGATCAAATGGCTCCTTAATTTAGAAGCTAATCTGACCACCTCGGTCATTGAGATATGCGCCACAATAGGAGAAGGCATTCCCCGGAGAAAAGGGCCTCAGATTGTGTTTGACAATTTTGATCTTACGCTCAAGGGAAGGGATCACAATAGGGCCTTATTCATCCGGATCCAAATTTTTGATAGGGTCATCCCATGCGTCATGGTGGATGATGGCTCTGCTCTAAACCTATGCCCTCTGAAAATCCTTCCTCATCTAGGACTGTTAGAGGACATGCTTGAAAGGTCCAACACAGTTATTAGAGCTTACGACAATTCAAAATGCAATATAATTTGGACTTTCGAGGCAGAAGTCACTGTTAAAGGTGTGTTAAGCAATGTGCGTTTGACCGTACTTGACATTCCTATTACCTATTCTCTATTGCTTGGCCGACCATGGCTCCATGCTTTAGGTGCAGTACCCTTCACACTACACAAAAAAATTAAGCTAATTCATAATGACAGAATGGTGACTGTAGAGGCCGATCCTGCTTCTGTTATAGCTGTTATGGAAGCCAAAGCTAATCTAGAAAAGGGCCTTCAGATTGCCATGATTAGCAAGGCTCAGAAGCCTTCTCCCCTATGGCACAGCTACCTCCATACGGGTATGGGCAAATTAATGAAGAAATCTGGTTATAGGCCTAGTAGAGGTGGAGGAATACACGAACAGGGAATTATCAAGGCATTAGAGCCGAAGATCCTTATTTGTGGAGTTAGATTAGGATATAAGCCTAGAAAAGCCTATCGCCGCGTCCCTTCTTGCTATTGCCGCATGGTGACAGTTTGTGAGATCCAAGGCAAGAGGCCTTATATGAGGGAGCCTGAGCCAATTGAGTATGGCGGGAAAATGTGACCCGGCTTTGAGATCTTTAAAGATGTCTATGACTTTCAGACTGGTCACATGATAGTTTCAGCTGAACCTGAGCCTACTGAGCTCGATGCGCCTGTCAATGTTGTTTCTGATAAGGCTAAAGTGAAAGTTAAGATGTATCCTGAGGATGAGCCCGAGAGAAGTAATGAAGAGTCTATTGATCTAAAAATTGAGGATGTTGTGGCAACTGTGACAAAAGCTATGGCGCTACTGATGAGGAAAGGCTGGAAGGGTACTGGGGAAGAAGACGCTATGACAGCCATAGTAGAAAAGCTCACCAGGGCTCTCACCGAAAAGGCTGACCTATCTGGAGGGCCATCACTCATCATTGCCCAAAGGACCACTCTAGAGCATGACCTAAATGTCATTCTGACAGACGATACAGAGGATGGCTCGTCCGTCGATGTTGCTACTAAAGCCCCTCCGCCTGGGGAGGAGGATATGGACGATGTATTTTTTAATATTTTTGATGTAAATAATGTCGCTTATGAGGCTTTTAATGCAATTAATAACTCCCGTTCTGCTTACTTGTTTGATGTCTTTCCTGATGGGTCCATGCATTCACATAACAATACGCATAATGTTTTTGGCATTAGTGATACATTATTAAGTGAAATAAACCTAAGTACAGATGACAATCCCAAAATGGTAACCATTTCCAAAGATTTAACTCCCGAGGAAAGAAGTGAGATCATAAAAGTGCTTAAAAATCATGTTAACTCTTTTGCTTGGTCGTACGAAGACATGCCTGGGGTTGACTGATAAATCGCCGAACACAGAATTCCAACTGATCCTAAATTTCGACCTATCAAGCAGAAACTCCGCCGGTTGAGACCTGAATGGGCAGAACAGGTTAAGATAGAGGTTTTAGGGTTAATCGAAGCTCAATTCATAGAAGTGGTTAAATACCCGACTTGGTTGTCCAACATCATCCCAGTATCGAAGAAGGATGGTAGGGTCCGAGTCTATTTGGATTTCTGAGACCTCAATAAAGCCTCGCCAAAAGATGACTTCCCTCTCCCACACATCGATGTTCTAATTGATAGCACCACCAGGGCGGCTATGTATTCATTCATGGATGGGTTCTCAGGATATAATCAGATTCTGGTTAATATTATCGACAAAGTCAAAACAGCGTTCATCACTGAATGGGGGGTGTATTGCTACAAGGTAATGCCGTTCGGATTGAAAAATGTCGGGGCCACTTATCAGCAAGCTGTAACTACCCTCCTACATGACATGATCCATAAAGAAGTGGAAGTGTATGTAGACGACATAATTGTGAAGTCTGCTACCCGAGAGGAGCACCCTACTGTTCTCGATAAGTTCATGACTCGCATTGAAAAGTATAATCTTCGCCTAAATCTGAAGAAATGCATATTTGGAGTTACCTCCGGCAAGCTGTTAGGATACGTGGTTAGCCAGAAAGGGATTGAAATGGATCCTGACAAAGCCAAAGCCATCAGGGACATCCCTCCCCCTGAGATAGAGAAGGAGGTCCGATCGTTTTTAGAGTCCTTATAGTATGTTAGTCGATTCATTGCTCGCCTCACTACTGTTTACGAACCCATCTTTAAGCTGTTAAAGAAACAGCAACCCGTGGTATGGAATGATCACTGCCAAGTAGCATTTGATAGAATCAAGGCATATCTTGTCGATCCACCTGTCTTGACACCCCCCATCCCAGGAAAACCACTCATCCTGTATCTGGCCATTGAGGAAAATTCTGTCGGGGCCATGCTTGTCCAGGAATATGATGATAAGCGTGAACATGCCATCTATTATTTGATCAAAAAGTTGTTAGATTATGAAACCCGGTATTCAATTGTGGAAAAGACCTGTACTACCATGGTTTGGCTCACTAAGAAGTTGCGACATTATTTCCAATCTTATCGCGTCCAAGCCGTAGCCAAGATTGATCCAATGAAGTTTCTTTATCAATCCCCCACTCTAGCAGGCAAATTATCCCGATGGCTGCTTCTCCTGTCTGAATTTGGCATTGAATATGTAACCCGAAAGGTCATTAAAGGGCAGGCTGTAGCCAAATTCCTTGCTAATCAACCCCTCAGCTCCGACTATAAGGAAAATTTAGAGTTTCCTGATGAACAGCTCGCCTCTGTTATAATCCTTGATGATGATTGCATAATATATTTTGACGGCGCCGTGAACCGCCGGGGAGCAGGTCTCGGGGTCATCATCGTCACACCAGATAATAAGATAATCCCATTGTCCAAACGTTTAGAATTTCCTATCACCAATAATGGCACTGAATACGAAGCTTGCCTGTTCGGCCTCGAGGCTCTTCTTTAGGTTCAGGCACACCATGTATCCATCATCGGAGATTCGGCTCTGGTTGTCCATCAGGTCATTGGAGATTGGGAAGTTAAAGAAGAATCTCTCCGTCCTTATGTTGAGGCTGTCCGCGAATTGTCTAAGAAATTTACCTCATGCTTATACCGCCATGTCTCTCGAGATAAGAATCAAATAGTAGATGCTCTCACCACTATTGCATCTATGTGGGAAGGACCCCAACAGCAACCTATCCGCCCTTTGGTTTTGCTGCCCACCAAGATCCCATATCATATTCAATTGACTCCTCTAGTTCTTACCATTTCATCCGAACCTTGTTGGTATTCTGACATCGTCCTATTTCTTCAGACCGGCTAATACCCCATAGATTCTTCTGACTCGGACTATACCACCCTATGGTGGCTCGCTATCCAGTTTCTTATTGTGGATAATGATCTATTCAAGCACACCAGCGATGACCTACTTCTTCATTGCCTCACTAATTCTGAGGCTCAGAATGTAATGACCCAGGTCCATACTGGTGACTGTGGCCCTTATATGAATGGTCTTGCTCTCGCAAAGAAAATCTAGCGACTGGGGTATTTTTAGCTCACTCTCACAGTCGATTGTATCGCCCAGGTCAAACGATGCCACCAATGCCAGGTTTACGGAGATATGCAACATCTGCCACCAACCGAGCTCCATTACTTATCCACCCCTTAGCCATTCTCAGCATGGGGTATAGATATAATTGGTGAAATCCATCCTTCCTCAATAAATGGCCATAAATTCATTGTGGTAGCAGTAGATTACTTTTTGAAATGGGTGGAAGCCGAATCCTTCACCAATGTCATCGCCAGGCAGATGGCCAAGTTCATAGAAAAGCACATCTTTGCTCGGTATGGGCTCCCACACCATATAGTCTCGAACAATGGAGTATAATTTCAAGGAGCAACTACTTCTCTAATTTAGAAGCATGGGATCGAGCACCATAGATCTTCTCCGTACAGACCATAAGCCAATAGAGCTGTTGAGGCAGCCAATAAATCGTTAAAGATAATTCTTTCTAAGATGATAGCCGGTTACAGGGATTGGGCGGATAAGCTACATTTTGCTATCTGGGGATATCGCACCAGCATATGCACCCCGATGGGCCAGACTCCATTCTCCCTGGTCTACGGGATAGAAGCAGTCTTGCTAGTTGAAACTCAGGTGACCTCATTAAGAGTCGCTCTAGAGGCTAAATTAGAAGAATCTGAATGGACTCAGGTGAGATTTAAACAGTTGAACATGATGGATGAGCAGAGGTTGAAGGCACTCAACAGCCTCCAGATGTACCAATAACGTATGGCTCGGACATATAACAGTCGGGTAAGACATCAAAAGTTCCCCCTAAAGGCCGGTGATCTAGTCCTCAAGTAGTTGAAACACTCTACCACTGATGCGAGGGGTAAATTCTGGCCAAACTGGGAAGGACCATATGTAATAAAGAAGCTGCTTAGCAAAGGGGCAGCTAAACTTATGGACATGGATGGAAACAAGTTCGTAAATCCAGTAAACTAAGACAGGCTTAAGCGTTATCATGTTTAATTCAAAAGAAAAAAATCATAAAAATGGCATACAAAAAAATATATACGTAATAATTACCCGCATTTCAGTCTTTTACTGATCGGGCAAAAATTAGGGTAATGCCCGATGATTGATATCCTGCGAACCAACCATGCAAAAATTAGGGGATGAGACGAACCCAATAGATCAAAAACCTAAAAAGGGCATTCTAGGCAAAAGTTAGGGTATGTGAGCGAAGAGCGAGTGCCTTCTAGAAAACCGATCTCGGCTAGTTGGCACCGGGAGTTAAATCAATGGGAATGTCAACCAAACATCATGTACATTATTTTATTTCAATTAATAAAAGTTTCTCTTTTGTTAAAATCTAAATGCTTATACTTATGTGGATCCTGTATTCATAAGATTAAGACAACTTCAGCGATCCTCGGACAGAGTTCGTTTTATTTCATAAAAATAATAAAAACAAAAAAAAAAAGAGAGACCTGATGGTTCTGACAAAAGCAAGACTCAAATTAAAATTCCCGCATCATCGTCACAGTACCTAGAGACATGCCTTGGTGTGCTAGTAGAAAAGGGGTCCTCTCCCTGCTCTGCACGTTCCCCCTTAAAATGGGCCTACGACCGCTTTCGACGGGTCGGCAAGTCTCTTATCTCCGCAAGCCATCCCCTGTAGTGTGTGTTAGTTTCAATGGTTTCCATGTGATCATAATCCAGAATCTCAAATACAGCCTCCCTGGACCACTTCTCCTAAATATGATTGACCCACCTAGCTTTGTAAACTCCGATCTGGTTGTGGGGCAGTTTGATTGGGACTCTTTACCTCTTGCTGTACTAACGACATAGCCGGTATAGGGTATAAAACGAAGATTTCTCCAGACCTATCAGTTGAACACATGCTCCCCAAGATTCTACAACCACATCTTGAATTCTCCACCATGGACTAACCCACTGAACCTGCGCGTCAGTATACCCCCTTAAAATAGGCACCTAATCATCATATGTCAACTTGTCGAAATTAGCCCATATAAGCCCTCTTTCCCTCAGATGGACGGGAAGATACTTTTTAGGGTTCCCTCGTGGCGCCTCCCTCAACTTCAGCTTCTCCATCAGCCACACCTATAACTCAAAACTCAGGTAAGGATGGGGGAAGGAAATATGCGGGATCAGAAAGAACAAAGGGTACCTATAATAGTATAAGTTGATCTCTGATAAGTGACGAGTCAACAGAAGCAGCATCCACGTTCAGCAAAACATTGGCCAATCCTACAGCCACGGGAGAAGCCCCTGTCGATATAGGGCTGATGAGCAAAACCAGCCTGAGCGAGGTAATCGTGCTCACTCCGCACATAAACTCCGTCATGAGTAGCAATGCCACCATGAATGGCCAAGCAAGATGGGATTGGGGCACCCCAAGGCACCACTCTAGAACTGCTCCGAGCTGAAACCCAGGTTCATCGAGCAACTGAGATAGAAATGGGTCCACAGAATCCAAATTTCATAACCCTCGTGGAATTCCATCTATGCCAAAATAAAAGTCCAGCAATGCCAGTGAAACGCGTTTAGGGCACGGTGTCCCTAAAATAGCATGGAATTCTTTGAGTAAGGGGCAAAGCTCGAACGATGAAAATCAAAAAACGTGGTCCGTTGGATCCCAAAAAGACAGTGACGCTCAAAGGGATTTGCGGCTTACGGGCCACGCCGCGATATATCGAAACCCCCAAAGCTTGAATTTTTCAAGCCTCTTCCAGTCTGCATTCTCCAGACTCTGCAGAAAACCCCGTAGCTTTTGATTATGGGTTGCCATGAAAGGAATGGATAGAATAGTTGAAATCAGATTGCTGGAAAATTAATGCCGCCGATAATATGGGTGATGTCGTCGGCGTAATTGATGCTGCCGACGATATGGATCAATTTGGGTGATATCAGATGATGCAGCCGGCGATATGGACTTTCAGACAGCCCTGTATATATTATTTAGGCTAGATGAGTTTGGGCGATATGGGTCATGCCGCCGGCGACATAAAGAGAATTGTCCGACGACATCAAAAACATTTCTTCCATTTCAGACCTGTACAGAACCTGTAAACAATCCTATACTACGTTTCCAAAGCCTTGATAAACAGCAATTCATTTTTATTCAAAATAAAAAGCCCGAAGGTGCAAACCACTCAAAATATCCCAAAACATCTAGCCTACGACAAAACCAAATCATCCAAACCCCAATGTATCGAGGGTACAAACAAAGAACTAAAAAAAATAAAATATTGAAAAAAAAAATAAACTAAGCATGCCCGCCACTGCCGGCTGGGCGGGATGAAATGTCATCAGGGCTTACAAGCCAATCTCCAACATCGTCCTCATCTTCCTCCCTTCCCTCTAACATGGGCACACTGCTAGACTCCTCGGCCATGGCAGGCGGGCGTCGGCCGGCAGACATCTTAATCCCCCTACAACTGGTGCTGACAGGGTGCGCACGGTCCAGGTTTTGCTTACTTCTCCATTCCTGAACGATGGCTGCCAGCTGACCCTCAAGATCACTCATGCGACGTTGTAGGTCTGCAGTCTCCACCTCGTACTGCTGCCAGGCTGCATTAGCATCTGACAAGGAGAGGGCCAAGAAATCCTGCAAACCTGAGAAAATATCAGTAATGCATATCATTCATAACATCCATACATGCATCACATCTTAACATGTGCATAAAATACCTGAGCAAGGAGTGACTGTTCGATGAGTGTATCTCGGAGAACAAAATTGTACTCTGCGAGCTGCTCTACATGGCTCCGCGCCACCTAGAAAATCCAAAAGGCAAATCCTTAGACACCCGCATCCAAGGCTAAATAAGAAAATAATTATTAGGCCTTACGTAAGTAGTATTTTCAGGCATGAAAATTGGAGCTTGCCGGCTCGAGCCAATATTCCTAGGGAGGAATTCACCTCGGGAAATCATCAGCAAAAATGTGGTTTCCAACGATTGACCAGATGCCCCTCCACAAAGTTTATGCCCTCCGGCACACCATAGTGTCGTGTCCCACTCTGGTTATCCCAGCCTCTCTTCCTAGCGGGTTCTTGAAAAAACATGAAAGCCACACGTCAACAACGTGCCTAAAGAATTTGAAAATCATACACAATCATACCTCAAAAGAACGTTGCTCACCTTGGGACATCGGCACACTCCCGCCGGCTACGTCCATGCTCGCCTCATCCTCCCCCTCGGGCTCAATCTCAACGTCCCCTTCAAGCGCCTCATCTTCATCATCATCTTCCTTCTCGAGGTCCATAATGCCTTTAAGGTGCCTTTTCTCATCCTCCAATCGTTGTTCGTTATGATACTCAATCGTATCATTTCTGTGGATGCGGGGACACACCGGGAGTAGGCACTGCTAAAGCTGCTCATAGAGGCCAGGGCCGCTAGGGATCACTCGGCCATTCCCCTAGATGTAATCAGTCTTGTCAGCCTCGGAGGTGATCACTAAATGAGGCCACTATAAGCCATTGGGAGGATCAGCAGGCATCGATCTATCAGCCACCGGGACGGACCTCCAGCCCCAGACGCGCTCACTTAGGTACCACTACTGGGACAAAGGGCACTCAATCATGAACTGGCGATCATCTACCTCTGCCAGATTCTCAACCCCATTAAAGGGATCTAGGATAAGCTATATTAAAACAACCAATATAAGTCCATAAGCGATTTTTGTTTTGTCTAAATGTAAAAAATAAAGACTAAATCAAAAAATTGCATACCGAGCTCAACCGCACGCTCCTCAAGACCTCCATATATTACGTAGGGTACTTGGCCTTCCCACTAATGCCCCCGTACCAGCGAGCAAGGAAGTGAGAGCCTGGAGGCACAACCTTCTTAAACTCTATCGGGGCGAGGATCTGATGCTCGAAGGATCAGGCCTGCACAAATAACGACCAATCAATTCAAAAGGTGTCATACAATAAATGAGAACGTGTACTATCAAGTAAAATACTTCCAAAGAGATGTACCTGGAGTAATAAGTGGTAAAGGCAAAGGGCTTTCTCCTTCTTTCGGGCTCCCACGTCCAGCCCATAGGACATCTGAGCCAAGATAGACCTCGGCTAATTCTTCCTCCTAATACCCGGCACGTCTTCCACAGCAGTTATAAGCACATAATTGATCTTACTCCCCGAGATTGGGAAGAACAGCGCAGTAAGCAGAGAAATCACGAAGGACCGAACACAAGCCTCCCTCTCATCCTCGGGCACTACATCCACCTAGGTCAAGTGATGGTATAACTCTCCATAAGACAGTCGCCCAGAAACAGGCTTCGGGCTAAACAACTCCTTCACTTGCCTTACCACGGGCCTCTAAACATGGTACTTGTCCATGTAAGCATCAAAATGTATGACCTCATCCGTCCAAGGGAGGCCGGTCATGGCTACGACGTCAGAGGGTGTAATCGTAGATTCCCTGAAAGAGAAGTAGAAAGTATGGGTGGTCTTAGACCACCTCTCGGTTAGGGCCATTACTGCTGAATGAGAAAGCTTAGGCATCAGCATTGGCATTATTCAGGCCAAGTCCCCGAACCCTGTCTCATTGATGGCAAGCGCTAGCTTGGGGTCGTTCTCCAAAATATGGTGCCACCATTCACCGATGGTGCCCATTCCCCCTGTATAGGTTAGTTTATATGGCTGCAAAAATAGAAATAAAATGGATCTGTCCTGCTTATTTTTCATTAGAAAAGCTGCTGAAGTCGCTTCTGCTAAAAGCGATATCGCCGGCGGCATCACTCCATACCGCCAGCGGCATGGATGAAACCGCCGGTGACATCACTTTAAATAGAAGCAACATCAGACTCCCATAGGCCCTTTTACAAGGATTGATGCTGCCAGTGACATCACTCATGCCGCCGGCGACATCACTATGTGCGGGCAGAACCTGTTTTTCCCTAAAATCGCACCCATCGTGCCAAAACCACAAAAATCACAATCAATCAAACAACAAGCCTGAAAACGGTAAAAATCAATCCTAAAGCATGCAATATGGTCAATCTATTTCACACTTAAACTCCTATCGTGGTACAATTTCAAATCTAAAGCCAAATCAAATAGAACCCAAAAAGAAGAGATTCGGGTTTTATGGGATTACCTGAACGTAGTAAAGGTGCTTCTCCTTCTCTGGGGTCAGATTGGTGATGGGAGAATTGATCCCATAGCCATACATCTTGGACGTCTCCTTCCGACCATAAGCAGTAGGAACGGAGAGGATTTTCAATCCCTCGACAGAAGAATCAGGCAGGTTCTCCCTAGCCTTGGTAGATTTGCCCCTAAAAGCCTTGGTGATTCTCTTCATGATTTGAAAGACAAAGGAAAAAAATCAAAGAACTTTGGAGAAGAGAAGAAGAGGAGGTACGGATTCTGAATAGTGAGGAAGAAGGGAGTTTCAATTCCTTTTAAACTGCCGCGTGGAATTTGAGGAGTTTTAATTTATCTGAAACTGTCCATTCATACCGCCGGCGGCATCACTCATATCGCCAGCGACATCACTCATGTCGCCGGTGATATTGCCTCTTTTAGTTCAAATTTTGAAATCATCTGACCAGTCAAAGCTGCCATGTGGCACTCATATCACTGGCGATATAGATTCATACCGCTAGTGATATCATCCATGCCACCGGCGACATCACTCCTCCAATTCAGATTTCTGCATAAGTCCGACCAAAGGGCAACCAATCTACAAAACACAAAACCCGACTAAGGGATAATTTCTCCGCGAAGCATAAGCCCGACCAAAGGGCAACCAATCTATAAAACACAAAACCCGACCAAAGGGCAACCAATCTACAAAACACAAAACCCGACCAAGGGATAATTTCCTTGCGAAGCATAAGTCCGACCAAAGGGCAACCAATCTATAAAACACAAAGCTCGACCTAGGGACAATTTCCCCGTAAAGCATAAGTCCGACCAAAGGGAAACCAATCTATGAAACACAAAACCCGACCTAGGGATAATTTCCCTGCAAAGCATAAGTCCGACCAAAGGGCAACCAATCTATAAAACACAAAACCCGACCAAGGGACAATTTCTCTACAAAGCATAAGTCTGACCAAAGGGCAACCAATCTATAAAACACAAAACCCGACCAAGGGATAATTTCTCCATGAAGCACAAGCCTAACCAAAGGGCAACCAGTCTACAAAAAACAAAACCCGACCAAGGGATAATTCCTCTACAAAGCATAAGTCCGACCAAAGAGCGTCCTTTACACAAAGCTCAAGCCCGACCAAAGGCAATTCCCCCACAAAGCTCAAGCTCGACCAAGGGGCAACCGCTCTATAAAGCACAAGGTACGACCAAGGGGCAAACAGGTCACCCATCAGGTATCATTCCTATCCCTTGCTCTTTCGCGTGATCATACTGACCTATGGCAGCAGTGATCCCCCGAGGGGCAGCCTGTGAGCACGGGATTTTGCATTCCCTCTCGCGAGACGATGATGACGTGTACCCGATTTTAATGCCTCAAATTAAAAGTTCTCTTTGGAATTTTTATTACCAAAATAATATTCCTCTCGAATTTTTATTTGGTAGAATACAGTTCGGCGTGGCCGATAACGCGTCCGGTGGGAGCTTGAGCCGATGATTGGCACCCAAATAATAAATACCCTTTAAAATATTATTAAAAGTTAAAAAGATGCCTTTTCACCCACTATTAAATCACTTTTCTTGACTTTTTTAGCTTTTTGGCCCATTAGCTGTCGGTATGCTGGAGGCTGATGCCGCCGGCGACATCGGCCATACCGCCAGCGGCATGACCTGAAACGGGTCCCTCCACAGACAGCCTTTCGGCCACTTTCGACGGAATTGGTCAAAAAGGCCTCAAAAAGCACCCTATTTCACCTATAAAAGCACACCTTGAGCTGTATTTGAGAGGAGGAACAAGAGAGAAAAAAAAGGGTTAGGATTTTAATGTGGGAATAAATTTTAGTGAGATAAGAACTAGATGAAACAGAAAAAAAGGATTCCGATCCATTTTTCCTGGTTTTTCTTCTTTGAATTCTCTGATTGTGAGTTTAAAATCAGTAAGTCTTTAACTTAGAATCAACTTAATTGGATTTAGAAACCAAAAGCATCTAAATTTACTGCTAAATCGTAGTAACAAGCTCCCCGGAGGTATTTCTTTTGGTTCACGAAGAGGTGGATTCACGGCCTCGAGGTAAAAATCCTGAGTCTCATAGCTCTCTGGCATTAACATTACTGATTGGTGTTAAATTTTCGTCGATTTACATTCATTTTTGGGTTTTCGGTCATTTTTACTGCCACCATTGTTGCCAACAAGCTGATATCACCAGTGACGTAACTGATGTCACCAGCAACATCAGCCATGTCGCCAGCGACATCAGTCATATCACCGGCGACAACAGTTGTATCGTTGGCGATACGACTTTCTGGACAGCAGTTTTATTTTCATTTATAATCCTGTCAAAATAATGATTGGGCCTAAAAATTGCTTAAAAATGGAATTTCCTCGAAAATGCCATTCAAATCCCATTTTAGCCATCCGACCGGGCTTTATAATACTGTAAATTAAATATGCTATATCCGTGCTAACAATCTTCTGCAGGCGGACGTGTATCGGATATTCAGGTATTCTATTTATTGCATAAAAAAGGTATAGGACTTGAAAACCTTGTAATAATTTTACTTTCCGCACTTTTTTTATGGCTGTAAATATTTTATTCATTGCTTCAATTGCTTGATAAAAGCGAAAATAACAAAATAACTAAAAATACAAATAAATAGGATGGATTAAATCATTTCAAGAAAGAATGAAGTATCTTAACTTGGCCCAATGAAAAATAGATAACATCATCCGAACTCGGAATCTCTACTTAAGGTATGGTCCAACCACCCGGTGGGAAAATCGTACCGAAAATTTCCCGATTGAGCTGAACCGGGTGGTGACTCTAATTTTAAGTACGAGATTTCGATCTCGTATCTTTTAAGCATTAAAATATGCAAAATTATTTTCCAAAAACTTCACGCGCATCCCTCCGTCATTCAAGAGGCCGGCCACTACCGGCCTGGCCCCGCAGCAGCCACGCAAAACATTGTCCGCTCACAATGAGGGTGTTAGGCCCAACTTGTACTCTTCAATTTCATGTCAGGTAAGGGTGCTACGCCCAATTCCCAAAATATTCATTTTACATTGGATAAGGGTGCTACTCCCAATTCTTTTATCCTTCGATTAATGTTGGTTGGGTGCTATGCCTAATTCTAGTAATCTCTACTTTGTGTTGGGTGAGGGTGCTATGCCCAATCTTTAATTAATGTTGGATAAGGGTGCTATACCCATTTGAAATATACAATTTTTGAGTTGGATTAGGTGCTACACCCATTTTTTCAATTAATGTCGGTTGCCCAATTCTAGTAATCTCTACTTCATGTTGGGTGAGGGTGTTATGCCTAATCTTCAATTAACTTTGGATAAGGGTGCTATGCCCATTTGAAATATACAATTTTTGAGTTGGGTTAGGGTGTTATGCCCATTTTTTCAATTAATGTCGGTTGGGTGCTATGCCCAATCTTCAATTAACATTGGATACCGGTGCTATGCCCAATTGAAACATACAATTTTTGCATTGGATAAGGGTGTTACGCCCATTTTGCAGTAATGTGAAGATCTTCCTTTGGATTAGGCCATTCCATGTGATTAGGTCATCCAATTTTATCAGGCTTTCTTACGGGGCGATCACTTTAACGAATTATTTTTATCATCCGATAAATACAGTGTGCATCTATATATACCAACATTCGATAGGGTTGACCATGCCGAGGCAATATAGAATTTAAAGCTTAATGTATTCGGTTTGACTATGAAATAGCCATTGGTCATGACGAAATGTCTTACAAAGCATAATGTATGTGATTTTGCCGATGAAATAGCACTGGAAGCTCATTGTAATCGTTCAACACTTTGAGTTTTGTAAAATAGTTTGACATTGGATTTGATGATTCCGACGAATGTCATAGACTTCTTGCATTTTCCTTTGGCATAATGACAAAGTGAAGGTATACTTCTAATACTCCAATATAAAATTGTTAGCATTCAGTCATAACATAAAGTGCATATTTCTAAGGTATATTCTCAATGTGCAGCATGATAATACTAATGAAAGGAGAAAGAAAACTTATCAGTGTTACCTGTGGTTTTGGAGGTGGTGACTATGTTGGAAGGATTTTTCGAATTCAAGTCAGAGCTATTGAATCTGTAGCTCAGTTGTAGTAGCTCTTGGATTTGATGGATATTTCAACGATATTAGACTCCTCTTTAAAGTAGTTCAAGCGAGCTATGGCCTCTTGAAGTGATTTTAACGGGATAAGATCTTATCATAGTGGTCCGAAGGGGCTAAGACTCCATTGGAGTAATCTGGAGAGGTATCAAACCTTTGGCTAAGCGATTTAAATGGGTAAGGCCCCATTAAATCGATGGGTTGGACATCTTTAGGTAGATGGATGTCAC
Organism: Euphorbia pulcherrima; assembly: GCA_947683365.1. Classification (NCBI taxonomy): domain Eukaryota; kingdom Viridiplantae; phylum Streptophyta; class Magnoliopsida; order Malpighiales; family Euphorbiaceae; genus Euphorbia; species Euphorbia pulcherrima. The sequence continues at coordinate 16,371,455 of CANTUS010000013.1, read as the reverse complement.
CAAAGTTCACAAGATTGTCAAAGCTCAAAATGGTATGATCAAAATGACGAATCATTTGAGTGATCCGAACAGGCCAAAACCCTCATTGGTGTTATTCGCATTGGATTGATTCGGTTGGATTAAGATCCCATTGGAGTGCTTTTTAGCAATTCAAGTTTAAGACCTTGTTGGAATGATCCAAAAGTGTTAGACACTCTAGTTCCAAATTATCTTATTTTCGGAGGCCTTTGTCACTAACTCTGGCATTATTGCTTCATGTACTCTCTGACAGATGAAATGTTACCAAAGCTAGAAATTAGAACTTTGGAATATCCTAATTAAAGGGGAAGGCCAACTCATTCGAATTACCATGATTTCAGAAGCCTTTGTTGGAGTTTTTGTCGAATGGACATTATTGCTCCATGTAACTCTACTATGTCACCAAAGCCAACATTTAGAGCAGCCTTTCCAACTAAATTTCCAATGAAACTTCCAGCCCTCCCATTAAAAAAGTATTGTTGTCTATTTACATCTCCAATTCAAATGCCTAAACGGATAGGTATTTTCTCGAAATCCTTTCCAATCGAACAACTCATTGGTCAATATGAAGAGGGGTAGCAAATCCAACCCTATCAATCCATTAGAATTCTTTCCAACCGAATTTTCAATAAAACTTCTAGCCTTCTCATTATCCTTTCTAATCGACCAAATCTTATCCAACCGAATTTCCAATGAAACTTTTAGCCTTCCCATTATCCTTTCCAGCCGACCAACTCATTGGACAGTATGAATAAGGGCAGCAAATCTAACCCCATCGATCCATTGGAATCATTTCTAACCAAATGTTCAATGAAACTTTTAGCCTTCTTATTAACCTTTCCAACCGATCAACTCTTATCCAACCGAATTTCCAATAAAACTTATAGCGTTCTCATTATCCTTCCAAACCGACCAACTTCTTATCCAACCAAATTTCTAATGAAACTTATAGCCTTCCCATTATCCTTTCTAGCCGACCAACTCTTTGGACAGTATGAAGAGGGGCAGCGAATCCAATCCTATCAATTCGTTGGGATCCTTTTCAACCAACAACTCTTTCCATATCATACACATGTGTCGGAAAGCACTTTGCTATCTGAAAGTTCATGTTATGCACATTGGAATCCTTGCCAACCGATTAATTCTTTCCACATGTAGTCCTACAAATGTGCCGAAAAGCACTTTGTTAACTGAAAGTTATGTTATGCATTGTGGGCTCAGATTTGATATTGCTTTTGAAGGAACTACCCTACACATCCCGAACCACTCATTCAGGGGTACCCTCCAAGGCCATGAGAACCGTTCCTTCAGGAGATTAATGGGTTAGTATTAGAGAGATGAGCTTTTTGTGGAATGTTGTGTTCGTTTCCCACAGACGGCGCCAATGGCATGACTGGTCTGCCAACGGGAGGTGATATGGTCTATCTGAGTTCGATTGTGTTGGGAAGAGTATGAAGAATGTATTAGAGAGAATTTTGTTATCTCCTCCTCCTCTATGGGTGAGTTTGTCCACCTTTTATAGAGGTGTGAGGGTGGTTAGTCGGCCTTATGGGCCTTGGTTTATCAATTGGATATGGGTCCTCTAGTACATGGTCCATGCCAAACTGTGGACCGAATTTAAAAATGACCTTGTAAGTCTGACTTAAACCTAAATTTCTAAAGTATGTGCCGAATAAGACTTGAATTAATATTTTTTTAGTATAAAACATGATACAAACTCCACTAGGTCTGCCAAACAAAGTGATCTAATTTAAAGTATACTAGAACAATATACACATAACATACACTACAATCAACTTACTCTATTTTTTTTAACAAGGGAGTCAACTTAATCTATTAATGTCAAATCAGAATACTAAAAGCATGTAAACGACAGTTTTTATATTACCAGTGTATAAATATGGGGAAAATATATTTTATCTCATCCAAGAGTAAACCTCAAATATGGGAAAAATATATTTTATCTCATGAGAGAAAAGTTGGTTTATACTAAAAAGTAAAAATTAACGGAAAAAAAACTTAAAGAAAATTGCCACGTTTCCATTTTACATGGGTCTAGTTTGCATAAATACATCTTAATATAATCTTGATATAGTCCAAATTTACAAATACCAGATGATACAGTGTCACTCATCCTTATATTTTATATAAATACTGAAGATCAATCCGACTTGTCCAATATAAAAAAAACTAAGTTGATAATGTTCCTTAATATTAAACCAATGTCATGCATTAGGTAAATCAAAACCGAGCTTGAACAAACCAATTTGTCAGTCTGATATACCCAAGCCAGCATGGCTCCATTGAACTTTGACAAATCAATTTGCCCGGCCCGTACCATCTAGGCTTGACCATTTCACAAGTCTAAGTGCGAGTGACCTACACACCTATTATTTTTTCTAGAATTTATCAACTAATAATCATAGTGGTTTCCGGTCCATGTAACCAATTAAATTATGTTAAAATTGCAGTATTTTACTTTATTTTTACATTTACAAAATTCTAAAAAGCATACATCAAGCATATTGTTAGCCTATCTATGGGCCGGGTTCGAGCAATCTTTTCCCCCCTTTTCTCCCATGTTTAATTGTGTTCCTGAGGGAAAAGACTGCTATTTTTTAGTACATAATAGAAGGGGGAAAAGATAGAATATCAAAATTTTGAAATTGGATTAGTAAATGTTGTAATTATCATGTGAATACTAGAGATCTAAGATCTTCCATAGATGTGCTACTGTAAGTCATTCACATTCAAATATTAACATTGAAAAATGTTATCCTTTTTAAAGGGATTGGGTCAGAAAATTTAATTTGATCTGCCCCTAATACCAATATTAATCCTCTAATCCCAAAATTAATATAAGAAAACAAAGAAAAACACGAAATCAACAACATGAATTGAGATGAACCACTACAAGAAATTTGGCATTTTACGATGCACTGAAATCGTCATGAAAACATGTTATTTCGTCACCATAGATAAAAAGTGACGAAAAATTATCGTTGCAGGCTTCGTCACAGTATGTCCGTCGTATTTTGTCAATGTGACAACTTTCTAATTCGTCATCAAAATTTTGTGTTTATATGACGAAAAATTACATATGTCACTACAATTTTTTGTTTTTGTGACACTTATTTTGTCATTTTATTAAAATTTTATTGTCACTTTATATTCCCTATCGTCACTAAAGTTGAGTATTTGGATGACAAATCATGAATTTCGTCATCTAAAATTTCAGTTATGGTGACGAATTACAAGTAAATAGTAAATGAATAAGATTATAGTGACGTTGCAATTGTCATAAATAATGCACATGTTTGTCGTAATAACAAGCAAGTTGTCAGTAAGATTTATTAATTGGTGACAAAATATTATCGTTATTTTATAAATATTTGTTGTGACAGTTTTTTTACATCATGAAATGTGCAATTTCATCATCATAGTTATATAATACCTGACAATTTTTATAGTCATAATTTAACATTTATGACAAATCATATATTGTCATTAAATAAAAATATGACAAAGTTTTATGTCGTCTAAAAGATAAAACAATGACAATCTTAAACATTGTCTATCAATAAATTATAATTGTATTATAAAATTTTGTGAAATAGCATGAATCCATTGTTTTACAAATTGAGACAATATTTATGTCATAAAGTAATTTTTACATTAATTTGAAGCTTTCTCGGTGGAGAATTACAATAAGAAAAATATGAATTCATTATCTTAAAAATTACACCACAATCACAAAACAATCTTTAAACAAATTTGGAGCCCTCTTGTAAATGGAGAGGGACAAGTAAGCATAATTAGAGGCTTCTTTTCTCATTTTCTTAAACCAAATGCAGCCAAGAGCCCTTTGTTCCTACAATCCAAAATATATATTAGTATAACAATAAAGAAAGATTATCATTTTTAAAAGAATAAATTGCAAGTATTGTAGATAACCTAAAATTACAAACTATCATAAGAATGTCTCAAGCATTGACAATAGTTTGTATAATAGTAAAGCAAATCATCATTTTGAATATTTGAAAGTCATATTCACCTCGAAAAGGATAAATAGTCCTTAAATGTCTAGAAGGTGAAGCAAGATAGTTAGTTCTTGTCTATGCATCTTTTGTTCAAATCTTCTCATGCTATTTCTCCTCTTAATCCTCTACACATGCTCTTTTTTGCTCAATATGCTATCAACCAAAAGAAGAATTTTTGTGTCATTGTCTCCAAACAGATAGCGCCGAAGAGAAATCTTCACAAATCGATGTTTTTTTATAACTGAAATTGAAATTGGTTGATAGTGAGGAAAGGATAAACTCTACGTGATTTAAACACTATTTTGATAAGTTTCACACCCACTAATCAGTAATCACATTTCATCCCTTATGAGACTAAACATTTTAATTAATTAAAGATATTTCGAATATAATAATACTATACTACCATGATCTAACATATTTTATTTCCATATCCATGAGCTTTTTACCTTGAACAAAATAAAATAATTATTTAAAATTCCTTAATTTAATTATTTCCATGTTATCTCTCTTCTAAACATGTAATTTTCGTTTATTGTATCTTTTTAGATTACTTCACTAAACCAATTTAATTTGTAGAACTTGTGCAACAAGAAAATCTAAATAGTTTGAGAAAATATGAGTTATTTTTAACTATTTAGTTTAAAATATTCCCCAATAATACATCGATAGGAAATTTTTCATTATTTAGAACTTTACATTAATAGAAGGAAAATATTTTTTTATTGCTTTCCAAATTGAAAACCGTCAACTCCCGTTTAGTTTTAAATAATTTAAAGGTGTAGGCTATGGTTACTTTGGTTTTTATAAAGTAAACATTAGTTTGCCACTTATCATCATTAGATCAAAAAATTGTCCACTCATCCAATGATAATGGACACAAAGTAAAGGTTAATTTAAGTAACCATAGAATATCCGTAATTTCAATGGCACAACACTATATATTGGGCTCTCATACAAAAATTTGAAAAAATAGAAAATATTTTTAAAATTAAATAATCGGTTGTATGTGTAATCACAAAAAAATTCATAAATAACAACATATATTGTATGTGTTAACATTTAAGGGACATATATATGTTATAAATCATCACAAAATACACTAAAAACAACACAATATATGACGAAAAAAAAGAATAAAGATTCGACGAAATCAAGATTTATGCTAAAATTAAAGTTGTCATGTTATTTTATTAAATTCGATAAAAAAAAGTCACCATAAGAAATACAATACACATGAAAGAATTAAATTATCTTTAGATAATATAATTGTGACGATTTTTGTATATCATCATAATAGCACGTTTAACAATATAATAAAAATTAATAGTGTCACTAAAATTTAAATACATGACAAATCTTAATTTGTCATTTTATTGTTTATAAGATAATGACGAATATCTAAAATGTCATAACAATTTGTTTTTACCACAATGATTAAGTTGTCACTTATAAACATTTTCTTGTCATAATAAATTTTTTCCTCTAAATTTTTTACCTCCAAATTAATAAGTGACGATATTTGTTTTATCGTCACAAACATTTTTTATATCTTCATAATAATAATACAATAGAATATATGACAAAAACTTAATAGTGTCACTAAAAAATAAAGTACATGACAATTTTAATTTATCGTTTTATTTTTTATAAGTAATGACGAATCTTAGACACTATAACAATTTATTTTTCTAGTGACGATGAATTTGTCACAAATAAACTTTTTCTTGTCATTATAAATTTTTTCCTCCAAAATTTTTGCCTCCAAATTAATAAGTGACAGTATTTTCATTATCGTCACAATAATTATACATATTGTGACAAAAGTTTACATTCATAACGACACATATTAAATTTGTCATGAAAAAATAAAAATAATGACAAAATATTAATTTTATCATAATAAAGCTTCTAATTATGATGAAATCACATGTGTAGCGAAAAAAACCGTCATAAAATATTAAATTTCTTTTAGTGATATTCAATCATTAATTGTAGAGAAATTAAAGAAACCCGTCAAGTAAAGAGTTGATTTCATCCCACAAAAAAAAGCAATATAAAAGGTCTTGGAAGTCAAACCTTAGAAGCAAAATGAGGGGAGAAGAGTTAGGATGAAAGGTTCCAATCCGTGAAGCCTTGTGCTATTTAAAGAGTATAGGCTTCTTATAAGTGATTACAAAGTTTGATAATTCGGTCCTTTTTGAAGCCTTGAGAGAGCATTAGTTTGGTTATTCGTATTTTGATTCTATTGTTTGGAAGTGTCATGCATTGGCTAAAACTTTTATTTCTTGTGTTTTTATTTGATTCCTAGAGATGTTAATGCTATTGTGCATAATATGGCTGAGAGTTCATTTAGATGAGGTAACAGACGTTTGGATGTCAACACCACCGTTTAGTGTTAGCCATCTTGTTCAATCTCAATATAATCACACCCCCTTCTTTATAAAAAAAAATTCGTTCCCCCCTCTCTACGTTTTTTTAAACTCAAACATATCTTTTCTTCTTTTTCTCTTTTCCATTTGTCATCCAAAAACATTTTGGTCTCCTCATCTTCTTTTATGGATGGATCCAAATTTGTAATACTTTGGCTCCATCAATACACATGACAAAGCAAAAAGGTATGTAAATGACATTTTTTAAACATTAAAGAAGTTGTTGTTGTCCTGTTTAAGAAACTCTAAAGGGCCAAGTGTAACGAGGCTAGACTTGATCCTTGCCGACACTTAGACACCTTCACGTAACCTTGCGAACTTTGTGTGCTAAGTAAGCCTAAATATGTGTTGCAGTGAAAATGACACGATATGCGGGGCTCACACTTAACAACCCTTGCCACTACGAGTTGTCAAGTAAGCCCTTGAAATGGTCTTGAAGTGTGTTTGAAGACAATGATGATCGCTTGAGCCTTTCAAGAGGTTTAGAGAAGACATGAAGTTTGACATTGTATTTGCATTATAAATGAACAAAATGTACAAAGGTTACAAGGGTTTGATCACTAGTATGCCACCTCCTAGTGTTCTTTGATCACATGAACTAGAATGATTCAAGGATGTATACAAATGAGGGGAAGTGGCATATTTATAGGCGTTCCACCTCCTCAATATGTGGTGTACATTAACTTAGCATATTCTAAGCATATTTCATCACAAAAATGCCTAAGATATCTAACTAGGCCGATTAGAAGCTTCCTTGAATTATTTAAGAGCATTTGAGATGATTTCAGTCTGTCCAGGTGCTTTGGCGACATTTTGCGAATCTACGACAACACTTTTTGGGTGTCGCCAGAGTCTTCTAGAAGCTTCCTGATTTAGCAAGGGAATTGGGCTGCCTTTTGCGGGTTGGGCTGCCACCAGGCCCATTTTTTTGCCAAAAATCACCCATTCGTGCATTTTTTTTTTGCCTCTAGTGCATATTTTCTTGCACAATGTCTCAAAGCATGTCAAACATCCTTGGACCTTGCCATGCGTTTTGCCACTCGAACGCACCCGTCTTTGGCCGATGTGGCATGCATTCTTTTGTCTTTGTCGAACAGCTTCGCACACCTTGCCATGCTAAAATACCGATGGGCCAACGCCATCGCGCACGGGCAGTGATGTCTCGCGGGGTAAGAATGCCCCCACATAATATGAGGCTATATTCTTTTAAACTTATAATTCATTTAGTTCAGTTTAGTTTTAATATTCGCAGTTTTCGTTCAGTTTCAATTATGTTCAATTTCAGTAATCAATAATTAATAATTAATTTTATTATAATATGATAGTATTCAAAGTATTATAGATTATTATTATTAAGATAATAATATTTTGATATTATTTATATTATTTATTATCTTTCAATTTACTTTCAGTATTTTCAATTTCTGTTAAGCTACAGTTCAATTTCAATATCTTCAGTTTCAGTTCAACTCACTAATGATACTTATAACTTAAAAAAAAAAGAGAGACTAGCATCCACTGACAAGTAATCAAATTCTTCAATTCATTATTTTCCTCACCCTACTTATTTACTACTCGTATACAAACAAGTAAACGTGGATAATAAATTGTAAAAATTTGAGAACTATATATTTAAATTTAAAAGAAGTCAGAATCCAGCCTCAAATAGGAAAGAAAAAGAAAGTGAGAATCCAGTCTCAAATAGGAAAATGAAAAGAGAACACCAGCCCATTCTAAAAGCAGTATCTGTAGAAAGAGTGGTGGTGTTTGACTAGGGTTTGCCTGATAATGGATCAAGTGATTCCACATTGTTCACGGAGCTTAACGCCGGCGAAGCAGAAGACTGAGTTTTCAGCGGCGGCCGATGAAGATGAAATCCGTTGGAAAAAACTGAAGGAGGAGACGCTGGCTCTTTTTATGGAAGACGATCTGCCTTCTGATGTGAAATCCGAAGATGATTTACTTTCGGAGATACATAAGGCTGAGGATTCGGAAGATGAGGAGACGCCGGAGGCCTACGACGATGATCGGCCACCGATTAAAATTTGGGTCGCAGAAGGCTGGGTTGAGGATGTATCGGAATACGGTAACGACAAAGATGATACAGTATACGATGATGAAGAAGAAGAAGATTATGTTTTCGCTAATGAGGAAGAGAAGAAAAACTTCAAGCTCTACGCCCAAGAGTATCCTAGGAGCGAGGTTGGTATCTATTTCAATTTTATTCGTTTTAACTTAATTTCATATGTATTAACTTAATCAAGTCTTCAATTGATTTAGGGTTTCGATATTGAATATTTTTGCAACAAAGTTATGAACGCACTCATGCCTTTAAATCTGAATCAAGAAGACCAATACCTTGTTACCAGAGATTGCAAGAAGTCTGTAGAAGCTGCTATCAAGTATAAGAATGTAATGGTTAGATCTCATATTTGCACATCTTTCGTATTCCATGTTTGATTTCAGCCAAACAAGGAGCTAATTTTGTTATAATTCATGTATCTATGCAGAACAATTGGAATCTGGAACTTGTGAAACTCATTAAGAGCAATTATATAACTGGTAGTGTCTACTATGCCACCTTTGATGCTAAAGACAATGGAGTTACCCGTACTTGTCAAGCTAAATTAGGCCGTGACCATTTTACTCCCATGACTACTATCGATAAGTTTAGAGTTAAATCAGAACCCAAACACTGATGCTTAAGTTTCTGGTGAGCCTAAATCATTTTCCTTTTCTTGTTTGATGCATACTTGAAATGAATATATGCAAAAATTCTATTCCATAGATTAGATTATTGCTAATTTCTTACGGTGCGTATGCTATTATGTGTTTTATGCTTGAATTTTTTAATGCTGGAACTGAAATGAGATAATTTCTGGATGAATGCCAATGTTGTATGGTGTTTTATACATAGTTGTCAAGGCGCTAGCGCAACCCAGGTGCAGGCGCAAGGCACACCCACTAAAAAAACTTATTAATTATGCCTAGTGTTAAAATCATTAGAAAAAATAAGAAGTTCATCAATTTATATTATCTTATGTGTTCAAATCAATTAAAATGATAATCTTTTCTAAGATAGAGAGTTCATTTATAATAATAATAATAATAATAATAATAATAATATTATTATTATTATTATTATTATTACCATTTTATTATCATTTAGGTGAGAATCTTTTATAAGTAATATTTTTACCCTAATTTTTCTTCCATAATTTCTATTTCTTAATTTCTTTTCTTTCGTAAACTCTAAACTTACCTAAATATCACTACGTTCCTAACAAAATAACTAATTTTGTTATCAGGAGCCTGATGCACCCAGGCCCGCACCTTTTGAATGTGAGGAGCCTGGTAGGCGCCTAGGCGATGAGGCTGAGCCTAAGGCGCGCCTGAGGCGTGCCTTTGGCAACTATGGTGTTTTATAGAGTAATGTTGAACGAGACAATTTTTAGACATGGAAAAAAGTAGTTTTAATATACATTTCGCCAAATGTGTTAATAGAGTCCGAGAAGCTTCTGTGGAATCTTCTAAGCTGCAGTCCCAGCGTTGTCATCCAGGCAAACCTCAGCGATGAAATTGAAAAAGTGGCTCCTACGATTTAGGACAATGTATAGAATAAGATGAAGGCGCATTTGGCCAAAGTGGGAATAGATTCGGTTATCGTTCAGTTGTTGAAACTATATTCATAAATGCTAACATGGCACATTTGTATATGAAGCAGATAATTAGTAGATTCTGGAACTCGGGTAGATTAATGGTTTTGGAAAGAGTACGAATTGGAGATTGTTCTAGCCTAGAAATTGATAATGGACAGTTGGATTGAGGTTCAGTTCTACTAGTTAGTCTGTCTATGTGAATTTTCCTCGAAATAGAATTAAAGTATAGCTTGTTCCTTCAATTTGGTGCGTTTCTCGATAAATCGGCCAATAGAAACAACAGTACTCATTGAAATGTGTTACTTTGGACTTGTTTGTCAAAAAAAAGGTCTATTTGAAGAACTATGTTGTAAAGGAAATGGCATTTTCGGGTTGCTGTTATACTATTGTATTATCTTTTCACTTGATTCATTGAACATGGAGGGTTGATAGTTGTATTGTTTGTGCCAATGTTATCAAAACCGTAGCGGATGTCATACTGGTGAAAATTTTTGTACGCGGTATTACCGGTATAATTAGTGGTTTTACCAGATATCATACTGGTCTTTTGCAACACGCTTTCTTGGTCTTTTGCCACGCTTTTTGGGTCTTTTGCAACGCTGTTGAATATGCCTAAAATATTCCTAATGTCATTAGTTGTTAAAAGTACATCAGTGGAAAGTAGTGATTTATTATTATATTTTTTTAATTGAAATAAGATTTTATTTGTTAGTTGAATTAGTGAAATAGCATAATGTGTTAATGTTATTAGTGGGTCTTGTTAGATAATTTTGCATGTGTATATAAGAGCTTATGTTTGTACTATTTAGTTGAAATGATTTGATTAATAAGGTTTACAATTTTATAAGTATTATTTTCTTTCTATTTTATTTTTCTCCTCTAAAATTTTTAACAATTGGTATCAAGAGCCATTTTCTTGTGGGACTCGTGGGATGGGTTAAAAAATGAAGAAAATACAAATATGATTGTGACGAAAAGTGTAAGAGGGTAGCATGGAGAGAAGATGATCTATGTAGTGAATTTTCAATTTTTAATTCTGTAACTTTCAGTCATTTGCCAAAACAAATCAAAACCAAAACAACTAATTACTTACTTTATAATTTTATAATTAAAAGTTAATTTAATGTGGAACGAGATCAATTAATTACTTCATTCTTAATAAATCAAAGTCAAAGACAACTACTATTGAGTTATTAAAAAGATAACTTTGTACTAATAATAAGAGAGAGGATTTTATGGCTAGGAAAACCTAAATTAGTATGATAAACCATAATACTTTTAAATATGCAAATTAACAATCAAGGGTAACATGTAGGGTTGGGGCCTGCTAAATTGTGTATGCTATTATTAGATTAAGAGCATCTTTAATAGAGTTTGGATTTTAAGGTGACATGGTACGTAGAATAAAAGTTTTTATTGATGATGTGATAATTATTTTAGAAATAGAGAATATGTATTTTGAAAATAGCAATAGTGGATAGTCTATTTAAATTTGAATTGTAATTTAAAAAAATAAATAATATAAAAATAAATAATATAGAACAAGAGAGAAACCGAGACCAGAGGAAAAGAAAAACCGGAAGGGAAAGTAGAAAAAAATTGAGCGTCAAAGCAAATTGTATGCCCGTCTAAAAATTAATTCATAATTAAAATAATAATAAACTTAATGACTCATCTTTCTATTTAGGTGTCTATATATAAAAAGTCATATAATGTTATATTAAAAATTACAAGTAAAATAAGTAGTGTAGAATCTTTTTCTGGCAATAGAATTAATAGAATAGACATACTTAGTGGACATGCACTAATTAAAAGGTCCTAGTCAAAGCTAAAATGATAAATGATTCTCATTAAGCTAAGAATAACCACCAAGAAATGAGAAGCAAAATTGGATTGAACAAAAATCATCTTCCTTCACAATTTTATATTCCCTCTATCTTTTTAAAATACACATTCTAACCTAAAATTAGGTTATTAAAATATTTATTATTTATAATTTTTTAGGTATTTTTTCTACTATTCTTCCAACTTTACTCCTATACTATTAATTACATTTGGTTGAAAAATTAAAGTAGGAAAATATAAGGAAATATCATCTTTATAGGATTTTTTTATATACCTAACTTTTTTTTTTCTTTAGTGTTCCACCACTTTTAATGTTATTATTTTTCTCTTCACCACAACCTTCTTTCTCATATTTAATTTAATTTTTACAACTTAAAACGACTATGTCTCACAAACCGTTAATTTTTTCGACATGAGCCTTTAGAATATTTTATTCGTCTTATTTTTATCTTTAAAACGAAATCATATTGAATATTTTTGGAGCAAAAAAAATTTCGCAGTTTTATACCAGTTTTTTAGTACCTTTTTATCAATTATAAGAGTATTTTTTACTTTAAATAGAACAATATTGCTAATATTTTATGTTATCTACCTGAAAATAAATAGAAAATTGGTGCTATAAAGACATTATACCTCTCTTATACCATGTATAAGAATTTACGAAACATTGGTAAAATTGGCATAGGATGCGAAAAAAAATTTTTGCTCAAAAAATATCCAATATGGATTTTTTTAAAAGATAAAAATAAGACGAACAAAATATTCTAAAGGCTTGTGTCGAAAAAATTAACGGTTTGTGAGATATAGTCGTTTTTAAGTTGGAAAAATCAAATTAATTAAAAAAAGAGAGTTGTTACAATGAGGGTTCTTTGTATGTATGTAAAAGCAAAATTCAAAAGTTAAAATATTGTAATTAAGAAAGAGTTTAGGTAATTAAGAGAAGTAAGTTTTTATGGTGGGATTTAAAAAATGTTGGGTTGATATTTATAAAATTTAAAGTTTAAAATCTTATATTTAACTAAGTTGCCCATTAAAATACTAATTAAAGTTTAAAATCTTATATTTAATTAAAGATAAATTAATATTTTTACATCTTTAATTAATTTATTTATTAAAAAGTATGAAACTTATAATAAATCAAATAAAAAATATAGAGGGAGTAATAAAAAAAAATCACGCAACAATAGAAAAGTAAAGGTGGTTTGCAGGCTTTTAAAATTAAATTTAGTACACTAATTGAGCACAGTGTAACTGGAGTGGCGGGAAATCCAGGGTTTGAGCCCGACTCATACTATAAACTCCTAACTAAAAATAGTAATAAAAAAATTAATTTTAGGTCATATTCTTTTTAATTTATAAATAGAAGTAAAAAATTAAACTCAATTGATAAATTTTTATTTTAATATAAATTTATATGTATGTAATATTAAATTGTATGGATTATAAGTTGAAAAAAATATAACCTCACTATGGATCCAAAGTTTAGGATGAAATTGGTACATTTTTTTTAAAAAAGCCCAATTATTTTGTAGTGGTAATCAAGTGGCCCTCTATAAAATACCCAACTTAAATGAAGAGAAGCCTCACATAAGAAAGAAAATGGATTTGGCCCATTATAACACTAGTATATTTACAGAGAGCGATTACAGTGAGTAGGGTTTGTCTCTTATTTTGTTTTGCGAAAATAGATTCAGTTCTTTCAGATCCTTCTAATCGCTTAACACCGGCCAAACACAAGGCTAAGGAGTCAGGGGTGGGCACGGATTCTGACATCCTTTCGAAGAAGCTTAATGTGAGGAGATTTGTCTATTTGTTGATTGCGAGCTAGTGACATTTCAAGAAGCTGCACAAGAGAAAAAGTGGAGAGATGCAATGGATGAAGAAATCAAGACCATTGAGAAGAATGATACATGGGAACTCACTTCACTTCCCAAAGGACACAAGGCAATAGGTGTACAAAATAAAGCAGAATGTTAAGGGAGAGATCGAACGACACAAGTTAAGGCTTGTTGCAAAATGCTAATGTCAAAAGATTTTGGGTTAGGGAGAAGACTTCCTTTACCAACTTGGTAATAGCCATAGACCAGCCCCAATCCATTAAACCCTAACAAGCCCATCCAACCCCGTTTTCTTGATAGGAAGGAAATCTGCTTTACCACATTATTTAATTAATTTCAAGGTAATGTTGTACTACCTGTTCATATTAATAATGCCTCTTCATATGGTGGACTTTATTAAATCAGCACAATTATATGAAATAAATAAATGCTATATTACTATGTTAATGAAATGATGTGGCAGATAAGGCTCAAGCATTACCAATTTGTCTGTAATTAAAACAAAATAGCCGTCCTGTAATTAAATATATCAATTTGATGTACACTTGAGATTTGGAGTTTTCTTTCACATAATTATGAACTTGTATAAGTATTATTGACTACTTTTTTATTTTAGAAAATTAATTTTAAACAGATTTTAATTGAGATGATTTTTAAGTGTTATATTTTTATATACTAAACAGTAATTTTAAGTGTTTTAAACGTATGATATAAGGATAAAAGAAACTATTGCTATCGTGTGTTACTTTTATTTATAGTTTTTTAATTTCCTATTTTAATTCAGTTAAAATTTTTTGTTATCAAATTATTTTATTATTGATACAATAAAATGGACTAAAATGTTCCTTTTTTATTTAGGCTTTACCAATTATTGCTTTCAATTTGGACTATAATTACAGTTGGATTCCATAATAATAAAAAAAAAAACATACAGAAATTTTCATCAAATTTGTTGGATGTTTACGTTATTAATAAACTAATTGTAATACATGTTCTCATCTCTATATATGCTTGTAATAAATTATAAAATTCATACTTCCCAATCACTTGATAAACATAATTATTCAATTTTTAAGAAGAAAATATTTACAGTAATAAGAAACTATTAACAAAAATAACTGCAACGACTAAGCTAAATTGACACTAGATTTTGTTATAATTTCAACAAGTGGAAATCAAATGCACAGAATTAAAATCCTAAAAAGGTACTACTTTTATTTTTTTCTATTATCATCATTATTTTTATTTTAATTATAATTATAATTTAATACTGGTTTTTATTGTAATTTTACTGATATTACAAATTAAAAAAAATTATTAGCAGTCACTTGATCCCGCAAATTGGAGGGAGCAGTAGAGGGAAAGAAATTTCAGTTAAACATGACTCTTGCCTTTATTTTCCTATAACTGGACTTTCCACCGCCACCGCCGCTCCAATGGCCGCTCTCAACAACCATAGAAATGGTACCTTGAACGGAAACAGTAATGATTGCGACTCCGCCGTAGCAAAAAGGCCGAAACTCTCACCTTCGTCGCCGGAAATCGCCGATTCCGCAATTCAATCTGAGTTCTCACATCACGATCCCTCCGTCGCCCGCATCAACAACGGTAGCTTCGGTAGCTGCCCGCAGTCTATCATTTCCGCTCAGCTTCAATGGCAATTAAAATTTCTCCGGCAGCCGGACGATTTCTATTTCAACGGCCTCAAGCCAGGCATCCTTCAATCTCGATCTATTGTCAAATCCTTAATCAACTCTGACTACGTCGACGAGATCTCACTCGTCGATAACGCCACCACAGCCGCCGCCATTGTTTTACAGAATTGGGCTAGGTCTTTCACCGAGGGAAGATTCAACAGAGGCGACGTCGTTTTAATGCTTCACTACGCCTACGGAGCTGTTAAGAAATCCGTCGAGGCATACGTTACTCGCGCTGGCGGTCATGTAATTGAAGTTCAGTTGCCGTTTCCGGTGAAATCCAAGGAGGAGATTGTAACGGCCTTTCGAAAGGCTTTAGAAAGGGGAAAAGAGAACGGTAAGAAAGTCAGATTAGCCGTGATAGATCATGTTACTTCTATGCCTAGTGTAGTGATTCCTGTCAAGGAATTAGTTCAAATTTGCAGAGAAGAGAGTGTAGACCAGGTGTTTGTTGATGCAGCTCATGGAATTGGATGTGTTGATGTTGATATGAAAGAAATTGGGGCTGATTTTTACACTAGTAATTTGCATAAATGGTTCTTTTGTCCACCGGCTGTTGCTTTCTTGTATTGCAGAAAATCAAGCAGTAAAGGTAATGATGATTTACATCATCCTGTTGTTTCTCATGAGTATGGAAATGGATTAGCTGTAGAGAGTGCTTGGATTGGTACTAGGGATTACAGTGCTCAATTAGTAGTTCCTTCAGCACTGGAATTCATCAACAGATTTCCAGGTGGGATTGAGGGGATCAAGAAGAGGAACCATGAGAATGTTGTAAAAATGGGTGAGATGTTAGTTAAAGCTTGGGGGACTCATTTAGGGTGTCCGCCTGATATGTGTGCAAGCATGGCTATGGTCGGATTGCCTGTTAAATTGGGGATTTCTTGTGAATTGGATACATTGAAATTGAGGACCTATTTGAGAGATAATTTTAAAGTTGAGGTTCCAATTTATTTTAGAGCTCCAAAAGATGGTGAAATCGATCCTGTGACTGGTTATGCTCGGATTTCCCATCAAATCTACAATAAGGTTGAGGATTATAACAAGTTTAGGGATGCCATTAATAAACTTGTTAGTGATGGCTTCATTTGTGCTTGTCTCACTAAATGAAGAGGTATGCCTGATGCCTTGCTTTCAATATCTCAGATTATGTGTCTTATTATGGGTATTGATACTCTGTTCTATTAATTGGCAAATTTGTGGTTCATTAAAATATTGTCGTGTTATCTTTTCCACAGTTTTTGAAGTCTGAATTGCAGTAATTGCTAGTCAATTGTGCTTAAGTTTAGAGTTGATTCATTCGCAATGCCGAAAATTTTATGGTATAGAACAATGGATATGTCCTCATATGTAGTTTCTCTCTGCTAGCCAAAATTAGCATTTAATGCACAATATTATCTTGAAGAATGCACAATCTGTTGAACTTTCTGTTTATGATAAATAGTACAGAGTGTGGATGAAATGTTAATTTGTGGTTTAACTGTAGCAACTAGGCTAAGTGATAAGTAATCCCTTTAACTGAACTTGTTAGAAAGGTTCAATTCGATCTGTTTATTGATGAAATGAGTATCATTTGCATTTTGATGAAAAACGTATGCATCTGTTTATCGAATTATACGTGGTTTTGCCGCTAGTTGATTTCAGGATGGTGCCCCTGGGATAGTTAAAGCTTGAAGTTGAAATAATATACTTAGTTTCTGCTGTTGAATGATGGATTGCCATATGTGATGTTGAAATCAAACTTTTGTTACTAGTTTCGTATCGTGAAGCTTAATGTCGTTTTTTTTTCTTATTGTGAATGACTAGTATCTTCATCTTAAGGTTAATGAATTCATCAATATGATCTTTGATTTCATTGTTTTATAAGATGTTTTGTCTTAGTAAGTTTGTGGTGGTAAAGTATATGTGAATATGCTATATATCATTTCACTCCCTTGAAGAGTTATACATCATTTATGAATTTATTTCCTCTTCGGGAACAGAATTGAGCGTGTCACAAAAAATAATGTAGTCTGTATTGTATGCTTAAGTTTTCTTGTGTGACAATCTGTCTCAAATTCTTAGTAGTAATTACAAACGGAAACTGTGAACTGGACATTTCATTCTTGAAATATCCAATGTGGAGAAAGAAAGCTCTTTTCTAGATGTCAGATGAAGGACTAGTTTGATCCTTAAAATTGGCTAGCAAGGTCCAAAAAGAACTCTATGTTCAGTTTAGTCCACTACTTGTCGTTTTTGTCAAACGAATTCAAAAATGGCGTTTAAAAGATATAACATGTATGATTCCCAATTTTGAACATGTGCCAAATTTCAATGTTGATACACAAATAGGGTGATCAGTATTGATATGCAAAGTTCATTCTAGCTCTACTTTACTCTGCTAACCATGGTTGTTAGAGGCGCGCCTCACTTAGGGTGCAGGTCCTACGCCTCGCCATACCTCAGGCTAGTGGGTGCGCGCCTAGGCATGCCTTTTAGTGTGCGCCTCAGAGACACTTTTACTTTTTAAGATTTTAACTTACTTTAATGTGTTGTCCATCTGTTGTTAAGAGTTTTAATAATAATTCAAGGCTAGATAATTCCTAATTCATTTTGTATTAAGGCTAGATTAAATCAAGGCTAGATATTCCTAATGCAATATGTAAATTTAAATACATGTGTACATCTAACCATTCTCTTAGTTCCTTTTCTAGTATTGTCATTGCATTTAACTTCACTTTTCCAGAAACTATTTTTTGCAAATTTCGTGCGCCTATCGTACCTCAGGCGCGCGTTGTGCCTTGCGCCTCACCTTGAGGCGCACCTAACCCCTTGGCACCTTGACAATTGGTGCTAACTGAGGGGAACAAACCGATCAAATGATCATTTCATCCATGGGGTATAGTCATGATTTTATTTGCTTAATTGGAAAGTGCATTAACCTATAATTTTTGTGTTTGTTTGTAGTTCGACAAGGGAACACTAGAAGAATCCCAATGAATAACAGTTGGCTGTGGTGTCATGGTTTAGGTACCATGAATAATCTCCAACCTCTTTTCTATCACTACAATTGCCAATAGTTGTATGAATTCAGTCTGAATGTACAAATAAATTGAGACATTATTGTGATTTTCATGACTTAATTTCAGTTGTTGAATATTCCCCAGTTTTCAAGCATTTAATTAAGTATGACTTCTTCATATTGACTTGGTTATTATTTCCTTGATGTGTGTTTTAACTATTGGCACGTATACCGAAAAGATGCAAATTAACCGTTAATTTGACCTAATTTCAATTACGGATTTGTTAATGGATCTTCAATATACGTGTCAGTCTAGTCATATTTCATAGCATTAATTATTCGATAAACTTAAAAAAAAAAAAATCATGTGGTTTCACTCATTTGCAAAACGAGGTTTGAGAATTTCTCTTTTATAAAATGGAGTTTGTGGTTTAAAAAAATTTATAAAAAGAGGATTTTCAATATTAAATTATGTCACAATAATGGTTAATCTTGTTCATTTTTATTCAAAATTTTGTGATTTTGTTAATAAAAATACAATATACAACAGTAATCATTTTAAAAAAAGTTTAAATAGTATAAATATTTTTTTAATTAATATATGATGATGAACTTTTGAAAAATCACAAAAAAATGGAAAAAAATATTTAAAATTTACTTAAGTCGTGACGTATAATTTTTAAATAATAAGGTTAAATTATGCGAATGTTGAATTAATTAAATTATTTTATGTAACATAATTATTTTGAATAAAAATATAATTTTTATCCTTTTTTTGCCATTTTTTAAATCATAGACCCATTGTGCAAAAAAAAATGCTCTAATCTCATTTTATAAATGAGTGAAATCACAGGATTTTTTTTTTAAATTTAGCCTTAATAATTTTACTTTGGTCTAACAGCCATTTCTAATCTTGAATTCGTACAAGTTGCACAGGAAATATCATTTCCAACAATTTTTTGTTTGAATGCAAAATGTTGATAATTTAATTATTTTGTTTAGTAAAAAATGTTAATGTGCAAGAACAGTAGATCAGAAGCCGATCCATTGCCAAAAATGATTACATCAGGCTTTTGAAGTATTGATTCACCATAGGTGTATCTTGGTATGAGTTGGATATGTTAACTACAACTACAAATATTTAATTGATATTTGGTATATATTGAATGATAAAATATTGTTCTGAAATTTATGGAAAAAAATTGTCAAATAGTAGAACAGTGTTATGTAAGAGTAAAATCACACTACTTGAGTCGAAAATACAAATTAAATGAATTGATATGTATACAACAACATTATCTCAATGCTTAACAATGAGCTGATAAGTTTATTCCTTAAAAATATATTCATAAAGAAAAACAAAAAAATGTTTTCAAAAATAATTAATGAGTTATGATTGCTGAATATGTTTCAATTCAATGTTGATTAAAACTAATACTGATTTTAACGTAACTGAAATTCATGTATATTGAAGTGAATAAAATTGAGTGTAACTCAGCTATTTCAGTTTCAAAGAATGTCATCTTCCAAGTTAAACTTCAGAGAGCGGTGTGACAAAGACAAAAGACAAGACAAATCAATAAACTTAACAACGAAAATTGATTATCCATTTTATTTTCCCCAATTTCGATAGAGACAGTGAAAAGCATATGATTATATTTAGATAATGCTACGGGGTCCCATTAAATCTTTCTTTAATGGTATTTTTTATGGCATGGAAGGTGTGAAAATGCAATATGCACATTAATTCATGTGTTAAAGTACAAAGATGCACTACAATACCTATTAGAGATTATTCAGATAGTCGAGGCTTTAGTGAATATACAAGTCAGTTTTGTTTGAATAGTATGACTATTTTATTATATGTTTTTTTTATTTAATTTATTGGAATTTTATTTTAATTATATTTAGATTAAGTTTGAGTTACGTATCTGGCTGCGGTGGGTGAGTCTCTCAATAAATATTATCTGCATTCATTAGGACTTGAACTCGAAATCTTACTTTATCGATACTAAGCCACCAGCCCGGTCCTAACATTTTCGAGGCCCTAGGCGAAATAGTACGTTAACCATATACATTAGGCCCTTTTAATATAAAAAATAATCCAGTTATAATTTTTTTTAATAAATTGGGAGATAATTTTTTATATAATTCCGACCTTAGCATGATTAAGACGTTTTTTTCTTAAGAGCAAACTTTCAACCTTTATGTTTCAACTAGTCCTTTTATCACTTACATCAATACTCTTGAAATTTAATTATAAAATAAAATATATAATTGAATAACAAAAATAAAAATTACTTATATCTAATTATTTTGAAGAAAAAAGAATTAAAAACCTAAATGAATAAAACCACTTAAAATTTTAATTTATGCTATTACACTAATATTTATCGAGAATTAATTAAAATTTTTTATTAAAAAATAACAAAAAAAACTATTTTTATTTTTTAAAAATATAAAAATTAAAAAATTTAAACCCCTTTCAAATTTAAGTCCTAAATAATAGCATCCATTACATCACTCCACGGCCAACGCTACAAGCCACTTGCCGCTTACACTTACCCTTGTTAACACTCTTCTAGCATATATTAATATCAAGTACCAAATTTTTAAATTCTTAATAAAAACACTTGTTTATTAGCACATTTTTTTGAAGTTGTTAATATTAGATGATTATTTTTTAATATTAAATTCAAATCTTTATCCACCTATTAACTAGGTTTATTTGGGGAATTTATATATAATTTTTAATAATATACTTAAAATATAGGAACGTTGAATTTATTAAAATAATTGGGGTATAAGTAATAAAAGAAATTAATTTTTAAAAATAAATCATGTATTTTTCCACATATCCTGTTTTAAAAAAAAAATTCACACACACTATTTTATAAAATGGTCAAACTACGGATCATGTTTTTGAATTTACCGTACTTTTAAATATGCAAATTAACTAACAAGGGTAACATATAGGGTTGGGGCATGGGGCATGCTAATTACGAATGTTATTCTCGTCAAAAATTTGGTTGTCATGGCTCTTATCGGATCGGTTAATGTATTTCTCATACCCATATTTATTAAGGTATAAAGTTTTTCCCATATCCATATCCATTAAGGATTCGGGGAAATATTTTCCCATATCCATACCCAATAAGGATTCGGAAAAATATTTTTCCCATTTTCCATCGGGGATATGCCATTATCCATCGGGTATTCCTCATTACCCACTAAAAATAAGGATAAATTTCAACAACATACTCTGTGGTTTCGGCCATTTTTAAAAAGAGGATTATAAAATTTTTGTTTCTAAAATAAGGATTATGGTTTCAAAAGTTAGCAAATAAAGGAAAAAATTTATAAAATGTCTCTTTTCTAATGTTATAAATGTTATTTTAATTACTTCAATGGTCCTATATTTTAATCATATTATTTATGAATTATATATAAAAATTTAAATAAATTTCGGAGATTTTTTATTTTATTATGATTTTTTAAAATTATTATCGTCTTTTAATTAAAAAAATACTTAGACTTCTAAAAAAAATTCAACATTTATCACCAAAGCGTATTGTATTTTTATTAACCAACCTGCAAAATTTCAATTCAAAATGGACAAGATTACCCTTTTTCGTGACATAATTTCAAATTGAAGTTTTTTTTGTCACTTGTTTGCTAACTTTTGAAACCACAGTCACTATTTAGAAATAAAAAATTTTATGATCCTCTTTTTAAAAATGACCGAAACCACATGATATATTTTTGAAATTTATCCTAAAAAAATAATATTGAATGTCTTACAAAGTTTTAAATAATAAAAATAATTTTTTTAATGCAGGACTAAATTAAAAAATTGATAAACACAATTCATAAACATAATAATTACAAAATTTATTTAAGACTAAGGTTTTCAATTATAAAGTAAAAAAAGACAAATATGAAATACAGATTTATAAAAGGAGGATATGACTAATAAAATATTAATGGCTACATCAACTATTTTAGTAATAAATTTAGAATTAGTAGTGAAAATGTTGCTTACACTTCATATTTTATGTCTAAAGATCTACCAATAATATTATATATTGAATATTAATATACAAGGTATTATTTAGGGATATCCAGTGGATAGGGTATTTTCGAATATGAATATCCAAAACAATTAAAATCTGGAGATAAAAAATTCTCCTTATTCGTATCTACAGAAATGTAATCGGAAATTCTGTCCGCGGATCTGGGTATCCCCCATCGACAACACATTAACAGATTAAAATGCCCAACTTAAATGAAGAGAGGCCTCATGCACGAAGAAAAAAGGATCCGGCCCATAATAAGACTAGTATATTTACAGTTCTAAGGAGTTATCGGCGGCTACCGATTCTGATATCCTTTGGAAGAAGCTTAAGGTTGAGGAGACACCGACGGCCATGGAAGATGATCCCCCTTCTGATGTGGAGTCCGAAGATGATTTGATTTTGAAGAATCAGAAGGAAGAGAAGACGCCGGTGGCCAACGAAGATGATTTGATTTCGAAGGACGAGAAGACTCCGGCGGCCAACGAAGATGTTCCGCCTTCTGAAGTGAAATCCGAAGATGATTTGGAGACACCGGCGGCCATGGAAGTTGATCCGCCTTCTGATGTGCAGTTATTCCTTAAGATGTCTAAGAAGCCACGGGTGGGCGAGGAAGACGATTGGCCTTCTGATCTATTCGAGGAGCACGATTTTGCCGGAGAAGTTGTTTATTCTGGTCTCATTAAAGGATTGCAGAATGCCTTTTCTGATCCGAGAAACCCTCTAGCTGCAGATTTATTTGTACTTGATTTTTCTGATAAGGAGCAGAAGAGTATCTTGGGCCTTTACTATCTATCTATTTCATTTGATCCTTACCTACTGCGGGATATGCTAATTCAATCTAGTCTTTTTGCTTAGGGTTTCGATGTTGAACATTTTTCTGGCAAAGTAGCTTGCGCGCTCCACCTTCTTCATTTCGATGAAAATCCCCCCTGGCATATTGACAACATTTTTGCCACCGACTGCCACAAGTCTGTAGAAGATGCTATCGCGTATTATAATCACATGGTTAGCTCTAATACTTTTAATATTTTTTTCTAAATTTCATCGGTAAAAGTACCTTTTGAGGCCTTATGCTATCATCAATTTGTCCATTCGGTCCGGACAAGGATTCTCTAAAGTAACTTTACAGTAAAGTTAGAAAGATAGAAATAAAAGAAGCGAGAGATGAATTTTGTTAGGAGTTGTGTAATCAATCTTAACCATTCAAAATGTGATTAATGGTTGGATATTGTTCAACTTTACCCTAACAACTTTAGAGAATCCTATCATGGGCTATATATCAAACTCAAGTACTGCGTTATCATTCTCTTCGAAAGACCATAGTTATGAAGTTTAGATTAAGACCAGATTCACGACCTCTGCTCAGACAGTGATGCATAACCTCCCGGTAATCCTAACTCCTTTCTTCCTTTTTTTTTTGGGTTTCTCGCAATGGAGATTAGATTGTTGCTAGATATATATTTTGCTTGAGCTTGCTAACTGTTGTGTTGATTGTGTTTGTATGTTCTATATTTTTGGACTTGGCCCTTGGGTTTCACTGGGATATATTATATTCTTCAAATTCTGTTTGCTGGAATTGGAATTAGCTAATTGTCTGTTGAATGTTTACTTGAGCTTGATAAGTTTTTGGTGATTGTTAATATCTTATAATCTAGTCTGGATAATGCTTGATTTTGTATTCGGGGGCCTACTATATGTGTGTAAATAAGCTGGAATTGGGAGACTATTGTATATACAAATTATTCTTCTACTTTAACTGATTCATATAAGGGTAAAATGTCTCAAGAACATAGTTGTTGTTTCGTGCGCAAGCGAGTCAGGCGAACCGAGGCTCGAGGTGCGTGCCCAAGTGACATAAGGCACGGTTTAGCTAAGTTTTTTTAAAATATAAGAATAAAACTTTTATGTCATATCTAAGGTAATTTAAAACAAGAAAGTCTAAAGAAAGCTAAATTTAAAGTAAAAAATTTATGTGTAACAAGCAAATAACTTGAACTTTTATGTTTTTTACTTGTTTAGTGTGTCACTATTTCTTTGTTTATTTGTAGTTAGTTTGCTAATATTATTTGACTTCAATGATTTAAATGAATATAAACAATGAATAAGGATTAATGGTGTATCTAATTTGGTAGTATTTCCTAAACTAATTCCTAATTTTAGGAGATATTAATCTCTAATTCATGGAGCCACTTAATTTAAAAAAAACAAATAAAAATAAAAACTCATGATAAAAATAGCCCGCAGTTGGCTGGGTGCGCCTAGGTGCTGGAAGCGCACACTAGAGCAACTGCCTTGCTCGAGGTCTTTTGAGGCGATGGACCGTGAGCCTCGAGTCCACTCTATATGTTGCATGTTATTTTTCGATGATTGAACGGATTAGTCAAATTGTAGTGGCTTATGTTCATTGTCTTTTTGTTGTCTGTGGTCTGAATTGGATCAAGTCATGTTATATTTTAGATAGAAGACGGAGTTGAAAGTTCACCGTTTTGATTGATATATTATGAGCATCAGTTGTCTTCATTTCAAGTCTAAAGCCAATCATTGATATCTACTCTCCGGTAGAGTCTTGCAGTTGTTTATACTAGTAAAGACCAAATAATGACTTCTACTTCATTATGTATATATGCGTATTAGTCTCCGTCTGATTTGGGAAAGAATGATTGCAAGACCGCTGTGGTGAAATTCCTTTTTCTTCACAAAATTACCTTTTTTTTCTGGTGTGCTTTAATTTCACTGTGCATGTACACGTTTTGGATAGTTTACAAGATTCTTGTCCTATAATATATAGCTCCATGTATCTCATCTTAGTTGAATCTATTTGTTTTTTTTTTTGTTAGTATTATCAATTTAGGCAAAAAACTAGGCCTAGCTAACATTCTGTAATATTGGCTCTTATTTTACATTAAGTCATATGCATAAATTTATTGGAAAAAGAGATGTATTATATTAACAGAAGTTATAGTAATTAAATCATATTGAATGAGAAAAAGAAGAAAGTTTTAACTTTAACAAATAGATAATCTTAGAAATAAGTATTGTGAATAGAAATAAGTATTGTGAATAAATGTAATATTTTAGTGATTTATAAATGATTATACACTTGCTCCATTTATACTCTTAGATTAAGAATGTCCACCACAAATGCTCAACTTATATCAGTGCCATTTTTATTCTAGTTTTTCTTCAAGCCTTACTTGTAGTCAATTTTGAGACAAATTCTTAGTAATTTAATTTTAGTGGATAGACAATTGGACATGTTGTGCTTGTATGTGACAAAGTGACATCTTTAAAACAATCGTACCAATGAAAATCTGACATGTGGTGTTAATGGGGGTAAATCCGTGCATTTTTGCAAAGTATAGGGGTTAATTAAAACTTTTTAGAGTTCCAGATGAAATCAGACAAAAGGTGCAAAATTCAATAAATTCTTGATACATTCAGTCTGTCTTATTTTGTTAAAATTAAATAATCGTGAAAGTATGTTTTATATTTGGATCATTTCAATATTTAGTAACAAAAAAATTCCAAATTAATATATTATTTTTTATATAAAAAATAATAATATTGTATTTGTACTGAAAGAGAGAAAGTGAGATACTACTGAGTAGGGGAGAAGAGGCTTCAGTCGTCTCACAATGCCTATACAAATCACCTATTTTGTTTTAAAATTTTTACTATCAAGAAAAGGTACGGCACGAGTGAATTATTGTATTATCTGTTTGTACTTTTCATTGCTTGATTGAAACTTTAGTTTCAAGTTTTACTTAATATGTCTGATGAATTTATTGTCATTTTGTATAAAATAAATATAATTGAGTCTAAAATTATAATGTATATGAAAATATAATTTACTTTAAACGAATAGCTAAAAAAATATTTCGGGTAATATTAATATCACGAGAACTCGCTCGTTTTGGCGAATATATTACTATAAAATTATTATTTAAGGCTTTTTTATAATCATTTTTTGTACGTAAAAGGAATCAGTCATTTGTGTAAAAAGCCTTAAATCATAGTTTAGTGATATGTTCGCTAGAACGAGCGAGTTCTCGTAGTATCAATGTTACCCGAAAGATTTATTTAGTTGTTCGGTTCAAGTATTTAAACTAAATTGTATTCATTTTATATAAAATGATAATAAATTCATAAGACGTATCAAGTATTAATAAGTAAAACTTGAAACTAAAGTTTCAATCAAGCAATGAAAAGTACAAATGGATAACATAGTAATTTACCCGTGCCAACCTTTTCTTGATAGTAACAATTTTAAAACAAAATAGGTGATTTGTACAAGCAGAGAATTGTGCCATTGGCCTCTTGTGGAGGCGATTTTACGGAAAGAGTCAGGTGTTTTTTACCTTTATCATATCTAATAGTTTAGTATATAAATACTTAATTAAATATTTTATCATTTTAATTAAATACTTCATCATAAGTACTTAATCACTTTATGAAAGGAGGGTATAAAATATCTGGTTCTCTATATAAATTTTGAGAGGCGTTGATGTGACAACTTATCCACTAAAAGTTTGACACCTCAGCTATAAGGAGCCTCGTCTCCCCTCCTCAATAGTATCACACTCTCTTTTAGTAAAAATAGCATATTATTATTTTTTATTTAAAAAATAATATATTTTTTTCACTTAATATTGAAATGATTCAAATATATGACATATTTCAATAATTATTTAATTTTGACAAAAAAGTACAGGCTAAATGCATCAAGAATTTACTAAATTTGGCAACTTTCGTCCGATTCTATTTTGAACTCTCAAAAGTTCTAATTAACCCCTAACAATAACAACATTACCCCAATGCCTTCAAGGCTCCTGTAAGTGGGGTAAGGGGGGGTCGGGTGTACGCAACCTTACCTCTATAATTATAAAGAGGTTGTTTCCAATTGACTCTAAAGTGGAGTTGCAAAAGCTATCCATGACTTCATAATAAAAGAAGCTCAGATAGTTTAATGAGTCATTTTGCTTTAGTCCATTATAATCTAAAGCCAAAGAATGATGAACCTTTGGCCCTATCAAAATAAAGGACAATCTAATTAACCCCCTAAATTCGGCAAAATTGCACGAGTTTACTCTATCAACACCATGAGTCAAATTCACCAAAATGTGTTGTTCAAAGTTAAAATATTTAATTCTATTGAAAGTTTATGAGAGCAACTTAATTTGACATCAGCTTAATAAGCAAATACTAAAGTGGCCTAAGAGTGGCCACAGATGCTTAACTTAAATTGATGCCATTTTTATTATAGTGTTTCACAAGCCTTACTTGTAGTAAATTTTGAGACAAATTCGTCATTGATTAATTTGAGTGTATAGAGAATTGGACACGTGGTGCTTGGATGTGACTGTTAAATTATTTGGTTTGAAGATAAATGTCGTAAAATATTTTATTTTTGTGATTCCCTGCCATGGCCTCCTTAACCAAGCTTTGCTTCAGTTAGCGACTGTTATTGATCTGTTCTGCAATACTCTTTCAGATGTTGTTACTCATTGTTTCCAAAGATTTTTGGTGGATAAGTGTGGTTATTGTTATGCACGTTTAGTTTTCTCTCCATCTGAAATCTTTGTATTTCTCTTAGGATTTCAATCCTCTCCATTTTTATCCTTTTAGTGAATTGCTTTTCGATCCATGTTTGATCAAGTTGGAGGCGTATAAGGATACTTTTGATTGAATCCATGGTTTCGTTTTCATATATATCCAAGCTGTGTTTTATTTGTATGACGAGGCGCCATTTTCTTGTTAAATCGCATTGTCAGTCTGCTTTTGTCATCACAATCATAAACACATATTGCTTTTGAATTACATTAGGTGTTGATCGGATTGAATCGATTTTCTTGATTTTATAGGATTTTATACCGACTTGAAAGAACACCTAATTTCAGCAACAACAGCAAGAAGCTGAAATGTCCATGGAGTTGTAGCAATGGCCCTTTTAACACATTTTGCCTCTGCCAAAGAGTTTTCAGATCTATGAATGTTCATAGAAGAGATCCAGCCATATTAAGACAGTCTCCTCCAACAGATAATAATCCCCATTGGCATCTTCTTAACCTCAACACTAAACCGAACCCTTCTGATTAGGGCAGACCAAAATTTGGTTTGGTTCAAAAACTGAATCGAACCGAACCAAATCAAATTGAACCAAAAAACATTAAGGGAGAATATATAAATCGGAAATCAAACCGGAATAATTCGGTTTGGTTTGGTTCGGTTTTTCGATTTGGTTCGATTTTCTTTCGTTTTTGTTTTGTCATCCCAAAAACTGAACTGAACCAAATCAGAAATCGCAAATTTCATAAACCAAAATTGAAACAAATATATTTGGTTATTTGATTCGGTTTTTGGGTTGGTTTGATTTTTTGTTTTTTTAGCTTTGCCCATAATCTTTTTGCTTTGTGTACAACCGCACATTTTAATGCTTCTTCAAGCACCAAAACAACTAATTTGGATGTTAGTAGAAGTTTTAAGACGATTGATACTAAATGTGGGCACAAATTAATGAATAAAGCTGAGATGTGGAGATTGGTCTTTCCAATCATCATTCCAAAAAAAATTAGGATTTGGAGCTTAGATTGGGTTAACTAATCAGGTCATTGTATTTTTAAGTTCTGAAAGTTAAACTGAAGTTAGTTGAACTGAACTGAACTAAAGTGAAATGAACTGTACTGAATTTATTTCAGTGTAAATTTATAATTATGTATAGTTGAATTAAACTTATTTCAATATAAATTTATAACTATGTATAGTTAAACTAACCGTAAGTGTATTGAACTAAATTAAATTACAGTCGAAAAGAATATGGTTTAATTATATTTAGTTTACAGCAGAAGACACGTTTTACTAAAGTTATAAGTAATTAATGTCATCAGTCTAAAACTTTTTATTATTATATAATACTCTTTTTTTTTTAAATAAGTGCGTTACCTTTAGAGAGTAATTTTAAAAAAAAAATATCTATCACATTTAGAAATATGATGTATTTCTCTATCTTTTTTTCTTTTTATACTTATTTATTGTGAATATCGTTTTAATTGATGAAACTGTTTATACGATTGCGATTCATAATTACTTTAACATTAATCAAAACATGAAGTCTTAGTGAATCAATCATAAATGGTTAAGATACCAATGGAAAGAAATTTCCTAAAATTGAAGAAGCCAAGATCGATGCATGTTAGTTCATCGAGAAAGAAAATGAAATAGAAGCGTACTTTAATATTAGAATTATGAATGAATTATCGATTACGTTAGGATCGAATGATCTTTCAAAAGATTCAATCGTTTGAACCGAAGGGAATTATTATATGTCTAAATAGCGATCGTTTTATTTGATAAAATTGCTTATAAGAGCCGCTATATGTAACACCAAAAATATATTGACGCAAAACATACAGTAACATAAATTGTGAGATGATTTTAGCAACTCTATATTTTAGATTTTAAATTTTATCTTATGCACCATAAAATATAATGACAATGAAGAATTATGTTGGAAGCTTACGTATGGATTTAGGTGATGGCTAAATTGGTAATTTGATAACAAATAACTGAAAATTGTACAAAAATGAGGATGATTCTCTGTTTTATCTACCATGAAAGTAAAAGAGTTCATTGCTAGTGTATGTGTGTAAATTTCCGTAACTTATGCTTCAAAGGTGGCTTTCTTCTCTCTAATTCACTCTTATTGTAAGCTCTCCTATATTCTTCAACTCACCATAAAATAAAATAAAAAGGGTTATTGCTTTTCACTCTCTTTCTACATTGTCTTAAATCAAGCCTTTAGAGGCAAAATGATCATTTCATTTTTGTTTTTTCTTTAACGGGTTGGCAATGTATTTACAATTGTTGTAGTTACTGGGTTTGTTTGGTTAGTATTTCTTTCATAAAGAATTTTGGGTATGCTTTGTTAATTCTTTTTCCACTTCCATGTGGTTCTCTTTGTATTGGGGCTTACGTGGTTTTCAGCATAACAATTGTCATCTAGGGTTGAGTATAAAGGTGATGATGTCCAATATATCTTCAGTCAACAAGAATGTGATAAAATCACAACATAATTCCCCCATTATAAACTTTATTTGTAATTATGAAGATCAATAATATTAACCTTGTGTTTTAGAGATACCCATCTCTTTTTCTCTCTTCATGAATGTCAAAATATGAAAAAATGGCAAGAATTAATGTTATGTAATTAATTGATGAATGATTTTTTTTAGTCTGAATTTTTTTATTTGATTGTGTTTTTGATTGATCAATGGTTTGATGAATTGTTTGGATTCTCTTTCTCTCTCTATGAATGCCAAGATGTGCAAAAAAATTACCAAATGAATGTTATATGATAAATTGATAATGAGTTTGTTTTCTTTGTCTGGATTTTCTTATTTGCTTGTGTTTTGGTTGATTAAAGCTATGTCGAATTGTTTGGTTTCACTTTCTCTCTATGAATGCCCAAATGCGCAAAAAATGCCCAAATGATTGATATGTGATACATTGATAATGGGCTTGCTTTTTGTTGCCTAGATTTTTTTATTTGCTTAAGTTTTTTGTTGATTACGGGTTTAATGAATTGTTTGGCTTGGCAACTTTAGATAAGTTTTGTGTTCTTGGAGTATAAATTAACAAGTGAAATGTGTCAAGTAGTTGCCATAAGTAGTTTTTTTTATTATGTGTGGAACACATATTCAAAGGTAATGCATCTTCTTTTATGGGCTTGAGTTGATTATAATAATGAATCTAAAGTCCCAAACTCACTCTATCCTCAATGTTGGGCATGGTGTGCATGTGAGACCCTAATCCAACTCTACACAAGAAGATAGAAAATATTGGTTAGAACTGGCTCCCCAATTCTTAATCAACTCCATTGAAACACGCTATGATCCTAGGCAACAGAATTAATCAAAGGTAAGGGTTTGCTCGTGAAAACTGCTTGTCCATTCACTAGAAAGGGTGATGAGCCTCCTCCAAAGGTAAGCTCAGTCCCATGTTTTTTATTTGATATTTTAAAAAGAATGCATTTTATGTAATATCTTGTTACAACAGAACCTAAAAAGCAAAATGGTGACTATTGGAGTGGGTGTGAAAAGGGTCCTAAAACAAATCAGTGAACAAATGGTGATACAAGTGCTAGATGAGCGAAGAGGTCAACTGGTTTTAGTCTTCAATACAGACATGTCTTTTGCAACATTAAAGTTTGAGGTAAAAATTGTTATTATTTATTGAACTTTACTCCACAAGTCCGTTGGTTCTAGTTTCCAACAAAGACAATAAAGGATTACTTAAAACTTAAGCAATGGAATTATTTTAAAAATTTATTTTGATAATGTGAATGCTATAGGAAATCTATGAACACCCGAAGGAAACAAAGATGAATGGTACTCGTAACTCCAATTTATCGCCACACGAAGTGGTGGTAATTGGATATGGAACATCCCATAACCACCCATACCGGACGATTCGATGGTGCAATCAAGGCTATGGAAGAATGACGATCTTGAAATTACGGTATTGAAGAGTATAGATTGCAAATTGCCTTCTTTTTTTGGGTTGAATATAATAAAATTAGAAATTAATGTTACCTTAGAGAATGCAAATCCCCTCGTTTGTTTTACTCTCCTTCCAAAAAATCAACCATAAAATGAAAGAGCTTTTTAGTTGAATACATAGAAACAAGCAAGCGTATGAAAATTTATTTACAAACCCATATTATTCTAAATCCCACACTTTACCTTTTCCTTTTCTTAATTACATCATATTAACTTTTAAATTTTATTTTTAGGTGAATACAAGAATCCCCCAATTACACAACCTCCTCTCTCATATTCATTTTAATATTTAGCAACTTAAAACGGTTATATCTCACAAACCATTAATTTTTTCGACATGAGCTTTTAGAATATTTTATTCATCTTATTTTTATCTTTCAAACGAAATCCCTATTGAATATTTTTAGAGTTAAAAAATTTATCACATTCTTATACTGGTTTTTACCACGTTTTCGTGAATGCTTACATCTGATATAAGAATGATATAATGTCTTTATAGCACTAATTTTTCATTTATCTTCACATGTTATATGGTCACGTAGTGTTTGTTGTATTATGTTTCTGATTATGAAAAGATATCTTCAATTTACGTATAGGGTCCTGATGGTGAAATAGGGGCATCAGAGTATAGCTAGCTATATTGGAGAATTTGATGCAACAAGGTAAGTTTCTGGCGAGAATGCCAGTGACCTATTTCGGTATTTGTTTCACTGTATGGATTTTCTTATTAGTAGGGGTACCCTATGTCCAATAGTTGTACCAAAAATGACAAAAAATTTCTCTTCCATGTCCGGTTACAGTAAATTTTAATTAGAGTTGAAAGTGGGGCGGGAATTCCCCGAACCCCATAAGAATCCCCACCGGGTGGGGATAGGGATTTTTTAAACCCCGAATCCTTAATGGGATGGGGACATAGTCTCCAAACCCGATAATTCCCCGAAACCGATAAGAAAAGCCAATTTTTTTATTTTTTATAAGTACTATCAATAATCTTACAAAAGTTCTAGATTAAGCTTAAAAGTAGATTGTAAAATATAATAATATAATATTTATAATTATTAATTTCTATATATTAATATTAAAAGGTGACAATGTACTTGAAAACTAATATTAAACACTATTTCATTAATCATCTAATGGATTTCACAATTGAATTGATATTAACTATATTGTATTGTTTTTAGTTTTATTAAATTATTTTCACTAATTATATAACTTTGTATCAATTTTTTCGACGTATCAATATAAAGTAATTTTAGTTTATGTTACCTTGGTAAAAAAATTAGCATATTCATTAATCATCTAATGCAAATATAATAGGAGGAATATATATTATATATAATACAAATCCTCTTAATAAGAAAAAATTAACTTAAATCAATGTATTAAATAGTTATATAATTTTTTTAAAAAATTGACTAATTGGGCTTACAATAATAACAAAAAAAACGCATCCATTTTCACCCGTTTGTGGACTCAAACCTGTAATGTTCACAACTTTAAGGCTCAATCACTAGACTAAGCCTTTGACACGTAAATAGTTATGTGACTTAATACAAGCTCTAACGATTTTTTGGGATCATGATTATGACTAAAATGCTTGATATTTTGAAGTTTTTTTTGAATATGACATAACAAATGTTTGCCCTTTTGTCCCGTGATCTTTTCTAATTTACGAATAGTAAGATATTATGTTCACCAAGTCCATATTAAAAATAAAAATTAGTAAAAGAAATCTCTAAGAAAACAATTCTTACGTTGTTACCCTCTTTGACTTCATAATTAGAAAAATTAGACAAGTTATTGATCAAAGAATCGGTTCTTTGATTATATTAATAACGTTCCACACTTTTAAACATGCATATTTGTATGACCAAATTTGTAATAATTCAGTTTTATCTTATAGAATAAAATATTTTTTAGTCTGAACACATTATCTAGATAAATTCTACGGTGACACGTTATTTTTTTTACATTGTTCAAAATAAAATTACTATAGCATTCACCCATTAACCATATAAAAACTCAATAAATATCCTTTTATTACTTAATTTTACAATACATTTCAACAAAAAAAAAACACATAAATAAGCAATAAGAAATAAAAGAAAAACAAGGGCAAATAAGGTATAGGTAGGGTCTCATAAAAGAACTAGCAATAATCTAATTTATGTAATATAACTTTTGCATATATTCCTTTCAAGTATGCATCAAATGAGAAAAAGGAAAATGATTTGAATCTTGTTTTACTCTAAATTTATCGATACTAGTTATGGGACTAAAATAATCACGGCCTAACTTAGCTTGATAAGTACGAGTAACTCCATTGTCTTTAGCATCATAGGTGGCATATTAGAGATTATCCCGTTATATAATTGCTCTTAATGAGTTTCACAAGTTCCAAATTCCAATTTTTCATTCAAATAGGCATAAACAAGAGAAAAGGGAAAGGAATAAGGATTATCTGCAAGGGTGCAACTTCAGGATCACGAGCCGCCGGTGACAGGTCAGCCTTCTGCTTGACCGACGTTAAGCTATGAGAACAATCTGGAAGAACTATATCCATCTTCAACCGAATTCTATTAAGGCAAACCCTAGACTTCTACCACCACTCTTTCTACATATACTACTTTTATAAATGTGCCGGTTCCGGATCCTTTTCCTTTCCTATGTGACTGGGCTCGATTCTCACTTTCTTCATTTTGTTTTCTACTCATTTGATTCACTGGAGCTTTGATCCAATTATGTTCAGATCTGACTCAGGTCGCGCACCTGGCTGTGGTGGATGAGTCTCCCAATACTAATTTTCTGCACTCACTGGGACTCAAACTGGAGACCTTGCTTAAACAATAAGTCACTTACCACTTAGACCAACCCTTCTTGATTTTCTCACTTCTTCATTTGAATTAAGTCAAATGCATAAAATTCATCCTACAAGATTTTATATTGTCACATAAATATTTTTTATGACAATAATTTTTTTATTGTAATAATTTTTTAAGTATAGGTTACAACTTAGGTTGTAACAGAAAAACATTAATAACGATCTTAAAAAAATCATCATGGAAACATCTATATCATATGTGACAAGTTTACAATAAAATTTCACAAAATTAATTTTTGTGACGGAAAATTTTTTATTGTAACCGATAATAGCCTTTTGTGACAACAATTTTAATGACAGTAAAATTATTGTCACATATTAATTATTTTCTTGTAGTGACTACAATAAAAAAAATCCAATCAATTGAGTGTAGCTCAATTGATACACCATTCTATGAAAGTAGTGGGAGGTCCTAGATTTAATACATAAGCTCTTCAAAATTCCATTAATTTAAAAAAAAAAAAAAGAAAAAACCCAAGATTTACTCAAAAGACGTAGAAAATAAAAAGGAGTGGAGAAAAATAAGTGATTATGAGATGATAAGGCCATGTAGCAATTAAATTTTAAAATATAATTTGTTAGTCAGCGTCCTTATTTTCTTTTGTGCATAATCTGGGAATAAATGAACAGATAGGCATACAAACCCTTACAGATTGAAGAAGTAGAGGAATGAATTGCTTTTGATTAACAAATGAAGTTAACTTTGAATAATTTGATTAGTTCAATTAGATTTGGCATAATTTTTAATTTTTAAATTAAAGCTATAGGTGTAAAACTATACACAACTTTATATCATTCCTTATTATACATATTTACAATATACATGATATACTTGATAATTTTCACTAAAAGCAAAATAAAAAAAGAGAGAAAAAAATTATAGGCAACAGTACTACTATTTATTATTTTACTTCAATGAAACCTATATTGTTTTTGGTCAGATAATATGGGTGGGGATGTACGTTGTGTTGGATATGATGTATGTCCTTAAGGTAATTAGGGCGATATATCTTAATTATGTAATAGTATGAATATTTTGTTTAAATAATAAAGACATTTAATCTTTTGTTTATATTGATATTCTTGTAAATATATTAAAGCTGGTTAAAATATATTCATTAATGTATGTATACAAAAGTCCTTAACATATCATAGCATGAAGTCAGAGAAATTATAGTTAGACTATATTTAGTGAGACCTGCTTCATATGCAATTATGATTATGTCTAAACTATCCGTAGTCATAGTTTCATCAAGAAAGGATATTGATGAAGCGGAAAGACTAACGTGTGGTCAACTTTCTTGGAAAGGGTCCCTGCAGTCACATCTCCTAAGGAGTGAAGGTGGTGCCTTAAGTTTGATACATGGATATATCTGGGAGATATATTGGGGCTCGCAGTAAGATAAACACTTGGTGTATATATCAATGTGTTAGTGTTTATCTTCATGCAATAAGCTTTGAGAAT
This sequence comes from Euphorbia pulcherrima, assembly GCA_947683365.1. Classification (NCBI taxonomy): domain Eukaryota; kingdom Viridiplantae; phylum Streptophyta; class Magnoliopsida; order Malpighiales; family Euphorbiaceae; genus Euphorbia; species Euphorbia pulcherrima. The sequence goes on along the minus strand of CANTUS010000013.1, from coordinate 16,334,946 downwards.
ATCCTTATACTTGAGATACTAGTTACCTTGTGTGGTACTATTGTTATACTTTGGGTCATTCCTACACACTCATTAATTTAGGGTGTTACGGGTGATTACGGGTATGGTGATGACAACATGTTGGTAAGCTGAGTAATCAGAAAGAATCCATCGCTCCGGATATATTAAGGATTTGTACCTGGCCGCTTGTTGAAGTGATGATTGCTATAAACCTCTGATCAGAGTATGTGTTTGATAGAAATAGTTTCTAGTCAAACACACTATGGTAAAAGGCAATATACTTCGGTAACAAGGTAATAACTGGGATAACTTGGAGCAACCTTGCTATTAGTGGGTTAACACTTTAACCGAACCCTATAAACCAGATGGTACTAATATTAAAGAATGGAAGGAGTTCATCGCATTGGACAACTATTGCATTAACCGGGATTAAGTCATGAGCATAAATGACGTTCCGAGTAATGGGGGATGGTAAACCATTGCTAGAGGCGTACTATAGTCGTTTAAGGTAATCGAGTTCTATTCACGGTCTAGAACCTCGAGCCAATGGTTCCATTAGAACAAGGGTTGGTTAAGCCTTAACAGCTCAATACCTCGGGATCCTATAAGGTTACATACTTTGGACCTTCATCGGACTAAGTAAAGAACTAATATATTTATTCTATTACAAAAATATAATATAAATAATAATTGGATTATTATTTAATTGGTTAGAAATGATTAGATCATTTTTAGATCTACCAAGCAATTTATTTTTGACCGGTAACTAATTTATTAGGGTCGAAAAATAAATATTTATTTAAAAGGGGTTAAAAGGGAATTTAACCTCGGCGAGTTAAATTGACCGAAAGTACAAAGTATATTTTGTACAGGCTCGGGTGCTCGAAAATACACCGAAAGGCAGCCCATGGGGCGCGCCGCAAACTGGGCTCTAGGCATGGGCCGCGAGGCCCAGCTCGCGTGTAAGGCGGGCTCGTAAGAGCCTGCCTTGCGACAACATATGCAGCGTGCATAGCACTCTCATGTGGGGCACAACCCACGGATCCAAATGGATCTATGGGTCAAGCCTGCGTGGGATGTGCAAATATGCACATCCCACATCTGAAGTGGGGGAGCATTTTTGCTCCCCCCAAGCCTATAAATAGGCACTTGTATTTCCCCTTTCAAATCGCACCAAATTTGAATAGTATTTCCTACGATAAAGGTTATTTGAACAAGTTATATTTTGAGAAGCTTGATTTTATTCGAGCACATCTAGTTTATATTTTCGGGTGGGGCTTCTGGAGTGGTCTAGCAACTACTCGAGGCTCCTTAGTTCTTCCTCTCGAGGAGGTTTTGGTGGATGGAATTCGTGTGGATACTCATAGAGGTTATCCTACGCTTGGAGGCTTGTGCAAGGAGGTTCTGCTAAAGCACGCTTCAACTGGTAAGTTTTCTTTCTTTCTCTTTTATTTATTAGGTCATTTTCTTTAAGCGTTTTTAGACTTAATAATTATGCTTAGGTTGTTTTGCATGCTTAGTTTATTTTATGCTTAGGTTAGAACTTAGAGTTATAACTGTAAGCAAGGGATTTTACAGTCCCTCTCGCGAGACGATGATGACGTTTATTCGAATTTTAATCCTCATTAAAAATTCATTTCAAATTTTTATTAAAGTTTGTATTCAGTTCGGCGTGTCCGACTACGCGTCCGGTGGAAGCCCAAACCGATGATTCTCACCCCCTAAAATATCTCAAATATATTAAAGTGGCTTTAAAAAAGTAAAAAAAAAATAGCTTTTGACCCGTTCTCCCCATTTTTTCAGCTTTTTCAGGCTGTTGGCCCCATTTGGCAGTCTACCAGTAGGGGCCTGAAGCTGCCGGTGGCATCACCATGCCGGCGACGCCTTCACTCAGGCTGCCGGCGGTATGAGCCCCTCGGGCAGTTTGCACTTTTTCCCTGTTGACTGAGTTTTTTGCCATTTCGGTGAAAACTTTGTCCAACTCGCCCAGATTCATTTCCAGCTCTATAAAAGACTTGATTTAGGGTTAGAAGAGAGGAGACCTGGCTGAAATTTGGATTGAGAGCTTTAGGAGAGATAAAGGGAGGGTTTTAGTGAGAGAAAGTAGAGAAAATGTAAGAAAAGTGTTCTTGGATCATATTTTCTTGGTTTTTCTTCTCTTAATCTCTTAGGAAAACATTAAAACTTGTAGAAATCCTAGGTTAAAATCAATCTAATAAGGTTTTTAGAGACAAACACTGTTTAATCTTTAAATCACTACCCAAATCATCATTCGAGCTTCCCAGAGTTGTCATTTGGATCACGAAGAGGTGGATTCACGGCCCTGAGGTAAATTCCCGAGTCTCTTAAGCTCTTTGCATTATTTCTTCCTATTTGTTGTGCTATTTGGTGTTTCGGGTTCGTTTTTTGAGTTTTCGGTCATTTCAAACCTTCTGAATCTGTTTCTGCAATTTTCAAAACCGCCGGCGGTTTCACCAATGCCGCCGGCTGCTCCACTGTAATTGCCGGCATGTGAAGCCGCTACAGGCCTCACTCAAGCCACCGATGGTATCACCTATGCCGCTGGCGGCATGAGTTTCCGAGCAGCAACCCCTTTGACCTAGTTTTATTATTTTTCGTATTTTACATGTATAGTACCACGAAGGAAATCCAAAATTCCCCGAAAACGGTCCAAACCCCATAACATGTGGCATTTTCACTAATAATTTGGTTAAAATAATAATCGTGTCCAAAATGGACTTTTCCCTAAAATTCGTTCGAAAAGTGATTTTTTCAAAGGGAACTTATATTCAAGAATAAAAAAATTTTGAGCTAACCTGGTAGCTCGACCCCAGCCTGGGGCTCTGCCCCTTGGAACTCGCGAGGGGCCGCTGCCCCTCGACCCCGCAAGGGGTCCTACCCCCAGACCCCCGCGAGGGGCTGCCGCCCCCTAACCCCGCCGCTGGGGTTGCCACTTTGTGTGACATACCTCATACAATGTGCCGTATCTGTGCTAGCCATTTTTTGCAGGTAGATTTAGGTTAGATGAATGTTAGACCTTCGAGTATTTTATTTATTGCATAGAAAATGTATAGGATTTGAAAAATCTTGTAATAATTTTAATTTCTGCATTTATTTTTGGATGACTGTAATAATTTATTTATCGCTTTGATTGCTTGATAAACGCGAAAACAACATATAAAACTGAAAACACAATAAATAGGGAGGATCAAAATCGATTAAGAAAGAATGAAGTATTTTAACTTGGCCTAATGTAAAATAGATAACATCATCCAAACTCGGAATCTCTACTTAAGGTATGGTCTACCACCTTGTGCGAAAATCGTACCAAAATTTTCCAGTTGAGCTGAACCGGGTGGCGACTCTATTTTCAGTATGAAATTTCGATCTCATATCCTTTAACACATAAATTGGACATAAATTCAACATCAACCAATCAATCTTTTCATCACGTTAAAATGAGGATCGATCCCTCGACACGCTTTAATAGCACCTAGTTACTTTTTCCACCCTCAGTGCTACGCATCTCACTCGGTCCTCGCGGGTGGGAAAAAGGTCGTCCGCTCACAATAACATGCTTAGATTATAGCTTAGAGTTATAACATGCTTAGGTTATACCTTAGAGTTATAACATGCTTAGGTTATAGCTTAGAGTTATAACATGCTTAGTATAAAATATATGTACTAGGATATAATTTAGAATTATGGTATGCCTAGCCCTTTGCATGCTAACCTAGGTAGAGAATTATTTAGTTAAGGCTTTATTTAATTTATATGCATCTATTAGGAGTTCCTGGAGTCAAGGATAAAATTTTAAATTTCCGTCATGCCTGTTATGCATGTTCAATTTGACTGTCAGTTCCCAACAGTGGTATCTAAGCCTGCCTATTTAGTGCATAATTAAGTTAGAAGCGAACTAAATATTATTTTCTATTTGAAATGATTATTGTTTATTTAATTGTCTGGAACAATGTATATGAGCTTGTGTTTTTCATTTCAACGTTAGAAAATGGTTATGAATAATTTTGAATAAGCTTGCTCAACTTACTCAAATTATACAGGTTTCAATAATTTATTTAAATTATATGGGTTATAGATGCTTTCAATTTACATGAATTGAAAGAACGAAATTTATTAATTCAAGAGAATACATTGGTCTTCGAGTTTGTGTCCGTATTTGTTTTGGCTAAGGATTGGACTTGGTGTCTACTCACTTCAAGGGCACCTCTCCTACCTGGGAACCTATGTCGATGCAGCTTGAATTGACCAACAGGGGATTAAATATGGACTAATTTATTTCTAGTATATAAGATGGTGCTTATATATGTTTCTATAACAAAGTACAAATTAAATTTATTGAATAAAAGCTTAAAGGAAATGCAATATAAATATAACAAATAAAAGTGTTAATTATTTTGCATATAATCTAGGTTGATGGAATAATTATAATAAAGAGCTTGAATTCACCTAAGGTTGGACCTTATAAATTAATTCTAAAATTCCCTGAATTAATATAAGTTATTATAAATATGTCCATCTGATAAAATCTTATATTGGTGAGACGTTTAACACCAATAAAATCTCAAAATAAATATATAAAGTCAAGTTATAATCTTCCTTAAATTTATAATACGGTCTCTTTGGGCTATCAAAGTGCAACGTAAAGCGTTCCTTCTAGTCCACATCGATTGGATGTAAAGTTTGAGACAGGATCTGCCTTAACGGAACTGGGGTAGTCCACCATAAAATTGGGAGCTAGGCCTAGATCTGAGACATATTCAAGGAGATGCTAATATAAGAGCACATGTCCCTTGGGATTAGGGAACTTGAATGAATTAGCAATTGCATATGATGCACATGGAATGGGATTCCAACTATAACTTACTATTATGACTTGACTCATAAAATTGGGAGTTATAATAGAATAGTTATAGATGCTACCTACTAGAAAATTTAGCTGGGCTAAAATTTCCAAATTAAATAGAATGGGCTATTGTAAATTTCAACGAAAATAGTAGGACAAATGTATTTAATTAAAAGTCCTTATATTAAATGCATGTACTTAAACTAATTTCTAAACTCCTTTCCTTTTCTTATATCTTAGGTTGAAAATGACTTCCAATGTTAATCTCCGTATGTTACTTGACACCAAACTGAATGGCTCAAACTTTTCTGATTGGTTTCGAGCTGTGAGAATAATTCTCAAATCCGAGGGAATTACCTATGTTCTAAGTGAAATTTTCCCTATTGAACCTGATGTTGAGGATCATGTGGAACATGATGCCTGGTTGAAGCATAAGAAAGATCATGAGACTGCCATGTGTATCATGTTGGGGTCCATGAATCCCGAGCTTTAGAAATAATATGAGAACATGCCCTTGGAGGTTATGGTTCTCCTTCTTGAAGAGCTCTTTTTAGAGCGGGAAATGACAGAGAGGTATGAGACCTCCAAGCTCCTTTTTGGAACTAAGATGCAAGCTGGCACCTTTGCCTCTCAGCATGTACTAAAACTCTTGGGATACCTTGAGAAGCTGAATCGATTGGGATTCGAGATGAATCATGACGTGAGCATTGACCTTGTGTTGATATCTTTGACAGATAATTACTCAGGCTTCGTGACTAACTATTACATGAATAAGATAATTCTACTATCCCTGAATTAATCAACATGCTAAAAATAGTAGAACCTCAGATCAAGAAAGATCAGAAACCTCTACTATTGGTAGAGAAAGGCAAGGCTTCTAAGAAAAAGAAGCAGGCACTAGGTGCCAAGAAAAGAATCAGTAAGAAGAAGAAAGAAAAGAACACATCTAAGTATGTCTGCTTCCAATGTGGGAAACCGGAACATTGGAAGAGGGATTGCAAAGCTCCTACTTTTGAGCATTTGAAGAAGAAGCCTGCAGAGGCATCTACTTCAGGTATGTTTGTAATTGAAAACTTTGCTACTTTTCCTCGTGAATCCACTTGGGTATTAGATACTGGTTGTGGTTCTCATATCTATTCTTCTGTGTAGGGACTAAGGAGCAGTAGAAAACTTGCAAAAGGGGAGATGGACCTGCGTGCGGGAAATGGAGTCAGAGTTGCTACATTAGCCGTAGGAATCTTTAATCTTATTTTGCTAAGTGGACTTGTTTTAGTTTTGAATAATTGTTACTACATTCCAAGTGTTACTAAGAATATTGCATCTATTGCGTGTTTAGCAGCAGAAGGATTTGAAATTTTATTTTTGAATAATAATTGTCAGATTCGTTTGAACAATTTTCTTTATGGTTATGGGATGTTGAATGGTGGCATTTATGTTCTTGATACTAAAACAGAAGTTTTTAATATAAATAATGTGAAGAAAGTTAAATTAGATAATGAGAATTCCTTCTACTTATAACATTGTCATTTAGGCCACATAAATAAAGATCGCTTAACCAAGTTACATAAGCGTTGAGACTTAGGCCCAATGGACTTGGAGTCTTATGGCGATTGCAACCTTGTTTAAGAGGAAAAATGACAAAGTTACCCTTTCAAGAAAAGGGAAAACGGGCCACGAGTACATTGGAACTTATACATACTGATGAGTGTGGTCCAATGAGTGTTCAGGCACTGGAAGGATAATCCTACTTCATAACCTTTACTGATGATTATTCACGATACGGTTATTTGTACTTAATAAAGCATAAGTCTGAAAGTTTTGAAAAGTTCAAACTATTCAGAGCTGAAGTAGAGAAACAACTTGAGAAAAGTATTAAAACACTTCCATCAAATCGAGGTGGAGAATACTTAAGTCAGGAGTTTCAGGATTATCTAAAGGAAAATGGGATAGTTCCCCAGTGGACCCCTTCATATACGGCCCAACACAATGGAGTGTCAAAAAAGAGCAATCGGTCTTTATTAGATATGGTTCGGTCTATGATAAGCCATGCAGATCTCAGTAAATCCTTTTGGGGATATGCACTAGAAAGCGCAGTTTATGTATTAAATAGAGTGCCCTCTAAATCAGTTGATTTTACACCTTACAAAAGATGGTGTAATAAAAAACCATCTCTAAGTCACTTAAGAGTATGGGGTTGTCCTACTATGGTAAAGAGGATAGCGTCGGATAAGCTGAACGCCAAATCTGACAAATGTCTGTTCATTGGGTATCCAAAGGAAACTATTAGATATCTATTTTAGTAACCCAAATCACGAAAGGTATTTGTGTCTCGAAATGCTCACTTTTTGGAAAAGGAACAGTTACGTACAAAAGTCAGTGGGAGCAATATTGAACTAGAAGTTCAAGAGGAAGAAACAGACAATCAGCTGATTGACCTCATTCTAGATACACAAGAAAGTGTGATCCAAAAACAACCTATCGAAACACAATCATTACAAAGATCAGGTTGTGTTCATAAAGGTCCCGATAGATATGGTTTTATCATCACTGATGATAAGGAACTATATCTCATGGAGGATGATGAACCAAGGACGTATGATGAGGCAATGAAAAGCTCAGACTCTGATAAATGGCTAAAGGCCATGAAATCAGAAATATATTCCATGTATGAGAACCAAGTTCAGAATTTGGTTAATGCACCATAAGAGGTTAGACTGATTGGGTGCAAGTGGGTCTTCAAGAAGAAGACTGACATGGACGGTAATGTAATTACCTATAAAGCAAGGTTGGTTGCGAAAGGTTATAGTCAATGTGAAGGTCTCGACTATGATGAAACTTTCTCACCGGTAGCCATGCTTAAATCCATAAGGATACTCCTTGCCATTGCTGCTCATTACGATTATGAGATCTGGCAGATGGATGTTATAATAGCATTCCTGAATGGGGATTTAGACCGGGATGTGTATATGACATAACCTGAGGGTTTTGCATCTCAGAATGGCTCAAAGGTATGCAAGCTACAAAGATCCAATTATGGACTTAATCAATAATCCAGGAGTTAGAATATAAGGTTTGATCAGACAATCCGTGAACTGGATTTCTGTCTAAACATTAATGACCCTTGTGTTTACAAGAAGGTTAGTGGGAGTGCAGTCGTTTCTTAGTATAGTTTGTTGATGACATTCTACTAATAGGAAATGATATTTCTCTTATTCAAAATGTTAAAGTATGGTTGTCAAGAAAATTCTACATGAAAGACCTTGGTGAAGCAGCATTTATACTAGCTATAAAGATCTACAGGGATAGATCCAAGAGGTTGTTAGGTCTTTCTCAAAGTACATATATAGACAAGGTATTGAATAGGTTCAACCTTGAGCATTTGAAGAAAGGTTATCTCCCAATGACAAAGGGGATTAACCTATCTAAGGCTGAGTGTCCGAAGGCAGCTCAGGAGAGAATGCACATGAAGGATATACCCTATTCATCTACGATAGGATCCATCATGTATGCTATGATATGTACTAGGCTAGATGTCTCTCAGGCTTTGAGCTTTACTAGCAGATATCAGTCAGATCTAGGTGAAAAGCACTGGATGGCCGTCAAGGCAATTCTTAAGTAGAAGGACTAAAGAGGAGTTCTTGATTTATGGAGAAGGTAACCTCACAATTAGAGGTTACACTGACGCGAGTTTTCAATCTGACAAGGATGACTTTAAGTCTCAGTCAGGTTTTGTGTATGTGTTAAATGGAGGGGCGGTATGCTGGAAGAGTTCCCAGCAAGAAACTAATGCTGATTCAACCATGGAATCTGAATATAATGATGCATGCGAAGCAGCAAAAGAAGTTGTCTGGTTAAAGGGGTTTATTGGTGATCTCGGTGTGGTGCATGAGTCTGTTGATCCAATTACTTTGTACTATGATAACAATGGTGCTATAGCTCAGGCAAAGGAACCACGGTCTCATCAGAAAAATAGAAATGTATCCAGAAAGTATCATATAATCAGGGAGATTGTTGATGCTAAGATGATAAGACTAGAATATGTCCCCACTGATCAAAACCTCGCGGATGGTCTGACGAAGCCATTGACTCAAGTCAAACATGACCAGCATGTTAAAGCATATGGATTAAGACATATGGCTAATTAGCCTTAGTGCAAGTGGGAGTTTGTTGGATATGATGTATGCCATTAAGGCAATTAGGGCAATATATCTTAATTATATAATAGTAAGAATATTTTGTTTAAATAATAAAGGCATTTAATCTTTTGTTTATATCGATGTGCTTATAAATATATTAAAGCTGGTTAAAATATATTCATTGATGTGTGTATGCAAAAGTCCTTGACATATCATATGTATGCAAAAGTCCTTGACATATCATAGCATGAAGTCAGAGAAATTATAGTTAGACTATATTTAGTGAGACCTGCTTCATGTGCAATTATGATTATGTCCAAACTATCCCTAGTCATAGTTTCATCAAGAAAGGATATTGACGAAGCGAAAAGACTAGGATGTGGTCAACTTTCTTGGAAAGGGTCCAAGCAGTCACATCTCCTAAGGACTGAAGGTGGTGCCTTAAGTTTGACACATGGATATATCTGGGAGATATATTGGGGACCATAGTAAGATAAACACTTGGTGTATATATCAACGTGATTGTGTTTATCTTCATGCAATAAGCTTTGCGAATATCCTCATACTTGATATACTAGTTACCTTGTGTGGTACTATTGCTATACTTTGGGCCATTCCTACACACTCATTAATTTAGGGTTTTACGGCAAGTATAGTGATGACAACACGTTGGTAAGCTGAGTAGTCAGAAAGAATCCATCGCTCCGGATATATTAATGAGTTGTACATGGCCCCTTGTTGAAGTGATGATTGCTATAAACCTCTGATCAGAGTATGTGTTTGTTAGAAATAGTTTCTAGTCAAACACACTATGGTAAAAGGCAATATACATCGGTGACAAGTTAATAACTGGGATAGCTAGGAGCAACCTTCCTATTAATGGGTTAACACTTTAACCGAACCCTATAAACCAGATGGTACTAATGTTAAAGAATGGAAGGAGTTCATCGCATTGGACAACTATTGCATTAACCGGGATTAAGTCATGAGCATAAATGACGTTCCGAGTAATGGGTGATGGTAGACCATTGCTAGAGGCGTACTATAGTCGTTTAAGGTAATCGAGTTCTATTCACGGTCTAGAACCTCGAGCCAATGGTTCCATTAGAACAAGGGTTGGTTAAGCCTTAATAGCTCAATACTTCGGGATCCTATAAGGTCACATACTTTGGACCTTCATCGGACTAATTAAAGAACTAATAGATTTATTCTATTACAAAAATTTAATATAAATAATAATTGGATTATTATTTAATTGGTTAGAAATGATTAGATCATTTTTGGATATAACAAGGAATTTATTTTTGACCGGTAACTAATTTATTAGGGTCAAAAAATAAATATTTATTTAAAAGAGGTTAAAAGGGAATTTTGCTTTGGCTAGTTAAATTGACCGAGAGTACAAAGTATATTTTGTACAGGCTCAGGTGCGTGAAAATACACCAAAAGATGCGTGAGCAATATCGCAAGGCCCAGCTCGCGTGCAAGGCAGGCTCGAGCCTGCCTCGCGGCAGCACATGCAGCATGCATAGCACGCTGCATGTCGGGCATAGCCCGCGAATCCAAATGGATCTGTTGGTCAAGCCTACTTGGGATGTGCAAATATGCACATCCCACATCGGAAGTGGGGGAGCATTTTTGCTCCCCCAAGCCTATAAATAGGCACTTGTATTCCCCCTTTCAAATCACACGAAGTTCGATTAGTAATTCCTATGATAAAGGTTATCTGAACAAGTTATATTTTGAGGAGCTTGATTTTATTCGAGCACCTCTAGTTTAAATTTTCGGGTGGGGCTTCTGGAGTGGTCTAGCAACTACTCGAGGCTCCTTAGTTCTTCCTCTGGAGGAGGTTTTGGTTGGTGGGGTTCGTGTGGATACTCGTAAAGGCTATCCTACGCTTGGAGGCTTGTGCAAGGAGGTTCTGCTAAAGCACGCTTCAACTGGTAAGTTTTCTTTCCTTCTCTTTTAATTATTAGGTCTTTTTCTTTAAGCGTTTTTAGACTTAATAATTATGCTTAGGTTGTTTTGCATGCTTAGTTTATTTTATGCTTAGGTTATAACTTAGAGTTATAACATGCTTAGGTTATAGCTTAGAGTTATAACATACTTAGGTTATAGCTTAGAGTTATAACATGATTAGTATAAAATATATGTGCTAGGATATAATTTAGAATTATGGTATGCCTAGCCCTTTGCATGCTAACCTAGGTAGAGAATTATTTAGATAAGGCTTTATTTAATTTATATGCATCTATAAAGAGTTCCTGGGATACATTAACAATTCAATACTTCATGTTTAAGGATCAAATTAACCAGTAAGCCGCATCTCTTCGGCATTCATAACAAGATCTTAGTCAGGAATGCAGAAATAGCTCAAACTATATATACAATGGGGTGTTTCTCATTGCTTTGCTTTTTAGCTTATTTCTTATAAGTATTTTTTAACTTTTGAGTAGATTAAAATAGGGAGTTAGAGTGTTTATCTAACAATAACTTATAAGCCGTTTATATATGTTAAATGGTTGAAAATGACATATAGTGTTTAAATTTAAAATCCTGTATTTTGATGAGGGTAATTTTGGGTTTTGAGTATTAAATGGGCAATATTTTGTAAATTTTTTGATCAAAATGAAAAAAAGAGAAAAGTCCTTTTTCATTCACTTTTTACTTTAAAGTAGCTTTTAAGTTGGAAAAAAACTAATAAAAACGCAAACTTGCACTTTCGTTTAGGTTAAAATCTTCTTATAAGAAGATTTGACCATACGACAGCCTAGTAGAATTGAACCTTAATACAACTTTCTTATTATTTGTTTCAACTTTCAAGGCTGGAACAAAATCTAATTCATACTTTTAGTTTAGAAATTTACTAAGGCCTTATTCTTTTCAACTTATTTTTAATTCAGTTCAGTACTATTCATTATTTATCAGTACTACGTACATATAAATTTACACAAAAATAAGTACTTATTAGTTCAGTTCAATCTATCGCCTATAAGTTGAAAAGAGTTTCAAGGGTTGTTCTATTTCTATAAGAAGACTATACTATTCTATATATATATTGCAAGCATCAATCAACACAACAAGCAAGTCGGAGTCTTTTTCTTTATCTTATTCACAATCAACTTCCCCCAAATCAATTATTAACAACCCAATAAAAAAAACATTCAACTGTGTGAAATCAATTGCAATTCTATTTACCATTTTGATGAACAATTGTTAGCCCCAAATGAAGTTAGTGCCAATAGGTAAGAATGAATTTGAGTTGACTTTCCTTTTGGCTCCAGCTGTCAGTCACGGATTGGTTCAGGTGTCGTGAGCTTCTAGTTAAGCGTACGTTTGTAAGTCTCACTGGTAGCTGCGTTTTGTTCTCTCTTATTGTCGTTTTATGAAGGATAAAAAATCGCAAGCTCGGGTAGAAGTCCTCTGAAATCTCGTCTAGGCCCTATTTTAACGTTGTGGTCCAATTTTTCGTTTTCATTGCGCTATCAGGCCTCTAATCGATTTAATGTCGTCTTGACACCGTTTAGTCCGATTTTTTTGGGCCCAGACGGTGCCTAAACTCAATTTTTTAAGATACCGAAATCTATAATAATTATATTTCAATTATTCTAACCCAAAAAAATTGCTTAGTTAATAAATAAAAGTACATCAAAGTGTTCTCACAATAAAAGTCTCATTTTTCATTTTTAAAACATGTTATAATTTTACAAATTATATTTTTTAATATTTTATTATCTTATAAATTAATTTTTAATTAAATTTATATTTTTATCTACTAATTAATATTAATAAATAAATACACACAAATCCGCCTAGGCCTGACCGCCCAATTGACACCTAGGCCCTAGCGCTTTTTAAAACACTAGGTAAAACATATAGCAGCAACCTAGCAAGCATAAAAGCTCTTAGACACTAAAAGTCTATTTAGTTTATGAAAACATTTTCAATTTTCATTTTGTTGTTTTCTTTTCCTTTTCTACATTTTCTATTTTTTTTGTTTTCTAAAATACAAAACTAAAATCGAAAAACTAGTTTTTATTAGATTTCCTACTTCTTGTTTCCCAAATTTCACTTATAAAAATATATGAACTTGTAAAATCTAAAGCAATAATGCAAATCTAAAATTATTGTCCATAAGTAATTTTAAAATTGTGGTATATTTTAAATTCATTTTATTTGTAATCCAAAATAATATATAAAACTAACATTAAACGATATCAATTAAAAAGTTTAATTACAATTAACAATTATTTCAATTTAATGCTCACAATTGTTACAAAGCACCAATATTAAGATAAAATTATTCTGGTTGAAGATGTAAGATTAATTAATATGTATTTTTTATATTTTTAAATTGGAGGTATATTCGAGTTCCATAAATTGAAAAGATTATGTTGATGTGGTCAATTTCATTTAAGGAGAAAGCTTTATTCACTGATGCAATTCACTATAGCGGAGGCGGTGGTTGTCGGCAGATATGGGTGATTTTATATATCCATGTCAATTCTAAATAAATTGATTTTTGTTGATTTAATTATATGGTGAAATATAAACTATACTATTGACGGGGGAATCCATAGACGATTAATGGAAAACTCGGAGAACATCGTTTAGACGTTTCCTACTTGCCGTGTAAATTAAGGAAAATGGAAATAATATTTTCCATTTTCTACTTTGAAAATTTTTTCAAAGTAAACAACAACTTCTGTTTTCTAGATTTCTCGCACGTAATTTCTGAAAAACATTGTCAGTTTTCTGAAACTGAACAACCCCTAAAGTTTTCCGTTTCTATTTTCCTCTCGAAAACATAAAATCACGTAATTTTTTGCGATTCTAGCATGCATTTCTGGAAATCAGAAACGTTTTATTTCCTATTTCTGTGCTACGTAGCCAGCAATAATTTAATTTCTATTATAAACACTAGCATATACAAGTATATTTCTTCATTCAAGTACCGCATAAACATGAGAAAAAGAAAAGAAATAAGCATTACTTGCAAGACTGCAACTTAGGGATCACTGTTCAGGTTCAGGTTTAAGGCCCTGTTCTTCTCAACTTATATTCAGTTTAGTTCAGTTCAGTTTAGTTTAGTTCAGTACTGCATACATATAAATTTACACTGAAATAAGTTCAGTTCAGTTCAATTCAGTACTGCTACTTATAAGTTGAAAAGAACAGGGCCTAAGTCTGAATTTGAAAATAGTAGTCATGGGAGTAAAATGATCACGAGCTAATTTAGCTTGATAACTACGGGTAACTCTACTGTCTATAGCATCAAAGGTGGTATAGTAGAGACTACCGGTTACATAATTGCACTTTATGATTTTCTCAAGTTTCAGATTCCAACCGTTCTGCATACATGAATCATAAAATTACGCTTGTTTGTTTGGATGTATTACAGAATATTGGATCTTACCACTCTATTCTTATAGTTGATAGCAGCTTCTATAGACTGTTGAAATTAAAACACTCAAATGAATAACTTCTATTAAACTTAAAAATATTACAAGAACACTCTCACTTAAAATACAAAACTACAACTCACTCTTTATTTCTTTTCTCCCTAAAGAGGTTCTTATTTTTTGTTAATGAAAAACAACTAAATAACTCACCTATTTATAGGTGAATTATACCACAATTAATAACCACAACTCTTAACTAACACAATTACTCACCACCACCTCCAACTAATACAATTAATAGCCAACTTATTTAGTTAATTTAATGGCCTTCAAATTGATTGTAGTTAATAGCCTCCAATTTGGTTATGACACACAAAAATCTACATACTTACAATACCTAAATAAATTTACTACATTTTGGATTTGTGGGCTTGGACTCCAACTGATTGGATTTGAATTTTGGGTTTCCATTGATATGGATCAAGTTTATAATCCAACACCCCCCTTAAACTTGATCTTGTCATTCCGAGTGAGCTTCTCAATCTGATGTAGTTTTCGCTTGTGAGGGCTTAGTGAAGATATCCGCAATTTGATCTTGTGTCTTCACGTATTCAACTTGTACTTCCTTTCTTGCAACACACTCTCTTATGTAATGGTAGCGGATGTCGATGTGTTTGCTCCAATCATGGAATACAGGATTCTTTGCTAAGGCAATGGCTGACTTGTTGTCAACACGGATCTCAGCCGGCTCCTCTTGCATTAACCCAATCTCCTTCAATAAATTTCTAAGCCAAATTGCATGACAGACGCACGAGGTTGCTGCAACATATTCTGCTTCACATGTAGATAAAGTTACAATCGGTTGTTTCTTTGACATCCATGTGAAAGCAATATCTCCCATGAAAAACACGAATCCACTAGTGCTTCTTCGGTTATCTACGTCTCCACTCCAATCGCTATCATTATATCCAACAAGCTTGTAATCATTAGATACCGAATAAAACAAGCCAAAGTCGGTTGTACCTTTCAAATAGCAAAGAATTCTCTTAGCGGCTTTGAAATAGGTGGTTATTGGTGACTCCATATAGCGACTTACTAATCTGACTGCATGAAGGATATCTGGCCTCATGCATGTAAGATAGCGTAGACTTCCAACCAAACTTTTGAAAAATGTTGGATCTACACTTTCCCCTTCTTCAAGTTTGGACATCTTAATCCCGTACTCCACCGGTGTGCTTATCGGCTTGCAGTTATCCATCTTGGATTTTTTCAAGATCTCCTTCATATAGCTTTCTTGTGAAATGAATATTCTATCCTTTTATTGCTTTACTTCTATGCCGAGGTAGTGCGCCATCGCCATGAGCCCCATGTCTATCATCTCAAACTCCTTCATCATCACTTTCTTGAATTCATCGAACATTTTTTGGTTGCTTCCAGTGAATATCAAATCGTCCAAGTAGAGGCACACGATCAAAATATCTCCATCTTTGATCTTGATGTACAAAGCGTGCTTAAAGGGGCAATTGTTGAAGCCATTTTCTCGGAAGTACTTGTCAATTCTGGTATTCCATGCCCTTGGTGCTTATTTTAGCCCATAAAGAGCCTTCTTCAATTTCAACACCTTATCGTCATGGCCTTTGACTTCACAACCTGGTGCTTGTTGGATGTAAACTTCCTCTTCAAGAACTCCATTTAGGAACGTCGATTTTACATCCATTTGATGAATTGTCCACTTGTTTTGAGCTGCTAAAGAAATTATTAGTCTGACAGTTTCCAATCGATCAACTGGAGCGAATACCTCATCGTAGTCAATTCCAGCCTTTCGACAATAGCCTTTTGCAACAAGCCTCTCCTTATGTCTTTCGATCTCTCCCTTGGAATTTTGCTTTATTTTGTACACCCATTTGACACCTATTGCCTTGTGTCCTTTGGGAAGTGAAGTGAGTTCCTATGTGCCGTTCTTCTCAATGGCCTTGATTTCTTCGTCCATTGCATCTCTCCATTGTTTCTCTTGTGCAGCTTCTTGAAATGTCACCGGCTAACAATCAATAAATAGATAGAATAATGTAAGATTGTCTAATTGTTCAGTCACCTCATAGAGTTCTCAAAGACTTCTCGTACGATGCACTTCTCTTTCATCTTCAGTCTCACTTGAGGATGGAGAATGTGATGATGATGACCCGTCTCCACGAGTAGGAGAATTTGGTAGAGTTGTGAGGCCTTGTTGAAGTTATCTTGGTTGCTCAAGTGTTGTCTGCTCATCTTCCTTGAACGGGAAAAAATTATAGTCCCCCGTTTGAGAATCAAAGTTCCATTCACCTTCTTCATCAAATATCACATCTCGACTGATCAAAAACTAAAAGTCATTCGGATTGTATAGCCTGTAGCCTTTTGAGTTTGAGTCATAACTGATGAAAATAAAACTTTTGCTTATATCATCAAGCTTGGTTCGATTCTCATCTGGTACATGAACATGAGCTACGCTCCTAAAGACTCGAAGGTGGGAAATTTCGGACTTTCTTCCGCTCTAAGCTTCTTGTGGTGTCTTTTCCCTCACACTTCTTGTAGGAGAACGATTTAATAGGTAGACTGCACATGCCACTGCTTCCGCCCAAAACTCCTTGGGTAGTTTCTTGCTTTTGAGCATACTCCATGCCATGTCAAGAATTATTCTATTCTTCCTTTCTGCCACACCATTTTGCTGGGGGGATCTAGGAACCGTTAAGGGTTGACGGATTTCATGTGCTGCATAAAACTCATTGAATTCATTGGATGTAAATTCTCCTCGATCAGATATATGGCTTTGATCTTATGACCGCTCTCCTTTTCCACGACTGCTTTGAACTTCCGAAACACTCCAAAGACTTCTGATTTCTGCTTCAAGAAATATACCCATATTTTTCTTGAGTAATCATCAATAAAAAGAAGGAAGTAGTTACTATTAGCGAGAGAACTTAGCTTGATAGGACCACACAAGTCGGTATGGATGTGCTCGAGCAGTTTCTTGGCTCTATAGTCTGACTCCTTTGGAAAGCTTCTTTTGAATTGCTTCCCTTGTAAACATCCTTCGCATAATTGATCAGGATTGTTGATACATGGTAAGCCTCTAACCATTCCTTTCTTCGATAGTAGCTCCAATCCTCCGAAGTTGAGATGACCAAATCAAAGATGCCATAGCCACGATGCGTCTTTGTAACACGCCTTCAAACACTTCGCAACATCGTGTTGAATGTTTAAAGGAAACATTCTATTCTTTGACATTTGTACTTTAGCAATCAGATCTCCTTTGCCATCTCTTATTAAAAGACTACAATCTTTCATGTGAATATCATAGCCTTTTTCTAAGAGTTGGCCCAAACTTAGAATGTTGCACTTCATATTAGGCACATAGTAGACATTTGAAATTAATTGGTGGCTACCATCTTTAGCACGAAAGAGGATGTTACCTTTCCCCTTCACCGATATCTTGCTGTCATCTCCAAATGAGACATTGCCACTTACTTCTTCAGTCAGCTCCACGAATAAGCTTCTTTTTCCATACATGTGGTTGCTTGCACCGGTGTCGAGATACCATGTATTGTCTTGATGATCACTGTTGTTGTTGTTGTATGCTAATAATAATGTTTCTTTCTCCTCAATCTTCGCCTCAATAAAATTTGCCTTCTCTACAACTTGATCATTTCGAGCTTTACATTCTGAAGCGTAATGCCCAAACTTTTGACAATTATAGCATCGGACTTGAGATTTGTCATACCTCGAGTTTGAATTTCCTTTTCCACGACCTTGCGTGGAGCTTTCTCCTTTCTCATAGTTGTTGTTAGAATTGTTGTTGTAATTCTCCTCGTCCGCGGCCTCATCCTCTACCTCTGCCATGGTTGTTTCTACTATTGCCTTGGCCTTCACTCATATCCTTAAGTTGTAACTTGAGGAGTTGCTCAGATATACCTTGCTTCTTCTTATGCTTTTCTTCATAGGCTTGTAGTGATCCTTGGAGTTCTTTAATCATCATCTCCTCCAAGTCTTTGGTTTCTTCAATCGTCCCCACGATGTGCTCAAATTTGAGATCCAACGAGCGGAGTATCTTCTCTATTATTCTTACATCTTCTAACTTCTCACCGTTTCTTTTTAATTGATTAGAAATGATTGCTACTCTTGAAAAGTAACCGGAGATAGACTCGGATGGTTTCATGTGCAAGGATTCAAACTCACCTCTTAGTGTTTGGAGACGGACCTTCTTCACCTTTTCGACTCCTTTGTAAGAGGTTTGTAGCTTCTCCCATGCTTGCTTGGCTGAAGTTGCACTTGAAATCTTTTCAAAACCATCATCATCTAATGCTTGATAGATGAGGAAGAGAGCTTTCTTGTCTCTCTTTCGGGAATCCTTCAAAGTTGTAGCTTGATCTGGCGTGAGAGAGGCTTCATTTTCGGGCTCCTTGAATCCTTTATCTACGATATCCTAAACATCATGAGCACCGAGAAGAGCCTTCATCTTGATACTCCAATTTTCGTAGTTGTTTTTGTTGAGTGTTGAAACTTGAAAGGATGCCACGTTATTCGCCATCTTACTCAAATAGCTTTTCTAGACTATAGGAGCTATTGCGACACTTTTTGGAGTCTGCTGCGACACTTCTGGATTCTACTGCGACACTTCTGGAGTCTTTTGCAACACACTCGACGTATTGCAACGCTTTTGGCAGTCTATGGCGACATTTTCTGGGCTTTTTAGCTACTGCAACGCCTGAGCAGTTTCAACTCGATTTTTCCGCACTCGGGAAAAAATATCTTTTCGGGAGGAGGACTCGAGCTTTCGACCTAGCTTTGATACCACTTTGTTGGAATTAAAACACTCAAATGAACAACTTCTATTAAACTCAAAAATATTACAAGAACACTCTCACTCAAAATACAAAACTACAACTCACTCTTTACTTCTTTTCTCTCTAAAGAAGTTCTTATTTTTTGTTGATGAAAAACAACTAAATAACTCACCTATTTATAGGTGAATTATACAACTCTCAACTCCCACAATTAATAACCACAACTCTTAACTAACACAATTACTCACCACCACCTCCAATTAATACAATTAATAGCCAACTTATTTAGTTAATTTAATGGCCTTCAAATTGGTTGTAGTTAATAGCCTCCAATTTGGTTATGACACACAAAAATCTACATACTTACAATACCTAAATAAATTTACTACATTTTGGATTTGTGGGCTTGGACTCCAACTGATTGGATTTGAATTTTAGGTTTTCATTGATATGGATTAAGTTTATAATCCAACATAGACCTCTAGCAATCTGTGGTAACAAGGCAGTCCTTGTATACTTCGTCGAGAGGCAGGAGTGCATCGAAAACTTTGTTGCAAAAATGTTCAATATCGAAATACAACAACATATTATATAAAAGGAAATAAATCCCATGGTTCGGCAACTTTAGATAAGTTTTGTGTTCTTCAAGTATAATTTAACAATTAAAATTTGTCAAGATATTGGCATAAGTAGTTGTTGATTAAGAGACTAATGACTTTCACTAGGTTTATTCTTAGTCAAAATAATGTGCAAAATGGGTTTTTTCCCTACATATGAACGTCAATATTTGTAAGAAAAAAATTGGCCAAAATAATTGATATGTGATAAATGCCAATATTTGTATAAAAAAAGGGTATATTTGCTTAAGGTTTTTCACTATTTAGGAATTGTCCCCTTATTCCAAGAATAATTGGTTTCAGGTTTTACCAATGATTTCGGCAAATGAAGTGCCACACCTCCACCAATAACAGAAGTCTGTATTTGCTTCTTGCTTAATAAAAGTATAGATAATTAATGGCAAAGGCTTGATTTAGTAGTTAAGTCTTGAAGCTGTGAACTTAGAGGTCACAAGTTCGAGTTCACATACCGATGGGGTGGGATAAGGTTATTCTTTATTATTGTAAGTCCAATGAGATAATTTCTTAAAAAAAATGAAAAAAGAAAAAACAATGGACAATAAATGAGTACAGTTTTTTTGCCCGTTTGGTTGAGGCCCTTTCCTGGTAACTTTTGCTATTATAGTAGTATCAACATCAAATCGTTTGCTAGTTCAGCAAAATAATGTTTTTTTTTCAGCTTTTTAACTTATTTAGGACAATAAATGGAGTAATTGTTTCGTTAGAATATGAATATCTGATTTCAGCTTTTAGCTGATTTTGTTGGCAAATAAAGTGACTAGCCCTTTAGGAGGTCAGTTCCCTCCTAAGACCCTACCTATACAAATATATGTCTAGGCCATAGTTCCACCAAAAGTCTTTTTTGAGCCTTTTTACATGCATAGGGATGTAAATGAGTCGGTTCGTTGTTCGGCTCGATAAAAGCTCGACTCGAATTAATTTGTTTAATAAATGAACAGTTCGTGAACATGATTTTGAGCTTGATTTGTAATTGAACTGAACATGAACAAGACAAAGCTCGACTCGATAACTCGTGAATAAAATCAATTAGAGGTTCGCGAACAAGTTCATGAACTAGCTTGATAAAAGCTCATGAAATATCTCGGTACAAAATAAAATTTTAATAGAACATCTATCTATTTACACTTTACTATAAGCAATGCAAAGTTCATTGATTAGAATAAACCTTACTAGCTCGCTAGACATGTTCAATGGAGATAGCTGGGCCGGACCTGGTTGGATCAAGAAAAAAATTGCTAAGCTCAGTCCCATCCTAGCCTGCATCTATAATATACGGGGCGTGGGGGGGCCGAGCTTTGACTTAAAAGCTCATTCCCAAGCACGACCTAGCTCGATCATAAAATAAATATTAATTTTATTTTTCATAAATAGTATTTTACTAATATAGGAAATTGAATTATAGCTTAATAAAAAAATGAATAACATTGATTTTCCATCTAATTTTTAAAAAAAATACAATTTATAATTTTAACATGTTATAAATATATATATGTGTGTGGGTGGGTGTGTGTCTCAAATTAATAAAAGTATAAAACATATTTAAATGAATCTGGCTTGAGTTTTTATATAAAATTC
Source organism: Euphorbia pulcherrima (assembly GCA_947683365.1). Classification (NCBI taxonomy): domain Eukaryota; kingdom Viridiplantae; phylum Streptophyta; class Magnoliopsida; order Malpighiales; family Euphorbiaceae; genus Euphorbia; species Euphorbia pulcherrima. The sequence continues at coordinate 16,313,514 of CANTUS010000013.1, read as the reverse complement.
AAAGCCGGCCAACCAACAATGACATTTGCTTTTCCAAGTCCAACTAAAGTCTAGATGGGCCACGAGCTACTTACCACACAACTCTGGCCTAGATTAATGAAAAGTTTCTGGGCCCATTTGAGAAAAGTGATTCTAAATTGTTAGAACTTGGGTTACGGATTTCTCTGCCCATTTGAGAAAATGCAGAACCTGTTGCTCTGAAATTGCTTTCCCTCTACTGCTCCCTCCAATTTGCGGGAAAAAGTACCCGTCAGTAATTCTCTTTCATAAAAATTATTTGAATATTCTCTAGTATAAAAGTAAGATGTAATAATAAAATATAATAACATTCTCGAACTATTGTTTTTAGACTTACTGAAATTACAGATTAGAAAAAGGCAATTTACAAAAAGAATTGCAATTAAAGTTATGCTATTTACCTTTTTTTCAACTTCCCTTTCGCAATGAAAAAGAATTGCAATTAAAACTAAATTAAGAAAACGTCCGAGTGAAGCATATCTTCTATGAACATCAACATATCTTGTACATGCGCTCCTAGTTTTCAATCACTACAAAAAAAACAGATTTTTGGGGACAGCTAAAATTGTCCCCAAAAGTATGAAAAGTCATCCTCCAAATTTTTTAAGACGATTTTGTTTTCCTCTATAGTCGTTACCAATTCCTCCGTCCCTGAAACTGTAGGAGACGAAAAATAAGTTTCCGTCCTCCGTTTTAGGGATAGTTCTCGTCTCTAAGGACAAGACGAATTTCGTCCGTAAATCTAGGGACAGATGTTGTCTCTGGAAAGGGACGGCTTTTGTCCTGAGAATAGAGGACGATTATTCGTCCCTAATCAAAGAGACAAATTTTGTCCCTATGTATAGGGACGTTATTGTCCCTACTTAGGTTAAATCCATTGAGAGATTAAAATGAAAATATTTGGATTGAAGGGAGCTACCAAATATTATATCAACCATTTATGAGAGGAATGCAAGAAATTGAATGCTACATTTATTAAACAACTCAACTTTCTTCCGCCAAGGAAATTTTTTGACAAAATACATGCATCCAATAGCAGTTTGTATCAATCAACTAGAATATAATATCAGTTGTTTGTATGTATACTCATTCACCCCATGAAAGAAAAACATAAATCAACAATATGTGTTATGCAAACAATGATTTGTACATATGGGTATGAGTATATGAACCTGTTAAATTAGTCAGCCCCTCAATATCAATTATGCATGACTCCAAGTTCAAGCCCTCCAAGTTTGTGAAACCTGCTCAAATGAAAAAGGAGAAAAAAGTCATCAGATCAAAATCTTATTTTCAAGCCAATCACTTTGGGAATTAAGCACTGAAATAAGTTATTGATAAAAATTGAGAATATAAAAAGATTATTACCTACAGACAAGAAAAACAACATAGGAGGTCATAAATGATACCTTTTAAATGCACTAAACATGCATACGATATGCCGCTTAAAATCCAAGTTAGGCATTTACCTTTTCAAACTCTGTGGAAGACAAAGATAAAAGATAATATAGGATCTTGTGTTTGGCAACCAAGACCAACAAGGAGCCAAAATTGTTGCTTTGGCTTGACAGTATAAGACATATTAGAAACAAATAAATAACACATAAAGTCAAGTCTAGGGGCCGATTTTTTTTCATCTTTTACTTAGCAAGGAATATACAACATAGGTTAGTCTTACATTGTGTACAAAACTCAATTAATCCTATAGGGTAGATGGAATGTCGAAATTCTGCTATGAAAGGTGCTCATATAATGTCAAAGATCACTTAAATCACTTATAACGAGCAACCATGATTTCATTAATATATGAAATTCTACATAATATATGGCTAAATTGACCAAAACTCTGTGTTACAAATATGTGGTAAGTATGTTCAGTTTCTAACCTCTAGTCAACCTCTGTGCACCCATCACTACTAGCAAATACTTCAGTTATTTATTGTATACCTGAGAAAGGTTTTCCAAATTAATAAGGAGTTAATACCAATCCAAATATTAAAAATCATGATATAAGTTTTACCAAAATCAATATGCTATAAGATAATGACATGTTATTATACCCAAATTTCCTATATATATATATATACAATTGATCTGTTGAAACAAAACATGCGTTGAATGAAAAATAGAGAAGTAAAGTTCTGTTGTATAGGTGTTTAACAAAAAAAGATGACCTACAATAATAAATAAAAGGTAGGACGCGTCACTATGAAAAACAATCCTGTAAAACTAAATAAATAATTAATTGTCTTAAATAGCTATAGTAAGGACTTACAATCATTCAAATTTGGGCAGCCTCACTGTGAAAACAACCTTCTATTACTTATTACTATTAAGCCTTGATAATAGTTCTTACCTAGCTAGTAGATTGTTGCTCTTTACACCAACATTATGTGGAACATGAATATTTGTTGAAGGATCAAGCTAATAGTTGTCTTACCTAATATTATTTGATTACAAAAGTCTCCAATGAATGTACAGTATTTGATAAGTTGTTGTAGACGTAGTTAACATGATGATATTAGAAATTCTCTAATATGTTTTCTTATTCTTTTGGTTCTAGATAATGTAGGTGATGATAATGTAAAGACCTTAACTAACTAATCGACATCATCCTCGTTTACACACTTACTTAAAAGCAATTGTTTGTTTAGTTATGCTTTGCTCTGTGTTTTTTTGTTGCACAGTCATAACTAGCTATCCTTGTCTATCATTGAGTAATACTAAGAAAGAATACACTTTGGAGGCATTATATTCCAAAATTATTCAGCAAACACAACCATTACGCAACCACTAATACATAGATCATTAAACAATAATCCAAGAAACTCAATCTTTAAGCCACAGAGCAGTATACCAATCCAGATACAGATCATTGAACAATAAACCAATAATGAAGTAAACACAAACAACAATTCAATTACTATATCAGTTATTGAGTTTATCACAGTTTTAACTTTTAAACTAAAAATTTTCTGGAGAAAATAACCGAAGCAAATCTTAGAAATCCAAAATCGACTCACTCTATATAAAGGCGTACCTGGTGCAACTATGCTCGTGAGATACGAATCTATTAATCCGAGAAGAATTAAGGTGAAATCAATGGTGTGATATGTGAGCGTGAGATTAGGAATTGGGGATTTTCAAATTTGAACTGAATCTAGATGAAATTACTAGTCTGATATTAGAGGTGAAATCGTTTAGCCTAAGATGTATCTGGATTTGAACTGAATCGAGAGATGAAGATCATCTGATGTGGGAGTGAAATTAAGGATTTATCGATTTAACGAATGAAGTTTTTTGAAGTTAAGAAGGAAAAGCAGTTGAAATCGGTATGAATCTATCAAAATTTATCTCTAATGGTTAATAAATTAAATTATTATTTTATTTAAAAATAAGCTGTCCTCTATCCTTAATAAAATTTAAATTGGACTAAAGGTCCTCTATATCAATTTAGATTTTTTGTAGTGCAAATGTAAGTACCGTCCTACCCCTACCCCTACCCCTACCCCTCTATAACTGCATCCACTGTGCGCCTACCCCTGTCCCTTCCACCTTTCCTTTCTTTAGCCCAACCATCACTCTCTCTCTCCCTGCTTTTTCATTTTGGGTTTACTGTTTCGTAAAACTCATCACAGATTGTCAACGGGATGGAACCAACACTAATGGATGATTCATTATCTTTAGGCCAAAGAGAGCCTAGTAATCTTGTTTCCCTCTTCTTACCCTTACTCTTCATTTATTTTGAATCTCTAGCTATTGCACTCGCCGAGGAAATGGAAGTTATCCACAATATGCCCAATGCTGCAAACATGTGAATTCCACTCTCACCTGAATTTCTTGTAAATAATGGGGATCCATACAACAACTTAACAAAAATGTTGACCTGTCACGGGGTCCCGAACGAGTCCGCTTGTTCTTTTCATCATTCGCTTGTAGCTTAAGGTCGAATGGTACCCTTCACCTCACCTTCATCTACACATTCTAGTTTTTCTATTTTCCATGTATTACCAAAAAACAAAATCTACGCATTCTTGTAGTTTTGCTTTGCTCTAAATGAGTTTTTTGTTTTTGATAAAGGCGGCGCCCCAAGGCCGCATGGTTAGAGCATTAAACCCACCGCAGTTGGAGGAGAAATACATTTTGTCCTTGAGCTGATTGGAAACTAACCTGTTGCGGCGCTCTTTAAAACAGATGATTTGGTTGTGGAACTCAAACCTAATGTAATTCATCATCTTCCCCTGTCTTTTTTTTATGTTTTTGACCCATTTATTCTGATATTTTCCCTTTAATTTTTTTTAAGCAAATTTATTCGGAACCGGTAGGAGAATCAGGACACCTGGGCTGGGCCATCATCATTGTGGCTGGAACTTTGAGAGGTAACCACTTTCGGCTCTGGCTGGTGCAAGGGAGGTTGCGGGAAGTTCTCGTGAACCAAGAGACTCTTGAAGATTTGGTGGTGTACGGTACGTACAACTTTATTTTATTATTGCTCTAAATTTATTCTGCTTTTTTACTCTCTCGTAGACCTTTTCGCGTACCGGGCTACCCGTCGGGCCGGGCTCAAGCCCCCTCGGTCGAGCTTCCGGCTAAGCCCGAAGTTTTATGGGCCTGACTTGGTGTTAGTATGCATACTTGAGCCCGGCCCGAGCAATGAAATAATCTTACTAATTATATTTTAGCTTGATATTATGTTGCCACTGCATATTGCTCATAGTTTCTTCTATTAGTCCACTGTTCTTGTCTTGATCCATTGGATGCAGTGCTTACGCTTATTTATTTTTTGGCTGAATGTGATGAAAAGAAAAAAGTATGAGAGGGTTGTGGAGATTCAAGGACAACTGTTATCTAATGGCATGGATGGAATTGGGAATTATTATTAATTCAGGTATTATTTTAGACTCAAATGCATTAATCTGTGATTCATTATTGATATTGAGCTTACTTGATTTTAATACTTCAAATATAAATTTTATGTGTATGATTTGAAAACTATTTTTTTTCCTTCTTATTTTTTTGAAAAAAAACATGAATGAAAGAAATAGAACGGTTAGATTTGAGCATATCCCCTACAATATCATGTTAATAAAATAGTATGTTTCAATTAATTATTAAACAATATTTGTTGGCTTTACAGAAATCTATCTTAAGCATGCGAGCATAATAACATTTAATGGAAATAATATAGCTTAAATGGAGCCTTGTATACCGAAGGCAAATAGAGAACTCCATAGTTTTGACTTATTTAATAAGAACCAGAAACTCGTATGGAGATAAGGTACAACTTAAGTCTTTGATGGCGGTGAGAAAGATATAAGGTACAACTTGAGTCTTTCATTTTGTAAAGAAATTTCTGATTTAGGATTTAAGTCTTTGATTTTGGAAAGAAATTTCTGTTTTAGTATTTAAGTGTTTGATTTTGTAAAGAAATTTCAGTTTTAGGATTTAAGTCTTTTGTATAAACCCTAGATCTAACAAGTGGCGGATTCCAGTGATACATTTAGCTGAGGTTGAAGTTTGGCTTAAATAAGCCCTGATGCATATTGCTGTGGCTGAAGTTTGGCTTAAATAAACCCTGGATTTGTTTTCAATGAAGTTGTATTAAAAGGGTAAAACACTTATATAATAATATTGCCTATTAAATTTGGCTTAAACGATTGAGTGGAGAGAGGAGGTATAATAGGAGAGAGAAACAAGGAAGATGATAGGTTTTTCAGAGATAGACTGAAAGCCGGGAGGAAGAAGGAAAAAAATATCGACTTCCAAATACTCCTCGTGACACATCACCAATTTTAACGGTGTTACCTAAAAATCATATATTTATTAATGGTATGAAATCACATACTCTCTTTTAAAAGAATATTTTCACATGTCCCTTTTTTAAAACGAGTGAAACTACAAGGTATGTTTTTTAAATTAACTTTAAAAAAAACATACAGATAAACTATAACGATACAACACTTAATTATATTGGTTTGACATAATTATAATAACATGTAAGTAAACTAACTACTTATATCATTTTAATATAACTTTAGGTAAACTATAACATATAACTACAGGTAAATTAAAAGATCATTTTAACATAGCTCTATACCTGCAAGTAAACTGTAATGATACGACACGTAATTATATTACTATAACATATAATCATATATAAACTATAGATTGGTCTGGAGCTTAGGTTGATTGAGATTGCGCGATATCCTAACTAAACTGAAATGGGAAAGGCGGAGGCTGAGTGGGCTGCTGCACACACTGGATTGGTTGAATTGGTTGAACAGAAGACTGAGCTTGAAATGATGGAACCTAAACTGACCCACTTTGAGTGATCTCTAGTTATCCCCGAGCTTGAATACCAATCATTGAAATCCTTTGGACATTTCTTTTCTCTTCCAAAACTGCATGGACCGAATCTTGGATCTGCCCTTGAATTACATCTTGGAATTGATCGGATCGGAGAAATGCTGATAAAGTATTGGCAATCTCAGAACTCAAAGGAGACTGACTCTGATCAGGTGGGAGGAAAGGAGGAGAAGAAGAACCCTCGGATGGAACCCTATCCACTAGCGGCAAATCAGATATAGTAAAAAGAAACAGATTCCAAAACTAAGCTTGACACTGAGTTCAAACCTACAGGACAGTAAACTAGATGATGATTGAATCTAACAACAGCGGTGCCTTGGCCTAACTGAGAAGCCGGAAAATGATCAGCCCGAAATGAACCATGAATGAAATGGATGATCACATAATAACCTAAATGATGAATGTTATACATATGGGTGGTTTAGAGAGGTAAATAGTAGAAGAGCTTATGATGCTAAACTTAACCCCAAAATATGTGAGATGTACGAATTCTTTGCTATCCTTAGTGAACTAGGTACGGGTTGTTGGGGTTCAAATGATCTCAGGCATTTTGTTAAATTCCCCCTTCAAGCGAGGGGAGAATAGGGGTAAACGAAAACCAAAAATAAAGGTCGGCCACAGGCGGCCTATACATGAAGTGCGTATGCATAAGCACAACACAAGTAGCACACAAAAGCAAATAAACCTCTTCTAACCTTATGACTCCCGCGTAATGCCAATTTGTAGTCTGGGGTTAACTCTAGTGCCAGGAAACTGCAAGAGAGTATGCGACCTAAATCTAGATTATTGTGGTGAACCTACACGGAAGTTGCTATGGCTAGTTTTATCGTGGTTCATAGTCGCAAACTGCTGATGTCATGGAATGACACTGTAGAAGGGTCTCGTTTACCTTGATTCCGTGTAACTCAACCACTCCTCAAATGAGTGCGACCGCGGGATTTACACGTTGGTTGAAATGAGTGTTCCATCCATAAATATCCCCAATTCCTGGCTGGCATGAGGTATACAAGTGAGCTTCACAGGGGTGATAAAGATGGCACCGTAAAACTTAGAATCTAACTAAGCGGTGGATCAAGAGGCATAAGAAATAAAGCATTGATTTAAAAAAGATTTAGGCACATCATCAAAATCCTTTAACCAAAGTTTAAAAATGAGAGCGATTTTCAAGTTTTGACTTAGAGGAAGATCCCCAGCAGAGTCGCCACTGTGAGCCGATGACCCTCGATCCCCCCGCCCGCACGGTAAGCTTTAATGCTCTTCGGCATAGGGCGGAGAAACAACGAGCGCTGTGAAGTGTGCTAAGGGATGATCCTTATTTTAGCATGTTGAAAATGGGTAGTGGAAGCGATGTTGAAGTTGAAATTTAGTCCGATTTAGGTGTTAAGGGATACGAGACTTAAAATCCCGTATTTTAAGATTAAGTCGCCACCCGGTTAAGCTCCACCAAGAATTTAGGTACGATATTCCCACCGGGTGGTTGGACCTACCTTAAAACAGAGATTCTAAGTCCGGACGATATTGCTTACTTTTCAATTTTTAAATCAAGCCGATTATATTTTAATAAACATGACCTTAGTTCTTATGCGATTTAATCCGATTGTTGTTAGGTGTTTTCGGTTTAATATGCCATACATCACACGGAAAGCGATAAATAAACAAAGAAAAAAATAAAATTATTACAAGGCTTTACGAATATCTATTTTTTCTAATGCAAGAAAATAAATAAAGCAATAAATAAATAAACGGGCGAAACCGGGATTTAACCGAGCTTACCGACTCGGACCCGGCTCCAAACGAGGTAAGAGATATACGGGAATAATCATCACGAATAAATAAATGCGGAAAATAAACACATAGCATGAAGAAAAACGTATTTTTGGATTTTTCGGGGACAAAAACATAATTTTTGGGCATTAATTAATAATCTAACAACCTAAAGAGGGTGAAATAAATTAACTAAACATCCTAAAATTAGATTTAGCATATTCATAATATTTTTGGGATTTTTAGTTGGTAGAAAACAATTCATTTAGATTTATTTAGTTAAAAACACAATTTTTAAGCCATTAAAATACATATTAAATCAAATAAAAATAAATAAAATCTAAAAACAGAATAAATAAATAAAAACAATTTCAGATTAGTCATAAACTTCTTGAAATTTTTTTGGTTGAAATCGGGGTCAAAAACACAAAAAAAGGGCAAAAAAGGGCTAAAACTAGGGGAGAGCAAGAAACCTAAAGAACCGAACCTAACCTAAGAGCCGAATCCTAACCGGACCGGACCTAACTTATTAGGTTCGGTACTTGGTTCTAACATTTTTCTTATTTAGCATTTGGTTCGGTTCTCAGTTCTAAGGAAAAAAACCTAAAAAATCGAGAACCGAACCTAATTAGGATAATATATAAATATATGAAAAAATGTAGGAAATTTCATAATAGAAGCCTAACTAATACTGAATATTAGAATTTTTTATTTATATTTTTTCAAGTATTAATATTATAAGTATTATATAAAAAAACATAGAGAATTCCATATTAAAATTCAACAAATGGCGAACATTAGAATGATATTATTAATTTTGATTAATTTTTATTATTTGTTATATTTTATAAGATACAAATAAACGCATTAATTGAATCTTGATTGAATTAGTTTTTTTTACTATATTTTACTACCAATATATTAATTTTGAGTTTAACAAGTTATCAAATTTCATAATAAGTAATTCAAATAATAATTACATCTTTAACATGAAAAGAAAATTTTGGTTCTATACTAAACCGAACCGAACCGAACCGAATTTAATTAGGTTCCGTATTAGGTTCCTAATTTTCTTGTTATTCGGTTTTCGGTTTATTTGGTATGATTCGGTTCTTAGACCGAACCGACCAATGCTCTCCCCTAGCTAAAACAGCTTTTGGAGGCAAAGGGCTTTGGCGACAACCCTGACCGCCATTGCTATAGCCTTGCCCGCTATAGTGGCAGCGATGAAGGCTACAACGGCGGCGGTCAAGGCTGTCGCTATAGCCTTGGTCGCGCCAAACCATATTTAGGGGGCTACCGGTGTTTTTGCATCCATAAACTCAAAATCATTGAAGTTTTATATCGTAATTAATTATATTTCAATAGATTTAGACTTAAAACACTCAAATAATGCTTATTTTATAGATTTGGGTAAGTAAATACCCAAAAATCATAAAAAAAAATAATGAGACCTCTATAGGGGTGGAGTTCACCTCTATAGCTATAGCCTTCACCGCTATAACAGTAGCGGCCAAGGCTATAGGGGTAGAGGTGAAGGCTATCCCTATAGAGGTCGGATTATTTTCCGATGGTTTTCCAAGAGCACCAAGGAAAAACCATGAAACAACACTAAAAGCCGCAAGAACAGCAACAAAAGACAACTAAATGAAGTAAAAGATCAAGGGAACTCAGTTTTGTTACCTCTAGGCAATGAATCTAACTCGAGAGACTCAAATCGGACGTTTGGCAAGCTTTTGATGATTTTTCGACGGAATAGCGACGGAAATAGCGATGGAAATAGTGACAGATTATTTGGGTGGTAGTTGAGGAAAGGTCTCTAAAACCCTATTTAATCCGTTTTAACCTATGATTTCTAACTAATTTTAGTGTTTAAGCTACGAGATCAAGCCTAAGAACAACTAAGAATCGAGATTAGAGAGGATTAAACCCGGATTCTATGCTTTTCTTAAGCTTTCTCTCTCTAGTTCTTCCCTTTCTCTCTCTTGTTCTTGACTTTTCTCTCGAAAGTGATTTCTAAACTCTAAATCTGGAGAAAAGTCCTCTAACCTCTCGCTTGGGTTGGTTTAAATACTCTCACGCATAAAAACCGACTGACTTAGGTAAATTTTTAGGAAAAATATGTGGCTAAATTGCAAGAGGAGAGAGAGAATGAGGTGGCATGGCCTGAAACAGGTCGTGCCAAGCCCAACGCCACCATCACGGCGGTGACCACCATAGGTGGCGGCATCTACTGCCACTACGGTGGTGGTGGTTGCTGCCATAATGGCGGGCGTGGCCACCCCGATGGCGTTCACCGCCACAAAGGGTGGCGGTGAACGCCACCACAGCGGCAATGACCGCCATAAGAGCGGCGGCCACCGTCGACGATGGGTAGGCTACCACCGCCGCCGACACCAATGGTGGTGGCAGCGAAAGGGGGACTAGTGGGGCCTCTAGGGTTTTAGGTAATTAGGGTTAGGGTTTGGTTTTGGTTAATTAGGGTTTAGGTTGATTAATTAGGGTTTAGGTTGAGGTTTTGGTGGATTAGGGTTTTGGTAGGGTTTTGGTGGATTAGGGTTTTATAGGGCAATTAGGGCAGATTTAGGGTTTCTACTTCCAACATTTATATCTATTACTACGGTTATCCAATTAAGGCGAATCTTAAAATTCAGGAAAGCTCGGAGAGTCAAGAATCCAACAATATAAATGAGACTTGCTGAAAATGATCGAATCTTATAGAAAGTTGTGAAACAAATTACTGCGCGCGAGCTGAAGGAAACGGCTAATTCTAAATGCATGCAAATGATATTTAAGCACTGCCAAAGGTCCGAAATCATCAAAAATGTACTTGCCAACTGTGATTCGACCTTCAAAGAATATAACAACTAGACCATACAAGGTCAGAGCAACAAGTCATCATCGTTCCACGGGTCATCGAAAAGCCCGTGCTCACACTCTCCTCAGAAGTACTTGGGCAAGTTATTCTCACTTAGCCTTGTGTGAGCCATTTCAACTATTGTTATATTTTTTCTTTCAATAACCCCATTTTATTGAGGTGTATGAGGAGCATAAAAGTTATGCTTAATGCCTTTGGATTCACAGAATTCAGCAAAATGCTTATTTTTGAATCCTCCTCCATTATCACTCTGGATGCGTGCAATGCTTATGCCTTGTTCTACTTCTATTATAATGAATATCTTAGTGAAGTGTTCAAAGGCCTCATCTTTGCATGCAAGTAAGGCTATCCAGGTATATCGAGAATAATCATTCACAATCACCATTGTGTATGAAGTTGGGTGTCATGTCTCTAGAATAGAGCGGATTATTAACAACTTAAGAGAATCATTCCACAAAGATATGACAACTCTTAATACAAGTGTTCATAATATTCGGAGAGACATCATTGCAGAGATTGAATATCTAAAGTCAGGTATGGCTAATCTATCCATCTCCTTCCTCGGATCTTCATCTTCCACTTCAGACAGTCTTCTCATACTAGCGGTCAACGACTTAGTCAAACTCATAGGCGACACTGGATTTTTTGGCTACAAGTGGGGTTTGACACTCCTTAAGTCCATGTTTCCATATTTTGACAAGGATGACCAAGCTCATGCCTTAAAGGTGATTCCTGGCATGACCGGATCCTACAAGGAACTCCGGAATTCACTAAGGCCGGTCCATCTTCTTCCGACAACGGTTGAGACCATTATTAAAAAATGCCTGCAAGGAAATGTGGATTATTTAATATACTCAGAAGCCTGGCAATGGTCATTGACCCCCAAGTTGATGAAAACCAAAAGGGGGAGAAGAGCACAGAAAAGAGGAAAGAGGGAGAATCATCAAGCAGAGGCAGTAAATGAAGAGATCGACCATTAGAATAGCTATTTTTTCCAAATGTAAAAATCTATAATAGCTAGTTCTGTTTTCACTTATATATTTCTGCAATTGTAATTCCAGAACTTCATGAGGTTAGCTATTGTTAACAACAGAAGTATATATAGTGAAAAACTTATACTCAAAATTACTTCTAAGTACAATCTATAATTGTACTTCAAAAACTTAGAAGCTAAAATTTAAAAATATTGCGGGAACTAGGATGCTTAGATTATGGGGGAGTAAAACTTGTAAATGACTAAGTATCAAGAATCATACTTAGCTCATAAACGCCCTTTTCCATGTGCTAAGTTTTTGTTTCCATCAAATGGGGGAGATTGTTGGGAAACAATGATCCAAAAGAATTAAAAACCAAAATCAATCCGGATCAAAGTTCCAAGAAAACAAAAACTAGTAACAAAATATTAAGGAACAAATCTTGTACTCTCCTTTATCTAAAGAAGGAAGCATCTAATCCAAAATCAATCTTATGGACACTCATTGAAGACTACAAGTACCCAAGCATATAATGGAAGCATCTGGTCAAAGTTTGGAAAGGAAACAAACTTTGAACCACCAAATTAGCATCCAGTAGAAGACTAATTGTATAGCATCCAGATATAACAAGACTAAAATCATCTGGAAGATACGTTTAAAAAGATAAAGGAAAAAGTTTTAAATATCACTTTTCCCTCCACCTATTTGGTTAGAAAGTCAAAGATCCTTTCCCCTAAACCTTATGAATCAAATCAGGTCAAAGTATTATCATATAAATCAAAAGAACCAAATCTAGAAAAGCAGCACATAAAAAGCATATATAAAATCAAATCACCCGGCGAGTGGTCTTTTATAACTCGGGCAAAATTTAGGGTGTATCCTCACTGATTAGTATTCTACAAATTGGTCAGGCAAAAGTTAGGGTGCAAAATAGCCCACTAGACTGAAAACCTGAAAAAGGGCGGTCTAGGCAAAATTTAGGGTAAAATGAGCAATGAGAGGGTAATGGCTAGAAAACCTTTATAGGCTAGTTAACACCAGAGTTTGGGTCAATAGAAATGGTTATCATCATCATGTACTCAAACTTACTTGATTTAGTTGAAATGGCATTTTACTGAATTCTTTATATTTGTGCTTAACTGAATATATTGGGCCCAAAAGGTGAAATGTTGCAAGTAAGTCGAACATAGGGTTCTGTGTAGTCAACCTAGTTCCTTAAAAGAAATGAAAGCAAAGATAAAAGGCAAAAATCCTAATAGACTGAAAAGAATCGAGGTCTATGCAAAAGTCGGGATGTTCCGCTGGATTAAAAACCCAAAAAGGGTGGCTGAGGAAAAAATTAGGACATAAAAGCAAAATATGAACAAGTCTGATGGACCCGACACAATGTCTAGGTCTATGCAAAAATTAAGACAATTAGAATAAAGATTACTGACTTCCATCGATCATATTGAGATATCTGCATCATCGCCATCACCATCAGAATGTATGAATATGTTCGCTGGTCTACTAGATTTGAAGGACTCAAATTCGTCCTCCGCCCGTGTCCACTTAAGTCTTGACCGCAACTGAGCATCTTGATTCCATAGTATCCTAATCTTCCAAAACCATCCTTGGTAGAATTCATTGGTAGTGATAGCGTCCAGCAGTTTGTCATCCGGAACCTTGAAATTCACTTTGTGCTCCCACCTATCCCCAATTCGCTCAATCCGATAATCGTTTATGTAGGCAAGAGGGTGTGGAGAAAAATGATAATCCTTCGCCTAGGGCATTCTTGTTTTGCCTATGCCGCAAGGCACTTCCGTATATTCTTTTCCCTGGTCAAATATCTATCGCACCTAGCATCTATCGAGTGAATAAGCAAAGCAACCAAAGTAATCAACGCAAGCAAGCAATTACATCAGTCAAACCAAATAAAGCAACCAAAGTATCAAATCCCTAATGTCTTAGGTGAATGACAAAATATATAAAGAAAAGAAAAGATAGTCATCAAGGTATCTGCAGGGTAGCAAGAGAGTGCAGAAGTGTATTGATCTAGCATCTGTCAATCCTCCCCGTCATAATCGGATTGGATGTATCCTGTCCTATCTTCATCCTCGCTCCGCTCACCCTCTGTAGTGTCCCCCACAAGAGTGCGAGATTATACAGGCTCAGATGAAAAGTCAGGGCAAGCCGCGAACTGCGTGAAAGATATCTTCCTTGTCCCTATAGCACTGTGAGCATGTCTCAAGGATCCGAATTGCCTCGCATCAGCCATTAAACCCCGACCATCTTCTCCCATATCCGTGCCTATGCCTTGGCCTTGCCTTCTGAGTTGGGCCTCAAGATCATCCCTCTGAATCCGTAGCCTTTAAGCCTGGTCACTGATATGCGCCATCTCCTAAGCATGCGAGGCCCTCTCCTTCGCATACTGAGCTTTCTTGAATGCCATCTAGCCCTGATATTCCACTAGCTCCCGCTCAGAGCGCACTCGACCCTCCTCGATAGCCTGAACCCGATCTTGTTCTATAGTAATGAAAACCTGCACATCAGCAACCGCGAAAATGATCAGCTCCAATAAATCATACATCATACATACATTCATAATATTCATATATGTTATCATATTTGTTTCTTGCAGGAAATGATGAAAGAAATCAATTACCCCGGAAATGGAATCCTAGGCTAAGACCATGTCCCTCATCAAAAAATATCCTCGAGCTATGCGTTCGGCCTCAGAGGCAAGCACCTACAAGTCAAAAATAAAGTCAGATCGATCACCTTGGCCAAGTAGCAGTATATCGTAATCAGAAAAGTGCTTACATGTGTAGTATTGGGAGGAGTGAAGAAAATGGGCATGGTAGTCTCCTTGATGCACTTAACCTCGTGCACCCTTGGCCGGCTCAAAACATGTAGCTCTCACTCCATGGCATTCCCCAGGGCCACCTAGACAAATCTATGGGGTGGAATCCCCCTAGCGTGAGGTATCTCCATGGAAGCCATCTCGGGCTGGAGCTGTGGCCCCTGTGAAGTGTCTCGCAGGCCGCTACAGCTAGTGCCGCTGGTCCCTCTCCTCTTCTTATGGGAAGCCTAAAAAAGAGCAAGCCAAATGTCAATCAAGCATCCTCGTTTTTCAAGTTGTACCTTCTTTTGTCAGGGTAAGAAAACTTCAGGACCAACGAGATCCTCAGCATCGAAGGGCACGCCATCCTAATCTATGGCTATGCCACCACCCTTACCATCCGAGGGGGGCTCATCATCATCATCATTGTCCCCGCCATACCCGTCACTACCCTCGGTTACCATGTCGTCATCTCTAAAATCCTCACGCTTATCAGTTAGAGTCAATCTCCGGCAAGCAGGAATAAGCCGATGAAGGTGAGAGGCATAATCTCGTTAAAGTGAGGACACTCTCTCCTGATCACCGTCCATATACCTTACCTGATCTCTCGCGGGCATAAGGTAGGGCCATAAGGTACCCACTGGCACGTCGGGTGGGACTCTCCTTCGTAGGGTAATGCTAGTCCTCCACCTCCGGATGCCCTCCCTGAAGTACCACTCCAGGCTCTGGGGGCACTCTAGCACGAAGCTGCAGCCATCTACCCCGCGTTAGCCATCAGCTCCTCCCTGGATCTCTCTAATATGGTCATAGTATGACAGGCTCCTTCATGGCTCCGTGATGAGCTGAAAAATAACAATAAATCACTGTAAGTATCTCTCCTTTTATCTATATAGTTTTGGACTAAATGCTTAAATTAAATGTGCAGGAATAAATCTTATTACCCAATGTCGGCGAAGCTGCCTCAGATAATCCCTATACCAGGCATGCCCGTAGGTGTCCTTATCCTTCCACCTTACCAACCACTGGGCTATGTAGTGGGAACCGTCCGAGGGCTGACCTTCTAACCCAGGTGGCGGGACAACTCTATAGGCATACGCCCATACCTATAAAAAGAATGATAAAGTCAGTGCACAGTCAGCATAATTATATTAGATTTTTTGGTGGGTGGAACTCCTAACCTGAATCCAGAAGGCCCCGGCCTTGAACTCACCGATGTCCCCACGGGTCGAGCAGTTAAGGGCAAAATACATCTGTCTAAGTATAGCCCGAGGCTAATTCTACTCCCGAAAAGTGGACATGTCCTCAAGAGCGATAAGTAAGCCCATGGTAACCATGCTCGAGGAGGTGGGAAAGAATAAAGTGGTGAGCAATGTGATGACAAAGGATCGCAAATACTGAGTCAACCGGTCGCCACTGATATCGGTCTCCTGGGTCCAATATGTCTTAAGTGTGGCATACTTGAGCCTCTCTTTCCTTTAGGGAGAAACCTCGGGGAGCGCCTCTACTCGAGCCCAGGAAGTCGACCGGTCATGGAAGCGGTCGAGATATAAATCAAAATGAATCACTCACCCTCCCCATCGAAATCCTGTCATCGCTGGTACATTAAAAGGGGTGATAGTCAGTTCCCCAACCAGTAAGTGAAATGTATGGGTGGTCTCACTCCACCTCTCAACCAAGCATGCCATAATGGTCTGGCTTATAAGCTTATGCCCCATCGGTAAAGCCTCAAGTAATGGCACCAAGCCCGTGTCCGTAATTGCCTCGACCAATAAAAAATCTCGGGTTGCTCGCGCCCTAGCTTTTATCTTAATCCACCACTTGGCACACCGGCTTATAGACCCCATCATCTTACAATAATGAGTCTGCAAAATTTTAAATGTCAAGAATTAGCACTGAAAAGGCAAAGCGGAAGTTAATTATGCAATTTAAACAAATAAAGCCAATTTTTAGCACTTAGATCACCTCGGAACTGAATTTCAACATCAAAATTAGATTCAGGATGAAAAATCAGCCTAGGTAGCACCCCTCTTCTTTTTTTTGGGTCGTCGAGGTTGGCTTCACCTCTGCCACCGCTATAACTGCAGCTTTCACTGCTGCCGTGATGGTGTCCACCGCTATAGCAGTAGCGGTGACTGCTGCCTCTATAGCGATGGCAGCGACGTTGACCCTAAGCCATCCCCCGGCGTCCCTTTCTCCATAAAATCCAAAATTAACCCGAATCTCGGTCTAAATCAAGCTAAATCAGTTCCTAAACAATCCAAAAGTAGTTCTACACCCTACTTATCAATAATTTCATCAAAAATCTTAGCCTAAATACCTAAGAATTCAAAGTTAGGCCTTGAGCATAAAGTCCAAAATTTGAAATTTTGATCGGGTTTTGGGTTATCACCTGAAGAGTCGAGGCATGCCCACTCAAATCCGTGTACATTCGGGGTTGCGAGAATACTTGTCTTCTTGGCAAAGTCCATACGCTTGGGCAACTGAAAGAGCGCGTAAACCGTGGCTAGTCATGTGCAAGCATCTATGGTCGATCCCACCGGATCCCTTCTTGATCATTTTAGCTCGACAACTCAAATAAACTGAGCCCATTCATGGTTGTATGGAATGGGAGTCAAAGAATGCAAAGGGAAAGAAGAGAAAGAATGAAAATGGAATAAAAGAAGAAGAGTTACAGAATATGGAATGGAAAAAGGAAAAGAAGGAAGTGAAAGAAAGAAAAAAGGAATATATTCCTTTTTGTCTTTTATTGCATAGAATATTCTATGGATTATTCCTTTTCGCAAGGGGCAAAACTCTCCGATTGGTTATTTCTTTCCGAGCTCCGGATATCCTTGAACTCAATTTATATTTCATTTTTCCGTTTTATTGCTTAATTAAAGGGGCAAAAATTTTTGTTCCACAAAATCAATTAAGCAATAAAAATGCAATTTATATAGCTTACTAATGCTTTAACACTACCTTGACAGGTACGCTGTACGGCGATCCTTTCAGGGCATCTCACCGTAACCTCCTAAATCTCCAAGGGCACCTCAATACAACCTACCAATCTGAGAATCCAAAACCTTAAAAGCCCAAGCGCATGCTTAGCAAAACCTCAAAAGCCCAAGCCCGTGCTTGGCAAAACCTCAAAAGCCCAAGCCTGTGCTTGGTAAAACCTCAAAAGCCCAAGCCCGTGCTTGGCAAAACCCTCAAAAGCCCAAGTTCGTACTTGGCAAACCCTCAAAAGCCCAAGTCCATGCTTGGCAAACCCTCAAAAGACTAGGCCCATGCTTGGCAAAATCCTCAAAAGCCCAAGTCCATGCTTGGCAAACCCTCAAAAGCCTAAACCCATGCTTGGCAAAACCCTCAAAAGCCCAAGCCCATGCTTGGCAAAACCCTCAAAATCCCAAGTCCGTGCTTGGAAAACCCTCAAAAGCGAAAGCTTATGCTTGGCAAACCTTAAAATTTGCCAAGCCCGTGCTTGGCAAAACCCTAAAAAGCCCAAGCCCGTGCTTGGAAAACCTCAAAAGCCCAAGCCCATGCTTGGCAAAACCCTCAAAATCCTAAGCCTATGCTTGGCAAATCCTCAAAAGCCTAAGGCCGTGCTTGGTAATCCGTCAAAAGCCTTGGCCCACGTTTGGCAAACCTCAAAAGCCCAAGCCCATGCTTGGCAAACCTCAAAAGCCTAAGCCCGCGCTTAGCAAACCTCAAGTCTCTCTTAACAGGTATGCCGAATCAAAACATCCAAGTCAGATTTCGTTCTTGATAAGTCTATTGATGGCAACCCCAGTAGATAACTAGTTCAAGAATCCATGCCATAGGTATAACCCTCTATCCCTTGCTATTTCGTGAGATCACACTTGGCTCGCCAAGTGGTAATCTCCCGAGGGGCAGCCTGTGAGCACGGGCTTTTTGGTAACCCTTAGAACGATGATGACTTGTTGCTCTGACCTCGTATGGTCTAGTTTTTCTATTGTTTAAAGGTCGAATCGTGTTTTTCAAGTACATTTTTGATGATTTTGGACCTTTAGCGGCGCTTAAATATCATTCACATACATTCAGAATTAGATGTTTCCTTTAGCTCGCGCGCAGTAATTTGTTTCATGACTTTTGATAAGATCCAAAATTTTTCAGGGAGTCTCGTTTATATCGTTGGATTCTTGACTCTTTGAGCTTTCCAAAATGTCAAGAATTGCCTTAATCGGATAAACTTAGTGTAAGATATAAGCGTTGGAAGTAGAAACCCTAAATCTGCCCTAATTGCCCCATAAAACCCTAATCCACCAAAACCCTACCTAAACCCTACCTAAACCGTAATCCCCCAAAACCTCAACCTAAACCCTAATTAATCAACCTAAACCCTGATTAACCAAAACCAAAACCAAACCCTAACCCTAATTACCTAAAACCTTAAAGGCCACCCTAATCCCCCTTTTGTTGCCATCACCGCCGGCGGCTGCGATGGTGGCAGCCTGCCCTCCGGTGACGGTGGCTGCCACTCTTGTGGCGGTCACCACCACCGTGGTGGCGGTCACCACCACCGTGGTGGCGTTCACTGCCACCCTTTGTGGCTGTGAACACCATTGGGGTGGCCATACTCGTTGTGGCCACCCCCGCCATTATGGCAGCAACCATCGCCGCCGTAGTGGCAGTGGATGCTACTGTCTTAGCGGTGACCACCGCCCCTATGGCGGTCACCTCTGTGATGGTGGCGTTGGGCTTAGCATGGCCTATTTCAGGCCATGCCACCTTGTTATCTCTCTCCTCTTACGATTTGGCCACTTATTTTTCCCAAAAATTTGCCTAAGTCGATGGATTTTTGTGTGTGAGAGTATTTAAACTAACCCAAGAGAGAGGTTAGAGGACTTTTCTCCAGATTTAGAATTTAGAAATCACTTTTGAGAGAAAAATCAAGAAAAAGAGAGAGAAAGGGAAGAACTAGAGAGACAAAGCTTAAGAAAAGAATAGAATCCGGTTTTAATCCTCTCTAATCTCGATTCTTAGTTGTCCTTAGGCTTGATCTCATAGCTTCAACACTAAAATTAGTTAGAAATCATAGGTTAAAACAGATTAAATAGGGTTTTACAGACTTTTCCTTAAATACCACCCAAATAATCTGTCACTATTTTCGTCGCTATTCCGTTGGAAAATCATCAAAAGCTTGCCAAACATCCGATTCGAGTCTCCCGAGTTAGATTCACGGCCTAGAGGTAACAAAACTGAGTTCCCTTGATCTTTTACTTCATTTTGTTGTCTTTTGTTGCTGTTCTTGCTACTTTTGGTATTGTTTCTGAGTTTTTCCTTGGTGTTCTTGGAAAACCGTCGAAAAATAATCCGACCTCTATAGGGATAGCCTTCACCTCTACCCCTATAGCCTTGGCCGCTACTGATATAGCGGTGAAGGCTATAGCTATGGAGGTGAACTCCACCCCTATAGAGGTCCCATTATTTTTTACGATTTTTGGGTATTTACTTACCCAAATCCATAAAAGTAACATTATTTGAGTGTTTTAAGTCTAGATCTATTGAAATATAATTGATTACGACTTAAAACTTCAATGATTTCGAGTTTATGGATGCAAAAACACCGGTATCTCTCCTAAAAATCGTTTGGCGAGGACAAGGCTATAGCGACAACCTTGACCGCCGCTGCTATAGCCTTCACGTTTGCCACTATAGCGGGCAAGGCTATAGCAGTGGCGATCAGGGTTGTCGCTAAAGCCCTTTGCCGCCAAAAGCTGTTTTTAGCCCTTTTTCGCCGTTTTCTTGCGTTTTTAACCCCGATTTCTACCCAAAAATTTTCCAGAAGTTTATGACTAATCTAAAATTGTTTTTATTTATTTTATTTTGTTTTCAGATTTTATTTATTTTTATTTGATTTAATATGCATTTTAATGGCTTAAAAATTGTGTTTTTAACTAAATAAATCTAAATGAATTGTTTTCTACCAACTAAAAATCTCAAAAATATTCTGAATATGCTAAATCTAATTTTAGGATATTTAGTTAATTTACTTCACCCTCTGTAGATTGTTAGATTATTAGTTAATGCCCGAAAATTATGTTTTTGTCCCGAAAAATCCAAAAATACGTTTTTCTTTATGTTATGTGTTTATTTTCCGCATTTATTTATTCGTGCTTTATTTATGATTATTCCCGTATATCTCTTGCCTCGTTTGGAGTCGGGTCCGAGTCGGTAAGCTCGATTAAAACCCGGTGTCGCCCGTTTATTTATTCATTGCTTTATTTATTTTCTTGCGTTAGAAAAAATGTATCGGTATTCATAAAGCCTTGTAATAATTTTATTTTCTTGCTTTGTTTATTTATTGCTTTCCGTGTGATGTATGGCATATTAAACTGAAAACACCAAACAACAATCAGATTAAATCGCATAAGAACTAAGGTCACGTTTATTAAAATATAATCGGCTTGATTTAAAAATTGAAAAGTATGCAACATCATCTGGACTTAGAAATTGATTTCGATGAAGGCCAAGAAGGAGTGGTTGAGATAGAAGTGGAACAAGCCCCAATCCAACATGAAGGCTTGCCAAGGGAAGTCCATACTCACAGAGATCATCCAGTTACAGCTATTTTGGAAAATGTCCAAAATTCAGTAAGAACCAGAGGTCAACTAAATCGGATGATGAGCCATGCTGCCTTTGTCTCATTAATTGAGACAAAGAAATTCTGGGATGCAAAAGGTGATGAAAGTTGGATGATGGCTATGCAAGAAGAACTGGATCTGTTTTCCGAAAATGATGTCTGGGATCCAGTACCATCTCCTGAAGGAAAATCAATGATTGGCACTAAATGGGTATTCCGGAACAAGCTTGATGAATCCGAAGATATTGTGAGAAACAAGGAAAGATTGGTTGCGCAAGGATACAACCAGTAAGAAGGAATTAATTTTAAAGAAACCTTTGCACCAGTAGCAAGGTTAGAGTCAATCCGGATCTTGTGCTCTTTTGCTTCATTCATGGGGTTCACACTATACCAAATGGATGTCAAAAGTGTATTTCTAAATGGAGTTATCCACGAAGAAGTCTATGTTAAGCAACCACCAGGATTTGAAGACTTAAAAGAAGGCTCTCTATGGATTGAAGAAGGCACCCAAAGCTTAGTATGAGAGATTAACCTTATTCCTTATATCCAAGGGATATATCAGAGGCAAGGCAGATACCACACTCTTCATCAAGAGGAAGAAGAATGATGTCAACCTAGTCCAAATTTATATGGATGATATCATATTTAGAGTTACTAATGACAAGATGCGCAAGGAGTTTGGCACTCAAATGTAGAAGGAATTTGAGATGTCTATGATGGGAGAACTCAACTTCTTCCTTAGTGTTCAAATCAAGCAGAGTCTGCATGGAATCTTCATCAATCAATCTAAGTACACCAAGGAGATTCTGAAGAAGTTTGAGATGGACAAGGCAAGCCTATGTCCACTCCTATAGGTACAGATACAGTTCTCTCCTAGGACTGTGAGGGAGAAGATGTTGATCAAAAGCTATACAGAGGAATGATTGGATCCTTGCAATATTTGACAGCTAGCAGACTTGACATTCACTATACAGTCTATTACCGTTTAAGGTATCAAGCCAATCCAAAGGACTCTTACCTTAAGGCAATCAAGAGAATCCTCTGATATTTGCTAGGCACCACTGAAGTTGGCTTGTGGTATCCTAGTAATAGGAATTTTGCCTTACAAGGGTTCACTGATGCTAATTATGGAAGAGACACCCTTGAAAGAAAAAGTACATCCGGAGGATGCCATTTCCTAGGAGACTATCTAGTATCTTGGTACAATAAGAAGCAAACTTCAGTTGCATTATCCACCACTGAACCAGAATACATGGCTGCAGGAAGCTGTGTTGCTCAACTCCTATAGATCAAACAGTGTTGGGAAACAATGATCCGAATCATAAAATTAAAGTAAAATATCTAGATGAAATATGAAAGAAACAAAAACTTAAACTCCTAAATCCAAATGGAAACTTTTGGACAAGATCCAACTACAAGGTCATCCATTGAAGACATAAAGTACCTTAGCATATACCGGAATCATCAGGATAAAGTTTGGAAAGGAAACAAACTTCAATCCTTCAAGAATCAACATCCAAAAGAACTAATTACACTAGCTCTAGAAGAAGATAGATCCGAAGGCAATGAGTATGAAGACATCCGGAAGACTCATGCTTAAAGACAATGGGAAAAGTTTCAAAGATAACTTTTCCCTCCACCTTTTGGTCTACAAAGTCAAAGATCCTTTCCTCATAAGCAAGATAAAAGTGACAACTTGCACTTTTTAGAGAAAGGACAAAATGACTAACACCGGACAGAAAAAGTTAACAACCATTTCACCTAGACCAATAAGGAGGCGTGTGGAGCTCACACCAAAAGGTTACTTGTATAAAATTTGGTGTGCCACTAGAATACAAGGAAAATGATCACTGACATCTTTTTAGCCTTAATCCCAAGGATTCAATGTAACACCCCGGGTTCGACCGACTGCCCTCACAAACCAACACGGGTCTTTCCAGTGAGCTTTGTCCTCACTCGCTCACTTCCTGGAAATTACTTCCCAGGAGGTCACCCATCCTGAGATTGCTCCAAGTCAAGCACGCTCGACTTTGGAGTTCTCCCGAGTAGGTTCCAGAAAAAGAAGGTGCACCTTGTTGGTATAAGTAATACCAATCAAATCTCTTAAGTCTCTCTCAATTGTAATGTCCCATACCATCACAATCTCGAAATCCTTAACCGTTCTCAATTGTGTTGTCCCATACCAACATAACCTCGAAACCCTCTCTCTTTCGGGTGTGGACTCGGTTCATTCCTGTCCCCATCGACATCCTTCATGGCTGCTCTTTGCTCAGGTCTTCTACCCCGATGCCACCCCTCTTAGGACCGGGTCGCTACAGGCCCACCAGCTTTTGCCTGGTTTGTCCCCAAACCACACCGTGCTGGGAGAGAGCTAGCTCTAATACCATTCTGTAACACCCCGGGTTCGATCGACTGCCCCCATAAACCAACACGAGTCTTTCCAGCGAGCTTTATCCTCACTCGCTCACTTCCTGGAAATTACTTCCCAGGAGGACACCCATCCTAAGATTGCTCCAAGTCAAGCACGTTCAACTTTGGAGTTCTCCCCAGTAGGCTCCCGAAAAGAAGGTGCACCTTGTTGGCATAGGTAGTACCAATCAAATCTCTTAAGTCTCTCTCAATTGTAATGTCCCATACCATCACAATCTTGAAATCCTTAACCGTTCTTAATTGTGTTGTCCCATACCAACACAACCTCAAAACCCTCTCTCTTTCGGGTGTGGACTCGGTTCATTCCTGTCCCCATCGATATCCTTCATGGCCGCTCTTTACTCAGGTCTTCTGCCCCGGTGCCACCCCTCTTAGGACCGGGTCGCTACATTCAAATGGGTCAAATTACTGTCTAATAGATTGATCAATGGCTTCTGAAGTGCCATATTCAACCTGATCAAGGGTGAAGATTAAACTAAAGCTCAATAACCCATAATGGTTACATTTATGATAGAAGCCTATAAAAGGGAAGATTCACACATTGAGAAGGCTGGCTGGTTGATTTGAAAAAGCAATTAACAAGAACATTCACTTAAGTAATCAGTAATCACATCCCTCCAAGAATCAGACATTTCCAAATCTGTTGTAAGGATTCCTAAGTGAGTTATAAACTTAAGGAAATCAGAAATTAAAACCTTTGTGAAAAAAAGAGTGTTAGAATCTCCAACTTGGGTGAGTTGTGAGATTGGGATACAACTTAAAGTGAGTACTTTAAGTGGGATCTCCCTATAGGACTCAGCTTAGATTCAAGGTAGAAGTTTAAGTGGTATATCCTGCTAAAGACAAAAGGACTCAACTAGGAGTTGGTACTTCTAGTGGTATATCCTACATCTGAAAGGAGGTACCATTTGGAGATAAATTGTAAGGCTTGATTCCTACCAGTTGGAAAGGAATCCACTAGTGGAAAAGCTTAGAGGAAGGAAACTCCGGGGACTGGAGTAGGCGGGGCTAAACTAGGATAAACTCCTTTGTGTTTGATTTCTTTGAGTCTTTATTTATTGCATTATATTGTCATATCCGCATCATCCGGATCATAATCAAATGCGCTACACTAAGACTTTCCAAAGTCTGTTTATTCCGCAAAAAAGGGTCATTCACCCCCCTCTGCCCTTATAAAGACCCTCACAAGGACCAACAAGTGGTATTAAAGCAAGTGCTCAAAACTAAAGATCTAACAGTCTCGAGCTAAAGGTCCAAAATTTTGATTCAAATATCAAAACGAGTTTCCAAAACTCACAACCCCTTTCCGAGGGTATGTCCATTACTTATCCTCCACTCTTCACCGGTGATCACTACACATTCTAGAAAAACTGGATGAAGAACTTCATGCAAGCACAAAGCATGCAAGTTGGTTATCCAGGATGGCCCATATGAGCCTACTCATGAAGTAGAGGGTATGATCACCCGAAAGCCATCACGCTTATGGGATGAGAATGATTTTAAAAAGTTGCATGAAAATGCAAATGTTATTAATATGCTTCATTGTAATTTTAGTGCAACAACATTCAATAGGATATCCAGATGTGCGACTGCAAAGGAGATCTGGGAGAAGCTGGAGGTAACCTATGAAAGAACAAGTAAAGTAAAAGAAGCAAAGATTGATCTACTCAAGTAAAAACTTGAATCCTTTAAGATGGAGCCAAAAGAATCCATTAGTAGCATGAACACTAGATATACCAACTAGTGAATGATATGAAAAGGCTCAGAAAGGAAGTCTCTGAAGTAGAAATGGTGAAAAAGGTAGTCTAGAGTCTTACCAAGGAGTGGGATAATAAAAAGACTGCTATTGAGGAAGCTCATGACTTAAATGTTTATAGTTATGATAAGCTCATTGGCAATCTCTTGACTCAAGAGTTGGCCCTAAAGAGATATAGCCAGCAAGAGAAGAAGCCTAAAGAAAAGAAGAAAGCTATTACATTAAAGGCAGAATCCATCGGATCAGCTTCATCTGGAGAAGAAGAGTAAGTCACTGAATCACTAAGCACCAAAGAACAACTTGCCCTATTAACTAGAAAGCTCAACAGATTCATAAAAAAGAAAGATAGAAGGAAATTAAGAAATTATGAATCCTGGAAACTAAGTGAAGGCACATCCAGAAGAGACAAGCCTAGAAAGAATCTGGAAGAAAAGAAGGATCCAGAAAAAGAAGCTGCCTGGTTTAAATGTGGAGAGAAAGGTCATTTCAGAACAAAATGCCCCAAGCTTAAGAGAACCAAAATTTTTAAAAAGAAGGCAATGGTGGGTACCCAGAGCAAGAGTGAGGAAAGTAGCAGTTCATCTTCAACAGAAGAAGAAGAGACTGCCAACTGTGCATTCATGGCACTGACTGATCCAAAAGCAGAGCAATCTGGGAAGAATGGCTCTAACCAAGATACAATGCAAATTGAAGCATTAGAATTAGAAATAGCAAACATTGAGGTAAAATCTTATTCTAACACTACTTCTAATTTTGACCTTGCTAGAGCTCTATCTATTGTAATCAAGAGTATGAAGAAGAATGCAAAAGCAATCAAGTCTTTAAGAAGGCAAGTGTTAGAGATTGCTGAGGATAATGAAGCCTTGGCACAAGATGTCAACCTAATAAGAATAGGAAAGCACATTGATGAAGTTGAGGAGAACTACCTAAAAAATCATGTGTAAATGCTAAGTGCCAATCCGTTTGGGCTGGATAGAGAAATAGCACTGATAAAGGAGGCATCCAAATGGAAATCAAATTATCCACAAAGAAGGAGAAATCCAGGGAAGGCTACATAAAAAAATCCGCATCATGCTGCCAAAGGAAATCTAAATCCCTCTAACCAAAAGGTAAAAGAGGTCAGCAGGCAACCACAAGCCCAAAGATACACTGCTGGTCAAAAGGGAAAGGCTAAGGTGGTTTACAACTAACAACCTGCTAAACAAAGAAGAAGTTGTGCAGCTGAAGTTGCACCCCCAACCAGCTTCCGGATACGCACGAACCATCTACAAGTATACAAGAAGCTGGATATAGAGGAAACTATGGGAAGGAATAGAACAGATCCATTGCTGGGTGCAAGTTTTATAGGAAAAACAATCATATTACTAAATTATGTAGATTAAAAAATGGCTATTATGATGTTAGTCCTTGGCCTAAGATGGTTACTAACCCTAGAGGACCCAAATTTGATTGGGTACCCAAACCCACTTGATCTATTTTATAGGTATGCCTTAGATCCACATTAGATCAACACACTTAGTACATTGATAGTGGATGCTCAAGGTACATCACAGGTCATGAGAAGGCCTTCATCACATTAACTTGGAAGAAGGAAGGCAAAGTAAGCTTTGGAGACAATCAAAAGGGACAGATCATTGGACATGGAACCATTGGATCTAAATTAAAAATTGAAGATGTCTCACTGGTTGATGGACTGAAGTTCAACTTACTAAGTGTAGCCCAACTCTGTGACAAAGGAAGAAAAGTCACATTTGATTTCGGAGGCTGCTCAATTTATGATAGTAAGTCTAATCAACTTATACTTTATCCATTTAGAGTAAATAATGTCTATTCTATTAACATTAAAAATGAGAAAAAGAATATCTGCTTGGTGTCTAAAGAAGAAGAATCATGGCTATGGCACCAAAGGTTGGGACATGTTCACATGAACCTCCTGTCCAAACTAGCCAAAAAGGAATTAGTAGTGGGTTTGCCTAAGGTTGCTTTTGATAAGGATCATCTATGCACTGCATGCCAATTAGGTAAACAATATAAGAAACGTTTCCTTTCCATTTCCTATATTCCTTCAAAAAGAGTACTTGAACTCTTGCATATAGATCTCTTTGGTCTAATTAAACCCTTGAATTTAGGTAGAAAAGAATACACCATGGTCATTATGGATGATTATTCTAGATATACCTGGGTTCTCTTGCTAGCAAGCAAAGATGAGGCCTTTAACCAATTCTCAAAAACATTCATCCGGATAGAAGTAGAACAGGGCATAAGCATTGTACGCATCCGGAGTGATAATGGTGGTGAGTTCAAAAATAGGCATTTTGCTGAATTTTATGAATCTAAGGGCATTGAACATAACTTCTCTGCCCCTCACACCCTTCAATAAAATGGAGTTGTTGAGAGAAAGAACAGGACCATAGTTAGTATGGCTGGAACAATACTAAGTGAGAATTATTTGCCAAAATATTTCTAGGGTGAGGCCGTACACACAGCTTGTTACATCTTGAATAGAGCTCTCATTAGAAAGGCCATAGAAAAGATCTATTTGAAATCTGGAAGGGAAGAAAACCCAAAATTGGGTGCTTTAAAGCATTTGGATGTAAATGCAACATCCTAAATGATAGAGAGCAACTAGGAAAATTTGATCCTAAATATGATGACGGCTACTCAATACATAGTAAGGCTTACAGAGTCTTCAATAAACAAACCCAAACTTTGGTAGAGTCTATACATGTAGATTTTGATGAGACTAACCACGTAGGTAAAAGAAGTTCAACTCCGGAAGATCCAATTTTGGAAGCTGAAGAATCTGGAGAACAGAAGGAGGCAAAAATTCCTGATTTGTTCCAAATAAAAAAGTATAAAGAAGAAGATGAAGGAATGTCTAATCCAGAAGTACAACAAGTTAATCTCAACCCATAAGAGATTAACTTCAATTAAGGTCAAGAAGAAGTAGCCGAGGCAGAAGTGGAACAAGCTCTAATCCAACATGATGGATTACAAAGGGAAATTCGGGCTCACAAAGATCATTCAATGGGTAATATTCTGGATGATGTTCAGAATCCTATAAGAACCAGAGGTCAACGCAATAGGATAATGAGTCATGCTGCCTTTATCTTATTAATTAAGCCAAAGAAATTCCAGGATGCAGAGGGTGATGAAAGTTAGATGATGGCCATGCAAGAAGAACTGGATCAGTTCTCCAGAAATGATGTCTGGGATCTAGTACCACCTCCCAAAGGAAAATCAATCATTGGCACTAAGTGGGTGTCCCTGAACAAGCTTGATAAAGCTAAAATTGTGGTAAGAAATAAGGCAAGATTGGTTGCCTAAGGATACAACTAGCAAGAAGGGATTGATTTTAAAGAAACCTTTGCACCAGTAGCAAGGTTGGAGGCAATTCAGATCCTATGCTCTTTTGCTTCGTTCATGGGGTTTACACTATACCAAATGGATATTAAAAGTACATTTCTAAATGGTGTTATCGAAGAAGAAGTCTATGTTAAGCAACCTCCCGGATTTGAAGACCCAAAGCATCCAGATCATGTGTACAAATTGAAAAAGGCTCTCAATGGATTAAACCAGGCACCTAGAGCTAGGAATGAAAGATTGACCTCATTCCTTATATCTAAGGTATACATCAGAGGCAAGGCAGACACCACACTCTTTATCAAAAGGAAGAAGGATGATGTTATCCTATTCCAAATTTATATGAATGATATCATTTTTAGAGTTATTGATGACAAGATATGCAAGGAGTTCAGCTCTCAAATGCAGAAGGAATTTGAGATGTCCATGATGGGAGAACTCAATTTCTTCCTCGGTTTATAAATCAACCAAAATCTGGATGGGATTTTCATTAACCAGTCAAAATATACCAAGAAGATCTTGAATAAGTTTGAAATGGATAAGAGCAAGCCTATGTCCACTCTAATGGAATTAGACACAGTCCTATCCAAGGATTGTGAAGGAGAAGATGTCGATCAGAAACTCTACAGAGGGATGATTGGTCCTATACTTGACAGCTAGCAGATTTGACATACACTATACAATTTGCTACTGTGCTAGGTATCAAGCCAATCCTAAGGATTCTCATCTCAAGGTAGTAAAGAGGATTCTTAGATACCTCCTAGGAACAGCTGAAGTTGGGTTGTGGTATCCTAGTAATGGAGATTTCACACTCCAAGGATTCACTGATGCAGATTATGGAACAGATACTCTTAAGAGAAAGAGTACATCTGGAGGCTGCCATTTCCTTAGAGATTGCTTAGTATCATGGTACAGCAAGAAGCAAACTTCAGTTGCTTTATCTACTTCATAAGCAGAATATATGGCAGCTGGAATTTGTGTGGATCAACTCCTATAGATCAAGAAACAACTAGAAGACTACGGAGTTCAATCCAGATGTGTGGATGTTATGTGTGACAATAAAAGTGCTATTGATGTGTCAAAAAATCCAGTGCTCCATAGCAGGATGAAGCATGTCAACATAAGGCATCCTTTCATCTGAGATCATATGATAAAGAAGGATGTTGCATTAGTGTACATCTCAACCAATGAGCAAAGAGCAGACATCTTTACTAAGCCATTGAGTGAAGATCATTTTGGGAAGCTAAGGGAGTCAATTGGTATGTCTAATCCAATTTGAAGTTAATCTGGAAGACATTCCAAAATCAATTTGGATCCGTGGCAAGACAATTAATCCAGAAGAGAAGAAGAATAAAAGAAAAAATCTCTTTCGAAGGATAGGGTGCCATATTAGCAGACAAATATGAAAAATGGCAGTAAAAGCGGTTAAAGGTAACTGTCACTTTTTGAATTTCAAAAGTTTATTTGGGGATACACGGGCGGTAAACTCGACGGTTAGTTTTTGAAATAAACCGTTCCCATTCTCCAGTTAAACTGAATTTACCTCTCTCCTAAACTTTTAACTGCCATGTCATCAATCCAGCCAAAATTAATGGTATCCAGATTACTAAAATACCCTTGCTTTGAAAAATCTATATAAACCCCCTAAAAATCCCTTTCCTCTTTAAGCGAGCAACCACCTTACTGTTACTCTTCAAATTTCAAAACCTAAACCCTAATTCCTTCAATCTTTCTAAAATGGTTGTTATTATGACTAGCAAAGGACCCAAAATGCTCCCACAAAAGAATTACATTGAAGAGTCTGAGCTCAACGATAAAGGCTTCATTCCTATTCACTGTAAACCTTCTGATTCTGTAATCCCCACTAACTATTTGGGAGATAACTTTCTGTTCAAGACAGACCCTTATTCAAAACTCATTGAAGATCAGCACATGGGAGACCTCCTTAAAATAAATTTTCCAACCTATCTAGATCTCATACATGAATTCTACTCCAATCTGGAAGAACACAAGTTTCATGATGCTCTAAGAACTACGATCCAAGGAAAGGTAATCACTGTAACTCTGGGATTCTTTGAAAAGTTTCTCAATATGAAAAATGATGGGGTCCAGCTAAGAAGTGATGGAGATGAATTGGAGGTCAAATATGAAGCCAAGATGTGGCTGCATCCCAACTATTTTAGGGATAAATGTTCAACATACTTCCCGGAAGTACCAAGATACCTATAGCTTGCACTTGCCAAATTGGTGCTCATCCGGAAAGGTTCTCTCACTATAGTGTCTTCCTTCCTGCATTGTGTCCTACAATATTAGGGGGAGAGTAGAGTGGTTAATATTCCGGTACTAATTATTCACTACCTTAAGCACCATAAAAATTTGCGTGGCACGCTTGTCACCCGGATCCTGGTTGCCAATAAAGTTAATTTATCCGAATTTTAGTCAATCACCGGAAAAGAAATTCTGGAGAAAAACTTCAGAAAGTTAAGCTTTGGGGAAACATAGAATGAGGAGAAGGCTAAAAAGCTTTGGGATAAGAAGAAGGCTAGAGCAAGGAAGGCTATAAATCCGGATGCAATTGCTCCTGCTCCTAAGAGAGCACGAATCTCCAAACCTAAGGTAAGGAAGGAACTAGCCTTAGTTCGGGCTGGGCAAGAAAATAAGGATGCCTTATCCATAGCCCAGCTATTGGCTAAATCCATGGAAATGCCTAAGAGGAGAGGTAGATTGATCAAAGTAGTTGATAAAATGAAAAAGCATATATGCGATCCAGAAGTAAGAGAAACCATCGCAGTGGCTGCTGCTGTGATTAGGAAAGGATATCAAAAGGGGAAGAAAAGAAAGATAACAGAGATTCTGATAGAGGAGCATGGGTCTGATGAGGAAGAAATGAAGGATGAGGCCCCTATGCGAAAGAAGCAGCTCACCTGGAAGGGGTGTACATTTGATGAGGTAGTACAGGCTCAAAAGCATTAGAAGAAAAGGGCTAAAAAGCTTGCTGGAATTCTGATTGATGAGGAAGCAGCAAAAAAGGTAGTGCCAGAAGAATTGGCAAAATCCAGATTATCAAAGGGCAAGCATGTGCTTGGATCAAATGAAGATATCCTTTCGGAGGATCCTCAGTATGAGGAAATGATGGCATCAGTTGCAGATAATTACCAGATAAATAATCTGACCATTGAGGGACCCGGAGGATCTTCTGCTACACTTATTCTAGTAGACCCAACTGCTTTGGATATCTAAAATTCTAGAATCAGACTCTTTCAACTTCCAAGCTATCTCAGAACCTCTTTCTGAAAATTTATTGTATTCGGAGGTTGAAACAGCAAACATCAAAAGTCCTGAAAAGGCACAGATAAAGCGTGTTGAGGACATTTCCAACACGCTTGGGGAGGATATCAAAAGTCCTAAAAAGGCATATGTAGAGGTGATAAAGGACATTTCTTATCATCCGGGGGTTGAGGTGGAAGCTAATGAAGTGAGAAGTGAAGATGGAAACATTCAGATCCAAACGCCAATCACTGAGGTACTTCCTAACCCAGTTAATCTTGATACTAATATTTCTCCTGCTAATGAAATAGCAAAGGACAACCTGGATGTCCAATCTCCAAATACATCCAAGGGAAATCAGTCCATAATAGAACACACCATTCCGGAGGAGGGACTTAGTTTTAGATCCAATGAGAAACTCCTCAAATGGACTCAAGTACGAGGCTAGTCCGGGGGAACAGTTGGAGGAAGAAGAAGAAGAAAATAATAATAGCTCTATTGGATCATTCGAAGATGATTCCTTAAGCTTATTCAAAGATACAATTCCTTCTGCTGCCAGCCCTATCAAAATACCTTCAGCTTATACCAAACAAGCCAAAGTCACAGCCGCACTTAAACTCCTATAAGAAGCTGCTCTAGAAGAGAATGAAGAAGGGTATGTCAAGCAAAGTGTCTAGAATATCTGTAGACACTTAAAAGCTGTTGAAAAGGTGCTCCTGGATGAATCCTAGACTCTGGACTTGAAGGCTGAGCTTGGGGAAATAAAAGGGAAAGTGCAGAAGATAGCAAAGAAAGTGGAGGATTTTCCCTCTCCAGGTACTTCGGTAGAAGCATCCTTATCTTAAGTCAAACCGGTACTTGATGAACTAAAATCAAGTATAGTAGAAGTAAACCGGATTGCCAGTCAAGCAAACATAAGTGCAACCAATAACTGTGCAACTAATCTGGATAAAATCACCTCTTCCTCCTCTGAGCTTTCAACTGAAATTAGGGAGTACATTGATACCAAGTTTGAAAACTTGTCAAAATTCATGGTTGAAAGAGATCTAAAGCCTGCAATCACAGAATTAGGAGTAGACCAAAAAGTAGTCCAGGAAATGCTTATGGACTTTCTAGATGAAACTCTCCCTAAGATCTAAGAAAAGATGCTAGATGATATGGGTGAAGAGATGGGAAGTCGCCTGGCTAGAATCGAAGAGATAATAAATGACTGGAAAGCCTCCGTCACAAAATAAGTGAAGCTCCAAATGGAATCTATCCATAATATCCGGAGAGGTATCAGTGAAGAGATTACTCTCCTTCAAATCGGACTCAATAAACTATCATTATCCGGATCTTCTTCCGTCCCCTCAATACCGGAGAGCTAACTCCTTCCAGTCTTCCACAATTTAATTCAAGCAATTAGGGACTCCGGCTTCTTCGGATAAAAATGGGAGACAACACTGCTAAAGGCACTCTTCCCTTACTTTGACAAGAAAGATCAAGGGTTTGTACTCCACATCCATCCTGCTATTAAATAGACATATACTCAACTGAAGAAAGCCATCTGACCCTATTGCCTCACTCCTGCATCTGTTGATCAAATCATTGATGAGAGGAGCAAAGGTAATGTTGACTACTCCATTTACTCCAAAGCTTGGCAAGAATCATGGGATAACAGAACCTACATGGTAATCGATCCCTAAGCTGAAAACATAAAGGGGGAGAAAAGTCAGCAAGGGGAAGGAACTAGCAAAGGCAAAGAAAAGGAGGGAGGACCATCCGGTGGAAATTAGACTAGCTTATCATTCAATGTACAATTTTGTAATTGCTAGATTCACGCATATATTTTTGTATTTGTAATCTTGCACTTTATTGATGTTAACTATTATTAACAATAGAAGTATATAGTGAATATCTAATTTTTGAAAAGACTGATTCTAAAGTACAATATGAAATTGTACTACAAAAACACTAGAAGCTAGAATTCAAAAACATTGGGGGAGATAGGATGCTAGAATTATGGGGGAGTAATACTTGTAAATGACTAAGTATCAAGAATCATACTTAGCTCCTATATACTCCATTCCTTTGTGCTTAGTTTTTGTTTCTATCAAATGGGGGAGATTGTTGGGAAACAATGATCCGAATCATAAAATTGAACTAAAATATCCGGATAAAGTTTGAACGAAACAAAAACTTAAACTCCTAAATCCAAATGGAAACATCCAGAAAAGATCCAGGTACAAGGTCATCCATTGAAGACATCAAGTACCTAAGCATATACTGGAATCATCAGGATAAAGTTTGTAAAGGAAACAAACTTTAATCGTTCAAGAACCAGCATCCGGAAGAAGTGATTACACATGCTTTGGAAGAAGATAGATCCAAAGATAATGATTCTAAAGACATCCGGAAGACTCATGCTTAAAGATAAATGGAAAAGTTTTAAAGATAACTTTTCCCTCCACCTTTTGGTCTACAAAGTCAAAGATCCTTTCCTCATAAGCAAGAGAAAAGTGAGAAAAATGATAAAAGGACTGGCACTAGATAGAAAAAGTTAACAACCTTTTTCACCTAGACCAATAAGGAGGTGCGAGGAGCTCACACCAAAAGGATACTTGTATAAAAGTTGGTGTGTCACTAAAATACAAGGAAAACGACCAGTGACATCTTTTCAGCCTCAATCCTAAGGATTCAAATGGGTTAAATTACTAACTAATGGATTGATCAACGGCTCCAGAATTACCACATTCAACCTAATCAAGGGTGAAGATTAAACTCAAGCTCAACAACCCACAACGACTACATTTATGACAGAAGCCTATAAAAGGGATGCTTCACACATTGAGAAGGTTGGCTGGTTGATTTGAAAAAGCAATTAATAAGAACATTTGCTTAAGTAATCAGTAATCACATCCCTCTAAGAATTAGACATTTCTAAATCTGTTGTAAGGATTCCTAAGTAAGTTATAAACTCAAGGAAATCCAAAATCAAAACCTTTATGAAAACACGAGTGTTAGAATCTCCAACTTGGGTGAGTTGTGGGATAGGGATGCAACTTAAAGTAGGTACTTTCAATGGGATCTCCCTGTAGGACTCAGATTAGATTTAGGGTAGAAGTCTAAGTGGTATATCCTGCTAAAGATAAAAGGACTCAGCTAGGAGTTGGTACTTCTAATGGTATATCCTACA
The DNA here is from genome assembly GCA_947683365.1 of Euphorbia pulcherrima. Taxonomy (NCBI): domain Eukaryota; kingdom Viridiplantae; phylum Streptophyta; class Magnoliopsida; order Malpighiales; family Euphorbiaceae; genus Euphorbia; species Euphorbia pulcherrima. The sequence goes on along the minus strand of CANTUS010000013.1, from coordinate 16,278,119 downwards.
TCCGGAAGGGGGCACCGTCTAGAGATAAATTGTAAGGCTTGATTCCTGCCAGTTGGAAGTGAATCCACTAGTGGAAAAGCTCTGAGAAAGGAAACTCCGGGGACTGGAGTAGGCAGGGCTAAACCAGGATAAACTCCTTTGTGTTTGATTTCTTTAACTCTTTATTAATTGCATTATATTGTCATATCCGCATCATCCGGATCCATCATCCAGATCATAAGCAAACATGCTACACTAAGACTTTTCAAAGTCTGTTTATTCCATAAAAAAGGGTCATTCACCCCCCTCTGCCCTTATAAAGACCCTCACAGGGACAACAAACAACAGTTGGAAGACTATAAGGTCCAATACGGATGTGTGGATGTGATGTGTGACAACAAAAGTGCTATTGATGTATCTAAGAGTCCAGTGCTACGTAGCAAAATGAAGCATGTTGATATCAAGCATCACTTCATTAGAGATCATGTCATGAAAAATGATGTGTCTCTTATCTACATCTCCACAAATGAGTAAAGGGCAGATATCTTTACTAAGCCATTAAGTAAAGATCAATTCAACGAGCTAAGAGAGTCGATTGGAATATCAAATCCAATTTGAAGGATAATTTGGAAGACAGCAAGGAATTATCTTATTCTTGCACAGTCCAAGGAATCCAGAAATCGAAGAAAATTGATTTAAGTCTGTATACGAAAGAAAAATGCTAGCTCAGCGGATAAAAAGGTCAAATGGCAGTAAAAGCGCGTAAAAGTAACTTCAAAAGTTTTGAATCTCAAACGTTTATTGGCTATCACACGCGTGAGTGAAAATTCATCCACTTCAAAAATAAACCGTTGCCATTCCCTGGTTTTAATGCCATTTACCCCTCTCCTCAAAAATTTATTGCCATGTCATCAATCCGGTTAACTTTAACTGGATCCGGATTACAAAAATACCTTCACTTCGAAAATCCTATAAAAATCCCCCAAAAATCCCCCTTTTCTTCACGCGAGCAACTACCTTACTATTACTCTGCGAAATTCAATACCCAGAGCCCTAACTTCCTTCAAACCTTTTCTCAAATGGTTGCCATCATGACTAGCAAAGGACCCAATATGCTCCCAACATAAAAAATCTTTATAGAGTTCGATCTAAAAGATGGGGATTTTGAGCCCCTCAAATTCAAAGCTAGTGATTCTGTTGCCCCCACAGATTTCTTAGGCGATAATTTCCTATTTGAGACAGACCCATACTCAAAATTGATTGAGGACCAGCATCTGACAGATTTCCTCAAAACCAACTATCCTACGTATCTGGATCTTGTGAGAGAATTCTATGAGAATCTCATAGCCCACCCCATCTTTGACGCTATGAGAACCAAAGTTCAAGGAAAAATCATAACCATCACCCCTGAGTTCTTTGAGACACACCTTAATATGAAGAACGACACGGTTCAACTAAGAAGTGATGGGGATGAATAGCATGTCAAGTACGAACCAAAGATGTGGCTGCATCCTAACTACTTTAGAGATAAATTCTCCACCTATTTCCTTAAAGTGCCTAGGTTTCTCCAACATGCACTCGTAAAACTAGTCCTGATCAGGAAGGGATCTCTCACTATAGTGTCAGCCTTTCAACACTATGTACTACAACACTGGGTGGAGAGTAGGGTAGTTAACATGCTGGTGCTAATCATCCACTATATCAAGCACAACAACTCTTATGGTGCCTTGATCACCAGCATATTACTTGCCAACCAAGTGGCCTTAACCGGATTCCAGGCAGTGAATGGAAAAGAAATCCTAGAGAGAAACTTCAGGAAATTAACCTTTAGGGAAACCTGGAATGAGGGAAAAGCCAAGAAGCTCTAGGATGATAGTAAAACTAGAGCAAGAAAAGTAGTGGATCTAGTAGAAGCTCTGGTTCCCAAGAAAGTAAGAGCCAATAAGCCAAAGGCATAGAAGAAGCTTGCCTTAGTTCTAGCTGGGGAAATCAATGAGGATACTTTATCCTTAACCCAGCTAATGGCCAAATCTCTGGAGAAGCCTAACTCTCTAGGTAGACTAATTAAGGAAGCTGATAAAGTGAAGAAGCCAGTTTATGAACTGGAGGCAAGAGAGACTATTGCAGTGGCTGCTACTGCTATTAGAAAAGGATACTAAAAGAGGTAAAAGAGAAATATAAAAGACATTTTGACAGAGGACTAAGAATCTAAAAATGAAGAAATAGAGGATGAGCTTCCCATTCGTAAGAAATAATTCACCCGGAAGGGGTGTACTTTTGAAGAAGCCGTAAAGCCCAAATAGCTCAAACACAACAAAAGAAGAAGGCCAAGAAGCCCGCAGGTATAATGATTGATGAGGAAGTAATAAAAAGGGTAGAAGAAGAAAAATCGGCTGAAGCTAAAGCCATAAAAGGGAAGAATGTTCTGGGTATTAATGAATCAGTCAATCCGGATGATCCTCAGTATGAACAGATAAGACAATCTATTAAGGAAAACACTGAGATCAATAAAAAGCTCACAATAGAAGGTCCCGGTGGCTCTTCCATTTCTCAACCCATCTGTATTGATCCGGTGGATCTAGCAAAAATTTCCCAGGATCTAAAAGCAGATAATTTTTACTTTTAACCCAGATCCGGACCCCTTCCTAACAATCTACTACATGTGGGAGATGAAACACTTGTTGAGAAAAGTCCTATAAAGGCAAATGAAGAGGGCATTGAGGACATTTCCAATATGCCTGAAGGAGAAATAAAAGCCTTAAAAAGGCATGTGTAGGGGAGACTGAGGATATTTCTAGTCTTTCAGGGGTTTTAGAAGGGGAGGAAGAAAGAGCGGAAGTAGCTAATTAGATTCCCGATTAGCACACAAGTGAGGTAACTCCTAACATAGTTTCCTTTGATGTTAATACTAACACTACTGGCGGTGATGACATGACAGTTATAATAGAGGACAACTCAGCTACACACTCCTAAGAGGTAGCTAAGGCACTACTACCTAACCTGGATCACATCATTTCGGAGGAGGGATAGGGTCTGGGATCCGAAGGGAACACTTCTCAAGTGAACTCTAAGGGCGAGGCCAGTCTGGGGGAATGGGTGCAGAAGAAAGATGATGTTGAAGATGAAGAAGAAGATGAGGAAGATAGTACTGGTTCTTCCAGCTCAGCCAGAGATGGTTCTTCCAGCTCATAAGAAGATAAAATCCCTCCCACTGCTATCCCCATCAAAATACCTGCAGTTAATACAAAATAGGCAAAGGTAACAACTCCACTTAAACTAATTAAAGAAGCTACTCTTGAAGAAAATGAGGAAGGGTATATCAACCAGAGTCTCCAGAACATCTACAAACATTTAAAGGCTATGGAAAAGGTACTCTTAGACAAATTTCAACCTCTGGATCTAAAGGAAGAACTTAGGGTGATTAAGGGTAGTGTACAGGAAATAGAAGCAAAAGTGGAAGACTTTCCAACTGTTGAACTAGTAGCAGAAGTTTCTCTCGCTAAAGTCACTCCGATTCTCAATGAGCTTAAAGAGAGAGCTATAGAGGCCAACAGATCAACTGCTTAAGCCAATATTGTGGCTTCAAATAATTGTGCAACGGTCTTAGACAAGATAACCTCTTCTTCCTTAGAGCTCTCAACCGAAATAAAGGAGTACATTGATGCCAAGTTTGAAAAATTATCAAAATTCATAACTGAAAGGGATCTTACGCCTACCCTCACGGAATTGGGAGAAGAGCAATAAGCTTTCCAGGAAATGCTTGTGAATTTTCTAGATGAATCTCTCCTAAAAATCTAAGAAAAAATGTTGGATAATATGGGAGATGAAATTGGAAGCCGTTTAGCCGGACTTGAGAAGATAATAAATGATTGGAAAGCTAACTTCACCAAGGAAATAAAGCTCCAAACAGAAACCATCCACAACATCTGCTGGGATCTTAGCAAAGAAGTTAAAAATCTTCAAACCAGAATAACCAATCTCTCAATGTCCGGATCCTCTACCGCCCTCTCAGTTCCGAAGAGCCAGCTCCTTTCTGTATTCCAGAACCTGGTCCAGCACATTAAGGACTCAAGATTCTTTAGCCAAAAGGGAGTAATAACATTGATAAAGGCACTCTTCCCCTACTTTGATGAGAAAGATATGGAATTTGCCCTATATCTGCATTCGGCTATCAAACAATCCTATGCTAACCTAAAGAAAGCCTTCAAACCCCTACATCTTAATCCAACCACAGTTGATCAAAACATTGCTAAGAGAAGAAAAGGCACTATTGACTACTCCATCTACTCTAAAGCCTAGCAAGAGAGCTAGGATGGTGAACCTATATGGTAATTGACCCCTAAGCTGCAAACAAAAAGGGGAGAAGAGTCAACAAGGGGAAGGGACCAGCAAAGGAAAGGAAAAGGAGGACGGAGCATCCGAAAGAAATTAGTCTAGCTAAATCTCTTGTAATCAATGTAATAGCTAGATTCATCTATTTTCATTTATATGTATTTCTGTATCTTATACCCTGACCTTCATTGATGTTAACCATTGTTAACAGCAGAAGTATATATAAAGTGAAAAAGTTCATAATAAAGTACAATATGAAAATGTACTATAAAAAACATTAGAAGCCAGAATTCAAAAATATTGGAGGAGTAAGGATGCTAAAATTATGGGGGAGTAATTGTAAATGACTAAGTATCAAGAATCATACTTAGCTCATATAACTCATTTCCTTATGCTTAGTTGTCTTAGTTTTTATTTCCATCAAATGGGGGTGATTATTGGAAAATAATTATCCAGAATCTCAATTAAACTAAATTATCCTGATAAGGTTTAAAAGAAACAAAAACTTAAATAAAGTATCTCCTAAATCCAAATGGAAGCATCCGGTCAAGATCTAGGAACTAGGACATCCATTGAAGACATCAAGTACCTAAGGATATAGCGGAATCATTAGGTTAAAGTTTGGAAAGGAAACAAACTTTAAATTCTCAAGTCTACCATTCAAAAGAAATGATTGTACAAGCTTCGGAAGAAGAATGATCCGAAGTCACTGAGTCTGAGAACATCCAGAAGACCCAGATATCAAGATAATGGGAAAAGTTTCAAAAATAAATTTTCTATCCACCTTTTGGTCTACAAAATCAAAGATCCTTTCCCCATATGCAAGACAAAAGAGACACCTTGCACTTTTTAGAAAAAGGACAAAAGTACTGACATCGAACTGAAAAAGATAACAACCTTTTTCACCTGGACCAATAAGGAGGTGTGTGGAGGTCACACCAAAAAGCTACTAGTGTAAAAGTTGGTGTGACACTAAAATACAATGAAAACAATCATTGACATCTTTTCATCCTAAATCCCAAGGATTTAAATGGGTCAAATTACTGTCTGACGGATTGATCAATGGCCCTGAAAGTGCCACATACTACCTGATCAACGGTGAAGATTGAGTTACAGCTCACCAACCCACAACAGCTACATTTATGATCCAAGCCTATAAAAGGGAAGCTTCACAAGTTGAGAAGGTGTTGGTTGATTTCACAAAAGCTTATACAAGAGAACTTACAAGAAAACAATCAGATTCATAAATCCCTTTAAGAATCAAACAATTCCAAATCAGTTTGTAAGGATTCCTAAGTGAGCTATAAACTTAAGGAAACCCAAAACCTTTGATAAACTAAAGATTGTAAAAGCTCAATACTTGGGTGAGTATTGAGTGTGGGACTTAGCTAGAAGAGGATCCTCTTAATGGTATATCCCTAAAGAACTTAGGTTAGAATCAGGGTAGATTTTAAGTGGTATATTTTTCTAAAGCCAAAGGACTCAGCTTGGAGTGGACTCTTCAAGTGGTATATCCTACTTCCAGACGTGGTCATCATCCGGACACAAGCGCAGAGGACTTAGCTAGGAGTTGGTGCTTCTAGTGGTATATCCTAGATCCATAGAAGCAAAAATCTCCGGAGATAACTGTAAGGCTTGATTTCTGCCAGTTGGAAAGAAATCACACTAGTGGAAAAGCTCAAAGGACAGAACCTTTGGGGACTGGACATAGGCGGGGCCAAACCAGTATAAATTGCCTATGCCTGAATTCTTTCAACCTTGCTCTATCTTATTGCATAATCTATTAATTTGCATCATCCGGATCCTAACTATCCGAAATATTGAAACACACTACACAAGACTTTTTAAAGTCTATAAATTCTACAAAAAAGGTCATTCATCCCCCCTCTAACCTTATTAACATAAGCACAGGGACCTAAACGCACGTGGGGTGCAGTATGCGGGGCGCGTTTTGGTCTGGTGCAATTTAAGAAAACCGCGGCGTTTGGTCTGGTTTGAGGAAATCTAGTTTACTTAAATGCGGTGGCTTTGTGGGCTAAAAATGTGATTATATTGAGAAATATATTTGCACATTTTATTGAGTAAAGATATTTTTAAAATAAAGCATTCTTTACTTTATTTAAAATAAAATAGAGTCGCCACCTAGTTCAGCTCCATCGGGAATTGTGGTATACTGATCTAAAATGGGGTTTCTATACCGAAGAGAAAATGAGATTTTGAGAACGGACATGATAGTTACTCATATTGTTCAAATTGTTTGGATTAATTTTGAAATTTGGAATTTGTGGAAATTTCTTCATTATAACGGCTTTATTTAAGAAATAAAACAGGCATTATAACGGCATAATAAATTGATATTTTCTACCAAAATTTCAGCAGAGTAACGACAACGTTTGTGTCTTGGCCTGGAAACTCAGGTAGAGTTTCCTCACATTCTAGATGTTTCATCCATACCTGTAAGCTTATTTATACATATTATAGTTTAAGTGGCTCCAATGGCTCACTTAACCAGAGAAATGAAAATGCAATGTGCAATAATAGAATAATAAAAATAAATTTTAATGAATTTAAAAATTGTGCTTAGAGCCAATTACCCCCAATTTACCTTTTCATCTATCCAGGATGACTTGAGAGCCGGTACATGGCTGAAGTTGTCAGAGGTTGTGATTGTAGTGGAAAACAGTTTTAACCCAAGTTATGGCTATAATCTTGGATTATATCTAAAGGAAATATAAAGTTAAAGTCATTTTTAGACTGAAGATCCCTGTAGGATCTTAATCTAAAAAGACCTGAAGCTGAGTTTATACCGAGTGTCGGTGATAAAGCTCGAATCTAGAAGTCTTTTGGCAGAGTTTTGGGGCTTTTGGGACTCCCAAAACTGAAAAGGACACAAAGGTAATTTTGGAATTTTACAAAAATTGCGTCTTCTCCAAGTTGAGGGGGGTGATAGTAGGGAGGTAATTAGCCGGTGGGCTAATTACCTATGTAATAAGATTTTACTTCAGATCCTGTAAAATCTTGCCAGATCTCGATAAGATTTAATTTTTTTTATTGTAGATAGGTAATCACCTAGCGGGAGGATTACCTATGTTTGACCAAATTTTGACTTTTTGATTTTTTAGTAGAAAATGCTAAATCGTGGCTTCCCTGGAGTGTGGATTTTTTTAATTTTGGATTTTAGATGACCATTCGGTCCTTTTTGGCTCTTTTGTCTGATCACTGAACGAAATACGTATTATTCCTCATTAGGCCGGAACGAACCTGTGCTAACAGTTTGCCCGTCGTATACATAAATTTCATGCTAGAAACTCTGTCGTATACAAAACAAACGAAATAGTGTATATAGAATGCAATGAGTTAAAATATTTTTAATCGACAAATATTCAAACAAAATATATTTTCCCTCTTCGATTAAAAATTTATTAATAATTTTGGATGCTTAATGCATGAGTGACTATGTAAAAACAGCTTTTAGGTCCGCTCGTTTTATAAGCAATGCAGAAAATGGATGAATTATGCAAAATTGCAAAAATTTTCAAAATATTTGTAATTAGTCGGTGGGCTAATTACCTATGTAACGGTAACTTTTATAGCCGTTACGCGTAAACGCGTGCGACGTGTAAATGCGTGACAGTTGGATAGGTAATTAGCTGGTCTATAAAAGCAGCAGCTTGGCTCCCATTCTCACCACACTAAAAAGTTCCCTCTTCTCTCTTTGCGTTTTCTGCTCTTCTTCTTCAAAAATTTCTGCTTCCGAGCTATTTTTTACAATGATATCCTTCATCTTTTTCCCTTTTCTGTCCCTTCTTTTCAGATTTTGCGGGGTTTTCATGTGCTTCAAGCTTTATAATATCCGCTTGCATCTGCTAGCCATTCAAGTGACTACTCGAAACGTGCTCATCGATGGTCATCAAGTGGAATTATCCGAGGTTCCCACTGATGCTTTGTAAGGGCTCCCGACAAGTTAGTTGTACCACGGGATTCATCTGGGGAATTTTATTCTGCTTGCCTTGAAGCCTTCCGATCATCTTTCTCAAATTTTGGTAAGCCTTATTGCTGCTTTTACTTTGTGCAATGATTATCCATTTTAATGTTTATTTATTTTATGTAATGATTTATTTAATGTAATGACTTTTCGATAATCATGTGATTTATCGAGAGCTGGTTTGTGATATGTGTGCATGCCTTGAATCAGGTAACCAAGCATGAGAGTGATAACACTCCCTACTTAAGTGGTATAAGGTGCTATCTCCTAGTGCTAAGGCCATTGTCGATGAGACGTCTTTGGGGAGGATGGTGAGGAATTGCAGGTACTCGAGATCTCGCAGGTACCATACATCCCAACCGGCACTTCTTCCCACATTCTGAGCAGGTGTACCGACACTACCCATACTTTCCACTTTCATTCTGGGGAATATACCATCACTCCATTGGATTACTGCGCCATCACAGGTCTTCCTTTCCATGCTAATGTGATCGATTTCAAATGCTTGTTTTACTAACTACAACTTCATTGTGGAGACCATCAAGGCTTTGATTGGTTATTCTGGGGACAAGCCCGGGCGAATTTCTTGCGAGAAACTCATGACCTTCTGGACTACTGGGGATAGAAGGCATTTGACTTCCACTTGTGAGACTAGAGCTTTTATGGCCGCTACCCTATCATGGCTGTGTTTTCCAACTGGAGCTTCCATCGTGAACCTCTATATCCTGCCAGCTTTGATTGACCCATCTCATTTTAATGAGTATGCCTAGGGCCGAGCTATATTGGGTCACCTATAATAGGCCCTCGACCAATATGCGGGGAACAGGATTGGCAAGTTCAAATCTTGCCTCTAGATTGTCTATGTAAGGACTTAGCTCTTTTCTCTTCTTTATGAGTATTCTTAGTTTGTGTTTTAGCGCTCTAATTTCTTTTATCTTCTTACAGATCTAGTTTTTTTGAGATCGGGATCCTCCCAGCGACCAAGCTTGTGTGAGATGGTAGCTACCAATTTTGTCCTCGGCTGGCGCATTACTAGTGTGGTTGGGAGATGGAGTCTCGATCTGTGCTTTCCGCTTACCTCTGTAATCTATCTTCGGAGAGGGTACACTTTATAATTCCTTGATTTGCTTTAATTGCTATATCTGCTACAATCGTTGTATCATTGTTTGGTCTTTTCATTTTTTTCTTGCAGATCAAGATACAGCCCTGGGGTCATGCTCTTCATTGGACAGAGGTCATGAGGCGAGCTGGGGAGTTTATAAACACCCGACTGATTATAGAGACTCCTTTCGCTTTGGAGTGGTACTTGGGAGAGCGCATCCAGGGTTGGCATCTTCCTCCTAGGTCGCATTCCATACCTCTTGAGGTGCCATAATGGATTTTCTAGCCTCATAGCTTGCCAGACTTTGTGCGATTGGCCTCTAGTGGTTTACCTAGTGCCTTCCTGGTGCGGGTTGGGGGACACGAGGAGTTCTACGACTCGCAGCTGCTTGGATGGCCGGAGATGGATCCCATTCCTATTGAGATGGAGCCAGACATTCATAACCCTTTTAAGGGTGATGGCCCTTCGACTTCTGCCCCTAGCGTCCAGGCAGGATTACTTGAGACTATCCAGATGCTAATACATTAGCTTGAATTTCTCCCTTGTTGTTTTTTTTCATCGTAGTGCTGATTTTGCCTTATTATCTTTATAAGATCACCTAGGTAGGAAGAGTCCTATGACTACTTCGGCTTACGTGGGTAGCTGTTCGGCGTCATCTATCTTGCCTCAGGGTTCGACAATGGTAGAGGTACATCGGTGGTTTCAGTATTAGCTGCCCTTCTATCTAATGTACTGTCCTGACCTGAGCACCTATACGCCAGTGATTCCGCCTCATCTAGATCCCGAGCATCCAGTGGCCTTCCATCTGGTCGATACCACTCATGTGATCTTCTTTTTCCTTTTCCTTAGATTCTTGGAATGTGATGGTTCTGAATTGTCCCCGATCTTTCGTTCTTGCAGGTGCCCATCACTGATAGCATCTCCAATTGGGGACACATTCAAGGGCAGCAGCGGTTCATGATGAACCAAAACTCCGATATGGCGGTATGTTCATTTTTTTATTATTTTAATGATGATGCATGGTATGTCATGAAGTGTAGAAGAATGATTTGTGTTAAAATGTTGCAGCTGGAGATCCGATAGCCCCTAGGCCTTTCAGGGATGCTCTAGGTGGATGAACCACAGCAGCAGCTGTAGTAGGGATAGGGTGATACCCCTAAATTCTTTTCACAGGGTGGTTACCCTTCTTTCGATCCTAGCCACCTGCGCTCTAGCGGGCAGTAGATAGGCTTTCTTTTTTATGTTTGCTTTTTTCTTTGGGCCTTTTGCAGTGCCTTTTCTTGTATGAACACATTTTTGTATACGAATAAGAAATTTTGCTTTATTCCTTTGCTTTGTGCTTTCTTTTGTCATTAATTGAGTTTATTGGGGTAATCTGCCAGATGTTGGCAGATTGCCCTATAAACTATATATAGCAAATTGCTACTCTTATAAAATTTTGCCATGGAGGGATATATCCGTTTCCATGCGGATTTGAATGTTTATCTGAAGAATTCTGATGATTGGGACCATCTTGGGGTTTACGGTCTAGCGCATATGAAGGAATACTATCGTATCTTTGTCAAGGATAACGTGATTCAAGCTGCTGTCAGGTTTTGGGACCCTATTGACAATGTATTCCATTTTGGAGGGCATGAGTTATGCCTTTTGTATGAGGAATTCTGTGGGCTTCTGAGATCTTCAGCTGACATGCCCCCAACCATTTTGATGTATCATCTTGAGTTCTCTGATCCGCTAATGAATCATTTCTAGCTACAATGATTCAACAGGCGTTGATTGATGAGGGCTTAAGGTTGGATGTGTCTTTTGATATATTTAGGGGCCTTCCTCCTAACGATGCGAGTTGGCTTCCGCTCATTTACTTGCTCTTGTTAGGGGGCTTCCTTTGTAAGTTCCTACTATGATTTGCAACTTTTCCTTCCTAACTCTCATTGATCAGATGTCAGAGGGGAAATCTCCGGTCGTAGTGAGATTGGATGAGACACTAATCTTTGTGCGTTCTTCCTAAAATGGGACTGAAGCTACTCTTGGGTTTTTGGTTCATCAGACGTGCCTTAATTTTTCCCTGGGCTGCCTTTTTCAGGTTTTTAATCCAGCAGGCTATCTTTTTCTTTTCTTTTTCTTTTTTTTTTCATTCTTTTGCGCTTTTGTGTTGCCTTTGTAGCTTTGGCTTTGTGACAAGCTCTCTATGTTGTATGCTCCCACAGGCATAGATTATCATCTGAGGGCCTACTAGGTGCGGGGCTCCATAGTTTGCATTGGTAAGTGTCCTTATAAAGATTTCACTATTGAGGAGTGGGTCAATTTTATGGGTAACCGAGCTACTAAGTATATTCATTGGGTTTGCCCTTAGTGGGGAATCACGCATGTGATCATTGACGTTGCCAGAGGTGGCATGGCCCTGATTGGTCTTTCTGAGATCATTACCTACTCTTCCAGTTGCTTGTGCAAGTAGTATGGTCATCCTCAGGGGTTTCCAATGTCCTTGTATACTTTTGATCGATTCTGAGCTTTCTTATACCCGGTTTTTTGGCATGACGTGAAGTGGATTAGTCGCACTCAGGTGGAGGTGAATTACTCCATCCCTTTTAATGTCCATCCATCCGAGTGTTATTGTATTTGGGTTGCGAGTACTCGCGGGCTTTCTACCCTTGGAGAGAGGCTCATTGAGACACAGAGACTCCATAGTTTCCTTGAGAGTCCTTGAGCTTGCCATTAGGTGTCTTTCATCCTCAATTTTTGCCTTTATTGTTTCCATTTCCTGTTCGTAATGTACTATTATGTGTAATAAAGATGAAATGATGTCATTTGAATAAGTGTTTTATTAAACAATTCACAGTTTTCATTTAATTCGCTCAGTTAGTAATTTTAACATGAACATAGTACTACTAAAGACATTATTTAAATTGGAAGGGAAAATGGTATTTATCCTTAAGAAATACCCATCGTTGCCTAAGGTTCCGAATGGATTTTACCTAAGGCTTCGCTCTTTTATTTTGGGGTCTTTATTTTTGCCCAAGAGCCCTCACTAGCTCTTGACAAACCTTTACATTTTATCATTTTTTCTTTTACACGAGATAGCGCTTCAGCTTGATGCGATTTAATAGATTCACGAACTCGTTGCCATCTAGGTCTGAGATTTTTACTGCCCCTTTATAGAGATCCTTTCTTACCATATACGGACCTTCCCAGTTTGGCTGAAACTTCCCTTGAGTATCTATGTCCATTTTACGAGATTGGTTTAAGACCAAATCACCCATTCTCAGGGGGTTGGTCCTACCTCTTGACTTTACGGTTATAAGCCCTGGCCATGTGCTGTTGGTACAACTATAGATTCTCCAACATGGCTAGTCGTCTTTCATCGATTAGAGTTAGTTCCTCATGTCTTTCTTTTTCCCATTCGTCTTCAGGAAGTCTGGCTTTGAGAGCTATACGCAAAGATTTGATTTTCATTTCGATGGGCAATATCGCCTCCATACCATAGATGAGAGAAAAAGGAGTTTGACCTGTAGGGTTTTGACGCTAGTCCAATATCCCCATAAGGCGTAGGGCAGATGATTAGCCCAATCTCGGTAGTTGGAAATAATCTTGGAGAGGATTTTCTTAATTGCCATATTAGCCACTTCTATAGCTCCGTTGGCTTAAGGGAGATAGGGTGAAGAGCGATGGTGCTCGATCCTGTGCTTCTCAATAAGGTTGGCTGTTTCTCCTTGGAACTGTACACCATTATCAATTACTATATAGAAAGGAATGTCGTATCTAGCGAAGATGTGTCGCTGAATGAACCGGGCCATCTTCTTAGCCGTGATGCTTGTGTATGATTCTACTTCGACCTATTTGGAAAAGTAATCGATGGGCACTATAATGAAGCGATAGCCATTAGTCAAAGACGGTCTTATTTCACCGATGATGTGGATGCCCTAAGCTGAAAATGGCCAAGCGTTGTCAAGCTTTCCAAGGTTGTTGGAGGTAAGTGGCTCACATCCTCGTATATCTAATAACATGTTCGCTTCTTGAATACAATTAGCTAGCATGGTTAACCAAAAGTATCCCATTCTTTGGATCTTCTTTATCATCATGACACTATTCATGTGTGGACTATAGTATCCTGAATGTACCTCTTTCATTACCCTTTTAGCCTCCTACTGGGCCAGACACTTTAACAATAGGCCATCAGAGGACCTCTTGAATAGATCTCCTTTAATAAAGCAGAATTGCACAACAAGCTTCCTCAGCGTATTTCTCTCAGAATCCGTAGCCTCATCCAGAAATTCACCATTTTTAAAAAGATTAGCAATGTCAGAGTACCAGGGTTCTTCCTTACTTATGGTGTTATTTATTGTGTGGACATAATATGGAGATGGGGTTGTCTCCATAATAAGAGGCTTGGTTGGCTGCTTTTGGGGCCCTTCCCATATGGAGGCCAAAGTGGCCAATACATCTGCCATTTGATTTTCCTTGCTTGGCATGTGGCGAAATTTGCATTTACTGAACATTGTGGCTTTCCTCCATATAGCCTCTGAGTAAGGTCTGAGGGATTCCTCCTTTAATTCCCATTCACCTGTGACGTTCTTGATGACCAAAGCTGAATCACCAACGATTTTTACCTTGTCTGCTCTGAGAGTGAGTAGGGCAGACAACCTAAATAAACAGGCTTCGTACTCTACCTCATTATTTGTAGTGAAAAATTCTAGTCACTCCTCGCTTATTAACTGCGCCAATGAAGAACATGGTCCATTTTCTAGGATTCTCCGTAGTGGTTACGAAACATTCTCCAAGAAATTCTAGGTTTTCCTGTTCTCCTTCCTCAAGTGGCTGATTCGTTGGGAATTTAGCCACTCTCCTACCCTTGATGGTCTTCTTAGTGACGTACTCGATATCGAATTTTGATAGTAATAAGAGCCACCTGGCCAATTTTCCAGTTAGTAAGGGAGCCTGGCACAAATACTTCATTGGATCCACTTTTGCGACTGCTTGAATTTTGTATGATTGGAAGTAGTGTCTGAGCTTCTTGGTGAGCCAGACCATAGCGGAACAAGTTTTCTCCACGATGGTGTATCGAGTCTCGTACTTTAGCAATTTCTTGTTGAGGTAATAAACTATATGCTCTCTCTTATCTTTGATTCCTGAACCAGTATAGCCACCACAAATGTCTCTTCTATTGCTAAGTAGAGAATGAGTGGCTTTTCGAGAATTGGTGGCTTCAACACTAAAGGGTTCACTAGGTAAGCTTTAATTTTGTCAAAGGCTTCCTGACATTTGTCGTTCCAACCTGTTGGTTGCTGCTTCCTCAAGAGCTTGAAGATAGGCTCGCATATGGTGGTCAACCGTGCTATAAAGCGATTGACGTACTCTATGGACCCCAAGAAACTTCTCTCTTCTTTCTCAGTTTTGGTACATGCATTTCCCCAATGGCGTTAGCTTTATTGGGATCCATCTCTATGCCTCTCTTGCTAACCACATGCCCTAGTAACTTCCCAGATGTGATGCCGAATATACATTTCTTTTAGTTGAGACGAAGGTTGTATTTCTCTATCCTTGTGAGGAATTGCTCTAATACTACCGGGTGCTCTTCTGGCGTGGCAGACTTTTCAAGTATGTCATCTACATAGACCTCGACTTCTTTGTGGATTAGCTCATGTATCTATGTTGTGACTGCTCGTTGGTAAGTTGCCCCTGCATTTTTTAGTCCGAAAGGCATCACCCTGAAATAGTAGGTTCCCCATTCTGAGATGAATGCAGTTTTGAACTTATCTATTATGTTCATGAGGATCTGATGATGTCCTGAGAATCCATCCATAAAGGAATACATGGCTGCTATTGATACACTGTCTACCAGAACATCGATGTGTGGTAGCGGGAAATCGTCTTTAGGGGTGGCCTTATTCAAGTCTCTAAAGTCGACACAAACTCGAACGTCACCGTTCTTCTTGGGTACGGGAACTGCATTGGATAGCTAAGTGGGGTACTCGACGACCTCGATGAAATTAGCCTTGATCTATTTTGCCAATTTTGCTTTGACCTTTTCAGCCCATTTCAGACGCATCCTTCTCATCTTTTGCTTCACTGGCCAAATTTTTAGGTCTGTGGGGATCTTGTATTCGGCGATGTGCCGATCAAGTCCTGGCATGTCTTCATTGGACCAAGCAAAAGTTAAAACGTGATTTTCAATACTTTTATCAATTCTCTCTCTTGTTCGATGGGCAACTGATTGGAAATGTATACCATTTTTGGGTCATCTTCCTCATTTAAGTTAATTTCTTTTATAATATCGTTATTGATGTTAAAGATGCTAGATGAATGCTAGAATGGATGCATAGAATCATAATCAGAAACACTATCCAAATAAGCAAAGTTCTTCATCTTATTATCATCATAAAGTACATTATTCATTTCAAACAAACTGGAAACGGAAATGAAAGACTCATCTTGATCGGTAGGGTCTGGCTCCGCAGCGGATGATTCTCCTATAGCAGGTGGCTTCAATAGGATATCCTCATCATCTTCCTCTTATACCTTTGCCTTGCCTTTCATGGTTGTGGCCATGTCTATGATGGTTTGGCTCAAGTCACCTCCCTGGCTTTTTGCATCCTCCACCATCTTAAGTTGTGTATGAAGGTGTTTGGCTAGGGTGTCGAGGATCTCCTCCTCGTTACTCAGCTTTTTGACCTTCTTCGGGTGTACCTGTTCATCAAACTTGAATTGATCTGGGATTGCCCCTGCATTTGGCTAATAACTCGCTCCTTTTATGGAACTTCCACCATGCTTGCCGTAGCTGACTACGTCTGAGAAAATCTTGAATCCTGAAACTGTCTTTCCTTGGTGAGTAATAAGCTCGGGTGCCTCATTGTTGGGCCGTTGTGACTTTCTTTGAAATACCGTCTTATGGGCAGTTCTTCTAGGGCTTCTATAACTGAGTCCTATAGGCTTCCAATCTCCTGCCCCTATATTAAAGGTCGGCATTCCCTGTTCATAGGCACCTAGTCCCTTACTAGGAGTGTGGTGTTTTTGCATGTATCCATAAATCCATGGGCCCCAATGCACCTTTGATTGCTTGTTTGATTCTTGCCCAATTGTGGCTATGGTAAATCCTTTCATATGGCCTTCTTCCATTTTTAGTGCTGCCACCACTGATGCCTCTAGAGTAACGATCTTTTCGCAGAATGGGATCTTGATCTTCTGGTAAAGAGTGGATAGAACTCCCCCTATAGCATGGAACCATGGTCGTCCGAGTAGCATAGAGAAGGTTACCGGGATATCTATAACCATGTAAAGTACTATAGATGAGATTTCACCGATGGTAACTTCAGCTTTGAACATGCCAATGACGGTCCTCTTGGAGTTGTCATAGGCCTTGATGACGGTTGTGGATCTCTTTAAGTCCCTCTCGGTTAGTCCTAGGATTGGCAGAATATCCTTAGGATAGACATTTAGTTATTAACCATCATTGACCATTACACATGGCATAATGAACCCGAAGACACTAGCCTTCAATTAGAGGGCCTTATAATGGCAAATGCCTTCATCGGGTAGATCCAAGCTCAAGAAGATGATGTCGGGGATAACAGTGCTAGTCTCGCTATTAAGTAGTGCATAGACCTGTTCTGGTGATGCTAGGGGAGATGTTTTGATTTCTATCAACTTTTTAACGATAGCAAGCCTATGATCTTGAGAACCAAGGAGTAGGTGCCAGATAATAATCTTGGTTGTAGTGGATTTCAATTGATCCACAATCGGGTTTTCTATCTGTTTAGAGGGCTTAACAAAAGTAGGAGGTGCTAGAGGCTCCGCTCTTGGTGCTGTTGGGACTACTGACCCAGTGACTTTCCCTCCTCTGGTGATAGGGATAACAACCTGGGTTGGAGAATTTGTTGATTCGAAGACCTCAAACTCATCAAAGTCTTCATCAAGCGGTATCTCTCCTAAGTCAATCAGTTTGTTTGCAAAAGATGGGGTTTTAGCGATGAAGCGCCATTGCATGAAAGGAACCTTTTTAGGCTGCTTTTCTGGAACGATAAGGTTCTCTTGTAGAATTTGGCATAGGACATGATTAGATTCCTGTCTGATCATATGGATGGACGAGGAGGCTCCTTTGGTTGGTTACCCTTCATCAAGCATATCTAGAGCATCATCATAGGCGATTTGCTTGTCATTATATTTATTCGTGTACCGTAGGTATTCCGTGGCTGATTCCATTGAAGTTGGATAGATATCGTTGGTTGCTTCCTACTCCCAGTATCATAAGGGATTCTTGTGTCTGTCTAACTTAGGGGTTGAGTTTTCTGGCAGGTCTACCCATGTGAAGTAGTTGTTGAATTACTTAGCCAAAATATTCCAGAATGATTTCTGGTAAAATGTAAGCCCTTCATACCAATCGATTGCCTTCTCTCGGAGAGTCCAGTGGAACCTTTCAAGCCAATGGGCATAGGGAATGTACCTGTCATTCATCATTTGCACAAATTCACAGATATGAGGGTGTGGCCTTATATTTTTGTTGTAAAATATGGGATAAAAATCCTTAAAGTCAGGACTCCAGATCTGACAGCTGGCTTGACCTAACTCATTTTCAAAGTGGATCCTCTCCATGATGTACTCCCAAGAGGGTTCTTGCCCCTTGTCTCGAATCATATTAATGATATGTTCACTACCTGAGTCGAAGTCTGTAAAGTCTTCAGAATCATCACTTACTGCAGACCATAAGCCGCCCGAGGAGTCATGTTCTAAATATGAGGCGTAGCTCTTAGCACCATCGTAAGCGACCATCATGCCATTGGGGAAGGGAGCCTTGTATTCGAAGTCTCTTGGTAAGTGATTTAGCTCATCTCCTAAAAAGACCTCTGATTCGTACCCCAAGTTATCTACGTCACTTTCATCTTGGTGATCCAATTCGCTAGAGTCCACAAATTCCTCTACTTCTTCATTTGAATCCTAGAAAGGCTGTGGCTCAAAGACCCAATTGAGCGCGTGTTGGGCTAGGATATCATCATTAAAATCATCCTCTAGATCCTCTTTAGGGTCTTCTTCTGGATATTCCTCGGGATCTTTCTCAGGATCCTCCTCGGGATCTTCCTCAGGATCTTCCTCGATATTTATTTCAGCCTCGACTCAATACGAAGGCTACACAAAATTCGGACACCATGGCTCGTATACTGGCGAATGTTTCCTCCACACAAGTATCATATGTCGTAATGTCAGCACAGATTCCTTCAAACCCTCATCTAGATTCAGGCCGAGATACCTTTGCTAGTCTTCGTGGTTGTTCCACGCCTACTCAGGATTATATAGTTCCTAGGTTTTTGGATGTGCCGCTCTGAAGGAGCTCCCAAATTCGAAAAAACTTATTTCGACATAGTTTGGACTCATGTAATATGGGGGAGTGTACATAGGAGGCTGTGGTGGAGGGATATCCTGCCAGCCAATATTAAGTCGATCTACTTGTGGTGCCAACCACCAGTAGAGTGCATCCGGGTACGGTTGTGATGCCCTAAAGTAGTGGAGGAAAGATCTCTCCATAAAGTACCAATTCCAACTTCCTTCGAGTGGCATCGCGTCGTACCACTCTATGGCCAGGCTTTCTAAGAATCTATTTAAATGAGGTGCAAAGCCCATTATAGCTATTCCTTGTTCATGCATAAACTAAAGGAATTCCTCTACATGTTCATTCGGGTTAGAGTCTCCTCGATATATGAGGTATGGTGGCACTTGGTATTGATCCAGCCCTTCTCTCCTTATTCTCAAGACATACTGGTCAACCATAAAGATGATATCCATGTTATCAAAGATCATATTGTCCCCCCATCCTAGGTCATGTCAGAAGTTATCTGTTACATCAATATCGTATTCATCGGCTTCCACATAGATACTGATGGTGCTCACCATAGCTTGAAAGTTTAGCAGAGGATTAGTCTGAGTGCTTGGTTTCTTCTCAAGATCTTTCATTCTCCTGTTAGCTATCATATATTTTAGATCTTTTAGTAGCCAGGCACATTCATTGGTATGATGCCCCTTGGTCACGGGATAAGCACAAAAGTTATCTCTGTTTGCCACAGCAGGCGGAGCGAATGGTTTGATGCTCTGGAGTTGGTCAGACTTTCTTAGTTTGGTGAATATCTATGACAATGATTACACCCATAGGGGGATAGATTGGAGAGTCTGCACCTGAGTGGCCGCTACAATTTTAGTTGAAGCCTTTGGGGGCTCAGAATTGCCTTGCTTGGTGGATCCGCCCTTTTCCAAGTATCGAGGTTTAGTATAAGTTTGTTATTCTTGCTTTTTTGCTGGATCTTCTTCCTCATACTTTTCAAGCCTCTTGGCATAGTCTACCACATCATTGAAGGTGTTGAATCTTTTCATTTTCATTTTGTCTCGGTATTTCGGGCTAGAGCCTTTAACAAGCTTCACTATCAGGGCGTCTTGGTCGGGTGCCCCAATTACAAGTGCACTGACAGCCATCCATCTCAGGTAAAACTCTTCGAAGGACTCATTCAGCTGCTACTTGATCCTTTCAAGGTCTTGCAAAGTAGTCTTGACCTTCAGATTGAAGGCATAATTCTCTAGAAGTGCTAAGCATAGCTTTCTCCAATCAGATTTCACGTTCGTCGGCATCCTTATGTACCATTTAGAGGCAGGTGCTCATAGAGTAGCTTGGAAAAGATTAACTAAATGAACCTTGGGGATGTTCGTGCTAGTCATAATCCGAAGATAACCCTCCATATGTGCAAGAGGGGGTCCAGTACCAGCATATGGGGCTATGTAAGGCATCAAAAAGTTAGCCGGAAGTGCTTCTGACTCCTTTGGCAAGAACGGGCCAATATCTACATACTGTTCAATGAAGGGAGAAACAAATTTGTCTTTAGCCGGGGATAGCTTCTCCATATCTGCCATTTTCACCTTGAGTGTCGCTATTTTTGCCTCCTGCTCCTGGGTTTTCTGAGAATTGGCAGTGCTCAGCCTTTCCCAAACATCACGAGATTCAGAAGCATCAAGAATCCTTCTAAGGGACTGTCTAACTATTTCATCATCTGCCATTGCGGTTTCAGGTTCTGGATAGGAGAAAAATTCAGCCAGAGATTTGATTGGTGGTGAAGGTGTGACTTTTGGGCTTCTCGTAATAAGTCTTAACCTCCTTTTCTCTCACTTCCAACCTGAAAATGCAAGAGATCAAGTGTTAGTAGGTGTAGCGGGTGTGGCTTTAAGTCCTTACCTCGGCCCTTCGGGATGCATGAATGGATGCATGAATGATTGAGCAAATGAATGTGTAGATATGTACAAATAATAAGGGAGTTGGACATATGCCAATTTTGGAGGATCAATCGGCAAGGACAATTTGTGATATTCATAGAACATCACAAATGCGTGGTCCGAAGACCAAGGGTTTGAGTCAGATTAGACTCGTTAGCCCAGGGGTGAATTGACTCACTGGTCAAAGGTGAGTTGACTCATTGGTTCAAGGGTGAGCTGACTTTAGGTTCACTCGAAAAGTTTGACACATTGGTCCAAGGGTGAGCTGAGTCTAGGGTCACTCAAAAGGTCTGACTAATTGGTCTAAGGGTGAGCTGACTCTAGGGTCACTCGAAGGGTTTTGACTCATTAATCCATGGGTGAGCTGACTCTAGGGTCACTCAAAGGTTTTTGACTCATTGGTCCAAGGGTGAGTTGACTCTAGGGTCACTCAAAGTGTTTTGACTCATTAGTCCAAGGGCGAGCTGAGTCTACGGTCACTTAAAGGGTTTTAACTCATTGGTCTAAGGGTGAGCTGACTCTAGGGTCACTCAAAGGGTTTTGACTCATTGGTCTAACGGTGAGCTGACTTTAGGGTCACTCAAAGGGTTTTGACTCATTGGTCCAAGGATGAGCTAACTCTAGGGTCACTCAAAGGGTTTTGACTTATTGGTCCAAGGGAGAGCTAACTCTAGGGTCACTCAAAGGGTTTTGACTCATTGGTCCAAGGGTGGTCTGACTTTAGGGACACTCAAAGGGTTTTGACTTTCTGGTCCAAGGGTGAGCTGACTCTAGGGTCACTCAAAGGGTTTTGACTCATTGGTCTAAGGGTTAGCTGACTCTAGGGTCACTCAAAGGGTTTGACTCACTGGTCCAAGGATGAGCTGACCCTAGGGTCACTCAAAGGGTTTATGTCTCATGGGTAAAGCCTAGGTGGACTACTAGTCTCGGTTATTTTGGTTCACGGGTTGAGCTTAGGTGGACTTAGTGGTCTCAGTTATTTCGGCTCACAGGTTGAGCCTAGGTGGACTCACTAGTCTTAGTTAATTCGGCTCATGGGTTAGGCCTAGGTAGACTCACTGGTCACGGGAGATAAACTGAGATGCCACATACAAATGTTATGGCTGCATAAAGATGTGGTTAGTTTACACACAATCATGATGTTTATCATGTTCGTTTTCAGTTTATTTATATTTAATAAACCTTCACATGTAGCAAATAGTTAGATCGTGCCTACCACCCTTTTAACTCTATTGGGTTACTCCGCTTTAAAGCCAATAGGGGACTTAGCGAGGTCTGCTCGTGTGCACTCAAGGTTTTGGGGTAAACCAATTGGGGTACCCTGCATCTTTGTATACCGAGTCCCAGTGGCCCTAAGCGAACCAAAGGAAACTTTTCCACATATAATATACATAGGTAGTATTGCCCTTAAGCGAGCAAGGTCCTCCTACGTTACTCAAGGGGTGTGATTGGATCCATACCCCTCAACCCCTGAGCGAACTTGGAGATACTTCACCAAAAGACACCTAAATTGGTTTAGGGGTGAAGAATGCAGATGCTATGCAACCCTAGAAATTGTGTAATATTGAAATTACCACATATTCCGTAATTCTAAAATTTAATTTGAACAATATTTTAATTATCATGTTAAAAGAGAATTTTTTTATAAAAATTGGGTTTTTATAAAAACAATCATCTCCAGTGGAGTCGCAATTATAGGCGGGCGGACGTTTTTTCGGGCCTAGTTGTGCAAGTGGGGTGCGGTGTGAGGGGAGCGTTTTGGTTTGGTGCAGTTTGAGTAAACCGCGGCTTTTGGTCTGATTTGAGAAAATCGTGTTTGCTTAAATGCGGTGGCTTTGTGGGCCAAAATGTGATTATATTGAGAAATATATTTGCACATTTTTTTTATTGAGAAAGGATATTTTTAAAATAAAGCATTTTTTTACTTTATTTAAAAATAAAATAGAGTCGGCACCCAGTTTAGCTCCACCGGGAATTGTGGTATACTGAGCCAAAATGGGACTTTTATATCGAAGAGAACGAGATTCTGAGTTCGGACATGATAGTTACTCATATTGTTCAAATTGTTTGGATTAATTTTGAAATTTTGGAATTTGTGGAAATTTCTACATAATAACGGTTTTATTTAAGAAATAAAACAGGCATTATAACGGCATAATAAATTGATATTTTCTACCAAAATTTCGGCAGAGTAACGGCAATGTTTGTGTCTTGGCTCGAAAACTCGGATAGAGGTTCCTTACATTCTGGATGTTTCATTCGTACTTGCAAGCTTATTTACACATATCATAGTTTAAGTGGCTTCAGTGACTCACTTAACTAGAGAAATAAAAATGCAATGTACAATAATAGAATAATGGAAATAAATTTTGATGAATTTGAAAGTTGGGCTTAGAGCCAATTACCTTCAGTTTACCTTTTAGTCTGTCTAGGATGACTTGAGAGCCGGTACAGGATTGAAGTTGTCAAAGGTTGTGATTTTAGTGGAAAACAGGTTTAACCCAAGTTATGACTATAATCTTAGATTATTTCTAAAGGAAATATAAAGTTAAAGTCGTTTTTACACTGAAGATCACTGTGGGATCTTGATCTAAAAAGACCAAAAACTGAGTTTATGCCAAGTGTTCCGGAAGTGTTTTGGCAGAGTTTCAGGGCTTTTGGGACTCCCGGAACTGAAAAGGATATAAAGGTAATTTTAGGATTTGACAAAATTTGCATCTTCTCCAAAATAAGGGGGGTGACCCTGTATTTATAGTAGGGAGGTAATTAGCAGGTGGGCTAGTTACCTATCTGACAAAATTTTACATCAGATCCAGTAAAATCTTGCCAGATCTTGGTAAGATTGGATTTTTCACTATAGATAGTTAATTACCCGGTGGGAGGATTACCTATATTTTACCAAATTTTGACTTTTTGATTTTCAGTAGAAAATGCTAAATCGATGCTTCCCTGGAATGTAGATTTTTTAATTTTGGATTTTGGATCGCAATTCGGTCCTTTGTGGTTCTTTTATTTGATCACTGAACGAAATAGGCATTATTCCTCATTTAGCTGGAACAGACCTATACTAACAGTGTTTTTTTCCAACAAAGTTGCACAGTTATTATTGGAACCGGTATTAGCTTGATCTGGAGAGCGATTTGCTTTTGCAATGTTGGAATTGATTTGATTGAGCACCGAAGTGATCTTGGATAATGAAGCTTTTGCAATTTGTTCTGCTGAGGGATACCCTTGAACTCTTCTTTCAATATTTTGCACTAATCCCTTGATTTCTCCTAACTTAGACTTCAAATTCGGAGCTAATGATTTTTCATTAGTGATGCTCTCCACGGATTTAAGTTGAGTGTAGATGCTTTGGAGGCTTTTCCTAACTTGGCTTTCCTCATGCCTTTCCACAACAAGTTCTTGAATCATTTTTAGAGCAGTTGTCAGTTTGTCAGCTCTTATAGGATTGTGCTTTGGAGTTAGCCGTTTAGGTGTTTCTTCAGAGGAGGTTGTTTCTTTTGACCCAGAATTGCTTCCGAAACTCTCAGAGCTAGATGATTCCTTAGCCATTTCCTGACCTGACTACTGTCTTCTTCAGCAGATTCATCTTTCTCTTCCTCTTGTTCTTCCAACCTTTCATTCGGACTAGCCTCGCTCTTAGAGTCCACTTTAGAAGTGTGCTCTTTGGATCCCAGACTAGTTCCCTCCTCTGGAACATTGTGTTCCGGGATGGACTAGTTGTCCTTAGACATAGTTTGAGTATCTGCACATAAGTTGACCTCTATTTCAACGGCATCACCAGCCGGATTTTCATCAATAATTGAGATATTCGAGAGAATGATTACCTAATTTATCTGTTGAGTATCTTCTTGTTCTACTTCATTCTGCTCCATAAACCCAATATTTGGAAGACTAGAACTGTCCAGTCTCCCCTCCGATTGCCTGGATAGGACTTGCAACTACTATCATTTCATTTCCAGGATTGGTGGAATTGTCCTTAACATCCCCTTCTGTTGCCTTTTTAGGACTTTCTATCTCCACCACTTTTGGTTCTACATTTAGTAAGTAATCCGGAAGAGGGCCTGATCTTTCTTTGAAGTTAAATAATTCCTCATCCGGATACTTGGCTTCTTTGAGAAGCACCAAATCTTTTAGAGCTAAGAGGATAGGTGGGCTATTTGCCTATTTTTGGCTGCTGCTCCAAATGAGCCTCTGGGCCCTTCCTTGGTCAACTTATTTGTTTTGAGATTATCCTCGACCATATACAGCATCTCCTCATACTGAGGATCTTCCAAAAAAATATTATCTAGAAGTACTAGCTTTTCAATGAAGACTACCAGTTCCTTTCCCTTACTTAAGTCTTCTGGTGTGGCTGCTTTGGGAGTTGGTTCATGGATAGTAATTCCAGCAGTGGGCTTTTTAATGGGAATCTTCTCTCTCTACCTTTAAAGCCTTACGAAAGGTTAACCCCCTCTTCCGGAGTTGCCTCTCCTTGGGTACAGTCTCCTCTTCCTCTGTTTCCTCTACATCATCATTCTCTTACGGGTCATAAACATGCTTTTTCTTTTATCAGCTGCTTATATAAGCCTTTGTTTTAGCTTCTTAGGCTTTTTTGGGGTTGTCTTCATTAGTTATGTAAGAGGAATTCTACCTTTATCATCATCTTCCTCAACAACCGGCTTCAGATTTATCTTTCTTTGACCCTTGGTCTTAGTGGTTCTGGCTCTCTTGGCCTCCGGAGCAATATTAGCTCCTACCTTCCTGAACCTAGTCTTTTCCTTCTTTTCTTCCCTTATCCTGATAGCCTTTTCTTCATCCCAGGTCTCTCCAACGCAAAGTTTCTTAAAATTCTTTTCAAGGATCTCCTTTCCTTGAATGGATTATGCTCTGGATAAGTTTACTCGATTTGCAAGAAGAATTCTGGCGATGAGAGAGCCATGGGAGTTTTTGTGTTGCCTTAGGAAGTGGATGATCAAGACATGCATATTAACAACCCTGCTTTCAACCCAGTGCTACATAATACAGTGTTGAAAGGAGGAAGCGGTAGTTATGGATCCTTTCTAGATTAGCACTAGTTTGGCCAAGACATGTTGAAGGATTCTTGGTGTTTGCGGCCAGTAAGTGGAGAATTTGTCTCCAAAGTAGCAAGCAGGAAGCCAATTCTTTGGATAGTACATTACCTGGAGTTCTTCCCCATCATTCCTTAGTTGAACTCCATCATTCTTCATATTGAGATGCTTGAAAAAGAAATCTGGTGTGACAGTGATCACTTTCCCTTGTACTTTGGTTCTTAGAGCATCATAGTAGGAGTGAACTCGCAAATTATCATAGAACTCTCTAACAAATTCGGATAGGTGGGACAATAGATCTTGTGGAAATCTTCAAGGCATGGTCCTTGATTAGTTGTGAATAAGGCTCTGTATTGAACATAAAATTATCCCCTAGATAGCCTGTTAGTATAACGAAGTCTGGGTGTTCAATTTGAGAGGGGTGAAATCTGCATCTTTAAGGTCAGAGTCATTAAAGATATATCTGAGAGGAGGTGGAGTTATTTGATTTGAAGCCATTTGAGAATTTGAAGTGAGTTTGAGAGTCCTTAGGGTTCTGAGAATTGACTTTAGCAGAGTAACAGTAAGCGTATTACTTACGTGAAGAAGGAGAAGGTTTTTGGGGGATTTTATAAAATTCCCAAAGTGGGGGCATAATAGTAATCCAGACACTGTTAGTTTTGACTGGATTGATTATGTGGTAGGTAAATTTGATGAGAGAGGTAAATGTCATTTAACTGGAGAAATTGGAACAGTTTATTTTCCAAAATAACTACTATTTTTGCCGCGCGTATAATGCCCAATAAACGTTTGAAATTCAAAACATGTACAGTTACTTTTTCTGTGCTTTTAATGCCATTTGTCTTCTATGTCTGCTGAGCTGGTAGTCTTTTCTCCGGATCCTCAGTCAACTTTACTTCTACTTTTCTTCTTGACTCTTTAACTTATAAAAGTCCAAACTAACCCTTGATTGTCTTCCGAATTTTTCCTTGGATTGGATTAGACAATACAATTGGCTCCTTTAGCTTGTTGAATTGATCTTTACTTAATGGCTTAGTAAAGATGTCTGCTCTTTGCTCATGGGTTGGAATGTACACCAATGCAACATCCTTCTTCATCACATGATCCTAGATAAAATGATGCCTAATGTTTACATGCTTTATCCTGCTATGGAGCACTAGATTCTTTGACACATCAATGGCACTTTTGTTGGCATACATTACATCAACACATCCGGATTGAACTCCATAATCCTCTAACTCTTGCTTGATCCATAGGAGTTGAGCTATATAACTTCCTGCTGCCATATATTCTGCTTCTGTGGTTTATAAGGCAACTAAAGTTTGCTTCTTGCTGTACCATAATACCAAGCAATCTCCTAGAAAGTGACAGCCTGCAGATGTACTCTTCCTTTCAAGAGTGTCTATGCCATAATCGCATCAGTGAAGCCTTGGAGTGTGAAATTCCCATTACTAGGATACCATAACCCAGCTTCAGTGGTTCCTAGGAGATATCTAAAGATTCTCTTTACTGATTTAAGATGTGAATCTTTAGGATTGGATTGATATCTTGCATAGTAGCAAACTACATAATGTGTGTCAGGTCTGCTAGCTATCAAGTATAATAGTGATCCAATAATTCCTCTATTAAGCTTAAGATCTACTTCTTCTCAATCACAGTCCTTTGATAGGAGTGTATTCGATCCCATGGGAGTGGACATTGGCTTGCTTTTGTCCATTTAAAACTTCTTCAAAATCTCCTTGGTGTACTTGGATTGATTGACCAAAATTCCATTCGGACTCTGCTTAATTTGCAGACTAAGGACATCTTAAATTCCTTCTGCATTTGAGTGATGTATTCCTTACACATGTTTTCATCTATTGCTCCAAAGATGATGTCATATACATAGATCTAGACTAGAATAAGGTCATCCTTCTTCTTCTTGATGAAAAGAGTTGTATCTGCCTTACCCTTGGTGTATCCCTTGGATATGAGAAATGTAGTGAGTCTCTCATACTAGGGTCTTGGTGCTTGTTTCAATCCATAAAGGGCCTTCTTTAGTTTGTATACATGATTCGGATGCTTTGAGTCTTCAAATTAAGGTGGTTGCTTGACATAGACTTCTTCCTGGATAACTCTATTTAGGAATGCACTTTTGACATCCATTTGGAATAGTGTGAATCCCATGAATGATATAAAAGCAAACAGAATCCGGATTGCCTCTAATCTTGCTACTGGAGCAAAGGTTTCTTCAAAGTCAAAGCCTTCCTGCTGATTGTAGCCTTGGGCAACTAATCTTTTCTTATTTCTCACCATAACTCCGGATTCATCTAGCTTGTTCCAGAATACCCATTTTGTACTAATGATGGACTTCCCCTTTGGTTGTGACACTATATCCCAAACATCATTTCTAGTGAATTGATCTAGTTTTTCTTGCATTGCCAACATCCAGCTTTCATCTCCTTCAGCATCTTGAAATTTCTTTGGCTCAATAAGAGAGACAAAAGTAGCATGGCTCATCATCCGGTTGAGTTGTCCTCTAGTTCTGACTGGATTTTGGACATCATCCAAAATGGCTTCTACTGGATGATTTCTGTAAGTCCGGATTTCTCTTTAAAGTTCTGCATGCTGGTCTGGAGCTTGTTCCTCAACTGCTTCAACTTCTTCTTGATTATCCATAAACTTTATCTCATGGTGATTGAGATAACCTTGTAGAACTTTTGAGTTAAGAGTAATTCCTTCATCTTCTTCCTTGTACTTCTTGATTTGGAAAGAATATGGAATTTGTACTTCTTTTTGTCTAGTGTTTTCTGCTTTCGGAGTTAAATCTTCCGGATTTGAACTTCTTCTTCTTGCATGGTTAGTCTCATCAAAATCTATATGTATAGACTCTACCACAGTTTGGGTTCGTTTGTTATAGACTTTGTAAGCTTTGTTATGTATTGAGTAAATAAGGAAAATTGCTTCATCAGACTTAGGATCAAATTTTCCTAATTGCTCTCTGTCATTCAGGATGTAGCATTTACAACCAAAGGCTTTGAAATACCCAATTTTGGGTTTCCTTCCCTTCCAGATTTCATATAGGGTCTTTTCTAAGGTCTTTCTAATGAGAGCTCTATTCAAGATATAGCATGCTGGCCCCATCCTAGAAATACTTAGGCAGACTATTCTCACTAAGTATTGTTCTAGCCATCTCAATAATAGTTCTATTTTTTCTTTCAACAACCTAATTTTGTTGAGGTGTATAAGGGGCAGAGAAGTTATGTTCAATGCCCTTGGATTCGCAGAATTTAGCAAAGTGCCTATTTTTGAATTCTCCTCCATTAACACTCCAAATACGTGCAATGCTTATGCTCTGTTCTACTTCTATCGGGATGAATATTTTTTAGAAGTGGTTAAAGGCCTCATCTTTGAGGGTAAGCAACCCAGGTATAGCGAGAATAGTCATCCATAATGACCATGGTGTATTCTCTTCTACCTAAACTCATTGGTTTGATTGGACCAAAGAGATCAATATGTAAGAGTTCAAGAACTCTCTTTGAGGGAATGTAGGAGATGGAAGGGAGGCTTTTTTTATGTTGTTTACCTAATTGACATGCAGTGCATATGTGATCCTTATCAAAAGCAACCTTAGGCAAACCCACAACCAATTCCTTTTTGGCTAATTTGGACAGGAGGTTCATGCTTACATACCCCAACCTCCGGTGCCATAGCCATGATTCTTCTTCTTTAAACACCAAGCATATATTCTTTTTCTCATTTTTAATGTTAATCGAATAAACAATATTAACTCTAGGTGAATAAAGAATGAGTTGATTTCACTTATATCAATGATTGAGTAGCCTTTGGAGTCAAAGGTGACTTTTCTCCCTTTGTCACAGAGTTGAGCAACACTTAGTAGGTTGAATTTCAGTCCATCAACTAGTATGACATCTTCAATCTTCAGTTCAGATCCAATAGTTCCATGTCCAATGATCTATCCCTTTTGATTTTCTCCAAAGCTTACCTTTCCACATTTCTTTAGGATTAAGGTGAGGAAGGCTTTCTCATAACTAGTCGTGTGCCTTGAGCATCCACTATTAATATACCATTTGTGTTAATCTACTGTGGATCTAAGGCATACCTCAGTACTAGCTGTCTCTGATTCAATTTGCACAGTATCTTGCTTAGATGGATTTCTTCCTAATTGTTCTACTTCTAGATCAGTTAGTGCCATGAATGCACAGTTAGCAGTCTCTTCTTCTTCTGTTGAAGATGAGCAACTGCTTTCCTCACTATTGCTCCAGGTGGCCACCATTGCCTTCTTCTTGTGTTTCTTATCTCTTTTAAACTTGGGGCATTTGGTTCTGAAATGGCCTTTTTCTCCACATTCAAAATAGGCAGCTTCTTTTTCCGGATCCTTCTTTTCTTCCGGAGCCTTTATTGGCCTATCGCTTCTAGAGGTGCCTTCCTTCGATCTTTCAGACTCATATCTTCTAGAGTTCCTCCTATCTTTCTTGTTCAAGAATCTATTGAAATATTTGGCTAGCATAGCCATATCCTCTTTGTTGTAATGAGATTCCTTAAGCTGTTTGTCTGATATGAAGGAGACTGATCTGGCGGAGTTTGCCTTAAGCGTAATGGCCTTCTTCCTTTCTTCAGGCTTTTTCTCTTGTTGGCTATATCTCTCCAAGGATAGCTCTTGAGTTAGGAGATTACAATTGAGCTCATCATAACTATAGAAGTTTAAGTTATGAGCATCCTTAATGGCAGTCTTTTTGTTATCCCACTCCTTGGTGAGACTCTAGAGCACCTTCTTGACCATCTCTACTTTAAGAATTTCCTTTTTGAGCCTCTTCATCTCATCTACTAGATAGGTGTATCTAGTGTTCATGCTACTGATTGACTCTTTAGGCTCCATCTTGAAGGCCTCAAGCTTTTACTGGAGTAGATCAATTTTGGCTTCTTTGACCTTGTTGGTTCCTTTGTAGGTCACTTCCAGTTTCTACCAAATCTCTTATACAATTCCACATTCGGATATCCTATTAAATTCAGCTGCACTTAAGAGCATAATGAAGCATGTTAATAGCATTTACATTTTCACGCAATTTCTTAAAATTATCATCATGCCATAAACTTAAGGGCTTGCGGGTAGTTATACCCTCTACTTCATGAGTAGGTTCGTATGGGCCATCTTTAATGGCCATCCATGCCATCATACTTTGTGCCTGAATAAGGTTCTTCATCCGGTTCTTCTAGAACGTGTAGGGTTCACCGGTGAAGAGTGGAGGATGGGTAATAGATATACCCTCTAAAAGGAGTTGTGAGTTTTGGAAACTCATTTTGATTCTTGGATCAAAATATGGACCTCTAGCTCAAGATTGTTAGATCCCTAATTGTGAGCACTTGCTTTAATACCACTTATTGGCCCCGATGAGGGTCTAAATAAGGTCAGAGGGGGGGTGAATGACCCTTTTTTGCGAAAATAAGAAGACTTTAAAAAGTCTTGTATTGGGTGCTTGATTATGTTCCGGATATTATGGATTCGGATGGTGTAAAAATGAAATGATATGCAATAATGTAAAGAGTTAAAAAATCAAACACAGTAGTTTATCCTGGTTCGGCCCTGCCTACTTGAGTCCCTAGAGTTTCCTTCCTCTGAGCTTTTCCACTAGTGGATTCCTTTCCAACTAGCAGGAATCAAGCCTTACAATTTATCTCCTAGTGGTAACCCCTTTCGGAAGTAGGATATACCACTAGAAGCACCAACTCCTTGCTGAGTCCTCTTGTCTTTAGCAGGATATACCACTTAGATTTCTACCCAAACCTAAGCTGAGTCCTACAGGGAGATCCCACTTAAAGCATCAACTCTAAGCTATATCCTAATCTCTACTCACCCAAGTATGAGATTTTTACACTTTGTTTTTCTCAAAGATTTTGGTTTTGGAGTTTCTCAAGTTTATAACTCACTTGGGAATCCTTACAAACAGATTTGGAAATGTTTGATTCTTGGAGGGATTAAGTCACTGATTGCAGTAGCGAATTCTTTTATGTATGCTTTCTCAAAATAACCTGCATCTTCTCAACTTGTGAAGCTTTCGTTTTATAGGCTTCTATCATAAATATAACCATTGTGAGTTGTTGTGATTGAAATAAATCTTCACCATTGATAAGGTAATATATGGTGCTTTCAGAGTCGTTGATCAATCCGATAGACTCAGATTTTGACCTATTTGAATCCTTGGGATTGGGGCTGAAAAGTTGTCAGTGATCATTTTCCTTGTATTTTAGTGATTCACCAACTTTTACGCCAATAGACCAGATTTGTGATCTTCACGCGCCTTTCCTATTGGTCTAGGTAGAAAAGGTTGTTACCTTTTCTCTTTTCTGTGTTAGTCCTTCTGTTCTTTTCTGAAAAGTGCTAGCTGTCATTTTTGTCTTGCATTCGGGAAAAGGATCTTTGACTTTCTGACCAAATAGGTGGAGGGAAAAGTGATTTTTGAAACTTTTTCCTTTGTCTTTTTAAACGTATCTTCCGGATGACTTTATTCTTGTTATATTCGGATGCTATACAACCAGTCTTCTTTCGGATGCTAATTTAGCGGTTCAAAGTTTGTTTCCTTTCCAACCTTTTATCGGATGCTTCCATTATGTGCTTGGGTACTTGTAGTCTTCAATGAGTGTCCATAAGATTGGTTTTGGATTAGATGCTTCCTTGTTTGGATTAAGGAGATTACAAGATTTGTTCCTTAATATTTTGTTACTACTTTTTACTTTCTTCAAACCTGATCCGGATTGATTTTGGTTTTTAATTCTTTCGAATCATTGTTTCCCAACAAACCATGATTAAACAATTTGATTAAGAGCAATATAACAGATAAAATCAGAAGCTAACACTTAGAGACAACAAAAGAACCCAGACAAGATATTTCTAACGTAATAAAACTAATAAGCAAGAAGAATATAACTCAAAAACATATATATAAAGGACAGGTTACAAATACAGCATATTACAGGTCAATTAACACACATATAAACCTAAGAGCATGCCAAATTCTATCCAGCACACCAATCTCCAGCAAACAGCATTAACAAAATATATGAATATTTATAACTATTTCTTAATGCTTTAAAAGAAATTGAGAAATACTTATAGTGGTGTAGTAAGACAATACTCCTTAATATTTTTTCCGTTTGGCTGTGATTACTATTCTTAGATCTCTTAATATATTCTTGGTGGTTTTTTTAGGCTGTTAATCTTTGTTCTCTATTTTGTTTTTAGCTCTCAGAGTTAGATCTTTTTAGATTGCTAGTTTAGAGATTTAGATTGTTTTGAGCCTGTTAATCGTAACTCCTTTTGTATCTCTTTTGCCATCAATAAGAATCTACCAAAGTCCTTTGCCCGGAGACGTACCTCGTTTATTGATCCTTCGGGTAAACGTACCAATAGGAGGGAACTCCGTTAAATTCTTGTGTTCTTTAGTTTTTCCTGTGATTTAGTTTTGAATGCGTGTTTAATTTTCTATAATCTTGAGATAAATCGCAACATTTGGTATCAGAGCGGTATTCTCTAGATTGTGGCTGCATGCGTTTGATTTCTTGTAGATCTATAAGTTTTGTGAGATTGCATGTGTTAAATCTCTTGAGATTTAGTGTTTGAAGTTTCTGATCTTGTGAAATCGTGAGTTAGTCTTGTTCCATAAAGATTTGTGTTGGATTTCTTTGATATGTTACTTTTCTATTATGCGATTCACAATTTTTAGATATAGTCTGGCATTTTTTTTGTTGATTCCGCTGCAATAGTAAGCCTCTGTTTCAATTCCTCTAATATGCTATGTATTTTGTGCGATTTATTGTGTTTAAGATTGTCCCGTGCTTGAATGCAATTAATTTGCTAAGTTTGTTTTTGGTGAATTTTTTCTTCTCATGTTTTAATTGGCTTGTCTCGGTTAATTTTTTTTCTTCATTTATAACAAGTCATTTTCTGTGTTCACATGCTCCTTTTGAATTTTCTTTTATTAATCAATTTCTTTTGTTTTCTTTGAGGAAATATCTACAAGGAGTTTGGCATTTTTTGAACATTTTGTTTTGGGCTCTCCAGTATTGTAAGTCCAATCTTCTTCCTTTCTTTATGGTATTTTTTTTATTTTTTTTAAGAACTGATTGTTTAGGAGTATCATCTTACTGCACCACTGTAAGTATTTCTCAATTTCTTTTAAAGCATTAAGAAATAGTTATAAATATTCATATATTTTGTTAATGTTGTTTGCTGAAGATTGGTGTGTTGGTTAGAATTTGGCATGCTCTTAGGTCTATATGTGTGTTAATTGACCTATGATATGCTATATTCGTAACATGTCTTTTATATAACTGTTTTTTAGTTATATTCTGCTTGCTTATTAGTTTTATTGCATTAGAAATATCCTGTTTGGGTTCTTTTGTTGTCTCTAAGTGTTAGCTTCTAATTTTATCTGTTATATTGTTCTTAATCAAATTGTTTAATCCTAGTTTATCTTGTTTGTTTTAAGATGTCTTCTGTTAGGATTAGTCTAGATAAATTTGATGGTAAGAATGATTTATCTTTGTGGAAAGATAAAATGAGGGCTGTTTTAGTTCAGAATAAATGTGTTAAGGCTCTTAAAGGTATTGCTAGTCTTTCTGATTCTATGTCTGATGATGAAAAGACTGATTTAATGGAATTGGCTTATTCTACATAATTTTAAACTTGTCTGATAATGTGCTTAGGAGAGTTAGGGATCAAAAGTCTGCTAATTTATTGTAGTCTAAATTGGACAGCTTGTATTTGACCACTAACACTGCTAAAATTACTTATCTTAAAGAATTTTTTTTTCAGTTTTAAAATGGATCCCCAAAAGAGTGTTGATGAAAATTATGATGTTTTACAGAAACTAACTAATGATTTAGAAGATGCTACTGTTTTAGTTAGTGATAAAGATAAATCCATAATTTTGTTAAACTCCATTCTTGAAAAATTTAAATCTTTAATGGAAGCTTTAAAATATGGTAGGGAGAACTTAGAAGTTGATGATATTATTTCTGCCTTAAAAATGAAAGAACTTGAAATTAAATCTGAGTCTAAAGGTAAAAATCAGATTAGTAAAGGTCTGTTTGTTAAGGAAAATAATAGTAATAAGCCAAATTCTAAGAAAAAGTCTGGTCATCGCCAGAATAAGAAGGTTGATAATAAGACTAGTGATAGCAATGATCCTAGGTTTACTAAAAATATAACTTGTTATCATTGTAAGAAAGTAGGTCATACTAGGAGGTTTTGCAAGGAAAGACATAATAAGAATAATTACCAAACTGAAAATGTAGAACAAGGTGGAGCTATGAATAACATTGCTGAATTTGATGACATTGAATTGCTTAGTGTGAGTCAGCCTTGTGATTTGAATTCATGGATTCTTGATTCTGGTTGCTGTTTTCACGTGTCACCTAGGAAATATTTGTTTCTAAGTCTTGAATTGCATGATAGAGGCAGTAAAGTTTACATGGGTAATGCCTCTTGTGATGTGTTAGATGTTGGCTGTATTAAGTTCATATGTGATAGTGGCTCTAAATTCATGTTGACCAATGTTATGTATGTTCCTAGTCTTTAAGCGAAATTTGATTTCTCTTAGTCATTTAGATAGTAAAGGTCTTATATTTTCTGCTCAAGGTGGAGTTTTGAATATTATTAGAAATAATAAATGTATTTTGGGTGGAAATTTGAATAAAGGCCTGTATGTTCTGAATGGTTTTGCTATTGGTTATGCCTCTGTTAATTCCTATATGTCTGTTGTTTGTTATTGTAAACCTGCTGATTTGGTAGAAAAAGTTAATCATGAAAGTTTTCAGATTGTTAAGTGTAATCCAGTTGCTTCTGATAGAACTACTGTTAATGTTTCCGAAGTTGCTTTCCATGATACAGTTTTTGTTAAGGTGGAGTGAAGTGATTTTAATCAGAAATCTGCAAGTTTTGGCTCTCTTGTTGCTGCTGATTTTCAATATAGTAATTTATTTTTTGAAGTTGGAAAACAACGTATGTATGCTAGTAGTTTATGCAATGCTAAGTCAGTTGAAAATAAGCCTAAAGGGATTATTATTTCTTATGATTGGTATTGCTATTATATTGGCCCCTATACTAAAGTACAGTTTGTTTTCTGATTTTAGGTGCCTAAACCTTAGTGAGGTGCAGTTTGGCTCTATGTCAAATTGTGCTACTAAGTTCTGATTCATTGTTGCCTAAAGTGTAGAAGGCTTGGTGAGGTGAAGTTTGGCCTTTGTCAAAGTTGTGCTCCCAAGTCTTGAATTATTTGATTATAAAGTGCAAAGGACTTTGAGGTAGTACTTATTGATGGGGTAGAAGAGCTGCAGCCAAAAGGTGGAGATTTGTTAGGCCTAAATTATTTGGCTTAGCAGTTATAAGCCCACAGCCTTGTCCATTGGCCCATTAAATTAACATAAAGCCTTGTTATGCCTTACCCTAACTATATAAACCCCTTTTGTTCTTTTCTGCCATACATTTTCTTATTCTCTCTACTCTGTGACTTTGTTCTTCCCTTATTCTTTGCAACTCCAAAAGGAAGAGTGCTCGGTATTATCCTTGAAGCGCTTTTGGCACGTGAGAAGGCACGAGTAAATGAGTTTGTTGAGAAGCGGTTACTGGAGGTGGAACGTTGTTGTTTTGTGGCTATAAAAGGATGAAGGGTTCACTGATTTGGGTATGCGAGATATTTTTTGCATGTTAAGAATCTGGAAATTTGAGGAATAAATCCCTACATGTGGTATCAGAGCGGTATTCTCTGGATCTGTGGCTATATGCATTTGATTTCTTGTAGGTCTGTAAGTTTTGTGAGATTTCATGCGTTAAATCTCTTGAGATTAAGTGTTTGAAGTTTCTGATCTTGTGAAATCGTGAGTTAATCTTGTTCCATAAAGATTTGTGTTGGATTTCTTTGATTTGTTACTTTTCTATTATGCGATTCACAGTTTTTAGATTTAGTCTAGTATTTTTTTTTGTTGATTCCACTACAATAGTAAGCCTCTGTTTCAATTCCTCTAACAGGTTGTGTATTTTGTGTGATTTATTCTGTTTAAGATTGTCCCGTGCTTGAATACGTGTTTAATTTAGTGTAATCTTGAGATAAATCGCTACAGAAGTACAGACTTGATAAAAAGAGCTGATTACAGGTTTTTCCTGCTTGAAATCGAAAATGTCAGAATAAGCATTGATGTTCTCAACAGCTATAAACTCAAATCCTATTCTAATCTGTATGAAAAAAGCTTTTATACCGAAATGCTTACCAGAGAAGAGAGTGTTGTACGGCAACTGATTCTCTCACCAAACAACAAAAGATAATGTTAATGGGTTAATGGCAAGAGTTGAGACGGCAGATCTAAACAGGTTAATGGGTTTGATAAAATACAAGGGAATGAAACCATGAGACCGAAAAAATAGAGGGCGAGCCCATCATTGTCTCTCTCTTCTTTTGCTCAACGGTGTGACCGCCTCTCTCTCTCTCTCTCTCCTTCATTGTACAAAAGTTTGCAGAATAAAATGTTTCTTGTAAGAATATTGTCTTATTTGAATTATTTTTGTTACAAAAATTTTGTGATGTTTAATAATTTTATGTTTCTGGGAAAAATTATTATGAAAACTGACCTAATATATATATTTTGATAAGTGGTCGGTCACTATGGTACAAATTGATATATATTGAGAGTCTGATAAAGTTGTATATTTCAATTAATCTAAATCATTCATCGAGTTTTAATGATTCAGATTTAATTTTTTATTGCGGATCTCACAAATCACTAAAACTCAATCTGAATATTTAAAACTCAATAGATGGTTGAGATTGACTGAAATGTACATCTTTACCAATTTCAAACTTTAGAGAACCGTAATTCTTATTTTTCACATCAAAATCCCAATTATGTGTGTAAGAAAATCAGAATAATTACATATTGGTAAAGTTGTACATTTTGGACCATCTCAACCATCCATTGACTTTTAATGATTGAAATTCAATTGCATTGTGAATACCACAAATCACTAAAATTAAATCTCAACTATTAAAACTCAATGAATGATTAAAATTGATCAAATCGTACAACTTTATAAATTTAGAACTTTAAAAAATCTTAATCAAGTTGCATAGGTAAAAGTTAGTGTGGAGATATATGTGCTGTAACGAAATTTTAGTGTAAATAATAGACATTCACAATACTATGCATTTTTTTAAACGGTAAAATAATATATGAATTTTGTGCATGTCAGAGTTCAAATATTTTTTAAATAGAAGACTTTATGTTTCTGATTTCAATCAAAGTTCACCGTAATTATCTAATCTATTTATAAACAAATTCAGGACAATGTAATAAACAATAGAAAATATGCAATGTTGCAGATTCACTTAAATAAAGGTCTCGAATTTTAAAAAAATCTTGCAGCAGCCAAGCAAAAGTAAAAATGGACAAATGTCCTTTGAAATGCATCATCATTTTTAATTGTGACTTATACATGTAGTGCATTAATAATTTTTTACTTCTAATGATCCTTATTATTCTCTTATTGAGAATTTTTATCATCTTCTTCAACTATTGATTGAAGATCGTTATAGTTATCAACGTTTTATTGATTAACTTCACCGTCACTTACAATTAATTTATAAGACCTTTTAATTTTCGATCCTCTGCCTTTTTCTTATATAGAAATATGTCTTTAAAAAAATTAAGCGTTATTTAACTCAATGAGATCTAATTATTGATAATTAGTAGAGTTGTATTCGGTGAATTAGAATAATGTTTTAATTTTTCTTTTAGGCATTACTGTTTCCAGATTTGCTAGTGTTGTAATTAATAATAGATTTTTTTAGGTTTTTACCCCTATATTCAGTTTTGTACCGATTAAAAAACTAATAAGGTCAACAAAGGGATTGATTTTGTATGGAAAAGTGGAAATTGAATGTACACAATTGCTTATAAAACTGATTTTGTGTAGACTTAAGATCCGTTTTGGACTTAGATCTGTCGAGATCTCTTGGGTCTGAATTTTAGATTATAGACCTTACAGATTCAGGACGGATCCGGATTTAATGTGTAATTTTAAACTCAGGCTGGATCCAGCCCGTTGCCATTCCTAATTCCTTCATTAAGGGGTTGATGTTTCAACATTGTCCGTTAAAAACTAACACCTCAATAAAAGTTTTTATCAGTTATTTTGTGTAAAATAAAAAATATATAATCTCTTTTCTCTTCTGTTATAAATACAATATTATAAATTTAACGTGTGTATATATATATATATATATATATATATATATATTAAGTTGATTTATTTGGGTAGAGGGCAAAAAGGTTTAACTCTATTAAGAATAAAAATCGTTAGAAAAATGTAAAAGACAAAATAGTTTTTGTAAGGGTGCATTACATGTAGACATGTAGGGCTGCAGTTGGGAAGCCAAATATTATGGGAATAAGGGGACAATATCCAAATAGTGAAAAAAAAATTGATATTGTATTTATATAACATTGAAATATTTGATACTTGGTTTTCATTTTTTCTGATGTTTTATTGTTATAGCTGGTTTGGTTTTATTTATACCCAATTTTTGCAATTTTCCTTTCATAAAATATTATACCTTTAAGTTTGTTTATAATTACTTGTTTCCACATATAACTCAATTATTTCAAGATCTTCAAGTCTATTATAACAAAATATTATACAAATGCATTTTTTTTAAAAAAAAATCACATAAAAAACATGAAATTGAGTGAACGGACAAGCAGATTCCACCGGCAAATTAATTAATTTTGTTGCGTGGAATTTAAGGCTTAGTTGGTTGGTTCGAAGCGGCCAACAAAATCATAGTGTTTGCTAGCTCTAACCAATAGTTTATATCCTCTTGTGCAGAGATGTGTTGGTCCTCCACGGTCTCGCATGCAGCCACTGCCCAACATTGAGTTGTTAACAAGTTAAGGATAAAGTGAGTTTGAGACTAGATTTGTTATTATAATCAACCTAAACCAATAAAAGAAGACGCATTACCTCTGAATATGTGTTTGACAGAGAATATAATATACTGGCAATAGTTGTTAGTATAATAATTAAAGGGAAATAATAATATCAATGGTTGTGGAATTAAACAACTGAAAATCAACAAATATTTAAATTTTATAATAACTTCTATCTACAGCTAATTTCTCTTACAATTGGTATCTGAGACATTTAGCAATTGGTATAAAAAAAGGAAAAGGTGGGATTGTTTTAATGTAAAATACATTCTCTCTATACCAGTCTTCCTCTTCGTTAGTTTTACTTGTGCAAAGCTTCAAATATCAAAATGGGACAACTTGGTTACTAACAGCATATTTCTGTGCCGCCCCATCCTGTGCCACAACAGAATAAGTTTACTCTTGATCCTAATTATTATTATTTTTATCTTTTAATTTCAAATTCAATTGAACCTTTCTAATAGATTTTATAGCATATATATTCACATTTACATAACTATACAATTCATTTGAAATTGACATTGTTCAGGTGATCATTAGTATTGAAAATTTAATGGAAACACTTATAACTACATTATGATTCAAAAGGACAAATATCTCTTGTTGAAGTTTTCATGAACTTGTTCAATAAAACTCATTAACCACCACCACCAGTAGTGATTGGTGCCTTAGTCTACTAGTCAAAACTGTATATATGACTTTATAGTCACATGTTTAAATCATACATGGGGTGACATGAAAATTTTCCTTTGCATTTAATAATTATAAGCTCATTTGCCCATTTTAAAAAAAAATAACTAAATTATAATTTTTATATATTGAAAACAAAATTTTCATGACAACTAAAAGATATTCGAAAATATTTGAACTTATAATACTTATACTTAAATTCGCATCGTGTTAATTTGTAGAAATTTTCACCATTTTATACGGTTATACAAGACATTATCAACACAAGCAACTATTTCTTCCTCCATTAATTTCAAGTGATTTTTCATCAATTATATGTAGCTTAATTGAGTTTACCAATACCTGGATATTGATTCTTGAGATAACATTGTAAAATTAGTTCAATTGTATTTAGCTAATGTAAAAGATTTATCAACTTTCATTGTAAAATGAATTAAAATCCTCCAAGAAATAGAGTTACAAAACACATCATTAGACATCCATTAATTTGCCCTATTTGTAGGAGTAATTGGATTCCACTGAATTCCTTTTTCCTTGTTGTTGGTTAAGTAATACATAAAATATTTTATAATATCATATAAATGCCAAATCGGGTTACCATATACAATATTTGCTCCAATTTGAAACAGTCAACTTACACTATTAATGTCAAATATGTATACCAAAAACGTGTAAATTGCATATTTTTTGTTATCAATGTATATTTTAAGTTTTCACTTTATCCAAGAATAAGAACCTCGAATATGGGAAAAAAATTCATGTGTATTCCCTATTTTGTTCTTCTCAAAAATTATTTACCACTTTGGCGCTCATAGTTCATTTTATACAGTATTTTATAAAGCGGTAGATGCTAGTCGATGGTTGTGGGGGAGGTGGGGGTTGGTAGGGCATGTGACCCATCTTTTATCCCCTAAATATCACGTGTTAGTTTTGATATAACTTTTTAAATATGTTATTTTTTTTATTTTTTCTCTCTAATTAATAGTTAACACGTTGAGTCTAACGAACAAAGTAATAAACTTTTTAAAAGTTGAGTTGTAAAGACCTTTTTCAAAAAAATGAGGGAGGTAAATGGTCTTTCCAAAGATCGGAGGCAGTGAGTGGAAGTGGCGAAGGTGGGGAAGCTTATGATGTATTTGATCTAAAAATAGCATTAAGTTCATTTTAATTTAAAAGTTAAGAGAATGTAACTAAAGAACACAGTGAAAGCACAATTGGTGTACCAATAAGACTTGGTTCAATTGATACATCTACAAGGATTGAATGAGGATGACTAAAAATAAAACCTTGGCTCTTTTAAAAATTTCATTTCTATAAAAAAAACACAATCCGTTTGAGAATATTTTCCAAGATAAAATATATTGTCACATAGATAAAAACTTGAGAAATTAATACTTTAACGATAAGAGGAGAAAAAAATTTCAAACACTCTTTAGTAGGAAGATTTTTTTTATTTCAACTTACATGGAGGACTTATATGATTTAAGATATATAATAGGGCTTGTGGCAAATCTCTTGCTCTATATTTGATGCTTTTATATAATTGGGGGATAATAGGTTAAATTCAAGCCATATGAAGAATGATATGAATGTTTATTATTTAGCGTGAAAAAAATTTAAGAAGATAAATACAAATATTATGCTTACTATAAATTCAATGAATAGTAAATATTAGTGATATTACTAAGAGGGTACTTTGGACAAATGGGACACTCGTATTCTGAGATAACATGTATGCCCATCGGACTTTATTCGAAGAAGATGTTGTCCTCTCATAAAATGGTTTGTGTTATTTAGTCCCAATAATATATATTAGGTTTTTCTCGATATATTAACACGCATCAGTCTTGACTTCTTCAGTTTTAAAAAATTTCTTTCAATTAATATCAGAGTTATTTATGATTGATTCACTAAGACTTCATGTTTTTTTAAATGTTTAAGGAATTATGAGTCACGATTGTATAAATAATTCTATCGATTAAAACGATCGTTAATTAGACATACAACGCTTCTCTTCAATTCAAATGATCAGATCTTTTGGAAGAACATTTGATCCTGACATAATCAATAATCCATTCATGATTGTACACTTTTATTTTAGTTTCTTTCTTGATGAATTAATATGAATTGATCTTGACTTCTTCGATTTCGAAAGAACAATTTTTTATTGATTCATTAAAATTTCATGTTGTGATTAATATTCAAGGAACTGATTTGCAATCTTTTCTTTTATCGATCGCAATTCATAGTTCCATAAACATTTTATTTCTCTCCCTTTCTCCTTGTTATAACGTGCTTGTTATAGTGAAATATATACAAGGAGCATCTGAAAGTTAAATTTGGTGCCCCTAGCGAGAAACAAAAACATAAAAACGAATGTTTACCCTTTTTGACTAAATTATATGCACATTTTAATTGAGGGTAAAAAGGATAAAACTGTTAACAAAATAGACATTTGTGTAGGCCTCCTGCATTCAGGCATTGATGTGCCTACATTCTCCGCACCTCAAAAAAAGTTTTTGAGTTATTTTATGTGAAACGAAAAATATGGAGTCTCTTCTCTCTTTTGCTTTAAACACTATATTACAAATTTCATGTATACGTATGTTAATTTGATTTATTCGGGTAGATGGCAAAAGGTATGCCTGTATACTTCTATTAAGAATAAAAATGGTTGGAAAACGTAAAAATACTTTCTTTGTAAGGGTGCTCTACATTACATTACATGTAAAGGTGTGGGGTTGCATTTGCGAAACCGAATATTCTGGAAACAAGGGGACAATGCCCAAATAGTGAAACAAACTGATATTGTATTTT
Source organism: Euphorbia pulcherrima (assembly GCA_947683365.1). Classification (NCBI taxonomy): domain Eukaryota; kingdom Viridiplantae; phylum Streptophyta; class Magnoliopsida; order Malpighiales; family Euphorbiaceae; genus Euphorbia; species Euphorbia pulcherrima. Next base: position 16,234,942 of record CANTUS010000013.1, on the reverse strand, counting down.
TATAACATTAAAATATTTGATACTTGGTTTTTGTTTTTCTGATTTTTTTTTATTGTTATAGCAGGTTTGGTTTTATTCGTATCCGATTTTCGCAATTTTTCTTTCATACATTTAAGTTTGTCTATAATTACTTTATTTTTCTCATATAACTCAATTATTTTATTTCCCCAATTGTATACATAAATTCTGTTATAAAGTCCTTGTACAAACTTTACTTCTTCACTCGTTGTGGCTATGATAGAACAAGTTTATGTAAGAAAAAATTTACAAAATTACAACACTTGTAGAAAAAAAAAATTACAAATATGTGTTTATAAACATACTTGCCAAGATCACCTCAAGTCGAATCATCAAGGATTGAAATCAGCAATACTTGTATCCATATTATTGATCGACATTGTTGCGAAATTTAATTGACAATCGTTGGTCAAACGAACACAAACCAATTAGTTTGAGACCTTCCTCAACTAAATCTCCTTATGTTGCAAAGAGGCCACTATATGTTTCTCGCTTGATTGGTAGAGGAGAAAACTTGTGTGATTTAGTATGTTGTTGGGGACCTTAACCATACATCTCTTTATATATTATCACATTGAGAACCTCATAAGTCCCTCATTTTAGTGTAATTCTTTAGGTTATATGTAGGTAATATTTCATTAAAAACCACTTAATATGGTTCATAATGCAATGAAATAATGAAATCCATAACAGCTAGTAAAAATTGTATGTTATATGTTGTCCATTTAATAAAAAATTAATAATTTATAACCTAAGAAATTATGATTTTCCAACAATCACTCACTTGGACTACATATTAATCCGAGTGATAAGTGAATTTTCGACTTTATATTGAGATGTTCCATATGGGCTTACTAAGTTGTGAGAGGGAATAGGTGGGCTCTCGTGGACATGAGAGAAATGGCTTTGGGCCATTTCTAGTGCAAATCGGTGGATCCCCCATGCGCGGGCGATTAGGACTGTGCTCGGAACTATTTTATTATTTTTATTGAGAAAATAATATTTATCAAAAATATATTTTAAATTTAAAATGCTTACCCCCGTAACTGTTGAATTTTAAGGGGGTGTTAAGTAAAACTGTAACGGATCTCTTAATTGCCAACAGTCATATTCTCATTTATGATTTTGTAACTCCTACCGGTTACGATTTTTTATGGCTGCCTTTTACTATTTTCTAACGCCTATTATTTTCACCTATAAAAAGGCTTTCAGTGTTTTACTTTACCATAAACCAACTACTATTCTCTTTTCTACTTTTTGGATATATATACATACATTTCTAATTCCTGTTTCCAAGTTCAAATCGAGCTTCATGGTGTTGTTTAATCCTAGAAGGAACTACGAAGTATCCTCTAAGGACAGCGTGTCCTACGTGACTCAACTCATTCTACTTATTGCTGCCTCAAGTTTGTTTTGTTTCAGATTCCAGTTGCTGCAACATTTTGTTTATTTGTACATCCGGATCCAGCTTCTAGACGTTTTTGCTTCCGGATCTAGCTTCCAGCCTAATTTGTATCCGAATTCAGCTTTCAGCCATATTTTACTTCCGGATCTAGCTTCCAGCCTAATTTGTATCCGGATCCAGCTTTCAACCATATTTTGCTTCCGGATCCAGCTTTCAGCCTAATTTGCATCCTAATCCAACTTCCAGCCATATCTTGCATCCGGATCCAGCTTCCAGCTATATCTTGCTTCCAGATCAATTTTGGAATAATTATCAACAATCTTAAAGGATAATTCGCAATGGCTAATGTTACTCCTCCTGCTAGTAATGGTTCTGAAACTAACACTGCCATCAACAATGCCAATGCCAATGCCAATGCTAATGTTCCACCACTGCCTTCTCCGATTTACGCTAAGCCTTTTCCCGATGTCTCTAAAATAGAGATATTCAGTGGCGAGAATTTCAAGAGATGGCAAGAAAGAATTTTCTCTATGCTAGATATGCATGGAGTCGCTATTACTCTTATTGAATCTGCTCCTACTGATCCTGATGCTGATGTGAATTCTTGGATTCATGCTAACAAGGTGTGTAGACATTGCATTCTCAGCACTTTATCTAACGATCTTTTTTATGTTTACTGTCCCTACAAGCAAGCTAAAGAGATTTAGGAATCATTGATTTCTAAATACACTGTTGAGGATGTTGGGAAACAAAAGTTTATAATTGGCAAATATTATAAATAGGAGATGGTTGAAGACAAGAACATCAAGATTCAAATCAATGAGTATCAAAAACTTGTTGAGGATTTGAAGGCTGAGGAGATTGTACTTCCTGATGAGTTTTTAGCGGGAGTTCTTATTGAGAAGTTGCCTTCTTCTTGGAATGCGTACAAGCAGCAGCTCAAACACAAACAAAAGACCTTATCACTCACTGAGCTAATCAATCATATCATCATCGAGGATGCTAATAAGAAAGAGGCCAGCATTGCTAAAGGGAAAGACTCGGTCACCATTCTCCTTAATGTAGGAAACAAGTTGTGAATGACAATCCCGTTAAACCTAGAGCTAATCTGGTTGAAGCAGATGATGAAATTATTGCTGCGGTCATTTCACAAGTAAATCTGGTGGCCGATGAAAATGAGTGGATTCTTGATTCTGGAGCTACGAGGCACATTTGTGCGAATAGAAATGCTTTCAAATCATATACTCCAGTTGAAAGTGGAGAAGAAACTTTATACCTTGGTGATTCTAGAGCGATACATGTTCTTGGAAAAGGGAAAGTTCTTCTTAAGCTTACATCGGGCAAAATATTAGCACTCTCTGAGGTGTTACATGTTCCTAATATTAAAGCTAGTTTGGTTTCTGTGGGCCTTTTAGGCAAGAGTGGTGTGAAGGTAGCTTTTGAGTCCGACAAAGTTATAATGACTAAAAATAATGTGTTTGTCGCGAAGGGTTATTTGCTCAAATTATTAATAATAATGATGCTAGTACTTCTGCTTATATTGTTGTTTCTTGTGTTTTATGGCATGCTAGATTGGGTCATATTAGTTTGCCTTATTTGAAACTTTTGAACTCTAGTGGCTTGATCCCAAATGTCAATTTTTCTAGTTTTGACAAATGTGAAATATGTGTTGAATTAAAAAAAACTAGAAAGTCTTTTAGTTCAATACATAGAGAGTCTGAATTGTTAAGTTTAATACACTTCGGTTTGGGAGACTTGAAAAATACCATGACTAGAGGTGGGAAAAAGTATTATGTTACTTTTATTGATGATTTTTCAAGGTATACAAAAGTGTATTTACTTTATAGTAAAGATGAGGCTTTTGATAAATTTGTGCTATACAAAAATGAGGTTGAGAATCAGTTGAATAAGAAGATTAAAAGAATTAGATCCGACAGAGGTGTTGAGTATATTTCCCTAAATGACCTTTGTGAGAAACATGGTATTATACACGAGACCACACCTCCTTATTCACTTGAATCTAACGGTATAGCTGAGAGGAAAAATCAAACCTTGAAAGAAATGATGAATTGTATGCTTTTAAGTTCTGGTGCTCCTGATAATTTATGGGATGAGGCCATTTTGTCTGCTTGTCATGTACAAAATAGGATTCCTTATAAGAAGACCAATAAGATACCTTATGAATTATAGAAGGGTTATCCTCCTAATTTGAATTATTTGAAAGTGTGTGGGAGTCTAGCTAAGGTTCTTCTTCCCGACCTAAAAAAAGGAAAATAGGTTCAAAAACTTCAGATTGTGTTTTCATAGGCTATATTCCAAATAGTGCTGCCTATAGATTTCCCGTGCTTAAAAGTGATGTGTATGAATATAACACAATTACTGAGACAAAGAATGCTGAATTTTTTGAGAATATTTTTCCATTGAAGACTACTGAATTTCACGAATCTAGAGTTGATCTAGATGTTAACCCGGTTGCACCCATTCCTCAAAATAATTTTGAAAATGAGATTTTCAGGGAAGGCAAGAGAATTCGTAAAGCAAAAACCTTTGGTGATGATTTTTACACTTATTTAACTGAAGATGAACCTGTGAGTTTTTTTACAGCTCTTTCTTCTTCCGAGTCAAAGTTTTGGCGAGGAGCCATTAAAATTGAGCTTGATTCTATTTTGAAAAATGGAACTTAGATTTTGGTTGATTTACCTCCGGGAGCTAAACCTATTGGTTGCAAATGGATTTTCAAAAAGAAACGTCATCCTGATGGCTCTATTGATAAATTTAAAGCTCGTCTTGTTGCAAAAGGTTTTACTCAAAAAGAAAATATTGATTATTTTGATACCTATGCTTCGGTGGCTAGAATTTCTTCTATTCGTATTTTAATTGCTTTGGCTTCGGTTCATAATCTTTTTATTCACTAAATGGATGTTAAAACTGCCTTTTTAAATGGTGATTTAGATGAAGAAATTTATATGGTGCAACCTGAGGGGTATGTTGAACCAGGACAAGAGGGGAAAGTTTGTAAATTGATAAAATCTTTATATGGTTTAAAACGAGCACCCAAACAATGGCATGATAAATTTGATCAAACTTTATTAGATGATGGTTTCACATTACATGAGGTGGATAAATGTATATATTCTAAAGTTATTAATGGTGTATGTGTGATTATATGTCTTTATGTTGATGATATGCTTACCGTTAGTCCGAGAGTTGATATTATCAATAAAATAAAGATATTCTTATCATCGAAGTTTGATATGAAAGATATGGGTGAAGCAAGTGTGATATTGGGAATGAGAATCATAAGGAAGGATAATGGTATCTTGTTAACTCAAGAGCATTATGTTGAGAAACTTCTCAAGAAGTTTGAATATTATGATGTAAATCAGGTGAGTATCCCTTATGATTCCAATATCCATTGAAATAAAAATAAAGGTCAGCCTATAGCTCAATCTAAGTATGCATAAATTATTGGTAGTTTATTGCACTTGATGAATTTCACATCCTAACATAGCGTATGATGTGTGTAGATTGAGTAGATATACACATAATCCAAATAATGGTCATTAGGCAGCAATTTTGAGGCTTATGAAATATTTGAGAGGTACCATGAATTATGGTATTCTATATAGTGGAAAACCCACTGTCTTAGAGGGGTACAGTGATGCAAACTGGATCTCTGATTCAGATGAGACTAAGTCCACTAGTGGTTATGTTTTCACCCTTGGTGGTGGAGCAATAACATGGAAGTCAACTAGACAAACTATTATTGCAAAGTCCACAATGGAATCTGAGTTTGTGGCATTAGAGTTGACTTATAATGAGGCTGAGTGGTTAAGAAACTTCTTAGCTGGTGTGCCTTTGGGAGTAAAGCCAACACCCTCGGTTTATATACATTGTGATTGCCAAGCAACAATATTGATATCAAAAAATAAGACCTTCAATGGCAAGAATAAACATATTCGTTTGAGACATAATGTTGTGAAGTAATTGCTAAAAGATGGAGTAGTATCCATAAATTATGTAAGGTCAGATGTGAATTTGGCCGATCCTCTAACCAAGCCTGTGGGGAAGAAATTAATCTTCAAAACATCCGAGGGGATGGGGCCTAAGCCAATTTGAAATTAATGAAGGGTGGAAACCCAACCTAGATGAGTGGAGATCCCATGGAATAGGTTCATATGGGTACTAACAAGCCTTCCGTTAGTTTTGCTAGCACTATATATAAAAATAAAATAAATTTTTATCATGGTCCCAATCCTAGATGTGTGAAAAGTGCTATATTGCATATTTTGAGAGGTTGAGTCAAAAGGACTCTTAATGAGATTTCATAGCTCTTATGAGTGGTGTATAAAGTGCAATATACACTTGATGGTATCACCTATCTGAGTGTGAAGTGGGGCCGCTTCCATGAGATATAATTTTGGCGCTATCTCTAGAGCACTCATCAGAGGCAAGCCACGTGCACGGCCTATTTGCGCAAAACCGCGATGAACAGAAACGTGTTTGGTATAATGCGATATGATAAAATCCCCATCTTACAATAGCGTTTATTTGGTTCATAGAAACTATATGTTTCACCAAATATTCCGTAAGTTAAATTTTATCTATCAAGTTCTGGTTCATAGTCCACAAGACACTAGTTCCATGCATTACATATCAAACCCGAGATATCCACAAAATTCTTTTATTTTAAATCTTCTTTTGAAAGTTGTGGGGGATTGTTGGAGAAACTAGTGTTTAAAGTTACTTTCAAAAGAACCAATATCCCACATGGGTTTTTGATAAGTGAATTTTTGACTTTATATTGGGATGTTCCATATGGCCTTGCTAAGTTATAAGAGGGAATAGGTGGGCTCTCGTGCAAATCGGTGGATTCCCTCCTTGCGCGTGCGATGGGGACTATGCTCGGAACTATTTTATTATTTTTATTGAGAAAATAATATTTATCAAAAATATATTTTAAATATAAATTGCTTACCCCCATAACTGTTGGATTTTAAGGGGTGTTAAGTGAAACTGTAACGGATCTCTTAATTGCCAACAGTCATATTCTCATTTATGATTTTATAACTCCAACCGGTTACGATTTTTTATGGCTGCCTTTTACTATTTTATAACGCCTATTAATTTCACCTATAAAAAGGCTTTCAGTATTTTACTTTACCATAGACCAACTACTATTCTCTTTTCTACTTTCTGGATACATATACATACATTTCTGATTCCTGTCTCTAAGTTCAAATCGAGCTTCACGGAGTTGTTTAATCCTAGAAGGAACTACGAAGTATCCTTTAAGGACAACGTCTCCTATGTGACTCAACTCATTCTACTTATTGCTGCCTCAAGTTTATTTTATTTCAGATTTCCAGTTGCTGCAACATTTTGTTTATCTGTACATCCGGATCCAGCTTCTAGCCTAATTTATATCGGAATCTAGCTTCCAGCCATATTTTGCTTTCGGATCTAGCTTCCAGCCTAATTTGTATCCGGATCCAGCTTCCAGCCATATTTTGCTTTCGGATCTAGCTTCCAGCCTAATTTGCATCCGGGTCCAACTTCCAGCCATATCTTGTATCCGGATCCAGCTTCTAGCTATATCTTGCTTCTAGATCCATTTTGGAATAATTATCAACAAGTTGCTTGTTCAAATGCTTAAGAGAGTCAACTTTTAAGAAATATGTCTTCTTACAGCAAGTGGGTAAAAGATATGGAATATGGCATTTTGATTATATGCTTTGGAGGAGTTTTATTGTCTGAATGATGAGATGACTATGGAAAAGCAAGAAGGAAAACAAAAAGGTGGTAAAACAATGGATACAATAGGTCTTATACCTGGTATAAAAGTTGTAAATAGCTATTATACTTAAACAAATTTGTTTTACTAAAGTTTAACAGTGGTAAAAAGGGACTTCTACTGGGTATAAGATTGGTAAATAGTTCTTATATAAATCATCTAAACATATTTGTTTCAACAAAGTTTAAGAGTGGTAAAAAAATGTCGTATACCAAGTGTAAGAGTGATAAAAAGAGCTATGTGCCATGGTTTTATATGGAAATTTTGTATGGTTGTGAATAAGAAAGAGAAATAGACTATATAAATACCGGGCAACATAAAATACTATAAAATACTGGGCAATCACAAAATTTCCACCAATTCTCGTAATCCTAATAATTTCCCTTTTCTTCCTTTTTTTAAAGAATTTGCCTTATAGGGGCTCATAATAATAATAAAGGAAAACCTTATCGCACCCCATCGGAGTGTAGACTCGAACCTGCGACCTCTAGGATCACAGCTTCAAGGCTCAGCTACTAGACCAAACCTTTTGCCACTAGACCAACCCTTTTCTTCCTTATGTAAGGCCGGATTCTCACTTTCTTTCGTCTATTAGTTTTCAAATGTTTACAATTTGTCATCCACATTTACTTGTTTGGACACCACCGGTGAGTAGACATGTTGATGTTTTTCGCGGATTTCCCAACTCGACCAAGATCGTAATGTATTGGTCGGGTTTATGAGATGATTTTTTGAATTTTTTTGGTCCGACTCTTACTTGTTGAAGCTCGCAAAGTTTTATGAAATGAGTTTGGGAATATTATACAACAATGATTATATATATGTGATGTAATATTTTTATTTGTTGAGTTAAAAAATGAAAATATTGTTAGTTAAAAAATGTTTTGTAACATTCCTAATTGTAAAAGTTTAATGTAATATTATTGGGATAAAAATAATTTATATAAAGTATTAAAATTTAGTATACTTTGTAATAAAATATATATGTACCTTTCTTTGAGTAAACCCGAACTCATCCCAACCCAACCTGAGTCCATTCCAACCCGAGCTTGAAAAATACTTTAGGTGGATTGGATGGGTTTGGGATGGGCATTAATAAATAAAAGCATGTTAGGCCCGACCCAAACTCGTCCTAACCTAGCCCATGAACAGGTCTACCAGTAAGTAGACCTATTCACGGGTCAAGGTACCCGTTCGGTCCAGCCTGAGCCTATTCAAATGGATCGAGTTTGAACACTCATTTTTATAAAGTCCGGCTCAAACCCAAGCCTATTAAAACCAGAAGTTTTATGATCTGAGTTTGGCTTGTATGTAAATACCTATGTCTGGCCCAAGCATAGCCTCATGAATAATAATATTAATTGACTATTTGTATATTATAATGGTTTTCGATTTTTATGTACAAGTCTATTGAACTTTTACCATATTTCTTACTATTTTTAAAATTATTCAAGTAAAAAATGTAATTAGAGGTAAGATTTAGACATATTTGTATAAAATTTATTTATTTTTACTCCTTTCAGTTTACCAAAAATTTTGAAATTTATGGGCTTTGGACCGAACTTCAAAATGACATCTTAGGCCTCAGCTTGAGTTAATGTTTTTTGTGAAACAAGTCTAGTTAAGTAACTAGGGTGAGAAAAATAATAAATTGAAAATTTTGATTACTTTTGTTGGTAGATGTTAGACTAATAGAGGACTTTTTATACGAACACCAATTTCTTTAAAACTCGAATGGTATTATTTACATACATTTTGTTTCGCTATGAGTATTAATGACCAAAGTATTATAAGTTTGTATCCATCAACACTCATGACTTAAAGTATGTGGAATGTATTTTTCACCCGTCAAATGATTTAGTTGTTTGTACAATTTCTCGGAAGTTAGATGTATAATGAAATGGAAGTTATAGTGGTCACCACCTTTGTAGAAACAATACATGCACTAATTTATTTTCCTAGTATAGAGAACATAGGACAAGTTCCTTGACACTAAGGTGACGTTTGGTTCGCGGAATGACTATTCTGTGGAATAGAAAAAAAATGAATGAAAGGAGGCTAAAAATGTGTTGGTCCCTATGCCTACACTCAATGAGTCAGAGGGGGGGTGAATGACTCGCTCGAATAACTTACTAAACTTTTTCGCGATTAAATGAACTCCGCTAGTAGGTCAGCTGGCTGAGTGAAATCTAGAAAAACTTCAAAGTAAAGAACACAGAGATTTTATACTGGTTCAACAACTTGTGCTTACATCTAGTCCCAAGAGAGTGTCTTGACTTTAATTCACTAATCTCAACTCCTTTACCTAGGCAGAGAAGCCTTTCACAAATTTCCCCAATTACAGAAAGTACCCTCAAACTGTAATTACTCACCCGCTGAGTAGAATACCCTCTTCTACTAGCAACTCAACTGATTCTAAACAAGAGCTGGAATCAACTTATAGAAACGTTGATCTAGTTAACAATGATCTAATATTACAATTCGAATGATCTAATCTAATCTCTCTTGTTCAAAGCAGATTCTTCACAGAGTGGATGCTTTCTCGATTGAACTTCTCTAAAGCTTATGAATTGGCAGAGTTTTGCTTCTTAGAAATTTAGGTGTAATCACCAAGTTCTAACGCTTGCCTTCTTGATCCTTTTATAGCTTGGATTAAGAAAGTAGCCATTGAACTTGCCTTGGCATCTTCTAAAATTGACAGCTCATCTATTTTCCCGTTGCTTATTCAAATCGATCCATTAAGAGATAGAATCACATAGTTATGAGATAGAATTCAATCTGTTGGATTGAAATTCTAGCTTCAATTTGAATCCTTTGTCGTTTGATGCTAGTCTTCCGTTAGAGAGATCTCACATTGACTTGCTATGTGTCATTTTCCCATTCCTTCTGGTAAGCTGACATTTTGCAAAGTGCTCGATACAATGTTGTTGATCTGTAGAGTTTCCTAAATTGGCAAATGACTTTTTGCAGCTTGATTCTGGAAGACTTTGTCCTTTTCTTCATAAACCAGAGTCTTGTCAAGGCGTTAATTCTTTTTGTCTTTGTCTCATCAATGTTCTGTAAAAAGCAACACTAAAAGCAAAGATTCCACATTTCCTTAAACAAAAAAGTCAGTACCATTAACAGACAAAAAGTAACTCTGTGAAATGATAAATCAATAAGCACAGCTGAAACAAAATCTAAATATCAAGCGCTGAGTGAATAGTATTTAGTCAGCGACTAAAGTACATACTCAGCCCAGAATAACTCAGAGTTGAACTAAATAACTAGGTCAGTAGAGAATTGACATTCCACCCTTGAATTCAATAACTCATATATAACCATAGATTATTTATTTTAATATCATTATTGATTTAATTAACTCAAAGTGAACTTAATTGTTATGATCAAAACTTAAGCACTACTGAGTCATCCACTGAGTCAGTCCAAACTCGTGCTTGGTTTAACAATCTCCCCCATTTTGATCAATGGCAATTAACTAAGCGAGAATTAAATCAATAAGATATCTAGATCAGAGTTAACTTACAAACATGCTTGATATTTCTTTGTTCAGCATCTTCATTTTCCTTAGAGTTATTGCTAACTTCCCCATAATCCTTGATTTCTCTAAGGTCAGCATTACTCAATACTTCTCATATTTTTTCGCAAGATCAGAGAGATATATATAGCAGAAAATACAAGAAGTTAAGAAGAGCTTAGCTTAGAATAGAATAAGTAATATGTATATATAAGAATAACTTGAGTACAGATAACAAAGAGTTAATCTATACTAAGTTTACAATCAGCACTTCAGATTACAATAATTTCTATTCTACTTAGGCATAGGTGGTCCTCCAAGGTTTGCTCTTCTTTCTTCAAAAGCTTGCTGATCCAACCTAGATGACTTCTTCTCCTTTGGCGATGTGATCTCCTTTCCTTTTCTCTTACGAGTCTTAGAATATTGTCTTTCAATGCGCTCCAGATCCCTAGACAATTCATATGTAAACTCAGCTACCCTCTAATCTCACTCTTTCTCCTCTTGATCTCGCTTCTCGTAATCCTTCTCCCCTAGTGCCATTGCATCCAAAATGGCTTAAGCTTGATGATCAAATGAGCCCGGAGAGGCATCAAAATGCTTGAGTTCTCCATAAATGTTAGTAGAAAAGTTCTGAACTAATAATTCATAAATCTCATCTGAAAGAAAGTCATGCTCCCAAAGAAAAGCAAAGAGTGCTATAATAGCTTGAGATTGAGATTGATTAACTCGGTATTGCATTCAATCCTTCCTTGGAAATCTGGGTGAGACTGGTCAGAGCCTGTTGGAAATAATAATCTGAAACAACAAATAATACAGATCCGGTTTGAAGAAAACAAAACACCTAAGTCATTATATCCGGATAAGTAAATAAAGACACTTAAGTCTAAAATAGTTGTATCCGGACATATAACCAAAACATCCAAAGTCCAAGGTAATTATTAAAGTGAATACAATTACCTAGGCATGAAAGGAAAGCATCCGGTTAGAGTTTGGAAAGGAAACAAACTACTAACTCCTTGTACAATAGTATCCGGAGGAAGACTGATTGAATAGCATTCGGATATGAAGACAAAAAGACATTCGAAAGACACAGTTATAAAGAAAAAGGGAAAAGTTTTGAAAATAACTTTTCTCCACACTTTTTGGTCTACAGTCAAAGATCCTTTCCCCATATACAAGACGAAAGACAACTAGCATACTTTACAGAAATGGACAGAAGGACTGACACACGAAAGAGAAAAAGGAAACAACCTTTTTCACATAGACAAATAAGAAGGGAGCGTGATACACACATTTTGAACTACTGGGGTAAAAGTTGGTGAATCACTAAAATAAAAGAAAAACAATCACTGACAACTTTTCAGATTCAATCCTAAGGATTTAAACGGGTCAAAATCTCTGTCTAACTGATTGATCAACGGTTTCAGAAGCACCACATATTACCTTATCAATGGTGAGGATTTATTTCAAGTTCAACAACCCACAACGACTTCTATAAAAGGAAAGTTTCACAATTTGAGAAGGTGCTGGTTGATTTCAAGAAAGCATATACAAGAGAATTCGCTAGAAAGCAATCAGTTTCTCAATCCCTCCAAGAACCAAACCATTAAAAATCTGTTTGTAAGGATTCCCAAGTATAGTTATAAACTTGAGGAAGTCCAAAACCAAAACATTTGAGAAAACCAAAGTGTAAAAGATCTAATACTTGGGTGAGTACTGAGGCTGGGATATAGCTTGAAGTTGTTTCTTTGAGTGGGATCTCCCTGTAGGACTCAGCTTTAGTTTGGGTAGAAATCTAAGTGGTATATCCTACTAAAGACAAAAGGACTCAGCTAGGAGTTGGTGCTTCTAGTGGTATATCCTACATCCGAAAGGGGGTACCATCCAGATACAAATTGTAAGGCTTGATTCCTGCTAGTTGGAAAGGAATCCACTAGTGGAAAAGCTCAGAGGAAGGAAACTCTAGGGACTGGTGTAGACAGGACCGAACCAGGATAAAATCCTTGTGTTTGATTTTCTAACTCTTTACTTATTTGCATTATATAATATATCTGCATCATTCGGATCTGCTACATCTAGAACATAATCAAACACGCTACACAAAGACTTTTTAAAGCCTGTTAATTCCATGAAAAAGGGTCATTCACCCCCCTCTGACCTTATTTAGACCCTCACAGGGACCAACAAGTGGTATCAAAGTAAGTGGTCAAAACTAGAGATGTAATAATCTGGGGCTAAAGGTCTAAATTTTAATTCAAGTATCAAAATGAGTTTCCAAAACTCATAACTCCTTCCTGAGGGTATGTCAATTACCCATCCTCCACTCTTCACCGGTGAACACTACACATTCTGGAAAAACCCGATGAAGAACTTCATTTAAGCATAAAGCATGCAAGCATGGTTGGCCATTAAATGGCCCATATGAGCCTACTCGTGAAGTAGAGGGTATCACTACCCGAAAGCCCTCAAGTTTATGGGATGAGAATGACTTTAAGAAATTGTGTGAAAATGCAAATGCTATTAACATGCTTCATTGTGCTCTTAGTGCAATAGAATTTAATAGGATATCCGGATATGAGACTGCACAAGAGATTTGGCAGAATCTGGAAGTGACCTATGAAGGAACCAACAAGGTCAGAGAAGCCAAACTTGATCTACTCTAGCAAAAGATTGAGCCCTTCAAAATGGAGCCAAAGGAGTCAATCAGTAGCACGAACACTAGATACACAAATCTAGTGAATGAAATGATGAGGCTCGAAAAGGAAATCTCCAAAGTAGAGATGGTAAAGAAGGTGCTCTACAGTCTCACAAAGGAATGTGACAACAAGAAGGCTGCCATTAGGGAAGCTCATGACTTAAACTTCTATAGTTATGATGAGCTCATTGGTAATCTCTTTACTCAAGAATTATCCTTGGAGAGATATAGCCAACAAGAGAGAAAGCTGGAAGAAAATAAGAAGGCCATCATACTTAAGGCAGACTTTGCTGGATCAGACAAGTTACCAAAAGAATTGAAGTAGAGTGAAAAAGATATGGCTATGCTGGCCAATTCCTTTGATAAATTCCTAAATAAAAAGGATAGAAGGAGATAAAGAAGATTTGAATCAAGAAGGCATAAGGAAGGCACCTCAAGAAGGGATAAGCCAAGAAAGGCTCTGGAAGAAAAGAAAGATCCAGAAAAAGATGCTGCCATCTTTGAATGCAGAGAAAAAGGGCACTTCAAAACCAAATGCCCCAAGCTAAAAAGAGAAAAGAAATATAAGAAGAAAGCTATGGTGGCCACCTGCAGCAAAAGTGAAGAAAGTAGTAGTTCATCTTCAATAGAAGAAGAGGAGACTGCTCATTATACATTCATGGCACTGACTAATTCAGAAGCAGAACAATCTAGAAGAAATTCATCCAAACAAGATACTGACCAAATTGGGGATTCAAAATTAGAGATAGTCAATACTGAGGTAAATTCTCACTCTAATTCTATTTCTAACCTTGATCTTGCTAGAGCCTTAATGGTGGTAATCCACAATGTGAGAAAGAACACCAAAGCCATAAAATCCCTACAATGACAAGTTCTGGGGCTAGCTGAAGATGCTGAAGCAATGTCACAAGACATCAATATGATAAGAACCACAAAGCAAATGGATGTGGTAGAAGAGAACTTCCTGAAAATTCAAGTTTAGATCTTAAGTGCTAACTTGACAGGGCTAGATAAGGAGCTAACCCTGATAAAAGAGGCATCCGAAAGGAAATCAGATCCTCCACAAAGAGAAAGAAATCATGGAAGAGTAGGACCAAGAAATCCTAATCAAAAGAATCTGGTGCTCTCAAATAAAAAAGAAATAAAGGTGAGCAAGCAACCTCAAGCACAGAGATTCACAGCTGCTCAAAAGGGAAAAGCTAAGGTTGTGTCAAATGAGCAACCTGCCAAGCAAAGAAAGAACTATTGAGCTAAAGTTGCAACTCCAACTAGCTTTCAGAAACATTCTAAATAGACCAGCGTATAAGAAGCTGGATATGTTGAAAACTATGGAAAGGAGGATCTCAAGAAGATCCAGAAGAAGCAAGAGCAAAGCACACCCATCTCAGGGTGCAGGTTTTGTGGGAAAACAACCATATTACTAAATTATGTAGATTAAAAAATGGTTATTATAATATTTATCCTTAGCCTGAAATGGTTGATAACCTGAGAGGACCTAAATTTGATTGGATACCTAAACCCACTTGATCTGTTTTGCAGGTATGCCTTAGATCCATTGAAGATCAACACACATGGTACATTGATAGTGGATGCTCAAGGCACATTACTGGTGATGAGAAAGCCTTCATCACTTTAATCCGAAAGAAAGGTGGAAAAGTAAGCTTTGGAGATAATAAAAAAGGACAGATCATCAGCCATGAAACCATTGGATCTGAAATATATATAGAAGATGTCTCTCTAGTTGATGGACTGAAGTTCAACTTACATAGTGTAGCACAACTCTGTGATAAAGGAAGAAAAGTCACCTTTGACTCTAGAGGATGCTCAATCTATAATAGTAAGTCTAATCAACTTATTCTTGATACACCTAGAGTAAATAATGTTTATTGTGTTAACATTAAAAATGATAAAAAGAACATATGCTTGGTGTCTAAAGAAGAAGAATCATGACCAAAGGTTGGGACATGTAGGCATGAATCTCCTGTCTAAATTAGCCAAAAAAGAATTAGTTGTGGGTTTGCCTAAGGTAGCTTTTGATAAGGATCACATATGCACTGCATGTCAATTAGGTAAACAACATAAGAAGAGCTTCCCTTCCATCTCATATATACCTTCCAAGAGAGCTCTTGAACTCTTGCATATTGATCTCTTTAGTCTGATCAAACCATTGAGTCTAGTTAGAAGAGAATACACCATGGTCATTGTAGATGATTATTCTCGCTATACCTGGGTGGCTCTGCTAGCTAGCAAAGATGAAGCCTTTGACCAATTCTCAAAAATATTCATTTGGATAGAAGTGGAAGGGCATAAGCATTGCACGCATCCAGAGAGATAATGGTGGTGAGTTAAAAAAATAAGCACTTTGCTGAATTTTGTGATGCCAAGGGCATTGAACATAACTTCTCCACCCATCATACTCCTAAAAAAATAGAGTTGTTAAGAGGAAAAATAGAACCATAGTAAAGATGGATAGAACAACGCTGAGTGAGAATAGTTTGCCAAAATATTTCTAGGGAGAGGCTGTGAACACAACATGCTACATTTTAAATTGAACTCTTATTAGAAAGACCTTAGACTAGATCCCCTATGAAATCTGGAAGGGAAGGAAACCCAAAATTGGGTATTTCAAAGCCTTTGGATGTAAATGCTACATCTTGAATGATAGAGAGCAACTAGGAAAATTTGATCCTAAGTCAGATGAAGCGATTTTCCTTGGTTACTCAACATATAGCAAAGCTTACAAAGTCTATAACAAATGAACCCAAATTATAGTAGAGTCAATACATATAGATTTTAATGAGACTAACCATGCAGGAAGAAGAAATCCGCAACATCTAACTCCGAAAGTTGAAAGCACTGGAGAAAAAGAAGAAGTGCAGATTACAGATTCCCTCCATATCAAGTAATACAAGGAAGAAGATGAAGGAATTAATCCCAACTCAGAAGTTCCACAAGGTTATCTCAATCAACAAGAGATAAACTTTATGGATGATCAAGAAGAAATTAAAGTAGTTGAGGAACAAGCTCCAGACCAGCATGCAGATCTTCAAATAGAAATTCGGACTCACAGAAATCATCCGGTAGAAGCTATTTTGGATGATGTCCAAAATCCAATCAAAACCAGAGGACAACTTAATAAGATGATGAGCCATGCTACTTTTGTCTCTTTCATTAAGCCAAAGAAATTTCAAGATGCTAAAGGAGATGAAACCTGGATTATGGCAATACAAGAAGAACTAGATCAATTCACCAGAAATGATGTTTAGGATCTTGTGTCACCACCAAAAGGAAAGTGAATCATTGGCCCCAAATGGGTATTTCGGAACAAGCTAGATGAATTCGGAGTAGTGGTGAGAAATAGAGCAAGATTGGTTGCCCAAGGCTACAATCAACAGGAAGGGATTGACTTTGAAGAAACATTTGCCCCTTTAGCAAGATTGGAGACAATCCAGATTCTATGTGATTTTGCATCATTCATAGGATTTATATTGTTCCAAATGGATCTCAAAAGTGCATTCTTAAATGGAGTTATCCAGGAAGAAGTCTATGTCAAGCAACCACCTAGATTTGAAGACTCAAAGCATCCAGATCATGTGTACAAGTTGAAGAAGGCCCTCTATGGATTAAAGCAAGCACCAAGAGCTTGGTATGAGAGACTCACTACATTTCTCATATCCATGGGGTATATCCGAGGGAAGGCAGACACAACTATTTTCATCAAAAAGAAGAAGGATGATATCATTCTAGTCCAAATTTATGTTGATGACATCATCTTTGGAGCAACAGATGAGAAGATGTGTGAAGAATTTAACACTCAAATGCAGAAGGAGTTTGAGATGTCTATGATGGGAGAACTTAATTTCTTCCTTGGTCTACAAATCAAGCAGAGTCCGGATGGGATTTTCATTAATCAATCCAAGTATACCAAGGAAATTCTGAAGAAGTTTGAAATGGACAAAAGCAAGTAAATGTCCACTCCAATGGATTCAGATATAGTCCTATCCAAGGATTGTGAAGGAGAAGAAGTTGACCAGAAGCTATATAGAGGTATGATTAGATCACTATTGTACTTGACAGCTAGCAAACCTGACATATACTATGCAGTTTGCTACTATGCAAGGTACCAATCCAATCTTAAGGATTCACATCTCAAAGTAGGAAAAAGAATCCTTAGATACCTCCTAGGAACCACTGAAGTTGGATTATGGTATCCTAGTAATGGGAATTTCACACTTTAAGGGTTCACTGATGCAGATTATAATAGAGACACTCTTGAGAGAAAGAGTACATCCGGAGGTTGTCACTTCTTGGGAGATTACTTGGTATCATGGTATAGCAAAAAATAAACATCAATTGCTTTATCAACCATGGAAGCTGAGTATATGGCAACAGTAATTTGTGTAACTCAACTCCTATGGATCAAGAAATAATTAGAAGATTATGGAGTTCAATCCGGATATGTTGAAGTGATGTGTGACAACAAAAGTGCCATTGATGTATCAAAGAATCCAATACTTCATATTAGGATGAAGCATGTAAACATTAGGCATCATTTCATCCAAGATCATATGATAAAGAAGGATATTACATTGGTCTACATTCCAACCAATGAGCAAAGAGCAGATATCTTTACCAAGCCACTGAGTAAAGATCAATTCAAAAAGCTAAGGGAGTCAATTGGAATGTCTAATCCTATTGAAAAAAGAATCCGAAAGACAATTTGGGATTAGTATAAAGTCCTATGAGTCAAGGAATTCGAAAAAGAAGAAGAAATTATGTTTACTTTGGATCCGGATTAAAGACTGCTAGCTCAGCAGATAAAAAGGACAAATGGCAGTAAAGGCACTAAAAAGTAACTGTACACGTTTTATATTTCAAACGTCTATTGGTTGTTACACGCGCGGTAAAACTAAATGGCTATTTTAAAAATAAACCGTTCTCATTCTCCGGTTTTAACGCCATTTACCTCTCTCATAAATTTCGTCTGCCATGTCATCGATCCAGTTAACTTTTACTGCATCCGGATTACCATTATACTCTCACTTTGGAAATCCTTTATAAACCCCCCAAATTTCCCCTTCTTCCTCACACAAGTAACTCAATACTGTTACTCTATGAAAATCAATTTCTAAACCCTAATTTCTTCAAAAACTCTCAAATGGCAGCCATAATGTTGAACAACAAAATCCAAATGCTTCCTCCAAGAAACATCTTTGTAGAATCTGATCTCAAAGATGAAGACTTCATACCCCTCAAGCTCAAAACCAATGACTCAGTAGTTCCTACTGACTATTTGGGAGATATTTTTCTCTTTGAAATAGACCCTTACTCCAAACTGATTAAGGATCAACATCTTGGTGATTTCCTCAAGATAAATTGCCCAACTTATCAGAATTTGGTGTGGGAAATCTACTCAAATCTAAGAGTACACTCCTTCTATGATGCTCTCAAAACCATGGTTCAAGGGAAGGAAATCATTATCTCTCCGTAATTCTTTAAGAAGTACCTCAACATGAAAAATGATGGAGTTCAACTAAGGAACGATGGGGATGAACGGCTTGTGAAGTATCATCCCAAGATGTGGCTTCATCCCAGTTACTTTTGAGATAAATTCTCAACCTACTTTCTGGAAACACCAAGATATCTCCAACATACTCTTTTTAAGTTGATCTTGATCCGAAAGGGCTCTCTAACCACTGTATCCTCCTTCCAACATTATGTATTACAACACTGGGTGAAGAGCAGAGTGGTGAACATACCGTTACTGATTATACACTACCTAAAGCACCACAGAAACTCCCATGGTTCCCTCATCACTAGAATCCTTGTAGCTAATAAAATCAATCCATCCGGATTTTAAGCTATTCAAGGAAGGAGATTCTTGAGAAGAAATTCAAAAAGCTGAGTTTTGGTAAAACATGGAATGAGGAGAAAACTAAGAAGTAGAGGGAGAAGAAGATGGAGAAAAGCAGGGTCAGGAAGGCAGTTGATCCGACTGAATGCCCATGTTCCGAAAAAGGCCAGAACAATAAAGCCTAAAGCATTAAAATAGATGGCCCTTGTTCCAGTTGAGGAAATTGATGAGGATACTTAAACCCTCACCCAACTGTTGAACAAAAGCTCTGAGAGGCCTAACCCAATGTGGAGGCTGATTAAGGCAGCTAATAAGAAAATAAGAAAGGTGGAATCTCCAGAAGAAAATGAGGAGACTAAGGATGAAGCCCCGGAACCAAAGAGGAGACAGTTCACCAGAAAGGGCTACACCTTTGATGAGGCTATAAAAGCCAAGAAAAGCAAAGAAAAGAACTATTACCCATCTTCTGAAAGTAGATTTATCAGTTTTCCAACTCCGAATCGGACCACTTTCGAAAAATTTGCTCAATCTGGATGTTGAGATCATTAATAATGAAAGACCTAAAAAGGCAAGTAAAGAGGGTGTTGAGGACACTACGAACACATCTGGGGAAGTGATTAAAAGTCCTGAAAAGGCAAAAGAAGGGGAGACTGAGGACATTTCTAGTCTTCCAGGGGTTGTGGAGGTAGATGAAGGAAGAAAAGAAGCAGATACTTAGGATCAAACTCATGAGGTAATTCCTGACTCAATCTCCTTTGATATAATTGCTGATACTGCTGCTGCTGTTGAAATAATAGATAAAAGTCAGGAAAACTTAGATACACATATCTAAAGTGTATCTAACGAACTAGAGTCCAACCCGGAACAAATCATTCTAGAGGAGGGACTAGGTCTGAGATCCAATGAAAACACTTCTAAAGTGGATTCAAATGGCGAGGCCAATCCGGGGAAGGGTCGGATGAAGAAGATAAAGAAGCTAAGAATAAGGGGGAATCCTCTAGTCCTAAGCCATCTTGGAGTAGTTCAAGTACCAGAGAAACCTCAATCTCCTCTTTCGATTACTTACGAAAACCCAGAATTGTAAATCCCTAGCCAACTAGGTGTGAAAAACTAAGGGTGGCTCTAAGGCTTATAGAAGAAGCCATAATTGAAGGGTATAGGGAAGATAAAATCTCCAAGGCACTCCGAGGAGTGACTAAAATGCTAAAATATATGGAGAAGCTTGTGCAAGAAAAACTTCATTCTCTGAATTTGCAGTCTGACATTGGGGAAATAAAGGGGAGTGTGAAGAATATAGAGAAGAAGGTGGAGGATTTTCCCACTGCTTAGTTGGTGGTAGAACTTGCCAAAGTCACTCATGTACTTGATGAGCTAAAAATAAGTGTTGCAGCTGTGAGCACTGAATTTTAACGATCCCTCTCACTGAATGATGATGAGAGCTATATGATGCAATTTCTTAGAGGTGTTGTCCATCAGAGGTGTTCCTACAGTTGCAGAGTTCACGGAGTTAGGAGACCTAGTCTGCCCTTAGGGACCCGTACAGGTACTGCCTGGTGGTACAGATCCACTGGTAGACCCGTATGGGTAGATTCCTCCTATACGCTTGGAGAGGACCAGTACATGTCCCCTTATACCCGTACCGATGGGCCCCTACCTATACAGGTCCTCTGATTGCCTAATCAGCCTCTTTTGGAAGTAATCTCTTACCATTTTCGGGAAAAGGCAGGTCTTGAATGTAGTTTATTGCATTCAGACCTTACTCTCACCCTATAAATAGGGCCTTTTCCTCTCATTTCATAACACACAACTAAAAAAGTAGAAGAAAACTATAGAAAAATTATAATAAAGTTCTAGCAAATTCTATAGGTATAGAAAAGGTATAGTGGAGGTATAAAATAGGGGTTTTGTTCACATTTTATTCATTCCTAACTTCGTTTATTAGGATTTAGAGGAGGTTCTGTCCACACAAATACTCACCTAAATAGTCCTATTTCACCATCAACTTTGTCCGGACTCTCTTAACAGTAAAGGGATCACCTCAAAGTGGATTCACGCCGTAAAGGTAATGCTCTTGAGTTTCAAAGAGACTCATATTTCAGTTATTTCATTATTTTTATTCTTTATCTCCTCTATATTTTTTGCTCTTTCTATTTCTTGTTTTGCGTCTAGTCCTAACCCCGTATGGGCCTTATTGGCATCTTGAATTGTCGAGATATTAGATTGGTGCGCCATACCCATACGGAGGGAAATCCCTTTTTATTTTATTTTTTTGCCATTAATCTGTTAATCTGTACTTGAACAAAGTTTTTGCTTGGACCAAACAGGACCCGTATGAGTACACCATACCCGTATCGGTCATCCCTGGTAGCCATACGGGTGTACCCGTACGTACCATCCCCAAGTAGAATCTAGAACTCATTTTAATTCGGTTAAAAATCAATCCAACTCACCATTTGTCATGTGATCACTCTCGCTAATAATCTGGTAAATCAACCCATAAAAGTTAAAATATGTTTTCATAACGAAATACGTTGAAGACCCGTTATTTTTCTCCAATCCTAGAAGCTGCCTGAGTTCTGTCGATCGCAAAACTGCCACGCTAACATAATCACATTTCTCCTAATGAAATACTGACTTACGACGTGCTATAAATTGTGCTAATCTTTGTGGATGTAGGGGAATTTATTTTTATTTTGTTTTATAACTTAGAAAAAATGTATAGGCTCTCTTGCAATGTCCTCCATTTTCCCCCGATTGTAATTTTTATTCCCCCCATTTATTGCTTGTGCTTTATTGTAATATGTAAACGCATGTAATGAGTGTGAAAGAGTGTAGAAATAGGATTTTTGTGATAATTCCCTAAATGATGAAAACAAAAACGGTTTTACATGGTGAATGTAATTTTGGATCAACTAAATGAGAAATAAGTGACTCATCCTATACCCAAATCTCTAATCCAATAGGTATGAGTCTCTCGCCCAGAGGGAACCGTACTAAAACGCTTTCCCAAGTAGATAACTTGGGTGGCGACTCTATCATTTGTATCGAGATTTGGGTCTCGATTCTTTTATTCATTAAAATTGGCTTATTGTGAAACTTGAACTAAAAATGTTTTGTCACGTCTAAATTCAACAAACCCCCAGTGGCCCCGCCTCTCGCACAGGCGCCAAGGGAGACCCATACGTCATTGACACGTCACAGTCGCAAATTTATTAGGGATATAAACTTTTAACTTGCAAGATGTTGGTTTGTTTTAAAAGCTTAAAAGATTAAGATGAGCAGCGAAAATCATTTACTTGATTCAACCCATTTTCTTTTTCATCATTTAGGAAAATTATCACACTCTCTCTACCCATCTCCTTCTCTCTTTAGTCAGATGAGCTCTTCTTCTAGCGCTAGGTTAAGGTGCCCTATCTTCTCATCTCCTTCTCTCTTTAGTCAGATGAGCTTTTTTTGTAGCGCTAGGTTAAGGTGCCCTATTATTTTCGTGACACTTGCAAAGGTGTTACCCATGCCCGCCAAGAATTGGGGACACCCTAGTGGGTGGAGCACTCATTGTCATCTCCCTCCAAAAGAGGCTTGTTACAATGGGAACCTTCTACATCAAACTTCCAATATGTCCCTACACCATTCTTGTCGAAAGCCTTAGAATTTTACCTTTTAGGTACCCATTTCTTTGTGAGATTAGACTAAGGAAGAATGCCCTCAGAACAGGTGGGAGAAATAAGGACAGAATCGATCGCTTTGCATGTATTATATTACATTCCCCGGTAATTAATCTCACCATGCATGATTGTACATGCCTCATACATAATCAGACCCACACATGTATTGATCGTTTGGTTCTTACCTGAGAAAGAATCAAAGCTTGGCAACCATCTTAAGTTCATTTGGTCTGCATTCCAGTTTCTATGGAACCAAATTTAGTTTAGTTAGGGAATGAATCTCCGCTTCGGTCTTCTAGTAATCCATCGTCCAGTTGGTTTGAACAGTTGGGTTCAGTTGGTTCGTAAGATTCAGGGGGTACGGCAGTTCCATCAGCCGACAGTCATTCTATTTAGCCTAGCCAAGGATATGTGTCGCTAGTGTTTTAGTATGGGGGATCTAGCCAAGGTCTCAACTACTCAGCCACACCTAAGGGGATGACCTTCCATCTTCCAATAGGTCTACCCTTTGGTATGACTACAAATGCTCAACGACTTTCACCTCTTGTCTAACTACAAGAGGGGAAGATTGGACCCCTGAAAAGGCTAAAAAGTGGTAAATATTTGAGGAATTGGAGTACATTGATTAAACAGAAAGAGGACTAGCTCTAATACAAGTAAAAGCTCAGTATTGGGAGACTACCGATTCACCAATGGATCCTACCGATATTAAAGATGAAGACCCTCCACATTATGAGGATGATTTCAAGGATGAGGTAACCTTTTAATGTTGTTGGTATCTTGATGAAAATAACACCACTTATAAAGCATATCACAAATAAGTTGATGCATTCACATTATATTTGAGCATTTCATTATTAAAGATATCGTGCACTCAAAAAATCAATATTCTTAAAAATTTTATCATGTTTATTAAAGAAATTGAATTTGAGTACAATGCAATGGCATAAGGTTCCAATGGTTAAAATTGCCATGAAAAAAGAGAGATGAAAAGTGCTTAGAAAACATGATAGCCTTGGGTCTTAGCTCATCTTTTTTTCATAAGGGGGGAGGAAGATACACATCACTTAGAAAGAAAGCCAATAAAAGGGGGAAAAATAGAGGAAGATATACTTTACATCAAAAGCACCAATGAAGAAAAAGATCTTACAACACAAATCTAAGATAAGCTTAAATCCAATGCTCTTAGAAAACCTTCAAAAGGGTAAACCATCACATCCAACAAATGGGTATTTCTTATCAGTGTAGGTACCTCCCTTAGACCTATATTCCCATCAAAATATCCCTCCAAAAATGCTTTCTTCATTTGTTCAAAAGAAAGAAGACCCCTTATGCTAATCTCTCCATAAATGCTTTCTTCATTTCTTCAAAAGAAATAAGACCCCTCACCCTACATAATGATCTCAAACCTTCCCCGCAATAACATGACCTCCTTCTTTCAGAAAAGAGACAAACCTGTCCACACCAACACTAAATGGCTCAAGATCACGACAACAAAGTCAGATACCCAAAGCAACCCCTCAAGGCGGGTGATCGGGTTCTTAAACAGCTACGCCCAGTCAACATTGACGCTAGGGGCAAGTTCAGGCCTAATTAGGAAGGACCATTTGTAATAAAAAAAAAGTCCTGGGAAAAGAAGGAATCAAGCTCACAGATAGAAATGAATTTGTGAATCCAGTAAATCAAGAAAGGCTTTAGTGCTATCATGTCTAGGTTAAAAGAACTAAATCACAAAAAAGCATCACAATAAAAAAGAAATAAAGAATAAATCACCCGGCGAGTGGTCCTCTATTTCTTGGGCAAAAATTAGGGTGCAACCCGCTAATCAGTAGTATACAAATCGTTCAGGAAAAAGTTACGGTACTCCAACAAAAATGAAGCCCGCTAAGTTGAAAACCCAAAAAGGGCGGCTTAGGCAAAAGTTAGGGCATCGAGAGAAAAAACATCAGTTGCTTTCTAGAAAATCTGTAAAAAGACGAGAAAGCAGGTAAGGGTAACCATTGGAAACTATTGCGATTACCTATGCACTCAAATTTAATTTTATCGATAAACATGTTATGATTTGCTAAGAATCCTGGTCTTATGAATGCATGCATGTCTTTAGGTGAAATAATCGCAAGTATGAAAACATCAGTTTCTTCTTTAAATTTTATGCTCTTTATTATTATTATTATCTATACTGCACGTATCATTCAATAAAAGATAAAAATACCGATAGGTCACAAAAAAACAAGGCCTATGCAAAAGTCGGAAAAAGTCTGCTAAACTGAGCTGCCAAGGACAGTTTAGGCAAAAGTTAAGACAAAAGAAAAGAAAGAGAAAGTCCGCTGAGTTGAGCCATCAAGGACAATTCAGGTAAAAATTAGGACATGAAAAATACAAAATAAGTTCGATAGATCGCATCACATCAAGCGGTCTATGCAAAAGTTAGAACTCAATTCAAAAACGCCAGTATTTTGCACTTGTTTTTATTCTTCAAGCATCATTTATAATAGCAATGTTTCACAGTTGGGATCCCTCAAGTTTAGTTTTACCACTGTGAATCTACTCGTTAGGACACATCTTCCAAAGCGCCAAGTGCTTCCACTAGCATCATCTAGCTTGCACCATGTTACAGTTTGGACACTTAAAACACACACTCCCGTAGTGTGCAAAGTGTGAATCTTAACTAATGAATCTTGTTAGCGCTCGTTAGTCTGAGTCAGGCCAGTCTTTCAGTAATCTTGAGCTTTAAAAGTTTGATTACTAGTTAATTCACAAGCAATTTAAGCCTTTATCAAAGAAGGATAAGACAACAATATCCTCAAGATAAAGGACCAATCAAGGTCCCAGACAAGTAAGAAAAGCATAGCCTAACCTAAGCTACTAGGGGTCCTGTCCCTAGTACTCATCCTGAGTTTGGTCCTGTGCATCCGCAGCAGGTCATCCCTATCTATCATCACATGATCCTTTGCCCTACCAGCATCCACAGTAGGCAGATCAGGAACCCTGGTCTCTGAAGCTCTTGCTATACTCCTAGCGGTAATACTAATCTCCTCTACTCACTGTTCTACCTTCTGCTTAGCTCCCACCACCCGAGTGCCCACCAGCACCACTCGATAAGCTGAACTATCCTCCCCCAAAGAAAGAAAAAGCCTACTGGATTGAAAACCCAAAAGGGCGGTCTAGGTAAAAATTAAGACAAAGAAAAATGAAAGAAATAGCTTGCTGGATTGAAAACCCAAAATGGCGGTCCAGGGAAAAGTTAAAGCAAAGAAGAAAAAAAGGGAAAAGGTCCGCTGAACTGAGCCGTCAAGGACAGTTCAAGCAAAAATTAGGACAAAAAGAAATGGAAATAAATGTTCGATAGGTCGTCTCACATCGAATGGCCTATGAAAAAGTTAGAACATCGCTTAGTCCCTTCACTATGAAATCAATTGATGGCACGTATCTCCAAGAGTGTTAACCAGCCAGACTTGGTCTCATTGTTAGCTATACCAAGCAGTAATATCGGTCTACAAGCGGCAATATTTAATGATCTCAATTCGGGAAAAGAAAAATCAGCATGCATAAAAAGTTAAATGCCGAAAGTATCAATCCAAGTTTACACCAAAGTAAGCCATGCAAGACCAAAAAGTATCAAATGTCTAGAAAGTAAAAGTTGTCCATGTTAATCATCACATGGTCCTCAATCCCTGCGACACCCTCAGCAGCAGCATTAGCTCCCCCATCATACTGGTCTACTTCCTGCTCAGCACCGCCCCTTTGGGTCACTATAATCACCACTTGGTAGGCAGAAAGATCATCCTCAAACATAGAATCAGACGGCTCCAGTGTTTATCTGTCCTCAATCATCCCAACCAGCTGGCCCCACAACACCTCAACCTCAACTCTCATCTAAAAAGTCTCTGCTCTATCCCTCTTCAACTAATCCTCCAGTGGCTTAACCCAGTCAGCCTCAGTAGTGGATACTCGCAACTGCTCCTCCAGGGACCTAGCTCGCACTCCAGATCTTGAGCGGGCTTACCACACTCCATAGCCAACAGAGTCTGCAATAGAAACTAGGGGATCAATACACATATGTAAATGTTCATACATCATGCATCATGTATAGTTTAGCTTTGCATTTTACAGGTTTGAACTTACCACGAGGGTATCCTGAACCTGCATCAAATCCAATACCAGGAAGAAGCATAAGCCTCATCTGGGCATACGCTGCCCGTCCATACTTGTGCAAGTTCACGAAGGGCGTACTAGTCCTCTTTTTAGATTCAAGACACAGTTCTCACAAGGCTGAAACACAATAATGTCACAAATGCCATTATAGGGGCACACTAGTCAAACTCGGGTTCCACTTAAACCTATCCTCAGTCATATGGGTCCCTAGCAGTAGCAATCATCCCATCTAATAGCTTCTTCAGTGATACAGGTCAGTATCAGGCATACGGCTCCTACCTAGCCATATGGGTCTTCCCTCATATTTTAGAATAGTTTTCTAAGCAAAACCAGAACTCCTCAGCGGCAAGGGCATATTAGATCCAAATTGGGCCAAACCCCACTTATCAAACCCCTTTCTTTTAGCTAATCAGGGGCTGAACCCCTAGCTTACCTTGATCCTTGATTGAAAGGGAAAAAATTTTATTTACACAAAGTCAATCAAGAATCAAGGAAAGCCATGTCCAAACAATTGCTAACGAATACTTTTCATGTGCAGGTTCATTCAAAGGGAGGATCCCCAAGCGATCAAAACATCAAAGGGAAACAATTATCCTAGAAGAAAACCACAACAGAAAAATTATCTAGAAAGACATCTCCCTAGTAAAGAAGTCAATTGGGGGGCATCCCTCCATACCCCAGTAGTGGATACCATTGAGGGGCATACCCCCCATCATCTTACACCCTAGGGCACCCACCCTAGAGGCACTCCCCAAAGTGACAATCAATGGGTATCCCCTCCATCATCTAACACCCTAGGGCACTGCCCAATAGTGCCAACTAGTAGAAGGGGCATACTAGGGGCACCCCGATTGAAGCTGGGACCAACCCAACATCACTAAACTCATCTTTTCTTTTAATCAAGGCAAGTCCTGACCTGTATGTGTTAAAGTTTTACTGGCCAGTTCCATTATTATGTACAGGAACCCAGAGAGAGGTATCTATAGGAAAAGAAGGAATTCCCCTAGCCACACTGCCACCCAAGGGGCATCATTCAAAGGACATATCTAACAAAGGTGTCTCCCGAGGGGCACCAGCCAAGGGGCATCTTCCCAAGAAGCATTCCTAGCAACCAGACCGGTTGAGGGATCATTTCCCCAACAAGTGAACCATTCGAGGGGCATCCCCCCAACCAGTCAAGCCATCCAAGGCAATTTCTAAGGGAACCCCCTGCAGCTAAGTTTCCCTTTCTAACGGGCACCCCCTAGCAATCCAAGTCATCTAGGAGACTTGCTCTCAAGTAGTTAAGCCACTAATAGGCTATTTTCCCTAGTGGCCAGGCCACTTCAGGGGGAAACCAAAATAGGATTGGGACCAACCCAACATCTCTTCAGTCACTCTTCATAATTAATTAGTGTTGGGAACATTGATCCGAAAAAACAAATTATCCGGATCAGGTTTGAAGTAAACAAAACACGTAATTACAAAAAAATCTAAGTCACTTCATCCAAACCTAAAACCAAAACATCCAAAGTCTAAGTCAAGTGAAGACAAATTGCCAAAGCATCAAAGAAAGCATCCGATTAAAGTTTGGATAGGAAATAAACTTTTAATCGCCTAAATCAGCATATGGAAGAACTAATTACACTAACATCCGGAAGAAGACTGATCCGAAGATATTAAGTCTGAAGACATCCGGAAGACCTTAGTATCAAGACAAAGGGAATAATTCAAAATATTAATATTCCCTCCACTCTTTTTGGTCTGCAAGTCAAAGATCCTTTTTCCCTAAAGCAAGATAAAAATGATAACTAGCATTTTTCAAAGAAAGGACAAAGAAAAAGGTAACAACCTTTTTCACCTAGATAAATAAGAAAGGTGCATAGAACTCACACTAAAAAGGTATTGGCATAAAAGTTGGTGAGTCACTAAAATACAAGGAAATCGATCACTGATAATTTTTCAGCCTCAATTCTAAGGATTCAAATGGGTTAAAATCTCTGTCTAACAAATTGATCAACGGTTCTGGAAGCGCCACATATTACCTGATCAATGGTGAAGATATGATTACAGCTCAACAACCCACAACGACTATATTTATGATTGAAGCCTATAAAAGGGAAGCTTTACAAGTTGAGAAGGTATTGGTTAATTTTGAGAAAGCAATACATAAGAAGAATTCACTAAAAAGCAATCAGTTACTTAATCCCTCCAAGAACCAAACCATTCTAAATCAGTTTGTAAGGATTCCCAAGTGAAGTTATAAACTTGAGGAAGTCCAAAATCCAAAACCTTTAAGAAAACCAAAGTGTAAAAGATCTCCTACTTGGGTGAGTAGAGAGATTGGGATATAGCTTGAAGTTGGTGCTTTGAGTGGGATCTCCCTATAGGACTCAGCTTAGGTTTAGGTAGAAATCTAAGTGGTATATCCTGCTAAAGACTAAAGGACTCAGCTAGAAGTTGGTACTTCTAGTGGTATATCCGACATCCGAAAGGGGTTACCATCAGGAGACAAATTGTAAGGCTTAATTCCTGCCAGTTGAAAAGGAATCCACTAGTGGAAAAGCTTGAAGGAAGGAAACTCCGGGGGACTGGAGTAGGTGGGGCCGAACCAAGATAAAATCCTTGAGTTTGATTTTTTAACTCTTTACTTTTTGCACTATATTACATATTTTCATCATCTGGATCCATCAATCCAAAATATAATCAAACACGCTATACTAAGACTTTTATATTCTGTTTATTCCGCGAAAAAGGGTCATTCATCACCCCTCCAACCTTGATTAGACCCTCACAAGGACCAATAAAATTCATATGCTTCCTCAAAAGAACATCTTTGAAGAATCTGCTCTTAGAGATGAAGACTTTACTCCCATCAACCTAAAGCCCTCAGACTCAGTAGTTCCCACTGACTACTTAGGAGACAACTTCCTTTTTGAAACAGACCCTTACTCCAAGCTAATTGAGGATCAACATCTAAGTGATTTCCTTAAAATCAACTGCTCAAAATATTTAAATTTAGTGGAGGAATTCTGCATAAATTTGAGAGTACACTCCTATCATAATTCTCTCAGAATATAGGTTCAAGGGAAAGAAATCACCATTACACCGGAATTCTTTAAAAAGTTCCTAAATATGAAAACTGATGGTGTTCAGCTTAAGATTAATGGGGATGAACTGCAATTAAAGTATGACTCTAAGATGTGGCTGCATCCGAACTACTTTAGCAATGAATTCTCAACTTACTTTAAAAAAGTGCCAAGATTTCTCCAGAACGCACTTGCTAAGCTAATTCTAATCTGGAAGGGCTCTCTAACCACAGTTTCCTCTTTCTAGCACTGCGTATTACAACATTGGGTGGAGAGTAAAGCTGTAAACATGTCGATGTTGATCCTCCACTATCTAAGGTAGCACAGAAACTCCCACGGTGCCCTTATCACTTGGATTCTTGCTGTAAATGAAGTAAATGTATCCGAGTTCCAAGCTATCAATAGAAAGGAGATTCTAGAAAAGAATTTCAAAAAGCTAATCTTTGGCAAGACTTGGAATGAGAAGAGAACTATAAAGCTAAGGGATGAGAAACAGAGCAAGGCTCGGAAGGCAGTATATCCCAATGAAAATGCCCTTGTCCCTAAGAAGGCTAGAACAATAAGACCCAAAGTAAAACAGCAGCAAGCTTTGGTCCGGCGGAAGAAGTTGATGAGGATACTCAAACCCTCACTCAACTATTAAAGAAGAGCCCAGAGAAGCCCAAGCTGAGGGGAAGGTTGATAAAAGCAACAAATAAAAAGAGGAAATCTGCAAAAATTCCAGAGGTGATAATGGAGGATGAGGAGACTGAGGAAGAAGATCCAGTACCAAAGAGGAGGCAATTCACTAGAATGGGTTGCACATTTGATGAAGGAGTAGCAACCCAAAAGAGCAAAACTAAGAAGCCTGTCGGAATAAGAATTGATGAGGGAGAAGCAATAAGGGCTGAAGAGGCAGAATTGGATAAGGCTAGGAGAACCAAGGGCAAGAATGTACCCGGAGCTAATGAGGAAGTCACTCTGGATGACCCTAAATATAAGACCATAAGAGAAGCCATAAAGGATAATGACCGGATCAACAAGCTTGCAACTGAAGGACCTGGAGGGTCATCCGATGCCTAGGCTATCCTAATTGATCCAACGGATATGGCAATGGTGGCCCAGGACCCAGAAGCGAATCTACTTCCCTTCATGCCCAAAACTAGACCCCTTTCGGAGAATTTACACAATCCAGAAGTTGAGACCATAAATGAAGAAAGGCCTGAAAAGGCACATGGAGAGGGTGTTGAGGACATTACCAACACACCTAGGGGAGTAGTTAAAAGTCCTAAAAAGACATATGAAGGGATGGCTGAGGACATTTCCAGTCATCCGGGGGTTGTGGAGGTGGAAGAAGAAGGTGTAGCTCAGAATAATTCAAAAAAGCCAGCAAATGAGGTAATTCTTGACCCAGTCTCATTTGATATTAATACTGATGCTACTGCTGCTGTTGAAATAGTAGATACAAACTAGGAAAATTTAGATACACACAATCAAAATGTATCTAAGGAACAAGAGCCTAACCTGGAACAAAATCTTTTAGAGGAGGGACTTGGTCTGGGTTCCTAAGGGAATACTCCTAGAGTGGACTCAAAGGGCGAGGCCAGTCCGGGGGAATGGTCGGAAGAAGAAGAAGAGGAATCCACTGAAGAAGAATCATCCGGATTAGATGAGACCAGAAGCAGCTCTAGGTCTGATACCTCCTCCTGTAATAGTCCAATCAAAAAGCCAACTACTAGTATCAATCAAACAAGAGTCAAAAAGATTACAACAGTGCTAAAGATACTATAGGATGTTACACATGAGGAGCATGAAGAAAGTTATATCAAGCAGTGTCTTTAGAACATATGTAAGCAGCTAAAATCTGTGGAAAAAGTGTTGAATAAAAAATCCTCAGCTTCGAAGTTGAAAGCAGAACTCAAGGATATAAAGGGGAGTGTAACGAAGATTGAGAAGAAAGTGGAGGTTTTTCCCACTACTGAGTTAGTGGCAGAGGTTTCTCTTGCCAAAGTCACTCATGTACTCAATGAGCTATAAACAAGCCTTGCAGCAATAAATCATAATACAGATAGAGCCAACACATGGGCTACAAATAACTATGCAACAATAATGGATAAGATCACCTCCTCCTTGTGGGTCCTTGTGAGGGTCTAAATAAGGTCAAGGGGGGGGGGGGGTGAATGACCCTTTTTCACAGAATAAACAGACTTTAAAAAGTCTTTGTGTAGCGTGTTTGAATATGATCCGAGGGATGGATCAAGATAATGCGATTATGACAATATTAATGCAAATAAATAAAGAGTTAGAGATTCAAACACAAGTATTTTATCCTGGTTCGGCCCCGCTAACTCCAGTCCCCAGAGTTTTCTTCCTCTAAGCTTTTCCACTAGTGAATTCCTTTCTAACTAGCAAGAATCAAGCCTTACAACTTATCTATGGATGTTAACCCCTTCCGGATGTAGGATATACCACTAGAAATCCCAATTCCTAGTGGAGTCCTTTTGTCTTTAGTAGGATATACCACTTAGATTTCTACCCAAACCTAAGCTAAGTCCTACAGGGAGATCCCATTCAAAGTACCTACTTCAAGCTATATCCCAATCTCACAACTCACCTAAGTAGGAGATCTTTACACTTTGCTTTTTCAAAGGTTTTGGTTTTGGACTTCTTCAAGTTTAAAATTTCACTTGGGAATACTTACAAACTGATTTTGAATGGTTTGGTTCTTGGAGGGATTTGTAAACTAATTGCTCTCTAGCTATTTCACTTGTTAATTACTTTCTCAAATCAACCAGCACCTTCTCAACTTGTAAAGCTTCCCTTTTATAGGCTTCCATCATAAATGTAGCCATTGTGCATTATTGAACTTGTATTTAATCTTCACCGTTGATCGGTAATATGTGGAGCTTCCGGAGCCGTTGATCAATCCGTTAGACAGAGATTTTGATCCATTTTGAATCCTTGGGATTAAGGCTAAAAAGTTGTCAGTAAACATTTTCTTGTATTTTAGTGTCTTGCCAACATTTATGCTAGTGGCTTTTTGGTTCGAGCTCCACGCGCCTTCTTATTGGTCTAGGTAAAAAAGGTTGTTATCTTTTTCCTGTCCCTTGTCAGTCCTTCTATCCTTTTCTAAAAAGTGCTACATGTCTTCTTTTGTCTTGCTTATAGGAAAAGGATTTGACTTGATAGACCAAAAGAGTGGAGGGAATGGAATTTTTGAATTATTCCCTTTGTTTGGATATTTAAGCCTTTCGGATGTCTTCAAACTTAATATCTCTGGATTTGTCTTGTTTCGGATGCTTGTGCAATCAGTTCTTCCAGATGCTATTTTGGGCAGTTTAAAGTTTGTTTCCTTTCCAAACTTTAACCAGATGCTTCCATATATGCTTAGGTAATTCTCTTCACTTATCTTAGACTTTGGATGTCTTGGATATATGTCCAGATGCAATGAGTTATGTCTTTTTATACTTAGGTGTTTTGTTTACTTCAAACCTAATCCGGATTATTTGTTGTTCCGAATCATTATTTCCAACAATCTCCCAATTTGATGGGAACAAAAACCTAAGGCATCTAAGCATAAGGAAACGGGGTTTTTATAAGCTAAGTATGATCCTTGATACTTATTTATTTATAATTTTTTTGCTCCCCCACAATTCTAGCATCCCCTGACTCCCCTAGCAGTTTTCAATTCTAGCTTCTAATATTTTTGTAGTACAATAGTAGATTGTAATTTAGAATCAATTTTTTAAGAGAATTAGATTTTCACTATATATACTTATGCTGTTAACAATAGTTAACATCAATGAAGCTTTTGGATTACAAGATACAGAAATATACAAGTGAATCTAGCTATTACAATTGTTTACAAAATATAGCTAGTCTAATTTCTTCCAAATGCTCCTCCTTCCTTTTCTTTGCCTTTCTCCCTCTTTGTACTTTTCTCCCCCTTTTTGTTCCCAGATTGGGGGTTAATCACCATATAGGTTTTCTCATCCCATCATTCCTGCCAAGTCTTGGAATAGATTGAGTAGTCTAAGTTTCCTTGCCTTCTCTGCTCTAAGATATGGTCCACAGTGGCCGGAGATAGATGTAGACGGCAGAAGAGGTTCAGGAGTTAGGTGTAAGAGCTTGTGATCTTTAGTACATATTCCCTATCCTTCTTATCAAAATAAGGGAAGAGTGCCTTGAGAAGAGTGGTAATGCCCTTATGTCCAAAGAATCCTATGTCCCCAATGTGCTGGACACGGTCTTGGAAGATTGGAAATAATTAGCTCTCTGGGATAGATGGAGAGGAGGAGGATCCGGAGATTGATAATTTTGATAGTCTAGACTGTAATTTCTTAATATTCTTGCCCATATCCTGGCAGATGTTGTGGATACTTGACTTAACTGTTGTCAGATCCTTGTGAATATCATCCTTTATTCTTTTAATGACTACATCTTGGCCATTGAATTATCCGACATGTTCCTATCCAATGTTAGCTTTTTTTGTAGCAAACTGCTTGGGCAAATCTTACTCAATGAACTTTGTGAGCTTATTTAGAATTGCTTGATGGTTTTCATTGAGGTTAGGGAGAGCGGACTTCTCTTTTTTCTCAGCAGTGAATTTTGACAAGTTTTCAAACTTGGTATCTAGGTACTCATTCAGTTATATGGATAGCTTAGAGGAGGATGAAGTGATCTTGTCCAAAATAGTAGCGCAGTTATTTATGGCTCTGGTGTTAGCCTGATTAGCAGAATGATTTGCTGTTGCTACACTTGTTTTCAACTCATTCAGCACTGAGGCGACTTTGACAAGTAATACTTCAGCCACTAAATGTGCATTGGGGAAGTCCTCCACTTTCTCCTCTATTTTCTTGACACTCCCTTTTAGCTCTCTAATTTCATCTTTTAAGTCCGGAGAGGAGAATTGTTAAATTAGTACCTTTTTAATGGATTTCAGATGCTTGTAGATGTTCCGAAGGCTTTGCTTGATGTAGCTCTCCTCTTAGCATCTTGAAGGATTTTTAGTGTGATTGAGATCTTTTTAGCTCTGGCTTGGTTGATGCTAGAGGTTGGTATCCTGATGGGACCAGCAAGAGGAGGGGATTCAGATCCATAGCTGTTTCCTGTCTAATCAGATCCGAATGATTCTACTTCAGAGGATTCCTTTTCTTCTTCCCCTTTCTTCTCTTCCAACAGTTCCTCCAAACTAGCCTCACCCCTTAAGTCCACTCTAGGAGTGTGCCCGTGGGAACCTAGAATGTTGTCCTCATTATCAACTGTTGTTTCAACGTCAGCAATGGCATCATCATTAATATCAAAGGAGATTGTATCAGGAACTACCATATTTAATGGCGTGTGATCCTAGGCAGCTGCTTCCTCTCTTCTTTCTTCATCAACCTCTACAACCCCTGGATGATAGGAAATGTCCTCAGTCATCCCTTCAAATGCCTTTTTAGGAGTTTTAATTTCTCCCCCATGCTTGTTGTTAATGTCCTCGACAACCTTTCCATTTGCCTTTACAGGTCTTACTTTATTTTGGTTTCTACTTCCGAGTTGAGAAGGTTTTTCGAAAGTGTTCTAGGCAAAAATGGGAAATGATCAGCTTTCAGATCTTGGACTAGAGTGGCCATGTCCACTGGATCCACTAGGATAGCTTGGGCACCGGAAGAATCATCGGGTCCTTCCATTCTGAGCCTATTGATCTTGTCGTTATCTTTCATAGCTTCTTTGATTGTTTCGTACTGAGGATCATCTGGATAGATTTCTTCAGTTGATCCGGGCACATGGTGGCCCTTTGTTATTTTGGACTTAGCCAATTAAGCTTCTTCTACCCTCTCCCTTGCTTTCTTTTCAATTACAATCCCTGTCGGCTTCTTCTTCTTAGCCTTTTCGGCTTTCATAACCTCATCAAATGTACACCCCTTCTTTGTGAACTGCTTTTTAGGTACCGGAGCCTCATCCTTTATCTCCTCATCATCTACTACCATAGTTGGGGTTTTAGCAGATTTCCTTTTCTTATTTACTACTTTGATCAATCTCCCCCTTGGCTTGGGCTCTTGCGGGCTCTTCTTAAGCAATTAAGTGAGGGTTTAAGTGTCGTCATCAATTTCTTCCACTGTTGGAAGATCCGGTTGTGTTCTTGGTTTTTTGGTTCTAGCCCTTTTTGGAACCAAAGCCTCTTTAACCGGTCCACTACCTTCCTACCCCTAGTTTTCTACTCATCCCTTAGCTTTTTAGCCTTTTCCTCGTTCCAGGTCTCTCCGAAGCTTAACTTCTTGAAATTCTTTTCAAATATCGCTTTTCCATTTACTGCTTGGAATCCTGAGTTGTTAACTTAATTTGCTACTAGGATTCTACTGATTAAGGCACTATAAGAGTTTCTATACTATCGAAGGAAGTGGATAATTAGCATTGGCATGTTTACTACTCTGATTTCTACCCAGTGTTATAGTACACAATGCAAGAAGGATGATACTGTGGTGAGAGAGCCCTTCCGGATTAGAACTAGCTTGGCAAATGTGTGCTGGAGAAATCTTGGCACTTTTAAAAAGTATGTTGAGAATTTATCCCTAAAGTAGTTCGGATGCAGCCAAATCTTAGGTTCCTACTTTACCTGTTGTTCATCCCCATCAATCTTAAATTGGACCCCGTCATTCTTCATATTCAGGATTTTTTCAAAGAATTTTGGCATAATGGTGATCATCTTTCCCTGAACTTGAGTTCTGAGAGCATCATAATAGGAGTGAGCTTTCAGGTTATCGTAGAATTCACGTACTAGGTCCAGATAGGTGGGGCATTTGATCTTGAGAAAGTCGCCCAAATTTTGATCCTCAATGAGCTTGGAGTAAGGATCTATTTTCAATAAGAAGTTGTCTCCCAAATAGTCCGTGGGAACTACTGAGTTTGAGGGCTTTAGGTTTATGGGAGTAAAATCTTCATCTCTGAGAGCAGATTCTTGATAGATGTTCTTTTGAGGGAGCATTCTGATCCCTTCACTTCTCATTATGGCTGCAATTTTAGAGGTTGAAAGAAGGTAGGGAATTTAGGGTTTTGAGATTGGATTTTTGCAGAATAACAGTATTGAGTTACTCACGTAAGGAAGAATAGGAAATTTGGGGGGGTTATATAGAATTTCCAAAGCAAGGGTATAATGGTAATCCGGACGTTGTTAAATTTGGCTGAATTGATGACATGGCAGGTTAGATTTTAGGAGAGAGGTAAATTTCGTTTAACCGAAGAATGGGAACGGTTTATTTTTAAATCAGATATCGAATTTACCGTGCATGTAACTCCCAATAGACGTTTGAAATTCAAAAAAGGAATAGTGACTTTTCAATGCCTTTACTGCAATGTGTTCTTTCTGTCTGCTGAAGTGGCAATATTCCCTCAGAGCTGAGCTAACTTCATTTCTTCTTCTCTTCCGAATTCCTTGTCTTACCAAAAATCCAAGTTAACTTTGTACTATCTTTCGGATTTTCTTCAAATTGGATTAGACATTCCAATTGACTCCCTTAGCTTGCCAAATTGATCTTTACTTATTGGCTTAGTAAAGATATCTCCTCTTTTTATTCATTGGTTGGAATTTATACCAATGCAACATCCTTCTTCATAACATGATCCCGGATGAAATAATGCCTTATATTGACATGTTTCATCCCACTGTGGAGTACTGGATTCTTTGACACATCAATGGCACTTTTATTGTCACACATTACATTCACACATCCAGATTGAACTCCATAAAGCTACATAACTTCTAGCTGCCATATATTCTGCTTCTGTAGTAGATAAAGCAACTGAAGTTTACTTCTAGTTGTACCATGATACCAAGCAATCTCCAAGGAAATGGCAACCTCTGGATGTACTCTTTCTCTCATGGGTGTCTCTCCCATAATCTGCATTAGTGAAGCCTTGAAGTGTGAATTCTCCATTACTAGGATACCATAACCCAACTTCAGTAGTTCCTAGGAGATATCTAAGGATTCTTTTTACTACCTTTAGATGTGAATCCTTAGGATTGGCTTGATATCTTGCACAATCGTAGATTGTATAGTATATGTCAGGTCTACTAGCTATCAAGTATAAAAGTGATCCAATCATTCCTCTATATAGCTTTTGATCAACATTTTCTCCCACAATCCTTGGATAGGACTGTATCTGAACCCATTAGAGTGGACATCGGCTTGCTTTTTTCCATTTCAAACTTCTTGAGAATTTCCTTGGTATATTT
This sequence comes from Euphorbia pulcherrima, assembly GCA_947683365.1. Taxonomy (NCBI): domain Eukaryota; kingdom Viridiplantae; phylum Streptophyta; class Magnoliopsida; order Malpighiales; family Euphorbiaceae; genus Euphorbia; species Euphorbia pulcherrima. The sequence goes on along the minus strand of CANTUS010000013.1, from coordinate 16,196,577 downwards.
GGATTGGTTGATGAAAATTTCATCCAGACTCTACTTGATTTGCAAACCAAGGAAGAAATTTAGTTTTCCCATCATGGACATCTCAAATTCCTTCTGCATTTGAGAGCTGAATTCCTCATACATCTTCTCATCTGTTACCCCAAATATGATGTCATCCACATAGATTTGGATTAGAATGATATCATCCTTCTTCTTATTAATGAAAAGAGTTCTATCTACTTTACCCCGGATATACCCCTTGGATAGGAGAAATGTAGTGAGTCTCTCATACCAAGCTCTTGGTGCTTGTTTTAATCTATAGAGGGCTTTCTTTAGCTTGTATACATGATTCAGATGCTTTGGGTCTTCAAATCCAGGTAGCTGCTTTATATATACTTCTTCCTGGATAACTCCATTAAGAAATGCACTTTTGACATCCATTTGGAACAGTTTGAATCCCATGAATGATGCAAAAGCACATAGAATCTAGATTGCCTCCAATCTTGCTACAGGGGCAAATATTTGTTTAAAGTCAATCCCTTCTTGTTAATTGTAGCCTATGGTAACCAATCTTGCCTTGTTTCTTACCACTACTCCAGATTCATCCAGCTTGTTCCTACCCATTTAGTGCCTATGACTGACTTTCCTTTTGGAGGTGCCACTAGGTCCCATACATCATTCCTAGTGAATTGGTCTAGTTTTTCTTGCATGGCCATCATCAAGATTTTATCTTATTTAGCCTCTTAAAACTTCTTTGCTCAATGAGTGAAACAAAAGTAGCATGGCTCATCATCCGGTTAAGTTGACCTCTAGTTCTTACTGGATTTTAGACATTGTCCTAAATTGCTTCAACTGGATAATCTCTACTAATCTAGACTTCCCTTGGTAGATCTTTATGTTTCTGCCTCAGCTTCCTCTTCTTGACCATCATTGTAGTTTATCTAATGTGGATTGAGATTAACTTGCGGTACTTCTGGATCGAACAATATTCTTTATACTTCTTGATTTGAAGGGAATCAGGAACTTTGGCTTCCTTCTCTTCTCCAGAGTTTTCAGCTTCCAGAATTGGATCTTCCGGAGTGGAGCTTCTTTTGCCTGCATGGTTACTATAGTTTGGGTTCGTTTGTTAAAGACTCCGTAAGCCTTGCTATGTGTTGAGTAGCCAAGGGAAATTGCTTCATCTGACTTAGGATCAAATTTTCCTAGTTGCTCTCTATCATTTAGGATGTAGCTCTTACATCCAAATGCCTTGAAGTACCCAATTTCGGGTTTTCTTCCCTTCCAGATTTTATAGGGGGTCTTTTCTATGATCTTTCTAATGAGAGCTCTATTCAAAATATAACATGCTGTGTTTACGGCCTCTCCCTAGAGATATTTTGGCAAACAATTTTCAATAAGCATTGTTCTAGCCATCTCAAATTTGGTCCTATTTTTTCTCTCAACAACCCTATTTTATTAAGGAGTATGAGGGGCAGAGAAGTTATGTTCAATGCCCTTGGAGTCACAAAGTTCAGCAAAGTGCTTTTTTTTAACTCACCACAATTATCACTCTAAATGCGTGCAATGCTTATGCCCTATTCTACTTCTATCTGGATGAATGTTTTTGAGAATCGGTCAAAGGCTTCATCTTTGCTTGCTAGCAAAAGAACCCAGGTATAGCGAGAATAATCATCTATAATGACCATGGTGTATTCTCTTCTACCTAAACTCAATGGTTTGATTGGACCAAAGAGATCAATATGTAAGAGCTCAAGTACTCTTTTGGAAGGAATGTAGGAGATGGAAGGGAAACTTTTCTTATACTGTTTACCTAATTGACATGCAGTGCATAGATGATCCTTATCAAAAGCAACCTTAGGCAAACCTCTTACTAATTCCTTTTTAGCTAGTTTGGACAGGAGGTTTATGCTAACATATCCCAACCTCCGATGCCATAGTCATGATTCTTCTTCTTTAGACACCAAGCATATATTCTTTTTATCATTTTTAATATTAACACAATAAACATTATTTACTCTAGGTGCATAAAGAATGAGTTGATTAGACTTACTATCATAGATTGAGCATCCTCCAAAGTCAAAGGTGACTTTTCTTCCTTTGTCATAGAGTTGTGCTACACTGAGTAAGTTGAACTTTAGTCCATCAACTAGAGAGACATCTTCTATTTGTATTTCAGATCCAATGGTTCCATGCCCAATGATCTGTCCCTTTTGATTGTCTTCGAAGCTGACTTTCCCTCCTTTCTTCCTGATTAGAGTGATGAAGGCCTTCTCATCACCCATCATGTACTATCAATGTACCATGTCTGTTGATCTTCAGTGGATCTAAGGCATACCTATAAAATAGATCAAGTGGATTTAGATACCCAATCAGATTTGGGTCCTCTCAGGTTATCAACCATTTCAGGCTAAGGATAAATATCATAAGAACTAGTTTTTAATCCACATAATTTTGTAACATGGTTATTTTTCCCATAAAACCTGCACCCTGAGATGGGTCTGTTCTGCTCTTGCTTCTTCTCGATCTTCCAAAGATGCCAATTCTAAAATTTATCGTTGTATGGATTTTATGGGTTTGGTTTTCTTTCTCACATTATGGATCACCATCTTTACGACCATAGCAAGATCAATGTTAGGAACAGAATTAGGATGAGAGTTTACCTCAGTATTTATTGTTTTTTATTCTAAATCCTCAAATTGCTCAGTGTCTTGCTTGGATGACTTTCTTCTGGATTTTTCTGCTTGCAGATCCGTCAGTGCCATAAATGCACAGTGAGTAGTCTCTTCTTCTATTGAAGATGAACAGCTACTTTCTTCACTATTGCTCAATGTGGCCACCATAGCTTTCTTCTTATACTTTTTTTCCCTTCTCAGCTTGGGGCATTTGATTCTAAAGTGCCCTTTTTCCCCGCATTCAAAGTAGGCAGCATCCTTTTCCGGCTCTTTGTTTTCTTCCGGAGCCTTTCTTGGCTTATCCCTTATTGAGGTGCCTTCCTTAGGCCTTCTTGATTCCAATATTCTGGATCTTCTTCTATCCTTTTTCTTTAGGAATTTTTCAAAGTACTTGGCTAGCATAGCCATATCTTCTTCACTGTACTTTGATTCTTTTGGTTGCTTTTCTGATCCGGAAGAGGCTGATCCGGCAGAGTCTGCCTTAAGTGCAATGTCCTTCTTCTTTTCTTCTGGCCTTCTTTCTTGTTGGCTATATCTCTCTAGGGATAATTCTTGAGTCAAGAGATTACCAATGAGCTCATCATAACTATAGAAGTTTAAGTCATGAGCTTCCTCAATGGCAGTCTTCTTGTTGTCCCATTCCTTGGTGAGACCTCGGAGTATTTTCTTAACCATGTCAACTTCTGAGATTTCCTTCCCTAGGTTAGTAAATTCATTTACTAGATTAGTGTATCTAGTATTGATGTTGTTGATGGAATCTTTGGGCTCCATCTTGAAGGATTCAAGCTTCTTTTGTATTAGGTCAATTTTAGCTTCTTTGACCTTGTTTGTTCCTTCATATGTCACTTCCAGCTTCTGCCATATTTCTTATGCAGTTTAACATCCGGATATCCTATTAAATTCTGCTGCACTAAGAGCATAATGAAGTATATTAATAGTATTTTCATTTTCACGCAATCTTTTATAATCATTCTCATCCCATAAGCTCGAGGGCTTACGGGTGGTTAAACCATCTACCACATGAGTAGGCTCATATAGACCATATTTAATGGCCATCCATGCCATCATGCTTTGAGCCTAAATGAAATTCTTCATCCGATTTTTCCAGAATGTGTAGTGTTCACCGATGAAGAGTGAAGGTCGGGTAATAGACATACCCTTTGGAAGGAGCTGTGAGTTTTGGAAACTCATTTTGATACTTGAATCAAAATATATGGACCTTTAGCTCGAGATTTTTAGATCTCTAGTTTGAGGACTAGCTCTAATACCACTTGTTGGTCCCTGTGAGGGTCAAAATAAGGTTAGAGGGGGGTGAATGACCCTTTTTTACTGAATAAATAGACTTTCAAAAGTCTTTGTGTAGCGTGTTTAAATATGATCCGGGGAATAGATACGGATAATGTAGTTATGACAATATTAATGTAAATAAATAAAGAGTTAGTGATTCAAACACAAGTATTTTATCTTGGTTTGGCCCCGCCTACTCCAGTCCCCAGAGTTTCCTTCCTCCTAGCTTTTCTACTAGTGGATTCCTTTCCAACTGGCAGGAATCAAGCCTTACAACTTATCTTCAAATCGTACCCCCTTCCGGATGTAGGATATACCACTAGAAATCCCAATTACTTGATGAGTCCTTTTGTCTTTAGTAGGATATACCACTTAGTTTTCTACCCAAACCTAAGCTGAGTCCTACAGGGAGATCCCACTTAAAGCACATACTTCAAGCTATATCTCAATCTCACAACTCACCAAAGTAGGAGATCTTTACACTTTGCTTTTTCAAAGGTTTTGGTTTTGGAATTCCTCAAGTTTATAATTTCACTTGGGAATCCTTACAAACTGATTTTGAATGGTTTGGTTCTTAGAGGGATTTGTAAACTGATTGCTTTCTAGTGAATTAACTTGTTAATTACTTTCTCGAATCAACCAGCACCTTCTCAACTTGTGAAGCTTCCCTTTTATAGGCTTCCATCATAAATGTAGCCATTGGGGGTTGTTAAACTTGTATTTAATCTTCACCGTTGATCAGGTAATATGTGGAGCTTTTGGAGTTGTTGACCAATCCATTAGACAAAGATTTTTACTAGTTTTGAATCCTCAGGATTGAGGCTAAAAAGTTGTTCGTGATCATTTTCTTGTATTTTAGTGTCTTGCCAACTTTTATGCCATTGGTTTTTTGGTGTGAGCTCCATGCACCTTCATATTGGTCTAGGTGAAAAAGGTTGTTACCTTTTTCCTGTCCGCTGTCAGTCCTTCTGTACTTTACTGAAAAGTGCTAGCTGTCTTCTTTTATCTTGCTTATGGGAAAAGGATCTTTGACTTGATAGACCAAAAGAGTGGAGGGAATGGAATTTTTGAATTATTCCATTTGTTTGGATATATAAGTCTTATGGATGGCTTCAGAATTAATATCTCTGGATTTGTCTTGTTCCAGATGCTTGTGCAATTAGTTTTTCTGGATGCTATTTTGGGCAGTTTAAAGTTAGTTTCCTTTCCAAGCTTTAACCGAATTCTTCCATATATGCTTAGGTAATTTGTCTTCACTTGTCTTGGACTTTGGATGTCTTGGATATATGTCCGGATGTAATGACTTAGGTCTTTTTATACTTAGGTGTTTTGTTTACTTCAAACCTGATCTGGATTATTTGTTGTTCCGGATCATTGTTTCCAACACTCCTCCTTAGAGCTAACCATAGAATTAAAGGAGTATCTGGATTCCAAGTTTTAAAAGTTGTTAAAATTCATCACTAAAAAAGAAGAGAAATCTGCTCTCCCCAGCCTCAATGAAAATCAACAAGCCCTATTAAATAAATTGACAAAATTCATTAAGTAATACTTGCCCAAGCTGTTTGCCAAACAGATGGAAAATACTATACAGGAGGTAGCGGGCCAAATGAATGGGCAGGATATAGTCATCAATAATGTTAAAGAAGATCTTCATAAAGACATCATGACTTACAATGATAGTGTTCACAACTGCTGAAGGGACATGGGGAAGGGAATTCAGAAAGTACTCTCCAATCTGTCCAATCTATCAATATCCAGATCTTCCTCACCTTCTGTTCTGAAAAGTTAGCTTATTCTAGTGTTTCAAGATCTCATTCAACATATTGGGGATATTGGCTTCTTTGGCCATAAGGGGATTGCTACTCTTCTCAAAGCTCTTTTCCCCTATTTTGATGAAAAGGATTGCGAGCATATCTTACATATGCATCCTTACATCACTAAGTCTTATACCCAACTTTAAAAGGTCTTCCAGCCCCTGCATCTATCTCCAGCCACTGTGGATACAATCATTGATTGAAGAAGGAAAGGGAATGTAGATTATTCTATTTACTCCACGGCTTGTCAGCAAAGCTGGGATGATAAAACCTATATGGTAATTGACCCCCAAGTTGATGCAAACAAAAGGGGGAGAATAATGAAAGGGAAAATGTTGCTGAAGCTAAAAAGGGAGAGCAACAAGGCAAAGGAAAGGAGAGAAAGGGAGAAGCTTCTGGGAAGAAATAATTTTATAATAGATAGCTATTTTGTTCTAATGTAAAATCTGTAATAGCTAGCTTTCATATTTTTGCCTACGTATTTCTGTATCTTTTAATCCTAAACTTCATTGATGTTAACTATTGTTCATAGCAGAAGTATATATAGTGAAAATTTTGTTTTAAAAAATTGCTTCTAAAGTACAATCTGCAATTGTACTAGAAAACCCTTAGAAGCTAGAATTGAAAACATTGGGGGAGCTAGGGATGCTAAAATTATGGGGGAGTAAAAATTATAAATGACTAAGTATCAAGAATCATACTTAGATCATAAAAACTCCTTTCCTTATGCTTAGATATCTTAGGTTTTTGTTTCCATCAAATGGGGGAGATTGTTGGAAACAATGATCCAAAACAACAAATTATCTGGATCAGGTTTGAAGTAAACAAAACATCTAAGTACAAAAAGATCTAAGTCACTTCATCCAGACATAAAACCAAAACATCCAAAGTCCAAGTCAAGTGAAGACAAATTGCCTAAGCATCAAAGGAAGCATCCGGTTAAAGTTTGGAAAGGAAATAAACTTTGAACCGCCCACATCCGGAAGAACTAATTGCACTAACATCCGGAAGAAGACTGATCCGGAGATATTAAGTCCGAAGACATCCGGAAGACCTTAATATCAAGACAAAGGGAATAATTCAAAATATTAAAATTCCCTCCACTCTTTTTGGTCTGCAAATCAAAGATCCTTTTTCCCTAAATCAAGACCAAAATATCAACTAGCACTTTTCAGAGAAAGGATAAAGGATTGATACGGGAAAGAGAAAAAGGTAACAACCTTTTTCACCTAGACCAATAAGAAGGCGCGTAGAACTCACACCAAAAAGGAACTAGCATAAAAGCTGGTGAGTCACTAAAATATAAGGAAAATGATCACTGACAACTTTTCAGACTCAATCCCAAGGATTCAAATGGGTCAAAATCTCTCTCTAATGGATTGATCAACAGTTCCAGAAGCACCACATATTACCTGATCAACAGTGAAGATCTGATTACATCTCAACAACCCACATCGGCTACATTTATGACGGAAGCCTATAAAAGGGAAGCTTCACAAGTTGAGAAGGTGAGCAATACTTAAGAAGAATTTGCTAAAGCAATCAGTTACTTAATACCTCCAAGAACCAAACCATTCTAAATCAGTTTGTAAGGATTCCTAAGTGAAGTTATAAACTTGAGGAAGTCCAAAAACCAAAACCTTTGAGAAAACCAAAGTGTAAACGATCTCCTACTTTGGTGAGTAGAGAGATTGGGATATAGCTTGAAGTTGGTGCTTTGAGTGGGATCTCCCTTTAGGACTCAACTTAGGTTTGGGTAGAAATCTAAGTGGTATATCCTGCTAAAGACTAAAGGACTCAGTTAGGAGTTGGTGCTTCTAGTGGTATATCCAACATCTGGAAGGGTTTACCATCCAGAGATAAATTGTAAGGCTTGATTCCTGCCAGTTGGAAAGGAATCCACTAGTGGAAAAGCTTGGAGTAGGCAGGGCCGAACCAAGATAAAATCCTTTTGTTTGATTTTCTAACTCTTTACTTTTTGAACTATATTACATATTTGCATCATTCGAATCCATCAATCCGGAACATAATCAAATACGCTACACTAAGACTTTTAAATTCTGTTTATTTTGCAAAAAAGGGTCATTCACCCGCCCATCTAATCTTGATTAGACCCTTACAGGGACCAAAAATTAGGTGCAGAACCCAGTACATCTTAATACTTAATTGAAGGGACAAAAATCTTTGTTCATCACAAAGTCAATCAAGAATTAAGATGTACCTTTTCAAGGCATACTCTGATAAAACTTATTTTTCCCCTGTAGGTCAGACAAGATGAAACCTGAATGCTAACTAAAGGGGCACTTTTCTCCAATAGAGCATCCATATCAGGATAGTTCATTCCCCTTCAAATCGAGCATTCAAGGGGCATCCCCCTATCCCCATAAGAAGCCAATCTTTATCCTCGATGACTGGATGGTTGAAGGAACCTTTCCCTCAGTCAGAAGAATACCCGAGGGGCATCAACCCCAAAATCTCCCAAGGGCAAAGTTCTAGGGGCACCTCCCCAACTAGTCAAGCTTTCTTGAGACGGTTTCCAAAGACACTCCACAGCAGCTATGATGTCCCAGGAGCACCTTCCTCTAAATAAGTGAAATTACCCCCAAGCAGTTTTTTCCCTAGCAATCTAAATAGACTGGCCATCCAACGGCTATATCGTCAGCAGCCAGCTTCCCTAGGGGCATCCCCTGAGGAGCATTCTAGGTCAAAATAGTTGGGCCAAACCCAACATATCTAAACTCAGTTTACAGTTTATTCAGGGGCTAACCCGCATCCACGCATCTTCATTCTTGATTGAAGGGGAAAATTTTTTTGCTTACCACAAAGTCAATCAAGGATTAAGATGTATCATTTTGGACAGTAACTAATGCAATGTTTTTTATTATCTTTTTAGCGGGTAGCTCAAAACCACCAGCAGGAGAGTCATCTGCCTTAAGAAAGGGATACACCATCAGTGGGAGAGTCATCTACCTTAGGAAAGGGATACACCATCAGCAGGAGATTCATCTACCTTAGGAAAGGGATACATCAACATCAGGAGAGCCATCCGCCTTAGGAAAGGGATACACCAGCAGTAGGAGAGTCATCTACCTTAGGAAAGGGAACATCAGCATCATTAGAGTCATCCCCCGTAAGAAAGGGATACACCAGTAATAGGAGAGTCATCCGCCTTAAGAAAGGGATACACCATCAGCAGGAGAATCATCCTCCTTAAGAAAAGGATGTCATATCAACCACTAAAGTCAATCTGCCTTAAGAAAGGGATACGAGGAGAGGTCATCCGCCTTAGGAAAAGGATACAGTAGCATCATTTAAAGGAAAGTCATCCGCCTTAAGAAAGGGATACGCATAGCAAAGGAGGGATGTTCGCCTTAAGAAAAGAACACCAAGGAAAGGAGTTTGCCTTAAGAAAGGAACCCACCTATAGCACAACATTATAAAGACCTTTATAGGGGCACATCCAGTCTAGAATTGGGGCTAACCCCACTTCTCCTAAACTTGTATTTTAGTTACATTCAGGGCAAGCACCCTAGCTCACCTTGATCCTTGATTGAAGGGGAAAAATATTTTTGTTTTCACAAATATCAATCAAGAATCAAGGTAAGCCATTTTCACATTGATCATTAATCAGGAAAATTTTTGTGTACAGGACCATCCTAGCACATGATTTCCTCTCTAAATCTTATCAGGAAGAACTTCTCCAGCAGAAGAAGTTTTACCAAAGGATATCTCATTACTCCCTAGCTCCAGAATTAGTCAAGGGGAATACCCCCTATCTCCCACACTAGAATCATTTAAGGGACATTCCCCCAGCCAATCCAGGGGCATCCCCCATCCCCCGGCAGTGGGACCAGTCAAGTGGCATCCCCCACCAACTCAAGGGCATCCCCTCATTTCCAATAAAGGAATCAGATCCCAAGGGCATGTCCCCAGCCAACTCAAGGGCATGCCCCTATTTTCAATAGAGGAATCAGATCTCAGGGGCATCCCCCAAACCAATCTAGGTGCCCCCCATCTCCCAACAACAAAACTAGTCAATCTAGGGGTATCCCTCCATCATCGAGCCTTCCAATGGGCACTTTATAAGAGGCGTCCTTCCAAGGGGCATTCCATCCCTAAAGCAATCGGGCCAAACTCGGCATCTCTTACACTTAGTTCTCAGTTTATCTCATCCGCACATCGTTATTCTTAATTGAAGGGGCAAAAATATTTTTTATTTTCATAAAATTCAATTAAGAATAAAGACGTGTCTGCTTAGACAATGACTAACTCAGTGTTTGATTGTTGTCTCTTTTCAGGTTATTTAAATTTGCCAGTTGGGAAAGTTGATCTGCCTTAGGAAAGGGATACACCAGTCAGGAAAGTCGATCTACCTTAGGAAAGGGATACATTAGTCAAGAAAGTCGATCCGCCTTAAGAAAGGGATAAACCATCAACCAGGAGAGTCGATTCACCTTAAGAAAGGGATACACACACCTTCCCCAGTAGAGTCACTAGGGATGCACAATAGCAAAGGAAAGTCATCCGCCTGAATAAAGGGATACGCATTAGGAAGGAAATTCATCCGCCTCAAGACAGGGATACGCATTGGCAAGGAAAGTCATCAGCCTTAGGAAAGGGATACGTAGTAGCGAAGGAAAATTATCCACCTCAGGAAAGGGATACGTATCAGCAAAGGAAAGTCGGCCGCCTCAAGGGGGGCACCCAGGGTAAGAGTTATCCTTAAGATAGGAACTCGTCCATGTCATCACCTCAGGTATAATTTCTAAACCCTCGCTCACATCGTGAGATCATAAAGATCTGTATCTGTAGTGATCCCGAGAGGGGCAGTCTGTGAGCACTGGATTTTAACAATCCTTCTCATAAAATGATGATGAGAGTTATATGATGCAATATCTTACAGGTGTTGTCCATCAGAGGTGTTCCTACTACTGCAAAGTTGAGTTTGGTCGGAGTTAGGAGACCTAGTTTGCCCTTAGGGACCTGTAGGGGTACTGCCTTGTGGTACGGATCCACTGGGAGACCCGTACGGGTAGATTCCTTCCATACACGTAGAGGGGACCCGTACGGGTCACCTTGTACCTATAGAGGTGGGGCCGCACCAGTATGGGTCCTCTGATTGCCTAATCAGCCTCTTTCGAAAGTAATCTCTTACCATTTTTGGGAAAAGGCAGGTCTTAAATGCAGTTTATTGCATTCAAACCTGACTCTCACCCTATAAATAGGGCCTTTCCCGCTCATTTCATAACACACAACTAAAAAAGTAGAAGAAACTATAGAAAAATTATAGTAAAGTTCTAGCAATTTATATAGGTGTAGGAAAGGTATAGTGGAGGTATAGGAGGTATAGAATAGGGAGAAAACCCATTCCTCGAGGTTTTGTCCACATTTTATTCATTCCTAACTTCGTTTATTAGGGTTTAGGGGAGGTTCTGTCCACACAAATACTCACCTAAATAGTCCTATTTCACCATCTACTTTGGTCGGACTCTCTCAATAGTAAAGGGATCACCTCAAAGTGTATTCACGCCGCAAAGGTAACACTCTTGAGTTTCAAAGAGACTTATATTTTAGTTATTTCATTATTGTTATTCTTTGCCTTCTTTATCATTTTTGCTCTTTCGATTCCTTATTTCGGGTCTGGTCCTAACCCGTATGAGCCTTGTTGGCACCTTATATCGTCGAGATATTAGATTGGTGCTCCATACTCATACGGAGGGAAATCCCTTTTTATTTTATTTTTCTATCATTAATTTGTTAATCTATAACTAAACAAAGTTTCTGCTTGGACCAGACAGGACCCATACGGGTACACCATACCCGTACCAGTCCTCCATGATAGCCGTATGGGTCCCACCCACCCGTATAGGTACCATCCCCTGGTAGAATCTAGAACTCATTTTAATTCGGTTAAAAATCAATCTAATTCATCATTTGCCATGCGATCGCTCTCACTAATAATCCGGTAAACCAACCCACAAAAGTTAAAATGTGTTTTCATAATAAAATACGTTGAAGACCCGTTATTTCTCTCCGATCCTAGAAGCCGCCCAAGCACTATCGATCACAAACCCACCACGCAATATAATCACATTTTTCCTAATGAAATGCAATCTAACGATGTGCTATAAACTGTGCTAATCTTTGTGGATGCAGGGGAATTTATTTTTATTTTGTTTTATAACTTAGAACAAATGTATAGGTTCTCTATTTTTCCCGTATTGTAATTTTTATTTCCCCCATTTATTGCTTATGCTTTATTGTAATATGTAAAGGCATGTAACAAGTGTGAAAGAGTGTAGAAATAAGATTTCTGTGATAATTCCCTAAATGATGAAAACAAAAGCGGTTTTACGCGGTGAATGTAATTTTGAATCAACTAAATGAGAAATAAGTGACTCATCCGATACCTGAATCTCTAATCTAATAGGTATGAGTCTCCCACCGAGAGGGAACCATACCAAAACACTTTCCCAAGAAGACAACTTGGGTGGCGACTCTATCATTTGTATCGAGATTTGGGTCTCGATTCTTTTATTCATTAAAATTGGCTTATTATGAAAACTTGAACTAAAAATATTTTATCACGCCTAAATTCAACAAACCCCCAGTGGGTCCCGCCTCTTACACAGGCCCTAAGGGAGACCCACATGTCATCGACACCTCACAGCAGCAGCAAACCATTCTGCCAATCAAGCCAACAACAACTGCACCACCATCGTGGATAAAATCTCCTCCTCCTCCTCCTCCTCCTCCTCTGAATTGACCATAGAAATAAAAAAATATACGGATTCCAAGTTTGAAAACTCGTCAAAATTCATCAGTGAAAAGGAAGGGAGGTCAGAGCTCCCTAGTCTCAATGAAAAGCAACAGGCCATATTAGACAAGCTAACCGAATTCATTGATGAGAAAATGCCTAAACTGCTTGCTAAATAATTACAAGACATTGGAATGGAGTTTGTAGGGAAAATAAATGGATAAGATACAGCCATAAATAGACCCAATGAGGAATTTCACAAAGACCTAATGACTGTCGATACTGGCATTCATAACTGCCGAAGAGATATGAGAAAATAATTTGAGAAGGTGTTATCCAACTTGTCCAACCTATCCATCTCCGGATCTTCTTCCTCATCTTCAATTTCGGAAATATCCAACTTGTCCAACCTGTCCATCTCTGGATCTTCTTCCTTATCTTCAATTCTAGAAAGCCAACTTTGGTTCAAGATCTTGTCCAACACATTGGGGATACAGGCTTCTTCGGATATAAAGGGATAGCTACACTACTGAAAGCACTTTTCCCCTACTTTGATGAGAAAGATCGCGAACACGTTCTACATATGCATCCAAACATCACAAAGTCATATTCCCAACTTCGAAAAGTCTTCTGGCCCCTACATCTCACTCCAGCAATAATTGACACAATCATAGAGCACAGAAAAGAAGGCAATTTGGATTATTCCATATACTCCGAGGCGTGGCAGACAAGCTGGGATGGTAAAACCTACATGGTAATAGACCCCCAAGATGATGTAAACAAAAAGTTGGAGGATAAAAAGGGGGATGATAAAGCTAAAATTGAAAAGGGGGAAAAGAGCAAAGGCAAGGAGAAGAAAGGAGAAGCATCCGGAAAGCAATAATCTGTAATAGATATAGCTATGTAATAATTGTAATAGCTAGAGTTATTTTTCACTTATGTATTTTTGTATCTATAATCCAAAACTTCATTGATGTTAACCATTGTTAACAGCAGCAGTATATATAGTGAAAAGTTACTACAAAAGTCGCTTCTGAAAGTACAATCTGCAATTGTACTACAAAAGTTGCTTCTAGTATTGAAAAATGTAAGGGGAGTTAGGGATGCTAAAATTATGGGGGAGTAAAAATTGTAAATGACTAAGTATCAAGAATCATACTTAGATCATAAAACCCCTTTCATTATGTTTAGATGTCTTAGGTTTTGTTTCAATCAAATGGGGGAGATTATAGGAAACAATGATCCGAACAACAAATAATCCGGATCAGGTTTGAAGAAAACAAAACACCTAAGTCATTATATCCAGACAAGTAAACAAAGACACTTAAGTCCAAAATAATTGTATCCAGACATATAACCAAAACATCCAAGGTCCAAGGCAATTACTTAAGCATGAAAGGAAAGCATCTGGTTAGGGTTTGGAAAGGAAACAAACTACTAACTCCTTGTACAACAGTATCCGGAGGAAGACAGATTGAATAGCATCCGGATATCAAGGTAAAAAGACATCCGAATGACACAGTTATAAAGACAAAGGGAAAGTTTTGAAAATAACTTTTCTCCATCATTTTTGGTCTACAGTCTAAGATCCTTTCCCCATATGCAAGATAAAAGACAGCTAGCACTAAAATTCCGGACTAACCTTTTTCAGATTAGGACAGAAGGACTGATACATGAAAGAGAAAAAGGAAACAACCTTTTTCATATAGACCAATAAGAAGGGCGCGTGATACGTACATTCCGGACTACTGGCGTAAAGTTGGTGAATCACTAAAATACAAGGAAAACAATCACTGATAACTTTTTAGCCTCAATCCTAAGGATTCAAACGAGTCAAAATCTTTGTCTAATGCATTGATCAACGGTTCTGGTAGCGCCACATATTACCTTATCAACGGTGAAGATTTATTTCAAGTTCAACAACCCACAACGGCTACATTTATGATAGAAGCCTATAAAAGGAAAGCTTCATAAGTTGAGAAGGTGTTGGTTGATTTCAAGAAAGCATATACAAGAGAATTCACTAGAAAGCAATCAGTTACTTAATCCCTCCAAGAACCAAACCATTAAAAATCTATTTGTAAGGATTCTCAAGTAACGTTATAAACTTGAGGAAGTACATAACCAAAACCTTTGAGAAAACCAAAGTGTAAAAGATCTCCTACTTAGGTGAGTAGTGAGACTGGGATATAGGTTGAAGTTTTTGCTTTGAGTGGGATCTCCTTGTAGGACTCAGCTTAGGTTTGGGTAGAAATCTAAGTGGTATATCCTGCTAAAGACAATAGGACTCAGCTAGGAGTTGGTGCTTCTAGTAGTATATCCAAAATTCAAAAAGGGGGTACTATCTAGAGACAAATTGTAAGGCTTGATTCCTACCAGTTGGAAAGGAATCCACTAGTGGAAAAGCTCGGAGGAAGGAAACTCCAGGGACTGGAGTAGGAGGGGCCGAACCAGGATAAAATCCTTGTGTTTGATTTTCTAACTCATTACTTATTTGCATTATATTTTATATCTGCATCATCCAAATCCACTACATTCAGAACATAATCAAACACGTTACACAAAGACTTTTTAAAGTCTATTAATTCTACGAAAAAGGGTTATTCACCCCCCTCTGACCTTATTTAGACCCTCATAGAGCTTTTGACATAATAATGTTGCTATTCAGAGCGTCGGATATAGTAAGCCCTTTAAGTGCTGATAAAATGCCTTCCTCAGAGTTATTAACTCCCTTCAAAATCTCTCTATTCATCTCCTTTGGCATATTTAAGTTGCCTCGATTGGAGACTATTGTGATCAGCGCATTAATGGTATCGATTGTTGCATCTATCTTGGATGTATTGACATCGTTCCCCTTTGCTTAGAATGCTATAACCATTTAACACAACCTGCATTCCCTGCAACACAGGATTGAACTTGTCAATCAGGGAATTTTTAAATTTCCTTTCTTCATTCACTACTTTACAGTTGCTTTTATAGATTTTCTCTACTTTCTCCTTAAGCTCAGCAACTCCATCTTTAAATACTCAGCCTTCCTACCTGTAACATTTAACAAAGGCAAAGTATAGGATACTATAGCCTTAACCAAAGAGAACTGGGTAGGAACTGATTTGAAATGGGCCTTCATCTCCTTAACAGCACCCATGAAACCTTATACTGACTCAACAGCCTTTGCAATTCTCCTCAAAACTTCCTCAGATAGTAATGACTTAGCAATTTCAACATCTATTTCTGCATTTATCCTCAGTCCTGGAAATCTAGCTCTTCCAAACCTCCTTATATATCCCAATAACTCAGCTTGGGGTTAAATTGGGGTTGAGGTTGTTGTGGTGGTTTTTGTGGTTATAGAATCTCTTCAATGATTGGTGGACCTCTAATGACTGGTCCTTCCAATAGAAATGGTGTATGAGCTAGAGATCCAATTGGTGAAAGAAATGGGATACTGGTAGTTTTAGGTTTTTGGTCAGAGTTTGATGTGTTTTGTTTATCAGAGTGAGAGGTGGATGGTATTTGGGTTTCAGGTCAATGTTGCATGGATATTGGTGTAGGTGATAGGGGTGTTTTTATAGATAGGAAAAAGAAATGGGTCTTGGTTTTCTTCAAGTTTATCTCCTTCGGCACCTTCAATAGTTAGCTCACTGACCTTAGCTATAGTATTCTCATTCAACCGAGCTTTCTGCTCAACTATAATCTCCCCTTCTTCCTTATCTTCCAAATCTCCCTCATCTTCATCAAAAACAACCTTCATTTTCTTGAATATCCTCCTCTTCTTTTCTCTCCTTTCCTCCTTAGCTTCCTCAGCAGTCAAATCAACCTGCTGGACTTCTTCATTAATATCAACTCTATAGCCTACACATCATCATCTGCTCTTCTTGATTCTCAATACCTTCTAGGGCTCCTATCATTTCCTCCACTACTTCTGGAATAGATTTATCAGCTAGACTGGCTACAGTAGTTTCAACCACTTTTCAGTATCAGCTTTAGTCTTAGCTGCTGACATTTCAGCTCTTCTTCTTATCTCCTCTTCTAGACCCTCTTATCTCTTTTTAATCCTCTCAGCCTCCATTGCCTTCACCTTCCAAGCCTCTTTAACATTCTGGACTACGCTAGTAAAATTATTCACCATCAGCTTCTTCTTAAGTTGACCTACCTTAGGTATAGGAATTGATATAGCTTCATGTCCATCAGCAGTCGCTACATCCAACTGAGCTTCTTCACTCATCCTCTTCTTCAGTCTTTTTAGAGGTGTCTCTTCTCTCAATTCATCCTCTACCTGCTTCTCTTCTTCAACTTCCTTGGTAGTCAGCTCTTTAAGCTTCTCATCCTTAGTTCCCTTGGTAGATCTGGTCTTCTTAGGGATAGGGGCAACTACAGGAATTGAGCTAGCTAAGCTTGCCTTCTTTACTTCTTTCTTGGTGTCTCTCCTAACCTCCTTCTTGCTTACCTTCCTCTCAGCCTCTTAACCTTTCTCTGCTCTCAGCTTGGTAATCCTCTCAAGCTTTTTAGCCATAAACTCATTAAGAGCCTGTTCTTCCTCTTTAGGCTTAATTGGTCTCAGCGGCATAATAGCCCTTGGATCATTCTCTATGAATTCTCCTTTTTTTAGCTTTATATACTTGGTGTTTTGGGGCTTTTCATTAAATTTCAGGGGCTAAATGATGCATATGCCTTTAGTTAGAGCGTAGACAAACACTCTTTCAAACTTTGAGTAGCTTCCTGTAGAAGCAGTCTTGGGCAATAACACCTTCGTTACCATCTCATGTGCCTGCTTTCCTTCCTTCATGAACATTGAAGCTATCAGTTTGCTAGCCTTATAGTTAGCGAGAACTTCATAGTCAATAGGGATGTCTACATGCTCTTCATCCCTAACAACACACATTTTAAGTCCTCTTTCTCTCTCACCTAATAACCCAGCTATCAACTTGGAAGTCACATATACTTTCCTCCTCATCATGGTAGTGATAAATAAGTCCTTCAAACCTTCTACCATGTGAATGCCATGGAAGAATCTCTTTACTACTTGCTCATAGCACCCACTCGGTATCTCGAAAAACCCTCTAAGATGGTGCTGACACATCCACTTTCCAAAACGCTCATCACTTGAGAAACTGAGCATATCTACAATAATTGGCTCTTCTACTTCAGTTCCTTCTTTGAAACATCATTCAGTTGGTATATATCTAGCTCCTGCTATAATGAACAGATCTTTCCTCTTGTTGATTCCAATAGCCATCTGCATCGTATGATCCATGGTAGTAACCCAACATGTATATTTTTCATCCCTTACGAATAAGGATTCCTTAGTGATGGGTTTTGATGATCTTCCTGATGTACTCGTAATAAAAATTTTTTTTGAAAGAAACAGAGGATTTGAGGATTTTGAGAAGAAGATTGTAGAAAAGAAATTTAGTAAAGTAACCTTTCTCTCTTCTGAATTTCTCTTTAAATAGCTAAAGACTCTTCACTGAAACCTGCAAAGCCTACATGTATGACTCACAATCCATGGTCGTAAATCAATGGTGAGATAAAAAGAGTTTACCATGAGATTAATGATTGCGAGAAATATAGGATAAAAGCAACTGAATATGGATCATTTTAAAACTTGCTATCGATTCTCTCAGTTTTAAATTTAAAAAGAAACCGATGACAGTTTTAATGATGTGTCCAAAATTCAAGCGTGAAGAAATACTTAACCTAATTCGTAGAAGCTCAGAGTGTGCCCTAGAAATTTTGATCAGCTCTAGAATTGGTCAACGGGGAATGAATTTCTTTAAATTGGATTGGACATTCCGATTAACTCTCTCAGTGTTAAATTGATCCTTTCCAATAGGCTTAATGAAAATGCCAGCTTGATGTTCTTTAGTAGGAATGTATGTGAGCTTGACTTCTCCTTTTAGCATATGATCCCTTATGAAGTGATGTCTAATATTGACATGCTTCATCCTGGTATGTTGAATTGGATTCTTGGATAGGTCAATTTTGCTCTTGTAGTCACACATGACTTCAAGACACTTAGACTTTATACTATAATCTTCCAATTGCTACTTGATCCATAGCATTTGTGCTACACATCTTTTTATAGCCATGTATTCAGCCTCAGCTGTACTCAGAGCCATAAAAGTCTGCTTCTTGCTAAATCATGTTACTAGACAATCACAAAGGAAATGACATCCTCATGTGGTGATTTTCCTTTCAAGTTTGTCTCTTTCATAGTCAGCATCTGTGTATCCTCTCAGAGTGAAATTTACATTACTTGGATACCATAAACCTACATCAATAGAGTCTAGCAAATACCTGAGAATTCTTTTAACAGCAACTAAGTGAGATTTTCTGGGGTCAGCTTGATATCTTGCACAATAACATACAGCATATTAAATATCAAGCCTACTAGCAGTTAAATAAAGTAAAGAACCAATAATACCTATGTAGAGCTTACTCGCTACAGGTTTACATTCCTCATCTTTACTTAGAATTGTATCAATGGCCATGGGTGTTGACATTGGTTTGGCTTTATCCATGACAAACTTCTTGAGTACTTCCTTAGCATATTTAGCTTGGCTGATGAAAATCCCATCATCACATTACTTGATTTGCAAACCAAGAAAGAAATTAAGTTCTCCCATCATTGACATTTCAAATTCTTTCTTCATCTGTTGGCTAAAATCTTTGCATAGCTTTTCATCAGTTGCTCCAAAAATGAAGTCATCAATATAGATTTGGACTAGTAACATATCTTGATGTTTCTTCTTAATAAAAGAGTTGTATCTGCTTTTCCCTTGACATAACCTTTGCTGAGTAAAAAGTTAGTTGGTCTCTCATACCAAGCTCTTAGAGCCTGTTTCAGTCCATAAAGAGCCTTCTTCAGCTTAAAGACATGATTTGGATACTTTGGATCTTCAAAGCCTGGGGGATGTCTGATATAAACTTCCTCTTGAATATGACCATTAAGAAATGCACTTTTCACATCCATTTGAAACAACTTGAAGTTCATATGAGATGCATAAGCATAGAGAATTCTTATGGCTTCAAGTCTTGCTACTAGTGCAATGATTTCTCCATAGTCAATGCCTTCTTGTTAATTTTAGCCTTGAGAAACTAGTGTGGCCTTATTTCTGACAATATTACTAGCTCCATCTAGGTTATTCTTGAAAACCCATTTGGTTCCAATGATTGACTTGCCTCTGGGTTTCTCCACCAAATCCTAAACTTCATTTCTTTTGAATCGGTCTACCTCCTCTTGCATTGCAATCATCTAGTTGTCATCAAACGCAGCATCTTCAAACTTCTTTGGTTTAATCAATGAGACAAATGCTGAATCACTCATCATTCTATTCAGCTGACCTCTAGTCAGCACTGGATTTTGCACACTATCAAGGATCTTCTCAACCGGGTGATCTCTCCTTGCTCTGACTTCTTTTAGTAGATCAGGATTTGCTCGCTGAGCTACTATCATTGGTTAAGCATCTGCATCATCACCAAATTTGATGGATTGGTCCAAGTCAACTTCATAATCTTCTTTTTCTGGTACTAGATCAATAATAACAATGGGTTGACCTACTGATCTGCTGACTTGTTCCTTTTCCTTTTCATCATCACTGGCCTCTCTACCTATATTATTAGTTTCATCAAAATCTACATGAATAGACTCCTCTAAGATGCCAATCCTCTTGACATACACTTTGTATGCCCTACTGTGTGTTGAGTAACCAAGAAAGATTCCTTCATCTACCCTGGGGTCAAATTTATCCAATTGGTCTTTAGTGTTTAATATAAGGCATATACAACCAAAGGCCTTGAGATGGCCAACCTTGGGCTTGTGCCCCTTCCAAAGTTCATAAGGAGTTTTGTTCAAAACTGGGCGAATTAAAACCATGTTTAGAATGTAACAAGCTGTGTTAACAGCTTCTCCCTAGAAATACTTTGATAGGTTATCATCACTCAGCATAGAATGACCCATCTCCATAATAGTGCGATTCTTTCTCTTAACAACCCTATCCTGATGAGGTGTATGAGGGGTAGAAAAATTGTGGTCAATACCATGCTTAGAACAAAATTCATCAAACTGCCTGTTTTCGAACTCTCTTCCATGGTCACTACAGATTCTATTAATTTTAAGTTTTTCTAATTCATGATTCGGCTAGCCAACCTAGAGAATGATTCAAATGTTTCATCTTTACTTATCAAGACAATCTAAGTGAACATGGTCAGATCATCTACAACCACAAGGATGTATTTCATTCCACCTAGACTTGTTGGCATCACTGGCCCAAACAAATCCATGTTTGGAAGATCAAGGGGATGAGAAGAAGATATATCAGCTAAGGATTTAAAGGTCTTCTTAAATTGTTTCCTAAGTTGGCATGCTGAGCAGAGTCTATCTTTTTCAAAGGGTAGATTGGGTAATCCCTCAATAAGTTCATTTCTAGCTAATTTGGGCAGATTGATCATATTGATATGTCCTAACCTTCTGTGCCATAGCCATGAGTTTTCCTCCTTTGAAACTAAGCATACATCATAGGAGCCAGGGGATAAATCAATCATATAAACATTATTAATTCTAGGAGCATAAAGAATAGTTTGGTCAGAGTTACCATCAATGATTAAGCAGCCCATTGAGTCAACTATCACCTTCCTGCCTTTGTCACACAGTTGAGCAACTCTTAGCAAGTTGAACTTCAGGCCTTTCATAAGAGACACATTATAATTTAAAGGCTTGAATCCAATAGTCTCATTGCTAACAACCTTTCCCTTTTTGTTGTCTCCAAAACTGACACTTCCATTCCTTCTTCACTCTAATATGATGAATTATTTTTCATCACCTGTCATATGCCTCGAGCATCCACTATCCAAATACCACATTCTTCTGTCATAAGTGGATCTCAGGTTCACCTACAAAACAATCAAGTTTTCTTAGGTACCAATGCCTTTTTATGGCTGGGTCCTCCCTTTTTAGTGGTGGTCATCCTTGACCAATCATACTTATCATAGTAACCATTTTTGTGTCTAAACATGACTATAGCATGTCCTGATTTTCAACAAAAATTACATACAGCCTTAGGATTGGGCCTGCTCACTTTACTCTTTTAAGAAATCTTTTTGGAGTGGAGTGTGTGGTTACTTTGAGTATCCCTACTAGGTTGAGGAGGGATCCAGACCTTTTTCAAAGCTGTTAGTTCAGCAGCTAGCTCATTCAATTTCTTAGTGATTTTGTTGTTATATACATTATGGTACTCAACTTTTTCCATAAGGTATAAGATGTCAAGTGAGGTAGAACAATTGACATCTTCTAGATCATCACACCTCCTCTAGAGTACTTGGATGTATTTGGCTGACTTCTTAGTGACATTAGTCATATTATTAAGTACTACTACAAGTTCTTCTAAAGACAAAGTGGGTGTAGAATTTACCTCAGTTTGCTTTCCTTTGTCTCTACTTTGGTTAGCTGATTTATTGACAGCGGAAGTAGATGGTTGGTCAGATGAGCTGGGTTGATCATCCTTTGCCATGAGACACACATTTGTAGAATCTTATGCCTCTTTGTCTGAGGATGATGACTTTTGTTCAGAGTCACTCCAAGTAGTAGCAAGAGCCTTCTTATCCTTTCTTTCCTTGAACCTATCCTTCTTAGCTTTGGGGCAGCTAGACTGGATATGCCCTTTCTCACCACATTCAAAGCATTTGATATCTTTGTTACGCTCTTTGTTGAACTCCTTTCATGGTCTATCATCTGTTCCTTTCTTGTACTTCCTAGACTTCCTGAATCTCTGGAAGTTCTTATCTTTCTTCAAGAACCTTTTGAAGTTCTTGGTCATCAGTTCTATCTCCTCCCTTCTTTCCTCTTGATATTCTTCCTCAGAGGATACTTCATCATCACCAACTTTAAGGACAGCAGCTCTGCTAGAGCTCTCTCTCTCCTTGTGCTTGTGCTTCTTAGACTTATCTTCATATTACTTTAAAGACATCTCATGAGTCGACAAGTTTTCCATTAGCTCATCAAACTTGTAAGTCTTTAAATCATGAGCTTCTTCGATAGCACTCTTCTTTACTTCCTATTCTTGTGTCAAGCTTCTAAGGATCTTCTTGATAGTTTCTACCTCAGTGAAACTCTTGCCAAGTCTTTTTAGCTCGTTGACAATATTCATGAATCTAGTGTTCATGTTGGAGATGTCCTCCTTGGGTTGCATCTGAAATATCTCATAATTCTTCATGAGAATGTTGATCTTAGACTCTTTGACCTAGTCAGTGCCTTCATAAATTACTTCCAACTTCTTCCATATTTCTCAAGCAGTTTTACATCCAAAAATGCGATTAAACTCTACTGCATCAAGAGTGGAATGAAGGTAGTTGATAGCAGCTGCATTTTCCTTCAATCTGGCCAAGTCCTGACTGTCCCACTCATTAGAGTACTTATCAATGCTTACTCCATTCTTCACTATAGTAGGAATAAATGGCCCTTTAACAATAGCCATCCAAGCATGCATACTCTAAGACTAGATGAAATTTTTCATCATGTTCTTCTAGTAAGTATAATTCTCATAATTAAACATGGGAGGCCTGGTGACTGACATGCCTTTTGCCAGAATATAGGCTTGGGCCCTTCCGCTGGATTCTCCCCCCATGTACGCCATGGTCTTTATCTCACGATTGTGAAATCTCTAGAATGAGAACTGCTTTGATACCACTTATTGGTCCCTATGCCTACATTCAATAATTCAGAAGGGGGTGAGTGACTCGCTCAAATAAATTAGTAAACTTTTTCACGATTAAATGAACTCCGCTGAGTAGGTCAGCTGGCTGAGTGAAATCTAGAAAAACTTTAAAGTAAAAAACACAGAGATTTTATACTAGTTCAGCAACATGTGCTTATATCCAATCTCAAGAGAGTGTCTTGGCTTTAATTCACTAATCTCAACTCCTTTACCCAAGGCGGAGAAGCCTTTCACAAATTTCCCCAACTACAGAAAGTACCCTCCAAACTGTAATCGCTCACCCGCTTAGTAGAATACCCTCTTCTACTAGGACTCAACTAATTCTAAACAAGAGCTGGAATCAACTTCTAGTTAGTTACAAATGATATGATATTACAATTCAAATGATTTAATCTAATCTCTCTTGTTCAAAGTAGATTCTTCAATGAGTGGATGCCTTTTCGATTGAACTTCTCTAAAGCTTGTGAATTGGTAGAGTTTTACTTCTTAGAAATTCAGGTGTAACCACCAAGTTCCAACGCTTGCATTCTTGCTCCTTTTATAGTTGGGATTAAGAAAGTAGTCATTGAACTTGCCTTGGCATCTTCTGAAATTGACAGCTCATCTACTCACCCGTTGGTTCTTCAAATTGATCCGTTAAGAGATAGAATCACACTATTGTAAGATAGAAATCAATCTGTTGGATTAAAATTCCAGCTTTAATTTGAATCCTTTGTCGTTTGATGCCAGTCTTCCATTAGAGAGATCTCGCGCTGACTTGCTACGTGTTGTTTTCCCATTCCTTCCGGTAAGCTGACATTCAGAGTGCGCGATACAATGTTATTGATCTATAAAATTTTCCAAATTGGCAAATGAATTTTTGCAGCTTGATTCTGGAAGACTTTGTCCTTTTCTTCATAAACTGGAGTCTTGTTAAGGCATTAATTCTTTTTATCTTTGTCTCATTAATGTTCTGCAAAAAGCAACACTAAAAGCAAAGATTCCATATTTCCTTAAATGAAAAGTCAGAACCATTGACAAACAATAACTCAGCGAAATGATAAATCAATAAGCACAGTTGAAACAAAATCTAAATATCAAGCGCTAAGTGAATAGTCTTTAGTCAGCAACTAAAGTACATACTCAGACTAGAACAACTCAGAGTTAAACTAAATAACTAGGTCAGCGGAGAATTGACATTCTACCCTTGAATTCAATAACTCACATATAACCATAGATTATTTATTTTAACATCATTATTGATATAATTAACTCAAACTGAACTTAATTGTTATGATCAAAACTTAAGCATTGCCGAGTCATCGATTGAGTTAGTCCAAGCTCGTGCTTAATTCAACAAAATGGTAAAGTAATAGTCAAGAATCCGTCATCAGATATTATAGCTATTCCTAACTAATATACATCTCATGGAATATCTACAAAATGGTATTGTAACACCCCTTTAATAATAGTTATTAAAGAAATGCTACAATAATAAATAAACACCTATGTATGATACTTAGCTCAATATTTTGTATAAAATAAAATACTTAGAATCCATAAACATAAATAAACTTCTAATCCCAAAGCCTTAATTTTGCATAACATGAAGTGTAATATTCATAACTCCAAAATATTAGTCCAAAATCCTCAAAATACAAGTCACACTATCTATACTACTTTGTACATGCCATTATATACAAAACCACAAAATGCGTATAAACTTAAAACACCTCAAAAAGTTCTCTTGGCTTGCACTTATCTGTCGAACTACTCTACTTTGGTTCGGTCTGACTATCTACAATCTTCCATGTCTACGTGTAGCAAAACAAACTACACGCTAAGCAATACACTTAGTGGTGTACAATAATTTCGATTTCATAAAGATTTATAACACATAATACATTTACTTATTAATATCAGTAAAACATATTTTAAAATCAAATATACGAAATTCAAATACACAGATTTTAACAAATAAAATTCATTTTTCAATTTACTTAAAGCAGTAATAAATTAACCATTATTTGCCCGAAGTAAACTAAGCAGCGCTAACAGTATTGGATACGAGGGCGGCACTAAGCTCGAAGCCGAAGCTCCTAATGTTGGCATAAAGCCGAAAGCCGAAGCTCCTAATATTGGCAAAAGGCCCAAAGTTGAAGCTCCTAATATCAGTAATCACGGTATCAATATCAGTATCAAATATTGGCACAAAGCCCCAGAGATAAAGCTCCAGTTGTTTGTACAGTATTTTACCCCCTTTATTGGCGCCAATCTACCTGAAACCATTTTCATACTCATTTACTAAGGGCAATAAATGATATAAAATCTTAAAATTTCTATTATAAACCATCAAACATAATTCAACATATCTTCAATAATTAAAGAACTCAAATCTTTAATTATTACACAACAAATTCAACATTCATATTTTCAGATAGTTCCAGATTTCGTGACCTGACTTCCCCTGCATTTTTCTCCATTAAAACATCATCAAATCAAAAAAGTTTCTTCTAAACATAACTAGCCACATGTCTCGGCTTTCTAATGCAGCAAAAATTATAGAACTCCAAGTTATATAACCTAAGTTATGATCAAAATATTAAACAGTGTGCAAAGCTGAAATATTTCCAAAAACAGATTTCATAACTCAATTTCAAACGAAAAATTCACATAGGAAACGAATGAATCTCAATAAGGTTGCTTCTAAACATATATTTCTCAGTTTCTATAGATATCTATAGAATCAATAATTATTCAAATCAGAGTAATATACCAAGAGAAAACATCAAAACAAAATAGGGATACAAATCTGAAAATTTTCTGAAAAATCGAGAATCGAAATTAGAGACACAGACCTTTTTCTAACCTCTTTCTAGTTCTCTTTCACCTCTTTCCCTTGTCCTTTACTAGTAGTAGCTTCCTCTACAATAGCCATGTAATATTTCTATCAAGATATTGTATAAATAAACTTTCTAATACCTTAAATATGCTTAATCTATCATGAATTCTACTAATTAAGCTTTAATTTCATCAAAAATCACTCACCTCGAGTTTGGGTTATTATTCAACCTAGAAACTGAAATCCTTCCTCTAATCTTTACTTGACCGAATTGATGACATATAAGGATTAGTGAACAATTTCTACTAAAGAATTAGTGTTTGATTGAAGAGAAAATTAAGTTTTGTGGTTTTGGATTTTCAAAGAAAATGAATAACGAAGATAAGAAAGAAATGGAGAAGACATGGGCTGATTTTTGGCACATATTAAGGGCCTATTTGGAATTGCTGTCAGAGCTGTTGTCACGAAAAGCTACACTTAAAAACTTTTGATAAAACAACATATTTTAACATTGGACAAAAGATTTTGACTCCTAATACTAATTAATTAAAAACTGTTTGCTATTAATTTTTATAACTTTTCGGGACATCAACTTTGAAAAATATGAAAATGGAGCTTTTCGGGAAAGCGTGCTCGGAAAGCAATCCCAAAATGGCCCTAACTTGCTGAAATATGAGGTTTGTACACATATACATAATGCCAGAATTACTAATATGACCTTAACCAAATGACTTAGTTCCAATACATCCTTTAATTTAATTAACTTTTTTTATTATTCCTTATTTATTCTAAAAGGATAAAATAAAACAAATACATATAATGATTCCAGTTCTCTAGATTAATGCTACTATACTTCTATATAAACTAGTGTAGTACCCCGTGCGATGCACGGATAGGTCATTTGTAATCAGTATTTAAATGAATAAATTTATTTTTTAATATATATATATATAATAAAAATAAAAATACAAAATATTAAAGCTAAAATATATTATATTGTGTATCAAATTAAACTGCGAAAAAAAGAATAACATTAATTATTAAATAGAATTATAATCAATAGAATAAAATTAAATAAAATCCAGAACAACAAATAAAATTTAAAAATATATATATATTTAGGTGATACATTAGTTGATAGATTTACTTAATGAATAATTATAAAATTCGAATTCACTTGATCAAATAATTAAAAATATTCAATTATTATCCATAAGAAGAAGTAAATACCATTATAAAATTCAAATTTATTCTTAAATAAGATTATAATTTTAAATTTTATGCAGTTACTTGTGATTCCCTGTCAAATATTTGATGAGATAAAAATTGTCACATTAATTCCTAAATCTATTTCTAAAACTTAATTTGTTGTGATTTTATTAAATATTTATTGTGATAACAAAGGGATTTTTTATTTATTTCACTTGATCAAATAATTAAAAATATTCCATTATTCTTCTCCTTCTTAATCCTCATATGTTTTGCTCGATTGCTCGAAAGTTGTGCATTATCTTCATCTATCAATTTTGATGGTGTCAGAGTTTTATTTCTTATCTCTACAGGTGTGATAAGAGAATTGACCTCATTTTCTGATATCGAATCATTCCAAACAAAAAAATATATATAAATAAAAGACCTAATTCAAATCATAGTAAATAAAGAATCATTTGTACGTATAATATAAATGTCAGAAGCAGCTTAAAATTTTCATTTGCATTTGGGAATTGATCAACATCGAAATCTAGATCCTATTGTAAGAAATTATAGTTGGACTCTATTGCGTGAGAACCAAAAAATAAAAAAAACTCATTACCTGTGTATTCTCGAGCACGTATCAACTGCATGGCAATAATAATTCGTTCATCATTAGATGAATTCAAATGAGATTATATTTGTTCTATAAATTAACCCCAAAGCGTTGTTGATATTCTATTATACCTGCATTTTGATTTCACTTTTAATATAATAAATTCTTGTAAGGAAAACTTATGAATATAATAAATTATAATATAAATACATACTAATTATTAATATGGTAATAAAATAAAATAAATTTAATACTTAAATTGAAATGTTTCTTTTGAAAGGTATAGGGATAAAGAAGCCTTTTAGGACTTCTTAGGACAAATGAGATTAGATTTGTCCGTGTATTTGTCAAAAAATTTGTGTATTTGACAGAGAAGCCTTTTAGGACTTCTTAAGACTTTGCTCAACACCACGGCTCACAATTTCACCAATTACATATGTCAAAAAATCCATATATTTGATTAATAGTTACAAAAAGTAAATAAATAAATATCTAAGCCTGGTTTCTCTATCTACTATAGGAGGGAGCGCCAATCTTGTCCTTTGTCTAAATAGGGGTTAATCTCGTCGGGATGCCCATCTTAAGGTGCTTTCGAATCTCCACATCGCATGAAACAAATAAATATATTATCTAGAAACATAATTGAAATTATAAATAAGTTTAAGTACCTTGAAAACCATTAAGCTGAATCATGTGGAGCACTGTCCTTAAAGGATACTTGTAGTTGCTTTCAGGATTAAACAACTTCTTCAACCTATAGCAAAAGGGGAGAAAAAGAATTTTGTAATCAGATTACATAAGTAAAAATAAAGTGAAAGAAATGGTACATACGAAACACAAATAGGAAGACCCTTTTTATAATGAAATGAAATAATTATTTAAGGATAAATTAAGGCTGCTATTAATTATGACATAATTTATGAAAGTTAAGTTTGAAAGATTTTAATAATAACCAATTTTAAACATTATTATTATAGAAACAAATCAAAGTAAATGGACATTATATTGTAAAATTATTTTAGTCGTTAATAATTATTTGACCTTTAAAATAATATTTCAAACGGAGATATATAAGGAAAACTCATCGAAATAGTAAACGTCTCACTTTTAATACAATAACTTCTTATAAGGAAAACTCATAAATATAATAAATTATAATATAAATGCATGCTAATCATTAATATGGTAATAAAATAAAATAAATTTAATAATGAAATTAAAATATTTCCTTTAAAGGTATAGGGGTAAAGAAGTCTTTTAGGACTTTTTTGCTTTAATATATATATATACCAAAGTGGGAGGCTTTAAGCCAAAAAAACAAAACCAAAACAAAATAGAGGCTTTAAGCCAATCAACGGATCAGAACAAGGAATAAGATAAAGAAAAGTAAATAAACTGAATTATTATTAATACATGTAAACAAAATAGATATTACAATACAAAAATACAAAATTAAATACTTATACAAAATTAAATAAGAAAGTGAGAACACTTACGTCTTTTAGACGTTCCTAGAGTTTGAGAGAAAAGGAAACTGAAAATTAGAATCGCCGGAAGTAGGCCGGAATAGTTGCCGGAGAATTGAAGCCCGTGATCGGAGGTCGGAAGAGGTCGGAGGTCGATGATCAGAGGACGGCGAAGGATGGAGGCTAGCAATCTGGAGCTTCTCTCTCTAAGTTTCTCTCTCTATGTTCTCTTTTTTGTTCTCCTCTCAAAATGAGAGACACAGATCTTTTAAAGCCATAAAAATACTATTTTGAATAGTACCGGTGATTAGTGATGGGAGTAGTCGGTAGCAGGTTAATTTTTTGTGTAGCAAGCGGTAGCGATTTTTTCCTTGATCTACTGTAGCTGGAAGAATCTTCTAACTATGGTAAAAGTTATACTTTCAGTAATATTTTACTCAGGAGGATTTTATAACAAGTCTTCTATATCTCCCATAGGAAGGTCATCGATGTCAAGAATTCCGTCTGCGGGCTCTTGAGCTTCTTGGAGTAGTACTTCAAATAGATTAGAGACTTTCTCCTTTCCTTTACTTGAAGAAGTAGATAAAGTTTTGTCCTTTTTTGGAGGAGACATATCCATGAAAGCAGCAGACTCATACTTCCTTTTAGGAGAGGCGGCTTATGAAATTACTATTCCTCTCTGTGGTTGTTTTGGAGGGGCTTCTTGAGAAGAAGTAATTTTGTCTTTATTTAAAAAGGCTTGTATTTGAGCTTTCAGCTCATCTTTTGACATTTGAGTTAGAAGAGACTCAAATAAGTCTTTAGAGGATGGTATGGAAACATGCATTTCTAGATGCCTGAATTATATGAGGTTACGGGATGAAAAAACTGAGGGTGGCTAAAAAAATTCAAAATGGTCCCACCATTTCATGGCAATTTGTCTTGCTAACCAAGGCACTGAAATTTCATTTCTAGGAAGCCTAGACAATCTGTATCTTGCCTTGTAGGCAATAACATAATCCCATTTAATTATCCATGGGACATGGTATAGAATAGCAAACTGTAATCTTGTAGTGTTATAAAAGCTGTTGGTTTCACCAAATTGTTCAAAAATTTCTCTTGCCCTTTTAGGGAGGCAAATAGGGAGCAGACCCCACTGCTGGAACCAATTATGGAACCAGTTAGGAAAAGTTTCAGTGGGTTTTATCAACTAAAACTGAAGGAACCAGTTGAATTTTCTGAAGTTGTTATCATAAAGTAATGCTTGTGACCAAGCATCAATGTAATCAAAGTAGCTATAAACTACCTTATTGCCTTTGTGTAAGAGAAATAAATCTTTGTCCCAATCTTTTGGGAATACTACCTTTAAGATAGTAAGTTTGGCAAAAGCCCACTCATTGTTGCCACATTTCATTGGCTCAAATTTTACTGAGCCAGTTTCTTCTAATATAAAGAGTAAAAATTATAGTCCCTTGGAAGGAAAGGAACTGTGGTGTGATTGCAGGTGTAAAAGGTGGCAATTTTGAATGGCTCTAGACGGCCATATTTTTGTTCTACAGGATAAATGAATTGTGTTTCGATGGGGATAAAGGGCCATTTCTTCTCTTTAAGAGATTCAGGTTCCAATGCTATTTGATAGGCATCGTCATCATAAGAATCATCTATACTTTCTTTTGAAAGATTTTCAATTGGTTGCCTCCTTTGAGGAGTTCTGGTTTGTTGACTAATTGATCTTTGTGAGCTTCTTTCAGAAACTTGGCTGGAAGAGCCTTCAAATTTTTTCAAGTTAATGTTGTTTTTCGTTGAATTCATTTCTTGTAAAGAATTCTCGCGTTAGAAAATCTGGGAGTGAGTTTTCAACTCCATTGATAAATTCAATGTCAAAATCAAATACATATAAGATGGTTGCCATCTAGCAAATATTTGTTTTAAAGCTATGTTTTTAACATCTTTAACTGAAATATCTTTCATAGATTTGCAATCAATCCTAATTAAAAATTTCTGATTTATCAAATCTGACTCAAATTTCTGGATACAGAGGACTATAGCCAGAATTTCCTTTTTAATAGTAGAATAGTTAGTGCGAGCACCAACCCAAATTCCACTAGTAAAATGGACTAAGGACTCAATTTCATTGATCCTTTATTTAAGAATTCCTCCGTAACCGAGGTTTGATGCATCGGTTTCAGCGATCTTAAAAGCATCAGGATGTGGTATAGCTAAACAAGGTAAAACCTTGATGCGAAGTTCAATTCGCTGTACTGCTAGAGTGTGACTTTTAGTCCACTCAGGAGGATTTTTCCTTAATCTCTCAAAGAGAGGCTTTGCATCATAAGCAAGATCTTTATAAAAGTCTGCTACGCAATTTAAACTTCCTAAGAATCTCTATAATTGATTCTTATCTCTGATTTCATCAGAGAATTTGCTACCAAATTCGATAGCTCTATCTATTGGAATACAAGTACCATTTTCAATGGTATAACCTAGAAATCTAATGTTGGGTTGAAAGAGTTTAATCTTTCTAGCAGAAACAACCAAACCATTGCGTTTAACGACTTCAAAAAATATTTTTAAATGTTTAAAATGTTGTTCTATACTTTTTGAAAATATAAGAACATCATCAATATAAACAATTGTAAATGAAGAATAAGCATTGAAAATATCATTTATGATCCTTTGATATTCATAAGGGGCATTTTTAAGCCCAAAAGGCATGACATTCCATTCATAATGACCAAAAGGAACTGTAAAGGCAGTTTTATACCTATCCTTTAAATAATCTGTTTAACAGATCTCGTTTGTTTGGTAGTGGATATCTAATCCATCTAAGCACCTTATTAAGGGGCTTGTAGTTGATAACTAATCCAGGAACTCCATGTTTCAACTCAGCTGCGTTTTCAACGTAAAATGCTGGACAACTCCATGGACTATTACTTTTCCTAATCAGACCCTTTTTCAAAAGATCATCAATTTCTGTTTTATAGATTTCTAGATGTCTAGGAGACATAGCAATAGGTCTAGCCTTAGTAGGAATAGATTGTTCAATGAAATCTGGTTCATAAGGAAGTTAAACAACATGCCTTTTACGTTCCCAAAATGCAGAGGGAAGGTCTGAATAGCTTTCTCTAATCATTAATTGCTACATTTCCTCAATCCTTTTCTTTAAGATAGGATTTTCGAGTTTGGATTTTAAAACTCTGAAATCTACTTCATCTTTGTTTGAAATTAAATGTTTTAGAACATTTAAATTTTTTTCTTTAGGTTGAGAAATAAATTTAAAAATTATTTCTTTGCCAAAAATTTCAGTAGAAATTCCCCTTTTAGAGATACTGCAGGGAAATAGGCTATGTAAAAAAGGATTTCCCAAAATAATTGTTTGATTTAATCCTTGTACCATTATAAATGGTATGTTTAGACAAAAACCTTTGTTACAAATGGCTACATTATTGAGTTTAAAATTTACAGGTAGTCGTTCCCCATTTGCAGAATGCAATTCTTCGATAGTTTTTGTAAAATATTTAGAGGGAACTAACCCTTCATTAATGCAATTTAAGTCTGCACCAGAATCAACAAAGGCTATAGTAGTAACAAAGAATTCTTTATTAATAACTAAAGTGATCTTTGTATGCCACTTATAAGTGGTAACCTTGTTGATTAAATCAATATATTGAAAACTTTCAGTTTCCTCTGGTATTACCAATTCATTAACACTTTCAGTGTTTTGATTAGAATCTTTAAGTTCTAATTCTAAGTCATTATCTTCTAATTCATGATCTGAATTATCATTCATTTCAAGACTGGTAACTCTATCTTAGAGATTTTTATTCTCTCTTTTCATGTCATTAATTTCTGACTTTAAATTGGCAATTTTGGTTCCTTGCTTTTAGCAACTTTAAATCTATCGATAATATCTTTAAGATTATAGGTTATTACCTTATCATTTAATTGTTTCTCTATTTTTGTGCATTTAGTACTTGAAGTACTAGATTCGGAATTATTCTTGACTATCTCAAGATACTGTTCCAAATGTTTCCTTCTTTCAGAAGGGTCTTGAATTTGTTCTATTAGAGTTAATATCATGTCATCACTTTTAGTGACGACCATGAGCCCATTTAATGAGCATAAGGATTTGAAATAGTCACATTGACCATCACAATCCAATTCAGAGTTACTATCTGAGTTTGACTCAGATGTATAATCATTATCATTTTCAATAATAACATCTTCTTTATCAAAGTCAGTTTCGATGAGCAACACTTTTAATAACAAATTTTTCATATTGTTATCTAAAGATAAAGATTTAATCTGTTATTTAACTTTACATTTATTAGAGTACTGACCTAATTTACCACATTTATAACATACTACATTTTTATTGGGTTTTTTAGAAGATGAAGCATTTTTAAAATGTTTCTTCTT
Organism: Euphorbia pulcherrima; assembly: GCA_947683365.1. Lineage (NCBI taxonomy): Eukaryota > Viridiplantae > Streptophyta > Magnoliopsida > Malpighiales > Euphorbiaceae > Euphorbia > Euphorbia pulcherrima. The sequence goes on along the minus strand of CANTUS010000013.1, from coordinate 16,162,867 downwards.
GTGAAATCTTTTTCTAGAGAATTTAGAAGGCTTTTGATCTCTTAGATCATGTTTAAAAAACCTTTTATTTTTATGAATAGATCTTTTAGGTTTACCTTTAACTGGATTAAAACCAAGTTGTTCGCAAAAGGTTCCTAAAATTTTCTTGCTTGAAAATCTTTCAGATTGAGTCTGTTTATGAATTTTTAATTGATTGCAGAGTTGTAACCCTTCTGTAATAATTTCAGAAGAGATTTCTCTGTACATTAAAGAAGAATAAGGAATGGTTCCATTATATTTATTTCTTATTCTTTCTCTAACACGGTCTGCAAAAAGCCTAGGAAGACCGGAAATAAATTTTTCTTTCCAGAAGTCCTGGGTACTGTCATCACGAGTAAAGACAGCACTTAGAAAAACATCTTTATACCATTTGAATTCACTTAAATCTCTACAGCGCAAATTTATTAATTGCTCTGTAGTTTGTTCAAAAAATGAAGATGAAGATCCAAGAAAATGCAGGATAAGTGTAGAAACCAAAACATTTACAGCGTCTGCATTCTGTCTATTACCTTCTATTTTAACAGCATTGAGGATAGTATTCTTAGACTCCGAAGAGAGATAAAAATCCCACCAACCTTTAAGTTGGCCAGTAAAGCCAGCTATAATGGCTTCAACAATGATTTTATCATTGTTTCCATGTATCCTAGAAGTAGAGGCATACATGAGGATGTACTGAATAACATTTTTTATTTGATATTCAGATAACCCATCAATGTTCCATTCCTCTATAGACCTTCCATCATAAGAAACAAGGGATGGTCTAAACTCTTTATACTGAAGATTAATAGGTGAGGGTCTAGGATAGTATGGTTTATCTGAGGTTTCTTTAGAATGGTAAATTTTATTTACCTGGTTAACATTATTGTCTAGTTTCATTTCATGAAAAAGACTTTGTAATTTATCGATCTCAGTATCTTTAGGACTATCAGAACTTTTAGTTTCTGTTTCTGTGAAATTTTCAATTTCTTCTTCTTCTTGGGTAAGAGGAGCTATCTGTTTTGGCTCATTTATTTGAATAGCCTTTTGTTTGCGATCAATAGGAAGGGCGGCTAGACGTTTTGTGATTTCATCTATCAAATCGTCTTGGGGTTTAGAAAATTTGAGTTCTAGTTTTTCACTCGGAGTTGGCTTAATAACCACTTTCTCCCCTACTTTTAAAGCAGGTGCAGGTGCTTCAAGCATTGTATTTTCAATACGGATTAATTGTTCAAACATAGTGTGGAGAGTTAAATTTGTGAAATTTGTTTGTTTAATAATAGCATCTGAACCGGAAATAAAAGGACTGGATTCAATTTTGACATCTGGTGTTACTTCGTAACTTACAGAAGCCAAAGGAGGGTGTAAACTTGTGATAGTTTTACCATCAGAGGTAGTAAATGTTTTATAAGAAACTTCTAAAGATTCTAAAAAACTTTAAGTTTTCAAAATCCGTAAATTTAATTGTCGTTTTCTTTCCTGTAATTTTTAATTGATGCTGTAAAAATTCAGGAAAGTCCCATGAGCCATTTTTGGCTTGAAATTTTGCATATAATCGATTCCATTTACTTTTTTCACTTTCAGTGAAGGTTATCATAAACCATTTTTCAAATGCAGAAAGTTCTTTTGTAAGAACAAAAACAGAATGATAGCCCATATCTGACATAGTTGGACTATTCGGGCGTTCATTGACAGGTTTAACCACATTGTCAGGCATTCTTTCAGTTGCCATAACTTCATTTTCCAATTTTATTGGAATTGATGAAGTTGAAGATTGTGCTGGTAGATAGCTAGGAGTACTTAAACTTCTAGCGAAAGATCTTCTAGAAGACAAAGACCTTTCTATGCCAAATTTTAAAATGACACTACCATCAGTTTCTTCAAGAACACGGTCTAAATGTGTATTTTCTTCCTTTTTCAAAGGAATGACATCCTCTATTTTTCACGATTTTGGAAAATTTAATTGATCCCAAGGAACAGGCCTAGGAACAACTAAATTTTCTTTAGACAGATCTGTCAAAATAGAGTCGTGACACCTTTCGGTGCATTAAGTAATTTACTGGCATCATCTTTTAGATTAGACACAGTAGAATTCATAACCTTATAGTGTATCCTATAAATCAGAATCAAATTTTTTGATCCTGGCTTCATTTCAAACCCTTCGGTCTTAATATCTAATGAAGTAATATCCATAATATGTGGACAGTCAAGAGGCACTGTAAGGTTGGGGTAACAAGAAAAATAAATAGATCCATCTGTTAAAGAGGACTCTATTGCTCCTAATAAGGAGTCGTTGAACTTTAAGTTCTGCTTGTCTCTTAGACAGACTAATGCCGTAATAGGCAGACCTAGACGAGTAGCTGATTTAACCGCCATTTGAATCATTCCTATATGTATAAAAGAATATAATTCTTTATGTTTATCTATTAAACTTTTAGGTAATAGATTGAATGAATTGATATTATTATCAATTGAAACAAACTGTTCTACAATCTTTATTATATAATTTGATTTTATCATAAAGTTACTATTAGACTTATAAATACTTTTAGCACTCATATATATATATATATATATATATATATATATATATATATATATATATATATATATATATATATATATATATATATATATTAAGACTAATATAAATTAGAATAATATGGTAATAAAATAAAATAAATTTAATAATAAAATGTTACTATTGTTTTTTGTGAAAGTTGTATAGGTAAAAAGGTAAGTTAAGACTTATTTTCTTTTATAGATATATAGATTTATGTCATGTTCTTTTGGACTACAATTCAATATAGTTCAGTACATTTCAGTGCAGTTCAGTTCAGGACAGTGCAGTTCAACTATTTATAGTTATAATTTTACACTAAAATAAATTCAGTTCAGTTCAATTTAATCAACTTTAATTCATTTAAGTTCAAAAAATTGAAAATAACGTAGCCTTAATTTAAAATTTAGGTACTATTCCTGGCACTAATTTGTTAGCTTTTACCAAGACCTTTTGGGGAAGTTCACATGAGCGAGTAGTAAAAACGAAATTATTTAAATTGAAACTTAAATTAAGGATGGTTTAAATAAAGAATAAATAGTAGATATAACCGGTTAACGATACAAAATACAGCAAACAAACTAATACAGGAAACAAACTAATACAATATATTGTGCTAAAAAGCCCAGAAGAAAATGGGACCAGGCCCATTATAAAAGCAGTATATATAGAAAGTGGTGGTGGTCGTCTATGGTTTGACGTTAATTTAATTTACCTGAGAATGAATCTAGTTCTTGCAGATCGTTCACTGAGCTCAACGCCGGCCAAGCAGAAGGCTGAGGCTTCAGCGGCGGCCGGCGATGATGATTTCCTTTCGAAAAAACTTAAGGCTGAGGAGTCGCTGGCTCCTCTCATGGGAGATGATCTACTTTCTGATGCGAAATTCGAAGATGAATCACTTTCGGAGATACATAAGGCTGAGGAGACGCCGGCAGATCTGGGGGATGAGGAGACGTCGGAGGATTCGGAGGACGAGGAGTCGCCGGAGGATCTGGAGGAAGAGGAGCCACTGCCTCCAGACACAGCCATTGAAATTTCGAAGGAAGATGGCTGGGTTGATGAAATACCGTACGTCCCTAAACCAGAAAGAGAAGTAGTTATTGATGAAGAAGACGAAGCAGATTATAATTTCGCTAACGAGGAAGAGAGGAATAACTTCAGGCTTTACGTCCAAGAGTATGTTAGAAGCGAGGTTGGTACAATTTCAAATTTTATTCGTTCTAACTTAATATCTTATATGCTAATTCCTAATTGATTTAGGGTTTCGATATTGAACATTATTGCAACAAAGTTATGAACGCACTCATGCCTCTAAATCTGAATCAAGAAGACAAATACCTTGTTACCAGAGATTGCAAGAGGTCTATTATAGCCGCCATCAAGTATAAGAATAAAGTGGTTAGATCCTATATTATGAACATCTTTTGAATTGCATGTAAATTTCGTTCAAACAAGCAGCTAATTAAGTTATGATTTTTGTATATGCAGAACGGTTGGAATCTGGAACTTGCGAAAGTCATCAAGAGCAATAATGTAACTGGTAGTTTCTACTATGCCACCTTTGATGCTAAAGACAATGATATTGGAGTTGTCCGTACTTATGAGGCTCAATTATCTCGTGATCATTTTACTCCCAAGACTACTATTTTCATGTTTAGAGTTAAACCAGATGCTGAATCTAAGTGATGCTTTAGTTAAAGGTAATTCTTATTCATTTTCTTTTTTCTTGTTTGGTGCATACTTGAAAGGAATATATGCGAGAATTCTATATCTGAAATGAGATTCTTGCTGGTAAATGTTCTGTTTCAGTTGCATAACTGTTGTTTTGAGTTTTTTTTATTATGTTTTATGGTTTTGCTAGTATATATTCTATGCTGGAATTGAAATGAGATAATTGCTGGATGAGTGTTTTGCTTGAGCATGCCAAGGTTTTGGTGATTGTTATGTAGTCTGGAACAAGGTTTAGTTATGTATTCAGACTTGGACAAATAGTCTATTGGATAGATATCTGTTTTCTCACACAAATTCTTGAATGTGTAATTCGTGTGGCTTGACAACTGGACATGTTGTGTTTGTTTTACCTTTTGTGCATTTGTTTTAAAGATAAATTTCAATATGAATCCTGTAAATTATTTTGTGGCTTTGAAGCTAAGTTCAGAATTCCCTGCCCTGTCCTCCTTTTTGATCCTTCCTTTAGATTTTTTCTACAGTACTATAGGTATCTAGTTTTCCTGAAGCCCTACTAGTAGTTTGTTTTCAGACAAACTCTCTATTGTTTGAGTGGCTAGACAATTGAACATATGGTGCTTGGATGGCGCACTTTAATGACCCCTTTTGTTTGTGTTGCTGGTTTGTTTTGCTCTATTTTCGCTTCCTTTTGTTGAAGATAAATCTCAAAATAGACCCAATAAATTATTATTATTATTATTATTATTATTATTTCTTTTGCTATAGTAGCATAATTTTTCTGGCTGTCATTCCATTTACCAGAATAAAATCTAACAAGATATTCTTGTTTGTCAATTGGTGAAATTTGTTTTAAAATACCACCAAAACCTAAATCTGAGGCATCTGTCTCAATGATTTTATCCCATTTGGGATTAGCTAACATAAGACAGGGTAAGTTATTAACTTTTTGTTTTATTAACCTAACCGCTTCTATGTGACTATTAGTCCAAGGTTTAGGTTCCTTCTTAAGTCTATCATATAAGATAGCAGTATGTTTAGACAAATCCTTTAGGTAGGGTGAAATATAATTTAGACTACCTAAGAATCTTTGGAGTTGAGTTTTATCTTTAATTTCATCTGGAAATTTAGACGCAAACTCAATACTTCTGTCTATGGGAATTATTTTTCCCTTATCAATATTATGACCTAAAAATCTAATATTAGATTTAAATAATTGCATTTTTGGTTTAGATATTACTAAACCATTCTGGATGACAACTCTTTTAAAAATTTCGAGATGTCTGAAATGCATTTCAATATTTTTTGAGAATACTAAAATGTCATCAATATAGACTATTATAAAGTCCGAGTAAGGATTAAAAATATCATTCATGATATTTTGAAATTCTGAAGGGGCATTTTTTAGCCCAAAAGGCATAACCTTCCACTCATATTGACCGAAAGGTACATTGAAAGCAGTTTTGTATACATCGCTTTCATTGATTTGAATTTGCCAATATCCTGATTTTAAATCGAATTTGGAAAATATTAAGGCATTATGAAGCCTGTCAAGGAGATCCTTTTTATTAGGAATAGGATACCTAATCCATTTTAACACTTTATTTAGTGGTTTATAGTTTATTACTAATCTTGGTATACCTCTTTCCTTTTCAGCATGTTTATTAACATAGAAAGCAGTACATGACCAAGGTGATTTAGAAGGCTTTATTAAACCTTTATTTTGGAGATTATTAATCTCTTCTTTGCATAAATTCAGATATTCTGAATTCATTTGACATGGTCTTGCCTTAGTAGGAATTAATTTTTCATTAAATCCTTCTTCATAAGGTAAAGACACAATATGCTTTTTTCTATTCCAAAAAGCATTAGGGTGATCACTACAAATTTCAGAAGTGAATTGATTATTAATCAATTTAATCTTATCCTGTAATTTAGGATTGTCTAACATATTATCAATGTTAATAAAATTAATTTCTTCTTTTAAAAAAGAAATTTGGTTTTGTTTACTCTTTATTAAAGAGTCTTTAATTTGATTTAAAAACCTTGTGATCGATTTTGTTTCAAATTGAAAGTAGATATTACTACCTTGGAAGGTTCCAGTAAAACCATTAGAATCAATATTTTTTAAAGGAAACAAACTCCTTATAAATGGAGTGCCAAGTATAACCTGGTTTGTTACATCTTTAACCAAAATAAAATTGGTTGGTATGCAAATTTTATTTTTGCATCCCTAGGAATCTTAAAACTTATATTAAGTCTTTGTCCATTGGCAGATCTTAATGATTGTGAGGTTTTATGAAAATAATTAGTGGGTATTATACCCTCTTGTATACAATTTAAATCTGCACCGCTATCAACAAGTGCAATTAAATCTTTAAAGATTTTTCCTTCTATGAGAAGAGAGATTTTTATATACCATTTTTGTGAAGTCATAACTTCAATGGTTGATAGGAAATCGTACTGTTCATGATCTGAATTATTTTCAGAGGATGAAGATGAGGGATAAACAATAGGGGTTTTTCCCTTTAGTTTCTCTAATTTAGAGACTCTATCATTAAGACTTTTATTATTTAATTTTAAGTCTTTAATTTCATTTTTAAGGTTATTAACCTCAATGGATAAATCACTAGTGCTAGTAATTTCACTAGTCTGTTTTTGTTTAAGCATCTTTTTGACTTCAGCCATAGAATATGGTTCAGAAGTCTTAAGAGTAAATTGCTCTTCTTTAGATGCTTGAGCTTGCTTATTATTACTTGCAAATTCTTCTAAGATTTTTAACCTTAGATCAGGATCTTTGATCCATTGTAAGATGTCTAGGATATTATCACTAGTTATTACATTTATTTTCATGTCCTGAAATTGTGATATAATTTGATAAATATTATCATTATCACTATCACTAGAATCTTTAGCTATTTGCTTACATTTACAGTCTATTTCAGATGAAAGTATTTTTTCATCTTTTAACTTGGTCAGATTATTTTCTGACTCAGTTGAAGAAGAACTGTATTCAGTATCAGAACTATTTTCTGACTCGGATGAATTAATCATGATTTTGCATAAAGCATTTTTTAAGTCATCACTAATGTTAAGATTATTAATCTTTTTCTTTAATTTGCATTTATTTGCAAAATGACCTTTTCTGTTACATTTAAAACAAGTAACATTAGTCTTATCAAGAGGTGGTTTATTTTCCAACCATCTTTTCTTTCTAAATTCTCTTTTAGCTTTTCGCTTTAAGAATTTATTACTAGCATAATACTTCTCGTTTTTTGAAGGTTTGTGGGGTTTGCTAGTGGAGGGATTATCAATCCCAAATTGACCACAAAATTGGCCAAGTTGCATCTTTTCATTTAAATGATGCTTCTTAATTTGTTGGTTTAACTTAATTTCATTACATAAAGCTAAACCTTCCTGGATGCATGTACCAATTAATTTCCCGTAAGTATAACTTGCGTAATTAATTTGTACATTGCCTTTTCTAAGGTTTTTTCTAACCCTCTCAGCAAATAACTGAGGTAATCCATCTATAAATTTGGATTTCCAATGGTCACTATTTGACTCAGGTAATTCCATAACTCTACTTAAAAAGGTGTCTTTATACCACCTAAAAGAGGTTAGGGTAGGACATCTAAGATTTTGCAATAGTGTCCTAATATTCTCACTATTATCAGACCATCGGCCTGTAAAGTGTTCAATGATATTTAAAATGAGTGTATAAACTGCATTTTCAGTTGTTACATTATTTTCAACTTTTACTGTGGACAAAATTTTTGTCCTATCGTCTTGGGATAAATAATTATCCCACCAGCCTTTAAGTTGGCCAGTAAATCCTGCTACTATCATATTAGCAATAACTTTGTCAGTATTACTGTTATTCTTACATATTGTAGAATACATGAGCATCCTATGGACAACACTATAAATCTGCCTTTCAGTGAAACCATCTATGTTCCATTCATAGATTTGTTTTCCACTGTAGGAATTATTCATAATTAAATCTTGTTCTTCAAAAAGAACATCCTGAGGTGTAGGCCTAGGGTAATAAAACAAATTTTGTTTTGGCCTATCAGCATACTTATGAAGTTTATTAATTTCGTCTATAAGAACGTTTTTATAATTTTTAGTGTTACTTATTGTATCACTAAATTCCTCCTCTAGGGTATTGATTCGAAGATTTTCAAATTTTTCAGTTAAAAATTCCTCCAAATCAGTTAAAGATTTTAATTTAAAACCTTTTATTTCCGGAGGGGGTTGTATACTAGGGGTAGCACTACTACTTGCAGTATTACTACTTATTTCAGTCCTAGTAATAATATTGTTATTAACAATATTTGTCAACTCATGGATTTGGGAATATATTCTTTCCACCCTATTATGAATATCCCCAAGTTTTTCTCCTAATATTATTAGGTAAATATTTGTGAAATTTTTCTGTTTAACCAGAGCATTAATGTGCTGTGTGGTAGACTGAATAATTTCATTTTCAAATATTTTTTGGAAAGCATTATAATGCCTTACTTCATTATCTCTTTCTATTGAGAAGGGATAATTTGGGGGAAATACTTGTTTAATTGTTTCCCCATTAGGATTTTTAAAATCTCTTTCAATTACAGAAATAAATTTTTCTACATGATTGGCTATAAACCAATAAACAAAAGATACTTTGATATTTTTATGAGATAATTCATCATAAAATTCCTGTTGAAAGTTATTTCTTTCATCCTTAGTAAAATTATTGAAAAACCATGTCCTAAATGGTTTCCAATGATCTTTCTGAAAATCCATTTGGATTTCCTTTCTGGCTTGTGAGCCAGGACTAAAATCAATTTTGGTTTTACCTATCATATGGTAAAATTCATTTCGCTGGCAGTCATATCTGCCGGAACTTCATAAATTCCTGATGCTATGTTGTTTTTATCAACATGAATCCTGTTAGCCCTATCATGGTTAAGTTTTGATTCTCTATCTGACTCATTAGATGAGTTGTCAAAATTATTAATTTCATTTTTAGAATTATTAATTCTGTTTACATGTGACATTGAATGTCTCAGGTTCTTCTTTCTAGTATTATTAATACTATCAAAATTATTGGAATTATGAATTCCTTCAATGTTTGATATTGAATGTCTTGCATTATCAGTATTATGAATACTGTTTGCATGACTTGAGCTATTTATTGGAGATATATGAAAATGGCTCAAACTGGATCTGGTTGATCTTGACCTTGGAATATTTTCCAAAAATTTTTGTTTTTCAAAATTTATGAGGATATTTCCTTCCTGGGTTTGGATAATCCTAGTAGGATTATTTTGAGTAATTGGTCTAGCTGGAGTTGCTCTTTCTATAATCCAATTATCAGGAAATATAATTTCTTCCCATTTAATAGGTCTGCGCGTAGTAATTTCTGACCTATGGTAATTTGATTCTATTAGAATTATTTCATTTAAAGGTTTGTCCATTATTTGACAATGTGGATTTAAAGTCATTAAAGGCTTGAAATATATCCTATAACAAACACAAATGACTTCGGATCCAGGGGCATAATTATACCCATTAGTCTTAACATTTAAAGTTAAGGCGTCCAATAAATTAATATCTGATAAAGATAATTGTAAATTAGGGTATACATTAAAATATACCGGGCCTTGGGCCAAACTGGACTGTATTAAGCCCATAAGCGACTGTTTCCAGTCTAGGTTTCTAGCGTCTCTTAAGGCAGCTACGAAACTTTCAGGTAGGCCTTCTAAAGTTAAAGGTTTAAATGCTACCTGAACTAGTCCTATATGTAGGAACTTATAATTTCTACGATAATTATTAATATCGGAACTATTTAATAGTCTAATAGTCATTTCGTCCTTATTAAGGAAAATGGTTTCTTCAGTAGTCTTAACTACCTGTCTTAATCCTATTTTTTCAAAAGTACCATATTTATAAATGGTTTTAGGATTAATCTTAGGAATAGTCCACTTATTAAGTAGATCTAGATTTTGAGGAATATCATATTCCTCTGCCATGCTGTTTTTAACAGCATCTCTATTTGTCCTAATCATATTCATCAGGATAAATGTGTTGAATAATACCAGAAAGCATAAAAAATACCAGGCTCTGATACCATTGACTCGCAGGACCGGACCATGCCTAATGGAATATCTAATCGTTTTACATACTTAGCCTAATAAGAAATTTATCAGAACCAAATCTTTTAATATAAACTTATGCTAGGCTTATAAATACAACTTTAAATATTGGATAAATTTTACAAAATTATTAGAACTGTCAATAAACTTTAGTTTCAGCATAGTCAACACAAAATGCCTAAACGCCCTTCCGGCTCAACGGCTAGATGCGACAAGAGCCTACTAATAAAGTTCTGACTGTTCCAATAGCTTTAACCTAACTTATCATTGCATTTATTTTCTAACATAAAATTATCTTAACAGATTTAGTTCTGATAAACTCTTATTATCTAAGTATATGAAACAAATTAAATATACCATTAAGCATATTCAGTCTCACAATTCAATAATATAAAAACATACTATTTTTCAGAGGCATTCATGGCATTATTTAACACAGCATATTAGCCCACCATATTATGGTGGAATGAACAAAATATGATTAATATAATAAAAAATTTACAATAACGAAGGAATTATACCTTCGGAGCACACTATGGAGATGATCAGAGACCTCCTCCTTAATTTTTACAAGCTAAGTACACACCTATCATTACAGTCTATATCGTTTTCGTTCTGCCTCTTACAAACGAAAGAAAACGTATATATAGAAAACGGATCTCAAAATTTATACAAACTAATTAATTAAAAGATAAATGAACAGTGACAGGCGGCTGACGGCAGAAAACGACAAAGGACAGCTAGCGCAACTGTCGGCAGAAGACGACAAAGGCGGCTGGCGAGGCGACGTAACTGGCCGACAAAAGCGGGGGACAGGATGAGCGGGGGATAGGATAAGATTCGCTTGTCACAAAAAGGAGAAGGCGACTGACAGGTCCTGCAGGCTGTTAGTCAAAAGAGAAAAAGACAGAGATATTTCTCTGTACAAAATTACACTATAAGTGTAAAATAAAATATTACCTTATATTATTAAGACATTATTTATCTTTGCCTTTTGATTTATTGGCAGAATCTGTCTTGGTATTACCAAGTAATAAATCTAATGGCAGTTCACTCTCAAAAGGGTCCTGCGAGTCTTGAAGCATGGCTTCATTTGTAGCAATTGCTGCTTCCATAACAATATCCTCTCCAACAGAAGAGGCTGTTAAAGAAATATCCGGTTGAATTTCAATACCGAAATTTTTCTTTAAGTCTGACTTCATTGCTTCCATATAGGCAGCAATCATTTGTTCCTTTGAAACTTGTCCTTTCATTTTTAATTTTCGAGAAATTGGTTCAAAAGGACTAGGTGTCTCAATTTGAGATACTCTTGATCTATAAGTATCAAGAGTTGACTTTATTGAGTCAATTGTATCTTGAGCTTCAATATTTCCTTGCTCATTTTTCCTCATCATTTTCTTCCAGAATTTGGATGAAAAATTCCTGTATATGCAAGGAATGTGTTGTTTAGTATAACCAAACTCTATATCCCATTTAAATATGTAAGGGATTCCAAATTCTATAAAGAAATTAGAAATTGGCATGCCCTCAATCCAATTATTGGCATGTTGGGCTTCAATAAGTTTGGGAGATATTTCTACCCAGTCAGAATAAAAGTCTCTGAAGATTCCTGGTAAAATTTCAATACCAGGACCAAAAATCTGCCACCATTGGTATAACCAATTTGGAAAATCCTTTTTGTATATATTCTGGCAGAATTTTAAGAACCAAGTATGCTTGTGGGATGGGTTTTGGTATAACAAAACCTTCTGGAATGCTTCAACATAATCCCAATAATTAAATCTGATAGTAGTTTTATTGTCAGCAAGCAAGTACTCTCTATCTTTAAAAGTACTTAGGCCCCATTCTTCTGCGGATATAACACGCTTAATGATTGCCTTGCTAAAAGTATATATTCTTCCAGCTTTAAAATGGGTTATTTCCCATGAATCTGTAGTTTTGAGGATCTTCTCAAAATGATTTCTGCCTTTATATGATCCGGCAGTGAGAGATTCCTGATTCAATGTCCAAATATTTTTGGAATAATCCCCAGACATCGTCTTTTCTTTTGATGTCATTGTCTTCAAGAAGAAGTATAACTTCTTTTTCATTATGCTTAAAATAAGGAAAATCATCAGACTCTTCTTCCATTATTTGAGCATATGATGGGTTTGTAGCCTGTTCAGTTTGGCTACTGGATGCAACCTGAGTATTACTCTGGTCTTGTTTAGATGCTTTGAAAGCAAGAAATTCCTTATAAAGAGAATCTCTTTCTGTTGATGCAATATTCTGGGCTATAAGCCTAGAATTTCCATGCTGAGCCAATAAATTTCCTCTATTAGAGGAATATTGGCCTCTGCCTTGGGAAGTGTTTCCTCTATGAGAGGAATTTCCCTTGCCTCGGTTGCCTTTGGTGCTCATCCTGCAACATTTAAATGGAAACTATTAGTTTCAGATAAATATTCCCTAGTTAAAAAATCTGGCAGGCTATTATCTGTCCCTTTTTTATATTTAATAACAAAATCAAAAGGGGCTAATTGAGCTTGCCATCTTGCAAACATTTGTTTGCTGACATCATGTTTAAAGTCTTTGTCAAACATATATTTGTCTTATTATTATTATTATTATTATATTATATGTTACATTTTTTAATTTCGTGTTCTAAGATGTTTCTTGCTCTTTTTGGAACTAAAACTTGTTCGCTACCAAACATGTGTCAAGAGTAGAATACATTAACCCAGAAAATGAGGGAACTTTCATCTCTATCTGTGATTCTGTATGCATTTTTTTCATGTTTTATATCATTAGCTTACAAGCTGAATGTTGCACTGAAGAATTTTACTCTTTGATAGCAGTTGTATTGTTGTTCAATTCATTTAATTGTTTGGTTTGAGATATATGAAATGTTGGTTAAATACATATGAAATGTTCGTTTGAAATGTTCTACATGAATTTGATTCATGTGTTTTTGAGTAATTTGAAATCAATCTATCTTGCACTATTCTCTTATCTCAGACCTCTCTCCCTCTTCACTGTTAATTCGAACTAAATTTTGAAGGCGCGGCTGTTAGTTTGTTCTTTTATTAAAGTAAAGTATAGATGGAAAATACTAGCAGTGGCCATTCGTGTTGGTTGCATATCTACTTTGCTCTTGTATTTTTTCCGTTTTTACACTGGAATTCCTGTAAATTTTATGCCAAGTATATACTTATTGTATAGCTAAATTGGTAATGCTATTAACACTCAATAAATGACACTCAATGACACTAAGGCATCTCCACTCTTGATTTTGTTTTTCATCTGACAGTTCACAATTAGGTTATCTTATGGGACTGGACTCTCCCTCTTTTTACAAATCTCTCCTCTGCTTCTCATCAAAATCACCCTTCACCATCGTCTTTTTCGGTAGGTTCTTCCTTTCTCTCTATCTCTTTGTTTCGTTACAATTGTATGCTAATTAACAAAATTGTTCCAATTGTTGTTCTGTTATGGTTTTCTTTTATATTCAGTAGTCATCCAGTTTTTTAAATCTCTTTTTTTGTTTGTTCACTCCTTGTATGATATATGGTGCTGTTCTATCTTCCTTGTTGAAAGATGTGGCAACATGCTACTGAATTTTATTCTTGGTGCAAAACTAGTATATATTTATGATAGGTAAACATATACATTAGATTGATTTACGTGAAAATTATTATAAAGCCTATACATGATTATAGTTTAGATGCCTTTAAGGTTATGTTTCTTCCACTATGAAACTATGTCCTGCAAATCGAATACAACTATTTAATTTGAATTTTTAAAGATCTTTTGATGGTTAACAAGATAATGTTGTGCGGGTGGTTACGTTGCAGAATACATGCTATAATTACAATCATGACTTTCAAGCTTTATCAATTGGCCATCATATTTGACACATGGGCTTTAAATTATGACAATCATAAAGGTTTAGTACCGTTAGATTCTGAACTGGAGTGCAAATTGATGATTGAGAGTTTGAGTTTTTTTCCTTTTGTTTTTGGCACCCTTTAGAAGCCTGTCTACTTATTAGGCAAGATTGGCAAATTCAAATTTTAATGGATCTTTGGCTTTGCACTTATGATGTTAATGTCATTCCCAAAATCAATTATTTTGAGATAAGGTGGTTTACAAAAATTTCGTTTATTTATGTGATTTGGTATATGTTTTAATGGATTTGGATTCTCTAAACTCTTTAAAGTTACATTTCAGTCAATCTCAACCATTTATTGAGTTTTAATGGTTCAGATTCAGTTTTAGTAGTTTGTGGAGTACACAATGCAACAAAATCTAGAGCATTAAAGTTTAATGAATGGTTGAGATTGACTTAAATGTACAACTTTAGAGAGTTTGAACTTTAGAGAATCCAAATCTTGTTTTAATGTTATATTATTAAAAAATTGTGTTATTAGTTATGATGTTTTTAAGAAAGAGCTTTCTTCAATCCAAATATATTTATTATGGAAGTAGGTTTTTTTAGTTCTAGAGTTGTATTATTTATCTTCTTGTGCTCTTGCAATCGCATAAACTTCTCGACTCAACTACATAATCCAAATGTTACTCAAACATAAGCAAGAAAAAAAAAGTACATAAAGCCAACATGAATTGTTTATGCCGAAAGTTGTAATTAAGAAAGGCAAAAAAATGGAAAGGAAGAGAAAGAGATAGATGGCGAATAGAAAAGGGTACTATCAAGGTGCTAATATTTGTTCAAAAACATCTTAGATCCCCACGGTTGACGAAGAAAGAAGAGATGGCGAAGAACGTAAGATAATATAATTGTGAACCGTTAGATCAAAAATCAAAATTAAGGGTTCAGATGCCTTAAGTGTCATTGATTGTTTTTTGAGTAAGGGTGGAGGTCAGAGAATCGGACTCGATTTTATTAAATAAAAGAAAAGAAACAGAGAAGGTAGAAAGATGAAAATCTAAAATAATCAAACAACTATTTAGGAAATAAAAGAGTACTATCAGGTACTGTCATTGAGTGTTAATAAAGCATTACCGCTAAACTAAATAAGGTTTAGGACATAATATGAAAGTTATAACTTATAAGTAATACCGAATGTTTGAGATATGACTTGTTGACGATGTTGTCGTATTGTCAACTTTAGGTTTAACTATAATATAGAAATTTTCAATTTGAATAACAAGAAAAATGTCGTCGTATACGACGCTTCGATAGTTTTGAAATTTCCATGGAAACGGTTCTGAAAAACCTCAGATCAGCATGGTGCCAAAAACAAAACAAGAAACAGTATGTTTGCCTGGGGGACTTGCAGTTGCGAATTTAGTTGCTACTAGAGCCATTCTTTCTACATGTTTAATTGTGTATTAAGACAATAATAATTGGAAGTTCACATAAAATATGATTTATGACCATAAACCTATGGTCACATGTGTTACATCTCCACTAACCATTATTAAACCATATTATTGTTATAATCTCTATATAAATCTCACTTTTAAAACATTGAAATAGAATCTGTTTTTTAAATGTTGAACACGTAAAGATCTTAATTTATGAATCACACGTTTATTGAAAAAAAAAATTTAGTTTTATTCTATTTTAAGTAAAAAAATATTTTATTTATCTTTCCCCCTTTTCAATTCAAGGTTGCTAGCTCTAGGTTCGAGTGTATGCATTCAATGATTCGTATTTGAATGTGATTGTATCCTAGGAGATTAACTTGTAGTAGACAATTATTTTAATAATATTGAAATTTTAGTTCTTCCCAATAATTTGGATTTTGACCATTTCTCGAATACATTTTTTTGTTATAGCTTTTAATTTAATAACATTTCGGTTATTTTCATTGCAAATTGTATGTTATTACTATTGAAATATATTATTACAACATTTTCATCCGGAGCGGTAAGTTGTAGCAATCATATTCCACAAATCCTTGGATAACTGGGTCAAGCTGCTTGCTAAATGTGACGGCTCTATATTTTAAATTAGCATGTAAAAACACGATTAGATCGTTTTGTTCTCATTTTTTTGTATTTTTCGGCACTAAGTGCTAGTAGTGTTATACTTCCGATGAGATGGCTCAATAATGCATTTCATTTTAGGGCTCTTACAAAAACTACTTCTCTTCCTCTTCATAAAATAATTTGAACCAAAAGAGAAAATAATTACATATACACGTTCCCCCTCCCAAAAACAATTGTTCATTGTTTTTTTATTTTCTTTACTTTATTTTATATTTATCATTCAAACCGTTCATCTTTTCGACATGCCGCTTGAGAGTTTTTTGTTCGTCTCTTTTTTATCTTCGAAATGACATACATTGTGACTTTTTTGAACTTTTTCAACTGATAGACATGTGGTAGATGTCTGGTAGACATGTTATAGAAGTCTGATAGATATGTGGTAGAAGTCTGGTAAATATATGGAATCTATTTTTTTCATTAGCCTTTTTTTCTCTTACAATCTGTAGATTGTACTTTCTCTTTATTGAATATGGTCTTGTGTTCTTTTCTTGATCTGGAATCGTATCTCGATTATCTTATCTTCTTGTTATTTGTTTGATTTTTGCCACTAATATATCATTGTTTAGCTGGTGGTTTGATTTTAAAATTTGCAAAACTAACATAACGATTCCATAAAAAAACCGTAAAAAAACTAATATCTACCATATGTCCACCAGACTTCTATCACATGTCTATTGGACATCTATCATATGTCTACTGGTTCAAAAAATTCGAAAACGTCACATTAGATGTCATTTCGAAGATAAAAATAAGACGAATAAAAAATTCTGAAGCGGCAATTCGAAAAAATAAACGGTTTGACAGATAAATGAAAAATAATAAAAAAATCAAAAGAAAAATGGGAGAAACAAGTGGACGTATGTAAATAAAATTAAAGGAAATGTGTACATGTAAATAGTTTGACTTGATGGTAAATTTATAAATAGTTTACAAAATATGACTATTCTTGATAGTTTATTTTTCATTTTTCTTTGATTGCTACGTTGATCATTCAAGCCCATAATGCATCAGTAGGGTTGTTCAATTTGATGTTGATTGTTAAATTATATAAGAGATTTATTTATTGTCTTGACTGCCGATACCATTTTTTTATGAGGTTTGCCGTCTTCGGACATGGTAGTCGAAGTTTTCGTAATGCATCATCAAACTTGTTGATTGCCTATTGGCTCAATCCGTTCCTCTTTCAATGTTAAGATCACATGCCAATCATCTACAATCAATAAATTCTTCAATACAACAATCAATATCAATAAATACCCAATTTTTTAATTGATGCCATGAAAATTACCTCAAGAAATGATAAATGAAAGCGAAGTTCCCTTGGACCTGAGCTTTTTCGGCGTTGCTGATTCTTTCTCTTATGAAACCTTAACAACGCTAGCCTTAGAAGTCTTTGCGCCTATTTTAGGCTTATTCTCCGTCACCTCCGGCACAACAAGAGCAGCTTATGCGGTGTTTGCCATGATGAACGCCGAATATTGATTTTTGAAACTGAAATTGAAACATAGAATGGAGCGTTGATTTTGTAGCGTAGAGAGAGAAATTAATTCAATATGAGATGACTCTATCAGATAGACAACTTTATATATAGAGAGAGAATAGGTGGATTTTGAATGGTGATGCGTGGAAAACACTGGCGATCGGAAAATGGTTACCATGGAACAGAGGGGGTGAGAATTCCGGCAGGAATTCTAGAGAGAGAGGGATAACAGAAATTATAGAGAGAGAAGAAAATATCTTGTTTATTCAATTCATACTCATTTACACAATGCTCAGGGCATATATAGCCAATTTCCTAGTTTCTATGACAATCTAATTCTAATTAACACCTAATACTAATTAACACCTAATACTAATATTCAGCTCTCATTTACCTGTATCATTCCACTCCCCTTAAAGAACCTGCCTCAAGGTTCACCTACCTCTTTCAACCATCTTCCTATAAAATACAACAAAAGAAACAACAATATCTAAAAGTGCAAAATAAGTGGTTATAGTGGATTGAATATAGAAAGTTTTCAGAGTCTGCTGGAACCCAAATTCAGTTCCATCGACAAACAATTGATAGCATGCATCAAGCTTGATCTGAAGCTCAGAATCTTCGATGAACTTGATCTGCAGATATAGGGCACATAAGCTGCAATTTCTAGGTTGTTCATGAACTCAGAGGTCGGATTGAAGAGAGAAACAATAGCGGCATGACCGATCCTTCTTCTTTTGGGCTTAGATCTATGAAGCTGTGATGAATGGAACCAAATAAAAGCACTCTTCGTTTCTCCATGGCCTCTGCTCTTTGTTGGAAAAATGCTTCCATGGCCACTGATCTTTGCTGAAAAAAATTCGTCCATATCTTCATATAGCCTTTTGAAGTAGTTATTGATTGTGCTTTTCATTCCTTGTCGCTAGGCAGCTTCATCCACGGTGACTTCAAATTCGGCGACAATCATAGGCGCAGGAACTTGCTCTCCAAACATAGCTCTCAATTATTTATAATTGATTAGATCCTCATGTGCCAATCTTCCAAGCACCAAAGCTGATACTTCTACAAGTTGTGCTTCTAAGGAATTGAACATCTCAATTAAGGGACTAACAACTCCTCTTTGAACAATGTGCACATTGCAATCTAAATCAGCAGTAGAAGCAAATTGACCCAATAACCAAGTTACTTCTCTTTGGCGTTCTGAACAGTAGAAGGTAAGCAAACCAATCACATAAGCACTCCAAGCTCCAAATTCTATCCTTTTGAGCTTCTCCATCATGCTCCTGTTAGGATTTACATCAAGTAGAAACATGCTATGTACCTTCAGACCACGCTCATCACTGAGAATTTTTTGGCCATTGGCAACATTATTTTCAATTAGGAAAATCTTCTTATGGCCAATTTTACCAATCTCTTTCCCAAGATGATTCACATTATCAAACTCTACTAACTTTAAATTTAATCGACTGATTGCCCACATTATCATTCCACCCAATTCATGGACATTGTAACTAATTACATCCTCAATTTCTACAATTGACAAGGACTTGTCATAAATGCTAACTACAACAGAGGCACTAGTTCCTATTAGAAGTACTGGAAACCAGTTGCCTGCTTTAAACTCACCTTCTATTATTTCATCTACCATAGACTTAACTTCACTAACATTTCGCCCAGCTAAATCCAACCAAGGAGTAATAGCATCAACCTTCTTCCCATTCAAATCATCAAACCAATCAATCAAATTAAAGTTGAATCCAAAATCTAAATTACCAAAACTGCTCATGTTGAAATTTCCATCAATGCATAACCTAAGTCCATATGTAATTGCATCAATAAGCCATGAATTAAGCATTGCTTTAATTAATGCACATTCTTGAACTGAGGATCCTAAATCTAAATTAACATCTTCCTTCCATCGTAGAATAACCCCACCATATCCTTTATAATATGCCACATACATAACAGATTCAATATATGGAATTTGATAAGCATCAAGGGTTTCTAGGTATACTTGCAAAGAACTAGGTTTCAGAGTCTGCTCTTCCCATGGGGGTTTCCATGGAGGCTCCATCAAAATTCTTCTTCTCTTCAAATAGGACTGGTGCCATACCCGATCTCCTCTGAAAAGATGCGAAGCAGCCAACAAAACTGTCGATAATGGAGGACTTTGTTGTATTTTGGAAAAACTCTCACAAAAGAGGAACGATCTCTCTAAATCATCGCCACTTAAGCTCGAGAAATTAAGATTCAATTCTGCAACAATTTGACCGGAATCTACAGTTTTCAAATCATCAACAAACTCCGGCATGAGCTCCATTTTGAACACCAACGTAGCTACCGGCTCTTCCATCTCATCAGTAAGAATCGTTTCAAATTTTGAGAAAGCTTCTTCAAGAGCAGATTCAAGCTTCAACTGCAGCTTAGCATAAGAAGCTTCTTGTTGTTTCATGAACTCATCTTGCGTCTTTCAAAACTCAGCCATAAACTCTTGCTTCGATTCTTCCATTATTATCTTTAGGTCGTCCAACATCGTCACCTGAGAGTGGATTACAAGAAATGAAAGCTCTGATACCAAATGATGCGTGGAAAATACCGGTGATCGAAAAACGGTTACTGTGGAACGGAGGGGGTGAGAATCCCGCCAGAAATTCTAAAGAGAGAGGGATATCAGAAATTATAGAGAGAGGAGAAAATATCTTGTTTATTCAATTCATACTCATTTACACAATGCTCATGGCTTATATAGCCAATTTCCTAGTTTCTAGAACAATATAATTCTAATTAACACCTAATGCTAATCAACACCTATACTAATATTCAGCTCTCATTTACCTGTATCAAATGGTCGATAAGAACCTCACAAATATCGATCTTTGGTAACCGAAGTTATTATCCGCGCTTGGTGGTTAGTTGGTCAGAAACCACGGCAGCAAAATGCCGGATAATCTGCTGCAACAAGACTGCGGCAACCAGTGACACACCAACAAGAAGGTTACACATTAGCATGCTAAAATTAAAAAAAAATGTTGACTCTTTTGTGTCGTATGTTTTAGCTTAATGGTTGAGACTGAGGTCTCAAGTTCGAATTATGCTATAGGCGAGTTGATTTTTTTTTATTTAATATAAGCTTTGTGAAAAATAAAAAAATGTTTACACATCAACAAGTACATGACAACTCAGTAGGTTAAAATAGTAGTAACGGACTTAAATATATTCGAACTCTCTATATAATCGCAACAATAAATATTAAAATGTACCTTTCACTCTTTAGTTCTTAATTTATGTTCAGTTATTGATATGATATATGATTGAAAGGCAAATTGTCAATGCTTATATGTATTGTATAGTGGCGTGAATCCCGGGACTAAGTAGACCTCCCAAGCGAGCCGAGTTGAGTTTTAATAGGATTTAACTCAGAACTTCAAGTCAAGACTAGTCTAGTCTATATTTTAGATTTTCAGGCTCGTTTTCATTTTATGAGGTCAATTTCATGCTCCACGCACAGCCCGTAAATGAGATTTTGGGTAAACTAAAAACAAAGAAAAAGTAAATTTTATAGACATATGTACAAATCTCACGTATAAATACATTATTTATTTGATTTTTTTATAATTTAGGATTTTTGTAGAGACTGGGTATTAAACCTAGGATCTCTCACATCTATATTGAGAGGTGTACCAATTAAGCTATACCCAATTGGTACTTATTTGAATTTTTAGTATATATTATTGTAGTCGAGTTATAGAGTCAAATATAATAAAATATCAAAATCTAAAATAATTATTTGTTAAAATATATAATAAATACCACCTGTAAAATTTCAAGCTTTAGTAGACTGAGCCGTAATTTGTAAAGATATATGTGTCCATTATAAATTATGATTGTAAAAAAAGATGTGGTAAAATTGAATTAATTATTTACCAATCTTATTTATATTAAAACCTATCTATTGTTCTTCTCATAATAAATAGAAGAAACTAATCTAATTGATTAGTTTGGAGAAAGAACCATATCCTAGATTTTAATATTTTCCATGTTGGTACCCCTTTTATGGATGTGGTCTTTGAAGTTTGAACGGCTGAAAGGCTTGCCTATAATGCTTTTGGTACATTTGCAGGTTTATTTTATGAAGAATTAAAATGCTACAATTTTTTTGGTTTGACCATCACTATAAGAGCTCCTCCAACCTACGCCCTTTTTTCATACTAAATTTCATTTTCTTCTATAATTTAGTGTTTCTATAGTGTACACACTTTCAACCAGTGTTTTGAGACCCGGACCAACTCGGCTGGTTGGACCGAAATAACCCAGATCGGGTGATGAAAAAGGTCTGAGTCATGCTAACTAACAGTCGACCCGCCAATTATCCTGCAATCCGAGAACAAGTTAATGGGTCAATGACTTTAAAATGTTTTCTCTTAATGTTCTTATAAAAATGTACTAAATTGTAGCATATAAAGTGTAAACGATAAAAATTAATTTTTATCATTGTAAATATTTTCATTTCTGCATTTTAATCAAGAAAAAGATTCAAAAGGACTTATGTTTTATCTTTGTTGGTCCCTATGCGTACACTCAGTGAGTCGGAGGGGGTGAATGACTCACTCAAAACCTTATGAAACTTTTCGCGATAATTAATGGCTCCGCTGAGTGAGGTCAGCTGGTGAGTGAAATTCTAGAAAGTGCTTAAAAGTAAAGGACACAGAGATTTTTATACTGGTTCGGAAACCTATGCTTACATCCATTACCGAAAGAGTGTCTCGGCTTTAATTCACTAATCTCAACTCTTTTACCCTAGGCAGAGAAGCCTTTCACAAATTACACAATTATAGTAAGTACCCTTCAAACTGCAATCGCTCACCCACTGAGTAGAATATCCTATTCTATCAGCAACTCAATAAGAGTCTAAACAAGAGTTGGATTCAGCTCATAAAAGCGTTGATCTAGTTATAATAATCAGATATAACAATTCAATGATCTATTCTATTCTCTCTTGTTCTAAAGCAGATTCTCGCTGAGTAGTGCTTTCTTGCTTGAACTTCTTTAAAGCTTGTAAATTGGTAGAGATTTTCCTTATAAGAAATTCAGGTGTAATCACCAAGTTCTAACGCTTGCCTTCTTGATCCTTTTATAGTTGGATGGGGAAAGTAGGAGTTCAACTTACTTTGGCATCTTCTGAAATTGACAGCTCATCTATTCACCCGTTGCTTCTTCACATCAATCCGTTAAGAGATAAATTGCACCGTTGTGAGATACAATATCAATCCGTTAGATTGAGATTCGAGCTTTAATTTGAATTCTTTATCATTTGATGCCAGTCTTCCGTTAGAGAGAACTCGCGCTGACTTGCCACGTGTCTTCTTCCTATTTCCTTTGGTATTCTAACATATTGTAGAGCGCGCGATACAATGTTATTGATCTGCAGAATTGCCAAAAATGGAAAATGACTTTTTGCAGCTTCAATATGGAAGACTTTGTCTTTTTCTTCATTAAACTAGGTCTTGTCAAGGCATTAATTCTTTTATCTTTATCTTATTAATGTCATGCAAAAAGCAACACTAAAAGCAAATATCCCTTTTTACCTTATATGCTAAAATCAGTACTTTTGACAGACTTAAAGTAACTCAGCGAAATAATGAATGGTAAAGCACATAGCTGAAACAAAATCTAAATATCAAGCGCTGAGTGAATATTACTAAGTCAGCGACTAACGTAGATACTCAGCCCAGAACACTCAGAGTTAAACTAACTAGCTAGGTCGCCGGAGACTCGAAATTCTACCCTCGAATTTTCTAACTCCTCAAACAACCATAGACTATTTATTTTAACATCATTATTGATTTAATTAACTCAAACTAAAATTAATATTTATGATCAAAACTTAAGCACCACTGAGTCAGTCAAACTCATGCTTGGTTCAACAATCTCCCCCATTTTAATAAATGGCAATTAACTTGAGCGAAAATTAAATCAATAAGATATCTAGATCAGAGTTACCTTATACTTATGCTTGATATGTCTTTTGTTCAGCATCTTCGATTTGCTTATAGTGAATGCTAACTCCCCCATAATCCTCGACTTCTCTAAGTTTAACATTCCTCAACACTTCTCTTATATTTCTGCAAAAAGATCAACACATATATATGCAGCAGAAAATATAAGAAGTTAAGAAGATCTTAACTTTATTCAGAATAACTAATCTTTCATTAAAATATAACTTAAGTACAGACAACGATGAGTTAATCTATACTAAGTTTTACAATCAGCTATATCGATTACAATGTTTTTATTTTATTTTGGCATAGGTGGTCCTCCAAGATAGGCTCTTCTATCCTCATACACCTGCTGATCCCATCTTGATTTCTTCTCTTTAGGCATCGCGATTTCCTTGACTTTCCTCTTCCTTATCTCATGATATTCCCTCTGAATGTGCTCCAGATCCTTGGATAAGTTGTGTGGAAATTCAACTACCCTCTAATCTCTTTCTCTTTCCTTCTGCTCACGCTTTTCGCGATTTGTCTCCCCCATTGCCATTGCATCTAAAATGACTTAGGCTTGATTATCAAACGAGCTTAGAGATTCTTCAAATGTCTCAAGCTGACCATAGATATTGCTTGAAAAATTCTGTACTAACAACTCATAGATTTCTTGTGAGATAGCTTCTTATTCTTTGAGAACGGCGAATAAGCCTACTAAAGTGCGGGATTGAGACTGATTGACCTGGTATTGAGCACTTAGTCCTTCCTTGGAAATCTGGGTGAGACTTGCCAAAGCCTTAGCTTGATTGTTTTCTCTGAGTATGTGCTCTAGCATTGGACTGCTCCTAATGTGAGTAGTGACTTCTTCATGTGTTTGGTCAATTGCTTGACCATCATTGATGATGTCTGAATGAACCTTTTCGATCTGATCACGGATGTGACCCAGTTTCTGATGGAGCATTGGTTCCTATTCAGCATCTGCCATAATAATATCAATATTCAGATCATTTGAGATATTTAGCCTCTTCAAGGCTTTAAGCACTTCTCCCTCTGAGTCCTTGACTCCTTTCAACATTTCTTCTTTTGCAGTCCTCAGCTCAGTATGTATACCCTCGTATTGAGTAACAACTATGATCAGCGCATTAATAGCATTCACAATTGCATCCGGGCGAGTTATGTTATCACCATTTTCCTTGCTCAATATGCTATAGTCATCAAGAACTGCCTGCATGGCTTCTAGTAAGGGAATGAATTTGTCTATCATTGAGTTCCTAAAATCTCTCTCATCATTCAGCACCTTGCAGTTACTCTCATAGATCTTCTCCATTTTCTTCTTGAGTTTTACAACTTCCATCTTCAGATAGTCAACCTTCCTACCTACAATAGATAACAAAGGCAATATGTGGGACACAATTGCCTTGACTAGGGAAAACTATAACATGTGGGACACAATTGCTCTGACTAGGGAAAACTGAGCAGGGACTAATCTGAAATGGGCTTTCATCTCCTTAACTGCTTCAATAAACTATTGCACTGGCTCAACAGCCTTTGAAAGTCTCCCCAGGACATCCTCAGACAGCAAAGATTTGGCAATTTCTACATCTATTTCAGCATCTGTCCTTAGTACTGGAAATCTGGCTCCCCCCATCCTCCTTATATCTCCCAACAGCTTAGCCTGTGGGTTGAATTGGGGTTGTGGTTGTGGTTATTGAGGTGGTTGTGGTTATTCTGGTATCTCTTCAATGATTGGGGGACCTCTTATGACTTATCCTTTTAATAGTAATGGTTCATGAACTGAGATCCAATGGGTGAAAGGTATGGAATGATAGTTGTTTGGTTAGAGTTTGGGTTATTTTGATGGTCAGTGGTGGATGTGGATGGTGTTTGGATTTCAAGTAAAGACATGGCTAAAATGGGTATAGGTGAAAGTGGTGTTTCAGGGGTAGAGTTTTGGACAAATATTGGCTCATAGTTCTTCTCCTCCTTCTCTTCATCACCTTCAATAGCGGACTCGCTGACCTGAGTCTCAGATACCTCAATCAGCTGAGCTCCCTGCTCAACTACAACTTCATCATCTTTATCCTCCAAATCACCTTCATCTTCATCAATCATAACTTTCATCCTCTTCAATAGACCTCTTTTCCTCTCCTTCCTTTCTTCTTTAGCTTCTTTAGCAGTCAAACTGACCTGCTGGTTAGAGTTAAGCACATCAACCTCATCAGCATCAACCTCCACTACTTCATCTTCTTCCTACTCCTCTTAGTTTTCAATACCTTCCAGGGCACCAATCATCTCCTCCACAACTTTAGGAACTTCTTTCTCAACTAAGCTGGCTACTGCAAATTGTAGAATTCTTTTAGTATTAGCCTTAGCTCTCGCTGGTGCTTCCTCAGCCTTCCTTCTTATCTCAGCTTCAATCTCTTCTTGCGTTTTCCTAATTCTCTCCTCCTTAGCGGCTTTTACTCTCTCGACCTCCTCAAGATCCTGGACTATGTTAGTCCCCTTCTTTACTATCAACTTCTTTTTAGGCTGACCTACTTAGGGCACAGGAAATGATATAGCTCGATGTCCTCTAGTAGTCACCTCTTCTAGATCAGCCTCATCACTCTTTCTCTTCTTTTGCCTCTTTAAAGGCATTTCTTCCCTCAGCTCCTCCTTGGCTTTCTTTTCTTCTTCAATTTCCTTAGGGGTCAGCACTCTGACCTTCTCTTCCTTAGTTCCCTTTGTGGATCTTGTCTTCTTGAGAACAACTGTAGGAAATGAGCTCATTGAGCTCCCTTTCTTAGCTTCCTTCTCGAAGTCTCTCCTGACCTCCTTCTTTATATCCTTCTTCTTAGACATATCTTCTCCCTTCTCGGCTTTGAGCTTTGTAATCCTCTCAAGCTCACTGGCCACAAAGACATCTATAGTTAAGTCCTCCTCGTTGGGCTGAATAGGCTTTATCTCCATTATAGCCTTTGGATCCTTTACTCTAACTTCTAGGTTTCTCATTACATCTTAGTCTATGAAAATGAGCATTGCTAAGAACCCGAGACTTAATCACCTTTAGCTGAATGTTGTTCTTCACTGCCCATCCTTCTAAATCAAGCTCACAAGCTCTGCAAATTTCCATCACTAGCTGACTATAACCATGTGCTTAGTGACCTTAAAAAATATGTGTAATATAGCTAGCAGCTAGTTACAAACACTCTTATAAATTTTGAGCAACTTCCTATAGAGCCTATCTTGGGCAAAGGAACCTTAGTAACAAGCTCATGTGCTTGCATTCCTTCTTTAGTGAACATTGAGGCTATGAGGTAACCTGCTTTATAATCTTTAGGAACCTCATAGTTAATAGGGATATCCGCATGGTCTTCATCCTTTATCACGCGCAATCTGAGCCCTCTCTCGTGCATCCCTAGCAGTCCAACAATCAGTTTGGGAGTAACATAGACTTTTCTCCCTATCATGGTAGTAACAAAGAGATCTTTTTGTCCTTCCACTAGGTTAGTTCCATGAAAGAATCTCAAAACTACTTCCTTATAGTAGCCACTGGGTAGTTCAAAGAAACCTCTTAAGTGATGCTGGCGCATCCACTTTCTAAATCTTTCATCACTTGAAAAGCTTAACATATCTACAGTGGTTGGTGCCTCCACTTCAGTGCCCTCCATAA
Source organism: Euphorbia pulcherrima (assembly GCA_947683365.1). NCBI lineage: Eukaryota > Viridiplantae > Streptophyta > Magnoliopsida > Malpighiales > Euphorbiaceae > Euphorbia > Euphorbia pulcherrima. The sequence continues at coordinate 16,135,359 of CANTUS010000013.1, read as the reverse complement.
AAAACCATTTGGCGGGGATGTATTTGGTTCCAGCGGGAATGATAGGTTTTCTCTTTTGTTGATTCCAATCCCCACTTTTGCTATACGATCTTGAGTTGTAACCCAGCATGTATCCTTTTTATTTCTCACGAACAAAGGCTTCTCAGAACTGGGTTCTGCTGATCTTCCTGATGAACTCGCCATTGAAGTTACTTTGAAGAAGATTAGAGAATTTAGGGAATTTTTAAAAGAAATTTACAGAAGAGAATTTTGGTAAAGTAACCTTTCCTCTCTCTGAAATTCTCCTTAAATAGATAAAAACTCTTTGCTAATTCCTGTAAAGCTACGTGTACGACTCATAATCCATGGTCAAAAGATTTAACGGTGAGATTGCACAGAGTATACTATAGGATTAATTAAAGCGAGAAACACGGGATAACTGGTACTGAATATAGATCATTTCATAAATTTCTACTGTTTCTATCAATTTTGAATTTGAAAAGAAACCGGTTGTAATTTAATGACGTGTCCAAAATGCAAGTGCCAAAAGAAATAAGCTCAGAGTAATTTAGTCAGCTTCAGAATAGGTCAGAGTGGAGTGTATTTCTTCAAATTGAATTGGACATCCCAATGAGCTCTCTCAGAGTATTAAATTGATCCTTTCCAATAGTTTTTATGAATATGTCAGCTCGCTGTTCTTCAGTTGGAATGTATGTGAGCTTGACTTCTTCTTTTAGCATATGATCCCTTATGAAGTGATGTCTAATATAGACATGCTTCATCCTGCTATGTTGAATTGAATTCTTAGATAGGTCAATTGCACTCTTGTTGTCACACATGACTTCAAGACACTTAGACTTTATACCATACTCCTCCAATTGCTGGTTAATCCATAGCAGTTGTGCTACACAACTTCCTATAACCATGTACTCAGCCTCAGCTGTACTTAGAGCCATAGAAGTCTGCTTCTTGCTATACCATGTTACTAGACAATCACCAAGGAAATGACAACCTCCTATGGTGCTTTCCCTTTCAAGCTTGTCTCTTCTATAGTCAGCATCTGTGTATCCTCTCAGAGTGAAATCTGCATTACTTGGATACCATAATTCTGCATCAACAGAGCCTAGCAAATACCTTAGAATTCTCTTAACAGTAGCTAAGTGAGATTCTCTGGGGTCAGCTTGATGTCTTGCACAGTAACATACAATATACTGAATGTAAGGCCAAATAGCAGTTAAGTAAAGTAGAGAACCAATAATACCTCTGTAGAGCTTACTCTCTATAGGTTTACCTTCCACATCTTTACTCAGAATTGTATCAGTGGCCATGGGTGTTGACATTGGCTTAGCTTTATCCATGTCAAACTTTTTGAGTATTTCCTTGGCATACTTAGCTTGGCTGATGAAAATTCCATCTTTGCCTTGCTTGATTTGCAAACCAAGAAAGAAATTAAGCTCTCCCATCATTGACATTTCAAACTCTTTCTTCATCTACTGGCTGAACTCTTTGCATAGCTTTTCATTAATTACTCCAAATATGATATCATCAACATATATTTAGACTAGCAACACATCTTGGTACTTCTTCTTGATAAACAGAGTTGTATCTGCTTTTCTTCTGACATAACCTTTGAGAGTAAAAAGTTAGTTAGTCTCTGATACCAAGCTCTTGGAGCCTGTTTTAGTCCATATAGAGCCTTCTTCAACTTGAACACATGATCTGGATACTTTGGATCTTCAAAGCCTGGGGGCTGTCTGACGTAGACTTCCTCTAGAATATAACCATTAAGAAATGCACTATTAACATCCATCTGAAACAACTTAAAGTTCATATGGGATGCAAAAGCACATAGAATTCTTATGGCTTCAAGTCTTACTACTGGTGCAAAGGTTTCTCCATAGTCAATGCCTTCTTGTTGATTGTAGCCTTGAGCAACTAGTCTAGCTTTGTTTCTCACAACATTTCCAGCTTCATCTAAATTATTCTTGAAAACCTATTTGGTGCCAATGCCTTTGGGTTTCTCCACCAAATCCCAAACTTCATTTCTTCTGAATTGGTCTAGCTCCTCTTGCATTACAATCATCCAGTTGTCATCAAACTCAACATCTTCAAACTTGTTTGCTTCAATAAATGAGATAAATGCTGAATGGCTCATCATTCTGTTTAGCTGACCTCTAGTCAGCACTGGATTTTGCACACTATTAAGAATCTTCTCAACTGGGTGATCTCTCTTTGCTCTGACTTCTTTAGGTAGGTCAGGATTAGCTCACTGAGCTACTGTCATTGGGTGAGCATCTACATAATCACAAAAGTTGATGGATTGGTCCAAGTTAACTTCATCATCTTCTTTTTCTGGTACTGGATCAAGAATAATAATAGGCTGACTGACTGATCTGTTGACTTGTTCCTTTTCTCTTTCATCATCACTGGCTTCTTTACCTGCACTATTAGTTTCGTTAAAATCTACATGCATGGACTTCTCTAAATACCAGTTCTTTTAACATACACTCTGTATGCCTTACTATGTGTTAGGTAACCCAGAAAGATTCCTTCATCAACCTTGGTGTCAAACTTAGCCAATTGGTCTTTAGTATTTAATATAAAGCATTTACAACCAAAGACCTTGAGATGACCAACCTTGGGCTTGCGCCCCTTCCAAAGTTCATAAGGGGTTTTGGTCAAAACTAGGCGAATTAAAACCCTGTTTAGAATATAACAAGCTGTACTAATAACCTCTCCCTAGAAATACTTTGGTAGATTATTATCACCCAATATAGAATGACCCATCTCCGCAATAGTGCAATTCTTTCACTCAACAACCCCATTTTACTAAGGTGTATGAGGGGCAGAAAAATTATGGTCAATACCATGCTTAGAACAGAATTCCTCAAACTGCTTATTTTTGAATTCCCTTCCATGATCACTGTGGATTCTATTAATTTTAAGGTCTTTTTCATTCATGATCTGGGTAGCCAACCTAGATAATGATTCAAATGTTTCATCTTTTCTTGCTAGCAAGACAATCCAAGTGAACTTGGTTAGATCATCTACAACCACAAGGGTGTATTTCATTCCACCTAGACTTGTTGGCACAACAGGCCCAAACAAATCCATGTGTAGAAGATCAAGGGGATGAGAAGAAGATATATCAGCTAATGATTTAAAGGTCTTCCTAAATTATTTCCCAAGTTGGCATGCTGACCAGAGTCTATATTTTTCAAAGGCTAGATTGGGTAAACCCTCAACAAGTTCATTTCTGGATAATTTAGACATGTTGGTCATATTAATATGTTCTAACCTTCTGTGCCATAGCCATGAGTTTTCCTCCTTTAAAACTAAGCATATATCATTAGAGCAAGGGGATAAATCAAACATATAAACATTATTAATTATAGGAGCATAAAGAATAGTTTGGTCAGAGTTACCGTCAATGAATGAGCAGCCCGCTGAGTCAAATACAACTTTCCTGCCTTTATCACACAGCTGAGCAACGCTTAGCAAGTTGAACTTTAGGCTTTTCGCCAGAGACACATTATCAATTGAAGGCTTCACTTCTATTTGCCATTACCAACAAGCTTTCCCTTTTTGTTGTCTCCAAAATTGACACTACCATTCCTTCTTCTCTCCAATGGGATTAATTGCTTTTCATCACCTATCATATGCCTTGAGTATCCACTATCCAAATACCACATTCTTCTGTCATCAGTGGATCTCAGGCTCACCTACAAAATAGTTAAGTTTTCTTAGGTACCCATGCCTTTTTCTAGCTAGGTCCTGCCTTGTTAGTGGTGGTCATCCTTGACCAGTCATACTCATCATACTAACCATTTTATGTCTACACATGACTGTAGCATGTCCTGACTTTCCATAAAAATTACAAGCGGCCTTAGGATTAGGCCTGCTCACTTTACTCTTTTGAGAAACCTTCTCAGAGTGGTGAGTGCGGTTACTCTGAGTATTCCTGCTAGGTTAAGGACGGGCCTACACCTTTTTCAAAGCTATTAATTCAGCAGCTAGCTCATCTAATTTCTTTGAGAATTTGCTGTTATATCCATTTTGGTACTCAGCTTTTTCCATCAGGTATAGGATGTCAAGTGAGTTAGAAGAATTGACATCTTCTAGATCATCACACCTCCTCTGAAGTACTTTGATGTATTTGATTGACTTCTTAGTCACATTAATAACATCATTAAGTACTGTGGCAAGCTCATATGGAGACAAAGGGGGTTCAGAAATTACCTCAATGTGCTTTCCTTTATCTCTGCTCTGGTCAGCTGATTGATTGGCAGCGGAAGTAGATGGTTGGTTAGCTGACTCTGAGTTAGGTAGATCATCCTTAGCCGTGAGACACACATTGACAGAATCTTATGCCTTTTCATTTGAGGATGATGATGCTTGTTTAGAGTCACTCCAGGTAGGAACAAGGGCTTTCTTACTCTTCTTCTTCTTGAACTTGTCCTTCTTAGCTTTAGGACAGCTAGACTGAATATGCCCTTTCTCACCACACTCAAAGCATTTGATATCTTTATTATGCTCTTTGTTGAAATCCTTTCATGGTCTATCATTTGCTCCCTTCTTGTACTTGGCTGTCTTTTTGAACTTTTGGAAGATCTTATCTTTTCCCAAGTACCTTCTGAAATTCTTGGTCATTATAGCTATTTCTTCTTTTCTTTCCTCTGGATATCCTTCCTCAGAGGAATCTTCTTCATCATTAGCTCTTAGAACAACAGCTCTGCTTGAGCTTTCTTTTTCCTTGTGCCTGTGCTTCTTGGACTCATCTTCATATTGCTTTAAAGACATCTCATGAGTCAATAAGGTTCCTATCAGCTCATCAAACTTATAGGTTTTTAAATTATGAGCTTCTTCAATGGCACTCTTCCTTGCTTCTCATTCTTGAGTCAAGCTTCTAAAGATCTTCTTAACAGTCTCTTCTTCTATGAAGGTCTTGCCAAGTCTTTCTAGCTCATTGACTATATACATGAACCTAGCATTCATGTTGGAAATATACTCCTTGGGTTTCATGTGGAATCATTCATAATCCCTCATTAGAATATTGATCTGGGACTCTTTCACCTTGTTAGTACCTTCATAAGTTACTTCCAACTTCTTCCATAGCTATTTTGCAGTTTCACATCCTAAAACGTGATTAAACTATATTGCATCAACAGCGCAATGAAGATAGGTTATAGCAGCTGCATTTTCTTTCAGTCTGATCCAGTCCTAACTGTCCCACTTATCAGAGTACTTTTCAACCTTCACTCCATTCTTCACAGTGGTAGGAACAAATGGCCCTTCAACAATAGCCATCCAAGCGTGCATGCTTTAAGACTGGATGAAATTATTCATCTTGTTCTTCCAATAGGAGGCCTGGTGACAGACATGCCTTCTGGCAGAATATCGGGCTGAGCTCTTCCACTAGATTCTCCTCCTTCATATGCCATGGTCTTTGTCTCTAGATTGTTAAATCTTTGAAATGAGAACTGCTTTGATACCACTTATTAGTCCCTATGCATACACTCAATGAGTCAGAGGGGGGGGGGCAAATGACTCACTCTTAAACCTATGAAACTTTTTCACGATAATTAATGGCTCCGCTAAGTAAGGTCAACTAACTAAGTGAAATTCTAGAAGATGCTTCAAAGTAAAGGACACAGAGATTTTTATACTAGTTTGGTAACCTGTGCTTACATCCAGTCCTAACAGTGTGTTTCGACTTTAATTCACCAATCTTAACTCCTTTACCCTAGGTGGAGAAGCCTTTCACAAATTACCCAACTATAGTAAGTACTCTCCGAAATGCAATCGCTTACCCACTGCGTAGAATACCCTCTTCTATCAACAACTCAATAAGAGTCTAAATAACAGCTGGATTCAACTTATAAAAAAGTTGATCCAATTACAATAACTAGATATTACAATTCAATGATCTATTCTATTCTCTCTTATTCTAAGGCATATTCTCACTAGTAGTGCTTTCTTGCTTGAACTTCTTTAAAGCTTGTAAATTGGCAGAGATTTTGCTTCTGAGAAAAACGCTTGCCTTCTTGCTCCTTTTATAGTTGGATTGGGAAAGTAGCTGTTGAACTTACTTTGGCATCTTCTGAAATTGATAACTCATCTATTCACCCCTTGCTTCTTCAAATCAATCCATTAAGAGATAGAATTGCACCGTTGTGAGATAGAAAATCAATCCATTAGATTGAGATTCGAGCTTCAATTTGAATCCTTTGTCGTTTGATGCTAGTCTTCCGTTAGAGAGAACTCGCGCTGACTTGCCACATGTCTTCTTCCCATTCCCTCTGGTATTCTAACATGTTACAGAGTGCGTGATACAATGTTGTTGATCAACAGAATTGCCTAAAATGGCAAATGACTTTTTGCAGCTTGAATATGGAAGACTTTGTCTTTTTCTTAATTAAACTGGGTCTTGTCAAGGCATTATTTCTTTTTGTCTTTGTCTCATTAATGTCCTGCAAAAAGCAACTCTAAAAGCAAAGATCCCTTTTTTCCTTATATGGTAAAGTCAGCAGCTTTGACAGACATAAAGTAACTCAGCTAAATAATGAATCATAAGCAAATAGCTGAAACAAAATCTAAATATCAAGCGCTGAGTGAATATTATTAAGTCAGCGACTAACATAGATACTCAGCCCAGAACACTCAGAGTTAAACTAAATAGCTAGGTCGGTGGAGACTCGAAATTCTACCCTCGAATTTACTAACTCCTCAAACAACTGTAGACTATTTATTTTAACATCATTATTGATTTAATTAACTCAAACTAAACTTAATTGTCATGATCAAAACTTAAGCACTGCTGAGTCAGTCCGCTGAGTCAGTCAAACTCGTGCTTGGTTCAACAATCTTTTCTTCCCGCAATGACCTAGTTTGTTCTCTAACCTATTATTAAGAAATGAGGGTAAAAAAGATAGGTGTGTAAATAACTAATTAGATGACTAACATGATTGTTTTGATTAGCTGTAACTTGTCATCGAGACCTGCTTTGAGTATCGTTGTTCCAATTTTCGATCTCTAAATGTCACTTTGTAAGATTCTTAGTTCCATTGAGTATAGAAAAGTGTAATATGATTTAACTATTTGCGTGCTTTAACCTGGACTTGGTTTGTTTTTAGTTAGTATCTCTGTATCATAAGACCTCCTCCATCGAGACCTTACAATAATTCAAGCAAAGATCTTGGTGGTTACTTTTCTACTGTGAGTTCCACAATTAGTCGAAACTATTAGGAACTGACAGTCACTTTGAACATGCTTAACAGGTACGACGAAAATTCAAAATTTTGTCCCTTGTCCCTAATAACTCCTACTAGTAGCATATAAATTAATTAAATCCTTAAATAAATTAATTCTCTACTTAAGTTAGCACGCATAGGCTAGACGTACCATAATTCTAAATTATATTCTAGAATAAAAATATTTTATTTTAAACAGGTTATAACTCTAAGTTATAGTCAAGATATAAAATAAACTAAGCATGTAATATAACCTAAGCATAATAATTACTAAGTCTTAAAACACTTAATAAAAGGAATTAATAATTAAAAGAGAATTAGAGGACTTACCAGTTGAAGCATGCTTTAGCAGAACCTTCTTACACAAGCCTTCAAGTATAGGATAATATCTATGAGTATCCACACAAACCCCACAAACTGAAACCTCCCAATGAAGAAGAACCGCAGATCTTTGAGTAGCTGGTAGACTACTCCAAAACCCACCTGAAATAAAAAGAATTTGCTCTTGAGTTGACTTGAGAGATATCGTGTTAGAATCTCAAATCAAGGTTCAAATGAGCTTCTGGTGCAATTGAGAAAGGGGAATGAGAGCTCTTTATATAGTGGGAGCAAATGCTCCCCGTAATAAATGCGGATTTAATGCGGGATTAAATGTGGATTTAATGAGGGATTTAATGCGAGATTAAATGCGGATTAATTGCGAATTTAATACAAGATTAAATTTAATCCTCATTTCTTTTAATTTATTTTATAACCCTAATAAAATTAGTTACCGGTCAAAATAAATTCTTGGCTTAACCATAAAATGATTTAATCATTTTAATCAACATTTTATTTCATTTGTGACCCTAACAAAATTAGTTACTGGTCAAAATAAATTCCTAGCTTAACCATAAAATGATCTAATCATTTTAATCAACACTTTAATTTATTTATGACCCTTATAAAATTAGTTACTGGTCAATAAATAAAATCTCTAGTCTAACCAGGTAATAGTTCAACCATCCCTTTAATATTTTCGTAATAGATCAAGTCTTTTAATTCTTTACCCAGTCCAATTAAAGTTTAATGTGTTTGACCTTATAGGATCCTGTAGTATTGAGTTGTTAAGGCTTAACCAATCCTTGTTCTATAGGAACTATTGGCTCGAGGTTGTAGACCGTGAATAGAACTCGATTACCTTAAACAACTGGTGTACACCTCTAGTTAGGGTCTACCATTCCCCATTACTCAAAACGTCATTTGTTCTTATTACTTGATCATGGTTTATGCAATAGTTGTCCAATGCGATGAACTCTTTCCATTCTTTAATGTTAGTACCATCTGGTTTGTTGGGCTTGATTAGAGTGTTAACCCACCAATAGCGAGGTTGCTCTAAGCTATCCCAGTTATTTTCTTATCACCGAAGTATATTACTTTTTACTATAATGTGTTTGACTAGAAACTATTTCTATCAATCACATACTCTGATCAGAGGTTTATAGTAATCATCACTTAATGAAGCGGCCAGGTAAAAACTCCTTAATATATCTGGAGTGATGGATTCTTTCCGACTACATAGCTTACCAACGTGCTGTCATCACTATACCCATAATCACCCGTGGCACCCTAAATTAATGAGTGAATAGGTATGACCCAAAGTATATCAATAGTACCACACAAGGTAACTAATATCTCAAGTATGAGGATATTCGCAAAGCTACTGCATGAAGATAAACACTAACACATTGATATATATATATATATATATATATATATATATATATATATATATATATATATATATATATATATATATATATACCAAGTGTTTATCTTACTATGGTCTCCAATATATCTTCCAGATATATCCATGTGTCAAACTCAAGGAACCACCTTCAGTCTTAGGAGGTTAACTGCTTGGACCCTTTCCAAGAGAGTTGACCTCATGATAGTCTTACTGCTCCATCAATACCCTTTCTTGATGAAACTATGACTAGAGATAGTTTAGACATAATCATAATTGCACATGAAGTAGGTCTTATTACACATAGTCCCACTATAATATCTCACACTTTATGCTATGTATTATGTTAAGGACCTTTGTACAAAGATATCAATGAATATATTTTAACCAATCACAATATATATGAACACATCGATATAAATAAAAGATTAAATGGCTTTATTATTTAAACAAATCGTTCGTACCAATACATAATTAAGACATATAGCCCTAATTACCTTAAGGGTATATATCCTATCTAACAAACTCCCACTTGCACTAAGGCCAATTAGCCATATGTCTTACTCCATATGCTTTCACATGCTGGTCATGTTTGGCTTGTGTCAATGGCTTTATCAGACCATCTGCGAGGTTTTAATCAGTGGGGACATATTCTAATCTTATTATCTTAGCATTGACAATCTCCCTATTTATATGATACTTTCTAAGTACATATCTTTTTTTTCTGGTGAGACCATGGTTCCTTTGCTTGAGCTATAGCACCATTGTTATCACAATTGTATCAACAATCTCATGCACCACACCAAGATCACCAATAAATGCCTTTAACTAGATAGCTTCTTTTGTTGCTTCATAGGCAGCAATGTACTCAGACTCCGTGGTTGAATCAGTAATGGTTTCCTGCTTGGAACTTTTCCAGCGTACTGCCCTTCCATTAACAACATATATAAAACCTAACTGAGATTTAAATTCATCCTTGTCAAATTGAAAACTCACATTAGTGTAACCTCTAATTGTGAGGTCACCATCTCCATATATCAAGAACTTATCTTTAGTCCTTCTCAAGTACTTAATTGCCTTGATGGCCATCTAGTGCTTTTCACCTGAATCCAATTGATATCTACTCGTAAAGCTCAAGGCTTGAGAGACATCTGGCCTAGTACATATCATAGCATACATGATAGATCCTATCACGGATGCATAGGGTATATCCTTCATGCGCATTCTTTCCTAAGCTGTCTTCAGACACTCAGTCTTAGATAGGTTTATTCCCTTTATGATCGGGAGATAACCTTTCTTTGAATGCTCAAGGTTGAACCTATTCAGTACCTTGTCTATATATGTACTTTGAGAAATACCTAATAGCTTCTTGGATCTATCTCTATAGATTTTTATACCTAGTATAAATGCTGCTTTTCTAAGGTCTTTCACAGAGATCTTTCTTGAAAACTATATTTTAACACTTTGAAGAAGAGAAATATCATTTCCTATCAGCAGAATGTCATCAACATATAATACTAAGAAAATGATTGCACTCCCACTAACCTTCTTGTTAACACAAGGCTCATTAATGTTTGGATAGAAATCTAGTTCATAGATTGTCTGATCAAACCTAATATTCCAACTCCTGGATGCTTACTTGAGTCCATAAATGGACCTTTGCAGTTTGAATATTTTTGAGCCATTCTGAGATGTAAAACCCTGAAGCTGTCATATACACATCCTGGTCCAAATCCCCATTCAGGAATGCTATTTTAACATCCATCTGCCAGATCTCATAATCATGATGAGCAATAATGGAGAGGAGTATTTTGATGGATTTAAGAATGGCTACCGATGAGAAAGTTTCATCATAGTCAATACCTTCACGTTGACTATAACCTTTCACAACCAACCTTGCCTTATAGGTAATTACATTACCATCAATGTCAATCTTCTTCTTGAAGACCCATCTGCACCCGATAGGTCTAACCTCTTCTGGTGCATCGACCAATTTCTAAACTTGGTTTTTATACACGGAATCCATTTCCGATTTCATAGCTTCAAGCCATTTATCAAAATATGAGCTTTTCATTGCTTCATCAAAAGTTCTTGGTTAATCATCTTCCATGTGATATAGATCCCTATCATCTGAGATAATAAAACCATATCTTTCAGGACCTTTGTGAATACGACCTAATCTTTGTAATGACTGGGTTTTGATAGGTTGTTCTTAGATCACACGTTCTTGTGTATCTAGAACGGGGTCATTCAGTTGATGGTCTATTTTTTCCTCTTGAACTTCCAGTTCAATATTGTTCCCATTGACTTTTACAAGTAAGCGTTCCTTTTACAAAAAGTGGACACTCCAAGACACAAGTACCTTCTTTGCTTTGAGTTGGTAAAATAAATATCCAATAGTTTCCTTTGGATATTCAATGAATAGACACTTGTCAGACTTAACATCCAGCTTATCTGATGCTATCCTCTTTACCATAACAGGGCAGCCCCATACTCTTAGGTGACTCAGAGATGGTCTTTTACTACACCATTTTTATAAGGTGTAAAGTCAACTGATTTAGAAGGCACTCTATTTAATACATAAACTACGCTCTCTAGTGCATAACTCAAAAAGGATTTATTAAGATCTGCTTGGCTCATCATGGACCAAACCATATCTAATAAAGTCTAATTCCTCCTATCAGACACTCCACTGTGTGGGGGTGTGTAAGGAGGGGTCTACTGGGGAACTATCCCATTTTCTTTTAGATAATCCTGAAACTCTTGACTTAAGTATTCTCCACCTCAATTGGATTGAAGTTCTATAATACTTTTCTCAAGCTTTTTCTCTACTTCATTTCTGAATATTTTGAACTTCTCAAAACTTTCAGACTTGTGCTTCATTAAGTATAGATAACCATATCGTGAATAATCATCAATAAAGGTTATGAAGTAGGAGTATCCTCCTAGTGGCTTAACACTCATTGGGCCACACACATTTGTATGCATGTGTTAGTGGCTCATTCACCCTTTCCCATAAAGGATAACTTCATCATTTTTCCTTTTAAACAAGGTTCACAATCACCATAAGACTCCAAGTCTATTGGGCCTAAGTCTCCACGTTTGTATAACTTAGTTAAGTGATCTTTGTTTACATGACCTAAATGATAATGCCATAAGTAGAAAGATTTCTCATTATCTGATTTAACTTTCTACACATTATTTATATTAAAAACTTCTGCTTTAGTATCAAGAACATAAAGGCCACCATTCAACATCCCATATCCATAAAGAACATTATTTAAACGAATCTGATAGTTGTTATTCAAAAATAAAACTTCAAATCCCTATGCTGCTATACATGCAACAAAGATGATATTCTTAGTAACATTTGGAATATAGTAGCAATTATTCAAAACTAAAACGAAGCCACTCGGCAAAACAAGATTAAAGCTTCCTATGGCTAGTGCAGAACTCGTGCTCCATTTCCCACACTCAGGTCCATCTCCCCTTTTGCAAGCTTCCTATTATTCCTTAGTCCCTACACAGAAGTACAAATATGAGAACCACAACCAGTATCCAATACCCAAGTTGATTCATAAGGAAAAGAAACACAGTATTCAATTACAAATATACTTGAAGTAGAGGCCTCTGTAGGCTTCTTCTTTGAATGTTCAAAAGTGCGAGCTTTGCAATCCCTCTTCCAGTGTCCCGATTTCCTACACTAGAAGCAAACATATTTAGATATGTTCTTTTTACCCTTTTGTTTCTTCTTCTTTGACCCTTTAACTACCCTTTTGGGGATAATATTCTTGGGTTCCATATTTAGAGAATATTTGTTTGTAGACTTGCCGAAAATTTCTTTGCCCTTGGCATCAAACTTCTATAACACATCAATTAATTTTGGGAATGCACAATCTTATCCTTCAGAGCAATGTTCCTTTACAAAGTCTGCATAGCTCACGGGTAAAGAATCCAAAACGATATCTACTCCTAAGGATCGATCAATTTTAGATCCCACTGATTATAATTTCATTATGAAATCTCTAATCTTGTTGATGTGTGATACAACACTTGTCCCATCCTTCATCTTAGTGTTGAAAAGTTCATTAGTCAACTTGAACCTTTCATACCTTTCCTTTTCAGACAAACTCTTCAGATGGATTAACATGGTCTCAAGGTCCATGTGATCGCACTGTGAACGCATCATAGGATTCATTGTATCTAAAATTAACTGTGACACATAGACGTAATCCTTTGGAAATTTTAACCATGCCCGCTGAAGTTCAGCCGGTGCATCAGTGCTAGGATATCCTACGAATGGGTTTTCAAGAACATATGCCAATTCATAGTTCATAAGGGTATCCCTTACTTCCTTGATCCATTCATGGTAGTTAATCGCAATTAAAATTTGGATGTGGTTAAGACAAAGTTTAATATCAGAGTTCATATTCAACCTTAAGATATAAGAAAATAAAATCATTGTTTAGACTTTAGTATATAGTATATGTATTTAATTTATGGACTTTTAATTAAATACTTTTATCCTACCATTTTTCGAAATTTACAATAGCCTATTCTATTGAATTCGGGAGGTTTAGCCTAGCTAAATTTCTAAGTAGGTAGCATCTATAACTACTCTAATACGACCCCAATTTTATGAGTCAAGCCATATTAATAAGTTGTAGTTGGAATTCCATTCCATTTGTATCGTATGCAATTGCTAATTTATTCAAGTTCCCTAAAACCAAGGGACTTGTGCTCTTATATTAGCACCTCCTTTAACGTGTTTCAATCCTACGGCTAGCCCCAAATTTTATGGTAGACTACCCATTCCTATTAAGGCAAGTTCAATCTCAATTTTTATAGCCGATCGATGTAGACGAAAGGAATGCTTTGCACAACACTTTATAGCCTAAAAAGATCGTATCATAAATTTGAGTACGGAAGACTTATAACTTGCCTTAATATATTTATTTTGGGATTTTATTGGTGTTAAACGTCACACCCAATCTAGGACTTATTAGATGGACATATTTATAATAATTTATATTAATTCAGGAAATTTTAGAATTGATTTATAAGGTCTAGCCTTAGGTGGGTTCAAGCTCTTTATTATAATTATTCTATCAACCTAGATTGTATGCGAACTAATTAACATTTTTATTTGTTATATTTACATTGCATTTCCTTTAAGCTTTTATTTAATAATTTAATATTTACTTTGTTATGGAAACATATATAAGAACCATCTGATATACTAGAAATAAATTATTCCATATTTAATCCCCTCTTTGTTAACTCAAGTTGCACCGATATATATTCTCAGGTAGGAGTGGTGCCCTATAAGGAGTAGACACATTGTCTAATCCTTGCCAGAACATATATGAGCACAATCTTAAAAAAATATGGATTCTCTTGGACTAATAAATTTCGTTCTTTTAATTCATGTAAATTGAGAGCATCTATAACCCATGTAATTTTATAATTTGTTGAGTCTTTGATAAGTCTGAGTAAATTGAGCAGGCTTATTCGAAATTATCTACATTCATTTTCTAACATTTGAAATAAAAGTCTAAGTTCATCTATTGTTCTAAATAATTTAATAAACCTTAAATTATTTTATATAGAAAACAAAATTCAGTTTGCTTTTAACTTAATTATGTACTAAATAGGCAGGGTCTGATACCACTGTTGGGAACTGAAAATCACTTTGAACATGCATAACAGGCACGATAGAAATTCAAAATTTTGTCTCCTGTTGCGAGGAACTCCTATTAGTAGCATATAAATTAATTAAAGCCTTAACTAAATTAATTCTCTACTTAAGTTAGCATGCATAGGCTAGGCATACTATAATTCTAAATTATATCATAGCATAATAATATTTTATTTTAAACATGTTATAACTCTAAGTTATAGTCAAGGTATAAAATAAACTTAGCATGCAATATAACCTAAGCATAATAATTATTAAGTCTTAAAACGCTTAATAAAAGGACTTAATAATTAAAAGAGAATTAGAGGACTTACCAGTTGAAGCGTGCTTTAACAGAACCTTCTTACACAAGTCTCCAAGTATAGGATAGCCTCTATGAGAATCCACACAAACCTCGCCAACCGAAACTTCCTAACAAGGAAGAACCACAGAGCTTTGAGTACCAGCTAGACCACTCCAAAACCCACCCAAAATAAAAAAAGAATTTGCTTTTGAGTTGACTTGAGAGATATTGCGTTGGAATCTCAAATCAAGGCTCGAATGAGCTTGTGGTGCATTTGAGAAAGGGGAATGAGAGCTCTTTATATAGGAGGAGCAAAGGCTCCCCGAAATAAATGTGGATTTAATGCGGGATTAAATGCAGATTTAATGCGAGATTAAATGCGAATTTAATACGAGATTAAATTTAATCCTCCTTTCATTTAATTTATTTTATGATCATAATAAAATTAGTTACCGATCAAAATAAATTCTTGGCTTAACCATAAAATGATTTAATCATTTTAATCAACACTTTAATTTATTTATGACCCTAATAAAATTAGTTACTAGTTAAAATAAATTTCTGGCTTAACCATAAAATGATCTAATAATTTTAATCAACACTTTAATTTATTTATGACCCTAATAAAATTAGTTACTGGTCAATAAATAAAATCTCTGGTCTAACTAGGTAATAGTTCAACCATCCCTTTAATATTTTTGTAATAGATCAAGTCTATTAATTCTTTACTCAATCCGATGAAAGTTTAATGTGTTTGACCTTATAGGATCCCATAGTATTGAGTTGTTAAGGCTTAACCAATCCTTGTTCTATAGGAACTATTAGCTCGAGGTTCTAAACTGTGAATGAATATAACTCGATTACCTTAAACTACTATACTATGACTCTAGCAAGGGTCCACCATCCCCCATTACTCGGAATGTCATTTGTGCTTAAGACTTAATCCTGGTTTATGCGATAGTTGTCCAATGCGATGAACTCCTTCCATTCTATAATCTTTGTACCATCTGGTTTATTAGGCATGATTAAAGTGTTAACCCACCAATAGCGAGGTTGCTCCAAGCTATCCCAGTCATTTGCTTGTTACCGAAGTATATTACTTTTTACCATAATGTGTTTGACTAGAAACTATTTCTATCAATCATATACTCTGATCAGAGGTTTATAGAAAAACTCCTTAGTATATCCAGAGCGATGGATTCTTTCCGACTACATAGCTTACCAACATGCTTTCATCACTATACAAGTAATCACCCGTGGCACCCTAAATTAATAAGTGAATATGTATGATCCTAAGTATAGCAATAGTACCATACAAGGTAACTAATATCTCAAGTATGAGGATATTCGCAAAGCTACTGCAAGAAGATAAACACTAACACATTGATATATATACCAAGTATTTATCTTACTGTGGTCTCCAATATATCTTCCAGATATATCCATGTGTCAAACTCAAGGCACCACCTTCAGTCTTAGGAGGTTAACTGCTTGGACCTTTTCCAAGAGATTTGACCAGATGCTAGTCTTACTGCTCCATTAATATCCTTTCTTGATGAAACTATGACTAGGGATAGTTTGGACATAATCATAATTGCACATGAAGCAGGTCTCACTGCACATAGTCCCACTATAATATCTCTCACTTCATGCTATGTATTATATCAAGGACCTTTGTACAACTATATCAATGAATATATTTTAACTAGTCATAATATATATGAACACATTAATATAAACAATGTTGGGAAACAATGATCTGGAAGAACAATCAAGTAACTATCCAGATCAAGTTTGAAGAAAACAAAAACTTGTAAAAACTTAAACATGTAATCTTCTAAATCCAAATGGAAGCATCCGGTCTGAATTAAGCCATAAGGACATCCATTGTAGATCATAAATACCTAAACACATAATGGAAGCATCCGGTTAAAGTTTGGAAAGGAAATAAACTTTGAATAGCTCAAAATCAACATCTGGAAGAACTGATTATATTAGCATCCGGAAGAAGACAGATCCGGAGATATTAAGTCTGAAGACATCTGGAAGACTTATATATCTAGACAAAGGGAATAATTTAAAAATTACATTCCCTCCACCTATTTGGTCAGAAAGTCAAAGATCCTTTCCCCTTATGAAAGATAAAAATGACAAGTAGCACTTTTTAGAAAAGGACAAAAGGACTGACATGGGAAAGAGAAAAGGTTACAACCTTTTTCACCTAGACTAATAGGAATGGTGTATGAGGATCACACATCCGATCTACTGGCATAAAAGTTGGTGAAAAACTAAAATCCAAGGAAATTGATCACTGACAACTTTTCATTCCCAATCCTAAGGATTCAAATGGGTCAAAATATGAGTCTAACGGATTGATCAACGACTTCAGAAGTGCCACATTTTACCTGATCAACGGTGAAGATTAATTTGAGTTTCAACAACTCACAATGGCTACTTTTATGATAGAAGCCTATAAAAGGAAACCTTCACATGTTGAGAAGGTGCTGGTTGTTCTGAGAAAGCAAACACAAGAGAATTCACTGTAGCAATCAGTTACTTAATGCCTTCAAGAATCAAACAATTCCAAATATGTTTGTAAGGATTCCCAAGTGAGTTATAAACTTGAGGAACTCCAAAACCAAAACTTTTTAGAAACAAAGTGTAAAAATCTCACACTTGGGAGAGTGGTGAGATTGGGATACAACTTAGAGTTGGAGCTTTAAGTGGGATCTCCCTGTAGGACTCAGCTTAGGTTTGGGGTAGAAATTTAAGTGGTATATCCTATAAAAGACAAGAGGACTTAGCTAGGAGTTGGTGCTTTTAGTGGTATATCCTACATCCGATTACAAACTATAAGGCTTGATTCCTACCAGTTGGAAAGGAATCCACTAGTGGAAAAACTCAGAGGAAGGAAACTTTGGGGACTGGAATAGGTAGATCGAATCGGGATAAAACTCTGTGTTTGATTTTCTTACTCTTTGTTTATTTGCATTATAATTTATACTTGCATCATCCAAATTCATCATATATGGAACATAATAAAACACGCTACACTAAGACTTTTTAAAGTTTGTTAAATTCCACGAAAAAAGGTCATTCACCCCCCTCTTACCTTATTTAGGCCCTTACAGGGACCAACAAGTGGTATTAGAGCGAGTGCTCAAAACTAGAGATCTAACAATCTAGAGCTAAAGGTCCAAATTTTGATCCAAGAATCAAAATGAGTTTCCAAAACTCACAACTCCTTCTTGAGGGTATGTCTATTATCCGTCCTCCACTCTTCACCGATGAACACTATACGTTCTAGAAGAATTGGATGAAGAACTTCATATAATCATAAAGCATAATGGCATGGATGGCCATTGAAGATGGCCCATATAAACCTGTTCACGAAGTAGAGGGTATGACTACCCGAAAGCCCTCAAGTGTATGGGATTATAATCCAGATGCGAGACTTCACGAGAAATTTGGTAGAAGTTGAAAGTGACCTATGAAGGAACAAACAAAGTCAAAGAAGCCAAAATCGATCTGCTACAATAAAGCCTAGAATCCTTCAAAATGGAGCCCAAAGAATTAATCAGCAGCTTAAATACTAGATACACCAATCTAGCAAACGAAATGAAGAGGCTTAGGAAGGAGATCTCAGAGGTAGACATGGTCAAGAAAATACTCTGGAGTCTCACCATGGAATGGGACAACAAGAAGACTGCCATTGAGGAAGCTCATGACTTGAACTTCTATAGTTATGATGAACTCATTAGTAATCTCCTAATTCAAGAGTTATCCTTAGAGAGATACAGCCAACAGGAGAAAAAGCCTGAATAGAGGAAGAAGGCCATTGCACTCAAGGAAGATTCAACGGGATTAGCCTCCTCCGGATCAGATAAGCTACCAAAGAAATCTAATTACAACAAAGAAGATATGGCTATGCTGGCCAAATATTTTGATAGATTCCTAAAGAATAAAGACAGGAGGAGATCCAGAAGATATGAATCCAAAAGATCAAAGGAAGGCACCTCTAGGAGAGACATGCTAAGAAAGGCTCTGAAAGAAAAGAATGATCCGGAGAAAGAAGCTGCCTATTTCAAATGTGGAGAAAAAGGCCATTTCAGAACCAAATTCCCCAAGCTTAAAAGAGATAAGAAAAATAAGAAAAAGGCAATGGTGGCTACCTATAGCAACAGTGGGAAAGCAGTAGCTCATCTTCAACAAAAGAAGAGGAAACTGCTAACTGTGCATTCATGGCACTGACTGATCCGGAATCAGAACAGCCCGGAAGAAATCGATCCAAGCAAGATACTATACAAATTGAAGAATCGGAATCAGAGACATCCAGTACTGAGGTAAACTCTAACTCTAATTCCATTTCTAACTTTGAACTTGCTAGAGCTTTAGGGATTATGATGAAGACTGTGAGGAAGAACACAAAAGCTATCAAATCCCTATGAAGACAAGTGATGGAGCTTGCTGAAGATGGTGAAGCACTGGCACAAGATGTCAATTTGATAAGAGCCACCAAGCAAATTGATATGGCTGAAGAAAACTTTCTAAGAAATCAAGTGCAAATCTTGAGTGCAAATTTAATGGGGTTGGATAGGGAGCTAACTCTGATAAAGGATGAATCCGAAAGAAAACCAGGTCCTTCACAACAAATAAGGAATCCAAGGCTAGGAACATGAAGAAATCCAAATCAAAAGAATCTGGTGCCCCTAAATCTAAAGGAAAGGAAAGTTAGTAGGCAACCTCAAGTGCATAGATTCACAGCTGCTCAAAAGGGAAAAGCTAAGGCTGTATCAAATGAGCAACCTGCCAAACAAAGAAAGAATCATAAAGTGGAAATTGGACCTCCAACCAGCTTTCGGATGCACACCAGATAGAAAAGTATACAAGAAGCTGGATATGTTGGAAACTAAGGGAAGGAGGATCTCAAGAAGATCCAGAAGAAGCAAGAGTAGAGCAGACCCATCACGGGGTGTAGGTTTTTTGGGAAAAACAATCATATTACTAAATTATGTAGATTAAAAAATGGTTATTATAATGTTTATCCTTGGCCTGAAATGGTTGATAACCCGAGATGACCCAAATCTCAATGGGTACCCAAACCCACTTGATCTATTTTGCAGGTATGCCTTAGATCCACAGTAGATCAACATACATGGTACATTAATAATGGATGCTCAAGGAAAATGACTGGTGATGAGAAAGCCTTCATCACTTTAATCCGAAAGAAAGGTGGAAAAGTAAGCTTTGGAGACAACCAAAAGGGACACATCATTGGACATGGAACCATTGGATTTGAAATAAAGATAAAAGATGTCTCACTGGTTGATGGACTGAAATTCAACTTGCTAAGTGTAGCATAACTCTATGATAGAGGAAGGAAAGTTACCTTTGACTCCGGAGGATGCTCAATCTATGATAGTAAGTTAAAACACCTTATTCTTTATGCACCTAGAGTAAATAATGTTTATTGTGTCAACATTAAAAAAGAGAAAAAGAACATATGGTTAGTGTCTAAAGAAGAGGAATCATGGCTATAGCACCTGAGGTTAGGACATATGACCATGAACATCCTGTCCAAATTAGCCAAAAAGGAATTGGTTGTGGGTTTGCCTAAGGTTGCTTTGGATAAGGATCACATATGCTTGCATGTCAATTGGGTAAACAACATAGGAAAATCTTCCCTTCTATCTGATACATACCTTCTAAGAGAGTTCTTGGACTCTTGCATATTGATCTCTTTGGTCAAATCAAACCAATGAGCTTGGGTAGAAGAAAATACACTATAGTCATAGTGGATAATTATTCTCGCTATACCTGGGTTGTTTTGCTAGCCAGCAAAGATGAAGCCTTTGACAAATTTTCAAAAATATTCATTCGGATAGAAGCAGAACAGGGCATAAGCATTGCACGCATCTGGAGTGATAATGGAGGATAATTCAAAAATAGGCACTTTGCTGAATTCTGCGAATCCAAGGGCATTAAACATAATTTCTCTGCCCCTTATACTCCTCAATAAATGGAGTTGTTAAAAGGAAAAATAGAACCATAGTTGAAATGGCTAGAACAATGATTAGTGAGAATAGTTTGCCTAAGTATTTCTGAGGTATGGCCGTAAACACAGCATGTTACATTTTGAATAGAGCTCTCATTGGAAAGACCTTAGAAAAGACCCGCTATAAAATCTGAAAGGGATGAAAACCCAAAATTGGGTATTTCAAAGCCTTTAGATGTAAATGCTACATCCTAAATGACAGAGAGCAATTAGGAAAATATGATCCTAAGTCTGATGAAGCAATTTTCCTTGGCTACTCAACACATAGCAAAGCTTACAGAGTCTATAACAAACGAACCTAAATTGTTGTAGATTCAATACATGCAGATTTCGATGAGACTAACCATGCAGGAAGAAGAAGCTCAAATCCGGAAGATTTAACTCCGGAAATAGAAAACACTGGAGAAAAAGAAGAAGTGCATATTCCATTCCTTCCAGATCAAGAAGTAAAAGTAAGAAGATGAAGGAATTACTCTCAACTCAGAATCCCCACAAGGTTATCTTAATCACCATGAGATAAAATTTATAGATAATCAAGAAGAAGTTGAAGCAGTTAAGGAACAAGCTACAAACTAGCACGCAGATCTCCAAAGAGAAATCCAGACTCACAGAAATCATCCAGTAGAAGCAATTTTGGATGATGTCCAAAATCCAGTTAGAACTAAAGGATAACTCAACTAGATAAAAGCTGGATGTCGGTAATGCAAGAAGAACTAGATCAATTCGCCAGAAATGATGTTTGGGATCTAGTGTCACCACCAAAAGGGAAGTCAATTATTGGCACCAATTGGGTATGCCAGAACAACCTTGATGAATCCGAATTTATGGTGAGAAACAAGGCAAGATTAGTTGCCAAAGGCTACAATCAGTAGGAAGGCATTGATTTTGAAGAAACCTTTGCTTTAGTAGGAAGATTGGAAGCAATCCAGATTCTATGTGCTTTTGCATCATTCATAGGATTCACATTATTCTAAATGGATGTCAAAAGTACATTCCCAAATGGAGTTATCTAGGAAGAAGTATATGTAAAGCAACCACCTGGATTTGAATACTCAAAGCATCTAGATCATGTATATAAGCTGAAGAAACCCTTCGTGGATTAAAGCAAGCACCAAGAGCTTGGTATGAGAGACTCACTACATTTCTCATATCCAAGAGGTATATCAGGGGCAAGGCATATATAACTCTTTTCATCAAGAAGAAGAAGGAGGACGTGATTCTAGTCTAGATTTATGTTGATGACATGATCTTCAGAGCAACAGATGAAAAAATGTAGGAAGAATTTAGCACTCAAATGCAGAAGGAGTTTGAGATGTCTATGATGGGAGAACTTAATTTCTTCCTTGGTCTGCAAATCAAGTAGAGTCCAGATGAGATTTTCATCAATCAATCCAAGTACACCAAGGAGATTCTAAAGAAGTTTGAAATGGACAAAAGCAAGTTAACATCCACTCCTATGGGAGCAGATACAGTCCTATCAAAGGAGTGTGAAGGAGAGAAAGTAGATCAGAAGCCTTATAAAGGAATGATTGGATCACTGCTGTACTTGACAGCTAGTAGACATGACATACATTATGCAGTTTGCTATTGTGCAAGATATCAATCCAATCCTAAGGATTCACACCTTAAAGCAGTAAAAAGAGTCCTTACATATCTCCTAGGAACCACTAAAGTTATGTTATGGTATCATAGTAATGGGAACTTCACACTCCAAGGCTTCACTGATGCAGATTATAGCAGAGACACTCTTAAAAGAAAGAGTACATCCGGAGGATGTCACTTCCTTGGAGATTGCTTGGTATCATGGTACAATAAGAAGCAAACTTCAGTCACATTATCAACCACAGAAGCAGAATATATGGCAGCAAGAAGTTGTGTAACTTAACTCCTTTAGATCAAGCAACAGTTAGAAGATTATAGAGTCCAATCCGGATGTGTTGAGGTAATGTGTTGCAACAAAAGATCCATTGATGTATCAAAGAATCCAGTCCTCCATAGCAGGATGAAGCAAGTAAACATCATGCATCATTTCATCCTAGATCATGTGATGAAGAAAGATATTGCATTTGTATATATTCCAACCAATGAGCAAAGAGCATATATCTTTACTAAACTATTAAGTAAAGATCAATTCGACAAGCTAAGAGAGTCAATTGGAATGTCTAACCCAATTTGAAAAAGAATCCGGAAGACAATTAGGGTTTATTTTGAACTTTCATAAGTCAAGAAGTCAGGAAGAAAAGAAGAAGTAAACTAACTCTAGAACCGGAGCAAAGACTGCCAGCTTAGTAGACAGAAAAGACAAATGGCAGTAAAAGCACTAAAAAGTAACTGTACATGTTTTGAATTTCAAATATTTATTGGGCATCCTACGTGCGGTAAAAACAACAGTTATTTTGGAAAATAAACTGTTCCAATTCTCTGGCTAAACGCTATTTACATCTCTCATCGATTCTTACTACCACATCATTGAAGTTAACGGTGTTCGGATTATGATTTTGCCCTCACTTTAGGAATTGTATAAAAACTCCCCAAAATTCTTTCTCCTTCTTCACGCAAGTCATTTTCTACTGTTACTCTGCACAATTCAATTCTCAGAACCCTAAAATTCCTAAATCTAGTTCCTTCAAAGCTACAATAATGGCAAGAACCAAAGATCAAGCCGCTATCAAATGAGGGATGGGCTGATTTACCCCCCCCCCCCCCCTTCAGCCTAATGTTGTTAACCAAATATTAAGGGTTTCTATCACGAAATCTGAATGCGATACTTGTGTTTGGAAGCCGGCCACTAATGGAGTTTTTATAGTTAAATTATTTTATAGATGGTTGCAACCTTAACTTCCCAGATGCTTTATTATGGCAAATATTTAGCATAAATCCATTGCCCCTTCTCACTCTATCATAAGTTGGAAAGCTCTAACTGGCAAGATTTCCATTCATGAGGTTCTTCAAAGAAAGGGGATTAATATCGTCTCTAGGTGCTTGCTCTGCTCGGAAAGTTTTGAGGACACTACTCATCTTTTCGTTCACTGTTCCTTTGCACAACAAATATGGACAGCCCTGGGGCCCTTATTTGGTGGTCATATTGATTTAACATTGGATCTTAAATGCACAGTCACATCGGCCTTCATTCATCGATTTAGTTCTAAAATCCAAGTGCTACAACTCGCGGGTATGGTGAATGTTATCTGGCTTTTATGGACAGCCAGAAACAAATGTATCTTTGACAATATTCTACCCAACATCCACTGGACACTTCACTTGCTTTGGGATATGCTTCGTCGCATAGACAAATTGGGTTTTGGAATTGTCTAGAACTCGAACCTTAAGAGACAAATTCTTTCATGCCTTCATTTGCAGCCTTGGCTTGATAACGCTCCAAAAATCATCCCAGTTCAATGGATTCCTCCCCCTCCTAACCAGATTAAGGTCAATATTGATGCCTCCTTAGTTGGTGCTCCGGGTCAGTCGGGATGTAGGGCTATTTTTAGGGATGTGCACGGTAAAGTCTTGCACTATTTTGCAGCGCCTTTAGCTGACACATTCTCTTATATTGCTGAGTTATGGGTAGTTATTCTCATGATTGATGTGGCTGCCCAAAGAAGCTGGTCTCGTATTTTAGTGGAGAGCGACTCAGCCTATGTGGTCTCATTGATGCATTCTTGAGCAACTTCAGTTCCTTGGGATATTAGAGCTGATTGGATTAAATGCTGCAGAACCATGAGAAATATGGAGGTGGTCACGACTCATATCTTTTAGGAAGGGAACAGGTTGGCTGATGCATTGGCCTTTCATGGGAGGACGACTCAGACGATGACAACGTGGACAATGACTCCATCCTTTTGCTACGAGTTTTTCATTTTTGACCTCCGTGGGCAGATCAATTATCGATTTGTGTAGCTTTCTTTCTTTGTTGTCTTTCCTTTCGTGGTTGTAGCATGTTTCGCTCCATCCTATAACTTTTTGTATTCTTTATTTTTCATTTAATAAAAGAGGGGTGGGTTTTTTTGTAGGTAAGCGAAAGCATCAACCTAGTTGGGACTTCCGCCCTGAAATTTTCACTTACTCCAACCTTTTAGCCTTTAGAGGGACACACTGTTCCTCTGGGGGTTTTTTAAAAAAAAAACCTTGAAATCCTTAATCATCTACTCATCAACTCCTGTAAATATCAAATCATTAACATACAAGCACACAAACATCATTTTTCCACTTGTGCTTTTCTTTACATACAAAGCATGTTCATACGGACATCTTGTGAAACCATTCTTCTGAAAATACTCATCAACACATGAGTACTAACCTCTTGGAGCTTGCTTAAGGCCATACAAAGCCTTCTTCAACTTCAACACTTTATCTTCTTTACCTTTGAAAACATAGCCAAAGGTTGTTCAACATAAACACCTCTTCTCTAAGAGTTTCAATTAAGAAAGCCGATTTCACATCCATTTGGTGAATTCTCCATCCTTGTTGTACCGCTAAGAAGATAATCAATCAGATTGTTTCTAATTTAGGACAATGTATGTGTCATTAATTAATAATAATTGAGCAAGTCATATTATGTGACAGTTGTTTAATAGTGAGATTGAGTTCTTTTAATTAAAACGGACAATCTTTTAATTAGGACAAATAGGATTCTCTCTTTCCTTCTTGTACTTGTTCTTCACTAAACATTGTTGAGTAGCTAACAGTTTGTTTATACTGAATATTTAAGAAGAGATCTACGGGGAGAGGCAGCTAGGGTTCTCTTTTGAACCCTAGCCTCTTGTATGCCTTCTTTCACCAATTTTGACCAGCAGTATGCCTTCTCTCACCAATTTTGATCGGCAGTTCATCGTGGCGATTACTGCTCCTCCATCTGCGACTCGTTTTCAATAATGGACGGCTCATTTTGCATCTCCTCCTTGATCATTAAGGAGCGGACGGCTAAGCCGCTCAGGTTTTTCTCTATTTACCGGCGTAGTTTCTGGCAGTCCTTCAAGGAGATAGGTGCCCCTCATCTATATGCTTGCTTTCATCAGTTTTTTTGGCCGACTGTTCGCCAAAGGGATAGCCCTTACCGGCGATGATCTCTCGGATTGTAGTGATTGCGAACCTCACATTCGCGATTTCTTTGGTTGCAACCCCTCGCTTGAGTTGAGCAGTTTCGGTCTTGTCGAGCTTTGGTTCTTCATCTGACGGTACTACTTCAAGATCTTTTCCTTGAAGTGGTTTTTATTATCGGCTTGGGTCTAGAGAGTGGACACATTTTGAATGATGTTTCTTACTTGGAAGGTGAATTTGTTTATCGGCTTGGATCTCGGTTTTGATATGAGTCGACAGTTTGATGTTTCGACGTTGTGCCTATACGACTTGCTTTGAATCTTATGATGATGTTGTCGTCATCTCTACCGTTAGGCCTATCATCTCAGCCTTCACCAGGATTGACTTTGATGCATCACGGGGAATTTCCTGTCGTTTCTTATCATGGTGGCTTCAATTCAGTTGCTGCTATGGATCTTTAGATCATCATGGTCACACTCCGTTGTGATTGGGTTCTTAAGTTCGTTATTATTGCACTAGTTTGCAATGAGCTTTGTTAACATCCTAGAGATGTTTTTTATTTTTCTTTTCTTTTTTATTGCTTTTTTTCATTTTAATAAATTAAGCTGGTATTTGCCGAGCTTACTAAAAAAAACTGTTTGTATATACTGACTTAGTAAGACACATACCATGTATTCCACTTATGCATAACATTTTTGTATGTAACGCAAATATTTATGCCATGTATACTAATGAATGGGTTCTTTTCTCTACATCATGCTACTATAGTTGACACTTACATATCTTCTCTTTCAAATTTTAATATTTCCTTGTGTCTTTTTCTCTTTCTACAGTTTG
Source organism: Euphorbia pulcherrima (assembly GCA_947683365.1). Classification (NCBI taxonomy): domain Eukaryota; kingdom Viridiplantae; phylum Streptophyta; class Magnoliopsida; order Malpighiales; family Euphorbiaceae; genus Euphorbia; species Euphorbia pulcherrima. The sequence continues at coordinate 16,108,491 of CANTUS010000013.1, read as the reverse complement.
CTTCTCAGGCCCTATTCTTTTCAACTTATATTCAGTCCAATTCAGTTCAGTTCAGTACTGTTCAGTACTTATCAGTACTGCATACATATAAATTTACACTGAAATAAGTTCAGTTCAGTTCAACTACTTATAAGTTGGAAAGAACAGAGCCTTAGTTTGTTATTGTAGACTGTAAAAATTGTAGATAAATTTTGTTTCTTGTAGTTTTGGCTTGCTTGTTTAGATATTTTCTACTTCTTCTAGTGAAATGTTCCAATCTCATCCTTGTTGCTGCCATGATAGAATATGTGTTTTCTTAGAATTCAACTGTTTAAAACCCCTAAGCAATATTTTGTTACACCACATAGTAAATAATGTTGCTTTTAGTTTTGATGATTCATTTATAAGAAGTTTAAAATGAGATGTGGAAAAGGCTTGATTTAGTGGTTGAGCCTTGAAGCTATGATCCCAGAGATCGCAGGTTCGAGTCCACATTCGGGCGGGGTGGAATAAGGTTTTCCTTTGTTATTATTGTAAAGCCTATATGAGAAAATTTTTTTAAAAAAAATATGTTTATAACGAGATGTTTAAATAAGAAATTTTAGTGTTTTAATTAATCGAAAATATAGAGCAAGTGGAGTCATTCACGAGGGAAATGGAATCAATATCTAAAGGGTAAACTTGTTTTATTGAATTTGGATGGACAAGCTTATAATCTCAATATAGCTAAGAATAGTGAGAAAAGAAAAGCATTCTTATTACTTAGCTTTGCCTGCTGAACATGTTCAGTACCCACTATTGCTCAATTTCTTCTCTTCTTTTTGTTTTGTTTATTTTTTTGCGGGGTAAATTGTTCTACAACTGCACTTGACTTCTTGTTCTATTTGAAGTACTCCATATTTACTTCTATGCTAATAATTAGTGCAATGCTTGACACTATTACAAATGGGCCGATTACATGCTATAAATAGCTCTAACTGGTCAACTTGGATTCAGTATACTAATGTTATCCCAAAATCTATATAATTTTAATATAGAGGTTTTTTTTAAAAACAATTTTAATATAGAGGTTAACATATACATATCTAACTAGTAGCTAAGTGGACATGAATATATGAATAAATTTGTCTTTATGAGACGTCATGGTTGGGAAATTTCACATACTTTTATATCTTGTTGATATCATGTTGTCTTTGTAATTGCTTTGCAAGTTGTTAGCGTGTATACAATGAAGCCTGGTTTTGGAAATTAAGGATAGGTTATATTTTTGTCTTTGCTAATTTTCTTATACTTCCAGACGATTATAGAGTGCTTGAAGCTTTCTTGATTCTCGGTCTAGCCACAGTTTTATCTATGATCATAAGGTATATTTCCTCTCACTATCATAGCAAATTGAGCGGTGTTTGTTTGCATCTTTCTGTTCTTTGTGTCTTTATAGACTTGTGTTCTCTTGTTTTGTTATTTGATTTTAGGTTACAGGAGAAATAGAGACTAAAGGGTAACTGTACCTGAGATTCAAGAGTACAACAGGTAAAAATGTGGTATGCTTGTGGTACCTTCCTTCAATCCAAATAATTGATATAGTGCAATAAATATTGTCTCCATTTATTTCGGAGACGATAATTGTCCCCTTTTTCTAAGACGAACAATCGTCTTCTAATAGAGGACACAAGTTGTCTCTGCTAATTAGAGGCGAAATTTGTTCCTCTTTTTAAGGACAAATAATTGTCTCTAAAAGTAGGGACAAAAGTCGTCTTCTTATAATAAGGAAGACATATGTCACTCATTTTAGAGATGAAATTCGTCCATATACTTAGAGATGGATATCATCCTTAAAAAATCAGGGACGACATCTCATTTTCCGTCCCTTATATTTTCAGGTACGGAGGTATCAGACACGTATGATGAGGACAGGAAATTCGTCCATAAAGTTTAGAGGACGCCATTTAGTACTTTTGAGGACAATTTTAGCTGTCCCCAAAAGTCACCTTTTTTGTAGTGTTGTTATTGCCAAAATTGAGGTTTGACTTGAAAACGCACGTGTAAAGAGTGAACGAATAGGATTAATTATTTTTAAATTTAAATATCCGGCCCGCGTCCATTCCTAGTTACCGGTTTTCCTAAATGTCTTTTTTTAAATTAAATTTACACCGAAAGTGGGAAAAGGTAAGTGGAAAAAGTTTTCACCGCCGTTAAAAACCTTCTCCAAGGATTTTTATAAATAAAATGAAAATAACAAGATTCATCCGAGAAATAAAAGCAACAAACTAAACAACTCGGTCATCAAAAAAATCTCCAAGACATACCCCAAGAAAAAGCTAGGAACTAAAATGAAACTTTGGACGTGAATCATAGTCATCTGTAATAAAACTATTAATAAACTTCGGATGCGAGAACTACCAATCATCACCATTAGCAACTCCATGCGGAGCAAGAACATCCGCTGCCTAATTACCCTCATGATAGATATGAGAAACAATAATGCACATCCGCTCCTGCAGTGTTATAGATTCCTCCCAACTAATTCGGAGAGACAAGGGGATTCGAGTAATTTTTCCAAATTATCTTTAGGTATAGACAGTGGCGGAGCCAGACCAATATCCTCGGGGGGTCGAGTTTTCAATTCCATTGTACAAACTAAAATATATATTAAATAATATTTGAAACAAACAAGTGACCTTGTGGGAACGTATACCCTCCCTACTAACAAGATCATTATACCAATAATTTTTCCTATTATGTTCTTCATAGGATTTAAATTATTGAATGGTAACTCTAATACTTAAAACATTTTTGTTCATCTTACTAAAACATTTTTCTGTCTTCTTGTAAAAATTATAATAGAATTTACAATTAAATAAACAATAAAATTAAAGGTGGTGAAGTCTTAACCTAATTGTTAAGACTGAACTTATAACCTCTAGAAATAGTTGGAGATTTTTATTTTTATTTAAATAATTGTGAGTGGGCAAATTTTTTATTTTTTTAAAAAACAACAACAAAAATAAAAAAACAAAATTTCAAAATACTTAAAAAAATAAAATAGCAGACCTATTACCTATTATTATGAATTGAAGGATTAAAAATTGAAAGTAGTGAATATTTTCAATTTTGAGCCTGAGGCCCACACTCTAACTTAAGTCTTAGGGCCTTTTATTTTCTTAATATAACTTGAAAAGAAACCCTTTTTATTTTCTCCATCTTCAACCAGTTGCAGAGCCGTTTTTCAACTAGTTGCAGCACCCATCAATGGCAGCTATATATATATATATATATATATATATATATATATATATATATATATATATATATATATATATATATATTATATATGGGGTTCTAATTTTCTGGCGATTCGATGGGTCATTTGACCCTCCATGAACCCCTGAGATCCGCCCCTGGATAAAGAAGTTTATCGAGTTTGTAGAAGACTATGTTTCCTTCTGCTTGAAAACATTCTTTTACGAGGAATTCAATTCATTTGAAATTATTTTATATAAAATATTTCATAAATTTATACATAAAAGGATTTGAAATAAATTGAATTTCTTAAACATAATGTTTTCAAACACACGCTTAGTGTTACCTTTTCCTAAATCCTAAGAACAAAAAAATTCCAAGGTTATTAGAAGATTGATGTCCGACAGCAGGCGTATGATCAATAGTGTTTAGTATGAAATGCCGTCCTTATCATCTATTAGATAGGATGTCATTAAAAGGTTCCAATGTTTTTTACTATTTTTTTCTTGCCACATTACGGATTTTCTCCTCACGGATGAGGATAAAATAAATGAAAGAGAGAAGCCCTCTGCCCTAAAATCAAGAAGGAAATTCAAGATATAATTACTTGAAATCGCATAAAATATTGTTGTGTTGGAAGGAGATTACGGGCCATGACTGTAATTGCTCGTTACTGTGGTTTGAAACTGATTTGAAGCATCTTTATCTAGGGGTGAGCAAAGTTCGATTCAGTTCAAAAACCAATCCAAACCGATCTGAATACTAAGTTAGTAAAAATATAACAATCAATATCAAACCAAAATGTATTTGGTTTGGATTTCGATTCGATTCGGGCATTTCTATTCTTGAACCAGAGGCGCTATCTGTTATGAAAGCTTTATCTTGGCAAATGGAGCTCGGTTTTACACACATCATTGTGGAGATGGATAGCAAGATTTTATTTGATGCCTCAAGCGACGGTTTATCGTATTTCCCTTCTATTATTTTGGATTGTGAGATTTTGACAAACTCTTTTATTTCTTTTATTTTTAGTTTAGTTTCTGAAGATGGTAATGTACTAGAACATGAAAGTCGAATTAGACTGTGGGAAATCGGAAATAAAAATTTTGAAAGATGGGTGGCAGCTAGCCTAGGGCTCTGATACCATAAAAGCCGAATCAGACTGTGGAAAAATCTTTTCTACTGATGAGAGAGATGTATGTTCTCTTATATAGGTTTAGGGTTTTTGTTTTACATAATTACAAAGTAAACCCTAACTAAATAGGCAAATACAATATTTACATTATATAAAATACATAAATGCTATCAGCACATACAATTGTTTGAGCGGTTCATTTCGACGAGGTAATTGAGGTTTGGATGTGGAACCCCCCTTCTTGTGTTGCCTATCTACTCTAACAGTAATACACTCCATTTTTCTTTAAAAAAATATACAAAATAATAAGTAATGTGTTGCCTTTTTCTACTTCCCTTCTTTTTTTTTATCTCCACTCTAATTTCTCATACATGTATTTGTACATAGATATGTTTCCCATTGTATTACATTATAGTCACAAGAGGATATTTTATTAACTTTTAACAATTGGTGTATGATTCGAAAGAAAACACAATCAGCATAATTTAAGGATAGTTATAGTAGAAAAAGGGAACAGAAAAATAAATTACCTAGTGCATAGCAGAACATGTTTTCAGCTTATGGAACAAAAATTTGAATCCACGTGTAATATATATTTTCCACTTACACATTAGTTATAACTGTATTCATTTTGATTTTCGGTTTAATATATTAATTTAATCACTTTATTAGTTCCTTTTTTTTTCAGTTTTTACCACATAAACCAAAATCAAATCGAAAACTGAAATTCTATAATTTTTAAAATTGAAACTATACTGATATAATTTCGGTTCAGTTCAATTCAATTTTTTTATTCGTTTTTTATTCGAGTTTCGCTTCCAATTACACTTCTGTTCTACGCACCCATATATATCTACAGATTTGGGAATGGAGATGAAAATAAATTTAACTATAAAAGCGGAAAAAGTATAAAACATATCGAATAGTGCTTCCATCAGTCCCTCATGGGCCGATTTGATATTCCGAGGGCCTTACGCGAAATATAAATAATATAGGCTTTTTTATTTTAAAAAATTATATAAATTAAATATAATCAAATGAATTTTATATACAAACCATTATAATTTTATTAATAATTTAACCTATTTACATTCAAAATTTTTTAAAATTTCTTAAAGTTTAAATTTCCTTAATGTTTCGAAAGGAAAAAATTAGGCTGAGCGTGATGCCCTAGCATCCGCTGTCATCTGCCTCTCAATTTTTTTATTTCACTGCCACTGACCAGCCATCATGGGTGATCAGAGGTCTCATCTCGAAGACTATTACATCATTACGGAACTATTCTCTTCCTCTAAACTCGTCGAAGCACCCCAAACCTAGCTATGCGAACGTTGTAAAAACCATGACAACCACTTCAGTTGGTCATTCTGTAGTAGAAGTATCAAATAAAGGAGGATATACCTCGGTGAAAATCCCTCATTATCTTGTTGAAAAAAGAATTGTGATGTGCGCCAATTCTCTCATTAGTAGAATGATTTTGAAAAAAGGAGACAAGCCCTGGAAGCTTAATGAGTTAAAGGAAACTTTGGAGAAGATTTGGGGCATCAATGGTGCTTGGAGATTAATTTCATTTGGTTCTCAAGGATTGAAGCAAAAAGTATGGAGTCGGGGTACCTTAGAGCTTAAGCCAGGTCTTCTTTGGCTACAATGATGGACACCCGATTTTAACCCTATAGAGCATAAATCAACCAATGTTATGGTTTGGGTCAGGTTGTTGTCGCTCCCTTGGGAGTATTGGGACCCAGCAATATTGGGCTTGTATCTCCTTGGGAATTGGAGTATTGTCTTGAATAGATAGTGCCATCCTAGACGGTGATTATGGACACTTTGCTAGAATGTTAATTGGCGTAGATCTATCTGAGCCTTTGCCTCCTACGATTGGGGTGGAGAAGGAAGAAAAGCAATTGTGGATTGACATTGAGTACGAAAATCTTCCGTGATTTTACAAGTTGTGTTCATCTATTGGCCATTCTATGTATGAGTTCAATTTGAACAAAAAGAAGAGAGATTCAAGAAAGAAGGGGGAGGAAGATATGTTGCAAAACCTAGGCATGTTTTTAGGGAATGGCGCCAAATTCCAGAAAAACCTGTAGTCACTCAAGTTACGGTGCCGTTGGAAGGGATTCAACAGCGGCTGCGTGAGGATTTGGAAATTCAATAAGAGGAAGAGAGACACGGTATATAAACGAATCTAGAAGTCAATAATGGATCATATTTGGCTATTCAGTCCAAGTCATATTTGTTGGATATTACATGAATGCCCATGGGGATGTCAATGTTGCGGAGCAAATAGTTATGCTTGTGCAAGCAGCGAATGAATATCTACATAAGTGCACTATTGCAACAACATTATACCGTTACGTTAGATGTTATAACCATTGCAAAAAGTTATCTCACTATTGCCAATACTGGCCTTGCATTAGGCTAATGCAACAGTTAGCAATTGTTGGAGAGAATATGGAGGAGTTAAAATATTTGGAAGAGAAGAACAAGGGGCTGTAATATATTCTGGTATTATTTCGTATTTCAGAATATTTTTTGTCTTATCATTCAAAATAACATGATTACATATTTGTAGTAAAACATATGACTCTTCAACTATGACGGTTACGAAATAAATATCATACTTATTATGAAACTAAATGACTCTTAAAATCTATCATAACTCTTGTATCCGTTGTAACTACTGGGACTTGTAACCACCGAATGCATTGAACCCGGACAATAAGTTTATTTTCAACACCCCCTCTTGAACTTATGTCTTCATAACTCCCAAGCGCGATCTCAATCTACTAAAATCAACAAACTTCAATGCCTTTGTGAAAATGTCTGCAACTTGATCTTTGGATGAGACATGCTTGAACTCAACTTCTTTATTATTGACACATTCCGCAACTTCATCTTTGGATGAAACATGCTTGAACTCAACTTCTGTATTATTGACACATTCCCGGATGAAATGATACTTCGTTTTAATGTGCTTGCTCCTTTCATGAAAGATTGGATTCTTCGCTAGTGCAATTGCGGATTTGTTATTAACGAACACTTCCGTAGCTTCCTCTTGAGCAAAATTGAGACTCTTTAATAATCTCCTCAACCATATAGCATGACAAACACAAGATGTAGCTGCTACATATTCAGCTTCACATGTAGACAATATAATAATTGCTTGTTTCTTCGAAGTCCAAGCAAAAATAGTACTTCTTATGAAGAACACAAAACCAGCTATGCTTTTTTGATCATCAATGTCTCATCCCCAATCACTATCACTGAATCCATATAGCCTGCTATTGTTTTGAGACTAATAGAACAAACCATAAGAAACAACACCTTTAATATAATGGAGGATTCTCTTCGCAACATTCATATGATTCAAAGTTAGAGCTTCCATGTAACGACTCACAAGTCCAACTCCATACAAGATATCTGATCTTGTACATGTTAAAAAATGCAGCCTTCCAACTAATCTTCTGAACATAGTTGGATCAACTTTCTCTTCATTGTTATGCCTCAGAAGCTTTATTCCCATTCCACAGGAGTAGAGTCTGAATTGCATTTGTCCATTTTGAACTCCTTCAAAATAGCTTCTACATATGTTCTTTGACAAAGAAATGTGCCTTCATCACTTTATTGGACTTCAATACCCAAATAATAAGACATCAGCCCCAAATCAGTCATCTCAAAGTACTTTGCCATCAACGCCTTGAACTCCTTATCATCTTCTCATCAACTCCTGTAAATATCAAATCATCAACATACAAGGGCACAAACATCATTTTTCCACTTATGCTTTCCTTTACATACAAAGCATGTTCATACGGACATCTTGTGAAACCATTCTTCTTAAAATACTCATCAATATATGAGTACAAAGCTCTTGGAGCTTGTTTGAGGCCATACAAAGCCTTCTTCAACTTCAGCACTTTGTCTTCTTCACCTTTGATAACATAGCCCAAAGGTTGTTCAAAATAAACCTCTTCTTTAAGAGTTCCATTTAAGAAAGCCGATTTCACATCCATCTGGTGAATTCTCCATCCTTGTTGTGCCACCAAGGAGATAATCAATTGGATTATTTTTATTAGAGCCACCGGTGCAAACACCTCTTCATAATCAATACCAGCTTTTTGAGAATAGCCTCTTGCAACAAGGCGAGCTTTGTACTTCTCCACCTCGCCTTTTGAATTCTTCTTCGCTTTATAAATCCACTTGACACCTACTGCTTGCTTTCCTTTTGGCAATGAGGTCAGCTCCCATGTGTCATTCTTTTGAATGGAATTAATCTATTCATCCATTGCAAATTGCGACTTGCCATCTTCTATGGCATCTTCAAACTTGACAGGTTCTATATCAGCAAACAAATAGAAAATGTGGTGTTATCCACTTCTATTATTTCTGTATAAATATCATCTAAATTACTCATGTGAGGTTGCCTTTTAGATGAACTTGGTGAAGTCGTATCTGTCACATTCTGTACGTCTATGTCTGTCACAATATGTTCGTTTATTGCATTCGGTCTGTTTAAGTCACATTCACTTGCAATTACATCATCAAAGAAAGGAAGAAAATTATAATTTTCATTTTCTAAAACATTCCAGTTCCAGCAACTTCCTTCGTCAAACTCAGCATCTCGGCTAGTGGAACTACTTTTGGTTTGAGGATTATAGAACTTATAACCCTTAGAACTTGGTGAATACCCAATGAACACCATCTTCTTGCTCTTATCATCAATCTTTTTTCTCAATTCATTAGCTACATGCTGTTGGGAACTGAAAGTCAAATTGAACATGCATAACAGGCATGGCAGAAATTCAAAATTTTGTTCCTGTCCCCAAGAACTCCTATTAGATGCATATAAATTAAATAAAGCCTTAACTGAATAATTCTCTACCTAGGTTTGCATGCAAAGGGCTAGGCATACCATAATTCTAAATTACATCGTAGCACATATATTTTATACTAAGCATGTTATAACTCTAAGCTATAAACTAAGCATACAAAACAACCTAAGCATATTATTAAGTCTAAAAATGGTTAAAGAAAAAGACCTAATAATAAATATTAAAGAAAGAAAACTTACAAGTTGAAGTGTGCTTTAGCAGAACCTTCTTGCATAAGCCTCTAAGCGTAGAATAGCCTCTATGACTATCCACATGAACCCCACCAACCAAAACCTCCCGAGAGGAAGAACTAAGAAGCCTCGAGTAGTTACTAGACCACTCCAGAAGCCCCACCCGAAAATATAGACTAGAGGTGCCCGAATAAATTCAGGCTCCTAAAAAAGAACCTGCTCAATTACCCGAGAGATTAATATTTGCAAATCTCAACTTAGGATTAAGCTTTAGAGCTTGGTGCAATTTGAAAGGGGGAGAAGTGAAGCCTCTATATAGGCTTGGGGGAGCAAAAATGCTCCCCTTTAACCGATATGGGATGTGCTTATTAGCACATCTCACGTGGGTTTGACCCGCGAATCCAATTGGATCTGTGGGTTATACCCACGCGTATAGCGTTCTATGCACGTTGTGCGCCACCGCAAGCTTGGGCTTGCGGGCTTGCTTGCAAGCCCAGCTTATGATGAATCTCGTGCTGGTCTCCTCAGCGTGAGATCTTTTGAGCTCGCATTGCAAGCTCTCGAGCACGCTGCCCAGCAGCGTGCTAGGAGCCCGCAGTACCCTTTTTAGTGTTTGGTTCCTTTCTCAGAAATAAAATCTCTGAGTGATTTAACTAGGTCCAACCTACTAAAATCTTTCTAGTCCCTTTTCAAATAATTTATTTATTTTATGACCCTAATAAATTGTTACCGGTCAAAAATAAATTCCTTGGTCTATCAAAAAATGATCTAATCATTTTTAACCAATTAAATAATAATCCAATTATTATTTGTGTTATATTTTGGTAATAGAATAAATCTATTAGTTCTTTACTTAGTCCGAAGAAGGTCTAATGTGTGTGACCTTATAGGATCCCGAAGTATTGTGCTATCAAGGCCTAACCAACCCTTGTTCTAATGGAACCATTGGCCTAAGGTTCTAGACTGTGAATAGAACTTGATTACCTTACACGACTGTAGTACGCCTCTAGCAAGGGTCTACCATCCCCCATTACTCGGAACGACATTTATGCTTATGACTTAATCCAGGTTAATGCAATAGCTATCCAATGTGATGAACTCCTATTCTTTAATATTAGTATCATCTAGTTTTTAGGGTTCGGTTAAAGCGTTAACCCACTATATAGAGGCTTACCAACGTGTTGTCATCACTATACCCGTAATCTCCTGTAACACCCTAAATTAATGAGTGCGTATTAATGACCCAAAGTATAGCAATATTACCACACAAGGTAACTAGTATCTCAAGTATGAGGATATTTGCAAAGCTTATTGCATGAAGATAAACACTAACACAATGATATATATACCAAGTGTTTATCTTACTACGGTCTCCAATATATCTTCCAGATATATCCATCTGTCAAACTTAAGGCACCATCTTCAGTCCTTAGGAGATTAACTGCTTGGACCATTTCTAAGAAAGTTGACCACATGCTGGTCTTTCCGCTTCATCAATATCCTTTCTTGATGAAACTATGACTAGGGATAGTTTAGACATAATCATAATTGAACATGAAGCAGGTTCCACCAAATATAGTCCAACTATAATTTCTCTGACTTCATGCTATGATACGTCAAATACTTTTGTAAATATACATCAATGAATATATTTAACCAGTCATAATATATTTATAAACACATTGATATTAACAAAAGATTAAATGCCTTTATTAATCAAATAGAATATTCGTACTATTATATAATTAAGATATATCACCCTAATTGCCTTAAGGCATACATCATATCCAACACTTGCACATAAGCAAGACAACCAAATACTTTCAAATGGGAAATATTTGATTTCGTACCATTCCATGCTTCTTGAGGGGTCATGTCTGCTCACTTCTTCACAAGACTTCTATGGTTCAGGTACGAAAACTCTTTTGGCATAGCTTTACTTCTTAACATACTTTTGGCCATATTTAGAATGGTTCTATTTTTTCTCTTCACCACACCATTCTATTGCGATAATCTAGGGACTGTAAGGAAATGTCGAATGCCTGAATACTCACAAAATTGATTGAAATTTTGTGAAGTGAACTCTCCTCCACGATCAGTTCTTAATGACAGAATCTTCAAACCAATCTCATTCTCAACTTGAGCCTTAAACTTCTTGAATACTTCAAATGCTTCACTTTTCTCTTTCTGAAAATAAACCCAAGTTTTGTGAGTATAATCATCAATTAACAACAACATATACCTGCTACCACCATGAGAACTTGGATTTATAGGACCACAAATATCAGCATACACCAACTCCAAAGGCTGTGATATGCTAGAAAAGGATTCTTTGCGAAAACTCCTTCTCGACTGCTTCCCGTACATACAACCTTCAAAAATCTATTTTGGATGATTTATGAAAGGTAATCCGCTCACCATCCTCTTTCTAGACATATGCTCTAAGCCTCGAAAATTTAAATGACCCATTCTGAGATGCCACAACCCTGCTGACTCAGAAAAAGAAACTTTTAGGCACTTTGGTATGTCACTGTTGATCTTCAGCTTAAACATCATATTTGCTGACATTGGAACTATAGAAACCATTCTTCTTCCATTATGAACAACCAACCCGTTTCTCTTGTTCATCTAAACACCATAACCTTTCTCAACAAGCTATCCAATGCTTAAAATGTTTGACTTTAAAGCCGGAACATAATAAACATTAGAAATAAACTCATGATCTCCATTCTTCAGCTTGATAAGAATTTCTCCACTACCCATGACTGGAACTTTTGATTTATCACTGAAAGTAATATTCCCTTTTGAGATTTCATTAAGATTGGAAAATAATTGTTTATTACCAGTCATGTGATTGGTAGCTTCGAAATCAAGATAACATGACTCTGCAGTTTTCTCTAAATCTCCATTGCAAGACAGCAACAATGGTGCATTCTCACCATCTTTAACCTCCACAAGGTTTTCTTGATCATCTTGGTTTTCATTGAAAGTACATTCTACTACATAGTGCCTATATCCCTCACAGTTGTAACACTGGACATTGGATTTATCGCAACAGCCAAATCTTCCTCCTCTGCCTCGTCCTCTAGAATTTCATTGAGGGCTTCTGCCTCCTCGACTTATAGTTGAGTTTTGTTGTACCCAACTAGAACCTCTACCTCTTCCTTGAGACCAACCTCAACCACCACGACCGCGGCCTCTTCCTCCACCGCGTCCTTTACTACTTTCTATTATAACTTGCGACTTCTTCTCTTCTTTCTCAGATAATTTAAATTTTTCCTGTAACATCTGAGTGATTGTCTCTTCTCTCTTCTTTAACCTTTCGTTATGGGCTTGTAGAGAACCTAAGAGTTGATCTAACATCATAATCTCCAAGTCTTTTGACTCTTTGATTGTAGCCACCACATAATCAAATTTTGCCATTAACGAACGTAAAGTTTTCTCAATAACTCGAACATCTTCTAGCATCTCTCCATATCTCTTCATTTGATTAACAATCAACTGAACTCTATTAAAGAATTCCTCAATTTTTTCAGAATCTTTCATCTTTAGATTCTCATAATCACTCCTCAGAGTTTGTAAACAAACTTTAATCACCTTGTCTTTCCCCTTGAAAGCATTCTCTAGGATCGCCCATGCTTCTTTCGTCTTAAAAGCAGTAGAAACTTTCACAAACATATTCTCATCAAAACACATATGAATGAGAGAGAGTGCTTGTTGGTCCTTCTTCTTCGTCTTCTTCAAAGACTCCAACTGTTGAGCATTCAATTGCTCCTCATTCTCAAGCTGTTCATAGCCTATCTCGACCATATCCCTAACATCTTGGGAACCCAGCAATGTCTTCACTCTGATACACCAAGCATCATAATTATCTTTGGTGAGTTGGGGAAATTTAATCATGCTGTTCATCATGATTCTGAAGTTTTCGTTTATCGCACACAGTCGCTCACTAGTGTTTAAGTTGCTCACCGATGCTCTGATACCACTTTGTTAGAGAGAATATGGAGGACTTAAGATATTTGGAAGAGAAGAACGAGTGGATGTAATATATTCGGGTATTATTTCATATTTTGGTATATCTTTTGTCTTATTATTCAATATAACATGATTACATATTTATAGTAAAACATATGACTCTTCAACTATGATGGCTACAAAGTAAATATCACACTTATTACAAAACTAAATGACTCTTAAAATCAATCATAACTCTTATAACCATTGTAACTCTTAGGACTTATAACCACCGAATGCATTGAACCTGGACAATAAGTTTATTTTCAACAGTAATGTCTAATGCAATGATTCTATATAATTATAATGAATCTTTGCAACATAGCTATTTCAATGGTCTTTGCAAGCTAATACAACTACTAAGTAGTTTATAACCGTTGCATTTATAAACTTAATGCAATGGGTTCTTGCAAAACAACCATTGCATTAGAGAAGACCTAATACAACGGGTGTGCAAAATAATCGATGCATTTAAGGGACCTAATGCAATGGTTATTATTCCATGCATTGCAAATGTTTATTTATCGTTGCTTTAGGCCCCTCTAATGCGATGGTTATATATGATAACTATTGCATAGAGGGGCAGATGTAATGATTGTTCAAACTATCAGGAACAATGATGGGTTGTATTTTTAGCATGAAATTATGTATATTTCTATATCATAGAGACCATGTTTTTAGTCTCCTTGACTGTTATTACTTCCTTTCTTATCTTTTTGGGTTTTGAAGGTGATTCAAGCATGCAATATTCAGGAAAACATAGCCTTTTACAAATACTTGATACAGGCAGTAGGAGCAATAGTCAGTCCCGGTGATTCCATAACACTTTAGAATGACCAAGATGACATCAATACCCGAGCACACTAAGTCCAGATCTAGAAGTTACCTAATTTAGGCAAATCCTATTTAGGAAGAGTCCAGTTCAAGAAGGAAGTTTGATCTCTTTCCTAATTCCATAAAGGAAAGGATTTTGCTACCATTTGAAGACTAAACTAAAAGGAAATGAATCTAATGAGATAAATGCAAAGAGTCCTATTTTATCACTAAAGAAGAAGCATAAGGAGAAGCATTCAGCTATAAATAGTAAGGTCATCGCATTTCAAAGGGACATCACATCTAGCATCCACTCAATTCTTTAATCTGCTATTTACATTTCACTGTCTTTTTAGTCTAGTTTTAGTCTTTATGTTCTTTAGTTTCAAGCATACTTTGATTTACGATTTTGGTTTTAAACCTCATTAAGTTTAATTGCAAGTTCATTTTCAATTCTATTGATTTATTTCGATTTCAGTCTTTATATCTCTCAGTATGATTTACTTTCAGTCTCTTTATATTTTAGCACATTTAAATTCAGTCATGTTTAGCTAAATTCCTTATGACTTGACCATGTAAGGGTCAAGGCTGAGTTTAAATGGTGTAAGGACCACAACTGAATACAAAAGTTCACAAGGCGACCTATTTACCAATCTCAGTACTTTAATGGTTTCATGGTAAGGATATCACTTAGTCTTGCTATTGGCCTGATCATCTATTTGGTAAGTCTTTGTGATTATTGTTAATTCTTATTCTTGCATCAGTAATTGTGCCTGAAGAAGAATAGAGCGACAATAGTCTTCATTGAGACTGGAGAAAGGTAATCTTGCACCTATTAGGAGTGCTTCACTACCTGTCGGTAAGGATTTAAGCTTTTCTAATATATTACTATTCATTGATGAGCTCTTCGACGTAAAGTCGAGAGATACAGTGAGTAAGAGAGAGGTCATGGCACGAAGTACGATCTTTATACACAGTAAGTAAGAGTTGCTAGTACTGTACGATGCATGAGTACTAGTATAACTAAATCTAGGTCCCAATGTAATTAATTGCTGGTCCCGTGATCACCATGATGTTCAGTCTTACTCTACTTTAGTTGAGTCGTTGTTTCTCATTATTTTATAAGCTGCTTCATTTATTTCTAATCTACAAATTTCCATCGAGACTCCTTCTAGGTCACGCTATATGTTATCTTCTAAGAATAATGTTGTTAAATATCGTTCCTTATGGATTCGACCCCTACTTGCTACTAACTACTAGTTTGTTTTATGCAAGGATTTATTTTTGGTGGTCTCGATACCCATCAAATTTTGGTGCCATTGCCAGGGAATGGTTCATTTTGACTAGTTGTTCGACGTGGATGACCAGAGCCACAAATTATGGAAATGAATTCCTCTACAATTCAAAAATTGAAAGATCTAACAGAGCTTGGACCAAGCAAGCTCGAGAACGTAGAGAGTCCAAACACCAAGAAGAATCTTCAAGCAAACCCAATGACAATCCAATCAATATAGAAGAACTATTTGACAATTCAACTGACTTAGATTTAGAACCTGAAATAGCCATCGTGACCATTGCTAATCAAGAGCAGTCAATCCAAGACCTTTCATGGGTCTCAGTGAACCAACAACCTTTCTGCATCACTTATTCGATCGAGACTGATGATAACAACTTTAAGATGAGATCTGAGTTTGTTCATAGCTTACCCAAATTTACTGGAAGGTCCGTTGATGACCCTTACAAACACTTATAGAAACTCCATTTAATGGTGTGTTCTATGAAGCCACCCAAGGTCGATCTAGACCTTATGAAATTAAAGTCCTTTGCTTTTTCTCTTGAGGACTCGACTAACGACTGGTTTTGCCATTTGAAACTAGGATCTATCACATCATGGGAACAGATGTCGAGTCTTTCTTGATAAATATTTTCCAGCATCTTGAGTTACCACCTTGAAGAGGCAGATATGTTCTACCAAGATGAAAGACGTGGAGAGTCTCCATGAGTATTATTAACACTTCCAGCACCTTTTGGTAGCCTATCCACCACATGGACTTACTGACCAAGCTTTAGTCTAGACTTTCTATGAGGGACTCCCGTCCTCCCAGTGATCTATTATGGATGCCACTAGTGGGGGTGCTCTCATAAAAAAGACCCTAACTCAAGCTTGGGAACTCATCAGGACTATGGCAGAAACTGCTCAATAGTTTGGCAATTGTGAAGGGAAATCTACCTCGAGAATTGTCAATGAGATCCATTCTTATGATCTCAATAACAAATTAAAGAGACTCTTTCAGATTGTGCATAAGATAGATATACAGAATGAGGTCACGAAGGAGTGTGAACTTTATAAAAAGACCACTCATGCTACTAATGAATGTCCTCACATAGGAGAGCCTAAATTCAACCAAGTAAATGCCATGGGAAACTATAGTAACTATAGCAACTATGAGAACTACGGTAACCACAGTAACTATAGTAATCAGGGAAATAAGCAATCGTACATCCCCCCACCACAAAGAAATCAGATCGGGTGAAGAGATTGACCAACACTCGCTTGGGGGAATAATAATCGCCAGCAACCACAGGGACCACTGAATCAGCTCGTACTGAGGAATCATCAGAGTGCTATCGTATCGAGACCTCGATAACAAGTCCAAGTCCAGCCCAACCCACCTCAGCAGCCATAATACAATCCTTACGAACTCTTTACTACTCTCGCTGAAGGTTTTAATAAACGGTTTGAGCTGGTAGATGATCGGATATAGGGACTATAAGGTAACTTCTCAAACTTGGAAAAACAGATGGCCCAAATAGCTAGTACTCTCTCTTAGATTGAGAACATGGGTTGACTTTTGTATTAAACGGAGGATAATCCTAGAGAGAATTTAAGCATGACTACACTGAGGGAAAAGAAAGAGACTTAACTGGAACCATCGAGAGCAGAAATAGAAGATTAAGTCATTGTGATTCCTGATGACATAGAGGAACCAATGATTTCTACTGAGACTGGACCTCCTTTTCCAGAAAGACTGGCAAAGACCAAGAAGCTGAAAGAAGAGAAGGAGATCTTTGGACCTTGAGGAAAGTCGAGATCAAAATCCCATTACTTGATGTGATTAGATAGATACCTAGATATGCAAAATTCCTTAAGGAGATGTACACTAACAAGAAGAAGCATCATGACCTGAAAATGGTCATGATGGGGAAAATGTATCTGCTGTGATCCAATGTAAGTTACCCCCTAAGCTGAAAGACCAAGAAATGTTCGGGATCAATTGCACCATAGGTCATGTTGGAATTTAAAAAGCTATGTGTGATCTTGATGCATCTATAAACATCATGCCTTCCTCTATCTACTAACAGATATCAGCCAACTATAATATGCCTCTCAAGGAGACCAGGACAGTCTTGCAATTCACGGATCGCTCTATTGTCTATCCAAAGGATATTTTAGAGGATGTATTGGTCAAGGTAAATGATTTTGTTTTTCCCACTGACTTTTTTGTTCTTGATATGTGTGATGCAGATAAGAAGGGGAACTCAAATTTACTGTTAAATAGACCATTCTTGAGCACTGCCAAGACCAAAATTGATGTACATAATGGTTCTCTCACTATGGAGTTTTATGGGGAAGTAGCTAACTTAAATGTTTATGATGCCATGAAGAACCCAGAAGAAGATTCAAGCCTGTGTAGCAATAATAGTCTTGATCCCATCATCCAACAATTTTTTAGCTCAATCTCTCAGATGAGTATTTGGTCGCGCTGAACGAAGCATTTGACATTGAGAGTCTTGATGATAATGATTTAGATGAGAAGGTGTGAGAGGCTATTCATAATCTTGACTCACCTCAACCTACGTCAAGACCTGGACCAAAGCTCGCTCTACCACCTTTCAAAAAGCTCACTCCTTCCATCATCCAACCACCGGAGCGTGAACTCAAAAATCTGCCAAGTCACCTTAAGTATGCTTTCTTGGGGAATAATGATGCACTCCTAATGATCATTTCCTATAAATTGAGTCCCGATGGAGAAAAATGGCTGATCTCTTTACTCCAGCAACACAAGGAGCCAATTGGATGGACTATAGTTGATATCAAGGGGATTAGTCCTACCACTTGCATGCACAAAATCAAGGTAGAGGAGAACGCCAAGACCTGTCACTAACCTCAAAGAAGACTCAATCCTTCCATTATAGAAGTTATGAAGAAAGAAGTGATCAAGCTCATGGAGCTAACCTCATTTACCCTATCTCTGACAGTGAGTGGGTTAGCCCTATCCAAGAAGACAAGGATTACGGTGATAACAAATGAAGTAAGAGAAATGGTCTCGATGAGAATACAGAATGGTTGGAGAGTTTGCATTGACTACCGCAAGCTCAACGCCGAGACCAAGAAGGACCATTTTTTGCTGCCATTCATTGATCAAATGCTGGAGAGACTAGCAGGAAAATCTCATTTCTACTATCTTGATGGAATGTCAGGATTCTATTAAATATTGGTGGCACTATAAGATCAAGAGAAGACAACTTTCACGTGTCCCTTTGGCACCTTTACTTACAGATTGATGCCTTTTGGTCTCCATAATGCTCCCGCTACATTCCAGAGGTGTATGGTAAGTATCTTCTCTGATTATGTGGAGCGCATTAGTAAAGTCTTGATGGATAATTTTATAGTATATGGAGACTCTTTCGATGCATGTCTCGATAACCTTGGTAAGATCCTTAAATAAGGTATTTAGTCTGACTTAGTACTTAGCTATGAGAAATGTCACTTCATGGCGGACCAAGGTATGATATTGGGTCATGTTGTATCTAAAAAGGGTATTGAGGTAGATAAAGCTAAAATTGATGTTATTCAGATCTTACCTTACCATACTTCTATAAAGGAAGTTAGGTCTTTTCTTGGGAGCAATATAGAATCTCATAAGTCACCACAAACTAATTCCTCTCATAACTATTAATATGGGGTGTTAATTCGGACCATAACTGATACCTTTCAGCATAACTAGTAGGGCCATACAGACAAACCATAAACACATCAACCTGGTTCTCAATCGCGTGTAAAATACACCATTTATAAGTTGTATGAATAATATCCCCTTGAATCAGGCTGAATTTTGTGAAACAACTAATCCTCTCGAAAATCCTTGAGCAGGAATACAATGAAACAAAAAAACATTATAACCCCAAAACTTCCTGATAACCTAATTAGACAGCCCACCTTAGTTTCCAAGAGAACAAAAATCTATAAATTGGACTTCTGAGTACATGAACAAACAAAACATTATTTCACACCATTATTCAAATCTCCCTGACAATTCTAACTTATAAATTTCTAAAAAAGGAATCAAACCTAGATATCATACCTCAATCACTTTAACTGTGATACTAAAGTCTCCATAATAGTCTCTAATTGGTGCCCTTTGAATAACTAGAGTTTCTCCCCTACCTGAAAAATCAACAGTTCTTTGCTTTCATTCAACTCACCTCCCAGGGTAATGTAGTGAAGTCTATTTATGTTATGAATATTAAGATCTGACGAAATCAAATTCCTAATAGTAACATCATGACAATCTCCTGACTTTAAAACTTTAATCCATCGTGGTCTAGAACTCCCCATCTCATTAGCTGAATGAGCTGAATGGCTACTACTAACAGTAACCATCCTCTTTGAGCTGTCTAAAGAACCTAAAACTATAGAGTCACTATCCTCCACATCCACATCCACATCCTCATCTGACTCACTTACTATATCTGATCCTTTTTCTTGACAATTATAACATCCCACACCTTGATAAAGATTAGTGTGAATTTCAAAATTGGTATTCCCTATAGAAACAATAAGAGTTCGACTAGTAGTACCTAATAAAACCGAAATAAGATAAGACACAATATCCAACATGTCTGGTCTCACGAAGTCACAATCAAACGCCACCAGATGTCTAAATCTTGCTACTAAATTTCTAATCAAGGATTCATAATAGATGGTAGGAGGTAGGCCCATAAAGTCTAGGTATAGGATACATTTCGAGGATGAGAAAAGATTCGGTAAAAACAACACATTATGAATGATGTGCTTTATCCCATGCCAATCACCCCCACAAAATCATTCATAGCATCCATCGAGTTGAAAGAAATAATGACATAATCCCCACCAGTAGGAGCAGCAAAGTCAGTAGCAAAACTACGTTCATACAATAAATAAAAAATGTTTCAGATATGGCAAATATTGATAAGATTCACCAAACAAGATTTAGCTTTCCAAGGAAGCACTTCAATAACAAATTCAGATTAATTATGTGAATTATCACAATTACTTGGGCCGTTATTAAATTTCTCAATTGGCTCTCCTTTTGAGGCCCCAATTGAATCATGAATATTCGTTACCATCTTCACGTACCATCTGCCATCCCGAGGAGACTCCTGAAACACAAGTTTCGACTTTGGCACCGATTGCTTCACCTTACTTTGAGAAGCCTCTAGTTTCGGCCTAAAAAAGCTCGCCTTGTGAGCATGAAAATGCACTATCTCAATTGTTACTAAGTTTAGCCTATACAAGACTTCAGGAATGTCAGTGAACCATCCAGTCTCATAAACCCAAAATTCAAGTTCCAAGCATTCCTCCATTTAGCCAAATAAGCCCAACCTATTACATCATACCTTTGGAAGACTCGTCTCATTGCATCAGAATTGTAAACATTAGGAAAATTCTTGAAGTAAACCTTGTTTGAAAAATAGTTTGGTTAAGTGCGGCTAGGGTTAGGGTTTTTGTTATGGGGAGGGTGCACGGGATGGGGGTGTCGTCTGAATGGTGGCTGGCGATGGTGATCATTGGTCGCCGGTGATCGGCGATGAAAGGAGGGGAAGGATGAATGGGTGGCGATTAGGAAATGTCGGGGGTGAGACAGGGGTGAGACATCGCGACTTAGCTTTGAGAATCTATATGTACCACTTTTACTTTAGTACAAACACATTTATCCAACTTATAAGATCATACTTTGCATTTCATTATTTTCAACTACATCACTATATTCACACAACTTATGAACATACAAACAAAGGTTTTCGAACGTTTGTGAGCGGGTGAAATTTATGGGAGCATGCGAGGTACGGTGCGCGGGGCGAGATTTGGTTTGGTTTAGTCCAGTTTGAGGAAACCGCAATTTCATTCTTTTAATAAAACGTTTGGTTTTATTAAAGAAAAGGACATTTTATTGTTTTCAACGTAAACTTATTGAGTGTGAAAACATAGCTTTTTATAAGCCAAAAATGTGATTATATTGAGAAATATATTTACACATTTTATTAAGAAAAGATATTTTTAAAATAAAGCATTTTTACTCTATTTAAAAATAAAAAGAGTGGCCACCCAGTTCAGCTCCATCGGGAATTGTGGTATAGTGATCCAAAATGGGATTTTTATACCGAAAAGAGAATGAGTTTATGAGTTCGGACATGATAGGTACTCATATGGTTCAAATTATTTGGGTTAATTTTGGAATTATGTTTTATGTGATAATTTTGGCACTACAACAGCTTTAATTAAGAAATAAATTCAAAATATAAAACAGGCATTATAATGGCTTAACAAATTGATAATTTCTATAGAATTTTTAGCAAAGTAACGACATTGTTTGGGTTTTAGCCCAGAAACTCGGATAGAGTTTCCTAACATTCTAGGTGTTTTGCCTATACCTCCGAGCTTATTTACACCAATTATAATATAAGTGGCTCCAATGGCTCACTTAACCAGATAAATAAAATGCAATATGAAAATAAAAATAATTGAAATGAATTTTAATGAATTTAAAGGTGAGCTTAGAACCAATTACCCTCAGTTACCTTTTCATCTGTTTAGGATGACTTGAGAGCCGCTGCGGGACTGTAGTTGTCGAGAGAAAAATGTGGTTTGGTTGGAAAATAGATTTAACCCAAGTTATGACTATAATCTTGGATTATTTCTATAGAAAATACAGAACTTTTTGAGAGATTGAGTCATTTTTAGACCGAAGATCATTGTGAGATCTTGATGTAAAAAGACAGTTAAACGAGTTTATACCGGATGTCGGTAGTAATGCTCAAATTTGGAAGTGTTTTGGCAGAGTTTCGGGGCTTTTAGGACTCTCAGAATGAAAAGTGGCGTAATATGTTTTTTTCTCTTCAGATCCGTGTGAAAATGAGAGGGGAGCACCCTTATTTGTAGAAGGTAGGTAATTAGCCCATGGGCTAATTACCTATCTGATAAAATGTTATCAAAATCTCCGCAAATCTTGCAAAATCTCAATCAGATATGATTTTTTACTATTCATAGGTAGTTAGCCAATCGACTAATTACCTAGGTCGGTAATTAGCCCGTGGGATAATTATAGGAGGTAGGTAATTAGCCCATTGGTTAATTACCTAGGTAATTAGCCGGCGGGATAATTACCTATCTGACAAAATCTTATCAAAATCTCCGTAAATCTTGCAAAATCTCAGTCAGATACAA
Organism: Euphorbia pulcherrima; assembly: GCA_947683365.1. Classification (NCBI taxonomy): domain Eukaryota; kingdom Viridiplantae; phylum Streptophyta; class Magnoliopsida; order Malpighiales; family Euphorbiaceae; genus Euphorbia; species Euphorbia pulcherrima. The sequence continues at coordinate 16,085,754 of CANTUS010000013.1, read as the reverse complement.
TTTTTTACTGTTCATAGGTAATTAGCCTGTCGAATAATTACCTATTTGACCATTTTTTGACTGAAATGGCTCAATGAGCAAAACTAGCGGCCTTTAACCTCTATCCCCGACTTATTTTGGCCAAATTCAATCGTTTAAGCCCTCAAAATGGCGCTTTTTGTGTTTTTAGGACAGTTTTACTCTTTGATAATTTGACTATTTTGATTATTCAGAAATGGATTTCAAACATTTCAAGGATGCAACTTGGAACACTATGACGACTGAGAATTTTTGGGATTTTTAGATTTTTTTATGACAATTCGGTCCTTCTTGACTCCCTTGTCTAATCTCTGATTGAAATATGTATAATTCTTCATCAGACCGAGTGAACCATGCTAACAGTTTGCCCCTCACGTACAAAACTTTTACAGTGGAGCTAAAATTGCACATACGCGAATGAAATAGCTACTATCGAAACTAGTGTTCTTGTGTGATAAGGACATGAAAAATCTTTTTAGAAAGAATCAACATTTCTTAATCTATAATTTTGAAAAACAAAAATTTTTGCCCCTTCGATTAAGAATGTTGATAAAAATCTTTAAACAAAAATCTGCTGGGGAGAAAATGTAAAAAGAAAAGATGTTGGGAATATAATAAAATGCAGGTTTGGAAAATTTTCATATCCTTAATGGTGTCTATAAAATTTTGGTCCACCCATTTTAAAATAGGGTTTTGCATGATGCAGAACATAAATGAAGGATCATACTTACCTGCAGTGTTGCATCCGTTGATCAGTTTTTTCTTCTGGGAAGATGGCACTTTAAGCCACGTCTTGATCAGTTTTCTCATAGAGGAGGATGGCACTGTCAGCCACGTCTTGATTAGTCTTCTCCTCGGGGAGGATGGCACTATCAGTTAAGTCTTGATCAGTTTTCTCTGCTGAGAAAATGTCAAATATGGCGATCAGCCTTCTCATATGGAGGAAGTATTGTCAGATTTTATGATCAATCTCTCATCTGGGAGGAGTATTATCGGCTATCATCGAGCAATTTTCTCCTCAGGGAGTAGGCCATTGTTAGCCACCATTAACCAGTTTATCTCATCAAGGAGTTGGGCACTGTCTGTACCATTGACTATTTTGCCTCATAAAGGAGTTGGGTACTGTCTGCCACCGTTGACCAGTTTGCCTGATTAAGGAGATAGGCATTGTTTACCACCATTGACTAGTTTGTCTTATCAAGGAGTTAGGCACTGTATGCCACCATTGATCAGTTTATCTCACTAGGGAGTTGGGCACTGTCTACCACTATTGACCAGTTTATCTAGTCAAGGAGTCGGGCACTGTCTTCCACCATTGAGCAGTTTGTCTCATCAAGGAGTTAGGCATTATCTGCTACTATTGAGTAGTTTATATCATCATCGAGTTGGGCACTGTCTACCACCATTAATCAGTTTGTCTCACCATTAAGTTGGGCACTATCTTCCGCCAATGGGTAGTTTATCTCACCATCGAGTTGGGCACTATCTGCCACCATTGAGCAGTTTGTCTCACGATCGAGTTGGGCACTATCTACCGCCATTGAGCAGTTTATCTAACCATCAATTTGGGAACTGCCTGCAACCATTGCACAATTTGTCTCATCATCGAGTTGGACACTATCTGCCGCCATTGAGCAGTTTGTCTCACCATCGAGTTGGGCACTATCTGCCGCCATTGAGCAGTTTATCTCACCATCGAGTTGGGCATTATCTACTGCCATTGAGCAATTTTTCTCACTAGGGAGTTGGGCACTGTCTACCACCATTGAGCAATTTGTCTCACCACCGAGTTGGGCACTGTCTGCTGCCATTGATCAATTTTTCTCACTAGGGAGTTAGGCACTGTCTGCAACTTATTATTGAGATTTCCTGCAAAATGCAACCTGGCATGGCACTGCATGTGGCAAGAACAATACATGACACTACAATACTTAATACTACTTGACTTAACATAGCGCCGCGTGTTATTGAAATAAATCATCATGATACTACATGTCATTAACATAAATTATGAAAATCTCGCGGGATCTAAGGTTTAGCTATAATGTGTCAGGGTAAAGATCTCACTGGATCTAAGGTTTGGCTATAATGTGCCAGGGTAAAAATCTCACTAGATCTAAGGTTCGGCTATGACGAGTTGGGGTAAAGATCTCACTAGATCTAGATGATGAAGCTTAGTCTTTTAGAAGAGTTTTATGCATTCTTGTTTAATGATGCATGTAATGTAGTACATTTACTGATGTATTATAAGTTGTGCAAGTGCATGATGCATTAAGTTAGAATTTGCCCCTAGTCAAATTGGGAGGATGCATCACTCAGTAGCTTTTCCCTACTAAGGAAATGTCAAACATGGTTATTAGCCTTCTCATCTGGGAGGAAGTACTGTCAAATAGGGTGATCAGTTCTCTCTATTGGGATGAGAACTATTGAATTTGGTGATTAGTTCTCTCTATAGGGAGGAGAACTATTGAATTTGGTGATCAGTTCTCTCTTTTGAGAGGAAAACCATTAAATTTGGTGATCAGTTCTCTCTACTAGGAGGAGAACTATCAAATTTTGTTATCAGTTCTCTCTTTTGGGAGAAGAATCATTAAATTTGGCAATCAATTCTCTCTATTGGGAGGAGAACTATTGAATTTGTTGATCAGTCCTCTGTATTGGAAGGAGAACTATCCAATTTGATGATCAATTCTATCTTTTGAGAACTTTAAATTTGTCTTAAATGATTGATTTGATGTCCATGTCATTGGATAGCCAATTATTTAGTGACTTTGGAGTCTAGTACTACTATGTTTTGATTATTGAAGCATTTTTTCAAATGCCTCATGATCTTAGAAAGCGTATGAGCTGATTTTGCATTATGTTGCATTTGTTGGTGAGTAGCAATGTATGTGTGGTGTCTTGCAGCCTTTGCACTTGTAAAATTGTAATATGCATGTAATGCGTAATGCATGTTATGTTTATGCAACGCAGTTTATTCTTGCAAGATAAAATGGCACAGCTGTTGGATGACATCTGCTTGCTTGGTTCTCAATAGTATTCTTCTGTATAATTGTCTTCTTGGTTTCTGTCATTCTTGATGATGATGAAAATTTAATTTTGGATTGGAGTCCTAGATGTAGGCTTCATAGCTTCAAGGGATGAGCTTGTCATTTTCATTTTAGTTGTGTGCACTTTGCATCCATTATACTCTTATTGTTGAGCTGGCCATGCACTTGACTATTTGAATAAGGCAAGCTTTCGGGTCCTTCTCAGCTCCAATGAATTCTCGAGTTGCAAAACAATTGCCCCTTATGGAATATATCATAAGACTGAGCAGGCAAACTCCAGTTGCTTGGACTGATAGAGGTTAGATTTTATTCTTTAGACTAACCGTGCAGGTAGTATGGCATGCATCAGCAGTTCTTAGAATTCTTGTGTAGCTAAGTGCAAGAAGATTGTCTTCTCATATTTTGAAGATGTGGGAGATTCATACGCTCATGTTGATGAAGAATATTGCTCCTTTGCGAAGGCTTTGGATTGAGTGACTGTGCTTGTTGTGATTTGGTGAGTCTTTGCAATGAAAGACTTCGATTGTGCTCTCATGCAGAGGTTATGCCCTAATTTTTGCCTGAACCGAATCACAACAAGCTTTTTTTATTTTTAACCCTAATTTTTGCATAAATCGCATGTTCAGGTTTTCGATTTATCGGGTTGCCTTAACTTTTTCCTAGATGCCCCTTTTGGGTTTTCAATCTAGCACGCTCCTTTTTTTGTATTTTTTCTTTGTGCATGCAATGTATGAATAAGAGCTCTTACATGAATGTTTCTTTTAACATTTCTTTGTATTCATTAAGTGCAGACATTTAACAATTCAATAAAATGACACATCAATCAAAGAAATATTTTTAGGCACAAAAGTTTGGCATCTATTTCGAAGAAATTTTTCTCCTATTATCAACCGTCCTTTTCAGGTTTTACCGATTGATTTCTCTCTTTCTTTTGTCTTTATTTTTGCCTAAAAGCCCTCACTAGCTTTTAGCAAACACTTTTTTTAGTTTTTATGGTATTGCCTGAGCCTGTCTTTATTTAAGGGATTCATGAACTTGTCTCCTCTGATGTCCCTGATGCGTAGCATTCCCTTATTGAGGATCTATTTCACCATTTTGATCATTTAGGTGGAATTTTCCCCTAGCATCAGCATGCACTACTTTGATTTGATTTAGGATTAGTTCCCTTGATTTTGACTTTATCGGTTATTTTGATTATCCTAGTCGTCATTTGTTCACACACCTTTGCGAGAACTGACTTAGACCTATTCATTTGGTTCTTGATGGTTCTCTTTGGTAGATGAAGGATATGTCATTTCAATGATGTCATGTCTCAGGTTGAGACATTTTTGTACAATTATTCGGAGACATCCCATTTGCTAGATATTTCTGGTTGATTTGACTTTGTTCGTGTGTGTTTTGTGAGATCCTTATCGACCTTTATGCTTTTTATCAAGTAACACGCCATAAGGAAAAGAAAATCTTTTGAGATTAGTCTCGTCGAATTTATTGGTTTGGTTTTCATTATTATTGTATTGTTGATGAGGTCCTTTGTACATCATGATAGAGTTGCTTAGGTGTTTGCCATCTGATTTTTCTCGTGCGACACAGAGTAGATTTCGTCTAGATTACTTTGACGCATGGTTTGAGTGATTTTCTTCTCTTGATTTTATCTAGTGACTTATCTGTGGACTTGAGCAGGTTCACTGATGATCTTTTCTTTATTTGCCTTGCGAGTAGTAAGGACATTTTATTGATTGGACGTGCTTGATTGAACCAGGCAAAGGCAACCACATGATTTTATTATTTTCTTTTTTTCTCTCTCTTTTGTAAGAGTCAAGTAATTTGAAATTGATACCATTTCTAGGTTTGTCAAACGCGCCTAAATTTATTTCCTTAATTGGAGCGTCATGAATGTTGAATATGTCAAATGTAGGCTGGAATGAATACATGGAATCATTAGTAAAAACATTGCATATGCAAGCTATTTTATTCATAATATTATTTATTACATTGTTTAGTTCAAAAGCACTAAATATAAAAGCAAAAGAACAATCTTCATTATTTAGAATAGCTCCCACTTCTTCTGAGTAGATGTTGTTGGCCATACTATTCCTAATTTGGGCTTTCATTTTGGTCTTCTAGAGTTTCTTCATCTGAATGATATTCGCACTCAGGGTCCTCAAGATCAAGTTATTCATAATCTGGGTTTTCATTTCGCATCATCCCATCGATCTCATCTTCTTTCAGCTAACCTTCTTCATCATACTTCTCCAGCTTCTTGGCATAGTCGACCATATCATTGAAGGTGTTGAACCTTTCCATCTTTATCTCATCTTCGTACCTTTGATTGGAACCCTCCACTAGTTTTACAATCAAGGCTTCCTGGTCAAGTGCCCCACTTACTAGCACTCGGACTGCCATCCATCTCAAATAGTAATCCTCAAAGGGCTCGTTTGAGAATTGCTTTATCCTTTCTAGGTCCTGCAGAGTGGTCTTTACCTTCAGATTGAAGGCGTAGTTTTCTATGAAGGAAGAACATAACTTCTTCCAATCAGACTTTACATCTATTGGCATCCTCATATACCATTCAGAAGCTAAACTACGGAGAGTGGCTTGGAACAAATTGACAATGTGAACTTTGGGAATCGCCATACTGATCATGATTCGGAGATATCCCTCAACATGTGCATGTGGGTATCCTATGCCATTGTATGGAGCTATGTATGGCATCATGAAGTTAGCTGGGAGTGCTTCAAACTTGCTAGGTGCAAACTTGTCAATATCCACATATTGCTCGATGAAGGAAGTAGTGGATTTCCCTATCTTCAGGGAAGAGTTCTCTAGGTCACTGATCTTTGCCTTCAATGATGCTAATTTGGCCTCTTGTTCTTGCAACTTTTGAGAGTTCAAGTTCTTCAAGATATTGCAGAATTCTGGAGTATCCGAGATTTTCTTGAGGGAGCAGATAATAGCATCATCATCCGTAATCTTTTTCTCAGGTTCAGAATTGGAGAAAAATCCGATGAGTAACTCAACTGGTGGTGGGGGTCTAACCTTTGGAGTGCTTGAGATACGTATCAGCCTGCCTCTTTCTCATTTCCAACCTTTTCATAAAAGTAAAATTAGGGTTTCATATGCTACAAGGATCCTAATGGTTTTTTCTAACGATTGAATGAATGGATGTTATAAATGTATGAATAATACGTACATACATGAATGAATGTATATGTGGGTGGTCATATATAGTGATAGGCTTTAGTTAGGTTATTTGCCACATTCATGGAATGCACAAATTTCAGTGTCCTCCGGGGAAAGTATAACTCATGGAAGTGTCATTTAAGGAATGCGCTAAGATTGGGATCATCTAGGATGCCCCTAGGGTAGGACTTGTTTTGGTCATTCAAGGAATGCTAAAAAGTTGTGTCTCACTTGACATTGATTTGATAATTGCTATATTTCCCTAGAGATGGGAAAGTTTTGGTCATTCAGGGAATGCCAAAAACGTTGTGTCTCATTGGACATTGATTCGATAATCATAATGTTGCCTTGGTTTTGGATAAGACTTGGTCATTTAGGGAATACCAACAAGGGTTATACCTTGATGGGTATCATTTGAGCAATCTGGGTTACCTAGGGGTCAAATATTAGTGGAATATTTGATAAAAGTTAAGCATTTGAGGAATGCGTAACAAAAGGGGGTAAGTCTTTGATAATCATATAATACCATGCTTGGTCAAGTAATCACACTTTATATGTCAAGGTTTCGTTGAGTTTTCTTTCATGGAAAGCATAATTCAAAAATGGTGTCATTCTAGGAACGCACAAAAGTTAGGGTCATGTAGAATGCCCCTAGTTAATTCGGCCAAGTCATTGTAGGAATGTCTTAGCTATTGTGTCTCATTGGATATTAACTTGGCAATCACTGTATCGCCTTAATTCTCAAAAAAGCTTTGGTCATTTGGGGAATGCCAAAGAAGTCTATGGGATTTAATTCAGCAATCACAGAGTTGCCTTAGTTTTAGTTATTCGAGGAATGCCAAAAGGTCTGGGCCTCACGGTCGGGTTTAAGACCACTCGGTGGTCGGGATTATATGACTCGCTGGTTGGGGAGTAGTTGCCTTGCTGGTCAGGATTGGATGACTTGCTGGTTTGGGCTTAATGACTTACTAGTCCAATATTTATCAACTTATTGGACGAGTTTAAATTGACTCTCGGATGGAAGGTGACTTTATTAGTCGGGTGTCTCACTGGTTGAATTGACTCGCTTGTCAGGTTTTACAATGACTTTAATAGTCGGGTGATTCACTCATTAGGTATTAGAATGACTTTAATAGTCGAGTGACTCACTAGTAAGGTTTTTGAGATGCCTCCGATAGTCTGGTGATTCACTAGTCAAGGGCGAGCCGACTTGATGGTCACTCGAAAGGTTGAATCGGTGGTTAAGGGTGAGTTGACTCGATAGTCACTCGAAGGTTGACTCCATGGTCAAAGGTGAGTTGACTCGATGGTCACTCGAAGGGTTACTCTATGGTCAAAGGTGAGTTGACTATCTAGTCAAAGTTGACTCAGTGGTCGAGGGTTAGTTGACTCGATGGCCACTTGATAGGGTGACTCTCTAGTCAAGGGTGAGTTGACTTGATGGTCACTCGGAGGGTTGACTAGTGGGTCAAAGGTGAGTTAACCCGATGGTCACTCAAAAGGCTAACTCGTTGGTCAAAAGGTGAGTTGACTCGACGGTCACTCCGAGGCAGACTCGGTCGTCAAAGGTGAGTTTACTCTCTAGTCACTTGAGGGTTAACTCGGTGGTTGGAGGTGAGTTAACTCGATGGTCACTCAAAGGCTGACTCGGTGGTCGAAGGTGAGTTGACTCACTAATCACTCGAGGGTTGACTCGGTGGTTGGAGGTGAGTTGACTCCACGGTCACTTAGAGGCTAACTCAGTGGTCAAAGGTGAGTTGGCTCGCTGGTCACTCAGGGGTTGACTTAGTGGTCGGAGGTGAGTTGACTCACCGGTCACTTAAGGGTTGACTCGATGGACGGAGGTGAGTTAACTTAATGGTCACTCGAGGGTTGACTCATTAGTCAAAGGTGAGTTGACTCTCTGGTCACTAGGGGGTTGACTCGATGGTCGGATGAGTTGACTCACTGGTCACTCGAGGGTTTTTGCATTTTGGCTCATGGGCTGAGCCTAGGTAGATTCATTAGTCTTCGTTTATTTTGGCTCATGAGTTAAGCCAAGGTAGACTCACTGGTCTTGGTTTATTTTGGCACATGAGTTGAGCCTAGGTAGACTCAATAGTCTCGATTATTTCTGCTCATGGGCTGAGCCTAGATGGACTCACTGGCCTCAGTTGTTTTGGCTCATGGCTTGAGCCTAGGTAGACTCTCTGGTCTCGGTTATACTAGGTTCCTTATGGCTAGGGCAATGAAATGAGATGCCATACACGAATGCCATGGCTGCACAAAGATGTGGTTAGTTTTCACACAATCATGATGTTTGTGATGTTTTTAGGTTTATTTATATTTAATAAACCGTCACATGTTACAAACAGTTAGAGCGTGCCTACCGCCCTTTTAACTCCATTTGGTTACTTCGCTTTACAGTCAACGGGGGACTTAGCGAAGTCTGCTCGCATGCGCTCATGGTATTCGGGTTAACCTATGATGACGTGTTTATGGTTCATTTATATGTGGGCTTTGGTCTCAGGATTGGGTGTGATTGGGTACCCTGAGCCTATGTGTACGATTCCCAGTGGCCCTAAGCGAACCAAAGGATAATTTTCCACATATAATATACTCGGGTAGTCTTGCCCTTAAGCGAGCAAGGCCCTCGTACATTACGCAAGGGGTGTGATCAGATTCATACCCCTCAAGCCCTAAGCAAACTTAGAGATACTTCACCAAAAGACACCTAAATTGGTTTAGGGGTAAAGAATGGAGATGCCATGCAATCCTAAAATTGTGTAATGTTAAAATTACCACATATTACATAATTCTAAAATTTAATTTGAATAATATTTTAATTATTATATAAAAAAAGAATTTTTATAAAAATCAGGTTTTTATAAAAATAATTTTCCCCAGTAGAGTCGCCCGCCACTGTGAGCGGGTGAAATTTATGGGAGCACGCGGGGTGCGGTGCGCGGGGTGCGGTGCGCGGGGTGCGATGCGCGGGGTGCGATTTGGTTTTGCTTGGTGCATTTTGAGGAAACCGCGATTTCGTTCTTTTAATAAAATGTTTGGTTTTATTAAAGAAAATGTCATTTTATTGTTTTCCATGTAAACTTATTGAGTGTGAAAAACATAGCTTTTTATAAGCCAAAAAAGTGATTATATTGATAAATATATTTACATATTTTATTAATAAAAGATATGGATAAACTTCAAAAAAGTACCTTGTGACTTCTTGGTTTTGCAAAATGGTGGTCTGAGAAATTTTTTTTTCAAAATAGAGTCTGAGGTTTCACAGCGTTAGCAATTAAGGGATTTTTGGCAGACACTGTTAATAGTGATGACATGGCAAATGGGAAATTTTGGAAAATCCAATTTCTCTTCATCTTCATCCTCTTTTCAAACCCTAGCATCCAATTAATCCATAAAACATCATAAATACCATAATCAAACCCACTTTTTCTTGGCTTTGTCGTGCATCTAGATGAAGAAATCAGTGTAGTTGACAAACTGGCAGAGACATATTGGAGTTGATCATTACGGCCAAATCAACATCTTCCCTCTAATTTTCCCCCTTTATAAGTTTTCCATATTTTTTCTCCTTCAATTTTCATTCTTAACTTAACCCTAGCTTTCCTAATCGATCAATATCAAAGCTTATTTTGCTTATATCTATCCGTATTTAAAAAGATCTGGTAGTTGAAAGTTGAACCACAACTAAAATCATTAATTTTGAAAAACTGTTGATTTGAGATAAGGGTTACGATCCGCAAAACTTGATTTGGGCAGATGTGGATTAGCCCAGGTTTCATGATTCTTGATTTGTTTTTATTGATGGAACTTCTAATGATTTTTTTTCAGAATTGAGAATCTGCCATAACCCACGGCTGCTATTTCTTCTTCATCCTTTGCTATCGAATTTCTCGGGATCTGAGTATAATGAAAACTTCTTCAGATTCTCGTATCAAACCATCTTTTTAAGATATTGAGGTTGTCTGTATACAGTGATGAGCAAATTGTTTTGGCTATTAAGCTTTTTTCCAGATTTTTTGACTATGAATATGAAGAAATTGTGCAACCAAATCTTGATTCTGCTCATACTTTATTGGACTTCCAAAATTGCCCCTTGCCATGTCATCACCATTAACGGTGTCAGTTAAAAATTCCTTAATTGCTAACTTTGCGAAACCTCAGACCCCGTTTTCAAAAAAAAATTTTCAGACCCTATTTTGCAAAAAAGTGAAACCATTTTTTGAAGTTTACCCAAATGATATTTTTAAAATAAAGCATTTTTACTTTATTTAAAAATAAAATAGAGTCGCTACCCGGTTCAGCTCCACCGGAAATTGTGGTTTACTGATCCAAAATGGAATTTTTATATCGAAAAGAGAATGAGATTATGAGTTCGGACATGATAGGTACTCATATTGTTCAAATTGTGTGAGTTAATTTTGGAATTATGTTTTATGTTGTAATTTTGGCATTACAATGGCTTTATTCAAGAAATAAATTCAAGAAATAAAATAGGCATTATAACAGCTTAATAAATTGATAATTTCTACCGAATTTTTGGTAGAGTAACAACAGTGTTTGGGTTTTGACCCGGAAACTCGGATAGAGTTTCTTCACATTCTGGGTGTTTTTACCTGTACCTGAGCTTATTTACACCAATTATAATATAAGTGGCTCCAATGACTCACTTAACTAGATAAATAAATTGCAATATGAAAATAAAAATAATGGAAATGAATTTTAATGAATTTAAAGGTGGGCTTAGAGCCAATTACCCTCAGTTACATTTTCGTCTGTTCAGGATGACTTGAGAGCCGGTGCGAGACCGAAGTTGTTGAGAGAAAAATGTGGTTTGGTTGGAAAATAGATTTAACCCAAGTTATGACTATAGTCTTGGATTATTTCTATAGAAAATACGGGACTTTTTGAGAGATTGAGTCATTTTTAGACCGAAGATCACTGTGATATCTTGATATGAAAAGACAGGAAAACGAGTCTATACCGGATGTCGGTAGTAATGCTCGGATTTGGAAGTGTTTTGGCAGAGTTTCGGGGCTTTTAGGACTCCCGGAATGAAAAGTGGCGTAATAGGATTTTTTTTTCGCTTCAGATTTGTGTGAAAATGAGAGGGGAGCACCCTTATTTATAGAAGGTAAGTAATTAGCCAGTGGATTAAGTACCTATCTGAAAATATCTTATCAAAATCGGTCATATACGATTTTTTTTACTGTTTATAGGTAATTAGCCGACCGACTAATTACCTATTTGACCTTTTTTTGACTGAAACGGCCCAATGAACAAACCTAGCGGCCTTGGGCCTCTAGCCCCACCTTATTTTGGCCAAACTCGATCGTTTAAGCCCTCTAAATGGCCTTTTTTGTGTTTTCAGGATAATTTACTGTTCGACAGTTTGACTGTTTTGATTATTCGGAAATGGATTTCAAGCATTTCAAGGATGCAACTTGGAATATTATAACGAATGAGAATTTTTGGAAATTTTTTTATTTTTTTTATGACAATTCGGTCCTTCTTGACTCCCTTATCTAATCGCTAATTGAAATAGGTATAATTCCTCATCGAGGCCGAGCGGATTGTGCTAACAACATTAGTACGACTCCCCCACACTTTTGAGTATTTTCAATTTAGGAGGATATAAATAAACCCTTAATAACTAATAGGGTGTAACATAAGTTTAAATTTTTTCTGAATTCCAAAATATATATTATTTTCCATTTACACATTAGAATTTGAATGATAAACTGTATAACTCGCAGGTTGTACCTGAAATCTGTAGCAAATAACTCACATGCTACAAACCAACCAAAGACAATTTTAGTATTGAAATTATAATAAGATGAAATATCTTATTTCCAAGCTACGAGCTATCCATTTCTCAAAGTATATCAAAATACTGTCTGAAAAGCTATAGTTCATTACAACCATAGTACCTAACATTTTACTCATATTCCTGCAAACTTTTCCAAGTAAACATTTTGATCTTTGAAAAGACGTGCAAGAGGAATAATACGTTCACATGTAAAATCCAGCCATCCTATTCTTTGAGCCACCCGCAAATTAGCAATCGAAAATTAGTTTGAATATGGACATGGCTTAAAGATGCAGCCTACAGAACTACCTTGTGGTGAAAACAAAAAAAGTACTGGAACTATGATTATAGTTATTATTCATGACATGTTTGGAAATTTTTTCATTTTTATTAATTTAGTTCTGTATATATATTGAACACCACAAAAAAAATTTGTAGATTTGCTATTGTTTAAAATTTAAATTATTTAAGAAGAAAAAGTGATAAGAGTAGGTTTTGATTATAGAGAAAACGAAGTAGAATAGGCAAAGACAAGACATAAAATATGCTTTGGAAATAGTAAGAGGAAATGGCGGTGGGAAGGGGCTGAATTTCTTGTGTTTTACTTTTCTATCTTTTTATTTCTTCCTATTCAGTTATAAATAAACATAATATTTTTTCAAAATAACTGGTTGATGGAATAAAACACTGTAAAATAATTAGTAACTTTTAAAATATGTAATATATAATAAATATATAACAGATTTTATTAAACATTGTTTAATTGAAAGACAAGTTTGATTTAATCCAACATATTGTTTTAGTTATCATGTTGAGCTTCATATTTATTTGAAATGTGAATGTTCATTAGAGTATTAACATTAATCATTAGTATCATTTATTAGTATGCTATAATTTCAAATTATTAAATATATTAGCATTTTAATAAATTAACAGAAAATTTGGTTCGATCACCAATTTAATTTAATTGAACTTTAAATTTATGAACTAATACCCTCACCGATTCTGTAACTGATTCGGGTCTGAAAACCATGAGGGAAAATCATTTATGGCGTCAATAATGTAATGAACTTTATGACATTGATGATGTTTTGTTACAAAATTTCATAGCTTTCACATGAAAGAGAAATCCAATGTGAAGAATATGCATTAAGAACTTATTTCCATATGGATTATCCTATCTAAAAGCATTTACTTAACTCGTTAATTATTTTTATAAATAATAAAAGTATAGGAAATAAAATTATTTTCTTATCTTTCTTAAATAATTTTTATATTTTTACCTTATATAAATTTCTGTTTTATATTATTTTTTCAATTTATTTTTAATTAATTTTCCAAAATTTAATTCTACCCACTTAATTATTTCTTTAAAAGTATATTATTTCATGATATACAATATTTAATTACTTTAAAACATAAACCCCTACAAGCTTTTTAAAAATTAAACTCAAATTTTAAATTTTTATAGTCAATAAAAATCCTAAATAACGTTAATGTTTTTCTTTTCCTTTTGTAAATTTATTAATTTTGGGAATATTTTTACAAAATTAACCTAATATGCAATTGTTGGATCTAGCTCAGTGGTAAAGAACTCTTCTGAATCAAGAAAGCATTGTTCTAACTCAGAACTAAGAAGAAGATCCAAGGTTGTTTTTGAAGATAACAAAAAGATTTAAAGAGGCTGAAGATAACATAAGATAAAATCCCTCAAAATCAAGCTGGGAAGAAAAATGATTGCGCTCACAGTCATATACATTTTGCCATCAGAATCAAAGGTAATAAGAAGAGAAGACTGTGCTCACAAGGAAGCCATATTTAGAGGAACACTAAAAGATATGAGATTCCTCATTCCCTCTACAAACAAGAGAAGTTTCCCAAAGATCACAAGGATCTAAATCAGACTCTACAAAGAAATCATCAAAAGGAAAAGCACAGAAATATATCTGCTCTCAACAAAAGATGAAGTGCTCACAAGAGTAGATAATACTGCATTAGAATCAGAAGACTCAAAGGACAAAACCACTATATCAACCATCTAAACTCAACACTCACTAAGAGAATATATTCAAGCGATTACTTCAAAGGATACAAAAAAGGTTCACAGTTAAGAACATGTTATTTAATGCTCTGAAGCATAAATCAAAGGACAAACAACAATCAAGAAGAATATCCGTAAAAAAAGAGAAACAAATCATGTAAAGGATGCTTGATAACTAATTCTGAGAAACACCAAGGATTCCTCAGAATCATATACATCAGAAGCTCAAGCTACAACATAAGAATTGACTATCACTAAGAAGAAAACATCCTAAGAGGAAAATCACTTCAAAGACAAAATAGATCAACGGTATCAATGAGCTCAGAACCAAATAACATATCTGAGAAATTGATAATCTCTATGCAACTCACGCGAAGCCATCCTTTCCAAGAATAGTAATCTTAAACTCCTCAAATCCTAAAAGACTGGCTATTTGGCCTTCACTAAAAGAGATAAGACATCTATAAAATTGTGAGTTGACTAGCAAGAGCAAAACACTACTTTCTGCCACCTAATTCCTGACACATGGAAAGCTAGAAACAAGAAAATGATAAAAAGATGTAGAAGTCAAAGTACGGATAGAATTGACCAAGTTTGGACTTATCTAACGGAAGGATTGATCATAATCTAACTATAAATCTAACAATCAAGAAGAAAGAAGTCATTTAGAGACAACGACTAGAAGGCTCCTCAAAAGGTAACCATTCTAAGGAATGAATTTGTCTTATTACAACGATCAAGAATACTCTCTCTCTTCAAGGCGTGCATCAATGGTCATCATCAACAAGAGAGTATAAATATACATCTATCCACAACATTAAAAGTGACGAGCAAAATCACAAGTGCACACATCATAACTCGTTAGTGCAAACTCTCAAATGTAAACATATTCATTACCATATCTGTTTGTAAATATAAAGCTTGATTAGAACAACTCAATTCAAATATGTTGTAAGTGCTACTTGATAACAAAGTACAAGAGCAAAAATTAATCATTCAATCCACTGAAGAAGAAGGTGATTAGAAGCTAGGCAAGGGATACTTGGCGAGGCTTCAGAGTCACAACAGACTAAGTGAGAGTGCTGAGGTCTTCAACCCTGCTTGCAATTGGAGTAGTTGGTGAGGTAGAAGAATCTAAGAAGAGGGTACTCTTAGATTAAGGAATCAAAAGCAGCAAGAGTGGTGTACTCTATGTGTGCAGAATTCCAGAATTATAAAGGCTTCTCCACTTCTGAAGGAGTGATATAGGGGAGTAAAGCTCAGAGGAGGAAACTCTAGGGACTAGATGTAGGGAGGGCCGAACTAGTGTAAAAATCATATGTTTGATCTTCTTAACTCTACACTTATTTCCTTTGAGCAATTTACATTGATTATATCCTGCTATTAAGTAAACTACAAACATTAAACACTAAACATTCATCAATAAACTCGCGTTAACACTCTCAGTTATATATGTTGATCAAAAAGTTTATTATTTCACATCAAAATTCGAAAAGGAGTCAATCACCCCCCTCTAACTCCTATATCACCTCCTCACAGGGACCCACAAGTGGTATCAAAGCTTAGCTCAATTAAATTCAACAGACCTAACAGTCATGAGTTTAAAAATTTGATGGGTGGTAGATGTGAAAGACTCCTTCTAGGAGTGATGAATCAAACACTCAATTCCTACCAAAAGGATTGAGTATAAACAAGCCTCCTCTATTCTTTGGCCAGAACTATGCCTTTTAAAAAACTTGTATGATACATTTTGTACAATCCATAGACATATATGCATTGTAAGTAATTGCTAACGGGGCCTTATAGAGCTACTACGGTTAAAAAGAGGAGAGTGCATCCTAAAACTAAAGAGAAACGGACTTAAAAGGATATCAAAAGATATCAGAGTAATGCAACTGCTATTAACTTATTGCATTGTGCTTTAGATGATGCAAAATTCAATAAAATCTCAGGTTATGAGACTGCACAAGAAATCTAGAGAAAACTGGAAGCCACCTATGAAGGAAATGACTAGGTGAAGGAATCCAGTATCAATCAGAAGCTGAGGGATTATGAGTTATTCGAAATGGAGGATGGTGAATCCATTTTTAGCATAAACTCTAGATTCACTAACATCACAAGTGAACTAAAGAGGTTGGGAAAAGGATATTCTGAAGAAGAGAAAGTAAAGAAAATTCTCAAAGTCTCACCAGGACATGGGAGACAAAGAAGACAACCATAGAAGAATCCCAAGATCTTTCCAACCTAAGCTATGATGAGCTTATGGGATCCTTCATCACTCATGAGATAACTATAAAGTCTTATAAAGAAAAGAGGATACTCAAGGGAAAGGAAAAGATACAAATGGTCCTCTAAGGAATATCCTTAGAATATGATGATAGCTTAGAAAAGGAAGTCACCTCTCTACAAGACAGGAGAAGGATGTTGAGGGAAGATAATCTCTCTAAAACAGACTCAAAGGATGAAGAGCTAAGAAACTTCACTCAGCAACTAAAGAAGAAAATGCTGGGGAAGGAAGAATCATCTGAAGGTGACACAAATGATGAAGAGATTGTAAATCTCATCTACACCATCGATCAAAGAATATCTCAGAAGGAGGACAGCTCCAAAGCAACCATATCAAGAAGATCTAGAGCCAAGAAGGAGAAACCAAGAAGGCATTATCAGAAGAAAATCAAATCAGTCTTTTTCTGGACTGACGAAGAAGACTCTGACGCAGAGTATGGCTCAGAAGATGAAGCACACATGTAGGGGTGTTCAAAAATCCAACCAAAATGAAATAACCGACTGAACTGACTTAGTTTGGTTTTTTTGTTTGGTTTTTCAATTAAAATGATTCGGTGTTATATATTTTCGGTGTATTCGGTCGGTTCGATTTTGATTGAAAACAAACCGATATAACCGAACCGACCAATTACTTAATATATATCTTTAAAAATTAGTTATATATATATATATGATTTAACAATTAATTATATATACAGTAGATATTCCTAAGTAAGTATCTAATGAAATAGGGAGATGGAAACATTTCCATTTAGCTAAGACTACTTGCAGGACAAAATTCCCATTTAGCTAAGACTCCTTAATGGTAATGTTATAAACAAAGAAACTCCTTAATAGTATGGATTCTTTCCTTTACAATTAAAGTACTAAATACCAATTACTTTATTCACGGTAACTAACAGACAATTATTTCTCTTATGTTTGCTTCAAAACTTTTTATTTATGAATTAAACGTAAATTCTTGTTAAGATAATATGTGTTTTATTGATTATTGTGGCACTTAATTTATTTTATCAATATTAAGTTATGATTTAATATTATCTTTTAATATCTATAAAAGCTAAAATAACCGAACCTAACCAACTAAACTGAATTACTTCGGTTCGATTCGGTTGTTATTTTAGTTTCGATTCGGTTCGATCGATATTTTTCATGTTATTCGGTTGTCGGTTAGTTCGGTTCGTTTTTCAATCGAACCGACCGATGAACACTCCTACACACATGTGCTTTACGGTCAAGGAGTCAACTGGCTCAGAAGAAGAAAGCTGCTTAGAGGTAGAAACCTATGATTTGCTGCAAACTAATGATCTCTTGCAGATAATGAGGGAGATTGAAGCAATAGAACGAGGAAATGAAAAGCATATGTTGAAGCTCAAGAAAAGGGCAAAATACCTTAAAGAAGATGACAATGCCATAGCTGAAGAAATCAGAATCCTATAATTTTGAATTTCAAAATGCATGGTCAAAATTTAAAGAAAAGTAGTGACTTTGGTAAAAATGTAAAAACGGTTCATATAACAACCGTTATTCACGCCATGATATTACTCATTAATTTTGGACAGTTTATTCTAAAACCGTAACAGAAGAATGGTGAAATGACAAAAAAACCCCTAAAAACTTCCCATCGGAGTTTATAAAAACTTATGAGCTTCATCTCCCACCTACACGACCAAAACACCTCTCAAAAACCCCTGCTACTGTTTCTCTCAAAAGAACATTCATGGCATCAACCAAAAATTCTCAAGCCCATATGAGACCAATAGAATTCGAACACACTAACAAGAAATTTGATCCTCAACCTTCATTTTCTGATAGATTTCCTCTGACCACATTCCCTCTCTCCAAGATCTTCAAAACTCAGAAAATGTAGAGATAGGTACAAATGTATGAACCCACATATCTAGACCTAACTATAGAATTCTTTGATAATATGGTAGAATCAGCCCTGAATCCAGACATCATCATCTTCGAAGTCAAACGGAAGACCATTAATGTGGAATTAGAGATTATAGCAGAAGTTTTAGGGCTGGAAAACTCTGGAATAATCAACAGAGTAATAAGAGATAAAGATGAGCCTCACTCAGAGTAAAAGAAGAGTTTTGGATTCCCAAAAGATTGGAATGGAAGGCTAAATGCCCTAATGATGAATGAGAGTCCTCGATATGTACAATACATGATGGGAAAGGCACTACTTTAGAAAACCAAGGATCTCAACACCATGACCATGCTTGAGAACTGCATTGTGTAATTCCTGATACAAATGAAGAAGGTAAATCTTCCCACTCTCATTCTTCAACACATGCAGATGAACAAATTCAGTATAGGAAGCCTAGTAATAAAGATCCTAAGAAAGGCTTGAGTGGAACTTGAGGGAGAAAAGAAGGAGTTTGGTGCTAGAATCCTAAGATCAAATTTCTTTGGGTTAAAGTTCAACATAAAGCCCAGTTAGCCAAAAAACATCATTGTGCCAGAAGGGCGCATCCTTAGAAGCACAATAGCAAAACTACTGCTAGAACCATAATTAGGCCTCAAAAGCAACAGAGAGATGTCACGAAGAGTCAAACCCATCACTATGCTAGACTTAGCTCAACAACAGGCCTCACAGTTGACAGAAGTAAAAGAAGAGCCGATTGAGTTCTCAAAAAGAGAATTGATGAAGATCGAATGGGAAATATTCAAGAAGGCAGCTAGGCAAAAGCTAGCCAAGTCATTCGGTAGTGAATCAGAAGAGGACAAGAATAGACCAATCCTTATACCCTTAAGAAGAAGGACTGAAGAACAGAGGATTACAACAGAAAATGCTAAAAAAAGGTCGAACGCCTCGTTAGAAAGATTAAAAGAGGGAAATAGGAGCAGTGATCAGGGACGATGAGCCATAAAATAAAGAAGATGAGGAATACCAACTCAAGTTGGCCATACAAGCTAGCAATGAAGAAGCACAGAAGGTAGTTCATATTCACAAAGAAACTCCCTGGGAAAGAAAGCAGTCTAACTTTAGAATTATGGCTAACAAAATAAAAGCTGAACTTCTTAAGAAGAGGGCACCAACCAGTGATAAGTTAACTCAAAAACTCAAAGGAATAGCAAAAGAAGAACCATCAGAGGTAGACTCTGGATATGATGAAAATGAGCCCCAGTCACTAATTGAGACTTCAAGTCCAAGAGATAGAGAGAGACGTCAGAAGCTATGCTTTGAAAAGTATCTCTGGACACAAAGGGAGGAGACTGCTCACATGCTAAACCTACTAATTAGTATCTGGGTTTGCCAGAAACTGTGCTACATAACTAGAGCTACTCAAATGATTTATGTTATTTCCTTTAACTTTGGATATAATAAATGTTTGGCTTGAGAAACTAATTTTTTCACTATATTCGAAATCATTTGTGCTAGTACATTAGCTATTAGTGGTGAATGGTACTATAGTTTTCTTCAATTGTTTCAGGCATAATGTATTCATTTCAAACTCCTAGCGAAGTAATTGTATCTAGTTTTCCCTTATTCTGATAAATTTTTTAGAGTCAACTTCTTTATATGATATACAAATTTATAGATAGTTTGAAATCTTTTCTTCAAACTGTTTATAAATTTTTTCTGTAATCTCTTCTTATGGTGTAGTAATTTTAGAGTCAATTTCTTTAGTTGATATAGAATTGGTGTAGATTTCTTTTCAATTTCTATATTGAATGTACCGGCGCCTCCAGTGCCTAGGCGCGCCATGGTGATGCGCCTAGGTGCACTCGACGAACTATGGGCTATTTTTATGATGAATTTTTCATATCTTGATGGATTTTTTTTGAATTAAATGAGTACAAGAATTAGATAGTATTATGTAGAGACTAAATATCTCCTAAACTTAAAAATTAGTTTGAAATACTACCAAACTATAGAAACATAAATCCTTATTCCTTGTTTATATTCATTTAAATCAATTAAGTCAAATAATATTAGCAAACTAGCTACAAATAAACAAAGTTATAGTGACACACTATAACTTAAACAAGTAAAAAAAAGAAAATTTCAAATATTTGCATGTTTCACCTAAATATTTTTTCTTCAATTTTAAATTTAGCTTATTTTTTCGACTTTTATGTTTTATATTACCTTAGATTATATTTGAGTTTGACATTGAAGTTGTAATTTTATTATTTAAAACAATTAGCTTATTTGCGCCTCCTTTTTTCCGAGCACGCGCCTTGCCCTGTGCCTGACCCCCTTGTGCCTCAGTACGCATATGTTTGTGCATTTACAAGGGGTCAATTTAGCACTTGAAGTTGAGATATAGAATCAATATGGTCCATGACCAAGTTTGTTTGTCAACTTCACCCTCCAACTTGCATTTTGTATAAAATTAGTCCAAACTGATAGAGTAAATGTCATTTCTCCATTCATTTTTAGACTAATTAGAGAATTTGGCCATTGCTAATAGACGTGCTATCTTTACTGAAATTTTAAACTCCTTATTGCCATCTTTGTCTAGATCTTTCTAAGATTCATTTCTCATATTTATTTAACCTTTTAAATCTAATACAATTTTTTTATATCGCAGTAATATTTACATACAAGGATTAAAAGGTTGATCAGAAGGTGATATATAGAAGAATCTACACTCTTAGCTAGTCGTTGAAAATTTTGAAAAAAGAATGATGGGTGGAAAGTGTAGATATGGAACACTTAATTAGATGTTTATGTACTTTAAGTAGGGGTCATAACGGTTTGCATTGTATTCTTTTGTATTAGAGATTATTTAAATTAGTTCAAATGTGAATGATTTTGAATCAGATATTATAATTTCGATTATTATAATAAAATATTGATTTTGTAAATATTATATATATATATATATATATATATATATATATATATATATATATATATATATATATATATATATTCAAATATTAAAAAAATGGTTGCAAATACATTCTAAATATGTTGCTAATTGATGAATAAATAATGTTGCAGTTATTAAAAGAAAGTTGCAAACGTGTGCAAATGTGTTGCAATTATAAACCAAAATGATATTAAGGAGTTGCAAATGTGTTCAAATGTGTTGCAATCACTAAGCAAAGCATTTATAAAGAGAGTTTCCATTTTCATAAAAAAGTGTTGCCATGGTGAACCAAACGGTCGTTAATTGTAACAGCTATCTTGGAGAAATCCTTGATGAATCTTTAGTAGAATCCAACATGCCCAAGAAAGCTTCTGACTTCTTTGACTGATTTGGGGCAGTCAAATTTTCAATGATCTCCACTTTTGCTTGATCAACTTCAATTCCCTTTTCTGAAATCTTGTGGCCAAGAACAATGCCTTCATTGACCATTAAATGGCATTTTTCCTAGTTTAGAACAAGATTGGTCTCTTTGCAATGAATCAAAATGGCTTTCAGATTATTCAAGCAAGATTGGAAAGTTGCTCCATAGACTCAGAAATCATCCATGAAAATTTCCACTGTTTTCTCCACCATATCATGGAAAATAGACATCATACATCTTTGAAATGTTGCCGGGGAATTGCAAAGTCCAAATGGTATCCTCCTATAAGCAAAGACACCATAGGGGCAGGTAAAAGTTATCTTCTCTTGATCTAATGGATGGATCATAATCTGATTGGAGAAAGATCTGGTGTGTGATTTAGCGGCTCAATGGGTTGTTTTATGTACATGGGTGGTTGATAGTTTGGTTGCTCCACTGTCTGTTTTGCCTGCTCCATTATTTCTGCCTTCTCCATGGTTTCTAGAGCAATCAAATCCTCCTCTTCAAAATCATTTTCTTCCATCTCTTGCATTAGAAAAGGGTTCAAATTTACATCAGTAGCATCAAGAAAGTAACATTTATTATCAAAATTAGATGGATACTTTATTGATTCATTCAATTTAAATACTACTTCTTCATCATGTATTTTTAGAATCTATTTTCCATCATTTACATTAATTAAAGCTCTTCCAATAGCAAGGAATGGTCTACCTAGAATGATGGGCACATGAAAATGTTCATTCATATCCATTATAATGAAGTCAATAAGAAAAATAAACTTTCCAACTTTAACTAAAATGTCTTCTACAATGCCTCTAGGATACCTAACAGTTATATCAGCAAGTTGTATAGATACTTTAGTTTCTTGAGGGTCTCCTAAGCCGAATTGCTTATAAATGTAATATGGCATCAGGTTTATGTTTGCTCATAAGTCATAAAGTGCATTATCAATGTTTACATTACCAATAGAGCAAGGTATAGAAAAACTCCTTGGATCCTTCAACTTTTTAGGTAACGGCTGTTTGGTTTGAAGGATAGAAAACCAATCTCTATTTAGTTGTATAATGGCTAGATTCTCCAATTTCTTCTTATTTGCCAGCAAGTCTTTTAAGAACTTCACATACATGGGGTATCTGTGCAAGTGCTTCTACAAAAGGAATGTTAATATAAAGTTTTTTAATGACTTCTAAAAACTTATCAAATTGCTTAGCCATTTCATGCTGTTTTGCTCGTTGAGAATATGGAATCCTTAGTTGGTAGGCTGGAATTGGCTATTTCACAGGAATGGGTTCTGGTTAAGCAGACAAAGAGGGATTCTATTCTATGTGTTCCAAGTCAGAAACAGGTTTTTCTTGCTCCAATTTTTCTTCAGCTCCACTGGTTTTTAGTTGCTCCATGCATTTGGATCTTCAAAATGTTGCTCTTTTTCCTCACTCTTTTTACCTGCATTCTTATCAAAAACAACAACAAAATTTTTAGGTTTTGAATTTTCACAAATCTTGCCACTCCTTAGACTTATGGCTTTCCATTCCTCCCTTGGGTTGGTCTCAATGTTGCTTGGCATTACTCCTTTATTTTTAGGAGTCATAATGGTGGTGAGATGCTGGAACTGAGTTTCCAGATTATTCACGAATGCTTGAGTTTGCTTATGAATTGCATGATCATTTCCTTCATTTCTTTAATCTCATATTTCTTTGCTTGCTGAGATGATCTTGGTTGTTGCATGTTTTGTTATGGTTGTTAAGAAAAACTATTTTGTGGTTGCTGATAAGGAATCTGCTTATTTTGGTTGCTCCAAGAGAAATTTGGATGGTTGCGCCAGCCTGGATTGTAAGTATTTGAGAATGGGTTGTTCAAAACATTATCCCATTTTTCTTGAGTGAGAGGGCTGTCATAATCATTATTTATATGGCTGCCACCACAGAAATCATAAACCACTTGCATATTTGAAATTGCTGAGACATTTTTCTTTGCAAGTCGCTTCAGAATCAGATCCACCTTTTAAGAGAGCTTTAAAGATTATGTCTCTCCATGATTTCTCCTTTCTTCACTAACTAAATGCCATTTGTAGCTAGTGTTCACTAGCTTTTCAATCAGCTCAAAAAGCTCCTCGGAGGCAAGTTCTTTAGGGACATCATTGCCTACTGATTCAATTTGGATTTTATGGGCATTGGTTAACCCATTATAGAAATTTTAAATCTGCATCCACATGGGAATTTGGTGATTTAACACTCTCCTTAGTAGCTCCTTATATCTTTCCCATGCCTTGGACAAGGACTCATTTGGTTTTTATGCAAAATGAGTCACTTCATTTCTGAGTTTGATTGCTTGCCTTGGAGGGAAGTACTTTGTTAGGAAAGCCTTTGCCATTTGATCCCAAGTTCATATGGATCCGAGCAAAACATTTTTAGCTAATTTTTAGCTTTATCCCTTAAAGAGAAGGGAAAAAGCTTTAGTCTAATGACATCATCTGAGATTGCTCGATTTGTACGAAAAGTGTCACACATAGTCACAAATTCTTGGATGTGTGCATTAGGATCTTCTCCCAAAAAACCTCTAAATTGAATGGCTGGTTGGAGTATTTGAATCATGAAGGCCTTGATCTCAAAGAGGTTGTTCCCTTCATTAGGTATCACAATGTAAGAAGAGTGTCCCTCAGATGAAGGTCTACTATACTCGTTAAGTGTTTGCCTTGGTGGAGGTGGAGTTGTTTGTCCCTATGCGAGTACAATTAGGGTCAGATGGAGGTGAATGACCCTTTTTGTGGAATATTAGACATTTCAAAAGTCTAGTGTAGTGTGTTTGATTTACTCCGTAGTTAATGGATCCACATGATGCAAGTATGAAATGAAATGCAATATAAGCTTAAAGTAAAAGAAAATTAAACACATTAATTTTTATACTGGTTCGGCCCTACCGACGTCCAGTCCCTGGAGTTTCCTCCTTCGAGCTTAATCCACCTGTGTGATTTCTTTCATGGGCAAAAATCAAGCCTTTACAATTGTCTCTAGAGAATTCTTCTCCTCCGGATGTAGGATATACCACCAAACTAATCCCTAGCCTGGCTAAGTTCTTTACAGCTTATCTCCGTAGAATCTCTCTTTTTCTGGAAGTAGGATATACCACCAAACTAACCTAAGCTTGGCTGGGTCCTTTGCTTTAGGGGATATACCACTCAAACTCTACCCAAGTTCAAGCTAAGTCCCATATGGATATACCACTGAAATTGTGCCTAGTTCAAGCTAAGTCCTAATCTCAATACGTACACAAGTATGAGATTTTACAACTTTTGTTTTAATAAAGATTGGGTTTTGAATTCCTTAACTTTATAGTTTCACTTGGGAATTCTTACAAACTGATTTGAGTGTTTAGTTCTTAGAGGGATTGAGTTCACTGATTGAATAGCAAATGTCTCAATGTAATAGCTTTGTAATATCAACCAGCATCTTCTCAACTTGTGAAGCTTCCCATTTATAGGCTTGGATAATTAATGTAGCCGTTGAACAATCTTGAATCTTCACCGTTGATCATATATGAGATGGCGCATCCAAAGCCATTGATATATCCGTTAGACCCAATAAATGTCTTATTTGAATTTGTTAGAATCGCAGAAACAAAGTTGTCAATAGTCATTTATTTGGCTCTTTGTGCTCTGCCAAATTTTATACACTGTCTTTTGTTTGGACTCCATGTGCCATTCTATTGGTCTATGTTAAAAAGGATGTTACCTTTTTTTCTTTCTGTGTCAGCCTTTTTGTCCTTTGCCTAATTCATGTGAGCCTTCACTTTTTCATTCTCCAAGGCAAAAACGTATGGTTGACTTCAGACCAAATTGAAGGGAAATTAAATATTTGAATTTTCCCTTTATCTTGAGAGTCGAGTCTTCTGGATAGGGTGTTCATCGGATGATTCGGTTGAAAAACCAAATCGAACCAAACTAACCGATAACTAAATAACATGAAAAATATAAACCGAATCAAACCGAAACTAAAACAACAACTGAATTGAACCGAATTAATTCTGTTCGATCGGTTTAATTCAGTTATTTCGATTTTATAGATATTAAAAGAAAATATTAAACCATAACTTAATATTGATATAATAAATTAAGTGACACAATAATCAATAAAACACATATTGTCTTAATAAGAATTTCAACTAACTCTAGAAGACGGCACAATTGGAAACTGACAAAAACTAATAATCTATAAATTTCTAGTAACCTTAATTAAAAATAAGATGATAAAAACTTTGGATAGACTTCCACCAATTTATTTGTAAAGAAAAGAATCCATTTTGTTAAAGAGTCTTTTTGTTCATAATATTACTATTAAGGAGTCTTAGCTAAATCAGAATATTGTCCTGCAAGTTGTTTCCTCTACGACTAATATTTCTATCTCCCTATTTTGGTAAATACTTACTTAGGAATATCTAATACATATAATTATTTGTTAAATTTTATATATAATTATTTTTTAAAGGTAAATATTAATTAATTGATTGGTTCGGTTATATCGATTTTTTTCAATTAAAATCGAATCTACCGAATACATAAAAAATTATAAAATCCACAACCGACAACAAACCATTGTAACTGAAAAATTGAACCGAAAAAACCGAATTACATCAGTTCGGTACGTTATTTCGTTTTGGTTCGATTTTTGAACACCCCTACTTCCGGATGTCTTCAGACTCAAACTTAACCGGTTGCTATTTCTGATGTGATCTTCTCCAGATACTGTCTTTTACGGGTTAGGAGTTTGTTTCCTTTCCAAACTCTAGCCATTTGCTTTATTCTTATACTTAGGGACCTGTTGTCTTCAATATCTTGTTCGACTGCATTCTTCTTGCACTTGGGAGTTTTGTTTACTTCAAACTCTGTTACAAATAGTTGTCTTGAGTTTTCTTCTTCCGGATCATTGTTTCCTAACAATCTCCCCCATTTGATGGAAACAAAAACCTAAGGACAATAAGCATCTAAATTGGGAATATGAGTCAAGTATGATTTTTGATACTTAGTCATTTACATGTTTACTCCCCCATAATCTAGCATCCTAACTCCTCCAAGATTTTTGCATAATGGCTTCTAAGTTTTTCTAGTATAATTTGTTGGTCCTTGTGCGTATGTATTTCAGGTCAGAGGGGAGTGAATGACCTCTTTTCGCGGAATTTATGGACTTATAAAAAGTCTATATAGCGTGTTTGAAATGATCCGGATATATTGGATCCGAATGATGCAAGTATGAAATAAAATGCACTTAAAGTAAATACTGAGTAAGTAAATTCAAACACTGAGATTTATCCTAGTTCGGCCCCACCTACTCCAGCCCCCGTAGTTTCCTTACTCTAAGCTTTGTCCACTAGTGAGATTCCTTTCCAACTAGCAGGAATCAAGCCTTGCAATTGTTTCTGGACTATAGGGTATACCACCAAGTTCTCTACTCTTGCTGAGTCCTTCCGAAAGTAGGATATACAGCTAAGGCACCACCTTAGCTGAGTCCTCTTGAGCTTATCTCTAGAAACTTCTTCTCCGAATGTAAGATATAACACCAAAAGTACCAACTATTGGATGAATCCTCTTTCTTTAGTAGGATATACCACTTGAACAACCCAAGTCTAATCTGAGTCCTACAGAGATATACCACTTAAAGCACCAACTCTAAGCTGAGTCCCAATCTCAATACTCACCCAAGTAGGAGATCTTTTACACTTTGTTTTATCAAAGGTTTAAGGTTTTGAATTCTTCAAGTTTATAGCACACTTGATAATTCTTACAAAATAGATTTGGATGTTTGTAGTTCTTGAAGGGATTTTGTTCACTGATTGAATTAGCTTGAGTTCTAAATGTAATAGCTTCTTGTGAAGTCAACCAGCACCTTCTCAATCTATGAAGATCTCCTTTTGTAGTCTTTGATCATAAATGTAGCCATTGTGTACCATTGAGGTTGATTTTGAATCTTCACCGTTGATCAAGTATGATGTTGCACTTCGGAAGCCATTGATCAATCCGTTAGAGACATAATTTGACCCGTTTGAATTATTGGGATTGATGAAAAAAGCTGTCATTAGCCATTTTTTTTGGCTTTTTGCACACTGCTAAATTCTAGGCGTGCTTTGTCAATTGTGACTCCACATGCCTGTCTATTAGTCTAGGTTAAAAAGGTGGTTAACTTTTTCTCTTTCCAAGTCAGATGTTTGTCCTTTTATGAAATGCGTGCAAGCTGTCACTTTTTCATTCTTCAGGTTATAAGGAGCTTTGACTTCAGAACAATTTTGGAGGGAACTTGTATTTTAAATAATTTCCCTTTATCTTGATAATTGAGTCTTCTGGATGTCTTCAGACTCAATATATCCGGATGCTCTTCAATTAGTCTTCTCTGCCTGATGCTGCTTTTGATAGGTTAAAAGTTTGTTTCCTTTCCAAACTTTAGTCGGATGCTTTCCCTTAATGACTTAGGTTTTTATGTCTACATTAAATGTCTGGATGACTTGTCTTGGACTCTTGAGTTTTTGTTTTCTTCAAACCATGATCCAGATATGATTTAGAGATGACTTTTTCGGATCATTGTTTCCCAACAATCTCCCCCATTTGATGGAAATAAAATCCTAAGTTTATGTAAGCATAAAAGCTGGGAATATGAGCTAAGTATGATTCTTGATACTTAGTCATTTACAGTTTTACTCCCCAATAATTCTAGCATCCTAACTGCCCCAAAATTTTTGCATTCTAGCTTCTAAGTTTTTGAAGTACAATTGATGGTTGTACTTAGAAGCAGTTTTTGAATGAGTATTTTTCACTATATATACTTCTTTTGTTAACAATAGTTAACATCAATGAAGTTTCGGATTATAAGATACAGATGTATATAAGTAAAAATTTTACATAGCTAGCTATTATAAATTTTACAATGAAAGAATAGCTAATCTATACAAAATTGATCTACTTCTTCACTTTACTTTCCTTGCTTTTTCTTATGCTCTTCTCTCCCTTTTTGTTTGCATCATCAGCTTGGTGATCAATCACCATATAAGTCCTGTGATCCTAATTCTTTTTCCATGCTTTGGAGTACGATGAATAATCCACATTTACTTCTAGACGCTTCTCTATGATTGTGTCTACAGTTGCAGGAATGAGATGGAGTGGTTTGATGAGCTTCCGGAGCTGTGAGTAGGACTTGACAAGATTCAGATGTGTATGGAGGGGATGTTCTCTATCTTATTCATCAAAGTATGGTAATAAGGCTTTGAGTTGAGTGAGGTTGCACTTATACCCAAAGAATGTGGTATTCCTGATGTGCTAGATTAGATCTTGAAGTATTAGGAGGAGAAGGCTTTCCAGAATCACAGGTGAAGTTTCGAAAGAAGTGGAAGTAGTGAGCGAGAGTTGAGACATTCTAGATTGGAGTTGTTCAATCTCCTTGATGATGTCTCTACGTCAATTATGAAGACTTGTATTGAGGTGCCAGAGTTCAGTGTTAAAATTTTTTTTCCAAGTGTTGATAAGCTTGTCAGTTCTAGAAAGATGTCACTGAAATCGTTGCTTACATCTTCCATATGTTTCTCCTGGAGCTTTGGTAGCTCTTCCTCAAGAAAACTACATAACATCTCCTGAGAGGCCTATTGTTCCTCATTAAGAAGGGTTAATCCGGAGGAAATGTCCTTGGAGGACTCTATAATGGCTTGAGGAATGAATTTTTCCAAGTTTTCAAACTTGCTGTCTATATACTCCCTCAGTTTTGCTTTTATATCAGTAGCAGAGGAATTGATTTGACCCATGATTGTGTCATAATTGTTCTCTACTTTAGTTGTAGCTTGAGTTGCTGTTCTATTAGCATTGGTGATTGCAAAGGCGATTTGGTTCAATTTCGGAGAAATTTTGGAGAGAGAGGTCTCAGCGACTTGCTCAGCTGTGGAGAAAGATCAACCTTCTTCTCAATTCTCTTCACTGCAGTTTTTATCTCTCCTAACTCTACTCTAAGATCTGGAGTCATGGATTTTTCCTTCATTAATTTCTCCAAGGATCTCAATTGTGCACATATGTTCTAGAGCAAGGGCTTGTATTCATATCTCTGTCCCTCTAATGCAGTTTGCTCCAATAGACTAAGTCCTATCCTCACCTTTTCATTTACAATGAAGTTACGTGGAGTTTTGGACTTAATAGTTGTCCTTGCACCACTATTAGAGGAGCATGTTTCCTCTGATCCGGAGCTGCTTCCAAACTCCTATAAACTATAAGATTCTTCTACTTCCTCATCCTTTCCTTTTTCTTTCTCTTTAGCTTGTTCTTCTTCCCTATCCCCTGGAGTGGCCGAGTCCTTTGAGTTAACTATAGTAGTGTTCTCATTGGTTCTCAGACCATCTCCTTTCTTCGGACCATGAAGCTCCGGGTGAGGCTCATCTCCCTTAGATGCATGTTGATTATCTACATCTAAGTTACCTTGAATTTTAGTGGCATCATTAGCCATATCAGCCGCAACATTTATAGAGTTAAGGTTAGGAGTTACCTCATTTTCACGTTCTTCTATAAGCTCTGTTGCATTCTCAATTCTATCTTCATTTGCAACTTTCAGAAGATTGATATTATCCTCAATCTCCCCTTCAATTGCGTTTTTAGGACTTTTGGTTCTCATTTCCTTTATTTATTTAGGATCATTGGTAGTGTCCTCAACATTCTCTATCGATGCCTTTTCAGGACTTTCAACTTCAATCACTTCTATTTCTGTATTCAAGAGGTTTTCTGGAAGCGGTTCCGTTCTTGCCTTAAACACCTATGGTTCTTTCTCACTATATGTACTTTCTCTGAGAAGATCCAAATCTTTAGGAGAGATGGATGTAGGTGGAGTGATATTAGTTGTAGTGCTATAAGAGCATCCGGGTCCTTCTATTGAGGGCTAGTTAGCCTTGAGGTTAGGCTTAACAACATCTATCATTTCGGTGAACTATAGATCTTGTAGAGTGATGCCCTTATAGGTGATTGGCTTTTTAGGGACTTCCTCTCTTTTTTATTTCCCTTTTCTCATCCTTCCTTTACCCATATCTATAATGGTTTTATAGCCTTAGGGATTGGTTCTTGAATTTTGATTCCAGTAGCAGGCTTTTTGATAGTAACTTAGCCCTTTTGGCCTTAATGGATTCATTGAAGGTTAATCCCTTCTTCTACAGTTGCTTTCTTTTTGGTACATGCTCTTCATTCTCAACAGCACTGCTCTTAGTGGCACTATCCTCAAGAATGTCTTCTAGGGATTTTCTTGCTCTTTTCTTTCAGTTAGCATTGTAGCTGCAACCTCCGAAGTTTGGTCCCCAATCATCATCTTCGAATTTTCTACATTTCTACCCTTCTTTACAGAAGCTTTGATAAGCCTCCCACTAGGCTTTTTGACACGTGTTTGCCTCATGATTTGGGTGAGAGTGATGACACCTTCATCTATATCCTCCTTAATCACAGGCTTAAGGTTTATCTTCCTTTATGCCTTGGGCTTATTCATTCTTGCCCTTTTCATTGCCAGAGCAATCTCAATTATTCCTTCGGCCTTCCTGACCCTGCTTTTCTCCTGCTTTTCTTTCCTCTGCCTTATACCTTTCTCTTCATCACATGTTTCACCATAGGTCAACTTCTAGAAGTTTTTCTCCCGAATGGCTTTTCCTTCTACCGATTCTTCTTTTTAGAGATCAATACCATTCTCAGCAAGAATTTAGGTGACAAGACCTCTGTGATAGTACTTATGCTGGCAAATGTAGTGAATTAAAAGTACCAACATGTTTAAGACTCTACTTTCCACCTAGTGTTGGAGGACATAGTGCTGGAAGGGGGATGCGGTGTTTGGAGACCCTCGAGGATTAATACAAACTTGAGGATTAATACAAACTTGGCAATGACAAACTGGAGCAATCTTGGAGTCTTTGGCCATAATGTTGAGTACTTATCCCCAAAGACTCTCTTTGAAAGCCAGAGGGTGGGATCGTAGTTTACAGTTTGCTCATCTCTATCAGTGCACATAATTACTCCATCATTTTTCATGTTAAGGTGAGTCACGTAGAATGCAAGAGTTAGAGTAATCACTTTCCCTTACACGACAGTTCACAATGCATCATAGTGGGTGTGGATTTTGAGATTCTTATAAAATTGCTTTACGAGAATGAGGTAAGTTGGGTTGTGCATCGTTAGGAAATCTTTCAGATGTTGGCCTTTGAGGAGCTAGGCATAAGGTTCAGTAGAAAATAAAAAGTTATCCCCCAAGAAGTCGGATGGAATAATAATGTTTGAAGTAACTTTCTTCGCGGGAATAAATTCTGAGTAGCGAAGATCTTCACCTTAAAGATGTACATATGAGGAGGAGTGGTTTTGGTTTGATTTCTTGCCATTTTAGAGGTTTGGAGTGAGAAAATTTTGAGTTTAGGGTTTATGAAAGAAAAATTGTAGAGTAACAGTAGATGAATTACTTGCGTAAAGAAGATGGTAGAGATTAGAGTTTTCAAGGTGGGGGTATAATGGTAATCCGGAAGAAGTTAAAGTTAACTGGATCAGTAAGGTGGTAGTTAAGATTGAGGTGGGATGTAGATGATATTTAAACTAGAGAATTGGAACAGTTTATTTTTTAAAGTAGTTGAAATTTTTACCTTGCGTGTATTGCCTAATAAACGTTTGAAATTCAAAATGTGTATAGTTACCTTTTTGCGCTTTTACTTCCATTTGTCAGTCTTATTTGGTGAGCTGGCAATATTTCCTTCCGGATCTAGTGATGAATTTTTTATTCTTTGTTCCTTGATTCCTTGACTTGTAGAAGACCAAAATAAATCCAGTTTTTCTTCCAGACCCTTCTTCAAAGTGGATTTGACATTCCAATTGCTTCCCTTAGCTTATTGAATTAATCTTTACTCAATGGCTTAGTAAAGATGTCTGCCCTTTGCTCATTTGTTAGAATGTAGACCAAGGCGACATCCTTCTTCATTACATAATCTCAGATGATATAGTGTCTGATATTAACATGCTTCATCCTGCTATGTAGCACTAGATTCTTTGACACATCAATTGCACTTTTGCTGTCACATATAACATCCACACATCCTGCTTGAACACCATAATCCCCCAATTATTGCTTGATCCATAGAATTTGAGAAACACAACTTCCTTTAGCGATGTATTCAGCTTCTATGGTAGATAATGCAACTGAAGTTTGCATTTTGCTATACCATGACAACAAGCAATCTCCAAGAAAATGACAGCTTCTAGATGTACTATTTCTCTCAAGGGTGTTTCTACCATAGTCTGCATAAGTGTAACCTTGCAGTGTGAAGTTTCCATTACTGGGACACCATAGCCCAACTTCAGTGGTTTCTAGAAGATATCTAAGAATTCTCTTCATTGCCTTGAGATGTGAATCCCTTGGATTGGCTTGATATTTTGCATAGTAACAAAGTGCATAATGTGTGTAAGGTCTACTAGCTATCAAGTATAGTAGTGATCAAATCATCCCTCTGAAAGGATTGTATCTGATCCCATGGGGGTGGACATTGGCTTGCTTTTGTCCATCTCAAACTTCTTTAGAATCTGCTTGGTGTATTTGGATTGGTTTATGAAAATCCCATCCAGAATCTATTTAATTTGAAGACCAAGGAAGAAGTTGAGTTCTACCATCATTAACATCTCAAATTCCTTCTGCATTTGAGAGATGAATTCCTCACACATTCTTTCATCAGTTGCTCCAAAGTTAATGTCATCTATATAGATTTAGAAAAGAATGACATTACCCTTCTTCTTCTTGATGAAAAGTGTTGTATCTGCTTTAACCCGGATGTAACCCTTGGATATGAGAAATGAAGTGAGTCTCTTATACCAAGCTTAATGTGCTTGCTTTAGTCTATAGAGGGCCTTCTTCAACTTGTACACATGCTCTGGATGCTTTGAGTCATCAAATCTAGGTGGTTGCTTGATATATACTTCCTCTTGAATGACTCCATTTAGAAATACACTTTTGACATCCATTTGGAATAAGGTGAATCCCATGAATGATGCAAAAGCATATAGGATCCGGATTGCCTTCAATCATGCTATTGGTGCAAATGTTTCTTCAAAGTCAATGGCTTCTTGCTGATTGTAGCCTTGAGCAGCCAGTCTTGCCTTGTTTCTCACCATAACTCTAGATTCATCTAGCTTATTCTAGAATACCCATTTGGTGCCTATAATTGAGTTTCGTTCCGGTGATGGTACTAGATCCCATCCATCATTTTTGGTGAACTTATCCAGTTCTTCTAGCATAGCCATCATCCAACTTTCATCTACTTCTACATCTTGAATGAGTGAGAGAAAAGCAGCATGGCTCACCATTCTATTGAGTTATCCTCTTGTTCTGATTGTATTTTGGACATTGTCTAAGATAGCTTCCACTGGATGATTCCTTTGCGTCCTAGTTTCCCTTTGAAGATCTTCATACTATTGAGGAACTTGCTCTTCTATTTTATCCAGTTCTTTGTCTTCTCCTTCTCCATCAATGAAATCAATTTCAGTATTCAGAGGATTGTTTGTAAGTTGATCTTGATCGAAATTGACTTGATCATCCTCCTCTTTGTACTTCCTTATTTGAAATGAATCTAGAGTCTTTGATGATTCTTTTTCATCCAGAGTTATTTTTCTGGATCTTGGCTCTTCTTTCCTGCATGGTTAGTCTCATTGAAGTCTACATGTATTGACTCTACCACAGTTTGTGTTCTTATGTTATATACTCTGTAAGCTGTTCTATGTATTGAGTAGCCAAGAAAAATTGCTTCATCAGATTTAGGATAAAATTTTCCTAGTTGCATTTACATCCAAAGGCTTTAAAGTACCTAATCTTGGGTTTCCTTCCCTTCCAGATTTCATATGGAGTCTTGTCTATGGTCTTTCTGATGAGAGCTCTATTTAAAATGTTACATGCAATGTTTACGGCCTCACCCTAAATGTACTTAGGCAATCTATTCTAATTTAGCATTTTTCAAGCCATTTAAACTATTGTTTTGTTTTTCCTTTCGACAATCCAATTTTGTTAAGGTGTATGAGAAGCAGAAAAGTTATGCTCAATACCTTGGGATTCACAGAATTTAGCAAAATGCTTATTTTTGAATTCTCCTCCATTATCACTCTGGACGCATGCAATGCTTATGCCTTGTTCTACTTATATCTGGATGAATATTTTTGAGAAATGGTTAAAGGCTTCATTTTTTCTAGCTAGCAAAGCAACCCAGGTATAGTAAGAATAATCGTCCACTATGACTATAGTGTATTCTCTTCTAGCTAAACTCATTGGTTTGATTGGACCAAAGAGATCAATATGCAAGAGTTTAAGAACTCTCTTGGAAGGTATATAGGAGATGGAAGGGAAATTTTTTCTCTGTTGCTTACCTAATTGACATATAGTGCATATTTGATCCTTATCAAAAGCAACCTTAGGCAAATCCACAACCAATTCGTTTTAGGCTAGTTTGGATAGGAGGTTCATGCTTACGTGTCCCAACCTCTGATGCGAAAGCCATAATTCTTCTTCTTTAGACACCAAGCATAAATTCTTTTTCTCATTTTTAATATTGACATAATAGACATTGTTTACACTAGGTGCATAAAGAATGAGGTGATTTGACTTACTATCAATGATTGAGCAACCTGCAGAGTCAAAGGTGACTTTTCTCCCTTTATCACGGAGTTGTGCAACACTAAGCAGGTTGAACTTCAATCCATCAACTAGTGAGACATCTTCTATCGTTAGTTCAGATCCAATGGTTCCATGCCCAATGATCTGTCCCTTTTGATTATCTCCAAAGCTTACTTTTCCACCTTTCTTCCTGATGAGCATCCACTATCAATGTACCATGTTTGATGATCTACTATGGATCTAAGGCATACTTGCAAGATAGATCAAGTGGATTTGGGTACCCAATCAGATTTGGGTCCTCTCGGGTTATCAACCATTAAAGGCCAAGGATAAATATCATAATAACCTTTTTTAAATCTGCATAGTTTAGTCATATGATTATTTGCTCCACAAAACCTGCACCTAGTAAATGGTTTATTCTGCTTAAGCTTTTCTCATTCTCTTAGAGATCCTTCTTCCCGTAATCTCAAGAGTATTCTGCTTTAGATAGATCTGGACTTGATTGTTTGGTTTGGATCCAGTAGTTGGTTGGAGGAGCAACTTCTACTATATAGTTTTTCCTTTGCTTGATAGGTTGATCATCATAGGCTACTACAACCTTACCCTTTTGAGCAGCTGTGTATCTCTGAGTTTGAGTTCTTTAACCCAGTGGAGCATTGTGCTTTTGAGTTGAGGCTGCTTCCATATTTTCTTTTGGTTTGTAGGTTTCAGATTCCTTCTAGAGGCAAGATCCGACTTCCCTCTTTGATTTAAGGATTCTGGTTTCCTTCTAGGTGCCTCCTTCATCAGAGCTAGTTCCCTATCTAGCCTAGTCACATTTGCGCTTAATATCTATGTGAGGTGTCAATGACATGTGGGTCTCCCTTGGCGCCTGTTTGAGAGGTGGGACCTACTAGGGTTTGGTTGGATTAGGCATGATAAAACCTTTTTAGTTCAAGTTTGCATAATAAGCCAATTTTAATGAATAAAAGAATCGAGACCCAAATCTCGATACAAATGATAGAGTCGCCATCCAAGTTGTCTACTTGGGAATGATTTTTGGTATGGTTCCCTCTGGGTGGGAGATTCATACCTATTGGATAAGAGATTCAGTTATCGGATGAGTCACTTATTTCTCATTTAGTTGACTAAAAATTACATTCACCGTGTAAAACTGTTTTTATTTTCATCATTTAGGGAATTATCACAAAAATCCTATTTTTCTACACTCTTTCACACTCATTACATGCATTTACAGATTATAATAAAGCACAAGCAATAAATGAGGGAATAAAAATTACAACCGGGGGAAAATGGGGGAAATTGCAAACGAACCTATACCTTTGTTCTAAGTTATAAAATAAAATGAAAATAAATTCCCTTACATCCACAGACATTAGCACAGTTTATAGCACATCATAAGTCAACATTGTATTAGGAAAAATGTGATTATGTTAGCATGGCAGTTTTACGATCGATAGTGCCCGAGCGGCTTTAAGGATCAGAGAGAAATAACAAGTCTTCAACGTATTTTATTGTGAAAAAACATTTTAACTTTTATGGGTTGATTTACCAGATTATTAGTGAAAAGGATCATATGGCATGCGGTGGGTTGGATTGATTTATAACTGAATTAAAATGAATTCTGGGTTCTACCTGAGGGGCCGGTACCCATACGGGTGGGTGGGACCTATACGGATACCGGGGAGGATAAGTATGGGTATGGGGGGCTCACACGGGTCTGGGGGGCTCATACGGGACTTGTCTGTCCCAGGCAGAAACTCAGTTCTAGATAGACAAAATAATGGAAAAAAAAATAAAAATGGGATTTCCTTCCGTATGAGTATGGCACACAGATTTAATATCCCTAAGGATATATAGAGCCAACAAGGCTCACATGGGTTAGGAGCAGACCCAAAATAAGAATAAGAACAAATTTAATAATAGAGGCAGAGAATAATAATGAAATAACTGAGATGTGAGTCTCTTTGAAACTTAGGAGCATTACCTTTACAGCGTGATTCCACTTTGAGGCGATCCCTTTGCTGTTAAGAGAGTCTGGCCAAAGTAGATGTTGTGATAGGACTATTTAGGTGAGTATTTGTGTTAACAAAATCTCCCCTAAAACTTAATAAATGAAGCTAGGAATGAATAAAATGTGGACAAAACCTTAAGGAATCAGTTTTCTCCCTATTTTATACCTCTTATACCTCCACTATACCCTTTCTATAACTATAGAAATTACTAGAATTTGTGTATAATATACTTGCTATATTGTATATGAGTTTTGTGTGTTAAAATGTGAGGAAAAGTTAGTTATAGGGGAAAATCTAGTCTGAATGCAATAAATCATATTCAGACCTGCCTTTTCCCGAAATAGGAAAGGGATAACTTTCGAAAGAGCCTGATCAGGTAACAAGAGGACTCGTATGGGAGGGGCCCCACCCGTACGGAAGGAATATACCCGTACGAGTCTACCAGTGGATCCGTACCACCAAGCAGCACCCGTATGGGTCCCTTAGGGCAGACTAGGTCTTCGGACTTCGTCCAAACTCAACTCTACAGCTGTAGGAACGCCTTTAATAGATAACACCTATAAGATATTACATCATATAGCTCTCATCATAGTTTTGTGAGAAGGATCATTAAAATCTAGTGCTCACAGACTGCCCCTCGTGGGATCATTATAGATACAAATCTATATAATATCACAACGTGAGCTAGGGTTTAGAAATCATACCTGAGGCAGATGACTTTTTCTAACTAGCGATGGCGTATCCCTTTCTTAAGGCAGATCGATTCTCCTGTCTGATGCGTATCCATTTCCTGAGGCAAATGACTCTCCCTGATGATGTGTATCCCTTTCTTGAGGCGGATGACTTTCCTTGCCAATGCGTATCCCTTTCTTGAGGCGGATGACTCTCCTTGATGATGCATATCCCTTTCTTGAGGCGGATGACTTCTCCTCTGTTTCACGCATCTCTAGTGACTTCACCGGGGAAGATATATGTATCCCTTTCTTAAGGCAGATTGACTATCCTGGCATATGTGTATCCCTTTCCTACAGTGGATAACTCTCCTGACTGATGTATCCCTTTCCTAAGGTAGATGACTCTCCTAGCTAATGTATCCCTTTCCTAAGGTGGATGACTCTTCTAGCTAATGTATATCTCTAGTAACTCTACTAGGGAACTGTTCTTAAGGTGGATAACTTTCTTGACTTAGGATTTTGAATAACATGTAAAAAGACAACAATCGAACACTGAGTTAGTCATTGTCTAAGTAGACACATCTATATTCTTGATTGACTTTGCGATGAACAAAAATTTTTACCCCTTCAATTAAGAAAATAGATGTGTGGATGGGGGGTGGCCCCTGAATAAGCTATAATCTGAGTGGGAGAAATGTTGGGTTTGGCCCGATCGCTTTAGAATGAAATGCCCCTTAGAAGGGTGCCTCTCGAATAATGCCTCTTGGAGGGTTCGATGATGGGGGGATGCCCCTAGATTATTTGATTCCGCCATTGGGGAATGGGAGGATGGCCCTAGATTCGTTGATTCCACTGCTGGAGAATGAGGGGATGCCCCTAGATTGGCTAGTTCTGTGATTAAGAAATGGGGAGATGCCCCCCAGCTTGGCTAGTTTCGCTGCTAGAAAATAGGGAGATGCCCCTGGATTGGTTGGTTCCACTATTAGGAAATGGGGAGATGCCCCTAGATTGGTTGGTTCCACTGCTGGTAAATGGGGGGATGCCCCTGGATTGGTGGGGGGTGTCCCTTGGTTGACTCTGCTGTTGGGGAGTATAGTGATGTTCCTTTGTGAACTCTTTCCCGCTAGGGAATTATTTCTTTGCAGGACTCACTTATTGGGGAATATTTCATGTGCTAGTGTGGACCTGTACATAAAATTTCCCTTGTTAGTGATCAATTCAAAAATGGCTTACCTTGATCCTTGATTGACCTTTGTGAAAACAAAATTTTTGCCCCTTCAATCAAGGATCAAGGTGAGCTAGGGGGTTTGCCCCTAATTTAACTGAAATACAAAGTTTAAGGAAAGTGGGGTTGGCCCCGAGTTCTAACTAGATGGATCTTTGGTGCATTTATAAAACACTAGCTCAAAATTTGGCCTTGGGTGGTAAGGGAAGGCCCGTACGGGTGGGCCAGGACCCGTGTTGGTGTAGACCTTGAGAGTTGGGACCGGTATGGGTCCTCATCGGGGGTTTTAAAAGCTGATCAGACTCCTCACATCCCGCATTATACAAAATTTTCCCATTTTGCATTCTCCGGAGATTTTCTTCCTAGAAATGATCAAGATATATAAAAGGGTCAAAGTTTGGCCGTTCTCCATTAGACGCGAGGATTTGGCCTCGGTGGGTGATTTAGAGCTTCGAGAATTCCCGATTTCGATCGGGTTTGCCTTTCGTGAGGAGGACTCATTTCTGGGGCTCAATCCTACTTCTAATGTGCGCCTTATTCCTTCTCCTGAGACTCATGCCTCCAAATTTTAGGTATTCTGCTCGATTCTCCATTTTCAATTTTTGTATTATTTAGGAATCTCTCGAATTTTGGCATGAATTACGGTGTTTTAGACCTTGAAATAGAGCCTGATGCATGTATTTTAGTCTAGGATGCTTTTAGGATAGTTTTGGATGAGTTTTGGTGGTATTTGGATGATTTTGGATATTTTGGGAAGTTTTTCACACAGGGACTATTTGTAGGGACCTGTACGGGTACCATTTTTGGTATGGGAGCCTTGGTTAGACCCGTACGAGTGGGGCAGACCCATACGGGTCCCGTCCTCAGGGACAAAATTTTGAATTCTCTAATTTCTGCTATTCTCTTCTAATTTCTGACTTGTCTGGTAAAGTAATTTTATCTTTGTAGTTTTAGTATAAGACTGTGGGAGCCTTGAGCTTTTGCAGAAAGTGGTACGAGGAGATCCATTCTGTGGGGGACGTCGAGCTGCTAACCCATATAGATTCTTTTGGCTTCAGTGACATCATCAGGGCCATCCCTCAAGCTTTGAAGACACTGGCCCCAGGTGCCATTTCAGCCTTACTAGAGTAGTGGTCAGAGATAACCCATGCTTTCCATTTACCAATTGGGGAGATCAATATCACTCCCACAGATGTGTGCGCCACGACGGGACTAGACTAGAGTGGGGATATTATCCATTTTAATGTTTTTACTGATAGGTGGCATTCTCGGCCTGAGGTGAAGGCCTATATCGAGAGATTACTTGGGCTCCATTCGGGTAGGACAAACAAGATCAAGTACAGGGACCTACATATTTATTAGATCGGGCAGTTGAGCCTTATTGCTACGGATAGGAGAGATCAGTACGCCTGGTCTTTCCTGCTGAGATTCCTTACTACTATTTTCTTTCCTGCCTATTTGAGCAACCTTAACTATGGCTTGCCTCTACTGTAGAGGATGTTGCTGTTGTACCCTACAAGAATTGGTGTTGGGCCATTCTGGCGTAGTTATATTATGGGTTGGATGTCGGAGTTCGGGGTGAGTAGTCCAAGCTCAAGATATATCACCTGATCCTATTGGTAAATCCCAAACTCATCTCTTGTGCTTAACCTTTTGTTTGTGTTAGGAAACAAGGATCCAAAACACAAACAATCCAAATCAGGTTTGAAGCAAACAAAACACCTAAGTATAAAAAGACCTAAGTCACTTATCCGGACTCATATCCAAAACATCCAAAGTCCAAGACAAGTGAAGACAATTACCTAAGCATAAATGGAAGCATCCAGTTAAAGTTTGGAAAAAAACAAACTTTAAACCGCCCAAAACAGCATCCGGAAGAACTAATTACAGAAGCATCCGGAACTAGACAAATCCAGAGATATTAAGTCAGAAGACATCTGGAAGACTTTAATATTTCAGACAAAGGGAACAATTCAAAAATTCCATTCCCTCCATTCTTTTGGTCTTCAAGTCAAAGATCCTTTTCCTTATAGCAAGACAAAAATGATAGCTAGCACTTTTCAGAAAAAGGACTAACACCGAACATAGAAAAAGGTAACAACCTTTTTGACCAAGACTAATAAGAAGGTGCGTGGAGCTCACACACCAGAAAGGTACTGGTGTAAAATTAGGTGTATCACTAAATACGAGGAAAACGATCACTGACAACTTTTCAGCTTCAATCCTAAGTATTCAAATGGGTCAAAATCTCTATCTAACAGATTGATCAACGTCTCCAAAAGCACCACATTCTACCTGATCAATGGTGAAGATTTAATTACAACTCACCAACCCACAATGGCTACATTTACGATCAATGCCTATAAAAGGGAAGCTTCACAACTTGAGAAGGTGCTGGTTAACTTGAGAAAGCAATTAACAAGAGAATTCGCTAAAGCAATCAGAAAACACAACCCTCCAAGAATCAATTAATCTTCACAACTATTGTAAGGATTCCTAAGTGAAAATATAAACTTGAGGAAGTCCAAAACCAAAACCTTTGAGAAAACAAAGTGTAAAGATCTCCAACTTAGGTGAGTTGTAAGACTGGGATACAACTTAAAGTAAGTGCTTTAAGTAGGATCTCCCTATAGGACTCAGCTTAGGTTTGCGTAGAAATCTAAGTGGTATATCCTGCTAAAAATAAGAGGACTCAGCTAGGAGTTAGTGCTTCTAGTGGTATATCCAACATTCGGAAGGGGGTACCATCCGGAGATAATCTGTAAGGCTTAATTCCTGCTAGTTAGAAAGGAATCCACTAGTGGAAAAGCTCGGAGGAAGGAAACTCCGAGGACTGGACGTAGGT
This sequence comes from Euphorbia pulcherrima, assembly GCA_947683365.1. Taxonomy (NCBI): domain Eukaryota; kingdom Viridiplantae; phylum Streptophyta; class Magnoliopsida; order Malpighiales; family Euphorbiaceae; genus Euphorbia; species Euphorbia pulcherrima. The sequence continues at coordinate 16,043,733 of CANTUS010000013.1, read as the reverse complement.
GGGGCCTAATCAGTATAAATCCTTGTGTTTGATTTTCTAACTCTTTATTTATTACAATATATTGTTATATTTGCATCATCCGGATCAATCCCCTAAATCATAATCAACCACGCTACACCAAGACTTTTTAAACTCTGTTAATTCCACAAAAAAGGGTTATTCGCCCCCCTCTAACCTTATTAACATAAGCACAAGGATCAACAAGTGGTGTCAGAGCAAGTGCTAAAACTAGAGATCTAACAATCTTGAGCTAAAAGTCCATATATTTTGATTGAAGAATTAAAATGATTTTCCAAAGCTCACAGCTTCTTCTGGAGGGTATTTCTATTACCTAACCTCCACTATTCATCGGTGAATACTACATGTTCTGGAAAAACCAGATGACGAATTTCATTTAGGCTCAAAGCATGATGCCATGGATGGCCATTAAAGATGGTTCATATGAGCCTACCCATGAGGTAGATGGTTTAACCACCCATAAGCCCTCGAGATTATTGGATGAGAATGATTTTAAAAGATTGCATGAAAACACAAATGCTATTAACATGCTTCATTGTGCTCTTAGTGCAGCCAAATTTAATAGGATATTCGGATGCAAAACTACACAAGAGATATGGCAGAAGCTGGAAGTAACCTATGAAGGAACAAACATGGTCAAAGAAGCCAAAATTGACCTACTACAACAGAAGCTTGAATGCTTCAAGATGGAGTCCAAAGAATCTATCAGTAGCATGAATACTAGATACACCAATCTAGTAAATGAATTAAAGAGTCTAGTGAAGGAAATCTTAGAAGTTGACATGGTCAAGAAAATACTGCAGAGTCTCACTAAGGAATGGGACAACAAGACGACTGCCATTGAGAAAGCTCATGACTTAAACTTCTATAATTATGATGAGGTCATTGGTAATCTCTTGACTCAAGAATTGTCCCTGGAGAGATACAGCCAATAAGAAAGAAGGCCGAAAGAAAAGAAGGCCATTGCACTTAAGGCAGACTCTACCGGATCAGCCTCTTCCGAATCTAAAAAGCAGCTAAAAGAATCAAAGTACAGTGAAGAAGATACGACTATGCTAGCTAAATACATTGATAAATTCCTGAAGAAAATGGATAAAAGAAGATCCATAAGATTCGAATCAAGAAGGCCTAAGTAAGGCACCTCTAGAGGGGATAAGCCAAGAAAGGCTCCGGAAGAAAAGAAAGATCCATAGAAGGATGCTGCCTGCTTCATATACGGGGAAAAAGGGTACTACAGAACCAAATGTCCCAAGCGGAGAAACAAAAAGAAGTCTAAGAAGAAAGCTATGGTGGCCACATGGAGCAGCAGCGAAGAAAGCATCAGTTCATCTTCAATAGAAGAAGAAGAGACTGCTCACTGTTCATTTATGGCACTGACTGATCTGGAAGTAGAATAATCCGGAAGAAAATTATCCAAGCAAGACACTGAGCCAATTAGGGATTCATAATCAGAATCAACAAATATCGAGGTAAACTCTCATTCTAATTCTGTTTCTAACACTAATCTTGCTAGAGCTTTAAAGGTGGTGATCCACAATGCAAGAAAGAACACCAAAGCCATAAAATCCATACAACAACAAATTCTAGAATTGGCTGAAATGCTGAAGCAATGTCACAAGACATTAACTTTATGAGGACCACATAACATATGGATGTAGTGGAGGAAAACTTCCTGAGTAGTCAAGTTCAGATCTTAAGTGCCAACTTGACAGGATTAGATAGGGAGATAACTTTGATGAAGGAAGCCTCCGAAAGGAAATCAGGTCCTTCAAAACCAAGAGGAAATACAAGGCAAACTACCAAGAAAAATCCAAAGCCTTCCAACCAGAAGGAGAAGGAGGTTACCAGACAACCTCAAGCTCAAAGATACACTACTGCACAAAAAGGAAAGGCTAAGGCAGTGTACACTCAACAACCTGCTAAACAAAGAAGGAATTATGCAGTAGAAGTTGCACCTCCAGCCAGCTTCTGGATACACACCAGATCAGCAATAAGTGTGAAAGAAGCTGGATATAAAGGGAACTATAGGAATGTTAATCTTAAGAAGATCAAGAAGAAGTAAGAGTAGAACAAACCCATCTCAAGGTGCAGGTTTTGTGGTAGAAACAACCATGTTACTAAACTAAGCAGATTGAAAAATGGTTATAATGATATTTATCCTTGGCTTAAAATGGTTGATAACCCAAGAGGACCCAAATCTGATTGGGCACCCAAACCCACTTGATCTGTTTTGCAGGTATGACTTAGATCCACAGTAGATCACACACTTGGTACATTGATAGTGGATGTTCAAGGCACATGACAGGTGATGAGAAGGCCTTCACCATATTAATCCAGAAGAAGGGAGGCAAAGTAAGCTTTGGAGAGAATCAAAAGGGTTAGATCATTGGACATGGAACCATTTGATCTGAATTAAAGATAGAAGATGTCTCACTAGTTGATAAACTTAAGTTCAACTTGCTAAGTGTAGCCTAACTCTGCGACAAAGGAAGAAAAGTCACCTTTGATTCCGGAGGCTGCTCAATCTATGATAGTAAGTCTAATCAACTCATTTTGTATGCACCTAGAGTAAACAATGTCTATTCTATCAACATTAAAAATGAGAAAAAGAATATATGCTTGGTGTCTAAAGAAGAAGAATCATGGCTATGGCATCGGAGGTTGGGACATGTTAGCGTGAACCTCCTGTCCAAATTAGCCAAAAGGGAATTAGTTGTGGGTTTGCCTAAGGTTGCTATTGATAAGGATCATCTATGCACCGCATGTCAATTAGGTAAACATCATAAAGAAAGTTTCCCTACCATCTCCTACATTCCTTCTAAAAGAGTACTTGAGCTCTTGCATGTTAATCTCTTTGGTCTAATTAAACCATTGAGCTTAGGTAGAAGAGAATACACCATAGTCATTATGGATGATTATTCTCGTTATACCTGGGTTCTCTTGCTAGCAAGCAAAGATGAAGCTTTTGACCAATTCTCAAAAACATTCATCTAGATAGAAGTAGAATAGGGCAAAAGCATTGTACGCATCTGGAGTGATAATGGTGGTGAGTTTAAAAGTAAGCACTTTGCTAAATTTTATGATGCCAAGGGGATTAAACATAACTTCTCTGCCCATCATACTCCTGAATAGAATGGTGTAGATGAGAGAAAAAATAGGACCATAGTTGAGATGGCTAGAACATTGCTAAATGAGAATTGTTTGCCAAATTATTTCTGGGGTGAGGCCGTAAACACAGCATGTTACATCTCGAATAGAGCTCTCATTCGAAAGACCATAAAAAAGATCCCCTATGAAATCTGAAAGGGAAGAAAACCCAAAATTGGGTACTTCAAGGCATTTGGATATAAGTGCTACATCTTGAATGATAGAGAGCAATTAGGAAAATTTGATCCCAAATCTAATGAAGCAATTTTCCTTGGCTACTCAACATATAATGAGGCTTATAGAGTCTTTAACAAATGAACCCAAACTGTGGTAGAGTCAATAAATGTAGATTTCAATGAGACTAACCATGCAGCCAAAAGAAGTTCAACTCCGAAAGTTGAAAACTCTGGAGAAAAGAAGGAAGTCTAAATTCTCGATTCCTTCTAAATTAAAAGGTACAAAGAATAGGATAAAGGAATATCTTTCGATCTAGAAGTTCAACAAGTTGATCTCAACCCACATGAGATAAAATTTAATAAAGGTCAAAAAGAGGAAGTTGAGGCAAAAATGGAACAAGTTACAATCCAACATAAAGAGCTACTAAGAGAAGTCCGGACTCGCAGAGATCATCCAATTATAGCCATTTTGGATAATGTCCAAAATCCAGTAAGAACCAGAGGTCAACTTAACCGGATGGTGAGCCATGCTGGCTTTGTATCTTTCAGTGAGGCAAAGAAATTTCAAGATGCTGAAGGAGATGAAAGCTGGATGATGGCTATGTAAGAAGAACTAGATCAATTCACCAGGAATGATGTGTGGGACTAATGGCACATCCAAAGGGAAAGTCAATCATTGGCACCAAATAGGTATTCTGGAATAAGCCGGATGAATCCAAAGTAGTGGTGAGAAATAAGGCAAGACTGGTTGCCCAAGGCTACAATCAACAAGAAGGAATTGACTTTGAAAAAACATTTGCCCCTATAGCAAGATTAGAGGCAATCCGGATTCTATGTGCTTTTAGATCATTCATGGTATTCACATTGTTCCAAATGGATGTCAAAAGTGCATTTCTCAATGGAGTTATCCAGAAGGAAGTCTATGTTAACCAGCCACCTGGATTTAAAGATCAAAACATCCGGATCATGTCTACAAACTAAAGAAACCCCTCTATGGATTGAAGCAATCACCAAGAGCTTGGTATGAGAGACTCACTACATTTCTCATATCTAAGGGATATATCTGGGGCAAAGCAAGTACAACTCTTTTCATCAAAAAGAAGAAGGATGATATCATTCTAGTCCAAATCTATATGGATGACATCATATTTAGAGCAACAGATTAGAAGATGTGTGAGGAATCAGCTCTCAAATGTAGTATTTTGAGATGTCCATGATAGGAGAACTTAATTTCTTCCTTGGGTTGCAAATTAAGCAAAGTTTGGATTTTATTTACATCAACCAATCCAAATATATGAAGGAGATTCTCAAGAAGTTTGAAATGGATAAAAGCAAGCCAATGTCCACTCCAATGGGTCAAATACAGCCCTATCCAAGGATTGTGAAGGTGAAGATATTGATCAGAAGCTATATAGAGGAATGATTGGATCACTTCTATACTTGATAGCTAGTAGGCCGAAGATACATTATGCAGTCTCCTCCTGTGCAAGGTATCAAGCCAATCCTAAGGACTCACATCTAAAGGTAGTTAAAAGGATCCTTAGATACCTACTAGGTACCACTAAAGTAGGGTTATGGTATCCTAGTAATGGAGAATTCACACTTCAAGGTTATACTGATGCAGATTATGGAAGAGATACTCTTGAAAGGAAGAGTACATCCGGAGGTTGCCATTTCCTAGGAGATTTCTTAGTATCATGGTATAGCAAGAAGTAAATTTCAGTTTCTTTTTCTACTACAGAAGCAAAATATATAGTAGCTGGAAGTCACGTAGCTCAATTCCTTTGGATCAAGCAATAACTAGAAGATTATGGAGTTCAATTTGGATGTATGGATGTAATGTGTGACAACAAGAGTGCAATTGATGTGTCAAAGAATCCAGTACTCCACAGCAGAATGAAACATGTAAATATATGGCATCATTTCATCCGGGATCATGTGATGAAGAAGGATGTTGCATTGGTATACATTCCAACCAATGAACAAAGAGTAGACATCTTTACTAAGCCATTAAGTAAAGATCAATTTAGGAAGCTAAGGGGGTCAATTGGAACATCTAATCTAATTTGAAGAAAATCTAGAAGATAATTCAAAGTTAACTTGGACTCTTAGCCAGATAAGGAATCTAGAAGAGAAGAAAAACAGAAGTAGGCACTACTCCGGAGGGAATATTGCCACATCAATAGATAGAAAGGACATATGGCAATAAAGGCACAAAAATAGCTTACTTTGGTTTCGGTAGAGGAAGTTGATGAGGATACCTAAACCCTCACTCAGCTATTAAAAAAGAGCTCGGAGAAGCCTAAGCCAAGGGAAAGGTTGATTAGAGCTGCAAACAAGAAGAGGAAATATGAAAAAGCTTCAAAAACAGTGACGCATGATGAGGAAACATGGGATGAAGCTCCAGTACCGAAGAAGTAGTTCACAAGAAAAGGGTGTGCTTTTGATGAGGCAGTCAAAGCCCATAAAGCTTAGAAAAAGAAGGCTAAGAAGCCTGAGGGGATTTTGATTGATGAGGAAGCGTCCAAAAGGGCAGAAGAAGAAGAATTGGCTAAGGCCAGAATCATGAAAGGGAAAAATGCACCCAGAATCACTAAGGAAGTCAATCTGGATGATCCTCATTTTAAAGAGATAAGATAAGCCATGAAGGAAAATGCTGAGATCAATATAAATCTTACAATGGAAAGACCCGAAGGCTCTTCCGGTGCCACTTTAGCACAAGATCCAAAAGCTGATAATTTCCCATTCCTGCCTAGATCTAGACCACTTCTAGAAAATCTTCTTAATTTGGAAGCTGAGATCCCAATTAAAGTAAGTCATGTAAAGGCACCTAGAGAGGGCATTGAGGACACTACCAATGCGCCTGGGGAGAAATCAAAAGTCTTGTAAAGGCAAGTATAGGGATGAAAGAGGACATTTCCTATCATTCGAGGGTTGTGGAGTTGGAAGAAGAAAAAGGAGATGGAAACAATACCGTAACACCAATAAAGGAGGTTATTCCTGACACTATTTCTTTTGATATTAATGCTAACTCTTCTGCTGCTACTGTTGAAACAGTAGATAAAGCTGAGGACAACTTAGATACATAAACTCTAAGTGTATCCAAGGAACATGAGTCCATCCTAAAAGACACCATTTTGGAGGAGGGACATAGTTTGAGACCCAATGAGAACACTCCTAGAGTGTAATCAAAGGTCAAGGCTAGTCTGGGGGAAAGATTGGAGGCAAGAAAAGACGACAAGGATGACTCAAGTAAGGAAGAAAGTAGCAAGGAGAAGAGCAATAATGAAAAACCATCCGGATCATCCGAAATCAGTTCCAGCTCCAGAGAAACTTCATCATCCTCTTTGGATTATCTTTAAAAGCCAAGAACTTTCAATCCTCGGCTAAGAAGTAGAGAAAAACTGAGGGTGGCTTTAAGGTTAATTGAAGAAGCTACTATGGAAGGGCATGGAGAAGATAAGATCTCAAATACACTTCAAGAAGTAAACACCCTGAAATCTTTTGAGAAGCAACTAACCAACCAATCTGCCTCTCCGGATCAGAAAAATGACATCGGTGAAATAAAGGGATGCCTCAAGAAAATAGAGGAGAAAGTGGAGGATTTCCCCACCACAGACTTAGTTGCAGAAGTCTCTCTTACCAATGTAAAACCCATCATGGAGCAAATAAACCCCAGTATTGCTGGCACTAACAGATCTATAGATCAGGCTAATACTGTAGCCACAAACAACTGTGCTACAATCATGGATAAAATCACCTCCTCATCCATTGATTTGTCCACAGAGCTGAAGGATTACATTAATACCAAGTTTGAAAACTTGTCAAAATTCATCACAGAAAAAGAAGAAAAGGCAGCCCTCCCCAAACTCAATGCAAATTAGTAGGCAATGTTGAATAAGCTGATGAAATTCATGCAGGAAGATCTACCAAAGCTCATTCTCAAACAAATAGCCGACATTGGAGAAGAACTTACCGGACAATTCAATGGCCAGGACGCAGTCATTGAAAGAATAAAGGGTGATATACATAAAGATTTAATGGCTGTCAATAATAGTGTTTATAACATCCGAAGGGATCTTGGCAAAGACCTTGAGAAACTACAGTCTGAACTATCAAATTTGTCTATCTCCGGATCCTCCTCCTCTCCATCTGTCTCAAAAAGCCAATTAATTCCAATCTTTCAAGACCTTGTCCAGCACATTGGGGATACAAGATTCTTCGGACTAAAGGGAATCACTACTCTTCTTAAAGCTCTCTTTCCATATTTTGATGAGAAGGATAGGGATTATGTGCTGAAGATGCATACATACATCACCAGATCTTACACCCAGCTCTGGTTCCTCTTTCGCCCTCTACATCTCTCTCCAGCCACTGTGGACCATATTTTACTATAGAGAAGACAAGGCAACTTGGACAACTCAATTTATTCCAAGGCTTGGCAAGAAAAATGGGACGAAAAAACTTATATGGTGATCAACCCGTTGGCTGGAAACAAAAAGGGGGAGAAAAATATAAAGAGGGAGAAAGGCAAAGAAAAGGAAGGAGGAGCATCTGGAGCATCCAGAAAGAATTAAACTAGCTATATCTTGTAAAACTTTTGTAATAACTAGATACACTTATATATTTCTATATCTCGTAATCCAAAAGCTTCATTGATGTTAACTATTGTTAACATCAGAAGTATATATAGTGAATATCTAATTTCTTAAAAAATTTCTTCTAAAGTAGAATATGCTATTGTAGTGCAAAATATTAGAAGCTAGAATTTAAAACTATTGGGGGAGTTAAGGGATGCAAGAATTATGGGAGAGTAAAAATTATAAATGACTAAGTATCAAGAATCATACTTAGATTATAAAAACTCCTTTCCCTATGCTTAGATGCCTTAGGTTTTTGTTTCCATCAAATGGGGGAGATTGTTGGGAAATAAGGATCCAAAACACAAACAATCCGGATCAGGTTTGAAGTAAACAAAACACCTAATTATAAAAAGACCTAAGTCACTTATCCGGACTCATATCCAAAACATCCAAAGTCCAAGACAAGTGAAGACAATTACCTAAGCATAAATGGAAGCATCTGGTTAAAGTTTGGAAAGGAAACAAACTTTGAACCTCCTAAAACAGCATCCAGAAAAACTTATTGCAGAAGCATCCGGAAAAAGACAAATTCAGAGATATTATTTATGAAGACATCCGAAAGACTTTAATATTTCAGACAAAGGGAATGGTTCAGAAATTCCATTCTCTCCATTCTTTGGGTCTCCAAGTCAAAGATCTTTTTCCCTAAAGCAAGACAAAAATGACAACTAGCACTTTTTAGAGAAAGGATAAAGGACTGACACCGGACAGAGAAAAAGGTAACAACCTTTTTCACCTAGACCAACAAGAAGGCGCGTGGAGCTCACACTAAAAAGGTACTGGTGTGAAAGTTGGTATATCACTATAATACAAGAAAAATGATCACTGACAACTTTTCAACTTCAATCCCAAGGATTCAAATGGGCCAAAATCTCTATCTAATGGATTGATCAACGGCTCCAGAAGCGCCATATTCTAACTGATCAATGGTGAAGATTTAATTACAGCTCACCAACCCACAATAGCTACATTTATAATCAAAGCTTATAAAAGGGAAGCTTCACAAGTTGAGAAGGTGCTGGTTAACTTCAAAAAGCAATTAATAAGAGAATTTGCTAAAACAATTAGAAAACATATCCCTCCAAGAATCAATTGATGTCCACAATTGTTGTAAGGATTTCGAAGTGAAAGTATAAACTTGAGGAAGTCTAAAACCAAAACCTTTGAGAAAATAAAGTGTAAAGATCTCTAACTTGGTGAGTTGTGAGACTAGGATACAGCTTAAATAGGTGCTTTAAGTGGGATCTCCCTGTAGGACTCAGCTTTGGTTTGGGTAGAAATCCAAGTGGCATATCTTACTAAAGATAAGAGGACTCATCTAGGAGTTGGTGATTCTAGTGGTATATCCTACATCCGGAAAGGGGTACCATCTGGACAATCTGTAAGGCTTGATTCCTGCCAGTTGGAAAGGAATCCACTAGTGGAAAAGCTCGGAGGAAGGAAACTCTGGAGACTGGACGTAGGCGAGGTCAAATCAATAAAAAATCCTTGTGTTTGATTTTCTAACTCTTTATTTATTGTATTATATTATCATATTTACGTCATCCGGACCTATGCCCCGATCAAAATTAAACACGCTACACCAAGACTTTTTAAAGTCTGTTAATTCCATGAAAAAGGGCCATTCACCCCCTCTGACCTTATTAATATAAGCACCGGGACTAATAGTTTGAACTGTACTGCAGCTAATCCTTATTTTATCTTGCAGATTTGGGCCTTTGAGCACCGGTTTATCCCTAGGTAGGGTTTGCTCATGCAGCCTGAGATGCCACACATTATATCCAGGTGGATGGGGCCTTGGCAAGGCCAGGCCTTAACTACAGTGCATTACAGGGACTTCCTTTGCCAGCTATGCTCTAATTGGGTAAAATTTTTCCCTACTTAACCTGCATTTTACATTTCAACAAACCAATAGTAGAAACTGTATTCACGAGGTTATGATGCTTATAGTGCATTTACTTTTTGTAGGTCATCCGAGACCCGTGGAAAAGGTTAGACATACATGGGGCCATTAAGCGGATGCGGGCTGGTACGGATGACCACCGCTTTATCCTGGAGTCACCACTCTTCTATAAGTGGTATTTCGGTGAGCGGGTCCGAGGGTGGAGGACTAGTGCTGTGGTGGAGAGATCGAACCCTCCCTTGATCTTAACAAGTGTCTTTTGGCTGCCCCTGATTCTAAGGACTGACCAGGGGTTATACCTACTAGGCGAGGGAGCTCAAGTGCTGTATGTAGTGAGCTCCTATACTGAGTTTATAAATTCTTCGCTCCTTCCCTCTTGTGATAGGATTCACCATGAGGATGACTCCCTAGAGTTCCATTGGAGCAATAATGAGGATGATGATGAGGGTGGACTGAGGGTTGATCGTGGGGGTCCATCCATAGTCCAAAGGACTATAGGTTTGGCTAGGTGTGCTACTCCTTCTTCTCAGGTATTCCCCTAACTTAACCTTTGTGAATACCTTATTATTGATTATGATTTTGAGTGTGGCCTTTTCTTGTTGTAGCCTCTCGCTCCCATGCGGAAGAGGCCTGCTATTGTTGCTACTATTCCTAAGCCACCGGTGAAGTGGTCTCACACTTCTGTGTCTATGAGGGAGGAAGTTCTCCAGGAAGAGCTAGATACCTTCTTCCAGCTCCTCAATCATTTGAGGAAGCGAGCTATTAAGGAGCTCGAGGAGTTGGTCCAGCTCATTGGTTTCACCCCATCTAGCTCTACTCATGTGAGGAATTCGTTGCTTTTAACCTTATCTATTGCAGTGACTACTTAGAATGTCTTATCCTGACATGCCTTTCCTTTTTAGCTGACCATCTCTGAGGTTGAGAGGATTGTCAGGGGTTACTTCTCTGTCTGAGATCTAATATTGGCCCAAGATGCTCTGGCCTTAGTAAGTTTCTTTAACCTATAAAATTTAACAAACTATGCATGATGCATGCCTTGATATTTATATATGTGTACCGATCCTGTGATTTTTGTTGTAGACTCTGCTAGCCATGGAGCGCAGTAAGTTTGCTCAGGACTTGGATGCTTTGAAGGAGAGATCTAAGTTCTTGGAGGAGTAGCTACGGGCTGCCACTACTAAGGCTGATCAGGCTAGGGCTGAGACTGTTCGGGCGAGGGCCGAGATCAAGATGCTGAGGGGTCATCTAGTGTGAATGACTGAGGACAGACAGATGCTGAATCCATCTAATGTTGAGTCCGAGGATGATCTTTCTATATACCATGTGGCCTAGAGTAGTGGAGATTAGCGTGCTGAGGGAGCTGATGCTGCCAGGGCTGCCGTAGATACTTTAGAGACCATGGCCCCTACTCAACCGGCTGATAGTACCGGTGACACCAAGGATAATATGAAGTTAGATGTGGATTATCTGATGGTAGATACACAGGATTAGGCTCAGGAGGATCGTCAGGGATAGGATCCCCTAGCAGCTTAGATTATAATGTGCTTTTATTACTTTCTAAACTTTTAACCTTTTTTGGTCCCTGCGTGGTGTGATTTGAATGTAAACTTGGATTGATACTTTTGACCTTCAACTTTTTCTGCATGTTGTATTTTTCTTTTTCTGAACCGAGACCCTTGGATGTTGTACTTGTGGACCCAAATTACTTCTTGGGATAGCTAATAATAAGACTAAATCTGGCCGGTTCATTCAATGTGAGATGATCGGTAATTACAGCTGGTGTTCTAACTTTTGCATAGGCCACTTGGTGGAAGATAACCTATCGAACATTTTATATTTGTCTTAATTTTTTTCTCGAACTGTCCTTGACAGCTCAATTCGACGGACTTTGTCTTTTCTTTTGAGCTTTAACTTTTGCCCGGACCGCCCTTTCGGGTTTTCAATCCTTCAAGCTTTTCTTTCTTCTTTTTTTTCTTTACCTTAATTTTTTCTTGGACCTCCCTTTCTGCATTTCAATCCAATAGGTTTTTCTTTCTTTTCTTGAGTCTTAACTTTTGCCTAGACCACCCTTTCAGGTTTTCATTCCATACCTACGATTATTTCACCTTAAGACATGCATGCATTCATAAGACCAAGATTCTTAGCAATATCATAACATGTTCATTGATGAGATTAATTTGAGTACATAGGCAATGGTAATAATTTCCAATGGCTAACCCCTACGGCCTACTGGTCTGTTATAAATTTCTAGAAAGCAACTGGCACTTTTCTCTGGATGCCCTAACTTTTGCCTAAGCAACCCTTTACTGGTTTTCAACTTAGCGACCTTTATTATGTTGTAGTGCCCTAATTTTTGCTTGACCGATTTGTGGAATATCGATGAATGGGATGCACCCAAATTTTTGCCCGAGTAGTAGAGGACCACTCGCCGGGTAATTTATTCTTTATTTCTTTTATTCTTTGTGCTACTTTTTTTATGATTTAATTCTTTTGACCTAGACATGATAACGCTTAAGCCTATCTTGATTCACTAGATTCACGAACTCATTTCCATCCATATCTATAAGCTTGATTCCTACTTCACCAAGGACTTTCTTCACAACAAATGATCCTTCCCAATTAGGCCTGAACTTGCCCCTACCGTCAGTGTTGACTTGGCATAGCTGTTTGAGAACCAGATCACCCACTTTGAGAGTTTTCTTTAGATATCTGACCTTGTTATTGTAAGCTCGAGCCATACACTACTGGTACATCTATAGGTGGTCAAGCGCTTTGAGCCGCTTTTCATCTATTGCATTTAGCTGTTTATGCTTAGCTCTTGCCCAATCTGACTCTCTTAACTGAGCTTCGAGTGCCAATCTTAGAGATCTTACTTCTATTTAAATCGATAGTACGACTTCCATTCTATATACCAAGGAGAAAGGTGTTTGATCAGTGGGGGTTCTTATGATGGTTCTATACCCCCAAATTGCAAATGGAAGTTTATAATCCTAGACCCCGTAGGTGTTGGAAAAAATCTTCTTGATCAATTTATTGGTAGCCTCAGCTACCCTGTTAGCTTGTGGTCTATATGGAGAAGATCTAAGATGCTCGATGTTGAAATTTTCAAATAATTTAGTTGTGGCTCCATATCTTACAAAAATATGCTTCTCTATGAACTTGGCCATTTTCTTGGTGGTGATATTGGTCTAGGATTTGGCCTCTACCTATTTAGAAAAATAATCAATTGCGACTATGATGAATCATTGGCCATTGGTTGATGATGGTCGAATTTCACCTATTACATCTATCCCCCAAGCCGAGAAAGGCCAAGGAGTAGACAAATTATGAAGTTCGGAGGAGGGTAGATGTTGTATATCTCCGTGAATCTAACATTCATGACATTTCCTAACCTTGTCGATGCAGTCGACGTTCATTATGGTCCAGAAGTACCCTATTCTCTGAACTTTCCTGGCTAAATCCATCCCATTCATATGTGGACCATAATTCCCTGAGTGTACCTAGGTCATTACCTTTTTTGCTTCTTCTTTTATTAAACATCTCAATAATTAACCCTCAGTGTCCTTTTAAAGAGATCTTCACCGACGAGCCTGAACTGAGTTGCCAACCTCTTAAGAGTTATACAATCCAAAATTGATGACCCTTTGGGACACTTCCCTTCTTTCAACATCTTCTTAATGTCATCATACCAGCAAACCTTCTGCTCCTCTATAGTCATAACTCAAACCTTCTCATGAAATGGGGAATGAGCTGTTTCCATTATAAGTGGTCGAATGGGTTGAGCCTCTTCTCCCTCCCACATCGAGGTTAGTATGGCCAAAGAATCGGCCATCTGATTCTCATTCCTTGGTATATACTGGGAGAATCATTGGTTGAACCATACTAACAAGTCCCAAACCGCTTCCACAAATGGCCTGAGTGACTCTTCTTTGATTTCCCACTCTTCTATGACATGCTTTATCACTAGTGCGGAATCTTCTATCACCATGACTTCCCTTGCCCCTACTTTAAAAGAGCATCAAGACCGAAGCGGCAAGCTTTATATTCGGCCCCTTTATTGGTGATTGGAAATTCCAATCGCTTACTGAGCAGGATAACCTCACCTTCTGGCATGATGATGATTATCCTAAGACTAGCGCCCTTTCGATTCATAGCCCCATCAAAATACGTGATTCATTCGACCTTCTCAACTTTTAAATCTGCTAACTGTTCATCGGGAAAATCCATATTTTGAACATAATCAGGCTCTATGGGTTGACTTACCAAAAATTCAACTACTGCTCTACCCTTAATAACCTTCTTTTTGACATACTCGATATCAAACTTAGACAGTAATAGAAGCCAGCGAGAAAGTGTCCCTGCCAATGTGGGTGATTGACAAAGATACTTCATTGGATCCACTTTTGCAACTGCTTGAATTTTGTAGGACTGGCAGTAATGCCTCAACTTCTTGGTCAACCATACCATTGTTGTGCATGTCTTCTCCACTATCGTGTACTTTGTTTCATATTCTAGCTTCTTACTCAAGTAGTATACAGCATGCTCACTTCTATCCTCTTATTCTTGGACCAACATTACCCCTATAGACAACTCTTCTATGGCCATATAGAGAATCAACGGCTTATCGGGCATCGGGGGCTTTAAAACTGGGGGGCCCATGAGATAAGCCTTTACCTTGTCAAATGCCATATAGCATTGCTCATTCCATTCTATCGGCTACTTCCTTCTCAATTACTTAAAGATTGGCTTGCACACAATTGTTAGGTTGGCGATAAGATGACTCACATACTGAAGCGATCCAAGAAACGACCTGACTTCCCTTTCGATTTTGGGAATAGGCATTTCTTGAATAGCTTTAACCTTATTAGGGTCAACCTCGATTCCCCTTTGACTGATAATATGACCCAAGAGTTTTCCTAATGTAACCCCAAATACACAATTCTTTGAATTTAAACTCTGGTGTACTTCTCAATTCTTGTTAAGAACCTTTCTAAAATCTTAGGATACTCTTCCCTTATATTATACTTTGCTAGGATTTTGTCTACATAAACCTCAACCTCCTCATTGATCATGTCGTGTAGTAAAGCTATCATCACTCTCTGATAAGTTTCCCCTTCATTCTTTAATCCAAAAGGCATTACCTTATAGCAGAGTACTCCCCATTCTATAATGAAGGTTGTCTTAACCTTGTCGATGATGTCCATTAAAATCTAATTATACCTAGAGAACCCATCTAAGAACGAGTACATTCCGGCCCTGGTGGCACTATCTACCAGTACATCGATATGCGGTAGTGGGAAGTCATCCTTAGGAGATGCCTTGTTCAAATCGTGAAAGTCGACACATATTCTGATCTTTCCATCTTTCTTAGAAACTAGGACAACATCTGCTAACCATGTCGGATACTCGATTACTTTAATGAATTTAGCTTCCAGTAATTTAGCAACTTCAGCTTTGATTTTATCGACCCATTCTGGACCCAACCTTCTGAACTTTTGTTTGACTAGTTTAAACCTGGGATCGGTTGGGATACGATGCTTGACAATTTGGCGATCTACCCTGGGCATGCCCTCGTAGGACCAAGCAAAAGCATTAATATGTTTTATAATCACTTTTATCATCTCTCTTTATTCGATAGGGGTCAGATCAGTGGATATTATTCCTATTTTTTGATTTTCCTTAGTACTCAAGTTAAGGTCATGCAATGAAGTGTCATGAATGCTAAAAAATTTATGCGTATGGTTAGATGAATGCATGGTTCCGTCAGGCAAAACATCAAACAAGTAAGCAAAACCACTATTATTATCATGCCCGAAGGCTACATCATTTTTATTAAATATAATTGCACTGTCATCCTCCACAGGCGGAGGGTCTTCTTGGTCACACATTAGAATGTAAGTTAGGTCACTATCCAGGTCTTCTAACTATTTCTCGGTCAATATATCATTCACAGCTTCCCTTGTGGCTTGGGCCAGGTTTCTCAAGGCTTTCTAAATTGGTGTCTTCTTCTTATTGCCTAAACATAAGATGGTATATATTGAAGTGGCAAGGGTATCAATAGCTTTGTCTACTTCAATCTTTGATAGGTCACTATCTTCTACTCGTTTGGCACAGTTTTCTGCTTCTATAGCTGCATCATAGCTCTCAGGGATGGTTTTGTATGCTTTCACAAATGCTATCTTGCAGAGGTGAGGAGATAACCTAAAGATGAATCAGTCAGCTAATTCCTTCTCCTGAGGTTTCTCTTGAGTGCTAACACGACTGTTAACCACCTCTAGAAGTAGTTGTGGACCAATTCCCTACTCCACTGCCTGATAGCTATAAGGTCAAATATGGATGGTTCTTATCTTGCCTTCTTGGTCTCTATAATGCATTTCTATACCTCATTTTCTTCTAATCCTGAGTTGATCATAACTACTTTCTCCCCTCTTCTCCGGGGTTCACAAACTTTTCCTTTGTTAATTAATGTTGTGATGGCTTTGAGGAGATCCTCACATACTTTAGTCAGATGATCAGAAGTAACATGATATATGTAGAAATTCCCCTCTTCTCAGGCTTTGGCTGAACATATGGCCGTAGATGATCAATCAACTTGTAGTTTTTCAGCTTCTTGAAGATGTTCAAAAGAGGAGTGCTCTAAGGGGAGATATCATCCAGAGTCACAGGATGAACCATTTAGCCGTGGGTCATGCCATAGGGTAAACCAATGAAATAAGGGAAGATTATCCCCTTTAGCATAACCATAAAGTCTGGCAATTCACTCGGATCCTTGCTATGGCAAACTTGCAAAATAGCCTCTTGACGGAGCAAATGAGTCCCATTACTAGCTATTTGGAGTATCGGGTTCACTGGTTGAATTGACTGACCAAACTGAGCCATGATAGTGACTGGGATGAGTACCGGATGGGATTATCAGTTCTTACGTTGAACTAAGGTAGTAACCAAGAGACCAATACATGCATAGGATACGGTATGCATACACAAATTACAATGATGCATGGAGGGGTTAATCATAAGGGTATGTAACACAACACATACGAAGTGATCGATTTTGTCCTTATTTCTCCTGCCGATTCTGAGGGTATTCTTCCTTAGTCTAATCTTACGTAGAAATCAGGGTACCTAGAAGGTAAAATTCTAAGGCTTTTGATAAGAATGGTGTAGGGAACATATTAGAAGTTGATGTAGAAGGTTTTCATTGCATCAAGCCTCTTTGAAGGGAGATGACAATGAGTGCTCCACCCACTAGGGGCGGGCATGGGTAACACCTTCACGAGTGTCACGAAAATAATAGGGCACCTTAACCTAGGGCTAAAACAAGAGTGCATCTAACTAGGGTGAAGGAGATGAGAAGATGGAGTGTGATAATTTTCCAAAATGATGAAAAAGAAAACGGGTTGAATCAAGTAAATGATTTTCGCTGCTCATCTTAATCTTTTAAGCTTTTAAAACAACACAAAGTTTTGCAAGTTAAAAGATTATTCTCCCCAAAAGAGTCTTCACTGTGAGGTGTTGATAACGTATGGGTCTCCCTTGGCACCTGTGTGAGAGGCAGGGCCCACTGGGGTTTTGTTGGATTTAGGCGTGATGAAACCGTTTTAGTTCAAGTTTGCACAATAAGCCAATGTTAATGAATAAAAGAATTGTGACCCAAATCTCGATATAAATGAAAGAGTCACCACCCAAGTTATCTATTTAGGAAAGAATTTTGGTATGGTTCCCTCTAGGCGGGAGACTCATACCTATTGGATCAGAGATTCAGGTATCAGATGAGTCACTTATTTCTCATTTAGTTGATTTAAAATTTTCACCAAGTAAAACTGTTTTTGTTTTCATCATTTGGGGAATTATTATAAAAATTTTATTTTTCTACACTCTTTCACACTTGTTACATGCATTTACAGATTATAATAAAGCACAAACAATAAATGGGGGAATAAAAATTACAACCGGGGGAAAATGGGGGAAATTGCAAAAGAACCTATACATTTGTTCTAAGTTATAAAACAAAACGAAAATAAATTTCCCAGCATCTACAGACATTAGCACATTTTATAGCACATAATAAGTCAGCATTTTATTAGGAAAAATGTGATTATGTTAGTGTGGCGGTTTTACAATTGATAGTGCTTGAGCGGTTTCTAGGATCGGAGAGAAATAACAAGTCTTCAACGTATTTTGTTGTGAAAACACATTTTAACTTTCGTGGGTTGATTTTCCGGATTATTAGTGAAAATGATCGCATGGCATATGGTGAGTTGGATTGATTTTTAACCAAATTAAAATGGATTCTAGGTTCTGCCTAGGGGGCTGGTACCCATACGGGTGGGCGGGACCCGTACGGCTACTAAGGAGGATAAGTATGGGTATGGGGGATCGTTACGGGTCCTGTCTAGTCCCAGGCACAAACTCAGATCGAGATAGACAGAATAACGGAGGAAAAATAAAATAAAAATAGGATTTCCTTCCGTATGAGTATGGCGCACCGATTTAATATCCCTAAGGATATATGGTGCCAACAAGGCTCATATGGGTTAGGACCAAACCCAAAATAAGAATAAGAATAGATATAATAATAGAGGCAGGGAATAATAATGAAATAACTGAGATGTGAGTATCTTTGAAACTCAGGAGCGTTACCTTTACGGCGTGAATCTACTTTGAGGTGATCCCTTTGCTATTGAGAGAGTCTGGCCAAAGTAGATGCTGAGATAGGACTATTTAGGTGAGTATTTGTGTCGACAAAATCTCCCCTAAATCCTAATAAACGAAGCTAGGAATGGATAGAATGTGGACAAAACCTCAAGGAATGGGTTTTCTCCCTATTTTATACCTCTTACACCTCCACTATACCCTTTCTATACCTATAACAATTACTAGAATTTGTGTGTAATATACTTGCTATGTTGTATATGAGGTGTGTGTATTAAAATGTGAGGAAAAGGGTCCTATTTATAGGGGGAAAATCAGGTCTGAATGTAACAAATCGCATTCAGACCTGCCTTTTCCTAAAAAAGGAAAGGGACAACTTCCAAAAGAGCTTGATCAGGAAATAAAAGGACCCATATAGGTCCCCTCCATCCACATGAAAGGAATGTACTAGTACGGGTCTGCCAGTCGATCCGTACCACCAGGCAGCGCCCGTACTGATCCCTAAGGGCAGATAAGGCCTCCGAACTTTGGCCAAACTCAACTCTATAGCAGTAGGAACACCTCTGATGGATAACACCTGTAAGATATTGCATCATATAGCTGTCATCATAGTTTCGTGAGAAGGATCGTTAAAATCATATTGTCACAATTTGCACTTGATTTCTTTGGAATTTTTCTTCAACAAGATCAATATGCTTTGTGGCCCTTATTAAGTTGATATCTTGTGTCATTGCTTTAGCATCTTCAGCAAGTTCCATTACTTGTCTTTGAAGGGATTTCATGGCCTTTGTATTCTTCCTCACATTGTTGATTACAATCCCTAAAGCTCTAGTAAGATCAAGTTTAGACATAAAATATGAGAGAGAGTTTACCTCAGTACTTGCTGTCTCATATTCTGATTCTTCAATTTGCTCAATGACTTGATTTGATAGGTTTCTTTCGGATTACTCTGCTTCCAGATTAGTCAATGCCACGAATACACATTTTGCAGTTTCTTCTTCCTCTATTGAAGATGAACTGTTGCTTCCTTCACTGTTGGTCCATGTGGCCGCCATTGCCCTCTTCTTATATTTCTTGTCTCTTTTGAGCTTGGGACATTTGGTTCTGAAATGGCCTTTCTCTCCACATTCAAAGCAAACTGCTTCTTTTTCCAGATAATTCTTATCTTCCAAAGCTTTACTGAACTTATCTTTTCTAGAGGACCCTTCCTTCATTCTTCTAGAATTATGTTTTCTAGAGCTCCTCCTTTCTTTCTTTCTCAGGAATCTATTGAATTGTTTGGCTATCATAGCCATGTCTTCTTTGTTGTAATGAGATTCCTTTGAACGCTTTTCTATTCCAGAGAAACCTAATTCGGAGGAGTTTACATTGAGTGCAATGGCTTTCTTCTTTTCTTCCAGCTTCTTATCTTGTTGATTATATCTCTCCAAGGATAGTTCTTAAGTTAAGAGATTACTAATGAGTTTGTTATAAATGTAAAAGTACAAGTCATGAGCTTCCTCACTGGCAGTCTGTTTGTTGTTCCATTCCTTTGTGAGACTCCAGAGAACTTTCTTCACCATCTCTACTTCAAAGATCTCCTTCCCAAGCCTCTTCATTTCTTTGACCAGATTGGTGTATCTGATATTCATGCTACTAATGGATTCATTTGGTACTATCTTGAAGGTTTTAAGCTTTTGTTAAAGAAGATCTATTCTCGCTTCCTTGACTTTATTGGTGCCATCATAGGTCACCTCAAGTTTCTGCCGTATCTCTTGTGCAGTTTCACATCTAGATATCCTGTTAAATTCAGCTGCATTAAGAGCACAATGAAGCATGTTAATAGCATTTGCGTTTCATGCAATTTCTTATAATCATTCTCATCCCATTAATTTGATGGCTTTCGGGTAGTAATACCCTCTACTTCTTAAGTAGGAACATTTAGACCATCTTTAATGGCCATCCATGCTAATATGCTTTAGGCTTGTATAAAATTCTTCATCTGGTTTTCTAGAACATGTAGTGTTCACTGGTGAAGAGTGGAGGTTGGCTAATGGACATACTAAAGCTGTGAGTTACTGAAACTCATTTTGATACTTAGATCAAAATATGGACCTTTACCACGAGATTGTTAGATCTCTAGTTGCGAGCTCTTTCTCTAATACTACTATTTGGTCCCTATGTATATGTATTTCAGGTCAGAGGGGGGTGAATGACCTATTTTTGTAGAATTTATGGACTTATAGAAAGTATGTGTAGCGTGTTTGAAATGATCCGGATATATTGGATCCGGATGATGCAAGTATGAAATAAAATGCACTTAAAGAAAATACTGAGTAAGTAAATCCAAACACTGAGATTTATCCTAGTTTAGCACCGCCTACTCTAGTCCCCAGAGTTTCCTTACTCCGAGCTTTATCCACTAGCAGGAATCAAGCCTTACAATTGTCTCTGGACTACAGGATATACCACCAAGTTCTCTACTCTAGCTGAGTCCTTCCGGAAGTAGGATATACCACTAAGGCACCAACCTTAGTTGAGTCCTCTTGAGCTTGTCTCTGGAAACTTCTTCTCTGAATGTAGGATATACCACCAAAAGCACCAACTTCTGGATGAGTCCTCTTTCTTTAGTAGGATATACCACTTAAACTACCCAAGTCTAAGCTAAGTCCTACAAGGATATACCACTTAAAGCACCAACTCTAAGCTGTGTCCCAATCTCACTACTCACCCAAGTATAAGATCTTTTACACATTGTTTTATCAAAGGTTTAGTTTTGAATTCTTTAATTTTATAGCACACTTGAGAATTATTACAAAATAGATTTAGATATTTCTAGTTCTTGGAGGGATTTTGTTCACTGATTGAATTAGCTTGAGTTCTCAATATAATAGCTTCTTGTAAAATCAACCAGTACCTTCTCAATCTGTAAAGATCTCCTTTTATAGGCTTTGATCATAAATGTAGCCATTGTGTCATTGAGGTTGATTTTGAATCTTCACTGTTGATCGGGTATGGTGTTGAGCTTCTAGAGCCATTGATCAATTTGTTAGAGACATAATTTGACCCATTTGAATTATTGGGATTAATGAAAAAAGCTGTCAGTAGTCGTTTGTTTAGTTTTTTATGCACTATCAAATTCTAGGCATGCTTTGTCAATTTTGTGAGCTCCATGCTCCTGTCTATTGGTCTAGGTTAAAAAGGCGGTTACCTTTTTCTCTTTCCAAGTCACATGTTTGTCCTTTTGTGAAATGCGTGTAAGCTGTCACTTTTTCATTCTTCAGGATAAAAGAAAATTTGACTTCAGACCAATTTTGGAGGGAACTTTTATTCAAATAATTTCCCTTTATCTTGATAATTGAGTCTTCTAGATGTCTTCAGACTCAATATATCTGGATGCTCTTCAATCAGTCTTCTCTTCCGGAGGCTGCTTTTGATAGGTTAAAAGTTTGTTTCCTTTCCAAACTTTAACCAGATGCTTTCCCTTATTGTCTTAGGTGTTTTATGTCTTCAATAATCAACCAAATGACTTGTCTTGGACTCTTGAGTTTTTGTTTTCTTCAATCCTTGATCTAGATATGTTTTAGAGATGACTTTTCTGGATCATTGTTTCCCCGCACAATTGACGGTTGTACTTAGAAGCATTTTTTAGCAATTTTTTTCACTATATATTACTTCTGCTATTAACATCAATGAAGTTCATATTACAAAGGATTATAGAAGAATAAAAGTGAAAAATATTACATAGCGAGTTATTACAATTTGCCAAAAAATTCTAGCTATTCACCTATGGCTTCATGCTCTTCTATAGCTTCTTTCTCCCCTTCTTGTTTGCATCTTTCGAGGGGTCTATTACCATCTAAGTCTGATTATCCCACTTCTTATGCCAACCTTTGGATAGAATAGTATAATTTTTATTCCTAGCGAGACGTTGCTCAATGATTTTTTCCACAGTAGCAGGAATGAGATGGATTGGCTTTATTAGCTTCCAGAGTTGAGCATAGGATTTTGTAAGGTTTGGATGCATTGAGAGGGCATACTCTCTGTCTTCTGCTTCAAAGAAGGGAAACATTCATCGAATCAGAGTTAGCACGCACTTATACTCATTAAATCTGGTGTAACCTATGTGCTGGATCAATTGTTAGAATAAGGGAAGTAGTATGCTCTCTCTAATAGCAGGTGACGAAGTACTAAAAGTAAAAGGAGCAGTGAGACTCAGATTGGACATACCAGTATTAAGCAGGGTTATAGCATCTATAATGGTCTTGGTCCCATTATGAATGTTCTCAACATCTTGCTAATTGCTTAATGTTTTATCTACTGTATTTAGGCTAGTTTGAAAATCTGCACCCAAATCTTCTGGAGTTTTGGATAATAGCTCTTGCAAGTCATCCTTTAGGAATATGACTATGTGCTCCTTTACAGCCTTTTGCTCAACTGTGAGAGTAGTGATTCTAGAGGAGACATCCTTAGTGGATTAAGTAATGGTAGTTGGGATAAATTTTAGTAAGTTCTCAAACTTCTGATCCATGTATTCTTTGAGCTCCATTTTTAACTCTATGGAGGATGAAGTGACGAGTCCCAATATGGTAGAACTTCTAGTATCAACTCCGATTTCATCTTTTGAAGAAGCCTTTTGGTATCTATAATTGCTTGAGATATTTGCTGTAAAACTTGAGTGACTTTAGATAAATTTTTTTTCAGCAACTTGTTCAGCCCTAGGGAATTAATTAAGTTGCTCCTCAATAGTAGTTAGCTTGGTCTTGATCCCTTCCAACCCAGTTTTCAGATCTTGAGAAATAGACCTGTTTTTTACTAAGGATTCCACTGTAATTTATCTTTGGCGAATTTCCTTAAGCAGTTGTTTAAGAATATCAACATCCTTCTTCCCCTCTGTGGAAGCTTCCTCTAACAATTTTAGTGCCATTTGTACTTTTGCAGGTTTTGAGCTAGTGGAGGGGTTTGATGGAGAGCTTGCTTTTGCTTCCTATTCACTAGAGCTAGCAGGCTCATATTCTGATCCAGAACCACTCTCTGTTTCACTTCCAGATTCTTCAGAACTAGAAGAGCCTTTACCCCCTACTTTATGCGTTACTTTCTTATCACTAGTAGCCTCAGTGGCATCCCCCTTGTCCCTGGTTTCATTCTTCTCTCCCTTCTTGTCATCCTCCCTTACCTCCAGAGTGACCTCGCCCATTGAGTTTACCAATTATGCATTCTCATTGGAACTCAGATCAGCTCCCTCCTCTGGTGTTTGTGGCACCAGGATAGGCTCATCTACCTTGGATGCAGTTTTAGGTTCACTAGAATCTACGTTGCCTGGATTTTCCTCTTCCCCAGCAATTTTAGCATTATCAAGATTAAGATTGATACTTACCTTTGCATTTTGTTATTTTAGATTTTCTACTTCTTTCTCTTATGCCTTTTCAGGACTTTTAATATTTACAGCTTCATTTTTTTCCCCAACCCTTTCTGGAATAAGGAGGGACTCTGAAATAGGTGTTTTACGAGGATGAATATTCGGTTCATCAACCACCCCCTCTCTATACCCTTTCTTTGACATGTTGGATGTCCAATGGAGACATAAGAATTACATTAGTACGTGCTACCGGAGGAACTGCTTGACTAGATGCTCCAAATGAGCCTCTGGGTCCTTTAACAGTGAGGACATTCGTGTTTATTTTCTAGTTCTCTATAATGGCTACCATCATATCATTGTAATCCGGATCTACTGTATCAAGTGTAGCAGTAGTGATTTCCACATGCTTTCCCTTATCTCTCTTGGCTTAAGCCATCACCTTTACTCTAGTGGGTTTGGGAGATGGTTCTTTGATAGTGATACCAGCCTTCGGTTTTTAGGGAGCAGTTTTTACTTTCGTAGCTCTCATGGCTTGAGTGAAAGTTAGTCCCTTCTTGATCAATGTTTTCTTAGACTCCAGAATAGCATCCTCCTCTTCATCACTACCACTGGTAGATGCACTTTTGTCTTCTATTATTTCTTCTAGAGTGTTGTAAGCCCCTCTTTTTCTTCCATCCCAAATTGCAGCAGCAACAATTACAATTTTCTCATTTTCTTCTAGATCATTAATTGGCTTTCTTTTCTTAGCAGCAACCTTAATGAGCCTCCCACTAGGCTTTACTAGAGTTTTTTGGAGGATCTATGTGAGGGTCATTGAATCTTCATTAGTTTCTTCTTCTTTTACTTCGTATACCACTTCTTCTTCCTTAACCTGATTAAGATTGATCTTTTTCTAGGCCCTTGGCTCTATTGTTTGAGCCCACTTTACTACCGAAACTTTCTCCACTATACCTCTAGCTTTCCTTGCCATGTTCCTCTCCTACTTAATTCTCTTTTGCTCCTGGGCCTTGGACTCATCCCACTTTTCATTTAAGGTCAATTTCTAGAAGTTTGTCTCAAGAATAGCTTTCCCTTCAACCTACTCCACTCCAATTATGTCTATTCCATTAGCAAAGAGGATTTTGGTGATCAATCCTTCATAAGAGTATTTATGCTACTTGATGTAGTGGATGAGGAGGACTGTTGTGTTAACCTCCTTGCTTTTAACCTAGTGTTAGAGCACACAATGTTGGAAGGCTAGTGTTGAGTGAGCCCTTCTAAATTAGCACAAGTTTTGCCAACACAAATTAAAGCACTCTGGGTGTCTCCGACCAGCGAGTGCAGAACTTGTCCCTAAAGTGTCTCTCTAGAGGCCATATTTTAGGGTCATATTTTTTAGCCTGCTCATCCTCATCATTTATCAGCATGACTTTGCTATTTTTCATATTAAAATGAGTTATAAAGAACTCAGGAGTGACTATGATGACTTTCCCTTGCACCGTGGTCTAGAGTGCATCAAAATAGTAGTGGATCCTTAGGTTCGCATAGAATTCCTTCACAAGAATGGGGTAAGTGTGGTTGTACATCTAGAGGAAGACCCACATGTGATTTTCTTTTAAAATGAGATGGGCATAGGGTACGGTGGTAAACAGGGACTCATCACCTAAATAATCTGAGGGAATGATGGTGTTTGAGTTTTTAAACTTGATGGGAATAAAATCCTCATTCTTAAGGTTTACTTCCAGAAATAGATTCTTTAGAGGAAAGGGAGTTGGATTCTTAATGTTGGCCATTTGAGGGTTTTTGAAGAAGATTCAGAGAAATTCAGGGTTTTTGGAAATATTTGTGTAGAGTAACAGTAGATAGTTGCTCGCGTGAAGAAGAAGGTGGATTTTGGGGGCTTTTATTAAATTTTCAATACGAGGGTATTTTGGTAATTCGGAAGTGGTTAAAATTAACTAGATTGATAAAGTAGTAGTGAAAATTTAGGAGAGAGGTTACTGGGGTGTAAACCGAAGAATTAGAATAGTTATATCCTTATTACTGTTATAATTTCTTGCTCGTGGACTGTACATAAAAGTTTAAAATTCAAAAAGTGTACGGTTACCGTTTTAGCACCTTTATTGCCATTTATCTCTCTTGTCTCCTTAGCTGGCAATATTCTTTTCCAGATCCAGAATTAATTCAACTTAATTTCTCTTCTTTGATTCCTTTGCTTTTAAATTGGATTTGACATCCCAATTGCCTCCCGGAGATTGTTGAATTGATCTTTACTTAATGGTTTAGTAAAGATGTATGCCCTTTGCTCATTGGTTGGAATATAAACTAGGACTACATACTTTTTCATGACATGATCTCGGATGAAATGATGCCTAATGTTAACATGTTACATCCTACTGTGTACCACTGGATTCTTGGACACATCAATTGCACTTTTATCATCACACATTACATCAATGCATCCTGCTAGAACTCCATAATCCTACAATAGCTCTTTGATCCAAAGGAGTTGAGTAACACAGCTTCCGGCAGCCATGTATTCAGCTTCAGTAGTTGATAAGGCAACTGATTTTTGCTTCTTGCTATACAGGACACTAAGCAATCTCCAAGAAAGTGGTAGCCTCTGGATGTGTTTTTTCTCTCAAGTGTATCTCTCCCACAATCAGTATTAGTGTACCCTTGCAAAGTGAAATTGCCATTGTTAGGATACCATAATCCAACTTTTGTTGATCCTAGCAAGTATCTTAGGATTCTCTTAACAGCATTGAGATGTGATTCCTTGGGATTGTCTTGATATCTTGCACAGTAGCAAACTACATAGTGTATATCTAGTATACTAGCAGTTAGATATAGAAGAGATCTAATCATCCCTCTATACAGCTTTTGGTCTACATCTTCTCCATTATAATCCTTTAAAAGGGTTGTATTTGATCCCATTGGAGTGGACATTGGCTTGCTTTTGTCCATGTTAAACTTCTTGAGAATCTCCTTGGTATACTTGGATTGGTTGATGAAAATCTCATACGAACTTTGCTTGATTTGAACACCAAGGAAGAAATTGAGTTCTCCCATCATTGACATCTCAAATTCCTTCTTCATTTGATTGTTGAACTCTTCACACATCTTCTCATTAGTATCTCCAAAGATGATATCATTAACATAGATTTGAACAAGAATGACATCGCCCTTTTTCTTCTTGATGAAAAGTGTTGTATGTAGTTTTCCTCAGATGTATCCTTTGGATATGAGAAAAGATGTGAGCCTCTCATACCAAACTCTTGGAGCTTGCTTCAATCCATAGAGAGCCTTCTTCACCTTGTAGATATGCTCCGGATGCTTTGAATCTTCAAACCATGGTGGTTGCTTTACATAAACTTCTTCTTGAATAACTCCATTTAATAAAGCACTTTTGACATCCATTTGGAATATAGTGAAACCCATATAAGATGCAAAAGCACATAAGATTCTGATTGCTTCCAGCCTTAGTACTGGAGCAAAATTTTCTTCAAATCCTATGCCTTCGTGTTTGTTGTAGCCTTGATCAACTAGTTGTGCTTTGTTTCTTACCACCACTCCGGATTCATCATGTTTGTTCCGGAACACCCATTTCATGCCAATGATAGATTTTCCTTTAGTGGTACTAGATCCCAGACATCATTTCTAGTGAACTAATCTAATTCCTCTTGCATGGCCATCATCTAGCTTTCATCTCCTTCTGGATCTTGAAACTTCTTTGGCACAATGACTGAGACAAAATCATCCTGTTGAGTTGCCTTCTAGTTGTGACTAGATTTTGGACATTGTCCAAAAGGGCTTCAATTGGATGATTCCTCTGATTCTGGATGTCTCTTTGAAGGTCTTCATGTTGTTGTAGAACTTGTTCTTCATTAGTATCGACTTCTTCTCCTGGTCCTTGTTCATCATTAAAGTTGATTTCAACACCATGAAGATTTTTTGGTGGTTGGTTGTCATTGAAGTTAATTCCTTCATCTTCTTCTTTGTATCTCTTTACTTGATGAAGTTCTAGAATCTGTGTTGAATATGCTTCCTGGATATTTTCTCCCTCTAGTACTATGTTGTCTGGATCTTGACTTTTTCTTCCTACATGGTCAGTCTCATCAAAATCTATATGTATTGACTCTACCATAGTTTGAGTTCTTTTATTATATACTCTGTAAGCTCTGCTCTGTATTGAGTAGCCATGGAAAATTGCTTCATCAGATTTAGGATCAAATTTTTCTATTTCCTCTCTATCATTCAGGATATAGCATTTACATCCAAAGGCTCTAAAGTACCCAATATTGGGTTTATTTCCCTTCCAGATTTCATACGAGGTCTTCTTTATGGTCTTTCTATTGAGAGCCCTATTTAAAATATAACATGCCGTATTAACAACTTCTCCCCAAAAGTATTTAGGCAAGTCATTCTCACTTAGCATTGTTCTAGCCATTCGAACTATAGTTCTATTCTTCCTTTCTACAACCCTATTTTGTTGAGGTGTATAAGGAGCAGAAAAGTTGTGCTCAATGCCCTTGGATTCACAAAATTCAGTAAAATGCTTATTTTTGAATTCTTCTCCATTATAGCTCCGAATGTGTGTAATGTTTATGCCTTGTTCTACTTTTATTCCAATGAATATTTTGGAGAAATGTTCAAAGGTAGCACCCTTACTAGCTAGCAAGGCTACCCAGGTATAGCGAGAATAATAATCCACAATGACCGTGGTGTATTCTCTTGTACCTAAGCCCAATGGTTTGATTGGACCAAAGAGATCAATATGTAAGCATTCAAACACTCTTTTGGTAGGTATGTATTGGATGAAAGGGAAACTTTTTCTAGTCCGTTTACCTAGTTGACATGTAGTGCATATTTGATCCTTATTGAAAGTAACCTTTGGCTAACCCTCAACTAGTTCTTATTTGGCTAATTTGGACAGGAGGTTCATGCTAACATGTCCCAACCTCCAGTGCCATAACCGTGATTCTTCTTCATTAGACACCAGACATATATTATTCTGTTTCTCATGTTTAATGTTAATAGAATAAACATTATTTACTCTAGGTGCATAAAGAATAAGTTGATTGGACTTACTATCGATGATCGAGCAACCATTAGAGTCAAAGTTCACCTTTCTTCCTTTGTCACACAGCTGAGCAACACAGAGTAGGTTGAACTTGTTAGGAAAGTTAGTAGTAGTGGTATTGAACAAAATAAATAATACCATATTTCATTAAGAATAAATACAAATTACAATGGAGATTTATTACAAACAAATATAAAAAAATATTCAACCTTTTTACCAAAGTAGAAGTTTATTGTGGAGGCTTGAAACTCAGTTTCCTTAAGACAATTATTCTTCTACTACCATTGAATTTGTCTCTTAGGATACAACCGCAATCGTAGGTGAACTCTAACCGTGTGAAGAGTAATTCACAAGAACCTAATACTAAGTAGCCTTATTGTAAAAGGAATGAAAACTTTGAGAGATCTTTTTAGTATGAAAATAGAAAAAAAATCACAAAGTAAACAAACACAAATACCAACTGGATTTTTCAAGAGCAAAAGAGTGAAGAAAAGTATAAGTGAGAAGGCTATAAGAATAAGGTATTTATAGGACAAATGGCATTAACATGGCTTAGTGGGGTTTAAAGGGCATTAACCTTTGTAACCACACCTTTATGGTCATTAACATTTATAACCATACATTTATGGTCACTAACCATGGATGTTATGAGAAAAAATATTGATTAAGAGGTTAAAAACTCATTAATCTCAAATAAAAATCTGATGCAAAAAAAATATATCATGGCAATAATTTTTTAGTACCGAATCTCCGATTTAGCGCGTCTAAATTTGACAGATATCCAAACTTTCAACTACGATTTCTCAATCACCCTTGATACGATTTAGGCGTATAATATATCGTTAGAAAGTTCTCGAAGCGTAGGATATAATGGCATATTTCATGTTATTCAAATCATAGCTTTCCCACATTATAATTTAGCCTAAAGTAGATAATGCTTAACATTATCTAATATGCCATTTTTCCAATAGAACTTTAGTCCATCAACTAGGGAGACATCTTCTATCTATAATTCAGATCCAATGGTCCCATCTCTAATGATATGTCCCTTTTTATTGTCTCCAAAGCCTACTTTTCCACCCTTCTTCCGGATTAAAGTAATGAAGCCTTTTTCAACACTAGTCATGTGCCTTGAGCATTCACTATCAATGTACCATTTTTGTTGATATTCAGTGGACCTAAGGCATACCTGTAAAACAAATAGAGAGGGATCGGGTAGCCAATTAGATTTAGGTCCTCTTGGGTTAATAACCATCTCAGGCCGTGGATGACAGATGTCCAAACTTTAAACTACAATTTCTCATTCACCGTTAATTTGTTTTAGGCGTATAATATATCGTTGGAAAGCTCTCGAAGCGTAGAATACAATGACATATTTTATGTTATTCAAATCATAGCTTTTCCATATTATAATTTAGCCTAAAGTATATAATGCACAACATTATGTAATATGCGATTTTTCAACCGAACTTCAGTCCATCAACTAGGGATACTTCTTCTATCTATAATTCAGATCCAATGGTCCCATGTCCAATGATAGGTCCCTTTTGATTGTCTCCAAAGCCTACTTTTCCACCCCTCTTTCAGATTTAAATGACGAAGGCTTTTTCATCACTAGTCATGTGCCTTGAGCATCCACTATCAATGTACCATTATTGTTGATATTCAGTGGACCTAAGGCATAGCTGCAAAATAAATCAAGAGGGATCGGATACCCAATCAGATTTGGGTCCTCTTGGGTTAATAACCATTTCAGGCCAAGGATGATAGATGTCCAAACTTTAAACTACAATTTCTCATTCACCGTTAATGTGTTTTAGGCATATAATATATCGTTGGAAAGCTCTCAAAGCATAGAATACAATGACATATTTCATGTTATTCAAATCATAGTTTTTCGATATTATAATTTAGCCTAAAGTAGATAATGCACAACATTATGTTATATGCCATTTTTCCAATAGAACTTCAGCCCATTAACTAGGGAGACATCTTCTATCTATAATTCAGATCCAATGGTCCCATGTCCAATGATATGTCCCTTTTGATTATCTCCAAAGCCTACTTTTCCACCCTTCTTCCGGATTAAAGTAATGAAGGCTTTTTCATCACTAGTCGTGTGCCTTGAGCATCCACTATTAGTGTACCATTTTTGTTGATACCGTGGACCTAAGGCATAGCTGCAAAACAAATCAAGAGGGATCAAGTACCCAATCAGATTTGGGTCCTCTTGGGTTAATAACCATTTCAGGCCATGGATGACAATTGTCCAACCTTTAAACTACAATTTCTCATTCACCGTTAATCTATTTTAGGCGTATAATATATCGTTGGAAAGCTCTCGAATTGTAGAATACAATGACATATTTTATGTTATTCAAATCATATCTTTTCCACATTATAATTTAGCCTAAAGTAGATAATGCACAACATTATCTAATATGCCATTTTCCAACAATCCCCCACATGAATGAAAATTGGAAAATAAAACAAAACAGACACTTTCAGAAATCAAAGGATGAAAATGCTCTTCGGCCAATATTTGCATAGGATAGGTAGGCTACAACCTTTGAACCTTTCCTTATGAAAGTATATTTACTTTACTGGCTGACTAGTAGATGCGATGTCCTTGAATTATTCTGCCATTTTTATAAACAATGATATACCCCACACAAATATCAACACATCACGGTTTTTAGTTCTCATGGTTATGTTCATTTTGGTTATGAACGTCTCCTAGTTCTGCAAGAGTTTTAGATTACTGCACCCTAATAGTATCCTTTGAAGCGACCCCACTTCACTCTCACATAAGTGATCTCTTTTGCTCAACCAGTGATGCGCAAAGGATCATTAAAAGCATGTAGCTTAACCTTAACCTGTTTTATCATTATTTATGTCATAGGAATTAGGTTGTCCCCCCACAGTGACCACACGAGGTCTATCAAATTAGGTTGTCCCATTGAACTAAGACCTTGGGATCTCCAGTCAAACATGGCTGGGTTTTCCTTTATATAGCACCTTAAATATTCATAGGCTTTAGTCCCATTCCTTTGGATGTCTTTTCAACTTGATCTAGATTTAACCCTTTGGTTAGCGGATCCACAATGTTATCCTTTGATCCCACAAAATCAATAGACATAACTAACATTAAGATCATTTGTCTAATGGTATTATATTGATGATACATGTGTCTCGACTTACCATTATACATAATGTTTTATGCTCTTTTAATTGCTGCTTGATTATGGCAATGTACACAAATTATGGGCACAGGCTTAGGCCATTCTGGAATATCCTCTAAGAAGTTACGTAGCCATTCAACTTCTTCTCTCATTTTATCAAAGGCTACAAACTCACCTTCCATTATGGAACGAGTTATAATCGTTTGCCTTGAGGATTTCCAAGACACTGCTCCTCCTCCCAAAGTGAACACGTACCCACTTGTACCTTTAGAATTCTTGATTTCAGCTATCCAACTAGCATCAGAATATGCTTCTAGTACAACATGTTCTCTTATATAGTGCAATCTATAATTACGAGTATATCGCAGTTACCTTAGTATTCTCATGATCGCATCCCATTGGGTTTTACCCGGGTTACTCATAAATCTGCTTAAACTAATTATAGTATAAGCAATATTAGGCCTTGTACAACTTGTTGCCTATAACCCTTTCATGTTCCACTTGGTCTATGCATTCACCTTTATTCTTGGACAAATGTAGATTAATCCCTAATGGTATTTTGGCTATACCAATATCACCTTTGTTAAACTTGTCAAGTATCTTGTCCACATAGTATGACTGCGTCAATATGAGACCGGGAGGTGAACGTTGAACTTTGATGCCTAAAATTACATCAGCTAGTCCCATATCTTTCATGTCAAATTTAGAATTTAACATATCCTTGGTACGTTTTACCATTCTCTCATTGCATCCAATAATGAGTATGTCATCAACATATAAACATAGAATAACATATCCTTCACTTGTAGTTTTGACATATGTCTTGTCACACTCGTTTATGTGATAGTCACTTGCCATCATGGCATCATCAAATTTCTTATGCCATTGTTTTTGTGCTTGCTTTAAACCATGTAAAGACTTCACCAACTTAGACACTTTCCTTTCTTGACCAGAAGCCACACAACCCTCGGGTTGTTCTATATAGATTTCTTCTTCAAGATCTCCATTTAGTAAAGCTGTTTTCACATCCATTTAATGTACTTCAAGATTTTGCAAAGTGGCATTTGCAAGTATCATCCTAATGGAAGTTATTCTCGACACTGAGAATATGTATCAAAGTAATCAAGGCCTTCTTTTTATCTATAACCCTTTATGACTAAACGAGCCTTGTACTTATCAATTATTCCATCAACTTTTAGCTTACATTTGAAAATCCATTTAGAACTTAGTGGCTTAGTTCTGGGAGGAAAGTCCACTAGTTCCCACCTATGATTTTGCAAAATGGAATCAATTTCACTCCTTATGGCCTCTTTCCAAAGAGGACTTTCAATAGAGCTTATAGCTTCTTTGTACGTTTGAGGTTCTACGTCAACCATATACGTTAAAAAATATGGACCAAAGGATTTTTCAACCCTTGTCTGATTACTTCTTCTAGGTTCTACCTCATGATCCTTATTAATCTCTTCTAGAGAATTTTTATCATCTTCTTCAATTATTGATTGAAGATTGTCATAGTTATCAATGCCTTGTTGATCAAATTAACCATCCCTTATAATAATTTCACGAGACCTTTTAATTCCTGACCCTTCGCCTATTTCTTACATGGAAACACGTCTTCAAAAAATGAAGCATCCTTTGACTCAATCAAAGTGTTCTTGTGTACACCGGGTATTTAGATTCATTCACAAGAAACCGATATATGTTGCTATTACTAGCATAGCAAATGAAAATACAATCCACCATTTTTGGACCTATTTTCATACGGTTAGGTAATGGTATAATTACATACTTTCAAGTAATTATAAGAAGGCTTTCTACCTTTCCATAATTTATAAGGGGTTTTTTCTTGTTTCTTACGTCGTATATTATTTAAAAGATAATTTGCTGACAAAAAAGCATCACCCCACATGTTTTGTGGTAAACCAGAACTGGTTAACATTGCATTCATCATTTCTTTTAGAGTGCAATTTTTGCGTTCAGCTACACCATTTGTTTGTGGAGAGTAAGGTGGTGTTACTTCATGAATAATTCCATTTTGGGAACATAACTCGCCAAATGGTGCAATATATTGACCACCACAAACACTTCTTACATTCTTAATTTTCTTATTAAGTTGGTTTTCTACTTCTTGCTTAAAGAGTATAAATTTCTCTAAAGCCTCATCTTTTCTTTTTAGCAAATACACATAACAATATTTTGTGTTATCATCAATAAAGGTAATAAAATATTTATTTCCTCCTCTTGATTGAACATATTTCAAGTCACAAATATTGGTATGTATTAGACTGAGTAATTTTGAATTTCTTTCAACCGATTGAAATGAAGATCTTGTTAATTTTGTCTCAACACACACTTCACATTTATGTGATTTATCGATATGAAATGTGGGTATATGATTCAAGTTAGTTAAAGTTTGTAACGTATCAAAATTAACGTGCCCAAGTCTACTATGCCATAAATTAGAAGACACAATCATATAAGCAACAATGTTATTCTCATTAACAGAATTTTTCTTATAAGAGATACAACAAAATTTAAACATTCCATTACATTCGTATCCCTTTCCCACATACATGTCTCCCTTAGAAAAAATAAATTTCTCGGATTCAAATACCACCTTGAAGCCGTATGAACTCAATAGGCTCCCAAAAATTAGATTCTTTCTCTTGTAAGGTATGTATAAGACATTTTGCAGTTTTACTTCTTTACCGGAAGTCATTTTCAGAATCACTGTTCCATGTCCTTTGACATTAGAAGCAGCAGAATTTCCCATGAAGATTTTCTCCCCATTACCAATAAGACTCAATCCAGCAAAAGACTCTTTGTCACAACACACGTGATGAGTAGGACCAGTGTCAAGCCACCACTCCATTGGGTTTGAGTCAGTCATATTGACCTCAGAAATTACACATACGCTGATGTCATATACATATTTTGTAATTTCTTTCATACTGTGTACCTCAATGTTATTAACCATTGTTGTCAATTTACAAACAAATGACTTTTGTCTCATCTTTTTGCAATTTAAGCATTTTCCATTTAACATTTGTGTCTTGGATATGCTTCCGTTTTGTCCAATTCTAAACTTACGTTTAACATGTTGTTTGCCCTTTTTGGAGTCTCTAATGACCTCCACCACGTTAGCTTTTGCAAAAACTTGATTAGCAATAGAAAAATTTATATTTAAGGAATTCCACAATTCTTTTGCAATACGTTTAATAGTACGCACCACGTATAGGACAATGACTAAGTCATTCAATATATAATTTTTGCAAAGAAAAATCATATGATTCCAACAATCCATAAATAATTGAAAAAAAGCGTTAACCATTCCAATGTAAGGGTCATCTTTCAATATATTATGGTGTTCCATTCTAGTAAAATAGAAAAACATTTTATGTTGCCAAACTTTGAAATTTGAACCACCAAATTTCTCCTATCTTTTGAGAGTTGAAATAAGATACGATTCCAAAACAACCTCATGATCATTAGGCATAACAATCGTTAAACTCGAAAGTTCATTTCCATTAGGTCCAGCACCAATAGGACCAATTCATCCATTTTGGCTATTCTGGCCTGGAACCGTTTTAGAACCATTACCTCCACTCGCACTACAACAAAATCAGCATTTTGCAGCGAAATTAGCAACGGAATTTTTGTTACAAATAGAATTTTACAACGAATTTGTAGCAAGAGTGAGTCTGTTGCAATATGCATGCTTATAGATTCATCTGTAAGGATTTCAAGACCGTTGCAGGTTTGCAACGGATTTTATTTCCCTCACAAATGTCGTTGCAAATCAGCAAGTCTATTTTTGTTCCGAATTCCATTGCAAATCAGCAAGTACATAACCTCTTGTAAAATCCCCTTTTAGATTTGCAAGTACATAATCCGTTGCAAATTGCTGTTGCATTATTGCAAGTGAATATCCGGTGCAAATTCCAGTTGCAAATTTGCAAGTACATTATTCGTTGCAAATTACCGTTCCAGTTTTGCAAGTATAAATCCATTGCTCATTTCTTTTGCTAATCTGCAAGTACAAATCTCTTGCAAACTTCCCTTACAAATGAATTTTACATTCCTTCTTTAAATTGACCTTCCTCAATAAACTCACAAGTAATTTTATAAACGCGAACTTTAAAATATTCATAAATATATTTCAAGCTCCAAAAAATATTCATGAATATTCCTAATACAAAAAGCTAAGTACTGAGAAATTTGTAGTAGTCCAAAAAATCAAATAACTAACGGCATAATCACAATAGTCCAAAAAATCTAATTGCCATATATATATATATATATATATATATATATATATATA
The DNA here is from genome assembly GCA_947683365.1 of Euphorbia pulcherrima. Classification (NCBI taxonomy): domain Eukaryota; kingdom Viridiplantae; phylum Streptophyta; class Magnoliopsida; order Malpighiales; family Euphorbiaceae; genus Euphorbia; species Euphorbia pulcherrima. Next base: position 16,007,291 of record CANTUS010000013.1, on the reverse strand, counting down.
TATATATATATATATATATATATATATACATGTATATCCCTAACTAGCAAGAGACTAATTATAGTCTAAAACCTAAGTAAAATGTGAAAGAACTAGCCTTGAAAAGTTGAAGTACCATGTCTTGAAGTAAGAATAACGGTCAATGCCTCTTCTAATCGGTCTAACAATTGTTTCCTTTCTTCTCCTCCTTTTAAAATGTCTCCCTCCATAATCTTCTTATCCTCTTCAATACGTTTCTTTTGTTCTTCTACATAATCTTGAAGTGCATCAAGTTCATTTTGTATAGAAGCACGAACAGAAGTTGATTGTGACTGAGAACTAGTACAATTGCCTCCAACAAGTTCTGATGACGCTTGAGGAGCCAAGGAACCAATGCTAAAAATTCTACTTCATTTGTCTTTTCCACCAACTGTTTGCAAATACAGTTTTTTTTAAAACCCCCCAGAGGAACATTGTGTTGCTCCGAAAGGAAAAAGATTAAGCCGAGTGAAAATTTCGGGGCGGATAACCCAACTAGGTTGGTGCCCCTGCTTACCTATAAAACACCCACCTCTCTTTATTAATCAAAATTCCAAAACTAACTCTCAAGATGAGAGCTTCATTGGAAGTCAATTACAGCCTAGAAGGTGGTTCAGATTATTAAAAATATCCGACACCATAAAAGTCATCGTATGCCTATTACATCAGAAGATAAAAAAACAAAGATAAATGCTAGAAACAATATAGTCCTCCCTATTCATACAATCTTCAAAAACAAAAGTAGTCCGATGCTTCCATAAGGACCAAGTAACAAAAAACCATAACGAAGTCCCAAAATCCCGGCACACCCCCAGACGAAAAAAGGACCTCCATATCTATAAGAAGTTGTAGGCTGAATTAGGAATCGCAAGCTGAATTCCAAATAACTGAAACATACCCCTCTACACATTATTGGCAGCAATACAATGAACAATTGCATGCTCACACGTCTCAATCATACCGCAAAATGAACAATTTAGGTCCCTAGCAAATTGACACTTCCTAACGAATAGGAATTCCTTAGTTAGTAACCTGTCATGAAAAAGAAGCCAGCTAAAAAAGCGAACCTTCGGAATAAGACATGAGTCCCAAATTGTCATAAAGTTTTGATTCAAAGCCGGCCAATTAGGAGACTTATAAAAACCTTTTGAGAAAGACGATGCAGTAAATATGGATATCAGACTCAAGTTCCATGCCACCTTATTCGTCTCGTCACCAAAAATGACATCCCCCAGCTCCCTGTTCAATAAATTCCCATAGTTTCCTTAAAACAGATTAGGACGAGATTGCATGATCCAGTTACATAGCTAAACACATCTTTCTCTCCCCGAAATTTGAAGCCTCCTCCTTCAAAAAGGTCTACCGAACCCGACAGTCCCAAAAATCATTTGACACCCCTCTTTAACTGTATAGTATTTTTGATTATTAATGGCAATCAAGTCTTGAAAGAGACTTTTAAAGCATGAGTCGACGATAAATTATCATGCCAAAAAGAGGCATGATTCTCATTACCCACCGAAACTACCACATTACGCTTAAAATAGTCCCAGAATGGCTGATTTTTAATACAACAATATACCATACCCTTCCAGATATGCGATAGCTTGTTAACCTCATATCCTTCTAAACTCACCCAATCATTCAAACTATACTTTTTAACACAAAACTCGTACCACAACGACTCACTGCTATCCACCCCCAACCTCTAAATCCACTTAAGAAGTAGGTGTAATTTACAAGTCAAAAATCCCTACTAACTTTACAAAAGCCTTTGACCGCCGCATCACCCTTCCATAAAACGTTTTTCATCAAACTTATCAACTTTGAAATGATACCTTCCGGTAGCCGATACAAAGAGAAAAAATAAATCGGTAATGACGCCAGTACGGATTTAATCAACACCACACGCCCGTTATATGATATACAATTACCCCTCCATCCACTCAGTCGGTTATTAAACTTTGCAATTAATCTATTCCAATAGTCCATCGGAATACTTCTAATACTTAAAAGAACACCCAAATACGTAATAGGGAATTTCTTAATCTTACACCCTAACATCTCACCACATAAAGTAACCACCGAATCCCAAACATTAACTCCTAGTATCGAGCTCTTATGGAAATTATTTTGTAAACCAGAAATTAATTTAAAGCATCTAAGTACCATACTAAAAGTAGGAATTATCATCGCATTAGCATGTAAGAAACATAATGTATCGTCGGTGAATTGTAGTAGAGAGATATCCCCTCCTTCCTTATTAATCCGAAACCCTGGTAAGTGGCCAGATGCTATAGACGCGTCGAATAACTGCTTAAGATCTTCAACAGCTAAAACAAATAAGAAGGGGGAGATAAGGTCCCCTTGTTTCAACCCCCCCCCCCCCCCCCCCCCCCGCCCACTTTAAACTAATCGGATCACTTGGCGAGCCATTCACAAGGACTGACGTAGAAAAGCCCACCCTGCAACCCTTCATCCAACTAATCCATATCTCATTAAAGCCCATCCTTCTACACACCGCATCTAAAAAAGTCCACAGAATACTATCGTACGCTTTTCTGAAGTCTAGTTTGAGAACCAGACATGACTGTCTAATAGATTTTATTGAGTGCACAATTTCAGAAGCAACAAAGGAACATTCATGTTTGCAAATACAGTTGATTTCCATCGACCTCCTTCAAACCAAACTGTTCACGAAGACGTGCTAGGTCCTCGTAAGAATAATTAACATCCATCAATATTATATGTTGAAAAAAAAGTCTATACTCACATTGAGAAATAAAATACATAATTTAATAAAACCAAAGTTTGCATAATCCAACTACAATTGAGCTGTAAAATATCACAAAAGAAGGATAGAAACACTAATCATAAAGTAGAATTTCACTATCTGGGTTCTTGCTTGATTTAATTCAGGGCTTGAATTCATTGTTGAAACTAGATTTGAGCAACAATCAGCTACAAGAGAAAATTTCCTAAAGAAATGAGTTTTCTGAAGAATTTTACAATTTTAGATTTAAGAAACAACAATTTCTTAGGTGGGTTAACAAATTCAATTCAAGAAACGTGTTCTTTAGAAGAATTAGCCCTATCAGACAACCTAGTAGGCAGAAACCTCAGTACAGATGGGCAGAATGTAGAAAACTTAGCCATATTAGACCTATGCAATATCAATTTAAATAAGGAAATTCTTCATTCAGTTACCTAGTTGAAAATTTTTGAGTTTTTTAGGTCTCAATGACAATAATCTAACAAGCTAAAATGATGCTTCAATTCATAATGAGGAGAACGAAACATTACTAGAACTCTAGGCATATAAAAAGAAACCAGGATAGAAAAAGTAAAAAAAAGGTTGGTAATATATTCTATTAAACAGGTTGGTACCATACTCAGCTATCGTAACTAGTAGCAGTGAAGGGGACTTATGCAAGGCTATTATAAAGGTAAGAATATAGTCTATCGAATGTCATAATTCACAAAATTAACTATAATGTAAAATAGATGCATTTTTCTTACAAGAACAGAAATAATATGGAATGCCAGGACAAGATGGTCTCTATCTAATTAGTATTCACACATAAAATGAACACATCTAGTGATTTTGACCCTTTTGACAGTTTAAAAGCTCTCAACTCTAATCCTACAGCACCTGGTCAACTCTAAGATTATATGAAAATGTGAATAACATATATATTAAATTCAAAATTTCATGATAATTAATGATAAATAACCATAAGTACTTTGTACAACATAATCCCATGTCATATAAGCATGATAATTGGCAGGTTAATTATAGCTCCTAAAAAAACAATACAGCTCATATCGATACCAAAAGGTGTCAAACATATAAAACAATCAAGGATAAAATGTAGGACCTAAAACTAGAAGAAATTAAACAAAAATGAGAAATGTAAAGGGAAAAGGACCAATAATATATAAATCATTTCCTATAAAAAATAGCATTCAATAGAAAATGAGGTTGATAACGTACATTTGTTTTCTTTGATTTGTCATCAATACATTTTTTTCCATCACGGTTTTTGGTATGAGTGAAACGGAACATGTCGTTAAAGTTCGAGGGTGTCCTAGTTGTTTTTCCAGTAGATAGATGCAAGTCATATGATATTAGCTGAAGCATTTTAAAGAATTATAAAGAAAAGGATAAAATTTATGTTGCTATGATAATTATATAAATTGCAACAGAATATACAGAATTTAAATTACCAATCTTTCTACACTAGTTTGAGCACTAGTTCGAGCAGACATGGAGCCACCAATATTCATAGGTTTAGTTGCTCCATTGCTACCTTATCTTCTATTCAAACGTGCCTTGTTCGATTTAGCTATAGCTTGTCCGATTTAGCTATAGCTCTAGGGGTGGACCATTCTATACGTCATTTATTCCATACATCTGCTAGCACCCACGTCCTTACGTGTTGTTCTCATTCAAGAAGTATATGTCCTATACCTTTTTATAGTTAACGTCTCCCATGCAATATGCATCATGGGATCTATTGATGCATTCTACTTGAAGTATTTCTAAAAAATTAGGGTGAATACATATTATTTTATCCGTAAAAAACTAAGTAATAACAACTCAAAAACATGTATAAGTAGATAGAGTATATGTTTAAAGAAGAAACTATAAAGTGTAACATGAAATTTACCGTAAACTCTTCGTAATAGAAAGTTTTTGTCTCACTGCTTAAACTTTTCCACTTATAACCTAGAGGATCTGACCTTTCCTTGAAAATATGATTCATTATTTTGGACACAGCTTCAGAATGATCAATACTGGAAACAATTTATTTTTTGTAAGGATCAAACTTTTACCAATAATCATCACTAGTGTAGTAGTACAAATTAGTTTCATTTACATTTATCCATTCATTACATTTAACAAAAATCGACCATTAAGTCCTACCAGAGGCACCTTAGGCAGGTGCTTTAGTGGCGGTGTGGGCGGTGGTGACGACAATGTTTGCTCTGAGTCACTATGCTCTTCAATGCCATTTGTATCTTCATAGTGCACTATAGCCAGCAATTGTAGTTAAATAACAATAATTGATATATAGGCTTATGGCTTATTAATGTGTTGTTTAATGACTATATCCATCTGCCTAGCTCCATTAGGATTCGAATTTCCCAAAACTAATATAGTTTAGTTATTTTAAACATTGCCTAATACCATATTAATTCTCTGATTCCAACATTGTTGACATATCCTAAAACTTCTATTTCCATTCATGCAATAATTCAGAACCAGAACTTATAAATGTTATAAAAAGCGCTAGGCGCTAGTCGGGTGGCCGGAGATTCAAAATGCCTATGCGGGGCCTGGGCCGGGGCCTAGGCGGGACGTAAGCAGATTTATATTTCTTATTTATAAATATTTATTATATATATAAAAATATAAATTCAACTAAAAAGTAAATTATAATAATATAAAATATTAAAAAACATAATTTAGACCATGTTTTAAAAATTACTAAGTGGCATAGAGCATATTGTTTCTCGCTTTGAGACTTGAAATGACAAATTTATTATGAGAACACTTTGATTTATTTTAGTTTTACCAACTGAATTACTTTTTATTGGTAAACTATAATTATTGTACATAATGATATCATAAAAAATCTAAATTAGGTGCCGCCTAGGCAGAAAACTCGGACTAGGCGGTGCCTAGGTGGCAATTGTTGAAAATAAACTTTATGTCTGCATTATGAGGAGTTACAGCAGGTTCAATGCATTCGATGGTTACAAGTCCCAAGAGTCACAACGGTTACAAGAGTTATGATGCTTATTAAGAGTCATTTACTTTTTTAGTTAATTTAGTATTTATTCTGATGTTTGAATAGTCTCATTACTTTAGTATAATTATGTAACCTTTCATTGAGTTTAATAAGAGACAAGTATTATTCAGCCACTAATCTCTCTTCTAAAATAGGCTTTCCATATTCTCTCCCAACATAGTAGTATCAGAGCTTCAGGGAGCGACTAAGAGCGCCAGTGAGCGATTGAAAAAAAATCCAGTGAGCGACAGAGAGAGATAAACAAAAAATTTTAGAATCATGATGAACAACATGATTAAATTTCCCCAACTTACCAAAGATAATTATGATGCTTAGTGCATCAGAGTGAAGACATTGCTGGGTTCCCAAGATGTTTGGGATATGGTCGAGACAGGCTATGAACAGCATAAGAATGAGGAGCAATCGAATGCTCAGTAGTAGAAGTCTTTGAAGAAGACGAAGAAGAAAGACCAGCAAGCACTCTCTCTCATTCATATGTGTTTGGATAAGAATATGTTTCTGAAAGTTGCTACTGCTTCTAAGATGAAATAAGCATGGGAGATCGTGGAGAATGCGTTCAAAGGGAAAGATAAGGTGATCAAAATTCGTTTGCAAATTCTGAAGAGTGATTATGAGAATCTAAAGATGAAAGATTTTGAATCAATTGAGGAATTCTTTAATAGAGTTCAGTTGATTGTTAATTAGTTGAAGAGATATGGAAAGATGCTAGAAGATGTTCGAGTTATTGAGAAAATTTTGAGTTCGTTAACGGCAAAATTTGATTATACGGTGGCTGCAATCAAAGAGTCGAAAGACTTGGAGATTATGACGTTAGATCAACTCTTGGGTTCTTTACAAGCCCATAAGGAAATGTTGAAGAATAGAGAAGAGCCACTCATGCAAATGTTACAGGAAAGATTGAAATTTTTTGATAAAGAAAAGAAGAAGTCGCAAGTTGCCCAACCGAAAAGTAGCAGAGGATGTGGTCGAGGAAGAGGTCGTGGTCATGGTAGTCGAGGTTGGTCTCAAGGAAGAGGTAGAGGTTCTAGCTGGGTACAACAAACTTAACTAAAGGTCAAGGAGGTTGAAATCCTCAGTGGAATTCTAGAGGACGAGTCAGAGGAGGCAGATTTAGCGGTCGTGATAAATCCAATGTCCAATGTTACAATTGTGATGGATATGGACATTATGCACCTGAATGCAATTTTGATGGTAACCATGATGATCAAGCAAACTTTATAGAGGCTAAAGAAGGTGAGAATGCACCTTTTTTGCTATCTTACAATGGAGATTCAGAGAAAACCACTGAGTCGTGGTATCTTGATTCAGGAGCTAGCAGTCACATGACTAGTAATAAAAATCTTTTTTATAATCTTGATGAAATCCCGAAAGGGAATATCACTTTTGGTGATAAATTAAAAGTTCCAGTCATGGGTAGTGGAGAACTTTATATCAAGTAGAAAAATGGAGATCATGAGTATATTTCTAATGTTTATTATGTTTCGGCTTTTAAAGTCCAACATTTTAAGCATTGAACAGCTTGTTGAGAAAGGTTATCATCTGGAGATGAATAAGAGAAATGGGCTAGTTATTCACAAAGGAAGGAGAATGATTGCTAGAGTTCCAATGTCGTCAAATAAGATGTTTAAGTTGAAGATCGACAGTGACAGACCAAAATGCTTAAAAGCTTCTTTTTTGATTCTTTGTAGTTATGGCATCTCAGAATGGGTCACTTGAATTTTGGTGGCTTAGAACATATGACTAGAAAGAGGATGATGAGCAGATTACCTTTCATAAATCATCCTAAACAGATTTGTGAAGGTTGTATGTATGGAAAGCAATCGAGAAGGAGTTTTTCTAAAGAATCCTTGTATAGCACATCTCAGCCGTTAGAGTTGGTGTATGCTGGTATATGTTGTTGTTTATTGATGATTATACTCACAAAACTTGGGTTTATTTTCTGAAGGAGAAAAGTGAAGCGTTTGAAGTCTTCAACAAATTTAAACCTCGAGTTGAGAATGAGATTGGCTTAGAGATTATGTCTTTCAGAACTGCCAGAGGAGGAGAGTTTACCTCATAAAATTTTAATCAATTTTTTGAGTATTCAGGCATTCGACATTTCCTTACAGTCCCCAGATCCCTGCATCAGAATGGTATTGTGGAGCAGAAAAATAGAACCATTCTAAATATGGCTCGTATCATATTGAAGAGCAAAGCTATACCAAAGGAGTTTTGGGTAGAAGCTATGGCTTGTGCAGTGTATTTGGATAATAGAAGTCCAGCAAAGAAGTTGATGGACATGACCCCTCAAGAAGCCTGGAGTAGTAAGAAACCAAATATTTCTCATTTAAAGGTATTTGGTTGTCTTGCTTATGTGCATGTAGCTGATGAGTTGAGAAAAAAGCTTGATGATAAGAGTGAAAAGATTTTGTTCATTGGTTATTCACCAAGTTCAAAGGGTTATAACTTCTATAATCCTTAGACCGGAAGAAGTGTCACTAGCCAAGATGCAAAATTTGAAGAAGGAAGTTACTGGAACTAGAATGTTTCAAAAAATGAAAATTATAATTTTCTTCATTTCTTTGAAGATGTTGTAGTTGCAGGAGGATGCGACTTAAACGGATAGAATGTGACATAAGCTGATAAGCAGAATGTGACTTATGACAGATAGGAATGACATAATGCAACTAATGACAAACAAATTGCTACAGATGTAGTTTCGCTAGCTCATCTGAAAGGAAACCTTGCATGAGGAATTTCGATGATATTTATACAAAAACAACAGAAGTGGATAACACCACATTATTCTATTTATTTGCTGATATAGGACCTATCAGATTTGAAGAAGCCGTTGAAGATGGAAAGTGGCAATTCTCAATGGATGAGGAGATTAATTCCATTCAAAATAATGACACATGGGAGCTGACCTCATTGCCAAAGGGAAAGTAAGAATTAGGTGTCAAGTGGATTTATAAGGCGAAGAAAAATTCAAAAGGCGAGGTGGAGAAGTATAAAGCTCGCCTTGTTGCAAAAGGCTATTCTCAAAAGGCCGGTATTGATTGTGAAGAGGTGTTTGCACTGGTGGCTCAGATTGAAACAATCCTATTAATTATATCCTTGGTGGCAGAACTAGGATGGAGAATTCACCAGATGGATGTGAAATCAGCTTTCTTGAATGGAACTCTTGAAGAAGAGGTTTATGTTGAACAACCTTTGGGCTATGTTGTCAAAGGTGAAGAATACAAAGTGCTGAAGTTGCAGAAGGCTTTGTATGGCCTCAAACAAGCTCCAAGAGCTTGGTACTCATGTATTGATGAGTATTTTCAGAAGAATGGTTTCACAAGATGTCCGTATGAACATGCTTTGTATGTAAAGAAAACCACAATTGGAAAAATGATGTTAGTGTGCTTGTATATATGTTGATGATTTGATATTTATAGGAGTTGATGAGAAGATGATTGAGGAGTTCAAGGTGTTGATTGCAAAGAACTTCGAGATGACTGATTTGGGGCTGATGTCTTATTATTTGGGCATTAAAGTCCAACAAAGTGATTAAGGCATATTTCTTTCACAAAGAACTTATGCGGAAGCTATTTTGTAGGAATTCAAAATAAACAAATGCAATTCAGTCTCTACTCCTGTTGATTCGGAATTAACCTTTCATGGCATGCTAATGCAGAGAAAGTTGATCCAACTATGTTCAGAAGATTAGTTGGAAGGCTGGTTTTTTGACATGTACAAGACCCAATATCTTGTATGGAGTTGGACTTATGAGTCATTATATGGAGTGTCCAATTTTGAATCACATGAATGTTGCGAAAGAATCCTTCGTTATGTTAAAGGTACTGTTTCTTATGGTTTGTTTTATTCGTCTCAAAATAATAGCAAGCTGTATGGATTCAGTGATAGTGATTGGGTAGGAGATATTGATGATAGAAAAAGCACAACCGGTTTTGTGTTCTTTATGGGAAATGCAGTTTTTTCTTGGAGTTTGAAGAAACAAGCAATTATCACATTGTCTACATGTGAAGCTGAGTATGTTGCAACAGCATCTTGTATTTGTCATGCTATATGGTTAAGGAGATTGTTAAAAAGTCTCAATTTTGTTTAAGAGGAAGCTACGGAAGTGTTTGTTGATAACAAATCCGCAATTGCATTGGCAAAGAATCCAATTTTTCATGAGAGAAGCAAGCACATTGACACAAAGTATCATTACATCTGGGAGTGGATCAGTAACAAAGAAGTTGAGTTGAAGCATGTTTCATCCAAAGATCAAGTTGTGGACATTTTAACAAAGGCATTGAAGTTTGTTGATTTTAATAGACTGAGATCGCTCTTGGGAGTTATGAAGACATAAGCTTAAGAGGGAGTGTTGAAAATAAACTTAATGTCTACATTATGAGGAGTTATAGCAGGTTCAATGTATTCGATGGTTACAAGTTCCAAGAGTCACAACGGTTATAAGAGTTATGATGGTTATTAAGAGGCATTTACTTTCTTAGTTAATTTCATATTTATTCTGATATTTGAATAGTCTCATTGCTTTAGTGTAAATATGTAACCTTTCATTAAGTTTAATAAAAGACAAGTATTATTCAGCCACCAATCTCTCTTCTAAAATACGCTATCTCCATATTCTCTCCCAACAGCAATAAATCAGTCGAGCGCCTAATAGCGCCCTAGGAATGAAAAGTCAGGTGGTAAGCCCCAAAAATAGCTTCTAGGCGGGGGTTTTTAAAACAGTAAGTCTACAGCTTTCACAAAAAGGTGGTTATGCCCGCAATCAAGTATTGGAGAAATGGAGGAGGAGCTGGAATTTTTTTAGGCAACTACTGAATATAATGGGAGTTTCCTTCCTCAATATATTCATTGTTGGTATTTTAGTGTAATGGGATCAACTAGTTGACCAATGCGATCGTAATAAATCATCAAAAAAGTCAGGAGAGTGCGGAGTGCACGCTTGTTCGAGCTCTATCTCGATACGTAGCTTACGAGGGTCTGGGTGCTACCTTTAGCAACGCTTCTGTTTTGAACAGTTGCGACTGCTCTAACAGACACAACTTTTCGCAACCCTTCTGTGTTGAAGTGTTGCAACTACTCGTTTCAGGCTTATAAAAACCTAGCATTGGCAATGTTCTCTGTAATTTTGTTTTTGCAATCTGGTTCACTTTTCTTCACAATAAAAATTCATTCTAAGTTCTTGATTTTAATTCTGATTTTATCCGATTTATCAATATGATAGAATCTCCAAATAAGATTCAATCTGAAAGTGTACGTCACAACTTCAGAATTATCCAGGCTTCATTTTACCGGAATTCCCCAACAAAGATTGAATCTTATTTTTACTTGAAGCCTGAGTTATTCATAAGACCCAACAAAAATTAAAATTTTGAAAATGACCAACGGCGAATCTACAAAGATTGAAAAGTAATTTCTTGATGAATTAAGAATTTTTTTTATTAAGGTACGCTTCCGTTTTTAGTTTTGGTTCTCGATGAATTGACATGAATCGATCCTGGCTTATTTCGATTTCGAAAAATTTTCTTTCAATTGGTATCTAAGCGGGTTCATGTTTGATTCATTGAGAACTTATGTTTTGATTAAACTCTACGGTATTGATTTGCAACATTTTTTTTCTTCTAATCGCTCTGTTCTTATGAAGGATTGATGGATTTATTTGCAATTACTAATTAATTTGTTTTGCGTAAGTTTCAGAAATTGAAATATGAGTTCAATTTCATAACTGAATTGTATTTTTTCATCAAATGGTCTGGGTTTGGAATTAATAGTGAATTGTGAATAATGACATGGCCATATATTGAATGAAGATGATTTGTATATGGCGGAAATTTGATGCAATTTTTGCAAAATTCAATTTTGTTTAGTTTTGCATTGATTTGTCCATTTTCATATAAATGAGTAATTATTTAAATCAAATTATGTTTCCGATGTGATTAAGCTGTGCACAAATTAAGAGTTTCTGCTCGCTTTTGTTCTATTTTTTTAAAAAAATCTTTCAAGGGACAGTGTATCCCCCCAACGGTTAAAAATTTAGAGGAGATAAAAATTTCGGGGCGAGGTTTTCAGTTAAGCTGATTTCCCCGCTTACCTATAAAATACCTACCCCGCTTTTATTAAAAACAAAACTTATCCAAGGTCTCAAGATGGGACCATGAGCAAATTAATTACTGAGAGTAGCAAATTTGGAAACATAAATACATCAGATGCAACTAGGCTAACATTACGATTCCTAAGCTTAAAGACGAACCAACATAAGTAAATGCTAGAGCCAAAAATGTCGTCCAGCCTAGAAGTCGAGTTTTCAAAGATGTGATTGTTGCATCTTCTTCAAATGTTCCATGCGATAGTGAACCACAGAGATGTCCCGAAATCACGTCCAATGCCACTTTTAAAGAAAGATTGCCATAATAGGAGAAATGAATAACCCGTTTGTGACATGGTAATAGAAATGCCCAACCATGAAAATGCTTCTCTCTTTTGTTCTATGTGGTCGTTTCGTATTCTCTTTTGGTCGCAAGAGAGTCTTTGATTGTCAAAAGAGAATTTGGTTTATGATTTTCACAATATATGAATTCCAATTTGATTATTACGACATTTGTTGTTCTTTTAGTACAAGTATGGAATTTATGATGTTATGTAGAAATTCGGTTCGATAACAAAATATCTCATGAATTGTTGAATTTTGATTATTGACCGGATTGAATTCGTTTCGTATCTATGAATATATGGTTATTATTTTGTTAATGTTCATTTTTCGGGTTTCAATTTAAATTTTCTTCATTGTTTCTTTTGTTTTCAAACATGGAGGAATTAAAACAAAATCATAAAGTTCATATGTCCGGTATATATGATTATTCGTATGAATTTTGTTTTTATTACGGTGTTTTGCATTTGAAAATTCAAAGAAAGTTGGACGAAAATTCATTGAATTTTCATTTTATGTTGCTATTGCCAGAATTTCCATCGGAAATATCTCTCCGTTGGTAAATCGGTCGATAAATTGGTGCTCTTTTGCTTCTGACCGTCGCGACTATTTTAGTTGTCGCCATTTGTCACTTTTAGATTTGGCAACGCTTTGGCAACAATTTCAAAAAGTTGCTGTAGGTGTCAGTAGGCGCGTCCATCGGATTTTCCTGGTAATAATTTAAACCGTCGCAAGGCAAGGGCACACCCTCTTTGGAGTTTCTAGCAACAGTTTAATAGCAAAGCGTCACCATTGCACCTGAACTCCTTTTCAATTTTATTGAGTTCGTAATTTTGGAGCGTACCAAAGTCAAGTTGATAAAATTTAGAAAACTTTTGATCATCTAATCGTAAGATGAAGGATTTGGGGAAGGCAGAAGTGATTCTTGATATAAAAATCTGGGTCGATCATTAACGAAAGCGAGTGGAGCGACCGTTCAAGGCCCTAAGTTTCGGGGGCCTGAAATTTTGGGAGGTGAAGTATAAGTATAAGAATATATATTTTATATATATTAACGTGTAGTAATTATATGTTAACTGTTTGTGGTGAGGTGGTAGGGGCACGCGAATATTAGTTTGATGGACAAGGATCGAATTCCTCTGCCCCTTTCTTTATCAACTGAACCCTTGTTTTTGTCTACTCTTTTTTTTTCTTTATAACTTTATTTTAATAATAAAAACACTTTTTTTATAACTCGACTCCTTTTTTCTTTTAAAATAAAGTTTATTTATTTTTAATAATAAAAATTATATTTTAATTATATTTATTTATATTGAAAATGAGATTAACATTTTAAAATTTATTAATTAATGTAAATATTTATTTAAAAAAAGTTAATGCCAAATAATATTTTAGTCAAATAAATAGTCATTGAAGCTAAACAATTAGCTTTGTAAGTTAATTACTATAATCAATGTTATTACAGTATTATTTTTAATAGAAACATTTTGTATTTTAAAATTTTTATTCCTCAAATCTTTCAAAATAATTGACAAGAATTTTAAACATGTATTATTTTACTATTTGTAAGTAATAATGTACATATACCTTTTAACTAAGTTTTGTTTCAATTTCATATTATTTATGTAACTTTTTTTATCACAAGAAATAATTTTAATATTTAGTTTTCTTTTATTTTTTATTTATAATATTAAATGCAAAAGTAAGAATCACATATTGAATATAAAAATTTAATAAAAACTTTTGTTTTAAAAAAGAAACAAATATTAGTATAATATTTTCAATATATATACATATAAGTATTTTGATATCGTATATTAACTAAAGCTATTTTATCAAATAAATTTAAAAGATATTATATTCTTGTATATTAAAAAAATATCAATAATTTGGATAAAATTTATTGTGAAAATAGGATTAAAATTTGCTTTAAAAAATGTTCGTACATTAAGAACTTTCAAGTGACAATATTGTACTCAAAAATTTCAAGGGCCCATATTTTCTCTTTTGCTCAGGGCCTCGAAAATCTCCGAGACGGCCCTGATAAGAATCAAGAGAAAGAAGAATGTTATTTCAATTTCTCAATTTCATTATATTGAAAAGATTTTGAATAAATTTAACTTCAAGGATTATTCTCTTGTTAGCCGTCCAATGATTTCTGATGGCGGGCAGAAGCGAAAAAAAAGATTAAAATAGAAAATTGACTGATTTGTGTTGGTTGAATGTTTTTAGATCACAAAAAAATCCTTGATTGTTTTTGGAAACAAATAAAACCCTATAGTTTTTGGAAACTAATACAACCCAATTAGTTTTTGGAAACTAACAAAACCCAAAAGAATAGCGAACGCAAATTTCTCTAATTTTTCATTCAAAAATATAATCTGATATATTCTTAATATCTTTTCTTTCTTCTTTTAAATAAGAAAAAGAAAAGTCACAATTACAAAACACTTAAAGCTAAGGAGTTGCAAAGAAATAAAAGACACTTAAAGCTAAAGAAAGTTACATGAATATAATGACACTTAATTAAAAAACTTCCCGCATTAAACTAATTTCAATGAAAAATTATTAGCAAATTAATAAAGATAAATAAAGCTATAAAGTTTATTCTAGCAAAATGTCCTTAATATATCAACTAACATAAAGTGTTATAAGTACAAATTATCTTAAGTAAATGAGTATAATTGGTTTTCATGTTGGGTAAACGCTTTAAAGCATCAAATGAATTTCATTTTGCACCGAAATCCCCATAAATAACATTTAAAACGATGAGAATAATTTTAGGATATACCAGTTCAATTTGGCACAAAAAAATTGCGACCATATTAGCGTGCTCGTCATCAATTTCCTTCGGATTTTGAAGGGTTATTCGGATGCAAGTTATATTTCTTATGAAGAAGATAGTTCTTCCACAAGTGGGTGGGTATTCCTTCTTGGGGGAGGTATTATCTCTTGGGTGTCAAAGAAATAAACTTGTATCACTGATTCGGCAATGGAATATGAGTTTGTAGCTTTAGCAGCAGCTGGTAAAGAAGTTGAATGGCTAAGAGATCTAATTTATGAAATTCCACTATAGCTTAAACCATAGTCACCTATATCTATTAGATGTGATAGTGAAGCTACATTGGCCAATGCTTATAGATAAGCTTACAAAGGTAGGTCTAGACATTTAGGTGTGAGACATAGCATGATTCAGGAACGCATCATGCATGGTGTCATATCATTAGAGTTTATAAAAATTTAGCATAATTTAGCCCATAATTTAACCAAAGGGTTAAGAAGAGATCTTGTACGTAAGTCAGTAATGGGGATGAAATTAAAGTCCATTTAAAATATCCATTGTTAAGATACCCGATTCCCACCTAATATGACTTTAGGTGCTGAATTCAATGAGGAAAGCTTAACATCTAGAGATTGGAACACACTAAAAATAACATCCCAAGGTGTGTGTTCAGACGTGCATGATAAAGGAGGTTGAAGTTTAACTTCTTAATAGTTCATTTGAAAAATTGCATATGTAGGTGCAAGATTAAAAGAGCTACCTAGATAAGCATGAAGTTTAGCCGCTACAAGAAGTTTTGGACTTGACTTTTTTATACTTATGAAGGATAGGGACACAAGGCTAGTAAAAGATAGTGTCAAGTAAGAACATGTTAGAATGTTAACTTATGTGTATAATTATCTTCGAGTATTAAAGATGGATAACAAAGGTTCAATCCATAGTGACACCTTTAGTTATTCGAATATTTGAAATGTGTAATATACTAAGATGAAATTCAATCGTCACGATATTTCATTTATGCATAAGTTTGTTATTTGTTGTGATTTTGTTTAGTTAATCATGGATTACACTAAAATGGGTGAGGATTGTTGGTATTTTAGTGTAATTAGATCAACTAGTTGACCAATGCGATCGTAATATATCATCGAACAAGTAAGGAGAGTGCAGAGTGCATGGTTGTTCGAGCTCTAACTCGATACTTAGCTTACGAGGGTCCGAGAGCTACCTTTAGCAACACTTTTGTTTTGAAACTATTGCAATTGCTCGAAGGGACACGACTTTTAGTAACGCTTCTGTTTTGAATAGTTGCTATTGCTCGAACCGATACGACGTTTCTCAACCCTTCTGCGTTGAAGTGTTGCAACTGCTCGTTTCAGGCTTATAAAAACCTGTCATTGATAACATTTTTTATAATTTTTTTTGCAATCTGGTTCACTTTTCTTCACAACAAAAATTCATTCTAAGTTCTTGATTTTAATTTTGTTTTTATCCGATTGATCTATTTGGCAGAACCACCAAATAAGATTCCATCTAAAAGTGTAACTCACAACTTCAAAATTATCCAGGGTTCATTCTACCGAAATTCCCTAACATTCATTCACTATCATTTGAAAATGTGTTGATTACACAAAACCTCAACACAATGTTGTAATGTAGAATTCTGTTCAAAGGTGTACATATATACATCATACGCAGAAAAATGAAAACAAAGTTAATGAAAGATTGGTCAAAGAAAGGGTTCCTTGAGCTAACCTTCACAGAAAGAGAGAGGGTCTACCTTTGCTGAAGAGGGTGGGTGCAAGACAGAAAATTGAATCAAAGTGACTAGCTGTGTGAACGGCGTAACCTCTCCGATGCTTAAGTCAACGACGGTAATAAAGAGGAGGCAAGTAAGTAAGTGAGTTCTAGGGTCTAGAATGTGATACCTGAGATATGGGGGTTGCCCCATATTTATAGTATGTAGTACCTTTGCCGTGGTAGGAATGCATTTCCTTTATTGGTGGTATGGAGTCCTTATTAGGTAAGGATCCTATTTACGCGTGATTTCAAATAAACAAGAAGAAACCTCTTATAGAGGTTTCTTCTTGTTTATCTGATTAGGAAAGGATAATCTTCCTATTTATCTATTTGGGAAGAGGAGTTATGATGTGACTCTATCTCCTATTTAGGCCGGTGAGACCGTGACTCTTCATTCGGCTGGCCGGATGATGATCCAACTGCGAGGCCGACTGGCGACGTGGCACCTTGATGGTTTTCCATCCGGTACCTGTAAAATACCGAGTCAATAGAAGTCTCCCCCCTAAGTGATTTATTAAATCCTTTAGGATTTATCCCGTCTGTGTGGGCAACCGGTCAGACTCTTCATCTTCTGTCCTAGATCCACATATCGGGTGAACACTGGGCTCCAACTCTTCATCTTTATCTATAGTCAGCTCATGATAGCTAACTTACCATTAACTTTTTCTCGAGGAGTGTGCAAACTGTGGATTGAGTGACGTGTGGGTGTGATCAACAGTTAAATTTGAAGAGTTGTCTTTTCTCAACTTCTTTAAATAGCGCATTTCTGCCCATTTTGTAATTTTTACACTTCATCTTCTTCTTCGATATTTCTACTCTCTCATTTGCTCAGCGACTTCTGGCATAATTTCTTCCAAGTCTTTTTCTCCGTCGTCTTTTCTTTAACTCCAGTGAGTCTCTGATTTCTTCTTTTTCCTTTTTATTTCGAGATATGCTTCGTATTTCGTGAAATGCGTTTTAATTTTTACTTTGATTTCTAGAATTTTGGCTTGTTGTGTTCCTATTCTTTGTTTTTTCTGTGTATGATTTATGTTTTCGCTTCGCTGCGCTTTTACTTTCATAATTTATTTCTTGCTTTGATTTTACATTCTTCTTTGATTCGCGCCTGTTAGATTTCTGGGAATTTTGCGTGTTTATTTGTCCACTGTTCTTCACTTTACCACCATTAGATCTTTAAATTTGCTTGAAATGAGGACACGGTGTATGACCTTGTCATTCAGTAGTAGTTATGATAGTGAGGAATCCCGTCAATTACACCGTAAGACGGTCGAACTGTTGTCTAGGTTGCATCCCCTTTTGCACACTGATAAGTCTAATTACCGTCCCACCCCTAGGATTAAGGGTACTACTAAGAGGAGAATGAGTAATTCAGATGCGTCCAGCCGGGTCCGTTTGGCAGACGATGTGAGTATTGAGCATATGAGCGATGTAAGCCTCCAAGCAAATTCCTCTAAGGTTATAGGGGATGTGGATAATTATAGGGATGAGGAGGGCGCTCACCCGATTGAGGAAGTGGGTATGAGTGGCCGAGAGGAGGCCGGCAAAGAGGAGGATGTTAAAGAGGTAAGGAATATGACTCCTCGGGTGGATGACATGATCTCGTGCATCCACAAGGACCATATAGAAAAGGAGGCCTTGATGTATTCGTGGCTTAAGGATTGTCATATCTTGTTGTCGAGTGTGGATCAACGAGTGAATGCCCCTCCCGCTGGCTACTTCAGTATGTATCTGGATGTCATCAGAGGCGGCTTTAGATATCCACTTCCATTATCCGTTGCTGATCTTTTGGAGGTCTAGGGTTTATCCTTGGCTGAACTCTACCGGATGGGCCACTACTAGCTGTGTCTGGACTTGGGGTTGACTTTTGATGCTACCTTCTTTAGTAAGATTTACTTTGTCAAGCAGAACAAAGATGATGATCACTACCAGATCATGTGAAAGAATGGTATGTACCGCTTCACCAATTAGCCCTCCTCTGTGCATCAATACAAGGATTTTTGGTTTTACATCAGCGTTAATGATGAGTATACCTTCTTTCCAACAAATTGGTCAATCTCAACTACTCCCAAGAGGAAAGTCAAAGCTAATGGCCTAGATCCAAGGCTACAAGTGTTTCGATCACTGGGGTAGGGGAAGTGGAGCTTTAACTTAGCTGCTTGGGCGTCCATCTTTGGTTATCACTTGTTCGCACGGGGGCTGAGTGGAATAATATACCTTCCTGGACCAATTCCCGCTACTGGTATACTTTCCTTCTTACTTTTACTTTCTTTTTTGTATTTTCAGGTAGCCATGTCTGATATAGAATATGCTAATGCTCTTCTAGCGATGAAGAAGTCACAAAGAAAGAATAATAGCACTCATATGGTAGCTATGAGTGGGGGAAAGAGGAAGTCTACTCAGCTTCTGGGGTTCTAGCAAGAGGCCAACTGTGACCCTACTGGACACATCTTCCGTGCCTGATACGCCTACTATCTGCCTCGAGGTATGCTTTGAATTTTATTTAAGTTTGTTTTAATCTACCCTATTCTGATAATTTCTTCTTTTACGTACGCTTTTCATCCAGGCCCGAGGATAGATGATGGGTCCACCTCTCCTCGCCCTCTCCCTCAGCTGGCGCTGGCTGAGTTTTTTAGCAATCCTTCCCCAACGTCCCCTGCATAGATGTGACTGTGTAGGGTTCTTTGAAGGGAGCTTTCCCCCTCCGTGTTGATGCGGAGGGCTATAAGGAAGAGCCTACCGCCTTGCTTTCTTCCCTCTTTTTCCAGGATCTTACCCTGGTATTCTTCTCGCTTTCCATGTTTTCTTGATTTCATGAATTTTGGTGCTAAGTATCTTCATTCATTTTCAGGCCATGTCCCGAGGATTATAGCTCATCCGGAGATCCTAGGACAAGAGTGAATCGAAGCTGAGGCTCAAGGAGAAGGAGATAACTAACACCAAGCGAAAGCTTACTCTCTCTCAGAAGCACGTCCTTAAGCTTGAGGATGAGAGGGATGAGGCCAAGAAGCTTCAGGCGGAGAGCACCCATTTGAAGGAGGAGGTGGAGGAGAAGGTGGCCGCTTTGGAGAAAGACTTAGATAGGGCCCGAGAGGAAGCAGAGGAGGTCAAGGAGTTATATGTGATGATCGTAGATAAACTTGGAGACTGTGGCTATCTTTATGGTGACTTGGTCTTCCAGGCATGCCAGCGTGTCTATCCGGATCTCTCCTAGTCCGATATTGACGAGCCAGAGTTTCCTTCTTACGATGACCTTGCTACTCATTAGGCGGCCCAAGGGGGGGCCGAGAAGGATCTTGTGGACCAGGAGGGTTTGAGGAATGGTAAGGCCCGAGATGCAAACCCTACGACGGGTGAGGTTGGTCAGGATGTTGAGAACGCTGTTGGCGAGAGTCTTGAATCTTGGTCAAAGGATCTTCCTCCTCCAGCCGAGTGATTGCTTTTTCTTTTTGCGTTATTTGTGTATTTATATTGGCCTCCTGGTCCTGTAATATTCGTACAATTGCCCATTATGGCGTTTTATATATTTATGGCATATTTTTTCTTCATTCGTATGCTTACCAGTTGATTTTACTTGTGTTTTTTCTTTGAATATTTCTGCTAAGCTTGTTTTGCCTCTTCGATCCGTTAGGACAAATGAATGTTTACATTCGGTCATAAGAAGGGTTATTGTAGATTTTCTTTTAGTGTTTGATGAAGTTTAATTCAGTCTTAGAGACGAATGTTTTGTTGTTTGTTTTTTTTGTCCTGCAATGAATTCTTTTGGCTCTAGATTTTCTTAAGTATATTGCACTCGGTCTTGGGGATGAATGGATCAACTTAAGATTATGTTATGCCTTCTTTCACTTGGTCTTTGTGGCAAATGTAATGTCTTAGGCAATTTTGTGTAGCACCGTAAGCTTTATTATTATTTTTTGCTTAGGTCTTTTAATATGCCTAAGGGCTCAAGTATGGCCTAGGTCTTACTAAATACACCTGCGGGCTTATGACCGACCTAGGACTTTTTATTTGCTTGATGGCTTCTAGGGCCTAGGACTTTTGTTATGCCTGCGGTCTTATAAGCTTAGTCTAGGGCTTTCAATATGCTTGAGAGCTCAACTGTGGTCTAGGACTTTTTATTACGCCTCAGGGCTTAAGTGGCCTAGGACTTTTTGTAGAGTCGGGTGCTTATAGCCAGTCTAACGCTGACTCTGTGGTTGGGTGAAGTGCTAAGAGAGTTTGATCAGAACTTCTAAGATGCACAGATGTGTAAGAAAAATTGAATCTTTATTTATTAGAAAAATAGAAAGATTAAAATGTTCGGGCTTATAGTGTAATGTCAAATAAAAGTTCGCTTAGGGAGTTCTGCCTTGTTAAAAACCTTCCTACAGAAAAAACCCAGTGGGAAAAAGTCTATGGCAAGGGAAAAAGAGTGCAGACACTTGGCCCCTAAGGGTTTGTTGCTACATACTACTTCATAAGGCTAGCTATGTTCCAAGTCTTAGGGAGTTCTTTTCCATCCATTCTACTGAGTTGGTAGGTGGCGGGTCCTACAACCTGAGTGACTTTGTACGGTCCTTCCCAGTTGGCTCCTAGGTTGCCTTTGCCTTCTTTGCTCTATGATGCTGCAGCATCCCTGAGCACTAGATCACCTTCTTTGAGTCTTACTGCTTTAACCTTCTTGTCATGGTATCTGGCGATTCTAGACTTGTAAGCGGCTGTCAAGATATAAGCTTTATCTCCACGTTCTTCTAAACTATGCAAGTGATGCCTCAGATTGATGTCATTTTCTTTTTCTGTGTAATAGACCACTCGGTCTGAGGGGGCACCAATCTCTATAGGTACGACTGCTTCCACTCCGTTGACTAAGGAAAAAGGAGTTTCTCTAGTCGGTCGGCATGGAGTCATTCTATATGACCAAAGGACATTGTTTAACTCTTATGGCCATGCACCTTTCTTTCCTTCTAGCCGCTTCCTCAATCCTTCTCCAAGCGTCTTGCTAGTTCTTTCCGTCTTCCCATTCATCTGTGGGTGTGCTACGAATGCAAATCGATTTCGAATCTTCAGACCTTCACAAAATTTATGAAATTTCTTAGAGACGAACTGTGACCCGTTGTTTGAGACAATTTCATTTGGCACCCCGAAACGGATGATGATGTGATCCCAAACAAAATCAATCACTTTCTCAGGAGTGATGGTACTAACGACCATTGCTTCCACCCATTTTGAGAAGTGATCAATTGCCACAATGATAAATTTCTTTTACCTAATTGCTTCAGGCATTGGTCCAACAATGTCAATTCCCCAAGTATGGAATGGCCACCCGTTTAGTAAAGGCTTTTACATTGCATGCGGAACGTGTGACTTTTCTGCATGGATTTGGCATTGATGATAGGACTGCTCATAATCAGTTGAGTCTGCTTCCATAGTCGGCCAATAGTATCCCAGGAGGTTGGCTCTTCGAGTAATGGTAGAGGCCGCTTGGTGGGAGCCACAATTTCCCTTGTGTATTTCCTGGATTACATAGTTTCCAATGCACTTTAGCAAGGTGTCCAAGTAGGAGCATTTATACAATGACCCATTCATAACCAAGTACCTTGATGATTTTTTCACAATTCTAGATGCCTCTACCTTGTCTTCTGGGAGGACGTTGTTGGCTAAGTAATCAATCAATGGTTGCATCCATTCGGGTTCTTTTTATTCTATCAACATCAGCTCTATTCCTCTATCGATGGGGCATGCATGACCTCAAATGGGCAGCTAAGCTTCTCCCATCGGTCTGTGCTCGCTAAGTCTTTGGCCAGCTCATATGCTTTATCATTTTCGACCCTAGGGATGTGTTCAAGTGCCCATATGGTTCCTTTTGACTCGAGCTCCTTCAACAGCGTTTTCACTTTGGCCAAGTACTTTACCATTCCATCCTCCTTTGTTGCGTAATTCTTGTTGATTTGGTTCGAAACCAAGTTCGAGTCACTTTTGATGTTTACTCTGTCTGAAGCAATTTCTTTGCCTAGTCCACTTATTATTTTTCGAGGCATATAAAAAGATATGCGAATATACAATTATTATCTTTTTATATTCAAGTTCCCCTTCCAATTGATTTTTCGATCGGTTTTAAAAGGGGACTATAAGTGGAACCGCCGGGACCGATTCTAAAATAGGATAGCAAGCCCAAACACCATCGTTACTACAGAAACATTAAAAATGTTTAGGAACCCAAGTTTCTCCTTTTGAATTCCTATCTCTTTTTTTCTCTTTTTGCTTTCCCCCGATCCATCGCTTTGCTTTTGTAGCATTCTCCTTGTTCTTACTCATTATTGCTTCACTTCACTCCATAGTATATCATAACCAACATATGCCATGATTGCTTAAAGCGGTATGTTTTGATTAAAATAACTCTATACCTCACATCTTTCCCTAAAACGATCCTAGGTAATATATTTGTCATCAAATACATGATATTGGAGTCAATTATGGTAATAATAAAGGGATACATCAACCCGCAAGCTTTGAAAACTGTAATCCTGCGGTTACTGAGTAAGTTTATAATGCCACATAACTGGTGATTGTTTGAGGCCATAAAGTGACTTCCGTATTCAACAAACATGAGTAAGACAACGCAGATTAGTGGCTTTTTAAAATTTTAAGATCAAATTTAGTTCATATCCATATTTAAAATGCCTAATAGACCCTCCTATAGCTGTCCTGTAAACCCACAACCCCTGAACTTGCAAATGTTCCCTTTAACCCCTTTAACTTGTTTAAAATGTACCCCTCAGCCCCCATGTGTCATGAAATGGGTAGTAAGAGTGGCATAAATCTTCCGTGTTCTTCATATTTTTTGTTTGAAAAAACTCTGCGACTTTGAATTTCAAAACCATAAACAATTTCTGAACCAAAGTTCAAAATATTAAAATTCTAACTTTTACAGCTAAAATTTCTTGAAACTTGGTAAACAATCTCTAAATTTGCAACCTAATAATGGAAAAATCATGTTCTCAACAAAGCTAACTCTGTCCTTTTCTAAGTCTATTTCTTCAAAACATCAGACTTTTTGAAATTGACTAAAATGGGTTGTGTTTAATTGAAAGTTGATAATACTCAAGGAGTTCTTGAGTCTGACCACATCCAAGAACCTTCTCTTGAACCAATTTCTCAGTCCTCGCCGTTTCTTCCTCTACCTGCGGTTGAGAATTTTACTCAACATCCTTCGGTGCTGTCGTTACCACCACTGTTGATCGAAGTCCACTACGATTTGGCCATAAGACAAAAATTACGGAAAATTTTTTGATTTGTTGATAGATAATTCCATTTATGTTAATGGATTTGTAAGAACAGATGATGAAGAAAACGATTTGAGGGAAGAGAAGAAAGTGAAAAAAGAAGAGTGTTTTAAAAATCCCGGCTAGGCCCGTCAAGGCGCTATTTTGAGGCTCGTCGCTCTACTTTTTATTCCTCGGGCATTATCAGGCGCCGGACCGATATATTGCCGCCTAAGCATCGCTTAGTCCGATTTTTTCCGTTTAGGCACTGCCTAGCCCGATTTTTCCTCAATTTTTAAGATACTGATACCTCTAATAATTATACTTCAATTTTTTCAATACAAGAAAAGGTAGCAAGGTTAGAAAAACTAATGTACAATAAAATATTATCATCATACAATTTTTATTTTGAATCTCAAACCGAAAAATAGTATGTTATAAACCCTAAAAAATTGGTGAGGATATTTTTTTTAAGGAAATGATTTTAATGTTGATGCACTTTTATGTAAAAATTAACTAAGACTTATGTTTTCATATGCTAAATTATATTTTTTTAAAATATTATTGTATCAGAATTAATTATTAGTTGAATTTATACTTTTACCTATTAATAATTATAAAAAATAAAAAATTTACAAATCCGCCTAGGCGCCGCCTAGGCGTTTGAAGCCCTAGCCCCCCGACTAGCGCCTAGCGCTTTTTAAAACCTTGAAAAAGAAGGCTTAAAGAGAGAGTTAAGGAAATTATATATGGTACTAGGTATTTAATACCCTTCCACAATCCAATGGTTAACTTTAATTTTTTTTGTTATTTTTAAATTCCATGTGTAAGTTGTTTTTGTTGGGTTGACTTTTCAATAATGACAAGTGTTGGGGGTGTGTAAAGTAGACCTATTCGCAAGCCGGACTATCCATCTGGCCCGGCCCGAGCCGGCTCAAATGGGTCGGATTTGCTCGCTTATTTTATTACAAAGCCCGGTCCAAGCCCACAAAAGCTCTAAATACCCAAGTCCGACCCGACGAATAAAAATTATATTTATTTTATATTTATATATTATATTTAATAAGTTTTTATAGATTTTCATATCTTAACTATATATAAAAGTATTTTACTGAAAAATGTAACTGTATGAAAAATTTAAACATTTTTGTTTTAATTTTTTTAATTTAGTTTACAAAATATTAAACAAAAAAATTATATATGGGAGATGGACTAGGCTTGAAAATACTTAGTATACCCAACCCGAGTCTGAAGTTCTAAATCACGGGCTTAAATTAATATTTTTAGTTAAGTCCGGCCCGCCTCTAGAACAAGTCTACGTGTAAGCCACTCTCATAAATATGTCTGGTTTTATATAGTTCAGGGGTTAAGATGTGTATTTTAAACATATTTAAGGAGTTTAGTGAAATATTTGTAAGTTCATGGAGTCTAAAAGTTTATAGGAAGAACTCTAGAGGTCATATGTATTAGTTCTATTTAAAATCATCAAACTCAATTAAATGTGTCATAATATTTTTCTCTCTCTTCCTATCTATTTACCATATTTACTACATCTTTCTACCACACCAAAACAATTGTTTTGAATATGATTTACCACTTCTGAGTAGCAGAACATATAGATTAATTTGTTAAACAACAGAATGAAGGGATTGAAGGTTAATTACAAACAATTATTAAGCTAGCCATGGAACTATCAATGAATCAATCTGATAACTTGTAAATCCCACATATTTTGTTATTGCTTCATTGGTATATTTAAATGATTTGCTGCTGATTTTATAATGATTTTGTGCTTATTTAGGTTATGGATGATATTTGGGCTGATTTAATAAGTTGGAAGACTGTAGAAGCATTTTAGAGCTATTTTGAAAAGAGTTATCAATTATCATGAAGTCCAAGCTAGCAAATTTCGACCAAATTTGACAATTTTGGAATTTGGAAGCTAAATTACAATTAGAGAGTTCATATTTCCTAATTGAAGATAAAGATTTCAAGATTTACATTACATCTTATTCCTATTTTATCTTTACTTTTTTAGTTATTTGTGAAAGCTAAAGTTTCTTGTTTAGTTTTTATATTTAATAAATAGATTTCTTTTCAAATTAGTTTAGGATTTATTTTTAGCATAAATAGGGGAGAAATCTCATTTTTAGGATCATCTTTTGTTTGGTCCTTGTGACCAACGTCTCCTTCTTTAATGAATTATTTTGTTTTCTTTTTAATTATGTTTAGCTAATTTCCATTATCTTTCGGTTGAGGATGAAACTCGAAGCTAATTGCATGTTGCGAGACTTGTTCTTAATCTTTCTTTCAAATTTCAGTTTTCGATTAAACCAGTAATATATTTCTCATTATACTTTTGATCTCTTCATTTTGGCCAATTGTTGTTTGCGGAATTATAATGAATTGTTATTGTCATTAAATTTATGATATTCATAGTTTAATGAAAAATTGTATGAAACGATTTTTTTTACAGGTCTTCGTGGTTTATTCGATTCAAATCAATCTTTATGCTTAATCATCATAATTTTAGTTTAAAGTTGGTTATTCAAAACTTAATGTTTTTTGACGATTAAATCTTGTCTGCTTCTTGCAAACGCGTCTGATAATCAAGGGTTTTTGATTTACCTTATCTAAAATCAATCTCATATTTAGAAAGAGAATTTAAATATATTGTTCATGGTTATAACCAACTAATTGATATTTTAAAAATCTATTTTTATGCCTATGATTAATTGCAATTAAGCTGAGAGTATCCTTAATCGAAAGATTTTTTATTCATTCATATTTTTCATTCTTTAGATTTCAGTTTTTATATTTTTGTTGCAATCAATCTTTGAAAGCCCCTTCTTTTATATTTATTGCATTTTATTGGTCATTGATTAAATAAAGTTGATTACTTGGTCCCTGTGGAGACGATCCCGCTTGCCACTACTACAGATTTATTTGTTTGGTGTTAAACGGTTTTTATATTTATTTTTGGTAGATTTGACGCAATCAATCCAACTTTGATCATGATAAACAGGTACTACTAAACATCAATAGTAAGCGAGAAAATGATACCAGAAATACATGTTTAACTTGAGAAAACAACTTCCACGTTCCAAGGCAAGAAATTTCTGCAATTCATCCAATTTTCAGTTTTGTTTTAATTCAACTAGATAGAGAACTACATAAAGGACCAATCTCCCTCAATTTGCAGTAATTAAGAAAACATCAGATTTCCTATATAAACTAAAGAAGTTGTGTTGATGAAATACAACAATGAGAACTGAGAGCTACTAAGCTTTTCTTGCTGCAATTATCCCTCGGGAATATATTAAACGTTTCTTCTTATCTTCAACTCTCTTCTCAATTATTCTGATTCTCTCTTCTATCTCCAATAATCTTGCCTCAAACGAATACTTACTTGTGTCTTTTCCATTCTCAATTGCAGATTCAACATCTTCTCTGCCTCCTTCGCGTCCCTTCACCATACCATTTTCTTCCATTCTTGCTTCTTCTAGCCCCGAATCTTTGGGGGTCTCATTACCTGCAACAAAGGATTCAAAAGGAAATTTCTCATTTTCTTCAGGTTGACTGCATACCATGTTCTGATAACCCTCAGCATTCAATTTCACCGGTGCTGCAACCGGAGATGATTGATTTTTGTTATGTTTCAGAAGCGCAGAGATTGGCAGGTTATCATCCTCCTGGATTTCTGCAATTGGTAATGAATGGTCAGATTCACCTAAAACTCTCTACCACTTTCGTTTCGATTTTAGAATTTCAGCAACTGTCGGGTTGTCTTCCTTAGAAGAATCTCGCGATTCTAATCTGTGGCATTTTGGAGGAAATGCTGGAGGAACTAAAAGGCTATCCATTTCAGCTGAAATTCTCCAAGGCCTGTTCATTTTGTTTTTCTTATTTCTTTCAATACGTTCCCTTGTCATTTCGTGAAGATGGCTGTCAGACTTCGGTCTCCATTTTCGTGCCAAACTTTCATCATGGCTTGAATTAAACTCATAAAGTCCCAAACTTTTCCACCAATCCAAGTATCATTTCGTAACACGAGCCTCAAGCATACAGGAAGGAGCATAACACTCAGCATCGTTAACTGGTCTAATGTAATAATTCCAAGCATCCTCGCTACTGGTTTTCGATCCCCCAACAATACCTGGAACATCTTGATCAAATCCAAACTGTCTTGCTATTCTATGGGGAAAGTATTGAACA
This sequence comes from Euphorbia pulcherrima, assembly GCA_947683365.1. Taxonomy (NCBI): domain Eukaryota; kingdom Viridiplantae; phylum Streptophyta; class Magnoliopsida; order Malpighiales; family Euphorbiaceae; genus Euphorbia; species Euphorbia pulcherrima. The sequence goes on along the minus strand of CANTUS010000013.1, from coordinate 15,979,004 downwards.
ACAAAGTCCAATCCAACAAGATCAGAAACCCTCGAAAAACGGATAAATGACAACATTTCTTCATCGAAACCTGAATCCACTGGCACCAACATTTCTTTCTCCTTGTAAAAGTTGGGCATATCCCAGTTCTGCAATGTTTTAGTATATGGCCGCCAACAAAAACTCTCTTCAGACGAGTCTAAAACTACCCTGACATTTTTAATGTCGCATTTGAGGTTCTTCCATCGAGCAAGTCTCGGTTCCCCATTTTTAATCACATTTGGCTGTGGACTCAACTTCACATATCTCTCCCAAATGTTAGGCCCAATAATAGATTACGAGAAAAATAATAGCAGCAGAATAAAAAATACGCAGATTTTTACGTGGAAACCCCAAATGAATTAGGGAAAAACCACGAGACCAACTCCGAATAATTCCACTATAAAAATAATAGTAGGTACACCAAGAGATTACAAAATAGTGGCACACAAGTGTTTCCCAAAACCTCACTATTCTCTCTTACCCAGCTCTTATGAACCCTTTTCCTAAGTTTCTCTACACAGATAATATTTTATCTGTGTTTTTCTTCCTCTCCTGCTCTTAGTTGAGGCAGAAGCCTCTCTATTTATAGGAAATATGGCCGAATTGTGCACAGTAATTTTAATGTACATTTTTTAATAAAATATTCTACCGACCTGCCTCTTTTTATTTTATTTTATAATTTAAAATTGTGGGTCCCACAGAAATGGAGCCACACCACAAGCACCAAACCTAAGCTAAAACTAATTGAAACGGAGACAATATTCTTACAGATAATTTTCCATCAGAATTAGCTAATGAAGTTAAAGAAACAATGTTTTGTTTCAATGAGCTCAAATCTCTATAAATGGTTGCAAGAACAGTAGGGGCTAAAGCAATCCTAGTACCTCTAGCCAAATGAATTGCTATGGGAAAAACTAATCCCACGATATGATTTGAAGAGTTAGGCAAAACAAACATTCATAGCCAGAGGGAAAGAAATGCTTCATGCTCGATTTCGCTTCCACTATTCTTGAATTTTTGTAACCATTTTGGAAGTTTTGCCTTCTGATTACGAGTTCTTTCAAATTCCCGTTTTGCTTGGGCCAATTTCTGTTGAGTTTCTATCAATTCCTCTGCTTCAACAGGTTCGTAAACTGGGAGACCTAAAACAGAGAAACCAGCAATGAACATATCCTCAAGCGTAATAGAAGCTTCAACCCATGGAAATATGAAGGAATTTGTTTCAGGGCACCATTTCTCAGCAACACGGAGAATTAGATCTCTGTTTCTGACGAATTCGTAAGTAGAATTGAAGATTGCATCATAAATACCAGCTTTCTTCCAAGTAGAGGCATGCGAATCAGCCATTTTAATAACCCATTCCTTCCATCCCTCAAGTGGGTTCTGCCAGCCATGAATGCGGACCCCCAAAGGCCAATTTTGGGGATCAAATGTGGGTGGCAAAGAGGGTAGTGAGATTGATGGAAACTCTGGAATGCCTTTTAAATTGGGGGTTAAAATAGTTTAAGTGGGCAGTTCTAAAGATAGGATTTTCAGGAGGATGGTGAAACCATGAGCTCTTTTCGTGATTCAGAAATGGTGTTTGGCGAGTTCTCCATGCTAGAATGTAATCAAGAATTTTATACGTGTACAGTACTAAACTGAACTGAATATAAGTTGAAAAGAACATGGCCTAAGTCCTACTCTTTTTCTAGTTCAGTCTCTATGAAACAACAATTTGTTGGTTTATATTTTGCATTTTCTATTATCTAAAGAAAAATACACCCAAATGTCAACTTTTGCAAAAACTAATTACTAAATTATATTCTAAATAATATTCTATCAAAACAAATATTATAAGTTTTCTAAATTACATTTTACATTCCACCCTTTTTCACTTTATTTTACATTTATTTTCTAAACCGTTAATTTTTTAGACATACCGTTTCAGAGTTTTTTATTTGTCTTTTTTTTAATCGAAACTAGATCCATGATGATATACCTTTTCCGAAATTTTTTCCGGTTTGTATTTGAAATAAGTTATCTTATAGTTATGTCCTAGTTATTCAATATCACACGTTATAGTTATCTTATAATTTTATCAAATTGATGTAAGTTTGTTATATTTTACTTCATTTTTTTATTTTTACTTATAGTATGTCTCAGATAACTACAAAATGTGATATAAAGATAATTATAAGAAAACTAAAAGATAACTATGAAATAACTATAAGACACCTAATTCGAAATAATTACCCTAAAAAAGTTTGAAAAAGTATGTCGTCATCTAGTTTCGAAGAGAAAAAAAGGACAAATAAAAAACTCTAAAGTAGTATGTTGAAATAAATAACGGTATGAGAGATAAATAAAAAATAAGAAAAGAAAATTTAGAAATTGTAAGGAAGGTATTGGCAAAGGCTTAGTCTAGTGGTTGAGCCTTGAAGCTATGATCTTAGAGGTCGTAGGTTCGAGTTCATATTCGGACGGGGTGAGATAAAGTTTTCGTTTGTTATTATTGTAAGCCCATATGAGGCAATTTTTTTTTAAAAAAAGGAAGATAGAAATGTAATTAAGAATTAGTTTAGTAGGTAGGAGTCTAAATTATTATATCAAAACATGACATTTTCTAACTCTTTTAACAAAGTCCAATCAATACAAGGGGTCAGACCTAGACATGTTCAACTGACCCGAGGCTCGCCTATTATATGTTTGGGCTCAGGCGGACTAGGACTAGGCTAGACCTACATTAAAATTTTGGGGAAATTGTTGAATTTGGCCCCTTTATGCAATATAAATACCAAAACAACTTAACAAGAAATAAAATATCAACATACTTAATTAACTTTTCAATTTACCTTTACACGCCCTTGATGATGTCATGCAAAATCTTGATGATTTCATGAGATATGAGTTATTATTTTTATTTATTTTGGCTTATTTTGCATTTATCTCACAAACCGTTAATTTTTTCGACATGTCACTTTAGAGTTTTTTGTTTGTCTCATTTTTATCTTTGAAATGCCATCTATTGTGATATATTTTTTTCAAATTTTTTTTTGACCTATTACAAACCTATTACGTATATGTTATAATTGACTTATATTCGACAAACTAGTTATAATAAACTTATACTAGACTTATAACAGATATATAGTAGACATGTCACAGTTCAATGAGCATTGCAGATATAAAGAGACTTATATTAGACTTGTAGTAGATATGTATAAGATATATAGTAGATATATAACAGTTCAATAATAATTGCAAATACAAAGAGACTTATATTAGACTTATAACAGACTTATGCATGACTTGTAACATATATGTACCAGACATATAGTAGATATATAATAGTTTAATGAGTATTACGAATACAATGAGACTTATATTAGACTTGTATTTCACTTGCAATAGATATGATTATATATATAGCAGATATATAACAGTTCAATGAGCATTGCAAATATAAAAAAAACTTACATTAGACTTATAACACACTTATACTAGACTTGTAACAGATCTATATTAGATCTATATTAAATATATAACAGTTCAATGAGTATTGCAAATACAAAAAGACTTATACTAGACTTGAAATAGATATGTATCAGATATATAGTAGATATATAACAGTTCAATGAATATTGTAAATATAAAGAGACTTATATTAAACTTATAGCAGACTTATACTAGACTTGTAACAGATATATACTAGATATATAATAGTTCAATGAACATTGCAAATATAAAGAGACTTATGTTAGACTTGTAACAGGTTGAAAATTTTTTTGGAAAAAATATATCTCAATGGATGCGGTTTTAAAGATAAAATGAGACAAAAAAAACTCCAAAGCAGTATGTCAAAAAAATGAACGGTTTGTGAGATAAATGTAAAATAAGCCAAACTAACGGGTGTCGAATGTACCAAAAATAATTCCTATTACTCTAATGATTGGATTTATAGTTTGAGTAAGTAGGGTCGAATCCACAGAGACTAATACAATCAGTTTTATTCAAGTTAATGACCAACAAAAATAAAATAAATAAATAAAATGAGGGGTTTTGAGATTGTTTTGTTGTGAAAATAAAATAAATAGCAAAAATATAATAAATAAGCAATGAATGCGAAATTCTCTTGATTAAGGAAGCTCTCAGCTTAGTTACAATTGATCGTACTCACAGAAGATAGATTTTCAAAACTTTAATTAGTTGGTTATAACCATGATGAGTATGCGTTAAATTCTTTTTCTAAATATGGGATTGATTTTAGATGAGCTAGACCAATAACCCTCGATTATCAGACGCACTTGCAGAAGCTGTCAAGATTTAATCATAAAAAAGCATTACATTTTGAAGAACCAACTTTAAACAAAAATTATGATGATCAAGCATAAAGATTGATTTAAATCGAATAAACCACTTTTATCAAAAAAAAATCGAATAAACCACGAAAACTTTACAAAAGAAATCATTTGTTACGGCGTTTCATTAAATTATGATTAGCATAAATTTAATGAAATAACAATTCATTACAATTCCAAAAATAACAATTGGCCTAATTGAAGAGATCAAAAGTATAATGAGAAAGATATTACCGGTTTAATCGAAAACTGAAATTCGAAAGAAGATTAAGAACAAGCCTCACAACATGCAATTAGCCTTGATTATTCCTCAACCGAAAGATAATAAAAATTAGCTAAAGAAAATGAAATAATTCATTAAAGAATGAGACGAACAAAAGATGTTTTAAAAATGAGATTTCTCCCTATTTATGCTAAAAATAAATCCTAAGATAAATAGGAAAGAAATCTCCTTATTAAATATAAAGACTAAAAAAGAAATTAAAGTTTTCCTAAATAACTAAAAAGGTAAAAATAAAATAGGAAAAAGATAAAAGGGAATAAAGCCTAAATTAAATCTAGAAGTCTTTGTCTTCAATTAGGAAATGAAATCTCTTTATTCCGATTTGCTCCAATATCCCGAAAAATGCTTCTATAATCTCCCAACTTGCCAAATTAGCCCAAATATCATTCATAACCTAAATAATCACAAAATCATCATAAAATCAAGAGCAAATATTCAAATAATTAAATAAAATAGGCAGGAAATAAGTCAGATTTACGAGTTATCAAATTCCCCACACTTATTGTTTGCTTGTCCTCAAGCAAACAATAAAATCAAAAGAAGAAGGAACGACATCTAATAAAAGACCCTAAACATTTTCAAAGACTGACTTATTTTCACCAATATTTTGATAGAGAGTATTTCTAAGCTATGGTAGTCCAATTGACAGATTTCCTTTTAGAAAGCATACGCCCTTGCTCGAAAACTTAACCCCAAGAATTTTATCAATTATAAACATGAACATGCAGTTAATTGCTCTCAAAGTTGAGAGTTTACCTTAACTTTCTATTTAAAGTTCCTTGTATCCATGAGAAGATTTATTCCGATCTTATATTGAAGTTATTGTACATTTTACTTGGTGGGGTTCCTAGACACTAGCTATAACATCTTTTTCTTTTTTTTTTTTCCTTTTTTTTCTTTTTTTTTCAGCAAACTTTCTATAGTTTTTTTTATATTGCTTTTTTCTGCTCTCTTATTTTTCTCCCTATGAAAGAGTCTTCACCGGGTTGTTAGCCACAGTTTGCTCTTTGCTCTAGCGGTCCTATGAAAGAGTCTTCACCCAGTTGTTAGCCACAATTTGCTCATTTTGTTTATTTGCGGAACTCACAAACAAAAATTAACCACCAAGATCAATGCTAGAGATAATGTAAGGTCTCGATAAAGCTTCCATGTTACAAAGAATCTAAATATAGGCTAAGTCCAAGTTAAGCACATGCAAATTATACAATCATGTTTCACTTTTCAATATTCAATAGAGGTTAAGCATCTTACAAAGCAACTTTCAGATTTCAGTCAATTGGGCACCCGTTTCTTAAATTAGTTCTCGATATCAAAATATGGCTAGATAAGTCAGAATTGGCTATTGTTTAATTAGTCCATTTAAGTGACATCCCTTTGACTCGAGTTGTGTTTACTGAGGACATTCAAAATCAAAACCAATTTTAAAAGCAAGTGTCAAAAATTCAAAAAATTTAGCAAAAATCCCCTCCCCCACACTTAAAATCATAAATGTCCTCATTTATGTCAAAAAGGAAAGTGAAAAGCCAAGCACAAGGAAATAATATACCCAAAAGTGAGGGAGGTGCGACGAGGCAGCCTATGAGTGCTACTGTTTGGGCTAAAAAAGCTGACAGATGGTGGAGATGAGAGTGAAACCAAGCTTGAAGACAACTAAGATATTACGTACCCTTTGAAAAAAACTATTAAACTTAAAAAACGAAAATGAAAGCAAAAATAAAAATAAAATTTTGGGTTGCCTCCCAAAAAGCGCATTTGTTTAATGTTGTTTAGCACAACGTAGAATTTGTTCAACCGGTGTCCTATGGTAGTTTCTCTGAGCCAAGTTCTTCTATGCCCAATCCCTTAACAGTTTCCTTTAGATCATTATTCAACAAAAGATCAGAGTTAATAGCATCAATTTCATCATATAAAATTATCCTCATACGAATAAGCAACGAATTTTTCACAATATTGTCCACCACATCGGAAAATTGTTTAAAAGAATCAATAAATGGTTCATTAATCTCAACATCCAAAAACAAGTTATTGAGCTCACCATCTTCTTCTCCTTTTTTGGTTTTTGACAACCATTTTGGAAAAGGGAGTTGGTGGACCATGAATTTTTATAATTTTCAGATTTGATTCATTATTATTGTTAGCACTTATCTGCTTCTCATAATCAACCTTTAAACTTGGGTCCAAGTTATCACAGATGCTTACCCTGGACTCCTAGTTAACAGTTTTGTTTTTGAATTCATCTTAAGATTGAAGCTTACCTTGATTCTCCAACTTACTCAGTGTGGCGACAATCTGACTCATTTGACTTTCCAAATTTCTAATCCTTGCATCATTCATTTGTTGATATTGGAGCATGTTTTTTTTACCATCAACATCATCATCTCCTCGAGAGTCATGGCTGAGTTGTTCCCTCGATCAAACATGGTCATCAAAATAAATAAAACTAATTTGTATTAGTCCCCAGCAACAGCGTCAAAATTTGACGGGTGTTGAATCCACAAAAAATAATTCCTATTACTCTAATGATTGGATTTGTAGTTTGATTAAGTAGGGTCGAATCCATAGAAACTAATAAAATCAATTCTACTCAAATTAATGACCAACAAACATAAAACAAATAAAATGGGGGGGGGGGGGTTTGAGATTGTTTGGTTGTGAAAATAAAATATATAGCAAAAATAAAATAAATAAACAATGAATGTGAAATTCTCTCGATTAAGGAAGCTCCCAGCTTAGTTACAATTGATCATAGCCACAAAAGATAGATTTTTAAAACTTCAATTAGTTGGTTATAACCATGATGAGCATGCGTTAAATTCTTTTTCTAAATATGGGATTGATTTTAGATGAGCTAAACCAATAACCTTTGATTATCAGATGCACTTGCAGAAGCTATCAAGATTTAATCATAAAAAAAGTTACATTTTGAAGAACCAACTTTAAACCAAAATTATGATGATCAAGCATAAAGATTGATTTAAATCGAATAAACCACGAAAACTTTACAAAAGAAATCGTTTGTTACAGATTAAACTATAATGAGCATAAATTTAATGAAATAACAATTCATTACAATTCCAAAAATAACAATTGGCCTAATTAAGGAGATCAAAAGTATAATGAGAAAGATATTACCGGTTTAATTGAAAATTGAAATTCGAAAGAAGATTAAGAACAAGCCTCACAACATGCAATTAGCCTTGATTATTCCTCAACCGAGATAATGAAAATTAGCTAAAGAAAACAAAATAATTCATTAAAGAAGGAGACAAACAAAAGATGTTTTAAAAATGAGATTTCTCCCCTATTTATGCTAAAAATAAATCCTAAGATAAATAGGAAAGAAATCTCCTTATTAAATATAAAGACTAAAAAAAGGAATTAAAGTTTTTCTAAATAACTAAAAAGGTAAAACATAAAATAGGAAAAAGATAAAAGGGAATAAAGCCTAAATTAAATTCGGAAGTCTTTGTCTTCAATTAGGAAATAAAATCTCTTTAATTTCGATTTGCTTTAATATCCCAAAAAATACTTCTATAATCTCCCAACTTGCCAAATCAGCCCAAATATCATTCATAACCTAAATAAGCACATAATCATAATAAAATCAGGAGTAAATAATCCAAATAATTAAATGAAATAGGGAGGAAACAAGTCAGATTTACGAGTTATCAAATAAATAAAATCAATAACCCAGATCGCATGACATCATCAATACTTCACATGACATCATCAAGGGCATATAAAGGTTATGATAAAGTTAATTAAGTTTGTGGAATTTTCATACAGGGTATGTTGGTATCAATGTTAATAATACCGTATCGAGCCTCATACCGGTGAGGCTAATGGTACGCGGTATAACCGGTATTATTGATATTATTAGTGGTATTACCAGATTTTTATTTTTTAAAGAATGTATATTATTTATAGTTTCCAGTGGTTATTGCAACGCATTTTAAGTCTTTTACAACGCTTCTGCGTGTTGCTAGAGGGGTTTTGGAATGAAATATATATTATTTAGGTTTTCAATGGCTATTGCAACTCTTTTCTAGGTCTTTAGCAACCCTTTTGCGTCTTTAGCAACTCTTTTGAGCCTATAGCAATGCTTTTGTGTATCTTTAGCAACATTTTTGCTTGTTGCCAGATGGATTTTGAGAAAATCGGGTAGAATCGGTATACCGGTTTACCAACGTACCGATTTAACCTAGTTTTATCTGGATTTTTTCTAAAACCAGTTTTTAAGTATACCGTACCGTATTCATAGCCGGTTCATGGTAAAATTGGTTGAACCATCCGGTACGGTACTATATTGATAACATTGGTTGGTATTTTGCAAAAGTTTGACATGTAATTATTTTGCAAAACTAGGTCACTTTTGTGTTTTACCTAAAATTTTGTTGGATTTACAAGAATAATAATTAATTAGCTTTTACTCGGTTTTTAACTTTCAAATTTTGGTTTTAAGTTAATTTGGCACATGATTTACATATTATTGTAACGATCTTCTCTTTCTTATTTAATGTAATATTCACAATTTAAAATGGCTATATCTCACAAACTGTTAATTTTTTCGACGCGAACTTTAGAATATTTTATTTGTCTTATTTTTATTTTTAAAATGAAATCCATTGTGAATATTTTTAGAGAAAAAAAAATTATCACAGTCTTATGCCTCGCATAAGAGCTCTTATACCAACTTTTTACTACATTTTCATGAATGTCTAACATCTATTATAAGAGGTTTTATGCCAAGTATAAGAAATGTATTTGATGTCGTGGGATCCAAACCAAGGGTCAGTTTGGTCTAGCTTGGGTCTACCTAAGCACAAAGCAAATGGTTGGAGGGCTAGGTCGGGCGAGCAGACGTAGCCTCTCTAACGCTCAAGGCAGTGTTTAGCATGGGGGTAATTGACGCTAATAAGGAGTGAATAGTGAGAGATTAATTACTTGGGGATGTGTGCCTTTAATCCATATATAATCTGACACTCTCTCACTGGGGGTGCCTATATCAACTAGGACGACCGCTTCGACTCCATATACTAGCACGGAGGGCATTTTTTGGGTCGCTGTCCTGGGGGTAGTACGGTAGGACTATAGGACATTTTGTAGTTCGTCGACCCAACTCGCACCACTCTTGAGCACCCTCATTTTGATTCCATCCATGATTGTTCTGTTTGCCACCTCGGTCATGCCATTATAATGAGGGTAGGTTACAGATGAAAATCACAGCTTGATTTCCAGGCCTTCGTAATTTGCTTTGAATGCTTCATAATTGAATTACATGCCATTATCGGTATTCAGAGTGTGCGGTATTTCGAATCTTGTGATGATGTGCTTGTTGAAAAGCTATATGGCTTGGTTTGGGGAGATTGTCGAGATGGCCTCAGCCCATTTTGAGATGTGGTCAATCGCGACGATGATCCACTTCTTCTGGTATTGCACTATGGGAAGGGGTCCGATGATATCCATACCCCAAGTGGAAAAAGGCCATGCTGCTCGGATAACAATCATTTCCGTGGGTGGAGCTCTAATGTTCTTTGCGTTGGCTTGGCACGGTTCATACCTCTCTATCATCTCTTTAGCGTCTAACTCCATTCTAGGCCACTAGAACCCCTATAGTTTGGATTTTCTGACCAACGTGTTTTTCTTCTCATGGCCACCACAGATTCCTTTATGAATTTCACATAGGACATAATCGGCATCTCTTTTCCCTAGGCATTTTTTCCAAGGGTGACTAGAGGATCGGCGGTACAACTGACTACCCAAGAATGCATATTGGAAGGACTTCCTTATGATTTTTTGGGCTTCAACCTCATCTTCAGGAAGGGTAGAATCTTTTAGATATCTCCATACTGGTGAATTCCACTCTTCGATCGGTTTGTCCTATCCCAGGATGACAAGGACTTCTCTCCCGCTAGTGCCAGGTTGATCAATGCTTCCGATAGTACAGTGTACGAGGTTATTTCCACTGGGGTCCAATGCTACCTTGGCTAGCTTATCAGCCATGGTGTTCTGTACTCTAGATATGAGACACACTTCCAGTTTCATCCTTATCCCGTTGATCTTGGTGATGGGAGCTTTCACAATGTTGAGGTATTGCTGCATGGTTGCACCCTTTGTCGCATAGCTACCTCCCAACTAATTGACCATGAGTTTCGAGTCACTATAGAGGTGAATTTGGTTAGGCTATATAGCCTCGATTAGTTGTAAGGCTAGGATAAAGGCCTTGTATTCTACTATGTTGTTTGTAATGGTGAAGGACAGTCTTGCTGCTTGATTGATGACCACTCCATTGGGGCCGACCATATGCACTCCAATTATGCCATGGTTGTTGGTTCGAGTCAAACTTCCATCTATGAAGACCTTCCATGTCTCTTCTAATAAGGTTGTCAGTTCAGGGGCCGATCCTTCTTCTATGAAGTCAGCCAATGCTTGTGATTTTATAGCCCTTCGAGTTTTGAATCTAACATCGAACTCCGATAATTTGACCACCTATTTCGCTAACCTTCCTGATATCTCGGGTCTTTGGAGGACCTTTTTCAGGCCAAGGTTAGTCCAAACTACAATTGTGTGAGATTGAAACTAATGCCTCAGTCTTTAAGATGCGATGATCACAGCATACACGACCTTCTCAAGGCGCGGGTACCTTAGTTCTCCCTGAGAACTTTGCTACAGTAATAGATAGGATAATGTGCCTTCTCTTCCCTCACCAAAGCCGTACCAAGTGCTTCTTTAGAGGTGCTGACGTAAAGGTACAAACATTCCCCTGGAACGGGGTCGGCTCAGTAATGGTGGGGAGGACAAGAATTGCTTTAATTCTTCAAATGCCTTAGCACATTCTTCTATCTAGCTAAAATTCTTTGCTCCTTTAAGGGTCTCATAGAAAGGCATGCATCATTTAGCTGAGCAAGATATGAAGTGACCCAAGGCATTGATTTTTCTATTGAGCTTTTGAACGTCGTTCAGGGTTCACGGTGGTTGCAACACCATTATTGATTTAATCTTGTCCAAGTTGGCCTCAATTCCTCAGTGGGAAATTAAAAATCCTAAGAAATTCCCTATGGTGATGCCAAAAGCTCACTTTTCAGGGTTTAGCTTGAACCTATACTAATTCAAGATGCGCAGAACTTCCTCTAAGTCGGCGGGTTGGGCATCGGTCGTCTTGCTCTTTGTTATCATATCATCAATGTAAATCTCAACCGTTTCTCCAATCATTCCCTCGAATATATTGTTCATCAACTGCTGGTAAGTTACCCCTACATTTTTTAAGCCAAACGGCATGAGCTTGTAATAGTATACTCCCTCATGAGTTATGAATGAAGTCTTTTCCACATCGACCTTAGCCATAGGGATTTGATTGTAACCGACCTTTATATATATGGCTGAATAGGACTAATACCTCACGATTGGATCGATAAGAGAGTCAATGTTGGGAAGTGGGTAGCTGTCCTTAGGGCATGCCTTATTAAGATCGGTGAAGTCAACACATATTCTGAACGCCCCGCTCGGCTTTTTCACCAAGACAACATTTGCCATCCAATAAGGGTATTGTACCTCCCTGATATGTCTTACCTTTAACAACTTAGCCACTTCTTTCTCTATTAAACGTTGCTTTTTGAGACCATGATTCATGCGCTTCTGTTTTACTGGATTGACCTTGGGGTCGACATTGAGTTCGTGTTCCATGACCCTTGGATCGACTCCAACCACATAAGCTTCGGTCTAAGAAAATGAAGGCTTATTTCTCTTCAAGGCTTCTATCATGCCTGCTTTCGACCTAGGTTGCATATCCTTAGAGATGAATACTTCCTTGTTTTGACTTAACACTAGGGTCTCTAGCTTACCATTTGGCTTGGTTCTTTCTTCTGAGAAATTCACCCATTCCTGACCAACAGGCTCGATTCGTAATAATGCTAGATATGTTTCCCGAGCTATGATTCAACTAGGATCGATCTTCCTAGAATAATATTGTATGCGAAGGGCATATCAGCCACTAATAACCCAGACTGTAACTTATATTTCGTTTGGTCGTCTCTTAACATGATCTGCAAAGTGGCTGATCCTATGACATTGACTACATGGCCTCCTAGGTCGATTATTGGGTCTTGTCAGACCCAAAGCTTGTTTGAGTCTAAGTATAGTACATTATAGGTGGATCATATCATTAGGTTAACATAGCTGTCGGTGTCCACCAGTACCCTACGGACAAGAAAACCTTCAATCTCCATTTCTATAACCATTGCGTATTGATGCAGGGCTTGCCAAGGGGCATGTACAAAGGAGTAGTGCACCCCTTTATCTTGGCTTGTGTTGTTGACCAGTGATGCTTTTCATTTTCTGGATATTGGTCCTCCACAAATGATGTTAATGACTCCTCTTCGAGCTGGGGGGCATTGGTCGCTCTCTTAGTAAGAGCGGCTTGGTGCCTCTCTACCCACTCTTCTTATCTCCAAGGTTCCCGTGGCTCAGCCAAGAATTAATCTAGATTTCCCTCAGTGGCCCTTCTATTCAGGTCCACCGTTAAGTGGCGACATTCTTCGGTATTATGCCCCTCTCACTTGTAGAAGTCACAATAAGTACCTGGCTTCCTAGGTCGCCTCAGTTTTGGTGGGTACTCTATATGATTTTGGTTATTTTCTATCCAATACAACACATCTCTCTAATTTGCTTATAGCGGAATTAGATCCTTAAGGAGATCGTGTCATTTGTAATCGTGTTTGGACAGCCTTGAGGATAACTTGTTGGACCGAGGTGGGCTCTGTAGCTTTCCTACATGTTCGTGTATCGAGACCCCTTTCTCATGGGCCTCGTAAGTTACCCACTCTCGTGCCTTTTGCATTATCAAGGCTAAGCTCTTTGGTCTCTTAGTAAGCAAATCCTTCTTCAGGTCGACTTTCCTACAGTTTTTAGCCAAGATATCGGTGGCCACATCGACACTACACCCCTTCACTTCCAAGGTCGCCTTCTGAAATCATTCCACAAAATCTCCTAATGGCTCATTCTAACTATGAGGTGTTGATGACATGTGGGTCTCCCTTAGAGCCTGGTTGAGAAGTGGGGCCCACTGGGGATTGGTTGGATTTAGGCATGATGAAATCTTTTTAGTTCAAGTTTGCACAATTAGCCAATTTTAATGAATAAAAGAATCAAGACCCAAATCTCGATAAAAATGATAGAGGCTCCACCCAAGTTATCTTCTTGGGAAAGAGTTGTGGTATGGTTTCCATTAGGCGAGAGACTCATACCTTTTGGATTAGAGATTCGGGTATTGCATGAGTTACTTATTTCTCATTTAATTAATTCAAAATTACATTCGCCGCGTAAAATCGTTTGCTATCATAATTTGGGGAATTATCACAGAAGTCCTATTTTTGTACACTCTTTCACACTCGTTACATGTATTTACAGATTACAATAAAGCACAAGCAATAAATGAGGGAATAAAAATTACAACCGGGGGAAAATGAGGGAATTGCAAGAGAACCTATACATTTGTTCTAAATTATAAAACAAAATAAAAATAAATTCCCTTGCATCCACAAAGATTAGCACAGTTTATAGCATCTCATAATTCAACATTTTATTAAGAAAAATGTGATTATGTTAGCATTGTGGTTTTGTGATCGATAGTGCCGAGACGACTTATAGGATGTGAGAGAAATAACGGGTCTTTAAAGTATTTTGTTATAAAGACACATTTTAACTTTTGCGGGTTGATTTTCTAGATTATTAATGAAAATGATCGCATGGCAAATGGTGAGTTAGATTGATTTTATCTAGTTAAAAGAGAGTTATGGGTTTTACCTGGGGGTCAGTACCCACATGGGTGGCGTGGGACCCGTATGGCTATTGGGGAGGACCGATACGGGTATGGAGGACATGTACGGGTCTTGTTTGGTCCTGGGTAGAAACTCTGTTTAATTTAATAGATAGATTTATGGAGGAGAAATGAAATAAAAATAGGATTTCCTTCCATATGAGTATGGCGCACCGGTTTAATATCCCTAAGGACATAGGGTGCAAACAAGGCCCATATGGGTTAGAACCTGACCCAAAACAGGAATAAAAGAATAGATATAATAGAGGAGGCAGAGAATAATGATAAAATAACTAAGTTGTGAGTCTCTTTGAAACTCAGGAGCGTACCTTTACGGCATGAATCAACTTTGAGAAGATCCCTTTGCTGTGAGAGAGTCTAGCCAAAGTAGATGATGAAATGGAGATTTTAGGACTGTTTGGGTGAGTATTTGTGTGGAAAAAAACCTACCCTAAATCCTAATAAATGAAGCTAGGAATGAATAAAATGTGGACAAAACCTCTAGGGATGGGTTTTCTCCTTATTTTATACCTTCTATACCTCAACTATACCCATTCTATACCTATAGAAACTGCCAGAATTTATATATAGTATCTTTTCTCAATAGTATGAGTTATGTATTGTCTTTTTTGAAAAAAGGTGAGGAAAGGCCCCTATATATGGGGGATTTAAGGTCTGAATGCAGTAAATTGCATTCATGACATGATTGCTCTCGAAATAGGTAAGGATCAGCTTCTATAAAGCCTGAATAGGCAACAATAGGACCCGTACGGGTCTGCCAATGAATCAGTACCACTAGGCAGCACCCGTACGGGTCCCTAATGGTAGACTAGGTCTCCAAACTTTGGCCAAACTCAACTCTGTAGTAGTAGGAACACCTCTGATGGATAACGCCTATAAGAGATTGCATTATCTGTCTCTCATCATCATTCCGTGAGAAGGATCATTAAAATCCAATGCTCATACTCTGCCCCTTACAGGATCACTGCAGATACGGACCTTTATGATCTCATAATGTGAGCGAGGGTTTATAAATCATACCTGAGGTGATGACATGGGTGAGTTACTTTCTTGAGGCAAACTTCTTTCCTGGGTGTCCTTATCTTAAGGCGGATGACTTTCCTTGCCAATGTGTATCCCTTTCTTGAGGTAGATTACTTTCCTTGCCAATGCATATCCCTTTCTTGAGACGGATGACTTTCCTTTGCCAGTTCTTATCTCTAGTGACTTTATTAGGGGAAGGTGTGTGTATCCCTTTCTTAAGATAGATCAACTTTCCTAACTGATGTATCCCTTTCCGAAGGCGGAGAGACTTTCCTGACTGATGTATCCCTTTCCTAAGGTGGATGACTCTCCTACTGGGGATTTTGAATGACCTATAAAGAGACAACAATCAAACACCTAGTTACTCATTATCTAAGC
This sequence comes from Euphorbia pulcherrima, assembly GCA_947683365.1. NCBI lineage: Eukaryota > Viridiplantae > Streptophyta > Magnoliopsida > Malpighiales > Euphorbiaceae > Euphorbia > Euphorbia pulcherrima. The sequence goes on along the minus strand of CANTUS010000013.1, from coordinate 15,963,124 downwards.
AAACACATCTTTATTCTTGATTGACTTTGTGATGAACAAAAATTTTTTCCCCTTCAATTAAGAATAAAGATGTGTGGATGGGGGTTAGCCCCTGAATAAACTATAAACTAAATGCTAGAAATGTCGGGTTTGCCCCGATCACTTTGAAATGGAATGCCCCTTGGAAGGGTGCCTCTCGAAGAATGCCCCTTGGAGGGCTCAATAATGGGGGGATGCCCCTGGATTGGTTGATTCCACTACTGAGGAATGGGGGGATGCCCCTGGATTGGTCGGGGGATGCCCCTTTGTTGACTCTACTGCTAAGGAGTAGAGTAATGTTCTCCGGTGAACTCTTTTCTACTGGGGGGTTATTTCCTCTCAAGACTCACTTGTTGGGGAGAATTTCCTATACCTGAGTGGAGATGTATACAAAAATTATCCTTGTTAGCGATCAATTCAAAAGTGGGTTACCTTGATTCTTGATTGACTTTTGTGAAAACAAAATTTTTTCCCCTTCAATCAAGGATCAAGGTGAGCTAGGGGGTTTTTCCCCTAATTTAACTAAAATACAAAGTTTAGGAGAAGTGGGGTTGGCCCCAAGTTTTGATTGGATGTATCTCTGGTGCTTTTGTGAATCATTGGTTCAAAATCTGCCCCTAGATGGCAAAAGAAGACCTATACGGGTGGGCCAGGACCCATACGGGTGAGAAGCTTGAAGAATAGGACCCATAAGGGTGAGGTAGGACCTGTACGGGTCCTTACCGGGGGGGGGGGGGGGGCTTAAAAAACTGATCAGACCCCTCTTATCCTACCTTACATAAAACTTTCCCATATTGTAATCTCTGATGATTTTCTTCCTAAACTTGATCAAAATGTATAAAAAGATCCCAAAGACTGGCTGTTTCTTCATTAGGCGCGAGGATTTTCCCCGGGTAGGTGGTTCGAAGCTTCGAGAATTCCTAGTTTTGGTTGGGTATGCTTTTCGCGAGGGGGACTCATTTTTGGGACTCACTCCTACTTCTGAAGTGCCTCTGATCCCTTTCCCTGATACTCATGCCTCCAAACTCCAGGTATTTTGCTTGATTCACCCTTTTTCCATTTTTTGAGTTTTTTAGAATTTCTTGATTTTTGGCATGATTTAGGGTGCTTTAGGGCTTGAAATAGAGCATGATGCATGTAACATTAGCCTAGGATGCTTTAGGAATAGATTTGGATGAGCTTTGGTTAAATTTGGATGGATTTTGGATTTTTAGGAAGTTTCGCATGATGTTACTATTATAGGGGACCTGTACGGGTGAGGGGGGACCCGTATGGGTCCCATTTTTTGTATGGGAGCCTCATATGGATCCATAAGGTTGGGGCGGACCCGTACAGGTCTTGTCCTCAGGGACATGATGCTTAATTCTCTGCTTTTTACAATTCTTTTCTAATTTCTAATTTGTCTGCTGTATCCTAAGCCTATTAAACTGTAATTTTGTCTTTGTAGTTTTAGTACAAGATTGTGGGAGCCCTAAGCTTCTCCAAGAAGTGGTACAAGGAGATCCATACCATGGGGGATACCGAGCTACTAGCCCCCATAGATTCTCTCGGGTTTAGTGACATTATTAGGGCCATTCCTCAAGCTCCGAAGACATTAGCCCTGAGTGCCATTTCAGCTTTAGTAGAGAGGTTGTCAAAGATGACCCATACTTTCCATCTACCAATTAGGGAGGTCACAATCACTCCCTCAGACATATGCGCTTTGACATGATTAGACTAGAGTGAGGACATCGTCCATTTTGATGTCTATGATGATAGATGGCATTCTTGGCCTATTGTGAAGGCCTATATAGCGAGATTACTTAGACTCCATCCTAGAGGGATGGACTAGCTCAAGTACGGGGACCTATATGACTATTGGATCGGGTAGCTATGTCCCGTTGCTGTGGATAGGAGGGATCGGTATGCCCGATCTTTCCTACTAACATTCCTTACCACTGCCTTTTTCCCAGTCTACTCGAGCAACCTTAACTATGGTTTGCTCTCTGTTGTCAAGGATCTTGCCATTGTGCTAGGTAAGAATTGGTGTCGGGCTATCCTGGCGCAGTTGCACTGTGGGCTAGATATTGGAGTTTGAGGCCAGCAGTCTGAGCTCAATATCTGCCATCTTATCCTGTTGGTATTTCTTGAACTCAATCTTTTGCACTTTAACCTCTTATTCGAACTGCTTTAGAACTAATTTCACTTTGTCTTGCAGATTTGGGCCTTTGAGCACCAGTTTATCCCTAGGCCGAGTTTTCCCATGCATCTTGAGAGACCACACATCATATCCAAGTGGATGGGGCCTTGGCAGGGTCAGGCCTTAGCTATAACGCAATACAGGGAGTTCCTTCACCAGCTGCACTCTAATTGAGTAAATTTATTCATGCTAAGCCTGTATCTTACATTTCAACAAACCATTAGTAATAAATGTATTTACGAGGTTGTGATACTTATAGTGCATTTACTTTGTGTAGGTCATCTAAGACCGGTGGGATAGGTTGGATACCTATAGGGACATTGAGTGGATGCAGGCTGGCGTTGATGATTGCCATTTTGTCTTGGAGTTACCACTCTCCCCTGAGTGGTATTTCGGTGAGCAAGTCTAAGGGTGGAGGACTAGTGCTATGGTAGAGAGATCGATCCCTCCCTCAATTTTAGTGGGTGTCTTCTGGCCTCATCTGTTGCTGGGGACTGACCAGGGGCTGTACCTGCTAGGCGAGGGAGCTTGAGTGTTATTAGTAGAGGGCTCCTATGCTAAGTTCATTGATTCCTCGCTCCTTCCTCCTTGCGAGAGGATCCATTACAAGGATGTCCCCCTCGAGTTTCACTGGAGCAGCAGTGATGGCGATGATGATGAGGGTGGACTGAGGGGTGACTGCGGAGGTCCCTCTATAGTTCAGAGTGTCGAGAGCCCAGCCAGGTTCACTACCCCTTCTTCTCAGGTATCTTTCTAACTTAGTCTTTGAGAATACCTTGTTATTTCTTAAAATTGATTGTGACCCTGAGTGTAATCTTTTATTGTTACAGCCTTCTGCTTTTGCGGGGAAGAGGTCTACAGCTGCTGCCCCTGTTGACCCTGAGCAGCTGACAAAGCAGTTCTGCACTTTGGGGACCGTGAGAGAGGGAGTTCTCCGAGTAAAGCTAGATACCTTCTTTCAGATCCTCAATCATTCGGGGAAGCGAGTTATCAAGGAGCTTGAGGAGTCAATCCAGCCCATCAGTTTTACACCTTCCAACTCTACCTATGTAAGGAATCTCCTACTTTAATCATATCCTTCATGGTGACTGCATAGAATGTCCCATCCTGATGTGACTTTCTCTTTCAGATGACCCTTTCTAAGGCTGAGAGGATTGCCAATGGTTATTTCTCCATTCGAGATCTGCTATTAGCCCAGGATGCGATAGCCTCAGTAAGTTTTTACTTGTAAAACTTAACAAACTGTGCATGATACATGCCATGACATTTATATATGTGTACAGATCTGATGATTTCTATCGCAGACTCTATTGGCCATGGAGGGCAGTAAGTTCACTCAGGACTTGGATGCTTCTAAGGAGAGAGCTAGGTTTCTGGAGGGGTAGCTGCGAGCAGCCACTACTAAGGATGACTAGGCTAGAGCAGTGACCTTTCGGGCGAGGGCCAAGATTGAGATGTTGAGGGGCCAACTAGTGTGGATGACTGAGGATAGAATGACACCAGAACCATCTAATTCTATATCCAAGGATGATCTTTTTGACTATCGAGTGGTGTCAATAGTGACTCAGAGGGGCTGATTTGAGCAGGAGGTGGATCAATATATTGAGGGAGCCAATGCTGCTGCCGAGGGTGCTGTAGGGACTGAGGACCAAGTGATGATCAACATGGATGACCTGTTGGCAGATACACAGGACTAGGCTCTAGAGGATCGCCAGGGACATGATCCCCTAGGAGCTTAGATTGATATGCACTTTTATTTTCTGAACGTTTGATAATTTTGGCCCCTATGTGGCTTACTTTGGTGTAAACTTGGATTGATACTTTTGACGTTTTACTCTCTATGCAAGCTGATTTTTCTTTTCCAGAACCGAGGTCATTGAATATTACCGCCTGTAGACTAGTATTATTGCTAGGTATATCTAACAATGAGACCAAGTCTAGCTGGTTTGAAATTAACACTCTTGGGGATACGTGCCATCAAGTGATTTCATAGTGAGGGGACTAAGTGATGTTCTAACTTTTGCATAGGCCATTCAATGTGAGATGAGCTATCAAACATTTATTTTCATTTGTTTTTATCCTAATTTTTGCCTGGACTGTCCTTAATGGCTCAGCCCAGCGAACTTTTTCTCTTTCTCTTAGCTGTAACTTTTGCCTGGACTGCCCTTTCAGGTTTTCAATCTAGCAAGCTTTTTCTTTATTTTTCTTTTTGTTTTAATTTTTGCTTGAACCGCCCTTTCAGGTTTTCAATCCAGCAAGCTGTTTTAATTTTTTGATTTAAGTTTTACCTGGACCGCCATTTCGGGTTTTCAATCCAGCAGGCTTTTTCTTCCAATATCGTAAGTTTTGCCTAGACCGCCCTTTCAGGTTTTTAATCCAGCAGTATGTCTTAATTTTTTGCCTGAATTGTCTTTGGCGGCTCAATCCAGCAGAATTTTTCTTTATCTTTTGTCTTAACTTTTTCCTAGATCGCCCTTTTGGATTTTCAATCTAGCAGACGATTCCCGAATTTTGCATAGGCCTGATTTCTTTTGTGACCTATCGACACTTTTATCTTTTGTTGGATTACATATGAGCAGCGAAGAGAATAACAATGAGGCATAACACGTAGAGAAAAATTGATGTTCACACACCTGCTATTATTTCACCTAAAGACATGCATGCATTCATAAGACAAAATTTCTTAGCAAAATCATAACATGTTCATTGATGAGATTAATTTGAGTACATAGGCAATGGTAACAATTTCCAATGGTTAACCTGTAATGCCTGCTGGTCTTTTATAGATTTTCCAGAAGGCAACTAACATTTTTCTCTCAATGCCCTAACTTTTGCCTAAGCCGCCCTTTTCGGGTTTTCAGCTTAGCGGGCTTTATTTGCGTTGGAGTATCCTAATTTTTGCTTGACCGGTTTATGGAATACCGATCAGAGGGTTGCACCCTAATTTTTGCCCGAGTAGTACAGGACCACTTGTCGAGTGATTTATTCTTTAATTCCTTTGACCTAGAAATGATAATGCTTAAGCTTATCTTGATTCACTAGATTTACGAACTCATTTCCGTCTATATCCATAAGCTTGATTCCTCCTTTGCTAAGGACTTTCTTAATGACAAACGGTCCTTCCCAATTAGGTCTGAATTTGCCCCTAGTGTTAGTGTTGACTTGACATAGGTGTTTGAGAACCAGATCACCTGCTTTAAGAGGTTGTTTTGGGAATCTGACTCTATTATTGTAAGCTCGAGCCATGTACTGCTGGTATATCTGTAGGTGGTCAAGTGCTTTGAGCTGCTTTTCATCTATTTCATTCAACTATTCATACCTAGCCCTTACCCAATCTGACTCTTTTAACCGGGCTTCGAGTGCCACTCTTAGAGATCTTACTTCTATTTTGACCAATAACACTGCTCCCATTCCATATATAAGGAGGAAGGTGCCTGATTAGTTGGGGTTCTTATACTAGTTCTATACCCCCAAATTGCAAATGGAAGTTTATTAGGCCCAATCCCTGTAGGTAGCCACTGTCTTTGACAAAATTTTCTTGATTGACTTATTAATGGGCAACTTCCCTTCATAGTTTCTGAAGGACTTGGACATCGTCTTGTAACCCAAGATGTTCTTTCCATTCTCCATAACCAGGGCTAGCCTACTGTTGATGTTCTTATGAGTCTTTTTGGTCTTCTTTATTGACAATGTGTACCCTTATACTCCCTTTGCAAAGAAAGACGGACTAAGACTTATGGTTATTGTTGGAAACAATCATCCAGAACAACAAATAATCTGGATCAAGTTTGAAGTAAATGAAACACCTAAGTACAAAAGACCTAAATCATTGCATCTGGACATATAACCAAGACATCCAAAGTCTAAGATAAGTGAAGACAATTACCTAAGCATAAATGGAAGCATCCGATTAAAGTTTAGAAAGGAAACAAACTTTGAACCGCCTGAATTAGCATCCGAAAGAAGAAAGATCCAGAGATATTAAGTCTAAAGACATCTGGAAGACTTGAATATCTAGACAAAGGGAATAATTGGAAAATTACATTCCCTCCATTCCTTTGGTCTGCAAGTCAAAGATCCTTTTCCCAAAAGCAAGACAAAAATGACAGCTAGCACTTTTTAGAGAAAGGACAAAAGATTGACACTAGAAAGTGAAAAAGGTAACAACCTTTTTAACCTAGACCAATGAGAAAGGCGCGTGGAACTCATACCAAAAAGGTACCGGCGTAAAAGTTTTTGAGTCATTAAAATACAAAGAAAACGATCAGTGATAACTTTTCAGCCTCAATCCCAAGGAATCAAACATGTCAAAATCTCTGTCTAATGGATTGATCAATGGTTCCAGAAGTGCCATATATTACCTGATCAACGGTGAAGATTTAGTTACAGCTCAACAACCCACGACGGCTACGTTTATGATGGAAGCCTATAAAAGGGAAGCTTCACAAGTTGAGAAGGTGCTGGTTGATTTCAAGAAGTCATATACAAGAGAATTTGCTAGAAAGCAATCAGTTTATAAATCCCCCTAAGAACCAAACTATCTAAAATCTATTTGTAAGGATTCTCAAGTGAAGTTATAAAATGGAAGTCCAAAACCAAAACCTTTGAGAAAACATAGTGTAAAGATCTCCTACTTGGGGTGAGTAGTGAGATTGGGATATAGCTTGAAGTTGGTGCTTTGAGTGGGATCTCCCTATAGGACTCAGCTTATGTTTGGGTAGAAATCTAAGTGGTATATCCTTCTAAAGACAAAAGGACTCAGCTAAGAGTTGGCGATTCTAGTGGTATATCCTACATCTGAAAGGGGTTACCATCCGGAAATAAATTATAAGGCTTGATTCCTACTAGTTGGAAAGGAATCCACTAATGAAAAGCTCGGAGGAAGGAAACTCTAGGGACTGGAGTAGGCGGGTTCGAACTAGGATAAAATACTTGTGTTTGAATTTTCTAACTCTTTATTCATTTTCATTGCTATTTTCATTACTAAATTATCTGGATCCATCCTCCGGATCATATTCAAACACGCTACACAAAGACTTTTTCAAAGTCTTATTAATTCTATGAAAAAGGGTCATTCACCCCCCTCTAACCTTATTTAAACCCTCACAGGGATCAATAAGTGGTATCAGAGAAAGTGCTCAAAATTAGATATCTAACAATCTCAAGCTAAAGGTCTAAATTTTGATCTAAGTATCAGAATGAGTTTCCAAAACTCACAACTCCTTCCCGAGGGTATGTCTATTACCCGTCCTCCACTCTTCACCAGTGAACACTACACATTCTGGAAAAACCGAACGAAGAACTTCTTTCAAGCACAAAGCATGCAAGCATGGTTGGCCATTAAAGATGGCCCATATGAACTTACTCATGAAGTAGAGGGTATCATTACCCGAAAGCCCTCAAGATCATGGGATGAGAATGATTTTGAAAAATTCCGTGAAAATGAAAATGCTATTAACATGCTTCATTGTGCTCTTAGTGCAATAGAATTTAATAGGATATCCGGATGGGAGACTGCATGAGAAATTTGGCAGAAGTTGGAAGTAACCTATGAAGGAACCACCAAAGTAAGAGAAGCCAAGCTTGACTTACTCCAGCAAAAGCTTGAAACCTTTAAGATGGAGCCAAAAGAGTCAATCAGTAGCATGAACACTAGATACACCAATCTAGTGAATGAAATGAAGAGGCTCGAAAAGGAAATCTCTGAAATAGAGATGGTAAAGAAGGTGCTCTGAAGTCTCACCAAGGAATCGTATAACAAGAAGACTACTATTGAGGAAGCTCATAACTTAAATGCCTATAGTTATGATGAACTCATTTGTAAACTTCTAACTCAAGAATTATCCTTGGAGAGATACAGTCAATAATAGGAAAAGCCGGAAGAAAGGAAGAAGGCCATTGCACTTAAGGCAGACTCTGCCGGACTAGCCTCCTCCGGATCTGATAAGTTACCAAAACAATCAACGTATAGTGAAGAAGATATGGCTATGATGGCCAAATAATTTGAAAAATTCCTAAATAAAAAAGATAGGAGGAGATTCAGAAGATATAACTTTAAGAGGTCCAAGGAAGGCACCTCAAGAAGAGATAGGCCAAGAAGGGCTCTGGGAGAAAAGAAGGATCCTGAAAAAGAAGCTGTATGTTTTGAATATGGAGAGAAAGACCACTTCAGAACCAAGTGCTCCAAGCTTAAAAGGGATAAGAAACACAAGAAGAACGCAATGGTGGCCACCTAAAGCAACAGTGAAGAAAGCAGTAGCTCATCTTTAATAGAAGAAGAAGAAACTGCCAACTGCGCATTCATGGCACTGACTGATCCAGAAGTAGAGCAATCCTGAAGAAAATCCTCCAAGCAAGATACTGAGCAAATTGGGGATTCATAATCAGAGACAATTAATACTGAGGTAAACTCTTATTCTAATTCTGTTTCTAACATTGATCTTTCTAAAGCCTTAAAGGTGGTAATCCACAATGTGAGAAAGAGTACCAAAGCCATAAAATCCATAAAATGACAAGTTCTAGAGCTAGTTGAAGATGTTGAATCAATGTCATAAGACATCAACCTGATAAGAGCCACAAAACATATAGATGTGGTTGAAGAGAACTTTCTGAGAAATGAAGTGCAGATCTTAGGTGCCAACTTGATAGGGTTAGAAAGGGAGCCAACTCTGATAAAGGAGGTATCTGGAAGGAAACTAGATCCTTCATAGGGAAGGAAAAATCAAGGAAGACCAGGACAAAGTAATCAAAATAATCCGGTGACCCCAAATCTCAAGGAAAGGAATATGAGCAAGCAACCTCAAGCACAGAGGTTTACAGCTGCTCAAAAAGGAAAAGCTAAAGCTGTGTCAAATGAGTGACTTGCCAAGCAAAAAAAGAATTACAGAGAAGAAGTTATACCTCCAACTAACTTCTTGATACATTCCGGATAGACCAGTATATAAGAAGCTGGATATGTTGGAAACTATGAAAAGGAGGATCTAAAGAAGATCAAGAAGAAGCAGGAGCAAAGCAAACCCATCTCAGGGTGCAGGTTTTTATGGGAAAAACAACCATATCACTAAATTATATAGATTAAAAAAATGGTTATTATGATGTTTATCCTTGGCCTGAAATGGTTGATAACCCGAGAGGACCCAAATCTGTTTGGGTACACAAACCCACTTGATCTATTTTGCAGGTATGCCTTAGATCTATAGAAGATCAACATACATGGTACATTGATAGTGGATGCTCAAGGCACATGACAGGTGATAAGAAGACTTTCATCACTTTAATCCGAAAAAGAGGAGGCAAAGTAAGCTTTAGAGATAATCAAAAGGGACATATCATTAGGCATGGAACCATTGGGTCTGAAATACAAATAGAAGATGTCTCTCTAGTTGATGGACTAAAGTTCAACTTACTCAGCGTAGCACAACTTTGTGATAAAGGAAGAAAAGTCACCTTTGACTCCGGAGGATGCTCAATCTATGATAGTAAGTCTAATCAACTCATTCTTTATGCACCAAGAGTAAATAACATTTATTGTGTTAACATTAAAAATGATAAAAAGAATATATGCTTGGTGTCTAAAGAAGAAGAATTATGGCTATGGCACCGGAGGTTAGGACATGTTAGCATGAACATCCTGTCCAAATTAGCCAAAAAGGAATTGGTTATGGGTTTGCCTAAAGTTACTTTTGATAAGGATCACATATACACTACACGTTAACTAGGTAAACATCATAAGAAAAGCTTCCCTTCCATCTCATACATACCTTCCAAGAGCGTTCTTGAACTCTTGCATATTGATCTCTTTGGTCCAGTCAAACCATTGAGTCTAGGTAGAAGAGAATACACCATGGTTATTGTGGATGATTATTCTTGCTATACTTAGGTAGCTTTGCTAGCTAGCAAATATGAGGCCTTTGACCAATTCTCAAAAATATTCATCCAGATAGAAGTAGAATAGGGCATAAGCATTGCACGCATCCAGAATGATAATGGTGGTGAGTTAAAAAAAATAAGAACTTTGCTGAATTTTGGGGCTCCAATGGGATTGAGCACAACTTCTTTGCCCCTAATGGAGTTGTTGAGAGAAAAAATAGGACCATGGTTGAGATGGCTAGAACAATGCTAAGTGAAATTTGTTGGCAAAGTATTTCTGGGGTGAGGCCGTAAACACATCATACTATATCTTAAATAAAGCTCTCATTAGAAAAACCTTAATGATAGAGAGCAATTAGGAAAATTTGATCCTAAATCTGATGGAGCGATTTTCCTCAGCTACTCAACACATAGCAAAGCTTACAGAGCCTATAACAAACAAACTGAAACTATAGTAGAGTCTATACATGTAGATTTCTATGAGACTAACCATGCAGGCAAAAGAAATTCCACTCCAGAAGATCTAGTTCCGAAAGCTGAAAACTCTGAAGAAAAGAAGGAAGTCCAGATTCTAGATTCCTTCCAAATCAAGAAATACAAAGAAGAAGATGAAGGGATATCCTTTGACCTAGAAGTACCCCAAGCTAATCTCAATCTACATGAGATAAACTTCAATGATGGTCAAGAAGAGGAAGTTGAGGCAGAAGTGGAACAAGCCCCAATCCAACATGAAGACCTATCAAGAGAAGTTTGAACTCACTGGGATCATCCGATTGCAACCATTTTGGAGAATGTCCAAAATCCAGTCAGAACTAGAGGATAACTCAACAGAATGATGAGCTATGCTACCTTTGTCTCTCTTATTGAGCCCAAGAAATTCCAAGATGTAGAAGGAGATGAAAGCTGGATGATGGCCATGCAAGAAGAACTAGATCAATTCACCAGGAATGATGTATGGGATCTAGTGGCACCTCCAAAAGGAAAGTCAATCATTAGCACCAAATGGGTATTCCGAAACAAGCTAGATGAATCCGGAGTAGTGGTGAGAAATAAGGCAAGATTGGTTGCCCAAGGCTACAATCAACATGAAGGGATTGACTTTGAAGAAACATTTGCCCCTATAGCAAGATTGGAGGCAATCCAGATTCTTTGTGCTTTTGCATCATTCATGGGATTCACACTGTTCCAAATGGATGTCAAAAGTGCATTCTTAAATGGAGTTATCTAGGTAGAAGTCTATGTCAACCAACCACCTGGATTTGAAGACTCAAAACATTCGGGTCATGTGTACAAACTGAAGAAGGCTCTCTATAGATTAAAGCAAGCACCAAGATCTGGGTATGAGAGACTCACTACATTTCTCATATCCTAGGGTATATCCAGGGGAAGGCAGGCATAACTCTTTTCATAAAAAAGAAGAAGGATGATATCATTCTAATCCAAATTTATGTTGATTACATTATATTTAGAGCAACAGATGAGAAGAATTGTGAAGAATTCAGCACTCAAATGTAGAAGGAGTTTGAGATTTCCATGATGGGAGAACTTAATTTCTTTCTTGGTTTGCAAATCAAGCAGAGTCCGGATGGGATTTTCATAAACCAATCAAAGTATACCAAGGAGATTTTAAAGAAGTTTGAAATGGACAAAAGCAAGCCTATGTCCACTCCAATGGGTTTAGATACAATCCTATCCAAGGATTGTGAAGGAGAAGAGGTTGATCAGAAGCTATATAGAGGACTGGTTGGATCACTTCTATACTTGACAGCTAGCAGACTTGACATACACTATGTAGTTTGCTACTGTGCAAGATATCAAGCCAATCCTAAGGATTCACATCTAAAGGCAGTGAAGAGGATCCTTAGATACCTCCTATGAACCATTAATGGAGAATTCACACCCTAAGGATTTGCTGATGTAGATTATGGCAGAGATTCTCTTGAAAGCAAGAGTACATTCAGAGGTTGTCATTTCCTTGGAGATTGCTTTGCATCATGGTATAGCAAGAAGTAAACTTCAGTTGCCTTATCCACCATAGAGCAGAATACATGGTAGCAGGAAGTTATGTAGCTTAACTCCTATAGATCAAGCAGCAATTAGAAGATTATGGAGTCCAATCTAGATGTGTGGATGTAATGTGTGACGATAAAAGTGCCATTGATGTGTAAAAAAATCTAGTACTCTATAGTAGGATGAAACATGTTAACATCAAGCATCATTTCATCAGGGATCATGTGATGAAGAAGGATGTTGCATTGGTATACATTCCAACCATTGAGCAAAGGGAAGACATCTTTACTAAGCCATTAAGTAAAGATTAATTTGGGAAGCTAAGGGAGTCAATTGGAATGTCTAATCCAATTTGAAAAAAATTCGGAAGACAAAACTTGGATTTTTGGTAAGACAAGGGATCTGGAAGTAAAGAAGAAATGAAGTTAACTCTGCTTTGGAGAGAATATTGCCACATCAGCTGACAAGAATGATGTATGGCAGTAAAATCGCTTAAAGGTAACTGTTCCTTTTTGAATTTCAAAAGTCTATTAGGAGTTACACTTGTGGTAAATTCAACAACTGGTTTTAAAAATAAACCTTTCCATTTCTCCGGTTAAACGGAATTTACCTCTCTCATAAAATTTAACCTGCCATATCATCAATCCAGCCAAAGTAAACGACGTCCAGATTACCATTATACCCTCAAATTGAAAATTCTATATAAACCCCTAAATTCCACCTTCTTCCTCACGCGAGCAACTCAGTACTATTACTCTATCGAAATCAAACTCTGAAACCCTAATCCTTCAAAAACCCTCTATGGCAGCAATCATGATCAATAACCAAATCCAAACCCTTCCTCCATAAAATATCTTTGTAGAGTCTGATCTCAAAGAAAAAGATTTCCCGCCCTTAAACCTCAAAATAAATGAATCAATTGTTTCCACTGATTATTTGGGCGATAACTTCCTTTTTTAAACCGACCCTTCTCAAAACTCATTGAAGATCCACACCTAGCAGACTTCTTGAAAATCAACTGCCCAATTTACCCGGAATTGGTGCACGATTTTACAATAACTTAAGATCTAACAACTATTATGATGCTCTTAGAACCAAGGTTCAGGGAAAAGTGATAATAATCACGCCGGAGTTCTTCGAAAAGCACCTGAACATGAAAAATGATGGGGTTCAGATGATAAAGATGGGGATGAACTGCTAGTTATATATCACCCCAAGATGTGGCTGCATCCTAATTATTTTGGCGACAAATTCTCAACATATTTTCTAGAAGTGCCAAGATTTCTCCACCACGCACTTGCCAAGCTGATTCTAATTCGGAAGGGCTCTCTAACCATAGTCTCCTCCTTCCAACACTGCGTATTACAACATTGGGTGGAAAGCAGAGTTGTAAATATGCTGGTGCTGATCATACACTATCTAAAGCAGCACAGAAACTCCCATGGTGCTTTGATCACCAGAATCCTAGTAACAAATAAAGTCAATGTCTCCGGATTCCAAGCTCTAAATGGAAAAGAAATTCTGGAGAAGAATTTCAAAAAGCTAAATTTCGGTGAAACATGGAAAGAGGAGAAATCCAAAAAGCTAAGGGAGGAGAAAAAGAGCAAGGCCCGGAAGGCATCAAATTCGGCTGAAGATGCCCCCATCCTAAAGAAGGCTAGAACCACCAAGCTAAAGGCACAACCAGATCTTGCCTTGGTTCCGGTGGAATAAGTTGATGAGGACACTCAAACCCTCACTCAAATGCTAAAGAAGAACCCAGAGAAGCCTAAGCCGAGAGGGAAATTGATAAAAGCTACAGATAAAAATAAGAAATTTGTAAAAATCCCTGAGGTTGTGGTAGAGGATAAGGAGACAGAGGAAGAGGATTCGGTACCTACGAGAAGGCAATTCACTTGAAAGGGCTGCACATTTGATAAGGCAGTGGCAACCAAGAAAAGCCAAACTAAGAAGCCTTCGGGAATTGTAATTGATGAGGAAGGAGCAAAAAGGGTTGAGGAAGCTAAATTGGCTAAGGCCAGGAAAACAAAGGGCAAAAATGTGCCCAGATCAAATGAGGAAGTCACTCCAGGTGACCCTCAATATGATGTAATAAAGGAAGCAATGAAGGACAATGATAGAATCAATAAGCTCTAAATAGAAAGACCCAGAGATTCTTTTGGCCCCCAGGCTATCCTTATTGATCCAACAGATATGGAAACTCTAGCCCAAGATCTGGAAGCTGATCATTTTCCATTCATGCCTAAAATGGGACCACTTTCGAAAAACTTACTCAATCCTGAAACTGAGACCATAAATGAAAAAAGGCCTAACAAGGCACATGGAGAGGGTGTTGAGGACATTAACACACCCGAGGGAGCAGTTAAAAGTCCTGAAAAGGCAAATGTAGGGATGATTGAGGACATTTCCAGTCATCCAGGGGTTATGGAGGTTGAAGAAGAAGGAGTGGGTCAGAAATTTAGAAGCACTAATAGCTGAGGTAATTCCTAACTCAGTTTCCTTTAAGGTTAATGCTAAAACTTCTACTGCTGGTATTGAAACAACAAATGATATAGAGGATAACTTAGATACATATACTCCAAGTGTATCTAAGGAACAAGAGTCCAACCCAGAACACACAATTTTGGAGGAGGGGCTTGGTTTGGGTTCCCAAGGGTACACTCTTAGAGTGGACTCAAGGGGCGAGGCCAGTCCAAGGGAATGGTCGGAAGAAGAGGAAGAAGAGTCCTCTGAAGAAGAAGAGACTAGTAACATAGATTGATTGGGATCCGATGAGACCGGAAGTAGTACAAGATTTGAATCCCCCTATATTAGTCAAATCAGAATAACAACTACTAATATAACTCAAGCCAAAGCCAAAAGGATAATGACAGGACTAAAAATCCTACAAGAGTCTACTCATGAGGAGCACGAGGAAAGCTATATCAAATAGAGTCTCCAAAACATCTGCAAGCATCTCAAATCCATGGAGAAAGTACTGCTTTAACAACTCTCACCTCCGAATTTGAAGGATGAAATAAGGGAGCTAAAAGGGAGTGTAAAAAACATAGAAAAGAAATTGGAGGATTTCCCTACTGCTGATTTGGTAGCTGAGGTTTCACTTGCCAAGGTCACCCCGGTAGATGAGCTAAAAATAAGCCTTGCAGCAGCAAATTGCACTGCAGGTTAAGCCAACACAGGGGCTACCAATAATTGTGCAATAATAATTGACAAGATCACCTCCTCCTCCTCCTCGGAGTTATCCATAGAAATAAAGGAGTGTCTGGATTCCAAGTTTGAAAACTTGTCAAAATTCATTTCTAAAAAGGAAGAGAAGGCCGCTTTCCCTAGCCTAAATGAACAGCAACCAGCAATATTTAATAAGCTAACAAAGTTCATGGAGGAAGACCTGCCCAAGTTGTTTGCAAAATAGATGGAAAATATTACATAAGAATTTGCAGGGCAGATGAATGGGCAGGATACAGTCATTAATAATGCTAAGGAAGAGCTTCATAAAGACATTAAGACTGTCAATGATAGTGTTCACAACTACCGAAGAGGAATGGGGATGGAAATTGAGAAAGTGCTCTCCAATTTGCCTAATCTATCAATATCCGGATCCTCCTCAGCCTTTGTTTTGGAGAGTCAGCTTATCCCAGTGCTTCAGGATCTCATTCAACACATTGGGGATACGGGCTTCTTTGGCCATAAGGGGATTGCTACTCTTCTCAAAGCTCTCTTCCCCTATTTTGATGAAAAGGATCACAATTTTGTACTTCAAATGCATCCCTACATCACTAAATTGTATACCCAGCTCTAGAAGGTCTTTCAGTCCCTGTATCTAGCTCCAGGCACTGTGGATACAATCATTGATTGAAGAAGGAAAGGGAATGTAGATTATTCTATCTACTCCAATGCTTGGCAGCAAAGCTAGGATGGTAAAATGTACATAGAAATTAACCCCCAAGCTGATACAAATAAAAAGGGGGAGAGTAATGAAGGGGCTGCTGAAGCTAAAAAGGGGGAGCAACAAGGCAAAGGAAAGGAGAAGGAGGGGGAAGCATCCGACAAGAAATAATCTTGTAATAGATTAGCTATTTTGCTCCAATGTAAAATATGTAATAGCTAGTTTCATATTTTTCACTTATGTATTTCTGTACCTTGTCATCCTAAACTTCATTAAAGTACAATCTATAATTGTACTAGAAAAACATTAGAAGCTAGAATTGGAAAATGATGGGGGACTTAGGGATGCTAAAATTATGAGGGAGTATAAATTGTAAATGACTAAGTATCAAGAATCATACTTAGATCATAAAAACCCCCTTTCTTTATGCTTAGGTGTCTTAGGTTTTTGTTTCCATGAAATGGGGGAGATTGTTAGAAACAATGATCCGGAACATCAAATAATCTAGATCAAGTTTGAAGAAAACAAAACACCTAAGTACAAAAAGACCTAAATCATTGCATCCATACATATAACTAAGAAATCTAAAGTCCAAGACAAGTGAAGACAATTACCTAAGCATAAATGGAAGCATCCGATTAAAGATTGGAAAGGAAACAAACTTTGAATCGCCCAAATCAGCATCTGAAAGAACTGATTGCACAAGCATCCGGAAGACTTGAATATCTAGATAAAGGGAATAATTTGAAAATTACATTCCCTCCATGCTTTTGGTCTACAAGTCAAAGACCCTTTTCCAAAAAGCAAGATAAAAATGACAGTTAGCACTTTTCAGAGAAAGGATAAAGGACTGACATTGGAAAGAGTAAAAGGTAACAATTTTTTTCAACTAGACCGATGAGAAAGGTGCGTGGAACTCACCCTAAAAAGGTACTAGCCTAAAAGTTGGTGAGTCACTAAAATACAAGGAAAACGATCACTGACAACTTTTCAGCCTCAATCCCAAGATTCAAACTGGTCAAAATCTCTATCTAATGGATTGGTCAACGGTTCTAGAAGTGCCATATATTACCGGATCAACGATGAAGATTTGATTACAGCTCAACAATCCATAACGACTACATTTATGATGGAAGCCAATAAAAGGGAAGCTTTACAAGTTGAGAACATGCTGGTTGATTTCAAGAAAGCATATATAAGAGAATTTGCTAGATAGCAATCAGTTTATAAATCATCTAAGAACCAAACAATCTAAAATCTGTTTGTAAGGATTCCCAAGTGAAGTTATAAACTTGAGGAAGTCTAAAACCAAAACCTTTGAGAAAATAAAGTGTAATGATCTCCTACTTCGGTGAGTAGTGAGATTGGGATATAGCTTGAAGTTGGGGCTTTAAGTGGGATCTCCCTGTAGGACTCAGCTTTTAGGTTTGGGTAGAAATCTAAGTGGTATATCCTGCTAAAGACAAAAGGACTCAGCTAGGAGTTGGTGCTTCTAGTGGTATATCCTACCATCTGGAGACAAATTGTAAGGCTTGATTCCTGCCAGTTGGAAAGGAATCCACTAGTGAAAAGCTCGGAGGAAGGAAACTCCGAGGACTGGAGTAGGCAGGGCCGAAAAAGGATAAAATACTTGTGTTTGAATTTTCTAACTCTTTACTCATTTGCATTGCTATTTTCATAACTGTATTATCCAGATCCATCCTTCGGATCATATTTAGACATGCTACACAAAGACTTTTTTCAAAGTCTTATTAATTTCGGAAAAAAGGGTCATTCACCCCCCTCTGACCTGATTTAGACCCTCACAGGACCAACAGTTATCATGTTTGCTAAGCACTTTTATTATCTCTCTTTTATTTGGTGATAAGTTTTAACCATTGGATTTTTATACCATTGCGATATATTCAAAGTCAACTTAATTAATAAATATGATGATATTTTAAGAATGTTGTTGTTATAGGTGCATGATGTCATTAGAATGAAATATTCGAGCGTAATGTGAATGGGAGATGCATCAATTTATTCATGACATGCTTTAAAAGGTATTGTTGTTACAACTTATCCATGATATGCCTCATAAGCGGCATTGTTTGCATAATGTTTGCAACATTAAAAATTACATCATTTGAATCATCCTCTAAAGGCGGAGGCCTTATTTATCAACCTCGGCAATACTGGTAGCTGAACTGGTAGTTCCGATTTGCAGGTTCGCATGCGTTTCTTCGGCCACTTCTCTTGCTAATTTTTTAATAGCCTTGCTGATGGGGTTTCCTTTCTCACTTCCCTTCCAATTCTTCCTCATAAGTACCGCTAAGGCCTTAGTGATGGACTCAATTGCTTCATTCATTTCATCTTCTTCAGCATTCCCATATACTTCCATAGAAACTGAGGTTTCAATCATGCAGCCTTTCTTGAAATCATATACATCATTGAAGATCTCAAAATCAGGGACCTGCTTTCCCCTCACCTTAACAGGTTCTTCCTCACCCGTGAATATCTTTTATTTGACCTCAGCCCCTATCATAAGGCAGGACTGGGGTTTGGGCTTCTTAGCGTCTGGGCGATTCCCTAAACCAAGTCTGAATGGCTACGACAGAGGCAAAATGGGTTACAACATACCCTGAAGATTCTTTTCGAGCCCCTTTTGTTTCACATAACCTTGCTTTATTATAATGTTTTTTATTTTAAGCGATATGTACCCCTTAACCGAAAACTTTGTACCTTGGTAAGCTACGACCACCCTAAATGCCTTTTATTTAGCTTCCACAGCTGTTATAACAGACGATTCGTCGGATTGAATGGTGACTAGCTTGCCATTATGGATGAGTTTGACTTTCTGGTAGACTGTAGAAAGGACAACCCCTAATGCATGGAGCCAAGGACGACCCAATAATAACGAGTAGGTAACAGGAATGCCAAGGATAGTGAATAAGACTTTAGACTTCACTCCCCCAACCGTAACCTTATCTTCAAAGACCCTAATGACACTCCTCTTCGTATCATCATATGCCCTTATAACAGTATTGGATTTTTCCAATATGGATTCATCTAGCCCTAAATGAGGTGGTAACTTAGCAGGGCAGAGATTAATGGCAGAACCATCATCCACTATAACACACGGGATAGAACGATAAAAGATCTACACTTTGATAAAGAGTGCCTTATTATCCTTGTTTCCTTCAACTAGGAGATCTGACGGATAAAACATAATGGGTTCAATTTGACTGGGAGAAGATCCCCCAATAACTGAAAACACTTGAGCCAAGGCGGTGGAAAGTGTACCCTCCATGCTTAATAACTTTTCTATCAAACCCTTGCGATGACCTTCTGAGTGAATAAGGAGCTGTGAAATGTTGTACTTGGCAGGGGTAACTTGCAATTGCTAGATAGGAGGGGTGACTTTTAAATCTTTCTTTCTTGTACTAATTGGGGTTTGAGTCTCAATAGCGAGCGTAAAGGCCGGACCTTGACTGACATTTAGGATGACCTAGATATCCAAATCTCTACTTCTTCTTCTTTTTGGGAGAGCATTAAGAGGAACCCTTCGACTTTGGTTAACATACAACACCCCATTTTTCATATAACTCCTCCCCTCAAAAGTTTCCACCAACAAGGGTTACCCTTCGAGTTCATCATTCTCCAATACATAAGCATCGATATCGATTGGTTTTGGTTGAACCACCATAGTCTACTCATTGTAAGTACCTTCTAGCTCATACGCATCGATGTCAATGGGGATCGGTTCATCAGGTAAAGCCACTATTGAGTAAACCATAAGGTTAGCTTGAGTGATCATATAGAAGACATGGTGGGAAGGTAGCGTGGACTCGATAGCTACGACCTATTTCTTGAAATTTGGCAAGGGATTATTCATGGTGCTGGATTTAAGCTCGGGTTCTCGGATATTCTTTTCCCTAATCAGACGTAAATAGCCTCAAGTAGATCTCTACAGGCACCAGTACGATGACTCTTGCTAACGTGATAAGCACAAAACTGATCCCTATCTTTAGGTTTAGGGGGGAGATAGGGCTTGATACTTTAAAGAAGACCAAGCGCTCTTAACTTGCTAAAGATAGCAGGCAATGGTTCTTTCCATAGGGAAATACCATCCTGGATGGTGTAGACTGCGGCCACTTTTTCTTGTACCGCTGCTGCTTTGGGATTGGAGCTAGACCTCAGCTTAGAAGCCTCGGCTGGGGCTGAAGGGTCATTTTTTTAACCAAGGATTGGCCGGCACACTCCCCTTCTCTAATTCCTTGATCCTTTCCCATTTTTCAGCCTTTTCAAAGACATCCACATAGCTAGAGAATTTATTTATACCAAGAACCTTATGATAAGCGGGCAGAGCACCATCCAACTATTTTATAATCATCTCAGGGAAACTTAGTCTATCTTTCAATAAACCTTGAGTGGCCATCCACCTTTCAAAATAGGGCTTAAATTTCTTATTGGGGGTCTTCTTGATTGCCTTTAAATTCTGTATGGTAGTTTTAATAGTGGCATTGAAATTGTACTGCTTAATGAAAGCCTCAAATAAAGCTTTCCATTTTTTGGACACCTTATTTGACAAAGTATTGTACCATTCGATAATAGGACCTTCTAGGGTGTAAGGGAATAAATCATCGAGGACTTTATCGCTTAGCTTTCTTATTCTCATAACCCTCTAATAGGTGGTGATGTACGATTGAGGTGGACCAGTTCCCTTATACTTCGTTATGCTAGGCTTACCAAAGTTTTTAGGGACCCAATCCTCATTCTTAGTGGTTTGAACTGACAGAGATGATGGCTGAATGCTGGGATTTGTAGCAAGTAATTTTTGTAGTAGATCATGCAATTCGACAGACAAGTATGACCCGTTTGATTGAGTAATCGCACTCAAGGGTAAACCCACTGATTGAGGGAAGGTGTCCCCTTAGGTGTGACCACAAAATTAGGGGTTGGGCTGGATGCCCAGACTAAAATGGTAGTGGTACAAACCCTTGATTAGGCTGAGCAAACTGATTGACGGCTAGTGGAACCACGATGCCCACTGACTGCAATGGCTAGCTAACAAAACCCAACTAACCCAATTGGCTGGAAGACTCCACGGATTTAAATAGACGGTAATTAAAACTGAGTGAAAGGATTTTGAGTAACTCTTGAAAGGGGTAGCTTCTCACTAATCACTACATTCTCTGCTGAAGCACTAACATGTGCACTATGAGAAGTATTGACCATTCTCTCCTTGGCCAATATTGCCCTGATGAAAACTAGCATCTTATCATTCGTTTGATTCAGGAACTGATCACTTCCCAAGTACTATGAGACAGCATTTGTAATCTCTAACCTAACCTCGGCCCTTGATGCATTCGCCTCCTCACTAGTAGCAATATTCTCAACCTCAACATCAGTCCGACCCTCTAAAGTTAGAATACGAGATATTTCTTTGGGTTGATAAGCAGTACCAGGATCAATCAGACCAGACTGACTTATCTATAGACGAAGGTGGAGCAACCCTTAACTGAGCTGGAGGAGGAGGAGGTAGTGGTGGAGCCAGAATTCGAGTCAAACGGACCTGAGAATGTTGCCAAGTTTTAACTCTTTGAGCTTTGGTTGAGGTGATAACCAAAAGATCAGTATATGCATGGGATGCTTTATGCATGCACAAATTACAATGATGCATGACTGGGTTAATTACAAGGGAATATAATACAACACATGCTAAGCGATCAATTCTATCCTTAATTCCCCAGCCAGCTCTGAGGGTATTCTTCCTTAGTCAAATCTCACACAAAAATGGGTACCTGGAAGGAAAAATTCTAAGGCTTTTGATAAGAATGGTGCAGGGACATATCAGAAGTTGATGTAGAAGGTTCTCATCACATCAAGCCTCTTTTGGAGGGAGATGGCAATAAGTGCTCCACCAACTAGAGTGTCCCCAATTCCTGGTGGGCATGGCTGACACTTTCGTAAGCTTCATGGAAAAATAGGGCACCCTCACCTAGCGCTAGAAGAAGAGCGCATCTGGCTAAAGAGAGAAGGAGAAGAGAAGATAAAGTGTAATAATTTTCCCAAATGATGAGGAAAAAAACGGGGATAAATTAAGTCAATGATTTTCGATGCTCATCTTAATCTTTTAAAACAAACAAAATTTTACAAGTTAAAAGATTATTTCCTCCCTAGAGTCGCCACTGTGAGGTGTCGATGGTATGTGGGTCTCCCTTAGCGCCTGGGTGAGAGGCGGAGCCCACTAGGAGTTGGTTGGATTTAGGCGTGTTGAAACCTTTTTAGTTCAACTTTGCACAATCAGCCAATTTTAATGAATAAAAGAATCGAGACCCAAATCTCAATACAAATGATAGAGTCGCCACCCAAGTTGTCTACTTGGGAAATAGTTGTGGTACGATTCCCATTAGGCGGGAGACTCATACCTTTTGGATAAGAGATTCGGGTA
Source organism: Euphorbia pulcherrima (assembly GCA_947683365.1). Lineage (NCBI taxonomy): Eukaryota > Viridiplantae > Streptophyta > Magnoliopsida > Malpighiales > Euphorbiaceae > Euphorbia > Euphorbia pulcherrima. Next base: position 15,940,729 of record CANTUS010000013.1, on the reverse strand, counting down.
TCGGATGAGTCATTTATTTCTCATTTAGTTAATTCAAAATTACATTCGCCGCATAAAACCATTTTGTTTTCATCATTTGGGGAATTATCACAGAAGTCCTATTTTTCTACACTCTTTCGCACTCGTTATATGCGTTTACAGATTACAATAAAGCACAAGCAATAGATGGGGGAATAAAAATTACAACCGGGGGAAATGGGAGAATCGCAATAGAACCTAGACATTTGTTCTAAGTTATAAAACAAAATAAAAATAAATTCCCCTACATCCACAAAGATTAGCACAATTTATAGCATCTCATAAGTCAGCACTTTATTAAGAAAAATGTGATTATGTTAGCGTGGCAGTTTTACGATCGATAGTTCCCGGACGGCTTCTAGGATCAGAGAGAAATAACAGGTCTTCAACGTATTTTGTTATAAAAACATATTTTAACTTTTGTGGGTTGATTTACCAGATTATTAGTGAAAATAATGGCATGGCAAATGGTGAGTTGGATTATTTTAACCAGTTAAAAGAGTCTGGGTTCTTCCTGGGGGTCAGTACCCATGTGAGCGGATGACCTTTTTCCCGCAAGGACCGCATGAGATGCGTAGCACGAGGGGAAATAACGAGCGCTGTGAAGTGTGCTAAGGGAGAATCCTCATTTTAGGCGTGATGAAAATAATAATGAAAAAGCAATGTTAATGTTGAATTTAAGTCCAATTTGCATGTTAAGGGATACGATACTTGAAATCCCGTACTTTAAAATAGAGTCACCACCCGGTTAAGCTCCATCGGGAATTTGGGTACAATATTCCCACCGGGCGGTTAGACCGTACCTTAAAATAGAGATTCCAAGTCTGGATGATGTTGCTTACATTTCAGTTTTTAAATCAAACCGTTTATATTTTAATAAGCGTGACTTTAGTTCTTATGCAATGTAAATCCGTTTAATATTTAGAGTTTTCAGTTTATATAGCCATACATCACACGAAAGCGGTAAATAAAGCAAGTAAATAAATTATTACAAGGCTTTACAAATACCTAAACAATTTTCTAATGCGGGAAAATAAATAAGCCGATAAATAAATAAAAGGGCGAAACCGGGTCCTAACCGAGCTTACCAAATCGGACCCGGCTCCAAACGAGGCAAAACATATGCGAATAACCATAAATAATGCAATAATAAATAAATGCGGAAAAAAAAGCAAACAAAGAATAAAAGCACATTTTTGGATTTTTCGGGATTAAAAAACAATTTTCGGACATTTAAATGAACATCTAAGCAACCTAAAAATCGATAAAATAAACTAAACAACCTAAAATAATTAAGACAAAAACAGAAATTTTTTGAGTTTTAAATTATGGCAAAAAGATTTATTAAAGATTTATTTAGTGAGAACCCCATTTTTTAGACTCAATTTCTTATTTTAACTGGTTATTAATGAAGATGCCACATTTTATGGGGTCGGGACTGTTTTCGGGGAAAACTGAGTTTCCCGTCGTCGAACGATTCATCCTAAATATTGAAACATAAATCTACGACTAATAGAAAAGGAAACAAAGCTGCTCCCCGGAAGGCTAAGCCATTACCGATATGATGATATCGGTACTGATATTTCGGTGACGGGACACCGATATCACATATCTAAATAGTAACCTACACGACGTTTCAGGTACTAAAATAGTCCTACAAGGAGGTTGACCTCGGTAGCGGCATCATGACATCGGTAACGACGTGATACGTACTGCTACCGAGATCAATTCCTTGCAGCAATAGCACAAACAAAACACACAATACCACAAGTAAGGCAAACAACAAGAAACATACCAAAATGAACTTAAACGTCTTAGAAATTTATCCTTATGCCGTGAATCCACCTCTTTAAGATCCAGTGACATCTCCGGGAAGCATATAAATAATATAGTATAGTAATAATAGTAATAATACAATACAATAGGCTAGTAGCGTTAGTAAAATAATAAAAGTAAAGAAAAAAAGTAATAACTATACTAATAACATGGCATCACTATATAACTAGTAATAATAATGATAATACTAATAGTAATAATGTTAATATAACCAAAGCAAGTAGTAAAATAATGATAACATTAACCAAAATAATAGCTATTATTGGCAATAATAATAACAAAAGTGATAATAATAGTATGAGTAATAAAAGGCACTCATATATACGATACTTAAAATAATAATAATAATAATAATAATAATAATAATAATAATAATAATATTAATAATATTAATAAAGAAAGGATATATATCAACATAAAAAAAATGAAAACGAGGAAAATATCATATATATATATATATATATATATATATATATATGAATATATATAGTAAAGGTAATGACTAACATAAATATAACTGTCAACAATAATATGGATACCAAACATATTAAGCTCGTATGAAAGCAAATGCATTAAATATAAAAGTAAGGGATTTGATACCTTTTAAAGATTGCCTTTGATTTTTTTGTAATCGGATCTATGCAAATTTTTGAGGACCGATTCTTGAGGCCTTCGTCGAATTTTACCAATCCGGATCTACTCGAAATGACCTTCGAAACCCCGTGATACCCGTGTTAGGTGTAGGATTTGAAATGATTTTGTATTTGTGTTTGGTTGAATGAGATTTTGTTGAGTGAGATTTGATTGAATGAGTTGGTGTTTGGTTATATGGAACTTTGTTTGAGGTTTTGTATTAGAATAGGATTGAAAATGGGTTTTTAGTCCAATGATTTGATGAATCAACCAAGGAAATGAGAATGAAACTCAAAGAAATGAGAATGAGAATTTAGGAAAATACTAGTGTTTGATACCCAAGCTCCCTAATACCCATGGTCTCTAATTCTGATTAAAAAAATCCCATCTTCTATTCCCTCTACAGTGCCGACTTACCAAGAAAAGACCCCCCCCTTTCTGTTTGTCTCATGGTCCATTTTTATACCCAATTCAAAAACCCTAAGGATCAAATTAGGTCCCCCTTTGCTTGACCGACACCTTACCTTGTATGGAATAAAGCCCCCTAATTAGAGCCCATTACAATACCTTTATTAATTCTTTCTTTTTCGTTACGTGCTGGTCTCTTTTCTTTTTCTTTTATGCATTGTTATTTCTTTTTAAATTGGCTCTGTTAGTTACCAAAATAATATAATTGGGCTTATTAGGCATTAGGAGGTTATGAAGTCATTCACAGGTCAAATGAACATGGTCTTGTAGTTATTTTGGTTGATTCACGGCTCATTAAAATCCGATTAGGCTTCTTGGACCGTTATCTATAGAAACTCAAACAAAGGATAGCCATATATATCTCATCATCGAGGCCGAGCAAAATCCCATTCTCACAGGCTGCCCCTCGTGGGATCACAGCTGACACAAGTCAGTATGATCTCACAAAAAGAGCAAGGGATAGAAGGCTATACCTGAGGTTTGGATTCTTGAACTGGTTGTCTACTGGCGGTTCAGAGATGCACCATCAACGGACCTATCAAGAACAGATTTTTGACTTTGAAATTTTGAATCGGTATCACCTTCGACTCCCCCCAAACGGATTTGAGATAGATTGTTGGTTGCCTTAAATACAGACACTCTAACATTAACTGATGGTTGCTTTATGTCACCATAACATAACCGAGGATTAAATGGCCGGTTGAATGGCATTGCGCCACTCCATTACAGAAGCTCAGATATAGACTGCTGGTTGCCTTACATCACCATAATATAACCGAGGATTAAACGCCCGGTCGAATGGCATTGCGCTCTCCATTATAGAAACTCTGATATAGACGGCTAGTTGCCTTATGTCACCATAACATAACCGAGGATTAAACGCCTGGTCGAATGGGATTGAGCCGCTCCATTACAGAAACTTTGATATAGATTACTGGTTGCCTTATGTCACCATAACATAACCAAGGATTAAAAGCCCGGTCAAATGACATTGCGCCGCTCCATTACTGAAACTTTGATATAGACTACTGGTTACCTTACGTCACCATAACATAACCGAGGATTAAACGCCCGGTCGAATGGCATTGCGCTGCTCCATTACAGAAACTTTGATATAGACTGCTGGTTTCCTTATGTTACCATAACATAACCAAGGATTAAACGCCCGGTTGAATGGCATTGCGCCACTCCATTACAGAAACTCCGATTATAGCCTGCTGGTTGTCGTACGTCACAATAATATAACCGAGGATTAAACGCCCGGTCGAATGGCATTGCACCGTTCCATTACAGAAACTCCAATATAGACTATTGGTTGCCTTACGTCACCATAACACAACTAAGGATTAAACGGCAGATCGAATGGCATTGCACCGCTCCATTACAGAAACTCCGATATAGACTGTTGGTTGCCTTACATCACCATAACATAACCGAGGATTAAACGGTCGATCGAATGGCATTGCGATGCTCCAATTTAGAAACTCTGATGCTTTCTTACGGTCAACTTGGACACTTCAAGAATGATTTGAGATTTCGAAATCTGAATGTTGAATTTTGAATCCTTGCGTTAGTTATCCTTCGGGGTTGCCGTATGGTGTACCTGACAAGAAAAGTTTGAGATATAAGTAATTATCATGAGTTGTGTTTTTATTGCTTAATTGATTTTGTGGAACAAAAATATTTTTGCCCCTTCAATTAAGCAATGAAAACGGAAGTAAGAAATAAAAAAGAAGTGGGAAATTCTCAGGTAGCTGAAGAAGTTCGTTGCTTTGTCGGTCTTCGAAATTGCATTGTGGTGCCCCTAAAGGTTTGAAGGCTACATTGAGGTGCCCCTAAAGGATTGAAAGCTGCACCGCAGTTCCCCGAAAGGATTGAAAATTGCATTAAGGTGCCCCTGAAGGATTGAAAGCTGCATAGCAGTGCCCCTAAATGATTGAAATCTGCATAGCGGTGCCTCGAAAGGATTGAAAGCTTCATAGTTGTGCCCCTAGATGATTTCTGAGTTTTGAATTTTGGATCCTCGGGTCGGTTGTCAAACGGGATTGGCATGTAGTGTACATGTCAAGGAAGTTTTGAAGCATTAGCAAGTGATATTAATTGCGTTTTTCTTGCTTAATTGATTTTGTGGCAACAAAAATATTTTTGCCCTTTCAATTAAGCAATAAAAATGGAAGAATGAAATATAAGTTGAGTTGAGATTTTCGGGAGGCCGGAGAAGCTGCCAAGGTTGAGCGCGTAGCTCAAGGACATTAGTTGACATGCCCCTTGGGCGCGGCCTAGAATATAGGATCACAAACGATTCTAAGATGCCCCTTGATACGGGTGTCTACTTGGAGTCGAACGTATAGCTCAAGGATACTTTTCTTTGCTTTTTTGCCTGTAGAATTCAATATAGAATAATAGACATGACATTATGCATGAATGTATGAATGCATGAGATGCTCGAGCTGACCATCATCAAGATTACTGATTGCTTAATTGGTAACTGATTTAACTTTTTGCTAGGAGAAGGAATACACAAAACTGCATTACCGCGTAGATCAGGTGAGCAAGCCCCTAGCTGAGAATTAAGGAGGTCTCACAGATTAGATGGGGTTGTCCCTGGTGGAGAATTAGGAAAGATATGGCATACATGTGAGGCTCATGTGGCTGAATATTAAGGCTGAGGATTGTCATTTTCCACACACCTTCTCGCTTGCTGTCGAAGGAGGCGAGTTAGCTGTATAAATGATTGTTGAATTGGGCGTATTGAAGACAAGTGGGAGCATGAAGTGAAGTTCAAGATTCTGGGTGATGAACGACTGGACACTATCACTACCTATGAATTCTACAAAGGATGGCTTCAAAATATTTAGACTTTGTGGACTTCAGATGCTCGGTCATGGTCAAAAATGGAGTAGACACACATGTGAGGATGTATCTGAGCCTTTCGAGTCCATCGGATTGTAGAAGATATTTAGGCATAATGATGATGATGCCGATAATGCGAGTATTTTGATGTGATCGACGGTAGTCATTACCTTCATTTCTATCTGTCTTAATTATTACATAAACCCAAACATTGAGCTGGGCCTATCAGACTTATCCATATCTTGCTTTTATATCCTAATTTTTGTTTGGACCGCCCTTTTCGTGTTTTTAATCCAGCAGACTTTTCCTAGTTTTCTCATAGACCTAGCTGTTTTAAGTCTATCAGGATTTTTTTTGCCTTTTAACTTTTGTTTTCTTTTGAGGAATCGGACTGACTGCATGGAACCCTACATTTGACTTACTTGCAACATTTCATCTTTTGGGCCCAATATATTCATTCAAGCACAAGCATAAAGGATTTAGTAAAATGACAATTCTATTGAACGAATTAAGTTTGAGTACATGATGATGATAACCAAATCCTATTGACCGAAACTCTAGTGTTAACTAGCCTATGTAGGTTTTCTAGCCAACACACTCTCTTAGCTCACTTTACACTGACTTTTTCCTAGACCGCCCTTTTCAGGTTTTCAGTCTAGTGGGCTATTTTTTCACCCTAACTTTTTTCTGACTAGTTTGTAGAACACCGATCAGTGGGATACAACCTAATTTATGCCCTAGTAGTAGAGGACCACTCATCGGGTGATTGATTTTATTTATTTTTATGTGCCGCTTTTCTAGATTTGATTCTTTTTTTTATTAGACATGATAACGCTTTGACCTATTTTGATTGATTGACAAACTCGTTACCATTCAAAATCTTCATGCCCTTGGAACCGAGTGCTTTCCTAATTACATGAGGTCTTTCCCAATATGGTGAGAACTTCCCCCTTGGATCAGTGTCGGTAGGCTTTACTTATTTCAAAATCAGATCTCCAGCCTCTGACGAAAGCTTCTGATGCTTGACTCGGTTGTTGTTCGGCCTCGCTACGTGCTTTGGTACATCTGAAGATTGTTCAAGTTGTTTGAGCTATGCCTTGGTTCCTTTAGGTCCTTTTGACCTAGATTCAATGCAACTCTCAAGGACTCCATCTCGATTTCACTTGGGTTCATGGTTACCATAGCATAAACTAAAGAGAAAGGCGTCAGATTCATGAGAACTCTGTCACTTGTTCGGTACCTATAAAGAGCAAATGGTAGCTTGTTGGTCTAATCTCTGTATTCTACGATAGGCTTGGAGAGAAATTTCTTGATAAGCTTGTTTATGGCTTCAGCTGTCCCCTTAGCCCGTGGTATGCATAGTGAACATCTGCGGTGTTCTAACCCATATTTCTAGATTAATCAGGTGGTTACCCCTTAAAATCGAGACTCATTTTCTGAGACTAAATGGTGAAGTAGGTTGTACCGAGCGAGGATGCGTTTCTCAAGGAACTTGGCCATCTTCTTGGCGGTAACGATGGCGTAAGGATCAACTTCCCCCTACTTTAAGAAGTAACCTGCCCCTACGATGATGAAACAGTGTTCATTTGTTGATGAAGGTTGAATTTGCCAATCATATATTCCCCCACACCAAGAATGGGCAATGAGGAGAGAAATTGTGAATTCCGGCAGTTGAAAGGGATTGGATATTTGTGAAGAAACAATGGGTTAATCAGGGTGGGAATGGGCAGGAGAAAAAGGTAAGCCTTTATACTATCGAAGATGATCTGGCGGCCTTCTATCTCCATAATAGGCTGACACTTCTTCGGTAGCTTGAGAATGGGCTTGTAGGTGAGAGGCTTGCGATGAACTGGTTGACATACTGGAAGGACCGAACTTCCTTCTCTGTCTTGGGTGTTGGTGCACCCGTGATGGATTTAATCTTATCAAGATCCATCTCGATTCCTCTCTGACTAATCATATGACCCAAGAGCTTTCCCAATGTCATCCCAAAAATACACTTCTTCGGATTAAGGTGTAGGTTGTATAAACTTGTCCAAAACCACGGGCATTCCTCCCTAGAAGTAGACTTAACCGGTGTGTCATCAACATGGACCGTAACTTCTATGTGAACCATTTCATACAAGAGAGCAATGATGGGTTATTGATACGTTGCCCTGGCATTCTTTAGGTTAATCGACGTAACTCAGAAATAGTAAGCCTCTCATTCTATGATGGAAGCTGTCTTAACCTTACCAATTATGCCCGGCTTGACAAATTCCAATGCTTGGCTTTGATCGACTTGGAAACCTTCATTTTAATCTTTTCAGAATCTAAAGTAACTCTTAATAATTTCATCCTTTCAGTTCCTTCTGGCTTTAATTAGCAGAGCTTCTACTTGACTAGACAGAACTTCAGAGTGATCGGAGTATAAGGCTCAGCGATATGATGGCCAACCCTAAGCATGTCTAGGTGTGACTAGGCGAAAGCGTTATCAAGATCTTTAAGCACTTTATTTATCTCTCTTTTTCTTTCTGAGATTAGGTCATTAGAAATGGTTACCATTTTAGGTTACCAAATGTACTCAAATTTATTTCAGTTAAAGAAATGTCATGAATATTGTACACGTTATGCTTATGATAAAATGAATGCATGGACCCATCAGGCAAAACATCGAGTAGATCAAAAAAAGAGTCTTTGATTGAATGAAAAGTGCCTTAAAGGCGGAGTTGTTCACATCTAAATACTAGAAAAAGAAAATTACATCATAGATAGTCATCCTCCACAGGCGGAGGGTCTTGATTGGTAGAGCTGTGCTGGTAGATTAGGTGTCTTTCATAGCTTTCATCAGTGCATCGTCCAGGACAAGATCTAGAACTTTCACTTGTTCAGCTGATGACTTATCTCCTTCCTTTGCTAGAGACCCCACGGAATTCTTGTCGGTGTCGGTGATAGAATCGGCTTCTTCATTATCTTTCAAATTTTCTGTTGTAGCATGCTTCTCAAAGAGATTTTTAGAATATGACCCTACAACGAACTCTTCGGATAGGCCGGAGTCAGTCATACCAATCTTCTCATCAAATTTTGTCAAAAGTTTCTACATTGTGCTGGGCTTCCAAATGGGTTCTTCTATCTTTCATTCTCCTACTAGGCGAGAAATAGTTGCGGCTAGGGCTCTACACTGATCGGTCTCATATCCCCTTTACACATGACATTTACTGAAATTCCCTTCTTCTTTGGTACTTGGAGGTCTATACTTCTGGAGGGAATCAAGCTTGCCGACTTCTCTCAACTTTGCAAATATGAGGCCTACGGAGAATTTCCGCCGAGTTACCATTGTGTTCTGATGAGGGGTTATTCGATTGGTTGAAATGTTTTCTGGTTCAACAATCTAAACGGTGGGTGCCCTAGAAGAATAAGTTAGCTCATCATAAGACCAAGAAGAGTCCCTAAGCACTTGGTTGTCTACGTTGAAGGGTTCCCAATCATCATCAGAGTATTCCCCGTGGAGTTTATAGCTGTCGACATTAAAAGGAGACTCTTTAACCAAGTTAACTTCTTCAACTTTGGAGTAGATGCTCTTGATGAGCTCATGCTGTGCATTACCCTTCTCAGACAAATTATAATGGGAAATTCTAGTCTGATTATTGAGCTTTGGTAAGGGGTTATCCATGGGGCTATACACCCTTTCTGGCTCAAATACCTTCCCTTCCTTCACCAAAAGGTGGATGTCTTAAATTAATTTCTAACATTTGTTAGTGTGGTGACCTTATTGGACATGATACGCATAAAAGTTATGCTTTTCCTCTTCTTAGAGGGTCTATGCTTACGAAGGGTTCTGAGGAGGCCGTCCTCCCTTAAGGTGGCTAAGATTACACTAAAGGGTAATTTCCATGGACTCGTAATATTGTTTGACGGCGGTAACTACGACAAGATGACCCATGATTTGACTTGCTTACTCGTGAAAATATTCCCCTCATCTCGGCCCGAGATGGGATAGCATGTGGTTTGTAAACTAAATCTTCACTTCCCTTGAGCTTTCCTTTTTGTCCTCCTTCGGAACTAAAGAGGAAAAGCTTATGCAGCAGAGCCTCCACTTCGGGTGTCATGCCTAGAGATTGCATAACCTGGTCACTAGACAGAAGAGAATTTAATCGGTGTGAGAGGGATTCAACACAAGGTGTCATGCCCGGAGATTGCATGACCTGGTCGTTGGATAGAAGAGTAGTTAACCGGTGCAAGAGGGCTTCAACTTTGGGTGTCATAATCGTAAATTGTATGACCTGGTGGTACGGTTACTAAGGAGAACCGGTAAAGGTATGGAGGACCCATATGGCTACTAGGAAGGATCGGTACGGGTATGAGGGACCCGTATGGGTCCTTTTTGGTCATGGGCAGAAACTCTGTTCAATTTAACAGATAGATTTATGGAGGAGAAATGAAATAAAATTGGGATTTCCTTCCGAATGAGTATGGCGCACTAGTTTAATATCCCTAAGGACATTGGGTGCCAATAAGGCCTATATGGATTAGGACCTGACCTAAAATAAGAATAAAAGAATAGATATAATAGAGGAGGCATAGAATAATGATAAAATAACTGAGTTATGAGTCTCTTTGAAACTTAGTATCGTACCTTTACAGCGTGAATCCACTTTGAGGCGATCCCTTCATTATGAGAGAGTCTAGCCAAAGTAGATGATGAAATGGAGATTTTAGGACTATTTGGGAAAGTATTTATGTGGACAGAACCTTCTCCAAATCCTAATAAATGAAGTTAGGAATGACTAAAATGTGGACAAAACCTCAAGGGATGGATTTTCTCCCTATTTTATACCTCTTGTACCTTAACTACACCCTTTCTATACCTATAGAAATTGCAAGAATTTATATATAATATCTTTTCTCTATAGTATAGAAACTGCTAGAAGGCTCCATCTTATTGGCTTCGTTCATACGATAAGCATCTCTTCAAGCCTTGCAATCCCATTGACGCTGAACCTGAATGGGCTGATACACTCATCCTTCTCTCCAGATTTACCACATTGCCCTGAGTGGCTATATATTGTGCATTCAAACTATTGACCGAATGCTCCATGTGATCCATTTTATACATGACCTGCTTGGTGAAAGTGGCCAGTACTTTAGGTTAGGTGAAGCGTCAGTTTTGCCACCATCGCGCTGAACTCTGGCCCGAGAATGACATTTTCCATGGTATTTCTTGAGGCGTCAGTCGGCTTAGGAGGGACTATCATTTGGCTCATCGATCAAAGTGTAGTCATCTAACTGCTCTTGCTTGTAGTTGGCTTCAAGATGGACTTCTTCTTGACTGAATCTTCCATTCCTGTTTTTGAACTCTTAAAATACTGAGACAATCCAACGGGCTTCATTGAGACTAAAAATTAGGATGTTGTGGTTTGATCCACGTTCACTACACTAATTTAGTGTCGTGGGATCTAAACCAAGGGTCGGTTTGGTCTGGCTTGTTGGGTCTACCTGTGCACAAAGTAAACAATTAGAGGGTTAGGTCGGGCGAGCGAACGTAGCCTCACCAATGCTAAAGTTAGTGCTTAGCATGGGGCTAGTTGAAACTAATAATGAGTGAATAGTGAGAGATTAATTACTAAGGGATGTGTGCCTTTAATCCTTATATAGAGGGTATAGGCCATCAGATGACACCCACATATCATATCTTGTTGGGCAAGTAATGCTTAGATGGTTGACATGTGTCCTTGTCCTTTTAGCTTGATGAGTAAGTTATGTTAATAGGCTTTTATAGGCCTTACTTGTATTCGGGTTTTATATTGGTATGAGTATTTATATAATCTATTCTCCTTTTTGTTTACAGTAGTAATCAACCCATGTAAAAACCATACCATGAAAGCCTTATAAGATATTTTATGCCCATGATGTTGTAGGACTTGGGACATAGGATCGGCTCGATGCTTTCTAGATCAAGATACCTACATAGACAGTAGCTCGTTAGAGGGCCAGGTCGGGTGTCCGACGTGGCCTCTCTGATGCTCAAGTTAGTGTGGCATGGGGGGGATGATGTAGACATTACTAAAAGGGGAAGGGTTCGTGTATTAGTTACCTGGGACGTGTGCCCTTATTCCTTATATAGGTGGTAGTGTCCCTTGGATGACTACTATGTGTCTGGTCTTGGGGGTTAAGGAATGTCTAGATGATTGACATGTGCCCTAATTCTCTTGACTTGGTAGGCAAGTTCCTTGAGTGGGCTTCATAGGCCTTATTGGTATTAGGGCTTTATGTGCCTTGCTATCAGATGTCCCCCCCTTGGTCAAGGTAGACTCTTCAAGGTCGACCATCGGCCTTATATGCTCTTGGCAGATCGAATCTATCTTAAGATTTTGTAGATGATTGAGACAAAATGTGTCATCGCATTTTGTCTCTATTTCCAGAGATGTCCGCCCTTAGGTCGGCTTGAACTCTTTAGGCTTTGAGAAGCTTCTTAGGAGGTTCCTCGGACTTGTGGAGATAAAATGCGTCATCTTATTTTATCTCTATTTCCAGAGATGTCCCCCTCAGGTCGGTTTAAACTCTTTAGGGTTCGAGTAGCTTAAATTTTGTATAGAGGCCGGGTCTTAAAGTGGTGCCTGTCTCGTCGGAAGGCATGATGACCTATCTTTGAGTTTACGTTGGTAGGGGTTACCCTTATCAACTGAAGTTTAGAGCGGAAAAAATGTTTAAATTTTTTCGTGATGGGAGTTTGACCGCCAACTGCCAGCTACTTTTGCATGTTCCCAATGCTTTGGAATTTGTTGCCATTAATTACGGGCATTTACTCTCTCTCCACCCCTATAAATAGGGGTGGGGTAAACTGTTGTTTCTCATTATTCACTCATTAGTGATTTTACCGGAGTCCTTCCTTAAATCCTTCCTATCTGGTAGATCAATCATGGGTCATAATGTTAGGGTGATTGGGCGTCGACCTTCAGATAATTTACACATCGGGTCAGCGGGTCAGCTTGAAGACTTTTCTTTGCCCAAGGGTGGATGTAGAGCGGTAGGCTTTGCTTAGGGGAGGACATAGTATCCGAATGTTGTAGTGGTGTCGTTGCAACCTCCCTCGTTGCACACCTGGGTGAAAGGTATTCTTTGCTGCCATTTTGTGTGACTTGGAGTGCCGCCGCCGGCGATGGTTTGGCGTGCTGTCCTTCCCTAACTCACCGCTTCTCACCACCCGAAATCTCTTTCTCTTCCCCATAGGGTGGTGATGTTTTATTTTTTATAGGTCACGAGCTTGGCCATTATGAGCTCGATTTTACTTCCTCTGAATGCAGTCATCGGTCTTACCAAGGCTATGAGTTCAGGCCTTGTGAGCTCAGTTTTATGTTCTATGAAAAAAGTTATGTTTTGTGTATTGCATCGGTTGTCTTTTATTGCTTGCTTTAAATTTATTGGTCGGCTCTTTCCCCTGGTGGACGGCCAATCTCTAACTTCTTTACTTAATGTTCTGATTGGGGTGTTTACTTACGCGTGGGTTCTATGCGCGTCTTTTCAACTTTGTCATGCTGAGCATGCAATCGCTTAGGCTTCTCTAGGTCATAATTGCCCGACGATTCAATTTTCGAGGCAACGCTTCGAATTTTTCCTCCCATTTTCTCTATAAATATTAGAGCCAGCTCCTCCTTCATTATCTCTTGCTCTTCTCTCTCTCTCTTTGCTTATCTTACATCAGCTTTTCACAGCATCAATAAGTTTTTTTTATTACAATGGATTTGTCTGATGAATCTTCGTTCGGCTTGAGATCCTTGTCTTCTGCTTCAACCTTCTCCTCAGGCTTTACTTTGGCATTGGTTCCTCCGATGTTACATCCTGCTTTGACCGTGCTAATTCCTGCACCTCCACTTTAAGTTGTTTATAATTATCACCGTCCTCACCAGCCGATGGTCGAACATCTAAATTTTCCAATAGGTCGTACAGCTTTCAATCAGAAGAGCTGAATGCAGAAGCGTATACTGAGGAAACCGTTTTCTCTCCATCGTATCTTGGCTTAAAGGTAACAAATCCTGAACCAAGTAACAATGTACTAAAATCTACGACGATGTCTTTAAAGGCTGTGGTATGCACTCCTGCAGTAGTCGACCACGATTTGGTTGACCGATACACAGGGATTATGATGGATGGTCGTCTTGGTCCGTCTGGTACCATTCTGACCCCGAAAGATAGGATAGATGTGCCGCCTCATGATGTGTTTGCCATCTTTGAGCAGCACATCAAGTGGGGATTCAAACTTCCTCTAAGTAGGCCGATCTATTCCATCTTAAAAGAGTTTAAGGTCTATCCTTCGCAGGTGTCTCCAAATGCTCTTATGGAGTTATTGCTAATTGCTAAGTTATGTCAGGACTTGAACTTATGGCTTGATGGTGTCATCTTCTGACGGTTTTACCATCCGGCGTAGAAGGGGGCGGGCAATTGTTTATATTGGTTCTGGGGTCGGCTTAGGATGAACAAGCTCGTTCATCAAAAGGATTCAGTGAAGGGTTTCAAGAGGAAGTGGTTTTGGGTTAACTTGGACACTAACACGAAGATAATATATCCAAAGAATGCCCTTTATAGGCACGGCTATTGGCCTTTTCCCATGAAATGGAATACGCATCATGGGAATCCATCTACATGGAGACCCGATAGCTGACTGATGTGGTTGTATGCTAGTACTGTGAGTTATTTGTCATGTGTTAAGGTCCCAAAGCTGTCGTGGACTGAAGCTGCCTATTTATTGATCACCAATCACAATAAGTATGTTGAAGTGGAGGACGGGGTGGTCGAACTTGTCCCGAGGATCAGGAGTGGCGAAGACGTCGAGCCTGCCGCTCCACAAGGTAAGGATCGTCGCCATTCCTTGCTTTTCAAAATTGATTTGTTATTTTTGCTGATGTGCATGTATGTCTTATTGGGAACTGACAGTCAATTTGAATATGCATAACTCCTATTAGTTGCACATAAATTAAATAAAGCCTTAACTAAATAATTCTCTACCTAGGTTAGCATATATAGGCTAGGCGTACTATAATTCTAAATTATATCCTAGAATAAAAATTTTATATTAAAATGTTATAACTCTAAGTTATAATTTAAATATAAAATAAACTAAGCATGCGTTATGACCTAAGCATAATAATTATCAAGTCTAAAACTCTTAAAAGAAAAGACCTAATAATTGAAAGAGAAAATTAAAACATACCAGTTGAAGCGTGCTTTAGCAGAACCTCCTTGCACAAGCCTCCAAGTGTAGGATAGCCTCTGTGAGTACCCACACGAACCTCACCAACCAAAACCTCCCGAGAGGAAGAACCAAGGAGCCTTGAGTGGTTGCTAAACCACTCCAAAATTTCCACCCAAAAATATAAAATAAAATATTCAAGTTCTACTTGAATTGGTGCATTTTGAAATGGATAAATGAAGCTCAATTTATAGGGGGAGCAAAGGCTCCCCGTATTTAATGCGGAAACAATGCTGATTTAATGCGAGATTAAATGTCAATTTAAAAACAAGATTTAATTGCTGAATTAGATCCAATTTAAATATATGTATTAAATGCAATTTAAATACATAATTTAAATGTTGCATTATATTCAATTTAAATATATGTATTAAATCTAATTTAAATACATAATTTAACTGCTGCATTATATCTAATTTAAATATATGTATTAAATTCAATTTAAATGCATAATTTAATTGTTGCATTATATCCAATTTAAATATATGTAGTAAATCCAATTTAAATACATAATTTAATTGATTGTCCTCTCTTTTATTTTAAGACTCTAATAAAATTAGTTACCGGTCAAAATAAATATCTGGCTTATCCAAAATGATCTAATCATTTTAACTAATACCTTAATTTATTTATGACCCTAATGAAATTAGTTACTGATCAAAATAAATTATTGTTCTAACCAAATAATAATCCAATTATTATTATGTCATATTTTCGTAATAGAATAAATCTATTAATTCTTTACTCAGTCCGATGAAGGCCCAATGTGTGTGACCTTATAGGATCCCGAAGTATTGAGCTATTAAGGCCTAACTAACCCTTGTTCTATTGGAACCATTGGCCAGAGGTTCTAGACCGTGAATAGAACTCGATTACCTTAAACGATTGTAGTATGCCTCTAGCAAGGGACTACCATCCCCCATTCCTCGGAACGTCATTTGTACTTATGAATTAATCCCGGTTAATGCAATAGTTATCCAGTGCGATGAACTCCTTCCATTCTTTAATATTAATACCATCTGGTTTATAGGGTTCGGTTAAAGTGTTAACCCACCAATAGCTAGGTTGCTCCAAGCTATCGCACTTATTAACTTATTACCGAAGTATATTGCCTTTTACCATAGTGTGTTTGACTAGAAACTATTTCTGTCAGACACATACTCTAATCAGAGGTTTATAGCAATCATCACTTCAACAAGCGGCTAGGTATAACTCCTTAATATATCCGGAGCGATGGATTCTTTCCAACTACATAGCTTACCAACAATCAGTCACCACTATACCCGTAATCACCCGTGACACCCTAAATTAATGAGTGTATAGGAATGACCCAAAGTATAGCAATGGACCCACATAGGGCAACTAGCATCTCAAGTATGAGGATATTCGCAAAGCTTATTGCATAAAGATAAACACTAACACATTGATATATACACCAAGTGCTTACCTTACTACAGTCTCCAATATATCTCCCAGATATATTAATGTGTCAAACTTAAGGAACCACCTTCAGTCCTTAGGATATTGACTGCTTGGACCTTTTCTAAGAAAGTTGACCACATGCTAGTCTTTCCGCTTCATCAATATTTTATTCTTGATGAAACTATGACTAGGGATAGTTTAGACACAATCATAATTCCATATGAAGCAGGTCTCACTAAACATAGTCCTAATATAATTTCTCTGACTTCATGCTTTGATACGTCAAGGACTTTTGTATACATATATCAATGAATATATTTTAACGAGCCATAATATATTTACAAGCACATCGATATAAACAAAAGATTAAACTCCTTTAATAATTAAACAAATTATTCGTACCATTACATAATTGAGATATATCGCCCTAATTGCCTTAAGGGAATACATCATATCTAACATGTGTAACTAAGGCAATTACTTTATTATTCTTGCAGCCGGGACAAGGCCTAAGAAGAGGAAGTTGAGGAAGGGGAAAGTTTCTGATGCTGTGGTTGCCGAAGAGGGTAACTCGATAGGGACGGCTCAGTCCACTCCCAATCGATCTACTCCCAAAAGGGGTTCGAGGGAGGTTATTGAGTCGACTGGAGTAGAGTCGATTCCTTTCCCTGCCTAGATGGGGTCGTTGACATGATCGACCGAGTTGGGGCTACTAATAAGAATTCGGTTGATGCTATCTGCTTTAATTCCGACCAGGAAGCAACCGATGGGGTTTAGGGTTAAAGAAGCTGAGACTGAGTGCTAGTGACAAAGGAAAAGAGGTGACTGGTACGAGAGATGCTGCTCCACAGCCTAACCAAGGCCTATGTATCTCGCCGTGCGATGTAAGATAATCCTTAGTTTTTACATTTCCTTTTCCTTTACTTAAGTCCGTGTTTCCTTGATCTCAGCTGTGGGCATTAACCATCGTCCCAAACGTGAAACTAGAGAATGACCTAGTTGTTCAAGATTTTGCTAGCTTCACGCGTCTTCCGTTAGAGGTGGATCGACATTATAAGATGAAGGTCAGCCAGCAGGCCTTTCGCCATCAGGCTAATCTTATCTCTATAAGTTTTGCTCTTATTAGCAATTGTTTCTTACTTTCCTTTCCCTGGCCAGAAGTTAAGTTGCTTTGGTGTAGGCTTTGTCAGATGTGGTCTATCTGACCGAGGTCTTGGAAGAGAAGGATAGGGAGATTGATGCTCTTTAGGGCTTGAGGAAGCACCTTAGCACTAAGCTTACTATAGTCACGAGGGAGAGGGATGATTATAAAATAGGGGCCCTAAAGAAAGAGCAAGAGTTAAAGGCCCTTCAAGCATCGATGGCCGCTAAGGTTAAGGAGGTCGAGCAGAAGTATGCAGGGAAGCTGGATTCCCTGAAAAAATAAGGGTGCCATGGAGGCCGAGGTTTATAAGCTGAAGGATGAGACCAATGCAGCAATGAAGGATCTGAGTGAGATGAGAGAGCTGTGACTTTTTTAGGAGGCACAACAAGGCTCTGAAGCACTAGTTTCAAAAGAAGGATTTGGTAGTGCAAGATCGGATGCGGAGTTACAAGGTCAATTACCGCTCCAATTTCCTTTATAAGGTGTAGGAGAAATTCAAGTGCCCTGCTTCGGATCTAGATAACTTGGCTCTCATTTCCTTGCCGCAGGCCGATGCTAAACTGGTACCCTAGTTCGAGGATGTTTGTCTCTTCAACCTAGGGGGTGGGGAAGAGGAAGTCGTTGAAGAATATGGGGGCGAGTAAGGCGAGGACAAAGAAGATAAAGATGATGTTATCTCTTTTAACTCGTATGCTACCTTGGATATTAGCGAAATGGGTGAGGCTGAGGATGACGCTTTGTCTCGGTCCCCCTAAAATGTAAATTTTGTCAAGTTAGTTTATGAATAATCCTTTTGAGCTTCTGTTGTTATTATTTATTTATTATTATTATTATTTATTATTTTTTTTTGTAAGGGGGGAACCCTGCTTGGGGTCGCCTCACTCGTTACATGTTGAATTTGTGCATTTATTCTCTTACTGTAAGGGGGAACCCTGCTTGGGGTTTCCTCACTCATTACATGTCGGATTTATGCAACACTTAAAGATAAGTTGGATAAACTCTTAATCTTTCATTAAACTTCACCGAGGAGTACATCCAAATAAAAACAGACTAATACTTAGACCGACGCCAGAAACTATATACAACCAATCCTACTACTGACCGATGCTAAGATATAAGACCGATCCATGACTAACCAAACAAAATAAAACACAAGCAAGACCAACCCACATAGATCCGACGCTAACACTTATTGAAAATAAAACTACCATAACTTGTGGATGGTCTACTCCCCGGCGAAAAACTTCCTCAAAGTAGCGACATTCCATGTCTGGGGCAAAATTTTCCCTTCTATATCTTAAAGTTTGTACGTATTGAGCCCGATCTTTTAGCTGATCTTGAATGGGGCTTTCCAATTTATACCAAGCTTGCCTTGACCTGCCCGTGTTCATGATGCTTCAGTTGATCGCAGAACAAGCTCTCCTAGTTGGAAACTTCAGTGCTTTGCCTTATTGTTAAAGGCCGATGCAACCCTCTATTTGTAGGTGGCCGTTCTGGCGTATGCTCATTCTCTAAGCCCTTCTAGGTCATCTAGGTTTGACCTTAGCTTTTTATTGTTGTTTGTGGGGCTGACATAGTGCGGCATTCTTTCGCTGAGGGTGCCTATATCATCTGGCACCACAGCCTCGGTTCCATATACCAGGGTGAAAGGCATTTCCCCCGTTATTGTTCTTGGCATGGTTCGATAAGACCAGAGGACATTTTGCAGCTTATTGTCCTAGGTCAACCCGCTCTTAAGTACCCTTGTTTTAATTCCATCCATTATCGTTTTGTTTCTTACCTCAATCATGCTGTTACATTAGGGTACGTCATAGAGGAAAATAGGAGTTTGATTCTAAGTCCACTCCAGTATGCTTTGAACGTTTCACAATTGAACTATGTATCATTGTCTGTTATCAGGGTGTGGGGTATGTCGAACCTAGTAATAATATTCTTATTGAAGAACTGCATGACTTGATTAGGGGAGATTGTGGATATAGCTTCAGCCTCATCCCACTTTGAGAAGTGGTCAACCGCGACGATGATCCATTTTTTCTGGTATTGTGCCACGAGTAGAGGCCCGACTATATCCATCCTCCATGTGGAAAAGGGCCAGGCTACTTGGATAGGAATCATTTCTGTGGACAGTTCCTGATGTTCTTAACATATACTTGGCACAGCTCGCATTTTTCTATTAAATCCTTGGAGTCTAGCTCCATCTTCAGCCAGTAGAAACCCTATAGCTTAGCCTTCCTGACTACGGTGTCCTTCTTTTCGTGACCTCCACAGATCCCTTCATGAATTTCATGCAAGACATAATCAACATCTCTACTTTCGAGGCATTTCTTCTAAGGGCTGAAAGATCACCAGTATAAGTGATCACCTAAGATCGAATATCGGAACGACTTTCTCACAAAATTCTATGCCTTGACTTCATCCCCTAGAAGGGTGGAATCCTTTAGGTATGTCCATATCGGGGAGTACCACTCCTCCTTTGGCTTGGCTTCACCCAAATTGACTAGGACCTTATTCCCTCTAGTGCTAGGTTGGTCAATGCTTCTAATGGTGCAATGGATGAGGTTATCCCTACTAGGATCTAATGCTGCCTTTGCCAGCTTATCAGCTTTGGTATTCTGAGCTCGCGGTATGTGTCAAATTTCTATCTTTATTCCTGTCTGCTTTATCCTGCTGATAAGCGCTTATACCAAGGCAAGGTGTATGCACCCCCTAATTGATTGATAATGAGTTTTGAGTTATTATAGACATGAGCTCGATCCGACTGTATTGCTTTGATCAACTGTAGGGTAAGATGAACGCATTGTACTCGGCCACGTTATTTGTTATGGTAAAGGAGAGTCTAGCCGCTTGATTAATGGCTATTCCATTTGGTCCTCGCATATGCACTCCTATGCCGTCCTGCTCTTGGGTCAAACTTCTATCAATAAAAACTTTCCACATTTCATCCAACAACGTGGTTGGCTTCGACGATGGGGCCTCTTGAATAAAATCTGCTAAGGCCTGAGGCTTCATCGCTTTTCTTGGTTCAAATCTGATGTCAAACTTTGACAACTTTACTATCCATTCTGCTAATCTACCTGACGTCTCTAGTCTTTGGAAAACTTTTTTCAGACCCAGGTCAATTTGGACCACAATTGTGTGAGACTGGAAGTAGTGTCTTAACTTTTAAGACGCGATAATGACAATATAGGCAGTTTTTTGAGATGGGGGTATGTTAGATCGGCATCCCTAAGGACCTTACTACAATAATACACGTGGTACTGCTCTGCCTTCTCCTCCCTAACCAAGGCCATTCCCAAAGCCTCTTCAAAGGTGCTGATGTAGAGAAATAGACACTCTCCGTGGGCGGGTCGGCTTAGTAGTGGTGGCAAGGATAGGAACTATTTTAAATCATTAAACGCCTTGGTATACTCATCGGTCCACGTGAAATTCTTTACCACTTTTTAGAGTTTTGTAAAAAGGCATGCATCTCCTGGACAAGCATGATATGAACCAACCCAAGGTGTTAATCTTGCCGTTTAATATCTGAACATCCTTCACCATCCTAGGTGGCTATAACTCTATTATGGATTTAATCTTGTATGGGTTTTCTTCTATTCCCCCATGGGAGATGAAGAATCCCAGAAACTTCCCTGTAGCTATAGCTTTAGCTGGTATTGGTTCAGGATGCGTAACACCTCTTCTAGGTCGGCTGGGTGTGCATCGGTCGTCTTACTTTTGATGATCATGTCATCGACATATAGTTCCACCATATTGCCGATCTTTTCCTTAAATACTTTATTGACCAGGCGCTGGTAGGTCACACAAGCATTTTTTTAACCCAAATGGCATGACTTTATAACAATATGTTCCCTCATGGGTTATGAATGAAGTCTTTTCCACGTCGTCCTTGGCCATGGGTATTTGATTGTACCCTACCTTTATGTCCATGGTTGAGTAAGACTCGTAGCCCACAGTTATGTCTACAAGGGAGTCGATGGTAGGCAATAGATAACTGTCTTTTAGATAAGCTTTATTTATATTAATAAAGTCTACACACATTCGATATACCCCACTAGGCTTTTTGAACAATACTATGTTTACCATCTAATTGGCGTACTGAACCTCCCTAATATGACCTACCTTTAACAGTTTTTCCTCCTCTTCCTCAATGGAGTACTGCTTTTTCGGATCATGATTTTTGCGCTTTTGTTTGACCGGGATGGCTTTTGGGTTGACATTTAGCTTATGATCTATGACTCTATTATCGACCCATATTACGTCGGCCTCTGACCAAGCGAATAAGTTTTTATTTCTCCTGAGAACCTCAATCATGTTGGCCTTTGCCTAGGGGTTGATGTCTTCTGAGATAAATACCTTCCTGTCTTGGCTTAGGAACAATGTTTCTAATTTACCATGGGGCTGAGTTTTATCTGGCAGATTTTCTTTAGCCTGACGAGATGGCTCAGCCCATAAGGAAGCAAGGTATCTCTCTCATGCTATCTTCTGACTGCCTCTAATGGTTGCCATTCCTTTCCTAGTGGGAATTTGCATCATAGGGTAGCAAAGGTTAACCACTGCCTCAGACTTAACTAGGATCGGCCTTCCTAGAATAATGTTGTATGCTAAGGGCATATCCACAATCAAAAACTCAGCTTGCAATCTCCACTTGATCACATCATCTTGCTGACTCTATGACCTCGACTGCATGGCCTTCCAGACCTAAGATTGGGTCCTAACCGACTCTAAGCTTGTTTGGGTCCAATCTAAGGGCATCATACATGGAGCAGGTCATCAGATTGACAGAACTACCAGTGTCTACCAGTATCCTTTTAACAAGTAACCTTTTGATCTCCATTTCAACTACTAACGCATCCTGATATGGGGCAGGTTTGGGTACATGGGCGAAAGAGTAACACACCCCTTGCTCCCTAACGGTGTTATTGACCGGTGATAATTTATGCTTCTTTGACGTTGGTCCACTGTAAATAATGTTAATAACTCCTTGCCGAGCTTGGGGGGTCGGCTACTCTCTCAGTGGGAGCAGCTCGATGCCTCTCCATCTGCTCCACTTATTGTCGATGCGGTCGTGGTCTTGCTAAGAAGCGATCAAGTTTTCTCTCGGCTGCCCTTTTATGGAGTTCGATAGCCAAATGTCGACACTCCTCAGTGTCATGGCCCTCTGATTTGTTAAAGTCACAATAGGTGCCTGGCTTTCCTGATCGCTTTATCATTGGTGGGTACTCGATGTACAACCAATTCTTCTCTATCTAGTATAGCACTTCCTTCTGATATGCTCTCAAAGGAATCAGGTCCTTCGGGAGATCGTGACATTTGTATTCATACCTGAGGGGCTTTAGGGGTAACTTATTAGACTGGAGTGGACTCGGCTGTCGGACTATATGCTCATGCACCGGCGTCCCTTTCTCATAGGCCTTGTAAGTTTCCCACTTCCGCGCCTTCTGCATCATCAATACCAAGCTCTTTGACCTTCTTGTGAGTAAATCCTTTTTAAGGTCGGCATTTCTACAATTGCTTGCTAGTATATCAGAGGTGACATTGACCCTACACCCCTTTACTTTGAGGGTTGCCCTTTAGAATTGCTCCACAAAATCTCCCAGCATTTCATTTTGACCCTATCTCATCAACTGTAAATCTTGAATTGTCTTATAAGGAAGGATCGATGTTACGAAGTACAGGAGGAAGTCTTTTAACATTGCCTTGAAGTTTGTGATTGACCCTGGCTTTTGATTCTCAAACTAAAAAGTGGTTGGTCCCTCGAGGGTTGTTGGAAAGATCTTACATAACATCGTATCGGTCACCCTAGTGGTTGCCCTTTCCTGCCTAAAATTCTTGACATGAAGGGTCAGGTCACCAGTGCTATTGTAGTCTTGTAACTTCGGCCATTTGAAACTTTTGGGGAATTTCACCCTTAAAATCTTAGGGGAGAATGATGATTCTGCGTCCTCATTCTCGGGGATGGCCGGCCCCATTCCTATGTCCGCGAGGAGCGCTTCACATTCTTCATCAAATTGCCCACCCATTTTGGTGCTAAATTTTTGTCAATTTCTTTAATTGCCTGCTTGGAGGCTAGGGTTTGATCAGACCTAGCTGTAGATGTTGGATATGATGTATGCCCCTAAGGCAATTAGGGCGAGATATCTTAATTATGTAATAGTATGAATATTTTGTTTAATTAATAAAGGCATTTAATCTTTTGTTTATATCAATGTGTTTATAAATATATTATGACTGGTTAAATATATTCATTGATGTATGTTTACAAAAGTCCTTAACGTATCACAGCATGAAGTCAGAGAAATTATAGTAGGACTATATTTGGTGGAACCTACTTCATATGCAATTATGATTATATCTAAACCATCCCTAGTCATAGTATCATCAAGAAAGGATATTGATGAAGCAGAAAGACTAGCATGTGGTCAACTTTCTTGGAAAGGGTCCAAGCAGTTAATTTCCTAAGGATTGAAGGTTGTGCCTTAAGTTTGACACATGGATATATCTGGGATATATATTGGAGACCGCAATAAGATAAACACTTGGTATATATATCAATGCGTTAGTGTTTATCTTCATGCAATAAGCTTTGCGAATATCCTCATACTTGAGATACTAGTTACCTTGTGTGGTACTATTGCTATACTTTGGGTCATTACTACACACTCATTAATTTAGGGTGATATGGGTGATTACGGCTATAGTGATGATAGCACGTTGGTAAGCTGAGTAGTCAGAAATAATCCATTGGTCCGAATATATTAAGGAGTTGTACCTGGCCACTTGTTGAAGTGATGATTGCCATAAGCCTCTGATCAGAATATGTGTTTAATAGAAATGGTTTCTAGTCAAAAACACTATGATAAAGGCAATATACTTCAGTAATAACTTAATAACTGGGATAGCTTGGAGCAACCTTGCTATTATTGGGTTAACAATTTAACCAAACCCTATAAACCAGATGGTACTAATATTAAAGAATGGAAGGATTTCATCGCATTGGATAACTATTGCATTAACCGGGATTCAGTCATAAGAATAAATGATGTTCCGAGTAATGGAGGATGGTAGACCCTTGCTAGAGTAGTACTACAGTCATTTAAGGTAATCGAGTTCTATTCACGGTCTAGAACCTTGAGCCAATGGTTCCATTAGAACAAGGATTGGTTAAGCCTTAATAGCTCAATACTTTGGGATCCGATAAGGTCACACACATTGGACCTTCATCGGACTAAGTAAAGAACTAATTGATTTATTCTATTATGAAAATATAACATAAATAATAATTGGATTATTATTTAATTAGTTAAAAATGATTAGATCATTTTTTGATAGACCAAGAAATTTATTTTTGACCGGTAACTAATTTACTAGGGTCGAAAGATAAATATTTATTTGAAAGGGATTAAAAGAGAATTTTTCCAAATGGGTTGGACCCGATAGAAAATTGTTGGATGATTTTGATCAGCATATGGGTTGCGGGATTCGCGATACATTCACTGTACAAAATCCCGCACTGTAGGCTTGCAAGTACTGCATTGCTGCACTCGCAGAGGCCCACGGGGCTGGGCTTGCCAGCACTGCCTTCGGCAGCGCTGGGCAAAGCCCACCGCGAGATATCTCGCAAGCCCGGCTGACAACATTCACAGCGTACTACACACGCAATTGCACATCCCACATCGGGAAAAGGGGGAGCAATTTTGCTCCCCTAAGCCTATATATATGCTTCTCCATACCCCTTTCAATTTGCACCAATCTCAATAGCCAAATCCTAAGTTGAGATTCACAAAGACCAATCTCTTAGGTAATTGAGCAAGTTCTTTTTGTGGAGCCTGAATTTATTCGGGCAACTCTAGTCTATATTTTTGGGTGGGGCTTCTGGAGTGGTCTAGCAACTACTCGAGGCTCCTTAGTTCTTCCTCTCCGGAGGTTTTGGTTGGTGGGGGTCGTGTGGATACTCAGAGAGGCTATCCTACGCTTGGAGGCTTATCCAAGAAGGTTCTGCTAAAGCACTCTTCAACTGGTAAGTTTTCTTTCTTTCTCTTTTATTACTAGGTCTTTTTCTTTAAGCATTTTTAGACTTAATAATATGCTAAGGTTGTTTTGCATGCTTAGTTTATTTTATGCTTAGGTTATAACTTAGAGTTATAACTTGCTTAGGTTAAAGCTCAGAGTTATAACATGCTTAGGTTATAGCTTAGAGTTATAACATGCTTCGTATAAAATATATGTGCTAGGATATAATTTAGAATTATGGTATACCTAGCCTATGCATGCTAACCTAGGTAGAGAATTATTTAGTTAGGGCTTTATTTAATTTATATGCATCTATAAGGAGTTCATGGGGATATAGACAAAATTTGAATTTCTACCATGCCTGTTATATATGTTCAATTTGACTGTCAGTTCCTAACAGTAGTATTAGAGCCTGCCTATTTAGTGCATCATTAAGTTAGAAGTATACTGAATATTATTTTCTATATGAAATGATTTGTTTATTTACTTGTTTGGAACAATATTTATGAACTTGTGCCTTTCATTTCAAGGTTAGAAAATGGTTATGAACAATTTTGAATAAGTCTGCTCAACTTACTCAAATTATACAAGTTTTAATAATTTATTTAAATTACATGGGTTATATATGCTTCCAATTTATAGGAATTGGAAGAACGAAATTTATTAGTTCAAGAGAATCCATTGGTCTTCGAGTTTGTGCCCGTATTTGTTCTGGCTAAGGATTGGACTTGGTGTCTACTCCTTATAGGGCACCTCTCCTACTTGGGATCCTATATCGGTGCAGTTTGAATTGACCAATCGGGGGATTAATATGGACTAATTTATTTCTACTATATAAGATGGTGCTTATATATATTTCTATAGCAAAGTAAAAATTAAATTTGTTGAATAAAAGCTTAAGGGAAATGTAATATAAATTTAACAAATAAAAGTGTTAATTATTTTACATATAATCTAGGTTGATGGAATAATTATATTAAAAAGCTGAAACCACCTAAGGTTAGACCTTATAAATTAATTCTAAAATTCTCTGAATTAATATAAGTTATTATAATTTTGTCCATCTGATAAAATCCTAGATAGGGTGAGACGTTCAACAACAATAAAATCCCAAAAGTAAATATATTAAGGCAAGTTATAGTCTTCCTTACTCAAATTTATAATACGGTCTCTTTGGGCTATCAAAGTGTTGCGCAAAGCATTCCTTCGAGTCCACATTGATTGGTTGTAAAGTTTGGGATATGGTCTACCTTAACAGAACTTGGGTACTCCACCATAAAATTGGGGGCTAGGCTCAGGTCTGAGACATGTTCAAGGAGTTGCTAATATTAGAGCACACGTCCCTTTGGATTATGGAACTTGAATGAATTAGCAATTGCATATGATGCAAATGGAATGGGATTCCAACTATGATTTACTATTGTGACTTGACTCATAAAATTGAGGGTCGTAATAGACTAGTTATAGATGCTACCTACTAGGAAATTTAGCTGAATTCAATAGAATGGGCTATTGTAAATTTCGAAGAAAATAGTAGAACAAATGTATTTAATTAAAAGTCCTTATATTAAATGCATGTACTTAAACCAATATCTAAACTCTTTTTATTTTCTTATATCTTATGTTGAAAATGACTTCTAATGTTAATCTCCATATGTTACTTGACACAAAATTGAATGGCTTAAACTTTTCTGATTAGTACCGAGCTAGGAGAATAGTTCTCAGATCCGAGGGAATTGCCTATGTTCTAAGTGAAATTTTCCATGTTGAACCTGATGTTGAGGATCATATGGAACATGATGCCTGGTTGAGGCACAGGAAAGATCGTGAGACTGCCATTTATATCATGTTGGGGTCCATGAATCTTGAGCTTCAGAAACAACATGAGAACATGCCATTGGAGGACATGGTTCTCCATCTTAAATAGCGTTTTCAGAGCAGGATAGGACAGAGAGGTATGATACCTCTAAGCTCCTTTTCGGAACTAAGATGCAGGCTAGCACCTCTGCCTCTCAGCATGTACTAAAACTCTTGGGATACCCTAAGAAGCTAAATCAATTGGGATTTGGGATGAATCATTACTTAAGCATTGACCTTGTGTTAATGTCCTTGACTGATAGTTACTCAGGCTTCGTGACTAACTATTGCATGAACAAGATTAATTCTACTATACCTGAATTAATCAACATGCTAAAAAAAGTAGAACCTCAGTTCAAGAAAGATCAGAAATCTTTATTGTTGGTTGAGAAAGCCAAGGCTTCTAAGAAGAAGAAGCACACACTGGGTGCCAAGAAAAGAATCAGTAAGAAGAAGAAAGAAAAAAGAAGACATCTAAGTATGTCTACTTCCAGTGTAGGAAACCGGGACATTGGAAGAGGGATTGCAAAGCTCCTGCTTCTGAACATTTGAAGAAGAAGCCGGCAGAGGCATCTACTTCAGGTATGTTTATAATTGAAAACTTTGCTACTTTTCCTCATGAATCCACTTGGGTATTAGATACTGGTTGTGGTTCTTATATCTATACTTCTGTGTAGGGACTAAGGAACAGTAAAAAACTAGCAAAAGGGGAGATGGACCTGCGTATGGGAAATGGAGCCAGAGTTGCTGCATTACCCGTGTGAAGCTTTAATCTTGTTTTACCAAGTGGACTTGTTTTAGCTTTGAATAATTGTTACTACATTCCAAGTGTTACTAAGAATATTATGTCTGTTGCGTGTTTAGCAGTAGAAGGATTTGAGATTTTATTTTTGAATAATAATTATCAGATTCATTTGAATAATGTTCTTTATGGTTATAGGATGTTGAATGGTGGCATTTATGTTCTTAATACTAAAATAGTAGTTTTTAATATAAACAATGTGAAGAAAGTTAGATTAGATAATGAGAATTCCTTCTACTTATGACATTGTCGTTTAGGCCACATAAACAAGGATCGCTTAACCAAGTTGCATAAGCGTAGAGACTTAGGCCTAATAGACTTGGAGTCTTATAGTGATTGCGAACATTGTTTAAGAGGTAAAATGACAAATTTACCCTTTTAAAGAAAGGGTGAACGTGCCACGAGTACATTGGAACTTATACATACTGATGTGTGTCGTCCAATGAGTGTTCAGGCACTAGGAGTATACTCCTACTATATAACCTTTATTGATGATTACTCATAATACGTTTATTTGTACTTGATGAAGTACAAGTCTGAAAGTTTTGAAAAGTTCAAACTATTCAGAGCTGAACTAGAGAAACAGCTTGAGAAAAGTATTAAAACACTTCGATCAAATCGAGGTGGAGAATAATTAAGTCGGGAGTTTTAGGATTATCTAAAGGAAAATGGGATAGTTCCCTAGTGGACCCCTCCTTATACACCCCAACACAATGGAGTGTCAGAAAGGAGGAATCAAACTTTATTAGATATGGTCCGATCCATGATGAGCCATGCAGATCTCCGTAAATCCTTTTGGGGATATGCACTAGAGAGCGCAGTTTATGTATTAAACAGAGTGCCCTCTAAATCAATTGATTTTACACCTTACGAAAGATGGTGTGATAAGAAGCCATCTCTAAGTCACTTAAGATTATGGGGCTGTCCTACTATGGTAAAGAGGATAGCGTTAGATAAGCTAAATGCCAAATTTAACAAGTGTCTGTTCATTGGATATCCAAAGGAAACTATTGGATATCTGTTTTACCAACCTGAAGCACAAAAGGTATTTATGTCTCGGAATGCTCACTTTTCGGAAAAAGAACATTTACTTGCAAAAGTTAGTGGAAGCAATATTGAACTGGAGGTTCAAGAGGAAGAAACAAATAATCAACTGATTGACCCCGTTCAAGATACACAAGAAAGTGTGATCTAAGAACAACTATCGAAACACAATCATTACAAAGATCAAGTCGTGTTTATAAGGGTCCTGATAGATATGGGTTTATCATCACTGATGATAAGGAACTATATCTCATAGAGGATGATGAACCAAGGACATATGATGAGGCAATGAAAAGCTCAGATTCTGATAAATGGCTAAAAGCCATGAAATCAGAAATGGAATCCATGTATGAGAACCAAGTGTGGAATTTGGTTGATGCACGGTAAGAGGTTAGACCAAATGGGTGCAAATGGATCTTGAAGAAGAAGACTAACATGGATGGTAATGTAATTACCTATAAAGCAAGGTTGGTTGTGAAAGGTTATAGTCAACATGAAGGTATCGACTATGATGAAACTTTCTCAATGGTAGCTATGCTTAAATCCATAAGGATACTCCTCGCCATTACTTCTCTTTATGATTATGAGATCTAGCAGATGGATGTTAAAATAGCATTCCTGAATGTGGATTCAGATTGGGATGTATATATGACACAACTTGAGGGTTTTATATCTCAGAATGGCTCGAAGGTATGCAAGCTACAAAGATCCATTTATGGACTTAAGCAGGCATCCAGGAGTTGGAATATAAGGTTTGATTAGACAATCCTTGAACTGGATTTTTGTCCAAATGTTAATAAGCCTTGTGTTTACAAGAAGGTTAGTAGGAGTGCACTCATTTTCTTAGTATTGTATGTCGATGACATTCTACTAATAGGAAACGATATTTCTCTTCTTCAAAATGTTAAAGTATGGTTGTCAAGAAAGTTCTCTACGAAAGACCTTGGTGAAGCAACGTTTATACTAGGTATAAAGATCTATAGAGATAGATCCAAGAGGCTGGTAGGTCTTTCTCAAAGTACATATATAGACAAGGTATTGAATTGGTTCAACCTCGAACATTCTAAGAAAGGTTATCTCCCGATGACAAAAAGGATTAACCTATCTAAGGCTGAGTGTCCGAAGACAGGTCGGGAGAGAATGCTCATAAAGGATATACCCTATGCATCCGCGATAGGATCCATCATGTATGCTATGATATGTACTAGGCCAGATGTCTCTCAAGCTTTGAGTTTTATGAGCAGATATCAGTCAGATCCAGGTGAAAAGCACTGGATGGCTGTCAAAGCAATTCTTAAGTACTTAAGAAGGACTAAGGAAGAGTTCTTGATTTATGGAGAAGGTGACCTCACAATCAAAGGTTACACTGACGCAAGTTTTCAATCTAAAAAGGATGACTTTAAGTCTCGGTCAGGTTTATGTTTGTGTTAAATGGAGGGGCGGTATGCTAGAAGAGTTCCAAGCAAGAAACTAGTGCTGATTCAACCACAAAATCTGAATACATTACTGCATGCAAAGCGGTAAAAGAAGTTGTCTGGTTAAAGGGATTTATTGGTGATATCGTGTGGTGCATGAGGCTGTTGATCTAATTACTTTGTAGTATGATAACAATGGTGCTATAGCTCAGGCAAAGGAACCACGGTCTCATCAGAAAAATAGACATGTATCCAAAAAGTATCATATAAGCAGGGAGATTGTTAGTGCTAAGATAATAAGACTAGAATATGTACCCACTGATCAGAACCTCGTGGATGGTCTGGCAAAGCCACTAACTCAAGTCAAACATGACCAGCATTTTAAAGCATATGGACTAAGACATATGGCTAATTGGCCTTAGTTCAAGGGGGAGTCTGTTGGATATGATGTATGCCCTTAAGGCAATTAGGGCGATATGTCTTAATTATGTAATAGTACTAATATTCTATTTAATTAATAAAGGCATTTAATCTTTTGTTTATATCAATGTTTTTATAAATATATTATGACTAGTTAAATATGTTCATTGATGTATGTTTACAAAAGTCCTTGACGTAGCATAGCATGAGGTCAGAGAAATTATAGTTGGACTATATTTGGTGGAAACTGCTTCATGTGCAATTATGATTATGTCTAAACTATCCCTAGTCATAGTTTCATCAAGAAAGGATATTGATGAAGCAGAAAGACTAGCATGTGGTTAGCTTTCTTGGAAGGGGTCCAAGTAGTTAATCTCCTAAGGACTGAAGGTGGTGCCTTAAGTTTGATGCATGGATATATCTCGGAGATATATTGGAGATCGTAGTAAGATAAACACTTGGTATATATATCAATGTGTTAGTGTTTACTTCACGCAATAAGCTTTGCGAATATCCTCATACTTGTGATACTAGTTACCTTGTATGGTACTATTGCTATACTTTGGGTCATTACTACACACTCATTAATTTACGGTGTTACAGGTGATTACGGGTATAGTGATGACCGCATGTTAGTAAGCTGAGTAGTCGGAAAGAATCCATCGTTTCGAATATATTAAGGAGTTATACCTGGCCACTTATTGAAGTGATGATTGCCATAAACGTCTGATCAGAGTATGTGTTCAATAAAATGGTTTCTAGTCAAACACACTATGGTAAAAGGCAATATACTTCGGTAACAAGTTAATAACTAGGATAGCTTGGAGCAACCTTGCTATTAGTGGGTTAACACTTTAACCGAACCCTATAACCATATGGTGCTAATATTAAACAATGGAAGGAGTTCATCGCATTGGATAACTATTGCATTAACTGGGATTAAGTCATAAGCATAAATGATATTCCGAGTAATGAGGGATGGTAGACCCTTGCTAGAGGCGTACTACAGTCGTTTAAGGTAATCTAGTTCTATTCATAGTCTAGAATCTCGAGCCAATGGTTCCATTAGAACAAGGGTTGGTTATGCCTTAACAGCTCAATACTTTGGGATCCGATAAGGTCATACACATTGGACCATCATCGGACTAAGTAAAGAACTAATTGATTTATTCTATTACGAAAATATAACACAAATAATAATTTGATTATTATCTAATTGGTTAAAAATGATTAGATCATTTTTGGACAGACCAAGGAATTTATTTTCGAATGGTAACTAATTTATTAGGATCAAAAAATAAATATTTATTTGAATGGGATTAAAAGAGAATTTTTTTTCGAATGGGTTGGACCCGATAGAAAATTGTTGGATGATTTTGAACAGCAAAAGGGCTGCGGGATTTGCGACACTTTTAGTGAGCCAAATCCCGCACCTTGGGCTAGCAAGTGCCGCATTGCGGCACTCGCAGAGGCCATTGTGCTGGGCTTGCAAAGGCAGCGTTGGGCAAAGCCCAGCGTAAGATATCTCGTAAGCTAGGCTTGTAAGAAATCTCATAAGTTCGGCTTGCGAGATGCACAGCATGTGCGGGGCTCCAAGCCCCGCGGGTTAAGCCCGCGTGTGGGATTTACAATTGCACATCTCACATCAAAAAAAGGGGGAGCAATTTTGCTCCCCCAAACCTATATATGGGCTTCTCCATCCCATTTCAATTTGCACCAAGCTCAAAAGCTAAATCCTAAGTTGAGATCCTCAAAGATTAATCTCTCGAGTAATTGAGCAAGTTCTTTTTTAGGAGCTTGAATTTATTAAAGCACCTCTAGTCTATATTTTTGGGTGGGGCTTTTGGAGTGGTCTAGCAACTACTCGAGGCTCCTTAGTTCTTCCTCTCAGGAGGTTTTGGTTGGTGGGGTTTGTATGGATACTTATAGAGGCTATCCTATGCTTGGTGGCTTGTCCAAGAAGGTTATGCTAAAGCAAGCTTCAACTGGTAAGTTTTCTTTCTTTCTCTTTTATAATTAGGTCTTTTTCTTCAAGCATTTTTAGACTTAATAATATCCTTAGTTTATTTTGCATGCTTAGTTTATTTTATGCTTAGGTTATAACTTAGAGTTATAACATGCTTAGGTTATAGCTTAGAGTTATAACATGCTTAGGTTATAGCTTAGAGTTATAACATGCTTAGTATAAAATATATGTCCTACGGTATAATTTAGAATTATGGTATGCCTAGCTTATGCATGCTAACCTAGGTAGAGAATTATTTAGTTAAGGCTTTCTTTAATTTATATGCATCTATTAGGAGTTCCTGGGGACGGGGATAAAATTTTAAATTTCCGCCATGCCTATTATGCATGTTCAATTTGACTGTCAGTTCCCAATAGTCAACACTCTGGGTTCCTTCATTGATGAGTTAATAGATGTATTTGAGGAGCCGCACCGAGGCTTTTTCCTTATCTCTTCTTTTTTCTAGCCTAGCTCGCGTTCGTGGGGGCGAGTGAAGTTTGTATAGTCCTTCGTCACTGCGGTCGTTCTAAGTTGTGGCCCCAGTCGCTATTTTACTAGCCCTCTACCTGACCGATGAGACCCTGGCTCTCGCAGACTCCACTCGGGCTGATGATCCAAGCCCGTGGGAGTTGAAAGAGCACCATCTTCCTAGCTTCGCTCATATGTCAGACGCCTCTTGAGTCTCTGTAACCCTTTTGAGGCTGACCCGGATTGGGCCGATGTCGCTGCTCTCCTCTCCAGGCTAACAACCTTACCCTCAGTGTACATGCGCTATGCATTTAAGGTTTTCACCGAATGCTCCATATGGCTCATCTGGTATATGACTTGCTTTATCATGGTCGTCAGTATTTTAAGATTGTTAGAGGCATCGGGCTTTGCCACCACTACTTCAATCTGAGCATCGAACTCTGGCCCTACTATGATATTCTCGATTTCATTACCCGATGCGTCAACTGGCTTTAGGGGCGTCATGAACCCACTTGTCAATCCTTGGGCCTTCTTCGTATCGACCTTGGTCGATGCTGGTTTAAGGGTAGGCTTTTCCTTGCTAAATCTTTCATTACCAACTATGAGAACGTAAAAGAGAAATGCAGGCTCTTTGAACTAAGTAAATCGGGTGATTGTGTTCAATCCACGCTCACCGCACCAATTTGATGTTGTGGGACTTGGGACACAGGATCGGCTTGATGCTTCCTAGACCGAGATACCTACACAGACAATAGCTCGTTAGAGGGCCAGGTCGGGTGTTCGACGTGGCCTCTCCGACGCTCAAGTTAGTGTGGCATGGGGGGATGATGTAGACGTTACTAAAAGGGGAAGGTTAGGTGTATTAATTACCTGGGGACGCGTGCCCTTATTCCTTATATAGGGGGTAGTGTCCCTTGGATGACTGCCATGTGTCCGGTCTTGGGGGTTAAGGAATGTCTAGATGATTGACATGTGCCCCAATTCTCTTGACTTGGTGGGCAAGTTCGTTGAGTGGGCTTCATGGGCCTTGTTGGTATTAGGGCTTTATGTGCCTTACTATCAGCCTATATGGGAACCGCAAAAAGGCCAGTTTTGGGGATCAAATGTGGGTAGTAAAGAGGGTAATGAGAGTGATGGAAACTCCGAAATGCCTTTGAAATTGGGGAGTAAAGATGGTTTAAGGAAGTGGGATGTTCTAAAGATGGGAATTTTAGGAATGGTGAAACCATAAGCTCTTTTCGTGCTTCAGAAATGGTGTTTGGCGAGTTCTCCATGCATGAATATAATCAAGAATGAACAATAACAACTCAGAGGTTGGATTGATGAGCCATTTTGCCTGTTGATTGTCTAGTTTTAATTGTGAAAAAAATTAATCAATTTTCTTTTTGTTACAGTATTACAGAGGAGCCAAATGCCTGGTGGTACGGTTTTAACTTCGGTATAAAGTTTGTGAGTCCACCAATTACGAGAGCCCACGCGTATTAACTTTTCTGTAAAATTTATTTATAATTTCTATAAAATGTTTTCATTTCATGGAGCAAAACTTGGAAAGAACATTTTACATGTCAAAATTTTAAATTTATTCCAATTTTTTTATAATAAGAATGATACAAACAAGAACAATACAAGCCTAAAAGTAGAGAATAAAATCCCTATTAAGATCTGGATAAGGCCAATAACAGTTTCACAAACGGGAATAAAAAGACGACGAATGGCAACAAAAACGAATACCATAAGGGTAGCAAAAGAGAAAACAACAAAGCACAACGAACTACATTGTTCTTGCCAAGCATCACAAAATATGAACTCACATAGATTTAAATTTGCAAAGACACCACAAAATAACTAGAAGCTCTTGACACCAAAAGAGAGATCTAAAAAGATCGTTGAAGGGCGAAGATTTGTAGATATATGCTGAAACAACCCGCTAGGGCGAAGATATATCACTTTCGTACAAGTAGATGGTGTTGGCAACGAGTAAATTTGAGAGATCTTAAGTAGATTTTGTAGATCTGAACCTGAAAGCTCAAAAATCCCAAGATAAAGGAATGAAATTGTAGTGAAAACACACAACAAATAAACAGGACAAAGGAAAGGGAGTATTGGGAGGGAGAAGAAAGCCAACTAAGACTTTTCCCCCCTCCCCTGCCGATTACAATGGATGAGAAGAAGGTAGGTTAGAGAGAGAGTCTTTGGTAAATATATTACAATTCTATAAAATTAAGTCCCGAACCATTGAATTTATAATAAAATAAATAATTCAGCTTCATAGAAATACAATTTATTGACTTAATGTTTTTGAGTTTACCATTATCTAAATCTATCACTTTTAATTATTATGATTATGTATCTGTATGAATTTTAACACGGTAAGTATTTTTCAGTGTATGCATTACCTTGACTTTTTTTATTATTATATGAGTAATGTGAAATTTGATCCAACCATCATGGACGACAATTAGACAAATTTTAAATGATGCAAGGCAGGTCTCGTTTAGTAGGTAGATTAAATCGCTATGGACAGTGGCTTTGAGTATCCTTTGATCATATGGAATGATTGCAACAAGGTGATATTTGAGGATGCCACTCTAAATATTTTCGGTGTTAACGAAATATATGGAGAGCAATTCGTGAGTATAACCTCATAATAACGGGCACAATGCATAACACAACGGAGGATAGATGAATTCTTTTTGCTTTAGGAATATGGTTTCCAGCTCTAAAAGCACCTCATATTGTCAGTGTCATATAAAAGTTGCCACTATCGGGTTAGACAAAGGTACATACAGGTAGTTCTTTTAGGGTGTTTGGAAACCCTAAATTTGAAGGAATCAATAAAATTCATTTCATTTTATAAAGAAAAGTTAAAACTTTTATATGTAAAATGAATTGAATTCCTTTAGATTTTGAGTTTCCAAACACACACTTAGCGATGGAACTCCGTGGAGGAATTTTTTGAAATTACCTAGGGTTTGCTATAGGTTCTTTTACCTTGCCTTTGCAAGCTCCGTCTGCTGCCATTTCAGAATTCCAAGCAGCTATAGCAATAGTTTTATACATATAACAATAAAAATAATAATACATTGGTTTAATCGGGTTTTCTGTTTCGAATCATGTAGTAATGTGAGTGGACATATGGCCCCATTTAGGGAAGGTAAATTATTTAAGGGAAAATAATTTGGGCATGTCATAAACTATTTATAAATTAATAAAAATAGCAGAAAATAATTACAAACATACCATGTAGTAGTTATCTGGTAAATATGTAGTAGATTGGTATTAGATATGTACTAGATATCTAATAAATCTTAATTTTGATAGTTTTTTATGAAATCTAATGACACCTAACATATATATATAACTACTAGACGATTACTAGATATTTACCATATAACTACTACATGGTATTGGTAATGTGCTGATTGCTAGATAACTACTAGATGATTACTAAATATTTACCATATAACTACTAAATGATATTAATGTAATTATTTTCTCTAGTTTCTATTAATTTGTAAATTGATTATGTTTTTTTTATATATGTAATTAGTTTGACTTAGTAGTGAATTTTGAAAATATTCCAATAAGACATGTATATTTTTGACAATTTCTCATTATTCAAGTGTGTTGTTGGGCCTAAATTTTTAACATCTTAAGCCCTATAAGAGATAGGAATTTAAAGAATAGAAATACCTAGTTAACAAAAAGCACTTTCACGGATATTATTTATAAAATACCCGATTATACTAAAGCACTTTCAAATCCCTACTTTTTCGATTCCCTTCCAAAATTTAAAACTCTAAACCGCAAAGTCAATGGATTTCGTTTCTTCCAACCTCGTTCTCCAAATTCGCAGCCCTCCTACTGGCCATTTTTTCATGTTCTTCCATCTCGTTCACCTTAAAAAAAATCACAGCACCCCTATTAGAGCAATTGCGATTAAAAACTCCATTACGGAGCCAAGGAATCGGTCAAAAACAAGAAGGATTCCAGTTCCTTTGGAATCGTTTGCTTCATTGATTTCTCATCGACGCTTAGTCTATTCCCGTATTCACCACTTCGTCCATTCCCAATCAACCATCGATTTTCACCCATATTCAACCATTCGCTAATCTCCTCTCAAATGACTTATTTGAATTTTGCCATTTCAATTGCAGCCTGTGAGTTTAAATTAAAGCCTCTCCTCTCCTAAAAGGAAGAAGAAAACAGTTGAATCTAAGGAAAAATCAACTAATTAGGTATATATGTGTATATTGGCTTATGTATAATGATATACATTTTTTTATGTATATTGCCACCATCTTATTTGTCTGTGTAATATATAATGTGATTATTTCAGAATGAATAGGACAAAGGGAATAAAAAATAGTTGAATCCAAAGAAAAAATAATAAATCAGGTATGTTTGTGTATATTGGCGTATGTATATTGATATACATTTTTTTCGTGTCTATTGCCACCACATTATATGTCCCTGCAAGGTGATGGTAATATATGTATGTGTATATTGCCTAATGTATATTGATATATAGGGGCGTAAATCCAATTAGACATCTTGATCACAAAATTGTCTAAAGTGCATTTCCCAATTTGTTATTTTAGAATTCGACTTTGGTTTAATTCGATTTTGATTGTAATTAGGGATTTAACAATTTTCAAATTGTCATTTATTGGTGCTTAATTATTACTCTATGAAGCCTTTGCTTGTTGGTTTTAATTTTTTTTTGTCTATGAAAATTTGGTTATGATTTTGCAACTATATATTTTGCAACTGTATACTGTATACCATTTTTGTTTGTCGCATATATTTTTTATTTTGTCATTCCAATGTGTTGTGCTTCTAATTGACATATTTGCCTAGTTGTTTTCATTAGTTTCCTATTTCGTATTTCACTTTTATCATTAGTAATTCTTTGTTTTCCATTTTGTATATTATCATATGTATACTGTTTATTTTTATTGACTGTCGTATGTCATCATTCATTTTTTTTCTGACAGTAATTGACCAAAGCATTGGATATTCTGATGATACTTGCAACCAACCAACACTCCTTCCTGTTGGTAATTCTGATTCAATTGATGATGAAACTCAGTTCATAGACTTCCTTACATCTTCCACAAGGAATAAGATGAATAAGCCTATTCACGTTCTTTATGAGCAAGGTGGCACTAGTGTCACTGACATAACCCAATCTGCTACAATAAGAGAACTTGTCGAGGTGCTTAGTTCGAAGATTCTAATTTGGTTAAGTGTTGTCCCCAAAACTAACACTAGCAAGTATACTAGGTCAATCTATAGCATAAGGTGAGTCCAAGTGCCATTTTCACAGGGATTAAATGTAAATAATCTTAAGTCAACAGTAAATAGGTAGTCTAAGGTTTCTTTTAACAGCTGAGCAGTAGAAATTGAATGGAGTAGTCAAAATGCTTGTTACAAAAAATAATATTAGAGGAACAATCTCATGTCAATCAGGCACAAACTGTTTCAGAACACATTCTTCCATTTATTTGGAGCAGTATTAAGAACATAAGTTTAAGGTATCTTACTTCTAACTTCACCAAGCTTAATTGATCATTCTTACTTGGATTCTATGGAAAATTACCTAGCTTATTCACTAGATTCAGTTCCATGCATTAAGTAAAGCAAGCATTTCACCAAGTTAATGATAAAAACCCTTAACATGCAGGCAATTACTTGATCTGTCTCATGCATACATAAGTTAAATGGTTGTTCCATAGTGTAAATCTCCGATCAGTCTCATTACAACTACTAAATATAAGGCGGCCAACTCATAAGGATTAAGCATGTCAATTAATAACCAATAAACAGTTTTAGTTCTCAAATAAATGGAAAGGAAGTGAACTAACTCAAGTTTTGCTTACAGACCGAGATTGCTCTATAGTCTACTCACACTTCATAGTTGGATAACCAACAAGCATAAATAAAATCATAGAGAAAGAGAAAAGCTAATTTATATTATAAAGAGAAGTACAAAATATGATATATATATTATGATATATGATGCCCTTCTAAACTAAACTACTATCCTATTTATAGTGGGAAGAAGGGTAAACTTGGAAATAAAAAAAATAACTAATTACATAATTAAGTTAAAATAACAAAATTTAGGTGTCTTCACATAATGGGTCAACTTGCTTTCTTCATGGTGACTCGTCTTAGTTAGTAGAATTTGCCATACAATTGTCATAGTTAGCTTCCAACTTGGTGATAGGTGTCATTTTTCCACTAATAAAATACCACCTCATAATTAATTATTTTTCTCTTTTCTAATTAGTGGGTAGGTGGCATCCTTTCTTCTAGCCAAATCACCTTCTATTTATCATATTTCGCATTCCTTTTACCACTTTTATGGTTGGTATTAAATCTTTTATCCAACAAAATACATTTCTTGTTCAGAGCAACCATTATGTCTGCTCCTGCATGTTTTCTGTCTGTTTTTTGCATTTGAAGCAATCATTCGGCCTGCTCCTGCCAGTATCTAAAATTAGACAAAATTAGTTAATTCTTCATACATTTTCTCATTGTTTTAGCTTAACAAACACATAATAAAATATGTATAATTCATACTTATCAAATATCCCCGTACTTGAACATTGCTTGTCCTCAAACAATTAAACAAAGACAACAGAGAAAGAAAGAAGAAGAATGAGTTTTGAAAAAAAAAATTGAAAGCAAGGCAGCAACTTAAGTTTACTTCTGAATTTTATTCTGCAAGAAGAGATATAATGCAAAGTTTATAGAAACAAGATATTGAATTCTCATCTAGTAAGTTTGAGTCCAGTTTTCAAAACATTTTAGAATTAACAAAAAATTAAACTTCATAAGTCAACAACCTATCAATAATTGAACTACTGCCTCACCAAGATTTTCCCTCATTTCACTCAAATTGTTTAATGTGATTTCTTCAAAAAAAATGCACTCATCAGCTTTATGTTAGCAATTTTAGAATCTCGTATCGATTTCGATAATGAAATCTATATCAACTGTAAACCATAAAATTTAATCGAGATAAAACCCCAAGATCAACTTGTCTAGAATTGATTGATAAACATAAATAATAGACGATTAGCGAAAGCGTACCTTAAAATGTATTGAACCATAACGAATAAATTATACTGTTCTTTCTCCTCTACTTTTCGCAATCGGACTCTTGATGATAAGAGAAACAAAGGATTGAAATACAATTATGAGATAAATGATATTGAAAAACAATAAGAAAAAAACACTTAATTGGAGGAACAGATAATATTGTCCTTCTGTTATGTTTCATTTCCTTTACTATTATTTTCCTCTTATTCAATTAAGCATTTCATTGATAAAAGGAAAACCATATATTCAATTAACAAAGACAAGCTATTATATATATGTTTCCCACTCCTTTTTCGTTTTTCTTAATATATATATATATATATATATATATATATATATATATATATATATATATATACTCGTTTTTCATTCCTTGCATTTATTTATTTTGGAAAAACCCCGAAGGAACATTGTGTCCCTCCAAAATAAGAAAGTTTGGATCGGGTGAAAATTTTGGGACGTATGTCCCAGCTAGGTTGGTACATATGTTAACCTACAAAATACCTACCCCTCTTTTTATTAATAAAATAAAAATAAGCCCAAGTTCTTAAGATGAGAACATGAACAGTAAGTTTCCGTTATAAGAAAGTAGAAAGCTCGGAAAAAAATACATCGAAAACTCTAAAGTTCAACCCCCGACCCGTAGCTTTAAAAACGAACCAACATACATGAATACAACATACCAAGTGATCTTACGAGCTCAGCACCCCATCGAATACAAACGTATTCCTACGCTTCCAAAGCGCCCATGCAATACGAAATCACAACGAAGTGCCAAAGTCCCTATATGGTCTCGAGGAACAGAAATGTCGCCACATCACCAGGAAATCGTAACCCGACGACGGCATGGCCGCCAAAATTCCAAATAATTTAAACGCTTGAGTCCATATCCAAAAGCTCCAATAAC
This sequence comes from Euphorbia pulcherrima, assembly GCA_947683365.1. Lineage (NCBI taxonomy): Eukaryota > Viridiplantae > Streptophyta > Magnoliopsida > Malpighiales > Euphorbiaceae > Euphorbia > Euphorbia pulcherrima. The sequence continues at coordinate 15,899,091 of CANTUS010000013.1, read as the reverse complement.
AATGAAATAGCATATGATATGTAGTCTCGATATCACCATAAAAAGGCCATTTGTCATCGTCTACAACCTGACACCCACGGATAAACAGAAACTGCCTCGTTGGAAGACGCCCGTGAAATACCAGCCATACAAAAAAATTGAGCTTTGGGTATCAGACATGCCTCCCAAATCAGCGTAAAGTCCCTGCTTGGCTTTGGCCATCTCAAATAATACCCATGAATAAAGGATGATGTTGAATACATTCTATGTTCGTCCAAGTCCCACCTGAAACAATCAGCCGTAAGAGAAAAACTCAATTCGTAATGCTGACCCATCACCCCAACAGCCCCACTCATTGAGAATAAGGATGGGCAGCTCTGAGCAATCAAGTTCTGAATTAGCACACATCATTCCTGTGATGAAATCCATAAATTCTTTTTCTAGAATGGTCTCCCATATGCAACATCACCAATTAGGGCGTTGCACCCCTCGAACAACGAACAGGCCTTACGATTACACAGGTGGTACAAATCAGGAAACAATAATGAGATGGTTTGATTTAAGGTCCAATTATCGTGCCAAAATGAACACAACACACCATTGTTCACCTCCAGTCAATCCGGAGAAGAAAAGAATTCCTAAAAGATATTGTTTTTAATGCAACGAGATATAATATCACGCCAAATATGAGATAGCCGTTTATCATCATAATTTTTAACCGACATCCATGAGGTAAAACCATATCGACTAGCACAAATCTCAAACCATAGGGAACCATGACCCGCCACCCCCAATTTCAATAGCCATTTAAGGAGAAGGCTGCAATTCATAAGCTTAAGATCTTTAATAAATAGACCGCCTAGATTTTTCGGCAACGAAATAGTCTCCCTACTAACTTTACTAATACCCCTCATATTAGCATCCCCGTTCCATAAGAAATTCCTCATGGATAGGATAAGTTTACTATTGACTGACGAAGGCATCCTATTTAACAAAAGGAGATATATAGGTAATGATGCAAGCACCGATTTAATCAGCACCATTCAACCAGCATATGATAAGGAGTGGCCCTTCCAACCAGCCAAACAATTATAGAACTTACCAATCAACTAGTTTCAATAAGAGATAGGAATACGTCTCACACTAAGCAGTGATCCTAAATAAGTAATTAGGAAACACTCAACCTTACACCCCAGTTTACCCACACATGATTGAACTACCCCTTTGGAAATATTAATACCCAGAATATAGCTCTTATGATAATTAATATGTAAACGAGAGACTACTCAAAGCAATGAAGAATACGAAAAAAAATAGGTAAAAGAGACTCATCTGCGGGTAAGAAGCACAACGTATCATCGGCGAACTGCAGGATCGAAATATCCGAATCCGTTCCTTCCACATGAAATCCTGGAAGAAGGCCTTTTCGAACATTAGCTTTAAAGAGTTGTTTCAATCCCTTGGCTGCCAAAACAAAAATAAAGGGGGAGATTGGGTCACCCTACTTAACTCCCTTGCCCAATCGAATTGGAGAATACGGCCTACCATTAATAAGAATTGTAGTCGATGAGTTCTCCCTACAGCTTGCAATCTGATGGATCCATTTGTCATAAAATCCCATCCTTCGAGATACCGCATCAATATAAGACCATGAAATATTGTCATATACTTTATAAAAATCAAGTTTTAGAACTAAACCCGACTGTTGCCACCGGTGAATGGAGTGGACTATCTCTGTAGCGATAAATGAACATTCATGAATATTACGTCCTTTAATAAAAGTAAATTGATTCTCTGAGATGATAGAAGGAAGGATCGGTTGAAGTCTATTCGCTAGCACCTTAGCAACGATTTTATATATCCCATGAATCAGAGCAATCAGTCTATAATTACTCATTAAGGACGAGCCTAGCACCTTCGAAATCAATACAGTATGAGATAACTTAATGGAATCAGGAAGATAAGTAGACTCGTGAAACCTATTTAAAAGCTCACAAATATCAGGCTTAATCTCCCCCCAAAAATGTTTGTGAAAGAAAAAGTTGAAACCATCAGGACCCGGCACCTTCCCCTCGTTACATGAGTGAACAGCAGCCCAAATTTCCTTTTCAGTAAACTGTGACATCAACTGGCCATTATTTGCAGCCAAAATAGATCAAAATTGTAAACCACTTAAATCAAAAGGCACCTCCGAAGCTCTAGCAAACAAGTTTACATAAAAATTTTAAATACTATTTGTAATTACATTCGGGTCTCTGGTCAAGGTTTCCTCAACCTCCGGCTGACTTATTCTATTTCCTCTAGATCTAGTCGAAGCCACACGGTGAAAGAAGGCCATGTTGCCATCCCCTAAAATAGTCCAATTTACCTTCGATTGCTGGTGTTGGATTTTCTCTAGGCTACATCTATATTCCGCTAAAGAAGTGTTTGCCGTATGCAAATCTGATCCCTTGGACATATCTATTGGGCGTATAACCAAACTTGCCATGAGGTCAATTACTCGCTTTTCTAATTCTTTAATCCTTCTTTCAAGTCCAACAAAGTTTGCTATATGCCACGGCTGAATATACCCCCTAAGTCTGCCCAGTTTATAATCGATATCCCTATTACAGTGTGCCCTTCTTATACATCCTATTTAGACTTCAGGATGGGAAGAAAGTCATCCCTCTCCTACCAAAAATTCAACGATCTAAATATAAATCTAGCTCTCCATCTAACCGCATGCGACCGAAATAAGATTGGAAAATGGTCAGACAAAGATAAATCAACAGTCATTAAATTCATCCCCAGCCACAAATCTATAAGGTTACACGACAAAAGCACCCTATCAATTTTTGAAAATGAAACACTATTAAACCACGTATATTCCCTGCCATGCATAGGGACATCATAAAGCACACATTCATTTACAAAATCTTGAAACTGAATCATGGAATTCAAAAAAGTCCCTTCCCTCCCCATCCTTTTCGAACTGTGTAGAATCTCATTGAAGTCTCTATAGACTACCATGTTATCAAGGCCCTGAATAACCGTTCCTGTAATCAGCCTCGAATTCCAAGAAATTACCAAGCCCCCTGAAAATGCCTGCGCTGGGTTACAACAAAACATTAAATCATTGTGTCCCTAGAATTTTCTAACTACCAATTCCGAAATAACAGCTACCTTTGTTTCAATCAGGATAAAAATCTCCAACTGTCACTTTCCAATACAAGATCGAACAAATGACTGCTTTGCACCATTAGTCAACCCCCCCTACAATTCCAACTAAAAAGGCTTAAAGACATTATAAAAATTTACTAACCTTGAAAAATGAAACCCCTCAATACAACTGCAGGTTCTCCACGATCTAACCCATATAGCGCTCATTAAACAGTTCAAGCTCCTTTCCCACCTTAAAGGTCAACATCTCTTCACTTTCACTCGATCTAGTTTTATTCGCATTAATAATAATATGATTCATGTTTGCAATATCCAGTCTTGATGAGGTTGAGACACCCTGACTAACTGTGCCTCCAACCCCCAATCTCATACCTAAATTCCCATCTTCAGACCTCGTGGCCAAATTCTCATTAATCATATCAAGCTGCAAAGAGTGATCTCCTCCACAGTCAGAGTTATGTCATTTAATCCATTGAATTTGACCTGCTCCTCCACCATGACTGACTTTCTCAATTCAGACATTGCATCGTCTAACTCAACTGCTTCTTCAGAATCACTAGAATTATAATTTAATAGTTCCTGACAATGTTGGCAACTAACCCCTTACTGTAAATTGGTGAAAATAGTCACTTCCGAAGAACCCACTGTAATCTTAAAATTACGACTTGTAGTTCCCAATGGTACCAAAACTAAACAAGACACAACATCGAGATGTTTCGGCCTTTCAATGTCACAATCAATGGTCATGACTCTTCCAAACTTTCCTGCTATTGCACGAATCATTGATTCAGACACTATCGACGGTGGAATGCCCATAAGGACCAAATACATAATACATTATGAAGGTATGAAGTCTACTTGGAGAACTTAGATGTTGGACAGGAGATGGTTCAATATAGTCTAATCTCCTTGAACAAAGCTCGTCATCATTTCCATAGAATTGAACAAAACAATCACCTGATCACCGCCCATCGGGGAAGCAAAAGCCACATCAAAACCCTGATCACAAAGTATGTCATAAATGTTTTGTATCTTAGCCAAATTCACCAATCGGATCAGGCAAGAAGTCACCTTCCACATAGCTTCCTGAATCACCATCTCCTTACTAGCTACGGAATTGTTCCTACTTGGGACACTCTCCAGTTTGGAACTCAAATTCAAATCTATGGCAGTCCTGCGAACATTGGTCATAATAGCCGCATATGATCTATTATCACTGGGTGAATTCTGAAACCTAATTGGTCGTTTAGGTGTTGGCTTCCTTGGTCAAATATAAGTCTCCATTTGGGTTTCTCTAGAAAACCTAGCTTTGAATGCTCTCAAATTCACACTTCTGATTACCACGGGATTCAATCTATAGAGGACCTCATAGAACGGTAAAGAACCGTCGGGGCTAATAAAATCGAAGTTAAGATTTCTAGCATTCCTCCTACTTGCCATATACACCCAGCCACTAATCCCGAATTTGAGGAAGATCTTCTTCATAACCATGGAGTCGTACCTATTAGGAAAATTTTCAAAGTAGATCCTCTCTGAGGTCGGGTAAGAGGGGCGTTGTAAGTTTCAATGGGTAGCATATAGGGCATGTCGAGAGGAGCCGGCTTGATGGGTAGGAGAGTTTATTACTGAGGAGTGGCGGTGATGGTAGGTATGGGCGGCCATAGGTTGCCGGCGACTAGGGTTAGGGTTTCTCTCCATAGGTAAAAAATTCATTCTTTGCATTTATACACATATAAATATGAAAGTGTGTACTTATTTAATAATTTCCAATGGCTATAATATTTATCGTTCCATCTGTCCATCTGCCGTTTCTTTTCTTTATTTTCATATATGCAATATTTCATTATTTGGAGTTAATTAACAAATTGTTATTGTTAAGTAGGAAATGCCAGTGCAATTAATTAGTTTTTTGAAACAAATAACTCAAGGATTAATGTTTATTCTTTTAGGCATAATTCTTTTAGTCCAATCCTTTTACTTTATGCCAATTTATTCGTAGAGGGAAGGGAATTTAAACCTCATCCAATTTAATGTCCGTAAGGCTTTACGACCATCATACAAAGCTATATATGATAGATATTATGATATAATATTATGTATATATCTTTATATTAAAGTTGTATTGCCTTTTAGGTTAAGGTTAATAATGTAATTATGTACATACCCTATTATGTTAAATATACGCTGCTCTCTCAATTACAGTAGAGAGAATTCCAAAATACCTTGTTGTATTGGTATCAGATGTCGCCTAGGCTAACTATCGCCACCCTTGTATCGATTCACCACCTTGATTATGGCCACCACAAGAACTCAGTCTTCCACTCTATCAACTGAGGTTGCTGCCACTCAATCTGAATCAGTCGCCAATCCCTCTTATTCTCACCAACTCCCAATAAAGCTTAATTCCTCAAATTTCATCATCTGGCGCACTCTCCTTGAAACAATGATCACCGGATGTAGTTTATTTAGCCATATTGACGGCAAGACACCATCTCCAGTAGAGACACAAGCTGACAGCCAGCCCAATCCAGCTTTCCTGACATGGTTTCGGCAAGACAAATAGGTTTATCTTGGATCTTTTACTCGATTTCCCCTTCGCTTTCACTACAAGTCATTGGCGCTAAGACAGCTCGTGAAGTTTGGTTAAAACTCGAGAAGGCTTACGCCTCCGGCTCAAAATTTCAAGTTAGAGAATTGAAGAAGCAGCTTCGTTCATTAGTTATGTTGCACACAGAATCAGTAATTGAGTACATGCATAGTGCTAAGTCACTTTTCGATCAATTGGCTTCTGTACAAAAACCTATTTCAGAAGATGACTTAGTTGACAGTATTCTTGATGGGTTACGAGGCCCACTTCATGATGCCTGTAAAATGTTTGCTTCTTATGATATTGGATTTGATGACCTATTGGGTACCCTCTTGGCCGAAGAACGACATATTCAGCAAGAAAAATCAATCATTGATGATATAAATAATCCCACTGCCCATCTCACAATGAAATTGTCCTTAGGGGGCAATAATGGTTGAGGTCGCATTAGGGGTCAGCCCCGCCAGTCTTGTGATGCTCAATCAACCCGCTAGCAGCATACATTTAATCCGGGTTCACCCCAATCAGTCGGATATAGATCTAACCGCCAATCCACTCTCGCACTTCTTGACATTTCAACTTTTCACTACCATAATTGTCAAGGTTATGGACATATGGCTAGACAATGCCCGACACCGAAATCCTCCCCATACCATACATCGACACTAGCCTCTCATCATACCTCTCTTACTAATCAAACCGAACCTCATTAGCTCCTAGATAGTGGGGCAACCCACCACTTGGCTATGAACTTGGGTCACCTCAATCTTCACTCCGAATACTCCGATCCAGAAGAAGTTTTCTTAGGTAATGGTTCCTCTCTACCTATTAAACACATCGGGTCTTCCATTATTCCTGTGAAATCTAAATCATTACAATTATCTAATGTTTTATATGTGCCTAATTGTAATTCTAATTTGATATCTATTAGTGCCCTAACCAATTCTAATGATATTACTGTGGAATTTTTTGACAAATTTTTTGTTGTGAAGGACCTCAATTCCAAACAGGTGATACTTCGAGGCCCGAATAACAATGGCCTCTACACTTTGCCATCCAGTGTTCGTATTTCGGTTCAATGTCATGTCACTTCTCTATCCACTTGGCACGAGCAGCTTGATCATCCATCTGCTCCAGTTGTTAGTTGACTTTTACGTAGTCATAATATTCAGTTTGTGTCAAATAAAGGGGTTTCACCCTCTGTTTGCTCTAGATGTGCTGTTAGCAAGAGTCACAAATTACCTTTTTTGTTATCTAATACGGTTGTGTCTGGCCCTCTTGATTTGATATGTTATGACTTATGGGGACCTGCTTTAGTTGAATCTTATAATGGTTATTCTTATTATCTCTTATTTTATGATGCATTTAGTAAATACAGTTGGGTTTATTTTTTGCGTTATAAATCTGAAGGTTTGAGGACTTTCATTACGTTTCATTCGGTTGTTGAAAAATTCTTTGGCCTTCATATAAAGATACTTCAAACAGACGGCGGTGGTGAGTATGTTGCCATGCGCAAATATTTATCTGACAATGGTATTCACCATCGCATGTCTTTCTTTCCCACACACTCCTAAACAAAATGGTAATGCCGAACGAAAACATAGATACATAGTCGAAATAGGTTTGGCCTTACTACATCGTGCTAGTCTCCTAATGAAATTTAGACTTATGCTTTTGATACAGCTACATATCTTATTAATCGAATGCCAGTCTCCTCTCTTGCACACTCTTCTCCTTTTTTGAAATTATTTCATTTCAAACCTGATTATTTGTCTTTGCGTGTCTTTGGTTGTTTGTATTACCCTTGGTTACGGCCATACAATTCCCATAAGTTAAGTTATCGCTCTCGTAAATGTGTCCTTTTAGGATATAGCAAGAATCACAAAGGATATCGATGCTATGATCCCATTTCATGAAACTCTTTGTCTTACGTCACATTGTCTTTGATGAACAGGTGTTCCTATTTTCTGAACTTTGTGGTGCGGTTGCTTCGTCCTCTTCATCTCCTCCCGATAACCTACCCTTGATTACCATTCAACCCTCCAACTTGCCTATTAACAAGCTGATCCTACCAACTGTTGACCCTTCACAAAATAAACCATTCCCTGCCCTAACCCAAATCTCACCGCCAATATGCTTCTATAATTAAATTACCATCACCTACTCCAAACAAAAATTACCGCCACCTACTCCCACTGCACCACCAGCCCTTAAATCTAACAATAACACACCAACCATCAACCGGCCTTCCAAACCCAAACAACCACAAGTTTCAGACCCCGAAATTTCCTCGGTTGTTGAATTACAAAAAATACAATCGGCCCACTAAGACTAGACCACCGAAACCACCACCACCTCCCAAAACCATGAAAACTCATCAATCCTCAGGATCTCTACCTAAACCTAAATCCTATAATGTTGTGCTAGCTCCATCGACTCCTTCATGTTATACTGAGGTAGCAAAATATAATTGTTAGCGTCAAGCAATGGTTGATGAATACAATGCTCTCATTACTAATGGCACTTAGGAGTTAGTGCCACCTTCTCAAGCAATGAATGTCGTGCGATTAAATGGGTCTACAAAACTAAATTGAATCCGAATGGGAGTATTGAGAGATACAAGGCTCGCTTAGTGGCAAAGGGTTTACACCAATGACCAAGTCTTGACTATCATGACACATTTAGCCCTGTGGTCAAGCCTGCTACAATTCATCTTCTCATATCATTCATCGTCTCATATCGTTGGTCCTTAACACATCTGGATGTGTCTAATGCTTTTCTCCATGGTGATCTTGACGAACCTATTTTTATGCCTCAACTAATTGGCTTTGTTGACAAGGATAAACCTTCCTTTGTCGCCTTCAAAAATCTATTTACAGCCTTAAACAATCCCCGAGAATGTGGCACCACTATCTCACAAATGTCCTTCTTGAATTTGGGTTCATTGCATCTAAGGCAGATGTCTCCTTGTATTATTGGAAAAAGGGAGTAACAATTTTTTTTTTGTCTCATGTATGTCGATGACATCCTTGTCTTAGGGAATGACTCACGAGCTGAGGATGATTTGATTCGTTTTCTCCAAACTCGGTTTGCCATTAAGAATTTGGGTCCGGCAAAATTCTTTCTTGGCACTGAAATAGCTTGTTGCAAAGGTTCATTAACCTTTAATCAATATAAATATGCATAGGAGATACTTAAGAAAGCTTCTATGCTTGATTCGAAGGGTGTTTCCACGCCAGCGAGCCCGACCATTTGTTTACATGCCAATGGCAGCCCCGCATTTTAGGATGCTACTTTGTATCATAGCTTGGTTGGAGGTCTCCAATACCTCACTATCACTCGACCTGATATTGCCTTTTCAGTCCATAAAGTAGCACAATTCATGCACTCTCCCTTAGAATCTCATTGGTAAGCCTTGAAGCACATTCTTAGATACTTACATTCTACTCCCTCTCATGGCCTTCATTATACAGTTTAATCAGCCATCACTCTTCATGCGTTCTCAGACTCCGATTGGGTAGGAGATCCTGACGATCATCGATCAGTAACTAGTTTCGCTATCTATTATGGAGCCAATCTCATCTCTTGGCCCGCTCGAAAATAAAAGACTATGTCTCGGTCATTAATGGAAGCCGAGTATCGAGCCTTGGCAGCGGCCACCTCTGAGTTATCCTGGCTCGGCATGTTACTGCAGGATATACACTTGCCACTAACGACCACTCCAACCCTTTGGTGTGATAATTTAAGTGCCACGTATTTCACGGCAAATCCAGTTTTTCACAATCGGACGAAACATCTCGAGTTAGATTTCCACTTTGTTTGTGAACGTATGGCTAACAAACAACTCGTGGTTCGTTACATTTCCATTGAAGACCAAGTCATCGATATCTTCACCAAGCCATTGTCACCTTCTCGGTTTGGTGTTCTACGTGACAAGCTAGCCGTGGTGGCCAACCCAACTAGACTTGAGGGGGGATGATAGATATTATGATATAATATTATGTATATATCTTTATATTAAAGTTGTATTGCCTAATTAGGTTAAGGTTAATAATGTAATTATGTACATACCCTATTATGTTAAATATACGCTACTCTCTCAATTACAGTATAGAGAATTCCAAAAAACCTAGTAATCTATATATAATCATTAAATCGAGAACTATAACACACATGGGCCACAATGATTATATTAAATAATCTTACAATCTCCCACTTGGCCCATATGAAAACAAATATGTGTACACGAGTCATCTTTAATTTGTAAAACTTAACACACGTTTATAACCTTTACAAGAATTATAACAATTGAGTCATGGCGGTTGTTGGTCATTAATGTCGTCTAGTTCCCTTCCATGTACTACAAATTATTTTAACTCTCAATATATTATTATGCAATAAACATTACATTATTTCTCACTTTAATATAACAATTATTTCATTGTTACTAAATATATAACTATAATGTTATCGCACTCAAATAAACTTTAATGCGCAACTGTATTGTGGATAACAATTATATATGTAAAAATAAATTTTATTGAATTCCCAAAGTGTCATTACGATCAAACTGAGCTAAAACTTTTATTGTACATACAACTCATTATGCTAACAATAACTTTTTGATAATGTTCATGTTCCGTACATGGCCAATAATCTTTTTAGTCAATACCCTTTTGTTAGCGATTCTCTATAGTCGATTCTATTTTGATATGCTTAATAGACACTTTACGTTTTTGCACTTCTTCTTTTATGTCAAGTACTTTACATTCATGTGTTTCACACCCTTACAATACTTGTCATTACGTCAAAAGAAGACTATTGCAGAACTATCACCATATAACCTCAACCATTTAACAATAATATCGACTAATCATTCAACCACAATCATTGAATCTTGGCCTTAAAGCACGCCATAATTTCAACATTCGCAGTGGAAGTAGCAATGACAACTTGCTCCCACTTTTCTATGATACTACTCCATTTTCTTTTCTTGGATAGTAATTTCTTTGCATCATACATCATAAGTCACAGGATGTATGTTGTCAAAATATAGGACAAACTCTCACTGACCTTCATATATATACATAATAGTAATACACAATGTTATTGTTAAACTTAAATACCATTGATAGGAAGTTCATTTCAGTCCATATATTAACCTCTTTAATTTATATACATAAATATTTTCTTTAATTCTTTGACTTTCATATTATTTATTTAACATCACCTTTGGGCAGGAAATTAAATACATAACCTTAAACTGTCATTGATGCTATAACTTTAACCATTTAATCGATTTTATTAAATATATTCTGATTAACACACATAACACCTTTGGGCAGATATTTATGTTAACCATACACATAATAATATCTCGTAATGTCATTAACCACCAGCAATGATCTACCTTTGGGTTATCTCCTAGCGTTGTGATTAATAATCTCAATTGTCTAGTGTAAAATTTTTATGTCATTAATCATCCCTCCCACTAAGACAATTGAACCAATCATATTTAAAAATTTATATATACCGAACAAGGCTACTTTGGTGACTAACATGTTCTCTATTCAATAAATTTTTAAATATATACAACCCATTGAGCTAGACCACTTTGGTGACTAACATGCCCTCCTTACATTAAACATTTATAATTTGAATCTTTTATTGTCATATAACCTAAACTTCATCTTTTATATATGATCACTGATATGCATAAATAAATATTTAAATAAATTCAGCAATGTCACTTTGGTTACTAAAGTGCTTTCTTTATAATTAAACATTTAATTTTTTCAACACAAACTTTTATGAGAAAAATTAAAATCTCAAATTCTTTCATTGTCCTTTAACCTTAATTGACACTAACATGAATAATCAACCTTCAATTCATGTAACTTTAATCTATCTGGCCCTCTGAACTTATCCCTAATCGCCCTTCGCCCCTCTAAACTTTCAAATTTTCCTCTCGCCCCCCTGAACTTGTCCAAACTGCATCTCAGGCCCCCTTCAATACTATATGTCATATGACTTGGTAAAGGTTGAATAATTAAGCAAGTGATTTGACTAGAATTTGAATAAAAAGGATATGATTGGAAATAAAAACTTTGTTGGGTAAAATTGAAATCAATTAACTAAAACCAGATTTTACTCCCTGGTTCCCAATCCTATAATACGATTTTACTCAGCCGCCAAACACCGAATTCATAAGCTCCGACTACCCTAACTATTTTCCTCTACTGCTACCTTCACCGCGGGTGAGCTATTGTTGAGAATTTAAGCGGCTGGTCTTCAAGATGCATAATAGAGAACCTGGAATCAAAATTAGGGTTCATAAACTCATTGATTTTGGAATCGAGAGTTGGGTATTTGCAAGATACAGAGGATGACAAGGATACTCATCAACCATTCTTCTATAATCTTCAAGATTGCAATTTTCATCCAAATTAAGCACATTTGGAGGAAATCCACCAGCGCTAGCACCGACGGTGGCACCAATATCAAAAGAATCGATTCCAAGGCCTGAAGCACGATACATAAAATGAATCCCCTTTATCATTTCTTGTGCATTTTATGGTAGTTTATCTTTGTAATTTTCCATTGGATATTACAGTAGCTTATTTTAATCTTTAGACCTATCTAGTTTACCTTATAGAAAAAGATCAGTTCAATACTGATCAGATATATAGGATGCAATATTGTGATAAGAAAGATGGAATGGGATGAATTATCGCTAACAATAAAGTGTTTTTCAGGAGAGGATCTTCTTAACTCTTTAGTTTTTAATAATTAATGCCTCAGTAAGTCTTTCATGCGAGAAATTCCGAGTGTTTAACTACTGTGGATTGAAAACCAAACAGTAGCTTGGCGTGTTTTGTTGCAAAAGTTACATTTTTCCTATAATCCATCTTCATTAACATTTCGTTGTGAAAAGTTTCTCATTTGATATGCTTATGGGAAGCTGAAATCAATGGGGAAAATAGGAGGACCAGCAGGTTCATTTTCAGGTTCAAGATTCAAATTTTGAATCCCATGATTAAAACCTTCGCTTCCTCGTTCATCCTCTGATGATTCTTGTTCCTGAATCAGTCCCATTTTGTTCTTTCCAAACCTGAAATCTCCATTATCGCGTCAATTATACTGTCGCCAACTGTAACAGTTGTCGCTGAAATCTCCTCTTCTGCATCACTTTTCCTTGATTCAGATTCTTCCCGAGTTTCACTATTCACATTATATACTGAAAAAGAAGTAGCGTCAATTTGGTTTAATTTTGATTTCATCATTAATTCGGAAAATTTCAATTCAATTTCATTTTGATTTTCCATGATGTTGAAATTTTATGTTTGATTAGAAAATAAGAAGGAAATGGTTGAGTTAATGTACAAGATGGTATTTTAGAAACAAAATAAGCTAATATGGACTTGAATGAAACTTTTACATGGATTTTTTTGTAACTTTTACTATATATATGCCATGTGTCAAGTAGTCATTAATTTGACTATTTCAATTTTATGATATGGAGGCAAGTGTCATACACTCTCCTTAGTGAGAGTGGTTTAGTCGCATTCAGGGGGTCCTAAGATGCGGTTTGAACAAGTTTAGAGGGGTGAGAGGAAAACTTGAAAGTCAAAGGGGGCAAAAGGCGATTAGGAACAAGTTCAGGGGAGTCCGGATGTATTAGGTCTATGAAAGCGATGTTTTCTTTACAATTAAACATTTAATTTATTCAACATAAACTTTTATGAGAAAAATCGAAATCTCGAATACTTTCATTATCTTTTAACCTTAATTGACACTAACATGAACAATCAACCTTCAATTTATGTAACTTTAATCTATTATACATGTAAATATCTTTCCATATGCTGTATATTACATGCATTAATCATGTACACTTTTATTCATATAACTTATTCTATTACACATACTAATTCTTTTATAACATATTATAAGTTACATACCATTATAATAATTTACAAATTGGATAACTTCGTAATTGCAAAACAAAATGCAATATAATTGATAAACTCTTATACTCTTCTGTATCCCGTAAGATTTACTTTTAGTGAAAAGTTTATCAAAATTTAAACAAACAATAAAGAAAATTCATTCAAAAAAAACAATAAAGAAAATTCATTAATCAAGAAACCAAAGAAATCATTAGTTAATTGAATAGAAAGTGTCATTTTAACTTTCATTTTTGATTTCTTGTTCTTTTCCTGCTTCTGCTTTTAATTTTTCTTTTACTTTCATGTTTTCTTTTATTAGCTTTCCTGTTTCTATATTATCTCTTTCTTTTTAATCTAACGTGCATATGTAAAACAATTAATATATACAACTCTTGAATAATAAGAGAACAGAATGTTATTGTGAATTATAACTAATGGAAATTAATTAATTAGTTAGTTATTTATAGTGTTTTAAAATTTTTTGTTTAGCTTCGTTTAGTTTTCGTCTAGGCGTTATTTTGAGGCTTATTGTCTGACTTATCATTTCTTGGACGCTATCAGTCGTTGGATCGTTATATTGTCGCCTAGGCACCGCCTAGTCCGATTTTTTCTCCAATTTTTAAGATACTGATATCTATGATAATTATAGTTCAATTTTTTCAATTCAAAAAATGTAGCACGGTTGGTAAAACTAATGTACAACAAAATATTCTCACCATATAATTTTCATTTTGAATCTCAAACCCAGAAATGGTACGCTATAAACCATAAAAAATTAGTGAGGATATTTGTTTTTAAGGAATTGATTTTAATGTTGATGTATTTTTATGTAAAAATTAACTAAGACTTACGTTTTCATATGTTAAACTATGTTTTTTTGTAAAATATTAATGTATTATAATTAATTTTTTAGTTGAGTTTATACTTTTATCTATTGATAATTATAAAAAAACAAAAAATTTACAAATTCGCCTAGGTGCCGCCTAAGCCCCGCATAGACGTTCGAAGCTCCGGCCGCCCTACTAGCGTCTAGCACTTTTTAAAACCTTGGTTATTTGAAACAAATAACTACTTTAAGACTAAACTATTCATTCATTATCTTTTAATCTTTTATTGGTAACCAAAATATCAAATATAATAAATTTATGTACAATCAAATAATACATGAGGATTATTCCATACATCAAATGTATATTAAACATGTCATAATATTAAAAAAAATTTCTATCATTTTTTTATTAAAATAAAACCGTAACCAAGTTAATATACATTTGATTAACCATTATAACCTCAAATTAAATTTTTTTTATATATTTGTGCATGCCCTCTGATTTATCATAAAAAAAGCCTTAATCTTTCTTATAAACTATTATATAAAATCCTTAATATATTTCGAAAAACTTTTATGAAACATAATTTATTCATGAGAAACAATTCTATTAAATAGAAATAGAAAATACCATTCAACTTTTCATTTTCTATTTCTTGTTTCTTTTTTTTCTTTTATGTTTCCAGTTCTTCAATTCATACTTTTCTATTTTCTTTTATAATGAAATGTGAAATAGACATTGTTATACTCCTCTAACATGTACAACATTTCATTATACTATTAAATTTCAAATATAAATCTAGTTTGTGAAATTATTCCCTTAATTTCATGAGAATCATGTCAATTTTACAAGACCCAAAATTTTCTCATGAACCTTTATATGGAAAACCTTAACGAATTTCAAAAGGAAATTCCTCCATGAATTACTCTAATCATTACAAACAATTCTAAAACAAGATCGCTCTGATATCAATTGTTAGCAATTTTAGAATCCCGTAACGATTTCGATAATGAAATCTATATCAACGGTAAATCATAAAATTTATCGGGATAAAACCTCAAGATCAACTTGTCTAAAATTGATTGATAAACATAAACAATAGATGATTAGCTGAAGTATACCTTTAAATGTATTGAACCATAACAAAGAAATTGTACCGTTCTTTCTCCTCTATTTTTCGCAATCGGCCTCTTAATAATAAGAGAAACAAATGATTGAGATACAATTATGAGATAAATGATATTGGAAAACAATAACAAAAAACACTTAATTGGAGGAACACATAATATTCTCCTTGTATTATGTTTCATTTCCTTTACTATTATTTTCCTTTTATTCAATTAAACATTTCATTGATAAAAGGAAAACCATATATTCAATTAACAAAGACAAGCTATTATATATATGTTTCCCACTCCTTTCATTCCTTGCATTTATTTTTTTTGGAAAAACCCCGGAGCAACATTGTGTCCCTCCAGAAGAAAAAAGTTTGGAGCAGGTGAAAATTTTGGGACGTATTTCCAATTAGGTTGGTGCATATGCTAACCTACAAAACACATACCCCTCTTCTTATTAATAAAATAAAAACAAGCTCAAGTTCTCAAGATGAGAACATGAACAAGTAAGTTTCAGTTATAAGAAAGTAGAAAGCTCGGAAAAATAAAAACATTGGAAACTCTAAAGTTCAACCCCCGACCCCTAGCTTTAAAAACGAACCAACATACATGAATACAAGATACCAAGTGATCTTACAAGCTCAACACCCCATCGAATACAAATGGATTCCTACGCCACGGCTGAATATACCCCCTAAGTCTGCCTAGTTTATAATCGATATCCCTTATATAATCCCATTTAGACTTCAGGATGGGGAGAAAGTCAACCATCTCCCGCCAAAAATTCAATGATCTAAATATAAATCTAGCTGTCTGTCTAACCGCATGCGACTGAACTAAGATTGGAAATGGTCAGACAAACATGAATCAACAGTCATCAAATTCATCCCCGGCCACAAATCCATTAGGTTACACAACAAAAGCACCCTATCAATTTTCGAAAATGAAACACTATTGGACCACGTATAGTCCCTATCGTGCATAGGGACATCATAAAGCACACATTCATTTACAAAATCTTGAAACTGAATCATGGAATTCAAAAAAGTCCCTTCCCTCCCCATCCTTTCCGAACTGTGTATAACCTCGTTAAAGTCTCCACAGACTACTACGTTATCAAGGCCCTGAACATGGGGCTTTAGTTTCTACCATAGAAGGTGTTTGAGAGCAGGATCTGTCGGCCCATAAAGGCAGACCACATAGACATCAACCTGACCCGATAAAACATTCAAAATACACCATCTATCTGAGTTTTGAATAACCGTTCCTATAATCTGCCTCGAATTCCAAGAAATTACCAAGCCCCCTGAAAACCCCTGTGCTGGGATACAACAAAACATAAAATCATTGTGTCCTCATAATTTTCTAACTACCAATTCTAAAACAACAGCCACCTTCGTTTCAATTAGGACAAAAATCTCCAACTGCCACTTTCTAATACAAGATCGAACAAATGACTACTTTGCACCATTACTAAACCCTCCTACAATTCCAACTAAAAAGGCTTAAAGACATTATAAAAATTGACTAACCATGAAAAACGAAACCCCTCAATGCAACTACAGGGTCTCCACGATCAGACCCTTATGGCGCTCATTAAATAGTTCAAGCTCCTTTCCCACCTTAAAGGTCAACATCTCTTCACTTTCACTCGGTCTACTTTTATTCGCATTAACAATAATGCGATTTATGTTTCCAATATCCGGTCCTGGTGAGGTTGAGACACCCTGAGTAACTACGCCTCCAACTCTCAATCTCATACCTAAATTCCCACCTTCAAACCTCCTGGCCGAATTCTCATTGATCACATCAATCTACAAAGAGCGATCTCCTCCGCAGTCAGAGTTATGTTCATCTAATCCATTGAATTTGACCTGCTCCTCCACCATAATTGACTTTCTTGATTCAAACATTGCATCATCCGACTCAACTGCTTCTTCAGAATCACTAGAATTACAACTCAATAGTTCCTAACAATGTTGGCAGCCAACCCCTTGCCATAAATTGGTGAAAATAGTCACTTCCAAAGAACCCACTATAATCTTAAAATTACGACT
This sequence comes from Euphorbia pulcherrima, assembly GCA_947683365.1. Lineage (NCBI taxonomy): Eukaryota > Viridiplantae > Streptophyta > Magnoliopsida > Malpighiales > Euphorbiaceae > Euphorbia > Euphorbia pulcherrima. The sequence continues at coordinate 15,881,415 of CANTUS010000013.1, read as the reverse complement.
TATAGTTCCCAATGGTACCGAAACTAAACATGACACAATGTCGAGATGTTTTGACCTTTTAATGTCACAATCAATGGTCATGACTCTTCCAAACTTTCCTGGTATTGCATAAATCACGGATTCAGACAGTATCGACAGTGGAATGCCCCATAAGGTCTAAATACATAATACATTCTGAAGGTGTGAAGTATACTTAGAGAACTTGGACATTTGAGATTATATAGTTCAATACAGTCCAATCCCCTTGAACAAAGCTCATCATCGTTTCCATAGAATTGAACGAAACAATCACCTGATCACCGCCCACCAGGGAAGCAAAAGCCACATCAAAACCCTGATCACAAAGTATGTCATAAATGTTTCGTATCTCATCCAAACTCACCAATCGGATCAGGCAAGAAGTCGCCTTCCACGAAGCTTCCGGAATCACCATCTCCTCACTAGCTACGAAATTGTTCCTACTCGGGACACTCTCTGGTTTGGAACTCAAATTCGAATCTATGGCAGTCCTGCAGACGTTGGTCATAACAGCCGCATATGATCTGTTATCACGGGGTGAATTCTGAAACCTAATTGGTCGTTTAGGTGTTGGCTTCCTTGGTCAAATATAAGTCTCCATTTGGGTTTCTCTAGAAAACTTAGCTCTGAATGCTCTCAAATTCACACTTTCGATCCCCACAGCATTCAATCTATAGAGTACCTCATGGAATGGTAAAGAACCATCGGGGCTAATGAAATCGAAGTTAAGATTTCTAGCATTCCTCCTACTCGCCATATACACCCAACCACTAATCCCGAATTTCAGGAAGATCTTCTTCATTTCCATGGAGTTGTACCTATTAGGAAAAGTTTTAAAGTAGATCCTCTCTGAGGTCGGGTAAGAGTGGCGTTGCAAGTTTCGACGGGTAGCATATGGGGCATATCAAGGGGAGCCGGCTTGATGGGTGGGAGAGTTTATTGCCGAGAAGCGGCGATGATGGTAGGTTTGGGCAGCCATAGGTTGCCGGTGACTAGGGTTAGGGTTTCTCTCCATAGGCAAAAAATTCATTCCTTGCATTTATACACATATAAATATGAAAGCGGGTACTTATTTAATAACTTCCAATGGCTATAATATTTATCCTTCCATCTGTCCATCTGCCATTTCTTTTTTTTTAATTTCATATATGCAATAGTTCATTATTTGGAGTTAATTAACAAACTGTTATTGTTAATTAATTAGTAGGAAACTCCAGTTGCAATTAATTAGTTATTTGAAACAAATAACTCAAGGATTAATGTTTATTCTTTTAGGCATAATTCTTTTAGTCCAATCCTTTTACTTTTATGCCAATTTATTTGTGGAGGGAAGGGAATTTAAACCTCATCTGATTTAATGTCCGTAAGGCTTTGCGACCATCATACAAAGCTATATATAATTATTAAATCGGGAACTATAATACACATGAGCCACAATGGTTATATTTAATAATCTTACACTTTACACATAAACTCTAGACCATATGCTTGAAAATCAGTCTAATCTTCACCACTTGTATTGAACAATTATGCATAATCAAAAGGACTTAACATAGGGTTGTAATGTAGGTTAGAGTTAGGGTGTTTCAAAAGGACAATTTAGGTGAAAAAGAATTACCAAAGAATTAATCATGAGCAAGTAAGCAAACTAACTTGTGCAACATGATTAGGATAAAGAGCAAAGAAAGTATCAAGCAAACTCACAAAAGATTGATAATAATATTTTTTTTCGTTTTCTTTTCTTTCTTTTTTTTCAATTTTTTCTTTCTTTTTCTTCTTTTTTTTACATATAGCAAAAGAGGTTGTATGAAGAGATTGTATAATTTTGAATTAGCAACTTGAAAGACTTGGTTGCTTTTCAGACATTTGATTAAACAAGGAGAAAGCTTGAATGATTACTTAAAAGAAACAAAATTGCACAAGTTTATGAAATCATAGCAATCAGTAAATTTGCTTTATAAAATAATGAATTTCTTTGGTAAATTCTTGGGTGTTTTGGGTTAATAAAGTGAAATGGTTAAGGGAAAAATTTTATGTGGTTAAAATAAAGAAAAGGCTAAGGCTCAAAGGGGTATATCTACAATGAGGGATAAAATATAAAAAGGTGGCCTTTTGGTTAAAGGAGGGTAAAACCTAACGCCTTAATCATCTTATGCATGTGAACAATCATATGGTCTCAAAAAGTACTAGTCAAAACAAGTTCTAGCTAAAGTTGTATGTGTAAGCTCACTCAACAAGGAGATCAAGCAAATATTCATGTATATAATTGAAAAAATTAGGCTCAATTCCTCACAAATCGGGTTAATAATTGTAGTTAGTTACAATCAAGCTAAGCAATTCAATTGTGATTTAAAATTTAAGAAATCTAAGAGTGTTTCAACTACCACATCAATCTTACCAATGAGCTTCTAATACCTTCAAGTTTCATAATCTTTGAACCATACTCTTTGCATGCATTTCAAAAGTTCATCAAATCAGTTAAGCTACCACAAAATCATTTTACACAAATTTTTGAAAAGTTTTTGAAAAAAATCGTTTGAAGAAATCAAAATAGAACAAGAGATTGCTGAAGGGCAATGCTAGTTCAAACATGTAATGATATCTAAAAATCACAATTATACAACAATGTACACAAGTACCCCATCCCTATACTTAAATCATGCATTGACCCCAATGCATCAATACTTGAGTAAGAACAAAGTAAGGATTTGTGAGCATATTACCATTTGGTATTATCAATTGAGTGCATCGTGAAAGATCATTCTAGAACCAGGATGTGGAAGTTAGAACAAAATTCCCGGTTAAAATTTTGGTTGCTCCAGTAGGTTTGATTCTCCGAACAAAATTTTGGTTGCTCCAGTAATTGTTTGTTCCTTCTTAAGCGGTCTGTTACTTCAAGTTGCTGTGAAATGATTCAAGAATGAGAATGCAACAAGAACATGATAGCTCTTGTTATGATCCCCATACTTGAATGAAACTATGAGCACCTTTAAAATTAACAAAAGAAATCTATTAACATTCAAAATAAACATATAACTATAATATAACCGTAGTAATATATGATAGAAAAGTTGGGGTTTGCCCAACATTTGCTTCAATTGGTGTTTGAAGCGGACACCAAATTCTATGATTGCTCATGGTGGTTGAAGATATTGGGTATCTCCAAAAACTTTTGATTGTGCTTGAGCAAGATAAGGTTTCAACCTTTGTCCATTGACTTTAAAAGTTTCCCCATCAGATTTAGCAATCTCAATAGCATCATATGGAAATACTTTAGTGATTGTGAAAGGCCATGTACATCTTAACTTAAGCTTGCCTGGGAGCAGGGGAGGACCCACGTGTAGTGGGGTAGGGGTCCTGGCGCCCCCTCACTTTTGTAAATTCAGTATAATATATATGTTTTGCAGGAATATTTCCAGAATTTATAGTGGAATAATTGGGTGAGCGGAGCATCCCTTTCTATTTTGGCCTCAGTTCGATAACTAGCTTCATCATTTTTACAACCAACAATGCCCCCCCCCCCCTCCCCGTATTTGATCCTGCGTCTGCCCCTGCCTGGAAATAACCTTAGACGAGAGTTATACAAAAGTACTCGCTGGTCTTCATGGAATTCCTTCATTTAGATGCAACTTTCTTTATTCTCCAGTAGCTTGCCTATCAAAATTAAGAAAATTTAGAGCCCATAGAGCTTTAAATTCTAATTCAACAGGTAAGTGACAAGCTTTTCCATAAAGCATTCTAAATGGTGACATTCCAATGGGTGTTTTATAGGCTGTACAATAAGCCCATAGAGCATTGTCAAGCTTGCTCGACCAATTTTTCCCAGAGTTGCTCACTATTTTCTCAAGTATTCGCTCAATTTCTCGATTAGAGATTTCAGCTTGTCTACTAGTTTGTGGATGGTAAGGAGTAGCAACTTTATGTGTGACTCCATATTTTTGTAGCAACTTCTCAAATTGAGAGTTGCAAAAGTGAGTACCTTGGTCATTTATGATTGCTCTAGGCACACCAAATCTAGTAAAAAGCTTTTTCAAAAATCTAAAAACAATTCTTGCATCATTGTTAAGACAAACAATTGCTTCCACCCATTTTCTTACATAATCCACAACAACCAAAATATATTTGTTACCATAAGAACTTGGGAAATGTCCCATGAAGTCAATTCCCCAAACATCAAAAATTTCACAAACAACAATATTGTTTAGGGGCATGGCATTTTTGGCAGAGATATTACCTGTTCTTTGGCACTCATGACACTCCATTACAAACCTTTGAGCATCCTTAAAGATTATGGGCCAATACAAACCAGATTCTAGCACTTTTGAAGCTATTCTTGTTGAACCGAAGTGACCTCCAGCCTCCATAGTGTGCCACATCCTTAAAATTGCTTCAGCTTCCTCATGAGAAACACATCTTCGAATGATTTGATTTGCACATAATTTGAACAAAAATGGTTCCTCCTAAAAATAGTATGACATCAGCAAAGAACTTTCTCTTTTGGTGATATGAAAGATGTAGAGGTTTCCGACCATAAGCAAGATAGTTAGCAAAATCTGCAAACCATGGGAAAGAATTTACCATAAAAAGTTGCTCATCCGAAAATGAGTCAGTAAATTCTGGTTGCTCCATTTGATTGCTCCCTTCAATTCTGGATAAGTGGTCAGTAACCATATTTTCATAGCCTTTCTTGTCTTTAATTTCAATGTCAAACTCTTGCTACAACAACAACCATAGAATCAGTCTTGGTTTCGCTTCCTTCTTTGAAAGAAAGTACTTTAAAGTTGCATGATCTGTAAAAGTAGTAACTTTGGAAAGCACAAGGTAAGATTTAAATTTATCAAATGCATACACTATAGCAAGTAATTCTTTTTCAGTGTTAGTGCAATTTAATTGAGCTTCCGTAAGTGTTTTAGTTGCATAATAAATTGGACGGAAATCTTTGTTTACCCTTTGTCTAAGGACAACTCTAATGCAAGTATCACTTGCATCACACTTGAGTTCAAAGGGTTGGTTCCAATCAGGAGCAATCAAAATAGGAGTATTGATCAATCTATTTTTCAGCTCCTTAAATGCTTCCAAACAATTTGTATCAAATTTAAATTCTGCATCTTTGTGTAATAAAGCTGAAAGTGGTTGTGAATTTTAGAAAAATCTTTAATGAAACTCGGTAAAAACCTGTATAACCAAGAAAGCTTTGAACTTCTTTGACTGATGTGCGGTAACCTAAGCTTGCAATCACCTCCACTTTGGCTCAATCAACTTCAATACCTTTTTTTGAAATTTTATGGCCAAGGACAATGCCTTCATTTTCCATAAAGTGGCATTTCTCATAATTGAGAACAAGAGTTGTCTCCTTGCATCAAACTAGAATAACCTCGAGGTTGCTAAGACAAGATTGGAAAGTTTTCCCATAAACTGAGAAATCATCCATGAATATCTCTATGGTCTTTTCAATCATATCATTGAAAATTGACATCATACACCTTTGGAATGTTGCTGGAGCATTGAATAAACCAAATGGCATTCTCCAGTAAGCATAAGTACCATAGGGGCAAGTAGAAGTTGTTTTCTCTTGGTCCAAGGGGTGAATTTCAATTTGCTTGTACCTCAAGTAACCATCAAGAAAGCAATAGAATGCATATCCTGAAAGTCACTCCAACATTTGATCAATGAATGGAAGAGGTAAGTGATCTTTCCTTATTGCATCATCAAGCTTTCAGTAATCAATGCAAACCCTCCATCCGGTGACTGTTGTTGTAGGGATAAATTCATGCTTCTCATTTTGGATCACAGTCATTCTACCTTCCTTTGGAACAACCTAAACTGGGTTGGTCTATACATTGTCTGAAATTGGATAGATTTTTCCTGCATCAAGAAGCTTGATTACTTCCTTTTTCACCACTTCTTTCATGTATGGATTCAACCTTCATTGTGGTTGCAAAGTTGGTTTGTGATCATCTTCCATCAAGATACAATGCACACAAATTGAAGGGCAGATCCCTTTTACATCTAAAATGGTTCATGCTATGGCTTCTTTGTTTCTCCTAAGAATGTCAAGTAATTGCTCCTTCTACTCTTGGGTAAGTTTGGAAGATATAATTATTGGATGGTTACTAGGTGGGTCCAAGTAAGCATATTCCAAATGTGAGGGTAATGGTTTGAGTTCTTGAATGGTTGATTGTTCCAGTGATGATTTGGAAGGTTGTGGAAGTGTTTGAGTTAAAGGTTCTATATGGTTGCTCCTTGCAGAAACTATGGAGCAGTTATCTTCATTGCCAAGCATGTTTTCATCATTACTTAACTGTTCATCTTGTACCTACATATAAGATACATTATCATCAGTAGCATTAATAAAGTAACATGAATCATCACTAGAAGGTGGATACTTCATTGCTTCATTCATGCTAAATACTACTTCTTCATCATGAACCTTTAGAATGAGTTTCCCATTATTCAGATCAATTAGAGCATGACCAGTAGCAAGAAAAGGACTCCTTAAAATGATTGGCACATGTAAATCCTCATCCATATCCATCACAACAAAATCAACTAGCAAAATGAACTTTCCTGCTTTAGCTAAAACATCCTCAACAATGCCTCTAGGATATCTCACAGTCCTATCAGTAAGTTGAATAGAAACTCTAGTAGGTTGTGGTTCTCCTAGCCCAAGTTGTTTATAAATATAGTATGGCATAAGATTAATGCTAGCACCTAAATCACATAATGCATTATCAATATTAACATTGCCAATAGAACAAGGAATTGAGAAACTCCCTAAATCTTTTAGCTTCCGAGGTAAAGGTTGCTTGCATTGTAGAATCGAGGAGCAATCACGGTTAAGTTGCACCATTATTATGCTTTCAAGTTTCTTTTTGTTTGCCAACAACCCCTTCAAGAATTTCACATACATTGACATCTGAGAAAGTGCCCCTATAAAAGGAATATTTATGTGAAGTTTCTTGGAGACTTCAAGAAATTTATCAAATTGTTTTGCCATTTCACGTTGCCTTGCCCTTTGAAGGAATGGCATTTTTGGTTGATATGCTGGAAAAGGTTGTTCCTTTGGAACACCTTCTAGTTGACTAACTTTATATTGCTTCGGAATGGAATCAAGTTGCACTTTTGGTTGCTCCTTTTGTGGTTGTGCATGCTCATTATCCTATTCTGGTTGCTCCTCTTGTGGTTGTGCTTGATCAGCTAATTCCTCAACTTTTTCTGAAAGGTTTTGGACAACCTAAGATTCTGGAAAATTCAAGTTTGATTCTGAATGCCATTTACAGCTTGTGTTCACCGCTTTCTCAATGAGGGTAAAGATTTCTTCGGGCTCCATTTCTTCTAGGTCACCGTTTACAAGGGTTTGAAGTCAGATTTTATGTTCATTAGTTAATCCATTATAAAATATTTGCATTTGCATCCACATAGGTAAACCATGATTTGGTACCCTTCTTAGTAACTCCTTGAATCTCTCCCAAGCTTGCTTGGGTGATTCATTTTTCAATTGAGTGAACCTAAATATCTCATTTCTCAACTTGGCAACTTTGGAAGGTAGAAAATACTTTGTCAAGAATGTTACAACCATCTCCTCCCAAGTTGTGATTGAACCCGGTTGTGATGATTTAAACCAAGATTTCACCTTATCATGTAATGAGAAAGGAAACAACTTTAACTTAAGAATATCATTGGAAACACCATGATTATTTTTAAATAGATTGCATATAATAAGAAAATCATAAAGATGGTCATTTGGGTCCCCATCGGGCAATCCTTTGAATTGAACATTTGTTTAAACCAATTAGATCATGGAAGGCTTCATTTTAACAAAATTTTCTTCTTCATTTAGTATCAATATGCATGACATATGTCCCGATGAAAAAGTTCATTAAAACTCCTTGAGTTTTTGAAGAGGCAGACAAGTTCCATCTGCCATCCTGCTCTTCCTACTTGCTCTGCTTGTCTTCTGCTTGCTCTGAAAGCTTGCTGGAAAAATTTCTTGCCTTCTCCCTTTTACAAGAGAAGAAACTAAACAACAAGGTTAAAACTACCAATTTATAGGAAAATTTAAAATCTTTCACAATGTAATCCCCGGCAATAAAACTTGTTGTCCCCAAAACTAACACTAACAAGTATACTAGGTCAATCTATAGCATATGGTAAGTCCAAGTGTCATTTCTATAGGGTTTAAATGTAAATAATCTTAAATAAATAGTAAATAGGTAGTCTAAGGTTTCTTTTAACAGTTGAGCAGTCAAAATTATATGGAGCAGTTTAAATTTTACAGAGTAGTCAAAATGGTTGTTGCGAAAAATAATATTAAAGGCTCAATCTCATGTCAAGCAAGCACAAACAGTTTCAGAACACATTCTTCCATTTATTTTGAGCAGTATTAAGAACATGGGTTTAAGGTATCTTACTTCTAACTTCACCAAGCTTAATTGATCATCCTCACTTGGATTCTATGGAAAATTACCTAGCTTATTCACTAGATTCAGTTCCATGCATTAAGTAAAGCAAGCATTTTACCAAGTTAATGATAAAAACCCTTAACATGCAAGTAATTACTTGATCCGTCTCATGCACACATGTGTTAAATGGTTGTTCCATACTGTAAATCTCTGATCAGTCTCATTACAACTTCTAAATATAAGGTGGCCAACTCATAAGAATTAAGCATGCCATTTAATGACCAACGAACACTTTTAATGCTCAAATAAATGGAAAGGAAGTGAATTTACTCAAGTTTTACTTGATGACCGAGCTTGCTCTGTAGTCTACTCACATTTTATAGTTGGATAACCAGCAAGCATAAATAAAACCATAGAGAAAGAGAAAAGCTAATTTATATTATGAAGAGAAGTACAAAATATGATATATATTATGATATATGATGTTATTGTTTTCCAAAAGAGCAATCTAGCAAGTACACTAGGTCGTGGTTTATAGTACGGGGCAAGTGTTAGTATTTTAGTGTAATTGAATTGACTAGTTTGACCAATGCGATCGTGAGATTTCATCGAACAAGTTGGGAGAGTGCGGAGTGCACGTTTGTTTGGGTTTTGTTACTATTTGTAGTGCCCCCAGGTGCGGGGTCCAAGGGGCAGCAGTGCCCCTTGGCAAGGTCTGAGAGGCAGTAGCCCCTGGGGGGGTTCTGGGGTAGTGCCCTAGGCTGGGCTCGAGCTGCCAGGTCAGGTCAAAAAATTTTTATTCCCAGCAGAACGCATCCTTTGAAAAATTCCTCCGGAAATGAATTTTGGACCAGAAACAATGTGTCTTTCAAACATAGATGAAACTAGAAAAATCATGTCTTTTTGACATACTTCCTACCCAAAATAACATGTCTCTTGGACATGCCTGTTGATGTTTTTTGGCTATTTATATCACTAAAAACAAAATTGGCCATATACAGATTTTCGGTTGATTTCCTTTCTTCACAGCAAATCTAATTCTGGTTCTTGATTAATTTCTGATTTTATCCGATTAAAGGTTTGGTGAACCGACCAAATAAATTTCAATTTGATAGCGTATTCGTGACTTCAGAAACATCTAAGTTATCCATGTATCCAACAGCAAGCACAAGATCATGTCCCACAGGGAGAAAGGAAAGTAATTAAATCAAGTAGTAAATAAGTAGTTCAAAGATTTAAAATATTAAAGAAGAGAAATTAATAAAGAAAGTGTTGAAAAGTAAATGATTGCTACGAAGTAAAAATGGTTGCTGTGAATGGTCACTACGAAGAAATTTATAACGTGGCAAGCACTCACAGTGAGCACGCAGACATGAGAATGATTTCCCCTCTTTATTTTAGTATGTTAGCACTTAAGGATCTAGGTTTCTTGCATTCCTAATGTTACTAGTCGTGGCCACCCCTTTGTCTAGTTCCTTTAAAGCTTTACTACATGGATACCCCTTTGTAGCTACACTTTAAGCATTAAGTTATGCAAGCATTCTATCCAGTAGAAAATCCTAGCACACCTAATCACTTCTCAGATTTTTTAGATGTGTGTTTAGTATTTTAGTCCGTGTACAAGTCGCTTTTCAGATTTTCTAGTTCACTCAACATAGCATTCTATTCAGTAGAAAATAACAAAATTTAGGTGTCTTCACATAATGGATCCACTTGCTTTCTTCATGGTGACTCGTCTTAGTTAGTAGAATTTGCCATACAATTGTCATAGTTAGCTTCCAACTTGGTGATAGGTGTCATTTTTCCACTAATAAAACACCACCTCATAATTAATTATTTTTCTCTTTTCTAATTAGTGGGTAGGTGGCATCCTTTCTTCTAGCCAAACCACCTTCTATTTATCATATTTCACATTCCTTTTACCACTTTTATGGTTGGTATTAAATCTTTTATCCAACAAAATATATTTCTTGTTTAGAGCAACCATTCTGCCTGCTCCTGCATGTTTTCTGCCTGTTTTCTACATTTGGAGCAATCATTCTACCTGCTCCTGCCAGTAACCAAAATTACACAAAATTAGTTAATTCTTCATTTTCTCATTGTTTTAGCCTAACAAACACATAATAAAATATGTATAATTCATACTTATCATTAAGCTTAGTTCGAAGATATTGATTTGCTTAAGCTCGTCTTATGGTCATGTTTTACACTGATTTCATGTAGCAATTTTATGGTCTGATATACATTATTTTTTCTCGTATATTAGAAATATACAGTTTTTATGTTTTTGTATTACAACCAAAACTACTTGAAATGTGTTAATTATGGTAAGCACGTACATTTTTTTCATTTGTTTCATCCTTCACTATATATTTTCATCTTCAGTAACTTGTATACAACTTTTGTTTTATGTATATATGCGATATACACATTGAACATGGGCCTAAGATTGCGCCTTGACTTGTGCCTTGGACCTTTGCCTTAATATGTCGAGAACTACACATTTTGTCATTGCGTTTCTATTTGAGATGTTAATGAGTTTTACACGTATTTGAAACTACATCTGATATTGAGCCTTGACCCGTGCCTTGTGCCTTATACAATCATATTATACATTTTATTCAATTGTATATCATTATAGCTCATTTATGAATTAAAATTCTTGATTGTACCTTGACATGTACCTTGTGCCTTGTACAGTAATAGTATACATTTTATTCAACTCATATATCATCAATTGCTCATTGACCTGTGCCTTGTGCCTTGTACAATTATAGTATACAGTTTATTCAACTCGTATATCATCAATAAACACATTTTTGTTGAAACAATAAACATTAGTATACAGTTTACCTTTATCTGTTGCAATATTTCATAACTTAAATAATAATTGCAATGTCTCATTCTACAAAAAAAAATATTGTTACATTATTCTATGTTTCAAACTAATATCATTAAACTGCAGCATCTTCTTGTGAATCTTAAACCCGGGGTGGTCCACCCAATATCCGAATATTGTGCTTCTGAACTTTCTAATAATATTCTCGGGCAGATTGGCAATGACACGAATAATGTCGTTGTCTGATTCTATCGTTAATCCAGTATTCCACGTTTGTAAAACTTTAGTGTTGTAAACTAGTGATGATAGCTGCAATTCATAAATAAGTTAGTATACATTTTTAATATACAGACGGTTTTAAAGATCTAATATCATTAATATTATAATAAATGTATATCAATATACGATTGTCGGTATACAATTTGATTTATGAGTCATGTACGTTAGTTGGTTTCCATATTCTAAACAAAAGAGATATCAGTATGCAAATAATGTATATCAATATACACATTGCTTACATAACAATATACATAATTCAATATGTCGCGAATTTCAATCTAATTTTATTTGGAATGAAGTATATTTCATCTACATAACAAGTATCTTTTAGGGGTAGGCATCTATACTCTACACTTTTAGCAAAAAGGGTTCATGTTTGCTAAACTTGGGGTTTAAGTATCACTAGACATCAATATTGTTCATGCATGCATAGTATCTTTTAAGGATATGCACCTATACTGTACACCGTTACCAAAAGGGTTCATTTTGCCCACCTTAGGGTTTTAGTATTGACATGCATCAATAGTGTCCATGCGTGCACAATATTTATTAGGGGTAGGCGTCTAACTGTACATCATTAGCAAAAGGGTTCATGTTTGCCCAACCTAGGGTTTTAGTATCGCCAGGCATAAGTACTATTTATGCGTGCATAATATCTTTTAAGGGTACTCATGCATAAACATTATTTATGCATGACGATACTAAAACACTAGGTTGGGCAAAATGAACCCTTTTGCTAACGGTGTATAGTATAGATGTCTACCCCTAAAATATATTTTGCATGCATTAACAGTATTATGCATGACGATACTAAAACTCTAAGTTAGGAAAAATGAATCCTTTTAGTAGCGGTTTACAGTAAATTTCGCAAAGTAATAACTGCAATTCATAAATAAGTTACTATATAGTTTTAATACATCGGCAGTTTTAGAGATCTAATATCATTAATATTATAAGAATTGTATACCAATATACGATTGTCAGTATAAGTTTGATTTTTTGAGTCATGCACATTAATTGATTTCCACATTCCAAATAAAAGGGATATCAGTATGCAAATAATGTATATAAGTATACACATTATTTACATAATAATATTCAGAATTAAACATATCGCAAATTTTAATATAATTTTATTTGGAATGAGTTATACAATTTACATTAATACATAGTTCTTTGGAAACTGTATATTAGTAATATACAGATGAGTTATTTTCAGTGGTATGCTTTCAGCAGTATATTGCAAATATACATTTTTCCGTAGAATATATATCAACAATACAACTGTATATAAGCAATTTACAACACAAATCACAACACTACAGTGATTGTATATTAGTTGGTTTCAATGTACAAAATATAAGTAATACCTATATAAATTGCAGTACTTAAATTCTAACCGCATTTGATGTTTCATCTTTGGAAGACGTAGCTTTCTTCTTCCCATTTCCCTGACAAATTCCAGAACCAAAATTAGTTTGAAACAAGATTATTCCAATTAAATGAAAACAAGATTATACACAATTACACAAACGCTTTCGTATGTCTTTATTCCGTATACAATCTAAAGTGTATATCAATATACATATTTCAGTATACAGATTCTTACCTCGTGTGATGTTTCAAAATCGGAATCAGTTGCTGTCCGTTTCCCCTGTCCCTACAAATTCCGAATTCCAAATTAGATTGAAACTAGGTTTTCACAATATACATACAAACGTATATCAATATACAAAAAAATTACCTTACCAGTGGCCGTATTCGCAGGTTCCTCGGAGTTCCTCTTCCCTTGGTCCATTTATCGGCCTTGTTTCCCTACTTACCGAAGCCCTAGTTCTCATTAACGCACTTCTGAAAACCCTTATTTTGCCGATTTGTGGATTTTGAATGGTGAAATTGACGGGCTAAGAAATACTAGTGGGTTTTGATCGATGAAATTGTCGGATTTGAAACACCGACGAACTGAATCGATTTTAGGTTTATGAATTCCGGTGACAATGACAAAGTGGAATTCGAAATTGATGGGAACCAAATCGATCATCTATTTCTCGAAATAACCATTGAAAAACCACTAGATTAAAAGATAAAAAAAATTACGATCTGAAACAACATCACAAAATTGATTAAATAAAATGAAATTGAAAAGGATATGAGTCATAATTGGGGCAGGGAGCAACAGAAATACCAATTTTATTGGATGCAATTAGTTGTTTCTTTGAGGTACAAAATCAAAAGTCGAATGGAGTCAAATTAGTAGACGGCGAGGACGATTGAGAAGAGATCAGTTGGACTTCATTCCATCGCCGGACACAGGCCATCACCAATCGAAGACAGGAAAGATGAAAAGAGATAGAGACGAACATATTGCCCAAAACGAAAACTCAGCTCGTGAATTTGAGATAGGAAAGAAATCTAAATTTGAATGTTGTGATCGTGAATCCCTATAAAAACAGGATCTCCAAAATAACTGAAATTTAGAGTGTAGTTAATAAATTAAATTATTAAAAAAGTGCATATAATAAATAGGCCTGATTTGAGTGTATTTTATGAATACAAATGATATAGGGGTGCATTTTCAATAATCTCCTAAAAAAATGTGTATTAATGGTCAATTTTACACTTCAAAGAACCCAATCATTTGTATAAAAATCAATTAGCCTGAATATTCTGAATAAGTCCACAATTACCTAATGAATTACCAAAAGAGGAGCAAGGCTCTAGAGAAACATTTTTTTTAAAATAGCTCTAGAGAAACATTAACCTCTTGCAGGACTCCTGCCTGAACTATTCAACAAAGCTTTTCTTGCTGCAATTTTGTTTTCAAATCTTCTAACTCTATCTTCCAACTTCGATAATCTTTCCACAAGCGTATATCTTTTCCCATTGACATTGCTTTCGATTTCATTATCAGCTGAACTCTTTCCAACACATTCATTTCCAGATTCAACATCTTGTTCTGGCGCTGCAGTTTCCTTCATCATACTATTTTCTGCAATTGTTGATCCTTGTAGCTCCGAATCTTCAGGACTCTCATTACCAGCAACAGACGACAAATGGCTCTGAAATTGGCCAACTTCAACAGTAAAATTCTTGATACTCCGAGCAGCAGAACATGAATTACTCTGCGATTGACTATCAATTTCAGCTTTCAATGCCCTTTTCGCCGGCCCTGCTATCTCTGAGGCTTTTGTTGCAATTTGAGACAAATGGCTTTCAGGCTTAGAACTGCCACCCTGCCTATTGCTTATAACTCGTTGGATTTCCTTGTGTTTCACTTTCAGAATCTCAGCTATCGTCAGGTTCTCTCCCTCCTGGTTTTCACGCATTCTAATGCTTGAAACATCTTGCTTTTCCTTTGATTTCAAGATCTTAGCAATTGTGAGGTTATCTTCGTCAGCAGAATCTCGAATTCCTACTCTCTCACATTTCGGAGAAAATCCCGGAGGAACTGCAAGGTTATCAATTTCAGCTCTATCTCCAATCTTTAGTTTTGAACTCTTGGAAAAACTTTCTGACTGCTTCACATCATTAGCAGGACTGTTCTTTCTTGGCTTTTCATTTGAAGTTTCAGGCGTTTTCTTTGTGCTTAAGTTGGCCTTATATTTCCTTTTTCTTTTAGATGTTGCTGCTGAAACTTTTAACTTCCTGAATACATCTGTTCCTTTATTTTTCTGAAGATTTTTTACTATCAGTTGATGAAGATTACTGAACTTGTAGCTCGTCTGTTTTCCCAAACACTCAGACTTGCTTGAATTTACCTGATCGACAAATCCCAAACCGTTCCACCAATCCGAGTACCGTTTCGTAACACCTGTCTCACACATATTGGAAGGAACATAACACATGAAATCACCAACAGGTCTAATGTAGCTATTCCAAGCATCATCAGGATCGGTGTTCGATCCAACAACACAGCCTGGAAGATCTTGATCAAACCCGAACTGCCTTGCTACTCTATGTGGAAGGTACTGCACAATGCAGTCCAATCCAATTAAATCAGAAACCCTCAAACATTGAATAAACGAGATTTTTTCTTCGTCCAAATTCGAATTCACTGATACCCACATTTCTTTCTCTATGTAAAACTTAGGCATATCCCAATTTTCAAGTGGTTTAGCATAAGGCCGCCAACAAAAACTCTCTTTCGAAGTTTCTAATACCAATCGAACATTTTTAGTGTTGCATTTAACATTGTTCCACTGAGAAAATCTCGGTTCCCCATGTTTGATCAGATTCGGCTTAGCCTGGAGATTAACAAACCTCTCCAAAACCCAAATCAAAACTAATTGAAAGGGAGACGAAGTAGTAACATCTAATTTTTCATCGGAACTTCTATTATTAGATAATGTGGTTGTAGCAACAATGTTTTGTTTCAATGAAGTCAAATCTCTATAAATGGTTGCAAGAACAGTAGGGGCTAAAGCAATCTTAGTACCTCCGGCCAAGTGAATTGCAATTGGGAAAATAAATTCAGAGACGATAGGTTTAGAAGTAGGTAAAACGAACCTTGATAGCCATAGCGAAAGAAATGCCTCGTGCTCGATTTCGCTTCCACTGTCCATGAATTTCCTCATCCATAGTGAATGTCCCGCCTGTTTGGATGGAGTTCTATTGAATTCCGATCTCGCTTGGTTTAATTTCTGCTGAGTTGCTTTCAATCGCTCTGATTCAATAGGTTCATAAACTGGGAGCCCTAAAACAGAGAAACCAGCAATGAACATATCCTCGAGCGTAATAGAAGCTTCACCCCATGGAAATATGAAGGAATTGGTTTCAGGGCACCATTTCTCAGCAATACCGAGAACTAGATCTCTGTTTCTGACGAATTCGTAAGTAGAATTGAAGATTGCATCATAAATACCGGCTTTCTTCCAAGTAGAGGCGTGCGAAGAAGCCATTTTATTAACCCATTCCTTCCATCCCTCGGGTGGGCACTTCCAACCGCTAATTTGGACGGTCAGAGGCCAGTTTAGGGGATCAAATTTGGGTGGCAAAGAGGGTAATGGAATTGAATAGAGGTCGGAATTGGGTTTGTGATTGGGAGTTAAAGACGGGTTAAGGAAGTGAGCTGTTCTTAACATAGGTTCTGCATTTGGTGAAATCATAAGCTCTTGTCTTGATTCGACAATGGAGGAAAGTGACTTCCCCATTCTTCAAGATCATGTGACGTTCTGATTGCTGGGTTTTCTTGTTTAAAATTTGAATTTTCCCGTTTGGGTGGAAATGGAAAAGTCCCATATGCAATTGTCAATGTGTTCTGATTTTGACCAATCTCTTTTGTTCTTTTCTTTTAAGTTTCTCACCAAAGTCTTTTGATTGGTTGATGGTTCATAAAGTGTTTTTCTAAAATTTTGTTTGAATATAATTATTTTAAATTTTCGTTTAATTTGGTGGAAAACAATTTTTAGACACTATTTGTAGTAGTTTTAATTTTATGGTGCTTCAAACCATACAAAAACTATAAAACATAAAGAATTATGAACCAAACGAAGAGACTATGAGTTAAAATTACAAATTTCGAATTTTTCGGGTTTATAAAAATATAGAAGTAAATAAAGACGTAATATAAATATAAAAGAATATAATGTTTTAAAAAATGTTAGTCGTTAGTCGGATGGTTGGAGCTTCAAAACGCTTGGATGGAGCTTACGCGAAATCTAGTCAGGACCTAAGCGGATTTATATTTTTTATTTTTAAATATTTATTATATATATAAAAATATAAATTCAACTAAAAAGTAAATTATAATAATATAAAATATAAAAAATATAATTTAGACCATTCTTTAAAACTACTAAATGCTAATTGAACGGTAGAGACCTCCATATTAGTGGCATAAAGCATATTGTTTCTCGGTTTGAGACTTAATATGATAATTTTGTTGTGAGAACACTTTAATGTACTTTAATTTTACCAACTAAACTACTTTTTGTTGATAAACTATTATTATTATAAATAATGTTATCATACTAGATGGTGCATAGGTAGCAATAAATCGGTCGAGTGCCTAACAACGCCCTAAAAATAAAAAGTCGAACAACAAATCTTAAAATAGCGCATAAACGAAGCTTAAGCAGAACTATACAGAAATTTTTAAAACAATTAAGAAGGAGAAGATACCTTAAAAATTGGTGTAAAGGGCGCCCTTATTTTCAATTTTTTCTCTATTTATTATGAACTTTTTTAAAAGATAATTCAAATATTCTAAATTTATTTTTTTTGCATATAAATCTGCTTACATAAAAATTAAACTTTTCATAGTAATATCATAAAAAGTAAACTTTATACTATAATATTTTTTTTTCATTTATCAATGATATTATTTTAAATTTAAGAGATGTTATCAAAGTTAAACTAATGGTTTTGTAAATTAATCATTATGATTAATATAGGGAAATCGTAAGAAATATAGGGGTTGGCTAAAATATTTACCTCTTTACTTTCAATTTTTATAAATAACTGTTTGGTCAGCGTTTAAACTTTTTCTTTTCATCCCATACGTTCCTCCATTTCCTTCACGCCCATGAGATTTCTTCCCTTTTTTACTTTGTTTTCTATTTATCTCACAAACCGTTGAATTTTTCAATATGCCGCTTTAAAATTTTTTGTTCGTCTCGTTTTTATCTTCGAAACATCATCCATCGTGATATTTTTTTCCAAACTTTTCGTGACCTGATAAAATGCTAGTATTTTGCTGTTATGAGGTGGTTTTGTTTGATTTCTTTCATAAAATGCATGTTTATTAGTTTATTTCTTCACACCTAATATTTTTATGGTATTTTGCTAGTAAAAACTACTTTATACCAGCATTTTACCAAGTGTGAAAAATTAAACTAAACATAAGCATATATTTTCTGAAAGAAACAAAACAAAAGTCACTTTATATCATCATTATACAAGCATTATACGAGCATTGTACAATGTGTGAAGAACCTCAAACAAAAGCATCTACTTTATGAAAGAAATCAAACAAAAACCACTTTATACCACCATTTTATCATGTGTGAAAAATTAAACTAAACATAAGCATCTATTTTATGAAAGAAATCAAACAAAAGCCACTTTATATCATCATTATACAAGCATTATACAAGGTGTGAAGAACCCAAACATAAACATCTATTTTATGAAAAAAAATCAAACAAAAATCACTTTATACCAGCATTTTACTTGCAAAATACTAGCATTTTACAAGCAAAATACTAGCATTTTACCAGGTATGAAAAACCAGCATTTTACCAGCATTTTACTAGAATTATACAAGGTGTGAAAAACCAGCATTATATTAGCATTATACCAACATTTTACCAGGTCTGAAAAATTAAACTAAACATAAGCATCTATTTTATGAAAGAAACCAAATAAAAACCACTTTATATCATCATTATATAAGCATTTATACAAGCATTATACAAAATGTGAAAAACCTAAATATAAGCATCTATTTTATGAAAGAAATCAAACAAAACTACTTTATACCAGCATTTTACCAAGTGTGAAAAATTTAACTAAACATAAGCATCTATTTTATGAAAGAAAAAAAACAAAAGTCACTTTATATCATCATTATACAAGTATTTTACAGGGTGTGAAGAACCCCAAACATAAGCATTTATTTTATGAAAGAAATCAAACTAAAACCACTTTATACTAGCATTTTATCATATGTGAAAAATTAAACTAAACTTAAGTATCTATTTTATGAAAGAAACCAAACAAAAGTCACTTTATATCATCATTATACAAGCATTATACAAGGTGTGAAGAACCCAAATATAAGCATCTATTTTGTGAAAGATTTTAAACAAAAACCACTTTATACCAGCATTTTACTAGCACTTTACTAGTAAAATACCAGCATTTTACCAGCAAATTACCAGGTGATGAAAAGTTTGGAAAAAAATATATCACAATGGATGGCATTTCGAAGATAAAAATGAGACGAACAAAAAAGTCTAGAGTGATATGTCCAAAAAATAAACGGTTTGAGAGATAAATGCAAAATAAGAAGAGAAAATTTAAAAAAACATGTCTTGTGCATGAGCTATTGGAGAGGAACGTAATTATGTTGTTTGAGGTTTATGGAACTTATTTATGTTATTGAAACTTGTGGAATTGGACACTTCTATTGTTGACCAAACTTTTAATAAAAATTATTATTGGGCTTTGATACAATTATGTACTTTTCTAATTAATATATTACCTTAAAAAATTTAAGAGATATATACTAGTTCCATGGATTATTATATATTTCAAATATTTGATTATTTCAATATAGATATTCAACCAATGTCATTTCACTTATTAAGAGAAGTAACCGAAAAATTATGTATAATTATTTTAGTTAATGAACTTTTTATTTAAAGTAATGGGTTGGTTATAATGTTCATATTTTCCGGTTAGTGGTTTTGGACTTCATACATATGTTTAATATAATATCAATTTAACTAGATAATATATAATAATATATATGAAATCGGTTATCTAGCTACATTGGTTAGTGACAAATGTCTTTGCCTAATGGTCGAGACTCGTCATGTAACTATAAGATGTCATGAGTTTGAACCGCATGAGAATGGGTAAGATTTGCATTTATATTTAAAGTAAGCCCAATTACGCAAATTTTTGAAAAAATGTTCTTGAAAGTGTCGAACATATTTTTATTCTACATGGGCCCATATTTTGTTTTTCGTTCAGGGCTCCGGAAATTTTCGGGATGGCCTTGGTTTAAATCATACCATATCATGAAAAATAATTAGATCTATTGATCGACATTTCTTTAGAACGATCTCTTCATGTTGGTCTCTATGCATATAACTTAATGATTTAGAGGGGGGGTGAATGACTCGCTACTGAAAAACAGGATACTTTTTCGCGAGAATAAGACTGGGATGAGTTGGTTAGCTGGGTTGACTGAAAATCATGAAAGCTTGAAAATTTAAGTAAAGAAGACAATGATTTATACTAGTTCAACAACTTGTGCCTACCTCCAATCCCCAAGAGAGTGTATTGGATTTAATCCACTAAGTTCTACTCCTTTACCCTAGGTGGAGAAGCCTTTTCTACTTAGCAACTCAGATTTCCAAATGAATAAGGATTCAACTTATAGAAATGTTGATCCTCATACAGTAACATATATTACAAATGATTGTTCTATTCTATATCTCCATCAAATAAGAAAAATGTAGACTGAGTGAATGCTTCTTTGGTTGAATTTCTTCTAGGCTGTGAATTTTAGCAGAGTTTCAGCTTGTAAGAAATTTCAAGTGTAATCACCAAGTTCTAACGTCTCCCTTCTTGCTCCTTTTATAGGTGAGAAGCTTGAATTAGCCGTTGAATTTAATTTGGCATCTTTTTCAAATTTCCAGCTCAGGATTCACTCATTGCAGATTCAAATCAATCCGTTAAGAGATAGAATTGCTCTATTGTGAAATGGAAATCAATATGTTGCGAGAAGGATTGAAATTCGCTGGAATCTTGTACTGTTTATCTCCTTGAAGCTGGGATCCGCTTGAGAGATAGAGTGCAGTTGTTACTATGTGTCATCTCCTCATTCCTCTAGTACTCTTACGCGATTTGTAGAAGCGTGTTGTGGTAAGAGATACATACAACAATTGATCCATTTTGACTTTATCTTGTTGCAGTGTTTCTCCAGATAGCTTTTATTTGGTAGCGCAGCTTTTTGAACCTTGTCATGTAGTAATTCCTTTTGTCTTATTGATGATGCATAAGATTACTTTCTCCGAAAGTAAAACAAACAAGAATATCGCTTTTTGGATAGGTTAGAGCGCACATGTTTTATAAGTAACTTAGCCAAATATTAAACCATTAGTTGAAATATTAACTAAATAACTTGCGCTGAGTGAACATTACTCATACTAGAATCTAAGTAAAGCATCCCACTCCAAACACATTGAAATAAGTTATAGAACTAAGTTAGCTATGTTAAATAACCCTACCTTTGAGTTTATGTAACATACTAATTAACTTAATCTAACTTAACATCATTATTGATTCAATTATCTTAACTGAGCTATACTGTCATGATCCAAACTTTCTAACACTAATGAGTTAGCTCCATTGAGTTAGTCCAACTCATTTTGGGTCCAACAATCTCCCTCATTTTCATCAATGGCAAACAACTGAGCAAGAAATTAAATCAATAAGTTATTTAGAGATAAGTTACCTCAAAGCAGATGCTATTAGAGTCTATAATTGTATTGGAGTATATCATTATATTGGAATATATCTCTTGCATATATTTCATATAGTGTGTATTGGAATATATCTTTTGCATCTATTTTCTATAGTGTGTGTTGTTGGGAAACAATGATCCGGAAAAATAGTCAAGTAACAATCCGGATCAAGTTTGAAGAAAACAAAAACTTATAATAACTTAAACATATAATTTCCTAAATCCAAATGGAAGCATCCGATCCAAATCAAGCTATAAAGACATCCATTAAACATCATAAGTGCCTAAGTACATAATGGAAGCATTCGGTTAAAGTTTGGAAAGGAAACAAACTTTGAACCGCTCAAAATCAGCATCGGGAATAACTGATTGCATTAGCATCCGAAAGAATACAGAACCAGAGATATTAAGTCTGAAGACATCCGAAAGACTTAAATATCTAAACAAAGGGAATAATTCAAAAATTACATTCCCTCCACCTATTGGGTCAGAAAGTCAAAGATCCTTTCCCCATATGAAAGATAAAAATGACAGCTTGCGCTTTTTTAGAAAAGGACAAAATGACTGACATAAGAAAAAGAAAAAGGGTACAACCTTTTTCACCTAGACCAATAGGAATGGCGCGTGAAGATCACGACTCTGAACCTCTGGGGTAAAGGTTGGCAAAACACTAAAATCCAAGTAAAATCATCACTGACAACTTTTCAGCCCCAATCCCAAGGATTCAAACGGGTAAAAATCTGAGTCTAATGAATTGATCAACAATTCCGGAGGTGCCACATTTTACCTGTCAATGGTGAAGATTAAATTCAGTTTCAATAACTCATAATGGCTACATTTATGATAGAAGTCTATAAAAGGAAAGCTTCACATGTTGAGAAGGTGCTGATTGTTCTGAGAAAGCATACACAAGAGAACTCATTGTAGCAATCAGTTACTTAATCCCTCCAAGAATTAAACAATTCCAAATCAGTTTATAAGGATTCCCAAGTGAGTTATAAACTTGAGGAACTCCAAAACCAAAACTTTGAGAGACAAAGTGTAAAATCTCATACTTGGGTGAGTAGTGAGATTGGGATATAGCTTGAAGTTGGTGCTTTGAGTGGGATCTCCCTGTAGGACTCAGCTTAGGTTTGGGTAGAAATCTAAGTGATATATCTTGCTAAAGACAAGAGAACTCAGCTAAGAGTTGGTGCTTCTAGTGGTATATCCTACATCCGGAAGGGGTTACCATCCGGAGACAAATTGTAAGGCTTAATTCCTGCCAGTTGGAAAGTTTCACTAGTGGAAAAGCTTGAAGGAAGGAAACTCCGAGGATTGGAGTAGGCAGGGCCAAACTAGGATAAAACTATGTGTTTGATTTTCTTACTCTTTATTTATCTGCATCATAATTCATACTTGCATCATTTGGATCCATGATATCCGGAACATAATCAAACACGCTACACTAGGACTTTTTAAAGTCCGTTAATTCCATAAAAAAGGGACATTCATCCCCCTCTCACCTTATTTAGAGCCTCATAAGGACCAACACGTGGTATCAGAGCGAGTGTTCAAAACTAGAGATCTAATAATCTACAGCTAAAGGTCCAAATTTTGATCTAAGAATCAAAATGAGTTTCCAAAACTCGTAACTCCTTCCCAAGGGTATGTCTATTACCCATCCTCCACTCTTCACTGATGAACACTACATATTCTGGAAGAACTAGATGAAGAAATTCATTCAAGCATAAAGCATGTTATCATGGATGGCCATTAAAGATGGCTCATATGAGCCTACCATAAAGTAGAGGGTATAACAACCCGAAAGCCCTCAAGTTTATGGGATGAGAATGATTATAAAAAATTGTGTAAAAATGCAAATGCTATTAATATGCTTCATTGTGCTCTTAGTGTAGCTAAATTTAATAGAATATCCAGATGCGAGACTACACAAGAAATCTGGCAAAAGCTGGAAGTGACCTATGAAGGAATAAGCAAGGTCAAAGAAGTTAAAATTGATCTGCTACAACAAAAGCTAGAATCCTTCAAGATGGAGCCCAAAGAATCCATCAGCAGCATGAATACTAGATACATCAATCTAGTAAATGAGTTGAATAGGCTTGGAAAGGAGATCTCTGAAGTAGATATGATCAAGAAAATACTCCGGAGTCTCATCAAGGAATGGGACAAGAAAAAGACTGCCATTGAGGAAGCTCATGAATTAAATTTCTATAGTTATGATGAACTCATTGGTAATCTCCTAACTCAAGAGCTATCATTGGAAAGATATTGCCAACAGGAGAAAAAGCCTAAAGAAAGAAAGAAGGCCATTGTACTCAAGGCAGATTCAGCCGGATAAGTCTCTTTCGGACCAGACAAACTACCAAAGGAATCTAATTACAACAAAGAAGATATGGCTATGCTGGCCAAGTATTTTGATAGATTCCTAAAGAAGAAGGATAAGAGGAGATCCAAGAGATATGAATCAAAAAGATCAAAGGAAGGCATATCTAGAAGGGATAGGCCAAGAAAGGCTCCGAAAGAAAAGAAGGATCCGGAAAAAGAAGCTGGTTATTTTGAATGTAGGGAAAAAGGCCATTTTAGAACCAAATGCCCTAAGCTTAAAAGACATAAGAAACATAAGAAGAAGGCAATGGTGGCCACCTACGGCAATAGTGAGGAAAGGAGTAGCTCATCTTCTATAAAAGAAGAGGAAACTACCAATTGTGCATTCATGGCACTGACAAATCTAGAAGAAAGTCAACCCAGTAGAAATCCATCCAAGCAAGATACTGAGCAAATAGAGCATTCAGAATCAGAGACAACCAACACTGAGGTAAACTCTCACTCTAATTCTATTTCTACCCTTGATCTTGCTGGAGCTTTAGGGGTGGTGATTCATAATGTGAGGAAGAATATTACAACCATAAAATCCCTACGAAGACAAGTTCTGGAGCTAGCTGAAGATGATTAAGCAATGTCACAAGACATCAATCTGATAAGAACCATAAAGCATATGGATGTGGTGGAAGAAAATTTCCTGAGAAGTCAAGTTCAGATCTTAAGTGCTTACTTGACAGGGCTAGATAGGGAGCTAACCCTGATGAAGGATACAACCGAAAGGAAATCAGATCCTCCATAAAGAAGGAAAAATCAAGGGCAAGCACCATCAAGAAATTAAAAGAATCTGGTGCCCGTAAATCTAAAGGTAAGAAAAGTCAGCAAGCAACCTCAATCACAAAGATTCACAGTTGCTCAAAAGAGAAAAGCTAAGGCTGTATCAAATGAGCATCCTACCAAGCAAAGAAAGAATTATAAAACAGAAGTTGCATCACCAACCAGCTTCTGGATACACTCCGGACAGATAAGTATACAAGAGGCTGGATATATTGGAAACTATGGAAAGAAGGATCTCAAGAAGATCCAGAAGAAGCATGAGCAAAGTAGAACCATCTCAGGGTGCAGGTTTTGTGGGAAACATAATCATATTACTAAATTATGCAGATTATAAAATGGTTATTATGATGTTTATCCTTGGCCTGAAATGGTTGATAACCGGAGAGGACCAAAATCTGATTGGGTACCTAAACCCACTTGATCTATTTTGCAGGTGTGCCTTAGATCCACAGTAGATCAACACACATGGTACATTGATAGTGGATGCTCAAGGCACATGACTGGTGATGAGAAAGCCTTCATCACTTTAATCTAGAAGAAAGGTGGAAAAGTAAGCTTTGGAGACAACCGAAAAGGTCAGATCATTGGACATGGAACCATTGGATCTGAAATAAAGATAGAAGATGTCTCATTAGTTGATGGATTGAAGTTCAACCTGCTTAGTGTAGCACAACTCTGTGATAAAGGGAGAAAAGTCACCTTTGACTCCAGAGGATGCTTAACCTATCATTGTAAGTCAAATCAACTCGTTCTTGATGCACCTAGAGTAAATAATATTTATTGTGTTAACATTAAAAATGAGAAAAAGAATATATGCTTGATGTCTAAAGAAGAAGAATCATATCTATGGCACCAAAGGTTGGGACATGTAAGCATGAACCTCCAATCTAAATTAGCCAAAAAGTAATTGGTTATGGGTTTGTCTAAGGTAGCTTTTGATAAGGATCACATAGAAAAAGCTTCCCTTCCATCTCATACATACCTTCTAAAAGAGTTCTTAAACTCTTGCATATTGATCTCTTTGGTCCAATCAAACCATTGAGCTTATGTAGAAGAGAATACACCATAGTCAATATGGATTATTATTCTCGCTATACCTGGGTTGCTTTGCTAGCTAACAAAGATGAAGCCTTTGATCAGTTCTCAAAAACATTCATCTGGATAGAAGTAGAATAAGGTATAAGCATTGCACGCATCCTGAGTGAAAATGGAGGTGAGTTCAAAAATAAGCACTTCTCTGAATTTTGTGACTCCAAGGGCATTCAACATAACTTTTCTGCTCCTCATACACCTCAATAAAATGGGGTTGTTGAAAGGAAAAATAGAACCTTAGTTAAAATGGACCAGACAATGTTAAGTGAAAATAGTCTGCCTAAATATTTTTAGGGTGAGGCCGTAAACACAGCATGCTACATCGTAAATAGGGCTCTTATTAGAAAGACCTTAAAAAAGACCCCATATAAAATCTGGAAGGGGAGGAAACCCAAATTTGGATATTTTAAAGCCTTTGGATGTAAATGCTACATCCTGAATGATAGAGAGCAATTAGGAAAATTTGCTCCTTAGTCTGATGAAGCAATTTTCCTTGGCTACTTAAAACATAGCAAAGCTTACAAAGTCTATAAAAATTAAACCCAAACTGTATTAGAGTCAATACATATAGATTTTGATGAGACTAACAATGCAGATAGAAGAAGTTCAAATCTAAAAGATTTAACTCCAGAAGGTGAAAACATTGGAGAAAAAGAACAAGTGCAGTATCCAGATTCCTCCAAATCAAGAAATATGAGGAAGAAGATGAAGGAATTAATCTCAACTCAAAGGAACCACATAATTATCTTAATCACTATAAGATAAACTTTATGGATAATTAAGAAGAAGTTGAAGCAGTTGAGGAACAAGCTCCGGACCATCACGCAGATCTTCAAAGAGAAATCCAAATTCACATAAATCATCCTATAGAAGCCATTTTGGATTATGTCCAAAATCTAGTAAGAACCAGAGGATAACTCAACCAAATGATGAGCCATGCTGCTTTTGTCTCACTCATTGAGCTAAAGAAATTTCAAGATGCTGAAGGAGATGAAAGCTGGATGTTAGAAATGCAAGAGCAACTAGATCAGTTCACTAGAAATGATGTTTGGGATCTAGTGGCACCACCAAAAGGGAAGTCAATCATTGGCATAAAATGGATGTTCTGAAACAAGCTAAATGAATCTGGAGTGGTAGTAAGAACCAAGGCAAGATTGGTTGCCCAAGGCTACAATCAGCATGAAGGCATTGACTTTGAAGAAACCTTTGCTCCTGTAGCAAGATTGGAGGTAATCCGGATTCTATGTGCTTTTGCATCATTCATGGGATTCACATTATTTCAAATGGATGTCAAAAGTGTATTCCTAAATGGAGTCATTCAAGAAGGAGTCTATGTTAAACACCCACTGGGGTTTGAAGACTCAAAACATTCGAATCATGTATACAAGCTGAAGAAGGCCCTTTATGGATTGAAGCAAGCACCAAGAGCTCGGTATAAGAGACTCACTACATTTCTCATATCCAAGGGGTATATCTGAGGCACGGCAGATACAACTCTTTTTCATAAAAAAGAAGAAGGATGATGTGATTCTAGTCCAAATTTATGTTGATGACATCATCTTTAGAGCAACAGATGAAAAGATGTGTGAAGAATTTAGCAATCAAATGCAGAAGGAGTTTAAGATGTCTATGATGGGAGAACTTAATTTCTTCCTTGGTCTGCAAATCAAGCGGAGTCCGGATGGGATCTTCATTAATCAATCCAAGTATACCAAGGAAATTCTGAAGAAGTTTGAAATGGACAAAAGCAAGCCAATGTCCACTCCCATTGGGTTAAATACAGTCCTATCAAAGGATTGTATAGGAGAAGAAGTAGATCAGAAGCTCTATAGAGGATTGATTGGATCACTATTGTACTTGACAGCTAGCAAACCTGTCATACATTATGTAGTTTGCTACTATAAAAGATACCAACCCAATCCTAAGGATTCACATCTCAAAGGAGTAAAGAGAATCCTTAGATATCTCCTAGGAACAATTGAAGTTGGATTATGGTATCCTAGTAATGGAAATTTCACACTCTAAGGATACACTGATGTAGATTATGGCAGAGACACTCTTGAGAGGAAAAGTACATCCGGAGGGTGTCACTTTCCTGGAGATTGCTTGGTGTCATAGTATAGCAAGAAGAAAACTTCAATTGCTTTATCAACCATAGAATCATAATATATGGTAGCAGGAAGTTGTGTAGCTCAACTCCTATAATTAAGCAACAATTAAAAGATTATGGAGTTCAATTCGGATGTGTTGAAGTAATGTGTGACAACAAAAGTGCCATTGATGTATCAAAGAATTCAGTTCTTTACAGCAGGATGAAGCATATAACATCAGACATCATTTTATCCGGGATCATATGATGAAGAAGGATGCTGCATTGGTTTATATTCTAACTAATGAGCAAAGAGCAGATATCTTTACTAAACCATTAAGTAAAGATCAATTCAATAACCTACGGGAGTCAATTGGAATGTCCAACCCAATTTGAAGAAGAATCCAGAAGACAATCAGGGTTCAATTTGGACTTTTATAAGTCAAGGAGTCAGGAAGAAAAGAAGAAATGATGTTAACTCTTGATCTAGAACAAAGATTGCCAACTCAGCAGATAGAAAGGACAAGTGGAAGTAGAAGCGCTGAAAAGTAATTGCACACGTTTTGAATTTCAAATG
This sequence comes from Euphorbia pulcherrima, assembly GCA_947683365.1. Classification (NCBI taxonomy): domain Eukaryota; kingdom Viridiplantae; phylum Streptophyta; class Magnoliopsida; order Malpighiales; family Euphorbiaceae; genus Euphorbia; species Euphorbia pulcherrima. The sequence continues at coordinate 15,852,765 of CANTUS010000013.1, read as the reverse complement.
TTTATTGGGCATCCCACGCGCGACAAAAGCAACAGTTATTTTGGAAAAAAACTGTTCTAATTCTCCGGCTAAATGACATTTGCCTTTTTTATAAATTTTACCTGCCATATCATAATCTAGCCCAAGTTAACAGTGTCCAGATTACGATATTACCCTCACTTTAGAAATTCTATAAAACCCCCGAGAAATCCCTCTTCTACTTCACGCAAGTAATTTCTTACTATTACTCTACAAATTTCAAATTTCAAAATCCTAAATTCCCAAACATCTTTCAATCTCTCAAATGGCACCCATAAAGTCTCAAACCAAAATCATCCTTCCCTCAAGGAACATCTTCAAAATGGAAGACCTTACTGATTCTGATTTCATTTCGGTCAAGAAAATTGCCTCTAACACCGTTTTTCCTTCAGATCACCTAGGAGACAACTATCTATTCTCAACTGACCCATTGAACCAGCTTCTTAGAGATTAGGGATTGGAAACCTTCCTTACCATGCATAACCTCACCTATTAGGTGTTTGTGAAGTAATTCTATGAAAACCTCAAGGCTCACAACTACTACGACACCCTCCGGACCATTGTAGATGGCAAGGTGATTACCTTAACTCCAAAATTCTTCGTTACTCATCTTAACATGAAGAATTATGGAATAATATTGAGATCAAACGAAGATGAATAGAAGGTGAAGTATGAATCGTTAAAGTGGCTACCACAGAGATATTTTAGAGATAAATGCTCCATTTACTGGCTAGAAGTTCCCAGATTCTTGCAATTTATGTTGGCAAAATTTATGCTCATCTGTAAGGGCTCCCTCACTATAGTCTCCTCATTCCAGCGTTGTGTTATCCAGCACTATATAGATAGCATAACAGTCAACATGTCAGTACTTCTGATCCACTTCATTACCAGCACAAATACAGTTATAGAGGCCTTATCACCAAAATCTTGGTAGAAAATGGAATTGATGTTACCACGGAAGAATCTATGGATGGGAAGGCCATTCTAGAGAAAAACTTCAAGAATCTATCTTTTGTAGAAAAATGGGATGAGGAAAAAGCTATTAGACAAAGGGATGAGAAGAAGCAAAAGAACAAAGCTAGATAAGCCATAATGGAGAATGCACCAAAAGCTAAGAAATCCAGAACCAATAAGCCAAAAGCCCAAAGGAAACTTAACATTATGCCAGCAGTTGAGGAGCAGGATAAGGACACTCTATCCCTGACCTAGCTAATGGCTAAATCTCCAGCCAAGAAATCTAGAAGAAGGCTTATTAAAGCTGCTGATAAGATGAAAAAGCCAGTATGTGAATTCGAGATGAAAGAAAACATTACAGTAGCTGTTGCTGCAATTAGGGAAGGTTATAAGAAAGGATAGGAAATGAGTATAGAAGATATGTTGGCTAAGGAGTGAGCATGGGATTTTACAGTCCCTCTCGCGAGATGATGATGATGTATGCCCAATTTTATTCCTCATACTAAAAATTCTTTTCAGGAATTTTTGTTACCAATACAAAGTTCTCCACGAATTTTATTTTCGGAAAAATTCAGTTTGGCTTGTCCGATAACGCGTCCGATGGTAGCTTAGACCGATGATTTACACCCAAAAAATAATTTAGTTCGAAATACCCATAAAAATTTCAAACAAGAGTCTAATAATTCAAATCTTCCCGTTGAAATCCATTTTGGCCGGATTTTATTGCTTTTCCCTGATTTCGGGCACAATTCGTCCTAGCTTTTTAGACCTGTCAGGAGAGTGAGGCCGCTAGCGGCCTCACCCATACCGCCGACGGTATCATCCATGCCGCCGGTGGCATGACCTTCTACTACAGAACAGATGTGTGCCTTTTTGCTCGATATCCGATGGATAATTGATCCAAGGTAATTTCCACTGGATTTTAGCCTATATAAAGGCCATTTCTCAGCCAAAACAAGGGTTGACAATTACACACTTAAATTTTAAGGAGATTTTGATTAGTTTTAGTGGGATAAGGTGAAGAAAAGGTAAGAAAAGAGGAATCACTCCATCTTTTCTTAGTTTCTATTCATTGAACTCTCTGATATTAACTTAAAATCAGTCGAATTTAGGATTAAAAATAAATTTAATAGGTTTTAGAGCCTTGAATACCCCATTCATAACCCAAATCATCATTTCAGCTCCCTGGAGGTGTCATTCGCATGACGAAGAGATAGATTCACAGCCCCGAGGTAAAAATTCTGAGTCTCATAGCTCTTTGGCTTTCATTTTACTTGTTTGTTGTGTTTTGGTTGCTGTTTGTGCTTATTTTTAGGTTTTTAATCATTTTCCATCCAAAAACAGCTGCTGCAAGAAACTAAAGCCATCGGAGGGATTTGAAGCCATCGGCGGTATCAACCATGCCGCCAGTGGCATCGTTGATACCGTCAGTGGCCTCATTTCCCCCCAATGGCCTCATTTTCTTATAGGACCCTTTCTTTATGGTATTAAAATGCCATACAGATTGCCTGTATAACTGAGATCGTCGGCGACATCAGTGATGCCGCCGGTAGCCTTAGTCATACCGCCGCCGGTATGGAGTTCTAGACAACAGTTTATTTTTTGTTCATCTCTAACCTAGTTTAATTTTTGAAGCTAGGATTTATAGTATCACGACGGGAATCCAGAATTCCCCAAAAATGGTCCAAACCCCATAACATGTGGCATTTTCACTAATAATTTGGTTAAAATAATAATCGTGTCCAAAATGGACTTTTCCCTAAAATTTGTTCGAAAAATGAAATTTTCAAAGGGAGCTTATATTCAAAAAAAAAAATTTTTGAGCTAACCTAGTAGGTTTACCCCAGCCAGGGGCTCTGCCCGGGCTACCGCCATGTAATTATTATTTGGAAAGCCATGTAATTATTATTTTATTTTCCGCATTTATTTTTTTGGATAACTATAATAATTACTTATTTACCACTTTGAATGCTTGATAAACGCGAGAATAACATATAAACCGAAAACATATTAAATAGGGTGGATTCAAACCGATTAAGAAAGAATGAAATCTTTTAACTTGGCCTAATGTAAAATAGATAACATCATCCGAACTTGGAATCTCTATTTTAAGGTACGGTCTAACCACCCGGTGGGAATATCGTACCCAAATTCCCGGTGGAGCTTAACCGGATGGCGGCTTTATTTTAAAATATGGGATTTTAAGTCTCGTATCTCTTAACATGCAAATTGGACTTAAATTCAACATCAACATCAATTTTATTAATCCATCTTTTTATCACGCTAAACTGAGGATCAATTTCTCGGCTCGCTTCATAGTGCTCGTTATTTTCCCTTGTGCTATGCATCTCACGCAGTCGTTGCAGGAAAACGGTCGTTCGCTCACAGTGGCAACTCTGCTAGGAATATATTTCTTTAAACTTAGACTTAAAAATTTTTTTTCAGTAAGTTTAAAGGATTTCAATGATGTATTGAAATCATTGGCCAAATTAAAACTTCATTCTTTTTTATAACGTTTTATCGTTACACGTGTATATAGTTCGGTAATATTAGGTGCCCCATTTTACCCGAGAAGCTCGCAAAATTATCACTCATGCCTTGTTTGGAATTAAGGAGACCTAGTGGGTGGATCACTCATTTCAACCAACATGTAAACTCCTGCTATCACACCTATTTGGGGAGTGGTTGAGTAACGTGGAGTCAAGGTAAATGAGAACCTTCTACATCAACAACCCTATACCAAAGCCGCGGTAGAAAAATCCTTAACACTTCATTCTCTTAGGACTACCAAAATAAAGAAAATAATTAGGACCCCTTCTTTTTCCATTACCGGTGAAGAAGCTAAACCTCCATCCTTTCCAAAGAGATGTTATGCGGGAGTTATAAGGTTAGAAGTGGGACGCTTTGTGTGCTATATGCTATGTGCTACGTGCTCGTGCATCACCCATGCATCAGCTTCAAGAGCCAAATCAATCAACTTACCCTTACCAATCTCCATTCATAGAAGAGGTTTAGCAACATCCGTAGGAATTCTTTTATGCCCCCGTTGAGTCATGACATATCACTATGCATAATGAGAGGTGCAAACATCCCACATATGTTGGAGGGATAAGCCGCCGCATCATCGCTAACCACATCTACGTGCAGCCATACATATCACGCATCAGTTATTGGACAAAACCATCCACCCCATCCATGGCAACACACAATCCATACATGATCTGATTCGTTGCCTACCGTATCAGCTAGGAGGAGGCAAAGTTATCGTCATACCCCGGTTTGAAGAAGGCCCGAGCACCCTCTGATTCATCATTCTCTCAACCCGGTAGTCACCACAAAAGTCGAAGGGGTTTCATATACTGATTCTAGTGAGGAGTCAAAGTCAGAGTAGATTCAATTAGGTCAGAATTCCTCTCAGCCTGTCATGTCTTTCCTGAACAATGATGGAAACCTTCCTCCACCTAAGGAGCAAGTAGGTCCTACTCCCAACTTGGGAATGGGATCTCAGCCACCCTCGGGTTTTAACTTTGCCAATGCTATGGATCAATTTCTGAACTCAGATGCATTCTAAGCCTCTATCCAAACCACTGTCCAGGTAGCCGCCAAGCAAGCCCTTGAGGATAGGAATTTCGACTGGGTCTCTAAGTCCGATATGCAAGCCCAGAATGGTTCAGCACATATGTTGGCTGGTCCAATTGGGATAAGACCCATGGCACTAGTTTTTCACTCAACTCCCTTAACTCAACCTATGGCAAGCCCATTTCAGTTTGGGCAAACCTCTACTTTTTTGCAAACCTCGATAACCCTGTCGATTGTTCCTTACAATCTGAGGCCTTTGGCTTAGAGATTGGTCCCTCTAGTATTCACTCATCAGTTTTCAGCTTCTTCTAGCGGGATAGTCCAGCCTTTGCCATCTTTTACTTCTCCTTAGTTTGTGGGAACTCCCAGGGGCACTAACTACCCCTAGAGCCCTTTCAGTAGACAGCTGATCGCTCATCCCCGCTTGGACATTCCTCTACCATCTCCTCCAGTTTCGAACCATCAGGTCACATAATCTCCGAGTATGACACCCGAGGCCATAGCTTTCTCCCATCAGCCGATCAACGACCAGGTCACATAGCCCTAGGCGTGACACCCGAGATTCAAGCCTATATCCGCCAACTCTTGGCTGCCAAGGAACCTGAACAAAATAAGGATTGGGTCCCCGATAACTTCACTATCCTAATATGGCACCCTATGATGGGTTTGGCGCCCCTGCCTCTTACATCATTATGTATGAAAGGGTTATGAGGGTGAAGAAGTTAAGCGACAAGGTCCTTGCTGAAATGTTTTTGTGCTCTCTATGAGGCGCTACTCTTGAATGGTATCACACTTTACCTCAGCACGTTTTCACTGATTGGAAACTCCTTTCTGAGGCTTTAAAAGTGCACTATAGTTTTAATACTATGATGGAGATGACTCTCCAGTACCTTAAAGGGGTCCGCCAGCTACCTAGTGAAACCTTCAAGCAGTACTTTGACCGATGGATGCCAACTCAGGTCTTGATGAAATCTAAGTTGAGCCTTGAGGAGATGATTGTGAAACTCCTTGAAGGGTCTCTTCCTATTTTCCATAAAGAGATGGCTACCAACTCATTCCCCTCGTACAATGTGGTATTAAAAAAGTCCAAGAAAATTGAGCACGAGGTAGAGCGCAAAAAAGCTGAAAGGGCCGAAAAACCATGGTATAGGAAGAACAATGATATCCCTATCATGAGCCGTACACCTACCAAGCCTAAGGCTCCTGCTGCGGTACAGGCGGCCAGTCAAACACCACCAATAGTCACTACGGTGCAACCTGGTGCTAACCCATTTATCTTAGTGAATCCTTATAAGCTGCCACTCAGAATAATCTTCACTAGGTTGCGGGAGGCCAGTTTTCTCAAGTCCCTCCATGAGTATAAGCCACCTAAACCTGAGAATGAGAACAACTTTTGCGAGTATCACGTTCAGATAGGCCATCACACCGATAATTGTAGAAACCTACTCAAAGCCATACAACATCTGGTAAGGGATAGGAAGATTGTTGAACCCGAGAAGGCACCCAGCACCGTGAATAACCGCTTACCATAATTCGGTGGCAAGTAGGGATATCGATTCCAATATGCTCGAAGGTGTAACCTTACAAGACCCCCCGCATGTGGAGGATGACTATTTAAATCTATAATTTTCTTTTAACATCTTGAACGATTTTGAATTCGATGAATAATTTCGTTTCGTTTACATGTGTCTTGCTTTGCCCAATTGATCCATACATTCATATGAACATATGCATGATGTTTTCAGTATTCGAGATACTTTATTACATGAAATTAATTTGAGTACAAATGGAATCTCTTAAGTGGTACTCATTTCCAATTATTTAACTCCTGTAAAAAATGTGAGATAATAAAAGTGTTTAAAGATCGTGATAACACTCATGTCAAGTCATACAAAGATATGCTCAAAATAGGCCACCGAATTTCAAAGCATCTCATCCCTAAGGGTACCGAGTGCAAGCTAATTAAATGAAAGCCTTACCATTTGCAACCGCCGCACGGACTATCTCAAAAAGAAGATTCAGCGGGTGGTTTTTACCTTGTGCAACCCAAATTGCAATTGCATCGCCACAAAAAGGCACCATCAACAACAGGTTTATGAGAATGTGTAACGCCTTCCTCCTATCGGGCTTTACAGTCTCTCTACTCTTTAGTTGTTCTTGTCATGAAGGATGAATACGATTGATAAGATTCAACCATCATTAACTCTTGGATACAAGCTCACCAAAATGGTCGTACAATACTTCTCAAAGTAGACAAAAGTCAAATCCTACACCAGTCCAAGGATCGAGAAGACGACCAAATTCGTAAAGGTACATGTCTTGGCTTGGTCAAACGCATCTTGTCACATGACCTCACACAACAAAATCTAATTTCAAAGGGACTCTCAAATTGAATGGGATAAACATCTCTTGGCTCGGCGCAACATGCATTATCATCAAGGGGGGCAACTTTCGAATTAATTGAGAGATGTGCAATTGAGCACAACCCCTCCACACAAACAACGTTTAAGAAATAGTTAAAATGGTGAACAAGCTAATCAGGAACGCGCTTCATAAGCGTCAAAACTCCCACGAACCAAATTCTCATGGTATCGCCAATCAAAATTAGAATGAAGCCCCCGTACGATCAAGAAAGTACTCAATAAATGAGGTAATCAAGATCATGAACATAAACAAAAGCGACCACATTGACCCAATCAACCAAGATAGGCTTAAGCATTATTAGATCTAAAACTAAAGAAATAAATCAGAAAAGCAGCACGATAAAAAATATATATTATAAATCACCCATCTTTCGGTCTTCTACCGATCGGGCAAAAATTAGGGTGACACCCGATGGTTGGTATTCTGCAAACCAGCTGGGCAAAAATTAGGGTATCTCTTCAAGAAATTGCCCGCTGAACTGAAAACCCAAAAGGGCAGTTCAATCAAAAATTAGGACATGAGAGAAAAAACAGTAAGATGTTAACTTGAAAATCTGTAAAGACTGGTTAACACCAGGAGCTCGATTAATGGAAATGGTTACCAACATCTTGTACTCTGGTTGAATTCATTCACCGAAAGTGCCTTTCGTACTGAAATCTTTATGGTTGTGATTGTATGAATGCCTGGCAGCCAAATGGTGAAAACATCGCGAGTAAACTTAATGGAGGGTACTTAGAGCTCATCCGTAAGTGCACAATAATTCAACATCTAAAAGACAAATAAATCCGGATAGGCTGAAAACATCAAGTTCTATGCAAAAGTCAGAAATAAGTTTGCTGGATTAAAAACCTAAAAAGGGCAGTCTAGGCAAAAATAAAGACTAAAAAACCAAAAAAAATAATAATAAAAAGAAGAAAAAAAAGAAGATAGGCTGAAAATCCGAAAAAGATGGTCTATGCAAGAAACATGTCTGCTGGATTGAAAACCTGAAAGGGCGGCGTGAGCATGGGATTTTGCTCGGTCTCGATGATGAGATATATATGGTTATCCTTTATTTGAGTTTCTGCAGAGACTGTCCAAGAAGCCGAATTGTATTTTAACGAGCCTCATGTCAATCAAAATATCTCTGAGACCGCACTTATTAGACCGGTGTAACTCCTTCCAAGATTACCATGTCAATCAAAATATCTCTGAGACCGCACTTATAAGACGCTATAAATTTAAAAGCTTTTACTCTCTGGAAAGATCCAAAAATGGTTTTCATACATTGGAGGAGGTAAGTTGAAAATGTGATAAAAAAATAACTGATCCATCCCAAATTTATCACTAGCTAAATCACAAGCACATTTTCAAGGAGAGGATTGAATTTTAATCTCATAAGTCCAGAAAAAATAGTTTGTCCCTCTTCAGTCTTTTTAGTGCCTAGAGAATAACACATTCAACACCCAATTTTCATTAAGCACCACGATCATTTTCATTCAATGCCTCAAATGAATTGGATTTGCTCCCTATTCAAGTACACAGTATTTAATACCTAAATTCCTCACTGTTCAAATCCCAACTATTCCATTAAACAAAGGAAATAAAACCTAAAATTTCGGCAAATGAAAGCGAAATACCACTGTAATGAAAAATTTCAAGATGCGAAGACAAAAAAAAATTGATTAAACTCCTTAAAATGAAGCAATCAAACAAATCTAGGGTTACAGGTTGAAATCTGACTCACCAATGACACTTGATCCTTCAAGGCCCAAAATCGCCAAAATGTCGAACTAGAGACGATGACATCGGTGAGCGGTTCTCATGAAGGACGGCGGTTTCTGATGTCGATGGCGGCGACAATGAGAGGTTCTCACGAGGGAAGGCGGCAGTGGTTCTCATGAGGGATGGCGGCGACGGTAAGGACTTCTCATGAGGGATGGCGGTGATGATAAAGGGTTTTCATGAGGAGTTTTAAGATAGAAAGTATCTATGTTATGAATTTCTAATAAAGCATATTTTGGGGTTTTGAAGTTTCGCGAAACATATATGAGCATTTTCCTCAGTTTTTAAGATAACCGATGAAAATGTTTGAACATTTTCCTCGGTTATCTAAAAAACCAAGGAAAATGCTCATATCTAGCCCGCCAATCTAAAATTGGGCCCGCAAATTGAACATTGCTCTCGGTTATAAATAAAACCAAGGTCAAACTAGCGAGTAATTAGGCCCATTTTCCACTAATGGTGGTTGAGTAACGTGGAATCAAGGTAAACGAGAACCTTCTACATCAACAACCCTATACCAAAGCCGCGCTATAAAAAGCCTTAGCATATCATTCCTTTAGGATCACCAAAACAAATAAAACATTTGGGACGCGCTTCTTTCGCCATTACCGGCGAAGGAGCCAAACTCCATCCTTCCAAAGAGGCATTACGCGGGAGTTATAAGGTTGAAAGAGGGACGTATTGCGTGCTATGTGCTACATGCTCATGCATCCACCATGCATCGGCCTCAAGGGCTAAAAATAAACCAACTTACCCTTACTACTTCCACTCGTGGAAGAAGTTTAGCAACATGAGTGGGACTTCTTTTGTACCTCCATCGCGTCTCCATATATCACTACATGCGGCGTGAGATACAAATGTCCCATGTATGTTGGAGGGATAAGCCGCCACCTCATCACTAACCAAATCTACGTGCAGCCATGCATGCCATGCATCATTTATTAAGTAAAATGCATGCCATCCATATCGTTTATAACCCATGCATGGTCTAACCCACAGTTCATAATCCTAATCAGTCTTCTTCCTAAAATCGGACCTTCACAACTAACCATGTCTCTTCCTCATAATGACAACTCTCCCTAGCCCAAGGAATAAACCATTCCTACTCCTACCTCAGCAAAAGCTCACCCTCTATCTCTAGTTTCAGAAATCGTTGCCGCTATTATCCAGTTCCTAAGCTTAGATCAATTCCAAAACATCATTTAGGGACTGATTCAGACAGTCGTGTAGACTTCAGTCAAGCAAGCCCTGGAAAATAAGAACACCGATCATGTCAAGCAATCTTCGGATATGACACTCGTGGGTGTGGCTACCTTGCAACAGTCATCCACCCCTTAAGCCAATGAGCATGTCATGCGGTCTCCCAGAATGACACTAAATGATGGGACACTTTTACAGTCACCGATGTCTGCTTACCATGGACTAAGGGAAGGAGCCCTAGGGTCAGTTCCTCTGTCACTCTCTGGCCCCTGGCCTCTGACTTTGGTCACTCCATCGTAATTTATACTACCCGTAACTTTGAAACCTCCTCAGTATGACCCCTAAAGTTTAAACCCTTTTGCATCAGTTGGTAGCAGTTAATTGTGATCAAAAAGAGCAGGTTTCCGAAAACTCCGGCATGCGCTCATTGTCTGGCAGTGGTAAAACACGCGCACCACCCTCCTGGGTTGGGATAGGCAAAATGGTCTCTCAAAAGCAAACCTCAGCTACTACTACCTAGCCAAGTAGCAGTCCTACAGGTAGCACAAACCCATAGGTTTTACCTCTAAGTGCAATATTTACTGAGTTAAGAAAAGATGGTCTTCTCGAGTCTCTCCACAAGTACAAACCCCCAACGAGAGAAGAAGAATTTTTGCAGGTATCACGTCCAGCCGGGCCACCGCACCAATGAACGTCAGGCTCTGATTCTCGCCATCCAGTAACTAGTGAAGGAAGGTAAGATGATTGAACCAGAAAAGGTATCCAGCACAATGAACAATCACCTGCCAAAATTCAGCGATGAGTAGGACCTCCCTACTGACCGATGAAGACCCTCCGCATGTGGAGGATGACTATCTAAATATGTAATTTTCTTTTGTTTTGAACAATTCCACTGTTGAAACTTTCAGCTCCATGAGCAACTTCTATTTAATTTACTTGCCTCATGTTTCGATCCGATTGATGCACGCATCCATGTGAGCATATGCATGATGTTTTCAGTACTCAAAATACTTCATTTGATGAGAGTAATTTGAGTACAGGTGGTGGCAATTATTTCTAGAAATTTAACTCCTGTTAAAAAATGAGAGATAATAAAGTGCTTAAAGGTTACGATAACGCTTTCGCCTAAACCTGACCAAAATCGAGGGTTAGGTTACCAAGCATTAAGAAAGAAGTCTGATCTCGCCTGGAATTAACTCAACAAACTTTGCACAAAGCTGTTAAAAAGGTTCGGCTTGTTTTGTGGAAAAACAAGACATACATTTTTCAACCCATCAACAAACTTCAGCCTTCATCAAAACAAATACGGCTACATCAACACAGCTTCAGGGAAAGCCAGATCTTACTGCCAAGAAATGACCAAACTCATAGAGACACACACCTTCATCGGACATGGCTTAACCCACCTCAAACCTCTCAAGGATCGAGGAAGGCAACTACAACCAAGAACATAAAATATGGGACTAGACATCATCCCACAAGCCACAAGCTAATCTCATAACCGAATTCACAAAACAATCTGTCTTGCAAACTAGCTAAATACACTACTATTCGCCCTTTTAAAGGCACCGAGTAAAAGCCCCAAACCAAATGTCATTTGGATTACAGAAGCAATATATAGTTAAAACCCTCCACCACCGGCGCAAGGGCCAAATTCAGGCTTACTAGGGAGGACCGTACGAATCACAGGCTAAAGGAGCAATTAGAACAACAAGCAAACCAATTTAAGAGATGTTTCCTGACATCCCAACAACCCATAGAGGTCGAGTTGAAAAACTGCCATTCACCATTAGAACTCTACATAAACATCAAAACTCCTGCAAACAAGAATTCTTGTAATATACCAAAACCTATATCACTTTAAAGATCAGAATAAACCAAGTAATCTGGTATGATAGCCGAACAGACACTAAGAGCCTTAGACAATCTGTAAAGGTACGGCCAGGCACACAACGGCAAGTCAGATACCTGATACCCTCGCCAAGAGTCGTGGTTATGGCATTGAGGCATCTCAAATCTTCCAACGCCAACACTAAGGAGAAGCTCAGATCAAATATCAGATCCCTGTACGATCAAGAAGGTACTCCACAAACGAGGTAATCAAGAGCATGGACTAGAGCGAGTTCATCGACCTAATCGACCAGGACAGTCTTAAGCATTATTAAAACTAAATCAAAAGAAATAAATCAGAAAAGTGCACACAAAAAATATATATGTGATAAACACCAGCCTTTCGGTCTTTCACTAATCGAGCAAAAATTAGGGTGACACCCGACGGTCGGCATTCTGTAAATCGATCGGGCAAAAATTAGGGTATCTCTTTAGAAAATCGCTTGCTGAGCTGAAAACCCAAAAAGGGCAGTTCAGGCAAAAATTAGGGCACGAGAGAAAAATAGTAAGATGTTAACTTGAAAATCTGGAAAGATTGGTTAACACCGGGAGTTTGATCAATGGAAATGGTTACCAACATCTTGTGCTCCAATTAAATTCATTTAATGAATGTATCTTTCATACTGAAACCTTTATGCTTGTGATTATATGAATGCCTGACACCTAAATGGTGAAAGCATCACAAGTAAACTTAATGGAGGATACTCGGAGCTCATCCGTATAAGTGCACACCAATTCAACATGGAAAAAAAGGAAAAAATGTCTGTTGGATTGGAAACCCAAAAGGGTGGTCCAGGCAAAAATTAAGACAAGTCTCGATAGATTGAAAACCCTTTGGAGCGGTCTATGCAAAAGTTAGAGTCGAAAAAAAAGAAAAAAAAAATAAGAAATCATGGTTCGAGAGGACGAAGCCCCCCCTCCCCCCGAGTTGGGGTCATACCGCCAGCAGCATGGACGAGATCAATGGCGACATGAGAAGTTGAAGATGCTAGCGGCATGAGAATATTTTCCAGTGATTTTAGAACTACTTTTATCAATTCAGACCTATAAAACGACCTATAAACAGCCCGATAATATGTTCCCAAAACTTTTTCAATCACGAATCCACATTTTATTCAAACCAAAGCCCGAAGGCGCAAATATTCTAAACATCCAAGCCTAAACTCAAACAAATCAAATCCAAATCACCTAAACTCGGAACCAAGCCTTTGTCGTGATCATCCTTAAGGAATTTCACTCCTGTCATATGAGCCTATCGGGTCACTACATAGGCGTCATTTGCTCATCCAACATGATTCAATGAAATACTGCATAACCATGGATCTTTATTACATGAATTTCATGCATACACTCTTGCAATTCCTGTTTCCCAGAACATCCAAAGGGAAGTTATCAAGGCATGAAAACTAGAGGCATAACCCTAAGCACGTCAATCATGCTCAACCTCCCAATTATATAAATGCCCATCGATCAACAAAGGGCATTTAGAAGGAGCACAGTTTCCTCCAATCACTTGGGATCATCCTCCGATCAAAGAAGACTGATGCTTGAGATGGTTCAGATGACCCGTCAAAACCACTGCAATAACTCCTCTGGACCCCTCAAAAAATTCTAACTCAATTTAAAATTCATACTTCCATTTTTATTGTTAATTGAAGGGGCAAAATTTTTTGCTCTCGATACTCAATTAAGCAATAAAAACGTAATTCGCTCTTGGGGCTAACTTCTCCGCTTTGTCTTAATGTAGGTTGAGGACGGTTACAGGCTCTTCCCCGACCGCTACTCAAGTCTAATGGCATCATTTATCGACCAAAAGATGGCTAAGGGAAAATCACCCAGACATAAGGATTGACCAGCCAACCAAATGTCAATTAAACTCGGTCAACCAAATGACGCAATAATTACCAGCAACAGTCACCCTTATTCAATGAAAAAGGCTTGGGAACTCGCTCCTATCATCGGTCGGGAGATCGCTCCCATCTTCCCTCGGGATATCACTCCTATGATTAGTCGGGAAATCGCTTCCATCTTCCCTCAGGAAATCGCTCCCATCTACCCTCAGAAAATTGCTCCCATCATCGGTTGAGAAACCGCTCCCATCGTCGGTTAGGAAATCGCTCCCATTATCAGTCAGGAAAACACTCCCATATCCCCCAGGATATCGCTCCTATCATCGGTCAAGAAACTGCTCCCATTATCAGTCGAGAAACCGCTCCCATATCCCCTTGGGATTTCGCTCCTATCATCGCTTGGAAAATCAGTCCTATCTTCCCTCGGGGATACCTCTCCCATTATCAATAGAGAAACCGCTCACATATCCCCTCGGGGATACCTCTCCCATTATCAATAGAGAAACCGCTCACATATCCCCTCGGGATATCGCTCCCATCTTTACTCGGGGTATCGATCCCACCTTTACTCAGGAAATTGCTCCCATCCTCTGTCGAGATCTCGCTCTCGCCATCACCTGGGATGTCACCCCCATCACCGCTAGGGGCATTGATCCCACTTTTGGTTGGGATGTCATTCCCACTTTTTCTTGGGACGTCATTCCTTCCCACCTTCGCTCGAGATATTGTTCCCTCTTGTGCTCAGGGTATCGATTCCCACCTTCGCTAGGGGCATTGACCCCGTCTTCTGTCATATCACTAGTGGCCTCAGCTTTAAAAGACACATCTGTCTGGACTTGGTCAACTAGTCAAGCGGACCACGTATCATCCCTTGCCGGTGATGGCATGGCCATATTGTCAGCAATGTCAAACTACCAACAACGACTTCAAATTTTTCCACATTGAGAAGATTTGATGAATTGTTGCAATGATTCCTCAGCGACCCGAGATTCCTAAACCTTTCATATTTTAAACATCATGTCGAACCATGTAAGACCAATCCGGCTCTTCAAGCCCTCGACACTCCAAGACTTTTAGAACTCTTGTGTTTTTATACTTATGTTTTTACTATTGATCGAAGGGACAAAAATATTTTTTGTTTCACAAAATCGATCAAGCTGTAAAAACATCACTTATCCTTCAACTAACTCAATCTCCTCTGATTCTTTATACTGGGGTACCTAATGTAAATTATAGAATGGCACTTGTTGCACAGCAGACACACCTGCTAATGGATAACACTTGATACCACCGATCGCCAAGGGGCACTTGATGTAGTAATTTTGCGCTTCATGTGGAATTCCTAAGGCAACGATCAAATGGAATGGCACTTGTTGCACAACAGAGACACCTGCTACAAATTGAAATGCACTTGCTATAAAATGCAAGGCACTTATTGCACTGCAAAGACACCTGCTACAAAATATTTTTTAGCAGAACCGATGGGATCCCGATTCTAACCCCGACATCCTAGGTCTTCTAAAACCCTTTTACTTTCATTTCTTCACATTTTTGTTGTTGATTGAAGGGGCAAAAAAATTTTTTATTTCACAAGATCGATCAAGCAGTAAAAATGTCAATTAAAAATTAGTTTAATTGTGTACTTACCACTCGTTGCAAGAATAACTTTTGGGAAATCTTGAAAGCCCAAGCCCCGCTTGGCAAATCCGAAAGCCCAAGCCCCGCTTGGCAAATCCGAAAGCCCAAGCCCTGCTTGGCAAATCCGAAAGCCTAAGCCCCGCTTGGCAAATCTAAAAGCCCAAGTCTCGCTTGGCAACTCTAAAACCCCAAGCCCCGCTTGGCAGCTCCGAAAGCCCAGGCCCTGCTTGGCAACTCTGAAAGCCTAGGCCCCGCTTGGCAACTCCGAAAGCCTAAGCCCCGGTTGGCAACTCCGAAAGCCCAAGGCCCGCTTGGCAAATCTGAAAGCCCAAGCCCTGCTTGGCAACTCTGAAAGCCCAAGCCCCGCTTGGCAACTCTGAAAGCCCAAGCCCCGCTTGGCAACTCCAAAAGCCCAAGCCCTGCTTGGCAACTCCGAAAGCCTAAGCCCCGCTTGGCAACTATAAAAGCCCAAGCCCTGCTTGGTAACTCCGAAAGCCCAAGCACGGCTTGGTAACTCCGAAAGCCCAAGCCTCGCTTGGCAACTTCGAAAGCCCAAGCCCCGCTTGGCAACTCCAAAAGCCCAAGCCCCGCTTGGCAAATCTAAAGCCCAAGCCCCGCTTGGCAAATCTAAAGCCCAAGCCCCGCTTGGCAAGCATGAAAGTATCAGCCCAACCAAGGGGTAATCCTGAAGTCCATCCTCCGCTCTTGGCAAACCTGAAGTCCAACCTCCGCTCTTAGCAAACCTGAAAGCCCAAGCCTGCCTTTGGCAAACCTGACAGCCTACATTCTGGTTGGAAAACCTATAAAGCCCAAGTCCGCTTGGCCAATGTACCAAGCTCAAGTCCGACCAAGGGGCAAACCACTCCTCAAAGCCCGAGTCCACTTGGCAAACCTACAGGCACTAGTCCGACCAAGGGGCAACATCTCTACAAAGTGAAAGTCCGACCAAGGGGAAACCAATCCATAAAGCCCAAGCCCGACCAAGGGGCAAACCGATCATCGAATGGAGTCATTGACGGAATTAGAATCTTTTCATCCTCCTTTGGGTCCAACGCACCATCTGTCAGGTACAATTTCTAAACCCTTGCTCCTTTCGTGAGATCGTGCTGACCTATAGCAGTAGTGATCTCCCGAGGGGCAGCCTATGGGCATGGGATTTTGCTCGGCCTCGATGATGAGATATATATAGATATCCTTTATTTGAGTTTCTGCAGAGACTGTCCAAGAAGCCGAATTGTATTTTAACGAGCCTCGAGTCAACCGAAATATCTCTAAGACCGCGCTTGTTAGACCCGTGTAACTCCTTCCCCAATTACCTTGCCCTAGCCTAATTGTCCTCTCATATATGGTAATGTGTTACATTACCTAACCTAATAAAATAAAATAAGAGGAAGTAAAAACTCACTTTTCCAATCCCAAAGAAAGGATAAAAAAAATGAAGAGCTCGATAAGAGAAAATTAACAATAAAAAATAATAAGGTAGATGTTGCACCAAAAAGGATGGTCTTTTCGGTCAAAGAAAAAAGAAAAATGAAAGTGAGCTTTGACTAGCTCAAATAGGTTTCTTCTTAAAGTGTGATGGATGGACCAATGAGAGGGAGGGCATTTTGGGTCTAAGAGGTGAGGATTAGGGTTTGCTTCAGGAATATAAAAAGGACCAAGCAGTAAAGAAGAGAGGAGGGGATTTTCATTTTAGAGTGACGACACAGTAGAGGGTTTTGGATTGAAGGGAGTTCAAGCCTCAAGCAAATGGCAAGTGGCGGCATGAACAGATGAAGAGGGTTTATAAGGGAGCTTGGCAAATACACTAAGTTTTTCTTAATTCTTTTTTCCCATTTTCTTTGTTCATCCAGAAACAAAAATTCATACACCCAAACACAACCAAAGCACATCTAACCATAGCTAAGCTCAACCGAAACTTATTCAACCTTTTTCAAGCTCATTTGAGTGACACACAACAAACACCAAACATAAAATTAAAACCATTTTGAATCCTACACCTAATACAACTCACGGGTTTTAATGGTTCATTTCGGATAGATCCGGCTCGGTAAAATCCGACAAAGGCTTCAAGGATCGGTCCTTGAAAATTCTCCTAGATCCAACTACAAAAATTAAAGGTAACCTCTGAGAGGTATTAAATCTCTTCATTTTCATATTTAAGTTTGTTTACTTTGATGTGAAATTAGTATGATTAGTGTTAATATTATTGTGTTATTAGTTGTATTAGCATTGGTTGGTATTTTTATCCCATATAGCACTCGTGTTTTTGCTTACTGTTAATGTGAGCATGTGTTTTTAATTATTTTTATTTCTTATGTTTAATTACTAGTAGTATTATATTTTGATTAGATTTGTTATTATGCTTATTGTCTTTATACCTAACTAATGCTATTGTTTTTTATTATTATTATTATTATTATTATTATTATTATTATTATTATTATTATTATTATTATTTCTGTTATTGCCGGATGCATGTGTCGCCTTTTTACTATTATTACTATTACTATTATTATGATTTTTTTAAGAATATTATTATGATTAGTATTGTTATTATCATTATTATGGTTATTACTACTACCTTTGTAACCTACTTTGATTTTTTTTACTATCATTATTATTTTAAATTATACTACCAAGTGTATGTATATATGCCTAGTCTACTCATTATTAGTATTAGTATCACCATTACTATCCTATGCTTTTTAAGTCGTCATTTGAGCTTTTCGGAGATGTTATTGGATCTTAAAGAGGTGGATTCATGGCATATGGGTAACCTTCTAAGTCTCTTGAGCTCATTTTGGCACATTTATCACTGTTTGCTTGTTTGTTGTTTTGCGTGCTTTATTTGTGATTATTCGTTCATAATTTGCTATTTTTGGAGCTGCTTCGGGGTTGGTAAGCCCGGTCGAGACCTGATATCTATCACTTTTTATTTATCCGCTTATTTATTTTCCCACACTAGAAAATTGTATAAGTATTTGTAAAGCCTTTTAATAATTTTATTTTTTTGCTTTATTTATTTACTGCTTTTAGATGCTTGATAACGCGCTAATAATATGTAAATCGAAAACACAATAAATAGGGAAGATTGAAATCGACTAAGAAAGAATGAAACATTTTAACTTGGCCTAATGTAAAATAGATAACATCGTCCGAACTTGGAATCTCCGTTTTGAGGTATGGTCTAACCACCCGATGGGAATATCGTACCAAAATTCCCGGTGGAGCTTAACCGGGTGGCGAATCTATTTTAAAATATGGGATTTCAAGTCTCGTATCCATTAACAAGCAAATTGGACTTAAATTCAACATCAACATCAATCAATCCATATTTTTATCATGCTAAAATAAGGGTCAATCACTCGGTACGCTTCACAGTGCCTTGTTATATTTCCACCCCCCATGCTACGCATCTCACGCGGTCCTCGCTGGTGGGAAAAAGGTCGTCCGCGCACAGGCGGTCTAGGCAAAGTTAAGACAAGGTTTGGTAGATTGAAAATCCCTAGCGGCAGTCTATGCAAAATTTAGAACCAAAATAAAAATAATCAAGAAAAGCAAAGGTACGCCATCATTGGGAGAAAGAGAAACATCGTTCGCCCTCCCCATAAAAAGATCGAGCCTCAAATCGAACTCAAACTCGGGTCTAAGCCCTTCATCGCAATCGTCCTTCAGAAACTTCACTCCTGTCATACGAGCCTACCTGGTCACTACAGAGGCATCATTTGCTCATCCAACATGATTCAACGGAAAACCGCATAATCATGCATCTTTAATACATACTTTCATGCATACACTCTTGCAATCTCTATTTCTCAGAATATCCAAAGGAAAATTATCAAGGCACGAAAGCTAGGGGCAAGATCCCAAACATGTTGATCAAGCTACACCAACCAATTATCTAGCACCCACCAATCAATAAGAGGCATTTGGAAGGGGCACAGTTTCCTCCAGCCGCTTGGGACCATCAACAAATCAACAAGAAGCACTCAGAAGGGGCAAAGTTCTCACCAACTGCTCATAGTCATCTACCGATCAAAAATAAACCTCAAGAGGCATGCTCCAGATGGTTCAAGAGACCCATCAAACCTCCGCAATGACTCATCCAGACCCCCCAGAAAATCCTAACTCAATTTACAGTACATACTTCTATTTTTACTGTTGATTGAAGGAGAAAAAATATTTTTATTACACAAAATCGATCAAACAGTAAAAACATCACTTATCCTTTAACTAACTTGAGTTTCTCTAATTCTTAATGCAAGGGCACCTCACGCAATCTACAAATGACAGTTGAATCAAAATGCAAAAAACTAACACTTGCTACTTAAATGACACTTGCTGCAAAACCAAAGGCGCTTGTTGCGCTTGATGCCATAGATTACTGGGGGCACCCCATCCACCAAAGTCTAACCTGGCTCGTAAGACCCTTTCGGCAAAAGACCAACCTGACTTTTCGGACCCTTCTTGCTAAAAGACCAGCCTGGCTCTTCGGACCCTTCTTGGGGAAAGACCAACCTGGCTCTTCAGACCCTTCTTGATGAAAGACCAATCCGGCTCTTCGGACCCCCTTTGAAACTCTCTCCACCAAAGACTGACCTTGCTCTTCGGACCCTTCTTGGTGAAAGACCAACCTGGCTCTTCGGACCCTTCTTGGTAAAAGACAAACCTGGCTCTTCGGATCCTTCTTGGCGAAAGACCAATCCAGCTCTTCGGACCCTATTGGCAAACTCTCTCCACCAAAGTCTGACCTGGCTCGTAAGACCCTTTCAGTGAAAGACCAACCTGGCTCTTCGGACCCTTCTTGGCGAAAGACCAACCTGGCTCTTTGGACCCTTCTTGGCAAAAGACCAATCCAGCTCTTCGGACCCCATTGGCAAACTCTCTCCACCAAAGTCCAACCTGGCTCATAAGACCCTTTGAACGAAAGACCAACCTGGCTCTTTGGACCCTTCTTGGAGAAAGACCAATCCGGCTCTTCGGACCCCCTTGGCAAACTCTCTCCACCAAAGTTTGACCTGGCTCGTAAGACCCTGTCGATGAAAGACTAACCTGGCTCTTCAGACCATTCTTGGCGAAAGACCAACCTGGCTCTTTGGGACCCTTCTGGGCGAAAGACCAATCCAGCTCTTCGGACCCCCTTGGCAAACTCTCTCCACCAAAGTCTGACCTGGCTCGTAAGACCCTTTCGGTGAAAGACCAACCTGGCTCTTCGGACCCTTCTTGGCGCAAGACTAATCTGGCTCTTTGGACCCTTCTTGGTGCAAGACCAATCTAGCTATTCGGACCTTTCTTGGCAAGATCTCCTCAAACCCCAAGCCCGACCAAGGGGCAACCAAATCCACCTCAATGCCCAAGCCCGACCAAGGGCCAACCAAATCAACCTCAAATCTCAAGCTCGACTTAGGGGCAACCAATCTCAAAGCTCAAGCCCGACCAAGGGGCAAACCATATCATCCATTAGGTACAATTCCTATCCCTTGCTATTTCATGCTATCATACTGACATGTGGCAGCAGTGATCCCCCGAGGGGCAGCATCTGAGCATGGGACTTTATAATCCCTCTCGCGAAACAATAATGACGTATGCCCGATTTTATTCCTCATAATAAAAATTCTTTTTTAGAATTTTTATTACCGATATAAAGTTCTCTACGAATTTTATTTTTGAAAAAATTTAGTTCGGCGTGTCCGATAACGCGCCCGATGGTAGCTCAGACCGATGATTTACACCCAAAAAATAATTTAGTCCAAAATACCCATAAAAAGTCAAAAAAGAGCCTAATAATTCAAATCTTCCCGTTGAAATCCCTTTTGGCCAGATTTTATTACTTTTCCCCGATTTCGAGCACGATTCGTGCTAGCTTTTCAGAACTGTCAGGAGAATGAGGCCGCCAACGGCCTCACCCATACCGCCGACGGTATCATCCAGGCTGTCGTCGGCATGACCTTCTGCTGTAGAACAGCTGTGTGCCTTTTTGCTCGATATCCAACGGATAATTGATCTAAGGCAATTTCCACCGAATTTTAGCCTATATAAAGGCCATTTCTCAGCCAAAACAAGGGTTGACAATTACACACTTGAATTTTAGGGAGATTTTGATTAGTTTTAGTGGGATAAGGTGAAGAAAAGGTAAGAAAAGAGGAATCACTCCATCTTTTCTTAGTTTGTGTTCATTGAACTCTCTAATATTAACTTAAAATCAATACACTTTAGGATTAAAAATCAATGTAACAGATTTCAGAGCCTTGAATACCCCCATTCACTACCCAAATCATCATTTGAGCTCCCTGGAAGTGTCATTCGGATCATGAAGAGGTGGATTCAAGGCCCCGAGGTAAAAATTCTGAGTCTCATAGCTCTTTGGCTTTCATTTTACTTGTTTGTTATGTTTTGGCTGCTGTTTATGCTTAGTTTTGGGTTTTTGGTTGTTTTCTGGCCAAAAATAGTTGCTGCAAGAATCTGAAGCCGCCGGAGGCATTTGAAGCCACCGGCGGTATCAACCATGCCGCCAGCGACATCGTTGATACCACTAGCGGCCTCATTAGCCCCCAACGGCCTCATTTTCTTACATGACCCTTCCTTTATGGTATCCCGAATGTCATACAGCCTGCCTGTATAACTGAGATTGCAGGCGACATCAGTGATGCCGCCGGCGGCCTCGGACATACCGCCGGTGGTATGGAGTTCTGGACAACAGCTTATTTTTTGTTCATCTCTGACCTAGTTTAATTTCTAAAGCTATGATGTACAGTATCACGATGGGAATCCAGAAAATATTGGTTCCCCATGCTTGATCAGATTCGGCTTAACCCGGAAATTAACAAACCTCTCCAAAACCCAAATCAAAACAAATTGAAAGGGAGACGAAATAGTAACATCTAATATTTCATCGGAACTTCTATTACTAGATAATGTGGTTGTAGCAACAATGTTTTGATTCAATGAAGTCAAATCTCTATAAATGGTTGCAAGAACAGTAGGGGCTAAAGCATCTTAGTACCTCCGGCCAAGTGAATTGCAATCGGAAAAATAAATTCAGAGACAATAGGTTTAGAAGTAGGTAAAACCAACCTTGATAGCCATAGCGAAAGAAATGCCTCGTGCTCGATTTCGCTTCGACTGTCCATGCATTTCCTCATCCATAGTGAATGTCCCGCCTGTATGGATGGAGTTCTATTGAATTCCGATCTCGCTTGGTTTAATTTCTGCTGAGTTGCTTTTAATCGCTCTGATTCAATAGGTCCATAAACTGGGAGCCCTAAAATAGAGAAACCAGCAATTAACATATCCTCGAGCGTAATAGAACTTCACCCCATGGAAATATGAAGGAATTGGTTTCAGGGCACCATTTCTCAGCAATACCGAGAATTAGATCTCTGTTTCTAACGAATTCATAAGTAGAATTGAAGATTGCATCATAAATACCGGCTTTCTTCCAAGTAGAGGCGTGCGAAGAAGCCATTTTATTAACCCATTCCTTCCATCCCTCGGGTGGGCACTTCCAACCGCTAATTTGGACCGTCAGAGACCAGTTTAGGGGATCAAATTTGGGTGGCAAAGAGGGTAATGGAATTGAATAGAGGTCGGAATTGGGTTTGTGATTGGGAGTTAAAGATGGGTTAAGGAAGTGAGCTGTTCTTAACATAGGTTCTGCATTTGGTGAAATCATAAGCTCTTGTCTTGATTCGACAATGGAGGAAAGTGACTTCCCCATTCTTCAAGATCATGTGACGTTCTGATTGCTGGGTTTTCTTGTTTAAAATTTGAATTTTCCCGTTTTGGTGGAAATGGAAAAGTCCCATATGCAATTGTCAATGTGTTCTGATTTTGACCAATATCTTTTGTTCTTTTCTTTTAAGTTTCTCACCTAAGTCTTTTGATTGGTTGATGGTTCATAAAGTGTTTTTCTAAAATTTTGTTTGAATATAATTATTTTAAATTTTCATTTAATTTGGTGGAAAACAATTTTTAGACACTAAATTTGTAGTAGTTTTAATTTTATGGTGCTTCAAACTATACAAACACTATAAAACATAAAGAATTATGAACCAAACAAGAGACTATGAGTTGAAATTAGAAATCTCGAATTTTTCGGGTTTATACGAATATAGAAGTAAATAAACACATAGTATAAATATAAAAGAATGTAATGTTTTAAAAAGCGCTAGGCGTTAGTCGGATGGTCGGAGCTTTAAAACGCCTGGGCGGAGCTTAAGCGAAATCTAATCGGGACCTAGGTGGATTTATATTTTTTATTTTTAAATATTTATTATATATATAAAAATATAAATTCAACTAAAAAGTAAATTATAGTAATATAAAATATAAAAAACATAATTTAGACCATTCTTTAAAATCGCTAAATGCCAATTGAACGGTAGATATTTCCTTATTAGTGGCATAGAGCATATTGTTCTCGGTTTGAGATTCAATATGATAATTTTATTGTGAGAACACTTTAATATACTTTAATTTTACCAACTAAACTACTTTTTGTTGGTAAACTACGATTATTATAAATAATGATATCATAAAAAATCAAAATTAGGGGCCGCCTAGGCGGAAAATATCTTATTAGATGGTGCGTAGGCGGCAATAAATCGACCGAGTGCCTGATAGCGCCCTAAAAATGAAAAATCGGGCAACAAATCCTAAAATAGTGCCTAAATGAAGCTTAGACGGGACTACGCATGAATTTTTAAAACAGTTAAGAAGGAGAAGATACCTTGAAAATTGGGGTGGACTAACGGCCGCGGGGCGCCCTTATTTCCAATTTTTTCTCTATTTATTATGAACTTTTTTAAAAGATAATTCAAATATTCTAAATTTACTTTTTTTACATATAAATCTGCTTAAATAAAAACTAAACTTTTCATAGTAATATCATAAAAATTAAACTTTATACTATAATTTTATCTTTCTCATTTATCAAAGATATTATTTTAAATTTAAGAGATGTTATCAAAGTTAAACTAATGGTTTTGTAAATTAATCATTATGATTAATACACCGAAATTGTAAGAAATATAGGGGTTGGCGAAAATATTTAGCTCTTTACTCTCAACTTTTATAAATAACTGTTTGGTCAGCGTTTAAACTTTCTCTTTTCATCTCATACGTTCCTCCATTTCCTTCATGCCCATGAGATTTCTTCCTTTTTTTTTACTTTGTTTTCTATTTATCTCGCAATCCGTTGAATTTTTAGATATGCCGCTTTAGAGTTTTTTGTTCGTCTCGTTTTTATCTTCGAAACGCCATCCATTGTGATAAATTTTTTCCAAACTTTTCGTGACATGGTAAAATGCTAGTAAAATGCTGGTATAAGGTGATTTTTGTTTGATTTCTTTCATAAAATACATGTTTATTAGTTTATTTCTTCACACCTAATATTTTTATGGTATTTTACTGGTATCTTGCTGGTAAAAACTACTTTATACCAGCATTTTATCAAGTGTGAAAAATTAAACTAAACATAAGCATCTATTTTATGAAAGAAACAAAACAAAAGCAACTTTATATCATCATCATACAAGCATTATACAAGCATTGTACAATGTGTGAAGAACTCCAAACATAAGCATCTACTTTATGAAAGAAATCAAATAAAAATCACTTTATACCAGTATTTTACCATGTGTGAAAAATTAAACTAAACATAAGCATCTATTTTATGAAAGAAACCAAACAAAATCCACTTTATGTCATCATTATACAAGTACTATACAAGGTGTGAAGAACCCAAACATAAACATCTATTTTATGAAAGAAATAAAAAAACCACTTTATACTAGTATTTTATCAGCATTTTACCAGGTGTGAAAAACCAGCATTTTACCAGAATTATACAAGGTGTGAAAACCAGCATTATATCAGTATTTACCAGCATTTTACTATGTGTGAAAAATTAAACTAAACATAAGCATATATTTTATGAAAAAAATTAAATAAAAACCACTTTATATCATCATTATACAAGCATTTATACAAGCATTATACAAGATGTGAAGAACCTAAAAATAAGCATCTATTTTATGAAAGAAATCAAACAAAAACTATTTTATACTAGCATTTTACCAAGTGTGAAAAATTAAACTAAACATAAGCATTTATTCTATGAAAGAAACAAAACAAAAGCCACTTTATATCATCATTATACAAGCATCATACAAGGTGAGAAGAACCCCAAACATAAGCATCTATTTTATGAAAGAAATCAAACAAAAATCACTTTATACTAGCATTTTACCATGTGCAAAAAATTAAACTAAACATAAGCATCTATTTTATGAAAGAAACCAAACAAAAGCCACTTTATATCATCATTATACAATCATTATACAAGGTGCGAAGAATCCAAATATAAGCATCTATTTTATGAAAGAAATTAAACAAAATCCACTTTATATCAGCACTTTACCAGTAAAATACCAGCATTTTACCAACATTTTACCAGCAAAATACCATCATTTTACCAGTAATATACCGGCATTTTACGAGCAAATTACCAACATTTTACCAGGTGATAAAAAGTTTGGAAAAAAATATCACAATGGATGGCATTTCGAAGATAAAAATGAGATGAACAAAAAAGTCTAGAGCGGCATGTCAAAAAAATAAACGGTTTGAGAGATAAATGCAAAATAAGAAGAAAAAATTAAAAAAAAATGTCTTGTGCATAAGCTATTGGAGAGGAACGTAATTATGTTGTTTGAGGCTTATGGAACGTATTTATGTTATTGAAGCTTGTGAAATTGAACACTTCTGTTGTTAACCAAACTTTTAATGGAAATTATTGTTGGGCTTTGGTACAATTATGTACTTTTTCCATTAATATATTACCTTAAAAAAATTTAAGAAATATATACTAGTTCCATGGATTATTGTATGTTTCAAATATTTGATTATTTCAATATAGATATTCAACCAATGTCATTTTAAAGTAACTCAAAAAATATATATGATTATTTTAGTCAATGAACATTTTATTTAAAGTAATGGGTTGGTTATAATGTTCATATTTTCCGGTTAGTGGTTTTGGACTTCATACATATGTTTAATATAATATCAATTTAACTAGATAACATATAATAATGTATATGAAATCGGGTATCTAGCTACATTGGTTAGTGACAAATGTCTTTGTCTAATGGTCGAGACTCTTTATGTAACTATGAGATGTCATGAGTTCGAACAGCATGGGAATCGGTAAGATTTGCCTTTATATTTAAAGTAAGCCTAATTACGCAAATTTTTGAAAAAATGTTCTTGAAAGTGTCGAACATATTTTTACATAGGCCCATATTTTGTTTTTCGTTCAGGGCCCCGGAAATTTCTGGAATGGCCTTGGTTTAAATCATACCATATCATGAAAAAAATTAGATCTACTTATCGACATTTCTTTAGAATGATCTCTTCATGTTGGTCTCTATGCATATAACTCAATGAGTTAGAGGGGGGTGAATGACTCACTACTGAAAAATAGGATACTTTTTCGCGAGAATAAGATTGGGATGAGTTGGTCAGCTGGGTTGACTGGAAATCATGAAAGCTTGAAAATTTAAGTAAAGAAGACAATGATTTATACCGGTTCAACAACTTATGCCAACCTCCAATCCCAAGAGAGTGTATTGGATTTAATTCACTAAGTTCTACTCCTTTACCCTAGGCGGAGAAGCATCTTCTACTTAGCAACTTAGATTTCTAAAAGAATAAGGATTCAACTTATAGAAATGTTGATCCTCATACAATAACATATATTACAAATGATTGTTCTATTCTATATCTCTCTCAAATAAGAAAAATGTAGACTGAGTGAATGCTTCTTTGGTTGAATTTCTTCTAGGCTGTGAATTTTAGCAGAGTTTTAGCTCGTAAGAAATTCCAAGTATAATCACCAAGTTCCAACGTCTGCCTTCTTGCTCCTTTTATAGGTGAGAAGCTTGAATTAGCCGTTGAACTTAATTTGGCATATTTTTCAAATTTCCAGCTCAGAATTCACTCGTTGCAGATTCAAATCAATCCGTTAAGAGAAAGAATTGCTCCGTTGTGAAATAGAAATCAATCTGTTGTGAGAGGGAATGAAATTCACTGGAATCTTATACTGTTTGTCTTCTTAAAGCTGGGATCCCTTCAGAGATAGAGTGCAGTTGTTGGTATGTGTCATCCCCCCATTCCTCTAGTACTCTTACGCGATTTGCAGAAGCGCGTTGTTGCAAGAGAAGCACGCAACAATTGATCCATTTTGACTTTATCTTGTTGCAGTGTTTCTCCAAATAGCTTTTATTTGGCAGCGCAGCTTTTTAAACCTTGTCATGTAGTAATTCCTTTTATCTTATTGATGATGCGTAAGATTACTTTCTGCAAAAGTAAAACAAACAAGAATATCTCTTTTTAGATAGGTCAGAGCGCACATGTTTTATAAGTAACTTAGCCAAATATTAAACCATTAAAAACACAGTTGAAATATCAACTAAATAACTTGCGCTGAGTGAACATTACTCATACTAGAATCTAAGTAAAACATCCCACTCCAAACACACTGAAATAAGTAATAGTACTAAGTTAGCCAAGTTAAATAACCCTACCCAAGAGTTTAATTAACATGCTAATTAACTTAATTTATCTAACTTAACATCATTATTGATTTAATTATCTTAACTGAGCTATACAGTCATGATCAAAACTTTCTAACACTAATGAGTTAGCTCCACTGAGTTAGTCCAACTCATTTTGGGTCCAACAACCTCCCCTATTTCAATCAATGACAAACAACTGAGCAAGAAATTAAATCAATAAGTTATTTGGAGATAAGTTACCTCAAAGTAGATGCTATTAGAGTTTATAATTGTATTGGAGTATATCATTATATTGGAATATATATGTTGCATATATTTCTTATAGTGTGTATTGGAATATATCTTTTGCATATATTTTCTATAGTGTGTTGTTGGGAAACAATGATTCGGAAAAATAGTCAAGTAACAATCCGGATCAAGTTTGAAGAAAACAAAAACTTGTAATAACCTAAACATATAATTTCCTAAATCTAAATGGAAGCATCCGATCCAAGTCAAGCTATAAAGACATCTATTAAAGATCATAAGTACCTAAGTACATAATGGAAGCATCTGGTTAAAGTTTGGAAAGGAAACAAACTTTGAACAGCTCAAAATCAGCATCCAGAATAACTGATTGCATTAGCATCCGGAAGAATATAGAACATGAGATGTTAAGTCTGAAGACATCCGGAAGACTTAAATATCTAGACAAAGGAAATAATTCAAAAATTACATTCCCTTCACCTATTGGGTCAGAAAGTCAAAGATCCTTTCCCTATATGAAAGATAAAAATGACAGCTTGGGCTTTTCAAAAAAGGACAGAATGACTGACATAGGAAAGAGAAAAAGGGTACAACCTTTTTCACCTAGACCAATACGAATGGCGTGTGAAGATCACGACTCCGGACCTCTGGGGTAAAGGTTGGCAAAACACTAAAATCCAAGGAAAACGATCACTGACAACTTTTTAGCCCCAATCCTAAGGATTCAAACTGGTCAAAATCTGAGTCTAACAGATTGATCAACGGCTCCGGAGGCGCCATATTTTACCTGATCAACGGTGAAGATTAAATTCAGTTTTAACAACTCACAACAGCTACATTTATGATAGAAGTTTATAAAAGGAAAGCTTCACATGTTGAGAAGGTGTTGGTTGTTCTGAGAAAGCATACACAAGAGAATTCATTGTAGTAATCAGTTACTTAATCCCTCCAAGAATCAAACAATTCCAAATCAGTTTATAAGGATTCCTAAGTGAGTTATAAACTTGAGGAACTCCAAAACCAAAACCTTTGAGAAACAAAGTGTAAAATCTCATACTTGGGTGAGTAGTGAGATTGGGATATAGCTTGAAGTTGGTGCTTTGAGTGGGATCTCCCTGTAGGACTCAGCTTAGGTTTGGGTAGAAATCTAAGTGGTATATCTTGCAAAAGGCAAGAGGACTCAGCTAGGAGTTGGCACTTCTGGTGGTATATCCTACATCTGAAAGGGGTTACCATCGGCAGACAAATTGTAAGGCTTAATTCCTGCCAGTTGGAAAGGAATTCACTAGTGGAAAAGCTCGAAGGAAGGAAACTCCGGGATTGGAGTAGCCAGGGTCGAACCAGGTTAAAAATATGTGTTTGATTTTCTTACTCTTTATTTATCTGCATTATAATTCATACTTGCATCATTCGGATCCATCATATCCGGAAGATAATCAAACACGCTACAGTAGGACTGTTTGAAGTCCGTTAATTCTGCAAAAATGGGTCATTCACCCCCCCCACTCACCTTATTTAGACCCTCACAAGGACTAACAAGTGGTATCAGAGCAAGTGCTCAAAACTAGAGATCTAACAATCTAGAGCAAAAGGTCTAAATTTTGATCTAAGAATCAAAATAAGTTTCCAAAAGTCGCAACTCCTTCCCGATGGTATGTCTATTACCCATCCGCCACTCTTCACCGGTGAACACTACACATTCTGGAAGAACCGGATGAAGAAATTCATTGAAGCATAAAGCATATTAGTATGGATGGCCATTAAAGATGGCCCTTATGAGCCTACCACAAAGTAGAGGGTATAACTACCCGGAAGCCCTCAAGTTTATGGGATAAGAATGATTATAAAAAAATTGCGTGAAAATGCAAATGCTATTAATATGCTTCATTGTGCTCTTAGTGCAGCTGAATTCAATAGAATATCTAAATGTGAGACTATACAAGAAATCTGGCAAAAGCTGGAAGTGACCTATGAAGGAATAAACAAGGTCAAAGAAGCTAAAATTGATCTGCTACAATAAAAGCTAGAATCCTTCAAGATGGAGCCCAAACAATCCATCAGCAACATAAATACTAGATACATAAATCTAGTAAATGAGTTGGAGAGGCTTGTAAAGGAGATCTCTAAAGTAGATATGGTCAAGAAAATACTCCGGAGTATCATCAAGGAATGGGACAACAAAAAGACTGCCATTGAGAAAGCTCATAACTTAAATTTATATAGTTATGATGAACTCATTGGTAATCTCCTAACTCAAGAGCTATCCTTGGAAAGATATAGCCAACAGGAGAAAAAGCCTGAAGAAATAAAGAAGGCCATTGCACTCAAGGAAGATTCAGCCAGATCAGCCTCTTTCGGATCAGACAAAATACCAAAGGAATCTATTTATAGCAAAGAAGATATTGCTATGCTGGCCAAGTATTTTGATAGATTCCTAAAGAAGAAGGATAGGAGGAGATCCAAGAGATATGAATCAAAAAGATCAAAGGAAGGCACATGTAAGCACAGGATTTTGCAGTCCCTCTCGCGAGACAATGATGATGTGTACCGGATTTTAATGCCTCAAAATAAAATTTCTATTTAGAATTTTTATTACCAATATAATGTTCCTTACAAACTTTTTCTTGGTAGAATCCAGTTCGGCGTGGCCGATAATGCGTCTGGTAGGAGCTTGAACCGATGATTTACACCCAAACTAAAATAAATCTCTAAATAACCTTTAAAATATCATTAAAATTCAAAAATCCCGCTTTGACCCCTTTGACCCGTGTTTGGCAGCTGTTCAGGCTTGTGGGCCCACTGGCGGTCAGCTTTTTGAAAGCTGATGATGCCAGCAGCATTGCTCCATGCCGTCGGCGGTATCATCCATGTCGGCAGCAGCATGGCTAAATCGGGCTCTGCAGACAGCTTTCTTCTTCCTCCTTGGGTCAGTCTCTTTTTTGCTATTTTGGTGAAAATGGATGAAAGGTCTCGAAGACCACCCCAATTTCCCTATAAAAATGCACCTTAGGTTTCAAAACAGGGGGAGAAAAAAGACAAGAACAACTTGCAACTTGAATTTACAGAATTCTAGAGTGAGAAAGTAGTTCTAGTAAGACAAGAATTAGAAAACGTAGGAAAAAGGATCTCAATCCATTTTTCCTGATTTTTCTTCTTTAAACTCTCTGATTGTAAGCTTAAAATCAGTAGATATTAAGTTAAAATCAATCTAAATGGAACTTAGAAACTTAAGTACCCAATCTACTACCAAATCATCATTACAAGCTCCCCGGAGGTGTTCCTTGGTTCACGAAGAGGTGGATTCATGGCCCCGAGGTAAAAATCCTAAGTCTCAAAGCTCTTTCGCATTAATATTGCTGGTTTGTGCTGATTCTTGTTGATTTGTGTTATTTTTGGGCTTTCGGTCATTTTTTGACCTTTACCTACTGCTGCTTTAAGAAATTGAAGTCATCAGAGACATGTGATGTCGCCGGCGGTATCACTCATGTCGCTAGAGACATCGCTGATACCGCTAGTGACATCACATTCCCCAGAGGCCTCACTTTCTTGTAGGACCCTTTCTTTATGATACTCATAAAGCCATGCAACCTACCTACAGACTGATGCCTCTAGCGACATCATTGATGTCGCCGGCGGCATGACCTTCTAGACAACTATTTTCTTTCGTTATTTTTTACCTAGTTTATTTTCCAAAGCTAGGATACACAGTGCAATAATGGAGGTCCAAAACCTTCTGAAAACAGACCCCACCCATACCATGTGGCATTTTCACTAATAATTCGGATAAAATAACAATCGAGTCTATGATTTGCTTTAAAATGAATTTTTCCTCAAATGCCGTTCAAATCTCATTCCAGGCATCCAACCGGGCTTCACAACGATATTAATATTTATGCTATGTTCACGCTAACTTGGGTCTTGTTTAGTCTGCTAACTATACATGATTCGTGATATGTCTTGAACAACGTGCCGAATCTGTGCTAACCGCTTTGTGCAGATAGATTTAGGTTAGATGGATGTTAGGCCTTCGAGTATTTTATTTATCGCATAGAGAATGTATAGGATTTGAAAGCCCTGTAATAATTTTAATTTTTGCATTTACTTTTAGATGACTGTAATAATGTAATGCTTGATAAACGCGATAACAATATAATAACCAAAAACACAAATAAATAGGATGGATTAAACCGATTAAGAAAGAATGAAATGTTTTAACTTGGCCTAATGAAAAATAGATAACATCATCCGAACTCAAAATCTCTACTTAAGGTACGGTCTACCACCTGGAGGGAAAATCATACCAAAATTTCCCGATTGAGCTAAACCGGGTGGCAACTCTATTTTAAGTACGGGATTTCGATCTTGTATCCTTTAACACCAAAATTGAACTTAAATCCAACTTCGACATTAGTGCTTTCATCAAGCCCAAAATGAGGATCAATCCCTTGTCACGCTTCAGAGTGCCAATTGTTATTCCCCTCGTGCGGCGCATCTCACGCGGCCCTCGCAGGCAGGGAAAAGGTCATCCACTCATAGTGGCAACTCTGCTGGGGATTTATCTATTTAAACTTGAAACTTAGGTTTTTCAATAAGTTTGAAGGATTTTGATGATGTATTAAAATCATTGGCCAAACTAAAACTTCATTCTTTTTTAGAACGTTTTATCACTACAAGTGTAGATAGTTCGATAATTTTTAGGAGCCCCAGTTTACCTGAGAAGCCCACGAAAGTATTACTCATGCCCTGTTGGAATTGAGGATGCCTAGTGGGTGGATCACTAGTTTTAACCAAAATGTAAACTCCTGCGATTGCACCTATTTGGGGAGTGGTTGAATAACGTAGAATTAAGGTAAATGAAAACCTTCTACATCAACAACCCTATACCAAAGCCGCGCTAGAAAAACCCTTATCACTTCATTCCTTTGGGGCTACTAGAACAAATAAAATAATTGGGATGCACTTCTTTTGCCATTACCGGTGAAGAAGCCAACCTCCATCCTTCCAAAAAGGCGTTACAAGGGAGTCATAAGTTGAAAGAGGGACGATTTGCGTGCTATGTACTCCGTGATCATACACCCTAATGCATTGACTTTAAGAGCCAAAAATGAATCAACTTACCCTTACTACTTCCTCCCGTGGAAGAAATTTAGCAATATACGTAGGACTTCTCTTGTGCCTCTATTGCGTCACCACATATCACTATATATAATGTGAGATACAAACGTCCCACATATAAGCCATCACATCATCTCTAACCATATCTACGTGCAGCCATACATATCACGCCTCGCTTCCAAAAACAAAAAGCATGCATACCATCCATACCATTTACAACCCATTCATGGTCTGACCCATGGTTCATGATCCTAGACAGTCTTCCTTCCAAATCCGAACCTTCATAACCAGCCATGTCTCTTTCATGCAATGACAACTCTGCCTCGCCCAGAGAATAGGCTGATCCTACCCCCACCTCGGGAACAGCAGCTCACCCCTAGTCTTTTGGGTCAAAAATCACCACCGCCATCATTCAGTTTTTAAGCTTGGATCAATTCCAAAATATAATTCACTGATTCAGAAATTCGTCGAAGAAGCCTTAGCAAAGTAAAACTTCGACCAGGTCATGCAATATCCGGGCATGATGCCCACTGCTATGGCTACCCTACAAGAGTCATCCATCCCCCAAGCCAGCGACCAGGTCATGCAATCTCCGGGCATGACATTCGATAGTGAAACACTCTAGCAATCACCGCCAACTGCTTACCTCGGATGAAGGGAAGGAGCCCAGAGTCCAATTCTTCCATCATTCCCTGGCACCTTGCCTCCAACATTGGTCACTTCATCGTAGTTTAGGCTCCTTGCTACCCCGATGCCTCCTCAGTATGACCAGGTCATGCAACATTTGGGTATGACACCTAAAGTGGAAGCCTCCTTATGTCGATTGGTTACAGCGGGCTACGATCAAAAAGAGGGATGGGTCCAAACAGAGGGGGATCATCATTCAGAACACTGACACATGCATATCCCCACCTTAAATCATGGTAGGCCAAGAGACCTCTCAGAAATTGGCACCAATGACCACTATTCAGCCAAACGGCGGCATAAATCCATGGAAACTACCGCTTAATGTAATCTTCACCGAATTGAGGGAAGCTGGCCTTCTCACCCCCCTTCGCGAATACAAACTTCCCACGAGAGAAGAAGGAAAAAGCTTTTACGGTTATCACATACTATCAGGTCACCACACTAATCAATGTAAGACTTTGGTTCCCGTCATCCAACGTCTGGTAAGGGATAAGAAGATTATTAACCCTAAAAGAGCATCTAGCTCCTTGCCAGAGTTTGGCAACCAGACACGGATAATCAATCCCAGCTTTCTGAATAAAGGAATGGGCCGCAGGACCTCATCAAGGCCATCTACTCCAATGGTAAAGGAAAGTTTTGCTCCAATGATGAGGATAAGGAGTCAACCGATGAAGAGGCCAGGGAGGTTATGGCCGCCATGATCAAAGCCATGACAGTTTTAGCAAAGAAGCATGGTCAAAGTGAAGTAAAGAACCCAATGATCAAGGCCATAAGGCAGTTCACCGAGGTCCTCACTGGGAGCCAAGTCAAGTGAGGGATGTCTCGCCCAAGTACCAAGTAAAATGAGACTCAGCTCGCCACCAACATCAACACCTAAGACCCTCTGCCTGTGGAGGATGAAAAGACTTGGTTTGTAATCTTTAGATTTCTTTCAGTTTGAACTTTTTATATACCAAACTTTGAGCTCCATGAGCAACTTTTATTTTTCTTACTTATTTCATGTTTCTACCATCTGATCCACGCATTCATATGAGCACGTGCATTATGCTTCCAGTATTCAGGATATTTTGCTGTATGAAATTAATTTGAGTACAAATGAAGGCTCTTATATGGTAATCAACTCCAATAATTTAACTCCTGTCAAACACATGTGAGATAATAAAGTGCTTAAAGACCGCCATAATGCTTTTGCTTGGTCCCCAGATCAATAGTTAGATTGTTGAACACCATGGGTCTCTTCCAGAATTAACCCCGCAATGGTACACCTTTAAGCTACCAAAGAAGTATCAACTAGTTCCCTGAAATGGAAAATCACGGCATACATTTTCACCCACCCACCCCTTTACCTTTTTCAAGCCTTATCCAACACTTCTCCACTCCTTGGCCATCCTTGGCATGGGGGTATAAACGATTGATGAAACCCAACCTCCATCAAATAAACACCGTAGCTGAATCTTACACCAATGCACTGCCAAGGAAATGACGAAACTCGTAGAGAAACACATCTCCACCTAACACAAATTAACCTATATCAAACCCCTTGGGCAACAAAGATTAGTCCCAAAGGGGCAACCACCGCCAAGAACATAAAGTATGAGAGCAAGCACCTTTACCCCATAAGCCAGAAAGATAAGCGCACAATTGAAGTGGCGATCAGCTTTCCGAGTAAACCAGTAAAATAAGATACCATTTTACCTATCAAAGGCACCGAGTAAAAGGCCCCCAAACCAAATGCCACTTGGTCAAAACCCTCCACCACTAGTACAAGGGGAAAATCTAGGCCTAACCAGGAAAGGTTGTACAAACTGTAAACTGAAGGAGCAATCAGAATAGCAATCGAACCAACTAAGAAGGCTCTATATAAGCCCCAAAGCTCCCCCAAATGAAACTCCTTGCAAGGTCAAAGCAAGGTTGCCCGATGTAACTTTAAAGGTTAGAATAAATCGGGTGATCTAGGAGGAAATCAAGCAGACACTAAAAACCTTAGAGAATTTGCAAAGGCACGACCGAATGCCCAACAGCAAGTCAGATACCTAATACCCTCACCAAGAGTTATAGACCTGGCATTGAAGCGTCTGGAAACTTCTGACACCGACGTTAATAAAAAGTTCAGATCAAATTGATAAGGCTATCGTGTGGCCAAACATGATACCGAATGAGTAGGGCTACCAAAGTCATGAGCACGGGCAAGAGCAAGTTCATCGACCTAGTCAACCAAGATAGGCTTAAGCATTGTCAAGTCTAAACAAAAGAAATAAATCAAAAAAGTGGCACACTAAAAAACAAATATGATAATCATCCACCTTTCAGTCTCTTACTGATTGGAAAAAATTAGGGGAACACCTAACGGTCGGTATCCTATAAATTAGCCATGCAAAAATTAGGGGATAAGTCAATATCGCCTGCTGAACTGAAAACCCAAAAAGGGCAGGTCAGACAAAAATTAGGGCGCGAGAGAAAAATAATGAGATGTTAACTTGAAAATCCATAAAGGCTGGTTAACATCAGGAGTTTGATTAATGGAAATGATTGCCAACATCTTGTACTCGAATTAAATTCACTCGATAAAAGTGTCTTTCATACTGAAACCTCAATGCTTGTGATTGTATGAATGCCTGACAACCAGGAGAAGGAAACATCACAGGTAAGCTTAATCAAAGATGCTCCGAGCTCATCAATGTTTCTTTAAAAAATCCAAATAGACTAAAAATATCTAGGTCTATATAAAAGTCGGAATAAGTCTGCTGGGTTGAAAACCCTAAAAAGGGCGATCCAGGCAAAAATTAAGACAAGGCTCAATAGATTGAAAACCCCTTAGGGCAGTCTATGCAAAATTTAGAGTCAAAAAAAAGGAAAGAAAGAAAGAAAGAAGAAGAAGTCTGATTTCTCCAATTCTTTCCAATCTGCATTCCACAGGCTTTGCAGGAAGCCCCGTAGCTATTGAGTGTGGCTTGCCATAGCAGAATTTGAAGAAAAGGTTGAATTTGTGTTCTT